>LR990938.1:4355340-9155340 GCA_905163415.1 Noctua fimbriata | reverse complement strand
TTTGGCAACGCCTACACACACCAAAAAATTATCCTCACCAATAAATAAATCGAAGCATTAAAAAATAAACGCTATAATTTCATAATTATAGCTTTAAACGATAATATGCTAGGTATCTTTAAAAATCTTACGAGTACATTTACATACTCACTTTCTCCATTTTATCGTTCATTCAAAAGCTGCCCTCAAAATATGACTGCCTAACGCAATAATCGTAACCGAAGCGATTTTCTAACTTGTTTACTTTTACATAACATCATCAGCGATGTACCTTTCTCCGTTCGTTGACCGTCGTCCATTCAAGGCCAGGTGACGGCCAATTATAAGCGTTTTAATATAATTTACGCTTATTACGCGTTTTTTTGTGGAACTTCGTGCTTTAATTATATTTAGATGAGTATCTTTGTGGGACCTGAAGCTTTACAGAGGAAATCAAAGAAGTACCTCCTATCATATTTAGTTTAGCGAAGTACCAGAAACTTGGGGACTGAAATAGTTTTCTTCGAAACCTGAATATAGTTTGTTCAGAATAAGTAACTGAATCTATTCCAATAATTTTTAAACCATGTTATATTTTTTCCCAAAAATATTAAAAAAATTAAAAGTTGGACACCGAGAGACTTTGAGTACCTATCGCAATAATTTAGGCACCTTTTTTTTTTTTAATTATTATTATCAATGAGCTCAAGACGACGCTGGAGGCGCGCGCTGCGCGGTGACCACGTTTTTGTGCGTACAACTAGGTAACAGAACAAGCTTATATCTTTGTGATTTTTCATGATATAGTTTTGAAGTTTTGTACATAGATTCTTTACATAAAAATACTAGACACGTGTTTCAGATTTTGCATATACTAAAAGTAATGTTGTATAAGCAAGTATTTCATGAGACAGTCTAGCTTCCGGCTAATAATCTTCGCATGCTAAATAATTAAATGTCTTCGAAGTGGTATAACTCTTTAAATCACAAATTATGTAAAAACTTATTTAAATTCATAGAGTTTTTAAAAGATTAAGGATGCATCACATAACAAAGAAATTAAGGTCTTTCCGTTCTTTTTTTTTTAATTCCATAAGCTCTCTAAAATAATATTCATTCCACGTTTCCTTGATATTAATCAAAATGAAAATTAGTATTCCAGCCTCGAACGGCTTAAAGAATAGTTATGTCTATTTTAATTTTAATTAATCATGACATGAAAACACTGTTATGTAAAATGTTTTATTCATTTATATAATCCTTTATACTATAGTTATAGACATTGGCTAAGCTTTTCATCAAATTAAGTTTGCCAATTCAGATATATATGACAAGTTATGATTTAAATTCAAGAATCAACTTCTTAAAGATGAAATAAATATGATAAAACTGTTATGTCACACTGTTCGATCTTTATGAACTACGGATGGTCTGCCATTAATTTTATTGTCCAGTCACAAAATTATTTAGCAATTAATAATCATAACGAACGCGAAAAAATAGTATCTCAAACATAGACAAATCGCTAAGGCTTCTTTATTTTTTGTGAGAACGTACCATATATAATTGGCCATAATCTATGATTCATCAGAATTAAGAATAGACAGTAGACTGATTGCCTCTTACCATTATTAGAACATGGCCATGAACCTCAAAATAAACGATGATACTTATAAAACATACTTACTACCGACTTAGACTACTTAGTAACAGACCATATCATTTCGGAAAACGGAGTTTTTATTTAAAACATCACACGGTAGGAAGTAAGTTTGACAACAATGCTTATTGTTAAATGTGTCACAGTTTTCTAATACGTAACGTAACATGTATAGAAAACTTTAATATTTAATATTTTTGAAAATTTTCATAATATTACGACTTTATGTAAAAACAGAACACGTCTTGTTGGAAACGTACAATGGCTGTAGTGACAGATATCTACTTAATAAAACAGCAGTTCCCTAGTTAGTGGGTTTTTAATAAATCTTTCCTTAGTGCTAAATAGCACTAAGGAAAGATTTATTAAAAACCCACTAAAGGTGTTAATAAAGTGGAAAAAAAGAAAGGAAGTTCGTAATTTCTGTCAAAAGGAAATCCTGTCAAGCGCACACCTTATCTACACTGATATATGAAAGCTGAAAAGTTTGTTTCAACGCACTCATGTCTAATGGAACAGCCAGCAGAAGATCATTCTTTTTTTTTGGTTTGGTTGGCCCTCCTTTTGACATCATGCTACGACTCTAAAGAGCCAGAAGCGACTTTGCTTGCCAAAAACTTATCTTCAAGAAGACTTTCTACATTGACGAAACAAAACACAATCGATCATTGAGCTATCAAAGAGGTTTAAAAGCAAATAAAGTTTATTGTGTAACTTTCTTCTATCTCTAGAGCGGGTGCGAGTCGAGCAATGCGTTCGTTTTTGTCGATGGTTACGCAACCGCCGACAAGCAACGTCATGCCGCGTCGGCGGTCATTATCACATCGTCGGCGAGATGTTAAACAGATTGTTACTGACAATTTTATTGGCTTTCGTTTTATGTTTTTTAAGTAAATTGAGGACATGTGACTTGTACGTTTAAGCTCCTGCGCAAGTATTTTTTATCAGGGTTCCGTACCCGGAGGGTTAACCAACGGAACCCTATATATTACTAAGCCTCCGCTGTCCGTCCGTCCGTCTATCAGCGAGCTGTACCTTATAATCCGTAATAGGTAGACAGGTGATAATTTTCACAGAATATGTGTTTCTGTTGCCGCTATAACAACAAATGACACAAATAAATTAAAAATTAAAGGGGGCTCTCCTACTACGATGGTACGGACCCATCATGCGCGAGTGTGACTCGTACTTGGCCGGTCTTTTTTTTACTAAATGTCACAGTATATCATCCGATTGACTGAATCAGTATCTTCGGATCCTGGTTCAGCCGAATCGACTGCCGATTTTACCATTTCTGCCAATCACGGAAATTCTATTACTTGTGAATAATATCATACATTACAAGATTAATTGGTCCTTCAACAGTCTTGGACAAGTCAGTCTCTAGTCGCAAATAACTGACTAGCTATCCTCGTCATCATCATCTGCCTAGCCTTTTCCCAACTATGTTGGGGTCGGCTTCCAGTCTAACCGGATGCAGCTCAATACCAGTATTTTACATGGAGCGACTGCCTATCTGACTTCCACAACCTAGTTAGTACTGGGTAATACGATAGCCCTTGGTAAGACTGGTGGCCACTGACACCTGTAACGACTGTCAAAGATCTACAACAGGCTATCCTCTTATGCCTTGTAAAAATGGCCGCTGATAGAAAAGGTAGAACAGATTTAGCTTCTTCATCGACATATAACACCTTTTTCAGCAGACCGCAACAAATTACTTAAGAGTCAAGAACTACGTGCTCAAAAACAAACGGCTGACTTTCAAGAACCATAGACTACACGCTGCGTTTTAGTTTTACGACTTTTCACTGTTCTTAAAGAAAGTTGTGAAACTGCATGCACTATTCAGTCGAAAGATTTCTTTAGCCATGCGCTTGCACATAAAATCATATTGTTATGTCCTGATGAGTCACTGTTATATCATTTTATAGATAATAGTGTAAAGCTAGCATTTTGTTAGTTATTTTATAGTTTCTTTATAAGGTGCAGTACCAGGAAATCATTGGTGAATTTGATAAACAGCAAAGAAAGGTAGTGTATTCGCGTTGAGACATGGAATAAAATAAACGGCCATTAATCACCATGTTGGGTTACTGCGTCTTGGCAATTTTAGAGAATTTTGAGGTTTATTCCGCTATACATAAGCGCTACACACACTAACATATAAAACCGCTGTATATAAGGTTTACTGTGCTGTCAATATTGCCAGTGTATCAAAATAAATGAAACTCTAAAAGTTCTTTGGGTATGGGGCATGGGTTCTATGGGTCTAAACACCATACAAACCACGATACATATAATCATGATTCCACAAATGTTATTGTACTAACATTAATCTAATATTTATTTAGTTTACAGAGCAGCCATTTAACCGAAAATATCTCAACGCTGCAGCGTAACTGCCCTTTAGTAAATCAGCACAAAGGAGATTCACTTAAGGCGCATACGCTCAAGATCACATCGGTAGCTCGTCATCATAATTAAGTCATTTAGTAATAAATTTACTTTCAACTGAAAACTGTGTTTCTTCCTCTTAATAATTAAAACAAAGCTCAATGTATACATATACATAATTAAAAATTCCGAAGAAAGTTATCGTAATGTGTTTCTCCGTATCTTAATAAAAGTTCCAAGTAACTCCTTTAATCATCTTTTAAAAAATTAATTACATTTTTAAATATTAATTATATATTTTATAATTGTAGCCCACCGATATGGGCAACAGGGTAAAAGTTACCGGCCGGCCAGGGCTCCAGAGAGAGGAACCTCCTAGCAATACGAGCCGGGTCCAGGAGTACTGCTTAACTTATTATTTCGGATATCAAATAAAATCTTTATTTTTAAGTTGCTAATTTGTAGTCTTCTCAAAGACTGTGATACAGGCCCTTGTTTTCGTAAAGTAAGTGAAAATAATATGACATAATTTCAGCAGTTTTCTCTATGACACTCAACAGATGTACTAACGAATGCGGTCGAAACCTTCTTTGTGTCGTACATGTGCAATTTTGTCATTAACGACAACAAGCTTTGTCTCTTCATGGTATTTAGATATTCAGGTTAGAACATCTGTTCACATTTAATTCAGTTCACGAGTTATCTAGAGTCGAGCTATTATTTTCTTGCTTTGGATGTGGGGAAAAATAATAAATTATGTTTTTTCTATTGGAAATATCGATATTTCCACATGAGTAAGGAAGCAGACTGTTACACGAACTTTTTTCGTAACCTTTTGAACGCCATTGTCACATATACGTGACAAGCAAGCGCGTACCCTGTACGCCCAACGACACAAAATGTGACAGAATGGTAGGTGAAATTGTGGCTTGGCGTGGACAGGTGGAGGGCACGCGCGTGCTTTTATGCTCTGGCTTTCAAAAGTTTAAAGAAAAATCTAGATGTTTATCTTTTAACCAATAAAAAATGATTTGTTTTTGGATCTAAGATCACTGGTAACTATTTGTTTAACAATGTTACTCCGTATATTATTAATATATTCCTCATAACAATATCATTGATTTTTTCTCTTATTTATCCCACTAAAATGTAGTAGTTTATACAGAATTATGTAACAAAAGAGTTTCTCCCCAAAGAATTCAATCAAAACTTGCTCAGACAAAATACAACACTCATTCACGTTAATTTCTTTAAGCACCAAAACAGAGACCATAAAATTTTACAACCTAGTGTCGTATAAACTGCATTTGAAAATAATTATACGTCCGCAAACGACTTTTTGAGATTAATTTCTCTATTAGTTTGTGTCGTTTTGAGAAAGCAATTTAGCTGACCCTTGACATTAATAATGGGAATCGTAAAATTACCTACTTATTGTAACATGGTCATAGCCTGGTGGTCTACCATGAGAGAAAGAGATGGCGCTAGACGACCTGTATAGCTCTGTCTCTTTCCTACACTGGAATTACACCTGCTTTCAGACGTCATAGTATCACCTCTGTACAGAGCGCTTCACACTGCAGAATACCGCATGGCTTGGAGACGAATCATATGTGGTCGCGATCCTCAGCAGTGAGGAAACATCCTCACTGCTGAGGTTTGAAGAAGAAGATTGAGTTCAGAAACAATATTTTTATCAACAATTTCGTTATGATACAATTTTTTGACTCGTACGGCAGCTAATCAAGCTATGAAAAACCAAATTAAGCTGATCTCTCATCGTACGGAAAGCTCACAAAAAGCGAAGTCAGGTTATACTAGTTAGGTATAACTTGATGTGCCGCCGTGTGTACAAGTTGTCTTGAACACTAAAAATACTGTCAATATTCTTGAATTTATCACAAATACTGGCGATGAAATTGTTATACTTGATTTGTTGCACCTCAGACTTTTCCTTTACTTAAATTCAATTTCAAGTATTTTTAGATGCAACTTTTAACTACACAAAGACAGAAACATACGTCCCATCAGGTTTCCGTAACCAATAATTAAAGTTATCCATCAACCGCATACATTCCAGCCTTTAACATAATTCTAGAATGTCACGCAGTTGATTAATGATTATAAAACACAAATAGATTTTACCCCTTAATTTTCCTTTTTGTCAAAAGAGATGGCCCTTAAGGACGTCTCGTGCTCCCCCGCCCCGCTGGCTGGCTAGCCCGCACCCCTCGCCTGCCGGTCCGACGAGATCCAAGATGCAAGAATGCAAGTCCACGCCAGTACTTCGCTTTCGAAATAACTCGCCACTCGCTAACATTTCTTTCATGTTGTATGTTAAAGTCGCGTAATTTTTTGTAAACACTATTTTAGTTTGTGCAGAATAAACAGTGTTTCTGTCTTTCTTTCTTTTTAGTTGATTGTTGTTTATTCAGATAATTAGTTTGTAGTTGTGTTGTTGAGTTTGTTGGCCGTAGGATTAGACAAGTTAGCATGTTGTTCGGATTTACACAAATGAATTAATTGAATCAATGCATTCTTAAAACTATAAACTGAGCTGCTATTTTGGAACTTCTACAATACTTCGATAAAGCTTTACCTGTAAATTAAAGTTGTTCTAATTAGCTGAATCAGCTGTAATGCTTCGCAAAATAAACGTATAATTATGTCAATAAGATACAAAGTGGTTTGGTAAAAAACGTATTGGCTAACTTTCATGAAATTTAGTAGAAACTATCTATAAATTGATTTTAAATTTTAGTTTTTCGACATTGTAAAAATAGACCACAGAAAAATATATTGTGTGGTCTATTTTTACTTTTAGTCGGTTAATATGAAACGTGTCCATACATTAACGTTAATACTTAAACGTGACCACATATATATTTCGAATGTATTGTTTCCTATTTATAACTTTTTGCATCGAAGGTCAAGTAACGTTCCAATATAACGGTTATAATTTTATAACAATGCGAAGTAATTTATTACTGAAATTAAGTTTATATAACAGTTGAATTACTTAAGCATGTCCCAGTAGTGGAAAAACTTCCAAAAACAACCATCAAAGAAACTGAACTTTAAAAGCCCAAATCATTGAACCAAATTGACACGTTATAAAATGTCAGCAGTTACTTCAAATCAATTTCGAATCATATAAGCTTATAATCAATTTGGATGTTCATTTCTCACAAAATAATACATTAAGAAGTCACTTTATATTCACATCTAAACCATAATAAGACAAGACACGGACATCCTTCACAACTTCCTAGAAACCTGGAGGATAATTTACAAAACAGGATAGCCAGCGTCCGGTTATCTACCTGATGTATTCTTATCCTCGCAAATTATGCTTATTTACTGCGTCCCATCACGCAACCGCTAATGTCAATATAGGACTACTGAAGGATTACCTACAGCAGTGACGTTATCTACTTTAACACATTATATCGTAGTTACTAAAAACTCGTTACAATACAGTTAAAATGTCACTCACCTTTTCGAATTAATTTCGACTGCACCAAAAATATATATTTACAAATGTCACAATATATAAAAATCCAGACAGACACAACACTATTCACTTATTAAAATTCCAGTTCCACTACAGAATATATAAAATAAATATTCTTTGAACAAAAGAAACTTCAATACGGTTGAAAATTGTAGTTTTCGTAGCACTCCGAAGTGCAAAAGAGTTCAACGCGCGAGCTCTCTCTAAGCAGGCCCGTCGTGTACTGAACCCGCTCGCGAGGCCGTACACTATCTCCACGTACAACTTAACGTACCTGATAACGCATACCTAACAACCATCTTGATACTTTGCCTTTTTACTTCTATAATTCGAATAGTTTTTTTTTTCTATTCAGCCAGACTCATATTTGAATTAAAAGTTTTTTTTCAGCGTGACCAAATAGTATTTACGTGGTTGTAGTGCGGTCGCCGCCTCCGATTGATACAATCATGGGCGAAAAGTAAATGGTTCTTAATAAACGATGCACCGCAAGTGCACTAAGTTAACCTTTTTATCGGGAGCTTTAAGCTCGGCGGTGAGTTAAATAAAGTGGTTTCTAAATATAAACGGCGTATCTGGACGCGCCATTGGCAGGTGCGAGCCTACGCGTAAAGCTTTTTTGCACCATCTCTATTTTTTATTACATTTTGTATTTTTTTAAAGGGACAATTTTATAATTAAAGCTAGTGCGTTTATCGTGGACCGAGAGAAGTTTTACCGAGAAACTGTGGTTGATGATATCTATATCTTATCCCGCCGACTTAGTACTACAAAATGGTAATTAATTTTATTTATTAACAATGTCTACAAGTTTTTATTTGTCGAGTTTATAATTAATATGATGTTTTACTGCGCCTGGTCAGATAATGTCGCATTTTTCAAAGTTGTAAATGGAGATAAAATCGGGAATGTTAAAAATAACAAATTACATTCATAAATAAAATTAATAGCTGTTTGCATTCATCATCATTAAAACTTGTTAAATGTTATGTCATTTAGGAGCATCACTTTAATCGTTACTTGCTTCACATGAACTGTTAGCAACTTTTTATGGTCCAATCAAAAAAATAAATAACGAAAAAAAAGTAATTTTAATTAAATGTAAGTGCTGGTATACATAACGTTGAAATAAAAGAGCAGAACTAGCTTGCAGACAAACGATAGATCCATAACAATTAAATAAGAGTAGTTGTGAACAGAACGGCGCGGGTGGCGGCGCGGGGGAGTATCGAGGGGAACAAAGGGGAACGACAGGGGAGGGGCGGGGAAGGAGCGATAATTAAAATGAGCGTAATGCGCGTATGGTCCCACGGCCCGTTACCGTTATCGCGAACGTAGCTAATGAAACTGAGGAAATATCGTAGCGTGTGGTGCAAGCGAAGTGTTGAAGAGTTTTGATATGGTTGTCGAGTTCAAACGTTGGCACTTTTGTTTATAATTTTGGAGCAATTGATTATAAAATCATCTTGAAAGTTTTTCAAGATTTTCATTAAATGGTAATCGATTGACTTTATGCCAGTTTTGTGTTAGGTTACATTCAACACAAATATCTTACTGCTATTATAAATGCGAAAGTTTGTGAGAATATGAATGGATGGGTGTATGGTATTTGTGTCTCAAGACGAAGGTCTATGACCAGTGTGTGTTGCCAGTGATTACATACGGGACCGAAACGTGGTCGCTCACAATGGGCCTTATCAGAAGGCTTAAAGTCACCCAAAGGGCAATGGAGAGGGCTATGCTCGGAGTTTCCTTGCGTGATCGAATCAGAAATGAGGACATCCGCAAGAGAACCAAGGTAACCGACGTAGCCCGAAGAATAGCCAAACTTAAGTGGCAGTGGGCAGAGCACATTGCTCGCAGAACGGATGGCCGATGGGGCCGAAAAGTTCTGGAGTGGCGACCGCGAACCGGAAGACGCTGCGTTGGAAGGCCTCCCACTAGGTGGACCGATGACCTGGTGAAGGTTGCAGGGATCCGCTGGATGCGAGTCGCACGGGACCGGTCAATGTGGCGACACTTGGGGGAGGCCTATGTCCAGCAGTGGACGTCTTTCGGCTGAAATGATGATGATGATGATGATGGTATTTGGCAAACAGATAGTTTATAGCCTGGATTAACACATAGAATACTTTTTATCCCGGAATTACGATCTGGAGAATTACTGAAAGTCAAGTAGGCAAAGGTAGTGACTAACTAAATACATGGGATAAAGAAACAACATTGCTCTTCCGTCAATCTTTTGAACCTCACAAGACCTCACACAGTTTTACAGTTTGTCTATTGCAATTAACTTTTAGCTGCTGGGAAGAGGAATCGGTTTCGCTCACATTTTGTGGCACACACCAACATTCTGGACGTGGCGTGTGCTTAAATCTTAACTAATTCCCACTTCTCCCTTATCTAATCTAAGATACGTTGTGTCATCAACCTTGTAATGAGGACGATCGCGCCTTATAACTTTGAAGTACATTTTTAACGCTTATTTTTGTTTTAATTGCTCCGTGGAAGCAAAAACTGGATGCTCTAGAAAAGGAATATGTTTGGTTATAATTTGTCTTTAATTTTCTGGTATGTGGAGAACCGTAAACCGAGAACCGTAATTAGAATTACCAGAAAGATGTATAACACCTGCATTACTGTTTATAAGAAATTAATTTATGTGTCCTTTAATCGTTGTTACAAATAGTTCTACCTATATCATGTTCTTATATAAAGGATGGAACAGGACACCGACAAGAAAACGATTACCACATATTCAGTACATCATCAAATTTTTCATCGATTATTAAAAAAAAACAGGTGTTCCATACATTTTGACCGTGTAGGTATTGCACTTTTGTAGGAAACAGCTGTTTTTTATTAAATAACTGATGAAAAATTTCTATGTGGTCAGCTCAGAGGGACTGAATACGTGGTAACCGTTTTCGCGTCGGTGTCCCTTCCACCTCGTATCTAAGTTTAGAAGTGTAGCAGCAAAACATACCAACGAACGGTCACTTTTGCATTTATTAAATGAGAAAAAATAATATATTTATGTCTTAGTACTAAATTCGTAGTAAACCGCTACGTTCGTGGACCGTATGAGCTCATGTAAGTTAAATATTTCGTTTTTTTCTGCAAGCAAGCTTCCTTAGCCGCCATCTTTGCCAACAGTCTTGCCATCAGCATTTCTGTCCTGATTAAAACCTAAGAACACCCTGACATATTCAGACCACGAAGAAGAAGTACTACCGCGCTCATGGACCGTCGATCATTTTTCACCCTTATGCCCTGAGTAAGTGGTCGACGATAGTATCAAAGCAGTTACAGACACCCGTCATCATCAGAAAATTTTGACACATCCACAATGGGTGCACTTTGAGTGCCAACAAAGAGTAGAAGAAGCTAAGTAAAGCGATACCAATAGAAAGCCGTGACAGTTTCCACGCCACGCATCGGGGTCGCCCATTGTGGAACGGTTATTGTCTACGTTTCTGTTTAATTGCACCAATGGGTGGTCGTTATATAGTTATGAATGACGAGGAATTTTTGTATCATAATATTCATATCCTCATTCTTTGTTTAATGTTACCAAGAATAAACACGCCAAGAAACTCCGTGTTGCTGTAGGTCTGTAGCATAACCTAGGCATTCTGTCACCGTTTCCACTTTGCTGACTGTCAGAACATATTGATACGCATAAGCGGGGGTGGGCAGAAATCACAGAACATATCTCGCTGCGATCCTTTAATACACTTCAGCCAACTTATCTGTGCAGGCGAGAAAACTCAGAACTAAAATAAAAGTACCAAGTTTGACACACCGATGTAATTTTTTAACAAGTAGTGCCTCTTTGAACTGCACACTTAAAGTGGTCGTACTGTACCCCATTTTCTTCATATAGATTCATACGAGTAACGCTTTTCTCATATGAACCTGTCTGTATGTTTGCAGAAAAAGAAGAAGAATCGATAATTGGTTGCTTATATTATTTTGCGTTTTTTTTTTCGTGTGAGTGCCTAACTTGGTGTCAGAGTTTTTAAGCCGCCCATGGGTCTCTGACTTGGCTTTACATGCCGTTAAGAAATAGCTCTCAGGCAGATTTGGTTTCCTCACGATGTTATACAATACGCAAATGAATTTGAAAAATCACAGGTGTGTGCCTTGGGTTCGAACTCGTGACCTACTACTTGTCAGTCCGACGGTCACACCACTAGGCTATCACTGCTTCCATTCCATTTTGCGTTAATAAAGTATATTATCTGAAAAGCTCGCTTTGTGATTTTATTATTTGAACGCAGCTATCTAAACTAACTACTAGTAATGGGTGCCTACTAATTCAAATACATGTATAGTTTAACATAGGACCATTGCACTTTTCCGTCTCCATCCTTCTAAGTTATTCATAACTACACTTGCGCTCTTACATTCATTACTATTTATAACCGGAATCGTACAAAAATAACCTCACGTAGTTCTCACTTCATAAAACTCGGCATTCTATTATAAGGATACACTGTTTGAATAAACTGAATATTTAATTCAAACAATATCATTGTATGTACAGACAACAAAAGGAATAAGTTTGCAGACTGCTCACTTTATGTATTTTTAACCCAATTTGGAGTGTGATGATGTAATCGCTTGTCTGGGTCTAATAGGTGAAATAATATGCTTAAGTAATGAAAACGTGATCACTTCTTTCCTTCTTACCAAACTCTTTTGACAACTGTACTTTCAAAGTACTGCCAGTCTGACTACCTCGTAGGTCTTTCAGTAGTGCTTGAAACAACGACTCGTCATCATTATTCAGTTGTCCTTATCTAGTTTGTCTCTCTCTATTAGTTGTCATCTCAGTTATCAATCTATCTACTGCCTGAATTTAATCTACAGGTCGGGTATAATATTGTAGTGATTTTCTATAATGTTTTTTTTTTATAGACAGAGTTGTAACGAGCAATGGGTATCCATCCACCTTTTACATATCATTAAAAGATACCTAACAGTGGCGAAGGTTCCATACAACTCGATTCCTACCGGCTTCATTTTGAAAACGGGCACTATCTGTACTCCATAGACAAATAATAAAATCACATTAAAGATTTGTACTCCGGCTTACCTCTTAAAAAAATTGACCCTTCGCTACTGGTACCTAAAGATATTCTAAAGTATTATAGTTACACCTCTGTCTGTCCCTTCTAGAAAACAGGCGTAATTTAAACAATAACATGCTACAAGCGTTCCCAAGATTATTTAGGTATTAGTCAGTGACTGACACAGATCAATTGTTAACCGGCTAACATTTGAGCTAACGATCGTTATCTGCGAGTATCGATCGACAAACGATTTATTGTTTGTTGTGTTTGTTAATGTTGATGTTGCTACTTTATGTGGGTGTTGGATTAGGGTGGTATGTTGGAAAAATGGTACGTTAACTTACATAATATTTGATTATAAGGTTAATAACAACGCAACAACGCAGTAAGCAACGTCTTCAAAAAACTTTTCATTCAACGAACAATATATTCTGCAATGTTTTTTTAGTTTACCTAATCGTGAAAACGTCACTAAAAACTTCTATACAACATTCTTCTTTCATTCTGACTGCTTCGAAATACTACCTGAAAACAAGTTGACCATTATATAATCTAACGAGATGGTTATTATAGCGAAAAAATATGTAAATAGTTACATTACTTATTTACGTATTTTTTTTATGATTTATCTCCTAGAAGACTAAATTGTCGCCCTCTATGATAAGATTTACCGATTTTTCGAGGATTAAGTTAGTCTTAGCATGTTTATTCATAACTGCCTTCGCAGACGAGAGACTTTTGTCTGCAGGATAGAAATTACCGATCCTGTTAATTGCTTGTTGTGTGGTTTTTTCGTCTATACAACATTAGTTTTAGTATATGCGAAGTTTTAGTATATGTGCTGATACACGTGTCTAGTATTTTTATGTAAAGAATCTATGTACAAAATTTCAAAACTGTATAATGAAAAATCACAAAGTTATAAGCTTGTTCTGTTACCTAGTTGTCCGCACAAAAACGCGGTCACCGCGCAGCGCGCGCCTCCAGCGTCGTCTTGAGCTCATTGATAATAATAATTTGGCAGTAGGTACCTAAATTATTGCTATAGGTACTCAAAGTCGCTCGGTATCCAAATTTTTTAAATATTTTTGGGAAAAAATATAACATGGTTTAAAAATTATTGGAATCGATTCTGTTACTGAACAAACTATATTCAGGTTTCGCATATACTAAAAATAATGGTATAAAAATTGTCCCTCGTTTGTGCAGGGCTTTAGGGTGATACTATACGCTACTTTTCGAAATAAATAATTAAATAAGCAACCTTCAAAATACACGTTTACCCATAGAAAGTTTTCCAACGAGCTGAACTTTTCCCGCACTCTACCACACAACTAATGGCTACTAAAACGGCAATAATAGCTTACAAGAAGAGCGACAAATATATCTTGCTGCTAAGAAACTACATGGTACAGCTTCACATGCTCCTAACGCTTATTTGATGCGATATTGCCGTGTTAGACAAGGACGTAAAATGTAACACGGTTTGGAAATGTTTGTTTAGGTAAACCATGTAAACAGATATTTCTGTAGACGGCAAAATTTAAGCTTTTTTTTGCTTGTGTGGTTTTTAACATAGACTTAGTGGTCCATTTTTGTATAAGTAAAAAATATTATGCGAAAAGAGATACGTACTAATGGATATTTACCCACCTGAGGAAGGTAATGTCCGTCTAAAATCCCGGGACTCATTTTCGACCACAAGTCGCTAAAAATCGTTTATACCGAAAATTTTAACAAGTACACCAAAATGCTTTTTATCAAGTCCTGGAAGATCTACCTAATTCTCAGCATTTGTTAGAAAAATCCTTTCTTTTTTCTAGCTACAGGCAACCCTGATACCTCGGAAACGCCAGCGATGCGCGTACGCCGCCGCGGCGCACAAAGGAGCGGGATTTAACGCACAAACTATTGTACATCCTCACGGAATATATTTAACGCACAAAGTATTGTACATCGGTACATCCTCACGGAATATATTGCCGTAGCACGCTTACGAATAGGCGGGGTAGCTAGTTCTCGCTGCACAGGACTGGACTTGAGTTAGGAGTTAGGAGTTAGGAGGAGGATTTAGAAATAGATAAATGAATACGCCTTCTCCAAAATATGTCCAGCAGGAGATGGACTTACCCAGGTTTAAGGTCTGCGCAGACAAAGGGCTTTGGTCGATCTACATTATTATATTTTAGTCAGTTATATTTCGGGGATTTTTGACTCGGGTTCGAATTTCAAGATGGCTGGAATAGCATCGCATTATTGGATTCAGATTGTAACACTGATATCGAACACAATGTCATTATAAAAAAATTCTAAACTATGCGAAAAGCCCGGCAATCGGTAAAACCTAAAATCTTCTATAATTGGAGACGGCTAACGAAGATTCAAGCTAACGTGGCTTTCTATTGACTTTTCAAAAATGATTAAATTTTGCAAATACAAAAGAACAAATGAAATAGCTTACCCGATTAACAAGAGCTTTTACTTCACGCTATATTGTAAACAGGCCTTGATATTATGCATTTTGTTTAAAATAATATGTTTTAAACGAAGCCACACACTATGGAATCTCCCGAACATTAAAAACATGCACTGTTGACATTAACACGGGGACCGGATTTGTTACCTCTGACCTTCAAAATACAATTCAAAATGGCTACCAAAGTATGTGGTAATGGAACTATGCAAATTTTTCATAATACATTATTTAAATAAGACCTTAATCCATAAAGAGCAGAATGGCAAATAATATTAAATGCCAACACGAATTACGTTAAACTTTATTAAAAATCATATTATTATATAAATTAAACGTACAAGTGTAGGTAAATAATTAAATAAATTCTCCACCAGTTAATCGGTATATCTAAAACTGTAGTTATTAAATTACATGAAGAAAATTGCTTTACACTACAATAAAATACTGTGGTAGCAACATGAGTATTTCAAGTGCTTATCTTCTTTATTAAACAGTTAACGGCTATGCGGCTAATAAAAATGTAAAACATGTAGTGTAGTGCGGGCCTGTGGCTGTAAGTCGGTGCCTATATTATTAAATAGACCATATCTTGCAATCTGTCGGGACTGAATGGATAATAACGTGGGGTCCGGCCGACTCTTCTATTACGAATAGGACCTCACTCCCGCCCCATGCCCTGCCAACAAGGATTCTACCCAGTGCTTAAGTCTAATTGCTTACGTGTTTTTGCTATTCGACTGATTTCGCCGTTTTATAGGGCTGTTAAAGCCTTTAAGCTCCTATCTTCTATTGGTCGGCGCTTACCAAACGGACATTTGCTGCGGAGCAGTGAGCCTTACATAATTTCTCGATATTCATTCATAGACGAAGGGACTACGTTTAATTTTAATAGCAACTCATGTAGACCCAGCTAGACTCACTATGGAAGAAACTCATTAAGGAAGGACTCCTACGCCTTAATGGTAGTAAGTAGTATCTAGGTACTAATGTAGTGAACTTAGAAATAAAATCCAGACAAATTATAGTCTACAATAGAAGAGAGAAAATAAGTTTTTATTCGTACAGAGTTTATGAAAGGATTTCTAAATATGAAGTCTCTCAAATTAGCAATCTAATTTGACTCATAAGAAGAATATTATCTTTTATACATATTTACAAGCAGTCTTTGATGTTATTTGCGTGTTCAATAACATAATATACTATTATAATTACATACTTACATGGTTATCCAACGTGGTAATGTAGCCACACTTCGAGCGCAACTCAAGTATCATTGGCAAAAAACACAACGAACCATCAATATATTTAAATTCAGACTTACACATCAAAAGTTAAATACCACGAACATTCTCAAGATTAAAATATCCATACCACAAGCCCATTTATCCATTCATCATCGCATCATTTGAATAGCCCACTAAATAGCCCGACACACGCGAATCATCGATTTGTATACTTTTTTACTTTGCTCTCGATAAAATTCTCGATGGGAATGAATTTGTATCGAGACTTCGAGAATTCGTTACATTGTAACAATCGAGTAAAAAGTTCTTTATTAACTGCCATGCAATTGTCTCTAAATGTTACTTTGTATTTGTATCATTTATTTTTTTTTAATTGTAATTGTGTCTTCGGATAATTGGTGCTAATTTTATAGCAGTTTGTTTTTCGTTGTGTTGTTTTAGCCTCCAACTTAGGTATTGGTAAGGCGTATAGGTTTAGCCTGAACATAATTACCCTACCTATGCACATCAAGCATATCAATGCATATCAAGCTACCCGAAACTCAAATTTTCCCAATCAACCCTGAACCTAATGCTTTAGCGATAAAGTTGAAAATCTGTTAAAGATATTTGACAGATTGTAGTAGCTTGATGTGCTGGCATCTGTACCTATATAGGTATGCATATTAGACACACAGTTGCGTCTGTTCATTGTATTTAAGGTTGATGAATATCACGGAACCATAAAAAATAATGACAAATTCATGACAATTCGTGACATATTATACAGCTGTACGTTGCTGAAACAGTTAAATCGATACTTCACCAATCATATAGGTCAGGAGGGCAATAAACCGAATATCTATTACCCATAGAATTTATTGTACTGTAAACAAATACCAATTGACCTGTTTCTCAAGCAACGCAATGTTAGACAACATAACTTAGTGTAATAGTCTGAGACAAGTCGTGAACTCGTTTGGTACTAGTTGAAACTATTGCAAGTTACAAGTCAATCATAGAAAAGATCTAAAAGTAGGTAAGTCATGATATACCTTATACTAGAGCCGCTTGCTTGCTTGCTGGAGCTTAGTTCTTACAAAACGAACAAACAATCCCTTAATAATTCAGTTTTGTTCATAATTAACTCAAAGTAATCCAATATCCCAATTGTGTAAATTACTTTCCAGCGAAAACAGTCCGCTATAAATCTAAAGCGACTAGAAAAGATTTAAAATTAATCATCATTAACTGTCGAAAATCGTTACAATTATTTACTTCGCAAAATTGGAAAAAATAAGTGGATGTTGTGGAGGAACTACTGAATAAGGTGGAATACCTAATACTAAACACTGTACTCCTAAATCAAATTCAGCGTCAATGATTCTATTCAGCGATTAAGTAAAGGGTAGAAAAAGAAAACGAAAAAATACTACAAAATGCATACATGGCTGTGTTTACAGCCAGTACGTTCAACGCAGCGCGATTTTTCGTGTAAGTTCTAAACCAAACCGAGCCGCACCCCTGCACGATACAATGCACTGCCCAGCTACTCAGCTAGTACAAGCTCCTAACATTCACTACCAAATGAACCTGTTCGGAATGCGCTCAAACAAACTGCACTGAATCAAAATGTCAAAATAAAACATTATTATTATCCGCTAACTGAACCTGTGGGGTACGTCAGTGATGCAGTAAATGTCAAGAACGAACGCTATTCGAACTGTCGACTGAGTACTGCGGAACAACCATGGCAACCATAAATATTCCACCGACATTACAGTTGCTAGAACTCATTCGATTAACGGTGAAATCGATAAAACAATTCACTCGATATCTATGCACGTAATTGTATCGAAATAATGTGCATTGATTCAATTAGATACAATACCTACATTCAATAAGATGTGTACAATAAACTGCTTATTATCTTGCGATGCAGTCAACGCGCTACAAACGAATAGAATAAAATTCTCGGATTCATTTACTTTGTTACATAAACGTGAGCAATTTAAAAGTTACACAGTACCAAATCCTACGATATTTCTTCTATCTAATCGAGTGTGGATGCGGTTTAATACTCGAGTAACAGCAGTACAAGTTAAACCGCAATTGCTGTTTAATGTTAATCCAAAAGGCTTTCGTAATTAACTTCAACTTTACATTGTAAAGTACTATCGCCATGATTTTGATTTATCTATAAAATGGCTGACCAGTCCCTTTTGTTCGAAAAGGTCAAGGACGATAATATACACTTTGAAAGTATTATTCATTGACGATTGAAAACAAAACAATCGCGGAGAACAAAGATCCGCAAACGAGCAGTACGGTCAGCACAACAGTGTGTGAACGCAGGACATCGTAAATCTTATGATGCAATGAACTTTGATGAAGTGTGCTTTTAATTTCATCGAAATAATTAATGGAAGTGCAACGAATGTGCGTTTAATTATAAGAACAATGCAAGGTTACAAGAAAATAACCATCATGTATAATTACGGAATTGACACGTCATACAAAAAGCAATATAAAGACAGCCTTACTTTCAAATCCATTAATTCAAAAGTCCATTCAAAATATGCTTAGCGTGCAAGTCGTCCATATAAATATGAATGCTGAGCACATCGAGCGGCTACACGCAATGCGGGCTGCAGGGATTCATAATCTTTGACAAAGAACAGGTCCCATAGTCGGAGATAATTTTTCGTAACATCACCTCGTAGAGGCTATATCTAAGATTGGATCTTGGAGGTGATCACATGAATTCTTGGGCACACCGCACAAGGCTTGTAGATCTTATCTAAACATCTTAAATTATTGTCCTGAGAGCAGCTACTCGGCTCTCATCTAGCGTTATAATCGCGGAGTTGACTAGAAAATTCACCTGAACCTAACGTTGGATGAGGCAATCGATGCATGTTCGATAGTATAAAACGTCAAATAGCAAACATCTTTTCAATTTATCTAGAACATTTGATTAGCATGCACGATAGGCGCTGCTTCGTAAACATGTTTAAAGCGCATTCACTGCTAGAAATTCCGCGGCATGCGCGGGACTGCGAAAGATTTTCAACGTAATTTTGAGCTGAGGTAGAGATGTTAAACGTCGCATATATATTCCAGAATTTAAGACACGCGTGTTGCCAAAAATAGCTCTCATTACGAGATACACAAGGGGTGACATCATGCCGCCACATCTCAGTCTCTCGTGTGCACAAAAAAGGCCACATCCAAGAAGTTTCGCAGCATTTTGTAAATGTGAAGCACATATTTTGTGGTTTTATTGCTATTCGCGTTGAAAGCACGGCGGGCACTCCTACTAATGCTCGGCGTAAGGTCAAATTACTAGCCGACGTTGCACCGCCGAGTGCTTAGATAGGCACTGTTCAAATTGCGTCGAATAAAAAATAGGTTTAGTGAGATTGCAAGCGTTTCCAATTGACTTTTACGTCGGGAACTCGAACGAGCCCTATTCAATCGGAATATAGTTTTAATCTTTTTTTCCGATATACAATTCGTATTGTAATTGAAGAAAAAATTATATTCGTGAAATCGTGATCACTATTGGTGCATAGCTTATTCTAATTAGATTCGATAGACATTAATATCAGTCAGGTAGCAAAAAGGCTAGCAATCTTTCTCGAATTATCGTAGCTTTACAAGCTACATACCAGACAGTAAATAATTTCTGGATGATGAATGATCTGTATCAAGGCTTCATTAGAAGCCGTGACTTCATTGGCTTGCGAAAGATATAGCCTGATGCCGAATACGTATAAGGGCATAAGTGTTCGAGATGAGTCGTTAAGAGTGTGGAGTTATTGGCCATTTGCTTCGGGCGACACGCAAAGGGGCCGGCTGCAAATGGGCGATCACTTTCGTTAGAACATCACTTTCGATATCGCAACAGCCTCCTATATACGGACATTATCTAGGTCGAATGTGCAGAGTAAAGGCCGAATTGTAATTCTGACAATGTAGGTATCCTGATTACGCGGTTGCATTGATGAGTTTAGCTGCATTGTAATACAGATTTAGCAGTTTTGTAAGTTGATCTGTGCTCTTAATTTCGATTGTATACAATGCACTTGCTTGCCTACAGATTAGATTGTTTGTATTCAGTCTGATTATCTCGTCAGCTATCTTTTTTAGATTAGTATCTTCACGGGTTTGCAACTCGTTCCGCACCTATTGCATGTTTGCGCATATTATGACATTCAAAGACTGATTTTATTATTTAAATACTTTATGCGAAATATATTATTGTATTTATCACCAAACTAACCAGTTTTCATACTAAAATCTTCTCACCTAAGTCCACTAAAGCTGAGAAAATGTCAAGACAATCTACACTTGGGATTGCAGCAATAGACGCATTTTGCTCATAAATAAATAATTTGATCGTTTTAGCGGCACACCGCTGCAGCAAGTGCGGTTTACTCAGCGATTGCAACATGTATGGGTCACGGAACAAAACACCAGCTTGTGAACGATTCGGCTTTAAAGCGCTGAAGCTGCTAAGTTATTTTATGTCGAAATGTGGCGTAGCTAACTTATTGTTGTGAGTGCTAATTTGGGACATGGAAATAACCGTCTGTAAAAAAGCGATGTCCATTTCTGGATCATTCAAACAAGTTTAAGGTCGTATTGGGAAGGTGTGGGTGCCTAATTTGTCTTTATGGGTCTGTGTCCAGCTTTACCTGCTTCCTTTAAGAGCTTGGGTTTATTATGCGAACCCAAAACCCAGTCATAGAAAGTGATAAAAAGTCACTTTTAATTTTGCTTTTGTGAAAATTCTGAAAATTACAACAAGATTTAGGATTATCTGTTTCTATTTGAGCCTTAAACAGTAACAGTAATATTTCTCGACAACAATACATTATTAAGCGTACTTAAGTGGGCTAAGCTTCAGCAAAATAACTAGCAACTAGCACACACGATACAAATGCAGAGCTTTTGCAAAGCTTGCCGCAAAACCTTTCTCTAATGTCAGTCCCATCATTCTTATCGACGTTCAACAAAAAGAAAAAAATCATTTAATAACATCTACCACAAATCCTTAAAACAAAGCCACCATAAGAAAATGATCTAACAAACGCAGAACAAAGCGCTTTCCGATGCGCAGACGCAACGCGTGGGCGCGGCGCCCCAGGCGACCTATCTCCATGAACAAATTATAATTTCAAAATCCCCATCGATTTATGTGGATGCTCATCTGAATAAACCCGTGCTCTATTTTACACTCAGTATCTTACTATTGTTTTTCGTTACGAGAGAAAAAAGTATTCGTGACAAGTACTATCTAGGATTAACAATGTCACTAAAGTGTAATAAAATTGCGCAAAATTATGTTTGGAAGATTATTTTGTGTGGGTATGTTCGGACAATATTTTATATGAATATTTGTGTCCTGTGGCGTTCGGAGATATCGTACAGGCATTGAAAGCATAGATGGAAACGATTTTTGTTTTGAAAAGCTAAAGACATATTTTTCTTATTGTCAGAATCAGATATTTTTCTTATTGTTCTAGTGGCTCATCTTGTGGCTAAAAATAGATTCTTAAAGGCCAAATTAGTGTTGGTGATTATTTAAAATAATTGGAAAGAGGGAAGAGAGGCCTTTGCCCTGCAGTGGGACACAAATGGCTGAAAATAATAATGATAATTTAAAATCGCAAAACGCAAAAACTCTTGTACCATATAAACTTTAAAATGGTTCTAAGGTATGTAAGTTTGAGATATTAGTAAACCAATCACCTTATTCTTTATTGCACACAAAATTAAAAGATTAACTCACAAAATTACAATATATACCTTTTTTACAACGGCGAACTTAGCCCAGAATTGGGTTTTCTTACAGCAAAACATATATTGCGAGATTTGCAGAAGAGGATATACTTACGTGCACAAACAGTACATTTAAAAACTTAAATTAAATAAATGTAAGTGTGCGTTTAGTCTTATTTTTATCATTACTTTAGTTCTATTTGTAGTCTGTATATAATGTACATAATATAGTATTATTAACATTTAAAAATATAATAAAATTAAAATTAAAAATTACAATTAACTGTCACACACACACTTTCACACTCACCCACTCACTTTTCTCTTCTTTTTTATTTTCACTTTTACACTTTCATTGTCTTCCCATTTTTGTCCCATGTGACTTTATTCGTCAGTCACCTTAACGTTAATTATATTCGCCAATTTATCATACGTACAGAAAACACAATATTGACTAAAATCATAATCCCTGGCGAGGTAAACCTTAATTAAAGTCTGATGAAGCCTGATTATTACATCAACCTCGGCTACAAGCCGGGTGGCCTGTTATCCGGAGACCGCACACCATTTTGTGGTGTTTCTAATAGCCTCTTAAATACCATTTTAGGTAAAAAGAGGTTAAATCTAAACTGTCTTCTAATACAAATTACTTCGTGCAAGTATTTGTCTTTTCTAAGCACGTATTATGTCAAAGACTCAGCTTTTGTAATTTGGTCTATTTAGGATCGAAGCGTGCGTTAGAATGTTATCTTTCAATGATCTGTGTTTACCTAAAACCTCGATTTATTAGGTTTGTACACTTACGTTGCATTCAAATGGCTTTAATGTTTTTTTTTTTATTGCAACATCATCGTTATCCCAGAGGTCGATTGCCTAAATATGAAGTAAACTTCACCTAATAAACAAGCTTCACGTCACTGTCATAATTCAAAAAAAAAATACTAAAAATGTAAAATAGTCCTTTTTCGAATTATGAAATTATTCAATGTACAATGTTATATAACAAAACAAGAATAAAATACCGCAAAACCATTGGTACGAAACATTTAGAGCTAAGTTTATGTAACACGTAAATAATAGGTGTTCAGAGTTTCTCATTACACGAACAACAAAAATCATTTCGTAGGCGTTAAAGAGAAAAATAAGCTAGTGTTGTGTAGCTAGTGTTGTAGTCGAGTCGTGAATCACTCGTATGAACCGACTGCGGTTATTCGAAACCATCGACAACTGGCTGCTTTAAAGGTCTACCTTTTTAAAAGGGAATTTAAAAATAGAGCTTTTAAAAATGGGTTTGAATTTAGAACGTAAGCAGATTAAATTCAAGCAAGGAATACATGTCTATTGTCTACTCTTTTTTTTGTTTACAATCGTTTGGTACAATATAAATTACCGATGTAATTTGTGTTTGCTGTAATAAATTTAAATCTCGGCACTATCAATACTAATATTTAAAGAAGTTGGAAGTTTGGACGTGGGGTGTGTAATCTTTAGAACTACTGATCCGATTCTAACGGTAAAATAATAAATAAAATGTAGTACTACATAATCCCCGAGTGTCCATAGACTATATTAAAAATGTGGGATAATTTTCGATCAAAACGGGACGGAAGCCGCATGCAAGACCTTGTAAAATATAAAGTCACGTACGTGTGATAAAAGATACTTAAATCACAAGATAGGCAAACCTACTTCTAACAATTTATCTGTTATTATCACCGCATTTAATTAGTAGAAACAGTCAATACAGATATTTAACTCCAATGCTTTACTGACTCAAAAGTATTATTTTAATGATTTTCTATTCTCTTACGGTATTTACCTATAGCTTTCATTTACTACACTTCGACAAAAAAAAAATCTAAAAGCCCTATCAATTCAAAAACTTTTGAGAGCTTACAAGTGTTAAGTAACACGTTTGCCTTCATGAAGCTTGCGACCTCGTCGTACGGAAATCACGTAACAGCATACATACATGAGTGTTAATATTATTAGTACAGTCACGAGCAAAAATATGTAAACAGGTAACAATTTATAAATTTGATATACTCCTGCTGTATTCAGTGTAATTGTATATTGAAACGAATGCTTATTTATTGTTTTACTTTAACATAATACGGCCAAAGCCAATTCCATTAGTTAAATAGTTTTTTCGTACCCATGTCTATCACACTATCATATAATATTTTAAATGCGAAAATTTGTATGTATGTTTGTGACTATACACTGAAACGTCTGCTCGGATACGGACGGAACTTTATAATAACATTGCTTATACATCAGACTAACACACGCTTAAATATAGAAAATATGGTATAAAAGTAGGTATCTACGAGGGCGCAGCAGCCGACCGAAGCTATAATAGTTACAAGATAAGTCTTATTTCAAAGTTGCAATCGCTTTTGAATTTTGCTACAAGTGTATACATATTAGTGATCGTGCCTGTATACTACACAGAGGAATGAGCGCAGGTCGCACACAATCAGTGATTGGCACACATTGATTGGTGATTACGGACGATGAATCGGATCCAATAATAATTGATATTGAATGACGAAATCGGATTGCGGATGGCACGAGAAACTATAATTGGTTTAGAAAAGTTTTATTGGTACAATTTTATTATATTTTTTATATATAACAAAATGTAGGTCCAAATGCACAGGGAAGACTAGAGAAACGATGATAGATACATGCAAAATTTTATCTATAACCATGGGGCCTAAAATGGCCGCTTAAGCAGAATCATTATGGGGTAATAATTTGAATCACGTTAAAATTCTTACGATAGTCTCAAAGGCGGTCAATATTACGAACTATCACTTTGTGTTCATTTTGCGAATTGTAACGTCATCATCTGCCTAGCCTTTTCCCAACTATATTGGGGTCAACTTCCAATCTAACCTGATGCAACTGAATACCAGTATTTAACATAGAGCGAGTGCTATCTGACTTCCACAACCGATGATATGCTACTGCTGAAACCTAAAACCAGTAAACATTCCATATAATTAAACTTAAACACTGTTATTTAATCAAAACCTATGCTAACATTTCGTTTATTTAATTTCCTGTCAAAGCTTTGCAACATCGCTTGATTATGACTTAATTATATTGAACTTTGAAATATGTGAGCAAATCAAATACAGTGCTACATACAACAATTGGTAATTGATTAGACGTAAAAACGTTCTATGGTACGATTTAACTTCCTGTCAATTCACAATTTGATCTAATTCAAAGTTACGTGGTCTTCGTAATGGACGTTATGAATGCAAATGACCCATCAGCTTAATGCGATCAAAATAATTTCATATATTTGCATACACAAATAAGGTCTAACTATTCATACACGAAATATTTTCAGGGAATCATCTAACGGCTATAACGAAGCCATTTCAAGGGTTTTTTTTTTTATCTGAGTATATTTTTATAAAAAATAAATAATATAAAATTACTTGACCCACAAAATAAATACTAGCTCCTTATTTTTGCACATCCATTACGCTAGTTTATTACGTCGTATTTACCTACTGTCATTGTTAGAATATGGGAGTAAAGGTTTTATGCAAAAAGTCTCAAAAAATTTTAGATTTATAACTTCGTAAAAAAAAACTCTGATATTTTTTTTTTTCGTTGCTATGGCGACTTTACGACTTATAGAAGTTACTCTTAAAATATTTCGTGTATGAAAAGATAGACCTTATATATGTAATGTTAGTAATTGTGTTCACATTTTTTCAACTTTTGCCTCTTTGGTCTAGTTACTTGGTCGCTACTACCGAAAATTAGGTCCGGGTTCGATTTTCAGGTAAGGCAGAATGTTATTGGGATTTTACATTACGAATTTCTCGATATCTGCCCGGAATTTGGATTTATGCCCGGTTGATGAAATTAGGCTCACCCAACAAGGGACTTAAACATAACTGGTGAAATATGGATGTACTCTGCCTAACCCTTAAAACAAAACAGGCGTTATGTTATCATATCAAATAAAATCGATTTATTAAATATAACAACAGCTATGCCAAGACATCATTATAATTGTCAGCCAAGCCGCGCCCAACACATTCCAATTACGAATACAGTGTGACATAAATGGGTATAACATAATTCTCATCACAATACGACATTTTAAGCATTTATTACGTGTAACAGAATGCCATTAAAGTCACATTTATATGATTTATAATTATTGCATTGGATTGCAGCCAGTAAAACAAAAAAAAAACACATTAAATTTTGTTTTGTTGCAAATATTGACATCGGTAGTCAAGAATTCAAAATCCACTAATAGAACGCAGCTTTTCGAGAAAGCTTTTTGCAAACCTTTTCTCATTAGTCGAAGAGACTGCAAATGATTTTAAAGTGCCGTAAAGTGTTCCCTTTTTCAAAAACAACTACAAACTCAAATCAACCACTATCACCCATCCACAACTTCAGTAGCATAAATTCGATCCACGATTAGGCGAATAGGCAACATACAGTGAACTAAAAATAGGCCTTATCACAGAAATACTTCGGCATAATAAGACGAGTACAGCTTCCCATGGCTCCATTAGCGTGTATCAGCCGGTATCGAACCCCCGGCCTGGCTCATCGACACCTCGACATGTCCCCAGCACCTTACGGGGCTAGATAAGGCACGTCATCTAAAAGCTAAGAGCGCTAGTAAATTGCGGCAATCAACAGTTTGACGTGGGTTATGGAATTTGCATGTGTGTCCTAAGCGGAACGGGATGCTCTTGTGTCTATGATTTTACGTTTTAGGGTTATCTTTGGTCATGATTTATGAAGCAGCACGTCGCCGTCGCTTCTTAGGTGAATAATGTTGAATAAAATATTGATTATCTATTAGAATATATGAAGCTTCGAGGCATTTTATACAAAAAAACACTATTTAAGTATTTACACAAACAGTTAAAAAAAAATGTTTTTTATGTACCAGGTCTACACGTTACACGTTCACATCCTCACATCTAACAGATATTTTTTTTAACGAAAAAAAGAATTAAAGAAAAACAAAAAAAATAAGAGGAATTTAAGTACATTCCTTCCTATTTATTAGACAAACCTACAAAAACTGTGTCAAATCAAGTTCCATTCATAACTTAAACACAAAATATGTCACGCCGTAAAAAACCTAGAATTAAAAAAAAGTCAGGTACTCACGTCATGAGTGGTGTCTCCCTTGTGTACCCGCTCCTCGGTCTCCTGCACTCGCTCGGTGATGTTCCTGGTGAGCACGCGCTTGTCGTGACTCTCGCGCACCTTGCCGTCTGGGTTGGCCACCACCAGTGACGTCACGTGAACTTTGGCACCCGCTGGGGCTACCACCCCGCCGATCAGGGGGCCGTCTACTTCTGTGGAGACAGGATTTTCAATGAGTCGTATTATGTATGATTAATGAAATATGGTGGTATACGAATCAATTGTTTTATGGGCAGGTAGATGATAAATATCTATAATGTAATAGGTATCAACACTTTTATAAAAGTAGATTTTTAAACTTTAATCTATATTTGTAACTATCTCGGCCATATTCTTTCCTTTGGCAAAGAGCATTAAGCAACGGAGATATCGAAAAAAATCCAGCTTGGGTGGGCTGGATTCAGCAAATTGGACGACATTCTGAAATCAGCCAAAATTCCACACTGGCTAAAGACCCGACTCTATAATCATTGTGTTCTGCCCACCATGACGTACGGTGCTAAGACTGGACGCTCACACAGGAGGCTGTGTACAGACTCAGAGTAGCACAGAGAGGCATTGAGGGTTCCGCGCTCGGCATAAAACTAGTAGACTGAGTTCCAAACGTCGTGTTATGGAATTCAAATGGAGCTGGGCAGGACACCTAGCAAAGTGCGGTGATGGCAGGTGGAGTCGCTGTGACTGAGTGGCGTCCAAGGACTGGAAAAAGAAGTTTTGGTCGTCCGGAGGCGAGATGGGCAGACTACATTGTTGCCATCGCAGGAATAACCTAAATAAGGCTGGCACAAGAACGTGGAGCTTGGCAAAGAGAGGCCTATACCCAGCAGTGGGTGAAGTCGGGCTGTGGATGATGATCATGATGAAGGAGGAAAACCATTTTTTTCATTAATTAATAGGCTTCTTTCTTTTTTCTTTCCGCACTTTGTCTTGGCAAGTTGAAGAAGAAGCCTTGGTATGAAGCCACAAAGCCCAATATAAAAATTCTAATATGTTTGCATTTAGAACACGAATAAGTGTTTATTTGTTGATAAAAGCAAATCACTACATAGTATAAAACAAAGTCGCTTTCTCTGTCCCTATGTCCCTTTGTATGCTTAAATCTTTGAAACTACGCAACGGATTTTGATGCGGTTTTTTTTAATAGATAGAGTGATTCAAGAGGAAGGTTTATATGTATATATTGCACCTGTGCGAAGCCGGGGCGGGTCGCTAGTAATTTTATAAACAATAGTGTTTATTTATGATATTCTATTTATAACACAGTTTAAATATTCATAAAATATTTAGGCCTATAAAAGCATGCTCCTCTTTGCTGAGACTTAAAAAACCATTCACCGCCGACTATACGAATTGAACCACTTTGGGCTTAGTTTATAGTTATCTGTGGAAATAAAACACTTGTAGAAATAAATGAAAAAAAAAACCACGAGTGTGAAATACACTGCATACTGAACCTAATAGCATAGCAATAAAAGCTAGTCTTCGAAGAAGTGTATTGAAAAAATATTTACCTTTAGATGGCGCCCCGATCGCTTCATTTTCCTCTGTTTCCTCATCTATCTGCTCATCAGGGACCCGATGCTGTCAAAAAAAAGTTTATCAATAGGTATGTAAAATATCTCATCTGTTTACTTTTTAATTTTTCAGGATTCACTACATTCGCTCTTGAATTGTTATGAATTCTAATAAAATATACAACGGTTTTTTTCTTTCTGAAGTTTTTTTCTTCAGGGTCATTCTGAAAAAAAATTATGGTTGCTTTGACCTCGATCTCACCTGATGGTAAACGATGAGTGAGAACTCTTCGCTCATGGACTTAAACTTAATAAAATAATATTGGTAATACCTCAGTCTGTTGATAATTGGTGGTATGCGTGTCTTCATTGACGGAGGTAGATATCTTGGGCCCCGAGTCCTTCAGTATCCGTCCATCTTCTAATATCAGCTCGCGCTTGACTCTGGTCGCGATCTGACGGGTCGTTGTCACCTCGCTTTTCTTCCGCGTCACCCATTCTTCTGCAAAGGCAAGGAAAAATAATTAATAGGTATAAAATCAGATGACAACAGAAATTTTAAGTGGGTAGGAAAAATATATATGATAATTCAATAAATATATACTAACCTTCTTTGGTTGTTGCTATTGTGTCCCCCGGCTCGGCCTGTAACCAAAAAGAAAAAAACATTCGTAAATAAAAGTAAATAAACTGTTGAATAAACGGATCTAGAATATAAAATGGAACGTTGATTGTTGCGTACAGCGCCATCTCTTACCGAGTAGCTGAACTTATATAAATCGTAGTTAGTAGGTTGGTCAGCCATGAACTGTAATAGTACCCGCGGCCGTCGCTTGATGGCGCCATGATCGCTTAACGTAAAGACTGTCACCATTAAAATTCATAAAATTTTACACTATCCACGGGAAATTGCACTCCACAAAATCAGTCACAGTTCACATTTATTGTTTATTCGCCATATTTAACTATCCACACAATTTTAACTAAAAAAAAAGTAACGTTTGGACAACATTACGATTTACCTGTACACAAAGAAAAACACTATCAACTATAATATTCTATTAACTATTTACGTGTAATAACTGAAGTAGCCAATACCGTGTATTCTAGCGTCGTGTTAATAATCGACTGAAGGAAAATCAAGGCTTAGCTGTAATTTTTAATTAATGAGCCGTGGATTAACATTTTCTTTTGGCAAACAATGCTGTAGTAACGCGATGAGTATTCCGTCCGTATGCCTTTGCTTCCGTTGGGACCGAGCGTTATATTGAACTCTTAATACAATAAAATATTTAAAAGGAATCCAACGGATTTTCCGAGGAAATTCACTTGATTTAATTGAGTATCGAAAATAAATTTAAGCTATTTCACGTAGGGGTTGACTGCTTGCAAATAACGAACAAAATATTCCACAAACTTTTATTTCCTAAAAAGAAAATTGATTCCAGTTTCCCTCTTAACATTTTCTGCTCGCCGGGTTTCTAAAGGCCAACAAGGCGTGACTAACCAAATCATAGAACCTCTCATCTACATCCCATTCAAGTACTTGATACTCTATTCCCTATTTGAATTTCATGGAAGGTCTATTTTTCAAGAGTTTTCCTACATTATTAATGGTCTACGAAGCAGATTCTATTCAAAGTTACATAGTCTATGAATCACATTGATTATAAACGACTCGGAAAGTTTTTCCATTTGTGTTCCACAGGGGGAAGTAGAAAATATTGCACGTGACTGCAAAAGTTATTAGCTCGCCAAACGCGACTGTCGTCAGGAAAATATAAAGATCGGTAGTTACTTTGTTGTTGACTACTTATGGTAGGTAGGTAGATACTAAGGAGTTAGTAAGATGTACTTAGATACATTGTTTTATAGAATACTATTAGCTTACAAGATTGCAGTGCACAATGATGTTAGATGTTTTGTTCGTTTTTATCGTGTTTTAACACGAGGGAGTATAAATAGATAAATGAGTCTTATCTCATAGAAAGAAAGAAAGAAAATATATTTATTTGCCGCAGGGACATGACGTGCATCACACAAAATTACAAAAAAAAATAACAAAACACAAATAAAACAATAAACTATAAATTCAACAGGACGGAACAAAAAAATAAAAAAATTAACAGCTCGCACGTCGCGACTGCGACAAGCAGTTTGCCACTCAGCATGATGCTGTGCTGTGGGTATCTAGCAGGACCAGCAATGGAAATTTTACCCCTTAACACATGAATTTGATCTAATGTAACCAGAGTAATTTATACCTAGATTTCTAGCAACATCTATTTATGGAATGAAATAAGACGGAGTTATTCGCTTTAATTCCATCCTCTGATCCATCAATATATTACAGCTTACGTTGTATTTTTTGTGACACATAACAATAACTAATCGATCCTTTCAACACATCACCCGTCTCCAAAAACATGTCACTCAAATCCAATTACATATTCAATCTGATAACATCAGAAATATCTCTCGTACCATTGACCCGGGTTCCGTGCAAAACGATTCTGATTGACAAATTGTTACGGCACTGTGATTTATGACCACTTTTGCCACTTACACATAGCCAGTATAAAAGGACATGCGGCAGAATTCTGATCTAAATTGAAGTGTACTGTATTGGACAGATAGTTTGACGTTAACTTTTGCTAGTGGCGCCGCTGACAGGTGTCAAGTTTTATTGGTCATAGGTGCACGTGTTGACGGTATCGCTTCTCAGTAGTCTATTGAGGATAATGGATAGATGTGCACTTAAGTGGCTACATAGGCGTTTGTGTTAGTTTGTATGACAAAAAGTTTATCTTTTGTTGTTAATATTGTTCTTTTTGGTTAATAATATTGGCCTGAAGTGTATAGGGTTGTCAAGTAGAAATAGGGTTTTTATCGTAAGTTAAAATATTTGATAATTTATCTATTTTACTTATTATAAATTTTCATTGATTCCGTGAAGTATCCTCGAGTTCCTATCTTCCAAACTTTCAGACCTAATTTAATCAAATATATCATGTTCTTGCCAGTGCAGTCAAGGTGTTGAAGCTACCTATTTAAAAAATCCCTTCATCACACCTTGAATCAGGGAAGATCAGACTTGTAATGAATGGAACCATTAACCACAGTCCAAAGTTCCTGGCTAATACGTCAAAGGGTATCACAAACCTAAATGTGCCTAACCTTCTAAGAACGATGACTGTCATTTGTCAAGCCGTGTATGTCCCATTGTGTCTGAGTCATGACATCTACTCACAGTTGGTAGGTACAAAGGTACGGTTTGACGTGTGCCTGTCGATTGCCAATCAATCGACATGAGCACTGACATCAGGTTAAGCACCTGTGGTGACCTCGCCATAGATAGAAACATAATAATTACGTGGCAACATTTATCACAAGAGACTTCCCAATATGTTGAGCAGTGATTGATATTCGACCAATTTGTTGGGATAAGGGTATCGAGCACAATGAAAAAGCGAGATTAGAACGTTTATCACAACTGGTACCTACAGCAGGATAGGTAGGTAGGTCAAAAAATAGGGACGGCTATAAACTTGCAAATATACAGATTTTCTATGTAGTTTGATATTATGTTTAGTTTAATTAGTCCTGACGTATGTATTCAGCTTTCTAAGCACCTAAGCCGTTAATTAATCAACCATAAACAGATGTTAAAAAACCCCATCATAAATTTAGACACACCTACTGACCCTACAACGCAAAAGCCCGCTATTTAACACTAATCTAATAGCCAATTAATTTTAACACTTATCGGTGTCCCATCGGCGGCATAGCCATAAACAAATTAAGACATTGGTGGCGCTCACACGTTGGGTCCTCATTCTCTTGTCCTTATAGCAATTTATTTGGGGTCAACAACACAGCATGTTTTCTTCCTCCATACTCATTTGTCAATAGAGAAGTGTGGATGAAGGCTTATCAACCGTAATCTAGGAGTCACCCCCTTCTGGCCATAACGTTTTGGACTAAGTCCATCCATGGTTAATTTGGTCTTCCCCTCCCTTATAGTCACGTCCATACTCAAAACTTTTCTTACGACATTGATATACTAACAAGTGGTTGCCTTGTTAGTATATCAATGTCGACTAATTGGGCTAAGTGATCTGCGAAAGATAAAACTTAAATTCAACATAACATAATATCACGCCTTGTAATTCCCGAAGGGTTAGGCAGAAGTGTACCTAACCAGTACACTAACATTTCGCCAGTTATGTTTAAGTCCCATGTAATAGGGGGTTAGCCTATTGTCATCAACCGGGCACAAATCCAGTTAATAATGAAACTCCTGATGGCCAATAACACTTTGCCCGACCCGGGAATCGAGCCCATGACCTCATGCTCAGAAGCCGCGCTTGCTTCACATTTTCCCTTTTTTTAATAACAACCAAAGTAATTCGGGCATGTAACCACTTCCCCTATTATATGGCGTGTAGTCCAATTATTAATAACCACGTGCCAGGTGTCCCCTCATAAGTTTTTTTTTCTTTTTTTTAACAGTTAGCTAATAACTCATACCCGCTACTTAACACCAATCTAACGAGCAATTAGTTAGCCCCTTATCACTGTCACATCGACATATAAACAAATTAACACATTACTAACCGTGTAGCCCCAGGTTGCCGATATGGTGTGAAGTTTATCAAAAAAAGCATAGGGCTTCTGAAAACTTACATGTTTTTTTAAGAGTTGACGCTATCAATCAATGCGTACTAGTTTTTTTTACGATTGACAGAGAGAATAAGAAAATTCAACAGATTCCTGTTGAAAGCGATGATGATGATGATGATGTGTTGATGGGATGTGGTTGATCCATTTCAAATTACAAGTAACTAAATATACAGGCTGTAAACAGACCTTTCACATAGCCACTTCTATATTCCTAGTTTCTGTGGTCTGCTTTTGATAGAGACGAAACGTAAACTATAAATCTGGTAAACTACATAAACAGGATGTAAACAGACCCTTCACAAAGCCGTCAACCAAGCATTCTGTACATCAAACTAAGTAACTTTAAGCAATAATTATTGCTGGGAATCGTCTTTTTTTTTTGGGGTGAAAAATCAAATTTATTGATTACGGTAGGACTCGATGGAAAGCACTCAAAGCATTGTGCTGATGGATGGATTGAATAGTACGGGGGTCGTGGAGGTGTATAAAGTAAAAATCTTACATTAAAAACATGTATTTAAAAAAAACTTGTGAAAAAGTTGGAACTTTGACCCCCAATATCTCCGTAACTAGAAGGTTCCCAGGTATGGTCTAGAACAAAACAATGATCGCAAAGACGGGGAGAATAAGTGCCTTTCGGATATGTTAAGGGTCTATTAACACCCTTTATAACTAAACTCCTTCTGTCCCTAACGAAAAAATATGTTGGGGTTTTCCGAACTGTGTGGCAGTTCCGAAAACCCCACCATATTTTTTCTGTCACCGTCTAACACTCAATTTATCACCCTCTTATCAGCACCCAATCAACACATGAACAAATTAGCACATTAGTAGGTGTCACTGCGGAGGCCGCGCCCTTGTGACCGGCGCAGCGAGACGAGCGAGGTCGGTGCAATCCTGCGCACATTGTGATGCACCCGCGCCTCTGCGCAGGCGCATTGTTTGGTGTTCACTTAATTCGGTCATGGCTTTTGCACCCGCTTTTGTAAGATAATTGTGCTAGAAATTGATATGGGTGTTTTATTATTTGGTTTTGATTCTACGTGTCATCATTCTAGAATAGGATATCGATTTTTTAAGGATTTTCCTAATCAACAACCACTGCTACTTCCTTGACTTAAATGCACATTCAAGTTGCGATATTTTACCGTTAAGACTGACTGAAGAAGCAAGTATAAAATGTGGTTGGACGTCAAATACCAACTATTTTGCTTTTAGATATTATACAGTCAAGAAATCAAGGAATTTATATAATTTAGATTGGGAACAAGAATGTGAGCTTTTTAGCGCCTTTGGACGCTAAAAAACAGACTGGTTTTCTGATTAAAACCAGTCTGTTTATCATTTAGATAGCTCCTCTGATACCGAAATAGACGAACATATGATTAAGTAATCTGTGGTAATGCCCAAATGTTACGAAGTTTTCTATAGCGGAATATATTTCATTAGTGAATCCGGATCAGCCAATATAAAATCGAATTTAAGGAATGCTATTGTTCTGGCAAAAGTCATACAAAAAATATGTTGTGAGGCTAGCACGAGCTATAGTCGAGATTATCTTAGAAAAAAATAGGTTTTATTAATAATGTAAGGAATATAGATTACAACATGCAACTGCCTCGTGGGTCTAGTGGTCGCAATCGCGACAGCTGAACAAAGGGGTCCTGAGTTCGATTCCCGGGTCGGGCAAAGCGTTATTGGGTTTTTCCATCAGGAATTTCTCAGTAGCAGCCGCGGAGTCTGGATCCGTGCCCGGTTGATGGTAATGGGCTCGCCCCCTATTACATGGTGCTTTAACATAACTGGCGAAATGTGGGTGTACTATTAGGTACACCTCTGCCTAACCCTTCGGAGATTACAGGCATCATGTTATGTTATAAGATGAAATAAATTGAGTTACGACCTCCCACTGAGCATTTCAGGTCCAATCCAAGGTTCCTAATTAAATATAAATCCTGTTTCTGCAAAAATGCACGCCTTTAACCTTTCAGCACTTTATTATATTTATTGGAAACGAGTTCGTTCAACTCGTTCAATTAATAAATAATCTCAATGTTGCAGTGGAATGACCTACACTAGGTATCGGTTGGTGCCTAAAGCGCACCTTGATTTATCGTCACGATATTGTTAAGATTACAAATTCGGTAGACAAATTGCTGTGTTCGGAATGTTTCAAGCAAAGTGCATTTGTTATCTATCCAACATGTTATTGGAAGCTGGTATAGATTTTAACGAAGCAAAGTAAACCGTTCAAGACATTCCGTTCCATTCTCATTGAAGAAAATTTAAACAAGGAAAATTTTATTGGCAAACGAAAAAATATTGAGTAAACATACTTAGGATAGTTCGGTTCAAACTTTATGACGGCTCGGAAGTTAGCTGCGAGTAACAGTCTCCGCATTATACAGTCAAGACGATGCGTCGTCTGCGCCCCGCTGATACCTAAAATTGTGTCCTGCGCAGCTTTACGTTAGATGTTCTGATCCGCCATAAAGTTTGAACCGTTTTACCTGCACAGACCGTCACTCGCAGCTAACTTCCGAGCCATAAAGTATGAACAACAATTAAAACGATGACTATTTTAATTGTCCATGGCTGCTACTGAAAAAAAAAACCAATAACTTATTTTCTTACCCATACGAAAATAATAGCTATTTTTCCGATATACTGGTACTTATATTTCATTATTTTAAAGCCTGCCTAAGTGGTCGAAAGCGTGACTGCTGAGAATGAGGTCCCAGGTCCCAGGTTGCCGAGGTCGCCGGACGGACAGCGTTATTGGTTTTTTTTCCAGTAGCAGCCACGGATAATTAAAATTGACATCTTTTTAATTGTACTAAGTATGTTATTAATAACTCTTTAATTGTACATTATACTTATAAATAGTTATTTATCATTAATTACATAAACTTAAATATGTATTGTGTATTGCCCTAACAGGGTCTATCAAATTGTTTTTAACCGTAAGTCTATTTGGAACACCTTTTACCAACATTGGGATCGCAAATAAAATGAATATGAATGAGAGTACGAGTCTTAATTTGTGGGTGACCATTAACCAATGGCAACTGGCTCTGCTCCTATCACATAGGATTTTAACATGACTGGTGCATGTGAGTGTACTATTAGAAATACCTCTGTCGAAACTTTCGAGAATTAAAAACTTCTTCAGATCCTAAATAATTGGCAACATGGCATTTGGCATTGGCATGGCCCCTTTCAACCGACTTCAAAAAAATAAAGAGGTTCGTTTGTATTTTTTGTTTTTTTTTTACGTTTGTTACCTCATAACTCCGCAACTTATGAACCGATTTGAAAAACTCTTTTTATGTGAAAGGATGTACTTTGCGATTGGTCCCATAAAAATTTCATCAAAATCGGTTCAGTAGTTTGGTTTTTTTTCTTGACGACATGTTGGTTCCTTAATAACTTCTGGTTACAAGGTAAAAAATTGTTTCTTGACAATAATTTGTGGGGCAGATATATTACAACTAAAAAGGGTAAAATAAAACCTTTTTACAAAAAATACCGACTTCCAAAAAAACACTAAAAAGTCTGCAATAAATAATAATACTTTTGGAAGTCGGTGGCAAAAAAGACAATGAAACAAACAAAGTCACCTTAGTTTTTTTTTTACTAGTAACGAAACACTGCCATCACAATCTCAGCTTGTAAAGCGCATAGATAATGTGGTGGTGTCATTGTGTCAATCAGTACTCTATTGATTGACAGCAGAGTCTACTGTCGTCACGACCACCGTTAATTATAGCCAGCTGTGTCTGCGTGTATAGTGAGGGGAAATTGATTTTGAATGACTAGTCAAGGACAAGTCTGGTAAAGTTTTCTTTAAAAACCGGCCGCCAAGTGCGAGTCGGGCTCGCGCATTAAGGGTTCCGTACCATCGTAGTAGGGGAGGCCCCTTTAATTTTTAATTAATTTTTCTTACTGGTCGTTATAGCAGCAATAGAAATACACATCCTGTGAAAATTTCAACTGTCTACCTTGAATTGATTACGGATCATGAGATACAGCCCACTGACAGACAGACGGACGGAAAGATGAGGCTACTAAGCCCCCCTCCCCCTATTACTTTTCTACCTTCGGGTCCAGAACCCTAAAAAGAACAGAAACAAACATAGCTCAGTGCTAGGCCAACGATAACGATACCTCGATACTGTCTGCTCTCGAAATAGTGAAGGAATGCTGGCTTTTCCAAAAACCAAAAACTCTAGATGACCATGATGATCTACCAACGTGCACTGGATCTGCGTCCACTATCTTGCGCCTGAGACTGCATTCGACATCTACGGTGTCCACAAACGGACCAAAGCCCAGGGAACTGCCCTGGGCTTAGTAGCCTAGGCCTAGTTTCCTAACAACAACCTGTGAAAGGCCCTAGAGACTCTAAGAATATAGCCCCTAAGATTCTATGCTCGTCCTTTAAAGCTAAAAAGTAACTTCGAGTTTTTAATCCAACTACCGAAATAACCCACTTGCTTACTACCAAAAGCATCTCGCCCACCTCACAGTGAAAACGCTATACAAGGACTTCAAGAAGTTTTGCTTAACCCCAGGGCCATCACGAAATTGTCGCTCCCATCTACACCCAACCCTAATAACTATACTTGCCACCACAAAATTGTTTCCCCGTTGTCCCAGTGACTTGGTAACAGGGTGAGAGGTACAATAACCGGCGCATGTTGCTCGTTGTGTTGCTCGGGGCTATCGCTAGTATCGCACCCGGCCATCAATTCGGACATACGCCTCTCAGAAACAATGTGGTGTTTAGGACTCTGCGTACAATACAATATTTAGACTGCCGCTAATGGTGGGTATCGCCTTGTATATAGGGCTGTACGTTTTTGTACACGGTGATTGAATTTTAATTGATTTAATTTTTAGTAGGTACCAACCTACTGTACTTCGTTTTAATTAAGATTTGTTTGCACAAAGATATACTTACCTAGTTATCGATAACTCTTTTTGAATGGTAAAATTAAATAAAGACATATTTTATTAATAAGTCTAGATAACAAACTTGTTTCTGAAGTCATAGAAAGTAGCTTTTCATGAGTCACCCTGATTAAAACACTTTTGAGGAATATTTCGCGTAGGTGTGATTACGTGATACATTCCTAAAAGCACAACAATATTCAAAATGAAACTGTCAACATTTCCCATATTTTTCCCACCCGTTTTCATTTTCCCTCACAAAGAGACCACACACGCGCCACCCGACTTCTAGGCTAGGCAGCCCTACGTGCAGGCACGGGGCACGGGCCGCTCGGGCCGCACACAATGGGGGCTATCGCAAGCAATCTCGACGTTCCACCCGATGTAATGGAACGGGGGCGGTGTAACAGATCATAAACATTGACAGGGGACGTACTCAAGGTCCCCACACTATCTACTTACTTGGACCAATGTCAGACGCTTCACTTATCATCTTTCACTCAAAGTGAAATGTCTGGAGGCCTTAAAAGGCCGCTTTAGCAGAATCGTATTAGAATAATGATAAGTACCATATTACTAAAAAACGTAAAACAGTCACTAGTTGACAATTCAAAATAACACTAAATGACTCCTAAGTGATGTTGGATTCGACGCTCGAAATCTTTCACTCGCCTACCGAATGATCGAAAAACTAAATGAAAGAAGCAGACGTCCATTCCTATATAATTTTGTCAATGTCTGTGAATACGAAATGACACGAAAAAGAAGAGTCTCCGGCCCGAGTGAGCCATTCACTCGATTGAAGCGTCTGATATCGCCTTCACATAGCTCTGTTTTCTAAGTAATCAATCAAGGTATTACAGGTACTTGAACAACGCAATATAAACAAAAGAATTTCGAAATTGTTTAAGTTTCAATGCGCGCTTTTTTGTTTTGCTTCGATTTTTATCAGTGTTCTACGTGGATTTAAAAATAGATTGTCTTTATGTGTTGTTTTTTTTTTATTTTATGTCAGTTAGATATTAATCTGATAGTGCGATATGTTTTTTGTTTAGACAAAATATTGCGCGATATCTGTCTATCTGTGAGAAGTTATTGTTTGGGAATGAGGAAACAAAATTATGACGAAAATATTGTTACTTTTTTTAAATTCTTAACTCGTTTTATTATTACTCGCTTTATGCAACTATTAAAATTTTCATATAATAAAAAATATGTGCGTGCATTCATTATCATGTATACCGCCCATGGCATATAAAGTACAAATACAAAAGATAACATCTTAATTATTATTCATTAAGCCCCCATCAATATCTGCACAAGGAAGTCAATTAATAAATAATACATCGAGAAACAATTTTTCTTTACAAACCTTTGTCTGGGTTCATTTGTGAAACGCGCCCAAAAGGTCAGGCCAAATATAGGCAGGTACTGCCAAAATGATACTGGTAGAACAGAGGGGATATTATGGTTCCTTGGCTCTTTGTAAAAGGTCATTGGTTCTGTTCGTAAATATGACGCAAATATTTGGAGCACCAAATATAACAGATATTTTGAATTTGCTAAATTCGTTGAACCTATGAAATTAAATAACATTATTTATTATGTTAATATAGTGTTTATGAGTTGCCATGGCTGACCTGCCCCCGTAGCATTATCACCGTAGACAAGGATTTCTTTGACGGAATAATCGACAAAATGACAGATAGTGCAAAGAAATCTGTCATTGTGTCGACACAATCTGTCATTTTGTAGATTCTTCCGTCAAAGAAATCCTTGTCTACGGTGGTCTTGCTACGGGGGCTGGAAGTCTTTAAATAGACTCCGGACCCAGGCTGGCCGCAGCAGGGAAAATTTGCTCAGGTGGAGATTCATTACTCTGCCCTGGACTGTAAATGTGGTGCTGTTCCACAAACGATGGGGCACTTAATATCGTGTAATGCGTGTCCTGTTGTTTGTTCACTACGGGATCGGACGCTACCGAAAGCGCCAAACTAGTAGCTCAGTTCTGGGTTGACACAATTTAGATTGCCATCGACACACTAAGAAGAAGAAGATACGATATCTGTGGATATCAAAACGTTTCAACACTTCATAGCTTAAAAAATTTACATCGACATTGCCTAGTGTCTACCCTAAGACGAAATGGCAAAGCAAACTCAAGGGCCAAAGTCTCTTTCAAAGAGAGAGAGAATTCCATTTCTAGAGAAGGCTGTCATCTATTCTGATTCTACGAAACCATAGCACCATCTACGAAAATAAAAACGACACCTTTTGTATACCTACGAAGTCTTTATCTGATTTTCATTCGTGTCGTTGACCTTGATTGCCAGACAATATTAAAAGTACACTTCCAGACAAACCTTGTTTGTCTTCAGTTCACAGCCCTATTTATTATTCACAAATAATGTTCCAGTTACACGCTGTCAATGAGATTCCTGTTATGCCAGCCTAGTACTTTTTGGGGTATATAATTAAATAATTAATTAAGTACATAATTTAATATCAAGAACACTTTTTTTTTTTTTTTGTAGGATGGGAAATCATCAAATGACCCCCCCCGCTCTGGGCGGAGCGGAAGGGAGGAGTGTCAGACTTGTACTGACTAAAACCCATCCATGTTCCTTCTTTGCCCTTTGTGTTCCAGGGCCGCGGTATCTCTTTCGAACAGTCCCGCAGCCCTGGCAGGCATCGGTGGTTGCTGACATGTCTTTGAGGCGCGCGTGGAACACGAACGCGCCGTCGACACGGCCTGTCGTCACAAGACGGCCGGACGGCGAGCTAGCCCAAAACTCGCCGTCCACAGGCCCGCGCCTACGGTGACCGGGGGCCACCACGTGACCCCCGACGCCCAGGGCGTCTCCCGCGGCGGTTGGGACGTGAGGCTCTTTCCCTCTCACGTTCCGCCACCTCCTTCACTAGCATGACTGCTTCGCAGAAGGAGGTGGCGGCTTCCCATTCCCTCTCGCTCCGGACCATGGCTTGAACCAGGGCCGGGCGCGAGAGGTCGCCGCCGCCGATCGCCTCTACGAGGACACGGCGCTGCTCCGCCCAAGCGGGACAGGCCTCCATAGTGTGCTGCACCGTGTCCTCCGGACGATCCTCACAATGGAAACACCCGGGCGTTTCCACCCGCCCGGTCCAGTTGACCAATTCAAACATGCATTAGGTCGAGTGGACCCGCGGGTCCTGCCTGTGAGGGATCAGTTGACTAAAGAGCCATTAGCATTGTACTAAAAATAAATAAAAATTTCCACGAATCCAGAAAAACATTTTCCAAATACCTATCTATCACTTTTCGGATAATTCGATAACGCTGAAAAGGTTTCTTTACAAAAGATATACATGGTGTATAAATAATGTTCGTAAAAGGTTACTGATATTTTCAGCTCACACGAGTTTGAGCAAATCCTTTTATATCCTATGAAGTTGAACGCCTCTTTGTATTGATTTTCAGTCGAGATTACAAAGGATAATATTTGAACAGATAAAGGAAAACAATACCTAAGTTAACATAAAGTATAGGTAAACTAATATTACTAGACTCTCGGTCTAAATTCGATTTTATTCGCCCATGAAATTGGAGAAGAGCGATTTGTCCTCATTTGAGCAAAAATTCAGACTGGAGTCTGAATTTGTGTCGAAATTTCAAACGGAAAAACTCAATAACATTTTTTCCGATCTGGGAATCGAACTGAGGGCCTCATGCTCGGCAGTGGCGTCTACGACCACTCGATCAATGAGTTAAACTTAAAACCCCTATCCTTAATAAACCATAAAATTCCCCAACATCAACAGCACGCTCATTATGCATAATTATTCCATATTTAAATTTAAATTACGAGTACAGTTACAAGTTAACTCATACGAACGACCCCGGCCTCACCGGAAACAAAGAATAAAAACTCATTAAATTAATAAATGTCAAAACGGATTAATTGAAACATCGACAATAATTATAATTGAATTATCAATTTACTTCTATGAACGCAATAGTTGATAGACAATTTCATGTAATAGTTTAACTCGTAAATAATACTAAGCAGGTTTGAAACCGAGAGTCTTGTATTGTGAACGAACTAGCCCATTGACCGGACACCTGACCCTTTGCCAAAGCAAGGCCGTTCAGTCATTCGTTCAGTGTACTGACGTACTTGAGCTACGATTTCATTTCACCCGTGAAATTGAAGCTTTTGACCGGTTCACTGTAAACAACGAAGTACCTCCGAGAATTTCCGCTTTGATGAAAACATGGAATATTGTTTTCCTAGAAAACTGGACGTTCTTTGTTCTCTGTAGCCTTGATAGTATTAGATATTGTTTTATTGATTGTTTAAAATGTATGACATGCAGCTATTCGAATTAATTGTTACTGGGCTCCATACGATTTAATACTGAATTTATACACTTAGTATTTAGATCAAGAAAACAAATTACCATTAAATGGAAACATTGAATTTGAGAGGTAACATGGGCCCCAAGTAATATGGGACGAGGGCAGAAAGAGAATAATGATTGATAATTATTGCAAGACATTCCAACATCAGCCTGTACTGGTGAACTTTATAAAGCTTTACTTCTCTTTAAATAATATCTAATAGATGTTCCACCTTTGGTTATGCACGGTGTATGGGAAATCAACTGTTCCATACATTGACCGTGTAGGCCTCTGCTGAATTGTACAGCTGCTTTTTTTTAATGACCAATCAGAAATTCCTACATTGGGGGGTCATGTGCTATTCATGGTTACATTTAACGCGTTTCTGAAAGCCTGTATATCTTTCTGATGCTAAGCACTAATATCGTTTATAATGGACTACCAAAACCGAACGCAACAACCACTTATCGAAACTACACCATATGAACGTATCAAAATAACACCAACCATTCGGAATACAAATGTGCATCTAACAGCTAACAGCTCGAACTCGAGACAATGCACCGTGCGCCTGCACATAACAATATTAATAGATCGCTATTACGTGACCGAGCGATGTACTCGCTTTGTCTTCTACGTAACTCGATGAATCGATTCAAATATTCGATCATGCATAAGATTCTATCGAGCTGCGCTTTTGTTTCGTTGGGTTTCCTGATGGACTTATGTGGGTTAGTTTTTTTTTGTGTGCGTGTGTATAATTGTTGGTAAACAATAGTTGTCCGTACTAAAAAACTTTGAGCTCTATCAGATTGTAAACCTACCCCAACATACTGGTACAACGTTTACCAATACAGGAAAATCAACGTGCATGTAGATATTTATGCATGGAATGCTGTATCTAGTTTTACTGACCTATTAAAATAATCATTAAAAACTATATATTAATACAATCTGATTAGAGAGACGATTGAGACTTTTCCTTTAGTAACAACAGTTCTTTGAGATGGAAAACAAAATCCTCAGTAATTTAGACTATTAAATATAAGTACACCTCTTTGGCAACATATATTATGTCTAGAGCAGCCATTCCCAAAGTGTTTCAACTAGAACCCCAGTGATCTACAAAGACTTACAAGGGAGACAGAAATAAAATTGAGAGTGCATGAGAGGAAAGTAGCGGTCCACGAGGACAGATCCCATTTGGGCAAGACGTCATGTTGGGAGGACTTCATGGTATAGCTTTTTCATGTTAATAATGGGAAGAAACATTCAAAATAGTTTGGCGACTACTAATCTAACGTTTTTTAATCCGCGCGTATCCAGTTACATTAATATCGCAACACTAATAGCAGAGCCAGCGCCATTCACTACACAAAAAATAGCCAATCAAAACACCTGATACCTATTAGGCACAGAATCAAAAATGGAATATGTCAATACAGCTATCAAGCAGACCAATTCGTATATGGTCACAAGCGGCGCTTGAGTGGACATACGTCTCGAGTTTCGCACTGAGTCACCGCAAGGCGATCCCAGTTGCAAGGTGACTGCACTGCCCAATACGGCTACATTACAAACCTTCAACTTTTCAAAGACATTTCGTATTGAATAACATATGATTTGCCACGATTATGACACTTTTTGAGTCATTGACTTCATGCTTCAGTGGTCTTATCAGTTAGGTGTTGCTATCGTCACATGACTGGATTGTACCAATGATGACGGTACTGAATAGGTTTCCCCCGTAGAACCTTAAAACAATAGTACTGCTTAGTCATATTTAAGTTACTCGATAGGAAATTATTCCAGAGTGAGTGTTAATCATATTTAGACTTCTTTAAAAAGATGGATAAATAGAACAAAATCATTCGTTAACCAAAAATTATGTTGTGGCCTTTAAACCCAAAATAATAGATTCAACACTGTAGATACAAGTAGGCAATTCTGGTTACCTTGCTCGAATAAGGATCAAAATGTACACTGTATTTCAATATCGTAATCTAATATTTCCTTAAAAGCAAGGGAGTGTTCAGTAGTGTTTCTGGTATATATCTTAATGGGACAGTGACTGATTATTCGACCTGGCCTTCATGACAGTCTGACAGGCTCCTTATTTCACTCACTATTGTGTACTCCAAATAAGTCGAAGTACACGCCATGGTCACAAATGGTGTGGTGTAGAAATCTGATAATAATCTAAGTTACAATTTTCTGGATTGAAACCACTACCGGTACCCTTAGGATGTGTGTGTGCTTTAGGAAACGAACTACAGTGGTTAAGAGGAAAAATATAAACAGAAATGTAAAATTATACGGCTTTTACATTTATGGTAAACTAGCTTTTGCCCTCGGCCTCGTTCGCGTTGAAATTTTGATGTGTAAGTTGTGACAGAAAAAAATAGCTATCTTATGTGTTATTCCAGACTATAATCTATCTCTGTGCAAAATTTAATCAAGATCCCTTCAGCCGTTCTTGCGTGATTGAGTAAAAAAACATCATCGATTTGAGATACATCCAAACTGTCGCATTTATAATACTAAGTATGGACGTATTGTTCTTTACATGTCGTAGTAACTGCTACGTACGAACCATTTACTTCTTAGCAGTTCGCTACGAAATTAGCGTATCGGGAAAAGAATATTGATTAAAACTGCGACGATATTAAAATGATCATCTCTTATTATAACATCAGACGCACCATATGCAAAATCTATTCAGCTTTGTCGTTTTAATCGAATAAGTTGGCTGAAGACTTAGGCCACGATTGAATGATCTGAGGCCCTAGCACGAGCGCGCAGTCTAAACGTGACGTAGATACGTCGACTTTTGAATCGGAAATACAATTATCCTGTAGCATATTAGCTGAATTGTTTGCAACAAGAAGAATCAGTATCATCCATAGACATGAATAAATTATTAAAATTGTGAAAATATTATGTCTTTCAACAACATTTTTTTTACGAGTTTTTTTTTAAATATTTGTTTGGCCTACAGGTAGTTGTTCCGGGTCTGCGTGTTTGTTTATGTGAATTTAAATATTTGTAAACGCACCCTTGATCTAGGAGAAATTCCTAGTGTGGGGCAAAGTATTAAAAACAAAAAAGTAATTTTAAAATCGACGTATTTACGTTACATTTGTACTGTGCGCTGGTGTTAGGGTTTTCGGCCTCATGTCATTATTCAACATGACCTTCAATTGTATCAAACTATTTTGTAACCTACATCTAGATTGAAAGATCCACAAAGTTAAGATGATTCTGCTAAGCTATGTGAAAGGGCAAACCTTTTGTAAAATCTTAATTACTCAAGGCAACCGACCTTTTAAAGTACCTCGAGAAGATTGTTGTCATTACTTGGTAAAACAAACGTTTCTACCCGACTGTGGTAGTAAAAATGAGGGTAATGACTTCCCTGACTTATGGATATGATCATACATCCGTTGAGCATTAGAAGCAAAACAATTCATCATCACGGAATCCGGTATGAAGATTACACGTGACAAATTGATAGTTTAAGTTTTTGTAAGACGGCACAAAAAGGAGTGCGATGTTTATATTTTCTTTAGGTATTTTGTCGTAACACAAAATTCTTGTAACGGTCAAGTATATATGATTGAGTAGGTATCACAATTATAATCATCAAGTTACTGACATTGTATTGACACGGACGATATCAACAACATGGGGTGCCGCAATCCAATTCCAATCGAACTAATACTAAAGTTGGTTTTGGGCATCACAAGCAATTCATCATACCCAGTTCCCACCACATAATAATTACAGAGTCGAGTTGAGAGTTGTTGTTGTTGTGTGTTGTGAGTTGTTGTTGTGCTGTGTGTTGTTGTGTGTGTGTTGTGTTGTGTTGTGAGTGTTGTTGTTGTTGTGTGTTGTGAGTTGTTGTTGTGCTGTGTGTTGTTGTGTGTGTGTTGTGTTGTGTTGTGAGTGTTGTTGTTGTTGTTGTGTGTCCTTGCAGCATCGTTTGCGTGGAGGTCAGAAATTATTCCTTGAGGACATACTACGGGGTAAAAAATATCCTATGCCTAACCCAAGACATGGTCTAACCTTATGTATGAGTTAATATAACATAACATCACGCCTGTAATCCTCGATGGGTTAGGCAGAGGTGTGCCTAATAGTACACCCACATTTCGCCAGCTATGTTTTTAAGTCCCACGTAATAGGGTTAAAAACACAAACGATCCAGTTAGGTAGGTCTAACTTCGAGAAAGAGGTCAATCGTCGAATCCGACTTGGCTGGGCAGCGTTCGGGAAGTTGCGTGGTATCTTCTCGTCCAACTTACCCCAGTGTCTCAAGACGAAAGTCTATGACCAGTGTGTGTTACCAGTGATTACATACGGGACCGAAACATGGTCGCTCACAATGGGCCTTATCAGAAGGCTTAAAGTCACCCAAAGGGCAATGGACAGGGCTATGCTCGGAGTTTCTTTGCGTGATAAAATCAGAAATGAGGACACCCGCAAGAGAACCAAGGTAACCGACGTAGCCCGAAGAATAGCCAAACTGAAGTGGCAGTGGGCAGGGCACATTGCTCGCAGAACGGATGGCCGATGGGGCCGAAAAGTTCTGGAGTGGCGACCGCGAACCGGAAGACGCTGCGTTGGAAGGCCTCCCACTAAGTGGACCGATGACCTGGTGAAGGCTGCAGGGATCCGCTGGATGCGAGTCGCACGGGACCGGTCAATGTGGCGACACTTGGGGGAGGCCTATGTCCAGCAGTGGACGTCTTTCGGCTGAAATGATGAATAGGGTGCGAGCCTATTGCCATCAACCGGGCACAAGACTCCGTAGCTGTTGAACCAAATAACACTTTGCCCGAGCCGGGAATCGAACCTAGGACCTCATGCACAGCAGTCGCGCTTGCGACCACTCGACCAACGAGGTTCATCTTGTATTATTAGTAGCAGTAATCATACATTACTTTAATCTCCGCATCACCAGAACATTCCACCCAACAAAAGTTTATATTTAGTTGTTTACTCTCCGTAAACAACTAAATATAAACATGAAGTAGTAACTTACACATTTATTAGCGGTTCTGATACATTGCCGTGTATGATGCAAGCGCGTATTAATGATGGTGACTACACGTGACACAGGTTTTTGTCGTGATCTATGACTTACACGTGATATAGACGGACTTAGATAATTATAGAGGAGTTTGTAATGCTGGAGGTAAACAAAACGTGAATCTTGAGTTTATTATTTATGTCTGGGTGTAAAAAGACCCTTGACGAAGCCGGAAGGCACTTTTCTCGTCATTGCGATCTTTTTTTTGTGCTGGACCATACATGGGAACCTTCTTGTTACGGAGTTATTCGAGGTCGAAGTTTCAACTTTTTCCCATTTTTTTTTTTAATATAACAAGTTTTTAATGTTATAATTTTACTTTTAATACATCCTTGACCCCTGTACTATTTATTCAATGCTGGATGCATTGAATAAATAGTACATACCACAGTAGTAGTCACCACAATGTTTTGAGTGCGTTACGTTGAGTGTGATTTTTCACCTATTTGTTACTTGATTTGATGTGCAGAATGCTTGGTTGACGACTTCGTGAAGGGTCCGTTTACACCTTGCATATTATAAACAGACAGAAGCACATCATCATTCTTCTGCAATTATCCCAATTTATTTGAATCGGCGACTCATTTCTTCCTCTTCCATACTTCTCTAGAGTAAAATAGCCAAATCAGCTTACATACAGGCCATCCACCGTTTCTTTGGCCTTCCCCTAAAAGAATTTATAGTCATCCACATTTATACTTAAAACTACTGGTGCCTTTTTAATGAATTCGTTAACGTCAATTGTACAAAGGTTATAAAATTGAAAAACCCTTGTTCTTGACCCAGAAAGCACAGCAGTTGTTATGTGACCGAACAATGCCATATTGTCACAACAAACACGTTTAGCAAACAGATTACTGATCATATCATACTGCCTCACATCAGTACTAGATTCAGAAAGAGTGTGGCCGTATATGTATTAATAGTAGATAAAGTGATCTAAGATATGGAGTCTGTTTGAACCTCTACAATTCGGAAATAATCACTTGGAGAAGCCACCTTTCCACCTTTATTTAACCGGGAGAAATCGAAAAACACATCAAGCGTCAATTCCCGTTCACAATGGAATTTCAGTTTCAATCTGTCTAAAATACCTCTGAATTACTTCCATTTTTGAAGTCATCATCTGTCAAGCCTTTTCCCAACTATGTGGGGGCTTCCAGTCTAGCCGGATGCAGCTGAATACCAGTATTCTCCACAACCCAGTTAGTATGCGTAATACGGTACCTCTTGGTAAGACTGGTTGTCAGACTTTTTTTGGGCCACTGACTACCTAACGACTGTCAAAGATCTACAAATAACACCCAGGACCAACGGCTTAGCGTACTTTCCGAGATAAAGAGCAAACTCAGTATGTAATGGGTGGTCATCCATCCACAGACCAACCTAGGCAAGCACGGCTTAACATAAAGATCGACCCGAGCGGCTATTATTATTAAGCCACGAGCTCCTCAGTTTTACTATTTTTGAAGAGTACTTAACATCAGTTGTCGCTGAGATGTGATTGTGACTAGATTTTGAAGTGTTTAACTAAAGGAGTTGGCCTGCTGATCGAAAGCATGGATCTATGGTGAAGAAGGTTTTGCTTGTCATAGCAAACACCTTCTTTTTACCAAAAAGCTTGAGGAAGAAGACACGTACCTACTTAATAGTACGAAACATAAGTAGGTAGTGTGAATAAAAGACGCATGAAGTGGAAAAGAATACAACATTCGCTTATGAATGCCGTTTTTGTCGTGAAAGCGAGCATGAGAACTTCTTTATTAGACATTGAAGAATTAACGTTTATTACACTTTTTTTGAGAAATTACGCACATGGTGTAATTGAACGATCACTAACTAGGTTTTTCAAACTTAATAATTGTACTTAGTTATTGTTACAAACGTATCTATTTCTAACGTTAATAAACTAAACGGTGAGACAGTTAAGATTTTAGATACACAAACGCATACCGAAGAACGCTGTCTGTCTATGTATGCTGAGATCTTTAAAACTACGCAACAGATTTTGATGTGGTTTTTTAATAGATAGAGTGATTTAAGAGGAAGGTTTATATGTATATATCGCACCCGTGCAAAGCCGGTGCGGATCGCTAGTTTAGTATATTCGCTTAAGTAACTCGAAACATGTGAATGACTCCTACAATCAACAATACAACACAATCAACTCATTGAGTAAGTACTATCTACAGTTTAATCGAAAAGGATTCTAAAATGGTACAACCAATAACAAAAATCGTGTTACGACTCTCCAAAATTCATTCATGAATGCAAACTGCTCATTGAGTCATAAAAACCGCGTGAAATCTCTCACGAAAACTGACAACTTTTCAAACTTACAAACGACCTTTCATCTAGTCAAATTGACTTAATTCGAGGTGATGTAGAAATGCGGTAGTTAGCTTGTTGGAATTTACATAAAACGGCGCTCCCACGGCGGCGGCGCAAGCGCAAGGTGAACCGGCTATTCTTAATTTGTCGCTGTTGGACCGATGTGCGTGAATGGTGTTGTGTAATACTACATACACATCGTCGTACATGTTATTGTTATTCTTTTCTTAGTTAAGTGAGGTAAATGTAGGTTTTTCCTTGAAAACTGTGGGATCTTTGCGTAGCAGCCTTGAGAAGCCGGTTGGTAACTAGGGTTACGATTTATCCATCTTGACTAGTAAGGGACGATTGGTATTGATATAATAGTAATTAGTAAATCAAATCAAAGCATTTATTTCAAGTAGGCCAGTTACAGGCACTTTTGAACTGTCGAAACAAAGAAAACAATTAAATGAAGCTACAGTCTCAGTCGCAAGGCCTAAACACTGTGAAAGAACTGTACTTGCCCATTCCAAAGCGTAGATCTCTATGGAGAAGAACGAGTGAGAAACTCTATGGACTCTCTAAGTAGTGAGAGGTACTAGATTTAGTAGTAGAGGCTCCTTTACCACCCGTTAATAAATACTGGCCTTTATTTTATCTATTGATGGTAGATCCAGTAAATCTCATGATAAAATAACACCAATCAGAAGAGCTATCTTGTATTAACTTAACTCTATTTTAAGGAAAGCAAAACCTCACTCAAAGACTCATTGATCAGAAGCTAAAATTATCGAGATAAGAAAATCTGACATTTGGAGCACGTAAGGTCATCCTAAGATATATCAATCTTCTACTATTTAGGGATAATGTCAAAGTCTTCCACTTTTAAAAAACCTAATAAAAGATCCCAAGATATAAGTACACAGAAGGATATTTCTACCCTCTTGATAGACACATTACAAAATACACACAAACATAAATTATCCATAATGCTTGTATGTTTTACTATAATGATACATCTGAAGTGGCTTGATGATACCATACATTATAGTTATTAAGTAACTGACCTTTAAGTGAGATAGATTTACGACCAAGGCTGTACTGAACCACAGAATACATAATAGTACAAGTAACTGAACGTAAATTGTGATATAACGATTGTAATACACACACATAATATTGCTATAAAGTTAGGAGAATAACAAATGTTGTGATTGGTGGGACAGATGATACCTTTGGCTTTAGAGGGAGTGAATATGTAGAAGAAGAAAACACACTGCGCTGACAAGAAGGTAAGGAAGGACGAGAAGGACGGTGATGATCGTCATAAACTTTTGAAAACGCAGCTATGAGAGATATAAGAACGCGCGGTGTAAACGTAACATAAATACACCGTGACTTTTTAGTCGTCTTACAACGGTAGCCCACTTCATGTATCAAACATTCATAAAAAAAATAAGGTATTTATGAGATTTTAATAATTTAAAAATAAATATATTATTTAGTATTATGACGCATGACGTAGTTAAAACACCCTGTTGCGAGCGATAATCTACTAGACTCGAGTGCTGGGTAGCTATATTTTCTCCCGTTTGACACGTAAACATCATTAACAGGATGTTTCATAATTTTATTCTAATTTTTATTATTATTTTTCTTTGTACATATTATAGAAGAAGAAAAACATAGCGCCTAGAGCTATTTTATGTCGGATACATTGAGTGGACGACCTTTGTAAGACGACAAAAAAATCACGGTGTATATTAAGTCTTTAATTAATCGAAAATACAATTATCCTACAGCATTGTAGTAATATTGTTTGCAGCAAGCACAATCAGTATCATCCATAGATATGAATTAATTCTTAAAATTATACAAATATTAAATGTGAAACGAGTAATTTTAAAATCGACGTATTTACGTTCCGTTTATACCGCGCTCTCGTGTATTAGGGTCTCAGTAGAAGAAGACGATCAATGGTGATAAAGATAGGACTATGGTGACGGTGATCGAAATACCCACGCACAAACACACCTTTACAAAAGAATGTTGTTTTTACATTGATAGTGCAGGGATTGGAGGATTATGAAAGGCTCTGATCGTGAACTGATGACCTATTCGTGTACATTATAATTATGTGGAGTGAACGGTCATATCATTGTCTACCTCGTTGGTTCTTAAAGGTCTTCTTATCTTATGGAAAGGTATATGTAAGTACATATACATAGTTGTATAAATAAACCCTACATCATCATCTGCCTAGCCTTTTCCTAACTATGTTGGAGTCGGCTTCCAGTATAACCGGATGCAGCTGAATACCAGTATTTTACATGGAGCTACTGCCTAGCTAACCTCCACAACCCAGTTAATACTGGGTAATACGATACCCCTTGGTAAGACTGGTTGTCAGCCTTTTTGGGCCACTGACTACCTGCGTCGACTGTCAAAGATCTACAGATGACAGCCGGGACCAACGGCATAGCGTACTTTGCGAGGCACGGAGGAAACTCGGTATGTAATGGGCGGTCACCCATCCACCGACCAACCTAGGCAAGCACGGTTTAACCTAAAGATCGATCGTTATTATTTAGCCACGAGCTACCTCCCCTACACCCTTAACTTTATAAGTTTGTCACCATTTGGAAAGATGAAATGGAATATCGTCATCAATTACTTATGTGTATTCGAGTTGATTTAGATTAATTAATTCCAAATAAATTGGTATAAGGGCAGGAGAATGATGATGTTTATGATTTAGATTACTTAAATCTAGACTATTGTTTGCTATAACCTCGTCCTGATTATCACTTTGTATCATGGTACCTATATTAGTTACTGTACAATGCATGTTACATTGTAGTAAGTATGGTACCTATACAACATTAGTTTTAGTATATGCGAAACCTGATTTATGTAAAGAATCTATGTACAAAATTTCAAAACTGTATCATGAAAAATCACAAAGCTATAAGCTTGTTCTGTTACCTAGTTGTCCGCACAAAATCGTGGTCACCACGCAGCGCGCGCCTCCAGCGTCGTCTTGAGCTCATTGATAATAATAATTTGGCAGTAGGTACCTAAATTATTGCGATAGGTACTTAAAGTCGCTCGGTGTCCAACTTTTAACGTTTTTTAAATATTTTTGGGAAAAAATATAACATGGTTTAAAAATTATTGGAATCGATTCAGTTACTTATTCTGAACAAACTATATTCAGGTTTCGCATATACTAAAAATAATGTTGTATGTATGTAACAACTTGTACACGTTCTAGTTATTATCCACTAATACAAAATACGTAAGAATCAAGTCAAAACGATTATTATTTATCAGACTACCTCGTTGGTCCAGTGGTCTCAAGCACGACTGCTGAGCAGGAGGTCCTCGGTTCGATTCCCAGGTCGAGCAAAGTGTTATTGGGTTTTTCCTTCAGGAATTTCTCAGTAGCAGCCAGGGAGCCTGGATTTGTGCCAGCTTGATGGCAATAGGCTCATATTACATGGAACTTAAACATAACTGGCCAAATGTGGGTGTACTAATGGATACACCTCTTCCTAACCCTTCAGGGATTACAGGTGTGATGTTATGTTTTTATTTATTATATCTTCAGATTAATAGTCGTGTTTGTTTAATAGCCCTGCTTCAAGAGTACTTAGATATTTTTTTTTTAACAATCCGTCTTTCAATATACAGATTCCGTTTCATTTTATTATGTTGTTGAAACAATACACGGACATTCGATAACTTCCGAGTATAGCCGTAAATTAATTCTCGCCAGTTTGCATTTAAATATATTAATTACAAAGCTACTTCATTACGTTCAATATTCATTTGAAAAGCCACTTATTATTTATGATTTTCCAGTAAAATTTTGGATTAATTAATTAATCCTCATAATAAAATCAACGATCGTACAACGAACAATTTTCAATTATAGGTTTCCGGAATCGTTCCGGAAACTGAAAATTGTGAAAATTAACAATACCAGTGTAGCTTTTCATCAATTATGTAATTGGCACTTTATTACTATTGGTATTTTATAGGCGTTTATGTTTTTGTGATAGTTATATTTGCTACTATTTGTGCTAAATGATAGATCTCCGTATAAGAATTGTAGCGTAAAATCTCAAGCGTGAATTCGAGCCCACAGCCCAAAAAAATAATTCCGTGAGTAAATCAATGTCGTGACCGATCCAATACTTCAGTGTTCGTGAGAAAATCGCACCCAAACATCGCACAACTTAACTTTATAATTAGATCGATCTCAATAAAAAAAATAAGCCAAGGTCCCTTCACAGCAAACCGTTACACACGCAAATGATTGAAAAAAAAAACAAATATTTTTTAACGATCACATAAAACCAACGATTTATAAAACACGATAGTGGGTTTACATCACAAATTCGCCACTTATGCTATCATCACTTCACATATGCAGTCACGATTGGACTCACACACTATTAACAGCTGTCATTTACTACAAATATGGCGTGTGACTGATTTGTATATATTTTTAATTTGGTCGGTGATAACTCGCGGCAAACGCATCGGCGAGAAGGCCGCGCGTCGGAAGCTGTGAACAAACTAAACTACTAAGCTATTGTATGCAGGTGGATTGTAGTACGTCCGTTTGCCTTATTATGGCCATTTTCCATTCACACAGTGGGGCAATCCGCTCGCTTATCCGATACGTGTCGCACTCCGCACGGTAGCGTTTCAGTTTCGCCAATGTCTGCGAATCGCATGTCAAGGTGATAAGGAATTAGCATAGTGAATCGATGTTTAAACTCCGTGTTATGTGTGATTTTGCGCTATTTCTACAATGTACTTATTTATTTGTTTGCTGGTGTAAATGGATGTGTCAATGCATTTTAGACTTTTCGTCAATTTCAGGATTTTCTTTATATTTTACTATATCGTGCAAGGTGCTCGTTCCTGTTCTAATGATCTACATATGGTACTAAGTAGTTAGTGTCATCATGTTCCTGCCCTTGTCCCATTCTACTTAGGGTCGGCGCAACACATTTTCCTTTTCTATTCTCCCCTGTCAGACGTCATGGCATCATTTACTACTTTCTCTTTCATATCATTCCTCACACAATCTTCCATCTTTTCTTTGGCCTCCATCCATCAACAATCATATCTATCGTTCTTTTAGTGAGATGCGTTTCTGTATACTCTAGGCTTGTTTTAATTAATTTCAAGTAGTAGTTTTATACTTAGTTCCTTCACGTTTCCATACCAGTACTTTTGCAACTGCACCGATCGCAAACCGCTACTAAAGATTTCAAACATGATGATGAAACCCACTCGTAGGTAAATAATAAACACAAACATGTCTAATGGAATCGGCGACAATAGGAACCTCACGTTTTGCACGAAATGGCGATGCTAACTCATACAAATATTAAGTAATCACGCTACCTCGAGGCAACTGCAAAAAGTGAAAATAGACGTAGTAATCATATGTATTACTAGACGTCTGATGAGGTGACGAGTAATAGAGAAGTATGGAAGAAGAAGACATGCTGCGCAGACCCTAAATAAATTGGGATAAGGGCTGGAGAATGATGATGATGTTGGTAGACCGTAGTAGATTGTATTGCCATATTCACTGGACAGATAAATTGATGGTCGCACTCGCACCTTGTTGTTTTTAGCAGGATTGACCCTAATGTTGGCTTCCAAACGACCTTAGGAAGGATTTGGGAAGGAGTTGGTTATCGTTATGAAGAATCAAATACGTTTTTTTTCTTACCTATCATTTCTAGGCATCATTGCTCTAGTGCAACTACCGAGCAACTATTGGCCCCTCCCGGGACTCGATAGGATTTTCTCAGTTGCAGTCCAAAGTCACATAGGACTTAACCATAATTGACGAAATGTGGGTGCACCATAGGTACAACTCCGCTTAACCCTTCAAGTATTAAAGAGGTGATAAATTTTTGACTTCTTGTCCTTCCTAAATTCTACCTTCTTAGACCTAACGGTCAAAGAAAAGTTTGATACGTAAATAGATATTTTTTACTGGTTTTCCACGTCATCGTGTCGTTTTTGCACGCTTGAATTATCTAATCAGTAAACAATTTATGTTGTCATGCATTTGCTCGGGAAAATCCTCAGTTAATTGCTAATACATAGATTATTGCAAACACCAAACCGAAGTGTGAATTTTGACACCTATAAACAAACCGGAGGTAAAGTGTATTTCGCTATTTTTACAGAATAGACATTATTTACTATAAACTAAGATGATAGATGATGACGCTACCGATGGTAATCTTATACATTTAACTTAAGGTGATAATATCACTCGACAATGAGTTTTATTGCACTTTGTAACACGCAGCGCCATCTATCCATACTGCGTCGAACTTACAGAAAATCTATAGCGTATTTTTGTCACAGTACGTAACTTTTCGGAAGTTTTGCTACCGTTGCTGATCTGATTTTTGAAGTTTAGATATTTACTTAAAGATTGCAATAGTTAGGGAACAGCTTCCAATAATTATTATACAAGTTACAATAACTTTCCCGTTTCAGAAAATTCATGCATTTTAAACAATCTGAAATCTAAGTTAAACATGTAACTGAAGTGATAGCCTAGTGATGTGATCATCGAACTGTCAAGTCATAGCTCTTGAACACAAGGCTTGAACTCAAGACCTCTGATTTTTCTGATTCATGTGCGTATTGTATAATTATCACTTGCTTCAGTGAAGGAAAACATGTGAGTAAACCAGTATGCTTGAGAGATATTTCTTGACGGCTTGAAAAGCCAAGTCAGAGGCCCATGGGCAGCATCAAAACTCTGACACCAGGTTAGGCACTGACCACAAGATACAGAAAGAACATGGAACAAGTCACTAATAACATCACAGATATATGCTTTATGTTCCTGTATCATTAGAACTTCGGACCCTTGGACTACCTCGTTGGTCTAGTGTTCGCAATCGCGAGTGCTGAGCTAGAAGTCCTGGGTTCGATTCCCGGGTCGTGCAAATTGTTATTGGGTTTGCCATCAGGAATTTCTCAGTAGCAGCCACGAAGCCTGAATTTGTGTCCGGTTGATGGCAATAGGCTCGCCCCCTATAACATGGGACTTAAACATAACTGGCGAAATGCGGGTATACTATTATGTACACATCTGCCCAACCCTTCGGGCATTACAAGCGTGACGTTATGTTATTATTAGAACCTGTATAAAGACTATCTACAGTAGGTACGACTGGTGGGACTACGGCATCCCATTTGAACTTACAGGAACGCATCTTGTGTGCCTACTTGTTAACAGTACAAAGTAAATACTCCAGTAATACATACGGTAGCTAAAGCCTCCTCGTAGGTGGCGGTGTGCAGTGGAGGGGACGCGGGCGGCGTCTCACGGGACACGGCTGTGATCGGCATGTCAGCGCATTACGGGACAACTGTGGACAAAAAGAAAGGAAGAATTATTAAATGGTACTCCGCCTAGTTAAATCGGAAGCTTGACGGAAAAGTACGCTTGAAAAACCGATCCATTCTTCCCATAATTATGTAGCTAGTGGCGGTACTTTTAAGCCTAAAAGCTTAGCTTGTCCTTATAGAATACAATTCTTCATGATGTTAGGGTGCCTAAACAGTATATTTGCCCTTGGTGCTTGCCGTATTGTTGGCCCCTAAGCTCGCCACTGCATGTATCGTAGACTCATGGGTGCACTGTTGATTTTGTTTCCTATCTGCACTGATATAAAGCGGTAAATTTTGGATGTAGGAGGTAACCTCCGTAACTAGACATTCAATTTTAAAAGATCTTTCACTGATTTAGAGTTCTTTTTTTTAAACGTTTCCCCACACTAGGAATTTCTCCTGTATTGTGGGTGCGTTTACAAACATTTAAACTTATATACACAAACAGCCAGACCCGGAACAACTACCTGTAGGTTATACAAATATTTGTTCCGTGGGGGTATCAAACCCGCGACACGCAGCGCAGCAGGCAATCGCTCAACCACTGCGCCAACCGTGTCGTCATCTATGTTACACTATTGCTGAGTGAGATAAAATGAAGTCGTGGGCAGAATCTATTCTTTATATTCCCTTCGCTGTCATTAACTTGATTAAAAACTACGAATTGATACTGTTTTCTTCAGCTTCTACTTCGAAATTAATCACTATTTTTATTTTGCATTTTGCCGTTTTCGGGTTCCGTAGCCGAATGGCAAAAAACGGAACCCTTATAGATTCGTCATGTCTGTCTGTCCGTATGACGCAGTCACTTTATTCCGAAACTATTACAATTACACAGTTGAAACTTGTAGGTAGATAGATGTATTCTGTGAACCGCTTTACGATTTTTAAACAAAAATAAAAATTTAAAAAAATTAAGGGGGGCTCCCCTTACATGGTACTGAAACTAAAAAAAAAAAAACATCAAACCTACGTGCGGGGTTTCTATAGATAAGTCTTGAACATGACATTGAGGTTCCTAAAATTATTTTTTCTCAAAGTCAATCGTTTGACAGATGACATCTGTAATTTCTAAAGTAAGAGGACGAAAATTCCTAAAAAATGTAGGATTGTAGAACGTAATAAAAACTTTCAACGAAAATTGGTTTGAATAAGATTTGATGTTTAGTTTTTGAAATATGGGACTTTTTCATTAAACTGCAGCAGTAACTTTGTTTTTCATTAAAGTATGTTAATGAAAAACAAATTTAGTTTTACTGTTTTGTTAAGTGCTACGAAACCCTATGTCCGTGTGAGTACGACTCGCACTTGGCCAGTTTTTTTTATTTTTCCCGTCATAGTTCTTTCGTTGTCATGGACGCTTTAGTTTCGTCAATTAAGTTCGTCTATCTCGACGCAATCTTCAATGTCAACACCTCTCTTCACTTTTTGTCTGTCATTAGCAGTACATAGAAAAAACCTTATCCTAAATCGTGAAGTGCTGACATCTTAACATGATTACGCTCTCAAGAATTGCGATACATAGTCGTTTTACGCGTAATTGAATGATACTTTAAACTTTAAAGGCGGATTTCACGCATTAGTTTAATAGCCATTAGTAAACAAACCACCATTCGTAATCTTTAAAATAGAATGACAGTAACAACGACACTTTTTCAATCCAATATTGTACCAATAATTTATGTCTGGAGGGTTCTAACAATCTTTTGGCATACATTGCTACTCTAGCCCATAAATCTTCGCCGGCCAATGAGATAAGAATAACAATGTAGCGTATTGCAAATTCGGAATATCTGGCTGTTGATCAAACGTTGGTGTGTTGGTTCACAATGCCTCTTGACCTTGGCTCAAGTGTGGCGTCGATGTGTCGACTGTGTAAACACGCATTACCATAGTCGAAGACACCGTGACTAAGCGTGTACTGACATTAACAGGGGTGTATTCTAATGTCATGTTATGATTATGTTATTGGCTTTTTGTTCAGGTGTAATAATAAAAAAGGCAATTACAATACAGACCGGCTAACAGAATTTGGAGGTTTCGGTCCCTATTCTCAAGATTTTATAACTCGAGTGATTTTGATTCTAATCAGTCCAAAGCTAATTCAACCTACACCGTACTGTCATGGTCTAAATATTTGCATAATAAATTGATAATACATAAACGACTTTTTTTCCACTCCTTGAATTTGACTCCCTTCTGTTAAAGGGAATGGGCCGTTACCAACATTGCGAGTCCTTTAAGTGTTGTGGAATATCACATCACTTGTCTTATGTTTTCCGTTCTCTGACTGGCTGTTCACAATAGTCCCGACGAGTTTTGGTAAGAGAGAATGTCAGAGCTTATTGGAAAGCTATTCTAATACTAATTGGAATTATTTCCTTAACAGATTCGATTTATTCTGTAACGTACATGTAGTGCGGTAATGAATCTCTATTTGTTCAAGTTCCATCTATTTCCAGCGTGGAGCTAATTGTCCATGATCGATTAAGGGCATTACATTGCTCGATGACCTTGATGATTTGACCCCTGTACTGGTTTTTGTTTATTTGGCGCCCCTGCCGGCAAACGACCATTACTACAATAAAGATTAAGGAAGAACACAGATGTGTCGCACTTTTGTCATCGTTTTTGCCTAATTTATTCGTTCTCTGAGAGTACTGAATACATTTTGTTCCAATTTATATTTATTTTAGCTTTCATCAGTTATTTTACTGAGCACGGGTTACCTACTTGATACATTCTGAAAGTCTGATGATGACCAGGTAAGTGCTTATCGGTTCTCAGTAACAGAAATAGTTAGAATGATGTAGCTTTCAACTTTAATCTAATTGACCACGGTTGCTTCTACATTTCACATTCTGAAGGTCTGATGATGACCTTTATGATTGAGATTTACACCTTATAGTTTTACAAGATCAAATTTTGATAGCGAAACTTCACATGCATGATGGGTAGGATAATTAAACTTGACTGTGTATTACATCGTGTAGAAATAAAGTTGGATGTCTGATGATGAGCGGAATAAATAAAATATAGCTTTGTTTTAATGTTGCCACGCTCTGATAAGAACAAAACGTTTCCATTCACAAAAAAGTCATTAAAATTCAAATATCTTGAACAGGTCGGTTGGTCGTTTATTGAAATTGGTGTTGGTGTTAATGGTGCATGTAGACTTTCTTGAAGTAAGCACCGCACACATTCTTATCTCCGCTGCATGGAATCGTTTTTCATCCATCTTTTTCACAGCCCAGCATTCTGATCCATACAGTACGACAGGTGTAATCACGGACTTGTATACTTTCCCCTTTAACTTGAGAGGCATCCGTGGGTCGTAAGTTGCTGTTCCAGTGACCTGTCGCCATTTCATCCATCTGAGTTGAATAGGTGCGTTACGTCCCGGTCTACTTTGACATCCCCTTGGGCAAACGATCCGAGATACCGGAAGTCGAAGCAGATCGGTATGGGCGTTCCGGCAAGAGGCACTAGATTGGAGAGACCGACGAAAACGCAAAACAAGTATTCCGTTTCGGTTCTACTCAATAGCAGACCAACATTCTCTACTACAGTCTTTGCCATCACACCTCCAATCTGCTCTGGACCTCTTGGCCGCTCTTAGCAACCAGCAAAATGTCATCAGCGAACAACATACACCAGGGTGCCTCTTCCTGGATGTCCGACGCGAGAGCGTCCATTATCATGAGGAAGAGGTAAGGGAAGAAGAGCTAAGGGATGAGAGCCTCCTCGTATCTTCCTCCTCGCGATCTTTCGCGTCCGGCCTTGGTTCAAGCTCTGGTCCGGAGCGAGTGAGAATGGGAAGCCGTCACCTCCTTCTGCGAAGCAGTCATGCTAGAGAAGGAGGTGGCGGAACGTAAAAGGGAAAGAGCCTTACATCTCAGCCGCCGCGGGAGACGCCCCGGGCGTCGGGGGTCACGTGGTCGCTCCCGGCCACCGTAGGCGTAGGCCTGTGGACGGTGAGTAATGGGCTAGATCGCCGTCCGGCCGTATTATGATGACAGGCCGTGTCGACGGTGCGTTCGTATTCCACGAGCGCCACAAAGAGATGTCTGCAACAATGAAGGGGTCCGCAAGGGCCGATGCCTGCCAGGGCTGCGGGACTGTTCGAAAGAGATACTGCGGCCCTGGACCACAAGGGCAAAGAAGGAACATGGATGGGTTTTAGTCTGTAGAAGTATGACACTCCCTTCCGCTCCGTCCAGAGCGGGGGGAGGGTCATTTGAAGATTTCCCAACCGCAAAAAAAAAATGGATGAGAGCCGACCCTTGGTGCAAGCCGAAAGCCACATTGAAGCTGCCGTATTGCCGGCTGTAGACCCGACTTAAATTGGATACTGCATCGACTGTACATCGCACGGATCAACTGCACATACTTCCCTCACGGTACCTCACGGGGTACCCGGTCGTATGCCTTTTCGAGGTCTACAAAAACTATGTGCAAATTTTTATGTGCACATCTGTATTTCTCGCACAGCTGGCGGATAGCGAAAATGGCATCCGTCTTTTCCTGACCAAGCTTAAAACCGAATTAGTTCTGCGAAATTTGGTTCTCTTCTCTCAGTCGCCTTTCAATAACTTTGTCCCAAACTTTCATACTATGTGACATCATCATCTGCCTAGCCTTTTCCCAACTATGTTTGGTCGGCTTTCAGTCTAACCGGATGCAGCTGAATACCAGTATTTTACATGGAGCGACTGCCTATCTGACTTCCACAACCCAGTTAGTACTAGATAATACGATACCCCTTGGTAAGACCGACTACCTGTAACGACTGTTAAAGATCTACAAGTGCTTTCCGAGGCACGAAGAAAACTCGGCATTTAATGGTATTTCCACAGACCAACCTAGATAAGCACGGCTTAACCTAAAGATCGGTCCGAGTGGATGTTATTATTTAGCCACGAGCTCCTTTCATACTATGTGATATTAGTTCTATTCCTCTACTCTATAATTGTTGCACTCCACCACATCACCTTTGTTTTTAAAAATGGGCACCAGCTAACTGTTACACCATTCGTCAGGAATCGTTTCTTCCGGCAACAGTTTACAGAAGAATAAAGCTAACCACGTCCATCCGTCCATCAGAAATAACTTCCATACTTCTACCGGTATTCCGTCCGGTCCTAATGCCTTACCTTCATCCAAACTAACCTTTCTCACTAGTCCCTCATTCGCTGGTTTATTTTCAAGCACACCACTCCAGTCATTCTCCTCATTCATCACTCTTTCAAAGTAACCCTTCCACCTATCCTTAATTTTCTCACAATCCGAAATAACCATTCCAGTTTCGTCTTTTACGCATTTAATCTGACATACATCCTTCGCCTTTCTCTCTCTAGCTCTAGCAAGCCGATAAAAGTGTTTTTGGTCTGCTGGACTATCCAGTGTATCATAGAGCTGTCTTCGTTGTAGGTCGAATGTTCCCTTAGTCGCCTTTTATTTATGGGGTTGTCGTATTCTTTAATTCCAGGACCACACGGAATTGCCTATAATATACAGGATGGTTGGATGGTTGGATGGATGGTTTATGTGTTTATTTTTTTTTGTGTGTACTTACTGTGCAAATATTTCGACACAAATGTATTTTTGTTGTGAAATAAATAACTTGAACTTGAACTTGATGGAATTTGACAACCTCACGTAGAGGGCAAGTACTCTAAATGCAGATGGAGATAGCAAATTTTACTTAAAGGAAATATTATTTAATTTTTCAAAAGATACAAATCTGTATTCAAAGATTTTCGAAAATCCGCTTGCCACACTGTCGATTCGACTCCCGAGAGTCGAATCGACTAAAATTCGAAAAAATAAGATCCTGTACTTTTATGAAATTAATCGATCATGTCGAAATTGGTCCAGCCCTTTCGGAGATTAGCCGGCACAAACAGAAAGACAGACAGATAGACCGACAGAAAGACAAAAATTAAAAAAATGTGTTTTTGTTATAAGTGCCAGATATATTTTCATATGCATTCAGTAAAAAGCAACAAATATTGATATATATATATTTTGATATTACAAACAGACATTTCAATTTGATTTATTTGTATAGAAGTGTTGATTTAGGCATAGCTGTCACTTGTCAGGCTTACTCTATGATAGGTTCAAACAACAAAACGAAATTACAAACTACTTTAAATATATTTTATAACGTATTTTCTATTCTTATTTTACGAAATATTAATAACTGTACCATTTACAATATTATTTCATTCAGAAATCATTAAAAACATGCAGTTTTGAATTTTATTTGGAAAAAATAACACGCGTACGTCCACCCGTCACAAGAGCCGTCAAGGCACTGACGTATCGCGGTCCCGAGCATTCGTCACAGGGCTTGCTCCGCACATTTCGCGAAATTTGGTTTTTATTTATTATTTAAAAATATTAAAAGAAATTACAAAAAAAAAAATACAATACAGATTGTTAAGTATATCATTACCTATTTGTTGTTACAAAATTCATGCCGATCTAATCAGCCGTTACAGAGATAATTTACAATTAATGTTGAAAAAGGACCTATTTTCTACGATTAACTAAAAAAAATTGAGAAGGTTTATTAAAATTTTAAACAATACAATTTATTTGTGATGAACTTAACTATAACATATATTTTTTACACGGAAAACGTACGAAGGGATTCATCAATAAATTTCTTTGAACATACGCTGTTTTTGGGATTTGAGCCATGTAATGCCCTTAAGGCACTGCTCTTTCAAGGCCGAATCCGAAGGCCTCAATACATTAATCAAATGTTTCATTGTTTCGGCATTCTTGTCATTCCGAACGATCTACAATGATTAGACCATATTTTATTAAGATTTATTTAAATTAATTCGATTTCTTCTTCACCGATTAGATAATGTGTATCTCCGTGTCATTTTTTTTTTTGTTATTGTCGCAAGTTTCAATAATGTTACATATTTAAAAGCTAGTCTTACTACTGGCTCATTTAATATAGCTGTTGCCATACAGGCAAAATTAACCTCATTAAAAAATAACCCTGGGCTTGAAAAAATAGTCAAAGTATTTTTATATGGTAAAGTAAAAAAACCCTGATAAAATTCGGCGCTCTCAACACAGTTTAGCTTTTAGCATAAATCTAAGAATAACTAATATCACATTGAATATTTTATGTGACAACTGTCAAAAAAACCTGTCGAGTGACTTCTCAAGACGGACGATCACATGCAAATAAATGGTGTATTATAATCTGAAATATATTCTAATGAAATTCTACACGAAACGAGGGGTCATCGGCATTGATATCCGTTACCCTCTCTGGACGGCTGAATATAGGTATCGAAATCGAATGCTTTGACAATACGCCCCTTGGCGAATTGATGTGAACGATATAGACATGTGAACAGTGAGACGTGAGATCGATAAAGTTATTCGAACTAAAAATAAAATTTTATACTGTATTCGATTACCGGCTCAAAGGGTTGGGAAATGTTTTATTCTTTTGAAATTATTCGCTGTTCGTAGGTATTATTGCGAATAATATCGATGTTCCTTTAAGAAATATGTAGGATAACTGTCACATTAGGTCGGATTCTTGAGAATATAAGTAAACAAAATCATATTTGAACAATCGTCATCAGCAATCGAAATCACAATATGACGATACGAGTATTATAATAGTAGGTAATGCACATCATTTTTCAAGTACGAATAGCTTATAAAAACCGCAAAAGGAATACTGTATTAAAATATATAATAGTCTGCATTGTCAAGGTGGTCTGCCTTTAATTTTTAATCAAATCCAACGGATTAATTTAAACAATATCTCAACCAAAACATCGAATTAATGTCCGTAGATTTTTTACGATATACCCAGAACATCACTTAGCAAGGTCATAAACCCAGATCCATCTAAGTCTCCACTGACCTACTCAACAATCAATAAAATGATGACCCAAACGGTGCATCGCCATTATTATAATTTAATAGGTAGATGGACAACACACATCAACTATGCAAAATCAGATAAATGCTCAATGCTAGGAAATCATATAACTTGATGTGACTTTAGCTATTTATGGATGCTTGCGAAGACATCTTGTTTTGATCATTATGAGAAATGACTGATCACGAAATAGATATTTAAGGTTTTGTATAAATTAATGAAAATTACCTCATTGCCATAGAACTCTAGAAGCCACAAACGCGGCTGTCGATGTCAGGTCTTGATTTTTATAAACTGTTAGCCACTTTTTATAATGACCACAGGACATGGGGAGGAGCTTTCTTTATTAGGTTTAACATAACGAACCCAATTCTTAAACATTTCGATAGTTCATTAGCAGTATTCGGTTTATATAAAGTACAGTCACGAGCAACAATATGTAAACACTTAACAACTTTTAAAAATGTTTTTTTCCTAGTGCTCTGTTTAAAATGTCATGTTGTTACGAACATAGTATTTTGGAACTCATCTTTTTATGAAAAAGATCCTAACTCCAAGTTACAATCGTCATTTCTCGCGAAAATTGTTTTTAAATTTGGGAAAGTGGCATATTGGTGCTCGTAACTGTACCTGAACAACAATATGAAAAAAAATTGTTTTTAGAGCATTAAGAACGAACGCAGCACGCAATTTTCGCGCAGAAGTTATCATTTACAGAAGAGATGCCACGCAGCCCTACGTAATTAATACTTCGAGATAAACACGTAAGTAAGTACACCGAATAATGAAGACATCCTTGATTAACGTCCAAGTAGGTCCCATCACCTTAAGCCAACCTGCTCACCTTTGGCATGACATCAAGAGTATCTTAGATCTCGCATCAACATTCCCCAGCCATCGCTTCCTCATTAGTATCTCACTCACGACACAACGACATAAAAATGACTTGAATTGTGAATGAACAATGTAATACTAACTACTGGATTTGAATTTACTCTGTCTTCTCCCGGTTCTCTCAAAATTATGAGAAAAGCTTCGCGAGGTAAAAATGTTAATAAATTAGCAGAGTGATGTGAGAAGTGTTGCCCATAGGTCGCGGCGTTCATGGCTAAATAATAACAGCCGTTCGTGTCGATCATCAGGTTAAGTCGCGCTTGCCAATGTTGGTCCGTGGAAGTGTACATACCGAGTTTCCTCCGTGCCTCGAAAGCACGTTAAGCCGTTGGTCCCGGCTGTCAATTATAGATCTTTGACAGTAGTTACAGGTAGTCAGTGGCTCGAAAGTCTGAAAACCAGTCTTATCAAGGGGTATCGTATTACCCAGTACTAACTAGGTTAAACTATAGGCAGTCGCTCCATATAAAATACTGGTATTCAGCTGCATCCGGTTAGACTGGAAGCTGAACTATGTTGGATAGTTGGGAAAAGGCTAGGCAGATGATGAGGTGCGATGGACGCACTTTTTGAATACGCTTTTGCGTCTTCGGAGACAACGCAAATAATGCAACGCCGCCAATCCTCACTCTTTGAACACTTTGTGATTGGCAATGTAGCCGCCTGTTGTCAATTTCATTGATCTGTTATTGCGATTGGGCGGCTTCATTGATGTGGCTTACGACACGTGTATATTCCTAAAGAGGTAGGTATGTTGTGTTATTGATGTATGATTTTGTGCGGCACGTGTTTTTCCCCAAGAGAGTAATTTCAAGAGTCCTTTAGTGACGAGACAGATTTGACAATAAGCACGCAGTGTTGCAAGAATAAAAAAATGTTGGGATGCAAATAATTGATCTAATAAATAAAATAAAATAAAGAACTCAACTTCGCCTTTGCTGTTTACCGACCCGGAAATCGAACCATCATTTCGCTCAGCAGTCGCACAAACCACAAACTAAGCAATCCTTAGGGAATACACTAGTGCATGTTATACTATTAGAACGATTTATTACAGCATGGTTGATTGGGTTCCGTACTACTGATTTAGATCTCTGGTTAGTTGGATCCCCGCAGGGAATAAGGACACCAATATTGGTCTCGCCTGAACCTGTGGTAATTGTCCCGGTCCTGAAGTGATTGTGCTTTTGTTACTAATGATACCTACATGTAGGTACTCTAACGAAGGCCGTATGGTCATGAACACTGATATTTATACATGTAGAAACTTTTAAAAGTGTTTTCAAACTATAACTCATAGCATTTACTTCAAATAGACCATTACAGGCACTTTTCAATGGCAGAAAATATTTTGTTGTTACTTACATAGTATTTTGGAACCCATATTGTTATACTGCCTCGTTGGTCTAGTGGTCGCAAGCGCGACTGCTAAGCATGAGGTCCTGGGTTCGATTCCCAGGTCGTGAAAAGTGTTATTGGGTTTTCCATCAGGAATTTCTCAGCCATTTCTCAGCTGATGGCACTAGGCTCACCCCCTATTATATGGGACTCAAACATAACTGGCGAAATTTAGGTGTACCATTAGGTACACCTGTACATAACCCTTCGGGGATTACAGACGTGATTTTATGTTATGTTATTATTTTAAAATAGCTCTGATGTGAAAGTTGCAATCGTAAATCCGCGAGAAAAGCGATTTTTAATTTAGCCACTTGAACGATATTGGGTACTGTAGGTCCCATTTTATTTTTAACCGACTTACGTTCTGGGAAGAACGAGTAACGCGCTGGCGATCGGTTGCGCTGTGACTATTGCTGCGCATCACGGCTCGCGAGCGCTGACGTTCAAGTGATAATCTAAGTGAACACATATTCATATTGGTCTCGTAACTGTACTGCAGGAAACAATTTTAAAAGTATGCGTAGCTCCAGGAAGCTTTTTTTTTAAATGCTTTAATTATTTTTCCTTCCTTTATACCTACTTCATTATCCAGCATCGATACAGGTTATCATCTTCATATCTTATTCGATGGATATCTGTTTAATTTATCGGTCGATAATAAAGAAATAAGCTGAGCAACCTTATATTCCATATAAGGGGTGATCATGAATCATTCGACCTCAGTCGATCCGGAAAGGAAACTTGTTCAGTAATACTTTCTTCGGGTTTCGATACTACTTTATTACTGCTTGCACTTCTTTGTGGACGTATGAAATATTTATTCGATGGTAAGTTGTTTGTACTCTTATCTTCTATTTAATAGTCTAAATAATAGCTGATGGGTGTACTTATACTTACTTTTAAATGTGAGCGGTGAGCTATAATACTATTATTTTCATCAATTTCTAATTAAGAATATAAAGAAAATATTAAATATATAGAATTATATTAAATGATAAAAAAACAGTTCTATCGATTTATAAAATTAATACGCGGCTATTCAATTAAAATTATCAACGTGGAATAAATCTACGTTTCTGTAACTTAAAAACAACTTGAAAAGTTCTTCTCATTTATTTTACTTAATAGCTTTTAGAATGACGAAACGCAAAATAAATAAATTCCCACTAATTTCACAAAATTAATTAAAAAAAACAGTTTACGACTTCTTTATTCGAGTCGATAACTTAACCCTAAAAATGCAACACGCATAAGAATCAACAACACGAACTTTATTGACAGCCATCTGACAGCCTTCTTAATTAGGTTAAGCAGTTGAAGAGCTGCCAATGTCGTTACTATTTCGGAATCGGCGATAGAGTCGCACATACGACCTCCTTTCCTTATTTATATGCTTTACTATGCTATGATACTTATGTGTTTAACGGTTATAAGTAACTGTTTGGACATATTTTTGTAACAATGGTCGCAAATAAATCTCTTGGCTTCGTTGATATTTTGCGGATTTAAGGAGAACAAGCTTTGTTTTAATATACCTTAAGCAATATTTCTCGTTTTGATACTCAACGGTGATTGTATTAACATTATGCATAAACAAACCCAGTATCTACTTTTATAAAGCAATCAATCACCCTTAATTCATGTACACTAATTTAACATAATTAACAAACATTACAATCCAATGTAACACATTTTCTATTCTGATTCACATTTAGCGAAGTTATGTGATAATTGAAATTTCATCGACCGATTTAGGTAACCGCTTATTATTGATGATGTTACACACAAGAAAAACAAACACGGCTCACTAGTAACGAACAAGAATTTACTTCTAAATATTCCTTACTCACGCACGAAACATGTACCTAGAATTACGAATTACAGGTTATCAAATCGTTTCGCAATCCTGGTGTTGCATCTTAGTGTTAAGAATCGCCCGTCCGAGCGTGTCCCTATTACGAACCACGACTGGCTCTCAGTTCTCACAGATATGCGTAGGAGTCCACCAAAAGCTGCGTTTGCGCAAGAACTCCTCCAACGAATTGATCGCTGTACTCTCCCGTGAAATAAGCAACGTTAATTGTTCGATACAACAGACTAATTAACCGTGAAGGCTAACAGATTTTGTTTGTTGTTCTTACGATTTCGTACCGAGCATTTGTGCGAGCCTTCACATTTGTAAACAAACGTAAATACTCAAATTTAATTACGGTAGTTCTGTGTTTTCTGTTTTATTTCTGTGTAAATGGATTCTGGTAACAAAGATCCGTCTTTAGATATTGTTTTGATGTTATTTGACACATATTAATCCTAAGTTAAGATAAAATCATTTCATTCAGCTGATAGGCTGTGGTAATTTTACACTGTTGAAATCCACCTCGAAGCGTTTATTTTGTTTTTGATAGCATCAAAGCACTGACACATATTGCCAACCTGTTCTGTCTCACAAAGACATAGATAAATATGTATCTTTGCATCCATATCTCAACATCTCCCACATACAATAGAAGCAACAGTCATCCCAATGCTCAATTTGTCATCCAAGCTTTCATACTGTATCCGAACACTTGTAAGAGTTCATCGATTTACGAAATCCCGCCAAACTCGATACTCGATTCGATACCGCATTCGGTATCGATAAATAATTCATGAGGTCTCGATCGCACAATAGGGTTTGCAGAATCAGTATTTATGGATCTTAGTTCAGGCGAAAAAATGTCGAAATAAATATTCAACGGCGGTCATTCTTACCAAATTAGAGGTTGATCGTCGAATGGAACCCCAAAACCTAATTCATTTGAAGAATATATGAAGTCTAATAGTTCGTTAGTTATTTATTAATCCGTAAAAACTTGTCAAGTTTTTCTTGTTATGGCTTCAGATAAAAAAATGTAGAGATCTTTATTGATATTGACTAATAATTTAAATGTTTTATTGGTTATTATTTTTATAAGGTGTGTTTATATTTCTTTGTGAAAACCAAATGGTTTAAAGGAAAATTAATGTTGTTTTTAAATGGATTTTTGGGTTAATCAATGCTTACTTACGCTTAACAGAAAGAATGAGTAAGTATTGGAACACATACAAAGAGAATTTGTGTTTAAGTCTTGATTGAAATCCTTCGAGCCATTTTTTTTCTGAATTTAATTTTCAAGTGACAAAAGTATCAATAATCTTTTATTCTAGACGACTAGGTCTTACATACTGAAATCACACACACACACACACACAACAAAAATACGTAAAAAAAATTCGTAAAGAGTTTCGCAATGAAACCTGTCATTTTACCAAAAGGAATTATTTGCTTTTATCCCTACGGTAATCGATCATACATAAGTGCGTTATGTATGGCTACATTAATCATTATATATTATCTAACAACTGATAAGTAGGTATGTCCCAATTATTTGAAATGATAAACATGTTTAACTATAATGACAACATCCCATTACTTATGTAACCAATTTAATAGAAATTTATAGCAAAAGCATTAAGTTTTGACATGAATAGATTGAATTCAGATTGGTAATTTGTGCTATTTTAATGATTTATTGAAAAAAAATGTTATCGAATTCATCAATTGCAGACTCTTCGATTATGTTTTAAAAGTCACAGTTTGTTATCGTAACGGCAAACTGTTGCAATATTTTTTTAGTTTCAATTAGGTATCATTCAATTTCGATCGATTGATTTTTAAAGCTAGCTTTCTTCGTTATTTTTAAATTAATCAACAAGTAGGACTTAACTGATACTGTCACTTACGGGATATCTTCAGTGATACATTATTCTGAACTCCAGATATTTCGACGCTGTTGAAAGCGCCATGATCGCGGAATGATATGAAAGTATAAGTTTAGTTATGAACCGTGAAAGCGTAAAACAGTGTTTGAATTAGGACTTATCTACTTAGAATAGAGAAAGCGATAAAACTTCCCTAACATACGGAAACGAAGTCAACTGTCTGCAGGTCCTCCACAAAAGCGTAGCTAAACGATGCCCACCCACACACCAGTGAAAGTTACATTAAAATCGTTACAGCAGTTTCCGAGTTTGTACTTAATTAGCCATCTCCTATTCGTAGAGCCGTGTGCATCCCGCGCTTTGTTTCGCTCGAGTAAACCACACATACATATGTCGTTAGCATTACATCACGGTTATGTAAACGTTTTGACAAGCCTAGTCGTGTCATCTCTATTAATATATCATTCAAAACCAGCCTACAATGACCTCTGCAACGTTCAATAGTAAATAACAGTCACTTTACGGTCTAAGGTCATCTTTGAGTGGTGTAGATGCGTCTTTCGTGGGAAAACATATGACATTAGTATAACTAGTTTGGTTGTTTTATGCAGATAGAATAGATACAGGTTAGTCGGCTACACACGTTTTTCCAATTAGTTTCATAATTGCTTTAGCTCAACATAACAGCCAGATTTTGTTACGTATCTGTTGATAGATGCCAGGCCATTCATGATCTGTCTAGTCTGTCCTTTTCCCAACTATGTTGAGGTCGGCTTCCAGTCTAATCGGATGCAGCCAGTATTTTACACGGAGCTACTGTCTACCTGACCTCCACAACCCAGTTAGTACTGGGTAATACGATACCCCTTGGTAAGACTGGTTGTCAGGCTTTTGGGATGCCTAGGCTATTTGTTAGGCGTAATTTATGGTGAACCTTTACAATAAAAGTAAGAACAGTTAAGATAAGTTCCCATATAAATAAAGTCAAATCGTGTAACAATGAGACCGTTTGTTCCATTCGCACGTCCTTAAACGTCATTTTTTGTAAACAACGCGCTGGTTATTGATCTGTCTGTCAGAAAACAATGAAAATTAAAGTAATGTATTGTTTAGTGGCCACATGCTAACTTTTGAACTTATAATGAGAAACAAACGTAAGTTTTTTTCTAGCGTATAGTAGGCCTCACGTCGATGGTAGCACTTTGCCCTTTGCCTAACGTAGTACGGAGTTTCAATAGAATAAGAGACCAGCTTGTACTGACTTGCGGCCTAATGTACGAAATAAGCTGAAGCGCTACGCATCATGCAAGCTTTGATACACGAAGCAATAATGCACCGAAAAACACTAGTTTAACGCGTCCATTCAAAGTTATAAAGATAATTTTAGGTTTAAAAAAATATATTTTTACAAAAAGGTGCCTTAATAAAGGGTGTAAATAGACCCTTAACATATCCGAAAGGCACTTGTTCTCCTCGTCTTTGCGATCATATTTTTGTTCTAGACCATACCTGGGAACCTTCTAGTTACGGAGATATTGGGGGTCAAAGTTTTTTTTTTTAAATACATTTTTTAATGTAATATTTTTACTTTACACACCTCCATGACCCCCGTACTATTCAATCCATCCATCAGCACGTTGCACTTGCTTTGAGTGCTTTCCATCGAGTCCTACCGTAAAACGTGAATTTTCACCCCAAAAAAAAAAGTCGATTCCGAGCAATAATTTTAGCATAAAGTTACTTAGTTTGATGTACAGAATGCTTGGTTGACGGCTATGTGAAGGGTCTGTTTACACCCTGTATAATAAAACATAATTCTCCGAAACCAATACTCACATTAGCTCATTAACCTCATTCTGTATTCCAACCGTAGTTTGACACTGAGAACAACAAAACCTTCAAATTCGCGAATTACGTGGGTTAATTCGACTCCTAGGGTCATGCATGTCAACCTCGACATTGCCGACAATTGCCGAGGACTTCCGAGGAATGCCGAGGACTGTCGCGACGTACGCGCGTGCTACGAATATAGACATAACGCGAATTAAGTACGGTTCAATGCCATTGTATGGATTTACCCGTACCAAGCTTTTCATTCATTGTTTGTCTTTCATTCAGAGTAATAATGAGCTTTGCGTTCGGAGCTAGAGATGTAGTAGTTAGGACACATGTCTACAGTACGTCTATGTAGATACAGATGATATCAAAACACTTTTTAGAAATAATAGGCATGAAAAATATATGAAGTTTGAGAGTACTCAATTAATGAGAAAAGAATTGAGAGAAAAATTGAAGATAATATAAACATTCTCATTTGAACAGAAATTGAGAAGAAAAGGTAAGTCATCATCATCATTCTCTTGCCCTTATCCCAATTCATTTGGGGTCAGCGCAGCATCTTCTTCATCGTCTTCTTCTTATAAATATACCTCCTTTCAAAGTAAATACAGTAGTAATCTCACAAATTGCCAAATAAAATCCCTCCATTGTTAAAAATTAAATCATTTTTCTAAGCGCACACTGAAGCACAAACAGAGCTTTGAAAATAGACCATAGGCAAAATATTACCTTTTTTATATTTAATTAATGTAAATCCAATGTCGTAAGTCCGTAACACACCATAAGGTAAACATATAATTCATGAATGACTAATGCGATTGACTCAACCATATACTAACGAACCGCAATCACCTTGCACAACTATGGGAGATTTTTCCTTGATCCGCGATAACGAATTTTTGAGAAAACATTCCTAGTCATATCGGTATGCTGTAACGCATAACCGACCTTGTAGACAGGTGTTCCTAAGAATTATGGTAATTCTAGACTGGGGTATAGTAACTAATGTGTCAAGGAAAACCTTTACTTATTTATACGTGCCTGTGTTATTTAAACTTGCAATTAGTTAGTGCTAACTGTTGGATAACCTAGTTCAAGTCTAGTTAAATACTAAGTGGGAATCTATTAGAGAATTGACAGCCTATCGTCGAACGTTTTCTAGATTTGTGCCCAAGTGGTAATGGGCTCACCCCTATGACAGGGCACGGTTGGAATGTGCGGGTCACTCTGCCTAACCTTTCGGGGATAACAGGTCTAATTATATGATTTACTAGCTGTTGCACGCGACCTTCATCCGCGTAAAATTATTAAAAAAACATCACTTCCCTATTAAATTTAAAAAAAAAAACGGATTTTGTTAACAATTTCAAGAGTTTTCATTTTTTTCCACGCCACCCTAATCCCTTTTCTAAAATAAAAGAAGCCTGTCTGCCAGTAAAAGTTCCGTCAAAATCGGTACAACCGTTTCAGAGATTACCCGGAACAAAAAGACAACCAAATTTTTTTTTTAAACGTTTCTTGTTATATCTATAACAAGAAAAAAAAAATTTTTTTCCTATGTATTTTCATAGGCATTAATTTTTTTTTTTGATATTTTGAAATTACAAACACTTCAATTTTATTTATTTGTATAGAAAAGATTATCACCCTAAATTAAAGCTTTTATTGTTAATTTTCAGAAAAGCCTGTTGACTCGTTGCGCCAAACCCGCCTTTTACTCCATAATTTTCCCATACCAAATAATCATACGGTTCTAAATCCCAAGATCACAGTTTAGAACTCTACCCCAAAAGGGATAGGTTGGTAAGTACTATAAGGATCAGCTGTGTTTTTTATGTTGTAATAAATAAAAGGCGTCTAGACGTTGAATTCTGATAATTGGAAAGAATAAAACATTTACACACTTTGACGGACGCCTAAGCTGTCTAATCCTTTCTTGTTCTAATTTCGACCTTATTGTTTATTTCATTTTTCTTTACAAAGTGCCAGAGTTAATTGCTAAATGACCACAAAGGTTAAGGTCTCTACAGTACCTACTGTGCCGTATTTACGGTCACTGAGAGTTTTTCAATCATGCTGAACGTTCATAGAGTATTACCAAGAGTGCAACACTACCGTTTCTTTTATTCCTATCTAACGTATTGTAACAAAAAAGTGAAATATGATAATAGTTATCTAAAGAACTATTTAATCATCTCAATTGATCATCGTCGGTGCGCATGAGTGGTTGAGCAGCAAAAACGTGGACAAGGTCAGCGCGGTCAGTGCGCGACCATCCTCTGAAGGTCGGCCTAGGTCTCTGTGTCACCAGGAAAACTTATGTACCATAATAGGCAATAAAGATGAGTGAATAGATTGCCTGGTAAAATGCTATGTCTTTTGCATTTGTCATAAAATAAATAGTTACACGCGCATTTTTTCCTCTCGGTGGTCGTCAGCTGGATAGCACAGCATAGCATAGTCAGCCTATAATGTTCCCACTACTGGGACACAGGCCTCCTCTCTATGAGAGGGAATGGGCTATAATCCACCTCGCGGGCCCAGTGCGGGTTGGTACATGTCACATGTCTTCGAATTTTTGGTTCTAGGACATGCCGGTTTCCTCACGATGTTTTCCTTCTCCGTTTTGAGAGCAGTGGTGATGAAATAAATTACACAAAGTAATGCGCCTGCCTGGGTTCGAACCCACGACTTACTGCTCGTAAGTCGGGACCGCCACCACTGGGCCACCGCTGCGCTGATCAGCTAGATATAGGATACTAAATAGATATTCTCACGGAATAGGTCTAGGTCAATTCTATCGAGTGGCTTCCGGACTATATTACCCTACCTGGTTTTACCGAAATATTCTACAGCATCTAGCATTAATATATTATGTGAAGAGACTGATACAAAATTCTTAAACATGATGCTTCCAATTTTTTACTGGGGGAAATTCTCATTGCCTTACGACAAGGAAATGCCAAAGAAATTTCAAATCAAAATGTTACTTATTTTTCCTCACACCGGAACACATAAAGCCTCTTAAAATGCGTCCATGTAAAATCTACGACCATCTAGTATTGAGCAAAAAATTCTTGTACATTACAAGTTCATAAGTCCAAGAATTTTATAAACATTTTTAATAAATAAAAATTCTAGCTAAGTAAAATAGGCAACCACCCCGCTAGCTTAGACCCTGCTCCCGACACCAGCGGTCCACTATTTTTAATATTTTCAAATGTTTTAATTAACATACAGTACAGTTTCAGTTATGTACAAGAGACTTTTAAACATAACTGGCGAAATGTGGGTGTACTAATGGGTACACCTCTGCCTAGTCTTTTGGGGATAACAGGCGTGATGTTATGTTATGTTTTTTTAGAAATATTTAAAATTGTAAAAAAAAAAATTATAAAATAATAACATTCAATTTACATTCTAAGTTAACCAAGTCATTTCAAACTATTTTTCGCTGCTCCTAACCTACGAGGAAAATCCGCTTCAGAACATATTCACGAGTCGTTCCGCCGTGTTCTGTATGGTGTCCGGACGTAAAGAATAGCACCATCCCATATCTTCCCGTGGGTGTCGTAAGAGGCGACTAAGGGACTTACCAGAGAATGGGCAGCAGCGTTCTCTGTGATTTTTATAACAAACATACTGCGATCGCCAACCCGCCTGCCAAGCGTGGCGATTATGGCAAAACCCCCCTTGGGGAGGCCTATGTCCAGCAGTGGACGTCTTTCGGCTGAAATGATGATGATGATGATGATGTTCCGCCAACTTCCGCAGGATGCTCAACGGAAGTGTTTCAGCACTTGTTGGTAAAAGGAAACTTTATAAAACGTTCTGGAAAATCATATTCAGCAGGAATTGAACAGGATTTATTTATGGACCAACGTAATTTTCTTAACGTAGGACATTTTCTCGTATCTAAGTGTCGAAAGTGCCTTTGATATCATGATTTGATGTACCTAGACCTACTATAATATGATAGTATTTTTTTATGCTAAATAATCGTATGACCGCAACTCGCCTGATGTGAAGCGATGACGCGACCTAGGCTGGAGCACGCTTGCCTAGAAGAAACCGATTCACTTGAACTTTGAATATATCTAGATTAAAATGATCGGGAAACAGAGAATTCTACAGACTGGTGGTTCGCACAGTTACTATGTAAACAGTGCTTTTCAAATTCACATTCATTTATTTTAGGTACATAACCCATATTGGAAACATTATTAAATTAAATACAAAATCACATAACTAATTAATTACAAAAACAAACAAAAAAAAAACAATGTATAAAAAATACTAATCAACCCCAATTAATTATTAATAACAATAAATCAAATTCAATCATAATCACAAATTCATTACAATATTCAATTCAATTTCAATCATCAGTTGGATCATATTATAAGCTTTGGTCGGGTTCGTTGGAAGTTGAAGGATTACTGTTTAGTATATTAGGATTTCGCGTAACTAAAACTTTCATAAGAAGAGCTTATTCAAAGCTTTATATTGCTGCTTTTAAAAAAACCTAATAACCAGCGACCGTATTACAAAATTCCAAAAGCACTCATATGAAGCTATTCTCCTCTCTCTGTTTGCACATGTTACACAATATAATCTCGCGACTTCAAAAGAGGAATTAATCAATAGGTCAAATCAAAAGGAACACCAAAAACCTTTCATAAACCATAACCAATAATTTAATATTTGCATGTCATTATAATGTTTGTGTACTTTGCCGCTAAGAACCGTAATTACTAAAACAAAACAGACAGTTCGAGTAAAAACGGATGGCCATTATTTTTAAAGGAAATTCTTGCGGTCAACCGTCATCACGCATAAATAGATACGTCTCGTATAGCGGCGGTTTTTTTTTTTATTTTGTTATTACGTTAAAAAAAGGACATTTTCCTTTTTTTTTAATTTTTGCCCGGTAGATGAAGTAGTATAAGTAGGTACTTATACTACTTTAAGTACGACTGTTCGGACTGGCAGTCGTGGGTTGATTCCCAGGTCGGACAGGACGGTTTTTGTTTCAGGAATTTCTCAGTAGCAGCCACGGAGACTCCTGTACGATTGATGCTAATAAGCTCGCCCCCTATTACATGGCTCTTAAACATAACTGACGTTTGTTGCTTATAGATTTATCTCTCCCAGAGTTTAGCTAACTTAAATATGTTATGTCCCAAGATTAAGATATCACCCAGATAATATGAACAAACAATAATTTTTAATTTTGTTTTTATTGTAAATGAAATATTAGTTTATATGTATGTTAGTTTTCAATTAAAATCTATTTGCACATTGCAAATAGATTTTAATTGAATTTTATGCACTGTGTATTGTATGTATTATAATTATCTGAAATAAATGAATTAATGATAATAACTAGCGAAATATAGCTGTACTCTTAGGTACACTTCTGCCAAACCTTCGGGAATTACAGGTGTAATGTTATGTTATTATGCAAGACGATAGATAATTAATTACAATCAGTTGGAACATCGATTTTCGGAACTTTTTGCTGGTGATTAAAGATACCATCGGGTTGTGCAATTAAAATTAATTTCGCATTTGAATCATTAATCAAAGAACCAGAGGTACACAATTTGTTTAAATAATTTTATAGCAGATACGCGATGTATTGACTCATATCATTTGAATTTTATTGTATATATTCACATGATGAATAATATTGTCACACCTGTATACACGGTGGATGGGACACCGACGCTACAACGGTTACCACGTATTTCAGCGTCGAAATTTTTCATCGATAATTTAAAAAAAAACAGCTGTTCCATACATTTTGACCGTTGCAGCTGTTTTTTTTTTTAAATAACCGACGTAAAATTTCTAATGTTTCGTATTCAGAATGATGTACTGAAAACGTGGTAACCGTTTTAAAGTAGGTGTCCCATTCACCATGTATATCCTATTTACAGAATACATCATATGGTTTAATTTCATGAATACCTAAGCAGAAGCAGATAAGTTCGAACAGTCTCTAATTAATCACTTAATCTGTGTACTACAAACAAATGAGTTTACTTTGTAAGCTGGCATAGGCTAGCTTAGCAGCATAGTTCACAACTGACAAGGCGAACCGGAACAGCCAGCAAATTAATGAAATCGACGGTACTTTGGCACCGGCAGGGTTTATACATTCTCTCCTTAGTAACGAGCTGTTGCAAGCAATGCTTGGTTCAGGTAGTAAATAATCAGCTAGCTGCTAACATCGGCCGTGGCTGGAATGCGCTCGACGCCCCAAGCACCGGACGGGCGACTCTGATCATAGTATTTTAAAACATACCTCCAACGGTAAATTAGGAATTCTAAGTTTGCGGTAGTTGGCGGAAAAGTGCTAATTGTTTTACTGTATGAACCAGTATCTATATTAGAAAGATCGATTAAGAATAGATGTTTTTTTCACGGTCGATTACTACCTACTATTTTGGAGAAAGTTTTCATTTATAATTTTATTCTGAATCAGAAAAGACTACTTACCTACCTAGTTCGTTTACAGAATAAATGGCCGCAATATTTTATTTACTTATAGCAGCTACGATTTACCAACAATGGTAATGATAGGTACTTTCGTTTTCTGCGTTTCAGCTTTTTCCATAATATTTTTTTTTATCTTTTTATCAGTTTTCTAAGCTTATTGAGTGAGAGGCGCAGCTTATTGTAAAATAAGCTTGTAATAAATTATTTATGATTTTTATACAAAAAATGTGTTAATGTCGCTTTGTTGACATTTATCATTTCAGCGGAAAGTCCAATTAACATAAGCTATACTGTGGTTGGACAAGCAATTAGGAGATGTTTGTTCAGAGTAAGAGATAATTGTGATTCCAGCCATTAGCGTCTAGTCTGAACGCGTCGCGAATGAAAACATTCCTTTAATGTCGATGACACTTATTAGCCAATTCATCGTCATTTGTTTTATTTTGTAAACTGTTCAACGTCATGTGATCCAACGAAGTCTAAAGCACCTACGAAGTCTATGTGATTTTTGACGCGTAGGGTCGGTTATTAAAAGCACTACTTACATTATGTACCTATATTTTGTGTACCTCTTTCAGAATCTACGAGATCAGCACAAACGAATTTAACTTATTTTATTTTCTCTAGTCCTGCTCTGCAGTTCTGGCGTTTTTTAAAGTGATATATTCTTGATTTCATTCTTATTGGTATAAATTAACAACTACACCACTAAATCCTATCAATATTACAACATATCCTATCAAAATCTACAGGCCAATTCCACTAACTTGTTATGTTGTTATTACACTTCACTAATTGCGAAATAATCTCGCCCCACACAATCAAAAACTAAGTTCTAATAACTTAGTTCAGCATACACAGCATGGCAACTTAATGCGTTTATAAGAACTTATTTCCTCCAACAAGTTAAGTAAAGAAACATGGCTTAGTATGACATAGTTTCTTAGAAAACGATTGCTTATCATGCACGGATGTGACTAACATAAATCCTGTCCGAGTTTTTACGATTATTAGTCTTACTTCGTAGTTATGTACACAACACCATATACTGTTGTCTTGTGTCAAATCCTGGCACACAACTATGGGTATTATTTCGTCGAAAATACAGACTATAACCGACTGAAACTTTTTGGTTTGATTAGCTATATTGTTGACATCGGTATCGAAGTTACGGGGTATAAGAAAAACTATACCTCCGATCGTTTGGTATTATCGGAATAATCTACTAGCAAAACAGTCTAATTAAACATTCAAGAACAGCTATAAATAATTTACCTAAACAAATATGGCGCATATTTTTGACTGTCTGTTCCGTCTTAAGACGCCTTTTATAGATTATTATGATATCGTACTAACAGTACTAACTTTTCTTTTCTTGGGTGTTTATTTTAATTTAAAAGGTTTATCTGCATGATTTATGTGATCTTATTAATGTCCTGATTACTTTTATACTTAAATAATTACGATCTCAAGCCGGTTCTCTATAATATAAAACGCGTATTTGTTTATCTCAAAAACCAGGTAGGTACCAGAAAGAAAACAAAAATTTAATTACCAAAGTGAACTCGAGCGCACGCTCTTGACTTCGCACCTAATGTCAAAGATCAATGATCTGAAATAAGCATTATTTTATTATCTCTATAACAATACATATCAGTGTGATCGACAAAGATGCGCCTACGCACTTCTGGCAGACAAACCGCGGCTATTATACTTCAATCTAATACTTATAATAACGCCTCCATGGTTTTGTGTCCCTTTTTTTGTTACTATATGACTAATAATTATGTCGAGAAATAAAAATAATAGCTCTATAATAATAATAGCGTGTGTTCGTGATTATTATGTTACTGTAATAGCTCATTTATGCATCTAATGTATGTTAGGTATATGTTATGTTCCGAAAAGTTATTTGATTTGTCGTGGATAAGATATTTGTAAATGACCTCTGGTAGTAATGATCACGAAACGACTAAAAAGTTGGAGCATTATTATTTACCTTTTATGACATTTAGTTCTATCAAATCGCAAATCCCTGAGCATGAAAGATGCGTAATACATATTGCGGTTCAAAGTGCCAATCATTCAACCCACTGCAGTCTACAGTTTTTAGAGTAAGTAAAGATTGCAAAATATGTCTATAAAGGGTGTAAATAGACCCTTAACGAAGCCGAAAGGCGCTTGTCTATCACTTTTCACTGCCCGTCTTTCCGATATTTTATTTGTTCGAGACCACACCTGGGAACCTTCTAGTTACGGAGATATTGGGGGTCAAAGTTACAAATATTTCACAAGTTTTTTTTTTTTAAATACATGTTTTTAATGTAAGATTTTAACTTTACACCTCCACGACCCCCGTATTATTCAATCCATCCATCAGCACAATGCTTTGAGTGTGTTCCATCGAGTCCTACCGTAAAACGTGATTTTTCACCACACAAATATTGTCGTTCCCAGCAATAATTGTTGCATGAAGTTACTTAGTTTGATGTACAGAATGCTCGGTTGACAGCTTCGTGAAGGGTCTGTTTACACCCTGTATAGGTTCCCATCAATAAACAAAGCCTACTAGTTTGGCTAAATATCAGAAAAAGCCTAGGCACAGCGACAACCTTAGGTTAACAATAATAAAAAGGCATTGTGTCGTCCTCGAGTGGGTTATATTCATAATCATTTGCCTTTCTCGTTTTCTTTAAACTATTACCTACCAATACAATAACTTCTTACTTTACAAACAATAAAACGAACAGTCGTTTTCGTACCACAATTGTCCACAAATAGTTTTATCTTTTCAACAGCATTAGCCCTCGGTATGCGCACAGACAATGGCCGACACGGATAACGCAACGGTTACAGCTGATCAGTCGGCTTTGTATGTTTCCTGCGCATGCGTAGGCATCTCTAAAAAGTATCGATACTCGATATTTTTCCAGCTGCCCTCGAGTAGTACAGAAAATAAATCGAGTAGAAATAAGACAAGTTTTTGAACCTAATTCGTCCAAATCTCGATTGCTACATATTGCTTCGTGAGTCCACGACAGGTGGAGCTTTTTAACCGTCTTGTGAAAACAAAGGTCGTTCTTAAGCCGGCGCGAAAATTGATTTTTTAGCGTATGAAATTATTTGACACAATATCTGTCTGATGAACTTGAAGAGCTCGTGGCTAAATAATAACAGCCGCTCGGATCGATCTTTAGGTTAAATCGCGCTTGCTAATATTGGTCCGTGGAAGGGTGGAAGGATGAGGGCGCTCCATATATAGACATCTATATATAGATCCCAACATAGTAGGGCAAAGGCTTGGTAGATGACGATGATAAATGAACTTGATACAACCCCCAAATTGTTATTGAAAGTATTTCACAGCAACATAAGTATGATTTCTGGTGATAATTATGTACATTTTCGACGACGCTCAATCCATTAATCGCCCTTCTAACAAGTCCTGTATCGATATTTCTGTCTCGAAACGATATCGCTAGTTCCAACTGATCGATCGGTTCGGTATGTTTCCTGCGCCCGCGACGAAGGGCCGCGACTTCCGTCGTACGCGCTGACGAAAGCCGCATAGACATTAATTGACTTTGTAATTATCAGCCTATATGGGCCTGCTAATAGACTGTGACGACATTGAACGGTTATACGGGAATATTGCCTTATTTGTTTGTGGGTTTTTATTAGTCATAGATTCTGCTGAAATAATAGCTAATACGTTTGGTGCTATCCCTCGAGCGGCGATTTACAATGGAAATGGGCCAAATGGGACACAATTTCTATTATTTAAAGGAAATATAAGACTCATAAAACGTTTGTAGCTGTCAACTTAATTTGCTTATTTATATTATTTTTTTTTTAAGTTTTTTTTTTACGAAATTATTATAATTCTAATTTTTTTTGAGGTTTTTGCATAAAACCTTTACTCTCATATTCTAACAATGACAGTAGGTAAATACGACGTAGTAAACTAGCGCAATGATTCCCTGAAAATATTTCGTGTCTGAATTGTTAGACCTTATATAGGTATTCCCTCCGTGGGTATGAACTAAAAATATAAAAGATGGTGGATTCTTCCTTATATGCAGGAAACACACTCATACCAAGCCGTTAAAGCAATACGTATTTAATCGTATAACTAATTAATCCATGTAAATGTGTTTGCACATAAAGACAGTCTATAAACGCATCTTAAATGGCATGAATAGTAATCAGTAGGAAAATGAAGTAATTTAATGTTCAGGCTGTATTAGTAAAATATACTCGTAGAGGTTTGCATATTGATTAGATGTTCTTAGAAGATGTTTCTTCAATATCCTTATTTTGATCTAATGACGTTCACTGCTTATAATAGAACTCCTTTAACATACATTTATAAACTTACGCTTTTTTCCCCATGGGGGTAGGCAGATAATTAGGAACTCCATCTCTTACGATCATAACATACTCTTCATGCTTCATATAAGTTTTTAAACTGTTATGGTCACATTATCATTAACACTAGAAACGGGATATTCCAGGCGGGGTTTTTCGGTTCTTTTTTTCTGGTTTTTTTACCTCATGCTTCGTCCCCGTTGATACGTCTGGTCATACACACACTTTGGTTGAAGAACATCATAAAAACTCCGTAAGGATTGCAAAAGTAAAAATTAGTTTCAAATTATAAAAACAAATAAAACGTACCTACTGACACAGCGGCACAAACTTATTTCTGAACTATGTCGACTAACGTATAAAATCGAAGTTAGTTAGAGGAACAAGTTACCTCTTCTACTATTTATCTTGTCATCGACACCCTTGAGTGTTACCGATTTGTTACGGACTTTACGTAATAAACTGGAAACATGTTCATACAGATTCTGTCTGAAAATATTTTAAATACATAACATAACGCCTGTAATCCCCGAAGGGTTAGGCAGAAGTGTCCTACCTAATAATACACCCACATTTTACCAGTTATGTTTAATTTCCAAGTAATAGGGGGCGAGCCTATTTCCATCAACCGGGCTAAAATCGCCTCCAGCTACTGAGAAATTCCTGATGGAAAAACCCAAATACTATTTGCCCAACCCGGGAATCGAACCTAAGATCGCATGATCAGCATTTACGATTGAGAACGCTAGACCAACGAGCCAGTCAATAAATATAAATATATTAAATATGTAACTGAATTGAATTTCCAGACCATATTTCGTTGAGCTTCATTTCAACTACGCATTAGTAAATCTCGCAATCAACAACTTAATTAATTTCCTCTCACACCCGTAAGCACTTGATCGTCTCACTAATAACCAATCTGATTAATTCGCAGTAATTCTCCGCTTCAGGAAACAAATATTACCATAATCACATACACAATGTGAAGGCGACACCTACGTCACTGAACATTGTGTCTCACACACAATCCATAAAGTCGTTATGTCATTCCTAAGTATAATAACTACCTATACGAAAATGGAGCCGGAAAATCTGATCCGAAAAAATGCGTCAGTACTCCTTATTTATTTATCTATAACTATTGTGAACGTGTTCATAATAAACGTAGACTTATTACGAATTTTGCTTCATCATATAAATAGCAATACCAAACCACAATTTAATACAATTATCAACCTCAACATGTGTAACTGATACCATCTTCACACCACAAAAAAATGTGTAAAGACTCATATAATAACGTGTAGCGCACTATCGCGTGTATAATTAAGTAGTTACAAACCTCTTTTCAATAAAAAAAAACACCACACGTAAACTTCACAATTTACACTACAAAACGGCGGCACAGTTTAAAAAAACTTTCAGTCACTACACTGAAAACAATGCAAATTATTCACAGATTAGTTAAATGGAGTTACACAAACTACGCTAATGATGGCACTAACATTCCGGCACGTACGGTTGATTGTTTTACGTTTTGCAAGGACTTTTCATTCAGAAAAATGTTTGAAACGTATTGGTGGAAATCGATGGTGTTGATCGATCGCACACGCGGTCGCGAGCGAGAGGGAGACACTACACTATGACAGTGGCGGTAGCGCGCCGCGTGGAGTGCGCAAGAGTGGGGGCCGCGAGGACCAACATGGAAAACTGCGTGGACGCAGCCTTTTAACAGAGACGGATTAAGGTAACGCGCGACCCGTGCCGTAGCATAACGTATCGGCTACGAGCCCGGAAAATTGGATAACAAATTGTAATGGATTTTTCTACTGTGTCTTTTTTTTGCATTGGCGAGTCTTATTTATTTATTAGTAGTATTTACTAATGTATTAGATAATGGAAAAATGCGCACATCTTGATGCATTATACGATAATATTGTTTGTTTGAATGTCGAAATAAAAACAACGTTAAATAAAGAAATAGAATTTTGGGATTCTAGTACCAACATGACTTTTTAAAAAGGAAATGTAACATTTATTTTAAATTAAAACTTATTTAAACTATCCTGAAGTTCATGTAAAACAAAACTAGCTAATTATAAAAAAATAATTGTTTAAAAGGAGTACAAAAAAAGAACTACTTCTTTTGTTCCCGAACAAACAGACCAAAAGCTCAAAATCATGGGTTTATCAACTTTTGTTACTCCGCTAATCCGGCCCTGGTTTACAACTTTAATATCTTATTTAAATTATCCGTCGACGGTGTTTCGCATTAGGTATTGCTATGGGGAACAATCTGGTTATTCTACATTTAAAACCGGTTTTATTTTAAATCATCTTTATGGTTTTTGCTTTACCTGCGATACTCGAATTAATAGCTTTAATTCTATGAAAATCAATAGCATGATTATCTCATCGTTCCTAAAATACTCAGACACATACCTAGTTATAAATCTTGTTTAGAAATAGTTGCATAATTATAAGTTTATAACACATGGATCAATTTTTGTTACGAAAACGTATTTACGTTTTGCAATTCGCGTTATGTGTAGGAGAAGATGACAAAACATTGAATATCAGTTATCATTCATCTGGAATTATGAGATACAACAACAGTACTGATTATTGCCCACACACATGACAATTTTGTCTTTAACAAAAAATTATAATTGGTTCAGTATGCCGCCCCCGATTGACTCAGCAAGTATGTTGTTTTGCCTTACAACAACGCACTGAGAAAAAAAGACGCCTTACCTTAAAACGACATGAGCTTTAAACGCAACTTCAGTCTGTGGTGTGCCTAAGTACATTTATTTTATTTGCCGTAGCAATCGCAGGAATTTAAACTTCCTGATTAAGAAATAACATTGTTATACAATATCAAAAAGCAGGTCTTAAGACGACTGCAGCATTAACCAGGAACATTTTCAATAAAGCCACAGTTATACAGTAAACATGTCTGTGATTTCCGAGAGCCAGAACTGCTAATAACAACTTTAAACATTGCTAATGCGGATGTTTATTCATTAATCTTTACATTAGCGATGATCATTGTGTCTATGACATAGAAACTTGTATTTCCGAACATAATAGATACCTACCTACTCGTGTATAATCAAGAAATTAGTCAACACTACGCACAACCTAGCAGTCAATAATTCCATGTTTGGAGCTAATTGAGTCGTAGTTGACGTCAATTGACAGGTATTGCATTAAGACTAGACCAGAGACACCCCAGAGTAAACATGACACAGCAGAACTAGTAGTTGCCACATGGTACTGAAGTACATATACACATAGGTATTCAGGATTCCAGGGAATTTGGGTAATCAAGTCAACTGTAGGTCCTCTCAAGAATCAATATAGCATCTCAATTTGGAAGAAAATTCAGCCTCTTAAACGTTAAAATTCAGTCGAAGATTTAGAAGCAAAAGTTGGGCATACTACAACACCCACATTTCGCCAACCTTAAGTGGTAAGGCGCTACTAAGCCCCTATTATTCATATTAACGCCAAACATTGTCAAAAGCTTAGCAGTAATATGCACTATTATCAACCCAACTTATAATAGAGTAGGAAACTTGCAAAAGAGGTACATTTGAGACGGTCCGGTGGGAGGGACGGCTGCCCACCGCTCTTGTTTATCGCCGCAGCCCCAGATGCATGCCAATGAGGCGTGGGCGCACTTCTGCATAAACATTACCAACTATGTCATAATCGAAGTCGCCAACACTGTAATAATGCTTCGACTCCATCGACTTGTCTAAATATAGTCGTACACTTTGCTTTGTTACGCGTATGTTTTTATCTAGAATGCGTGTTTTGAAAAGGTTTCCTTTCGTCTAGTTTTCTTGTAAAGTAATATTTTTGAAATCTCAATATATTTTTGTATGTCATCAGTGCTTTCTTTAGTCTTCCAAGATGATTCATTATACTGCAATTACCAAGTAATTATTTACTGTATGTGTAAGTACCTAAATAATAACAGCCGCTCGGGTCTCGGGCATCTTCAGGTTAAGCTGCGTTTTTGTGATAAAATTGAATGAATACAAAAAAAAATGTTTCTTTGAGAAAGTAGTTTGTTATCATAAGTACAATCACGTGTTTAAGTATCGGTCACTAATTACCAGTCACCCTATATACCGAGTTTCCTCTGTGCCTCGTAAAGCACATCAAGCCGTTGGTCCCGGCTGTCATTTATAATTTCTTTGACAGTCGTTAGAGGTAGGCCCGAAAGCCTCACAACCAGTCTTAGCAAAGAGTATTACCCAGTACTAACTGGGTTGTGGAGCTGAGAAACACAGTTGCTCCATGTTAAATACTGATATTCAGCTGAATCCGGTAAGATTGGCAGCCAACCCCAACATAGTTGGGAAAAGGCTAGGCAGTTGATGGGTATTTTATTTATCTTAGATCAACGGTAAGATCGTCGTTATCACTACCAATAGGACCAAAGTTAAACGTAATTAGTAATTCATGTTATATTTAATTAAACGTAAAGTAAAATAATTCATTTCTTGTTAATATACAATTTCAATACGTATTGTATTGTATTGTATAACGGACTGGTGACCGCAACTCCACGTCAAAGCGCGTATTTTGCGTGCGGAAAACAATAATCATAAAATATTTTTTTCCAATGCGTATTAAACATTACTTGCGGATATGATTTGCTGCAACGATTGACGAACACGCTGTTTAATTCACTGTTATGAATTCTTAAACAGTAAATCCAATAGCATATTCATATAGCAGGAACTTTGTATGCAGCAACGACAACATTGCTTCCAAAAGGACTCAGCTATGGAGGAATGTAATGGATTTTGTCGGTGATAATATTATTATACATAATATATGTATACCAATATCATAAAGAAGTTTGTGTTTGGATTAAAGGGTCTAATCTTCGGAACCACTGGTGGCCTACCATGACGTCTTAGCAGGAAAAAATTCAGTGTGGGAAAGAGATAGCGCTGGACTCTTAGCTCTGTCTCTTTCCCACACTGGAATTACTATGATGATTCCAAAAATTATTTCAGTAATGGGAAGCTACATTATCCATTAGTGTCATAGGCTACATACAGGACGTTCCCGTGGGATAATTTCCGACCATAACGCGAGCGAAGCCACGGAAAAATGCTTTTCAATGACAATGTTATAAACTCGCGGAGGATTCTTAAGTTAGACGTGTCTGCTAAAATGGCGCCTAACGCCCGCCCACACAACCAAATAAAATTACAATATATACGAAGACTTACTTTAACGATACTTTAAATTATATTGTGTGCTTACATAGTAAAGGTCTTCCGGGGTCAAGCAATTTCCTAAAGGTAAATAGGGATATCAAATATCTAGGCACCGTTTAGCAGTGTCCATCAAGCTGGTCTTTACGGCCCATTATCACATACTGGAGAATTCTTGGCACCATAATGTGGTTTCCGGTTCACCACTTCTCGAACATTTGTTTTACATTCGTCATGTTGACTCTTCATTGTTCAAGACAAATAAATAACTTATAAATTATTATTTTTTTTAAACTTTACCCCACACTAGGAAATTAATCAATAAATAAATAATAAATCATCATAGACAAACACATACATACATAGAACATAGAATACAAAACAACACGTCACACGACACACCACGCACACACACATACACACGCACACGCACGACATATCATAGAATTAATCATCATTAGACATAAAGAACCAGGGCCGTCCTAAAGCTCGTTGGGTGGACGATATCGTCAAAGTCGCGGGAAAGACCTGGATAAGGGACTCACAGAACCGGGAATTGTGGCAGAAAAAAGGGGAGGCCTATACCCAACAGTGGGTGATTCCGGGTTCATATTGTGATGATAATGATGATGATGATGATCATTAGACAACAGAATCCTGAAACAGAACATTACATGATTTTACGCCTGGAATCCCCGAAGGGTTAAGCAGAGTTGTACTTAATAATACAACCAAATTTCCCATAAGCCTATCTAGAATTTGAACCCAGAACCTCATGCTCAGCAGTCGCGCTTACGTCCACTGATCTAGTGGTCTATCGAAACCAAATGAATAAATATTCAAAAGACTTTACTAATACAACCACCTCATTGAAATAAAGCACAGAGAGCAACATCACACCACGGCGCTCCATCCTCACCTTCATAAATATTTATCCATAATAAAAAAGGTGGCGTGACAATCTTATCATGTTTGCGGACCAGAGAGGTATGGAAGGAGAAAGGGAAGGCCTTTGCCCAGCAGTGGCTAGTAAAAAAAAAAAAAATGGTCATCTCACCCATCTTTTAAAACGGAAATATCAAAATAGCGACAGACGTCCCGTGACAAAATGACCCACCACAAACATCCATTATAACAGCAAAGAATCACTGAACTGACTCAGCGATCATTTTGCTTTGCCGTGGTCCTTTTGCTGGTCCTACAAAAGGACATCAGGCATATCTTGATGGACTGTAACTAAGCGATAAGCTTGAGAAAACATTTCATTTGCAATTCCGAGAGACACATGTGTATTTTGTATTTTCCTTACAGATTATGGCAATCTGCCGACAAATGCTGACGATGCTGAATGTTTTCTTACTTCGAGAGAAGACGTAAATAAATAAATATACATTTGCGTTATCTTATTCTGATGTCTTACTGAGTGAATTTGAATATACTTTTTACACAGTAATGGTTGGATAGTTGTTCATGAATACAATGTATACAATACAAATAAATACAATTGAAGTGTCTGTTTGTTATTTCAAAATAACAGCTTTTTACTGAATGCATATGCAAGAATAAACGGTACTTAAAAAAAAGACTTAATAATTTTTGTCTGTCTGTCTGTTTGTTCCTGCTAATCTCCTAAATCGGTGGACTGATTTTGACAGGACTTTTACTGCACATAGCTGATGATAACATCAGTCAGTAACTTAGGGTACTTTTTATGTTCCAGGGCTGCAGGACTGTTCGAAAGAGTCGCGGGCAACACTAGTATGAAATAAATCAATAGTGGCATGCAGATCAAAGGACAATTTTAATCTCTCTTCTAAAGGTGTCTGACATAACAAATATAATCATGTAAAACAATAGGAACATTATAATAATCCTTTATGCATCAATGCGCAATGAACGCGCACCATCGCACAAATCGATTTTATTGAGGGCGTATAGCTATTGTTCAATAATCAACCAGGCTTAGATAAATACAATAGAAGCCTTGTATGAAGTACAACTGAAAGCCTTTGAAGATTTAGTTTTCAATCACGACAAGGTAAAGATTTTTTGTTGGTTCAGATAGGATTCTATCATTGCTGTAATGGTTTTTGCGTAGATACCTCTTCTGGTTTTCTGAAGGATGTTGAAGTGCGAAAAATCTGTTATTGTACGAGAATAATTGTTTTTGGGCGAAGAAATTCGACTAGTCAATGGCTGGAAAATGTCGTCAGGAAAGTTTGGAGTATTAATGTGGATGAGCGTAGAGGAAGACAAAAGAAACGATGGATGGACTGTGTGAAGGATGATATGGCAGAAAAGGAGGTGTCTGATAAGATGACGAGTAATAGAGAAGTATTTGGAAAAAGAAGTGCTGCGCCGACCCCAAATAAATTGGGATAAGCGCAGGAACATGATGATGAAAATAAATTAAATATGCCTCGAAATTTTTCCTCGCGAAAAATCCCATCACCTTTTCGATGTGATTCTGACACGTCTAAAATTAAGGTAACCACAACACAATGTTCTAGTCTGTGAATATTAATGTCGACATCCGTAATCTAACGTGTTCAAAATACGGTACATGAAACATATTTAATGCGACAGTTTTTATGTGTGCTTTAGTTTTAAAAGGACATAATGACTTCCTGTGGCTATTAATCTTAAAAAGTTCTTCACTATTCTGTTAATTGACACCAATAGGCAACGTTTCTCTTTTACAAGCATTTAACTTTGGGGTTTTATTAGAACTACAGGTGTTAAACGGCGATCAAAGTGCTTTAAAAATTATGGTGCATTTCATCATTCTTTTCTTCCTTTTCCATACATCTCTAACACCCGTCATCTCAGTATGGATTTTATCATGATCATCTTCAAAACGAAAATTTATTTAAAAGAAAATGTGCGCAGTTTATCTGATTGAGTTAATTTACCCGACTGCCAAGGAAGGGTTATGTTTTTCACGCGTATCTTGTATGTTTCTTTGTTTGTTTTTTGTAAATTTCTTTATTACCTCGTATGTTCCAAATGGCTGGATGGATTTCGACGATTCGTCTCAAAAACCCAAGTGTCCTTAGACAGATGTTTAAAAAAAAAACAAAATGGCGGATTTTTGGCGCTAAATTGTAAGTCATTAATATTTTTTTTAACCAAAGCTGTCGAGTAGTGTATGAAAATAAAAGGAAATTAAAAGGATATAGAGACATAGGACAGGATATGAGGATATAGGTACATAATACAATTCGTAGTCGGGTTTTTTGACACTTTTAATAAAATGTAACTTGTTACATTTCTTCCTTAGTAACCCTTGCCTCCTATGTGCCTCAAAAACAAAGTAAATACCACTTAGTCACATTTTTTCCGGTGCATGACCATTTTGAATATAATTTGGGCTTGTAACGATGTCTGCCGACTAATTGGACGTGGGTCGAGTTTTTATCTATACTCACATGATGTTAGACTTACCTTCTTACATCTATGGCAAGTCCATTATAGTCGTATGTTTGTACTTTGTATCATTATTGTTTTTATAAACTGCAATATTGCAATTGAAGTATCTTCTATGTGATTTCGAGTGTTTTTGGGGGTTTTGATCATTGTTAAGTTGTAATATGGATAAATGACTAGATGATATCTTATGTTACCTAGGTATGTCTATAATTAAAATAAAATATTCTTATTTTACAAGGTTATTAATTTCTCTATTCTTATCTATCAACAATCTTCTATAATTTAAGTACCTAACTAATAAAACAGTTTCACAATGCTCCTACATCCTCCATTCGGAGCCATGTCTATAATTATGAGACATTCTCAAAAATAAAACATATCTGTTTAAATATATCTTTGTGTTAACTTCATCTACAACGCCCACTGGTTGCCCGAGGCCCCAGTCTAGCCAATTGAAAGCAATAACTTATAATTTCTTGCTTTATTAAACTTTTCTATTAATCAAAGCTAAAGTTAAAACAGTTATTCGAGTTTGATCAACAATAATGCTTTAATATAGGTATATAACTTTTTAGATTAAAATAATTCTAGTGAAATTCATTGCGTAGAGAACTTTATAATGGGTAAGTAAAATTCACAAGGGATCCGCTATTTAACAATACCAAACCATTTAAAGACACTCAGCTTTCCTTGTTATCTTATCACAATCTATATTTTTGGTTTAACTCTATACATTTCAATCATATTAGACCTGCCCTCAACGCAACTTGGATCGCGCGAAAAAGTTTAAACCCTAGAAGAGTGAACTCCCAAAATCCTGGAAGAGTGAATCCGCCAAATGTCATTTAAATCAAAACAGAGACGTGTTTTTTTTTTGACGTAGTAGTATCTAACGATTTTAATCTGTGGTTCAGCTGACATTTACCGTCACCTGTCAAACAAACACTATGTCAAGTTCTAAAACGATTCATTATCACTTCACTCTTGCAACAGCTACTGTTGGTAACAAGTGGTCAGATACCGCAAGCCTCGGGCACACTTTTGTAATCCAAATCAAAAATTATTAGAAGGGTCGTTTTGTATTAGCTACTGATTGAAGAACAACCGTGCCACTTCTACAGCAAATACCTATTTTAATATTTTTTATATGCCAATAATGGGCTCATACTGGAGAAATAGTTGGAAGCCGGCACAAAATATTGCAATATGCACCTAAATGCTTATTAAACATTATTAACAGCAGTTTGAAACAGGACGTTTCTGGGGATCAAAGCGACCAATATTATCAAATTAATTTTTGACTGAAATCTTTTGTTATGACAAGTGTACTACACCACAAAAAGTTCGGGCCACGGAGCCACACACGGAAGAGCCACTCCTGCACTGGTCTTTTTAACCGTTTATTAAAAGGACCAGTGGTATTAAAAGGATGGTGCTAATTGTTCCTCAGTGTGCAAACCTCCTTACTTCTTAACCCTCTTACTGCATAGCCTTCACAAGTGTAAGTTACGATAGTTTATTGCTCATTGTACGAGTGTTTGATCAGCTGTCGAAAGTGAGATGCGCACGAGTGTGATAACTCGGTGGCGACAGACTAAAGGTCATAAGCACGGTAATGTTGGCATTTCGTATTGTTTTAGTAACGTGTCATAATTTTTATTATTTGATATACACTTGTATCGGTAAACTTGCGAATTTATTTTCGCGATTTTGTGGTCTTTTGAAAATGTCAGTTAAATATTTATTTTATTTTGAAATTGAGTCTTTTTGAAGTTGTTTGGAAAACAGTACGTAATATTATTCAAATGAAGAAGAACCAAGTGGACATTTTGGTGATCTGCCACCTAACACCTACACATTTAAATTTTAGACGGTAGTCGCCTCCGGCGCCGCTAACCTGAAGTGAGACTGGGCTGTCCATGTCTGGCGTATGCCCAATAAGCTGTGAACCAAAATAGCCCCTATGTTTGCTCATGATATAGCCAGAAGTCGTCGCTGCAGACCTCGTAGAAGATGAAGGGACGAGCTGAATAAAATCAACAACCAGTGGTCTACATTGGCCTCGGATTTGAAGAACTGGAAGTCATAGGAAGAGGCCTTAACCCAGCACAATGCTGTACAGTATCAAACAATCCGTCTACATAAGTAGGATTTTTTTTATCATACAGTAGAGTAGACAAACGACATGACCTCTGTGGGCTCATTAAACACCCAGAAGACATCTGTTCATGTGTCTATAATTATTGTACTGATCAAATAGATAATACTGAATCAACTATAATGACCATGTGATAATTTTATATTTGCTCATGTCCTTGCGAGTCCATATAGAGACTAGAGGTGTTTAAATTGGACAGACGGACGAAATCTCGCCACCTAAGGAAATCGAAGTTATTAAAAATAATTGACAAGGCTTCTGGCTTACACCATCCATTAATTTATATTAATTTGTATGCTTATTAGTTGGTTTTTCCAAATTTAGGAAGATTTTGGATTTTTTGGAAATAGTCTTCTTTATTTACCTTAAAGTTTATGTATCGAAAGAAAATCAAAATGTCAAGGTTTTCGTGATATTCCTAGACCACTAAAACATAATCATTTTCCTGCCTATGTCTCATATTGCTTTGGGTCGCCGTAATACGTTTTTTTTTCGTTTTTCCTTGTCAGCCGTCACGCTATCATTTACTACTTATACTTAAATTTCATTCCTCACACAATCCCCCCTATACCACTAAATATAAACCGAACGTTTTAATCAAAAACCCCAACCGTGATACTATTAATTTACAAATTAGTTGAACACGAAATTCCAATAGGCTATAGCCGCTATACGCAACTCATAAAATGTTGACACATTAAAATATTCAAAGTAATTCGCTAAAACCAGTGTTGTAAGACCAGATAAACATTATTCGAAATACGTAACTAAACTACCTCATGAATTAACAGGTTTCAAAGTTCATAATTATACCTTAACTAAATCTCTAATGATACCCTTAAAGTCACTGAGCAAACATTTTGCTTTGATATAATAATATTTAGGGCAAACTATTAGAGGCAATTATTCGGTGTGTTAATCGTCATGGTGGTGTAACCCGTAGGAGGCAAAGGGGGTCGTCAAACCACGGCTTACCACGATGGCGTTAAACCCCATATGGTATCTAATGGGTTTAGTCATAAATGTATGTATGTGTAAGGATTTTAGTGAAACCTTTTGGGGCTTAACTAAAACCCAAGAATAGAGACACGTTTAAAATAACTGAAGGAATCAGCAGCAGGCAATCATTCGAAGGCCGCTGAGGCGGACAGAAATCAAGTAGAGAGACCTAAAAATCTAAAATGGTAAAACAACATCTTTTCATAAAGTACTTATTACCGAATGTTGAACTGTACCACCCCAAAAACGTTCACTACTGGCGCTCCACTTAGCAGCTTGATGGCAAAGAACACGCCAATGACAACAATGCGGACCAAATTACTTACAGCCTAGCCAAATTTCCAACAGGCACCTTTCATCGACTCCGTTGAGCAAATACTCTGTGCTACTTTGACATAATGATTAGAGCAAACCATCTATTATATTGAGTTGGTAATATATTCTAATAACGGTAGACGTTATCGTTAAGTCTACGCTTTGGCACAATGACTGTTATTAGACTTTTCCTGTTTGTTAATGTAATACTTACATTCAAAATGGTTTGCTTGTTAAAAAATAAAACAGGTACTTAGCAGTTGATTGAATTTAAAATGCAAATCTTTTTTGTTTCACGGACTTTAATTGAATTTCAGCAGCAGTTGTTTCATTTTAATAAAAAGAGAAAGAAAATTCATTAAATCACACGTTTTTAGGAGAAAACGGAAGCTAGGGAATCTTCACAACATTTGATGGAAGGCATCAATCCACTGATTCTATTGATAAACAAAAAAAACAAAAAAAAAATACAAGCTTTTATTAAAATGAAAAGACGTAAATTAGGTGTATCAATCAACATTGAACGCGTATACAAAGTTTCGTGTCCGTACTATAAACCGTTGGGGAGTTCTCTCGTGAAGAGGTGATCCTGGCTGAAGTATTTCTGTCATAAAAATGTATTGTCACTCGAACCAAAGGTGTGTACCAAATTTCAGCTCAACCGTTTGGGAGGAACTGGTTTGAAATACAGTTGCAAGATTTGACCAATACATACTAACTAGCTAACCAACAAGGCAACTTAAATAAAAACTTATATAAAAACCTTGCTTCGTTATATTTTTCATAGATTTCTATGGCGAGAAAGCATAACTATATAAAGTTTTGACGTATCTAGAAGTTCATTAAAATTGAGTGATTTTTATTAATAGAATGAGTAGCCTTATCGTGAGACTTCAATCATATCCCGAATTTATATCACTTTAGCTGACGTACAAAAAGTTATTAAAGGAAATTGATACCGATTAACATAAGCTTAACACGTAATTGAGCTATCAATCAGAGCTGTTGCAAAAAAACGTATTGCTATGAAAACCTACGGATATTGGAGAAATCCTGGGATTTATTGAGTTGGTTCAAGGAAAATCATCTTAGACTTTACGCAAGTTTTTTAATACGTGCATATACTCTATGGAATATTATCACTAGCGTATAGGCGTAGTTGTTTTTTCCTTTTAAGCTATTTATTAGTTTAGTTACCTTGAAATTAATTTGGCAAAATCCAAATTGCGCTACGGCCAAATATGGGTCTCTAATAACTAATTATATTTTAATAGAAGGCCAGTCTAATGACTCATGGTAAACTATAATCGAGGTTTCATTTTCCATAATATTTATTAGAATTCGAAACTAAATATGAATGTTAGCATAAAATTGAAAGCGTATGAGTCTATATATAGAGATATGTTTGCCTGTATAAGAATTGCCATCGAAAATGCCAATCGGGCTACTTCGTACCACTTCGGCCAAACGAAGTACGTTTGTCAAAACCTTGTGGTACACCCACGATATATTCTTAGGGTTGTCACTTTTAAAACGATTGTCAATTGTTTTCACAAAGTATGAGGCAAGGAGACGTTCATACGCATTACACTTATTGTTATTTGGGTTCTAAAATCGAGGTGGTCCAAAATATTCAAGACGTTATATCGTTCCTGAATTTATGTCAAGTGAACCATTTACCGATTCTTTTAGTATTTTTTTATTCTACCAGTGGTACGTTTGGATAAAAATGTATGTATTGTCAATCAATACTTTTAAAACCGATAAAACCTCAACAATTTTAAAAAAGTTACAGAAACATGAAAGAATATCTGTTGTTCACAACTGATATAACAAATAATTTACAGCCTAGCTATTCAAATGACGAAATTCATTGCCCTACTTTTATCGTCAATTTTAACTAATAGCACCCCGATATGCATACATAATTTATAATCGCTTGATTGGCTCCGAACCTTAGGGCCGTTGCAACCTGTTAAGGCCTAATTGCTGCCTTGTATTGGTTCATAACCGTTCATTTGGCCACCATGTACCTACATGAAGAAAAAGGGCTACTGAAATAACTCACGGAATTCTCGCTTTTCGATCGGTTAGTAGTTTATCAATGTGAATCTGACGACACGAGCTTGTCTTCTACCGAAATAAAAAAAACAGACTCGTGAGAATAAGGGAGAGGGGGCTTTTGTTCAGCAGTGGGACAATGCAGGAAAGTTATTTAGGTGTAAGGATAAGGGATTGTTCAGGAAGTTAAAAGTTTACTACAACAGCGATACCGGGAATTCATGTCCACATATTACAAAGTCAAATGCGTCCTGAAACAATGCTGACAGATATCTGTAATTCCTTCTCCGCAGACGCGGTGCTTGTGAAGCTACAGGAGACTGAAGGATCCCCTGAAGTTTTAATCATAAACAGATCAAATCCATAACAAACAGAGCAATATTTTGTCTAGAAGGATAACTTCCAAGAAAATACACAAAATCATCACTTACTTAACATTGATTCGTTGTTTTAAATACAACGACTACTAAGACTTTGGAATTGCAAAAAAATGTAACGAATTTATTATCAAACGAAACACTTAAATTGTAGAGCGCGAAAACCGTACCTGTCTCGACACCAAAGCATTTCAATTCACTGAAACAACTCCAGCTTGGAATATTAATTCTGAAGCGAAGTGGAACCGACGTTACCAACATTCTACCTGGCTATTAATTATTCAATTACCAAATCAAACGTCTGATTAAATGGACAATAACTTAGTTTTAGACGCATTTCAATGTATTAGGGACTTGGAGTAACATTACACCGCGTCCCGAAGTTGCGTGGGCCGTCGCTCAAGCCTGCAGCTTTATAGACGGGCAAATTCCAGGGCATTCACACAAATTCCTATAAACTCTTATCCGTTGATCGAGTTTCGTATAAATTATAATAAACATCGTTAACCTGGTACTTAGTTACGTAGGACATGAATATTAATGAGGTTGGTACAAAATATTGCAGTATTTGCAATATTTAAACTGTTTGCTAATATCCGTTTGGGGGCATTAAACGGCCGTTAGGTATCTATTACTTACGGTGCTCATGTTAGCTTATAATTATTGGTAATAAATTATTTGATAACATTAATCTGTATTGCATATTCTACGGCTAGTCCCCGTGGGTAAACACAGAAAAGAAAGTGAAATTACCTGTGCCCGCCCATCGATCTCCAATTGATGACACTATTAGATCAATATTTTATATTGCCACTAAGATTTGTTTTTTTTTCATTAAACTAAGCTACGTTAATTGGGTCCTCCCAAAAAAGGGTTTTGCCTATTTCTGTAGGAAAAATACCTAAAGCCTTAGCTTTCGAAAGAAACACAAGAAATAAGAATGCTTGTTGCACCATCAGCACTATATGTAGTGACAAAGCAAAAACTCAAAACAAATGCAACAAATTATAACACGCACCGCCTTAAACAATTGACAGCCACCTAAATACAAACCTGAACACCTCATAAATGTATGACAATGATCTCATTACTCCCACACGCATAAACAAGTTATTGTAACAGATTGCGATGGCCTACAACAGGAGTCCTTACTCCTTAACTAAGCTGTGATTATGTAGTCATGCCGAAAACACGTCGCACTTCATGTGTTCCTTAAAAGGTGCAATCTGCACTAGGCCGATGGAGTAAGGTCAATACCGCGCACCAAAAATGGCGAGGGCCATTTATATGAATGACATTTGACAGAAACGCTGCAGCGGTAAGTCTTTGAGATGTGAGAATCCGGAAGTATGGAAACAAGTTTCAAGGTCGAATAAGTTTTACACATTAATATGACACAGTAATCGCCAGATATTAAGCTATGTATAAAGTAATAGTAAATAAACAGAACCAACTAAGGGTTTAAACTTTTGAAAAACTGCTCTTCGACTTTAAGATGAAGGACGATCTTATCACAACATCTACTGATACCCATTCTACAGTTCGGCTAAGCCAAAAAGTAGCTGCTCAACTGCATCAATAATAATTGTTCATCAAAGCTCTAGGAAATTCCAAACACTCTGAAATCTGTCTGTTGACGTATTACTTAACACCTAAAATTCTGTTCGATAGCTGTTCAATGTCACAACGTAAACAAAGCACGCAGAAGACAAAACGTAGTCCGATGCGCGTGGGCAGTCTTTGTGTGCAAATTGGGAACAACAGAAAAATATTATACACGTTAGTCACTCCAACCGGTAGTTCTACTCAATAATCAAGCATACTTCATTTGTGACATTTAGAAAAACAATATTATGAATATAAATATTTTAGCTGTGTCTAATCTATTCAACCAAAATAGACGTTTGGACTTAGGCGCCTATTCTACAAACCAGTCTTATTCTAATGCAAATACAAATTTACAAGCATACTCATGCTTTGAATCTTGACGTGGAAATTAGAAACCATTCTTGATCAATCTCCATTTGCTCTAGCAGATCTAGTTCTAGTGTTATGGACGCCACTATTACCAAAAATAAGTTTAGAGCTAGCTCTTTAGTAACAAAAAACTTGTACCTATCCACAGTTTTTATCAACCGTTCACAAATTCTACCTACTGTCGTCATTACCATCCGGCTGTCATCACTATTCCCTTGCAATAGTCCCAATCTTTCCACCGCATCATCTCTCCTCCGCTTCTACTGTATTAGTCGCAATCTCAGTAGTCCGTCTCTTTCTAGCCATATCATTGCTCTCATATACAACATGATAATAAAGTCATATCCCCACTCGACACGTCTACGAATTCTCCCTGTTCACAAATGAGTCTGTTTATCCACGTACTTACGACCGCGTGAAGTGGCAACATAACGTAATTACATAAACAGCGTGGGACACACGACGGGTGCTATCTTCACAATTATGTGCGTATTATTGTTCTCTTCGGCACTCCCACATTGCCAAGTTTATGGCCGAAAGTTTATGACGTGGTACTGCAAATGTTATGCAGAAGGTTAAGCCGCTGTAGACGGGTTTTTAGGTGAGGTTCTTAGCACACAATAGGCCACCCTTCCGTGACTGTCAGTTTAAATCTTCTTTATCTAGTGTCAGCACTATCAGCACGGTCCTAACAGGAATCTCATGTCGTGGCAGATAGTCAGCTTGTTTGTTAACAGCGAGATTATGTCCGGAGACCGGCTCGTACCATCGTGGGAAAGGCAGAAAGAAAAATGAAAGTATTGGACTAATAGAATTGAGTAGTTTAAGTACCATAGACACAATAAAGAAGCTGCTGATTGCCCAGAGTGCGCCGAACGTTTACTGTCGAGGTTATGAATCTTTTCAGGATTGTGTATAGATGGGCATTGGTCGACGGTCGATGGACTAACACCGCCGCGTGCATGCATGAGCTTCCGTTCTACTTATGTTTAAACAGCCTCATCGCATGTTGCGAAGAATAGTCCTTCTTATAATGCGCTTACGTTGAACAACATTAACTAGCTAATTATTACAGATTTCGTGCAACTGTTATATGTACAAATTAATGTACCAGTGATACTCAATTAGGTACTCGGTTACTTTACAAGCATTGTTCTTCTACTGATGGATATCTATGGTATATACAAAAGGTACATTAAACTTCACTTTGCTTCTATAACTTCTACGTGTCTCCTAAACTTAGACTCGACGAAAGCTTTTTCCACTTCATTAAAAACTAAATAAGAAATATCACGCACGAGGCTAAAACGTGCCTCCGCAAAAACACAGTAAATGATCTCGTCGGAAAATGTTCAAAAGCTCGCAGCCTCTTACTCGGCCATACTTGAACAATGTCAAATACCTCAAGTTCGCTACTTGCGCGTAATCAGTGGCTTTTAATCGGAGCGTGTGGCCCGTGAAGGCCCATCATGGCCCATCACGGCCATCATGCAGGCGACAGCTGTATCAGATCGTCTGCAAACAAAGCGTACGTCCTCGTGTAAGGTCGTTACCACTGACAGACCATACGTCTTGTCACTGTATTGTCGTTTTTGCAAATGGTAGAAAATAATCAATTTGCTTAACAGATGCTGAGGTGTAAAACAAATGTTTTTGTAGCAGTTGGAAAAAAATGCTAGTGTAAAATTGTTAATTAATATAGTTCTAGAGGTAGTACAATAATAAAAAAAATCTGGAACACTGAATTCTTAAACTGCTTACCATACTACGTGAAAATCTACACCATGTGGGATCTGTCTGCATCGCATACTACTTGTAGGTAGATACCTACAACAAAACCGCGGGAAATGGAAAATTTCGTGAGACCTGTTTATGTAGGATAGGATTTCATAGGATTCCCGTGGCAACCTCGTATAATAATGGTAGTGTATGTGATGTAGATTATTGAAGAGAAGGAGAAGAGGAAGACCAAGGAAACGATGGATGAATTGTGTGAGGAATGATATGAAAGCAAAAAGGAGTAAATAATAGCGTGACGGTTGACAGAGGAGAATTGAAGAAAAAAAACGTGTTGCGCCGGCCCCAAGTAACATGGGACGAGGGCAGGAAGATGATGATATATGTCATGTACATTCTGCGTAAGCAAAGAACTCTCAAAATCTACGTTTATGCACTACTAAATTAGTTGGCGGAGACAGCTACTGCCTACCGCCTACTTTATGGAAGTTGTCTCTTTAGGCCCTACAACTCCACGATCAAGCCAGCTATAGAAGTAAAGTTAGCAGGACACTAAAAGGACTTTACTGTGATCGTTACGGTCATTACGTCACCAAGGCATGTAAGTACTACTTAGGTACGCAGTAAAGCTCGACAAGGAAATGTCTGCACAGACACTAAAGGGATAATAGTGCTTCCTTTTAAGACTGCCGACGCCGACGTTTAATCTCTTGCGTTAACCGGACGTTATGGTTGACCAAGGCAGTATAAAACGTACTCAATCTTAATAAATCACTTGTTTTTTTTTTATATTTTTGTGTTTTTTTTTTATAATCATTTATCACGTCTTTGGTGTAGTGTTTATAGGTAGGCAAGTACTTACTCAGAAGAGACGATCACTAATTTAACTTTTTCCTATATCTCAGGACCTCGCCCACAAAATGCTTGTACATCTAGAATCTAGATAGAGACAAAAAAATGGTTGGTATGATAAGATGATATGCAAGAGCATGTGCCGCTGCTGTTTCGAAAAGTAAGGTTATATATAATTATCACGGCCACTCGTTGTAGCCGAATATGTAAAGGGATACCGTAAGGATCTATAGTAAATTTTGAATTTCTTTAAGGTCGAAGCGCCAGGGTAGCCCACGAAATTATAAACAATTAATATGGCTTTACAAAGTTATAATCATTAAAATTACCAATACAAGTTGTATTGGTAATTTTAATGATTATAACTTTGTAAAGCCATATTATACAACCCTCTACGTTCATTAATTTATTCCTATTGACTGACTTTTTCATGAAAAAAACACTGTAAATACACGTGTTACGATCGCATATCATATTTTGTTCAACATACAGCCTGATACTGACCTGCAAATTGCAAAAAAACGTAAGAAAATTTGAATTTCACCCTTTTTTTTTTTTTTACTCTTCCCCCATAAGTAACAATAGTTTAAAAAAGTTACAAAGCTTAGGATAACGCCATCTATCGCACAATTTAGTTTCAACTCCTCAGCAATAGATGGCGCTGTTGGAAATTAAAGTGATTTGTCTATCCGTCAAGAGGTAGCGCAACCAACATTATTTTACAACTTGATTGTTCCAAAATCCGTAGTATCCCCTTCATCAACCATTTACGCTATTTGCCCCACTTGTCACTGTTTGTCTTGTAGGAAGTTAAACCTTATAAACCTCATAGCTCGGAATTCTGGTGTGTAGATAAGCCAAATACAGAAATAAGACTAGCTGCAATTTTGAACAAAAACATTTGAATACTTATTTCTGCTGTACCTATAGTACCAACGTAATATATTTTATTACTCTCTAAGTTGCATATTGGATAAGTATTAAATCCTTACCTAGCACAGAGATTGGTGTTCATCTTAATTGTGATCGCTAGAATAATATTATCTACCGCGATGGTTAATTACCACAATTAGCCTTTACAAAGGTCTCGTAAAACTTTACACTTGAAAAAAATTAACTACTTACACAACTAATGATTACTTGTAATGAAAGAAGATTGCATGTATGTAGCGGTGATGAGAATTGCAATGGATGTACCTACGGAGTTTAAGAACACGGATAAGGTAAGGAATTAGTTCGGTAGAGGAAATGGCAACAGTGACAGGATGTTTTATAGAAAATTGTTTTTACTGGGCGTGTTTGTGCTAATGGATAGGAGATTAAAAATGAAACACGCTTAGAATGAAAAGGCAGTCTGCATATTTGTGAATTACAAAAGAAAGAGAAAACGCGATGCCGAGTGGGACAGGTAGAAGAAGAAATCAACTCATGATTACTTTGCAAATTTTGTTATGACAAAGTATTAATAGAATATACATGTGTACAGTCATAGGTGGTTCATAAATTGTTCCTTACTTCGCTGAAAAACGTTTAAACGTTGAGAAATATATAGTTAGGTAAACGTACTTCATAACTTACCTAACCTCAATCAACATTAATTAATTAACCCCACAGTACTTAACAGCTATTTATAATAATTATAACCCGGAACTAGGGTTGTAACACTCGTAATTTATTATCAACGCATGTTGTGCTAAATAATAGTGAAAGTAACACCAACATTCACATGTCTGAAGCAGTGGAGCTTAGTAAATGGTAGGAGAAACCTACCTAGCCAACCTATGTATAGTACCTAGTGACCTAGCAACAACCTAGTGCTAGCAAGGAAATCGCGGCTACTAATAGTGACGATGCAAATAAAATTACTGGTGGTAGAGAAGATTTTGATCTGATAGAAGTTGTGAACCAAATTAATGGCGTAGATATGTAGGTACTTATTATCTATCTACAATGAACCCCACAGCACGGCCACTTGCTTCTTTTGTTAAGGAGAAGACAGGAGCAGTGAAGAATTAAAGGGTGTGCTAAACTAGCTCGCGAAATTTACTTTTTTACGTATTTTGTTCAGCATACATACTGACACTGACCTGCAAATTGCAAAAAAATCGTTAGAAAATTTAAATTTCGCGGGCTTACCTGGTGGCACCACCAAGTTCGATAAGCTGTTGTTTAGCCGCAACTTACCAATAGGTATCTAAGCGATTTTGTGTTTTTGTAAGATGGTCTCTTTTTATCTCCAGTCCGTTGTATCTCAGTTCTCAGTTATTTTAAGTCTTCTTCTTCGTATCGCTGGCATGACAAATTTTATATTTTTCTAGCCCAAAACTTCGGCACTTCCACCACGTTGTCGTTGGTGGCAGCGCAAAGGTCACTTCGGCTGCATATTTTTGGGCTAAGAGGGTAGGATAGGAGGTGGAGCAAAGTTTGCGACACAGCTCCACAACTACCCCGCTGCTGATTCGTTGAGGTAACCCTGCACTAATCGAGGTTGGAGTTACATCTTCCCACTCAAGTCCGGAAACGGTTCAGGGACTTCCAGGAAGACCACGGAAGGTTAGACCCTGCAGGAAGATGCTCACTTGGTAGTAAGTAGCGAATCGGAGGGGGACAGTAGCATTTTAAGTAATAACTGAGAATTGAGGTAAAAATAGTAACAAGGTAGATAACAAGTATTAAGATACTTGTATCTTAATATTAATCAAGTATTAAGATATTTGTATCTTAATACATGATTAAGCTACTGTAGAGGCTTAAGTAAAGCCTCTATAAAATAAAACTAGAAATAATCAAGATGAGTCTACAACATGAGAACCCTAGCTTTCAAAACAACATCACTACAATAAAAACTAAAACATTGCAACAGTTTATTATTTGCGAACTGAATTCGAAAATTAGGCTTCTATTTGCGCCACTTTTATCCGGCAGTGACACCTCCGACCGAGTACGGGTCTCGGTAAATGTGACCGCAGATTTGGTCGGGGCTTAAAGTTATGCAGACCACGAACGAACGCGAAATGCCGTGGAAATAAATGCAAGAGAAGCGACCGTAGGTTGAGTTTTGTTTTTTGGGTGTACAAACACACTTTTTTATGCAGATTCGGAAAAATGCAAGCATGGGTTTAGACTTGATTGAATACCTAAGTAGAGTCCCTTGCTCGTTTTCAGGTATTTACGGTTCAAGCTTATTATTGCGCGAGCTAAGTGCTTAGTGTCGTTAAGTAGATTAAATAATATTTCATCATCATCATTACCGCCGAAAGACGTCCACTGCTAGACATAGGCCTCCCCCAAGTGACGACACATTGGCCGGTCCTGTGGGTCTCGCAACCAGCCGTACGTACCCGCAACCTTCATCAGGTCATCGGTCCACCTAGAAGTGGCAGGCCTTGCTCGCATAACGGATAGCCGATGGGGCCGAAAAGTTCTGGAGTAGCGACTGCGAACTGGAAGACGTTGGGTTGGAAGACCTCCCACATAATATTTAATTTAAAATAATAACATAGAGAGCTTATAATCCACTTCAGTGTTTTATTTTACAACCTATCCTTAAAAGTCCCGGAGCAGGTTATTTTATTACATTTTGATAGCTTGAACACACCTTCACTTCAAATCATCCAAACTCAATATTATGTTCCTCTCGGCGGTAGTTGAGTAAAATCACAAACTAAAGTTGTAAAATAAACACTTTTCCGTACATCGGATATTCAACGCGCGGTTGAGTGCATTTTGTTACTTGTGTTGTATTTTACTTTTCCCGCTAACGTACGAGTATTTTAATGTAGAAAGTTGGTTGAATCAGATGTAGATAAACATTGAAATACTTATTTAACAGTTCAGTATTTATTAACAAAAAAACAAATGCATTTAACAGGAATGGCAATGCTTGAATAAGTATTTGAGGTATTTCGTAAATTAAAACAACAATAATTTGTACTAGCAGCGGTTAAACATCAAATCTTCTGCCATTTACTTTCTCTTGGCAGCCAGAGCGTTCATTTTCTTGTAAGTCAGGACTGTAAGGACTCCGTTGACGATGTAGGTGGAAATACAGACCACGCAAAGGTCGTGTAGAACAAAGGCCAGGAGGTATGCCAGGTAGAAACACATCGGTATCGAAGTAACAGCGATCAGAAATAGCATACGGCCCACCAGCACTTGGTCGAATGTAGCTGAAATAAACAAGGATTGGTTGTTAGCCTGTTAGTGTACCGTTATCTAGGCTCGATGATGAAAGTCGTGAGAAATACATCAACGTAATAGCTTGTTGGGAGTCGCAGTGTACAAATACAGAAATCGAAATATTTGAATTGAAAATTGGAATTAATTGCTACTGGTTTTTTTTTTTTGTATTAAAAAACATCCTGAAAGTAAAAATTTCATTGTGAATCCGAAATTTTAATTTACCATTTTATAAATGCATTGTGGTACTGAACGCTGTGTTAAAACTTGTCCATTTATTTTAATGGGATCTTATATATCCGTTTATAATCCCTTAGCCCAACAAATCCGGAGTCATCTCTCTCATGAGGAAATTGATTATATATTGTTCTTGACCCGAATTCAGGTCCTTTCTTTGATAGACTAAAGGGCGATCATAAAAGTACAAACTATTACGATCTTACCAACATCGAGTACAAATACTCGATCCCTTTGCAAATAAGAAAAGACAAAGAAATAATATGCAATTGAAATGTTTATCAACATACACTAGACACAGTTCCTAAAGTTAGGAAATCGTAGAGACTAGTTTCTAAAGCTCTGACGTCATAATTTAATGGGTCATAAAATCAAATCAAGCATAGAGCAATTACAATGACAGCCTATGAGCATTCAACACAACAAAAGAGATCAAACAAAGCGGCTGTGGCTTATTTCAATATCAGACTGAAATAACACAATGCCCACTACAATTCCGAGCATTTACGAGCGTGTTTCACGGAATTAACATTTTAGCGAAGCAATAAAAGCTCACGCAAACCCTCTAAATATTCAAATAGATAAACATTTTATTGTTATAGACTGTAATGCTATTGGGAATATTAAATAATTCAAATTCGACTTTCTTATTCGCTATACTGAGCATATTTTACAAATTCAAATAGACCCTGATTAAACACACACGTTAATTAAGTTGCGCGTAACTTTCGGTTATCGCACCGCTAACTACTATGATAAAATGGAACTAACTAGCTCAAATTGGTGCGAGTATATTTTCCCTAAACGTGTAAATCATATTGGCACGTAACACGTAACATTTCGCACTTCCCAGGAGTGTGTACCAATGTTAGCCTATTACGATAACAGTTATTCACAGCTCGTGAGCTACCAAATAAGCTTAGAGTGAGCACAAGCGCGGAGTTTCGCAATATTTTTCTCGTGGTAAAGTCACGAAGTCGGCAAGGTAACCACGAACCGCGGTGATGTGCGAACTGCACGCCGACCGACCGACGCCGACGGTGCATCGTAAATCGTAATGCTATATCGATTATTGGCATCGCGATTATAATTACAACTAGCTGCACTACTCGTTAATTCCACAACTCCAACCGTGGAAGCACTTTTTATGCAACTTTTACGACTAACAGCTTCAACTCTTCAATAAGACTTAGTTTATAAACAGCTTTATAAAGACATCTTTATTTAATTGATTGATTTCTTCGTTTCAGAATAAATGACAGTTTTACTGGCAATTCCATCTGAACATCGTAAAATTTGATAGCGTTTAATTTTTATTGGTTTCGGTTAGATCTGTAGAAAAACGACTGCATTAATGTGCTTTAGATATCACACGCAGATGTGTTTAAAAGAGTGGGTTAACGTCGTTAACTTTACAACAGTTTTATTGTGAAATTCTGCGAAACAAAAATCGGGTCGGATAGCTCTATAAACGTTATTAAGTTTTTTATACGTACTTAAAAATATCAAGAGGCAGTAGAACATTATTCCGTAGACGGGATTCGGGATCCTCAGGGGCGAATCCTTCGGTATAAATCCAAAACCTTTTCCGTACCTGGAAAAAAAATGTTATATGTAAAGCGTAGTATGTCGAACTCCAATTCTTCATTTTTGATATTGTTATTTAAGTTAAACAATGAATGTAATAATAATATATTCATGGGGAACTAATATGTAGAGTACAAATACGAGTATTGACCCATCTACTATGTAACCTTGGAAACTTAACAAATTTTTCCTTGTTCCTAAATATTTCGACTAACAAGTACATTAACATTCGTTGAACCGTACCCGAACCCAGCATAGTAACAGAGTCTTATCAGGGTCATTTGCAATAGGTAACTGTTACTGTTAGCCAGTATCATCTCACTACTGAGCAAAGGCCTCTTCCCATGACTTGCAGTTCTTTCGATCCAGAAATAATATGGACCACACCGCCACTGCGCTGAAGTGGGGCTGGACAGGCCACGCCGGCCGTATGCTCATTAGCTGTGGGCTAAAATAACCACTATGTGGCACCCTGATACAGCCAGAAGTTGACGCAGCAGAAGATGGCGGGACCAGCTGGATGAAACCAACAACTTATAAATACCTTTTATGGGATTTCTTTCAACTTACTCCGAAGAAAGAACCCGCGAGCAACTCGCGTACTCCGAGATATCACAGAGTGCTGTATACCCCGGACGTGCCTCTACCGCCATCTCCACGTACAACGCGTAAGTGGACAGCAGGATGCCGAGAATGCAGCCCAACATTATGACACGATCCAGGCGTTTCGGCTCCATGATTATCTAGAAACTTAAAAAAAGACAAGACATAAGTACATGGTGAACTTTGGAAGGCATAATCAGCCTAAATGTTCCCACTGGTGGAACACGGGCTTCCTCTCTATGAGAGGGAATGGGCTTTAATCCACCACGCGGGCCCAGTGCGGGTTGGTAGATGTCACATGTCTTTGAATTTTTGGTGCCTGCCTGGGTTCGAACAAAAAACTTACTGTTCGTAAGTCGGAGCCGCCACCACTGGGCCACCGCTGCTCGGGCAACTTTGGAATGGACCAGAGCAAAGTCATAGTGGTTAAAGGAATCAAGGGTTGGATTTAGAAGAAAACCTTTTTTTTAATAAAGCTCCAGAAATATAAGCTAATCGTTTCGCATAAAAATACCACACTGTACTGTTTCACTATGCGATAAAGCCGATAGGGATCAAATACTCTAAAAATAATCTGTTTACTGGACTCAAGCAAGTCTTTACATTTCATAACCATCACTTTGTAAAGTCGCGACTTTATTGCTTTTCCTTCCTACCGTTAGTGCAGCAAACCTTATTATATTCTTAGATACATAAAACGAATTGAAGACTTGTGTTTGCCATTTTGTGCATAGTTTATGGCCACGAAACATCCTACGCTAAACGTTTTTATCCAAGGCAAGGTAACACCGTATTCAGTCGTCAATACCGTCCCCTCTGGCCCCTCTGTATGTCAAGCAAAGGGGACACTATACACATTAACAATCGCGTTTTTTTATGTCAGTCAGTGCAATTTCGAAAAGCCAGTGGAAACTGGAAAAATTGTACATATGTAATGTACTGAAAGTCTTAGAGAATTAAATTCCAAATAGCTACGAACGTATACGAATAACATCTGTCCATCAAGCTTTTGTTTGTGGTAATTTCCTTCGAGACAAAGCTCATATAAAAAGGTCAGTAGCGAAGGCCGTCCATACGGTCGTGCAATACGAGAACCTTAGTTCAACGTAATATTATATTTTTATAAATAAATATTACATACCCTACGTCTAAGCTGAACACCTCAAATTGCAAAAATCTCGACAAACATAAATTATATACCTACTTGATAAAAAGTTGCAGTGATAAAAACACGAAATGTACCTAGTGCTAATTTATTTGAATATTGATGAATTAATATTAATTCTTGAATCATTCATGCGTATTTAAACTCGTGGGACCAATACACACTGTGAGAGTAATTTATTCGTTATCGATAAAAGCTCTTCTATTTTATTTTAACATCATTCATATTCATGATTATTGAATTTCAATTTTGCACGTATGTATTTCACGATATTTAATTAATTTAATCGTCTGCTAGAGTAATAATCACAATAATTAAATTCCTATTAATTTATACAAAATCGATAAAAAAGTCCAGGTAGGTAAAATAATTATATTATCAAAGTTACTAAAATAATAACAACGGTTCAAATTTTACCCAAATCCATTCACACGTTCTTTAGCGATGTAAATCAATTTTATTTTTAAAGGGGAGGCCGTAAGCTCTACACAGCAACAACGGTATTAAAAAAAGTAAAAAAAAAAAGCTCCGCCGTTTAGTCCTAGGTCCGTTTAGCCACCCCTTCGTGTACACACGGCATTATAGCCGTACGGTACAGAAATTAAAAAGAAAATAAACAATGCAGGCCCGTCGGAGGTCTAACGTTTTATTAGCATAAAACGACTAAAGCATTAAACACTAATCGTGTTAGCACTCGAAAAGCTGGCCACAAAATGTTCTTAAAATAATAATGAAACATTTACGTACAAATTTACCACTGAAGGTAACTAAAAAACCCGTTTTTAATAACGATATTGTTTTATGAGTATGACAGGTATCATTATGTAATTATCAACATCGTTTTATTAAGCTGGCATTCACGAACCGACAGCTGGCTGGCAAGTTGAAGGTGCATATTATGCATAATTATTAATACAAAACGTTTATTAATCAATAACAACATACCTTAGCTGCTCTGACCGATAAGACTCACAAAATCAACGTCCAAGTCAGGCTACGAATAGATAATTCTGTTCATAAATACAACATTTAAATTAATTTATGTTTGTGTAAATACTGTCACATCAACAGCAATCTTAATCACGTTCTTAATTGATAACACACGAGTTCCGTTCGTAATATCTCAAGCTCAACTGGATCTATAACACCGTGTTCTTATGATTAAGGAGGTATTTTATACATGAGTAAGTTTATTCACACGCTCTTAACGTTCTATGAACTTTGGCCGATGATGGTTTAGATGTCTTTAAAAAAATGCCTACGTCACACAACTTCTTTTAAATGAACACAAAAATAAATTATTTTTCTAGAGTCTTCAATAAATACATAGATTACTAAGAAGTACTAGTTAGGTTCCTAGTAAACACAACCCTAGGTACCTTTTCCTCTGGGTTAGGAGAACCCGTCATACCATGATTCTGATGGGCCGTATATTGCATCGTCAGTCAGTAGAGGGATGTGGCCAAACGTTTGGTAAATGAATTGATACTCCACCTTTATAAGCAATCAATATTTAAAACCATTTGAAAACTATTAATATCCCTGTCTCAGCAAAATTTGGTTTTAATTTGCAAAAAAAAAATGACATGAAGGATAATCTACGTCTATATGGATGATTACAGTAAATTACAGGATCAGTTTCATTGATAACTCATTTTATTTATGAGCACTAACATAGCCAAACCGTCACGCATAGGCAGATGCATAATAAGTACCGTTTACCCACATTCCGTCGATGACCGTCATCGGCATACGGTTCTGTCCCGTACTTAACATGAAGGAGCAAAGCTGGTTCAATAAAATCATAACAAAAGTAAGGTTTCTTGGGACTAGGACTGGGGGAAATTTGAATGAAAAGCCCTGACAAGACGGACCGGACCTTTGAAAATAAAATCTCGAGTCTTGCTTTCCGGAGATTTTCTCTTTCTCTAATCAATAACTATTTCATGAAATAGTCTAACTAGTCTAAATACATTCGTGTTACTTGCGCGAATCATATTTACATTAACATACAACCTGTGACACTGACCTGTAAATTCCAAAAAACGTAAGAAAAATTGAATTTCGCGGGCTACTCTGGCGCCTTCATCATAAGTAAACATAATTATTTATTCACAATGAATATTAAAAAATATTTAGGTTCTAAATAAAACTCGGCAGAGTAAAATTAATCATTTGATTTTAGTATAATTTATAATCTTAATTTAAATACTAAAATAGCATTTAGTGAAAGAAAAGAAATAAATCAAAAATTATGTTGAAACTTGAAAGTATTACATTAAAATACATGTGTATTTTACTTTAAGACAATTTTGTTGTTAGGAGGTGTATTACTATTGAATTCTTTTTTTGTACTGTGATATAAAATTATTAGGCAAAACTATTTCAGATATCGCACCTACCTACCTACTACCTATTCAAAACGCCATACCGATATCTATCGATGTCATTTAAATTACTCAGTTCAGTGAGCAGCATAGACAACATCTCCCGCCGGTTTAATATTGTAGTAAAATAATAAATGGTTAAAAATTTAATTCCACCTCTGGATCTTATCAGCATTGCATAAAAAATCTTAGCTAAATAAGATGATTTTTGAAAAGGTAAAAATTCGTTTATTTTTAATTATTATTTTAGATCGTGGTTGGATTTGTTGATTTTTTTAAATAATGTACCTACAGACGCCAGCACATCAAGCTACTACAATCTGTCAAATTTCTTTAATAGATTTTCAACTTTATCGCTGAATCATATTAGGTTCAAGGTTGATTGAGAAAATTTGACAGTTTAGGGTAGCTTGATGTGATCTGTACCTTTATTACCTTTATTTATTAAATTGTAAATGCTACTATAATAATTTCTGTAAAAACGCGGACTAACCTTTCCCATTGTTGATCGGGGCCAATGTTAAATCATCTCGTATTATAACTCTAATAAGTAAAAGTCATTTAAAAAAATATATATCAAAATTCTAAAATTATTTATTTCAAAATTACAGTTTACATTCTAATCTTCCCTTTTAAAACTGTGACTTTATTTTCAATAAAACTATGACTAAAACATAAATTCACAGGTAAAAGTATTTTTTTAAATTGTGAACGCAACCTATTACCGAAACGTCAAAATCAAGACATGCACAAACTTCATTTTATTAGTTCTCCTCAAACGCCAGTTTTTGTGGGACATTTTGAGACACAGTGCGCTTAGAAGTGGAGGAAAATAAAGGAGAAATTGAAACACTGTGTACCACAGACTATTAATAGTTGGAAAACTCCTACTCCAAACAAATTCGTTCACGAAATACCAACATGAAAGATCAAAATTAGACATATCCTCAGTAATATGGATTGCAGTATCTAGTATAGAAAATGTGGTGTAGAGGATACAAATACTAATCATTTCATTCGTATATTATTAGGACAGGAATTAATTTATGTGGACACTTGCAAAATATCAAAGATTAAAAATTAATATTTGTGCTGAAAAAAGAGATAACCTTACCAGTTAGAAGAGTACGACCAAGCGCCACATTGCCAATGACGCCCAGTATCGCGGAATGTCCGTGCGTTAGGTTGGCAGCACTGCTTTTAGTTCACCATCGCGACCGCAACGCAGCGTTGGCGTCGTGTAACACCTTTCATTGTATTGACTATTGACTGATTCTGAACACAGAGAATAATGTATAAAGTTAATTTATCGTATTATTGTCTTAGTTCTTGTTAAAATATATAGTAGTATGTTTTAGTTTAAGTGGAATAATGCCTCCGTTTACGTGAATGTGAAAGAAAGCAGCCCGTGGAGTGCTACGCGGCCATTTTACTTGCAATGCGGCAACGGTGTACGATCCGCCATTGGAAACGGCCAGTGTCTTTTTCTGAGTGCAAGATTTGTATTTCGTTGAATAACGCGGCGTAGAAACAACGGATAACCATGTGTGATAAAAGTGTAGTGCGGACTTTAGTGTAGTGAAGCACGGTGGTCGGGTGTTTCGAATAATGTGTGAACGATGGAAAACGAAGTGAAGCAGCGCAATCAGAGAAACAGGCGAAGGGAGCGGGCACAGCGCATGCAAGCACAGCGAGAGAGCAAAGTTAAGGATGGAGACAGCGGCGAGGACGAGTCTCCTACGAGAGAGAAGCCGCCTCGTCCTCCTGCCAGGAGGAAGAAGTCGCGGGAGCCGCTGGGAGAAGAGGACATCATCGATGGTTTCGCCATAATGGCATTTCGCACATACGAAGATCTCGAGGTGAGTACATAATGCTCTCAAAAGCTTTGTACCCTCTTTCAGAAACAGTATATCTTTGATAACAAAGTGACAAGCAGTAGATGTGTATATTTAAAGATATTGCCTTGTGTTTTGCCTTTAGATACCAATTATATTCTTCTAAAGAACCACTAAAGGTTGTTTACATTTGCATAATAACCTACAACCTTGCAATTATCGTCTATAAGCCTATGTCAAAAATTGGATAATTATCTGGTAACGTGATGACGACATCTATTGTCGTCATGCAATTGCTGCCACCAAAATTGTTAGATTTCCTTAAAATTGTAAGCGAAATAGAACTAAATAAGTCCACTAGGATGTTCAGCCTTCTTGTATCCCATTATAAAAAACGGCGCTCTGTAATCGCTTTGGACGTCGCCTCGGAAGTGCATTGACCCAACGAATGAACCCTGCGTGTAAAAAGTAGATAGTGAAATTTAGTTGTTATTTACGTAAATGAAAGTAGGTCTTTTTATACTTCGACAAAAATAAAACCTGTATTCATGGAGTGTTGTATGTATTATCTATACAAGTATTTAGCGGTTATGTATTATGTAGTGAGCAGCTGACTGTGGACGGGCGCGCCTGTCGGATCGCGGAGCGCTGTGCTCGGCTAGCGAGGTGCAGCCGCGGTCTCCCACAAAGTGTAAATTTGGTCTAAGTGGCTTTCGCTCGTTTGTGCTCATTTATCGCGCCGTCCTCGAATGGCAATATGTTGTGTACGTTGAAGTCTCGTATGTGCACAATAAAACTACATTCCCCGCTATCGTTTTAAATTATGGCGACAGGCTTGCCGTTTGTGGCTCGTTGGAGCGGCGCGCGCGTATATTATAGGCCCGTACAGGTTCCTTTGCTCCTATTTAATTCACCACATGTGGTGTGCAATGCTTATGCAATTTCTACTTACAATGGCTGTAAGTTAATTTTCTAATAGGAACATACACTTACTATATATTATTCTGATACAAACCTATATAATCTAAATTAGGAATACACATCATACTGAGGCACTTCCATAGCAATGACATATACCAATAGTACTACATGTACAACAATTATGAACAACAAATAAACAGCTTATCTACTCATTGATACTGATATAACTTGCCGTAAGTTTTTAACGGCGAAAAAGTAAATTCTTGTAGTTACTAACAAATATTATTTCATAAATAATGCTCAGGTAGCTATAATACGTAAGTAATACAAGTAATTGACAATTTAATCGGGTATTAATTTATTACTCACGAATTATACGACGCTATGTTAAGACGTGGTTTTCCATGACATTTATTTATTTCATGTAGCAAATTATGTAACACATAACTACACATGTAACAAGTAGGTACCAATGTCGAAAGAAGTAGGTGGGTACCACCTATACTAAGAACGTAGCTAGGTCGATACACTTAAAAAAGTAGATATTGTATCGACGGTTCGCCTATGCATGTTCAATTGTGATTATAAACCGTGTTTATACATTATAATCGCAAAACTAATTCATTTACTTAAGAATTCATACAACAGTCACACGATAACGAACGAAAGAAGAGTAAAAAAAAAGTAGGTAAAACCGAATTCGTTTTCAGGTTTAAATTCACGATAGCAATATTGTAATAACAATATACGTATTCATGTTATTCCATGTCTCGGGACTAAACTTAATTCCGACCGAACGCTCGAATCGACGAACAAACAAAGGTTATTGTTGAAATGAAACATTATCGCTTTACATGTTTTGTTAATTTTATACGATGTAGCGTAGCATTTCAATCTAAGGTGTGTTACTTTAAAGGTTTTGTTGAGGCTTTTTTTGAAATCATCATACGAAATTATTTTGAATCGCTATCACAAGATAATAAATAATGAAATAATTAATTTGTCGTATTAAAACTTATCGACACAACATCTGTTGATAGTACGTAATTTGAAATGTTAGTTGCAATCGCGTAAATGAAATACGATGTATTTAAAATGGCTTTTAATAAACCCACTAAGTTAACTAAATAATAATTCCTCGTAATTCAATATTACATTGTGTAACCTCTTAACATATTTATAGCTTCCAGCTGTAAATCTTAGTTATGGTGGATTGAAGTACAGTTATCGGATAAAAACACAGTCGAGCGTGACGATGTCGTCTGTCGCCTGTAGAGCGGCAATCGACTCTTGAATGTCAACAATTACCTTGGCGTTAACTTATTATTTTCCCACGGTATAGGTACGTCAAGTTGCTACGGATTATAGTAAAATATTGATTATTTTAGGTATCCAATTCCCGTTTCGTTATTGTTATTCGACAAGGGCCACTTATAAGATTTCAATAAGACAAATCAACACAAGAAAGTTTGTGTTTATTTGTCTTATTGTTTACTCTTCTAAAAGTAACTAAAGTTAATTCGCGGATTTAATACTAAAATTGTTGCAAACAAAACTTTGAATGTATTTAAACCTGGAAATGTGAAATTATATTTATTGTCCATGGTTTCAAAGAAAAACACAAATTAAATAAATTTAAATACACCGATAGCAAAGAAATACCCACCTGTAAATAATAACTACATCGCGTTGATATTAAGCCGTAAATAAGACACGAAAGCATTTCTAAAAAAAAAAGGACGTCAAAAACTAATTTGAAAAGTTTTGACAAGGTCCATCTACCTGATAAGCGATCGAGAAAAATTGGATGAAGCATGAAGAAGTTAGCGGGCGTGAAATATCGTAGACATCGGATTTGCCGAGGGAAGCCTGCTTGGAATTAATTTTCTCCGCAGTTTTATATTGAAAAATGTTCTAAACTGTTTGAAAACATAATTTATTAGAAAATGTATTACTTCCAACGTTATAAATCTATATTAGTTTTGCACATTCAAAACTAATGTTTATGACTCGAATTAATGCGTGTTTATGAGTATTTTTACACAAATTCAATATTCAAAAGGATGTTTACAAAATTAACAAGTCACGTTTAAACTGCAAAATGCTTTTACGTGGCAATCACGACGGTATTACTGCAAACTCTTACTTAGTAAACCACCGAGTAATAAACATTAATATTGCTAATCTGCCAGAATTTGCCACAGAGCTGACAAAGGGATTTACCTACCTACGTAATTTGTAAAGTAATTAGTTTTCTTCATCGTTATCTCTTAAGCTATTCTAAAGTAATAGGCACTCCAAATCAAAATAGGGTCGTACGTATTTTTTATTAATTCGTTGTCTACCATAGATTAAAAAAAATCGGGAAATAACCTAATACATTTATCGCAAATACGTTTACGGATTATAGATTGCATTTCAAAGAACTCGTTAAGCCCCATGTGGGCGACACAATAAAATGCGATAAAAGGATAATAAGCTAAACGCATGAATCGCGTCGAATGCACTTTAATAAGTCAACATGTTTTTCTACAAAATCAATATCGTTCGCCTTTGAAGACAAGCCACAACGGCAGGGAGCACCGATGTCTCGGGGACACCAAACACCCCTTTGACCCATCCCCTTGTAGTATTCCCCTGAGCACAATGTTAGCACGTTGCGACATAAATACTTACCTGAGTAAACTTTAAACTACATCGTTTCGCTTTTATTGCTACTCAATGAAACCACATCTTAGCTTTTATTCAGGCCAATTTGATTTCTGATTCGGCTGCACAGCATGGTGATGTAAGATTATTAGTTGTTTCTACTTTGTAGCCAGCCAAATAACTATGTTGTGTAGGCAATGAATAGGCTGCTAAGTTTCGTAAACACGGCCTGCCCATTCATACTTTATACCTAACAAGCAATGCTAACTATCTGTCGAAATAACAAACCATGTAATAAATGAAAGCTTGTTTGATACACTGTAATTTACACATTCTTTTCTAAGATAGCATATTGACCTCGTGACTAGTCAAAGACTACAGATCTTATCGTTGGCGGGTACTTAACGCGACAGTGGGTGGGTAGTAAATTGTACAAATTGAACCGAACCGACGATGACCCGACGTTGCGGGAATTCTCGACCTTGACCGTACTTGAACAGATAATGTGTTGATTGTTACCAGATACTTGACCTGTAATTGAGAAGGCAAATAATATCATTCCTTATAATAATGTCAGCTATGATATTTATTTATCACACGAGAGTCCAAGACAACAAGTTGATTCAAAAACCAACTCAAATCAAATTGTGACTGATTTTCGTTCTACAAGACAAGTCTTTAGTATTTTAATACTTTCTAGTCTAGAATACCTTTTAACGCTCCCATACCATAGTAACCGAAATATTATATGACCCAGACGAAAAATATGGGAAAACTATGAATGAAGGCATTTTTAATTCGTTGGCGAAATATTTGCACTATACGTAGTGACGAATTGTTATGTTGATTTTCAGGAAAACATTACAATAAATAACTAATGTTGTAAAATAATATTCCCTATTATGGAGTAAACATGTTAACTCGTTATTTACATGAAATAACAATTTACCATTACAATTAATGTCATGCCTCATTTACTATTCAATTCATAAACAAAGTAGGTAGGTAAGTCCTTTGATCGTCTAGAGGTGAATCAATACAATGCATGAACCTTTTAACATAAAGTTGCACTAACAGTTTATTGGCGTTCATATTTATTGCATTGCCTCTTATATTTTACCCCCTTCCCCCCTCCCCACTCTGCGGGAAGTTTCAGTCTTTCAGTGCATCTGGCAGCAATATTTACTTGCGGAAGATCTTTGCTGCCGCAGCAAATCTATGTTCCTTTGGTAGCTACTAACTTGTTTGGATTGTGTAGAGTTTTACTTGAAATTATTGAATAAACATATTGGCTATGTTCTCAATGACATAGGGACCTTCAAAATATCTATAGCATTCATCTTAAGCCATTGTTAAGGGATCACAGTGATATTGGCCATTAATATTTTTTTTTCGATCCCATAATCATGAACTATTCACCAAAGAAAAGAGGCCAAAACTTCAAAGACAAGCGATACTCACAATTACACCTCGCCAGCTATTGGGATATAATTACAAAACAGGATACATAAAAAATATTATTAGTTATTATAATGTAATAGTTTAACACAATGCTAATCGATACTGTATTAGATTTCAATTACCTATTACCGCACACAATGTAGAGACGAGCCGCAATATAGGAAACAATTTTGTATTTTACAAAACTATGTAATATCTGGTCTGTATTTTGGCAACATTGTTCTCCCAGTACCTACGGGTAAAATATATTTGCGAGCATGAAACCGACTATAAAATATATTTTTACCGTTCAACACACAAAACAATAAACGCAAACTAAAATAACGAATGAAATCCAAAAAGGCATTCACAATTCACGGTATTATCTGCTATGAAAAAGTGATGTGAAAACTGTCGCTTCATTGTTTTCACTTTATGAAACATAAAACACGTAAACCTTATAAACGAATTAACATTTAATTTAAATGTCAGATGGTATTTTCCAAGAAGCACAGAAGGCAATAAAACGAAGAAGGTACTAAGTGTAACAGATCAAAGGAAATAAAATGTCGTTCAATCCAGATTTTAATGGTAAATGTATTACCCACTCGAGAGACTCGTTATAAGATGTGCCAAGTGCCCCAAGTGGCAAGAATCGCGATGTCGGTGGAGAGTGGCGCCGACGTCAGGGGATATTCGGCGGCGGGCGGCTGCGGGGCGGTCGCGACGTATCTCGGCGATCTGCCCGCGATCGACCGAGCAGCCTCTCGGCCATCGCGATCTAATAGTCTGAAGAGAGTCGCAAGAGCCAATGTGAATATGTCGCTCTGGCTGCCGCTACTTGTGATGCTACTTGACTACGCCGAGTACCGCTCGAGGGGCTCCCTTATCGGATTTAGCGCTTTGTATACGTCACTTTCGTGCTATTTCCAATTTGTAAACTTTTTACTATTTTTCACCGATAGAACCACACGAACTCAAGTAACTTAATTAGATAATCAATGAGTTAAATTGTATAACTAGTTTCTCCATGTCATATTTTACTAGATACTATTCTGCTTGGTTACGTTAAGACTTTCCTATATCATCAACAATAGAATGCTAAATTGCTTTGTATTCAAAGCTTTGCTTGGCCTTTGAAAGGTCGTTTATAACACATATGTTCATTGGGTTCGCTCTCTCACAACATCAATTAATTATAACAACGAATAACTGAATTATAAATGTATGTTTCATAAACTGTTATAACTGAAATATGAATTTCTCTTCGTCGAGTACAATTATTCATTCTGTTATTTATTGATTATCTACCGTGAACCGTGTATTAGCGTTGAGTGCGCGACATAATATAAACATTAGTAACATATTACTCCATTATCGCTAAATACACGTCAGCTAGAGCAAATGTTTACTGAGAAGTTGTTAGCTATGCGACGGTGTCGGCCGAGAGCGGACGTGGACGTGTCTCGCTCCGTCTGATTCAGACCGATAAACAGAGAAACGTCTGAGATATTGCTTTTGAAATAATGAATATTGTCGATAGTATATTGTTTCTTTACAGTATTGCACGACATTGTAAATAACTGAGCATAACTCTTGTAAGTGTAACATACCTTTTCTCTTTTTTGTACGTTTCTCATCTGATCATTAAAACTAACAATCAAAGCTACTGTAATCAACAACTATGTTCTCTCAGAATATTTATGAAAGGGTTTAATCCAATGTTTTTTGCAGTCCTATACGAATTTACTGTTCTGCTACTACTGTTACTGCCTAATAAAGTCAAAATATTTAGAACAGGAAGCAAAGATTTTAATAATACCGCAGCGAGTCATAAACCACGGATCTTATTAGATAGAATGCCACACAATATTACTTTACATGTACACTAGTCTTTATTCCCTAGCCATTTGAGCGTGTGGCAGTTGACAAGCCAGGTAATCGGTTCGTGGCACGCGACATACATTTACAAACATTTCGATTATTACATCCCTTCATATTTGTTTTCACGCGCTACTATTTCGGCCCATTCAATTACACAGCTATATTGGGGCTTTCTGTTTCACTCGCAGCTCGATTTAAATATTCATGCTTACATTTATTTTATGTTATTTACTACCAATAACATTCCCTCTAGCGTTATTTTTAGTTTTGTTTCACACAGATTTTTACGTATATTGCTTTTATCAAAGTAATTACATATTACTTGAAACATGGAGTATATTTTATTCTTATCTTTACCTGAGTCATAGTTTGAATTACATTCTAATAATACATACTAAATCCGCTACTTGATAGTGAGTATAATGACTATGAAACCGTCATCAGTAGATACCCATGATTCGTTTACCTGCACAACAGAAGACTACAGTGGAAATAGTTCTTTTGTTGAAAGTTTTTGCTAGATTTTTTGTAAAGCTCCCTGTTTAACAAAAAATATTTTTTTGCCTCTTGGCTTCGGCGTAATTCTTACAACAATAATTGTTTTCTAAACATCATCCGGTGTGGTTTCTTTTGTAACTCCACTTGTTCCAATTATGGCACTTTTTTTTTACTAATTCCTAAATAATGTGGATTTTATAAAATATTAAATAGTTCAAGTCTTAGTATATGTTATAAAATATGATAGATGTACTACATCGCATTCTAGAACCAAAAACAATATTACACATTGACACAACAGACCTTAAAATAAAAGAAGAATAATAAATTGAATGTCAGTAATTACTGTTGAACTGATTATTCGCAGTTAATTACGCGCGGTCGGCGCTGCTTGTGGATGATTTAAATTATTACTACAGATTAATTTGCTGCTGAAAATACTGTTACCTGGGGCGAGTTAATTATTTCACTATCTATAACTGTGTTGGCTCAGTGGAGGCGTTTCTGCCACCCGCTGACCTTTTACGACATTTAAACCTTTCAGTAGTTTATCTGACTCTATTTTTATAGCTCTTAATAAATACCTGCGGTTAATTCGAGTTTACGTTCATTCCTACAAATAACTTGAATATAAACGCCAACACAGGAAATTATGTTCAACAACATTAATTTATTTAGTGTGAAAGTTTAGACAGCTTATGCCGAGACCGGGACCCGGGTTTATGTTATCCATAAAATTACATCTTGTTCAACCTATTAGAAAAGTGGTATAATCGTTCATTATCACGCAGCTCAGTATCTAATCCGCGCCGTGCTACCACGCCGCCGGCTTGTCTGATGACTTAATTAATGACCCGCCGTGTCGCTGTTAATTAAACAGCTCAGGCAAATTGAAGCTCATGCCTTTGCCCGCGGCTGCTACCAGATTAAAAACAAAATGCAATTTGGTGCGCACCACGCGACCCGGACTAAGTGTGATTAACGCACAAGGCCACAAATATCGTGTGACCTTATTTATGGAGTCCATGTTTTAAGATTGCCCTTTCTATTTATTCACTTCATTATCAAATCGGAATGTCGGCGACACGTTAAAATATGCCCAAATATTGAAAAAGTAACACTTAATCATACATAAATTAATTATTAATGAGTGACCTGTCATGTAAAATACACTTAAATAATTTATGACAACAGCAGTTGTTATGATGACGGATAACATTGTCGGTTTATTGAATTAAAGTATACTTTATGAATGTCACAGATTTGTGAATAAAGTCTGTTGGAAATCAAAGACAATGCATAAATTGTAATTACTAATAAGCACTCTCATAGCGGTAAAGCCCATTAACTAGCAAACAGCATTGACAACCGCTCGCACTGCCTGTTTAGCGGGGTAATTGAGCATGTAGTGAACATTTCCAGTCTCATCTCCGAATATAATTTCGAATTTATCCAACGGAAAATAATTCTGAACTGTAATTTCTACTGTGCGGATGACAGGTTATTTGTGAACACAAACAAGCGTAATTTAATAACGTTATTAATACACAAACTACATAATAAAATACAGCGCATCTGGCAATTTGCTTTCAATCTTATAGATAAAATCAACTATGTAGTCAGGTGTAAAAGTCTTAAATACGATTAGGTATTTTTTTGTTATTTAAAACGAAAGTCTTTATTGAAAGTAAATCAAAAGCTTAATCATATTTAAAATCTGCAGTTATTCAACGGCCGCTTCGACGTTGTCTCATTAATTATTGTAAAATTAACTTATTCAATTCGAACGACTAGTTTTTGTTGATTATTCGATATGAGTGGCTTAATTAATGCAATAATATATTCATGAGCTGAACGTAACAAATTACTGTAACTGCCCATTATGATGTTATTATTTCTTTATAATGATGGTATCAGTACTGTCACATTAGTGATTAATATGTTGTTGCTGAGGCAATTACAGCAAATGGCCGTTGTCGGCGAGCCACTCGTCGAGGTGTGACCGCGTAGCAGCGTAGGTAGGCGATTACCTTGCGGCCTACTGAGTTATTGACCGATGCTAATTATTTGACAGCGTCTTGTAAACACAGAACGTGACGTTTACACACTGTTAACATGTTAATTACTGAATCACGAGACTAGTGTAGCTAATTTGTTATTGTAACGTTCAGAAGTAACACAACACCAAGTTGTTGGGTATCAGATCATACTATCAATGCAAATTGAAACAATGTTATGCTTGCGGGCATCTAGAATCCAGCTGCCTTTCCCACGGGGAGCAACGCCGTCGGCAGAAAAATAGCACGCCCGATTTCTGTGAATTCGTGATAACTTTTTTATGAGGCTGAAATGAATTGTATAAAATCTTTTGTGAAAGTCACAAAGTTCTCGAGAGAATTTGCTTTCGTCGCAGTTCTGAAGAGATTTATTCCTTGTAAAATGAAGTTTATTCTCCCTTTTTTATTATCTTGTGTGGGCAATTGAGTTTACTTTTCTATGTGTATTCTTTTTCGAAGATGTTCTCCGTATTCATTGCTCAATTTAATGCATGCGTAAATACAAGTATTGAACAGGTTATTTCTATGAATATTGGTACCGAAGCTTAATGGCTTGTAGTACTGTCGGAAAGCAACAGAATTACCCTTTTTATTTGTTTCTATTGGTATTTTAACGAAGCAACTGCTACCGTACTATTATGTTAAATACGTCGTTAATACAAATGGTGTAAGCTATCAGCTGTGGGTGTGGAGCGTGTAGTTTATTGTTATTATTTATTCACGTTGGGCGGTCACGGTAACACGTGTCGTTCTCCGGCACGAGCCACTTTACTGACATCGTAGATAGCTGGATAGTCAACTCTACTGGGTATCGCACGTCTTGCTCCCATCCTGAAAGCTGGCTAAACACTCTCACACCAATTTACCACACACCCTCGAGCTATTTAATCGAGGGTGAAGGGGTTACGCGTGTACTATTGTTAATTCGCTCTTTAGAGCTTTGCCTTTGTGTTGTTTGGGCACAAACGTACAACTAAACTTAGACTATTACGACAACGACAAGTCGGTTTCTTGTAGTGATTCGTAGACAACGGCTTTAAAAATCTTTTGTTTCTTGTAACAAGTACTTTAATTAGAAATGGAAATTATTTAATAGGGAAAAGAACCTCCTTTATCTCCTAAAAATGCCCTTAATGTAAATAACAATGACAGGTTGTAAATCAGTAAACTAATATCCAACAACCAAAACTAAATAAACAGGGATTAAAACTGAACACAACTGTTACCGGTGTTATGAATGATCCCTCTGATTTTTTTCTCATCAAATCAGCACCCCAACGCGATACGAGTCACCCTCGGGCTCGCCTGACCGGCCGGCCGATCGAATATTTCATGTTCATTCAAAAATATGTCAGTGGGACCCTTATTGTGTCACCGCTGCCAAACATATCTCCCCTACAAATTGTTTAAACGCGGTAGCACGTGTTACTCGCACACATTTCACTTTGTGATTTTGATATGAATAAAAAAAAGATTTCAGTTCTTTATTTACATAAGAAATCTGCACCGAGTTTACGACAAGTCTTGCAATTTTTTTATCCTTACGAGGTTATTTTCGTTTATCTCCTTTAGTGTTGGTGTGATGTTATTGTTATCATTGCATTTATAGATAACTAATTTGAGTGTTGCGATATGAAGGTTTGGCAGTATCACAAAATCCACATACCGTGGCAAAGTAAATCAGGTTATAACAATACTATCATTTTATTTGCTTAAATTTTTCATTTATAAACCGATAATTAACCAATAATTAATTTTGCTGAATAGTAAAAATATACCAAAATCAAAATTTTCTACTTGAAGCCTGCAATTACATTCACACTTTCAATTACAATTTGAAGAAAATTTAAATCCGTTGGTCAAAATCATTACTAACGTTTGAATAACGCAATCAAGATTGTCAAAATGAATAAATATCATCATTATTGTTAGTGTGCTTTGTAAGATCGTAGAAAAAAGGAGGACATAATTTTTTATTGTAGAACCACGGAATATGTCAAATTTTCATTGTGGTGACACGTTTGACGGACATTTGAGATCAAAGGCAACTAACGCAAATCTTAATCAGCCATGTCGGGGTGTAAAGGTAATCGATTGGAATAACGTCCATAATTTCGTGCTTCCCTAGACATTTCACGATGCTGCATTATAGACTTACATCAAACAAAACTTTCAAGATGGGTGTTCACGGTAATATTCGCAATTAATCAGAAAATAACTTAATTTAATGTTGATAGTTGCACCAAATGCCCTGAAATCTATAGTTGGGTTTATTTGTACGAGCTGTCTGCAATTCCATGTAATGAACTAAACATCTAAGAGAAATACTTATGTGGTGCCAAAATATCTAAAATAATCATAAACTATATCTACAAAAAACTAATGTTAAGTACATACAGTTACTTAAACGACATAATAAAAGCTATCATACTCGTCAACTCTAGGAAACTTGTAACTTGAACTCAAGTCGTAACTAAGACGCGGAATACTTAGTCAGCACATTCTTGTTCTCGGTCGTATTCAGCTAAACGGGCGTACGAGACTATTATAAAGTGAACCATGTAACTTGAACGAGAAAATCTGTACGCTACTAAGTACGGCCTTCCACATCCCAACAATGTTACTTAAAGTTCCGCGGTGAACACAAACGAGCTCCTGACTTGTTTCAGCTATTTGATTACATTATTATAAAGTCCGCATATAACTTATTATTATAACTACAATAAGACGACACGTGCCAAGTCTGTCGTTAATTCATAACAGAATTTTCTAACATTTTAATTAAAAGTACACAGTGGTGAAAGTACAGTACCTTCAGGGATGACAGGTGTGTTGTTAAGTTTAATATATATTATAACGCGTTTTTGTTTGTTACCAGGCTGCTGTAAAATGCGCTTCTTCTCCTCGCACAAATGCCCTGTCGACCAAGCCTCGCTTGCCTTTGGCGGCGCTGGCGGCCGACCCTGGGCGAAATCATCCGCCCAACAACGTCAACTCTCATGTAAGTAACACCCATTATCTTGTTTTGAGAACTGATGTGTATGTCAAACAAATGTGGTCGATTGCTGTCATCCTACTACCGAATTAATGGTGTGCAAACGCGATTTAGAACTATTGTAGAACTATTTAATGCATGTGTTGTTCGTGTTTGTTTTCAATAGTTTTCTAGACATAACACAGTACAGGTACACTCTATTTGTGCAACAGTACATCACTTCGAATTTTAGTGAGGTTCGTGCGAATAGCGGCAAATTGTTTCTTAGCAAAGTTTCATTCCGAAAAACAAAGTCGGGTTTTATTAACAGTGATCGTTCATGTTCTTACATCCGCACCTAAGTTAAATGTGTCTGGTGATCTCACACGTCTAAATGCAGCGAATCTAAATCTGTAAGCCATCGACCGTGCCTCTTCCGGGATCCGCTTTCTCGCCAAACTCATAAAACGTATGCAAACTGCCAATCGACTTGTCAACGCGCCTCGACTCATCTTCAAGTTTGCTTTTAAACCAACATCTGCGAAATGCATACTTTGTTTACTTGTTGTACATAGTTTGCCAAACCATTAAGCATTGAATTACCGCAAGAGTAAACTGAGTCTATTATGTAGTGATTGAAGCCAACTAACAAACTTGATTTCCAACTAACACAGACTATTTTTGGTGTGATGTTTATTATGTTAGTTAATTCATCACAATCACCACTATGATAATTATGTAAGAAGTTGATACAGTTTCAATTTTCTGTTTTTAATACTCAATTATTTATTGCATTCCAATATCCTCCTTGCCAGTGGATACGGAATCGCATTATCAGAAAGAACTCGTCAAAAGCCAATTTGGTTCTGATGCTGATTGGAGATGTGTTTCCAATTAATATAAATTGGCGGTGTTTAAATTAAAACGCTTTTGATCTAATAAACTGGTAAATATGAATACCAAAATATATTAAATAAAAGTTGGCAACAGAAATCAAGGAAATTCCATGGAAAGTTAAAATTAAACCGAAAATAGACATGCCAAAACTCATTGCGAAATCCATGTCGAATGTGAAATTGTTTATTCATCGAGCCAGTCGGCAATGGGAAGCGCTGTCCAGCAACGGCACTGGCTCTCGACTATTTAATTGGCTTTTATAAAATCTTTATTAGATTCACTACATTTTCTGGTGGGGTTAACTTAACACTGGTGTTTATATTCGGCTGCATCAGGCCTTTATATCATTTTAATATTACCAATAAAAACAACAGAATATTTGACCTGCTTGGTATTTCTTTCCGGTTTGCGAGAATGGAATATTTATTTCTTCACTCGACGACGCGTGTGCTTGCTTGAGTTCTAAATAGGTTCACATTTCTGATTCGAAAGGAGCACTCTGAACGGAATGTGAGCAGTTTACCCTGTGTGCTCCCCCGTGAATTTCGACAGTTCGCCGACGCCAGCCAAGATATGTCGCAATCCCATCCAATTTGCCTCCCGCCGCTCGTGCTGTTGCTCGAATAAAGCGGAAAATCTTACTCCGCAGCGCGCCGCCGACGGAATAAATTATGTCAGCTTCAATATGAAACTGTCGGAAGCGAAGGGCGCATATAAAACGTTAAGCTTAATCGTTAATAAAACATGCTTATCTGAAATTAAATGCAGATTTATAAAACGTATGGATAATAAAAAGAAAGTCCATGCCAATATTTACAAACACCCGTCTCTATACAGAATGGTGCAGTGCAGCAATGTGGTTGTTTTATTAGGAGTGCACTTGGTTGCAGTTTACCGACTATATCACGGTTTGAACAATATCTAGAGTTGAGCGGGGAATGAGCACGATCGTTTGGCACGAGCTGGGAACGCGCCGCTGCGGTGTCGGCTAATAGCTCTTCGCAGATTCAATTTGCTGTCGAATAGAATATAGCCTCCCGGTGCGCACTACGCGATCATTAAGTTACGCTCTCGTCTCCGACGACGAGCCAGTAAAATTTGCTTCAAACACCTACCACTCAAGCCAACTAGCTTCTAACTTTAATTTAATTTGCTTCCTAATTAGTTGAGCAAGTAATTGACTTAATGTGACCTCGCTTGGGTTAAAAACTAAATTAAGTTCCAAGATTTCAGTGCTTGCTATTTCGTGTGGAACTTTTCGATAATGAAATAAAGGCAGTGAATTTAGAAATGTTGCGCTTTTAGTTTGCCGGATGGGTCCCCAAATCGAAATTTCCATTAACTGCTTAATACCATACTCGTATACCTATTTTACAAATATTTTCCGAGTCTCAAAACACCAGTTTTGAAGTTTATTTTTAAGCTGGCCAACTTATACAATCCACATTACAAACATACCAATATACCTGTGTTTGTAAGTTAACATGAAATTGGTTGCGGCGGACATGGATTGCTTTCGACAGAAGAGCGTCCTTATTGTGTTGTCTCCGGGAAAGCTGGCGTATCGCCACGGACGCGACACGCTGCCAATGCCAAATGTTTTTTATTCCCCCTTTCTGGACGATATTGCCGTTTGCTTACGTAGCCCTCACTTGCCTTATCTTAAACGACAAACGGGTCGCATCGTTCATAGTTCAATAGAGTTACGTTTAAAATTTTCCGAATTTTTGTAAACCTTGCTTGACTTCATCGGGTATTTTATTATCAACTAGCTGTTGCCGCGACCTTCGTTCGCGTGAAATTATTATTTAAAAAAAAATGTTACTTTCCTTTTTGAATCGGATTTTGTTAACAATTTCAAGGGTTTTAATTTTTTTGCACGGAACTCTCATTATTTTTCTATAAGAAAAGCCTATGTTAAGCCTTATAACATCAGCTATATGACAGTAAAAGTCTCGTCAAAATCGATCCAGCCGTTTCGGAGATTGGAAGAAACAGACAGACAAAAATTTAAAAAAAATGTGTTTTTGTTAAAAGTACCGTATATACTTTCATATGCACTCAGTAAAAAGATGTTATTTTGATATTAAAAACAGACACTTCAATTTTATTTATTTGTATTGATGAAAAATGACTTTCCGGAAATCTTTAATTGATCTTGAACTTTTCTAATCTTGAATGATGGTTGCCTTTTTTACCTAATCGATCCTCTTTTACTAAATGACTTGAAGTCTTTTTTTATTGGAAAAAGACGATCCTACATGAGACACCCGAACGAAGAGGGTTAGGTTAGTACTGTGACCAACCACTCGCGAGCCGAGCGAGCGAAGCGAGCGGTGTCACGATAGCTGCCGGCAGGTGCTACATCTAAGTTCGTAGAAGTTATTGGATTAGAGGCGGTGACGTGCAGCGTTGCCATGATATAAATTGAGAAAAACCACACATGTAAAATATAATGTTTAAAATAGAACAAGGCTATAATAACATAACAATGATTTCAATTGAAATAAGCCATGCTTACATTCATTATACACGGCAATGGAATTGATACGTTTATTTACGAAGCGCTTTGCAAATTTAATGGATTTATTGGTAAATGATGTCTTCATTGAACTTTAATTGAAATTGCACAATGGTTCGCAAATTAACAATTCGTGACAGTCAGTGAACCGTAGAGAATTTAATAATAATGTCATATGAATATGATGCACGTTAATATTTGTTCGCCCACCCCGTTGATTTTAGTAATTATAAAACACAGCAGTCAAACATTGCATAGCTGTTTATTTTATGTAAATTACGTGTTTATGAGAAATAAATTAAGCTTCCGAGAGTAATTGGATTATTTACCTAAATGAGTACAATTTATTGCACGTTTATAATGGTTTAATATTAAAACTGTTTCTCAACAACTTCGAAGACCATTTCTAAAAAGGTATTCTCTTGGAATTGGAATGGATTTTACTTCTGTATAAAGTTCCATTAAACAAGTATTCTGGCTGTGTTTGCCGAGAAGTCTGTGTGATTTGTTCGGAGAACTTGAGCCCCAGACGAAATAAAATGTCAAACAAGTTTATTTAATGCATAACGACACGACTACAGCTGGAAATTATGTTAGCAACCTGACATTGCATATTAATGCTACACGGTTATCACGGAAAATGTTTCGTGAACTAAAAATGTCTTTGACATTTAATACACTTATATTATGTTCGCCGTTCATTTAAATGTAAAACGCTGAAATTATTAGTGCGTACTTCTCTGCACTCCATTACACTTTATGTGCAATTAAATATGTAGTTTGTTTCGTTCAGTTTAACGAGTCGTTACGTAGTTTAATGCTGCTATTTTTTGTTATGCTATCCGTGCAGGGCAAAAAAAGGGCTTTGTGATCTTTAACCCAACACTTGCCGAGTGTAAAAACTGTGAGGGAAATAAACTAGACACCTACGTTATGTATATTGTTTCAACTACGGGCTCACATTATTTGAATTCCTGTTAAATTGTAATAGATATCAATATCCCTATGCAACCAAAATTCAGTTATTCAAAATTCTCATATAATTCGCCCACGGCACCCTGGATATATTAATTCAATTACATATCCATTCGTCTGGCCTGCCGCACTATTGTAGAACGGTCTGTCGCAAAATTCCATTTGGAAATACCACGGGCTAGCGCGCCGCGTCAGATCTGATTGGTTCGCTGTGATAGGATACGCCTAATCCACGTGTTTTTGCTGTAATCTCTCTATATTTGAAGCTTAAACTTCAGTCATGTGTGTTGGCAGTTTTGATATATTATTTGTGTGCGAATATTCACGACTTAATAACTATCGCGAAAACTGAAAGCTTTTATATACAAATCCCAGTATCTAACAAACAATATTTATTTGGCAGTCCATAGTTGAGGCAATAATAAATTTGCACTGTCTAATCCCTCATAGACGAGTTGTGAAAACGCAACTAAAAATCACAACTTGGCTCAGCATAATTAGAGCGCGGTACTCCGCACTATTGTAGTGTTGTGTCAACGAAACAAGAGGAGTAACGTGCTGCCACATAAATAAATTATGCAATACGTCACTTACCGACACTTGCACCCTTGCACCTCCGTCTGACACCTCGCTTAAGTAAAGCCCTATGGGCTGCTTTCAACTTTTTTGTTGCAATATCAACACGATATTAATACAGCAGTTAACCACCAAATTACTGTCATAAAATTAATTACTTACCCTACGTAAATTAAACAAACAGGTCGGCGCACCGGTAGTAATATAATACTTCCAGCCGGAGGGATTTCATTGCATATGAATTATCATCTGACATCCCGTATTAAGCTGAACCGGAGAGTGCATATCCACTGGAGTGTCTGTTCATGAAAAATGTAATTGAATGATTTATCTCGTTGGTCACGTTTCGCCGCCATATGGACTTCTCATGAATAAGTAATGTTCGGCTGCGGTCGTTGTTTCAATTAGCGGTTGTGTCGACGACGGTCGGGCACGACTGCTTCCCGCCAGCCACCCGCCACAGACCGCTTATACAGAAATCAAAACTATTGTTATGAAGATACGGTTTCGTCGAATGACTGCTGTAGCGTTAATAGAAATTCGCGATACCTCCTGCGGTGATATAAAGTAGTATTTTCAATTTTTCATATTTTAACAATAAAATATCAATACCTTATTGTCGTATCTTGAAGTAAATTTTAAATATTTTACAAATCATAATGTAGGTACGCTAACATGTCGTTTCCATAAGTGCCTTTTTATCTTCTCACTTGTCTTCAGTCAGTCCAAGAATTGAAATCGGTACCAGTTCTTTGTTCATACTTATTTCGCTTCATAATCACACCCTTGAAAAGGGCTATAATAATACAATAATGTGTACTTCTACACATAAGTGTACGTTGGCATATATATCTATCGATCACTTAACTTAACATAATATGATTTATCTTAATTTCATATTGACATAATTAAGATAAACAAAAAGCTTTTACTCAAATGACTGGCATTAAATCAAGGTCTACTAAGTAAACAGTAACAAAACCCAACATTTTGCACTTGAACAAACCTCGTGAATAGGAGTGGAAGCCCCGTGTTATTCCTATAATCGGGGCGTACGATAATGAGCGAAAGTAATTATGTGGCAACATCCCCCGTTACATCTCCGAAAGACACGACCCATTCAGGGATTAGAGGGATCTCGCTCGCCTACGACGGATTAAATTGATATGTGCGACGCTGCTTAACTCGTTTTATGTAAAGGGTCGGAAAGCAATCCCTTTTATTAGAAGTGGAGACATAATCTTGCGCGTATGTCTTTTTGTTGTCTATTATGGGAGCTGAACGTCTCAACTTTTATTGTTTTTGCCATTTCATAACCTACTTGGGATGCTATTTAGGAAGGGTTGTTTATGGCATCTGCTTAGTATTTTGACAATCTGCTCTTTATGTGTTTTGTGAATCTTGTGATGTAGCATTTTATTGCTCGATAAAAACTATTTATTTGCATTTAGTATTTAGTGTTCTGAGTGTGTGAATTCCACTAATACGTATAAAGATTTTGTTCCGGTCGACGACCGTTCCCGGAAACGGTGTCGTTTACATAAACCTAAACCGGCCGCGAGTAATGGCCTCTACACTTGTACGGTTCAGAGATACGGCTTGAATTGCAATGCACTTTGTAATTTATTCCGATTTTTGCTTACGAATGATTTTAAAATTGTGTTTCAAACCCAAATTATACATACAAAGCTGTTATTCGCATGAATTCCTTTATTCAATTTACACCTACTTTCACTAACGTCACTCTAGAATACTCGTAGTTAAAAAATACTAAATTAAAGCACGACATAATTATCAGCTAGTATCAGGTCGTTTTCGCGGATATAAGACGTTTAAGGAGTACAAAGTTAAGTAGACATGATACCTGTAAGTTATTTACCCCCTTTAAACACTACTTAAAGTTGAGACGAGCTGTAATAAAAACGAAAAATGTGTAATATATTGTCTGGATAAACTGGCGTTAATCTTAATTCTAAGCAACGTTTAAAACTAAGGGGGTTAATTACTTAATTTTTAATCAAGCAGCGAGTAATTAATCTCAAAGTTTAAAAAGGAAAAACTGAAACAAAACTTATACATATTTTATGAAGAAAACAAAAAACCAAATTGAAAGTTAACAATCCGTAAAGTTATATAATGATTTGGAAGTTCATTGCGAAAGGGTCGTCGAAGTTATCCATTTACGGAGACTTATACTCGTTTTATTTTCTTTTAGCAGTCCTGTACAGCGTTCGTCGCTGAGCATCACAGTCTCTTCCCCCGCTTGAACGAGCGCCTTTCGAACCCTACCGTAAAATAGACGCGAAATGTGATAAATGGAAAACTCTTTTTATTGTCGGAGCCCGGGGCACGTTACGTTATGGGTCGGCTCCACTCATCCCGCCCGCACCCTCGCTTCCCGGCCCGTCTTATCAAGTTTTCTTATATCCTAGTTACCGCTCAATTTTGTGAGCCTTATATAAAAAGCTTTTCCTCTGCTCCCCTCTTTGCAAAAGAATTGCTCTTAAGGTATCTGTCTGTACACGAATCTCTATCACTTAAGTGTGTAAGAAAGCTTATGATTTTCTTGCCCTGTTGAGTGCGGGCCTGATATTGAAATTGACCCTGCATTTGTTTTATTCAGGGTATTACGCTGCTTCAAGACGCTGGTACGTCGGATGACAGCGGACGGGCGTCAGAAAGACTAACGGGTAGTTCTGTGGCGCCTCGCGATCCCGATTCTTCCCGTGATCGTCTTAGTGACGTAAGTATTTTAATCTTACATCACTTTACGCCCTAGTGCCCATTACCAAAAGCAAGTCGTGTCTTAGTGCATAGAACCTTCAGCAATGAACTCTCTGCCAAGCCCTTTCATATTATTTTTCTATCTAAGAAATTCACGTACGGAAATTCTTACCGAAATCATTTACATCCTGTTCGTTCTTTACTCTGCCACAAATATCGTCTATTTGTGTCGTGCTTTATAATACGAATACGTTGACAAATGAGGTGCATGTACGAATTCACTTAGTGTTGTGATTGTAATGCGTGTTAGATCGTGAATAAAAAGTATAAATGTCTTCTATTTTTTTGCATAATTATCTTCTCGTCTCTCCTATTATTATAATTGGCAATATTGAACATACAATTCTTTCTCTAGAAGAACGCTTTTTCTGTTTGCTATGTTACTTTGAAAGCATTGTGGCTAAGACGAGTGTTAGGAGAGACGGGACAAACTTCACCACCCCTAGTCACTCCAATCCACTCATATGTTCGCTTTCTCTCTCCTGCCTACAGGCCAGTAGCCGCTGTAGTTCCGGAAAAGGCTATATCGTGAGTATAATCAATGTTGTCCGTTTGCTGTATAGACCTTTCTTTATTATTTTCCTTCTATTTCACCACGCACGACTCAGTAGAACCCTTGCTGCTTGCATGATTGAGGTAGAAATTAAATGTATTTTCTTCGGAATTTGAAATTTATGCTAAATTGATATCATAATTATTGTCATTATGAATATCTAATATGCCACTAACCCATAAATGAATACGGTCTATGAATAAATTGAATGAACTAAAGTGGAAAATAACCCTTGTCTGTTGGAAAAGACATGTAATGGCTATAATTCTCTATTACTGTGTGCAAATTTACCCAGATCACGCAACACACATAGACCCTGTTCGATATTCGGCGCGTATCGCAGCTAAATCACGAGATTTGTCGAGGCGGTGCCGTTCCGTACTACATAACATTACCTGCGCCCGTCCTGAATACTTCATGTTCTGTATTTATTTGAAATTGTAATATCTCAGCCTGATCCCTTGTTGTTTCCCCCGGCGTGAACTTACCTCATAAATAACGCGTAACGTATTCGTCGATTTATGTTACGATAATAGTCTTCTTCTCCCATATGAATTGGACTTTTCCGAGATTGTTTGATGGTAATGTGTAGAATACGTTCATCTACTTCCAAACACTTCAGTACGATCATATGTTCTCTTAACAACAATAAACAAGCAACATTAAAAAATCACCTCATTATTTTATGCAGACTATTCGCATACTTAAAATTCTAAGCAATTTGTTTTAACATACTGTTTAGAATAAATTGCACGCTTGGTTTAGGTGTGAGTTTTATTCTTAGAAAATAAATGATTTCGATTTTGTGGTAAGAATTATGCTGGCAGCTTTCAGATAATTGCGGCTTTAATCTTCAGCTGCGGATTGTAGTAACAAATGTATCTTTATGAAAGTCAACATGCATGAATTGAGCAAAGTCAATCCACTTCCTCTGAACGCCACATCTTTTACTCAAATATCTTTTTCTCCTTTTGCAGTGTGATAGCGAAGGCGACGATGACAAGGCAAGTACTTTAATATTAAGATCACTTTTCAAAACTTCGCAGTTAATGTATCTAAACGATATTTACGAATCCCGTAAATTAATTAAACCAGTCTTCAACTCCACGACTCTTTGAGAGTTGGAAAAGTTGAAACAGAGCGTTGGAAATAAATGTCCGTGTAATGTAAGTGGCGAAGTTGCTCGTTCCCGGTTTATTACCCGGTCGGACTTGCCAGTACACAGTGATTAATCTCGCGGGGCGGAACGCCACGTTCTAAGCACCTGTTTACAAAATTGTTTCGTTGGATTGTGGTTAATTAATTGTCTCTGATTCCTTTTCTTTTTGGCTTAGAACTATCTTGACTAACTATTTTCATAGAACAAGCTAATCGAATCTAGGTAAAGGCAGTGCCAGAAGTCCGCTTTGTAGTCAGACTGTAGAAGTGTACATGCTCCAGGGGCTTATCTAACTCGTCAACAGGTTGTGAAATGCGAGTCAAAAGCGACCAGAGTTTGAGTGTTGAGCGCTCTCCGACGCGTGTCGACGTGGCAAAGGGCGCTGATTACGCGCCGTCGCTCTGTTCAGTAATTACTAGATTGGCGCAGTCTGGAAGTGCCCGTAATTAAATACATTACACCTCCTTTAGCGGTAATAACTGCTGGCAGTTGCGCTTTAACATGTCATGTTATTCATACCAAACCTGTTGACAAACTATTACGTTATATAGACTGAGTGTTGCTGAATTCGTAATTGATTTATGTATTTATTCCATTTTGTCGTAGAATGTTATAGAATTTGAATAGTTATGCCGTTTTGACAAATTCATTAAAATCAAAACATACGCCCAAAGCAACCAATTCTTACAGCTGGTAATGTCTTAACACTGACTTTGTTCACTTCAAATACAGCCCAGTCTATAAAACAACCTCGTAGAACAATCTGTGACAGCAGTCGTGCAAATCCGAAAGCTTTAAAAGAGTGATACCATTGTTCGAGCGGCCGCAACCCCGACTCGTCCGTTCCCCTTAATCTAATTATCTGGCCGCTTCGCTGCCTGCTTCGGACGAAACACCCCTCCCTCAATTTTCTCAGGAGAGCTAAGTATAAGTGTTTTATTAGGCAATCCATCCTTTGATGTGTAATGAAATCTCGGTTTTGCATTAGTACTTTTGTGAACTCGTTACAAGTACATTAGTACAGTACGTTGATGATATTACCTGACCATCATCATTCAGATGAAAGATCTCCCCAAGCAAAGGCACGACGACCGGCGCTGTGCTTACGCATACATGTCATTTCTCGCCAGGTCATCAGTCCACCTAGTGTGGCCTGTCCACGCTTTGCCCTCCTACACGCGGTCGCGTCTCCAGATCCCTTAGGCCCCCATCAGCCAGTATCAAGTTATCAAATCTTTCCTCAAAATAATAAATACAAGCCTATCAGGCCTAAGATATTGTATGAAATCTAAGCTGTATGGATTTAAAGCTGTACTTCGTTATCTAAGTTCAGCATTGCAAATAGCAAAGAAGAAATCCCGAAGTGCCCATAAGTGTAATCGAGTTTGAACATAATCCCCTAGTTGTCAAACATAATCGAATTATGAAGTTGAACGGCACAATAATGGCAGTAAATGGATATCTGAGAAGGAAATCAGAGTCGAGTCTGTGTTGTGCCGTAGTCGATTAATTAAATTATCCCGTGAAGTTGACAGCGCTGAGCACATCGCTCGGAGCATCGCAAGCTGGGAGCGCTGTGTCGGTGAGAGCGAGTGCCGTGGTAGCGCGTGCCTGCCATTGCTCGCTACACTTAGCTAGAGCGCGCCACTAACTCGATCCGATTCCACTTGGGCTATTTGCACTCCGAGTTCAATTATGCCTCCACTTTGATATGCAAATCCGGTCGCGTTTGGCTAATTACATAGACGTTTCCGTAACATCATTTCAAACGTCAACTTACTGTACCTACTTCACGCAGACGTGTTCGTACTGCTAGAAATGAGGTGTCATATTCCTTTAAATTTTAAACTATAAGCTTTAGTTAGTTTATGTTAGACTTTCTCAGTGGGTTACTTATAAAACTAGTTGTACTTCAGTGTCTGTTATAGTTAAGTTACTCGGGATCCTTCAAGTTTTCTGAAAACAATGGAGAGGTTATGGATATAACTTGAGCATGAATCTGGACAAACTCTCCGAGCTCGGCAAACTGTTATTAGCTCAGTAGTAACAGGAGCCGGCAACGGGCGATGCAGGCGGTGGACCGGCCCGCCCCTGCATAACCACAATCCGTCGGGTTGCGCACTCGTAACTTGCCGTTTACAGCTAATGCAACAACATACCACAGCACTGCACATTGTCATAATTTTGATCAGGTATTTTAATACGGAGAATAATTCACATTATCATATTTCACCCTATATCTACTGGTGGCTGTAGACTTTGACAAATAGGAGGTTAAATCTGTGTCGCAAGTCTATACTTAAGCTCATCATCATTCATCAAATGGGCATATCACTTCTGGTCGATTTAAGCGGGTGGTAGTCTCAGTGTGGTGGGTAATCTGTGCGAACAGGGGAGGCTGCCTAGAACTGTCACATTAATAAGCTCATGAATACTGATTGGGTGCCACCAGCCTTAAGTACTATTATAATCACTAATCTCGTTTATATTTCAAAACAAAACGATTCAGAACCCTCATAAAATAGCAAAAACTTTTATCATTTGTATTCGGTAGAAACATTCATTTCTTTTATGCAGCATTGGGTGCCACTTGGAAAAATTTACCTTACGGAAAGCTGCCTCGGTTAATTGAAAGAGCTTCTTTCGTTTGGTGTAATATTTTACGGCACAGTCTGTGCCTCGTTGCGGTAACAGCTAAACGGTCTCGCTCCGACACACCAGTTTTCTTTAGTGCTCTCTCCTTGGGCGGCCGCTTACGACTCCTTTTAGAACTCGTTTTAGAAGCAACAAGAAAATAATTTAATCTACTCCACGGAATCGAAACATAAATTTGTTTTCAACATTATCTTAATCGCTACTTCTCTTTTATCATCTTTCAGCGTTGGCTTATTTCTTCAAGTTCTTTTTACTTTCATTTCCTTTGCGTAGAATGCCCTTAGAGTTTTTCAAATCAGCAATTACGGTGAAAATTTGATTTGAATTGCGGTGAAATTGTGGGGGCTTCTTTAGATTTGGATTTCATTCTGGGAATATTTACTCTCATGAACTTTTGTTTATATTAAAATTACCTTGCGGATATATTAGTGTGCATTGTGTGTTTACAAGTAAAACATGAAGATATTAATGTTTAGTGCAGTAGTAGGCCGAGTGTGGTATACCCACATGTACCGCAATAAATCGGCCGCACCCATGGCGACGGCGCTGCGGCACGCGAGATAAGGGTCACCGCAACACCATTAAGTACTACAATGTCACAGTTCCGCCGATCAACTACATAAACCCCTCACCGCCCACTACACGCTTTATGACTTACTCGCACCTACTAACATTTCATCCATCAACGAGCCACCAATGTTTTGCCTCGGCACATACCGGTGTTATTTTAATTTAATACAACCGTAATTATAATAAACTACATAACTACGTGATTAACATAATGTTCCTAGAATGTTCTACTTTTGTCTTGTAAACGAGCATAAAGTGAAAGAACAAATTGCGAGTTTCCCCAGTATTTTCCTCGCTCGGAAAAATATATGTTTTATTAAAGCTCGGCATTTCCGAGAGCGCGGCAACCCTCGGGGCGAGGGTGGGCTGGCTCAGGGGGATGGGTTCGGCGGCGCGCCAGTGTATAACAGACAGTAGAGGGATATAAAACATATTTACGCGCCTATAAAGTACTCTCGTACGCTCGCTCTCCACCATTTTCTTTTGTTCCTCGCTCGCAGCCAATGATAATGCTTTCTCCCGTTCGGTTAAACTTATTTCTCTGCCGTCTTATCTGGCTTTTCTTCGGCACTTTTATTTATAACCGAAGTGGTGAAATGTAACAACGTGAAGTAAACGATTTTGGTTTCAGCTTGCTTTTTGACATCTTGTTTTTTGTTAAAGGTTTATTTATGTTGCTTTGTTATTTTTATTTAGCCATATTTTTTATGTAGCGGTCTACTTTTTTACATTTAACATTCATTGTGTTGCAAAAATGAACACGAAACATTTGATTGATACCGAAACCAGTGGTTAAGCCAATAAATCTGTTAAACATTTGATAGTGTATATCTAGTAGACCGTTACTAAATAGCTTGTTCATTTATACCCTTACCTACATAATGTGATAAAAGTATATGAACGTTGGCTAAAAGAAACTGTAGGGCATACTTAAAGCTATTCAGAACAAGCAGAACGGAAGCCAGAGTGTTAACAGCAAAGCGAGGAGCGTCTTAATCTTGCGCTACAGTACGGCTCAGAACAGAAACCCCTTGCGTAGGTGAGAGGGTGTAATAACAAGAGTCGCCCGTTCCCCGCCACGCCACCCTTCAGTCGCCCGCAGGCTCACCCGCTTGCAAAGTTCTACGGAGATTCCTATTACTCCGTCCGTGCTCCAGTCTAACCGGCTTGACTTAGATAAGACCTAACTTGCAACGATGTAAACTGAACCTTAAACCCTCGTACTTAAATCACTCACATTTCAAGCCTTTGTTCAATGCCAAACGTAGTCTTATTCCTATCGGTTGGTCATGTAAACAAGTAATATAAAGCCAACGCATTCCCATTTATTAGAACTCAATGGAATAGAATCTATTTTAAAAATAAATATCTGTTCTCTGTAAGATATTTAGAAATAATTCTTGAAAGTGAAAGCGAAAAACATTGTTGCTACTTTCGAAACGTGTAGGACAAAGAGGCGTCGTCGTCAAAGGGCCGTAATCATCCGTAGGCAGGCGAGTGTTAGCACTCGACGCCGAGGTCGGGATATCTCTCGACGGATCAGCAGCTCACTCGGGATGCACTCTGCGATTCCGTTTGTCACTGCACCCGACTGCGGTCTAAGCTCCCGCTCTGATAAACGCATGTCAACGTGCTTTGAATGCGGAGCACATTTAACCACTGAAGCCGGATAGAAGCTTAACGCGTGCGGTATAATTCAACGCTATTAGTGATATCCCAATGTTAAGAATTGCTTTGATAATTTAATATTAAACTCAAGACAGAGTTGTTAATAATGGATTTGCTGACTATCCTGAGTGCCATACCTGGCATTGACTAGGCGGCAGGTTCTTAGTTTCCTAAAACTTCGTAAAAAAAAACGTATTAACTACCAACTATGAAGGTTTTATAAAATACTATAGGTGTAACTAGTAAACTAACACTTTAAAATTTAGTATGTTGTTATTTACTTCTCGTTTATAACATCAACAAACAGTAAATCCCATACTTATGTCAAAGTCCGCGAAACATAAATAATGATGTATAAAAAATCGTCGGTGAATTGTTGAATTAATTTTAATGTATCACGAGCCGCAATATATCAAGCGGAGCAGGGTACGGCGGGCGCGGCGCACGACATGTTACGTAGATAAGCCGCTCGGCTATTTGCACGTCGTCGTAGTCGTGTGTGCGGCACTGCGACCCGGTCCGGCCGTAATTAGCCGGCCGCAAAGTTCGCCGAAATGTTACACGAACACCCCACGAGCCACGACTAAACACAACACAAGCTACCGTGCCGTACGCAAATTATACAAGTCCCTTGGAACCGATGAGCTTTGTCTGTTTGTGATGTTGCTTTGTGTTTGGAAATGCGACTTTACCATGTTTCCCTTATACACAAAACAATCTTAAGTTTACCAAGCTTCGCTGGAAGCTCCGCTAGATATGCTAAGGTGGCCAATTTCGAAATTATAAGAAATAAGGGAAAAGCTCAAAGTGTATAATTGTAAATGTACATGTATTATTTCTCACTTTATATATACCATTAACCAATTTTCTACGTAATTGCATTGTAAATACAGCTTACGTTTATTCGCAATAAGTTATAGAATCTAATTATAATAAATAGTAGACCAAGTGTTCAAAGCTTTCTAAAAGATAACACTTAACGGTTCAAGCAGCAGTCGTTATTTTAGTCGTAAATAGCTCTAGGTCGTTAGTGGCCCGAGGAACCGGGAAAACAAACATGTTACGCGACGACAATGTGATAAACCAGTAGAATACACCGCCCCGCCTGACTTTAACCGTTCTACGTCCATTAATAATTCGCTAACTTTGCGACAACACCCAATTTATATATTCCGTCTGGAGTGAGATTTCAAGGAATTATTATAAAGTAATCTAAGTTAGGCGACCCATTGAGCGACGAGGGAGGATGACAGGTGTTTAAATATACCGCAAGGCTTCCTCACACCGCTTTACAGATTGTATTACGTCCAAGACAAGAGTCACTGAAGCGAGCTGTCGCCCGAGCTTACTGAACTTGCCACGTTAATTACTTGTTATGACTCGGAATGCATTTCATATCTCAGTGGTTAGGTGCATTGTCTGCCTTGAGGATTTGCCAACTCAAGCGAGCTTTGTTAATGTTTAACATTATAGCTGCATGTTTATTTATGCGACTCGTTAACGTGTCCGGAACTCAGGATGAAAAATCAAAACTATTTATTTTACAATATACGACTTGGGGAGGATTATACATTTTCGTTTAATGATTTTTATTCAATATAAATCTTGAAGAAGAGTAGACCGACCGCTTTATTGAGTCCTCGCGAAGGTATCAATTTTAATGGAATATTCTAAAGGTTGATCACGTATTGCTTCAATTAGTATCGTAATACCTACGTGGATTATGGTTATTTTAAAGCAAATAACCTTTGGGATATTGTTAGGACTTTGTGGACGCTTAATGTGCCTTCGATGGGGCAAGGCGGAGGACTCATTAAAGCGGTCGGTCTATAGAAAATACTCTGAGATAATATTTTTGTCATTATCATCATTTCTGTTGCTATCCCAACTACTTATACTTATTATGTATTCTGTGTTCTAACACTGAATAACCGCTGACACAGCATTCAATTTAAAAATCATTGCTAAAACACCGAGTTTACATCCACGTAAATGTATCGGCCCAATAAAATCTCCGTAAAAGCTTGTCAATGACAATATACAGGTTTATGTTGTTTGAATTCGTACGTCAGACTTCCATTCTTAATCCTAGTATGTATTTTCGTCTTAGGACGTTGATATGATTCAGTACCAATCATTAATAACGTTAAATTTAAAAAAATGTAAACAATAATTTTCTGCTTGAAAAGTCTAAAAGAGAAATTCATAGAACAGCAAAAGTCATACTCATAATTTACTGCTACTAAAAGTAAATATTTCATTCTTCTAAACCCATAAAAATGCTAAACAGCGTGATTATCTTGTTACAAAGTGCCAAATAGTGTTTATATTGTATTTTACCCCACGTCGGATCATAAATTATTTTCCTTATCGATGCCGACACGCCGTTATCGTCCCCATCTTACTTTTACTCGACTCCCACGCCTACGATCACGACCACCGTTTATAGTAATTTGTCGTCAAAAGCATTAATACAACGCTTGGTTCTTTTTATTGGTGCTGTTTTTGTAGAATATAAATGTTTATTAATATATGCTAGCTATGTTTAGCTTCTTAATATATGTACATTTCCATGGTTTTGTTTTACAACATACCATAAAATATACTTGTGTAAGACACATCATTATTGTATATGAACTCCAAAGTACCATTCTGCGACGCTTTAGTGTTCGTCGCGTCGGATTATTTCCCTCTTTATGCTGGCGAGCGAGATGCGTCGACCACTTTGTTGTTTTATACTTCGTTCGAAGCGACTTTATGCATCGCCTCATTGCTCTTCGCCGTTTCGCTTAGTTTCCCCTCTCTATTTTCAACTCACGTTACTACGTAAATTTATTTTGAAACAAGTGATCCGCCGACGTCCTTATATGTACGTCGCTGCTTTTATTTATGTTTATTTTCTCTTTGTGCTGGTTTTAGCTAAATTAATGTTTTTGTTATGTGACTTGGACACGTATTATTTTAATAGTCGATTGTCTTTAAATTAACAAACGTGAAACGGATGAGGATATAAGTAGTCTTTGCTTTTGTGGCAATAAAAAAACTCCCTCGACGTTCCAGTAAGTCAATAAAAGTACCTGAGAGATCGTAATAACAATATTGTTAAATTAATAACAGTATTGTTAATAAGAATTTTATGTAATTCTTGGTAATATTTGTTTTAACCTATTTCGTGTAAATGTATGCTTGTTTACATTTATTGCAGCACGGCATGAAATGCTATTGTTATAAGTCGTTGTTGCATTCCTTAACTAACAATCGAAGGTAAATCAAATCATAAGTTTTGAAGAAATTGCAAAACAACCATTGCATTGCATGCTACAAAATCATAACAGAGACAACATAAACAAAGCTAGAAAATCAATAGACAAAATCTGTTTAATGATTTGCACAATAACAAAATACGATTGCGAAAAACTTGATAACACAAGCCTGAAGCCACCCACAATTGTCGGCACGCCGCTCGTCGCGCGCCGTTTACAAACGCTCAGAAACAAACTACATTTTTATACGGAGAGCAAACAAAATGAGTTAGTGGTGCCGTAGAGTCGCTTTTCCCTGTATTTCCAACGAGCGAGCTTGAAAATTCGCTTTAATACCTTTGTTCTACAGGGCTTTACAGCTCTCATGTTTCGCAGAAATATTTTCCGAGCGCAGGTTTACTTTACCTATGTGTGAATATTCTGCACTCCATTTCGCCCCTTTTAAATATTCTTGTTCCAACCTTTTTTTTTTAAAGTTGCAATGATTTTAAAGGTTTGAGTGAGGTCATTTCATTGCGTTCCTAATTTATTGATAGACCTATGTGCAAATTAATGGGTTCTTCAGCCTCTAGACTGACAACCGTGTTATGAATTTCACACCTTTTATTGTGTCATCCAATTGCATTACTGTCAATATAGTACATAATATCTATACATTTCACATGATATCTGTAAGTTCAATTAGTTAAATGAAAACAAAACTGGATAAAGTAATGAAAAGCACAACAATTGACAAATCAGTTTGTTAAGTGTTTAAGGTATGATCGCTCCCATTGCGGAATTAAATAAAATGATAGAACCTCCCGGTTGAGTTTATTCATTACAACCCACGTCGGGTCGTCGGTGGGGGCGCCCACCCTCACTCCACTCGCTTTATGGATATAACCTCGACAAAATACCCCTAAAATTGCACTGTTTTTATTATGTTCTCTCTTTATCTCTTTTGGTTTGTTGCTCCTTTTTACGACGTTATTATTTTATTAGGGAATAAAGCAAATAATAGAGTCAACCGTGATTAACTACTGCCAATATCGAAATAGGTTTCAGCACGATATTTTATTAACATCTCGTTCAAAGATAGAGTTTATTTACTATTTTATACCTGTCATGAAATTTTGTTCACAAAAATGCGTTCCGTTTTAAAACTTTAAATTATTGAGCAATGTATATAAAGAAACCAAAATCTTTTTATGTAAATTATTACAAAAACATGAAGTCAAATGACGTGAAGTAAAGTATGTTGACCCCTTGACAGATAGAGAACATAATCACGTGCAGAGTCGTAAAATGACCAGACTGGAATTAAATAATCATTGTTAAAACTGTCAGTGATGACACATTGAAATATCTGATGCGATTTTTCTGTATCATTAAATAGAAACATTGTTTAGATGCCAAATAGTTCGCGAGAGCGATAAAACAAAGCGGCTGGCAAACGACCAAGTCGCGCAAAGCGACACGAGTGGATGGGCTCGCGATTTGCAACGCGAACACTGGTTACTAGCGTCGTGAAGCCATGTCGCCTCATGCCTCGCACGCCGTGCTTAGCTCAGATTTGCACGGATACATTTTAAATGGAGCCGCCAGATCGCAATTACACTCCCTTTGAGCTTGCGGAATGCGTTATGTATGACATTCAATTCAATTTGGCGCACAAAGCCTGCGTCGAAATTCTCTTTCTCTTTGACCGAATCCTCTTATGCAACAACGCTTTGTTGGCGAAATATGTAGTTTCAAGTTAACAGCCTACGTTTTGATGTTATTTGGAAATTTATCTCTGCATGTTGTGCTGGTTGTGCAACATGTGCTGCTGTTTTTGTTACAACAATTTGTACCTTGATTCTGAATGCTATTGTGACATAATCTGAATCGGTGAATGTTGCAAGTCAGAATTCAGATTGAAGAGTTTAGGCGCTACTCTAAACTTTGTTGGCAGTGTGCTATGTCTGCGGAATGTCGGACGTGTCCACCTGGTCTGTGGGCGTGCGCATCGCATCCCTTTGAAGTAAAGAACACACATGCTTCGTGTCAGACTTCTGATAAATAAACAAAACAAATACCTTGGGATGCAATCAACCTACATAACGAAGTAATACCGCTAATTGTTGTCTCGTACACACACAGCATGCCTGTCTTCAATCAGGATCCTATTATTGGTAGTAGCAGTTAATAAAAGTAGATACACTAATTAAAAGCAAACAGTTTAAACGCAGTTTTTCGGTATTGAAGCGCAGATTTTAATTCAACTACTTTTACGTTTTTTTGCTGAATCAAGGTAACATTTAATGTTCAAAGAAGTAAAAATATTAAAACATAATCGTATGTAAATTTAATATGGTAGGGTTAAGTCGTTGTTAATTAATTTAAGCCGAGCGAGGTGAGGCTCGATTAGCGGAATAAATTGGGCTTGCGGCGGGCACAATCCCCGGCGCAGTAAACAGCGCCGACAACAAAGGCAACTCGGCAGCCGCCCCTGCGCGGGAAAGGCGAGCTTAATGCTTACTCATTATTTATTCACATCTATAACGAGATTGTCAGTGCTCCCTGTCCCCGCCCGCTTCTCTACAGCTGCCCCGCTTATTTTATCTCTACTTGTAGACTCGTCTTTGCCGTATTATTTACTCTCACTCATACTTAAATAATTTTCTTTTCCCTAGAGTTATAAAGTTATTACAATTTTTCTCCAAGTTCTTCCTTTCTTTAAAATTACGATCGAGTATAGCAGAACGCTTGAATTGTAAGTACGTTTCTCGTGAATACGGTACGGTTTTATTGAAATAATATATTTTTGCGACGTTGGAAAGACTGTTTTGTTGGTATTTTCTGAAAACTTGATATAAGGACGCGCTTGAATATTGTACCTACTTTGGTGAATGCAGCATTATTATATTACAGGACATGCTTTCATCACGATCTTTATAGATGTAAGTACAAAACAGAAGTCTTCAGTTTGATTATCAAAACCGTTTATATTACGGTTCAGTCATTCAAGCCATGTTTCGGAGTCGGTTCGGTTAGGGAATTTCTGATATAACTTCAAATATAAAATTTAAACGAATGTAAGTAAAACCATAAGTAAATAAAAAACTTAGTTTCGCTTGAACATACGTCTCAAAATTTTATTTAAGTTACACTTAAAAATTTGAAAGTAATATCACACTAACATTTATTCAAAAGATATGAAAAGCGACGGAGCACTTGCAAACAGCTAGATAATGCCGTCAGATACTCAACGTAGTCGTTGAAAATTTTATGTCGCCTCTCGCTGCATCCTCCTCTGCAACCCCACCCCGCATCTTTAATTCTACACCCTCTTCAACGCTCTTAGTATCTGTATACACGGTACAGAGAGTTAATTCTACATTTTAATTACATTTTTGTTCTATATATTTTGTTGTCTGTAGAATGAAGTCTAGTCCTATCCAATTCAATTTGCAGATAGCTTCGTGAAATCGTGATACTTTTTCAAGTGACTTATCAACTTGCTAAAGTTAGACTAAACAAAAATATTTTACGAACAGGCGTAGCAAGTTATTCTTTGTTCTAAAAATTCTGTAAGAGAAAAAAATCGAATGACAAGGAAAATTCGGAATTGCAAGTATTTCTTCGGCTGCTGACAACTGATTGTTTTTCCGCTTTGTAGGTAACAATCTTTTTCTCTTCGATATCTTTTTATGCTACTATTTAAATTAAATTCACTAGCATACAATTTATACTAAAAGATAAAAATAATAATTTATTCTCGACGGTAGTTAGCAAAAGTAACGTTTTTGTTTTAATAACATGTTCATCCTCATCACTATTCCGATTGAGCAGATACCGAGTCACATTTGTATGTCTAGTGCGTTACTTTGCATTCGCTTTGTTGTATGTCCTCGTCTGTTCTGTAGAAACACTTTCAAATTTTTGCCAACGCTTTCTCTTTTACGATACTTAACAGCTTCGCCAACGACATAGTTTCTAAATGACCGATCAAGATACTCAAACACAAGACCCGAAGGATTCAGTAAACAATTTAGTAAATAAAAATACATACTCAGCCTGGAACAAATTTATTTTTAAACAACATAACGTTTATACAGTGAGGGAACGATACAAAAACGCAATCCAACAATACGTTTACCGCAAATTGAATGAGGCTCGAAATAAATCCTGCGGTCGTTGTCTGACTCTCAATACCAGTACCTCCCGTTCGGATCTCTCACCCTTGTTTGTCGTTGTTGGGGTTTTATTCGAATAAAAATATCCATATTCTCGTATTGTTCTACGGATATTGTTTATTTTTCATACAATAACTGATCTTTTAAGGCAATATAAATTGTGCCTTCTGTTATGAACGGAGAAAAATATTGAAAAATATTTTATAAAAATTAAGGGTCGTGAAACGTAGCTTGATCGTTATCGAGGGCCCATTTTGTCTCCCTCGTTTAAGACCCGACCAAATAGGGGTCTCTAAGGTTCAAGCGTCGTAAACCAAGCACTCTAGTGTATCGTAAGTGTTAATTACTTTTGTCACTCCGCAACTGGGCGGTTAACAAATCTCTTCGTTATATAATTCCACCGCTGAGAACTGTAATTTACATCTACTGACGCAACATTGTTTGGTTAATAAATTATTATGGCTTGAAGCGTTCTTAACGGGCGGCTAAATCGATAAGCGTCGTTTTTATTGCACCATTAACAAGCATTGTGAGGGGCAAACTGATTTCAATCTGCGTAATCAATGCTGTGTATCACACAGTTCAGATTGAACGAGGACTAATTGATGCTAATATAGGGAATCCGTGCTCTTATATGGCTTAAGCCATCACACGTATCTTTCAACAAATTTCCGCTGCTATTATTTAAAATTTGCCAATGATCTAAAAGCATCATTGCTTCACAATCAAAATACTACCCCTATTGAACAAGCAAGCACACTGGTTGAATTTTAAGTTTAATAACCATGACAGATCACTAGCAGATTAATCCCTTCGGGGACCAAAATCTCCCTTGTTTTAATTCCCTGATGCAGTCAGCGTTCATACACCGCACGCCGAAAATATTGATTTTCACGAATCGCTTTTAAATTGTATAAAAGTCACTAAATGGAATTCCTGTTTTGGTTTTAAAATGACACTGGACTCAACTCAAATACTGAAATGTATATTTTGTTAGGTTACAAAAAAAAATCTTTTCTCGTTTTTATTGCTACCGAAAGTGGGAAAACGAGAGGAAAAAATAAACAGCACGGCTGTCGCTCGCGAGCGAATTTCCGACTCACTGCCGTTCGGGACGTTTCAATTTTACAAAATATAAACTTTTGCCCTCTGGCTCGTAACAATCGGTTCACTCCAATTTATCATGTGAAATTGAATGAAATCTAAGTTTTGTTATGATCCGTATGGATTGTGGTGTTCCGCAATGCACAATATTATTATTTTAAATCTTTGTTTACCACAATACTCAAATATTGTAGGTATAAGTATTTTATAAAAATTAGCTAAGAGATCTTAAATAAATAATCATACGTTTTACAATCCTGAACATAATCTTATCATAATTATGTTATTAAAAGGATTATTAAAATTAAATGGCGTGGGTAATTAGATCATTAATTTATTGATAATTGACTTCTTTAAAACTGAGTGTGTACAATATTGTTCTGCCAGAAATACAAGGAGTATCGGAGGGGAGTAATGTATAAGACATTGCTTATAACAGTATAACAGCAGTATTTCCTATCTTCACGACAATTCCGCAACTTATTAATAAAGTATTGAGTGTTAAACCGCTATGCCTTACATCTCAATAACCGGTATTTCTTGATCTAATTAATGTTTTGACATTGCTTTTTAATGATTGATTATGTACAGCGCTTAAATAATAAGTATTTAAGCGCTGTACATAATCAATCATTAAAAAGATAACTTTATCGAATCAATAGTGATTAAAAGAGTATAAGTATACATACTTAAGATATTCATGAGAAGAATATGAGCTCACTTATAATGATAAGCATTGATAGCTAAATATCAGCCCGCGTTTGTTGTTACGCTGATTATTATTACAAATATCCAAACGAAATTAGTTTTCCAAATGAGTGCACAATAAACGTCTTCTGTTTGTTTATCTCTCTTCCATTTCAGTATTTTTTGTCACTATTTATACAAAGAGATCCGTTCATATCGTTTTAATTTCCCCTCGGTATTATACGTTAATATTTTACGTGAGATCACAATTCCCCGCAATAATAATCTGTTCCTCTCGTTGGGGAAACTCTTACAAATGTTTTTATATTTATAGATCATTCTTCGGAGACGGTTACTGTAGACAAGTCGAGATTTATCTCGGTTATCCCTGCCGCTTTACTGTTTCCTTCTAAATTAAGAGGTCTTTTATACGTTTTTCTTTGCCGAATAAATGATTTCAAATTAATATCTTGGGGAGGAAAAGCTTTTAAGACTAGAGTACTTAAGTAAATTTGTTATTGCATCAAAAGAAAGCGGGGTTTTTATTACAAATATATTTATGAATATTAGTGGTCCCGGTTTGTTAGACTGTTTCCAAACAAAACTATGTGGAAATTCAACGTTTAATATATATCTTCTGTTTACATGGTATAAAACAAAGTCGCTCCCGCTGTTTGTACGCTTAGATCTTTTAAATTACGCAACGGATTTTAATGCAGTTTTCAGCAATATATAGAGTGATTCAAGAAGAAGCTTTATATGTTTATTGCACCCGTGCGAAACCGGGGCGGGTCGCGCTAGTATTCAATAAATTACGGTAGGAAAATGTAATTATTGTTCTTTACTTGCATACACCACGTGTAACAAAATCGGAACTCTCTGAAAGGCAAGGGTAGACCTTGCCTTCGAAAAAAAAAATCGACTTCGAAACATGTACCTAATATAAATAAATTTATCAATATACAGTCAGTCGAGTTGATTATGGGATATTGGGTACCCTACAACGACTGCATTAATCGCAGTCGTAAAGCAATAAGTTATAAAACGAATATAAATAAATCGGTTTACGGCCGTTTTACTGCTTTTCGCGAATGTGTTATTGCTACGAATGAACGGACGCTATGCGTTTTACAGTATACATAGGTACGTGCCTACCTACCCACGTAATAAAACTGTACCTCTACCTATTGCTTGTACATAGAAATCCACATCTTACTGTAAAGGCCAAAACGAGGTCAATTCATACTAAGACGATACTGATCTTTTCTACGATTGATTGCTCAAAGAAGTATTAGTAGCAATTTAAGCAATATTAAAATGCAAAAATATAATTACATGATCTGCATTATTACCTGTGTTAACTAATATTTCAATTTAAACAATTTGTGTGCCTGTGGTCGGGTGCGCTAGCCAAGCAAGTTAACCCTGAAAAACCACCGCCGCCGAAAGAAAAAAAATCTCAGAATGAAAGAAAACCGTTTGTAATAAATAAACAAAAAAAAAAAAAAAATCTTGCTGAGAAATTGGTTACACACGAATAGGGATTTTGTTTTATTTATTTATGCTGACTTTGTTCTAAATTGCCTTTATAAATTCTGTTGTCACACTTGGGGACGGCAGGCATATCAAAAAAACGTTAGTTATAGCGTGATGTTAGTTTCAGTTTCAATGCGTAATTGATTTTAAGTGTATACAATTTCGAAATTATGGTATAAAATAGTATGAATTCTAAACTTATTGTTTTGCCCAAAACATTTTTAAAATGGGCGAGCGGAATCGGGGCTACTAGTTTTCTATTAGTTTGAACTGGCTGTAATATCTCATATTTTAAATTTAGTCTTCCTCTAAAATTAAATTAGTTATGTCTCTTTTGACATATTTTCTCCCACGCATATTGGTATCTGTCGGCATATTACATGTGTAGCAAGATATATTCAAGAGACGGTATGTTGGGCGGGCGGCTGGCGGCGCGTGCGCGAGGCGCGGGGCGCGGGTTACAGCGGCCGACGACCGGCTGCGGGCCGCACCGCACTCTCGCCCCGCACGTCGGGCGAACTGTGCGCAGTCTGTCGATCATCGCCTTCTTTGTCTTGCATACGATCGCGATACATCGTTATTTTTTTGTGTCGAACTGACATCTAGACCTGCTTTGGATACCTACCGCTCTCTGGATTTCAGTGCTAAAGGATTGCAGTGACTCTAGTGGAAATGTTTTTTTGTTAATGACTTTGTTTATATGTCAAGTGCACTAGCTAAGTTTAGCGTCACTGATAAACAAAGTGTTTATAGTATTTAGAAGTTATTGTGACATTATAGAACAGTGAAAAGTGATTAGTGAATAGGCATGAATGTTTACGATAAATGGTGTACGTTCTTATAGATCGAAAGTTTCGGATTTCACCAAAAGTCAACTACAGTCACCATAGTGAGGATCAAAGATTCTCCTAAGAACAATGCAGAAGGTGGCAGCAAAAAGGAAAGCAAGAAAAAAAATAGTAAACAAAAGGAAGGTAACGGATCGGTGACAGGGAATAGGAATGAAAAGGCAGCGTCTGCCACTGCTAAGGCGGACAAGGAAGGCAAAAGACCATCGCCGACCAAGGCTGTGCCAGAACAACAGGTAAAATCTAACGACAAGATGTCTAATAGATTGAGGAAAATGCTATGAAGAATTAAATAATATAATGTAAACAACTCAATTCGATATTAATAAACATTTATTCATTTTCGTATTAAATATAGATATCGATGCTGTATCATAAATCAAATAACTATTTCGAATGGACGCCAGACAAATACATTTTTAATTCCTTGTTGTAAATAACGTGCATATTTTATCGTAACGCCTTACGTGACCGGCATCGTTAACATTTACCCCACTTTGGTGAGATTAACTTGAACAATGGAAACAACCTGCTATAGAATTCATATTTAATTTACACATATTCGCATTGAAAAACTAATGGAATGGTTATTGCGCTTGGTCACGAACTACCGAAACGCTAACATGACTTGCTTTTACTACTGTTAGACTTTAAATAAGTACCTTCGTACAATTCCGGTCAAATGTTTATGGGACTATGAACGACGTAATTATAGTTGCTACTTGCCAATCAGCTGACTCGCCTTTAACTGTTTGTTTTTATAAGCCCACCAAGTAGGTTTAATACTTCAAAGGCTTTACGAACATCGTATATTATTTACGTACTTATATTTTTTTTTTATTATTTATCTAAAACACCCTGTATACGCAGGACACACAAAAATGAAAACTAATTTACATAAGTGGTCAATTTCTAATACAAGAAATACTGTTTAGGAAATATTTGAAAGCAACTTGAATGTATAATTCATTGTTAATTATTATTCTTTGAACAGTACTACCTACTAAGTCTTACAACAATGATCGCGTCGTTAATTCACAAAATTACAAGAATAGGTACGTATACTGATTATAATTACGAAGTAATCTTTGTTAACAAATAAAGACTTCCATGAATAAGTATTCAAAGATTACAACAATGAGAAAATAATTGTACTATGAAATTCTTACAAAAAGATTTTCAACTAGATGAATTTATTTTCTCTAACTATTGTTTCGATTGCTTGTAGCTTTTGTAAACCACATAAATAAAATGGATAGCTCTATTCACAAAAAACAAATTACCTACTTTTATTCTGCGATAATAACATTAAAGCCGTATCTGCAATCGTAGTAATAAATATATCTATCTTTTTATTATGCATTAAATGTCACTGAGTACAAAAATTGGTATGCAGCATTAAATTCAGGTCATGAACAAACAACTCTTAGCTAGATATGCGCGATGAATACTTAGCGACTCCACGCTTTCCACTTTTTATGTGTGAGATTATAATTTATCACTTCTTATGTTATCCAACAACTTCTGATGTTGACACATTAATTTTATTACTCAAATACAAGCGAAAAACAAATCAATTAAGAATTATTTCAAGCTTTGTTTTACTTTGTGAAAACCAGATTATTTACTAATTACACGCTCACTTAATTGATTTTCAATTATTACAGAAATAATCAATTATTTCCTGCAGCTGAATTATAAACTGTAGTTTTAATTTCGGATATACTAATTGTGAAACCTGTCAGAAGTTAGTTTAATGAATTATTCATATTTTGTACATCACAAGAATAGCAAACCTGCCAGAGTAAATTATAATAATAATTATATGTATCAATATTTAAAAAAAAAAAAAATCAAATTAATTTGATCGATGATGAGTCTATATTAGCTATAATTATGATCCACTCTAATTTTGTGATTATTTTTTAGGTAACCTGCAAACCGGAATTCTAAAGCAATCGAATTTATTTACAAATCTTACTACATTGCCTTTTAAAGATCGCAGGGGGTCACGGATCGGTATGCCTGAACTTTACTTAGAGAGATGAAATTCTCCTTGAATTTTAAGTCCCATCCTATTAAAAGTTTGTGAAAGTATTAGAATTTGGAATGAGGGGCGAAAAGCTATCACGCCATTTTTTCCGACTCTCCCCATCTCCGACACTGGAGGAGGAGGGGGGAAACGGCCCTGAGGCTGGGATCGCCAGATTATGCTTCGCTGTTTTGAATTCAGAATACGAATTAATTAATTCAGAATCGTAAAGTTCATTCATATTAAAAGTTATTAACTTTTTATAAACGCTTGTGTGGGTGTGCAACGTTCCAAACGTTAGCTTATTTTATTTTTATTACCTTGAGTTAATTGCTTTAACGACTCTACTAATGGAATTTGATAAGGAAAAAAAAACTAATTTCGAAACATAATTCAGCAACGAAAAGAAATAACTTCAAATTTTAGTTTGTGTAAATATTCTTAGTTTTTTATTTTGACAACGTTGACTAATGCGGTCGTTTATTTTTATGGCTGATTTATTTAGAGTCGCGTGTATTTCTCTTCGGAGGTGGGCTCAACGGAACTATTATTACTTGCCGACACGGCATCACTCATCGCGCTAATCGTGCTGAATTATTATTATCTTTTATGTAACATAGTTTTGACAGCCAGCCAAGGTTTGTCAACGTTGATGGACATCCCTTATTTTCTAACATACGCGAGGTTAAAAAGAACTCACTATTAAATTAATAACCGAGGTAGGTAGTCTATTTATAAACCTCTCCGAGTTTGCGTTAAAAAAACATCATACCAATCAATTGTTCGATCCAATATTGGACATTTGTATTCTATTTAGACAAGTGGAAGGTGACAGAAAATGGTTTTAATAGGCTGGCGGTGCTTTTGAATGTCTTTATTGTGCTGAGAGGCCGGACGTAAAGCCGCCGCGCCGGGCCGGGTGCCGGCTGGCGGCACGACACTCGCCGCCCGCCTGGCACGCGCGGCCCATACTTGATTTATCACTCCATTGTTGCGGAGCGACGACCCACCCCCACCGGATAAGGCTAAACATTCAATTGCCGGAACGCACCCGAAACGATTTGTTCCCCCCATACTATCGATTGACTATTTCTTCCGGCTGCCAGTATTTAAAGGGTGTTAGAAGAAAGTAAAGTGATGAGAAAGAAGATTTGTGGGGATAAATATATGAATAAATGTATATTGACGGCGATGTCAAGGGTAAAGTTACTTATAGTATGTTCTTTTCGTTTCTGGTAACTTCCTATACGTACTTATCAAAATATTTTATGAGAGACCATTCGTCCCGTTTCAGTTGTTAAAAACCGGGCAAGTTCGTTTTGGACCACGCAAATAAAATAAAACCAATTCAAATAATAGAAAATTAAATTTACTGCGGCAAATCAGATTTAAGAGACAATGCTACTTAAATTGTGTCCATCGTAAAAGGCGCGGTTAGCCAGCTAGTTTTATTGAGTCGTTCTCGGCGCTAGCTCGTAAATATCACTGGGTAATTACTTTCCATTCCCTTTAAATACTTGAAACCCGCGCCGTAAAATAAATAAACTTTTATTGTTACAGAAATGTTTACTATTTATTATGTTTTGTTTAAACTATTATTTTTGTAATTGAGGAAGCATTAAGTTATCATGTGCCACACTCGTTGTATTTAACATTTTTTAATGCTCAATTATAGGATTAGACAATTATTCATGTGTTGTAGTGTAGGTTATTCTTGATCTTATTATACATATATCTTATTTATTATTTTCTGCTTCACATTTCATCGAAAGAATACATACATTCATAAAGAGAGAATAAAATATGAATTTTCCAGTTCGGAACCGGTTTCGGTTAGATTGTTTAATCCGATTACTGATAAAATACTGATTAAAGATATCTTGTGAAAAGTAATGATTGTTGTCGATAAATACTTTTGAAAATAAAATAGGCGCAATAGCTTTTCTTTTAGTAACCTTTTCTGTACCTATGAAATACGAACTTTACACGGTATTAATCTACTTCCTTCTTTTGTCAAAGGCGGTATCTTTTCGTCGGGGTCGATTGTTTACTCAAGTCTTTCCCTCTGTTGGTTTTGTCATCATCACATTACGTAACCCCCCCACAATGGCTAGTTAGTCAGTTTCGATTAGGAACTATTTCAATGGGTAATCAATAATTGATAGCCTTTGAAAATCAATTATTATAATTAATTACGTACCTATCGCAAACCATATCATCATCCTAATGTAACCTATTATTAGATTGAAATAAAAAAAATGTTACAACATATCGAACACCACAATTTTAATCAACTTATGATAATAAATCCACAAACAAGTAACACGTACATAAGTAAGTGTTGTATGTATACTAATGCGACCGTTTTACTTATAATTCTCATTAGCATGTCTTTGTGTCAGACGTGATTTCATCTTCATCTAATGAATACAAAAAACCCGAAGGCGGTTATTGTGTTAGGTTTGAACAATAGGCATACATATTGTGAATACTAATCATGTCGGTACATACGGACAGACGACCCAACGGGGTCGCATCGCTTCGCCTCGTTCCTCTGTTCTAGACTAAAGGCGAGTACAGACATACATCACACACTTGCAGCTACGGCTTTCTATCTTTGGAATGTATGGAAAAATTCAAAGCTGTAAATTACTAATGAAGAACAACGAAACGATCATTATTAAACTAAAATTCGGTCCGAATAATGACTATCTGGACACGGATACGTGTGTCACAATTATCGGATTGCCACTTACGTGATTCTTTACCGAAAGTTCAAAATAAATCTGGAACTGGAAATAAACTTAATCATTAAGTTGCAAGTAAAATAAATTGAGGATTTCGCTGCACATTTTGCTGGATTTCACATCGATGTTTTATGAAATAATTACTAGAAGAGGCAAACAGCAATTATCATCATTAATGATCAGAACTGTAAACATTCGTCAGAAATATTTGTGTGTAACTCATTCAAAAGCGACGTCGTCGTCCTGTCGCTAGTTGACGGCTTAGCGTTAACATTGTAACGGTCCGCTGTCGTCAGTGGCCACTTCTTATAATTTATTAACGACGCGACGTGAACACACGCGTGTCCGCCGCGACATGCAATCCCCTTTGACGATTTGCACATTCTTACGTTACCGTAATAGCTGTAATAACTTGTCATTCATGTAATTGAAGTCAATTATAAGTTCCGTTTCTTTGTTGCCCCCATAAATGTAATATAACTTATCGAAACTAATTATTGTTTCTTGAGCTTGATTGAATTATTGTTTCTTGATTAATAGACAAGGCCCATTCGTGAACATTTTATTGAAGTAGCATACTAGCATACTTGCTGGTCACATAGCACAAGACACAATCAAGGTGAAATTTTATAATTTCTACCTATTTTTTTTAATCACAGAGGTAACGCTATTCGACGACATTTATTTTCAAACGCGGTGGTTTATATGATTTAGTCCTACCGATTCAGCCATTTCACGGTGATCCTCAAAAGATTGCATCTATTCTTTTTATATACCATTCAATTATTTTAAGTTTTGATGTTTTTTGTTCCAGGCGAGTCCCGAAAACAGCAGAAATCCTTCTCCAAGGTACCACGATGCATCAATGGAAGATGTAAGTTTCTGGAACTTTTAATGGACGATTAATTTAAATACTAACGTAATTAACAGAGTTATTGATTAACATTCATTATTTTTACAGGCATCGGACGCAGGCTCTCTGTTCAGGGTGGCGGGCTCGGCAGCTACGGGTGGAGGCGCCAAAAACGAGCTGGTCGCGCGAGGCGGCAGCGGCGGTGCCCTCGCCTTGTCACGTGCGCCCGTGGGAGGCAGCGCTAGTCCCGCGCCGGCGCCGCTGCCGCAGCCCGCGCCCTCGCCCGCGCCCGCAGCCTTGCCGCCGCCTGCGCTACCTCCGCCGCCTTTCCGCGCCGACACGCCGCACCGGCCCAACGGCGCGCACATTCCTGCTCTCGACGGTCACGCCGCCACACAAATACCGGCGCGGCCGGTCGGCGCCGCTGGCCCGGACACACCCGAGCGACCGGCCAGCAACAGCAAGCTGCAGCCGGGCGCGAGAGCCTCCGCAGACAGTCCTACCCCTGCCCCACCCGCTCCCCCTGCGCCCTCTCCCCTCTTCCCCTCGCATACCGCCTACCAATCTCAGTCTCAATCGCACGCTGCCGCCGCGTTGCCCGACTACCGGCACACGAACCATGAAACGCGAACCGAGCCCGCAGAACAGCCCGGGGCGCCGCTGGACCTGCACACACATCACACAGCGCACCACACGCCGCGGCCGCCGCACTTGCCCAGCCCGGCGCAAGCTCCACATCCTAGTCTACAGAGCCGCGTCCCGCACTCGCAGGCGCACCCAGTAATGCCCGGCCATGACGTTCGAAATCAACCGGTCGCAGCTCAGACTCATCCCTCCGTTCCTACCTCGTTTTCGAACCGCGTCAATGGTGTGCCGCAAAGCGTAACACCACATTCGACGCCGTCTTCAATTCCGAGCTGTCTTCCGAGTCAAACTCTCACGGGACGGTCGCTCTCTCCGGCCGCGCCGACCTCTCGCCCCTACCCTACCCCGTCGATCGGGTCTAGTCATGTAAACTCAAGTATAAGTTCCAGTATTCACGGTCACTCAATAGCTTACCAGAGTCAGTCGAGTTTACAGAAACATTCCGTTCCACCTGTGTATTTGAACCGACCGTCACATCTTGCACCTTTCAGCATATCCAACCACATTTCATCCAGTCATATTCAGCCTTCTGCAGCGATTCAACCTCCAGTCCCTCATATGAACCATCCAATAAACAGTCATTCCGTTACAAGTCTCTCCAGTCACCTTCCTGTTATCAACCCCAGTTCCTTAGCGACGTCTACACCAAATCACATTGGTCCTCCGTCAACTTTAGCTTCTATTACAAATACCACGATGTCTTCTTTCACCCCCAGCCTTAAATCACACCCGGGTGTCATGTCGCAACAGCCAACTTCTGTTGCCACGCCCATATCTTCTCATTTACCGAGCAGTCTTGTGGATTCATTACCCACGTCGAGTTGTACTCCCACGAACGTGACACCGGTGTCGACGAGTAGCAGTGGGAACAGTAACCATCCCCTCGCTCCTCCCGTCGTGGATTCGAGGCAAGCTCCGATACCATCTTGCGACCTGCCTGCGCGTACTGAGAGTCCAATCGTATCCTCAACCCTGGCTTCCAATAGTTATCCGCCTCCAGCTGTGTACTCAGGATCTTCGTACCCTCCGCTGTACACACCTTACGCCGCCACAATGCAACTCAGTCCTTACCTGCCACCTGCGGCTGCTTCACCAAGGAACTCGACAGACACGGTATGTATGCTAAACGCTGTAACAAAATTACTCTAAAATATGCCTATGATAATCATAGTACTTAAAATACCAATTAAACAATTAAAATTACCTATTGCATAAAATAAAAGTAAATTATTTTGTAGTTACTGAAGTTCGGTAAATTTTGTATCGTTTAATTTAATTCTCATTTAAATTGTTTTTTTTTTTTTTAATTTTTACAGAGAACGAGTTTATCTGCGTCACCTTTAGTTGCACCGAAAACACCAAAGGGCGTGCGGCCTCACACGCCGGGCTCGACGGGCGCAGCCGGTGCGGCGATCTCGTACTCTCCGCGCGGACACAGTCCGAACAGGGAACGCGAGAGTTTCAGGTACGCAGCACACGCGTCGTTATTAGTACCCGTTCAAAACTAAATTATTATATAAAGAATCCAATTTTTTAAATAAAATCTAAATGCTTTGTGTATTTTCGCGGATTTCGATTGATTTCATCAACCGGATTTACACCGTACGCCGGAGATCGTCCAATGGCCGAAAATGTCCTCTCACACCTTCAATATTCGGTAAGTTTAATTCAATTCGTGTTGTTAGTACTGACTACTTTTTGTGGGCACAGTTTACTATCACGCGATTGATTGAACTAAACGTTTAGCTCACACAACGATGTGGTTAATTTCAGCAGCAACATCAGCAGTTTGTCTCGCAGCACGCCGGCCTCGTCGGCGGCGTCCTTACCATCGCTCGCGCCATCACTCGTGGCGCCACTCGCCGCCCCATTAGCCACACCCTTAGCTGCCCCGTTGCCGGTAATATTATAAACATTTACTGCTCTACAGATACTCGTGAGGTCATGAGCTGATAAAGTGGTGATGAATTATGAAATACGCTAAATAAACGTGGATTCGAATATGAACGAAGGCACGAGTTCACACATGCGCTTAGTTAATCTTCCGCAAAACGCTAACTATAGTCGATCTTATTTATACTTTAAAGGTTCGGACAGAAAGACATGAACTGTATAAACCTCAGGGTCCACTGCCGGTGTCGCTGCCGGGCCCGCTGGCGGCGCTGGCGGCGCCCACGCCCACGCCGGCGGCCCCCACGGCGCCGCACCTGACGCACTCGCTGGCGCCCGTGCCCACGGTGCCCAGCATCAGCTCCAGCGCCAAGCCGCCGGCGCACTGGGGGGTGACGTGAGTACACATGTTGGATTTGCGATGGCTACCTGTTGCAGTATTACTAGGAACACTAGCCCTATTACGGCGCCGCGCTGGTTCCTCCGATGTCCGGTCTGGTGACGTAGAACGCGTCATCTTACTGTAATGGATATTATGCTTGTGGAGAGCTTTATTATATATGTATATTTAATAACGACTGTGTGTATCTTTCAGCAGGCCAACCGGTGCGGAGCGTCCCTCGGGCTTCGCGCCTGCTCCTCCTCTGTTCGGTGCGCCGCTCCCGCCGCCTAATCCTAATCCATTCTCTGCCGAATCACTCTTCCAAAGCAGTAAGTCCTTAGCCGTTTTAAACTAAACCGCAGAAGATAGCCAACTGATACATTCACTTGACAGTTATTGGATTCTATAAATCTTATTTGTTGAGTACAATCTGTTTCAAAACTTTTTGTTGAAAGTGTAGACAAGCCTTGTTCTGGTTAAATAATTCAATTCTTCTCTCTATATGAGTAATCTTCATCTGTATTTTAGAATAGAATAATATTTATTTCTGAGTATCTGGTACATTAAGATGTTAATATTAAACAGTTTCATGTACACTACTGTTGCCGGTATTAAAAAAAAAACTATTATTAATAGATTCCTAATTTTATTTCAGTTATTGAATAGTGATTAAAAAACGAAAGTAAAGGTTGAAAATGGTATTGAATTAGCAATATGAGTATTCAAATATTTAGATTACACTTAGTATGTAAGTGAATGAATTGGCAGCCATTTGTATACATTTTCATCAAATACTGTTGGAACTGAGTGTATAAGTTACAATAGTGATTGTTAAAAGTGGTTGTTGGACATGTAGAGGGGTGCTTTTCAGGCCCGGGTGCAGATCTACTGCGGCGCGAGCTGGACAACCGGTTCCTGGCGGCCGCGGGCGCCGCGTCGGCCGTGCGCACGGAGATGCATCACCACCAGCACCAGCACCAGCACACGCACGTGCACCAGCACCCGCCGCACGCGCAGCACCACCCGCACCAGCTGCTGGTACCGCACGCCCCACTCGTACGTATCCTATACACACTGATGCACAGTGTACACACTCCCATTTTATTCATTCTCTTAAATCGATGATACGACATTCCATCCGCCTGAGAGAAAAGAAAGCTTTTATATATTTTTTTTTTTTTTACAATCAGGCCGCCAAGCAACTAGCGCCGCTCAAAGAACGATGAAATTAAAAGTCAAAGTCAAAATTATTTATTTGCGGTAAATTTGGTACAAAAGGTGGTAAAAATCATACATAGGTAAAGTGCAATGACACTTTTTGCCATAAAGTTATTCTCGTTAATACACCTTCACCAATTCACCACATAGCGACCATTATTTCCTCTATCAATTTGGCTATAAATTGAGCGTCATTAGATTTTTTTTAATCGAAATAATAATAATGTTTATTCAATTGTTTTCAGTTCAAAGATGTGAGCAAAATGTCATCGTTGTATCGCAGCGGCATCGGGCTCGGCTACCCATATTCGTCGAGTCTCCTACACCCAACCGGACCTTACGTGCCTCCCGCGCCGCTTACCACATATGCACCTAAGGTGAATATTCATTCGTTTTTTCTCATCAATATTATCATTTTGTAAATATTTATTTTTTAAAGTTGAAAGCAAGTTCAATATCTTACCAATTCTTTAAAAATAACCAATTGATAATGCATGCACAATTTTAATTTTAAATATTATTGTTCCTGGATCTGTGTAATCAATCATCTTACATGTCAAATCTAATTTTTAAATGTAGCCTATACCTTTCTCATGTCATAATAATTCATTTCTTTACTGACAATTTTCTTGAAATATTTGCTTACGCTTATTTTATGTTTTAATTTGCTCCAACCATTAACCCTGCATCGCATAATGTTAACAGCCCGTAGTGTCAGCCGCAAGCGACTCCGCCTCTAAACCACCACCACGTCCCGCTGTCGCGGTAGGTTTCCTTCTTAGCACTACATTACATACTTCATGCATGCACCTGTTATTTCTATTTGTCGAACTCGACCTGCTCGCACGCCAGGACAGTGACGACGTTTACAATAAAGACTACTAATTATACGACAATATGTTAAGAAAAATATCGTGTCGTGCCGACCCCAACTAACATGGGACAAAGGCAGGAAGATGAATGATGATGATGTTAATATGTTCTTTCTGAAACAGAAAACGGGAAAATGGAATGCTATGCACGTGAGGATCGCTTGGGAGATCTACAACCACCAGCAAAAAGAGAAGACCGGCGGCGGCGTCGTGCCGGGCGGCGGCGACAAGGACAAGCTGCGCGCCTTCCCCGCGCCCGCGCCCCCGCCCCCCGCCTACCGCTCGCCCTACGAGCTGCCGCCCGCGCCCTACCTGCCGCACCACCCGCACCTAGGTACGCTCCGCCGCTACGAGCCCGGCCTCTCCGCGCCCGCGCCCGCTGCCTCTCACCGAGCTGTGCGCGTTTCAGGCGTGTCACCCTTCGGCCGGTACGGGCCCGGCGCCTACCCCGGTGCGCCGCCCTTCGGCCTCACGGCGTACGGCCGCGACCTGGCGCTGTCCGGCTCGCTGCACGGCGTGCACCACGCGCCGCCGCTGGGCGCGCTGCACGACGCCTGGCGCACAGTGCGCCCGCCCGCGCCGCAGGCCCAGGCCGAGGCGCGGCGCGAGCACGACGAGCGCGAGCGAGCCCGGCGCGAGCGCGACGAGCGAGAGCGGCGGGAGCGCGAGGAACGCGAGCGGCGGAAGGCGCGCGAGCAGCGCGACCAGCGGGACCGCGAGATGGAGCGCGCCCGCGCCCGCTCGCCGCTGCGCAACGGCGCGCCCGAAGCCATCAAGGAGGAGCGCAAGGAGCCGCCGCGTCACGCGCCTCCCTCGCTGCCCGCGTACCCGCCGCCGCCGCCGTGGGACCCGTACCGCACGTTCGACCCGCTGCAGCACATGCGGTTCGCGCCGCTCGTGGAGGCCGCCATCCGCGCCGAGGAGGACCGCGCCAAGATGCTGAGCGCGTACGCGCACCACCAGCAGCTGAAGTCGGCGCCGCTGCTGCACCGCGGCCTGCCACCGCACGCGCCACTACCGCCGCTGAGTTCGCACGCGCCGCTGAGCTCCCACGCACCGCTCAGCTCCCACGCGCCGCTCAGCTCGCACGCGCCGCTAGCCCCGCTGGCACCTCTGGCCCCGCTCGCTCCTCTCGACCTGCTCAAGAAGGAAGAGCCGCGATGATAGCGATTCGGCGCAACCGCCGAATCGCCGAGTGTGTACATAGAGTAGCGTAAACGACGTCGCAAGTGAGAGTACGACTAATTTAATGTATATCGTTTCGCATTATCGGTTTAGAGAATTATTTATTGTAACGTCGCTTACTGAACGATGGTTGTCGGTTCCGCGGGCCGCGTCTCGCCGGTATGGGACAGTGTAGTGGCGAGACGGACTAGCGGATCGGAGAGGGTGGTGCGAGTGCACGCTTTCTCGACATGTGCAATATTGGACGAGAACACGCGGCGCTCGTCGCCGCCGGCATGTACACTACTGCTTGTTTATTTACATGAAAATATCTATCGAGTTGTTATTGTGACCATTATTAGTTAATTATACATGAAAATTGCTGATTATTGTGAAGGATAGGATTATCGGAATCGCTATCGATATAATTATACATATTTATATATACTTATAAATAAAATGTAAATATTAGTATGTAAATTAGCGTTAAAATATAGAATTGGTTTATTTAACGTCATAAAAAAGAAAATCCCATAAATTATTATTGCATCGGGAGTTTAATTTTCACTTCCGTTAAAAATCTCAATGGTTTTTCAATTGTACCAGTGGAGTTTTATTTATTTATTTATACTCCTATTAGTGAACACAATTTCAGGTATAGCAGTTATTTCATTTTAATGCATTTAAAATATGTGATATTATTGTATTGTGAAATACATTTTGTCTGACTTCAAAGTAGTGTCTATTCTCAGGTATCTAGATGTAACAGTAATACAATAATGGTTGGATTTGTATTTATCATAATTGTTGTGTTTATTTCAAATTAAAACAAGCAAAATATTTTAAAAATGATTGTTTAGTCACCTATATCATGACATGTACTAGTAAACTCTTTATGTGCCATTGAATCAATATTAAAAGGGCATTGAGTCAGACAAAATTGGATTTAGGATCTGTCATTACAGATTCATCTGACGGTTTGTGTTCTTAAAATCTCAAGATTGACTCAGAATTATTTTAGTTTATTCAAAATCATTCTGTATACTAAAAAGTAAATGAAAGCTTGGTGCGATTCAGAAAATACCATTAAAACTTTTGATTTTTATACCAATAAGATTTTTTTTACATCCCTTTCTCCCATCTAAATAATGTACGAAGCAAATTGTTTCCTGAAAATATAGACTGTTTTCCATTAGCTACAACTTACTGCTCCATCTCAAAAATCCTTCCTGTATGATAGAATGTTGTCATAAGCAGCTGTGCTCAGTAAAAACCCTACTTTCATCAGACATTTCCCTCCCGACTCATTTCGAGCATGGCCAATCTCAACAGAGATTAGCATGTAAGTAAGCATGAGTCTTTATTCCCTCCTGCTCCCTCCCGTTTGTCTCTAGTGGAGGCAGTTCCGACTACTTTCCCCATCTGGCACCAACTTCCCTGTATAAGTGGATGAGTAACTGTTCCACAGGTAAGAATTCGGACGGAAAAGTAGAGTCGAAGACCTATTGGTCTTCTACTCTACTTTTCTTTTTTTTCACTAATATCGTATGAGTTGGAGGTTCCCGTACCTATGAGTCTAACTTGGGTGTGCCGATTTTCTAACGATATAAATCATAGCAGTCATAAAAGCTTGCCTGACTCACCAGATATCGAATCCAAAAAAAATATCCTGTATCGGTAAAATGGGGTGAACCGGAACGAACCATCGATATTAGGTATAGTAAAGTATTTTCACAGTAATTAAATGATATTGGTAGCCTGAAAGAAGGATCTACAAACATAAAAAAAAACATGAATAAGAGTATCTTAAAACAATAATAATTCCAAAGCCTTTTTAGTTACGAATTATTAGAATTCAACATTGAAATCCTGTTCAGTTTTGACCTATTCACCCTCGCATCACTATTCATCCTTGCATCTATTCACTCCGTTTTCCCTGAGCGATAATGTCGCTGATATGGATCAAGTACTTTAGAGAAAAATAAAACTTAGAAAATAAAAAAATTGTGAATCAAAAGTAGTGCCAATAATTTACACCTAGATTTTTAAGAAAAAAATAATCGATATTTCTCTGGATGTGTCCCGTTACAATTTATTTCCAGTATTTTATCTATACCAGCCCCCGTAGCATGACCAACGTAGACAAAGATTTCTTTGACGGAAGAATCGACAAAATGACAGACTGTCGATACAATGACAAATTTCTTTGCACTATCTGTTATTTTGTTGATTCTTCCGTCAAAGAAATCCTTGTCTACGTTGGTCATGCTACGGGGGCAGCTGCTCTATCCGTTAGTTAGTGTAATAAAACAGGGTTTTTTTTATAAACATTTTTTTCTTGAAATCGAGGTCATAGATTCTTTAACCGCTTTGTTCGCCAACCCTATAGTCCCGAATTTAACCATAAAAAAACTTAGTTCATTTATACGCGCCTGACTTATATTCCTCTCTTTTTATGATCTCTCTCTACTCTGAGTAGACGAGGTAGCTCTTCTACTATTTCCAAAGTCACTCAGACTGCCCTCTGTTTTGATTACGCGGGTTCGACTCCTGCACGGAACATATTTGACAGTACATGCATGACTTTCGTAGGCAGTCGTTCCGTTCTTGGTCCGCATCAGAATTGAAGAGTTGGAACCACTAACCGGGAAAGATACTTGGTACAAAAAAAATCAAGATTGGCAGAATTTTAAACCTCACGGATCAAGCACCCAGAGTTCAACGTAAAAATCTATGATAGTAGTATCATTTTACATCAATAGATCCTTCATGCTTTAAATCATTTTTTTTTCTTTAAATCCAGGGTAGCCCGCGAAATTCATATTTTCTTACGTTTTTTGCAATTTGCAGGTCAGTGTTAAGTTGTATCATCATCTGCCTAGCCTTTTCCGAACTATGTTGGAGTCGGCTTCCAGTCTAACCGCCGATGCAGCTGAATACCAGTATTTTACATGGAGCGACTGCCTATCTGACCTCCACAACGCAGTTATTATAATAACCGGGTAATACGATACCAGTGTCAGGTTGTATGTTGATTAAAATATGATTCGCGACCGTAACAACCCCTTAAGTTAATTTAATCCTTTTGAATGACTTTTTTATGAAATAGTCATTCAATTTAGAAAGAAAGTAATAAAATCGGAATTTCGCGAGCTACCCTGGCGGACTGGCGCTTCCTCCGCTTTCAAAAAGCAGCATTCTTGTATGTGCTCTTAAAGTGACACCTAATTCCAATAGTATCCCTTAGAGTTTGTGAAAACGAGCATATTACGCATTGAGTTAGGTATCCCTTAGTTAAAACGGGCATTAAGCATTCAGTTAGGTGTCACTTAGTCTTGGAGAAACGCGCATTAGGGTTAAGTTAGGTTAGAATTGTGACCCCAAAGGCAAAACAGCCAAGTTGCTTACCGAAGTTACTCCCGCCAACCGCGTTTTCAACACATTGCCGACTGAACGTTTGCTGCTTTACTACTCGCGTTCGCTTTTTTATACTTCGCCTGAACCCATTCCCCGGAGCCTATTTGAATAAATAAGAAAATGGAATGGGCCCACTTGCTTCTATTTTTTTTTTAATTTGATATGAGCTTGTTTTTTGCTTTTCAGTGGGGTTTTTTAGTTTTTTCAATTAAGAACTTTTTTTTACAAAGTTAGTTAGGTTTATAGGATCTTTCTAACCATGGGTAACATTCTCCTAGCGTCTTTCCCACTGGCGTAACATTCAACTAGGGTGGCCGTCCGGATTTCCCCTAGTTTGGAGGACGTCCGGGGGCCGACTAGGCGGGATTTTTAAATGTCCAGTTAAAACCCGGACACCCTCACCCATCGGGGGAATCCAGGCCCCAAGCCAAATTTGTGTAATGCGTGTGGTGTGTGTATTGTGCCCCGAACAGGGCGCAAAATTAAGTGTTGCCATTCTGCAGTTTTTATCTACAGGAATGCAAAAATTTTTGAGCTTGCTTCGCTCGCTCTCGCATCCTCCGTTCTCTTGTGATTGGAGTAGATACCCAAATGCATATTTCTGTATGAAAGGTAAGTTATGAGACCTATGACTAGCCCTAGTCTAGAGCTGCCATACGCTCCTCTTGGTAGACCAGGACATAGTCCGATTTGAAACAATGTGTCCCGGTACCGTTAGTTGATCTACCAGAGCCATCGTGAAGTTTCACGCTCGCTCGGCTCGCATTATTGTTAAAAACAACCTTTTATGATCAGTGTAAGTTAGAATTTGTGTTTAGTCAAACAAAACTTGTGATTTTTTGGTTTCATTTTGACACCTTTGGATGACACTTTCTGATGTGACATTTGCAAGGAACTGTGCATCTAGGTTTTTTATATTTAATACATCAATACTTCTATATCAGATTTAAATTAAACAATTTTATTGTATGCTCGCACTATAGCATTTATTATTGTAACTGAGGGTAAAATTTACATAAATATAAAATCATCTACTGTTGATTGAATTAATTTATTTCCTGTACCATACTTGAAGAGTTTTCATTCGTTTTACTTTCTTCTGTAATTGAAGAACTCCATAGAGCAAAGCTTCAGCTGTTGGTGGGCATCCAGGCACATAAATATCCACAGGAACTATGCGGTCACAACCTCTGTGAATCAAATACAGAGAAAATAAATAAATTAACAACAGCAAGTGCTTTTCTTTTGCATTAAGAAATTTCTCAGTACCAGCCCTAGCAGCCCAGGGTTTGGAGTTGTGTTTAGTAGATGGGACTTAAAAATAACTAACAATTTGACGAAATGTGGGTGTAGGTACACCTGTAACCCTTCAGTTAAAACAAATGATGTTATGTTATGTCAAAAAAACAAACTTTGGTCTTGTGTTGACAATTAAACAAGTTGATTCCTTACCTTACAACAGAGTAAGAGTAATGGTAGTAACCACCACCATTTGCACAGCTACCCATAGAAATTACCCATCGAGGATCAGGCATTTGATCATAGACTTTCCTCAAAGCAGGAGCCATTTTGTTAGTCAAAGTACCAGCTACAATCATCACATCAGACTGCCGGGGAGATGCACGGAACACCACACCATACCTTGAAAATATAAAAAAGTGTGAATTATGACAGGTGAATGTTTTTATTACAATATGAATCTACAAATCCTTGGTGGATTTTACAAAATTGGCTATAATTTCAGTCAAGGCCACAAATTTTTGAAAAGATTGCTAGTATGTACCACAAATAAATTCTTTGCCTGTATTTATCTCCAATCATCTACCTAGCTTTTTCCCAACTATGTTAGCATTGGCTACCATTCTAAACAGATGCACCTGAATACCAGTATTTAAATGGAGCGACAGCCTATCTGACCTCCACAGCCCAGTCAGTACGTAATGGGTAATACAATACCCATTGGTAAGACTGGTTGTCGAACATATTTGGGCCACTACCCGACTTTGGTAAGTGCTGCTTAACCTTGACGATCGACCCGTGTAGCTGTTAATAATTTATCTAAAATATTAGTACACTATTCCTCTAATCTAACTTACATTGTCTGTCCACCATACAAGTTTGTAAAGGGATTTTATTGATTAATTCAGTTACAATTAGTAATATTTTATCTAGATACCTGTCCATGTCGTAGCGAGGGGCAGCGATGTGCATCATCTCCACGGCGCAACAAGCGAGCCCAAAGGTCATGGGCCAAATTGAACCCTTTCTTCCCCAATTCAATAAGTCGTCAAGCCTGGCCACTGCCATCTCAGCCATGTTATTAGCATCTTGAAACGGCGAGTACGGTCGTGTTTCATTTGGCTTGGGAGCGGGTAAATGAGTTTGCCTTATCTGGTCTACTATGGGCGCAAAACCTCCCTTCTTGACAACAGACAAAAGCGTTGAAGGAGCTGTGGCTCCCAAAGCTTTAATAGCCTGCATCATGCCTGAAAAATACGTAAACACAGAACCTCACTATAATGTCATCGCAATATCAACAAATCATTTTCTTGGAACTTGGGTTCGCAGCGCACTTACAATATTAACGCATTAATCAACTATATTCCGTTTAGCACTTAAATACGCAGTTTCACTTAAAAACTAAACGATTGAAAAATCTATAAAAGAAGGTGCCAATTTTACGTAATTTGTGATACGTTCACAAAGACAGAATGATACTTTGAAAATATTTTAGAAATTCTAGACGACGATGCTGTTGATTTAGTTATTAATACAAGTACACAATTTGTTGTTAGTATATTGTTGTGCTAATAAAGAGCTTTGATGCTAACATTAAAGTTTTCCATCGATTCAACCTTGCGAAACTTACCTAGCTTCGTAAACAAATCATGTTATGTCAAACTCGAAATATTAAGGGGCGTTTATACTATCGGAGCGATAAATCGATATCCACGAGCAAAGAGTTCAGAGGCTGTGGCGATCCGTAGTCAAAAACTAAAATTGAAGGCAAGAAAAGCACTTTGACTCGCATTTCAGCGATCCCATCTTCCTATCACGGAGGGCTCGACTGTTCTGGGGCAGTCAAATCTATTTCTTGGTCAAAGAATCAAGCCTTCTGGGCACTTTCCACGTTGACAGCGATGCGAACGAAATTTTTTGACGCCTTCAATTTTTTCCGTTATTGAAACATGTACATACATACAGACGCCAGCACATCAAGCTACTACAATCTGTCAAATTTCTTATCGCTAAAGCTTTAGGTTCAAGGTTGATTGGGAAAATTTGACGGTTTTGGGTAGCTTTAGCTGTATAGTAAATAATGTATGCGCCGAGGTATTTTTGACAGAATAGAAGTTTACTGTTCGGCTGTTTTTTTCATGGTAGCTTTGTCGTAGCTAAAAGCCAGTAAACCAGTACTGGTAAAATTTATTAAATCATGCTGTCAACATTGTCAGCTGATGAAGTTTTTGAATCGGATTTCGTTTGAGTTTTTAAGTTGTTGTGTCGAGTCTCGAGAAGTCTCTAAAGATGCGTAAAGTAAGTTATTTATTTTGAGATTTAAATTATTTTAAAAGGATTTTCTGTTATATACTAAAAAATCATACATTTAATTTGGTACAGGCGAAGAAATGGTTCAAACCAATGTTTGATTTTGATGATGAAGAGAAATCACCAAAGAAATTTAAAAGGGAATCACAGAAACACATCTTTCCTGAAGATATTGAGCCAGTAGAAAATAAGGTATGTTTGTAAATTCTTACAAATTTGGTGAGCCAAAAACCCCTACTTAAAAATAATTTACTTCAAGGTCTTGGATTCAAACTCAAGCCAGAAACCTGTTATCATAACAGATCATAAACATTGGATGAAAACATTTGAACCTGTAAATGTAGAAGATTTAGCTGTAAATAATAAGAAAGTGCAAGAAGTGGAAGAATGGGTGAAGACAGTGAGCAACAACAATAACAGTGATATGCTCCTCATGACTGGGCCTGTTGGCTGTGGGAAAACCATAACTTTACGGGTGCTGGCCACTAAGTATAATGTTAGAATTACTGAATGGATTACCCCTGTGGATATTGACATTCCTTCTGAAAATGGTAATTTATCTCAGTTCTATTTTACTAATTGCAAGAATAACTAATTATTTACATGCAACTCATTGTCAGCAGTTAGTTACACAAGACGAAAATAATAATTTGCCAGTTTAATAATAATTCCTTTTTTTATATTTTTAAATGTTTTTTTATATGGTTTTTGTTAAGAAACATTTAAAAATGTAATTTGTATGTAGGAAAATAAATAAAGGAAATATAATTCCTGTTATGTTTTCTTTTTCAGGAGAATTTGAATTTAAACAAAAACAATCAGTCAGATTCCTGGATTTTATATTAAATGCTGCCAATTTCACATCTCTGTTAGATGATAATAGTCGAAAATTGGTATTGGTAGAAGATTTTCCTAATACCTTTTTGAGAACACCATCAGAATTTACAGAAGTGTTACAGTAAGTTATTTGAATGTTGTTTCTGAATGACCATCAGACCAGAAGGTATAAACCATGTGATTTCTTTTGATTATCTACAGGCAATTCAGACAAAGGGCAAAATCACCAATAGTCTTTATTTGTTCAGAAAGTCATACAGATAATAAGAATTCTGCTGCCAATATATTCACACCAAGTTTGAAAGAGCAGTTCAAAATAGATCATATTTCGTAAGTATTGGCTTGATTTCTCAGCTTTGGTATGCAGTTATGAGAATCAATAATATTACTAATAGTTGCACTTTATGTAAATGTTCTATTTAACAGGTTGAACAGTGTTTCACCAACAAATCTAAAAGCTGCTCTAAAACGTGTTGCTGGTATAATAAGCAAGAAGCACACTGCAGTTTATAACTGCCCTACAGCTGAGGTTATAGAATGTGTGGTCAACTCTTCAGCAGGGGATGTCAGATCGGCTGTATTAAATTTACATTTTGCATGCTTGAAAGGTAAGTCCAATATCAATCCCCAACCTATACAATTTTTTCGCTCTTTACCTACATGCTCAAATTATTAACAATGCTTGTTTTAGGAGGATCTAAACAAAGCATGGACACCAGTATAGTACAAGGAAAAGAATCAAAAAGTAAAGGCATTAGAAAGAAAAATCAAACTTCTAGTAAATTTATGTCATTAGGAAAGGATCAAACAGTAAGCATCTTACATGGAGTTGGCAGAGTATTAAATCCTAAAGGTATTTCTACTATAGTTAAAAAATGTAAAAACAATTTAAAAAACCCCTGATGGCATTAAGTTTTCTTTTCTTTTCAGTAATAGACACAGAAACTGGCAGTAAAAAGTTGTCACATTCTCCTGCAGATATCATTGAGCAGTTCATAAGTCAGCCCATTTCATTTGTAAATTTTCTGGAAGAAAATTACTTGCCTCACTTCTCAAATATAGATCATGTTGACAAAGCTGCTTCGGCCATCAGTGATGCAGATTTCATGCTTGCAGAGTGGAGGGTAATTAACCTTTTTATTGGATTTAATTAATTGCTGTCTTGTATTTGCTGTACTATGTATGTATTTAATTTCATATAATTGTTACAGGAGAAAATGTGCCAAGAATATGGTTTGTATACTGCGGTCGCCAGTTTGATGCTAGCTAATAAAGCACCAGTATCAGCATGGAATCCAGTGAGGGGTCCAAAAAATATGAAGATACAATACCCGTTAGTATAATAAATATTATTTATATTATTTTATATGGTATACTAGCTGTGCCCACCTTTGTCCGCGTGAGATTAGCGGTGTGAAATATACTTTACAACCTAAAACCTACCAACAATAAATAAAAAAATTCATAAAAATAGGTCAAGCCATTTCGGAGGAGTGCGACCACAAACACTGTGACACGATCATATATAAGATTTTCCAGTGGTAAAGCCATTTTAGGTTGATCATGCAAAAATCAACTCCCTACTTGAACTTGATAGCTGATTTACTGTTTCAGGTCTGTTCGTGAGCTCCTGTTGTTAGAAGAAAACCATTTATACAAAGGAAAAACACTAGTCTCAGATTACCAAACATATTGTAAAATTATTGCAAATAAAACTGGAACCTGATGCTTTGTACATTATTTGAACTTCTTTATATTCACTATTTATGATGTGATACTAGCTAGACTAATAAATAAAATACATCAAGATCCTTAAAATATGTATATTATTTATTGTAACATAGGATGATGATACATTCTGAATTGTAGAAAACTTTTCTACTTGACATTGGAAACAGGATCTTTGGATCTGGGAATAAAAATAGTCTGATTATACTAATACAATTTATTAGCAAACACAAGTCAATTTTCCTTGGATATTACAAATACATTTATTAATACATTACACTTCACACTGTAGTAAACTCATAGTTTGATACAGTTCATCTGCATTGATCACTCACTCAGTTGTTTCCATTTTGCAAGCTTTTATAAAGAAATGTCTTATTAAAAACTTATTCAAATATAATATGGTGCAAAGTCATAGTACACAAATACTTACCTGCACATATCGCCATTATTATAAAGTCTACAATGTAATTATACTGGAATCGACCATAAAGATGGGAAACAGATTATACTTACCTCAGGTGTTATTTCTGGAACATGTACCATTGAATGATAAGTTTGAGAGCCTCCCATTATTAGATAGGTCAAATAGTCTGTTGTTTGTATTGGTGTATTGCATGCATAGCGAAAAGGGTGTGTAGTGTTTTTGTATGTGTGTGTGAAGGAGTTATCGGGAGGAGGAGGAGGAGGACCTGGAACGTCGGCGACGAGGCGCCGCGCGGGGAGAGCGCGAGCGTGAGCGACGTCGCCGCGGCGGGGAACGGCGCCTAGGCGGTGGGCTGCGGCGCCGGTACCTGTACGCAACAATGAAACATCGTAATTAGTATGGCATTACCTGTTCCCTCATTCCTCAAAGGATTTGCTGCTAAATATGCCAGATTTGTAAAATCTGGTATTGGAGTCAGTGAAACTGGCCATAAATACTAACCGAGGAGGCGAGTGTCGTCGAGGCGGGGCATGTCTGGGCGGCGGAGGGCGCGGGGAGGGCCGACGTGGACGCGACGGTATCAACACCGGCGCCGCTGTAATTTCTTGACCGTCGATCTGACCTGCAATAATGGAAGTGGGCATTCTGTTTTACAGCTTTTATTGTAACTGGGCTACAATTATCGATAAAAAAACCATTTGTCTGTAGCTGTAAGATTTTAAAAGGTCTTGTATTATTTACCTCCATCCATATGCTTCATGGCATTCTCTGCCTCGTCAGCATTACTGAACTCAACATATGCATAACCCCGTCCATTGTGAGGATGTAATCTGTCCATGGGAAACTCTACTGCTTTTACAGTGCCATATGTTGAGAATATCTCATGAACATGATCTCTGGAGACGTTCAAAGTCAAACGTCCTATATGAATTCTTGTGGGTCGTGGTGCTGGGGAGCGCTCACGCTTTTTGCGGCCAGGAGATCTGAATAGAAATATTCTGATTAATTTTTGAAGCAAGCAGTAGTCATACTTTATGAAAATATTATTAATACTAGAATGAACAGCAATAAAAAATAGTGTGAACAGTATAATATAGTCTAAGTAGTATTATGAGTTTGTCTGCGTTTACAACAATATGTATTATATTTTCAAATAATCATCTTCTTACCTATCATGTTTCTCCTTGCTTTTCCCCTTGTCATTAGATGAGGGAGCAGCCAATTTCTTCTTATCAAGGGGTGATCTGTCTCTTACTTTATCTCTATCAGGCTCACGGCGATCCTTCACGGGACTCTTGTTTGGGGAAGTCCTGAAATCGGTGACAAAACAGTTAAATTTTCTAGTGTTATGCACATAATGATAACTGATCCGAAAGGGGCATATGGGTATACCAATGAAATTGCCAAAAAATTAATTTTAAAATGCATGATTTTTGTCCCAATTTACCACCGTTTCCCTAAATTCTAATTAACTTTTAAAACATGACAACATCTTTGGCATAAGTATGTTCATTTGTCAATTGTTTTTATGATGTCACTACTAAGTCCCTGTGTCACGAGAAGCTATAAATTTTGTAAATAAAGAACTTATACCAAGTACCACTTAAAACAAATAATATATATTTTAGCAATATAAAGTGCTGTCATCTGTTTTGTGGTAATGGAATGTGTCTGACTTATGGAACATAACATTTTTTGAAGTAAGTTTGTGCTGTTTTCGCGGATTAGTTTATATTGTTTTTTCTAATCAGTTTAGTTTTCTAAGGTTGCAAACCCCTGAATGTGTGTTTACAAAATTTATAGCTTCTCGTGACAGTGACTTTAGAAGTGACCACCCGTGCCTGTGTATTGCCATATAAGTTTATTGCTTTTTGCTCATTTTATGTAAGTTGGTGCTTTTTTTTACTTGTTCTCCAAAAAAGGATTACATAAATAGAATCTAATCTCAATACCTAATAATGCCCTCATGGGGCGGACAGGTTTTGTTTTAGCATTTGAATTTAAAATTTATAGATAAAAGATCAAAAAGTAATCAATGTTGGTAATGTCAAGACTGTGTACTTATACATACTTTTTTTTTGGTCTGGAGCGGTCATTGTTGCTGCTGCTGCTGCTCGACGAGCTAGATGATGAAGAGGAGCGCGAGGAGCTGCCCGAACTGCTCGACGACGACCGGGAAGATGAGCGCGATGAGCTGCTCCCTGAAGAACTATACGACAACCAAATATTAGCCGAATTACAACAATCTATTATGTTTTGGATTTCATCAGGATTTTGTATTGAATTGGATCGGTTTGGGGGATGTAAAGATGAAACGTAGGTATAAAAAACATAGTTCAGAAACATAACCTAAGTAAATAACTAACACAAATATCTTCCTCTAGGGATATTAATGCATAACATACCTGCCACTACTCTCACTGCTGCTAGATCCTGAATCACCTTTCTTCTTCTTGGTTTCCCGTGGTTTTTTTTTCTCCTTTTCCGCTACCGCTGAAGGTGATTTTGTCCGCGCCCTAAAATCACATTACACATAATCAAAACAGTTCAATTAGATTTTATATAATCAAATCGGATAAAATACATACATTTCAAGGCGATAACGCGATCAGATTGATATTTATTTTACTGTAAGCATAAATCAAATTATTTCTCTAGCGTCGCCGTGATCTGAAATGATCGAATGAAACGAACCACGAACGAACCAGTCGAACCACTAAATTTTTGAATGAATGAAAAAACTATAGAGTATTATAGAAGACATTTTCGGAAGAGTATTCTCGATAGTCCACGTGTCAATTGTTAAAAAAAAGTTTTTAATGGTCTCCTATAACTGTTTTTATTGATCAAAATCATAGAACAGTCCAACTACTAATTTATTAACTGCTTTCGAATGAAATTTGATGTTGTTAATCTAAACTTTATGTCTCGATGTTAATAACCATAAACTTTCTCAATCATTTTAGCATTTATGCGATTTTCTGGTAACATATGCTGTAAGTTCATTATTTATATTAAATAAACAGTTGCCGTTTTGCAGCACTCCGGCCTCGAGTGTACTACCCTCAGAACAATAACTGTTCTGAGGTACTACTAAACCTTTTTTTCTTTACTAAATGGGCCTGCTCTTTACCTCGATCACGCCTGTTGGAAAGCGATAGATGAGGTCTATGATGGGACGAGCGTACCTAGAAGATGCCTTTTCACTATTGCTTTGAAGGCTGACGGGTTAAATGTGGGAGGGAACACAAATGTCGACAGACGTCAGCACATCAAACTGTCAAATTTCTTTAATAGATTCTCAACTTTGTCGCTGAAGCATTAGGTTCACCGTTCAAGGAGGATTAGAAAAATTTTACAGTTTCGGGTAGCTTGAGCTGGCGTCTGAATTTACCAAGTTTGACAAAAATCAATGCAAATTTTCATGACAAGCAACGCCACCTTGAACTGCATACTAAAAGTGGTCACACTATACTTGGTTTGTACATTGCACAGAGCATCATTTAAATACTGTACATTGTCCTTTTGGCGCTTGTCAGGAAAAGGCTGCTGAAAAAAATGTGTATAAATTGTCTGAGAACCATGCATTCGGTTGCCACTTGCCATACGTCCGGAATTTTCCGGAAAATGTTCGACATTTCCATAAATTTGAATTTTAAAACCGTCTAAGTTTGATAATATTAAAAATATTGTAATGAAATCATCAGCATCACCTGCATAGGTATATTAAATGTACATATAATAATCTATGTATCGTTTATGATTTATATTTTGAGCACACCGCATTTGCTCGCACGAGGTCGCACGAGGCGGCGCGGCGGCCGAAAACATGACATGCGGGGTTGCGATAGTCGTGGAGAGGATCCGGCAATTGGGTCTCGAGGTCGCATTGCACAAGTCCGAGGCCATGTGTTTTCATGGGCCTCGGAATGCGCCACCGTCGGGATCCCTACTGACGGCAGGAGGGATTTCCATCGGCGTCGGGTCGACGCTGAAGTACCTGGGACTCGTCCTCGACAGCCGGTGGAACTTCGTGGAGCATTTCCGACGTTTAGCCCCTAAACTGGAACGGACCGGGGCTGCCTTCAAGCGGCTCCTGCCCAACCTGGGGGGTCCAAACGCCTCCTGCCGGAGGCTCTACGCGGGGGTCGTGCGGTCCATGGCCCTTTACGGGGCCCCGGTGTGGGCGCGTTCTCTGAGGCGGCAAGCGGCCCGCTACCTGAACGCGCCCCAAAAGGGGATAGCCCTAAGGCTAGTCCGGGGGTACCGCACGATCTCCGGTGAGGCGGCGAGCCTCCTTGCCGGATTGCCACCATGGGATCTGGAGGCGATAGTCCTCGCGCGCCTTCACGAATGGCGCGCGGAGGCACTACGTTGGGGGGAAACTCCGCTGCCGCGGCAAATAGCCGCTCAGCGGACAGACCTCCGGCGCGATCTCATGGTGATATGGAGAGAGCGACTGTCGCAACCCCGTGCAGGGCACGCCACCATAGTAGCGATAAGTCCCCTCTTTGAGGAGTGGCTAGAGAGGCGCCACGGCGCCCTCACCTTCCGCCTGACGCAGGTCCTCACCGGACACGGTTGTTTCGGGAGGTACCTGCACCGAATCGGGCGGGAAGAAACGCCCGGGTGTTTCCATTGTGAGGATCGTCCGGAGGATACGGTGCAGCACACTGTGGAGGCCTGCCCCGCTTGGGCGGAGCAGCGCCGTGTCTTCGTAGAGGCGATCGGCGGCGGCGACCTCTCGCGCCCGGCCCTGGTTCAAGCCATGGTCCGGAGCGAGAGGGAATGGGAAGCCGTCACTTCCTTCTGCGAAGCAGTCATGCTAGTGAAGGAGGTGGCGGAACGTGAGAGGGAAAGAGCCTCACGTCCCAGCCGCCGCGGGAGACGCCCTGGGCGCCGGGGGTCACGTGGTGGCCCCCGGCCACCGTAGGCGCGGGCCTGTGGAGTGCGAGTTATGGGCTAGCTCGCCGTCCAGCCGTCTTATGACGACAGGCCGTGTCGACGGCGCGTTCGTGTTCCACGCGCGCCTCAAAGAGATGTCAGCAACCACGTGGACCCCTACGGGCCGATGCCTGCCAGGGCTGCGGGACTGTTCGAAAGAGATACCGCGGCCCTGGAACACAAAGGGCAAAGAAGGAACATGGATGGGTTTTAGTCAGTACAAATCTGACACTCCCTTCCAAGACGACCAAGCCGACGGCCGGACAGCAAGCTAGCCCATAACTCGCCGTCCATGATCCGGATCTAAGTTGGTCTGAGATTGGGTTCTTTTATTGCTCAAAATCAAAAAAAAAAAAAAATGTTTAGTTCGACAATGACTAACTTCAATCGAAAATTGAATAATCACACTGGTAATTGAACGGGTATCAGGCCAGGGCTCATCGTAAAAAGGCGATTATAGGATTTATAGGGCACCCCGACTTAATGGGTTATAAGATTAGAATTACTGTACTGTCTGGAAGACACGGAGCGCGGCATACGCTGGCCGAGTGTGCCGCGTGGGATGAGCTGCGCCGTGCCCTCGTTACAGAGGTAGGAGGAGACCTGTCGCTGCTGACCGTTATTTTTGAGTACAGTTACTTAGTTTGATGTACAGAATGCTTGGTAGACGACTTCGTGAAGGGTCCGTTTACACCTGGTATATTATCGTAAAAGTAAATCTATACATTCAGTCAAAAAGTATCGGGAATGGATTATTTGTTTATGGTTCCAAATTCAATTTTTTATTGTTAGATTGGCACAATTGTTTTCCATTTTGGCGCGGAGTTTGAGTTGCATCTGTTATTTAGATTAAATACAGTGATGTTTTTATTTAGATCATAATAATATCTAGTGTGTATTGCGAATTTCATAATGGACAAAAACATCGAACAAAGAGTTTGTCTTAAATTTTGCATTGCCAATGGAATTTCGTGTTCGGAGTCCCTGAAAATGTTACAGAAGGTTTACGGTGAATCGACTTTATCAAAAACACGTACTTATGAGTGGTAGTGTGGTACAAAGCATTCAAAAGTGGTCAAGATGTCATGGAAATTTTGCCTCACTGTCGATTCTTCCGTCTAAAAAACCCGTTTCTACGGTGGTCATGCTACGCGGGCTGGTAGGCCATCAACGTCTTTAAGGCGACATTAAGTGCTAGCGACCTTGAGCGAGTATTCGAGCCATCGCCCGCAAGGGCTCCCGCTTCAACGCGCACCAAGTTTTTTCGAAAAAACAACCCTCCTTGATTTATCAAACACAATACAAATAAAAGTCGTATACTAAAATATGGCTCATTAATTGTCTTTTAGATGGTCAAATTTTCATGCAAATACGCCCGATAGTTTTTGCGTGATTATCGTTTTTTTGCCCGCGTTAGACATTACTTTACAAATTAATTACACTATGTTATAAAAATATAATTTCACATTTTCACATATCAAATTATGAAGAAAATTGTCTAGTATAACATATATTTTTTTCAAAGAAATAAGACTACAAGTTTAGACGTGATGTTCAATTTAAAAACGTTAAAAGTCGTATATCTGCGCCTTAACTGAAGCTAACATCACAAAAGTGAAGGAAACAGTGACTGAAAATCCTCATTCAAGTTTGAGAGAGATAGCCGCTGAACTTTGTGTCTCACGAGTCGGTTAGTCCCAAAAGACCTGAATTTTCTCCAACAACTCAATCGCACAAGAGTCGCTGAGGACATGCTAGAACGAGTAAATTCCGACCCAACATTCATGAAACGCATTGTTATTAGTGACGAAACGTGGGTTTACGAGTTTGCCATGCAAACTAGTTAACAAGCTTCTGAGTGGCGCCAAAGTCGATCAAAAGTCAAAGTCATGTTGATCGTTTTCTTTGACTATCCCGGTGTTGTGCACTCGGAATTATTGCCGGAAGGTCAAACACTAAATAAAGATTATTATTTAACCGTTGTGCGGCGTTTAAGAGAGCAAATTCGATGAAAAAGGCCAGATCTGTGGAAAGAAAATTCTTGTATTTTGCACCACGATAATGCACCTTCGCACAAACCCATCATAGTGAACTAATTTTTGACCAAAAACTCAACAAATACCATCGAACAACCACCTTATTCACCAGATATGGCTCCAACCAACTTCTTTCTTTTGCTAAACTCAAATTACCACTTCGTGGCACCCGTTTTCATTCGGTAGAAGACATAAAGGAGAATTCGCGGCGAGAACTGAACTCAATTCCGGAAACAGCGTTTAAAAAATGTTTTGACGATTGGATTATTCGTTGGCGTGTTTCGTTTCTAAAGGAGCATATTTTGAAGGCGATAAAATAACTTTGGTTTTTAACTAACATTTTGTGTATTATTGATAGTTTCCCGCGACTTTCTTGACAGAGTAGTACATATATACAAATAAATAACAGTTTTTACTGAATGCATATGAAAGTATATACGGTACTTATAACAAAAAAACATCTTTTTTCAGTTTTTGTCTGTCTGTTTGTTACACTAAAACACACTAATCTCCGAAACGGCTGGGCCGATTTTAACGAGTCTGTTACTGGCAGATAGCTGATGTTATAAGGTCTAAAATAGGCTTTTATTTTAGCAAACAAATTAGCGTTCCGTGCAAAACAATTAAAACCCTTGAAATTGTTAACAAAATTTGATTCAAACGCCTAATTTCTGAAACGGCTGGATTGATTTTGACGGGACTTTTACTGGCAGATAGCTGATGTCATAAGGAGCAGATGTCATAATGCAATATAATTCGAGGCGGAATTCACACCCGTAACAAATGCCCACGTGTATCCAACGACGTTTTTCAATACACTTTCGAAGAAATAAAATAATAGGACAAAAAGTATTTTTGTCATGAATTATTAGGAAACTATGATTTAATTTGTGTTTTTTTCCGAGCATTGATTTCACCAAGTTTAAGAAGAAGCAAAGGTATGAAGTCGCTAAACAGCTTAATACGAAAAAGAAAATTAAAATCTTTTGGAATTTAGAACACAAATAAATGTTAATTTTTTCATAAAAGTAAATATATTGTAAATAATCATGTTTATAGAATATTCTATGTATAAACACAATTTGAATATTTAAAATATATTTACGCCGTAACATCGCATTTCTGTTTGCAGAGATAAAAAAAAAATAACAATCACCGCCGACTATACGAATTGAACCAATTTGGACTTAGTATACGAAGGTATACTAAGATATCTGTGGAAATTTTTATTTCCGCTCATGTAGGTAAATGAAAAAATCCACATGTGTGAAATACATTGCAAGTTGAACCTAATCGTAGTGCGATAAGAGGCAGTTTTCGAGGAAGTATATTGATAAAGGTTTTGACCCATTTGGAGTTAGAGTTTGGAGTTTTAAGTTGGTATAAGTATTCTACTCTTTAGATATAAGATACCGATACAATGACAAATAATATGATTTGACAAAAAAATTTTGGTCGTCTAATTCAAATGCGTTGGCGGGTCAAATTGTGACCCGCGGGCCTGGGGTTGAGCAGCCTTTACAGGTAGATTACATGCGCCATGTTATGTTTTATGCTAGCACATCAAGCTACCCGAAACTATCAAATTTTCCCAGTCGACCTTGAACCTAATGCTTTAGCGATAAAGTTTAAAATCAATTAAAGAAATTTTACAGATTATAGTAGCTTGATGTGCTGGCGTCTGCACCTGGTTGGTTCACTGATGATACGCGACGATGCGGATTCACTGGAACTTGAAGATTAGAGCATTTGCAGTCAATACCTACTTATCCCTTTATTTTCTCACGACCGCCTCCACGATTGAGACGGTTCGTTATAACAGCCTAATAGGCTCCCCAGCAATAAACGTATAAAGGCTGACATTATCAAGATAGTTGCTTTAGTTGCCTATAGGAATTTGCACATAGGTACTTATATTTGCTTAGTTAATCTATCCTATTGGTCTCCTGCGTACCTAATGTTGAAAACATATTTACAGTATGCAGTAAGTATTTTACGAATTAAAATAAGCAAAGTTACTTAGGTATTGCCTGCTCAAAAATTTCAATTTATTAGAAAGTAGGTCCCTAAAGGTAAAGTGGTGCCGGTGATTGAAAAGTTGTGTGATGGTATTCGGTTGTCGTGGTATGGACATGTGATGCGGAGGAATGAGGAAAAGGTCGTGAGGAAAGTTTTGTGTATGAATGTGGATGGACTGTGTAATGGATGAAAGATATGGCAAGAAAGGAGGTGTCTGATGAGATGACGAGTAATAGAGAAGTATGGAAAAAAAAGACATGCTGCGCCGACCCCAAATGAATTGGGAAAAGGGCAAGATAGCCGATTATGAAAACAAGATGGCTGCGATTCGCGGGGTGTGGTGTTGGGAGTCTTTATAAACGTATATTTGTCGATAGAAATGAGTATTTGTAACTGTCAACGAAACACCCCGTATATACCTATGCTTTTAGATGAAGTGAGTCGACTCACATATTTTAGTAATTAAATAGAGAAAGTTTGTGAGGATGGATGGATGTTTGTTACTGTTTCATGCAAAAACTACTGCACGGATTTGGATTAAATTAGGCACACAGATTTTTTTTTAACCTGGATAGTATACTTTTTATTCCGGTAGTACGATATCGTGGGACAATTATCGAACACCACGTGGGCGAAGCGGCGGGTTTGAGTACCAGTATGATATGGTAATACATCTGTCAAATAACACATTACAATAAAATTTTAACATAAAATATTGCCTTTTCTACTCAAAAATTCTTCAGACAAGTAGGTATTTTTACGATTGATTACGTACTTGGGTAATCACTCTCAAAGACTGGTAGCCGTTAAGTGACCGAAATGATTAGCAATAGGCCTCCCGCTGGTCGACATGGACCGCACATTAGAGGAATGGGAAGGCCGTGTTGCATTTACGAGAGTTCGCCCACCCTCGCTATTGTGACCTCTTCAGCCCTTCCTTATTTAACATACGGTTAGGAGACGGTGAACAAAATGACGTGAAACGAAACAAAGCAGAATCCACATTAGACAGTACCATGGTAATACCTCGCCATAAACTAACACATTCTAACAAATAGCACGGACTTGGGATATTTCATAAGCATAATTATATTTCCGAAGCGCTAACTTTCCATGTAGAACTCAGTCAACGCAAAACGCAATTAGGTGGAAAATTTAGCAGCGTAGAACGAGCTATGCCTGAGGCTCATGTCAAAATGCTTTTGTGTTACCTTAAATTTGAGTAGATAAATAAATGAAAATGACTGAAACGTGTTTTAAATGTTTTCCAGGAATTATTCAAGTGACTGCATTACTTGATAGGCGATTTTGTTGTTGTCAGTTGCGTACGTATTGGAAGTATTGAAACCTATGTAGTGGTCGGCATCATTACTTCTATTACTCTGTCGTATATTTTACAACGCCACTTGAAAGTATACAATATAGGTATATTGTGTGAGATTATATATTTCTCACGATAAACTCACTATTACGGTTATTCTTATCGGTTATTTGATGGCGGCACTTTATGGGTTTTTAGCTTTGAATATCAATAGACCCCGGCGTGCTCATGAAGACTTGATAGTCAAACTATATGATCAGCACACGCCGATAAATAGTTGGCGGTAATCCCTGGATTTTATAACAATATGTTTTCATTACTATTGCCTCCTAGAATTCTTTTATGGTATTTTTCAACCGGTAAGTATGGTTAATAGAGTAGGAAGCGTATTAAAAACAATAAAAATGCTTTTGAAAATTATTTTCGGCATTTAGATATTTATATACCGACCGAAATCATACGTTCGTGATATTCGGAAGAGAAGACTAAACAAAATAACAAAACCGTAGTTTAGAACTGCAATAAGAATAGACCCAACGTTTACTTTACCCGTAAATTTAAAAAAATATGCTAAGCAATAAACGTATTATAACTCTTACCTGTTTCATTCTTAAGCTAAGTTATATTACTTTACTGAGCTTCCCACGCTTATAACAATTTTATTATGATTTATTTGTTTCAGGTTTAAAGCATAAAATATCTTCTTTATCTTATGTTGTTTGCAATAGCTATAAATAAGAATATGTCGTAAAAAACTTTCTTACTTGTTTCCCTGCGCATATATGGTTTGCCGTCCTGTAGGATACAACAGCGAGCGAATCCACCTCGAAACTGCTAACTAGCATCACGCCTCGGATTTTGTAAAAAAAAAATTGACCTTATTATGGAAGCTTTAGGGCGACAGGCAGATAAGAGCACAGTGCAACGATGCTTGCGTAGAGTAAATAATAAAATATATATTAAAAAAAAACTAAAAAACACGCTTTAGAGTGACGTCATTTTATTTCTCGTTTCCTTGTCAGCAAACCCTTTCATTTGATACATAAAAAATAACTAGTCCGCCGACTTTGGGAGTCCGCCATATTAGATTAAGGATGACGTCACTTAGCTAACCATGCATTGTCATCCTAACTAAGCATGAAGTCGGTCTTTAACTTTTAGGGTTTTTTACGTAGTTAGTCAACAAATAAGGTAGGCCACCCCATGCCATACTGACTTCTGAGGAAAACTCATACGCTCTTCAACTTACCACGCTTCATATAAAATTTTATATTATCTTATGGGAATTCCGAATTTGCATTTAGTTAAGATCCGGGAAACACCTTAAAGCTAGCTGGGACGACGATATTCGCAGGTTGGCTGGTTACAGCTGCCGCAATCGAATTGAACGGAGTGGAATTGGAGAGGCCAATGCCCAGCAGTGGGCTGCTACAGGCTGATGACGTGTACCGATTAGTGTATCACCACTAAATGCATGCTATAGGGTTATAGACATGATGCATTTACACACCCTTAACGAAGTCGAGGGGTATTTGTTCTTCCCGTCGTCGCAATCATTTTTATGTTCTAGACCAAAGCTGCTTAACTTATTTTGAAGGTGGGCCAAAATTTTGATTCCTTGTCTATCGGCGAGCCATCTTGTAAATAAAACTTGCCTATAGTAACTGTATATACCTACATAGCTTTTAAGATTAAACAAAACCTAACAAAAGTTAGTTGCTCATTGTTTAATAATAATCCAATAAAAATTTCAATCATCAGAAACATTGAAGAGGTATTTATGCTAACAATTTATCAATTCTATAGTAAACTCAAGTCTAGGAGCCCGAAATAATAACAGCGGCACCACGGGCGGTACAGTAACGAGCACCAATAAGTATACACTTTCCTAAATTTAAAAGCAATTTTCGCGAGAAATGACGATTTCAACTTGCAAATAGGATCTTTTTCGAAAAAATATGATTTCCAGAATACTATGTTCGTAGCAACATGAAATTTTAATCAGTATAGTAGGAGAATAACACTTTTAAAAGTTGTTAAGTGTCTACATATTGGTGCTCGTGACTGTACATACGTCCCAACAGGCACTGACGGTAAACCGTCATTCCCTGTTGGCCACGCCAGATCCCGTGTTCTCCTGGATCTCAATAAAGCTAATCTAAAACAGACTATTAGTAATTGCATGACCAGAAACACAAAGTTTTCTCATTTTTTCATACACCCTATATGAAATGAAAATTCTTGGAAAAGGTTGATGACTGCTGTTGTGATAATTAGTACTTCAAAGAAAAATCTATTATAAAAAGAAGCATGGACTGGACAGCACACGAACACAAACGTAGGCCTTGTGTGAATGTCCACCAATGTACTATGTATCCCACGGGATTTCATTGATGGGACACTCTTTGTACACATTATAAATGGTTTTCTAATGACCAGCCACATTTTGTCGTGGGGTTTAAGTTATTTCGCCTACATACATATTTATCCTTTTGTTAAATAAATCATGTCTATGAAATCTAGGCAGTAGAAGTTCCACGAATTTGTCTAAAGGACTGAACTTTTTGTTCGAATTTTTCGACGTTTCGTGGAAAAATTCGAACAAAGAGTATTGAACCTGAACTCCTACTTTTTACCTAAAGTAAATAATGTAGATGAATTGTTTTTATTACAAAAAATCTCGTTATAAAATTAATGATTAATTATTAAAAAAAGGTTTACTTTACTAACAGCCTTTGAACAAAAATAAACTTGCCATTTGGTGAAATGTCATTGGACTTTAAGCATATTTATTTCAGTAGTTTCAATTCTAAATAACAACGAACCGCTATACGATTCGAGCTGTAGCCAATAAGGCGGTTATCTGTGGTATAAATGAGTATTTTTTACGTATCGAAATACATAGCCTAAAACTTTAGCTTAAATACTTATAGAAAATGGTACAATAATTTAAATAAATTGAAAACACTAGGCACGTAATGCAAAGTTGTAAGGACAACGCATGAAATTCCTCTTTTACTACTGAATTTAATGATAGTTTCAACCTCACTATTAATGTCATGTAGAACTACCCTAATCTTCAAATATATTCATTAATCAACTCCTATCCTGTGTGCGTACAACAATGTTTTTCAAAACAAACAGCCTTGTGAAGCTGCTCACATTGGGCGGCCGTATAAAGGCTAGGGCGGCGCGCTTATCGCCTTACATTATCGCTAGAGCTCTCGCGCTCCGCTACTGCCTCCGGTTACAAATCAAACTCTTAAACGAAACTTTTATAAATAAACTTTATATTAATAAGTGAAAATATTGCAGTTTTTCAACGAAGTTGTTTTAACAACGCGCGCGCTTTTATATTTTGTGAGTATTTTTTAATGTATTTTTCTATTAAATATGCCCTTATTTTTATAAACAATATAAATTGACCCTAAAAATGTTATAAAATAAATAAGTGTAGTTTTTAGTTCTTAGCGCGTTGAAAGCAATTTAAATGGAATGGGCCCATTTGGCGAAGCGTTTGGCAACAATAATATTATTGGAACATTATTCAGTGGTCAGTACTAAGTTCAGAAAGTTTATGAAGTGTCATCTATGACTATTATCTTTTGGATAAACATTCAAATGTATATTCAAAGCTATGAACTATAAACTGCTATAACTTAAGAATAACAGGCCTATTATTTTTGTCCTAACGAACCATATTTTTGTGCCCTACCTAAAACGGCACATCTATATATATATATAAATAAAATTGAAGTGCCTGTTTTTAATTTCAAAATAACAGCTTATTATTGAATGCCTATGAATGTAAATACGGTATTCATTACCAAAAAAAAAAAATGCCTGTCTGTTTGTTCCGGCTAATCTTCGAATCGGCTGGACCGATTTTGACGACAGACGGGACCTTAACTGGCAGATAGCTGATGTTATAAACAGTAATATTTTTACAATAATTTACGCAGACGAAGGGCGAGGGCATCAGCTAGTTGTTAATATAAATCATGCATAAACTCATTGCACCAGGTTATTGTTGGCATGGTTCAGTTCAATGATTAAGCTCAGTGAAGTGAAGCATGATTCTAAGTCGTAGGCTAAGGCCTCGCTAGGCAAGCCTGCCTCGAGGATTATGAAGGAGCCTGTTGTGTCCCTCTGCGGGGCGCATTTCTCTTACAATTTAAACCCAATCCTTATGCAAATAACTAAGAGTCTCCATTTAGTTTCTTGCCCATTCTTCTCCATAAAGATCTACGCTTTGAAATAGGCAACTACAGTACTTTCACAAGTTATTACGCCTTGTGACTGAGACTGTAGCTTCGCTTTCTTCATATTTCTGACATTCAAAAGTGAAAAATATTCTAATTGAAATAAATGCTTTGAGTTTGTTCATAATAAACTAATATTTCATGGTGCCAAAACAAAAAAAACCTACTTTCGAACTACAAAAGTTACATTACAGATGATTAAAACATAATACATACTCCACATGTCAGTCTCATTGCGTTTGTTTGTTCATATTTTATTTCATTTTTTTGTGGGATACTGACATAGCTTTTAAGTGCTTACTAACACATATATGGATCTGTGTCTATTCTATGATGATCGTCTGAAATAAAGTTCATAGGTGTCCTAAAACAAATGTTTCATTTGTTGCTTCCACTATTGTAATAGTACCGTACATGATGTGTTTAATATTGAAGATGATTCAATTATTTATCTAGCAGGTAAATAACGCAATTAGGTCGTGACAAACTGCACATCTTTTTCAAAAATAGGTACCTACTTAGTGGAACGGATAGAGGGTTTCCCTTATTCTATTAACTATAATATAGGTATTTTATATTAATATTTCCTGATGACGATTTATGAATGAAGAATTTATATAAATATAGTTTCTTCATCATTTTCATGTCAATAAAATAGGAGGACAATAGTGATAAACAACGATTTGATTCAAAGCCGTTCGTTAAACGTGTTTTAATTAAAAGCTGCGATTTAAGAGTTCTTTCAACAATTTGGTGTAAGTGATCTTTATTGATAAAAGTTTTTTTACTTTATGTTATAATTGCTTGATTGGGCACCTACCCAAGCTTACTGTTGCTGCAATTTGTTTATCGTTTTTATTATTTCACAAACACGGAAACAAGTTAATGATAGTTTAAATGCATAATGGTAGTAGTATTCTTCAGATTTACTAAAAAACCACAATATCTTCGAGAAGTTTTGACTCTTTAACTTGTTTTATTCAGACCCCGTATACTATGAGATGATAATTTTTGGCAACTTTTGAAAACTGATAGTTCTCTCATCACGCCCCCCTACCTACTCAGCTATCAAGGTTTCGTGCTAAATTTGCTTGCTCAAAAACCCTCTGGACTTCCCTACCATAAAGTAGCAAACTAGTTAGTCGTGGCAATCGTCACACTTTACCAACTGTGGCACAACAATATGCATTTCACAAATTAATGTGCATAACTACTGCAATTATTAATATCTTTGGCATTTTGTAAAAGAGAATTAGCGAGCGGTACAAAGGTTAATCATTAGTTTATGCTCGATCTAGTGTGACAGTTAACAAAACGGAATACAAACATAAGTTCATTCATTTCGTTAGTATTAAACAAAGATAGGATTCGTTCGAAACGAACTGTTGAAAAAAAATTCAAAAAAGCATGTAGATACGTAGATCAGATACTTATTTCTGTATCTTTTTCACCACAGGGGCACGTTCATATAATTGAAAAGCGTATCCGTGGATGTCAGAAAGAGATAAACATTGCACGAAACGGACGATTATTATCCCTGTTCAAAAAGAAATATGTAACTTGTCATCCGCTCATCAAGCAGCCTTAAACTCGAGATAAGGGGGATCACTACGCTTTGGTGCCCATCGAATTAATATCGATACTTTTATTATTTTCGTTTCTCTGGGTTACAACGATTCTAACAACGAAAAGGTCAACAAAAAGTTTTAATGATGATGTTTTCAACTACTTTTACCTTCTTGAGCTATTGTTTCAAAATATTTTTTTACAAGTAACTTGTTAATTATGATAGTACAACAAAATCTTTATTATATTGTGTGTGTCTTTTAAAAGCATAGCCTTTTGTCTTTTTAATATATTTTTTTCAATACCTCGAAAACTTACTCTTATTGCGCTATTATTAGGTTCAGAATGCAGTATATTTCACACTCGTGTTTTTTTTTATTTATTTTGGCCACAGATCTATAAACTAGGTCCAACGTGGTTCATGGGTTCAATTCCTATAGTCGGGGGTGTAGGGTGACTGTTTTTATTTAAACCTCAGCAACCAAAAGGGCACATGCCTTTATGGCCTAAATGTTTTAATAGTGACAAATAGAATATCATAATCAAACATTATTTTAAAAAAAATGCTTTTATCAACAAATTAAATAGTATTTGTCTTCTAAATTAAAAAATAAAATAAATACCGGCCTTCGGTTCGTCAAACAATAGTTGATCAATCTCATCTCTACAATCTCGAGATTGCATCGTGGTTCCGCACAAATAGTCAGCCTATTACGACTCTAAACTAAATCTAGCCCTAGAACATTTTTGGATACAAATGTCGTACTGTGGCAGTCTGATAATATGAGCATTCATATTATATGCAATAAGCATGTATGGAATATGAATCACATTTTTATTTATCGTGTTGATTGTTAAGGGTTGGTTATGAAAAGTGCCAAGTTTGTTAACCAACCCAACAAAAAAGAGCATTAAATCAGTAACATTTATAATCAAATATCATGCAAATGTCATAGTTGGTCAAAGGCATGTCTCGCGGTGTTTAAAAGTATCTCACAGGCCACCATCCCTAATTTCTCTTGAAGTCACGTGACGTTGGCGCCAATTTGGAGACCATTGTGTGGTGCTTAAACGACCCGCGTCCCTGCTGAACGCTGAACAACCATTTATTTTATTCAACAATCTGCATGTGAAATGTCATAATGATAATCGCTTCACTTAGCGACGGGCGCCATAGGTATATGCTTATTTGTACTATGCCCATGAACCCGATAAAATTTAGTTAATAACATAAGGAATTAAACTGACTTTGATCTCTAAACCGTTACGTGATAACGTGTTTTAAAAGGTTGTTCAAAATTTGGTTCCGAGGGGAGTCAATGTCATTTATGCATGAGCCAAATTTTAAGTACCTTAATTAGCTTGAAATTTTCTAATAAAGGAATATAATCCTCTGTGGATATTAGAAATATGGTAAGGGAAATTGAGCTTAACGTTGGATTTTCGACTTTGGGAGCAGGGCTGAAAGTTGCTACATTTGCAACTTTCAGCTCTGCTCCTATGCGTGCTGAAAATCACTTACAGCAATTCAATAAAGCTAATTGAAGTATTTGGTCAACAGGTTTTTCCCGTGTGTGATGACCATCAAGCGATGATGTACAGTCCCGTGCCGCTGTTGCTCCTGGCTCTCACGAGCGCACTCGCGGCTCCTGCCTTGTATGACGACTATACGGTGAGTTTAATTTAAACGAGTCAGTGAGCTGGCCGCATTTCATTACATTTCATTTTTTTTCATTTTGTATGAATTTAAAGTAGACTACGGGCAATTCGATTCGCTACGGCCCCATGCGGCTCTAATGTTTGTGTATGTCCTTAAGAGGAGACCCTATCTTATTCCAGTAATGCACACTGTTCTTGAACAACAAGGCTCTGCACTGTATTACATGTACCTACTCGTCACTCCAGCATTTAAGGAAATTTTGTCAATTACGAGTGGGATTCCAGTACCACCATTCATGCACACAGCTTGAAGTTATTGACACCTACAATAATTGTAGAAAATGAATTGACATTTGAATCGTTCGTTCCTGTTTTCTTTAATTTTAATACTGGCTCGCAGCTAAATAATAAAACCCGCACGGGGTCGATCTTTAACGTTCAGTCGCGCTTGTCAAGATCGGTCTGCGGATGGGTGACCATCATAACATAGGTACCAAGTTTCCTCCGTGCCTCGGAAAGCACGTTAAGCAGATGGTCCCGGCTGTTATTTGTAGATCTTTGACAGTCGATAACAGGAAGTCAGTGGCCCGGAAGTCTGATAAGTGACAACCAGTCCGCATTACCTAGTAGCACGTAAAGGGTTGTGGAGGTCAGATAGGCAGTTGCTCCATGTGAAATACTGGTATTCAGCTGCATCCGGTAACACTGGAAGCCGGCAGATGATGACTGGTAATGCTTCTATAAAGATTTCTATACAATGTTTCTTCCCTGAAACACAATAGCTTGGTTCTAGAAAATAACTGGTCGGTGCGACTGCTAGCGTAAAGACGTATAAAAGATTTATTTTCCAGGAAGTAATACAACGAACGAAATTTGGATATTTGAATTTTAATAACAACAAAACACGAGTTGTTTCTCGGAATCTCTCAGCTCTGCAATTAACTAGATCCCTTTGTACACACGCTGCTAGTGTGGGGGTGAGTGGGAGAAGTGTGGGAGCAAGCTCGTTCGGATAAAGGCCAGCTTAGGCTGGATGACAAGCGTTTGGCAGACGTTTGGCTCTACAACGTATATTTTGGGAGTATTTCTCGAAGCGCACCAACTTTGAACCGCACCAAATGAAGCGCACCAAAGGTACCCCTCGAAAGGCATCATTCAGTTGCGCTAAACAAATCAATTAAAAATATTATAATTTTCTTCCTCGAAACGCACCAACGGTGAAACATAGAGAATAGCATTTGTTAAATGAAATCGATGTTTTAAAGACAACAACAAGAACAAGACGTTTTAAAATTTAACTGTCCTAAATTGTTTATTTATTAAAACTACCAGGAAAGCAGAAATGAACTGGAACTAGGTGCTTAAGCGACTTACTACTTGGTTTTTTTAGGCCATCAAAATTGTTAGAACCTCATTACAAACGATGTCCCACCGCCAGTCCTGTTTTTTGTGCAACTCCATCTGTAGTTGAGTGACTTGCCCGAAGCCATTGCCGATGTGGTAGACTCTGGTTGAAACTAACTTAACTTAAATAATGTTTCATAATTATAAGAATCATTGACACGGCGAAGAAGAAGACCTGAATTAAGTCTCAGGGCATTTCCACTAGAGAAGTTACTTGAAACTATTATCTATAATTAATATTGTAAAGCTGAAGAGTTTGTTTGGTTGAACGCGCTAATCACAGGAACGACTGGTTCGAATTGAAAAATTCTTTCAGTGTTGGATAGCTCATTTATCGAGGAAGGCTATAGACTATATACCATCATGTTTAAACTAATAGTAGCAGAGCATCAATGCAAAAATGTTGCAGAAGCGGGAAAATTAGTATTTTTGAAATAATTTCACGCGGAGGAAGGTTGCGGGCAACATCTAGTTTAGATAGATATGTGTACACAAATACACCTAATTAATTTTTAAATAATAATTTGGAGAATAAGATCAAAACGCTTTTGGGCACAAACATACTTTTCCTTATTATTTTTTACTTCATTCCGACAGCTGAACACGGTCCGATGGGTGACATTTAAAAAGCCACTGTTCCAAATAAAAGACGAAGAAACATTCATTAATTTGGTAAATTAACTAGCTTACATGACTTAACTGCAAATTTTATGGTTTATTTTATTAGGTAAGGAGTACTTGAACTATACAAGTATTGGTATATTCTATTATAACGGAGAATGAAAGCTACACATGTTCTCGGTTCAGTTCTCGTCATAAAAATAATTGCATGCAAAATGTCGAATCCTCTAAAGGCCAAAAGAAATAGGTTCTAAGGTCAACGCAAATAGATATTCATTGAAGGTGAGAGTTCTCCTAGGTTGCGAAAATCGATAGAAATCAATCAATTAGAATATATGAGATGAGGGTAGTTTTATTTGCCTGTCGCCTTCTCAAATTCATAATGATATTATAAATACGAAGTACGAGTCTGTTTGCATGTGACCTTTTAATGCCATAACGGCTGCACTAATTTCAGTAAATGTTGGTATACAAGTAGTCCGTCACCTGGGTTAGTAATCGGAACTAACACCAATGTCTTGCAACAGCACAAATAAACGTATTTGATTTGATCTTGTTCTTGAGGAGCTCGTGGCGAAAAACTTCCGCTCGGATCAATCTTCAGGTTAAACCGCGTTTGCCTAGCTTGGTCTGTGGATGGATGAGCACCCATTACGTACCGAGTTTCTTCCATGCCTCGAAGAGCACGTTAAGTCGTTGGTACCGGCTGTCATTTGTAGATCTTTGACGGTTGTTACAGGTAGTCAGTGCCCCGAAAGTCTGACAACCAGTCTTACCAAGGTACCGTTTTACCCAGTACTAACTGGGTTGTGTAGGTCAGATAGGCAGTAGCTCCATGTAAAATACTAGTGTTCAGCTTCATCCGGTTAGGCTGGAAGCCGACCCCAATAAAGATGGGTAAAAGGCTAGGCAGAAGATGATTTGATCTTGTTCTTTCATAACAGTTTTTCAAATGTTTACCAACAGCGTTCTCCTACGAGCAGCACTAGGCAATGAACTGTACCTTATATCATCTGTGTCATAGGAGGTGGTCCCCCAGAAGCGAGCGGCTTTAGTGCTGGACCGGCTGCTGGTGGCGCTGCAGAAAGCGCTGCACGAAGACAACGGGCCGCCGCGCGTGTACGGCGAGCGCATCGACCCCAACGGACCGCGGACGGCGCCGCTCCGGCTCGCTGATGACGAGATGAACGATTTGGTTAGAATAACAGCATTTTTTTCATTTACAGGAATATCTCACGAACATCCTCCACCACGGCTTTGACTACCACACATCCTATTAGCTCAATAGATGATAGACAAGTCAAAAATGTATTCGATTGACATACATATGCTACTGAAAAGAAAAACTAATTTCATTCCTGTTGTTGGTGTTTTGTGTCGCTGTAGAAACACGATAGGCTTCTATAGCGGCAGCCACCTGTCAGTCATGAAAATATGTGTTCTGTTCTATGATGGAACCTGCAACATGTAATGTATCGCAGAAAATCGCTCGGCCACTGCCCAAAACGCGTTGTGCTAAAACTTCTCTATAAAAACCCATCACTTTTTTAGTGTAGCCGCGATACTCAATACTAAAAGAAATCTAACGACGTATTATTTAAGTATCCAAATCGATTCCTCTGTTTAGGTTTACTCCTAAACAGGTTACGTGTTACGTGTCGTGTTACCTGTAACATAGCAACGGACATACAGGCCCAACACATTACCCACCTTTTGGGCTTCGCCGTAGTCCGGTAAAACAGAGCAGCTTAAAACTTAGGGCTCTGTTGATACGTTAAGAGTTTCAATCCCCTTTTCACAATATAACTTAATAACTGAAATAATAACCGAACTCAGGGCAGGATCCCATATTCCTTAAAGTTTATATCTTTGGCATTATACTTCGAATCCCAGCGGGACGGGTACAGAGGGTTTTGACCAGATATTTAAGGTCACAGAAATATGTTTTTATCTGCGCATGATGAGACGTGTAATTCAATTTGACGAGACTTTATTACACCAACACATTTTAGTACCAATATGACCTCAAGAATAACTGATATTAGTTAAGCAATAGTCAAAGGTGCTCCGAAAACATCGTAAACATAAATTCGTGTAACGTTTTCATTGGACATTACGACTTAATAAATAATATCCTTAATAAAACATCTAGACACAAATTACCACTTAACTTAATCAAAAACCTTTCTACAAAATGATCATGCGTAGACAATCTTCATGTGCTACGAGCAACGTAGCATGCGTAGCGGTTTTCGTAGCAGCGACGTAGGCTTGCTACGAATTCGTTGGATTGTACTAATAAATTACTACGAAATTATAAGTGAATACTACGCAATATTGACAAAATGTAAAAGCGTAGCCTAAAGTGTTATTTGTTTGTTATACGTTAAGTAGCATGCGTAGCAAATTCGTAGAATCCGCGTAGCCCCCGGTACGGCTTTGTGTAAAATGCGAATGACCTACTATAAACATGAACTTATTTCTTTTGTTGATTACGAAAATATGTAAAATGAAGTAGTTGTTCCTACTTTATTCTCAATGTTGTTTTAATTTACCAGTACTAAGTACTACGTTACCAAATTCATAATATAAGCGGAGCCTTTTGTTCACAATACTAGTGATTTACGACAAAAATAGACGAGGTACTTTGTTAACTTTGAAACGTACTACTTTCCTTAAATAATTAATCGTATAGTATTTTCCTTAACACTTGAACAACAACATTAGATCAAAAGACGCAATGTTCACGTAGGAGCCAATAAAGGGTGTAAATAGACCCTTGACGAAGCCGAAATGCACTTGTTCTTCCTGTCTTTGCGATAATTTTTTTGTTCTAGACTATACCTGGGAACAGTTAAGGAGATATTGGGGGTCAAGTTTCAACTTTGTTTTTAAATATATGTGTTTAATGTAAGATTTTTACTTTAAACACCTCCACGACCCCCGTAATATTCAATCCATCCATCAGCACAATGCTTTGAGTGCGTTCCATCGAGTCCTACCTTAAAACGTGATTTTTCACCCCAAATAAAAAAGTCGTTTCCCAGCAATAATTTTTGCTTAAAGTTACTTAGCTTGATGTACAGAATGCTTGGTTGACGGCTTCGTGAAAGGTCTGTTTACACCATGTATGTTTAAAGTTACAAGGATATAAAGAGTCCTAATCTTAAATTACTATATTGTAGTAAGATGCCCGAAAAACACATATAATAAAATTTATACATATAATAAGAATGTGAATATGATATCGTTTTCGGCCTATAGGGAACCGGGAGCGAAGGCCTATGGTTAATGATCCCATTGACCGATCCTACGTGATGAGGCAAAATTATTGTAATGAGTTTAATTCAAGAGCAATGACTCATACCTTGAACGATGAGTCACTGTCTCAGCTAATATGCTTCATAATATTATTAAGCATTCAGTTCTCTAGCGTGTCCCAAACGATTTTTTAATTTTGAGTTGTACTGCCCAATTTTAATTGTCTTTATTTTTGAAATGCTGGCGGAAAGAGTATTAATTTCATATAATTTTAAATATCCGTGTAGATACGTAAAGTTTCATGTTCATTCCTGTCTTGTAATCTATGGTCAGATCAACTTTCAGCAACAAACCAACAACCAACATAGACGGCATAGGTCTGAAAGGTAAGGGCCTGGACACAACACCACGGCGCGGTTCGGCGTCGTGACCGCCGCCGCGAAGCAGCATGGCGTCGTGCCGCGGTGCGGTGCCGTGAATGGTGCGCCCGCCCGGCGTCCATATCTAAACAAAAAATGCAACTTTGGGTACAAGTTTGAAACGACGGCTGCTACCGGCACGGCGCACGGCACACGGCTCCGCACCGCGGCAACACCGCGCCGCGGCGACGAATCACGGCACCGGTGCCGTGTGTGGTGGGTGTGCGGTGTGCGGCATGTCTCAAGGCCCTAACTAATTGTATTGTATATCGGGTTGGTTTCCACAACTTCACATCAAAGACATTTATTTTGCATATATAGAGGTATGGCGGTTTTCCCGCGTACACACGGCGACACATCAAGCTATACATTCTAGAATACAATGGTCTAGCTTTCTATAGATTTCCCGTACGATGACAGATCCGCATAAACTGGTACTTGTATAGCTAGATGAATAGCCGTGCGTACACCGCCCGACTGTGCGAACGAGCGGCGCTAACCGCCTCTCCACGCAGCGCACCGCTTAAGAATTTTCGCCGCCTCCGTCCAATAGCTCGGATGGCCGATGTCGTGTGAGAATCGCCGAACTAACATTACTCTTTGCTTACAGAGCGCGCTGCAGCGTCGCGGCAGCGGCAACGGCCGGGGGCGAGTCCTCCGATGTTACTTCAACGCGGTCACATGCTTCTAACCTTATCTATGTCCACTTAACAATAAACTAAGCTAATTATAAATAAGCATAATGTACTGCAAACTAAGAGGAATATTCTATAAGTACCTACATATAACTCTGAAATTAATATTAAAAATGTAAAATAGATATTTATTGTTGGGAATTGTAAGAAGCTTATGTAAAATTATTTATGTCCAGTAATTCATTTGTGCCAAAAATCTACTACTATTTACTATATCTTAACATATAAGTTAGCCCCTTATTCATAAACATCTTTAAACCAAGGTAGGGTTATGACCTACTGCTCTCTCACTCCATTCTTATGAAAATGACAAAGGCAAGAAATAGTGAAGTTTCTTATCGCCAAGTTTTTATGAATGAAGGGGTTACAAATTATATATTGTATTATAGAACGTACTATTTAATTATATGCTAAATATTGTTCTTGCCCTCCGAATTTATTCCCTGTAAATATCCAATAATAAAAAATTTGTTGCAATAACTTGTTGCCTTATTTGTGTGAAACTGCGAACTCCGGTTATGATTCAAATGCATGTGAAATAAAGTTTGGAATGTTGAACTGTTCACCTACGAGTAAGGGCGAAATCACATTTGACTTTGTTCGTACAAGATTTCTTTTTTGCGCTGGATTTGCGGTGCATTTTTGTCGACGAGAGTTGAATATTCAACTGTGCACTTTTTGACGAACTGCTATGCACTCTGTTTGAATCGCAGTGCATGATAAACAAGCGCTCGTGCGTTCGAGGGCCAAATGAGAAGGCGTAAAAATCCTCTCTTATTTCATTATTTACAATCAACTAGCAACTTTTCAACATTTATTCTATCTTAGATACTTACGTATCTATAAACAATTCAAAGTGATTACTTGAGTAAAAGTAATATCATAAGATACAATTTTTTTTCTGTAGTTTAGTAATTGCTTGAAGTTAGAACTGTCAAAAGTTAGAATACTTAGCTTTGCTTTCTTTGACGGTTCTTACTTCGTATGCTTCGTTCAAATTCTTGTCTACTGTTATATTAGTTTAACTAGACTTGTTATTCCATTTATTTAATATAACAAGTTGCTTGTTATTATTATTAGATATTGTTCTACTAACCATAGCAGTGGGGCATAAACAACTCAGTCGGTCATGTATACATGCCTGAAACCACACCCCACGTGTCTCTGAAAACACGTGAATATTCATTATTTTAATATTAAGGCAACACATTGAAACCGCCTCAAGTATCAAATAACATAATAATTATTAGACGAGAGATTATGGGTCACCCATAAAAAACATGTGCTGTTTTGATAGGATTTGTTTTAGGTGAGTGTTATTAATTAAATTCACTCATAAATTATGCTTTTGATTGTTTTTGTTTTTGAAATAATATGGTTGTAGAACCAAAACATCACACACACACATCTAGATCTTGGTTTCACAAATTCTGGGAAAATTGTGTTGAGTTAGGTCGTGTAAGTCTACAGTTACGTTTACAGAAACATAAAGTGAGCAAACTGTTCGCCTAAGGTGCGATTCCAACAAAAATTGTCCGCGAACATTTGTGCCGCACATTTGTTCCCAAACATTTTGTGCTGCACAAAATATTCGCGTACTGAGCTGCAGACCTTTTACCACCGGCAAGGCTGGGCGTCGTTTTTGTTCGCGCACAGTTCTGCATATTTGTGAACGAATATATGTTTAGTACGAGAGCCCAGCACCAAAATGTTTGCCTCAACGTTTTACGACCAAAACCATCGATAGATTTGGTTATTCTGATTATTATACTGAAAGATATTTCTTATGAATCTTAAAACATGAAAAAACATTAGGTTTAGCTGATCCATGCATTTTAACCGTCTAGGTATTGCACTTTTTTAGGAATGATAATACGAATACGTGGTAACCGTTTGTGCACCAATGTTCTTTCCACCCTGAATAGTCCGGAATTAATTTTATCAGACAACATGTAATAAGCTAGCAAAAAACATATTTTTCATTCGGTAAACAGATGAGTGAAGGTCGGTCTCCAAAACCAGTAAACTGAGTGCGCGAACAGTGAGCAAGTGTTCGCAAACGCGACTTCACCTCGTACGTGTGCGTGCACAAATGTTCGCAGTGGTGCGCGAAAATTGCGGCGAACACGCGCACGTTTTGTTCATGTTTACTTGAGCGACTCCACCGAGAAAAACATTGTGCTGCACACCGGGTTAATGCACAAATTGCACCTTAATATTTTTTTTTTTAAAGCTTTGCTCCACACTAGGAATTTCTCCTGTATCGTAGGTGCGTTTACAAACATTTAAACTCACATACGCAAACAGCCAGACCCGGAACAACTATACACATACAACTATACATTTAATGTGTTGCTGATTTACTATCCATTATATTATTTTTTCTTATAGGCACGTAGAAGAACAATTAAACAGTTGGTCGGTTATACAATGCGGAATAGTGCAGAAAAAAAACGCTATAATTCATCCATCATACATGGCAGTTCATTCGATTTTAAAGGAGTTTCGGTTTGTATCAAAACAAAACACACTTTTCAGAAGAAGTAAAAAATAGTAACAGAAGATATAGGTCAATAAAGAAACAAAATCTTAGTTCCGCAAAAAAAACTAAACGTCATAAAGAAATTACGACAACACCTACACGTTTAATTATTATTACATAAATGCCAGCTGTAATTTACTGCAAAGCTGACATAATGAGAGTCCCACATTATTTTAGGAATTATAGGACAGCGAAGTCCCAGGTTCCTTAACACAATGTACCGAAGGACCGACAAGTACCTGTGATGGACAGATCCTTTATACCTGACGGAAACCTGAGTGCGGACCGTACGTCCCAATACAGAGTCCGTCTGGTTCGCAAAGTGGATTATGCTAAAATTGGGTTTAAAGGCTCTGAAAAGGTTTTGAAACTGAATGTTTAGACGTGTATAAAAGTTGACGTAAATCGACTAGAGATTTTCAAACAGATTTTTTTATTTCAATGCATGGCGAAACGGGCTGGTCATGTGAGTAGTACTAGCAACCAACGTGGGCGAAGCGCATGTATTACGGATCGTAGCAAGAAGCACTCTGTAGTTTCTAAATACCTAACCCATGAGGAATAGGCGTGAGTATAATTGTGAAACAACTGGTTTCAGAAACGAAAATTAAACGCAAGTGATCCAATTATTTTTTACGCGCACAATGGCCTCTCTATTCCTTTCCAACTCTCTCGGTGTTTTGCCTTCTCTGGCCAATCAGTCAGGAACGAGACCAAATCGTCACGCCAGCGTTTCTTAGGCCTGCCTCGGTGACGACGGCACCCACTGTGTGGCGATTCTGGCCCATCTGTCCTGACCTATCCTGAAAATGTAACCCGCCTAGTCCTATTTTAACCTAGTAGACTTAAACATAACAAAACATCACGCTTATAATCCCCGAAGGGTTAGGCACCACACCCACATTTCGCCAGTTATGTTTAAGTCCCATGTAACAGGGGGCGAGCTTATTGTCATCATCCGGGCACAAACCCAGACTCCGTGGCTGCTACTGAGAAACTCTAGATGAAAATCCCAATAACAATTCGGCCGTCCCGGGAATCGAACCCAGGACCTCACGCTCAGCAGTCACGTTTAACGAGGCAGTCAGTTAATACATTTTTGGAATAGTTAGTTCTAGAAACCTAGCGAAACCCTTGTAGTCTGGTCAAAAGGAACAATGTTTATTATCTTATCTATTTTTCAATATAATATCAACTTATAGGTACTTATAGCTCCATTCTCAAACTTAAAAACTTTCCGATCGTGGAAAACTTACACGAAGGTACCTATAAAATTCAACCACTTATATCGTAAACTGTTAACATCGACCATAAAACTTAGCAAAATTGTAAAGTGTAGACAGTTAATGGTGTTAAAGCCATATTATGTATTTTGGTCTAGACCTTAGTTACGAATGCGTAAATCACGAACAAAAACTAGATAGAATCTATGGTCAGACTGGATGCGGAGGTAGGAGGAGGACAGGGTGCTTTAGCGCAACCTTGTGTGGCCTATGTCCAGTAGTAGACTGCGATAGGGTATACAATGTGTAAACGGACCCTTCACGGCGTCGTCAACCTAGCATTCTGTACATCAAACTAGTTATTCTACGCAAAAAAAAATGCTGGGAAACGTTTTACGGTATGGTTCAATGTAACACATTTGCTGATGGATACATTGAGTAATACAGGGTTCATGGAGGTATTTAAAGTAAAGTGATAACATTAAAAAGTTGTATTTAAAGAAAAAGAGTGAAAATGTTGCAACTTTGATGTCCAATATCTGCGTAACTAGAAAGTTCCCAGGCATGGTCCAAAACAAAGAAAAAAACAAGAGAACAAATGCCCTTCGGCTTCGTTAAGGGTATTTTATGGGCGTAAAAATACAAAAACAGAAACAAAATACAAATACAGGGCTATTGAAAAAACACAAACAACCTCTTACATGAAGCTTCTTTACATCATATTTAATAATAACTTTTGTACTATGACTTTTGGGAATTCGCAAAAAGAAAATTAGACTTCCCATAGAAATTGACTCGATCAGCTGATCATTTACTATGAAACGTGTTTTTTGTTGCTGTAAATTTCCAACAGTCGCAGAAAAAAAGTTTTTAAATGTGAGGCTACCTACCTAAGAGGTTGTTAGTGTTTTTCCAATAATCGTGTATAGATCGACTTTCGTTACCTTAAATTATCATAAAGCAACACCAGAACAATGACTGAGAAAGTGAGAATCACCTGTTACTGTGCCCTTAAATGACAAATAAATTAAAAAAAAAAAGTATTTTATTACCTTAAATAATAGTACAAGAAACACTTATCTAAGCACTATGCAATGTTACAGCTAGGGAAAAGAGTGGTTTAAATAATATGTCCTATGGGATTAATATACTAGCTTTAATATGTCATAGTTTTTTAAGTTGTAGTTTTTTAAGATCATACTGGTCTACCTGATCTTTACACACACCCAAAATTAAGGAACAACGTGAAAAACGAAATTAGAAACGGCTAAATATAAACCGAAAAACCTTTATTCAGATTCCGTAATACGTTGCGATGGCAGCGCTTTTATGAATAGACGCAACCGAATATACAGACATCTAGCGTCCAGTCTCGGCATTTCGTAAAGCGGGAGGAAAACACGAGATTAAAGAGACCTACGGCCAACTGATACCATACTGTAGTACAACAGTCGACTCAGTACAGCCTGCTCTCATGAAATATTACGCTGAAACTAGATGGTGCCACTAGTTACTAGAATTATATTATTCGAAAAAACGGGGACAAGAGAGAGACATCGAGAATTAATGCTATTCGAATTTTCAAAGCTCACCTCAGCTCTGAAAGTAGAAATATCATTCAAATATCGTTCTCACTTATATGTATAATCTCAACATGAATGATGTCACCAAGATTTTGTAACAATATTTTCATTTAAAAGAGCGTCCGATGGTGTAGCGTGTGGATGGTTCGTGCCCATTCTTCTCAATAGAGACCTACGCTTTGAAATGGGCAACTACAGTACTTTCTCAAGTTATTATGTCTTGTGACTGTGACTGTAGCTTCGCTTTTTTTTGTTTCTTGATATTCAAAAGTGCCTGTAATGGTCTAATTGAAATAAATGCTTTAAGTTTGAGTTTGAAATTCCAAAAGCGTCACACTTAGGCATACATTTATGTAACTAACGTGTTATTATTAATAAAAACCGGCATTCATATTTTTTTCAAATGCTTAATCGCTTTATCAAAGTAACCCTATGTTCAGCAGGCCTGGTATTCAAAATTTCAGCATAAATCGTCTAATTAGAGATGAATTAATTTTCTCAACTCATGTTAGCATTTCTTGAGCTACCTAAGTACACAATATGAACGCTGTGCGGTCGTTTGACGTTAATTACTTCCTTACAAATTGTTTAGTTTGTGATGATGTGGTCTCTTGCATCTAACCAGTTCATGAGTTGGTTGTGTATATAAATAGACATTATTTATACACAAGCAACTCGTGAACTGTTCCTTCTCCTTAGAATAAGTGATGACACAATGCGTAAATAGCTCTTTTGTATACGTGTCACTGGAATTTGCTCTCTTTTCCTGATTTTGCTTAATCCTACACAGTTTCCTGTTAGCCCGCCCCCATCTGATCCGCTATCACTTTGTGTTCCTAACCATAGTAATTTGTCACTTTACCTCTTTTATTTTTACGTTATTTGTTTGATAGTAAGCACGTATAACTGGAGTAAGCAGGAGTCACGTTTTAGTCAATATTTTACGATGAAAACTGTTCGTAGTGCTATTTTAAAACTTTCATTAATCATTTTTTTCTGACACAATTTTGGCAGAGTTAGATATTCACACGCTTAATCACACGTACTCGTGAATCATGCAATACATAGGTCTATTTTGTCTGATTAAGAAAAAATGTTCTGTTTTGCATTTGCATATTTATTGACACCTCCCCACATCAACGTGAAGTTCTAAAGAAACGACAGGCAATGTTATCTAGAGATAGATTTTTTATCGCGTAGGTGTCTGATGGAATAAAAGCAGTCACCCTTGAAGAGCACACCTCTATAGAGCTTGACGGTGAACGCTTCCATGCGCTGACAGCGTGTCTTTTCTTTATGGTGTGAACAAAAGTGGCTGTGGAAAGCTTCGCCTGTCGTCACAGCGATACTTGCTCATTTCAGTTGTCTATAGCCACTTAAATGCACAGGTTTTTGTAAAAGGTTTACAATGGTTTTGTATGTGAAAAAGGAGGATTAAAAAAAACACTTTTCTAATATGCTGGCAATGTATGTCTGCAATCAGTAATTAAAGAAAATTGTGGCCGAATATTCATAGTGTAAGAAAACTTCTAACTTGCAGAATTCTGCCTGCATTGTAAAACGATATTACTACAACAACTGCGGAAAATTCAAGAAGGAAAACAAGTTATTTAATTAAATCAAATGAAACTATAAGTAAGTTAATTAAAGTTCATTTGTGGAACTGCATTGTACTCTGTACAGCGACGAAATTATTGGGTTCTCTACGTTTTGTTTGAAATTAACGAGATGGAGTTGCTAATTAGCGCAATTTGTATGAAAGTATGGCCAATGCTGAGACGTAGTGGCATTACGGAACAGTTACATATAGACTGCTTTCAAATTTGGCGTCCGCACTTCTGCAGTGCTTCTGTGGTCCCAGTACCAACACTGAGTAGAAATAATATCAAGTGGCATTTGACTATCTTTCTTTTGTTTAAAAGCTTTTCCATTCCAATCCACCACTTGAATTGAAACCGCTCTGGGTCAAGTTGCTCTTTTTCAGTGGTTTATAAAGAACTGGCACCTACATCGTTACTACATTAACTTTACAAAAGTATGAAATACGAACTTTATAAATCATTTAACACGTAAACACATGACATTTCGACAGGAACAAGGGAAACTAGGGCCGATTAGAAAGTTGTAGGTAAGTGAAAATTATTCGATGCAGACTGACAAAATCGAAGTGTAGATGATTCAGTAATTTCTCTAAGAAATTATCGTGGAGTTACTAGTTGATTGGGCAAAGTTGCCCAAAGCCTTGTGTTATACAAAGCGGGATTTTGGACAACTTTGCCCAATATCCAGCCTTGTAGGACATCAATAAGACTGGAGAACTTTCCCTAGTCACGATTATGCCTTTTACGTGTTTTTGCTTGTACTAATTAAGGGTAATAGTCGGCAGTTAGCCGTACAGGCTATTGAAAGGGGTCCTGGTGCGTGATCTAATAGCAGTACGTCGTTACAGCTAAGGTCACATCAATGTATATGGGTACCTAGTTTATGCTTGATTATTTTTGTATTCAGCCAGTTTCAGGAAAATTGGCACTGTTATTCAATATTGACATGGCAGTGGCAGAGGCAAACAAAAATTTTTTGGCAAAAAAAACCGACTTCCAAAAAAACACTAAAATAGTCTAAAACAACTTTGCCCTAAAGTGTTCTGTTAGAATATATTGTTTTTTTAGGGGAGGTGGCATACGACCACGGCTATCATCTGAACATCACTATGAATATTTATTAAATACATTAAAATATATAACGTGTAGGCTGTTTATTTAATAGATGATAATATTGAATAGTTTGTAGGTACATAACAATTTCAGACGAGAATATTTTCTTATTTCATACTTTTTAGAGCGTGATTTCAGTAGTCGGGTTTAATTTTTTGAACTTATTTTTTATTTAAATTTCTCAACAACAGCGTTCACTCAAACTTAACACACACCCAATATAAACTAGTTAGTCAACGCAGCACACGGCGAGCAAGCTTGATAGTTTTACTTAAAACAAGAACTAACTATTGCAAAAAAATGCTAACTTTTGAAGGAGCACAACTCTATAATAAATTACCGTCCTGTATAAGAAATCTACACTCTTTCAATGCGTTCAAAATTCAACTAGCCAGCACACAATTGCGGATCGATCACTTCTGGAGAAATGAATGCATTGGATGGATAACTGTTAACTATGATACTGAAGACGAACTTTTTGTAATTTATATATGTATGTTTTTTAGTATTGTTCTCAAGTAAGTGACATGTGTCTTTATTGGGAATAAAGATTCTTTAAACCGAAACCGAAATTATTTTGGGGTCATAATTTCGTGATTAGTATGTGCAGAGCCGCTTTACTTTTTTTTTTGTTAAGGTTATTGTATACAAAAGTAATGTCCCCAAACTTACACATATATTGTATCTTTTGAAAGACTTCGTATCTTAACCTTTCCAATTCCTCAAGAGATCGTGAGTCATGAGGATTTTTCAGTAATTTATTATAATCCAAGGAACAAATAAATAATCGATCTAAAGACCGGAGTCTGCTTAGGGCCACATAGGCCTGTCCCTTAGCGGATAGTGGAAATAGCGAGAATATTACATGATTACTAGGTACACACGTTTAGTTTTTATTATTTTAATATAATTTTTAACATGTGTACCGTAGTCCGTAATAAAATACGTATTTCTTATACAGTTACAAGTTATATATGTATTAAGGGAATGTTTGGAGTGAGGAGTGATTTTTAGAAGTTATTCCTAATTCTATGGTGCATGCAAGCAATGCCGCAAGAAACAGCATATACATTTTTGATATAATACTTAATACTTCATTTAATACCCAACATTATTTTATTTTTTAGTTCATGACTTTATGTTCTCTAGAGGGCGGCATTTCCAATTTAATGTGACGTCACATAGCCTATAACTAGCGGACCATCAAGCCGTTCCAACGATACCTAATTTATCAAATTATGATAAGTAGTTCAGAAGTTAGTTATGAGGGAACAGATGAACATACATACATACAGGTCAAAATCATAACCCTCCTTTTAACTTCGCCATAGTCGGCAAAAAAAAGGTGATGGCTGAATGCATAGCCTCCTTTTTTTTAGAGGTCGGTTAAAATATATAAATGCTATTGTGCCAGCGACACGAAGAAGAAGATCGAATCTACAAAAAGGTATAAACTAAAGTAGTAAATATATGTAACTAGATAAGTTCTATCGACTAACTATGTATTAGGTATTGAATATGATACACTACACGATACACGATATGTTATGATATACTTTTGAATAAATACTATGATATACGTTTAAATAAATACGAGAAAAATAAATAACAAATTGATAATAGATTCTTCAATGCACGTACCATTTTGTTGTTTCTTTAACAAGGGTATATTTGCAATGGTGTGGCTTTGACCGACCCGACCCCTGTTTGACCGGAAGCTAACAAAATTATCTTGCATTTATTAGCTTACAGGCAGCTTTCAGGGTTATTATCGTCCTATTCTATCTAAACTAAATAAATATGGTTGCCTGTTAGATAATGTGTTACACAACTTCATGAACGCAACAGTGTTCTACTTTTTTCGCTATTCGTTTTTTAAATGGGTATAAAAAAAAACCTTAACGAAGCCGAAAAGTACTTGTTCTCCCCATCACTGCGATATTTTTTTTTTCTAGACCATACCTGGGAACCTTCTAGCTACGGAGATATTGGCGGTCAAAGTTCCAACTTTATCACACTTTTTTTTTTAATACAAATTTTTAATGTTATAACTTTACTTTCAATACGACGACGACACCTTACTATTCAATGCATCTATCAGCACAATGTTTTGAGTGCGTTACATTGAGTCCTACCGTAAAACGTGATTTTTCACCCAAAAAAATATGTATGAATATTTATGTATTCCATTTTCTCTTCTTCTTTTACATACTATGTCTACATTTCTTTTTTAAGTATCTCCTTTCGCAGGTATGCTGGAAGAGATTTCTTTAAAAATAAGCATCCCCTTTGTACTATTTTCCGTTCCTTTCTTCTTTTCTGTATTTAGTGTGCACATAAATTGTTAAATAAATAAATAGTAATTTTTGCGTAGAGTTAGTTAGTAGATGTACAGAATGCTTGGTTGACGGCTTCGTGAAGGGTCCGTTTACACCCTGTTTTTTTGTAACAATAGAATATTTTCCAGCCTGTTGTTGTAACCACGGTATAGTTTATTTCCCTTTCAAACCATTCCAATTTCGACATGTTGTGTAGTACAAAATTCTGTGAACTGATAACCACTCGATAGTTAAATAATAGATTTATGAAATAAGTTGTCAACACCTTTTGTCTCGACGTGTTCAACTCTACTGCGGTCAGCGAAATGAACGATACGAAATAACTTAAAATATTTGTAATACGAAAACTCATTCGCTATGGAACAATTTATAAAAGTTTAATATAGAGTTATAAAAGTAAAAACATAACTACCGAAAATTCCCAAAATCTAACAGCAAATAACCAAAGGCTTAGCCAACGTTAGACTCACAGCCTTTAAAGTCATGGCAATCAGTACTAGTTATCAATGTATTAACGTAATTAGTTCTAGAGCAAACTGGTTTCAAGCTAATACCACAAAAGTTTGTAATCTTTTTCTAGACATTTACTTTGAAAAGTATTGCTTTGACAATCTACACATACTGGGTCGAAGGGACACCGACGCACCAACGTTTTGACGTGTAGATATTGCATTACACACCTATGAAAAATTGCTATGTGGCGAGGTTCAGAATGATGTACTGGGTGTCCCTTTCACCCTGTATGCTGTGGTGTAAGAAGATTAGTTATGAGAGTTTAAATAACCTTCCTATAAACTTGCAATTCCACAGAAATAATTAAACAAATTATGAATTTAGCTTGTCTTAAAAATATGTAACAGCTCGTTTGAAACTAAACGTAACTTGAGACGTATTGTGTCTAGGCAAATTTACTTTGTCTGTATTATTTATATTTAAATAGAATGAAAAAAGTGGTATTAAAGTAAACGCTAAGTATTCAAGTGACGCGTAATATTTTAACAAACACTGAAAAAAAGAAATAAGAATGAGTGTTATGAATCCAAAAACAATTACAATTCATGAGTAAAAAAAGATAACATATCCCCGGGGCAAACAGCAGTAAAATGTAGCTCTAGTTCTATATTTTGACACAATACATATTAGAACACAACTTTATTGTAAGATATCAGCCAACATACCTTACTTTTACAACAGTGTACAGTTATATGTAAAAACATGTTTATACCTTAATCCTTTTTTTAAGGGGCTTGTTCAATTTGAAGATGTTGCCCCTGTAATATTAATTACAAAATCCAACACATATTTTAAAAGTCAATCACACCGTAGATTCACTTAGGCTATTCTATTTTAATGCCCATTTGAGTGAGCCTGTACAACAGTCTGGCCTCCCTCGACAAAGAGAAGGACAAAATGCTGTTACACCAGCCCACATCTGAGGGAATCAAATTAGTTTTAGATTTTATAAAATATCTATGGGCTTCGTCCACATCAGGTAATCATCTCCTGCTACATCGCATTCAGTACAGTTAGATGAAACTAAGGGACTTACCAGAGAATGGGCAGCAGCGTTATCTGTACTCTTTTAACAACCGTACTGCGATCGCCAACCCGCCTGCCAAGCGTGGCGATTATGGCAAAACCCCCCCTTTGGGGGAGGCCTATGTCCAGCAGTGGACGTCTTTCGGCTGAAATGATGATGATGATACTTTAATCCTTTATTGTAACTATATAAAAAAAACACATTTATATCACACATATATTTCTTTTTATTTTTTTATTTATAGAGTTAAAGAGATTATTTTCTAAATTGTCGATTCTCATTTAAAAAATATTCGTAAATTTATAAATAAGTTTTTAGTTTTTAATCGAAATTGGCCCGATTTCTATTAAAATATTGAGTAATTTTCACGGTCTCTCATAGTTTCAGATGTTGCCATCCTCGCCTACTTAAAAAAATCGCCCTGTAAAAAAACACATTCATTAATGGCTCGGAAAAGATTTCACAATTTTACATAATAGCTCTAAACGAAAGAAAATCGTTATAAAATTTTGCAAAGTGGATACGTGTTTTTACACATGACTGTATCATATGAGAAATTAATGATTCAGCGACGTAGTAATAAATTGCAGGCACGAAGTGAGAGGGGTGTATTATATAATGTTATACGGAATAGCGCGTCGCACCTGAAAGGTTATCCGTTACAAAAGATAGATATGAAAATGTCATATCTTTTATAGATAGGATCATAGGACACACTTTGGATTAGGTATGTTTATGCTTTTTCTAGAAACCCTTTCCTGGTAAACCTTTTGGTTTTATTAACTTTTTGCCAATCTGTTTTTATAGTGCCGTGAAAATGTTTGTTTACAATATTTAGGGTTAGGTTCATTGCTCTCTTGACACCAATTTTGACAACATTGAAAATGTTTCTTGGTGTATAAATTATGATCCTCAGCAAATCTCCCCATTCAAAATTAGTATACATAAAAAATCAGTGCTGCTATGGCAGGTAGATAATTCATATGATACGTCTTACGCTCACATATACACCACTACAATAAACTTTTTAGACGAGATATTGCCATCATTAATCGCTATGTTTCAATGACAGGATGATGATGGTCGTGATAAGACGTTATCGTCAACTAGTTAAATAATAATATAATTCAATAGTTTTTTAGATAGAAACTGTAAATAGTCAATTCCCTTCAACACTGGTACACTAAACCAGCAATAATCTATTTAAAGAGGAAGGTAGGCCGTCCATGTGACCCAAACAACGTCAAGAATGTAACTCATCTCTAAAATATACCTACCAGGGTGCAAGGGCATTGAAGCGCAAACTGTTAGATACCATTAATACAGTGTATGTTTCTAGACCCTGCCGAATTGACATTCTTCGTAGGTTCAAAAAACCAGCTGCTCCATGTATTTGTGACTCTGTGTGTGTTTGTGTGTATATTTTTACGCGGGGTCTAGAATTTTGTGCTGAATTTATGGTAAAAGTTTACGTCGACGTTCCTTACATCTGTAGTATATTACACATTATTATTTGGAACATGCGTACCAAAAACACGCTTTGGACTTGGATTTGCGGACACCAAGAAAACAGGTCGAGGACGATTTGAGCTACACACATCAACAGTTCCACGTTTTAATATTGTGCAAACTGCAATAAGGAATAAGAAGGATCTTATATTAGATACGCTGCGAGGACGTGCCCGTCGACTGGTATCAATTATCTCGGAATATAAAGGCGCGTCACACGACACCGTCGCGGGGCTGATTGAGGGAAGCGATTCTCGGGGATGCACATCATCACGTTACGTCTGCTGAGGTAACGTGACTCCGTGGACTGGTACGCACACCGTTGTATGAAACCAGGATAACTTGAAATCCTTGGCGTACTTCTTTTAGAAAAAAAATATATTTAGGAATCAATATCCTTTACACATAAAATTGGATTGATAAATAAGTAGTTTAAGTGGGCATAGCGCTCGATTTAATTGAAGTAATTGTTAAAGCAAACTTAAAAAAAAATACAATATTCAATAATTACAATACCTAAAAATATATATACTTAATTTGTTGATTTTGAACGTACCTCTCTCATTCCTAAGGGATATGACTACTAGGATATGATTTATATCTAGACCCAGGGCTCTTTTACATTATAAACAATACAAGGTGGAAGGAACACCGACGCTAAAGCGATTACCAGCACAAGTTACCACGTACTTAGTACATCATTCTGAATCTGAATCCAATTTATATGTGGGACATTTAAATTGAAAACTGAAATAAAACTGTAAACCCCCACATCAAAATGTAAATTGAAACTGCCATACCTACCCATAGAACACGCACACACATAGATGTAATGATGTAATGTCCTGTTAAGTATTTTGTGTGTACATAAATAAAACAATAAATATAAATATACATCGGTAATTAAAAAAAAAAACAGCTATCCCATACATTTTGACCATGTAGGTTTTACAGTTTTGTAAGAAACAGCTGTTTTTCAATTTTAGAAATTTTTTCGTTGGTTTAGAATAATGTACTGAATATTTGGTAACCGTTTTATCGTCGGTCTTCCTTCCACCCTGTATAGTTTCATGTTTCCTGAGAAAAACCTTGTTGAACAAGCCATATAGTTTTTTATAAAAGAATTTTCTTAACATCATGGTCACTATACTACAGGATTTACTCGTTAACTTACGTAGAACATTTTCTAGCGGTACCTACGCGATAAAAATATGTCATCGAGTATAAAAAATATTAATATTTGTCTTCATTTTTGTTTAACCATATCATTTAATTCTGATCCGCTGGATGCAACTCGCACGGAACCGGTCAATGTGGCGACACTTGGGGGAGGCTTATGTCCAGCAGTGGACGTCTTTCGGCTGAAATGATGATGATGATGATATCATGTAATAGATATCTGTTTTTAATTCTGAATAAATTAAATTAAATATAGCATAGCATACGCATAGCATAATCAGCCTATAATATTCCCACTGCTGGGGCACAAGCCTCCTCTCTATGAGAGGGAATGGGCTATAATCCACCACGCGGGCCCAGTGCGGGTTGGTAGATGTCACATGTCTTCGAATTCTTGGTTCTAGTTCCTCACGATGTTTTCCTTCACCGTTTTGAAAGAAGTGGTGATGAAATAAATTACACAAAGTAATGCGCCTGCCTGGGTACCACGACTTACTGCTCGTAAGTCGGGACCGCCACCACTGGGCCACCGCTGCTCTCTAAACTAAATATATTATATATTATTCTTGAATCGATTAGAAACTTTCTAAATAAACTACGGTAAACGAATACTTGTTTAAGCCAACAATAACAAACTAAGTACAGATTTACTTTTCAGATTTTATCGTGTGGGTTTATTTCAACAGTCAAATATATGTAACATACTGGCTAGTTGTTTGTACCGTCTGGTCTGAAACTTGAAGTAAACGCAACGCAGACTCGAACGATATTTGAATAGAAAATGTCACTCTTATAATTTCGGTTTTTTCTACAGCTAGTTGGTGACAAATAGTACCCACAGATATGATTGCAATCTTCAAACTACGCAAATATGCGAAACAAGTATCTACTTTCAGTTTTAAAATCATTCGTATTAATGTTACGTTTATTCCGCCCATTCGTTTCAATCCCACTGATTGCCTAACAGTTAGTAAGTGACACAAGTAGCACGAAAGGACATTTGGTAAACATATTTACCACGCCAATTAACAGTTCCATCTAAAACGTTTTTGGACACCTCGGGGAATTCAATTTGGTAAACTTATATTGGTTAGAGCAGTTAAATTAACCAGTAGATACAAATATTGACCTTCATTTCTTGATTGCTCCAGCGTCCCTGGACGGCTGGGCCTTGATTATTTAAAGTTACCCTGTTTATGTAATTATAATTATCTTTTCGAATCCCTTACGTCCGTTTCGAATGTGCCTAAATATAAGCCAAATCTTCTGTTGTTTTGGCTGTGAAAACTATTACGATAAGCAACACGAATTAAAAAATGGTGTTATTTTAAGCGAGCTCAAATTACATTAGCCTTATATACGTAATTAAAACATTACAGTGAGTAGTCAAAAACATAAATCAATTATTTTTTGTAAAGTAAACTCGGAAGGTCCATATTAAAACATGAACTTAAAATGAAAAAGAAAACCAGAAATGTTAATTTTAAATCAATGTTTGTAAAAAAATAAAAATTGAATATTTTTCATATAAACGTAGAAACCTATTTGCTTGAAATGACGGCTTCGCATCCGGTACAACCAGGTAAGCGGAAACTTGCCTTCGGATCATAAAGGAAACAATCATATTTTCCACTACAAATGTAATTTAAAAGAAAAAAACTTTTTTAGAGCAAGATCATCCAGGTCACGGTCATTACGTGATTTATCCTTGCGAATATTGTACTTCCTAAGCTTTTTAAATTACGAACGCCTCTAAATAAACAGCCAGTAGATTATTATGATATTTTAAAAAGTTTTTATTGGTAATGCGTTTTATTTTTATTGGTCGTAACTCTCTATGGCCATCGATAAAACGTACATGGTAGACTTGGCTGCTATATGGTAGGCTCTGTTTAAACCCCCATGGTACATCCTTAAGAGCTAAGACTGCCCGGACTTAAAAGAGAGTAGCAAATTATGTTAGCATAAGTGGTTAAATATACCGATCCCGTTGAATAACAGTTACATAATTTAACACAGATTTAGGGCCGGACTCCACCGAAGCGGAGACGAGACGAGAAGAGAGGAGATGTGTTTTAAACCACCAATAGAATTTCGTTATTTTCACTTTTTTTCTCCGCTTAGCTTTAGTGGTAACGGTTGAGCAGAGAGGAGAGGAGTTGTCTTACAATTGTTTAGGCCAGCAGAGACGAGAAGAGACGTGAGCGGAGTCGGTGAGCGGTGTGCTGTGTGCGGCGTGCGGTGAGATGTGTCCTGTGAGCGGCGTGCGGTGAGCGGTGTGCTCCTCTTTTGTCCGCTTTGCACATCTCCGCACAGATTCGGTGGATACAGCCTAGCTTTAATCATCTCCTGTCCTCTTCACACATCTCCACTCGTCTCCGCTTTAGTGGAGTCCGGGCCGATTAATTCTGGTATACGCAGTAAGTATTTGTAGCATATAGAGATTCTTTATTTATAGAACTTGCACTAAATCATGTTCCTTGAGCGACACGTGGAATATTAGCAATAGGTCACCGATAAAACGACATAGCATTTTATTTATGCTTCGATTGAGATTTTTGTTTGTGAAAAGTTATTCATATAGTTATTCATCGATCTGCAAGAGATATTGAAGGAAACATCGTGGCATTAACTTTTACCGTGAATTCAGTACCTACATACATGATAATATACCACCAGCGTTGAAACTAATAAGAATATTAAAAGTAAAAGTTATTTACACTTTGACCGTGTACTTTTATGAGACGGTAAATATTTTATAACAGCCGACGCAAAATTTGGTGCTCTAGTATCATATACTGAACCCATAGTAATCGTTTGTATAACGATGTCCTTCCACCGTGTATAGTTGTTATGTTGGTAAGAAAATACATAAGTGGAACATACCAAATGGTATCCCGCAGAAAAGTTACGGAGCCTTGTGAGAATCGTTTTTACAAGTCGTAAATAGTAAGTGGATTGTAATGGACTCAATCAAAGCCTCGTGAAAGCAGGAAAAAGATCAGTTTCTTTACGTCTATACGTATTTATGATTATGTGTTACTGAAGCCACAAAGAGAATTCATGCGATTTGTATCAAGATTATTTCATTTCATCATTTCAGCCGAAAGACGTCCACTGCTGGACATAGGCCTCCCCCAAAGGGGGGGTTTTGCCATAATCGCCACGCTTGGCAGGCGGGTTGGCGATCGCAGTACGGTTGTTAAAAGAGCACAGAGAACGCTGCTGCCCATTCTCTGGTAAGTCCCTTAGTCGCCTCTTACGACACCCACGGGAAGATATGGGATGGTGCTATTCTTTATGTCCGACACCATACAGTACTACCATCAAGATTATTTACTGTATCTAAATCTACACGATTAGGTAGGTCCCACTTGCTAAAAGTAACTTGGAGTTAAATTCATTCGATACAGCCTTAATTTGGTTAAAAATAGACCATCTACGTTGCCGTCTAGTGAGTGTAGAAGTGGCTAAAAGAGAATAATTGCAGTTATTATTTCGAGTCATGTTTAGATGTCTTCGGTAACATCTACTTGACAACTTATAAAAGCCATTAACACCTACAAAACTAGAACTATACATACAGAAGATGATAATATAAGAATATTCTAGAGGGCATTCAGAAAAAATACAAAACACAGTAGCAAGAGTCGAGGATTAAAAAATATTCTCACGAATATTTATAAAACGTAACATTAAAACCCGTGATTAAAACGTTTGTAACGGGTCTTCTAGAACAAATACACGTCGCATGTAGGTAATCTAAAGAAACAATTTCAGAAATGAAACTCCTCTTCGCACGGAATTACTTTTCAGTTTTCAGTTGATAAAATACGTCACATTTGTAGAGCCATTTTGTATTGAAAATTGCAATGCTATTTCCTCTCGTGAATTACTTTTACAGGCTTTATGTAATGTCCGTGTTGAAAGGGACGGTATGTTGATTAAACTTTAATGTAACCTCACGTTTTTTCTACTTTAGATACGTACATAAGAGGGAGTCTGAAAGTGGCGTCGGTGACTGAAAAGTTGTTTGGAATCGGTTATCGTGGTATGGACATGTGATGCGGAGGAATGAAGAAAATATAGCGAAGAAAATGTTGAGTTTGAATGTAGATAAAAGAAACGATGGATAACCGTGTGTCACACAGTCATCTCTGCAGTCATGCTGAGATGACGAGTAATAGAGAAGTATGGAGGAAGAAGAATGCTGCGCCGACCCCAAATGAATTGGGATAAGGGCAGAAGAATGATAAGTCTATGACGATACCTACACATGTTTCATCTTGTCTTGTAGATTTGGTAGTAACAAGCGCGACTAGTATCCCTGATTCGATTTCTATACTCGAGTGAAGTGTTTCTAGGTTTATTTAAGGAGACCTGTTGAAAAATTCTCAGTTACAGTCTGAAGTCTAGGTTTATACTTTCGCTAATACGCTGGTGAAATGTGGGAGTAGTAAATACCAACCGCCTACCTTGACGTCATTATATGTTATGTTTTTCCTTGTGACACCCACGTGGTACAGTTGGAAATATGAATTGTTATGTAAATTGACACTATACGCCAATTTGTCGTGTTATTTTATAATGGGTGTATCACGGCAGAGTTTATAATTATATAAATTAAAACCTTTACAGTTTACCAAATACTGTTTTTATTGTATTTGAAAAATCTAACAAACATTCGGATTTTATTTTTTAAAGATCACTTCTTTGAGATGAACTCCATCACGTCGCACGCACTCGTGTTACCAAGTCATTGCATTTTACGTGATACGTCGGAGCAAGGCAGAATCAATTTTTACTAATTTCGTGGCGGATATTTTCTTTAAGTTTAGCGATATTTGTTAGATTACTGGTGCAAAATAAGAAGATAGTCCATGGGAGATAACTCTGGTGATCGCGGTAACCATGCATCACAAAACCGTCATTGAATTACAATTGTGATTTGAATATAATTATTAACAATTTAATTTGGTAGTCAATTTGCGTAATGGTTAGTTTATCTGACTTTATGTAGGCTGTGATTGAATAGTATTCGAGTATGTCTACAAATAAACACGTTATGCAGGTATACTTATACTGTAAGAAAACAAATAACTGATGTTAAAATACCCATAAAAAAAATCCTTTTCCATTCACGCTCACATTTTTACACACAACATCCATCTACTATTCACAACAGCAAAACTAACAGTTACCAGAATATCAGCGGTTCATTCAACTTTTTTTTTGTTTTCCCGCATTCAACCGCGGTCGGCCACGAGCATTGCGCAATGCACAAAGCATTGGGAAATGTAAAAAGTTAAATAAGCCGAAGACTTTATCGTTTTCAGCTTCATTGTATCTTTTTCAAGTATGAAATACTTCACCCGCGTCTTCGTCCGCAAAAGTTTTGATAGCTCGGCTAATAGATATATGCATGAAATAAATAAAATTTATAGCACCCACGAAAAATTTAGCTTTCTGATAGTAAAAGATTTTTTGAAATCGGATCATTAGTTCCAGAGATTACCCCCTACATACAAACTTACAAACAAATTTAACCGCTTTATAATATTAGTTAAAATTTCAAGACCTTCATAGGAGCAACTTTGTTGGTTACTTTTACCAACCACTCTCAAGTCTCAGTAAAACACAAGATGAGGTCTTACACAACATCCGTTTTAATGTTAGCTTAGTAGCGAAATAAGGTTGTTGAGGAACTTTGCATACTACAAAACACGTGAGATTAAAGCATACAATGAAGGTAATATCGATTTATAATGACGCACAAATGTGTCGCAATGTGTTTTTTGTGGAAAATTTGGAATTCTCACAAAAGATGAGCAACGAAATCAGTATATCGGCATTTCGGGAACCATGTAAGATCACGATTTTTTATCGTAAAATGTTACCGTAATGTGTACTAAGTTTTATTTTATTTGTGAAATACAATAGATTTATATTACTGTATACAATTTAGTAACCAACATCTTATCATCTGAATCTGCCTAGCCTTTTCCCAACTACATTGGGGTCGCACCTTACAGTCTAACCGGATGCAGCTGAATACTAGTATTTTACAAGGAACGAATGCCTATCTGACCTCCACAACCCAGTTAGTACTTAGTGAGACTGTTTGTCAGACTTTCGGGCCACTGACTACCTGTAACGACTTTCAAAGATCTACAAATGACAGCCGAGACCAACGGCTTAACGTGCTTTCCGAGGCACGGAGGAAACTCGGTATTTAATGGATGGTCGCCCATCCACGGACCAACCTAGGCAAGCGCAGCTTAACCTAAAGACCGAGTGGCATTATTACTTAGCCACGAACTAATAATCAACGCTCGTTGAATATTAAATTAGCGTGTGATGCTAATAATGTTTAACGGTTCATATTACTAATCTATACTAATATTATAAAGCTGAAGAGTTTGTTTGTTTGTTTGTTTGCTTGAACGCGCTAATCTCAGGAGCTACTGGTCCGAATTGAAAAAATATTTTAGTGTTTGATAGCCCATTTATCGAGGAAGGCTATAGGCTACATAACATCACGCTACGACCAATAGGAGCGAAGCATTTATGAAAAAGATTGCAAAAACGGGGAAAATCCAAACGCAGACGAAGTTGCGCGGGTCAGCTAGTAGTAGTATAATTATTTGTAAATTAAATTCGGATTAACCGTTTGACCGCTGCAGATCGGATTTATATACGACATAATATGTTCATATGTTTATATGTGTATCATATATAACTAATAAATAAATGTCATACCACTTACTTGTGTTCTTGATAGTGTGTGTGTGTGTTCTGTTCAGGGTTCTAAAATGGCCGCTTTAGCAGAATCATAATAAAATAATAATATGAATTAGCTTACAATTCGTAAAATTATTACAAAGTGGCAATTCATAATGTGTAGTAACAAAAGCCTCGAAAAAAAAATATGGGCATACTCAAAATATGAAATGTACTGCTTTAAATACTAATCTTACGATAACTGAAAGGACAAAAAGACCGAACAAAATATATATATAAAATACTCAAAATTCCGAAAATCAATACAGCATTTGCTGACGTAATATTTTTTCACCAGATTAAATTGCGTTTTAATCTATTAAATAAATAAAACAGGAATAAAATCAACGTCAAGATAAATATTAAAATGTTATAAGGCGTAGTTGACGTAGCCCGGCTACGTAGGGCTCCTATTTCTGTCTGCAGGGTTTAAAGTAACCTAAACACGAAGGGAACCTAGCCTGTCCTGAGTCGGGGTGCCTCAAGTCCCGAGCTCGCTTCGCTCGCTTTTGCATCCTAAGTTATAGAGTTTAAGAAAACGATTATTTTAGCAGAACATGTTTTCGGAAACTTCGGTGGGGATTTCTGGAATAAATCAAATTTTTCGGTAATTGTTTTTGTTTTTTTTTTTCGGAATCTTTATTATTTCCCATTCATAACATTAACTATGTCTGTGGCCATTTTAAGAATTTCAATGTGATTCATATTATTATCTTATTATGATTCTGCTGTTCGTTATTCCAACGTCACGTGGACTGAGTCTTGTTCAAGAGCAAGCTGGATAACAGAGGTCCAGTTTTACGAGCATTCTGTTACACACATGTTAGTAGGTTGAGTTTTTAATTAAGGAGGATTAGGTGTCCCAAATCCGGGTTTAAAAATGACCAGGGTGAAATTCATGAAGAACAGCTTTGTAAAATGTTCGTTAGTTTTTATTTTCCCTGTATTCGCAGTCCTTTGACAATGTCAAAGGATAGTTTCACGGAAATGTCTGATGAAGTTGTTCCGACTGCTTTTGAAGGTAAGGTTAACGAATTAAACTGTAATCTGAAGTCCCTATTTATGTAGTGTTTATTCAGAATTTAATTCTAAAATTCTTCTTCTTTAAATGTCATGCCATCCACGTAAATTGAGGTGTGAAATTCTTAGCCGGCATCTCTATTCTATAGTTGCCTATAGGTACCTATGTCGATACATTGAAATTTTATTTTAATCACGCTGTTAATATTATATCCTACAGTGTTAATGTGCCTCCCCATGGATACCCTTTTAAAGCACTTACGATCCATTATAAATTATAGACCTGCGTGGGGTATCTGACTGTAAAAGTTAAGTTTTATTATAGTGTTATGAGCAAAAACCCGACTCGACATGTAAACATTATGAAATGCTAAATAGTCTGTTGTTATGTGCAGACAATAATTTATTTTTTAGGTTTTTTTAGAAACGTTGTCCCACTCTAGGAATTTCTCCTGTATCGTGGGTGCGTTTACAAATATTTAAACACACTAACAGCAAGACCTGGAACAACTACCTTTAGGCCATACAAATATTTGTTCCGTCCGGGAATCGAACTCGCGACACGCAGCGCAGCAGCCAATCGCTCAGCCACTGCGCCAACTGCAAAGAGAGAGAAATGGGAAGAGTGGAGGGAGGCCTTCACCCAGCGATGAGTCACCATAGACTGAAATGATGTTAAGAATAAAGTACTACTGAAATAAAATGGTCTTTATTATGCATTTTAATATATAGCGCTTTTCTTGTCATAGCTTTTACTCCAAGGTAGTAGTGTTCTGGAATAGCGACCACGATCCGGAAAATGTAGCATAGGATGACTGCAAGTGCTAGTGGGACGACCAGGTACGGACCCCGGGGTACTGTTGGGTAGACGTCTTTGTTTTATTCAGAGTTTTTCTAATTAATTTCCCATTACTGCATAGTTATTTTCCTTTGGTTCAATATAAGATAGAAACTGAAAAATAATGTTGATTAGGATACTTCCGAATTCACAGATTATATATGAACTAGTTTATGACCACGGCTTCGCCCGCGTTCAGTTCGGTAATGGTAACACGGGATCTTTCTACCGGCATAAAAAGTATCTTATGAGTTAATCCAGGTTATAAACTATCTTTGTGCCAAATTTCATCTAAATCCAGTCTGCAGTTTTTGCGTGAAAACATCCATACATCCTCACAAACTTTCGCATTTGCAATATAAACCTTCCTCTTGAATCACTCTATCTATTAAAAAAAACCGCATCAAAATCCGTTGCGAAGTTTTAAAGATCTAAGCATACATAGGGACAGACAGCGTGAAGCGACTTTGTTTTAGACTATGTAGTGATATAGTAGGAAGTAGGATTACACAAAACAATTAATTTAAAAGTCCATTGTTAGGCATTAGCCACTTTCCAACAAGTCGTACCACAACTACATTATTACACTGAAGGTCAAAATAATGTTAAACTGCAAAGCAAACAAACTGCATCTATAATGCAACCATGTAACTTTTTCATCTAAAAAGTGTTGAATGGAAATGGAAACAAAAGAATTGTTTGAGCTTCGGGCGACTTTATCATTTATTATGATCAAAGCACCAGGTTTTTGGTTGTTTTGCGGCGGTGCCATGTACCTTCGTTCATATTCCTTGTATTTAAATATGTACAGGGTTTCGCGTGAACTCTAATACAAACCGAAAGGAGTGACGAATGTGACTTTACAAACAGCGCGAATTGCGATGTTGTATTTTTTCACTAGCTTAATTGTACAATTAGTAAATTGACTGATAGTAATTGTGTCAGACGATGACAGTTGAAAATCAGTTAATAACTTACGCCTACGTAGATGTGGACTGTATGTCTGTATAATTGGTATAACATTATATATTTAGACGTTGACGTAGACTTCAGCTCTCTACGCCGTTATACCGCTACAACGAGCAATCTTAAAGAGTACCTAATATAGTAGTTGTCACTTCTTCGCTGGAACAGGCTTATTAGAATGCAATATTGTACACTTATAGGTCGAGCGGCTACTGGTAAATAAATAAAAATTCCATTCGAATTAAGAATATTTTAAGAAAGTAGGTAGATGCATTAGGTCGAGTGGACCTGCGGATCCCGCCTGTGTGGGATCAGTGACTAAAAAGCACTAACCTTTATCTTGAGATTTTTAGAATCAAAGTCGGAAAACCAAAGTTGCCTATAATTTTCCTACCTTCGGTTTGGCTTCCATTAAAACTGTAAGTGGATAAAAGCTTCAGCAACAAAGAGAGGATTCTTTAAAAACATACACATTTATCCGTGTCATTTCTATATTAAATCTATGAATCCTGGCTCTTGAAGATTCACTTACTTCCATATATTATGTACAACTTCCATATATAGTGGCTTATACGAGCGCATCAAACAGATTAGTTTTTACAATGTACCCTAATACGATTAGATATATACTACTGTTTCATATTAAAAGATGTTTTCTTTGCAGGGTAAGAGTTTTTCCTTTGAGGTTGGTATTGACTGAAATTCATGAAAAAAGGCTGTTTACAATCCGTGTTTTGTATGAGTTTATAACACTCACAAATACCGTGAAATCGTGAATCTAAAAAAAGTTGTTTTACTTTTCATCCCACTTGTTTTGAATAAATTCAAGGTATAAAGAAAGCTTAAGGTTAAGTTAAAATTAGAAGATGTTTAAGGTAAAAGCTATATCCTTATTACAGAAATCCATAATCTCAAATTTGCAGCCGTTTAGTTAAGTAGTAGTGCAGTGTAAGCTATTTAAGCTGATTTCATGTGGTTTATTCCTAGAATTCATGCTAAAGGCGAAATACTAAATGTTGTAACGTAAGTTGTAAGAGTCTAAAGTTGACTTGATTTGATTGAATCATGAAAACCGTCCTGATTTAGGTCCAAGTTTATCCGATTTCTGAATTTTACTTTTGCTCCAATTTTCAGCCCTCATCCGGGCAGGTGATTAATTTTTCGTCTGTCCAGTGGGTGTTTTAATAGGCCGCTCAACGATCGTTTCAATTCCAATATTAGACCACTCTTTTATTACCTATCCGGACCCAGCGCTTGGCTTTTGTTTGCCAACATAGATGGTTTAATTTTACCGATTTATGGTTTTAGCGCAATTTCAAAACTCACACAACACATAAGGTCACCTTAGCCTACGTTTGTATGTAAAGTGAATTATTTTTAAAAACAACAGACGGGCATATTTGTCTAACTAAAGTAAAGTCAACGAACTGTCGTTACAAAGTGTGAGTAAGCATGTTTTGGGTATCGAATTAAGACACATGGTACTACAGTATACGCCTCGTGGAAAATACTATAGTCATACATCGCGTTTTCATTAAGTTGATTAATTATAAATCTAATGGATCTAACATTTCCGGAAAAGCCCCTTTTGATTTGAATGAAAGAGGATACAAGGATTTCGTACTTGACTTTCTAATTTTTTGCGGTAAAAAATGCACAATATTTTTTGCAGCGAGCTGTAAGTTTATCGGTAACTTTTCTTCGAAGCATTCTCGAAGCCTGTTCCTTGTCTGCTTATTTTCAATTGAATCTAGGTACAGCGACTGCAATCATTTACCGCGTAGTTCCTCTTAATCCTTGCTCGTTCATATTATCCAATCATTCAATCCGACTGATCTGATAACTGAAAATCAGAGAATATTTTCTTGTTTACGTTAGAACATAGTATCAATACTTTATTATACCTACTTAGGGTGGTGGTGGGTGGAGGTATGAACTATATCCATATTTTGCTAGTTATATGTTTATGCCAGTTTAAGTAATCGTTACGAGCTTATTGCCACATAACCTAGAAGTAAAATTCAGCAAGTACAGTTCAACAGTTGTGTGACAGATCTGAATCGAAAAACAAACCTGAAAGTTCCTCAAGGCTCTTGAACGAGTTTGTACGTATTTGACTTGCTTAAGATTGATTTCCATTCTAAAACGAGCTCAAAATAAATATCAAATTCCAAGTCGGTAAGTATATAGGTAGGTATGTAGGTATATTTAAATCTACATCAGGGTGATATTAAGAAATGGTGACTTAATAACACATAAACATAACATACTATCACGCGTGTAAGGTGTGACGGAGGTGTTCCTAATTACACACGCATATTTCGCAAGTTATGTTTAATAAGTCCCATATAAAAGATGGCAAGCCTATTGCCATCCACCGTACAAACAAATCCAGTCTCCGTGGCCGCTACTGAGATATGATTGAAACAGAAATTTTAATTAAAAAATAAAACTCTGAACAACGAATTCATCCAATACATTTTTTTGTTTGAAAAGCATTTGATTTAAATGCATAGAGTACCCAAAATAAAACTGTCAATTTATTTGTCACGGTTAAGTTAAAAAAAGGAAAAGGAAAGGAAACTTCCTTAATTTATTTTTCTATTGACGTGTTATTGTACCGATATTTTCTTGCTATACGAGAAGAATGACTAGAGAATATTACAGGGTACAACGTACGCATGATGTTGATGAACTGCTGCTTATTTGGAGGTCTTCTACCTTTAAACAGCCAATATCGATATCTTCAAGTCTTAGACAAATTGTTTTATATTATAATAAAGTTGTTTTTGGTCATAAATTATGTTCTTCAAAGTCAGTGCTACCTAGTCATTTTGCTTTGGTGAAAGAAAACATCGTGACGAAACCAGCATGCCTGAGTGATATTTCTTGACGGCATGTAAATCTAAGTCAGAGGCCCATGGGCGGCATAAAAACTCTGACACCAGGTTAGGCACTAACTACACGATAAAGAGGAATTGCTACCTAAGGTGATTCCCAAAAAGTGAAAACAAAAGCGTCAAAGAATTACTGAAACCAATCAAAACACTCTAACTCTAACAACCCAGAAAGAAGGAATATTGCCTTCTTGGATTCATACTTACATAATCATGATAATCATCCGTCTTCTCCATCGGGGTAGACAGAAACTACAGAGCGCCACCTGGTACGATTCTTACAAAATCCTGTTGCGTCGTCCACTTTCATATTTCTAGTCATACACGCACTTCGTTTGCGAATACTATTCACCTGACCTTAATTGATAAAAGAAAAACCTTTTGGGGAAATTAATCACTGAAAATAAATATTTAGGGCAGCATTCAAAGCAATGCCTCAAAGGGTCGAATGACACCAGGTGTCACATTTGTACATGCGACTGGAGCATTGTTTAAGATACGTACCGTTCTCACGACATTTCTTTGTATCAATTTCAGCAAATCACGCCTGTATTTTGAAGGGTAAGTAGAGGTATAAAGCACACCTTTCTTTCGCATAAATTATGCAGCCGGGTACAAATCCAGACTGCTAGCCGCTACTGAATAATTCCTAAAGGAAAAACCCAAATAAAACTATTTTGCCTGACCTGGAGATTGAAATCATGACCCACTGAGAGCCCTGACAACGATTAAACTATCTAGACAGCGGTGGATCCACCTACAAAAATAATGTAACAAATGATTCTGACCAATGACCATAAAGGATTAGCACTTCGAATATAGATAGGTACTTAATGAACTTTCTGAGAAAGCTCGTTATCTAATTAATACCTAGCAACAATATTGATTGCATAAATAAAATAGGTTTTCAACACTTTTTAGGCATAACATTTAGGTGCAGTCTAGTGTGGGTTAAAACAAGCGTGTATTTAAGATTTAAATAACTTCTATGTTTAATTACGTTTAGCTAAATATAAGATTAGGTCGTCCAAGTGTTAAAATTGTTTGTAGAATGGTAAACGTAAACGGCATTGACATTTGACTAGTCTCAATGTAAAACATTCGTGTTACCATCGATCGAAATGTGTGAAAAGCAAATATATTCAATAGAACACACATTAATTTGTTTAATTGGACTTTAAGGAAAGGTATTATGTAGAACTTCTAAAGAAAACTCAAGGTTTTGAGTGATTCATGTGAGTTTACATATTATATTAGGAGAGGTGTTATTCACGTAAATGATATCTATAAATATCTTGTAAATGGAAAAATATCAATTTTGTATCCAATAATAATTCCGCTGTATAGTCCTTCGTAGTACGTACTTACGTACTTTATTGTTGCTCCTATAAAAAGTTAAACAGTTGTCAGTATTCAATAAGCCAAGTGCTTATGTGTAGGGTATTATTAGACAAAATAATCTATGTATATTGCGATTATGTACTAGTGACAAAATGAAAAGTCACTCACTACCGGAAATTGCAGGAATATTTACGACTTTTTGATGAACTGTTTTTGGGAATGATTACGAAACAAGTGATGCATGTAGAAAATCTATACTTATATTATAAAGAGGTATTGGTTTGTAAGTATGGGATAAACTCCGGAACTAATGACCCAATTTCAAAAAAGTTTTCACTGGCAGAAAGCTGCATTATTCGTGGGTGCTATAGGCTATTTTTAGTTATCACAATTTTGGCGGACGAAGTCTCGGGGGAAGTACTAGTATTTCATAAAATCTTATTATTAACTTTCTATATCTATTGTATTGTCCACTAACTAACCCCATACTATGTATTGGTAGGCATGACTGTTTCTGAGTACCGTGTTACCCAGAAACTGAAAATTGCTGAATGTAAATTAGTAAAAAAACCGTGGCCGACCCCAACATATTTGAAAAAGGATAGGCAGATGCAACGATGGATTAGCATTAAATCATTGATTTCATAAATTCGATGAAAGCAAAATGTTTCTTTATGTTATGTATCACCTAATTAAAGTTTTAGAACAACAATCAGTTGCATGTTTTAATTAAAAACATTTTTGCAAAAAATAAAACCGACTTCAAAAACACAAAGAAGTGAAAAATAACTTTATCTTCAGAAGTCGGTGACTTTTGTTTGTTTGATTTAGTTTTTTTGTCCCGACTTCTGAAGCTAAAGTTATTTTTCACTTTTTTGTTGTAACATCCTACACAAATATTTGCTATGCATTTATTTTACATTGTTAACAATACATTTCATGGTAAAAGGCTTATCCCCAATAAAATGGAACTTAACATACCTAACTGTCTAAATGTGGGTGTACTGTACAAATCTGCGTAACCCTTTCGAGTGTACAGGCATGATGTTATGTTGTGTGATTGCATATACAATGCGATAGCAGCAATCGCGGTTCATTTGATGTCATTTTTTGAAGAGTTCTTGAAGAGTCTGTCTTCGAAACTCATCATCAGATCTATATGAAATTTAAATGGGACCATTTTGGAATAAACCGCTTTCGAACTCCTCCTTTCGAATTGATAACCTCCTCCTTTTTGAAGTCGGTTAAAAATAGCACTTTTTCCCAACATTAATTTACATATCTATAATTGTACTTAGAATTCTACTTAAATATTATATTAAACTATTTCTGAATGAAGGCCTTGTTACTGACATCTAAACAGTTAATAATACCCACCGTGTGTCACGCTATCAGTGGATATTCCCTCTCGCATCATGTTTAATAACTCTCTCCAGGAAGCAGGCATACGTGATTCACAAGCGATAAAAGCTTTAAGAGAGCTTTGTCGTATTGGGGCTATTTGTCATTTTTATCTTGATAGTGTACACAAGCATTTAATCGGTGCTCGCCATTCAGTCCCCAAATTGTTATTAAAGCCTATCATGACATATTGAGAGATAATTTTATCAAAGTGTTGATGTATTGCCTCATGGCTGCCAACAATCCCATTAACTGTATGTTGACCGTACGGAAATTGGTTGGTAACTATTTTGTTGTTCTAGTTTGTCGTTACAAACTAGAACAATAAAATAGTTACCAACCAATCAATAGTTACCACTGCTGAGCACGAGGTCCTGGGTTCGAGTCCCGGGTCGGGAAATGTGTTACTAAGTTTTCCATCAGAAAGGGGAATGCCTGCCCGCCATATTGATTTAGGCCTTGAGTGCCCACATGTAAGACCGAACAGTTAATAATAGCTAATATTAGTATACACTACAAATAACTTATTGATAAAAGAAACTTAATGAAAAAACTCAGAATTTCCAAATTATAGGTTTATTTTTTATTTTTAAGGTTTTTTTATCGATCAGCGCAGTACGTAGATCATTGAATTGATTATATTATGTATTGTAAGTCGATTTCTAAATGTATATTTAATACATAAAATGCATCAGAATTTATTTACACAAAAGGACAAATAATTAAAGTAAGCTTAAGTTATTTTTTTGCAACTTATCTTTAATTTTTCGCTATTAAGGTTTAGGGTTATATTAAAATGTAACTGAGATCTGTACCCAGTTGACGGCAGTAGCTAGGCTCGCCCCTATAACTACGGGATTTAACATAACTGGCAAAATGGGGGTTGTACTATACGTAGGTACTACCGAGTGCACTGAGGGTCTGCGACTTTTCACCCTTATGCCTTAAGTAATAAGGTTGAAAACTGGTCGACCGTAGTACATGTCTCTGCTATAATCCTTCGGAACTACAGGCGCGATGCTATGTTAACCATATTGTTATTGTTGGGTAATTAGAGAAACCAGTGTTGAAACTTACAATGGAATGGAATTTAAAGTTTTCTATGATAGTTAACAATGAAACTAAACCGTTGTTTAAACAAATGGTATTAATTTTGTTAATTTTCCAAACTATGTTATCATGTTATATCAACAAGGACACGATGTTTGTTTCCCCTTTTTAATTTTTCAAACAATGTCAATCTGTCATTTCGTAGATAATATCTTCTGTTTTTTGTACATGTGTTGTTTGAATTAGAATACCCCATTATCATTATACAAAATGTCACTTGCCTGTAGAATGAAAACCCACTCATTAATTCTGAAATAAATTCAGAATGAAAATCTACTCATAAATTCGTCATAAATTCCTACTCATAAATACGTTATTTAAGTAATAATACCAACCCTTTCACGAAATATCACTTAAATTAAATTACAACCACTTAACGTCATTTTTGATTTCAAAACTATATCTAACATCTGTTGCTAAAATCCCCAAAGTAATTTAAAACAAAAACTCTTCTATTGGTGAGCAAAATTATAATTATAAACTCAAACAAAGTTTTTAATTAGGTATTCCAATGTTATCGACTTCAAAATCAAATTGATTTATGGATTGCATACATTTGAAATCCCAAACAAAGCAATTAATCAAATTCGCAAATCAGTCATGGTTTCGAATGTCCAATTAAATCTCGTAGCTTCGTAGCACCGTAGCACCGTAGGCCGCTACGGTGCTACGGCAGTAGCGCCCTACGGCACCTACGCAAGTAAAACGCGGCGTAGCTTAGCCGCATCACTATATAACCCGCGTCGGCACTTCGCACCGTTCATTTGCTTTCGAAATCCATCGAGGGAGACCACGGAAGCAGCACTCACAGCCTCCCGTACTTACTTGACAAAGTGATCGTTACTAGTTTCACGTAAACCTTCAGCAAGCAACAGCTGAATTTATTTCGACGTGCAGAATTTTAAGGTAAGTTTTTAAACAAAATATTGTTTTTTTAAAAGGAAATTGTTTTTTTTTTGCCTTTTGTAGCGCAATTTCAGACTCAGATCATCGAGATTTTATTTTTAAATGCATAGAAAGTTAACTAAAATTATGTTAACTTTCTAGTTTGTGGTTAACTTTTCTAGTAATTTTAAAATCAAACATCGTGATCGTTATATGTCGGAAGAAATGATACGAACTGTTTTAACATTACATTTCATTTCATTAATAAAAAGTAGTGTTTTCTGATAGTTCCGGAGCTAAAATATTAATATAATAAAGTTCCACAAAGTAAACACAATGTACTTACAACTGAATACCTAACTAAAAGGTGTCGCTTCACTATTAAAATCTTAACTAGCCTGTTAACTGTAAGCAATAGTAAAACTTTATTAATATTAAGTTAAAGCAGCTCTGTGGTAACTTCACTTTACAGCACTTTCAGACGCGCATAAAATACTTCGAAACTTCAACCGGGTTATTAAATAATAATCATTAATAATGCCGATATAATAACATGTGTTTCGTATCAGTTTTCATATTTAAATACAGTTTCTTACAACAACAATTAAAGATATACGCTGTATTATAAATTACTCATTAGAAATATTTGTTTTGTTTAATTACAGTCCTCTGCGAGTTGTAAGTCAATAATAAATTACCTATTTTTCATCAACCGGTACTATGTACTCTGCTTATCCCTTCGGGAAATACGTGACGTTATGTAATATTCAACATCGTATTATTTGGTATTTGAGAAGATTGGCCGGAGAAAAGCGTCGCTTAATCCATGCCCAAAACATATCGAAAAAGTAATACCAAGTTAACTACCAAACGTAAAAAAAGTGTCGTTTAGTAAAAAAAAACTAACATTATCATTAACACTGAAAACGGGACATTTACCATGTTTAATATTTGCTCGTGGCTAAATAATAACAGCCGCTCGGATCGATCTTTAGGTTAAGCCATACTTGCCTGAATCGGACGGTGGATGGGTGACCACCCATTACATGAGTTTCTCCGTACCTCGGAAAGCACGTTAAGCCGTTGGTCCCGGCTGTCATTTGTAGATCTTTGATAGTCGTTAGAGGTAGTCAGTAGCCCAAAAAGTTTGACGACCAGTATTACCAAGGGGTATCATGTTACCTAGTACTAACTGGGCGTGGAGGTCAGATAGGCAGTGGTTCCATGTAAAAAACTGGTATTCAGCTGCATCCGGTTAGACTGGAAGCCGACCCCAACAAAGTTGGGAAAAGGCTAGGCAGATGATGACTATTTGTTTTGAGTTCCCGATATTTCGGGACTGTTGCAAGTACCATGATCACGGATAAACTAGATATCACTAACTAATTGAAACTGAGCTATAATAACTGGATAGTTTATCCATACAGCGCCGAAATATCCGGAACTGAAAACAAATAGTAAATATTCATTGTTAATGATAAAAAAAAAACTATTTTCTAATTAATTCGTTTTGTTTTGTCGGTTTATTTTGAGCTCTAGACTAACTAGATACTAAAATATGATTTTAAATAATTTAACGAGCTTGCCTGTTAAGCAAAGTCTTGATTCTAATTTTATGAGTGGTAATCTGAAAATAATTACCCACCCGCCACTATACATCGTGTTCTTCACGTTATCCATAAACTTTGGCAAACGCTTCTATAGCTTTTACAAATCAAATCTTACAAAGGAAGTAGTACTTAAAAAGGCTTCGTTACAAAGATATTTGTAATTTCATTTAAGAAATTTAATTGAGCTATGCAGTAAGAAAGGGTCTTAATTTGGCCTATGTTGCATTTCATTTGCACGTACGAGAGGAAACCGAGATTAAATAAAAAAATAAGAATTAATTAATGTGTCCATAATGAAAAATGCTTATTTCGTGGTCTGGACATCTGGTCGAAGTTTATGTATATCGTCCGGAACACGGTGTATAGCTAACAGCCCCAAAGCTGCAATATTCAATATTAAACTTTTCAGGAAAACATAGTGAATGTAGGTATTTGGAACTACTTTGTATAAAAAACAGAAGTTATTCCCAATGATAAGATCTCTAAAATAAGTGAAGTTACATATATCAAAACGAGAAAGTATGATACGAATGTTGTAATTCTTAAAAAAATATTCATTTTTACACAAATCTAAAACCGCGTGTCCATACGTTCGTAAGGGAAATACTAATAATAATACGTGAAATAAGTTAAAAGTTAGTTGAGAGTAGGGTTGGTAACTTCCCTAGTATACTAATGTACTGAGTCTACCACCCAGTACATTAATATACTTAATTCAATTTACCGAACTACGTACATAACATGGGATGCGATAATGTTTACCTCGTGTTATTTCTTTGTTCTTATAACTCTGTTGTTACTATTTTTGCTAACTTAATTTTCATTCTACGTCTAAGTACTAAATGTAGTTTCTTATCATTTATTATTGTGATTAAACAAAAAGGAACCGTAAGGATAGTAGCAGGTAGCGTTCCGTAGTCTCTGCCCCCCCCCCCCCCTTGTAGGAAAAATGCTAGACTCAAATTATTTTTAGAACTTGAAACACCATTTATGGGAATCTCTCCTTGATTGGTTTCTTTATTGAGTCATTTGAAACGACATACATTCGTGAAAGATAAAAGCGCTCACAAAGTAGGAAGCTACTTAAAATTTGCTTCCCCGTGAAAATTATAATGATATCGGAATTTCGATTAAAATAATAATGTCAATGTCATTAAAATGAACCTTATTAGTCAAGAATTTAATATTCAATTTTTTTTTTTTTTAATAAGAGGTAGCCAAAATAATAAATTCAAGGAATTTTCGATACAGATTGCCTTGAGCTATTGATTCGGACACTGTTGGTGACAGCACTTTGCTGTAATGCGCAGATTTCAGTTTTAATAAGCCTCAAACTGGCCGCAATATAATTACATATGTCATTGTTGCTTTTTATTTAAAATATTTATTTGCGTTTCATTGTAATTATTTTTACAAGTCGACGATTTGCTACAACAATATTTTTGAAAAGACATTTAGAATATTTCTTATATCTCTTTTTTGTCCCAGTTAGTCTAATAAATACTTTTTCTTTATACACTAAATTGATAAATCAAAAACAGGAGGAAAAACCTTTTCCATTTACTTTGTGATGAATTCCATATTTTCCTAATTGATTTACGTCTTTCCCTGATGTCTTTCCTCACTCCGAATAGACACAGCTATCTGTCATAATAACTCAATCTACACTAATATTAGAAAGAGGAAAGATTTGTATTTTTGTATGTGACCGGATTCAAAAATTCTTTCACCATTGGAATCCCACATTATCCTTGAGTTATATAGTCTATGGCACGGGCCGTTAGTAATAGATAATTTTGACGTGTAGATACAGACCATTCATATTTTATATTCTTTTAACATTATTTTAAAGTATCTGACATAAAAGGAATAATCTTTAAAGTTACTGATTTAAGATTCAACCCACATCACACAACGTTCTACATATGTATAAAACTGGGATCCTCCATGAAGGATGTAAAAAGGAAATGGCTGCACTCTAATTATACAGGATATAAGAACACAGTACCTACAGACAGACAAAGAAACGAAAAAAAGTGCTGCTGTTTCTTCAAAATAGATTGATATATCGTTTCTTTTTCTGTTATCTTTTCACACGACGGTAAAACTATGCCATTATGGTATCTAAAATGCGTATGAAATACTTCTAAAAGAAAAAAAAAAATGAAAGCAAAAGCAAATAAATGAAACTAAAAAAGCTATAATTATAGAAAAATATTATATATATTTTAAAAAAAAAATTAAAAAAAATTATTATACAATTAATTTCATTAAAAACATAAAAAAAATCATATTAATAAAGGGAATCTGAATCTAAAAGAATGTCGAAATCGTTACAGAAATCAATACAGCAATTACGGTGCCTTTTGTACAATTCTTTGCCGAAAACAAAAATTTACAGACTATGAGCGAAAATCGGCGGTGGTGACGCAAAACCAACAATTCTTTTATTAGTACAATCGTGCCGCTGCAGCCAAAAAAATATGGATTCACTCACGAATTTTAGAATAAACCGTTTTAGATTTAAAGAGAGTCTTAGGCAGTAGAGGCAACATTTTAAAATAACTCAATAAAGAACTAAAAAATGCATTTGATGTTATAATGTTGTCACGATGAATTAAGTAAAACAATTAACAAAAACATTTATTCATCTTATTTTCTCTGTTTGTCCTTGGCCACATTTATATTTATCCCGGTAATATTAAAAAAAAAACTAGGAAAAAATTATCAATTAAAAAATCAGATGCATCTACTTAAAAATAAAAAAAGACTGTAATCCCAAACAAAATGGTCCTATCCTGTCTCAGAACTCACTGCCTACCTACTTACTTAATCGTACGTTGTAATACTATTTTGTAGTCGTTTACTGCTAGTATGAAATATGCGGTATTTCATACTAGCTTTTACTATGTTATATCTAAACTACTTTTTACTAGAGTTTTAGGTATATATGTGGATGGGTCATCCATCACACATTACATACCGAGTTTCCTTCGTGCCTCGGAAAGCACGTTAAGCCGTTGGTCCTGGCTGTCATCTGTAGATCTTTGACAGTCGTTACAGGTTGGCTCAAAAACTCTGACAACTAGTCTTACCAAGGGGTATCGTATTACTTAGTATTAACTGGGTTGTGGAGGTCAGATAGGCAGTCACTCCATGTAAAATACGGGTATTCAGCTGCATCCGGTTAGACTGGAAGCCGAACCTAACATAGTTGGGAAAAGGCTAGGCAGATGATGATGATTAGGTGCAATATATGTTATTAATAACGGTTGTTACAGCTAAAGGCTTGCCAGTAAAGCCTTCTCCTAGATTCCCGGAACTCTATTTCTACTATAATTAACTCAAGGGATCACTTACAAGTTCTGTGGAGAACCCGTCCTTGCCTTGCACCCTAGGTGCCTAGTAATTTCCGCCTTGCAACTGCAACGCAAAGGACCTAATTAACTAAGCTGTGTAATATGTCTTGCCGTGACAACGCATAACGTGTTAATTCTCTACGTAGGTGGCTGATGTTTAGGAAATGTTGTGTAGGCTACTGATATGAATATAAACTCGTTTATCAACGAACATTTCATCAAAAGAACATTACCGAACAATTGCGATATTTTTTCTGTCACTACATAGTATAAAATATTGTCGCTTTCTGTCCGTCTGTTCCTACGTATGCTTAGATCTTTAAAACTACGCAACGGATTTTGAAGCGGTTTTTTTAATAGATAGAGTGATTCAAGAGGAAGATTTATATGTATATATTGCACCCGTGCGAAGCCGGGGCGGGTCGCTAGTATTTAATAAATTAACTCAATGGTTAACTTTTAAATAAAGTACATTGGTGCCCAAAAATAAAGGAGCTCGTGGCTAAATAATAACAGCCGCTCGGTTCGGTCTTTAGGTTAAGCCGTGCTTGCCTTGGTTGGTCCGTGGATTGGTGACCACCCATTAAATACCGAGTTTCCTCCGTGCCTCGGAAAGCACGTTAAGCCGTTGGTCCCGGCTGTCATTTGTAGATCTTTGACAGTCGTTACAGGTAGTCAATTGCCCGAAAGTCTGACAACCAGTCTTGCCAAGGGGTATCGTATTACCCAATACTAACTGGATTGTGGAGGTCAGATAGGCAGTCGTTCCATGTAAAGTTCTGGTATCCAGCTGCATCCGGTTAGACTGAAAGACGACCCCAACAAAGTTGGGAAAAGGCTAGGCAGACCGGTGTCAAGAAATAAAGATATAATTTTGTATAATATCTTTAGGTAGACTTATTGGTGTACCGACCTACTTTTATGACCCTTCTTGTTTTAAAGGAAAAGCGAGCTCTTCAATCGCTTTGATAAAATAACTGGCTTACCTATGCCAACGTAATATGATAGAAAATAAATCAAGTACCCTTCAAAGTGGGTTACTCAACGACTCGACCTGTAATTGGATAAATCTGTTTTCTCCCATCGATGTCCACCGCCAGTCCTTGAGCATAATACGTTTACGATAGAAACAGCAGAAAATGTCTTCCTAAATTCGTATATAATATTGCTTGCTGACTAAGTAAAACAACAGGTAGACCCGTGAAATATGTCTATAAATTGATGTGATTTATATATAAATCTATGAATAAATTGAGCTCCCTATCGGTCACACATGTTTAGAATAATAACACCACCTCCCTGAACGAAGTTTTCGAATATCATATATTATATATATTCGTACTTAAGTTTGGAGTCTTTCACAATAGTTAGTTATCGGTGTTTGGAAAGCGGCTATCATTGAAAGTTCGGACAGACACAAAATCTTACCGTCCAACTTTCCACCAACAACAGTACCACCCTAATATAAAAGTATTTCAGATATAAAAATCTTATATTCTTTTTAAAATATTAGGTCAGTACTATGTAGATTATATTTTTCCTTATAAGGCCAAAGAAGACCTAAAATAACTCTTAGCCATCTGATATGAACTGTTGAAATAATAGAGACAAATGGACATAGACAAAGCACCGTCTCATTATTCAATCAGACATATTTGACGTTTCGACAAAATTATACATATTTGTCCCAAACGTCTTGCTTAGAAACCTTTTCAAGTCTTGTGAGCAATGTATTAAGAGCAAAAAAGGTTCTTGTTTACTGAACTAAGTAGGGTCATATTCTTAGAAAAAATTCTCATGTCACCAAGTGTGCTCAGTCGCACATACTAACAAAGTGAATCATAATAGGGACTTGCGCAGATGTGCACAGACCATAAACAAACTAGCTTGTTTATGTCGTCAGTATTTTTCCTTCAGAATCTTTATTTGACTCAGAAGGTTGTTCGTACGGCCTTCATCATCAATATAGTTTATTGTCTCTCAACCTTATTATTTTAATGGCTCCTATGAAATAGCAATACATTATATCAAAGTGCGTTGTAATTATTCAATTTTTATCGTGTATAATTAAGTGTATTTTGCTAGGAGTTCCTTTTAATAGCTGCCACTAAATTACCTTAAAAGAAAATATAATTTCATTAATCTAATCCATTTTTTTATTAAAAGTAATCTACTCAACTCAAAATATTATTACATAAAAGAAATTCCTTTTTCCATTACGCAAAAAGAGTTCAAGGGTTGCCTGAGGGGCAGGCAAGTCGGTTCAGTGTAAACAATCCCCGTTGAGACCTTAGCCGTAAGAGGGAAATGAAAATATTAAGCAATCCTTTAACATTTTCATGGCACAACGTGGAAATAAAAACTACAAACATCCTAATCACAACAGCATAGGAAATGATTTGACAATGCATGGCCAGATTGCATTGTGTCCTGCATCGAAGGCCGGAAAGGCGTTCACTTGCTCACTCCAAATATTCATGCAATTTCGAGAAACGTGACCAAACTAACAAATATTCAAGGTTCAACCTATTTTAAGCGAAACTGGGATGAATAGGAATGAACCCATCGTTATAAAATACATACACGTAATAAAACATGCGCAGATAAACTTAAGCACGTATGCAGTAATAAGTTATTTAAATGAGGATTTAAAATGTGTCATTAAAAAACTCTAAAAAGCTTATTGCATCGAGATACTAATATTTAACAACATGCAAGACGGGAGCGCTTACTTTATGCATCGTATTCGTTCAGCTTGATCGGTTTTGCATATTAATACCATGTCGCTCTCTCAATCTACACTACACGATGTATGCATCTACTTATGTTATCCTTACGAGGTAATAAAATTGAAATAGTGTCGTTTAAGGAAATTGGCTTATTACCATAATACAATGAGCGTGATTTTCTGCCTTATTTTCACCCATATTATAATAGTAGGTTATAATTCAATAAAGAAAATGATTTTAACTGCTGGAAATGTTTAAACTTGGTAAGTAAGGTTTGTAAGTTAGATACTTTATTCAGGCATGTTATGTTTTCGCGTAAGCTTTTGCTCGTGCAAGTTTTGACAACTAAAAGTAACTTAATGCGTACAATGTACATGTAAAAGCTGACGTGGTAATTTCACGTGACTACTTCTGTAAATATATAGTAAAGAAAGTTTAGACCACAAACCTTGACACTATATTATATTATGTAATTCTGGCTTTCTAGCAATACTATGAAAATACAGCGCATAATCCTGTAACAGCGCATTATTTAGCCGCGGTGTACATAACGCACGTAATGAGGGTTGGTACACTATATCATTACTTTTATTCTTCGCAGAACAGTCGTTATTTAAGGCTTCCTAAACTTTTGTTCCACAAGGCCAGGTAGTTACAAGGCTTATTTTCCCCGTATATTGAACACGCGTGATTCGTGGAGGACTCACCATACGCCTTTTCATCAATCCTCATTTAGTTACAAACTTAGATAAGTAAATTCTTGGCGAAACTTTCAGGGATTTGTCAAAGAGTTAGAACAACATGATCTCGTCCCGTTCCCCGAATACTTTGACCTGTTTTATGTATGTAGGATAGTTAAATTAAATATCGGCAAACCTTCTACTTAACTAGTTTAGGGAGGATGACAAGTAAAGGAGGAAATTGTTTAACAGGTTAAGCCATGTCATCACAAAACATTTGCTACTTTAACGATGAACAAAATTGTTTCTAGCCTGAATATTTTATATTAGTATTATAATGGTATTATTAATAATTATATTATAAAGAAAGATACGCTACGTTCACACTATCGTTGCATTGTTACGACTATGTTAGATAATACGGAACGTTTGATACAGAAAGAGATAGCTATAGCGCTTGAAGTACTTAAATTACGACAATTGTCTGAATTTGTCTGCAACAATTTGCGCGCGCTAGTGCGATATCTACCTCTTTTTATTTATAATATCATTTTTAGGCACTTGTTTAGACGCAGCATTTCAATAACATCTTAGCTATACTTTTTTTACTTTCCAGCTCAATAAGGTTTAATGGTTAGTATTAGATAGGTATAATACAAGTCTTGCAAAAGAACAAGGGTCTTATTCGATCTATTTGTATGATATTCGATTGTGATTATGAAAAATACTCGAGGCAAGTAAGAGATAGTTGTAAGCTTGCATCTCCTATATTATCAAAATGTACTAAAAGCAATACTAAAAGCAATTCATACTGTTTTTGCATTTTGCGAGACGAGTCTTTTGTAACAGTCCATGTGCGTAGTCGCAGGCAGATCTATTGTCTTCACAGTACACTAAGAGTCTGCCGATGGGAATTACAACAAAGGCTTTATTTTTGCGCAGATTCGACGTCTCTGGTACACTGCTTGTTTTCACGAAGCGACACAATGTTTGCTCATATCTTGATACGAAAAAACGTGCGGTGTATCGATAAATAGTGTCTCACATATCCAATTTATTTGTCAAGGCGATTCCAAATCCGTAGGGTGACCGTAATTTGCGCGCTTTGTGATACGAAACCCCACAGGGATGTTATGAAGACGTATGAGAAAGGTTATACCCCCAACCTTTATAATGGCTGCGAATATTTTTTCAATGTATCTGTATAAAAAGATCAATTTAGTTGATCGTAGGCGGGATTTTTGATTTTTCATAACCCTGATGAGAAAAGTGAATAATGGATTCCTTTCATGTTATTTGCACACAACTTAACCTTTAGCAGCTCTAGGCTTCATTTATTAGTAGCCAAAGCCTTTTTGTCAGTTTTATTAATATTACGGCTGGTTCTGGGTATTATTTCTTTTTTTAGAGATCGGAATGCTTAATAATGTTGGTTATAATAAAGATAAAATGCTAGGTCAGCCATAAGAACTTTTAGATTAACTAGCTAATTAATTTAAAAAAAATGAATAACGTTTTCCGAACCTTTTCCCAATAGGTATCATTCCATATCTTACGTAAAATCTATAATTACCCATCTTGTTTGTTAAAAGTTTAACGTATGTTTATCTAAAATGTTTTACTTCGGATTCTATTACGTCCAAAAACAGAAATAATCCCAACGAAGAAATAAACACGTCTTTCACGGAAATAAATTAATTTGTAGCATAATATGAGTTTATTTGTCGTGTTTATGACGTGTTTGACACCGGTGAAGATCCGGGTAGTAAAATAAAACAATGTGAAATCGGGCGACTGTCCGCCCCAGACAGACGGGCCCGGAACCTACGTACATGTCAGTGAGGGTGTTGCGTGCACAAGGCAAACGTGTACTTCACATTGTCTGCGTAACACTCGAGGTAAAACGAAATAGTAAAATAAAGAAGCGGGTAATTACGTAGCTTTGCAACCGGCCGACGGTTGAGGGGTGACATACGTCTGAAAGGTCCCTTTACTCGGGAAATTCCGCTCGTGTATTTATCTCTGGTTGCTTATGTGTGTGAGCTTGTGCCTAAACATTTTTTTTTTATGTTTGTGATATCCTTTTTTTAATATTTAAAATATAATTTTTGAGAGTGCAGTTCCTATTAATTATTATAATATTTCACAAATATGAAGAAAGTGTTTGACATATCATTTACTTTTTTTTTTTTTTCTTTTTTTTTCGTTTTTTTCATGACATATTATTTTATATATATAAATAATATTATAAAAATAATTAAATACATATAAAGGGTGTAAAACGACCCTTAACGAAGCCGAAAGGCACTTGTTCTCCCCGTTATTGCGTTATATTTTTTGTTTTGGACCTTACCTGGGAACCTTCTAGTTACTGAGATATTGGAGGTCAAAGTTTCAACTTTTACACACGTTTTTTTTTTAAAATACAAGTTTTTAATATTACAACTTTACTAAAAATACCCCCCGTACTATTCAATATATCCATCAGCACAATTTTTTGAGTGCGTTACATTGAGCCCTACCGTATAATCAGATTTTTAACCCAAAAAAAAGTTTCCTAGCAATTTACCTAGAGTTACTTAGTTTGATGTCCAGAATGCTTGGTTGACGGCTTCGTGAAGGGTTCGTTTTTCACCTTATTTCTTTATGTATACTGGTCTAGATTTTTTCATGAAATTATGAATGTAAATCTGTACTTTCACCAGATACTCAGATGGATTATTGTTTGATAATAATTTCAGTCCTAGTATTAAAATATTCTGAACAGAAATATTAATTCTCTGCCTGAAGTACGGCTTTGCGAACTGCTCAAATGAAAATACTATTAACTTTAGATAAAATAGTACTTTCCAATTCTCTTGGATCTATGTTACTAGGTACATACAAATTATTTTAAATGTAAACCTAAACTGATTGCGATAGTTAAGCACACAGTAATAGAATCTGAATTTTAGCTATAAGGTATTGTACGTTTGGTCAACTTTTACGGTGCTGATGAATACTTTTTCCAAGACATTTATGACTTAGCATATCCATGGAGCATCACCATAACTTTGACAACGGTCTGTCACTGTCGGGATATTCAAGTCAAATCCTGTAAACCTGGTCTTGACATGGTCACAATATTTGTAATTAGGTTTTTATGGATTTCCAGGAGCTTGAAATTATAAGTATCTGTATGTAAGTGAGGTGGTAGATATCCTTAATATCCTTAAAGGTGAATTTGATTAATTACCAAATCAATCACCCCCCATTAGTAAGGTGTAAAATTTGGACGTGTATACATAGATACCTACTTACAGCATTATTGCTTTGAATAATCACGTAGGTCTTTTATAGGTTCCTGCTGGTATTGAATATCAGTAAATTCTTTGAAATAATACCATTTGAAGTGTGTACCGTATATAGTTAATAACGTTTGAAACGATAATCCAATAATACATCACTAAATATTATTATAGATGGTCCTTTGATGATGCGATAAGTTTATGATCGAAACTGTTGTGTATTTATTGCTGATAAAGCTACCTGAGCGGCTAGAATAAGCTGTGTTTGTTTCCATTATGTCTAACGAGAATATCGCGTCAAAGCCCTCCGACATAAACCATCACGTCACTTAAACATTTTATGGGGTCGACCCTTAAGTAAGTGGTTTTACTACTACTTTTGACGTGACGAGGTCTTCACAAAAACAAGGACAGTTTTTTACCCCAATAGGTACTTTACGTATAATAAAGTTCACGCCTCTCAATTTTATAGATGCCGAAGATTTTTCAGAGAAAAAAATAAACAGAAATTCGAGATTTAAAAATGTAACTTTTTAATTAGTTCGGGTGTTAAGGATACGAAATAATTGGCATCTAATTGCTGTCGAGCTACCCGTTGAAATGTAAGAGATAAAAAATCAATGTTGTATTTTTGTGAAAATTCAATGTGACTTCAGTGCTATAGCCGTATATTCATTAGGGTCCTAATTAGCTGTTTAGGCGAGATATGTAAACCATGTCCTAAATACTTACGTGCACACATTCTTTGCACGTATACACATTCTGTCAAATATTCAGGAAACCATTGAATTATAAACTAATCTTTACGTGGGTTTAAAACTGTTGTATATTATTGCATATACTTCTAGAGAATTATATTATTGGTCGTGAAAATTAGCACAATTATCCAGCTTTGCAACTTCACGCTGGTACAATGACTGTAGCAACCAGTAAGACAATCGATAAACAAACAAGAAATACTCTAGCAACTAAAATAAACTTTCTGTACTATAAGACTAATTGCAGTTAACTAATTTGCTAATCTAATTAGTTGTTGTTGCAGTTGGGAACACCACAATGAAAGCGAGCGCGTGCAACGTGTACCTGGCGATTGTCGCCGCCACCTTAGCTTTGCTCTTCGTCACGGTCCATTCTGCACCAATGGTAAGTGAAAATCAACGTTAACCTTAAGGATGCTTCTCTTAATATACAAGTTATCTGGTAATAGTCCCATGCTTTTGGCACATAGAAAGTGTGGAACTATTTTACCAGCTATTTCTTTACGTACATATAAAGAAACAGGTGCAAAAAACATCGGAAAAATGACCCAGGGCCGTAAACCCAGCATCTTTATGCAATCACTCCTTATTCAGTAATTTTATGAGCAGTGTGGCCCCATATAATTTGTTCATCGGTTAGGGGGTCTTTATCCTACAGGCTTGCACATGTTCAACGTTCAAACTCTGTGATGACAATACTAGGTTTCAGGAGTTTTAGATTTTACCCCCGTGTAGTTAACATTGTGTCAATTGTGGCCACGTGGGGATTGACGGATTGAAAACTCAAAATCCCGGGAAATTTCCCAGTTCTCGAGTACAACACTATGACCCTGATGTACAGCGTTAATAATGTATTCTTTCATTACTGACTACTAGCTATTTGAAAACTCAAATATTGGCTCTGAAATGAAAATATGTCAGAACATGGCTCAAATTCCAGCAGAAGATTTCGTGGGACGTATTTTACGATTGGATAACATCAAGCAATTTCACAAAATCTTTTAAATGATCATTCAATTTTTCTGTAAGTATTTAAACACGAAGTAGAGTAACATTAACGCGTTATCAGGCTGACATATTGACAAATCCCAATCAATATTAAAGTTAGCAAAGTAGCTTTTAGTGCTAGCTGATAATAATAACACGTTACATGATACATTATTAACAAATAGCCATCCATTATGTGTCACCAAAAAGTTTCTAATCGCTTTTAGGTAGACTTGTGTACCTAATCGGAACACAGAATTAAATAATATCAAGTGCCGATTAGTTAGGGTGACTTTCCTACTTTAATCAAAGTTTGTATACATTTTCTGACGGTCCTGAGCAAGCTGGATAAAAAATGTTTGAAAAGAAAATAGAATACAGATTTCAATGATCCAAAAATAAATTGAAAGAACATTTTTTTTATTGACACGGAAGTCACTTCTCGGTCCCGAACATATCTAATTATTACGTTCTAAGTAAATTAACGTAAGAGGTTCTACAAAGACTGCTCTTTAGGTCAATTTGCTAAACGAAATTTCCAAGGGCTCATTTTACACTATGTAGCGGATTCTAGAAAGAAATACGAAATTATTTCTGAGACAGAGGGTCTTGTGAGGAAAAACAGGCTTATTTAATTACACAAATGAATGTGGTCAGAGAAGCAATGTGTCGTTACGGAATAATTACATTCAGGAGGCTTTTTGAAGTGTGAGCAATCAGTGGGCGGGTTGTTGTGTGAGGGTGGGATTAAGCGAACCGTCTGACACTGCTAACAGGCGTCTAATGTGGAGCTAATGGTTCGGTGGGCTCACGAGTGGTACGAGTGTTGGCGGTGGCTTGGTACTCGGAATAAAGTACAAACCAGAAGGCGTCTGCGATCGTTAAACCTCCACGCACAAAAACAAATTGAACGACATCACCAACCTGCCTTTCCTCTTACCATCAGCGTAATATGGTTAGCTTGGGAACATTTGACAATGTTTGGGAAAATGTTTTCTAGTTTCAGTTACACACAAAAATAGACTACTGCATGAGCAAAAAAAGGTTAGAGCATATCTCAAACTGTGTTTCATGTCTCAGTTTTATGCGAGTCTGTGCCTTCTGGTTTGTTCTTTATTCTGTGATTGAGTAAACAGACTCAAGTGACTGTTTGTTCAGGAGGCGGAGGACGAGCAACCGGACAACGGTCTCGTGGCGCATCCGGACGGGGACATGGAGATGTCCGGCCCTTGGGATGCTATCAACACCGCCGCGTTGCGCAAGCTGCTGCTGCAACTTGATGCCGAGGAGAGGTGACTATACTGACTATACTGACTATCATAATGTTCTTTATTTTCAGAGGCGACAGATCTTAACGGCGTTAAAACACTTCGGAGTTCACTGTCAACATTCCATACCGAACAATTATGACGGGAAGTTCTTGAACGCGGTTTGAATTTGCTGATCGCATTTAAATTTCAGTTTCATTGGTGAAATTCGCCCTTATTCTCTTATTGACTTACAAATACTATCTACTATTATATAAAATGTTAAATGACAGAGTATACAAAAACCTAACCACACAACAGTAATAATTTGAGGATTATTTTACTGAATTATTTATTGTATGAAAATAACACTAATTAAGTCTGAAAACTTTTAATAACTTGTAAACACTGTTCTGTAGTATTAGAATGTTTCCAAAACTAAGAACTGCTGTAGAACAAAGTGTGAAGTTGAGTGGAGAGTCTGTTAGTCCAGGGCTTATGTTACTTTGTGTTTAGCTCCCAGCCCCCAACTTGCCGGCGTAAGTAGTAGGTAGCCGTCTGCTAACTAGAGGACTGACTACTCACAACCTCGGACCTGGTTCCTAAATGTGTTTCTCACAGAATTGTGTTTCAGGGTTTGAATTAATTGGATGAAGGGATGGACCCGACTGCTGTTATATGTACCTACCTAGACGTTTCAAAGTGGAATGATATTTATTTTTATAAATATTTTATTTTGTTGTACTGAACACTGTACTGTTTACATCTAATTTATAGAGTTTTCATATTATAAGCTTTTATTTAACTTGTCTTGTTAGTTAGTTAGTGTTAGTATGTATTGGTCAATCAGCTGAGCATAAGGTCCAGGGTTCGATTCCCGTGTTGGGTAAAGTGTCATTGGGGTTTTCTATCAGGAACTTCTCAGTAGCAGCCATGGACTCTGGATTTGAGCCCTTTTGATGGCAATAGGTTCGCCCCCTATTACATGGGACTTAAACATAACTGGCGAAATGTGGGTGTACTATTAGGTACAACTCTGCTTAGCACTTCGGAATTACAGGCGTGATGTTGTGTGTGTGTGGTCAAATCTGGCAACTAAATTTCAAACCAGTTTCCCCCAACCGATTGATCTGAAATTTTGCTCACACCTTTGGTTCTGGTGACAATATATTTTTATGATAGACATGACTTGATCCTGCAGCCAGGATCCAGGAGCACGGACACTTAACTTTGTAAACGCGCTCAATTTTCATACTTGTTTTTTTTAAGTTTAATTTATTTTTCCTGTTCATTGTTGAGTAATAGGAAGAATTTTGATCCAAAACTTTCTATGCATGTTTTATCGTCTGTAAAAATAATGACTATATTGCGTCGTAACTTTAAAATCACATAATTCACGAAAGCGTTATACTTGGCAGCAGTGCAGGGAGTAAATGTGTATAAAAGAAACTTGAATAAGTCGGTTCAAAAGAAAACTGCCAACCGCAAATTGAAAATGTTTTCCCCATGGAACGGGTTAGAAATGGATAAAACAAATACTTTATAAATATGTAAGAAATATAAGGAAGTTTTGAGAAACGCTGTTTTTCTTACGTGGTTATACGAATTCCGAATATAAATTTAAATGTAATTAACACAGTGTGATATGCATTCTTTACAGCTAAACAGTATAACCATTGATTCTTTTTTGTAAAATACACTCACATTTAAAATGACGAAAAAATAGGGGGAGGGGGATAAATAAAAATAATCCTCCTAAACGTTTTTAGTCACGGCGGTCAATCTCAGCGGAGATTAGCCATCGGCGCGGGAGATATTTAGTGTCCAAGTGTGCGCGCTGGAACAGATGCACTCTCTATTCCTTTGCTCCCATAATCCGATGGGACAGCAAAACTCCACGACCGGAGAGAGATCAGGTGCAGGATCAACGGCTTAACGTCATTTTCGTGACACGGGGGTATCATGCCGCCAACTTCCAAACTCCGGGCTACTAAAGAGAAATTTTTAATGGAAAAACTCAATGGCAATTTTATCACAACCTGGGAATCGAACCCAGGACCCTACGATCAGCAGTCGCGCTTACGACCACGAGACGTCAGCAGCGAAAATGGCGTTATTAATTTTTATGGCACATTAGGTTATATTATAGGTATGATTATTTCCCTGTATGATACATCTACATACTATTTGGCTATATCTTCTCTGGCATTAGAAAATTTCAAGTAACATAATCAAAAACGGGACGAGCTGGAAAAAAACTGTGGTCCACATTGGCCCTGGATCGAAGCATTTGGAAGTCATGGAGAGACTCCATTGCCCAACAGTGGGATGACGCAGGCTAACAGTATCAGTATAAACAAAAACTATATTATGCAATCAGGATTGCATATCGCGATGTAAATACTAGGAAAATAAATTAGTATGTGTGGTTAGTGCCACTTATAAGGATTTATTGTGCGAAGTGGCTTGTACGCTTCCCGGCCAATTAAACCTGATTGATTCCAGTGCACACTCGTTGCATAACATAATTGATTTCGTTTACAAACAAATTAAACGAAGGGACCATACAATAATTGGCAAATGAGTAGGTACCTATTAGAAAAGAAAATCGAGTTAATACGTTGTAGATACCATATTTTGTTTACAAAAGACTCATCACTTCGTCTGAAATCTAGAAATTTATGATGATGGTCGATGACAGACATAAAAAAAGAGTAGGTATGTAACGATACTGAAAGTGACTTGACATTTTATTTCTACTGATTCCGAAATAACTACCAGCGTGTATAATTCTATATGACACTTCATCCATATTAATCCATAGTTAAAGAACTAGATGTTTTTTTAAGGAAATTAAATAAAGCCTTTTTATACACGAACAAGTTCCGACATAACAGACGCTGACTTGCAAATCAACCGCGAATGAAATTGCTTTTTAATTCTGATTGAAAAGGTATATTCAAAGACGTTTGTTTCTTTGATAATATTGTCGTGTGATCGTAAGGTACAAGGTGAGATTAGAAGACGGTTATTTATATTTATGATGGTACTGTCTTACAGCAATAATAACGTATTTTATTTTAAAATGATGGTTTGATGAGGTAATGACATTAACTTATTTTATTTTTAAGAGTAGATTTGATTGCCTTTGAAGACTTCCTTTGTGTTAGTGATAAATAAATGATTTCATATTTTTCGAAAGAAGAAAATGGATAACAATGGCACTGTATTTGTATGGCACAGGTATGCTCATAGCCTTATATTGTAGAATCTAGAAACACAATCGCTTAAGTGTCTAATAGAACTGGCAATCAAATGGTGATAATGCCTTATCCAAAGTATACACTAGAAGACAGGCAGTCTGGTAGATATTAGGAACCAAAGCTCATTTTATTTATTTGCATCAGGATGGGCAGGGTGTCCCGCTCATGGCCGCAGGCGGAGCCTCGCGGCTGGGGCATGCGGGCGCTGGACGGGCGCCTGGCACGCCAGTGGCGGGCCGACAAGCGCCAGGTGCGCTTCCGCCAGTGCTACTTCAACCCCATCTCCTGCTTCCGCAAGTGAACGCCACCAACTCAACGACGCATCGACCCTATGACCTAGTTGTGTAGCATTCAAGTGATTTCACAATATAGTAGCAACCTATCACTTCACCGGCCACATTGTGAAGCGCCCACGTCAACCAACACTGTCAAATTATTCATTACTATCTATAATTTGGCGGCCGTTTCATAATGAGGTCGATGACCATTCCAATTTTACTGTATAAACATCCAATCAATGTAAATACATACTTATTGTACCCTCTTTAACGTCAGCTTGTAAACAATACTTATTTATCTTATAAAATCCTAATGTCAAGTTTGTATTAAAGCGATTATTTTATAGCTCTGTTTATAAATTACTGAATTTTACGTAGACCGTGCTAAGAAAACTTTTACCTATTTATTAATATATTTATGGATTATCCCTTCACTCGGTGACAGTGTTCATGACATTAATTAACTACTTTTAATTACATACCCACCTAAGTAGATCGTGTCTAGTCATAGCGTATAATGTCTATTTAGGTCGTGGCAAATATATTTTAGGGTAACGTACTAATACTTTTCATTTGAACTCTCTTCCACAGAACGATTTAGTTAAATATATTATTAGTATGAAAAATTGTTTCGGTAAAGACCTGTCTATATATTTACATTATAATCTCTATATTATTATAAGTACTATTTATACATATATAAAATCTATTGTAGATAAGTGTTATTATTAATAAAGATAATCAATGAAATAAACTTTTGTTTGTCTAATACATGTTTTATTCCTTTACTGGGAGGTATCCTTTTGAAAATAAATAAATGAGTGCTGAGTTTCTTACAATTTTTAATAGGTCAACAGCCGACTGTCGTCGAAAAAAGGAGTACCTACTTATGAATAAAATTCATTAATGATGGACACACTTCCACTTGTATCTACAGTATACAGACAATTAAAACCTCAACATTGGAAAGTACCTATCTATTTGGCTTAGCACATTAATGTCGAACTATGATGAAATGACGCTAACTGTCGCACAATGAAACGCATGATAATGCATGCCTCCATTAAGTGGCCCTGAAATAAGACGAACTTAGGTCTTAGACATTTTTCATTCTATCGATCGGTGTGAACGATAATGAAAAAGTCAAAAATGGTAGACGAGCACATATTAGTTTTATGGGATTCAAAAAACCTATGTCAACTCTATTCAAAAACGCTTTTATTACGATTGGCATTTGTCAACGCGTGACAGTGGCACCCTTGACACATTTTGGTAAATATTGCGACGATGACGTCACAAACACGCCACAAAGGATTGTTCCGGGATTTGATTATACTCCTACATTCCCCAAAACAATGCAAACCCAACATTCTAAAACAACCTCGGTGTGGCCCGCAGACACAAACTTCTCAAGAAGTTATTATGATTATAACAGTAACCATTTGATAATTTAGTTTAATATTTCGGACGTGTAATCCAATTGAAAGAGCCGTTTCTAATAGTCGGAAAGGAATTCCTCAAACAAGTTCTAACCACAATTTATTGCAGGACAGAGAAACATCTCAATTCATTAAGATATTCTTCAGTCTTTTGTGAACAAAGGACCTAACACAAAGTTACATTCGCGCGATAAAACAGTTATTTGTACTGCAAACTACAGAATTACTAGTTACTTTACTCTGTACTACATTAAATGCAAATTGTTCGTGTCGGTCTGCAGTTTACTTTTCCTCCGATCGGTTAGCAGGGTGTCGTATAAACGGCAACATTAGCAACACAAATCTTCCGCCGCGGTCCCAGTAAGCCGTAGAATTCAAATAATGCTGAACGTTTCAAAATACCTCGAAGTAAACGAACTGCGGGTGGAAGGCTATTAGGCATTGCGTTCATTTACATTTTTTTTTTTTATCATCACACTTCATATCATGCGTGATATTTCATACAATTTGAATATTTGCATTCAATTGATCGAATTTTCTTTTCTTTTCCCAAGTTTTCATATTGATTCCAGACAGGTAACGTAAAATACGATAAGAAGTGATTCTTTTAGTGAATACTCAATTAAAACTGGGAATTAATTTAACAAACAGGGTGATGTCTTCGTGGCGAACTCTTACCGTCATCATAACAGTACTTTTAACAGAATTCGCTTAGACAAAAGGGTACAAAATAGTGATACAATTTGTGTACATTATCGGAATTACCATAGGGACCGACGCTGAACTTCGCCAAAAATGGAAATGCTTTGAGCAGTCACTTAACCTAGAACCTTAAACAACAATAATCAATATACATAAGATACCTATATCGACAACAACATTTCCCACTGTGAGCTGTACTTAATACCAGATACCACGTAGATGCACGAGGTTGCAAGAGATGATTCTAGCTTGTCTCGGACACTAATAAGTTATCTAGAAAAATATAGATTTATTCATTCCAACTTAGTTTGTAACCAATTAGTAACTTTGTTTGAAACTCTAGGAGCGTGGGGTTCGAGTGCCTTTTCAAGGAAATTTTAAAATGCTTAGTTGACACTTCCCGTGACCCAAAGGTTGGCTTTTACCTTGGCCAGAGGCTTAGCGTTGCCATACAACGTGGCAACGCCGCTAGTTTCTTGGGGACATTACCAGTTGACAGCGATGAGGATTTTTTTGACGCCTTTAGGTTATTTTAATTTATAAATCAATATAATACTAATTAGCTGGGTATATTCTTGATGTTTATGAGAAGACATTACGAAATCCTTTTTTTTAATTATTAATATTTGTCCGTGAAATCCACATAAGACACAATTGCTGCAGCGATAGCTGAATGACGACAAACTAGAAAAGGTCTCGTATAAAATGAAACAATCTTAGAACTCTCTACTTCTGTTATTTCACCTCGATTTCAGATGTCAGACATTTCACGATACAGGTACAGAAGCTCTATTGCGTCGCTCCCAAGTGGTTTGGAAAATACTGTAGTTTTTAAACATTACTGAAGCTCCATTAACTTACAATGAGCTATTCAATGGTTCGTAAGTGAAATAGACAGGTGTACTTTGAAGTAATCTTAAAAGTAGTCGTTCTTAGAGTTCGTTGAAATTGCATCCAGTACCTTAAAAAAATTCTTCCGATTATTGCATTCAAGTTCAACATATAAATTAAGTTACCAGTGTGAATTAGCTAATAACAAATGTTAATTTCTATGATTGTCACTTGTACAAGTTACGATGATAGAATAGGGAGAATAAGTAGCTCTCGGCTTCGTTAAGGGACTATTTACGCCCTTTATAAATTAATTTCTCAGTGTAAATGAGAAAACAGAAAGAATCTCATGCTCTCTGTCTCAGCGGCCCGTCATCCAACCCGATCCATTATATTATTGTCCCTTGAACTTTACACCACGTGGCATTCTTATATTTTGCCAGCCTACTATGATTTATCTGCTGAATACAATAAGCTATAATTTTCTAAGAAAACCGTAATAGAAAAGAAATAGCAAAGGAAAAATGATTGCCAATCTATAAATTGTAATCAGACACAGTGATTAGTTACACGTGCCGATGTACGTGACATCGAAAGACTCGTGTTTACCTTTTAAATGTGAACTATTTATTCCCCATGAATCGGAAAATCAGCAAATGGAGCCCATTTTAGCCACAGGGGTTCAAGCAGTGGTCGCGTCATGGCAATCAAATGTTGTTTATCGTATTTATTTATCTTGCTCCATTTCTGGGGGACTCTGAATGGGATAAGTAATATTCCTGATCGACACGATTAAATACTTACTTATGACCATATAATGCACTATAAATGGTCGATTCATGCCACGAAAATGATCGATTACGTAAATGAATTTGGCGTATTTGACATACGGAACTACAACCTACAGTACAGTTATTGTAGGAAGATAAAACTACACGCGGAAAATAAACTAAAATATCCTGTGAAAATATCAGAGCATCGTTTACTCATTCATTATAACCAAACTACAAACAAAAAAAAAATAGTTCTCGCATCGAAATAAAAGTTTAGCTACGCCGTAGCAGCGACCTACGCGCGTCGTAGCACCGGCGTAGGCTACATGATGGGCATGTGACATTGTACGTGTTACCACCTCCGCAGTTGCAGATTGATCACTATAATTTTACTGTAGCATTATATAAAAGATGATTTTAAAATAATAACTATCTCTTTAAACTATGTGCCAGCAACTGACACGAAAGTAGTCTTTATTAAACGCTTCAACTTTGTTATAAAATAATTTCAAAGACGTTAATTATAAAACGATTATCTTACAGTGAGTTGACATTTTATGAAGAATTTAAAGTGAAGGTAATAACTTTCCAAAGATATTTTGTTGGTGTTAAAACTAAGTTTACAATTTTAGCTATTTTAAGTTAGTAATATATTTAAAATTACCTTAGTAATTGGATAAAATTCTGAAGTGAGTGAAGGTCCAATAATTCTGAGCCACGGCCGTACTCTCGAGACGTAATGAACTGGGCTCTTTTCTGTAGTCGTAAAATTATGGTTCATTATAGTTAATGGACGCTTCTCTGTGCTAGCGTTAGGGATATACAAAAAAAAACACAATTTGTTATCAGGTTAGTCTGCTAAGATACTGGGAGTCATGAAAATTTTAGTGTTGAATAATTGGGTATTTCTTAAAGCTTGTTCAATAACACTCCTATAAAATAAATATTCATGAAACTAGAATATAATAAAAATATATATGTAAGTAGTTGAAAATTCAGCTAAGTCAGATTCATCATTTCAGCCGAAAGACGTCCACTGCTGGACATAAGCCTCCCCCAAGAAGGGGGGTTTTGCCATAATCGCCACGCTTGGCAGGCGGGTTGGCGATCGCAGTATGGTTGTTATAAAACACAGAGAACGCTGCTGCCCATTCTCTGGTAAGTCCCTTAGTCGCCTCTTACGACACCCACGGGAAGATATGGGATGGTGCTATTCTTTACGTCCGGACACCATACAGTACAGATTAGACGCGTAGAAACTAAAGAAAAGAAAATAATTGAGGTTAATTAAATTATCAATTCGATTCAAAAAGTCGCCCCACTATGAATTTCCACAGGGACTTTTTGACGGCTGATAAAAAAAAACAATGTATTTTCTTTAACAGAACAAAACATTTTGTTTCTTTTTATATTCCCTACATAAAACATTATCAGTCTTTAATGTTCCCACTGCTGGGGCTCAGATCTTGTCTTAGACGTATCAAGGGGAGCGAGACGTAATCCATCATGTGGGCCCGGTGAGGGTTAGAGGATGTATGTCTTTGCATTATTGGTTGTGGACACAATTTTTTTACGATTTTGCGTTTGTCGTTTAAAAAATACTGATAATGAAATAAAGCGTGCACTTTACTTATTGTAAACTAAGTACAGTGCATGCCATCATGCTGCCTGCTTTACTTCTGCCTGGGCCCGAACCCCTGACCTTCAGAGTCACAGTACAACCAGGTCACCACCCTCCATCTACCCTTATTTTGCACTAAGTCCGCTAAACATACCCGTTAATAATCGGAACAGATACAAACGCCTTTGCTTTTCTTTCCTCAGCCCTTTAACTGTTTACTCAGGGTATGTGGTTTAAAAGGTCCATTTTATGTATATCATTTAAAAATATCTATTGCGCATGAAAGAGTTGAAATAATCCCTTTTATGTGTGGATTTGAAGAGAATTTTGGCTGGTTGTCAAAACTTTTAATGATTGGACTGTTACGGCTGATACGATGGTAGGTCACGTGTTCAAATTTTACTGAAGCTATATTTTAGCTATGAAAAGTAACTGAACCAAGTTATGTAATACATACTAGCCTAGTGTCTAATACAGGTACCTAACTACTTAGGATATAGCTTCACAAATATTCGGCTCGGCTTGATTCGGAACAGTCAAAAGTTCGGCGGCAAAATCGAGTAGATTTACTTGTGCCAACCCGACTAGAACACGATTCAGTGATGGTAGTGCCGAACAAAGTTTGGCGATCGGCCAGGGACTAACAGCAATTGCTTCTAGTCGGCCCGCGTATCGAATGTATCGAACCGAACAAGTGTGTAACCTACTCGACTTGTGTTATGGTACTTCTTCTTCCTCGTTCTTTTGAATGATTAGTACCTACATATTATGTAGGCATAGATTTTCAAAGCTCTCTAGTGGTGAAAATAACGCTAGAAAATTCGTAAACATGAAACAGTTTTGAGCCTAAATAGCTGGAATGCAATATATAGTTATACAATGCGTGTTAGTTATAGATACGCAATACGTGTTTTTGAAATACTTTAGTGCAACTGCTCGCGCCAGTGCTGGATGAGCGTGCTCGCACCAGTTCTGAAAGCTAGTGCTCGCACACTGGTGAGCACTAGCTTTCAAAACTGGCAGACTGTCAGAACTGGAAGCAAGTGCTCGCGTAAGTTCCCGAGGCATGTGCTCGCGCCAGTTGTGGAAGCAAGTCAAAATGTCAAGTCAAAATATTTATTAGTGTGATTTTTGGTGACGCAGTAGGTCTTATAGTTAGGTTATAGTAACTCAATAAACAAACGGGAAAAAAGTTCCCGTTTGTTGCCAGTGAGGATGCAGAGGATTCTTTTGTGCATAAGGGGCGGTCTTTGAGGCTCTTAGACATAAATCGTGACGATATTCTTGTCTTATCGATCTATAGCGTTGCTCTGAAGCTTTTTTAAACAGTTTATTATTTTTCTTAACGAACAATGCGGTCTCGTATATGTAAAGACAAGGTAATGTAAGAATTTTAAGAGATTTAAAATGCGGTTTGCAACTTTCTGTTGGTTTAAGACTACCTAAAGATCGAATGCACCTCTTCTGTGCTTTGTAAAAGTTAGTTTACTCGCAGGAATTTCCCAAAAAAAAATACTCCATAACGTAATATGGATAAAATGGTTAATCAGGCAGCTGTTGTAGGTGCGTATTATGGATAGCCAGTTTATATAAAGCTAGAAGTCAGAGCTGCCAGGCCTGCCAGTGCTGGCAACCCTTGCTCTCGAAGCTTACATATCATTACGCAAGGCTTCTGGTAAGGGCAGCAATCCGTAGGTTCGATAGATGTCGACAACAGAATGCGATGACATTTTTCTAATTTTTATTTTGAAAAACATTCATTACAAATGCAAGTTTTCCAACAAGACTATCGATCGAAAGTCATCTGTTAATCACTTAACACTTATGACTAGGTACTCAATACTCAACCGCTCAACAGGCCACGTAGTGCGAATGGGCCCCTTTATCTAAGGACAGGTATAAATTTAGCACGAATAGGATTTAAATTTTCCGGACCTCGTATTTACGATTTTTTATACCAACACAACACACACCTTACTGATTATTCTGAACGAGTTTGGATTGGAACCCGTATCTAGACTTATGGCTTTTCTATGGTTAAATATTTCTAATCTGTATCAGCTTGTCTGTCAAACAAAGTTGTCAAACTTTTTGCGCCAAGAAAAGACAAGGAAGAAACTTTTGTTGTCTGCGACATCGGTCTCTCGTCTGTGATCTGTGAATGTTTGTTTGACTTGATCGGGCGTTGAAATTAAAACTTTTGAGAAGTGCTTCATAACTTTTATGTTCAAACTTTGAACCAAAAATATCAAGATGGGAGACGATCTGCTTCCAGATAGTGCAAATACTCAAACTCAGACACAAAATTCTCAAATTGACTGGAGTCAGCATAACACTCCATCTTACATTCCTACGATATGGGGAAGATTGTATTCTACGAAAGTTGCTGTAGCTGGGAAGCACTGCTGGAATAATGCCCAATACCCTGAATACTATGGTAAGAATATAGCTTTTGTACATTATCATAAGTTACTTAATCATTTAAAAAATCTTTCTACCTTCATAACATGTTTCACAATCACAGCTATTTAGATTTGCATGTAATTTTTCCAGTCTATGAATCAAGGTAGATGAAGAAGCTGAATATTATCGTAAAAAGAGCTTCAGAAACAGCCTCCTTGGGTGATGAAACTTATATTCCAGCTCACTATTAGCAATTGCTGCTGCAGATTTTTTTCTGTCTTATTTTCTACCTTTTGTTTTGTAGCATCTTTGACTAGGTGATCATCCTAGATTTGAGATAAATTGGTGTCATCTAGCCAATCTGCTTTTTACTACAGTTCTTTTGAATTTCAGAACCTTCATCAACTTCTTCATATCATTCATCAGTTCTTGAGTCATTTATACTCGAATAAAGAGAAATTCTATTCTATTATCATCATTCTCTTGCCCTTATCCCAATGTACACTCAGGGGCACATTTAGTCCACCCATCTCAAATTACTTATTGTTTGTTTATGTTAACTTACGCTTTGACTAGTAGGCGTAATTTGGTAAGTGGGCATATCTGCGATAAAATATACAATCATACTCACGTTTTGTTTACTTCTGTGGTCTTTATTCACCAATAATCATTTTAGTTGAATTATTTTGAAGTTCTCGCCTCTCCTTTTGTGTGAAGGATACATTTGTTTTAAAATGTTGTGATACCATTTCTACGAATAAAAGCAAAGTGTTGGGGTACTGTGATTTCATTTACACCAACAAAATGCCTCTGGACGCAACTGGAGCAGCCACGGCTGTGGCACTTGCAGATGCTGGGTTTAGCCAGCGTTGGATTAACCAAATGGTTGGTGCACAAACCACAATACAAGATGCTATCTGGCATTACAGAGAGACTGGTTCCTACACAAGAAGGCCAGGGCAAGGTCGTAGAAGGTGCAAATCAGAAAGAGATGATCATTACATCCTCTCGAACCTAAAACATCAGTTCACAACGGCTTCCGCTTGTTTGAGGTACGAAATGTAAGTGTGAGCCTAAGAAAAATAATAATGGTTAGCAGAGAGGGATCTGAGAGCATTTTGACTAGTTCGAGTCCCAGAACTGACCACAACTCGCAAGAGCAGACTTTGATTTGCTTGAGAACATTTAAATTGGACTTAGGAACAATGGAAGGTAGTTCTCTACTCTGATGAATCAAGAATCGCTTTATGAGGTCCTGATGGACGTCAGCGCGTGTATAGACGCCACGGTGAAAGGTTTGCTGAATGTGCTGTGGTTAAAACAGTGGGCTATGAGGCAAGCTCAATAATGGTGTGGGGTGGCATTTGTTACGACGCCCGTACAGGATTTGAAGGGAACCCCCTTCGATAGAAGCATCGTTAATGCTCACAGGTAAGTGACAGAAGTCCTAGAACCACATGTGATTCCGTTTGCACCATTCATTGGCGATAATTATGTTTTAATGCACGACAACGCTCGTGCACACCGCGAGATTTGACACCGATTACTTGGACGCCGTCAATATTCAGCGATTACCCTGGCCAGCTCGGAGTCCTGACCTGAATCCAATAGAGCATGTATGGGACAACCTTAAAAGACGGGATCCGCAGTCGTGCGCCAGTTTCTACGACCATCAGTGAGCTAAAATCTGCAGATGTAGAAGAGTGGGAGAACTTTCCTCAAAGCGACATCCAAGGCATAATGAACAGGCTTTCAAATCGGTTGCAAGAGGTCATTAGGGCCAGAAGAGGATATACACATTATTAATCCGATAATTTAGGGCCCACTTTTTTTAATTAACATTTTTCTAATCTTTATTTTTTGTAAGAAGACTGCATATTCTCAACTTTTTTAATTTTTGTCTTGGTTAAACCATTTTAGAACTTACATATGTTTTATTTATTTTTTCGTAAAGGTTCACCCAATGTAAAATTATAACAAAATTAATTGAAATACGATAGAATTTTGAAGAAATTGGAAATATGTAGGTGGCAGGATAAATGTGCCTCTGAGTGTATTTGGGGTTGGCGCAGCATGTCTTCTTCCATACTTCTCTATTACTCGTCATTTCAGCAGTCACCTACTTTCTAGCCATATCATCCACTTTAACAACTTCATAGTGACCAGTTTTGTTTTTATCCTCACAAGGTATTTATTTTATACACAGATCTCATACAGCCAGAGTTTACACTAGGGAGGGCTCTGAACTGCACCTTTGTTGTGAAAAAGAACATGATTAAGGATAATATTATAAAAAATGTCAGCAAACAACACTTTATTATTAAAAGGGACATGTCGTAAGTTTCTCTACCCTTTGCTTTGATTTTTAAGCAGTAACTTTTTAATGTACATCCTAAAAATAAATAATTCTTTTCAGTGAGCCTCTATGCCCTGCTATAGTGACTGATCTATCATACAATGGGACCTTTGTCAATGGGGAAAAGATAGGCAAAGGAAACTGCCGTGTATTAGATGATAATGATGAGATATCAGTCACTCATCCCATTGTTAAAAGTTAGTAACGTTTTTGAAACTCTGTTTGAATATGCGTTATTTTAAATAAATGTGAATTTATACAAATGAATAGATGGAGATTAAGAAGTTTTTATTTTTTTAAGTTTGTTTTTTTATTTTTGTTTTCAGTTTTTATTTTCAAAGACTTGCTGAAAAATGAGCAGGATCAAGTTCCTAAAGAAATTTCAAAGAAGTACTATATCTCAAGGACATTGGGCCAGGGTGCTTGTGGCTTAGTTAAACTTATTTATGACAAAGTACATACTGCTTCATAATTTTACTTTATTATTCTATTGATAAAGTTTTAGCATCACATTTGATTAAATTGTTAATTTCAGATCAAATGTACAAAGCATGCCATGAAAATAATTAAAAAGAGCAGAATGACCAATGGACAAATTAACCATTTAAATGACCCAAAGAAGATAATGAATGAGATTACTATTATGAAGTCAGTAAGGCATGTAAGTACATTGAAAACTTGTGTAAATGAAATCAACAATGAGTTCATTTGCCCTGCTGTGGGAAGCATGGCATATCTGGTTCTTCCATTCATCATTTGAGTTGAAAAACTGTCACTTTACCTGTCTTCTTGTACTTTTCTGAATACTCAATAATTTCCCAAATTTTAGCCATGCATAATCGCGACTGAAGAAGTGTTTGACTCTCGTGAAGCTGTCTACATTGTCCTAGAACTGATGCAGGGAGGAGAACTATTTGACAGGATAACTAAGCAGGGACACTTGTCTGAACAATTTACCCGATTCTTATTCAGACAAATGGTACTAGCTGTGAAGTATCTCCACTCTCAAGGCATCACTCACAGAGACCTAAAGGTTAGTATAATTCTGTTCACAATTTCTTTTTAATTATTTTCCATACACAAATTAAAAAATGCTCAATTTCCAGCCTGAGAATGTGCTACTTGAGAGTCAGGAGGATGACACTCTAGTCAAAATAACTGACTTTGGATTGAGTAAATTTGTTGGAGAAGACAGTTTCATGAAGACCATGTGTGGCACCCCACTGTACTTAGCGCCCGAGGTGTTGAGAGCAAATGGACAGAGGAGCTATGGCCCTGAAGTTGATGTATGGAGTCTGGGAGTCATTTTCTTTGTGTGGTAAGAATATCGAAATAATCTTTATTAAAGCTCTCTCTCTCTTTTACATGTTATCAAGTTCTCTAGATCTTATGATCTATATCATAACAAAATGGTTGATTAACTTATAAATTTGCAGTCTGGTTGGGTACTTGCCGTTTTCGGCAGATTACAAAGACATGACGCTCAAAGATCAGATCCTGACTGGGAGGTACAGGTACTCGCAGTCACACTGGCAAGGCATCAGTTTGCAGGGCAAACTGCTGATGAAGAGAATGCTTACAGTACAAGTTGGCAGGAGGATCACTCTCAATCAAATCCTGAACCACAGCTGGATGCAGGTAAATGCTGCTTTTCCACTGGCTACTTCTAAATATTATCAACAGGACTCCCTAAGTGTGTATTTTTTGTTTTACAGGACAATGATGTCATCATCAGAGTAGAAAAATTACTTTCTCAAAAACAAGTCATATCAGGCATGACACAATTGTCAGTTTCGTCTTCATGTGAAGATGATGAGAATGGCAACGCAGACACAGTTACTGTGATAAGATTGGTGGCTACCGGAAAACGGGCTCTGAGCGAAAGTTTCAGCTCATGTGAACCTATTCCTAAGAAACTAAGAGTCGGAATCTCTATTGAAAAACATGATGATACTACTTCCACAAACAGCTACTGCTCTGATGATTAGATTTAATTTTAATCTTTTTTTCAATTTATTAAATGACTGGTTCTAATAATTCTATTGTCATGTTTTATACAATTATGATACACAATTTGTGACTACATTCCAGTGAGCAATTTTGGATGTATGATTAATTAATGACGGGTATTTTCTGTGTTTGAAATACCATTTTGTTTTAATTTGTTATTTTTAATAATTAATATTCTAATTTTGTTCCATAAGGACATGTGATATTTTTTAATGTTTCTCAATTTTTATTAGTCCACTATGGCAGTGTTGTTAAGAGATACTTACTTAATTTGTAACATTGAAAGTGCATACTGTGTGCAAGTATATGGGATAGATAGACACAAAAAAACTTATTGAGGTGTCAACATTTATACATTCTGTGATGTGAACAGATAGTGAAAGCTTGTTTTTTAATTGTAAAGAATGCATAGTTAAATGATTGCATTGTTGTTATTAAGTGCCATATTATTTTTACGCAGTGCCTTGCATTCAAATCAGTCTTAAATATATGTTTTGCTTTTTTATCTTTAAATGCATATAAAACTGGCTAACAAGCAGTACCAAGTGATTAACTTGTACTGAAGTAATTGAAACTCAATAACTAAATACAGGTGGATATAGGTTAATCATAAGATAATGTACGATTATATTAACAACTACAAAGACTTGTAAACTTAAGAACTCAAATCCGCCTCGGATACCACCGATTTAGTTTTACATCATGTTAGTCTGAATATTGTTGATTGTTCAAATGGTAATTGGTTTTATTGTCAATAAAACAAATGTTATCAAAAATAAATTATATTTTTATTTCAATTCCGTGAGATGCTACATACACGGTTATGTACAAACAAGATTTGATGAAATTATTATATTATTTGAAAAAAATTTAGACAAAAATTAAATTTATTCAGTCTTCTATGATATTCAATACAGTTTAACTTTGTCTTACTACAAAGCGATGCTTGGAACAATAATAACTATATAACCTTAAATTACAATCATATTACATCATTAATCTATTAACATATATCTTATTCAGAAACAGTTGAACACTTGAATGAACACTCACAACGTGACACGTTATAATCCCCAGCGCCGCGTTGTGACCGTTTCGAAGGTTTCAGGCTTGCAAGCAACTTCTTGCAACCTTCATACGGGATACAGAGTTAACAAATAAGCCGTCCAATTATCAGGTGCAATAACTTTAAAATCTATTGTCACATTACACCTATAAAGAAACTACATCCATTAGGAACTTGACACGACAAAGATTATTAAACTGCATGAATATTTTCATACTAGAACACTGTTCGAACTAATAACTACAGATTTGATTTCACTTTGATGAATCATACATAAATGTGTATTAAATTAACAATTAAATAAATTATTTATGTTGAATTATTTAACAAAACATTTGAGGTAATTCAAAATCAAAACGGAAGATAATAGGCATTACGGAATTATGTAATTGTATTTTTGTTTTGTGTTATTAATTTATTATTTGATCAATTTACATACTACAAAACCGGCTTGCATTAATTTATTATTTTAATAGGCACATGGCTTCTTAATCAAATAGGTAACAGTAGGTCCTGTGATGCCTAGTTTCTATTCACAATCGCACAGTCGTATTCCCACTATAACATAACCAACCCCTCTTTTAGCAATATGCCTTACGACTCAGTCTTATAAAATAATTGTGTTGCAATAAAATCACTATAATTAATAAGTCCCCGTTAAGTATCTCGTCCGGAAATTACTTCAGAACTATAGCATAGTATTTATTAGATTGCTTGCTAAGTTCCAATATACACAGGCGATAGTAATATAATGAAAGGGAACCTAATTATAGTCATTTAACTGGAACTTCGTACTCTGTCCGAAGTGTTCTTTCACTGTGCTCTCACTTTCTTATCACGGAGGTAATTTTATCCAATATAAATGTCATCACGTGTTTATTCACCTTCACCCGAACCAACACCTTCATGAGCTGCACTGTGCGAAGGCTCTCTGGACTGTGCGTCCGCTTCTGTAAATACAAACTAAAATTATTGCCAAATCAAACGTTCACATTTGTACAACAAATCAGTAAATGCATTTAGCTCTAAATAAAGGGCTTTGAATTATTTGGTCTGCCTAACTTCCGCCATTTTATTTTACTTTCAAAATATCGGCCACGCATTAGACCTGTATTAATAAATAGCTGGCATCAATACAAAAAAGTTTTGTATGGGACAAAATCTTCTAAAGTGTCTCTTCCCCATGATATGCCAAAATTGTATGATGCGTGGCCACGCTTCATCAAAAATCTATTCTTTTTCCGACAATCGTTTGAAGATGACAGACAGAATGATGTTTTAAATTCGCATATCGTTAAATGCATTTAGCGATTTGTGTGGTGCTAAGTGTTGGTAGTGCGCCCCGCCCTTGTCACCAAAGCAATAGTTATGCAGATGCACAGTACATAGCAAGCAAGCTTTTTTTATTGCGTTGGGGGACTCACCTACCACGCTACTACATTAATTTTACCGAAGATACTGAAACAATATGAACAGTTTACATTCATATTCTGAACCTTACAGGAAAAATTTTAACCAGTAAGCAAATGTTGACAAAATAAACATGTTTTGATGTCTCAGTACTAAAAATTAAGTTATCGTATACGAAAGATGTGGTAGCGGGGGGCCCAGCGGGATTTTCTGCATGAAAACTTGATATGATAGTTAAGTAGGTCGGGCGTGATAAGAGAACGCAAAACTAAAAAGTTTCAGCAGCCCTTCGGGCAAGGGCAGACTTTCAGTTTTCAAAAAGAGCCAAAAAGTAAAAAAAATTACAACGGCTGGTCAGCAATGTTGTTTTTCATCTCATCGTACGGGGCCTCAACCAAAACGAGTTAAAGTCAACAAGCAAAACTTGACACAAACACAACAAACTCGAAGATATTGTGGCCTTTCACTATTTTCAACAGATTGTATTGTATCCATATTTGCTGATTTCAAGTCGGATAAAAAAGTATTGAACAAGGAAATTAAAATTTGTTCTATTACTGATACTGAACCATCAGAAAAAAAAAACTGTCTAATGAAACTGTCAAAGTTTGACGGCCGTCAGAAATTACGCTGCGGTCATCATAACGTCATAAAAAAAAGTTGATTTCTCATGCCCAGAGTATCTGAAAATACCCCGTGTAATATGTTCTGCGATTCTTGATAAGTTCTCAAGTAATGGTTTCAGAACCGCTTTAAAAAAATTCTATCCTTATTTTTACACGACTTTTTGTACTCTTGTTGCTAATGAGATTAGACAAAGCTTCTAGTTAACGCTAAAGAATGTGAAAAAGAGTTTTTTTTTTTTAAGTGGTTTTTCTTTTTTTTGTGACGTCACTATTTGGACCACCTGTATATTCATGTGACCAGCAATAATTAAGCAAAAGCTAAGTGTGATAGAAAAAAAACTGGATAAGAGAAACCTTTTTAAGATTTGCTCACAATATTAAATGGTATAGCTATTTATTTATGTACTCACCGGAAATAGCTCGCTCGACTTTTAATTTGTCTCTGACAATGTATATCGCAGTTAACAAAAAGAATACGCCACCAATGACTTCAACAAAACACGTCAAGAACATGGCATATTGTAACGACTTGAACTTTATGTAGGTGGTAACTTCATCCTTATCCTGTCCTGCAGGTGACAAAGTTATTTTTAAAGCTTCCGATACCTGTAACAAAAAAGACAATTTTAAAAGAACGGTAGTCACAAAAATAAAAACCATCGCATGACAACAGACGCCTACTCAATTAGCGATAGCAATTGAATTATAGAAGTTTATATTGCTATCCACCATTCTGTTTGCAATGTTTAGGGAATTTTGCATTGGTTTCTTATTATAGGAAAAGTCACCAATCCACGGCTGGACGTACAAATCATGCTTACGTTTATTATGTGTTTCAACTACTTACCACTCCAACTAAATAGGGACTTCCAGCGTCGCCAAACATGTGTGATATTAAAATTTGGAAAGCTTCTGCTGTAGACCGCCTCGGTGGAACCACCACATACTGAAATATTATAACTTTGTTAGCAGCTATAAATTAAACATTTATGTTTTATATGTAACAGCACAACACAACAATATACAACATACTTTTATTATTTTCACAATCACCAGTTCACTAACTACTTAGTACCAGTGTAAAAAAATGCATGCAAATATTCACTCAAAACGCACACGTAGTATGTATGTTTCCTTATCGATCGATTGAAACTTCAAATACGTTAAAATAATATTAATATTGAAAGAAAGACTACCAATGACTCAAAAGGACAATTTAGCACACTTATTGATATAAGCGCCATCTGTACTATTTTTTAATTATTACTTGTCCGAGTGCAAAGGAAGAAAACAAAGGTACTAACTAGCGCAAGCTAAAACTAACAGATGGCGCTGTTACACACATTGAAATCGGTCCACCGGCTTGATATTCTAAAAATATTCCAATGAGACCACAAGTTCCGGAAATAGTTGATCACAACTTGGCAATGGTGAGCCGTCAATATGTGCTAATGAGTGACTGATATTAAATATTATAAGCATCATCTATACAAAGCAGAAATAAATAAATAATCTAGAATGATGCTAACACAAACCATGCTTGCATGCACCAAAACACAAACTAACAAAACCATACGAGCATTAAGAAAATTGCTAGCAACACAACACAAATAATATAAAACTACCTCAATAGGCTACCCCCGGAATGCGGTCGGTTCCGTTACCGTAAAGAATCAGAACCGACGGCAAGCCAGAGGCATCCCTGCGGTCAGAGTCTCTTACCAGCAACATATCGGCTATTATTGCCCAGTTGAGATTCATAGCGATTTGGCCTATAAATATGAGGGCGAACGGCATGAAGTAGTAGCCCTCAACGAGAATGACACCGAGCGTGAACAAGGGTGCGGAGATCAGCAGGCCGACGCCGCAGATGACGGGGTGCGCGCGCGGCCAGCGCTTGCGCAGCTTGTTGCCCAGCCACGCGCCCAGCGGCACGCCCAGCACGCCCGCCGCCATGGTGATGGCGCCGAACGTTAGCGACACCCTTCGTGCAAAGTATCGGACCGGTCATCATATGTACCACATAAGTACGTTATATCGCATCTCCAAATCTCATGCTACTGTGGCTACTTGTAAGAGTTTGCAGATTGAGTCACGAGCATATTTTGATGCACGTCAACAAAATCATGCAAGATGTACGTCTGTACGTTTTAAAATTCACTGTGTATTTTTTTAAATTGTAGTAATTGTGGAACATTCATATGCATGCTAAATGTATTGGTTAGATACACATATAAATAACTTATATCTTAAACTCAATACAGTATGGTATTCGATTTGATTTTCATGCATTTAATTCGTATTAACTAGTATTAAATATAATATTTCGAAAAACCAGGTGTAACTGACATGACTGAAGCTTGCAATAATTATGTTTTATCCAAGCGGCATTCTCTACAATTAGCATTATGATGAGATGATGGAATCGCATCATGAATTCCCACACAACATGATTACGTTACGAATACAATGAAGTGTTTCGAAACCGCGTCATCTCATTGGAATATTTTCTCCAGAATCTGTTCGAGCCGGTGATCGATTTCTGCTTTAAATAGCTTGCATGCGTTGTCGAGCATGCAAGCCTGGTCCCGGCTATGTGTCATGTTTATAATTATTAACTCTCAATGAAGACGAAACTCACTCAAGAAAAAAAAAAATAGTTTTTGGACGTGACACATTCTCGGGCCCAATAAAGACAGAAAGCGCTCACCAGAATGATATCGGCGACGATCGACCAGGTAAGGTTGAGGGTGGTCATGCCGACGAATATCAGGCAGTAGGCGAAGCCGACGTTGAGGTCCACGGTGACGAGCGCGAAGAAGATGACGGGCGCAGAGCCCAGAAGCGCGAACCCGCAGATGAGCGGGTCGCAGTCCGGCATGCGCCTGCGCAGGCGCTGCGCCAGCCACGCGCCCGCCGGCACGCCCAGCGCGCCCGCCGCCATGCCCACCAGCCCGAACTTGTACGACACGCTGCGTACGCTCACACATTACTCTCGTATCACTGTCATCTGCCTCGCCTTCTCACAACCCAGTTACTGGATATGTAATACGCTATCACTATCATCATTGTTCTGCCATTACCCTAATTAACTTCAGCTGGTGCAACATTTCTTCTTCCATATATCTCTAATATCCTTCATCTCAGTATTCAGTCACCCACTCCCAGCTCGTCGTATACCTTCTAGCTAACAGACTGCACTCTATTTCTAAACCCTAAGGCGACCACTTCCTTCGAGGTATTTTTTTTTCAGGAAAAAGCATGTCGAATACAAGCGTGACTGTTAGCACGCAGTAAGGTTCTGATCAGCCTCACTTATGACTCCTTGCTACCTATACAAATGCTTGTCACACCAAGATTTCATTGCGGGAATCGAAACCAGTTAGCCTCGGCTGAAGGCATGTTAGTAACAAACTTTTCAAAATATGAGCTTTAGGCCTCTGCCTAGATTTTCATGGAAACCTTTTGTTAAAAACTCACCTGCCAATAGTAATATCAGCGCCGGGTTGCATGCTGAGGCCCAGGTATATGAACTGCGGTCCCCACCACGCGAGGGAGCCTGTCACGAACGCTACGCATGTGAACGCGAGCGTCGACAGCATGAACGATGGACTGAAACACACAATAGTAACGTGAACTTCAACTTTTGTTCAGATTTTATTGTTTAGAATAGACGAATGTGTCGGTGTAGTAACTTGGTTTATTTAATTACTAGATTACGCTAATACTTGTCTCCATAATTCTATTGGTAACAAAAAATAATTTGCGTGACATTGTAAGAAGTATTTCACGCATACGGACTAAGTTGCAGTCGCAACCAAAGTATCAACAGACATTTCGGTAGATTGCATCCATTACTTATAATACTTACTTCCGGAGAAGTGCGCGAATGTCCTGCCTGTAGGTGGAGGCCTTAATATTACTGGATTCAGCATGGCCTCTGGGCGGGTCCTCCATGACCCAGTATATCAGGATCACAGCCACGATGCCGAGGAACGGTGTGATGCGCAGACCCCACCGCCAGTTGCCTGCCGCGGCGCCCGCCAATGAACCCACAATATAGCCGAGACCACTGGAATTGCGAAAAATAATTATCATAAGTTTACGTCTATAATTCCCGAAGGATAATACAGAGGTCCACATGACTATAATACACCCACAATTCATCTGTTTCGCCGTACCTGAGAACCAAAACCAGGACCTCATGCTTAGCAGTAGCGCTTACGGCCACTAGATAAATCAGAAATTGTTTACATGAATAGTGGTTCCCTCAGTCCCACCCACGTCATAGAAGAGACCAAATATGCTGTAAAGTAGCAAAATGTGGAACAATGTCACATTTTATTTAGTTAGACAAACAATTTTTCAACATTAAGTGTACTTTAATATTTCTTTGGAATGTGCTGAGTTATTATAAGTAAGGAATTCAATTACTTTAAAGGAAATTCATCTTACAGATTAAGCAGTTTACCAGCGTAGTCAGCTATTCTATGGGTAGAACCTATCTAGGTAACATGATTGATTTACATGCAAAGCCAGTATTTATGGGAATGTTCAAAAACGTTAGACCATTGATAACCCCCACGCCCCCGCGCCACATAAAAAAACTCATCGGTTTTTTTTAATCAATTGTTCCATAAATTTTGAACGAGTAGGTATTGTAGTTTTGTAAGAAACAGCTGTTGTCTTTAGTACGAAAAATTTCTATGTGAGGGGATTCAGAATGATGTACTGAATACGTGGTAACCGTGGTAACCGGTCCTTTGATCCCTTCCACCCTCTATAGAAGTAGGCTCCAGTAATTATGTAAGTTATGTAAAACTCCCAAAGTCGAAGCCACGTAAAACAGAGAGAATTTAAAATTACACCGTCAGGTAACCATGTTAAATTACTAGCGAATAAGTCTAATTGAATCACTCTGGTTTGTAGGTAATCTAATTTTTAACACGTATGTACTGAAGTTAATTTCAATCTCCAAAGTCAGCTTATTCATGCGTGTTATTAACAATATAATTTTGTATTGAGTACGTGAGAACTTGTAATTTAAAGCAGTGTTCGGAGTTTTCCGCAAAGTGTGTGCCGCGGCACACTGGTGTACGGTGGTCATTAGTTGGTGTGCCTCAGAAAAATAAGATTATCTCTTAAAGCTAAAAGGAGCTTTTAAATAAACTTGAGCGCTAGCAAAATATCTGTATTCGTTTTGTTTTTAACCTTAAAAAGTATGATCACGTTTTCAACTTTCGCAAAATACTCAAGTGGCTCCCAATTCGACTTCGCAGGAACTCTCGGATATTGTGTCTGCTATTTAACATCCTCCATAATTCTAAAACGCCATCCTATCTGCGGGAACGTTTTTCCTACTCCCGTCCTTCTGATGCACCTTGCAGGTCGCATCGTAGGAACCTCATTAAATCCCCTCCACACTCTACCGACTTCTACTCCTATTCCTTCACGGTACACGCCGTGCGGCTGTGGAATTCACTTCCGCCTGAAATTAGGGACTGCTAAACTCTTGCAGTTTTCAAAAGAGGAGTGAAAGAACATTATCTTTCCATTGCGTCATAGTTTCATAAGTATTTATTATTAGTTATTTTATTGTATTTACAGTATTGTTACGTTTTGTCTTTATATTTGTAAGTGTGTTAGTATATTCTTATATTATTATGTTTAAATAGTTCTGTTTTGTGTTTTATGTATTCCATTTTCTCTTCTTCTTTTACACACTATGTCTACATCTCTTTTTTTTTAATATCTCCTTTCGCAGGTATGCTGGAAGAAATTTCTTTAGAAATAAGCATCACCTTTGTACTATTTTCTGTTCCTTTCTTATTTTCTGTATTTAGCGTGTACATAAATTGTTAAATAAATAAATAAAGTTAAATACACAGACTGAAGAAAAATACTAACTGCAAAACTTTTATAATAACTGTTGATTAATATTATGTACAAATTGGTTTGTCATTTATGTTGTACCTCCAAAATTTACCAATTTCATAGATGTACTTGAATTGAACAAAAAAGGTTTGCGGACACTGATTTAAAGACTTCTTCATAATAACAGAGTTACTCATCCTACCACATTCCGTCTGAGAGGAATTTGTAACGTTTGCAATACAAATGCACTTAGCGATTGTTTGTTTACCATAACCATAGTACGTCGCGTGTGATACGAGTACTATGTAATGAAATCTATTAACTTTACAGCGCCTAGGTTAATTGCGAATATATGAATAAGTGGACACATTAAAAACACACGTGTTTTCCCATGCCCTATAAACAACTAGTTTGCTTGCACGCCGAAGCTTACCTAATCGCTAGCCGACTGAGGTCTAAAGACAAAAGGCAAGCAGATGTCACTTTAGTCATTCGACGACGTAAACAGAATACATAATAGCTGAAGGATCATCTTCATCTCTCTTCTGTATCCATTAATGGCAATCAACAGCTGGAAATCTAATACAACTTCCACAGCATGTCTTTCCCATACTTTCGGGCTGTCATCGCTCATTCATAATTGATGATCATAACTTTACATTACCTGCCAACTGGTATAGCGAAGTAGAAGATAGCCAGCATCTTTGATCGTATGTTGCCGACGAAAAGATCGCTGATGATTGTGGGTGCTATCGTGGAGTACGACGCCTCGCCGATACCCACCAAGCCGCGGAAGACGGCGAACAGAGCGAAGTTCTAAAAAAAGAAGAAAATAAAATTATAATATTTCTCAATAAAAAAATATCTAAAGAAGTTTAAGGTGAGATGAGTAATAACTAATAATATCGACGAGGCTCTGATCAGAAAACTGACGCAGTCGGGTAAAACCAAATAGATGATGAAATTTTGGAGCCGTCATCAAACTAAACACTTCGTCATGCTGATAGATCATTATCGTCATACAGAAATCGCTCTATGAAATAAACAACTTACGCGAGCGAAGGAGCCAAGTAACGTGGTCATACACCACAGCCCCACTCCGAAGGCCATGATTACCCGCCTGGAGTACCGATCTCCCAAGTACCCGAATAACGGTGCGAAGACCATGTACGCGACCACGAACACAGTCTGAAGTAACCCTGCCAAGTCATCGCCGATTTTGAACTCATCTTTGACATCAGACAGCACACCTAAAATTAGAGAAAGACCATCATTAGTCAGTTTTCGTTTTGTTTAGTTTCGTCAAAAAGGGGCGTTTGTTTTACGCATAGCAGACATACGGTTATGCGCGTATTACCAAACTATTGTATGATACTGATGACTAGAGCTTCGATGTTTGTTTGTTTCGTAAATTCAAATCTGGGATAAATTAAGATATTTTTTTGTGGCTTGTTGGCCAAACAGATAATATTATGAATTAGCTGAGTCAAAGGGCTGTAAATAGTTACAGTTGCAGGCTCTACCACTGATTCATGATAATATTAATGTCATAGTACAAATGTAAATCAGATGTCATAGTTCAAACACAAATTAATGAAGAGCACGTGGCGTTCCGTTCTTTTTTGGGTTGCGTAGCCGAATGGCAAAAACGTTACCCTTATAGATTCGTCATGTCTATCTGTCTGTCCGCCCGTATGTCGCCACTTTATTTCGAAACTATTAGGGACTATACAGTTGAAACTTGGTAGGTATTCTGTGAACCGCTTTACGATTTTTACACAAAAATAAAAGATTAAGGGGGGTCCCCAAGTCCCCATACATAGAACTGAAACTAAAAAAAAAAAACATCAATCCTTACGTGCGGGGTATCGAATAAATATATATATATAATATATCGGGGTATAAATAGATCTAAAAATGACATTGTGGTCCCTAAAACCATTTTTTCTCACAATGTCAATGGTTTGTAAGACAGACACTTCCAAAGTGGTAAAATGTGTGCCCACCCCCTAATTTCTAAAGTAAGAGGGGGGAAATTCTGAAAAAATGTAGGATTGTAGAACGTAAAAAAAACTTTTAAATATGATTTGATGTTTAGTTTTTGAGATATGGGACTTTTTCATCAAACTGCAGAGTCACCAATGCGTTTCCTACATGGAAAAGAAAATCGTTAACATGCGAAAGATACTACGATTTCATAGTTTTACAACTATAGTTGCCAGGTTCTTTGAATCTAACGTAATTTATCTGCCAAGAAATGCTGCTCGTTTAAAACTTAAAAGCCAAAATATTTTTAGCGGCCTTGAAAAGGTGAGTGGCCTCACATTCGCAACGAGACGATGCAAGAACATATTTTGTTCCACCAAGAGATAACTGACACAACTACACAAGTGTGTACGTGACAAATGCAAGAGATAAATCGAGCCCAGGAAATATTTATATAGAACTCGAAGGGAAGGTGCTGTTTGCTTTGCACTACTTGCAAAATAAGCTTGGCACTTGGCACTGCCCGATAAACTAAACAAACAGACAAACACGAGAGATCTGTGGGTCAACGGATATGATAACAGAACTGACGAGCTGCCCATTACCGTAGGTCTACGTCTAACACAAGACACGTTTCGGTAATCGATTAAATTAACATGAAGCACCCAAGTTGATTCAATTACCATAAAATACCACGAGTCACGAAGTCTGACGTGAAGGATAAATATGTAAAATGTTTTTCTACTTAGAAAATTGACTCCAAATTGTTTTAAATTATGCATTTGAATGGCCATTATAGGCATTATTTCCATGCTATTCTATTTTTCTACAAATTTTCCTATTCAATTGTCGAATGGTTATTTTATATTCTTATAAGAAAAGAAGAAACCCTATATTTACTTCAAGCATACATTTATTTTATAAACAAATAATAAAAAGGGAAATAATAGAAAAACTGTCACAGGCTTACAATTATTTATTTATGTTATTTTTCAATAACATAAAAATATCGTTATTATGAGTCAAATCTCCAGGCTCTCCTACAATAAAACCCGTATCATTTTGACACCTCTATAAATCATTTCTTTTATTACAGTGCCCCATCCCCGTCGTTGTTTGTTGAAGCCCCCAGCTTTTATTCGGTCCACGTTCGAGTGCTTTTATTTTCTATACGTTTTGTTTTTTTTTGTTTATAGTGCGGAGTGAATGTTCCACTGTAACAGTTTACGTAAGTAAAGGTGGAACAATCAAGGTGAATAAAACTTACGTACGTCACAGCAGTACACGTTACTGAACCAACAAGTTCAAAAATAATGTTATCTGAATCTCCATTTATACTTGTGGAACAAGATATATTTCAATTTCAGCATTCGTTATTTAACCGCCGAAACTCTAAGTTAATTTATTTATAAATATTTTAATTAATAACAATAGTAGGTAGGTAACTAAACCTATACTAATAATAACATTAAAAGCTATGGAATCCTAATATCGTTCTCTGTTAACGAGTTGTTTTTTTTTTCCTTTTCCTTCCATAAAAAGTGTGTAAAAACAACATAATTGGATGGTGGTCCCATGGTGGGCTGATGTGACGTCTGCATGTATTGGAGTGGCGTGATATAAGATCGCTGTGTATGACGCAAACCCACGGTCAGTTCACGGTCACACAAATTACTTACATCAGCAAAAGGCTAATTAATCAGATCCAAACTCCACACGGGCGTAAATTTTATGCATAAGGAAATTATAGTATAGTACCTACAATCTGGAAAATCAATTAGCTAACTTAGGAATTTATACTTTACACGACATTTTAAAGGATAACTTAAACAATTGTTGCATTAAGCCGATGTGGAATTTATCATAGGTGTGAGTTTCTTGTACAACATGATAGCGTACATCGTGCAGGTGTTTATTAATGAGGTTAAAACGGAGAAAGTATGGCTAACTAAATTACAGTATCGATCCGTCAGATTTATGGCCAAAAATTGGCACTAGACTAGACTTGCGTAAAGAAAGGCAACCTTCAAGGTTTTATGTTGACGCTACATTTGTCTGATGTGTTTGTAAGTTAAAAAAAAATAGACTACATCAGCAACTACACTTTCGTTAGAACTAGCATTTTACTGGTGGACTTCTAGCATTTAGGGCATTCTTTATACATGGTAAAATTAAATGAAATGAAACTCCACAAATAATGCGATAAAACTAAAAAATATAGATTTTTTTGCAAAATAACTGTACTGTACAAAAGTTTCCAATTGATGTGTATAAATAATTGTACTTATCACAATTTTACAGTTGTTTCAATCTTTTATTAAATTACAAGCTCTGCTGTGCTCATACCTCCAAAGGCGTCATGAATAAATGCATGCACACGGCTCGCTGCGCTGAGAATTGATTTTGATTAATTTATTGTTCGTCCGTTTAAACCACGATATAGCCCCTGTGACTTCTAAAGTGAATATCACTGGACAAATTAATTATTCTTCGTTGAAAAATATAACGTTGGCATAAGCAGTACCTAACCTGAAGTAAGCCAACTAACACGGTTTTTGAATTTGGAAATTTAAAATCTAATTGACAGATGAATTGACACATCTAATTGATAAAAAACAGTTCTATTCTAACCGACTATTATTATTAGAACTGTCTTAATTTTTAACTTATTAAACTGTGTAGGTATTTTTACCTGCACCAAGATTATTAACTCTGCTTAACAAGATCTAGCTCTGCAATTTTTTTTCCTAGACTGGCTTTAAGGAAATAACCAATGTTAGTTTTAGAAATCGTGTTGGAATTACCCGTTTCCTCTAGGTACCTATAGCATGTTTTTTTACCTACTAGTGACTCATGTGTACAATAAATTAGGTGCATTATGTAGGCAGGTAAGTTGTACCTAAATATCTAAGGTCTTGCTAGGTTTTGAACTTCTGAAGTCGACTTCACAGTAAAGCTAATCGATATAGATACGTAAAAAATCGATAAGAAATGTACAGAGAGTGTAGTTTTATCGAATCGGTGTTATTGTTTGTAGAATGCCTTCATCATCAAGATTAGTGCGGTGACCTTCATAGCTAGTGGGCGTCGCATAGCGTGGCGAGTCGCGCGATCATACGGATACGCTACGTCATCCTCGATGTGGCGGCAGCACTAGCGCACGAGCACGCCCGTCGGCGGACACACCGGCTCCGCACATCACGCCACCGCGTCGACCAATCAGCAGCAAGAGATTCGTGGCGCGAACGCGAACCATTGCACAGCGGCTCGTGACGACGACGGCGAGAGCATGCGGTGTTTTCTCGGTCATGACATTATGACGAAACTACACATTTATTTATATCTGCTAAAATATCTTTGCTGACCTACGTACAAAGCTAGTTACATAATTTTGTTGAAATCGATTACCTACAATATTTACAATGAACTCGCATTACATAACATGGGATGAAAATAAGAGAATAATAGTTAAACGCTTTGCCACATCATTGGCAGCCGACAAATAGGCCCCTGTCTCCGACATGACATGTAATACATTTTCACGACATCGATTTAATCGCCATTGGAAGAGATTGAATGCCGGCTTTCATTTCCGTTGACACATTCGATTACTGGAGGTGACAGATCACTCACCCTCGGGGTTCAATAAAATTCGGAACACCACAAATAGAACTCTCCGTTACCGCAAAAAAGGTTTATTTACAGAGAGAATGAGGATATAATATTTAATTAAATAATAGTGGGTAGTAGGTATAGGTACCTGCTGCCGGGAAAATTATAGTTTTTCCCCTTATTTGCACGTTACTGCACTTACTCTAAAAGCACTGGTCGCCTGAGAACGTTGCCCTTTAGCAGAAACGGCTAAGGATTCTGCCCACTACACCGTACCATACCATAACCGTGCTGTGAACGCATCAGGCACGAAAAAAATATCTGTATTGAAAAGTATGAGACTATGCCCACTAGCTAGACAGTCCCGTCACCGACCAACACCGTCGCGGCGTATCGGCGGCACCGGCAAAATATTCTTGCTGACAATAATAAAATTATTACTGGCTTTCCAAAAATGCCATTACTGCCCCATCATCAAATCCCAGTAATTAGTGGTAATTTTAAAATATTACACAGGTAATATTATTTTTTAATACTGTACACAACGTGTCATTTGAAAGCATTCATAAAAAATCTAACTCCATTCTAAAGGTTAAACATTTATGCTCTATGCCATACCATTATTATCTGATGTCGCTGAATGTTGAAAAAAAATGCATGGCATTATAAGGAACGACAATAGTTCAAGAATTCTAGCCAGACAATCATTATGATGTTAGTGCCCTGCCCTCTTAGCAGCTAAGCGCCAGGTCTGAACTATGTTATATTTATAGTTGGTTCACGCTGTCAGTGCCAGCGCGTCTGCCAAGTGTGTAAATGGAGTACCGACATACCCTGGCGACAAGTGTGTCAATACTCACTTTATTACGTAACTTATGCTGTTAAAAGACTTATCGCTAGCACCGTTATTAGTTATTTGCTTGGTGTATGTTAGCATAGCACACTATGATATGGTGATAAGCTATTTACAAAATCAACATTCATCATCATCATTTCAGCCGAAAGACGTCCACTGGTGGACATACGCCTCCCCCAAGTGTCATCACATTGACCGGTCCCGTGTGACTCGCATCCAGCGGATCCCTGCAACCTTCACGAGGTCATCGGTCCACCTAGTGGGAGGCCTTCCAATGCTACCGTCTTCCGGTTCGCGGTCGCCACTCTAGAACTTTTCGGCCCCATTGGCCATCCGTTCTGCGAGCAATTCTTTCAAACTTAAGTGGCAATTTACTAAATACATTTAAATAATGGTTTTAAGTTATTGCTTTGAAACAGAATACATATTTTTTTCTAAACAATAGCTAATCTGCCTGCTACACTGGTACAAGCGACATTTAACTCGTCAAACATTTGCTTAACATGAAGACCAGAGTATCCCTGAAGATAACGCGTTAGAACAGAATACCGTAGCTACTTTGAATAAGTCCTAGACATTATGCATCATCACGCAGCTAATTAAAATTTTCCTAATGAAAAACGCTGAAATTGTGAAATCAGTGAGCAAATTAGGTTAAGGCCTCGCTGACAATAACGTATTGTTTTCAGTATTTCTTCAGCCGACCACTTACGACGCGAAGTATTGATTGCGTGCATTTAGATTTGACTAATATTCCAGTTATGTACATTCTACAAGGTGTAGGTACCTAATTGTAATGCTAATAACTCAAACGCCATTTGAATCTATCTATATCTATATATTTACCTTTACATCCAATAGATTTTTATTTCGAAACAAAGTCGGGTTAGTTACACGTACATCATTTATAACTCAAGAAGGGCTGGACCGATTTTAATGATTTCTGATTTTTTTGGATTCGTCTCCGTTCCGAAAAGCAGAATAACTATTAAAATATCAGAAAAGTTCACGACGAAATAAAGCATCTTCCGCAATTGACAGCTTATGTCACGCAGATAGAGTAGGTAGGTAGGGTAGGGTTGATACTTAGATAGGTAGGTAGCTTTGATAGGTAGAGTAGGTGGGTAGATATGATAGGTAGATTAGGTAGGTAAGTAAGTAGGTAAGATAGGTAGAGTAGGTAAGTAAGTAGGTAAGATAGGTAGAGTAGGTAGGTAAGGTAGGGGAGGGTAGGTAGGTAGGTAAGTAAGTAGGAAAGATAGGTAGAGTAGGTAGGTAAGGTAGGGGAGGGTAGGTAGGTAGGTAAGTAAGTAGGTAAGATAGGTAGAGTAGGTAGGTAAGGTAGGGGAGGGTAGGTAGGTAGAATAGGTAGGTAGGTAGGGTGGGGAGGTAGGTAGGGCAGGTAGAGTAGGTAGGGTAGGAAAGGGGGGATTGTAACGCATGGCATAAATTATACTGTCGCATACATTTTCATAATCTATCGTAAAAATTTAATATTCATAAAAATAACTAATCGTATCGAATACAAAATAAAAGCTTATAAAAATATAGTAAACCAAATAACCTGTCTGTACGGTCAGCGACAAAACTCGATAAACATTGCACTTATTAATATTGTATAGTGTAAGGGTATCCAATCGATTCTACTCTCTAAATTTTGCTCTAGCTTTTGTATGAGTAATTTCAAATACAAATTGTATATACCTACTCTATGTATATCGTGATTATGTAGGTGTATGTTATTGTGCAACGCGACAAGTGAACTGTCAATACCAGGAACACGAGTAACCCAACCTGGACATAATATCCAGTTTCACAGAACGTCACACGTACGCCGAAATATTAGGTATTTAAGAATTAATTAGCGATAACAATATTAAACAAACTATTTCAAAGAAATGTGAAAATTGAAGCTCTAATAATTGTAACACATATTGACGTTACAATTTCTAATTCACAAAGTTAGAAGAAGAATCATCCACATTGAACAGTAAAGAAACCGCTCATATCTTTTATTAACTGGCACAAAAATAATGGAAACTGCTGTTTTGTTATTACTTCAATTAAGGTTTAAGTCATATAACCAGATGCACTATTCTTTCGAGTTAATAATAAAACGTCATACTTAACACCCAAGGAGACGATACTAAGTAAGAAATAATGTTAAAAGGTCGACTGCCTGGTGCTCAGAGAAATCATAAGATAAGTTCAATAACATAAATAACGCATAAATCAGTCTCAACACTCAACTATTAATATAATAAGTAAATAATAAAACTTATCACAACTGAAAAATACCAGTTTATTTTATTTTCACACTATTAAAACTGGTATTTTTGGGATCTAGACATGAATGTTAAAATAGGAACATCAACATTCGAAATTGGAATAGCTGTACAATAATCATCGATTTCTAACTTCCAATCGCTTTACGTCGCAACGGTGTAGCTTTTATCATGCAATTAAAATGCATATGCAAAAAAGAAAAAAAAAAAAAACATAGGGTGGATAGAAGTGGCTAAAATAAAGGTTGGCGCCACTGCAAGCAAGGCGTGTTTTTTTTCCGGGAGGGTGAACCCCGAACCCTATTTGTTAAAGGGCGATTACGTCGACGCAACGACGTTATTCCCACACTAGGTTACTAAAGAGAAATGCCCCTTTACTTTCTCTCTATTACTTTACGTGGCACTAGCACTATGCTGTTATAAACCACTTTTTTCTACTCAATACAGCGGATTATGGAATTTCATTACTTATTTATGTAAACAAAATTTTAAATAATAAAATTACGATTTAAAATGATAAATTCACACAGTAATGAGAATTGCATAGCTGTTATTTTAACATAGAGGTAGGTCGTTAGAATAATATTGACAGAAAACGAACACACTCGCAATATTGTAAATTTTATTTACACACGTGTGCGTAAATACTAGAAGTCGACCGCGTACATTTGTCATTTGTCATCAACAAAGGGAAAAGGTTTGTTGATTTTCTTAAGTCGTGTACATACCCTAGAAACTCTCCCAACATTAGAAAAACAGATAATGTTACCCACCAGGAAGCTATAAACAGAAATGAAGCAACAGTAGCAAGTGGGATGAATTTCGATAGAGTCTCAACAACTGCGAGACAAATAAAAATCAAAAGAACGAACGGAAACAGTGCGATTTATTGAATTGAAGAAGCGATAGAAAAACAACAGCCTTGGAAGTTTTTATACTTTTCATAATATCAACGACGGAATGCCAAGCAACGATTACCATCACGAAATTCAACCGAAATGCGGTTTTAATTGCATGACACCGTAACTTTAAGGAGGTTGAAGCAGGTAGACAAAATAAGAAAACACATTAATTCTAATAAGTTTTTAAACTATCATGGTCACTAACATTATCCTTAACACTAGAAACGGGATATTAACACACACGCACACACACACCCATCAAACACACACACATCTCACACATACTTAGTTTAAGAACAAATCATCATATTTATGCCAGCTCTTGCTGTTTTTCATCTTCATCGGTTTCTAATTTCTATAGCCTTGAGAATTTTATTATTTCTTTTTAATGCCATAATTATTTTATCCGATGCCACCAACTTGATTTGCTCGTAACTGGTTTCAATTTTGATTAGTAGATACCTGATAGATACCCTTGATCGCACCACTAACGTTGTTTTTATGAGCTCGCAAATCGTAACCAGCGTTCATTATCGGTAGTACCCGTATCTACTGTAAACATTGATCCACTTGACGACTCCGGCTTGCCTGGAGTTGGAGTATGTTGCAATGCAACCACAGACATATCAGCATTTTTATCTTTAACACCGATTTTGGCAGACTACGCTCCGACCGGAGTACTATCGAGGAATTTGATTACGTTTTAATATTTATTTACCTGCACCTACAGCTCAAAGTAGATCATTCTGATTGCTTTGCATCATCTCATCAGTCATCAGAAAGGAACATTAGTTAATACATCAGAATTCAAACGAATCTACATTTAATTTTAATCATTTTTACTAACTAATGAATATTTATGTATTCTAATGATCTATAATAAAATAGATCCGAGATTGAAACTACTTAGCTCTGTTCATTATAGCTTTAAGTCAGAGTAAGTAGCTATTGATAATCTATTTATAAATGACATGAACCTTTTATCATCTGCTATCGTAAAAGTGGAAAGTTTTCGTCTTTTGGTCGTACCGATTGACTTTTATCAGATAGCCTCAGGGTCTACATTGTCGTATGATCATCCGAGTACTGATATCTTTACTAAACCATTACAGTAAAAAGCGATAATTTCCTATCACATGCTGCACATGCGTACGCCGACATGAATATTCCATTTTTTAACTAGTCCAACAAGCCTAAATGTTATCGTCATCTGTTGGTATAGTATCTCTAAAGTCGGAACTAATTGGCCCCAAGTGGAGTCTCGATGGGCACTTGAAACGTGGGCCGATGCACCGGCAAGCGGAGCCGCGGTATCTACGTTGGTTATTATGCACAGCTGCATCGCATCAAATCAAAGCAACTACTGTTGGAGCTGCACTGGACTTCCAGCCTGGGAGATCAATTGCTGTAATACAAAATCAGCTTATTGTCTGCACCGCACTCGGATCAATATGGTACCCAACAACCCATCGCTACTGTTTACAAAGTCATAAACACGTGCGTATTCTTATCTAGTAACAAGATAATTTAAGATGAAAACGTGAATATTGTGATAGTGATACTACAAAACATCAGTGGTCACACTATTTCATCATCTAAACAAACAGATAAGGTTGATTAATTGCACTATCAGGGATATAAAGTAGAATGTTGCGGTGGTTAAGATGATTTACACAAAAAAAGGCTTTCTTTTGATGAAGAAGGCACAAAACTACAGAAACTTTCTGCAGTCCTTGTGTAACATTGAAATATCCAAAGGACAATAATAAAATTGAACACTATTAAGCCGAATTCGGGTTACTATGCTTGCCAGTAAACCTCAATTTCCCAGTAAATCCTCTTTGATCCTCAACCACATGATACCCAAACCGCTCGATTAATGGCTACAGATTAAAACAACATTAAAAGGATTGCTTTTAAGCTCAGTCCTTATGCATACCACATCTGTCAATGGTCTATGTCCTTTTGTAATCAATTCTCTGGTATAGCTTGGTGAAGGCAATCACTGTGAACGAATGATAGTCAGACTTTTACGATTTCTTGTGAACCTTGGTTTTGCTTGTGCCTTTGAAGAAACAGCGATGCTCGAAGCAATTTTACGATTTACACCCAAGTGTTCACTTAACTGACGCTATAAAAAGGTGGGTGGTGCGGTGCCAGTGTCAGCACTATCAGTATCTAAACGAAAAATCGTATTAAAATCTATTCTCAATTCTTTTGACGATTTAATAATGGGTGTAAAAGTAGGTACCTTAACGAAGCCGAAAGGCACTTGTTCTGCCCGTCATTGGGTCAGTTACGGAGATATTGGGGGTCAAAGTTAAAACATTTTCACAAGATTTTACACTTTTTTAATGTTATAACTTTACTTCAAATACCTCCATGACCCCGTACTATTAAATGCATCCATCAGCGCAATGTTTTGAGTGCGTTACATTGAGTCATACCGTAAACCGTGACCTTTCGCCCCAAAAATTTAAGTCGTTTCCCAGCAATTTTTTTTGCGTAGAGTTAGGTAGGTAGGTACTTAGTTTGATTTACAGAATGCTTGGTTGACAGCTTCGTGAAGGGTCCGTTTACACCTTGTATGTTTGAATCACGTTAAGTTAACATATCGTGTATCGTTTCTAATGTTACACTAAATGTAAATTGATCGCAAACACGCACTATAATATTTATAATCGTCCATAAAAAGTGGCATCCCTAAAAAGTTCCTACATTTTTAACCCCTCACTGGGCGCGGTGCGCGTAAAACCAACAGCTTCTAAGCTTTCACATAGTATTTTATTTATTAAACGATGTGCACACACCCGGGACCCATAGCTAACACAGTAAAATAGGGACAGGAACCCTTTTCTAACTCAACGATTCGGATCAAGCTAACATATTTTTGTTACCCATTTAGTAGCATTTCTGAGTAACATAGGTATTAGGGACATTACGGTTACATGAATGGACAACATTTTACAATTTCGTATAAGCTTGATTTAGCTGATGAATACTAACTATAAATAAAGATTATCTAAAAGTTGTATTAAGTAATAAATATTCATAATAATAATCGACTTTGGAGTTTGGAATCGTCTCTTTTCCTGAGCTGGTAAACAGAAAGATAAAATGAAACCAGGGTCATTTACCTACGAGACAAACTGTCTCACGTCCAATAGGTTAATAATTTATTACAAGTGGCCAGTAACGGTAAAACTAAATACAGTGTGTGTGTGACTCATTTTTGAGTTATCAATGATTCGTAGGTGATAAACTTCGTAAAGCATTTAGTGATGCGTAAACATAGAACGATATGAATGAGATATCATCATACTAAACGGTAAAAAAATTAAGCAAACAATACGACAAGTGACTAATTTGTGGTTTCTCATTAGTCTTATCTTTCTGTAATCACAACCGTCATAAATAGTGTGTAGGTACGTTTAAATTCCTTCAAATGTTTTAAAATCAATTGGCAAGTTTTATAAAACTTTTACCTAAAACTGCACACCTGCTTTTATTTTTATCTTCCGCAGCAATCATCTTTTTTATGATTGTGCAGTGTCTTGGGACAAAATTGAACCTCATGATTACTTTTAGATTTTAATTTAGATAATAATATTTGTAGCGTGTTATTGCGGTGGTAACTTGTGGATTGCCCTCTGGGGAAATCAACCCTCCTGCGCCCCTCTAGTAATCGCGTCAATATAAAAACAATACCTATTGCTTATGGTTTTTACACACCCACGAACTTACTGTTACTACTCCCCCCTACACTTATTCTTTTTATTATGTATCGTTCGGGAATCAAAACGTATAATATAAATTCTCCTTACGAAACAAATAAAAATAAACAGATATTTACATACGAAGCGTACATAAACATGTCAAATGAAATACCTGTCCTAATTCCACAAACAATCAACTTATAAGTATAACGCTTGTTCCATATTTAAAGGGCGACATTGTATTCGTTGAAGAATGAGGAGAGAACCCACGCACGTGAGTAGACATTGGAGATTAGTTCTCTGATTACGTGACATCGACACACCCTGGCCGCCGCCGGGCGTCCACCATTCATTCATAGAAAACTAAAATCTAATACACACGTTTTATCGTATTGATTAACGTGAAACCATGCATTTGAATTCATTAGAGAATCATAAAAGGGGAACCGGTTTATTGGATCTTAAACATGATCAACCTTATCTGAGTTCTGACCATGTTCTGAGTGTCAGTGATTACTCGCGGCGCATCAATTCCTTATGGGCTAAATTATGAATTCTGTAACATGTTGTTGATACAGAAATTCAACCTGTCCGCACTACGTTACATTTAAAAGCCTCTAACTGCCCACGAAACATTCCATTCTCTGTGTGCTTTTTAAGAGGTCCTGGGTGGTTTTAAAACTTAAAAAGTCAATGACATCGTCCGTGGCTTAACTCAAAATGTAAACATTACGTAGTCATAGTCAGGGTCCTGAATATATTTCGTAACAGGATTCCTCCAGGAATTTTAAGTAGCGACCGTAAAGTGCTTCCAAGATAAAAAGGATTATTAACTAATCTATTTTAGAGCCCGCTTTTGACGCAGGAAGATGTAGTTTTATTTTGACATGAAAAGGTTAACCACACAACAAGCCTGCTGTGATGTAACATGGACTGAGCCATTTACAGCTACAACTTTTTGTCTTGTCATGTGTGATGTGCGCCTTGTTGTTTTTTTAGTTGTTTTGTCACCCTATCGATCCTTCCATATGGAAGTTTTTAGTTTTTGGTTCCATATAATGAAATGTCTATTAAAAATGAAGACGTCTTCACATCAAATACAATTGATTGCAACCAAGTGCTATATTACCTTCGTAAAATGAAGTCAATTGAAGACAAGAGGTGTGGCGTGACGACTCTTATGAAATTTATATGGAATTAAGAACTAGTTAATGCCTACATCTCAAGTGGCTGATTGGTAATCATTTCTTAGGAATCAGTTAAAGATATCGCTAGAGTGGATGCTCAACTGGGGATCATACGACAAATACTTATAGGGTGATTCTTAAAAAGACTGATGAGGCGGTACAAAGACTCTGCGTGATTTTGTACAGTATAAGACAGAATATTATTTAATAATATTAGGTAAGCGGGTCATATCGCATTGCTTAGTCTATTCGTAGTAAATGTTATGTAAAATCAACTAAACCATGCCACAAGATTTGTCGCGGTTGCAGGTAGTGATTTCCACTAACTGTTGCCTTGCTTTTAAATATTGTATAATGCACTACAACGTTATTCTTCGTTCACTAAAAAGAGAATGGCTATTAATCACGGAATATTTTAGTTACAGACGAAGTTTTGGCATTCATGAAGATAAGATAACATTAGTATACAATAAAACGGGCCCTTGACTAGAAATACCGGTGATGACGTAATCGTTTAACTTCGTTAGTGAGATATGGGTGGATGACTAAATCAGACAGCAGACACAGATGGAAGCGAGGGGTTAATGAAAATTATGATTAGGTGACTATTATTAGCGTACCTCTATGAATCATTCGACTTGAACCGAGTACATGTTCTTACATTTCTATTTAGACATTCGTTTCTTTTAAATAATGTTTTGGACCCTAATCATTAAAAATTATGTATCTTTACATTGATACACACTAGGTTCATAGCTTTCGTAATAAATATGTATAAGTAGCCATACTGATACGTAAGTATGGCCCCTTATTATTTATAATGCAGTCACACTGCGCTATTTTAGGGTTTCGTCGACAGCTATAGGAAGAAACCCATATAATTTTGTCATTTCCGTTTGTACTTCACATAGTTAAGTAGTTGCTTAGAATATTTTATTTCACTTCGTATAAAATACAATTTACTTATTTTTACCTGATGGCGGCAGCAAAGGGTTAATTTTACCGAAAGTCGGAAGCTAGGTGGAGTGGAGGTATATTAAATTAATATTATAATACCAACTATAAATTTTGTTTACGTTTATTTAGAAGCTTTTTAATTAATTAAAATAATGATGAGGATAGCCTTGGGTTATCTTCAAACAATGTCTTTACGTGATATAATTGGTGCTGTCCACCCGGCATTATAGTTAATTAGGAAGATTAGTGGCGTGTTCCGTTCGTTAAAGATATGGATTCAACATGCTGACGCGCGCGCATACCTAATATCACTGAGACCTGAGTAATAAAACAAACATGTTATTTATACGTCCAGTCATTCTTAATACATTGTATATGTATCAATAAGAAATAGACACAACATAATGCGGAAGTAGATTGTAACAAGTAGGTACATGGTCGGTAAAAGTGTACTGAACTTTGTTTATATTTATATACAGATTCTATTTAAATGTAGACTTGAAATTTAAATGCATAAAACCTAATTAAGATTTGATATCACCAGATGTATGTAAGTGAACATGAAAGGCGTATGTAAGGATCGTAGCAGGTGGCGTTATGTGATACCTTCATGGGAATAAGACCCCGTCGCGACTGCTGAGCATGTTATTGGATTTGTCCATCAGGAATTTCTTAGTAGCACCCACGGAGTGTGTTCATTTTGCCCGATTGATGGCAATAGGCTCGCCCCCCTATTACATGGGGCTTAATACATAACTGGCATGATGTGGGTGTACTATTAGGTACACCGTTGCCTAACCCTTTGGGGATTTCAAGCGTGATGTTATGTTGTGTTATATAGATATATATTTCTAATGCAATTTAGGTATTTGTTGCTTACCTTGCCTTATACAGTATCTCTGGATAAGATTTTGATAGATTATGCAACTGAAAAGGTACACACACATACAACTCACTCACATATGACTCGAGTTGATAAGGTTTCAAGCTTATCGTTTGTTACTAATATTTAATTTAGCTTCAATATTATTTATTTTCTTAGTGCTTTATTTAGAAACAATGCCATATGCAAGTACCTTATACTCTGACAACGATGTGCCAAGCTCAACTATAAATCATAACATATTTTTGTGTAACATAGAATATTTTTAAGCCATTGGTCCTGTCTGTCATTTGTAGATCTTTGACAGTCGTTAGGTCTGACAACCAGTCTTACCAAGGGGTATTGTATTACCCAGTACTAACTGCGTTGTGGAGGTCAGATAGACAGTCGCTCCATGTAAAATACTGGTAAGTACTGAATTTTGTAGGGTGTAAGGCTCAGCTCTCAGCCAGTAAAGTCAATAACTAATATCAGTAGAAATATAACTTTAAGATTAATTTAGGTCTTTGAAAGAAAAGCTTTAGAAACTCCTGGCTAAATAATAATAGCCACTTGGGGTCAATCTCCAGGTTAAGCCGCGTTTGCCTAGGTTAGTCCGTGGATGGGTGACCATTACATAATGAGTTTCCTCCGTGCCTCGGAAAGCATATTTAGCCCTTGTACCCGGCTGTCATAGTCTGACAACCAGTGTTACCAAGGGGTATTGTATACCCAGTACTAACTGGGCTGTGGAGATCCGATAGGCAGTCGCTCCATATAAAATACTGGGAACAACTGGAAGCCCACCCCCACATAGTTGGGAAAAAGCTAGGCAGATGATGATTACTTTAACCAACTTGCTTCACTTGCTTGGTTGGCCCTTTCAGAGGTTGATAGTAGCTTGAACATTTTTTAACAACTTCAACAATATGTTCTGTAGTTTCTGCATACCTCCACGGGAAAAAGGTGTGAAAATATAATTTAATTCTCTATAAAATATGGTAACACAACATTTTACATTAACCACATTTTTTCCATTAACCATAATTATGGCTTGGACATAATTGACTTGTACACATTTAGAGAGGTCATTAGCGTGATATTTGTCACTTAGTTACATGCTACACTTTTTTTAATTGCAAAAAGTTGATTGCATAAAGAAATTAAAAATTAACTTTTTGCTTAGTACTCACTCAAATTAGTTTTTTGAGTTTGTATGAATGCTTGAAATAAATAAACAATTCAGGGCCTTTATAAAAAATAAATTATATGTAGGTACACAGTTTAACCTTTTAATAAAGTATTATCATGTAAGTTAATAGTTAAATAAATAACTTCCTGCATTATATTCTTATTAGAAACTGACGGAATTCAGGTTCTAATTGCGGTCTCCAAGACATGGATATTTTTTTAACTCAGTGCCATCTTAGACATCATACGAAATACGATTTCTTTCAGCCAACAGATGAAAGTAATAGAAAGTAGTTGTTCAAATAAGTTCATCAAACTTACCAGCTAGGGTGAATCTGTCCATATAGTTGATGAGGTTGACGAAGCAGAGTATGCCGACTGTCATGTATTCCACGAAGGTTACTTCACTCAAATTCTCTCTCCTCTCGCCTTGCTTCTCCTGCAGTAGCGCTGTCGACGAGTCATTATCACTGTTTGTAACGAGCTGCTGGTTCGAAGTGTTAGGAGTTATGCCACTCTGGTCCATTTTGGACAACTGTGGATTATGAGCTACCACGGCTACAACATCTACAACCAACTATCACTTTCAAGAACACGCGTAACTTTGAATGCCGAAATTTTAATCTGTCCGACGTTACTTGTCAACAGAACTCCTTAGTTTTGTAATTTATGTACTATAAACTAAATAAAATAAAATGATTATAATACAAATTATTTATAAAATACTGTAAGAGATATAAATAATTAGGAACTTAAATCATGATTCGATAACACGACTCGAGCACCCGTGATGACAACTCAACGTTCGTGACGTGAATATTTTTAACACTGCGTCAGTGCGAAGCTGTCAGTGTCACGTTCAATTGAACGATGAACGGACATAGACTTAGTATAATAAACTGGACTGTGCACTACCAGAAAAACGTGACGAGAGAGATATTTATAACAGAGCCCTTTGTCTCTTTCTAATAGGATGACCAAACATAACAAACAAAACTAAACAATAAGAAACTTTGTTTTGACAGAGATAATTTGTGTCCGGTTAACACATCAACGGTTACTTAAAATAGTGAAATAATAATTTATGAGAAAAAAAATAAGAATTTCGTTGTAAAAAAAAAAATTCGTTTCCTTTCGATGCTCTTTTTCCGTTTACTCTGCAGAATTGGTGTTTGGGTGAATACCCAAACATTTTATTGAAAGTGTGTGACAAACATTTATTAAAATTAAACATGGTTAAACAGAATTCTTTTGTAGAATTTCTGCCGTAAGCCAATCTTACTGCCTAAGTTTTCATTTCGCATGATGGAATATTCTTAAAAAATACGAATTAGACAATGCTTTTACTAGTTGTAATTCGTGTGATTCTTTATCCGTTAAGCATTGGATAGAATGTAGTAGACTAATTAGATGATTGAGTCTTGTATAAAATATTTGTTTTAATCGCATCAGACTTTTGAAAAATATTCTCGATACGGCAAACTCCGAAGTAGGTACGTAAGTGCGCACATAATTTGAACAAATCGTAGCCATCAATCCGGAACTTTTAAATGGAAAAATGGTTCAATGCCGTCTTGAAGAGTTACTTTCTGAAACTTAGTGAAGAGTTAACTTCGGCGTTGTTATCTCTGTGAAACGAAGCCCTCTTCCTTCACGTCGATCCTTGCAAGATACCTGATATATACATTTCAAATTTAGGCAGTAAGATTGGCTTATGGCAGAAACTCCACAAAACAATTCTGTTTAACCATATTAAATTTTAATAAATGTTTGTCACACACTTTCAATTTTATTCCCTTCATTTGAATATCAATTCTGCAGAGCAAACGGAAGAGAGCATAAAAAGGAAACTATTTTTTTTTTTAAAAAAAACGTTGCCTCACACTAGGAATTTCTCCTGTATCGTGGGTGCGTTTACAAACATTTAAATTCACATACACAAACAGCCAGACCCGGAACAACTATTTGTAGGCCATACAAATATTTGTTCCGTGCGGGAATCGAACCCGCGACACGAAGCGCAGCAGTCAATCGCTCAGCCACTGCGCCAACTGTGCCGTCAATTCCTTTCTTTTTCAACGATATTCTTATTTTTTTTCTCATAAATTATTTTTTCACTATTTATGTAACCGTTGATGTTATCCGGAAACAAATTATCTCTGTCAAAACGATGTTTCTTATTTGTTATAAAAATGTCTGGTTACCCTATTAGAAAGAGACAAAGGGCTCTGTTATAAATATCTCTCTCGTCACGATTTTCTGGTAGAATGCTCAGTCCAGTTTATTATACTAAGTACATGTGAACGGATGATAAATTGTACACAGATAACATAATTGAACGATTGAATTCATTGAAAAATGTTTTTTTTTTTCAGTATGACCATTTAAAATTTTTGACGCTGCATTTGGGTCAATATCTTAGCAAATAACTGGAATAAAAGACTGCTATTAATTTAAATTATCAGTATGACTATCTTATTTAAGTTATGTACTGAAATCATGGCAGTAAATTATGGAGTTCTTTAGAAAACATGGTTTTAAAAAATAGTTCCGTGTAGTTCCACTTTTGTTTTACGTAAACCTACCCGTTTTAAAATAATTACCCAAAGACGTCATTTTTTTTATTCATCAGAAAATTTATTTTAGTATTACTTTAACTAATTAAGCGACACTATACTTAAAATACCATGTTTGTAGTTATTACTTCAGTAGAATATTATCTAGAATTACCTATGTTTAAAATGAGACTATATGCGAGTCGCACGGGACCGACCGAGGCCTATGTCCAGCAGTGGACGTCTTTCGGCTGAAATGATGATAATGATGATGATGATGATGATGATGATGATGAAAACGAGACTAAACATAAAATGCCACTTTTTTACCCACCGTAGTGTCCGAATACGTGTCTTCAACTGATTTAGTGTCACCTTATGAATTACTACTTTGTCATTTTACTCAAAAGTATAAACTGACACTAACGGCCTCAAGGGAAAAATATTAAAACTATGATAGTGTCAGTTTTTGCATTAGAAGCGCTTTGTTACAAGGAATCTAGATGTCGTTATAACTTAATATTGCCATTGTCGGCATAATCCCCCTTTTGTTTTCAAGGTGCGATATGGAAGCTTTCACGAGCATGCCGTTAACGTGATATAATCATAGAGCAGTGGCGTAACTACTAATGTACAAAGAACGGGGCATTCAATGCCGGGCCGGGAGGTTTGCCAAGCCGGCAAGGCACAGTTGCACAAGGCTGTTTGGCTTTTTAATGATTTAGGGCGTCTGCTAAACACATGCAGGCGCTTGCTGCGGGTTTTCTAAGAATATTTTGAGTGGGCACCCCTGCGGTGCACCCACGCAAGATTTACGGATGCCCTTACTAAAAAGGCTAGGTTGTTTATTCTAAAGCTGATTAAACTGCATAGTTGGCTGCGAGTCTGCAATTCAAACAGATGCCTTGGCAGCCACTGCCAGTGCGGTGATACTGTGTTCTGTGAGTTGAACAATCATCATCATCATAAATATAAGCCTCTCTTGTGCCAATCTCCACGTTCTTGTGCGAATCTTAAGGCGGGAGCACTCGCCTTTAATGTAACAATCCAAGATTCGATTTTGTACAGGGAGCGCCTTTAGCAGGGATTTATCCGCAATAACAACAATGCCATCTGCCCGTTTGCATATTATTGCCAATATTTTATAAGTCACCAAGATACAGGAAGTACCTAGTTTGGGACCTGGGAACCTGTCAGGTTTCTGTTAGCTCTTAACCATTTTTGTATGCTATAGAATGATGTATTCATACACATCGTTTACCCATCAATATTTCAGCATCATCGGGCTTATTAAGAGGGAACAGGGCCTTCGTATTCCCCTTTTTTCTCCTCGAAAACTGAGCTGATTCAATTATTTTTGACATATTTTTTTTTGGAAAGAGTATGTCTAGGTTCCTATCAATTTCTTGTATAATAAAAACTTTACGAATTTGTCTGGTAGTCCTCTAATCACAGCAGTAAAAATAGGTCGTTTTTGGAGAGTTATATTTTCTTTACTTGTTACTTGCTGAAAAAAGGAAATGACAGGGACGTGTCTACAGTAAACCTTGATTTTATATGAAAAAAAATGATTGCTCTAGAGGTATTATTCAGGCAGACAAAAGGGGATTCACAGAGCTATACATACAGTACTGGAGAAGAGATATATAATACTGGAGGGGATTATATTTGTATGTAGAATCGCAGCCCCTGTTCCCTTTTAACATAACTCAACATTAGTTTCTGTGGCCTTTAAATTCCCATTTTAAATGTTATTGTTTGTTACAACGATTATTGTATATTGTTGGACAGTGCCACTTTTAAGTTGTTTTGTCTCCTAAAAAACTTAAATTCTTGTTTAAAAGTCATAATAATCTGTTACCAATTAAGCAATTCAATCAATTTTATGTCAGATAAAGGAAAAACGTTTAGGTATGTGATGTTGAAATGTCAACCAAAATTCGGAACGCGAATGCCTGTCAATCTGTCAAACGCCGAATCTCTGAAACTCGTCTCGTCTCAACTTTTCAAGCAAGCTCGAGACACTGCGAAATATCTTTATTTTCTATGAAATTTGTTATTTATTTAGTTTTAACGGAAAATTGACGATTTTGATAACCATGATAAAAACACTCTTTTTCGTCGTTTTAATTTGTATCACTTTTAGTATAGCTAAGAAGCCGAAAGGTGAGGAAAAGCCGGATTGGGCTAAAAAGGATATAAGGGATTATTCAGATGCTGACATGGAGAGGTATTTATAGCTTTTAGAATTTCTCTGTTTATTAAATCGTAAGAAAAATTTCAATTAAAAAAGTATTAATCGAAATTTCATTGTAAACTCTCGTTCCTAGCTGCCTACGTGGTCTTATGGTATAGGAATACATAATTTTTTTACTAATGAGGAAAACAATAGTAATATCTTCTGTTTTTGCTCACTCACTATGCACCAAATATTAATACTTCCTACTCTTTATTTTCAGACTTTTTGACCAATGGGAAGCGGATGAAGAGCCCTTACCAGAAGATGAGCTGCCGGAACACCTTCGGAAGCCACCTTCCATAGATTTCAGTAAACTGGACATGTCTGACCCAGGAAATGTATTACAAGCTACTAAGAAAGGACAGACACTAATGATGTTTGTGTCAGTAGCTAACAAGCCATCTAGAGCAAGAACTGAGGAAATAACCAAGATATGGCAGACTAGTCTATGGAGTAACCACATTCAGGTGGAAAGGTTAGTCACATTTGCATTAGTCAACAAGTCTTGTATATGATGGATGAAAGCATTTTATTTAAAAGAAGAATCCAATCCAATAATCACAATGTGAAATAGGAAGATAGATAAAACAGAAGTTTTACAGCATCATTTTTGTTATTCTTCTGTTTCAGATACCTTGTTGATGATGACAGAGCAATATTCATGTTCAAAGATGGAGCCCAAGCATGGACAGCTAAAGAATTCCTTGTAGAACAAGAAGAATTAAAAGAAGTTCAGTTAGAAAGTCAAACATACCCAGGAAAGAAACCTGATGAGAAAAATAAGTCTGTCCGTGATGAATTATAATAAGTAGTGTATTTTAATATTTTTATATGGGTACAGTCAAGTTTACAGCATAATTAAAGATTGTATATATTTTTTCTTAAAAGCATTTATTACTATAACACTATCTCAAACTATTTATAAAACAACTTTTGATATTCTTGATATTGATAGCTCAATGTCAATGTTTTTTATCAGAAGTAGGTACATTATTTACGTCAATGTGATTACATCCCTTGCATATTGTAAGTGAATACTGAATATATTTTTATTTGTATTTGAATACAAGCATTCCTCATAAAAGTAATGGTTTTATTCCTGGTTAGCCTAGAATAAAGGTTTGTCGTGGAATGAATTTTGGGTGATATTAAAATAAAATAGAAAACTTTGAAAAATATTTTTTATTAGAGTAAAAATTTATCAATGATTAGTGTTGTAGTGTACCTAACTTATGGGAACATAATAATAAAGCCAGTTTCTTAACATGACATACATATCAAAAGTCTCTAGAAAGCATCAGTAGCGCGGTAATGCTCTTCATCAATTGTTGAGTAGATATGCCCTTCACCACACATCCATTCCAAGATATTTCTGAAAATGTAATAAATAAATGGTATAAACAACAACATTAAATGGTATAAACAAAATAGACACACCTCATCTTGTGTAGTTCAAAGTTAGTTAACCCTAAAATTATAAAAAGGTACAGTTTGGATGTAGGACCAATCTCCAAAACTACGCAATTTCAAAAACTCTTTCATTGATAGAAAGCTATACTTTTATTGGGTGCCATGTACCATGTCTACCATGGTACATGGCACCCAATAAAAGTATAGCAATATATAATTAAATTCTACGAAAATGAAGTTGCGGGCAGAAACTGGTTGTTTATAAAATTATTGCATTCATTTGGTGTGAAATTAAAATTCATTTCTTGTTTGTCACAGGTGAGTTATTAGTTCTTATGATTATTATAAAGGATCGCTGTGACATACCTATAAGGTGTACAATATTTAATGCTGGTTCCATATTTATTTAACACTAGTTGTGCCCGGCATGCATTGCATTGCACATTTTTTAACCTACCCAACCAAACTACCCTACCTGTGTACTATGTAGTTGTTCTTTTTAATTATTTGAGAGAAATTCAATAAGAAAAAGCATCTCTGTCTGTTACAATACTTACTCAAACTCCACTTGTGACATGCGGTCTTTCACTGAGCCATACATATCTTCTTTACTGATTCCCTGCTCCAAGGTGGAAGCCCTAATCAGGTTGAACACCATCATTTGTCGTGGGTTGAGGCCATTCACTGATGCACTGCTTTCAGTCACACCAACCATGGAATTTGCTGGTAGACCACCAGTGAATGTGGAGTTATTGTTTTCAACCTTTTCCTGTAAAAATGTAGTAAAATTATTTTTATTTTTTATTAGGTTCTTAGTAAGGTAAAGTAAAAAGTTTATTGGGTATCTATGGTTAAGCCAGCAGCTTGGGTACACATACATCAACATAGAAACTAGGAATATGCATTATAAAGATGGATACCATTTTACTAGGAAAAAGTATCTATCGAAAAACATTAATTAGTTGCAACTGAAAATGAATACAGCAGCATTATTGTTTCAATTAAATTAGCAGCAGACAATATATTTGTTGAAATATTTTTCGGTTATGAGTAAATAGAGCTATTCTGTCATATAATGAACTGCCATCAATTACCTTTTTGGAGTCAGCTTCCATTTTGAGCCTATTTTGGATACAGTGTAAGTAGTGGAATGTTATTGCATTAACATCTGTTATTGGCATTATTTTGAATGTCATCAGCACTTTCTTGCCTTTGTTGGCCTTCACAGTACCATAAACTTGTATGTAGTCATTCACCTGCACCTTTGGTGTAGCTTTATCCTGCAAAATTGGTTTAAATTTGGTTAGTTTATTATTCGGAAAAGTACAGAAAAGGTTGTATGATCATAAAAAATTATCAGTAGTTTGAACTTAATAAATTACATAAGACAGTGACCTAAAACACCCATTATAAGTGACTTAGCAGAACAAATGTCCCAGAAGCAAATAAGGTTTATTCCAGTACAAGTTAATTAAAACAAAAAGTTTACATCTTCATCAGCTGCTTCTTGGTCCAGCCAAAGCACAGCTCTCATCCTGCCAGTTATATCTTGTATGGTGTATGTGATTTTGGTACTTTGCATCCGAATGTTCCTCACACGAGCCACAATGGAAACTATCTGGATCTCTGTTCCCCATATCTTCACACCATCATCTCCACTGTGCAGAGCCTGTCTGATCACTATTGGAGCTGTTCGCGATGCTCTTCGACCCTGAATAACAAAGTAAATGAAGTGGTTTATAAAACTAAAAAAACAGCAACAATAATGATAAGGGTTTTCAAAGTACTTACTGCCTTTGGAGCCTGATTTGGAGTGTTTACATTTCCGAATTGGTTCGGCGAGTTGAAAAACCCTCCGCCTACAGCAGACTGATCTGTAAAATGGTTTACAAACATGTTTTTGACTTGTACCGGTAAATATTCTACTGTTGATGTTAATATGAATGTACAATGATCGTTTGATGTAAATAAATTTCGTATGTGCACATTGTTTTCAACTTACCATTCCACATTTTAGGAATAGAAAGTGTAACTATTTTGGTTTTGGCCAGGTTAACTGCTCGAACTCAAAATTTCAAGAGTATTACAAAATACACTCCCTTTTTGTTTTTCTGACGAGTTTCAACACGTCGTTGGAGGGCGCGGGAATTTTGATGTTTGACAGCAGTTGATTGACAATGACAATATTCATGTAAGTTTTGTACAAATTGTTGTCATAGTAAAATAAGCTTGGTCTCTGTGGAAGTCAGTCAAGTGTAGTCAATACCTTATCGTGGAAAATCGACTAAGTTGATGAAAATTGTCAATTCACCTCTCTTAAAATGTTTAGGTTTGTCTGTGGCCGTGGACAATGACAATTTGAGATTGACATTGCTTTAAGTTTACGTCTTGTTTGGAAGTTTTCAAAAGTTTTAAACTAAAGAAAATACTTATCCTTTTTATGATAATTTCTAAAATACTTATTGTTTTAATGATATGTTATATTTATTAAAACAATAATGGCTAATAAAACGTTCCACAAAGAAAAATATTACATTACTTTTAAAAGAGGTTTCGAAGATTGCAAAAAAGATGTGACCATAACAATTGACAAACTTTTTGAAACCGATACTCTGGTTGGTCTCTCTGTTCTCAAACTTTCAAATTGCTATAGCAGTGCCTAATAGTGTTACCAAAATTTTGTAAATCAAAATGAGTTTAGTGGTAAACTTATTTAATTTCAGCGAATATCTTTATCAGACGATGAGGATCCTACATTTTTATGTGTCCTGACTATCACTCGCATGGACTATGAAGATTTAAAAAAGCAACAAGGTCTACTGGTGGATTTTGACAATTTCCCATCACAGCTTGTGAGACTGCTACAGCAATGTGCTTCAAACAACATGTGAGTAAAGTGGTTTATATGTTTAATGCGTTTAGATAGCTGATAATTTTGTGCATTAGTATTAGGTCCACAGAGTTTATTCTTGTTTATAGACCAACAACCCAAGTCCTTGCGAATGCTGAAATAAATAAAAAACTATTGTGAATTTCTTCTCTTTCAGGTTTTTAATAATGCAACAGAAAAACCCAGTGCAGTATTATTTAGAAGTTATAGAGCATAATGAATTTAAAAGACTGGTACATTTGTCATTGAAGACTGGACCAGCTACAGATGCTGACATTAAACAACATATGGCTGATACAATCATTAACCTCAAGGTCGGTCTTAAATTAACAGCAAATTGTATTAATGAAAGTCTTTGTAAATTTATGACTCTAGCTGTTGCCTGCAACTTTTTTTGCATGGAAATTTTGAAAAAGTACTCTGTATGCTATTCCTCTATATTATAATCTATTTCTGTGCCAAATTTAATCCAGATCCATTCAGCTGTTTTGGTGTGTTCTGTGTAATATTAGTTAATAGGCTTCTTTTGGGTTAGCTCGTTCCATCGTCGACCTCATCTCTGTCCTTTACCTAGATTGAGGTCAAGAGTAAGCCCATACAGAATAAAAAAAAAAAAAAAAAAAAAAAAGATAGTAAGTTGATGCAAAACTGTAAATATTTGTTGCTCTGGATATTTTACCTTTTACTTTAATTTCATGCAATTGTAGTACCAATATTTCAATTGGGCGTTATAAATTATTATGAACTTTATATTAATAATTTCAGAAAAGCTTGTCTTCATATAAAAGTTCAGCAATGAGTAATGAGGCAGTATTAAATGAAAAGTGTATCAACATGGAGAGAAAGGTTCATGATCTGACACATACTCTAGCAATAATGGAGGAAGAAAAGTTTAAATATGAATTAGAGTTCAGAGAAACTTTGAAACAAGAGAAGGAAAAGATGATACAGGTGATTATCCACATTGGTCTATGTTCTGTGGTTTCTGCCTACCCCCATGGGGAAAAGGCGTGTTTATGATTTGAATTTTTGTTTCAAAGAGGTTTGCCACTCTTAACCATAAATTCTTATTTATATTGATTAACTTAACATTTTAGCTTATATGTACTGAATGAATGTTACAGGAAAAAATGCTCTGGCAGCAAAATGCGGAACTAAATATGAAAACACAGCTCACTACATATCAGGAAAGTCTCAATAAGAAAGAAAGACAGACAGACGAAATGAATTCTCATTGCAAGCAGTTTCGTGACAACATTGCACAATTAGAAAATCAGCTAAGGTATATTTATGCATAGCATTATACACAATTAATATTCCTTCCTGTAAGTATTAAGGAGTTATTAAAAGTTCTTGTGTTCTAACTTTTTAATGTTTTCAGTGAAAAAACCCAGTGCTTGAATATGTTAGAAAAAGAAGTTCAAAAATCACACATTGAAGTAGCTACACTAAAAGCAAAAAACGCTTCATTAGAAAGGGATGTTATGGAAAGAGAAAAACAATATCATCAATTGAATTCCAAGTGTATTTATTTAGAAAAGGTATGATAGTACTGCCATGCTAAATGCAAAAGCGGTATCTCAAGAAAAGATCATCATCTTCATTTCAGCCGAAAGTCGTCCACTGCTGGACATAGGCCTCCCCCCTGCCCCAAGTGTCGCAACATTGACGGATCCCGTGCATCTCACTTCCAGCGGATCTCCGCAACCTTCACCAGGTCATCGGTCCACCTAGTGGGTAGGAAAAGATAGTTTCGAGAAAATTTAAGTTTTGTAAATATCTTTACTTAATATTCTTTTTACTGCAGACGTTTTCGAAAATTATTGGGCTTCGTTAACAGGATGCGTATTTCTTTTAGCTATCCGATGATATAAAAATCTACTTAATGATTTTTTTGAGATACCACTTTTGAGCTCAGCAAGGCAGAATAAAGTAAGTTATTAAAAAAAAAGAACCAAATTTTTTTTTTTTTTATGTTAGCTTTGTTTATTTACAGACAATTAAGGATAACTCAGAAGTAATAAAGGAATTAAACAGTTCTCTACAAATAGCTAAGAAAGAGAAGGTTTGTACAACTTTATAGCAGATAACATAATAAACACTTAAATAATATTAATAAAATCTATAACAAGAACATTATATTGTTCCTTTTATCATATTTATTCTGTGTCCACAGTCAAGTTTAGAAGAAAGGTTGGCTTTGAGTGAATCTCTTGTAAATAGGCATAATGACGCAGTCCAATCGACATCAGAACAGCTTTTAAAGGCTAACCAGATTATTTCAAAACAAAATGCTGACCTTATTGAAATGAAGGAAAAGGTAATTATTATGCTCCTTAATAACAATTGCTATAAATAGTAAACATAGCGATAAAATGGTATTTCTTGTCTGGGAAAGATTCCAATTCTTTCAATTTATTATTTCCAGCTTCTATGCAGAACAGCAATAGCATTAGAACAAGAAAAAGTTATAGAACGGAATACTAGGGAAACAGAAGAATTAAAAGAGCGATTTAGTAACACTAACCAGTGCATGGACAAACTGCAAAAAGAATTAGAGGATTTGAAGGAAAAGTATGAAGCCAATGAGAAAGCTCTCAAGGATAGAGATGAAACTATCAAGAATAATAACATGGGTGAGCATTCATTTTATTCCTAGTACTTTTGTCTTTGAAGCCAATGAGAAAGCTCTCAAGGATAGAGATGAAACTATCAAGAATAATAACATGGGTGAGCATTCATTTTATTCCTAGTACTTTTGTCTTTGAAATGTCAATGAAGAAGACATTGCCTTGTGGTAGGGTGTCCGCTTATTTGCCATCCAGTAACACACAATTTTGTGTGGTGCTATTATTATAAACAAATGGGGCGCTTCCTAAACATTTTTTCATACAAGATTCATTCCAGCCTTAAAAGTTACTAACTTGTTTCAGTAATACAATGGCTTCATAAAAAGCTGGATAACGTGGAACCCACTGACTTGATACAGCATAAGAGAGGTGGAATACAAACTGCAACAAGTTCGACGCCATACTTCCTGTCCAGAAACAACAACCATACTGAATCGTCACACGGCATAACCGAAGAATCTATTGACTTTTATGCAACTTCCAAATCGTGAGTGTTATTCGATTGACCAAGTAATATCTTCGAAAAAAAAACTACAGTCCGTCCACAACTATTTTACCTCAGACAGCAGAAATCTTAACCATACTATAATTTTTATTATTTTTTTATTGTTAAACTACTAATTTGAACTGTATTGTCACTAACAGTAGCCTTATTGTAACGAAAATAAGAGTTAAGTATTACACTTCCACCAACTTATCTGTGCAGGCGGTAAAACTATGAACAAAAATAAATGTACCTAGCAAGTATGACATATCAATGCCAATTTTCTTGACAACCCAACCTCAACGCTTCAACGCCACCTGACTGATATGCTAAATCAGCGCATAACTTAATAGGTAAATAGATGGAAAAACCGTTAATAATGCTGTTGTTTTGTTATATCTAGGGCGTCAAATTTAGAAGAGTCACCAGGTCCTGTAATCCAGGATAGAGTTTCTAAAGTTGGACTGGACCCGAAATATCTGAATCCTTCTGAAACAGACAACAAAACTGGAAAAGGTATAAATATTATTATGTTTTAGTTATAAAAAAAGTTCTTCTGAAAGTTCACTTTGTGCCTTCAAGACTAACTAGGCTGAAACTCAAACTTTGATGTTGTCTACAGGTGCAAAAATGAAGCCAAATAATCCACCAAGTCAGTCCGGCAAAGAAAATATTAACTTACCGAAAGTAAACTACAGGGAAAAGAAATCTGCACGAGGATCTACCTACCGAGCAACCCCCGTCTCCGCCTATTTTCCGTAATTTATCATATTTTTTTATTTATTTGTCATCATTAGTGCAATAAATAATAATATAAGTAATTCTATTGACTGTGGTGTCTGTGCTTTTTATCCCTATCCTTGTCCTAATAAAAGCATTAGCGAGGACGCGACGACGCATTTTCCTTTCCCGGATTCTTTTTTTTTTTGCAAAAAATAGCTGACTTCAGACTGCTGAGAGGAAAATAACTTTACTTTCGGAAGTCGGTAACTTTTGTTTGTATCATTGACTTTTTTGACACCGAATTCCGAATGAATTTTCCACATTTTTGGTGTTTTTTTTGGAAGTCAGTTTTTTTTTTTTAAGTTTTTATTTTACCCTTTTTAGTTGTGGTAATTAGAAGTTATTAGCAGATCAACCACATAGATGAAGAAGAAACCGGCCAAGTGCGAGTCGGACTCGCGCATGAAGGGTTCCGTACCATCGTAATAGGGGAGCCCCCTTTAATTTGTTTTTATTATTTGTTGTTATAGCGGCAACATAAATACATATTCTGTGAAAACTATCAACTATCTACCTATTACGGATCATGAGATACTGCCCTCTAACAGACGGATGGACGGCCCCGTTGGTTACCTTTCGAGTACGGCACCCTAAAAATGTATGACAGTAGTACAATTGATATCCTTCTTTTTTTGAAGTCGGTTAAAAAAGTAAACTCGGTGATCGCTATATATGAGTCTATTCACACGTATTTTTTCGGCGTAGACGACGTGCGTTTAACGCGCAGCCATTAAACCTTAGCACACGTTCAAAATTTTATTGGCGCCATAAACGCGCGTTCATGAAACGCGTAAACGCATTAACGCGCGTTCGTGAATTTAAGGCGGGTCGGTCAAGGGATCAAGTACAGACGCCAGCACATCAAACTACCCGACGCTGTTAAATTTTCTCAATCAACCTTGAACCTTATGCTTTACCAATAAAGTTAAAAATTTATAAAAGAAATTTGACAGATTGTAGTAGCTTCATGTGCTGGCGTCAGTACATGTAAGTTTTTTGCCGTGTAGAAAGTGGATGCTGTAGTTAGAGGGCTATTGATATCATTGGCCTATTAATGATGATTGGTGCTGAGAAAAGGCTGGTAAAAAATAAAGTAACCTTATTTCATATTGGAAACCTTGACATAATTTTTCACTGGCTGAGAGGCCAAATATTGTTGGCTTCTCAGCCAGTAGTTCAAAAACCATAAGTATCGCCTGTACGGCTGTTGAGAACATAGCTCCGGACTCTTCTTATACCTTTACGTCTTCTATGTAGACACGTAGTTTAATGAACAATTTTGTTGCTGTCAGTATTATCTGCAACGACCCTAATCACAGACTAGAAATGTTGTGCGAGAGGAACATCGATTGTCACAATAGTCGATTTACTTGGAGTTGGGCATAGTCTTAGTACTTATTAGTTCCAGGGGAATAGTAAATATTAATTATCTATATTCAATAGCCGAAGCATCAAAGACGATTCATCAATGAAATGTACGAACGACAGAAGCAGAAGTGACGGACCGAATTAAGAAAATGAGAATACTATTGGGATTGGTCGGGTGGGGAAGGTTATCATTATTTTGTTTGAGTGATTCATTATTAAGTAATTTTATACTATTTACTGAGTTCTCCTCAGTGTGACTAATTATAAAGAAGCGCCGCAAAGTTTGAGTTCTACAAACAATGTTCGTGATTTGGACAGACTGTTTTATGCTTTTTTGTGTAAAAAAAAGTGTAATGTGTGGTGTTTAAGATTGGGAATAAGTTCCAACATAATGCCGTTCGATTTTCTGTGTTGTGTGCGGCCTGGAGTAGAAGATGTGGTGGAGTTGGACTATTCGCACCAGTCACTGGTCGACTTCCCCACTGAAGTGTTTGTGTACGAAAGAACGCTTGAAACTCTGCTCTGCCAGAGTAATCGTGTGACGGAGCTCCCGCGCCAACTGTTTATGTGCCATGGATTGAAATATTTGGATCTTAGTGATAATGAAGTGTCAGGGATACCTGCAGCCATATCTTCGCTAGTGAATCTTCATCACTTGAATATCTGCAGAAATACTTTGACATCAATACCAGAGAATATGAAGGCGCTAAAGTATCTGGCATTCTTAGATCTTAGTGTTAATCCATTGGAAAAACTGCCAGATGCTATTACAAATCTTACTGCGTTACAAGAACTATACCTGAATGACACATACTTGGAATATCTTCCAGGAAACTTTGGACGGCTAGCGAATTTAAGAATACTTGAATTAAGAGACAATTATTTGATGATTTTACCCAAGTCACTCTCTCGGTCAACTGAATTACAGAGATTAGATATAGGACAAAATGATTTCCAACAGTTTCCTGAAGTGATTGGAAGATTTGTAAAGCTAAGAGAGCTGTGGATAGATAACAATAGTTTGACATGCATTACATCTGTTGTAAAACCTTTGGAAAACTTGATACATTTGGAGGCAAGTAATAATATGATAGAAGAACTTGCTCCTGAGATTGGATATTGCACTCAGCTGGTGGATGTGACATTATCATTAAATATCTTGACACAGCTTCCAGACAGCATTGGACAGCTCTGTAACTTAGCAACATTAAAATTAGATAATAATAGATTGTATTCATTACCAGAGAGCATAGGACAGCTGGCAAATCTTGAAGAATTGATGCTTATGTGCAATTATTTAGACAAAATACCATCTTCTGTTGGACTACTGAGGAAATTGAAATATCTTAATATTGACGATAATATGCTGACATCAATACCTCCAGAGATAGGGAGTTGTTCAAAATTGTCTGTGCTTTCGCTACGATCTAATAAATTGACTAGAGTCCCTCCAGAAGTAGGCCACCTAACTTCCTTAAGAGTGTTAAACTTAGTAAGGAATTCATTAAGTTGTCTTCCTCAGTCCTTGTTGAATTGTGATAATTTAGTAGCCCTCTGGCTGTCTGAAAACCAAAGCAAACCTTTAGTGCCTATGCATTCTGAAGTCGACCCTCAGACCTATGAACAAGTCCTCACTTGTTTCCTCTTCCCCCAAGTGCCTTTAACCCCTATTGAAATGAAATTGGACAATGACAAATCTGAAAATGTGGAGGCTAATTCCTCTGCCCGCCATATCAGTTTTGTTGACATGAAAGCTGCTCCTAAGGTTACCGAAAAACCAGGTCAGTTGAGAAGAGCCCCAACACCTTACCCAAAAGAATTGAGGGCATTAGCTAAGCATGCCAGGAATATACACAAGGATGGCACACAAGATGTTACACCTCCTATGCAAAATGCAGTACACATCAAAGCTGCCAAAATAACACCTACTTTACAGCAAAGATTTGCATCTGATAACAAAATAGAAATGGAAGGAGCTGGAAAAAGTAATTTGGGAGGAACAAATAAGGATCCCATGAAAACATCAGTTTATGATAATCTTCCTGCTGAGAATGCATATGATAAACCTCTGGATCTTTCATATGAGCAAGATAAAAGTTACAAAAGTGTTGACCATGCTTTGTATCCTGAAAGTACTGGACCTGCTAACAGTGATTTTAAAGCAGAATGTGGCGAGAATTATCTGTTACCACAAAGACAATATGGCTCAAAGCAAAGTGACAAATACAGTTCTAGACAAGATATGGATAGAGCAAATATACCTCTACCCCCCAACATGTATAGAGGACATATAGAGCATAAAACTTATCAATTGCCAAATGATGTGAACTACAGAGCTGGCATAGATGACGCTCACAATAGATTGCAAAGGTTGAGCCTCAGTTCTCAAGAAAGGCAACCAGTTAACGAAGCTATTTTGTCACCACATTTTAGTGAAACCTCATATAATAGCAGACCTATGATGGAAAATATTCCTCCCTTTGATCCTATATATGCTAGGAAAGATCACATATGCCATTCTGTGTCAGAAAACAATTACCATGAAGGTATATATGACAGCGACAATTGCACGCGTGCCAAAGATAAGATTTATGGTCAGCGGAATTTTGATGCCTATAATTATCATTCGCATGGGAATCGCGATTTGCCAAGTCCTAGGTTACACACTGTTAGTCAAGTGGTTAGTTCAACAACAATGCCAAATTTAAGTGGTTATAGTAATGTTTATCCTGGTAGTGTTGTGGAAAGTCATGAGTATTCACCAACTCTTCACCAGAGCCAACCACCAAACGCCAGTATTTTTGGCATAGCAGCAAGTCCCACTTACATATCATCACAGTCTCCAGAATTATACTCCCCGACAGGGCACACTAACACGACTAACCCCTACCGCATGGCTACCACACCATTGATATCAGATGATGGAAGTTACAGTCACGTGCATTCACCGACTAGCCAAAATATGTACGATCTATATGATGCCATACCAGCTTCATCTAATCCTCCGAGTGTGGTTAACCACCGACATAGTCCTAGCATTTCTGAGCCAGTTTATGGTCGAGGTCAACCTCCGCCCTATCACATTGCAGCGCCGTACACGAAACATGCACAGTATTTTAATGGAACAGGAGGATAGTGGTGAATTAAACACGGAAAACCACGAGGTTTTCTGAAAATGCACTCTTGTGAACGTTATTAGAAACAATTTAAAATATTGGTGATTCAATTCCTGTTTCGTAACATTGGGTTTCAGTTCTCTGCATGTGCAATTTAAATGTGATATAATTGTGTAAAATAATGTTGTAGTAGAAACTAATTTAAGGTGCTAAGGGACGGAAAATATTTGTGTTGTTGGGAAATCTATCAAAGGAATATTACTATTTTTAAAAAGGTTGAATTTATTCAAATATAAATTGAAAATAATTGTGTCTTTTATCTAATAATGGTTTTAATTAATGTAGCACGCATTTAGAAAGTGGTAGGTACTGATTAAGTACGAATTGTAACAACTGTGTTGTTTCAAAAATATTTTTTGTAATTAAGTAATTATTACATTCTGTCTTTTTAGTTATAAAATACTAACTCGAATTTTATTATAGCCTGAACGGAAAGTACTCGTCTTATATTTTACTTCCAGTAACAGAAGTGACAAAAAAAAATGATATACCCACCATATTTTTGAGTGGCAAGGTGCTGTGCCCTAAACTATATAAGGGCCTAGTTTCCGGGTAGGCTACATCTAAATGTTGTACATACCTAAATATTTATATGACGAATTGACGACATCGTGTTGTAATGAATGTCTATGATATATTATATTTTTGTAATTATGTGATACTTGTGAATTTATTGTTAAAATAATGTTTTATTTAATTAGGTAGAATACATAAACTACGTATCAACCCTGATTCATCTTGAATGTTCAAGGCATGACCCACAATGGCGTCAATACGCCTCAGTTCTAAAACATAAAATTTCAATCGGCTTTCCATTCGATATTCTTGTTTACTTATCTATTAATGAATTAACTCAATTTATTCTGCTTCCTGTCACTCCCAGTCCCACGTAATTCATTTGAGGGTTAATAATCATTTCTTCAATAGTCGTGCATTATCTTCCATGTTATTTTGTTCACTACAAAGTAGCAGCTTCATATACATATTTCATAATACTATACTACTCTTTGAAGCCTTCCTCAGTTTGCGCCGCTTCCCTATTAGTCATGCTTCATGGGAGCCAAAACGCTAGTTACCTTTTGTGTCTGCTGCGACAATATTAATCGATCTTTGTTTGCGGTAGGCACATTTGCATCAGGTTACAAGCACATAAGATATCTGCTCAATTCGTGCACAAATAGGCGTACATAGACGGTTACAATTAATTTAGCGTTCGCTTTTCTTTCTACTTTTCCATATTTTGTCAGTCGAATTTTTGCAAGACCATATTTTATATGCTTATAAGGCATTTATTGTGTAAAAAATTAAAAAGTTATATTAAGTATCTATATTATATTAAAAGATTTGATAATATTTGTATATTTTGTATTGATACATTTACACTTTCCATTTAATTGCACAAAGATTATGTTCAAGCTTTATTTCTGAGCAGTGATAGCTCCTTTAATTGATGAACTTGCGGAATTACGTACTTAACTATATCGCTATGTTAGGAATTATCATCAGGTTAGTAGGCTTATATGAAATACAGGTATAATCTCGTTAAATTGCTCCTTGATGTACTTAACTTAACTGAATGTTAACTGTGTGTAGACGGGTCCTTAAGCTAAACTGTACAAACTGAGTTGAATTAATTTCTATAAAATTTGGGGTAGTTTTTTTTTATTGGCTCCAGAATCTATCTTGGGTTCAGCCTGGCTGTATGCTAACTAAGCTTCTACGTACACCAGTGTCTTCTTGTTTTTTGTTTCGAAAGTTTTTTTTACTAATTCTAACTTGAATTCAGAACCCCTCACCATTGCTATAGGTAACCTCGGAAGTACATAATCTACATACCCTATTTGAAAAAAAATATTTTCAGCAGCTGTTTCCTAGTTCATATTCTGAAACTCTTTGACTGAGATCTTCGGAGACTTCAGACTCTCCAATTGTAAGAGGGTTGCCTAAAAATAATTTCGTCCCTCCGTCCACGCGACCTTTTTGGGTTTTGTCATTTGAAATGGACCTTATTATTTTTTATGGATAGGTACGCTCGCAAAGCAACTGGCTTTAAATTAAGCGGATATCAACGCACATTTATTATGGTTTTTTTTCGCACAAAAAAAATGTATAATTAACGCGTCATTGTGAACCTTGCAATTTGTCTCTGATTATGTAACCCAGTTTTTTTGTTGCTTTAAAAGCTTGAATAAAAATTGGTATCAATCAATTTAATAATATTACCTAAAATATTTTGACTGATTAGCTGCATAAATAAATTTTTGCCCGTTGTTCTCGACCGATTTAAAAATGTAACAACCAAGCAGGTACTTACAGGAGTTTATTCTTGAGCGAGATTTTTAACCGACCAAAACAAGACAATCGAGTCAATCACGGTTTAGGATAGGAGAGCCGGAATACGAAAGCCGATTTAGATCAGGTTTGAAATATTACAGGAACCGCGCCATAACCGAAGCCAAGAGTTCTGGCGTTATTCAGCACAAATAATTTTAATAATGAGCTGGTTTTAGTAATTATTTTTATATTTGCAATTCCATGACAAGTGACCAAATGCTTGTAAATTATTTTTGATACATCAACGCTGAATTACTAGTAGCTTTGCTATTTACAAACAAAATATACCTTTATGAAATTATACAAACAAACATTTCCGTCAATAACTGAAACTTTTCATTTAGCCTGCCTGTTGCAGATAGCTACCTGATATAAGTTTAGCTATTTAATTTTTCTTATTTAAATCAATTATTTGATTATGTTCAGTACCTGTGACCTGTAAAAATTAAAATTACATAGATTCTTTGTGTTATAGATCTACTATTAGCTAATAAATGGTAGGTATTATCTATATTATGTGTATGAGTAGTAGGTATAAAACATAGAAATAGAATACAAACCTCTGTTATATCAGTGACATTAATTAATATTAAAACTCGACCATCTTCGATGTGTTGAGTGTACTTGTAGCAGACTTGTAGAACTTTTAAACAGGACATTATGAGAACTTTGGCGAATATAATAGATAATTATGTACAGACGCCAGCATATCAAGTTACTACAAGATTTTGAACTTATCGCTAAAGCATTAGGTTCAAGGTTGATTGAGAAAATTTGATAGTTTCGGTTTGTTGTGCTGGCGTCTGTACATACGACAAAGTTGTTAGGTAGATAGATAGGTAAGCGCCTGTAATGTTACTCTGAAAATTCTATTTGTTGATCCAATGTGTAACTAGGTAATTTTAGTCGATATAGACATTTTAGTGTTTTCCTTAATTGTACATTGCACATCTAAATTTAAAAATACACTTGTGTCATATTTTTGTTGAAATATATTACAAATAATTGTATGTTAATAATATAATATTTATACTACCTACCTATTTAATTGGAGCGAATTTCCAGTTACGTTTTTCTACGTATGATATTGTAAGATGACGCATGTTACTGATGAAGATCCTCGGATTTCATCATGTATGAGATACTTTCTATGAACCGAGCCAATTTCATGAATATAATTTATTTTAATATTTATTTACAATTACACGAATACAGAGTATACTGCCAGTTTTTATCATAATGATAAATTCTGATAATATAAAAGGAAAATAATGTACCTACTTTTTTATAAAATAAACTTTTTATTTAATTTACACAGTACACATTCGTATTTTTTTCATGAAACATGTACCTTTGACAAATTCAAATAACTGAATAAATATTTTATGATAAATGTTAGCTTATTTTATTTTACGACCTCTGTTGTATGACTTAATAATACCGACGCAAAATTCTTTAAAAAAAATCTTTTGTGTTAGCATACAACATTACTTTTAGTATATGCGAAACCTGATACTCGTGTCTAGTATTTTTATGTAAAGAATCTATGTACAAAATTTCAAAACTGTATTATGTAAAATCACAAAGTTATAAGCTTGTTTTGTTACCTAGTTGTCCGCACAAAATCGTTGTCACTACGCAGCGCGCGCCTCCAGCGTCGTCTTGAGCTCATTGATAATAATAATTTGGCATTAGGTACCTAAATTAGTGTGATAGGTACTCAAAGTCGCGCGGTGTCCAACTTTTAACTTTTTTAAATATTTTTGGGAAAAAATATAACATGGTTTAAAAATTATTGGATTATGGTTTCGCATATACTAAAAATAATGTTGTATAAATAGACGGACGAAATTCTGACTTGGATAAAGCTTGTGCGAGCTATCGCAGTACCTAACATACAAGTGTGCAAAGGAAGAATTATTACTTTTATTTTTTTATTTTAACTTTTTATTTTGCTATTAGTAACAAAGAAAAGCTCGGTGAATAAATAATTCATGTACCCACAGATACGTAATTAAATGAAAACTGTACTGACTTTTTCATATAAGCTCGGGTCAGCAACTCAGCACACTATTTGAATTTTGTAAGTTCCTTTGTGCAAAGGCTAATTTAATAATTTTCAATATACATTTTTATACTTATAATAATATGATAATATCTTATATAGGTAACTAATTAAAAAAAAAGATATCTAGTCACTTTTTATATGGTTAAGTAGTTTGTATTACTTACCTACTCTAAACTATTTTTGTGGTAATCCTCCAAATATGTTTAACATTGGGACCATTAAATCGTCAAAATTATAACTTGTTTACATTTTATAAATATGTCTAAGTCAAAACCTGAGAAATTGTAAGTACATAAATATATTATTATTATGTCACACTTGTTAAAGTTTCGTGGCAATTGTTTCTCTACCTTATAAAATGTAACTACCCACAAATAATGTTTTGGGAGTTAGATACGTAAATACATAAACATACAATAATTTCATTAAAATTACAGATAAATACATTAATAGATGTACTTCTTGTTTTATATAGTCCGAATTTATCTTGCTAATTTTTAAGGGTTTAGTAGTTAACAATGTAGGTATTATCTAATAGTGATAGCAAAAATATAACAATAGTTTGTTGCCGATACGGGCCATGTAAGCTAAGACACAGTCGAGTGTCATTTAATATACCTATTGTGTTAGATAAGTACCTACGTTTACATATTACGTACATTATATTAACTTGTATAAATTTCATAAAACCAAAATGCTACATTTTCTCAAGACTGACGCCTAAAACATATCATTTAACTGTATTTTCTTGTAACTAATGCATTATTTTATGGTACCTACATTGTATTTTATGTACATACTTACTGCTCTTTGACTATTGTAAACAGTCTTATTTTACCGATGTAACAGTTCTATATAATATCTTGTTCTTGACGAAGCAATTCACATAAGGCACAGGACCTACTCGGACGTTAATGTGTAACATTGAGAAGGAGACTACAATACTGAAATTATAACATAAAAACTTGTGTCATATTAACGGTCGCTTATGTAGGAAAGTAATTTATTTTACATATGCACATATTTCTTGAATTTCAATACGGCTAACTTTATTCTTTGAGTTATCGATCAAAAGCATTGTAACTATTTAAAATTAGTTATCCTAATTTATCGTTATCCATTGTTTCAAGTCGACAAATTATCATAATTATTTTTGGTATTGTGTGGTACGTTCGGAAATCAATAACGACTCTCGACTGCAGATATTTATGTTACAAAGACTAGTCTTGGTTATAAAATTAATAACTTATCGAGTTCTCTTGTCGTAAATTGGTCTGCTGCACACCCTTCAATTGGAGAAAGAGATAATTATTTTTGTTTTTTTATTTAAAAGCGTCTGGCTGCTAATTATAAATTTATTCGGGATGGGAATACTTAAAAACAAAAATATACTACCCTTTATTCGTTTTGTAACATTAATATTATGCTAGGTATTTAACGAACAAAATATTAATCGGACCTTTTATACCTCATACTCTCAGAAATGTGCAGGGGTGACTGAGTGGTTATAATTATATACTTAACAAATATGACTATTTTATTATTTTAATTTGTGAAAAATGCCAAAAAGTTAAATGTTTTTTGGATTTGTATTTTTATAAAACTAAGATTTTTAAGTAAGTATTATTTATTAGCTTTTATTACATATTTACGTAATATTTTTTTTAAAGTTCATGTAGTCCTAGAATCATTCTTATTTCAACAATATTTCTTTGCTATCATGCCATTTAGCCACTCACATACATGGTGTTAGTAATAAAATGTTGCTTTGTGTCACTAATTGATTCAAATTAAGTCGTGTAGGTACTTTTATATATTTTGTAAACACAGTTTACGTTTTGTCTGTAATACAAAGTAGAAATAAAATGTTAAAATTTAAATGTAATGTTTTATTTTATTTCGCTATCTGTATTTCACGCCAAGTGTGGGGACACGATTATCTAGTTAAGACTATAAATATATTGACTGCCCCATTGGTCTACCTATTAGTCGCAACCTCGACTGCTGAGCAATAGGTCCTGAGTTCGATTCCCGAGGCTAAATAAGTGTTATTTGAGGTTTCCATTTCTCAGTAGCAGGCACGGAATCGGGATCTATACCCGTATGATGGCAAAAGGCTCGCCCCCTGTTACATGGGATTTTAACATAACATTTCGAAATGTGAGTGTACTATTAGGTACACGGTACACCTCTGCCTAACCCTTCGGGGATTACAGGCGTTATGTTATGGCTACAAGTTATAAAATTATTAAATAGACTTGCAACTTCGTGTAGCCAAGAAGACCCGTACGTAAGTTCCTGAAGAACTTACGTACTGGTCTTCAGTTCCTCTTCTTCAAGAATCGATGAATCAATTTTTTTCCGACCAGTACATAGCAACCTGGACAGCTCTATCGTTTGCCTCATTCAAGTCCTGGAGGTTGCAATTAGTTGTGCACGACGGGCAGGAGAGAAGGTGTGGAAAATCCTGTATTGGGGCTCCACACTTATATTGATGCTCTGTGCTCCATACCAGCATTGTGTCCGAGATGGGTCGATTATAGCCCATCTAGCGAAATTTGAACGGCAGCGGCCGATATGGAAATCTTTAAACAAACTTCAGAAAGGACCAACGACTGGTATAAAAATCAAGCAAAGACATTAAGCCCTAGAAAGATCAATCGATTGTACAGCAATAAAAATTATGGCTTCTATATATGCTATGCTGGCAAAAGGCCGATAAAAGATCAACAGACTAAAACAGCCTCTGAATGAAATCATTATCCAAAACAAACATCCAGGTTTAGCTCGAGTTAAAAATAAATGGCGTAGGCGTAGTATTGACTTCGGGAACAAGCGAGGTTCAAATTGTTGGAAAACTACTTAGAATGTAGATCGATCGGGAGACCTTTTCGAAATATTTAATTTGATGTGTTTATTTACCTTGTAACTATGTTTATTTAATATCGGTAGAAATATAGTACCTGTATTAAAACTTAATAAAATGTAGGTAAACATGCCTGGAGCCTAGATTTTTCAATACCAAAATTTCACCATTGCGACAAAAAGCATCTGTCTATACCTACCTATTATACTTCGGAGATTGAACATCAGGTATGGAGAACTTAAAAGTAGGTAACTATATCTACTCAGTTCAAATTTATGAAGACCTTCACGGTCATCTATCACATGTAGTAATTATGTCCTCTTGGTAACAACATAGATCCTACCTCCTACTAGTACAGATAGTTTTATGTACCTACATACCTAATGTAAACGAGGTAGGCAGATGGGGATACCTAGATATTTCATCTAGGCACGTTAAAAATCACTGGCACGTTGGTCAGCTCGTTAACGATCTGCGGTTGACCCAGTTCTGCGATCATTGTTCTCACTCCATCCGATGGCAAACAGTTTTATTGCTATCGTAAGTATTACTCCCGGATTCAGTATTAAATGGCTATACCTGCCTAATTCTATCGCTGTTTTTATTGACTTCCAAAACTTTTCCCAATTATACAGACTGAACTCGGCTTATCTAAATAATAAGTTGAGGAAATTGCAAATTATAAATCAACAATTGCGAAAAGCTCAGTTGTTGTTGGGGAATTTATGAAGGTAGGTACGTGAATGTTACAATTGTCTGGGATAACCCACGGTAATCTGGGACAATGACATTAGCATTCCTACAGTTGGGTCGAAAGTGGGTACAGGCTGTCCCCTTAATGTATTGCCCACTTTAAACACACATCGAGGATTTCCAATACGATGGCGGGGTCACGGAACATAAAACTAAAGGGACAGGGTGCAGTCATAATAGCAATTGCCCTACCTACCCACATACCTATTGCAATAAGTGGCTCATCCACTTACCAAGTGGGTAATTCTACTTCACTATTGACATTACGTAGGTACCGACTCAGAAAATGACCATCCTTATAGATCTACGAAGCATTCTTATTCTTGAAAACTTTTATGTAACCGCCAAAGATTTTAAAAGCCACTCTTTTATCTTACTGTTCTTACTACCCGTGGGCTGGGGCCGGACCGGGGGCTGGTGATGTTTGATGACTCATATGGCTGAAGATTCTATACATTTTAAATGACCGCCTCCAGGCAGCCTGTTTCATACAACAGGGCCGAGCGAAACGTGAATGTGTGCCTACCTCCGCCCCCCTCCCCCCATCTTGTTAAGCTGGTCAAGTCCGCTCAACTAGGTCACTATCTCACCATCTTGCACTTCCGCTTTTAGTTATTACGAAAAAGTCCAAGAATAAGTACTAGGTGGCATAGCCTTCCGTTGTCTAGGTATAGCAAAATTGACCTGCGCTCTACTAGTACCGGTAGGTACCGGTAATCTGACGAAGGCTTTTTATACCGACTGAGAATCATTCCAAATCGTTTAACCATAGCTGAGTTCTGCGCGTCAGCTGCTCCAGAAGTGAGGGAATCCAAAGTAAGTGCAAGTAGGAGTTGTAAAAAGAATGATAAAAAAAGTAATTTCATACCGCTACGAAACCTTATGGGATGATTTTTGGGATAACCTTCAATCTAAAAAAAATAGTCATATGTTGGTAAGTGTGGAAATATACCTACGTCAGCTACATAAGTGAACTTAGAATTTTCGACGTCACATTTGACTAAATTCGAAAATATAGGTATTATACGACAAAGTGATGAAAGAAACCATGACCGCAATTTTGAAGAAAAATGAAACTGCAGTTAACAACAACATACATTTATTTCCAGGCAACTTTGGCCCATAGATGTATACCTTATAGACTAACATACATATGGTAAAATACAAATCAAAGCAAAAAAGCAAAGCAAAACTCAAAGCTCAAACAAAAGCAAAGCAAAGCTTCACCTACCCCAGCCAGGAATCGAACCGATCCCTTTTGTAAAAAAACATGCTCTATTATTTATAACGCTGAGCATTTGAGCAATAGTGTAATTTTTAAAAATAGTACTGTATAGTAGCTATAACGGAAAATTAAAAAAAAGGTATTTCTCTTGATTTATCACATAATATATGTTCCCAGTATTTAATCTAGATCACCTACACAATCGGTTAATGAAATAAAACAGGATGGTGTTTTGTTTAAGAAATGGGTTCGATTCCTGGTTCAGCCAAAACTCAAAAGAAAATAAGAAGTGTAGTTTTATTTTTCTTCAAAATCTATTTCATGGTTTCTTTGACTGCTTTGACCTAGTACCAATAGTTTCGAATTTTGCCTAATATGCCGTCCAAAATACTAAGTTATTTACCCAGCTGACGTAAACGTAAGTATATTCCCCCTACATCCATGCAGCTGACAATTTTTTTTAGGTTTAAGGTGACCCCAATAATCGTCCTATAAAGTTTTGGCGCAGTATAAAATTTTTACAACTTTGACTTGTTGTAACTTTGGTTGCCCCCATGAGTGCGGCAGTTGAATTTCATTTGGATGATCAGTGCATATTAAACAGCTACTAGAAATTTTCTTACGGTATAGGATCCCTTTTGATTGGAATTAATGAAAATACTTTAACCGAGGAAACTATACCTATAAAAAAAAACTAGATAAGAAATCAATTACAATATTTTATATATTGTTATTCATTGTTTCCAGTAAAGTCTTCTAAACATACAACATCGCGTAAACATGAGTATACGTAGCTACCTATCAAGAAATCGATTAGTTGCGCGCGCCGACTTATCTTCGTGCTACAGTTGAACAAGTTCACGCAAATATCGTCAGCTGGCCTTTTAACATCACCCAGGTATTGTTCAAGTCCTACTACGGTCCCAATTAGGTGAATAAAAACAAACGTTTATAAAATGTGTCTAAGAAATATCTATAAAACGTAGATTTCAATAACAGTAAAACCTTGAAGTGTAGTGGAATCTGAGCGCCGCGGTTCCTAATATAGCCCTACCATCATAGCGACAATTCTACGTCCATAAATAACTGGAGTAAGTCGTGTAGTGCAGTGTAACTTCGGTTATCTCGCCTTACTTGAATTTATGTTCTGATTAACTTGATGTCCTAATATAGGAACCTACTTAATCATTAAAAGTAGTTTTCTAGCTAACATTTTTTTTTTGTAAATAGTCACCATGCCGGGAGCCAGGCATAAGATACTCGGGCACGTCCTATCTGGCTTTTGCCACAAAATGAACCGTCGTAAACCAATATACGGGGACTCCTTGGATACCCCACTCAACCGATGTCTCACTACCTTGGACATCACTTTACTGGGTGAGTATTAACCTTATACCTACTTGGTTAATTACGTGCTTTCCTTCCTGTTGACCTAATTGGAACAATCTGAGAGGTCCCAAGAAACTTAGGGTTTCCGTTGCGGGTTTTCACAACCATGAAATGTCTAAACACTGTCACTTCCTAGGACACGATGGGATTTAATTTCCAATGTATATAGGGCTTATGTTGTGTCCTGGCTAACAGAAGTACCTAATTCTATACTTGTATGTACATTATTTGTAGGGGGACCTCGCAGCGATCGTTCTGCCCGGTGGCCGAGATTCCCCACAAAATGTGAGGTCTTAGTAGTAGATGACGGCCATTAGTGGCCGTCACCAGTTCCTTGGATCCGGATGACTTAAACCTATTTTGCTGCTTTCAGGTGTGGGGCACATGGTCGGAGCTGGTATTTACGTCCTGACGGGAACTGTCGCGCGGCACATGGCGGGACCAGCAACAGCCCTTAGTTTTTTGCTAGCTGGAATAACATCTACTTTAGCCGCTCTGTGCTATGCTGAATTTGGAACCAGAATCCCGAGAGCTGGCAGTGCCTATGCTTACACGTACGTCAGTATTGGCGAATTTTGGGCTTTCATCATAGGTTGGAACATCGTATTAGAATATATGATAGGTAAGTTTCTGCAACTTTAATATGTTAAAGTATTTCAATAATTTACTTATTGGTGGTTTGGCAACGAGTTCTGATTTTGGTTTTTGTTGCAGGAGCCGCCTCCGTAGCTAGAGCCTGGTCCGGTTATCTAGACGCAATGTTGGACGGTGCAATAAGCAATGCTACCATTTCTATTACAGGAGAAATGCACGAAACTCTTTTGAGTAGATATCCAGACGTTCTAGCATTTCTTATATGTATCGTAGCATCCTTAATTTTAGCTGTTGGTGTTAAAACATCAGCCTATATTAACAACGGTCTTACAATTTTAAATCTATTGGTTATTTCCCTTGTCATATTCCTTGGTTTCTATTACGCTGACCTTGGTAACTGGTCCGAAAAGAATGGTGGCTTCATGCCATATGGAGTAAGTGGCGTATTAGCCGGAGCAGCTACGTGCTTTTATGCATTCGTGGGTTTTGACAGTATATCGGCGTCGAGTGAGGAAGCCAAGGATCCGTCAAGATCGATCCCTATCGCCACCATTCTTTCAATGGCACTTGTTGCTTGTGGTTACATTCTGGTGGCTCTAGCTTTAACTTTAATGGTTCCGTATCAGACTATTAATCCTGATGCTGCTTTACCGGCAGCCCTCGGTGCAGTCCACGCAGACTGGGCTAAATATGCCGTTGCGGTTGGAGCGGTATGTGGTATGACCACGACTTTATTGGGTTCCTTATTTTCTTTGCCACGTTGTTTGTATGCGATGTCCGCAGATGGCCTGCTCTTCGGTTTTCTCAGTGATATCAGTAACAAGTCCCAGATTCCTATTGTTAATCTGATTATCTCAGGTCTGTCATCTGCTGTGATAGCTCTTTTGTTTGATCTGGAAAAACTGGTGGAGTTTATGTCGATAGGAACTTTGTTAGCGTACACTATTGTTAGTGCTGCAGTGATCATTCTGCGTTACCGGCCCGTTCCTGCAGTGGAAGATAAAAGTTTCGGAGCTCCACAACTGGAATCTCCAGGTGACCGGGAAGATAGTTCAGCTACTGGAACTCCGGGTACTGATGGTGGTTCTTCTTCTTCCGAGGTAGATTTATTTATTTTGTAATGGATCTATGTATTTATTAATTTTCTTGAATTTTCATAATATCTGTCTCATTACAGATGTTTGAAGCTTTGACAGTGGGCCGTCTTCGGGCGCAGTACTCTTGGCTGGAGCCTCTAGCGGGTGGCAGGGCTCCCGGGGCTGCTGTCACGAGCTGTGTCTACTTGTTCACAGCTGCCGCAGCTGCTCTTTGCGCTCACAACCACTTCCTAGCTGAGCCAGCTGGACTGTGGGCGCTGCTACCGGATTTCGTTCTCAGTTTCATTATCGTTGCTTGTAAGTGTTTTTCCTGCAGGTGGGCCTTTTCCGGCACCATTCTGTAGCAGGATCTTTTTCAGTTCTGATGTGTCTGCTTACCTCCATGGGAAAAAGGCGTTTAAGTTTATGTTTGCATGTATATTTTTCAGGTTTGGTTATAATTTGGGCGCATCAACAAAGTCCGACGCGGTTGCCGTTCCGTGTGCCGTGGGTGCCGTTGCTGCCAGCCCTCAGCGTCTTACTAAACGTAGAGCTCATGATCAACCTCAACGCACTCACCTGGGCCCGATTCGCTATTTGGATGACTTTCGGTCAGTTACATACATTGTCATATCTGTAATCTACGTCTCTACGACATAATAATTTACGTGCCAAAAACTTGGAACTTTTCCATCGACTAATTATGTAGGTGTCACTCATTACTAGTAGTCACATAACTGACTTGTTACAATAGTCGTGATGGGTACATTTTTTTAAGTAGCTATTGTATATTTATGAGTTCTTGTTTGATTACTCGTGAATGTAACAGCCGTAAAAGATGACAAAACATTATAATGTAAAGATGGGCTGCAATAAGTATAGGTAGGTACTATCTATACAATGTGCTATTAAATATACCTTTTCCAATTTATTCAAAACTCCCATTAGAACACTTGATATTGAAAGAAACTGTTTAACGATTTTCAATAACCTGTAACTGTACTGGCATGGCCGATTATAGGTGCCTACATTATAATGAGTATTTCAATAATGCCCAAACGTAATATTTCCAGGTCTTCTCCTATACTTCTTATACGGCATCCACCACAGCAAGCTGGGTGAGGGTGTGACCGGCCTGCTGTCCCGCTCGGCTAGCGGCGGTGGGCACAGCGGCGGGTGGGGCGCGGTGGAGAAGACCAGCGCGATCGCGCGCCGCGTCGGTCGCTTTGCACGCGGCAGCAAGGGAGACGACCGCAAGCCAATCATCAGCGACGATGACCTATCTAGGCGCGAACCTTGATTCTAAATTACTGTATGTATACATATATTCTTTACTTATTCGAACATACTGTACCGTGTTTGACGTTTTCTTAGTCTTGCCAGCTTTTTAGAACTGTTTTTTGCTAAAGTATTGCCACAAGTGTGGCCGTTATAATCACTGTGATCACGATTTACCGGGAGAATGGACAGCTGAGCATAGTTTAAAGCGCTTCACCATATCTTATTGTGCTTTAAATATAGTTGATTATTGAGTGTTTATTCTTTAGGGCTTAAACCGTGAAGTAGCGAGAGTAATTTATGTAAATTGTACTTAGTTACTACTGTATTAATTCGATTTTGCTAAGCTAAGGAACGAAAATAACGACATCGCGATATTTTAAGGGTTTAGACGCACGCCAATCTGGGTGCTTTATATTTGAATTAAACAGAGATTTCCAATCCACATAAAGTATTATGATATAAACTGTAGTTCAGTACCTAAATGAGTAGGTAAACTAATTATATACTTTTATGGTAGTGATCTATAGTGTGATGATCGTATTGTAAAAATATAACCAATAGTGTAATAGTGTACAGTACCTACAGCTACAGGTATAGAATAGTGACCAACCAATAGAATCTCTATATTCAAATATGTCTTATGAATTGAAAACGATATACCAAAGAATCTACCAAACAATTATTATACCAAAGAATGATTAATTGATATAAGTTAAGGATAAAGCATTATAGTGAAGTTAGATAATAGGAAGCTTGCAAATCACAAGCGCGCGTTATATGTATTTTATGCCATTAACATAAAGGTCTAAATTGCAATGATCGACGCGCGCTCTAGAATTGTAACATCTATTTTTGTCTAAGTTTTAATTAATTTAAATAAACCAATTTGGTTTTCCCAATTTGCTTTAATCAGTTGGTAAATAAGATGTAGAAGTATTGTATTGCTTTGTGGATGTGCCAGAAAAGAATCGAATCTCCTGCTTTGACTTCCTACTAAAATTTGTTCGGACTACATTTAAAAATAAGAAAATCATATTCATAATTTAATGGTTTTTATTGCCAAACAAAATTCATTTTCACAGTGCCATTTTGATGTCAAATATAACAGGGTCTATTAACGTATAAAAACAAAGTGCTGCGACACTACAACAGCTCAATCACATTGAGCTTGTCGAAAATAAACAACCTTAGCGTTATTACTTATTTTGAAAATATTTAATGAATATCACAAACAAACAGTGTGCAGCATTTAACTAATAAATGTGGTTTTATTATAAAATATATTGAGAAACGCGGAAAAGTTGATGAAAATAATTTTATTGTTGTTCCAGATCGTATTGAAATGTTAAAAAATAAAGATTTATTGTACGAATGCACAAAATGTTACTGATATTATATCAATCCTTTCACAAAGGTTCTATGGAGAAATGTTTCTTCCACAAATGCTTGGTTATGTTTTATATAATTTATTTTAGACATACTCCTTGTTAGAATTTATGACAGTTGCAAGTTATTACTTAGCACAAAGTGTACTCTTACATTATTACGTAAATGTCTTCACAATTGTATGGATTTATAGTATATTTATGGCGCAAATTACATAAATAAACTATAGCATCGTTGTTAAAAAGATTGTATATTTTAAGTGTTGATGTGTACATAAAGAAATTATAAATAATACATCACTGCTGCGTTTTTTTTATTCCCTGTAGTTTATTATTACATAAAAAGTTCTTAGACAATAAATATACATGAACAGAAAATTGAGAAAACAATAAATCATTTGCACTGTCGATATTCCTTACTTATAGACGTTGTACGCTATACAGTAATACTTAAACATTAAGACGTGGACGTAAACAATTTATAATAGACAACAATTTTAAAGTAATTACTTTCAACATAATATATAAATTAAACAATAATCACACATCCATAAGGAAATTGAACTATAATTCTTATTTAAACTACCTTACTGCTACCTAAATACGTCGACTGACGACTATATAAAAATTATATAAACTGTCATTAAATTGGAATAGTATATTGCACCCTTTGTAAAAAGATGCATACAATTCAAATACATGTTAATAAAATATACATATTATATACAGAGTGGGGCAATTTTATAAATTCAGCTTTAGCTGTGTAGTTAGAAAATTTTAGGTAAAATTTAAAGTCTTGTATTGTTTATAAATGTGGGATTGAGCAGTGCCTAGGGGCCAACAATATGGCAAGCCCATAAGTCAGGCAGGCTGTTCAGAAACCAGAACATCATGAAGAGTGGGATGTTATAGGGTCAAGCCAAGCTTGTAGGCTTATATGATTGTACCGCCATGAGAATTAAGGTATAGCTGTTAAAGAAAATACTGACAAGCAGGGACATTTCTGGCTATTGGCATATCTATAGGCCGCTTGAGAATACATTTTAAGATTATGAATTATAATACAGACTCACAAGTATGGAGCACCAACAACTAGATACTTAGCAAGTAAAGTATACATATATTTAAAAAAAATCTTTATGGATAATTCATAAGAAAGTATTTATTTCTAATCACAGACTCAACAGGCAAATGATATACATCCTGCTTTGAATAGTGGACTGCACCTAAAATAATAATATTGCGTTCATCTCACTAGAATTGTGCAAACTGCATTTGTGTCTCGTTCGTTGAAATTACTAATACTTTGTCACACGGTCACAAATAATTGAGTCAATCTTCGGAAGAAAAACTTAAATACGACTTTGCTACCATAATAACTAATTAAATACACACAATTTTACTAAAAATGCCGTGTCAACCGTAATTCTAAACGAAATTCACAAACATGTTAACCTTCATAACAATTAAAAGATTAGTTTTTGAGGAACAGTCCTATTGTTTGAGTAAAATCAGTAGACGTATTTCCCTGGAAACATTTACATTATATACATATTATAGCGGAATTAAGAGATTCAGTCTTATCTGTTGTATCGGTTGATTTGCCAGGCGGACGAGGGCAGCCGTTGGAGCTTTTTGATGGTCGGCCGGCCCCACTGTAGCCACAGGAAACCAGCCACTAGACAAAGCACGGTTTCTATGTAGAAGCCGTCGATCCGCACGTTGCATGTGCCGCCGTCTGCTTTACATAGCTGTGGACAGGAAAATGCAATTGATGTATATAGACATACATATACTATACAGTTATCGGGGTTTTTACAATTATATGTTTTGTAGGGATAATTGCAACAACCAATAAACTATAATTGTGCATAGGTAGGTAATTCACTGTGTCGTTACTTTTAGATTACATCAGTACCTAACCTATAGTAGATACAGTACATTCAATCACGTTCATCGTCAGAATTCAGGGGAAAATGAGATTTTTCTGAAATAATTATAAGTAACATAAAATTAATTAATTGTTATTACGATTTCACTTACCGACTCTTCCATCACATTGCCACACACGTTGTCTTCTGATGTTGAGCATGACTTGTACGTCAGATGGTCAATGGCCCAGAGCGCAAGAGTGTTGGGCCAGTTAGTGCCAAGGTTGGACATTGTGTTCAAGAAGGTCATATAGGTGCCACCGACAGCCGGGTCCGATACTTTGGCGAAGAAAGCCATCACAGCCACAAACATGCAGTACAGGCACGTCTGGAACAGTCATGAAGGATTATTGATATAAACTAGAATAAATTGAATATATATTTCTTTTTAGGTTTGTGGGTCTCAAACTTTTTGTTTTTTGTAATATAAATGTGTGGTGTATGGGCAGAATATGCGCAATATCCTTGCGAAAAACACAGCATCTTCAAAAGTCTGGGCACAAGTGCTTATTGTCTGGTGTTAAATCAGATATCACATGGGCTACATATTGGGCTGAGAAGACCGTCGCGTCGGAGTCTTATTTTTTTGTGATTAATCTATAGAATTTGGCATGTTCGTGGGCAACTCTAAATAATAAACGCTGGCTAATCATTATTTATTTTGAGCAGCTTTTATTAATAAAACTCTAAATATTTTAGCCCTAGTATCACATACCTGATGAAAGACGTAAAGCATCATCAAAACGCCTAGGTACGAGTAGGACGGGCCAGAATCGCCCAAGAGGCTGGGTGTGAGGGCCACGAGGCCGGCGGCTAGCGGTCCCACTAGCAGTCGTAGCGGGAACGCGCGTAACCATAGCGACAGCGGCGCTGGACCCGTCGTGTGTTTTGCTAAGAGCTGAAATATAAAACGTAATATTTGAGAATGCATCACAAAAAGTTGCCACATTGATTTTCTTATTTTCTTTTATAAATCCATGAAGATGTTAATGTGTTATTCAAACAAAGACGCTGGGAGGTAGTCTGACAGCAAGACGTAATTATGTTTCCGCACTGAGTCCTTCAAGTGGTCATCAGTCTGCAGACTTCGATTGCATGTGCCACCTGTCTGAACAACGTATAAGTTATACATTTATAAGAGATATTCGATCTCTATCTGATCCAATAACAATTATTGTTTGTCTGATATAAAGCTACACTATTACTGCATGACATACAATATTTTATTATTTTGTGCTGTATCTGGGCTTCTTTGTCAACAAAGGATGTTTTAACACTAACCACTGGCATTATAATTTGCACTGGAACTAGTGGAACTGCAAGCAGGGCCAAGTCTTCCCTCGGTACTCCAGCCTCTACGAGTTTCAGTCCTGACACCGCATCAGCTGCGCAGAACCCGAGCTGTAAAATAATTACAACCAGATTAATGAATAAGCTGGGATAAATGTTGTGTGTGTAAGCCCAAATAATTAAGTTAGATATTTACCTTTGCAGTAAACAGGACCAAAGCTAAAGTGCGAACTGCTGGCAACTTTATAATTGTGTAGAGCTGTTTATAAGCAGTCACAACATCACTGAAGCCTTTTACATTATTATCTTTGGTGTTAGCAGAATCATTAGTTTCATGCTTGAACACTGCTATGAGCGTGGTGGTGACAATGAACACCCATCCCCAGAAGAGAAGGAAGCTGGCTAGAGTAACAAGACCAGTTTCTTCTGGCTCCGAGCGCAGATATTTGTTGCAGAAGTAAGGCGATTCCAGGGCCAGGAACATGACGTATCCGAGGAAGAATCCAGCTGTCTGGCCAACAGTGTTACATGTTGAAGCATGTCCTACATTACACCTGGAAAATTAAAGACCCGGATTATTACAAAGTAGTGACTATTATCTAATCAATTATCAAATAAGTATTGATAAATAAGAAAAATAATCTTATGTTTAATTGATACTGATATTTAACTGAGGATTACACTGAAATTCAATTTTAACTATCTTGAATAAAACAGTTTTATTTTCAGACATATTGGTATGATTATCAGACAGCCTAATGATCTTGTGTTTGAAAAGTCAATTACAAATTATTCAAGGTTACTGATTTAATAGTCACAATGAGTCAGTTGATTTATGTGTCTCTGTGTGGAAAGTAATGGCACAGACACAGAGGATTATTATTTTTGAGTGCATGAAGTTTGAGATCGACCTAAACAGGATTTTCAGCTAAAACCGAAACCGAACCTTTGGCCGAAATCGTAACTTATTTTAAAAATGGAACATAAAACTTTAATGGCATGTTAAAATGTAGCATATTTAATTTTTTACACATATACAGACAGTTAAATATAATAAAAAACAATAATTACAGTATGTAACCAAAATAGTTATTTATATTAACAATTTAAAGGCGATTGAGCAATGAACACAGACATGTTAGCCAAACGATGCAAGACAATTCATAAAGAGCGGGCCGGCCAGCGGGGCCACTCTTCTTTGGATAATATTTAGCCGAAATCGAAAGTGTGGCCGAAACTATCTAGTTTATTTTTGAGATTTTTCTTGGCCTAAACCGAATCTTCAGTCGGTCCCTACATAACGTATAACAAATTTTATTATTTACCTTTTAAGCATGGTAAGGGCCCATCCATCAACAGCTATATCTTGCGTAGCCGCCAAGAAATTTAAGAAAAGGAATGACATTGTTAGGACAATCATTGAGGGAGCTATCTCATCAGTTCCAAGCCAATCAGTTACACTGTATGACATGATGATCATCACAATTCCAATCAAGTATTGAACTGGTACAAGCCATGTTTTTCTTCGGCCAAATTCTGGCCAGAATAGAGCATCCACTATAGGAGCCCATAATAACTTCACACTGAATGGCCAGTTGACAAAACTGAACTCTGCCTGAAAATAAATAGTTTAAACATTTAAGTAAGAAGTAAACAAATTGCTTAACACTGAATAAATTAAAAAGTGGAAGAGAATTTATAAGAAATGAATTAATGTAAGTAACCTTCTAACTTTTATTATTGTGTTTTGTAGCTCGCTCTTGTTTCATAAGTGAAACAAAATTTGTAAGAATTACTACTTCTGAATAATTTAACAGGAAGTTACTTGTGCTGGCTGAAAAATCTTCTAGTGACACATACAGAAGAGCAAGAGAGGTTCCAAGGAGATTTCTGTTTATATTTACATAGAAACCAAGTGCAGTCTATTATTTTAGTGTACCGCGTAAAGTAAACATAATTAATCATAGTCAATAAAGAGTAGAAATAAAAAAACTCATTACAGCTTCTGTGATTAGAAGCTATCCATTTAATAGTTATCATAAAAGGTAATTTTAAGCAGGATTCATTTGCAGCAGAAATATTGAAGAACATGAATAGAGAATCCTTACCTGTTGGGTGTAAGTTATGCCGCGATTTTGAAGGAGCATGGGCACAGCTCCAGCCAGTCCTAAGGGTATACCCTGAAGGGTATATAGAAATAGCAAAACAGCAATATTTAATTCATCTCCCTTGATATTACTACGCCCACCCTCTACTACATTGTCACCATTTTCAATTAAATCCTCCTTCTCAGGTGAATGCTTACGCTTTGTTATCGGCATGACTGAGCCAAGTATATCCTGAAATTGATTAGAAAATAATATAAATCCACATGACTACCACCAATGTAATAAATACACGTCATTGAATTGGATTCTGTTACAGCTTACTACACACCTTAATTTTGCCCGCAATTAATCAATTTGTATAACAATTAATAGTCGTGCTGTACCGGGAAATACGAAAAGTATGAGTGACCATTCATATATTCCTATATCCTTTCATTTACCGTAAGAAAAATAATTTATCTGATAAAAGTGCAAGCGCGTTTCCTACTTAACGTCACAAACGCGAGTGGGGAAGGGGAAATGTCAGGTGTCAACTTGTCAATAAAATTCATTTTCACAGTATGTCAATAGGGCTGTGCTCAGTTATTTAGTTACATCAGTGGTTACTTCTAATCTAATTATAAACTAGATTACGATAGTTCACGCCAGTGATAACGATGATAACGGAGGTGGTGATAACTCACTAGGCGCTCAGAGCTCATTTATAGGTACTCGATCGTATTTCAGTTTCAGTACAAATTGAAATTTATGTTAAGGTGATCGTCTAGACTCTAGCTAGTCTGATTGGTCTGGATTGGCCTTGAGGAATTATTGTCCAAAACTCCAAGTCCAAGCCATCCTCAATCATAGTTCGGTAAGTACTTCTAAGTTCGTATAAATCAGGTGTTAAAGGTCATAGGTTAAATTATCAACGATACGACTCTGTAACTGTATATTCATTATTAATTGTGTACAAACCAAAGTATAAAGTCGTGCCAACGGTACTGGCGTATGGCGATCATGTCATACAAAAAAGATGTACCAGCGGCGCATCACAAGCTTGACTGTACGTACAATATTCATTGCCGTTCTATAATGCATTCACGAGACCACGACGCATCCTGCGACCTGGTCCTGCGGTTTGCACCGTGTGGGATTACTCGCCACTCCATTCTGCTTCTTCTGCTTCAGTCCATTTATTGTAGGGATAAAGAGAAATTATCTGTGAGATGAGTTTTGACATTGGCTTGACATTGACAGAATATTTTGTTGTCCTCATAGGCTTCTTGTGCTTGTCATTGTCAAATCAAAAATCAAAATGTTAGTTTAAAATCTGGAAACATCTGTTTTTATGAATTTAATCATAATATTGTAACCTTATAACTTCTTTTAATGGGTTCTGTAGCTCGCTCTTGTTTCTTGAAATGCTTGGTGGATTCCCATGGACCTATTAAATTAATTCACAATGTCGAAACATTGATAGGTCGCAACAAATATACAAAAATTAAGGATCCGGCTTGTTCTCGTCAGCAACGTAAGAAATATTATATTTGGTAAAACCCAAAGAAGAAGTCATCGTCCTCTTGCACCTATCCCAACATGCATGCCTATGCCCATTCATTATTTGGGGTTGCTTGTCTTTCATTTCTTTAGCTTTTTTAGTACTTATTAATTTTTACAAATTCTCTATTTCAATGTAATACTTATTCTCGTTATTTTTTTTCTAGTTTTGCTCAAAGCAGACTGTGAAGAATGTTTGGTTACAGTCAAACAGCTGGGAGTAAATTCCTCAGGTCTTGATGGGTTTGCTCTACAAAAACACTTAGAATATAAAGTAGAACATGGCTCTAGAATTGAAATCTTGTTAAACCATTATATTCATGTCATAGAATTTGATCCACCGCCAGATAACTGTGAAAAACCAAAACCAGGCAACAAAAGAAAACTAGAGGACGGAGAGTCTCCTAGAAGGAGGAAAAGCTTAAAGACGGAGACTCAAGAAAACGAAGCTATGGAAAATCTGTGGGAAGATATTAACAAAGGTGAACTCTATGTATTTACTTCAAAAGGTGTCAGACCTAGCTACAAAATAGCTGCATTTGATATGGACGGGACATTGATCAAGACCAAATCTGGTAAAGTGCATCCTGTTGACACCAATGACTGGCAAATAGCTTTCCACAATGCTAAAGAGAAGTTAAAAAGTCTTATAGAACGGGGTTATAAGCTTGTGATATTAAGTAATCAAGCACCAATTGGCAATGGGAGGGTCAAGATAGAAGACTTCAAGAAAAAAATTGAAAACATTGTAATAAAGTTGGATGTTCCTTTTCAAGTATACTTAGCTACAGGTAAAGGATTTTACAGAAAGCCAGCTACTGGAATGTGGAAATGTTTACTGGAGCAGGTAAGGCACAGCACACTTCATGCAACTAATTCTGTTATTTTTTGACCTAGAAATCTCAAGTGTTTTTTTTGTTTTAGAAAAATTATGGCATGGAAGTAATTTTAGCTGATTGCTTTTATTGTGGTGATGCTGCAGGCAGAGTCGCCAATTGGGCCCCTGGCAAAAAGAAAGATCATTCCATGGCTGACAAACTACTGGCTGACAATCTCAACCTTGAGTTTTACACTCCTGAAGAATTTTTCATGGGACACCCAAGAGCTAGTGTCCCTATGAATAAGCCAGATTTTAACCCTAAAGAACTTGGATCTGGGACATTTAATAATGATTTGATTGGAAAAGAAATAGAAGTGAGTGTGTTAATTAAAAGAAATGATAAAAAAACAAAATAAAAAAAATAATAATAATTTAATGTAGTTTAAAAAAAACTTATAATAATGTTTTGTTTTATTCTTTTTCAGATACTGGTTTTGGTTGGGTTTCCTGGTAGTGGAAAGTCATTTTTGGCAAAACAGATTGAAATAAAATCTGAGTACAGATATGTCACCGTGTGTAGAGATGTTCTTGGCACTTGGCAAAGATGTGCTGCTGAAGCAACCAAAGCTCTGCGGGTAAATTCTCATGATTATGTCAAGTAAAGAAGCTAAAACAATAGGGTTTGCTTTTATTGATAATACATAGCAACTTGGACAGCTCTGTTGTTTGCCTCATTCAACTCCTGGAAGGTGCAATTAGTTGTGCACGCCAGGCAGGAGAGCAGGTGTATATCTTGTGTTCAATTTTATAGGGAAAAAACAGTAAGATTTTATAAAAGTTAAATGGCTCATTATGTTATGGCGATATTCTTGATTGTCTTGTGTGTAACTAGTTGGTCATGAAGAAAATTAAACATGGTCAATTACTGCTCAAACTTGTACCATTACAGACCTATTAGCTATTATGTATTTTGTATTGTATTGTATTGTATAACGGGCTGGAGTCCGCAACTCCACGTCAAAGCACGTATTGGAATAATAGCTATTATGTAATCTATTGTTGTTTCCAGCGAGGCAAAAGTGTAGTAGTTGATTGCACTAATCCTGACAAAGAATCTCGCAGCCGCTGGGTGTCGCTTGCCAAAGAAATGGACGTGGGCTGTCGATGCGCGATTTTGACTGTTAGCATGGCGCATGCGAAACACAACAACAAGTTCCGAGAACTGATGAAAATCAAGCATATTCCAGTCAATGACATTGTTTATCATACTTACAAGTAAGTGCATTAATGTTATGTTACTCAGTTAAAGCTTCAAGGATATAATAGGACAGATACTTTGCTAATAAAAAAAAAATTACTTCCTTTTGGGCTCCGTCGCGTCGAGTAAAACCAATCTAGGAAAATAAATAAAAATTGAAGTGTCTGTTTGTAATACCAAAATAACAGCTTTTTACTGATTGCATATGAAAAAAATGTGTTTTGTAACACATTTTTTTCAATTTTTGTCTTTCTGTCTGTTTGTTCCGGCTAATCTCCGAAACGGTTAAACCTATTTTGACGGGACTTTTACTGGCAGAGCTGATGTTATAAGATCTAACATAGGCTACTATTATTTTAGAAAAATAATAAGGTTTCCATGCAAAAAGTCCTTGAAATTGTTAACAAAATTCGATCCAAACGGCTAATCTCCGTAACGGCTGGACCGATTTTGTAACTAAGGCTACTTTTATTATAGAATAAAAATTAGAATTCCGTGAAAAAAAATTAAAACCCTTGAAATAGGTAATGCTTCAGGACATGACACGTAAGTCTACTGTGAATCCAACCTTACCCTATGACTAATGCTTTGATAACACGTGTCGAGTACATTGGCGAGACAATGCCAAGACAATGTCACCGCGTTAATCTTACTTTACTCTGTACTGAACTTTACCTGGGGGAAATAGGAAGGTGTAAACCTCCAATAAAATTTAGTTATTAACACTTCTCGTCTCCGCTTAGCTTTAGTGGAAACGGTTGAGCAGAGAGTAGAGATGTCTCATATTTGTGCCAGACACACCGTACACACGGGGGCACATCAAGCTGTACATAACCAGTATAACCTGACTTCGCTTTGTATGAGCTCCACGTACGATGAGAGATCAGCTTAATTTGGTTTTGCATAGCTTGATTAGCCGCCGTGCGTACATGCCAGGCGTGCTGTGAGTGAGCGACGTACGGTTGCTTCAGCTTTGCACATCTCTCTGCACACCTTCGGTGGATATACCTTAGCTCCTAAGCATCTCTTCTCCTTTTCGCCTCACACATCTCCGCTTTAGTGTAGTCCGGCGCTTACTTTAATCAAGTACGTTTTGCTTTGTTTCAGAAACAAATTCACTGAGCCATCAACTAGTGAAGGATTCACAGAAGTAATTCCTGTTGAGTTTACTCCTATTTTTGACAACAAAGAATCTGAGAACATATATAAAATGTACTTGCTAGAAAAATAAACTTTGAATAATATTGTAAATGCTTGCTATGAAATAAAACTACTGTGATGCGAATCAGCATTTTTATTGCTAAATTAACCACGATCACTATTTCTATAAAATCGTGTAGGCCGTTTTTCTTCTTACAGTAACAATGCTAATCATAACTGCAAATTGTATTACTGTTAAAAGGTTTAAAGTTCAAACATCTTTCAATTCAAAGGCAATATTATCATGTCTATTTATTTGAAATGCTTTTATGCAACATTACATTTTTTTTTTATTAACTTGTTTAATTTATTTACAATTTTAACTTACGGCTAACATGAATAGTAGTGAAAAAATACAAGGTTTTTTTCCCCTTACAATTAGGTACACGTGATTACATGCATCAGGCAAAGCGTGCCCAACATGGCAATGGCGAAATGGACGGATGAATTTTTAACAATCATGTACGATATTTAAAATATATTTTAAAGCATATTTACAATCACATGATTTAATTTTGGAAATCAAGATCGCACCAAGCTAGCTTATAATCTTGTAAAATCGCCTAGGTCCATTACACATACAAATGAGATTAAAAGGTTTCCTAAATAAGTATTCAAAATATACTAACAGCTAGCATGAATACTCCTATAGTATCTAGGCACTAGAATAAATTTTACACAAAGAATCCTATATCCGTAGGTTGTTATTTTCCCTCTCAATATTTATTGTAACGTCTTGTAGGTATATTACGCAGTTTGTAGTCATCCGCAGTAGCCCGTACCTAATTGGTACATTATATGGCTACGCAAATCAGTTACAACAGTAATAAACCGTTCACTTTGTTAGTTGAACTACTAGGCCTACTGGCATCGTAAAAGGTTTAACTTTAGTAGGTAAATAGTTCTACTATCTAGCTAGCTATTTTGCGCACTAGAGCGCTTTATCATCAGCCCAATAGTGGAGAAATCTCCGTAGTTTTACATTCACGTATTAAAATTACGAATTGTATTGATTCCGATCAATCGTCATGGTTATCCAGGTTTATGATCCAATCGGCCCACCTGCATTAGCCAATCAGCCATCGTGCATTATTTAATGAAGTCTTAATGAGATGATTAGGGGGCGATGATGATAATAGCATCAGCCTGTTGTCATTCTCCATCAGGATCGTCTTCCTCCGCGTCTAATAGATTATCCAGACTCGTATCCGAGTCATCTTCATGTCATCTGTGAACGAGAAACGGGGACTTTAAAGTTTTTAAATACAAAAAGAGGTGTTTACCATTTAGTTACTAGACTGCCTTCTACCAACCCCTTAAAAATAACTTGATATGAATGTTGGATATGTCTCGTCTATGATGTGTTTACCTGGCTATATACACGGTGTCTATGTGAGTCAGACGGGCGCCGCTCAGAGGTACAGCTGCCGACACCGGCCTCAACTTGCGTCTCTCCATAGCACTGCGAGCTTGCTGCACTGCCAGGTCGCCGCACCAACGTTCACAACGAGCGTATATCACTACTCCTGGAATACACAGAATTTATGTAGGTTCATATTTAATATATTATGACTCATGAAATTACGACTAATAGAGAAGTATATGTAACCCAGACGAGTGATGATGATAGTGATGCATCTATCATGAACTAGGTCTAGTCTTCTCCCACAAACCTACACGCCGTGCACTTGTGGTAAGTGAGCTAGTTAGGTAAAGAAAACAAGTAATTAATAAAATCATAAATTGCAAAGAAGTTCCGCAGCTTAGCTGCTAATGACAGGCACTTGAATGTTAAAGGTTTTCGAGAGTCATCCTTTCCAAGTTATTACGATTATTGTTTACATATCTTAAATTTAAAATCACCCCCTGACGTATGTGGCTATAGGTCAGTATTCTAGTAGAAAGGTCCTTACCAGCGCCAGCGAAGAGAGTAATGGCTGGCCAGGAATCTAGCAGTAACGGAGTCAGGAACAGCAGAGCAGTCAGCATAGTTATGGGACCTTGGATGCTTTGCGCCTTCCGCATACCCAAGCTATGTGCGGGCTGCCACGCGCATATGAAGGTACCCGAGAGCCACACTGCAATAGAACATAACCTCAAGTAAGTCAAGTAATTTTAGGTTATTACAATTTTTTACAATGTTTTCCACATTAAGAAAGACTTCTACGCTCAACTCTTTAACGTTAAATCGTATTAATGGACTCTAGAGACCTTTATTTCTCTCAGGCACGGGTTCGTAGGTGGAGTGACCTCAACATAATGTTCTTACGTGGTATTCCAGTAGCGAACATGGGCATCCTGATGGCTTCGTTGCAGAAGGCGACTGCGATCAGCGCATCAGCTACCAGTTGCACCACAGCACCCGCTGCCGACCAGCGTGAGCGGCGCACGCACGGTGGAGAAGGCGCACTCGACTCAGGGACGGAAGTCACCACCTTGAAAGTAAAATATTGACGATTTATCGCTACAGGGACAAAGGAAATACAAAAGGGATTTTCCGAATCAGAGATGGCTACCGCTGGATGTCGGCAGGGCGGATACAAATAACGTATACACGGTGTAAGGGATATCGATGCACAAGCACAAAATTGCGAAAACGCCAACATGATTACATCGATTATTTAAAAAAAATACAGCTACTTCCCACAAAAGTGCTGCAATACCTGCACGGTCAAAATGTATGGAACAGCAGATTTTTTTTAATGAAAGATGTAAATGTAATAATTATTATCCTAATTATCTCGGGGGGTCTAGAATCATATGGTGAATTTGAGGTATCAGACTGCACATCGATGCCACTTACACCGTACACGCCGTATTTTATTGGTGGTACAGTGTTAGGCTACTGCAAATTTACGAGGTCGAATTTAAAAGTGGGCTGAGCATTATAAATAATATCAAAATCAAAATATCTCATTTCACATAGGCCTAGATGGACACTTATAAAACGTCGAAAAAAGGTGCACGATTCGGGTTGGTCATTTCCTATGGAAAAGAACCGGCAAGAAACTCCATGGTTACTCTTTTCAAATGGTGGGAATCTGATCTTAGCGTACAATCAAATCATACCGAGACACCTGTTTTTCCCCCCGGATTCTGGATACGATTATTTGATTCGTAGGAATCATTCCTAGATTTCATAGGCATGTATATTAAACAAAAATCAAGAGACGTCTTGAGTGTACCTAAGGTTTGGTAGTTGAATGACCTGATTCTGCGTTCTAATAATTCCCTTCCACAACTCTATGTCTTACTTGAATTCTGTCCCTGTATTCCTTGACGACTGCATCAATGTCTGTGGAATCATCTCCAGAGGACATCTCTTGCTCGCTGGCTTCGGCGTCAGACACCACGTCAACTTCAGCTGTGGCCATCGGAACACCACTGCTACTACTCGGGTCATTTTCTTCTGTTTGACAGCCTGCGTACTCATCGAGGAGAAGGCACTCACGTTCCTCAGTTTCTGAAAATAATAATGGAGAAAAGTGTCAGGTACCTATCATGGCTCTGAGACTAGGGTACTAATGCCAAATGGCAAAAATGGAAGCCTTATACAGGCTGGATATTTCGTGGGGATAGTATGGGGGTAACAAAAGGGTAACGTCGTTGTAACAATATTTTGATTTAAAAGAGTGTCCATGGAGTTTCTTGCCCATTCTTCTCCATAGAGATCTACGCTTTGGAATGTGCAACTACAGTACTTTTTCAAGTTATTATGCCTTGTAACTGTGACTGTAGCTTCGCTTTTTGTTTTGAGCTTGAGTTTGAGTTCGTCATTGTAGGTTTTTAAAACATCATGTTACTCTTGGCAACGACATCTTCTTATAATATATAAAAATCTCGTGTCACGGTGTTTGTGGTCGCACTTCTCCGAAACGGCTTGACCGATTTTTATGAATTTTTTAATGTATATTTGTTAGGTTTGAGAATAGGTCGTAAAGTATACTTCACGCGGGCGAAGGTCGCGGGGCACAGCTAGTCTTACTATAATGATCACTGTAGCGGCACGAATCAAGATCAAAGTGGAAAAGATTTGAACAGAAACTCGATCCTGTAACAGAAACAGAAGAAGATACAAATCTTGATACCTACCTTTTGTCACTTTAGACTTGATACTCTCCAGCGTCTTTGTGTGACGAATAGCAGATGGGATGAACCAGAGTCCGGAACGCTTGCTCTTATTTGCAGATGCTTTGGATCCTCCTGCGGCTTCTCTCCCCAAGCGCTTGTATTCAATATCTGCAATATGGCAATGCATGGTAAGTTGAAGATGAATCCGAAGGAAATAATGAAAACTTTAAAGATGGAACTAGTAGCCTCACCCCCAGCTTCCTTCTGTTCAGCTGTAGGCACACATCGCATAATAATAAAATGCAACGCCTGTATCGATATCCCGAGCAAGTGGCTCGCATTCATCAGCGTGATCATGTGGGACAGTGGGCACGCAAACGCAAGTATCGCCGCCAAACTTCCTGTAAATAATACATCAATTAAGGCCTCACCCACACAAATGTGAATCAGGACTGTAATTTGATAATTCTAGTTAGTAGTTACGTGATTAAGCGATAACCAGTTATCCTACAGACTATCGCGGTTGGGTTGCTGAATGACATCATCCCTGATTTATTCGCTCGTTATTACCAATTGTCAGGACGTCGACGCCTGGCATTGTTGCGTAAAACCTACTAATTATGAATACTACTGCAAATTTCAATTAGCATATGACTGAGATACGAACCGGCAGTAAAAACGGCTAGAACTGGACTGCCTGTGGTTGTGCTCTCATAAGTCATGGACCTAGTAAGCACCTTCCATTCTGGTGAGGCTAGTGCCACTAGGACAGTGAAGAGTAAGGGACACAGTTCAGTTAAGGCTAGACAGATGCCAGCCACAGTCACAGCAGCCAGTACTGGGCAGACCCAGCCCGCGGCCCTTGCCTCTAGCAGAGTGGTCACTGGCAAAGCTGCATCAATGCTGTTCCTGCAACAAAATGAATAAATTAGGATGTAAACAGATATATACGATTATCTATTATTACGTCCATTGATATTAATAAGATGAAATGCTAGATTCTAGGTTTAGTGGGTAGAACGACCTACATAAAGGACACCTGATGACAATCCATTTTGTTATTAATTTTTAAGTAGAATAGTATCTGCTTACCCTTTTAGCATATTAGTGTAGAGGAAACACAACCCTGATAGTACTATAGTGGGTAGACCAATCATGAGAAAGAGATTCTTTTTGAGAGTTCCATTGTCTTTGGGAAGTATCACATTGAATGCGTAAGATATTGGTGCACCTGCAGCAAACAGCTGTAAAAATAAAATAAAAATGTTCTTACTAGCTTCTATTTTGTATTCATACAATCGTGTTCGTTTTTGGTGCTGCTTACCTCATACACAGTAATTGGTATTGGCATATTGATATTTGCAATATCGAAATTTATAAGGCCGAATATGGCAAAGAATTGGCTAAAAATATACAACAGAATTAACAGCATAAATGTGAACATCATGCTTTCCTGAAACAAATAAAAACAATATTAAACACAAAAGTAATATTAAATTAATGGCGTAAAAGATTCGTACAAAGCTACCGGATTTGCAATGCTATAAATAAACCACTTAACAAGCTTATACACATAAAACTGGGAACGGAATATTTGAGTTGCGAAATTATTGCAATTATAGACAAACAAGTGATCTCACAGAAAGTTACGCAACAAAATCGAGTCTATTAATTGTTTCACAAGTGGTTGGTATTTACCTCTAATCCGCACATGAACATTGCGCAGACAACCATTACGACTGTGACTCCGAGCACGTCGGGCCAGGGTTCCCCCAATGCTCTTGTCTCGTACCCGAACAGCCACCTTCTAGTCCGACCACCAGTCACATGGTCAGCTGTAGCACTCAAGATACGAGCACAAATGGCAACAGCCACCAGATGTGACAGGAAAGACATCCACATTGCCATGAAGTCTGCGAAAGAACGCAGGTTCCGCTCCCGACGGCCTCTGGATGTTTTAGGTGGTGGAAGTATCTCAGCCAACTTTTTGAGATCTTTGCACGTGAAAGCTGTAATAAAATTCATGTTGTTTATGCATGCACGTTTCAATTTATATGGAGGCTATCTTTTGCCCGCGTCTTCATATCAAATTTCACGGGAACGATTACCGGGATAAAAGTATCAAATGGTCTAAAAATGTGTGCAAAATTCACGGTAATCAGATCAGCCGTTGAGACGTAAACTAATTCTGTCTGGTTCTACAAGTAGTAAGACAGACACATAACACACACACTTTCGAATTTATTATTTGAGTATGGTATTGAAGATACAACTGGTGGACTGGACGAACCGACTCCAATCCAGGATTAGTTATTTCTAGTTTTCTGCAGTAGTTAACTTACTGGCTATAGTGATAAAGATGGCCAGTAACATGACAGCGGGTACGGCGCAGTAGCTGGAGTTGGCCGCGGCCAGCGGCGCCAGGAGAAGCGCTCCGAGCGTCCACCGCGCGCCGCACGCCTCCCCGCCGCTCAGCGCGCCCAGCGCTTTGCTCATCTTGCTACGCTCGCTCCGCTCAGTCATGTTCGTGTTTCTGTAAAAGAATCACAAGCACATTATGTTCACTATACTCGTATTCATTTATTTTAAACTAGCTTTGGCCTGCGGCTTCGTTGGTGTTATGGTCGGAAATTATACCGTAGAGCATTTTAAATATACCCTATATACTCGGGGTTGCTCCCCAGTAATGAAATAATTTTCGGAATTGGGCCAGTAGTTCCGAAGATAATTTCCCCTTCATCTAAACTTTACGATATTCGCATAGATAAAACACAAGAAAAGCTTGTAAAAGTGTCTGGAAAAAATGATGCGCAATAATTAGCTACGGTCAAGTGTGGTTGACAGAAATAGAAAACTAAGGGCAAACGATAAACATGCAACACAAATACAAGTATTTTTGCTACTGTCGATGTTTTCAGCAGCCTTCAGGCTCTATCATAGCCACTTATGAGATAATGCGTTCAGATTACATGACTATCATTTCATAAAGCAAATAACGGTAATCTTATCAACAGTAATGCTGGAAAATTATATAGGTATCAGGCTTCCAATTTCTTTTAATACTTCTTGCATAGAGTTTCTTTGACATATCTGATGTTTATTCAAACCAAATTGGTTGAGCTCAGTGTTATTCGTTTTAGAAACGAAATATTTCAGGATTAAATTGAGTAATTTTAAAATTCGGGACTACGCTCCAAGGAAATCTATCTGCGAAATTCTTTGTTATGCAATTGTTAAGGGAATTAGATTTAATTCTAGCTTGTGTCTTATTTGAATCCAAATAAAACATAGTAAATTAGATAACTTACCATTGTCGCAGCACAACGTAATAACGGATAAACAGCGCTTTCAATAACAATCCAATTCCACATAAACTCACTACATTTTCAATAGATTTTCTTACAAAGCACACTTTTCACAAACGTTTTACGTAATTTTTTACTCTTGTGGCGTAAAATTTTGGAATTTGGTGGCTGTTTTAGCAGTGTGTGCCGGTAAATAAGGTCGTGTTTTCATGTTTATGCGACAAACGAGCAGGGCAGAAATATAGCTGACTCTTTTTTGTCTCACTCGCGATCGATACGTGGTATCGGTTGGGGTGACCATTCTCATGGAAAAAGGTTTCAAGCGTGGCATATTTTTTATTAAGGGTGTTATTAGAGTAAACTTTGTAGCTTTGTAGTTTTTAACATCAGTACGTACATTCTCGTCGTCATACTTGTAATTAACTCCCTGAAAATGTACAGATTGTTTTGTGGCAATACCTTGCATGCCACTAAAGCAAAGAGACTTTTGCCGAATTTCATCGTCTGTCATTCCAAACTTCATGCTAAAGGCTTGTATTGCTTTGAATTTCCCGAAATACTCCTATTGTATTGTAACTTTTATTGTATAAATAAATAAACGTTCTGATATCATAGTGAACGGTCCTCCACATTTATGGCCAATCTATGCTTGTCTAATGCCATCTAATTTACTAAGGCTTCCCTCTAAACGGTCTACTTGACGTGTAGGTAAACCTTGTTTGCTCAAATACAATGTACTTCCTACTAATGCCGAGTAGGTGTAGGTACCTTTTTTTTTTTTTTTTTGTATTGGAAATCATCAAATGACGGAGCGGAAGGGAGTGTCAGACTTGTACTGACTAAAACCCATCCATGTTCCTTCTTTGCCCTTTGTGTTCCAGGGCCGCGGTATCTCTTTCGAACAGTCCCGCAGAGGTGTAGGTACCTATACTGAATTCGCTGTAGATATATTCATGTTTGTCCTACATAGAATTTAGAAACAGAAGACAATCACTGAAATACTTTAGTACAATAGAAAAACGGGGATGACAAATATTCGGTATATAGCGGTGATTCCGGTTTCACCATGCATGATGCATATAATTACTTATAATGAAGTCAGTACTGAGACAAGTGACGAGACAAGGAAGGGCCAAATTAAACTTTATTGTTCGAGAAACTAGCTGAGGTCTCGAAAAATCTCACTTGCCACGTAATATGGGAATTTGCAAGCGTAAAAGGTTAATCCAATTATACGATCTGACTCAATGTTCCTCATTGCAGTTCACGGAAGACTTTACACGCGGCACATTGAAGTCATGATCGAGTTTCAGACAAACAATTTAATTGAAGCTTGTTAACAGTCTTGACAATGTGGATTATTTTATTGTTTGGAAAGTTCCTATCACGTATGTAATTAACAGACGAGTCGAAGTCTTTTTATAGAATCATGTTGTTGACATGTTCGCAACAGTATAGATACCAATGATACATGTGGGAACAATGCGAAGAAAACGCGCCAGGGATGCTTAAGATTATATTATAACTACGGTAGGAAGGCAATAATCAATTATGATTTAATGTCCGGTACTGTTGGGTTCATAGATCTCAAAGGTCTCGTTTGATTGCTGGTTGCAGTAATCTGTGCTTAAACTTCCGGTAGTTTTAGTACCGTCAACACGAAAGAGTTAGAAACAACTTTTTTAGACCTTTTAGACACTAAAACATGGTGTAATATTGTAATCTGATCAATGATCTGCTGATACTTAGCGTAGTCTAGCCAGAAGAACGTTGATGCCTTTTGTTTGGTGTGACTAGACAATTATTATGTGTTCAGTACCTCACCGAATTTAAACAATAACAAATAACTTTCACAAACGATATCAGTCTCATCGACAGCTCGTCTTTTTTTCTGATCGCACGTAAGTCGGTAAAAAATCAACGTTGTAGGAAAAATAACATAACATAACGCCTTTTAATCCCCGAAGGGTTAGTCAGAGATGTACCTAACAAGTACACCCACATTTCGCCAGTTATGTTTAAGTCCCATGTCACAAAAGCCGAGCCTATTGCCATCTGTAGGAAGAATAATCATAAATAAACTGTTCTTTTTCAATAACTATGGGCAAGATTAAAACATCAGATAATATGAAGACAGCAGACTGTCAGCAGCGGTAGCATATGCGAATAGAAAATAATTTCATCAGCGATGGTACAGCGCCAACAACAAAAGAGCCGCACATCTTATCTCCGTTAGAATAGAGCATTGTTCTCCCACAGCCATGTTACACAAAGAATCACAGATTATTAAATGCCTACACTGCTTTTAATTAAAACCACGTTAAAGGGGTAAAGCGAGTAAGCTCGTATATAATGGTTTTGGTCAGTTTTCATTTTGTATGAGAATTACACATAACATCACACTTATAATCCCCGAAGGGTGAGGCAGAAGTGTACCTAATAGTCCACCCATATTTCACAGTTAAGTTTTAGTCTTATGTATGTAATAGAGGACGAGCCTATTGCCATCAACCAGGCACAAATCCAGACTCTGTGGCTGCTACTGAGAAATTCCTGTTGGAAACACCCAATAACCCTTACCCGACCTGGGAATCGAACCCAAGACCTCATGCTCAGAATTACATATATATTGTTAAAATAATTTGTTTAAGATTTACGTAGTGTAACATGAGGGTTATATAATTAGATTGGAAGAAATAAGTTTCTGGGTTACTTTCAATTAAAGTAAGTAAGTAAGTATATTTATTTGCTTAAAATGTGGTATATACAGGTGTGTTATAAAAATGTTATAGAGCAGGACACATTTCCATTCAAAGTTCGGCTTAGCTAGATGAAAAGGTCAGTCTAGGAAAATTAATTAAGAAGCTTAAGTAGAAGGATGAGTTGTTTTTAACTTGAGTTGTAATCTGAAAAATTCAGTCTCATATTTTGCTGAACGTGAAAGTACTGTTTCGGTCTGTTACCCGCGACTTTCATCCACGTGAGATTATTATAATAATATTACTTCCATATTTGAATCGAATTTTGTTAACAATTTCAAGGGTTTTCATTTTTTTTGCACGGAACCATAAAATAAAAGTAAGTTACTCCTTATAACATCAGCTATCTGCCAGTAAAAGTCCCGTCACTCCCGTCCCGTCGGTCGAGCCATTTCGGAGATTTTCCGGAATAAACAGACAGACATACAAAAAATAAAAAAAATAAACGATTTTTTGTTATTTGTACTGTATTTACTTTCATATGCATTCAGCAAAAAGATGTTATTTTGAAATTACAAACAGACACTTCAATTTTATTTATTTGTAAGATGTATAGATAACAGTATAATTATCCACCAACACTTAATCAATTAAGGAAACTTTGTTCTAATAGATCTATCAGTTAATTCAATTTGTCTTGAAATACCATCAATTTGCCTCAAAAGGATCACTCCGGTCCAGATACATTAATTGACGAGTTAATTACACCGGCTGTCGAGTGCCTGTTCCAACAAGACGAAGTAGAAGTTTCTGTCATAATCCTACCTCTCGTCTGGACGCCCGCCGGGAAGAAAGTGAGTAGGCGTGTGTACATTATAAATGCTGGAATCGCAGCTATCCAGACATTCATCACAACAACTGAGCGCCCACAGGACGTCAACTGCGAACAATTTTTCGCTTTCTAGAATTTTCGCGTCTTTAAAAAGTTTATCGTTGTGTGTGACAATGAAGTTACAGTACGTGTGCTTTATTTTTGGAATTATTTTGTGTTCGATTGCAATGTACGAGGCGTTCCCGTTTCGAGCGGGAAATATTGACTATGTGAGTATACACAATTGTATAAAGTAATAATAAAGGTGTAGATATAGGTACACAAACAAAGGTTGGAAAGTCGTAGCGTGTAAAAAGTGCATACCGTGTAATTTATTAAAGCGCAAGTCATAAACCGCTTCAAAACATAGAACAGTTTGGTTTTATATTTAGAATTATACAGGGTGGAAGGGAAAGCGACGAGAAAACGGTTACCACGTATTCAGTACAACATTCTGAGCCCGGGGTCACAAAAAATTATTATCCGTTATTAAAAAAAAAGTAGAGAACAATACGTACACGGTCAAAACGTATGGAGCAGCTGATTTTTATTTAATATGTCTCTTCCGGTGTCTCTTCCACCCTGTATGTTGGCATAATATTTTTATGATAATGTAATAATTACTTTTCAGTATTAAACAAACCGAAGCACTTATGCAATAATTCTTAATATTTTTGTCAAACTTAGCGAAAGTTTTAAAAGTTTTCAGTTTGTAGTTTGAAACAGCGTACGTTTATTCAAGTTCATTAGTTAAAGTCTCCATCTCTATTTATCAACTGAAAGACGTACAGTAAGTGATAGCAATTAGCTGACCCACCTTTGCATAAATGGTTGAGATTTTTTAGAAAACCAATCGATAGATTTTTTATAATTCTTTTATATTTTATTTACTTTGCTGAAATAAATAAAATACAAAAGAATTATAAAATTCTATCGATTCGTTTTCTCAATCATTTATGTAACGGTGGGTCAGCTAATTGCTATCACTCACTGTACCTGCATTTAAAACCTAGCAATACTTGACCTTTGACGGGACTACTGATACATACAGGCAGCGAAGGGTTTCCGATTTAAAATGTAAGGTGTCTCTCACGTTCAAGCACTTGTCTAATACTTAAGTAGCCGATACGTTATTAGACGTTAACGATAATACCCATCTAAGCTGAAAAGGGAATATCCCAAAAATTATCACATTAATTTGAACTGGGTCATGTTTCAATGGCAAGCGTACCGTATATTATTGCATTAATCTACTTGCTGGGTGGCCTTTGACCAGTTCTGATCCTTCCCGGTATAACTTTAATATAAAAATAAAATAATTTACTTTTCCTATTGACTGACCTATAAATTAAGGATTAACATGATGTCTACGAAATCTCGTAGCACTGCTACGAAAAAAATAGGGCTTTCAAAAATTCGTAGCAGTTGCCTACGAAAAATAATTATTTTTTATAATATATTGCCTGCCCCATAATTCCGAAGTGCATAATTAAGTTAAAATAAGAAAAAAATAACCAACTGTGCGGTAAACATATTTACAAAAACAAGACTTTTTTTTTTAAAGTTGAACTTAGCTACCACAGTTGACCACTAAAACTTTGCAGGTCTCTGCATGGCACATTTGACTTATTAATGATATTCTATACGAGCTGTGTAACAATTATGCTAGGTACCTAAACAAAAAGCGTCTCTTTTCATATTTCTATCTGCTCTGCTGTGTAAAACTTACAGGCAAATACCGTGGGACACTCCGCATCAAGGATTGTTATTTTACTATAACTATTTCATTTGTTCCAGATGGAAGCAATTCGTCGCATGCAGCAGATTCCTCAGTGGCACTGCATGAGGTACAGGAAGTTCCAGCTGCACGGCCACTGCAGCCGCTGGCTTCTTACGCGGCGGACCTGATACACGGGAATCTCGCATAGGCGTTGGAGGTCTTGAAGATGATTTTATGAGTCGACTGCGAAATACGTTTGTCACCTTTTCGGAATATAACCTACTTTAAAATTTTATGAATTGATGATTGCGAAATACTATGTAGTTTGTGCGTCAGACTTGGGAAAGACGCCAGTTATTTAACACTTATGGAATGTCTACGTGTTTATTTCAAGGACGTAATTGATTGTCTCAGCTAGCGATCTCAGCATTTTGACGAGGAACTAGAATATCTAATTCTCTACTAGATTTTCGCAACATACGTCATCTACCATTCATTATTTATGATGAATATGTTGGTCTTAATTGAGACACATTTTGTAAAAGTTACATATCTCATGAACTTTTTATTGACTTTCGAAATTATTGACTGAACTAGGGACCTTTCATTATTTCTTAATGTTAATAACTTTACACTCTTTGCTATTTCATCAAAGTAGTAGACATGATATTTACTAAATGTATTTTAACTATATTTAAAGATGTATGCCATCATTTTCATGGCTGGCGAATTTTAGGGGTGTTTTAAAAATGTATTCTATATTGTGAATGGATTTAAAACTTGACGAAATTATAGCAAAGTTCGGTTTGTCCTAGAGCTTTTGGAGATTATGGGCACTAACTTTTGTAATTAAAATGTTAAAAAAAAACACTATTTAAGCGTCGAATTTATGGTAACTAAGTTTTATAAAGTTAAGTACCTCTTTAGTTAAAGATTACCGTATCACCAATACCAATTTTGGTTTGATTATGTAATCTTTTTAATTTATATTAAGATGGAAAAGATTACTTTACTGAAAGGGGAAGTCATACCTACTAATAGATGTTATCACAGATTGTTAACAACTTATGTAATAAAGTGCAAATAGATTAGAAAATAACACATTCTCTTGCAAAAGAAATAGTGTCTTTTTTAACAACAATAATTTTACAAATTATTTTAGTTACAAAAGATGTTCGTTGGCCTAAATAGTTAAAACTCAACAAGAAAATAAAATAACACTAAACAAAAAAAAATTACAAAAATCTAATCTATTTACTCGTAAAAACACAAATAAAGGTTGAGGTCACGCTGTACTGTTAACAGCGAAAGTATTTTTAAGATAGACCTTTCACTGTGTGATGAAGAGACCTTTGGGGTCATCTGTGGTGGAGCTGTTTTCTTTAAAACCTGGTGATTTTGGTATGGCTGTGCCATTTTCTTACTAACATAGCATATATACCACAGAGCACGGTTATACCTCGACCCATTCTCTTCTGCCTCAATATTGCGCCAGCACTGAGCAAAGTCTGCTCTTAGATTAATAATGACGTGCTTGCAACACCGCTGCGCGTAACCAGTGTGATCCCAACCTAACTTGTTTAAGTACTTATAATATAACTTATCAGTATTATCTACTTTTATGATTATCTAATAAATAATAATATTTAGCAAAGTAAAAATAATTATTGTAGGTAGTAGTATTTAGTAGAGTAGTTACTCATTCTGTTGTTACTAAAAATAAAGACATTTGTCGGAATATTTGTTCTTTTTTTCATTTGACCCTACAATTTAAAAAGTTACATTCGAATCAGATAAAAACTGACCCTTAGAAGTTACTCAACACACGTCCTTAAAGCCGCATCTGTCAAGTATAATTGAGCACAAATTATACGAGATGGGCTGTCTGTAGAGAGCAATGGGCTCTTACATCGAGTCTAACCGATGGCTTCCTGTACCGACTGGTAACTGGGCCACTCCCAGAAAGTGCACACACTTCTATTTGAGCACTCGGTGACTGGACCATTTCGTAATGAAGTACCTGTGAATCATGTTACGTTATAGTGCTGTAACATTTAAGAAGTAACGTGGTAAAGTAAGAGTACCTGCTCTTAGTTCATCTGATATACCTAACCGTAATCTGACGCAACAAGGAAATGCATTCAATTTGTTGCTGAAATGTCATCTGCAAATGAACGTTAAGTGGATGAAGTTATAATAATAATTGCATTGCGATTAGGAAACATTTATTCAGAAAAGATAAACTTTTTCAATAATAAATAACCACAAAGCGAAAAAAGCAATTTCGCGAGGAGTGCGTAACAAGCGCAGGTAACAAGGTTCACATATATATATGTTATTTTGAATCCGCTTATTTTATGAATACAAAGCTGCTAAGTAAAAAGAATGAAAACCCAACGTGTTTTATATTTTCATATTTATCACGTGGCTGCCTTTAACTCTTATCAGAGAAAACTTTGAAGAACTCCATTAATGTAAACATTAACAGTTATTTGGGCTTACTTAGAGTATTATATTACATCTTTTGATAGAATGTAGGGACCCCACTTGTAACATAAGCTTCATCAGTCATAGTATTACGTGGTACGATTTCCTCGAGTACAGGCAGTTCTTGCACGACGGGTGTGCCTCTCGGTTCGACAACCACAATATTTTCTGTCTTCTTTCTTTCCATTAAGATATTGCTGATGAAGCGAACAGTGAAGAACAAAAAGAGCTCGACGAAGCTGAGCAAGCTGGCTCCGACGAATAGTCCTGTCGTACCTCCAATGGACACTAAAAAGTTTTCAGAAATTTTTGTTACATCGCTGTAAAAGCCATAAAAAGAAAGCCTTTTCCCAACTATGTTGGGGTGGGCTTCTAATTCCAGTTCCGTATGCAGCTGAATACCAGTGAGCGAGCTCGAAAATCTTTGCAGTCCACATAAGGTAGGATAGATTTTCTTTTGACCATTCATACAGTAATAGGAGATAACTATGTAGGTCCTCTGTCGGCCAATGCTGAAAGTAATCAGTCAAGAGAATGCAAGAACGAACGAAGCGAGCTCGATATTTTTTGCACATGGTAAGTTTGTCAAGTTGTACAGAATGAAGGAAGCAGAGGAGACTTGCGCGAGCAAACTGCTTGCGAAAATTTTTGGCATTCCGACTCGGATACGTTTGGTTTCTCTATATTTCGGGGGGGAGGGCCTGCCTACGGCCCTGGCCTACCCGACCTCTATAACCCAGTTAGTACTGGGTAATACGATACCACTTGGTAAAACTGGTAGTCAGACTTTGGACCACTGACTACCTGTAACGACTGTCAAAGATCTACAATCGACAGCCGGGACCAACGGCTTAACGAGACACGGAAGAAACTCGGTATGTGTGGTCGGTCGGTATGTATGGGTGCGAGCACCTCGAAAAAATAAAAGCACTGATTACATATATTTACCAACTAAATCAAGCTGACTCCTAACAATATTTCTCTTGAATCTTTCAGTAGGTAAATAAGCGAGAACAACTTCAACGCGCGCCTTTTTTTTGTGTGCCTTGCCTTTAACCCTGAAACAATAATGGCCGGTAAGAAATAAAACAAAAACCAGCGCCCTCTAAACAAACTGATAAATAAATGGTAATGGTGAAAATGAAAGCTTCGTAAAATAAACAAATAGAGATAACCTATATTTTAAAATTCTGACTGGGACTTTATTTTTTACACATGATATATACTATGGTGCTAATATTCGTAAGGAGTTGAGTTATAGTCTATACTAATATTAAAAGGGGTACAACTGCAACCTGCTTTATGGCAATGTCTTTTGTAAGAATTGATGTAGGGGGTAATCGTTAAAACTACTGGTCCGATTCTAAAATCTTTCACAAATGTTATAGCTACAATATCTCCGAGTGTCATAGCCTATTCCTGTGGGATAGTGTTCGACTATAACGGGAGCGAAGCCGTGGGCAATAGCTAGTGATAAAGAAAATAACTTGGATGTTGGAAATGTCGTATGTGCATGATTCCAAAAAGATCTTACGGGGAAGTGACATCTTTGATAATGGTGATCTCCGTTTCATCACAGGATGGCAGACAATTGCAAGAAAGCCCAGGGCGATTTGCCCAGGATGGCTTCAGGGTAGTCAAGTGACTTGACAGTGTGTTGAGACAGGCCATTCCTGATAGATTGCATCGGGTTTCTTCAGCTGAAAGCATTGTGAATGTTTATGTCTACTACACAAACTTTCTATTGTGATACTTGCGAAAGTAAAGGCGCTCCTTCACCGAGAGCTTTGCCTGTAATGTTCAGATTCGACAATTACAGCAGTGAGTGACGACAACCGAGCAACGTAACCTGTAACGATACAGTTTGTAACAGTCACTTGTTTCTGTCCAAAATCGAATCTTGATACGTCACAGGCGAATGCTCCGGCAAAGGAGTACCTTAAAATAAAAGTAACCTGTTCCGATCTTAACAGTCGTTTAAAGATCAAGTAATGTGCGCTACTTACTTGCTAAACAAGTTCTTAGATTACGGTAATAATTAGATAGTACTTCGTTATATAACAAACCAGTATCTACCACAGTACAGCTGCCAATTGCTTCGGCAATAAACGGTCCTACGCAAAATGAGACGGACTTGTAGACTGAAAGGAGCGTTTCATCATCTCCCTTTTGTTACGCCATGATGGAATATATCCACCAGCCGAAGTTGACGGCCACAGATCATGATTAGATAGCAAGTGTTCAAGATACAAGTCTCTGAGAAAATACAAATATGATGTGGAAGTGGTCAAAGTGAATGAAAATTGACTCACTGGTGCCCAAAATAAAGTGGTCGTTGCATTGACAGTTTTCAAGTTGTGCCTGCTTACGGCACAGAACAGTGCAGGCGCTGTACGAGTAGTGAGGATACAGCCCCCCTTCGTTCTCGTGGTGGAACCGGCAGGCTCGCTGCTCCGGCGTCGTCTCCGTAATCATGGGATCGTTCTCTATGTTGCGCACTGACAGGATACGGCTGTGTAAAAAACAATTTAGAAATCGTTTAAGTTCTCAGGTGCAACAGTTTTTAATAGTGGTTCTTAAACTCGTTGTTTACACTTCCTACCTACTTCAACAGCACTATCTTTTTAGATTGTCTTAATTTGGTGTCAAACAATTGTTTTTAACTTAGGTTATGCTAAATAAATAAGTGACTATTCAATTTCATTATTCTTTACGTACCGATAAATGTAGCCAGGTTGTATCTTTAATGTAGAAGAATGCAGTGTAGTCACAGTTGGTACTTCATCCTCTCCCAGGGTATACATCTACATGAAACAGTTTATTTAAAATCTATGTAGTAAGATTTTCAGATTTCAGACCGATCGCTTCGCCTTAACGACTTTTCAAAATATTACAGCGTACCTACCATTGTTGTCAAAAATGCATCGAATTTTATAACTCCCCGCATATTTTGCAAATTATTCACCATTGGGTATGGGTGAGGTTCTCTGAAACAATGGTAGACAAATAAGGGATAGTTTCTTTAGTTTTTATCATAGACTAGGACCCGCCCTTGCTTCTCACGGCGCCACCTATCGCGTCCAAAACTATTTTTAGTGTAGCCTATATTTTAAGTTAAGCATCCAGCAGTAGAGCGGTGAAAATTGCGTTAAAATGCATGCATTAGTTTTTGCACGATGCGCGTATAAACATAGAGACCTCTGGATTTGGCTTCTGTTACTCTGTATATAAAAATATTTTTTTTTCAATATCTTCAATGTACAGACATCGGCCTGATACAATTTTATTGTTTTTATTATAGATAACACTACTTACTTTGTTTGTATGGAATTCAAAATGAAACATGGTCCTATGTCAGTCTCTATGGGTTGGAAATATTCACAACACGGAAATTCCACATCATTGTAAGTACAATTCTTTATAATCTTGGTGCAGTCGCTTCGCACAAGACTGGCGTAGTAGCTGTAGTTGGACTTGGGGCACAGAGGATCAGGATCGGGGTTCAGGTAGCAGGTGCCGACTAGAACGTAGGTAACGCCACGAAAGTAGACTATCTCCTTAAGCGCATCCTCTAAATCCAATAGATGACCGGGAGGCCAAATTCTGTAAACCAAACCACAGTTACATAATATTCCACGGCGTAAGAAAAATCTTGGACAATTATTTTCCGAAGAAAAACTTACGTATCAGACACGTTGAATATTTTATTGTTATTAGCTGTTTCACAAATGGCTACAGTGGGCATCTTCGTTTCCCAGTCAATGTAGGTGGTCTCCAAGCCGAAGCTGATGGGGCTTAAGAGGAAAGCCTCAAATGCCGAGATGATGAGGAGCGCAGACCCGTACCATGATAGGATTACTAGCACCAGCCAGAATATCCTGTTGAAATATTGCTAAAGGTTAGAATCTAATTTTACATGGTTGGTTCCTTTTTTTTCGTTTTTACGTTCTCATAGATAATAAAAGTCGATTGACCTACTGCGGCGCCTTACCTTTCAGTCACATGTAAATTCTCATCTGCAATATAATGTATACCAGCAAACGTACAATTAGCGCAATAATCTTTGATTAACTCCTTACATATTGTTGTTTTTGTTTTAGACATTCTGGAAATTGTTTTATTCTTTATTTAAACAGGTCCTTTAACGGTCACGGCTGATGAACGTATTATGGTCATTAAAAAGTAATACCAGTAGTGGTTCATGTTGTGCAAATGCTGTGAATTATTAATAATTAATTATGTAGGATTATGAAATGTCATGATTATACAGCGCAACAACGAATGCCTAGCGTCCAAGGTCACTTCGTCCATTTGGAATAAAACAACCTTGTGTATGTAATTGTTTTGTTTATTTTCAACAATGGCGGTTCACATTAGAAAATCAACAAGCACACAAAATAATAATGGTTTTCAAACAATATTGCACTCAATACAATTACAAGTGGCACTTTACACTAACGATGTTTAAGTACTTATAAGTATATTTACACAATTAAATCTATCTTAGTCTGGTAAATATATTAGATAGGATAATTGGACCCAGTAACTTTTGAGAGGGGTCATCGTTCTCCTGTATAACATAAATCTTCAATCAACACAACCATGAAGGGTCAGCTGGTGGAATCACTTGAATAAAGCTGTTTAGGTTTTGATAAAATCTTTCACATAGTCGTCTCGTCGACTACTATAAGACGTCACTTATGAGTAACTTTTACCCTATTTTTTTTGGAAACCCTTGAATACATAATATAATAAACTCTAGATAACATATAAAACTACAAGTATTGTAAGAGATCTTGGTTGGGGAAGTATGATGAATCATAAATATGTTGTTCGTTCCACTCTTCAGGCCAAGTTACAGGGATGTGGTTGTTATGATGACCTCCTTCCGATGGTGGAAACCTTCTTCTTGGTATCAGGCCCGCGTGAGTGAGGATTTTATATATTTCTTTGCGTGACACGTCGTGAGCATCTCGTGCGTAAACCTTGAAAGTAAATATTTAATAGTCAAAGTGATGTTACCGTGAACCGGTTTGCTAAATAAATGATGAAGCGTTTTAGGCAAAATTATGTAGGAATGTCATAAACAAAATGAGAGACGAATATCTTAGAAAGTCAAAATTCTTCCCCCAAAGCACTGAATGGGAAAACTACATAACACTACTACTGCAATCTCGGGAGCGATCAACCAGGCACAAATGCAGATTCTGGGCAGCTATTGAGTTCCAGATAAAAAAAGCCTAATAACACCTGGCCCAAACTGGGAATCAGAAATCGAAGACTCGAGCAGTAGCGTTAGCAACGAGGCAGTCAATTCAGTTAGTTTATTGTTGACGAATTGGTTCACATCGCAGCCTAAATCAGCGATATGTACACCTCATTGGGTCACTCAGAAATTTTTAAATTAATGACGTTTTTATTTTTATTTTGATCCTCACTACACTCATTAGGAATATCTCATGTATCGTGGGTGCATGCATACGCAAACAGCCAGACCCGCAACAAATACCTGAAGGCCATACAAATATTTGTTCCACGGGGGAATCGAACCCGCGACACGCAGCACAGCAGCCAATCACTCAGCCAGTGCCGCAACCGTGTGAGTGAGAGATAGAATTGAGTTCTTACCAGATTCTCTCCTTTATGCAACAGGCTCGTCAGAGGCAGAATTTGCAGTAGATGAGGGTTGCGCAACGCTGGACTTCGCTGTGAAGGGTGCAAGCGTTCTTCTTCCCGTCTCACTTGCAGAACATCAGGGTGTGGAGGCGGCAGGCACCTCACTAGGCATGTGCATGTTGCTAGCAGGAGTACCAATGACTTCATTGTTAATAACTGTAAATGTATGGAAAAACAAGGAGTAGTTTAATTTAGAAACATGTGTATTTCCAGCTTACGCATCTGAAACATATTGGCTTCAATCTCAGACTAACGATACAGGTGACCCGTGACCAGTTAATATGACAAATGAAAGTTCAAAAACATAAGCAGTCATTAGATTAGGCAGGTGGGTACATCTATACTAATATTATAAAGAGATAAGATTTGTTTGTAAGTTTGTATGTAGGGGGTAATCTCCGGAGCTAATGATCCAATTCTAAAAATTCTTTCACGAGCAGAAAGCTACATTATTCGTGGGTGCTATAGGCTATAAATTATATTTATATCATGAATATTAGTCGAGCAATCATGATTTTTGCGGACGAAGTCACGGGCGAAATGCTAGTATATAAATAATTACGTAATCTTATATTTGAACAATGCATTCTTTCGTATAAGTAAGTGAAGAGGCGCATTATTTTGTCATGACCATGTCAACTGCTTTTGAATTATTTACGGTGACATGTCTAACCTGACAAGTCTCCCGTAAATTATGACGCGAGACTTGTCTTGCTACTCAAAACGTTGTAAAGTTAAAGTTTCCATTCATTAAATGGTGTTCAACACCGTCTGTCATGGCAGACTTTGTATTTACTTCTTCCTATAATTTCACACATTGTCCAAACGAAGAAATTGTGAAACGGTCAAAACAAAACGCAATAGAGGAATTCTCAATATTGTAAACAATTATATAAATCTAGCTACGGTATGGAATAGGAAAGATGCTCCACAAAAGCATAGGTAGATTATTTTCCTTACGATTCCATTTCGTAAACACATCGATCATTTCTTGACGTGTAAATAGGTAGGTACAACTAAAGTAATTTTACAAACACATGCAACTATTGCACTTGACCCTAATAAATAACTGTTACTGGGTACGACAAGTAATCGTAAGAGCAATCTACGGCTGACGGCTGACCGTTACCAACACACACGTGCTTTCGGACAATGCTTCAAGGTCGGAGAATCAAAACATAACATACTTTCAAACCATCGTTGGATTCAACGGACAATTCAATCGTAGTCGTTGGTCAATGTTCGAGAACATACATAGTATCTCATAGTTCTCATACCTTTTACCTTACGAGACTGTAATAACACAAACCGCGTAAAATAGAATGGATGTTGGACGATCTTATTTGCTGTCGTTACTGTATTGCTACAAAACTAACAAAACAGACCTGTCAGCAATGAAAATGTTAAGCAACGAACTGTTGTTTTGTTTTTTTTTGGTTTGGCAACTCAAAATGTATGTTATTGCCAAACATGACTCGGCAAATTTTAATGTATCTAATCTGCAGGGAATGCACGATTCATTTCATTCCGAAGGTTGCCACATAGGTCAACAATGGCTAGGCATAGCTGACTTGTGTTAACAAATGTTTGCACTCTGGGCCGTGCACTTTGAACGAAGAGGTTACCTAACACTATTTAAAGAGTTTTGACCCTGTGTTCATAGTTACTAACCCGATCAAAGGACATAAACGTACAAAAGGAATGTTCATGCTTAGATTGGAGCACAGGATTCATTGAGCAAGAATTACCATTGAGCATTTAACAGAGATAGAATAAACATAGATTAAATTAAGAACGTGCACAACAAAAACATGTACATAAAGAAATACATGAGAGCTAATAATAGTTTTTAGGCGATATTTATTCATTCATAACATAAATAGAGTTTATAGTTTATGATCTTTAAATTTGAATGGTGATCGTACCTACAACTCCACCAGGTAAAAACTAGACAACTGTCAGTCGCATGTGAGTCGTGATACAACGATAAAAAACAGTAATAAACCATCTGGTCAAAAATAATTAAAAGTGAAAGATTGCATTTTTATTTTCTTACTAAAGACATCAACGCCCATAAACAATTAATTTTTATGTCCAGTTTTCTTGGTGGAGTAGCACCTCATTAAGTAAGTATTTTAATACAATAATGTGGCATAAAAAAAAAACTAAAAAACACTTACATGAAAAAATATGTGTATCCTTTTTAATCAAACACAATGTGCCAAAAACGGTTTTTCAAATATTTGTCACAAATATCATCCAACACTCCACTATATATAGTCCAGAACAACAAAAAAAAAACTTCGTAATTATAAATACTGCAGTAAGTATCTATCGAAGCTGGTGTCTTCGAGTGAGGCTGACCAACATTTGCGATGAGGAATCGCCAAGAGAACGGTTACCGGCGCCTGAGACCCACCTCCACCGCGGGTGTTGCACCTAACCTTGGCTATCATAATATTATGACAACTATGTGCTATTCCAAAACAAGTTATGTGATGATACGCTGTTTGAGCACCCTATTAAAAGTTTTCCAAGATATACTCGTATAGTGTTTTTTTCTTTCTATAACTTTCAATTTAAAAAAAAAGTTGCAAAGAAGTCATTTAATTAAAGATAGATTACACCTTCAGGGATATTTTAACTGGGCTACGTAATGAATATAACTAGAGAACTAAAAAAACAATTAATAAGTTCACGACGATGTTGCAGTAGCGTGAAAAATAACGCTCTTGTTTTCTTTGCCTTACGAATAAAAAAAAAAACCTTTGACAAAAGTAAAAAAAAAAAAATATCGTATTTCGGTTAAGATTCCTATTTCAAATATACAAGTAAATAAAACAACAATATTTTATTGCTGGCAATGTACAGTCACGATGTAAGTATTGATCCTTACTTAATTTTTGAAGTGATAATGTAGAACGATGACTCATCTAAATGAATTGCAAAATCTTAACAAACCGATAATCCTTTTATATTTAAATAAGAAAATTCATTGCCGTTCGTTAATTTTGATATTCAAGGAGGTTGCGCTCTACTAACTTGTAAAATAATTACAATTATTTTTGCATCGAAGGTTTTCACGTGATAGTTGAAAAAGGAAGACGTTCTTTTTTCAGTGATAGTCATTAAAATCTCCCACAACTATTGCCCATAACTGTGCCACTAATTGAGTGAACATCATGACATATGTTAATTTAATTGAATCGAACTTTAAACCTCTTGATCGTAACCCAACTGTTAGGCTGTTCATTTAATAAAAAAACCCTATAATAAAGCTCAAAAGCTAAAAAATAATTGTTATGGCCATATATCATTCTATGATAACAGCTTGTTAAAATTATAACGCTTTGCTATGCAGTAGTATTGTTTACTTAGGTACGTGAAAATATCGTGTTTAGCGTGCATTGCATTTATTTTTCAGGTAGGTTAGACTAGCATGTAACATGCAAGCAAACACTATTACCTGAAGTACGTAAGGTTAATTGTTAAAACGAATACATAATTTATGTATCACCAGAGCTTATACCTTTCTACGTGAGTAGTTGATTTTATTCAGCATGACAGGTTTAAAGTGTGTAAATTTAATGCTAATATTGCTAATAAACGTAAAAGTGTTGCGGCTTTTAATGTCATTCGTATTTATTCATTTGAAATTACAAATTACTCTGTTGCGAGACTTAAAATCAAAGGTAAGCAATGAAATCGCAATTAATAGTATTTCAAAATAATTTTATATCTCTTTAAGTAAAGTTACGCACCTGTGTAATTTTCGTCTGATGTAATGCAACTGGCTTGTCATAGTAAATAGTTTGGCAAATATTTTTTTAAGTTCAAAAGCTGTCCATGCAGGGCTAATCGAAAGCGTCGCAAACTTGGAATGCCACGCCACTGACAAATTGCGTATTTAGACCTTAGTTTGGAAGGAAGATGTCTGATCATAATACGAAATGCAGATAGTTATTTCAATATTTTTGAAGATTTTCCTGCTGTTTAATGCAACACTAACGTACGTTGAGACTTTTAAGAGCTGCGAACTAGAGCCACATGCACCTGTACAAGATGATTCGTCAAACAAGCTTGCTTGATTGACGAATCATCTTATACAGGTGCAATAATGTTTAGAAAAGTTTATAGTTGAACACATGCCCGTCGTTAGTCGTTACAGATAGTCAGTGGCCCGAAAGTCTGACAACCAGTCTTACCAAGGGGTATCCTATTACCTAGTACTAACTAGGTTGTGGAGGTCAGATAGGCAGTCGCTCCAAGTAAGTTAGACTGGAAGCCGACTCCAACATATTTGGGTAAAGGCTAAGCAGTTGATGAAGACAGTACCTCAGTTACAGCAACAAAAAACAAACTAAATTTTGTTCTGACGCAATTATTAGTCAGTACGTCAGTCCCAGACGACGATCTACAAAAGTTTGACAGGTGTCACTTGAGTTCGATCTCTTGTCGTCCGCATCACTATAGGAGAGTGAATGAAAATCATTTTACCTTTAGGCAGAAGCAGAATACTACCCACAAAAATAACTAATAACGACTCTACAATAATAGACAGGTATGTCCCAATTATTAAAAAAAAAAAATAAGGCTCGAAACGAATGTGGTGATGAGTAAATAATTAATAGAGTCAAAATCTATTTATATTACTAAAATATTATAATAACATGTGTAATCTGAATCGGAATGTTACGCATAACAGTTACATTGTCTCATGCAGATTAGTTTACGCAAGAGCGCGTGACCAACGGAGCCTGCGCGGGCGCCGGCCGCCGGCGCCTTTCTGACGAGATGGGGAAAGGACGTCAATAGTGACCACCTGACCAGATTCTGTGGATGTAATAACATGTGTTGGTAATGTTACAATTATTTTGACGTAATTTCTGCCCGACTGTAGATTTAGTTCACAAACTATTGCATGAGTTCAAAGTGTTGAACGTTGACTTTGAACCATGTTTCGCTGTCGTAGCTTTAAGGTAACAGAAATAATGTAGGAAAATGGGTTAGTAGTCATTGTAAGCAGATTCTGGATACACAGTACCGCAGTAAAAGTACAAAAAAACTTTTATTGCTTTCTCTCTCTTTCTTTTTTAATTATTTTCTCTTTTTGAGACCAAAAATTGTTTGAACCTAGAATGCTAAGAATTATTTTGGAAAAGAGTCTAGCAATTATATACTTAGTGCCTACGGGGCTTTTACAAAGCAATCTTACCCATCTTGTTTTGAACGACAAACATGAAACAGATATTTTAATTATTGCAATATATATAAAAAAGTTAAATTCCACGCATTATAAGTGAATGTGGGCGGAATCGGAGATGGTCGAATTGTTTGGCAATGGGTTTTGCAATTATGTTGCGAGTTCGATCGAAATGCCTACACCTATGACGGTAAAAGATGGCCTATCTGTAGTCATGTGACTAGGTTTCGTCAATGTTATTTTCCAGTTTAATTTAAACCATTATTTTTCTAGGCCAGGCCATTACGTGTGGTGTTACGCGAATGGATAAAATAACAAATGAGTATATAAGAGGAAGTCTGAAAGTGGCGCCGGAGCCTGAAAAGTTGTGTGGTAATCGGTTGTCGTGGTATGGTGTACTTGTGATGCGGAGGAATGAGGAAAATGTCGTGAGGAAAGTTTTGATTATGAATGTGGATGGATATAAATATGAGTAGAGGAAGACCAAAGAAACGATGGATGGACTGTTTAAATAATGATATGGCAAGAAAGGAGGTGTCTGATGAGATGACAAGTAATAGAGAAGTATGGAAGAAGAAGACATGCTGCGCCGACCCCAAATGAATTGGGATAAGGACAAGAGAATGATGATGATTTTTCGAGGCCAGCCATTCTTGCAATAACCATAACGTCTGCTAAAGGCAGAATTACTCATAAACCGATCTTGGATCGAGATTTTTAAAATACTTGTTTTGTGTTGTTGTTTTCCATCGACATAAAAGTATAAAAGTACAGCTATGAATCATATTTTATCGTTTTCAAATCAATATACACTAATATACGAGAAGAATCGATAAATCACAGCAATTAACCTCACATCAAAGCTTGATGTTATCTTCAAATAGAATATTTAACAACTGCTATTTACTTTCCCATTGAAATTTAAAAACAAATTAGACTCATTGCTTGGCTAGGCTAGTTCTCGTTAAAATTGTTTGTTAAATTTAAAAAATAAAACCAGTCAAACCGGGCGTATAATGGATAGAAATTCACAAAGTTCGTATGATTTTGCTTATCGACGTCGCTTACGCAGGAGAGCTCCGGAACCTAACCAACTTGATATCCTGAAGGCGAGTATGAAGACTGTCAGCAAGGAGTATTGCGAGGAATCTTCCATTTGCGGGCTGAAGCACCTTGTTGACCAAAATACTCCGTTCATTGAAAGGTATGTGGTCATAATACGTGGGAGTAACTCTGCGGAATTTGTGGGTAAGTACTTGGATTATTGCTCGTTACTGACTTGCAGATAAACTTGTCATGAACTTGTTCTGCTGGGTCTCGTAAGGTGTGTTACTTACCGCAATTACTAATATCTTAAAGTGGAAAGGCTTGTTTATTACATAACTTGAGATAAGTTAAGGTAGAAACCATAAATCATACAATTAAATTAGAAAATAGGCATAAAACTGCATAAGTTACTATACTTTTGTAACGCCTGTCAGCGTCTTTATTATGTCTATCGTCTTTATTGGATAACTGTCATTTCTGTTGTTAGAATCTAAATATGTTTTTATTTCACCAATTTTTGTTTCAATTTCTAGCTCTACATTAAATTGTGTCCGTACCGAAGCTGAAGGACGACTACTTAATTGAGCTACTTTGTTAACAGAATCATTTGGATCATAACACTAGTGGTTGGCCTCATCTGCTCAATATCCTTGGTTTGGCTGACATTCGAGAAGTACTATAGCGCGCCGCTGGTGACCACACAGTTGCCCGAGGGTCTGTCCGTCAATAAGATCATATTCCCTGCCGTCGGCATCTGCTCAAACAACAGAATCAGCAAACGAGCTGCAGCGGAACTCGCCAAGAAATTGTAAGATGACGATCTATAATACGATGATATTCTTTTATGGTATAAGTGTCCAAAAGAAATAGCAATAATCACCAAGGTTTGGAGGACACAATTTTTAGCATCCAAGAAAGCTGCTGTCCTGTATCTATTGTCGGCTTTGTTAATAATTAAGTAGGTAGGTAGGTAACTCTATTTTCCACAGCGTGGAATTTTTCAGCCTCATCTACGAGTCTCAAGCACCAAATGATAAATCATTACCTAACGTAGCTCGAAAATTATGATTTGTTGTAGTTTCATTAAAATTCGTTTTTTGTTAATTAGGACACTATACGGGGTGTAAACGGACCCTTCACGAAGCCGTCAAACAAGCATTCAGTACATCAAACTAAGTAACTCTACGCAAAAATTATTGCTGTCAAACGACTTTGTTTTTTGGGGTGAAAATCACGTTTTACGGCAGGACTCAATGTAACACACTCAGTCGTGGAGGTATTTTAAGTAAAGCTATAACATTGAAAACTGGTATTTAAAAAAAAAACTTGTGAAAAAGTTAGAACTTTGAACCCCAATATCTCCGTAACTGAAAGTTTCCCCGGTATGGTCTAGAAGAGATACCGCAGCCCTGGGACCCAAAGGGCAAAGAAGGAACATGGATGGGTTTTAGTCAGTACAAGTCTGACACTCCCTTCCGCTCCGCCCAGAGCGGTGGGGGGGGGGTCATTTGATGATTTCCCATCCTAAAAAATAAAAAAAAAGGTATGGTCTAGAACCAAAAAATTATCGCAATGACGGCGACAACAAGTGCCTTTCGGCTTCGTTAAGGGTACTATTACACCCTTTATAGGATCATACAAATATTGTTCCCATATGTATATTGTCCTAGTTTGGTATTTTTCTGTTTATCATAGATATATTGTTACTTTGCAGACTGAAAGCGGAGCGAAACAAAAATTACACTGAGAAAGATATGATGTCCCTTCTCTTCGGGCTCGGACAGTTTTACGGGCTAGGTGCAGTCAACTACAACAACGTGTCGCCAATGCAACTGCACGACGCTTTAGGCGAATATGATGTTCATGAGCTGATGCGGAATGTACGTCTTTATATCGACTAGGGAATGATAAATAAACTAATGTCTACCTTTAGAGTTCATTTACTAGCATCCATTGCTTTTTTAGTACTTCTTAACCCACAGCGAAAAGCGATAAATTTAATTTCGATGTGTATAGCAACCAAGGAATGCAGTTACTAAATACAATACGCAATCAAAGTTAAAGTAAAGTTCTATTTAGATTTACGAGTATAAATAAATATTGATTCCAACCATACAAAGTAAGTCTGTTTGCTTTAACATTAACATAACGTATGTTGACTGCAGTTAACACCTCGTTGCGAAGATCTATTGGTTCGCTGCGTTTGGAACACAGAGCCCAGGAATTGTCTAGATTTGTTTGATTTTCGTCTCACTATGAACGGCTACTGCTGCACATTTAACTATTTGCGAATCTACGATACTTTGTTCCAAAGGTAATTTATATCCGATCCAATATTAAAATATTTATTGAGTGATAAATTATCTGTTAACAAAGTTAATTTTGTTTGCAGCAAAACCATTAACACAAGAAGCATTGATATGTACAAGTATGGCAACAAATCGTTCTTTGATTTCGATCAGGGACTCAAAGTATTGTTACGACTCAATGAGAGTGATGATTTCTTCTACAATATACCGTTGAAAGGAGCTCAGGTATTGGTTTATTTATTTTTGAATAATATGTTTGGGCGGAACTTGTGTAGATTAATAAATGCGACCATTTTTGCAGCTTCAGTTCTCAGATGCATATGACTTCCCTGATTCACCAAGTGGAAGCTTCGCCATGCAAATCATTAGTCCCCGTGTAGAAGTAAGCATAAATATCAAAAATCCTTTAAAACCTTAGCACGCATCATGAAATATATTTAGTCGTCAGCTCAATGAGTTGTAAAAATGACTTTCCACTACGATAAACCCATTCGCACGACTGAGCACCGCTTTAAGGTGTATTCTTTAAAACTCATTCATGTGTAAGTTTAACGTTATAGATGACGGTGATGGTAACAGCTAGTTTCACAGAAGCGTCTAGAGACATCCAGCACGTGCCAATAAAATTGAGGAAATGTAGATTCTATGACGAGTCGTCGTATCTCCCGTTCTACACGTATAGCGACTGCATGCTCAAATGTAGAATGCATTTTCTGTTGGACAATTGTAACTGCACGCCGTTCAATATGCCGAAGATGAGCACTGCTAGAACGTGTGACATGAAAGATGTGCCCTGCCTTAGGACTTATTACTGTAAGTATTTCATGACTCTTGATAAAATTAATATTTGAGTGCATCCATCATAATTTTATTGAGTGAGGCAGCGTGTTGAAATATGGATGACACCACGACCAGCGTGTTGAAATATGGATGATAAGAAACCTGTGTCCTGATTGGGCTAGGCTGCCCGTGAGTGCCTTAAACGCCGGAAAGTCCTGTACAGTAACATCAAAATTCTGTTTAAGTGATCAAGAATTAATTAGTAACATGCTAATCTTACAATAATCCACCTACATGTTATTTCAGCACAATCCATATCTGTACGTCCGAACGAAGACTACGTTCCAGAAGAGTTAGAGCTGGATGCTGTGAACGGAGGCATCGACTGTCCGATGTGCAACCCGACCTGTTCCAAGACAGCATACAGCTATGACTTCAACAATGTGCGCATATACCCGGAGTATCTCAACACTGTGCCGGATAGCGAGCGAGATGCATGGCTGTAAGTACTGCCAGGATTGTGACGTTAGCAATTTTATGTAACGTTGCTAGCAACATGTTTTCAGCAACTCAAAACAAGTTGCAGCAATTAATGAAATATAACTCTATCTTGTTAAATTTTGGTTTAGTAGGTACAATTTCGGGAAAACACAAGAAATAATAGAATTATTGAGAAAACTTAGACAATTTATTCGCATTTCATTGATATAGAAACACTACATCAGTAATTTAAAAAGTAATTTATAAAAGCTGACAATTAAAATAGACCAAGTACAACCAAGAAAAGTCACATGCTTTCACAATTTTATTTTCGTATTTCAAAACTTTTAAAAGCGCAGTTAGATATGGGACACTCGTTTCGGAAAGCGGCCTTTTCAACCTGCGATTTGGGGCTTCCCTCCTTTTGTAGCCAAAACTTCATTTTTCCGACAGCCGTCGTAGGCCCCTGCAGTTGTCCTATTACAGTCCCTTGAGCTGTATTCATCACCCATCCTTTGAGTCCCAGATCCCAAGCTTTCTTTTGAGTATGTTTCCTAAAGAAAACACCTTGCACTTTGCCGAAAACTTCAAAATCGACAGATGTAAGATTTGTATCTGCCATACTGATTATAAATTAAGAAATAATCTTTGAGCTTGCGGCATACAAATAGCCAATTTCACATTTTGACAGTTTGTTTGTTGATATCGTCGTTCTGGAAACGAAAGTTAAAGGCGTCGTTCAAGCCTGTTTATTGCGAGGGTTGTCATGGAACTAACAAATAGGCCAGATAATAAATTAAATTGAAAGCCATAACAAATAATTTCTTAACAATCATAAAAATATTGATTGGAAATGTGAACAAAGAGAATTCAAGGTATCTCACGTGGCCTATATTTTCTGAAACCGTCTGCTAATGAAACAACTCCAGAAAGCAAACAGAGGAATAATAGGGAGGGAGCACTTTGTTATGCGAAGCACATTGGATACATTGAATACATTTGTTCTGAACAAGAACAATGGCGTTTGTTGCAGGCAAGGCGTGAATTTCACCGGAACCTCGCGAGTTCACGTGAAGTATGCTAGGGATGTAGCCGACTGCTACGGGCAGAATGTTATCATGAAGTGGTTCGATTTAATTAGTAAGTATTGTTTACAGGCTCTGTAGTTTTAAGTTCATGACTTCCATTTCTTGTTTCCCATTATTCACCATCTAGTTTTATGGAAAAATAAAAAATATATAGGAACGTTTTACGTCCGTATGGAAACCGTTTTAGAGTTAGTTAGGACTTAAACACTGATATTCCAAGACCCACTAATTCTTCTATTTTCCTTTTATCAGGTAATATCGGTTCCACCTGTGGCTTCATCACCGGGTTCAGTTTCGTTTCGGTGTTAGAATTTATTTACTTCTTCACGGTGAAGTTGATACGGGAGGTTCGATCGCGACGGCAACGCAGCAAGAGAAGTACTAAAGTAACCGTAGAACCTCAGAGAAGGACACACTTCGAGCCCATCAGGACATATCGACCAATATACTGGAACGAGATCACGGGTAGTACAAGACTGGGTCAGAGGTCGACTTAATTGATTGTGACAAGATAGACTGAAGATATGCAGTGTCCTACTTAGTGTGTATTGAAAAAGTTACAAATGCCTGCCAGCCACAATCAGTAACATATCAAAACTTTGTACCTAGAGGCACTTGTTGTAGGGGTAAATATTTATTAGGTAATTTGTGTGTAGTGGGTTGAGGCATAGAAAATGTTTGTGTAGTAATCAGCATTAGATGTTATCAGTGTAATGGTCCTACCGTTTGAACACCTGTGCCGTTCTCATTCTGATTAAAATCTGTATTGGAACTTAGGCACCTGTCGTAATTTTACATCTCTATTATTTATTTGTTCTGAATCATGTACCTACGTTATTGTTACGCACGTAAGCTGTTGTATAAAAATAAAAAAATAAATGAAAATGGTTCAGTCATTTCGAATACTTTGTACAAGTTATATGTGATAATATGGTATCAAAAGAATCCTGGAAAAGGTATTTGGAGATTTGGTGGAATGGTATCAAAAGTTTGCCGCAGACGACGTCCATTCATGGTTTTAGATTCATTGCTGATACTCAAAGACACTGGGTCGAAAGGTAATTCATTACACAAATTACGTAAGTGCAGATTATAATTATTTCTAAATTCAACAAATTGAACAAATACGTTTCATTTGTGGGGCAAAATAACTTAGAACTGCCCTGGGCGTGGGGCAATATACCAGGGTCGCAGAAGGTCATGACAAAGGCGGGACGGATTGCATAGTAGGTTCCATTCAGAACTGAAAGGAGAAAATACGCGCGGGTTCGCGACAATTGGAAGGAGTGGCTTTTTCCCAGGAGTGGAACAGAGGAGAACACAGCCAGAAAAATAAAATAATTAAATCATCAAGAAATTCTTACTTCCATACCAGAAAAACGTGAATAAATAGGTACTCAAATACGTTTGTTTCAGGATATTCTGGCTGATAGTCGTAGCACTATCCTGGTACGGGTCGTCCCTGTTGATCGCAGCCCAGTACGACGCGTTCCAGAACAATCCTATTTCGTTCGTCGTGGAGACAACCTACAAGGATTGGAACACTGAGTTTCCAGCAGTTGTTGTTTGTGAAAATGACAATTCAAACCGCGTTGAAGCAATATCGGATAAGTAAATCTTGTCATACGTTCATGTCGTGCAAAGCTCGGAAAAACTTACTTAGGCTGTATCTAATATTCAGCGATGAATGGCATCGTTTACTAGGAAATTAACTTACGGTTTGATTTAATGAATTAAAAAGCCTCTCTTGTTGGTCAGTTAGGTACTTTCAGTGTTAGGATTCTGGAATCGATAGGGATCATCACAAAAAACATACATACAAAACGGCAAAAAGTACTTACTTGAACAAAAATAAAAATCTACTTGTCTTCAGATCTAACCGTCCAGAGTAAACATGAGTAAACTAAATTTGCCTAGTCTTGAATTTACTAGTAACGACTATTACAAGATAGATAGATAGTGAGTGTGCCCAAAAGCTCCACGAGGACATCCCACCATCTCCCTTCTTCCATCGAGAATCCAGAAGTACTGTAGGTTATACCCATACCTTGTCGATGTTCCACACATTCGCACGAAGCGCTTTGCTACATCATTTATTATGCGCACAGCCAAGGAGTGGAATTCCCTGCCTGCGTCGTCGCGTTCCCAAGTTCATATGTCTCCAATCTATTTAAGTCGCGAGTTAATAGGCTTCTTTTGGGTTAGCTCGTTCCATCGTCGACCTCATCTCTGTCGTCAGGACTAGATTGAGGTCAAGAGTAAGCCCATATAATATTTAAAAAAAACTCAACATTTCCTTTGATTCCAGGAAAGGTACATCTTCCATTGTTGAGATACTTTTAAGCTGGTCTTTTATTTCTGAGGGAGTGTATCTTAGGTCTCTTTCTTTGTAGATTATGGGGAGAAGATCACGATTTCAACATGGAAGAAGTATTAAAAGAGCTAGCTTTTTTCAAAGGAATTACTTATTATACATCAGAATTTTGTAACTTGGTGGACCCACTGAGGGACTGCATGCAGACGAACTTGACATATTATGCTAATCTAGTAAGTATCTATGTACCCATACCTTGGTTCACTGACATTAGGCAACACATAATGTAATGCGTAAATTGTAAGCATATGTAATTTGGTATGTTCCGAGTGTGGTGGACTTCAGGAGTGTGGTGTTGATATTTCCAAAATAAATTACCCAAGTAAATGATCTAAAAAGCCGTTTAGGTATATCCTGGAAAAGTAATTCATGGATTGAAACACACCTTGAATGACTTTCTTGATCTTGATGATCTTTTCAGGTCAGGAGCACCTGCGAAGAAACTTTAGCAAACTGCTCATGGAATGGGATTTCATTCGAGTGTTGCAAGTACTTCAGACCGATGGATACTGAGCTCGGAACGTGTTTTGCTATTAATACTTTGCAAGGAAGGTAAGGGAAAGTCTCGATCGATACTCGTAGGTATGTGGAAGGTATATCTACAGCATGCCATAATCTGTTACATCACTTTCTTCTTCCGGGAGTGAAATTGTTTCAAATTAAAATCTTGGAAATATTAATTCCTGAGGACCAAGAACCACCGGTTTATTGCATTGGTAGTATTTTACGTCAGTCAGGTTGGAGATGGTCTGTTTTTTGCTAAGGACCACTCAGCAAAACGCAAAGATGACTAAGCTAGGTAGACATGACAAACTGCAACTCATCTTTTGAACAGGATACTTACCTATTACTTGCTAATTATTTTGTTTGTTCCACATAGAGAAAGGAATGTTCCTAGATTAGACATGGTGAGTAACCGCACGACAGGACCTGGAGCGATCAAATTCGATGTAATGGTGACTGCAAACATTTACATTCTGAACGAGGAAGAAGTGCCGACGCTCACTACTATCGGCTCAGATGTTTTAACAGTTGGACAAGAAATATTTCATAAGTAAGTTGATTTGCATTTATTTAGCAACATTTTCTAAATGTGCGAATTTGACCATCGATATGAGAAACCATAATGAAATAATGACGTCCCGTTTTGTGCTGCATCGCATGCATGGGTCTCGTAAAGGATGGCTATCTAACGAGTTCATCAAATTAGGTGACACTTAACAAATTGAGTCCAAGGAATTTCACATACAGTGCTGTAATACCGTTAATTTTAGTAATCCTTTCCATGATTTGTAGGCGTTTCATAACCATACGCAATATCGACAATGACGCAGGCGCGCGCTTGATATCGCCAGAAAAACGAAAATGTCGCTACACCGACGAAAACTTCTTGCAAGTGTATCACCACTACTCGTACACAGCCTGCACTGTGCAATGTCGAAAGGACGCACAGTTGCAGCTTTGTAACTGTACTAATTATTTTATGCCGAATGTTCCGGAACACCTCAGATGTAATGTCAGTGGCATTATCTGCTTGAACAGTCATGTTACTGAACTTTCGGTAAGTCTCGAACGATCATATAATTTTATTTTCACAGATAAAGGTACTAGGTAGGTATAATACCCACGGCTTTTCTTGACTTGAATGTGCCCTGGCGGTTAAGAGTATGTTATGCTCACTCAAATGTCTCGCTGATCGTGGCGCGTGTGTCGGATCATTTAGTTCCCTTCAAAATGGTTAAGTTGAATGGTGCCGATACATGCGTCATGTTCGTGAACGGGCGCTGTCAGTAGTGACTGGTCATCTCTTGGTTGCCACGGCTTATTTGAAATTATTTTATTTTTGAATTGTTTTTACTATTGACACTTTTAACGTACACATCTTTCTACATCGTTCTCACATAATGTACCATCTCAACATAAATGATGTAACCAAGGTATTGTAAAAGTATTCTGATTTAAAAGAGTGTCCATGGAGTTTCTTGCCCGTTCTTCTCCATAGAGATCTACGTTCGGGAATGGGCAACTACAGTACTTTCACAGTTTTTATGCCTTGTGACTGGGACTGTAGCTACTTTTCATTGTTGTCTTTGTTTCGACAATTCAAAAGTGCCTGTAACTGGCCTACTTGAAATAAAAGCTTTGATTTTGAATATATTGATGGTCGCGTAGTTGTAACAAGATTACCCAACAATTATATCGATACTGGATAATTTAATACCATTTCTTAGGGTCCCGTACCCGAAGGGTAACCAACGGGACCCTATTACTAAGCCTCCGCTGTCCGTCCGTCAGACTGTCAGCGGGCTGTATCTCATGATCCGTAACAAGTAGCTAGTTAAAATTTTCACAAAAGTGTAAATGTTGCCGCTATAACAATAATAAAAAAGGGGCTTCCCTTACTACAATGGGACCCTTCATGCGCGAGTACGTCACGACGAATAGCGACGAATTTCAATCAATATAATCTGTTTGAATGAAGGTCCTCAAAGCCAGCTGGTCGTCTCGCGCTGGCCTATCTTGCAACTGCCTACCTTCATGTACGGAGGCAGAGATCACAATCACGAAGGACTTCAAGTTTGTCACTACTGATAGTTACGCGAGTGTTCAGATAGAGCTGGCAGTGCTGCCCAGTGAACGTTACAGGAGGAACGTGGTGCGAGGAGTACTGGATTTAGTCGGTGAGAAATAAGATTAAGTAAACCGATCATGTTTAATATTTTTGTAGAAAAAGGTAGACTGTGGATAAGAAAGAGCAAATGCAAGAGCTGAAGAACTTTCCAATTGTCAATCCTACGACTATAAGGACCTTAAACGACTATAAGGATTTTAAACGCAATACCTTGTTTGTCCTTATTAGAATCATGTAACTTGGAAAATGTAAAAGATCTTAAGGAAGGCTGAATGTTTTTTTTAATTTATTTCACAGTATCCACCGGCGGAACTGGCGGTTTGTTCCTAGGTGCCAGTATCCTCAGCTTTGTAGAACTGTTCTACATTTTGTTAATCCGTCCGTTCTGCGACATATACAGTCAGCGTGATGACGACCCCTGGCACAGGAAGTTTGGTATGCGACGCCTTCAAGATAACAAGTTTATCCCGAATTGGGGCTGGACATACAATGGGAAGGTCGAAGACAAGGAGAAACCTGCGATTAAAGATGGTTCTCCTTAATTATCTAATAAGGAGTTTATGAAAAGTGTTTTTATATCGACGGTCTCTTCGCTTTAAGAGTACACATTATGTAGTTGAGTGTTACCTTCGTGAACTACAGCAACAGCAGTTATATTACCTATTAACATGACATCGTCCCACCGTAATACTGTTTATAACTAGTACGGGGGTCAGCGTGAATCGGTTTCGAACAACCTGAACTTATTAATGTGTACTGAGTTACTAATTGGATATCTATTTTTTTAGCTTCATAGAAAATAAGTACTAGTGTATTTTTTTTTGTGAGCTTGTTATTCTTTTTGCAAATAAAGATTATCTTATAGATAGATCACGCCTTGTAATTCCCGAAGGGTTAGGCAGAGGTGTACTTAACAAGTACATCCACATTTTTGCTTTACACGTGTAGGTAATTTTATCTTAATAGTTAAATAATTATGTACGCACGACGGCCAATAAAGCCATACAAAACCAATTTATGCGGAACTTATGCGAATTTATAATTGTATAGGAAATCTATACAAAGCGAGGCTAAGTTATACTGGAAATGTACAGCTTCATGTGCCGCCGTGTGTACATAGCAAATACTCTACGTGTGTTTAGTTAAACAAAATAATTAAAGTCCACATGAACACTGTATTTATTTTTGTGCTTATCTAAGTGTACCTATGTATTATTTTGCAGGTATACAATATCTGTCTGCGATTTCTTCAAAGATTTCCATGACTTTTTCTTTGTAATCAGAATTACATTCCATCATTTTCTTTATAAATAGTCCTTTGTTTTTGGAGAGTATTTCATCAAACTGAACATTATCACAAAATATTTCGGTAGTCAGATCATCGTCTAACCAAAACTGTGGGATAAGACAAGCACAAACGATGAGCCCCCACTGTCTTCGTTCTTCAGCAGAAGTTATAAATTCTTCTTTTGTCAATATTTTATCGATTTCAACATCATGGTTACTTAGTATTTTCGTAAGTTTGTCATAGTAGAAATTCAAAAATATTGCGATACTTTCTTCTCTAAAAGTTGGATCTAAATTACAACAAAGTAGTAACATGACATCTCCAGCAGGTGGCTGGTACCTTATCGCTTGAAAATCAACCAGCACGCAATCATCTGGTTCCGAACGGTTCTCTTCGCCTTTACTGTAGTGGAACATAAGGTTATTATTCCATAGATCGCGGTGGCAGATCACATTCTTCTGATGAGGAGAGAAATTGCCTAAACTCAAAGCAGTAGACCACACATCCCGCCAACGACTCTCGATCAAATTCATTTCTGTATAGTCATACTTTGAAAAAGACTTCATAGCTTCCAATGCCCCTGTCATGCACTGACAGAACCAATCAGATGCTAGATGGTATCCATCTTTGGCTAGGGCATATTCATGATACATGCCCTTGTATTTTCCCATAGTTTCCTTAATTTTCTTGTCTTCATAGATAATGGAAGATGCGTGAAGCCTAGCTAACGTTTCCAATGCTTGAAGAGTGTGAGCCATGTCGAACCTATCAAATTTATTTCGTAACTTATATTGCGCAGCGTTTAAATCTTCAAATACCATTGCATCGTTTAAAACTGTTATCAACCTCGCGGCCCATGGTTTGTGACCTGAAAATTATAACCAAATAGATAAATAACCTCGCGTCCCATATACACCAGAAACAAATTGTTTAAGTACCAACTCACCCGGTATTTCAATGTTCTCCTTGATCACTGAATAGAAGAATGCTTCTTTATCAAAAAGCCGCATTTCTTTCACCATGTTTGCTTTAGCTGCATTCGATCTGGAGATGGCTTTGATGAAAAAGTAAAGAATTTTTCTATTCGATAAAAGCACTTTCACTTTCCTATATTCTGATAGAAAGCCCAACATTTTGTCACTAGCCGGGTGAACAGAATAGTTTTCTATGATTATTTCTTCATTAGCGCGATTGTAGGTAGCCAAAATTAATTTGATATCTTCTTCTGTTATATGGTTAACTTGGTCGTTAAGTTCAATAGCGGTAGTCGCCATTTTTGCAGTATAAGTCTATCAGCCTGTTAGCTAAGGATAATAGTGCGGCAATTATGTACATTTAGCGAGACAAAATACGAGTAGTGCTCGAGACAGAGTATCTTGTCGTTAAACATACATTACAATATTGTTAGAATCGCTAAGTAAATATTGATATCTTAAGTATAGGTAAATTAGTAAGAGTAAATATAAGATAGAGAAATACTGTGGCGGTATTACCAGCTGTAAGTTGGAATAAAATTAAAAAAACAAATCAATGGCCGCTGCGCGCTGGTTCCATTTGTCATTAGGTACTTGAACAAAATAAGAGGTTCGAAAATTATATCTTTAGTACACACGGTGGCACATGAGCTGTACATTTCCAGTATAACTGGGCCTCGCTTTGTATAGATTTCCTATACAATGAGAGATCCGTATAAACAGGCTTTGAATAGCTTGATTGAACGTCGTGCGTACTAAGATGAGATTGATTGATTTGAGTTTTTCCATCAGGAATTTCTTAGTAGTAGCCACGGAGTCTGGAATTGCACCCATAGGCTCGCCCCCTATTACATTACATGGGACTTAAACATAACTGGCGAAATGTGAGTGTAGGTACTATTAGGTACACCTCTGCCTAACTCTTCGGGTATTACAGTCGTGATTTTATTTTATGTAGTACTAAGATATCAATAATTCAATAAGTACACATTATGTAAATTTTCGCTTTTTAATTAAATTTTGCTTTGTAAACTTGATCAACATATTATTCGGTCTAAAATATGTACCCCAATGCCTAAAACCCGCCTGCGCATATGGAGATTTACAAAAAAAGTCTGTGCAAAGAATACGTGTTGCACAAAGGACCATGGGTCGAGTCATGCTCGGCATAGCCGTACTAGACCGAATGAGTGCGTGACACGCACGGGCAGGACATCTGGCTAATGGAGTACAGTTATGACCGAATGGTGGTCAAGGCCACGGGAAACTGTTGGATGAGGGACGCACGCAACCAAGAAGCAGTTATGGCAGAGGAAATGTAAGGTGCTATACCTAGCAGTGTGTGAGTCCGCGCTGAAACTTGATTAAGACTATTTTTGCCTATTTGGATATAATAATATCGTGGGTAGATAATAGTTTATATTATGATAATAGTTTGTATAATAATATACACAATGGTAAGGAAACTCTTTCTAAATTAGAGAAGGAAAAAATTGTAATTTACTAAAAAAGCTGGCAATACAAACCGTAACAACTTCTTGGATGATTTTATCTAAGTTAAACAGTGATAGGCCAATAGATAGAAAACATCAGTTTATTAAGTAACTGGGTTTATCAGGCATAACTAAGACTTATGTACCTAGTAACAAAACTTCCCATGTCACGCAGACATGAGGTGCACAAAATTGAATCAAAGACAGCGAGGGAATCGATGCCCTATCAATCAATTTTCGGGGAAAATTGACTATCTTTGAAGGGCTATAGCTTAGTCACTATAAAGTTAATAGATCTACGGTTGGGGCTTAAATTGTTTCAAATTTAGTTAACTTTATACAAATACGGAATGTTGTTTGTTAAAAATGCATACTTTTTGAGTTTTAGAGCAAAAAGTGAAAAAAGTCCCAAAATTACGCAGTTCATCGCGTGGTGCGCGGCGAGCACAAGTTTTTCGAAGTTTCAAATTTGGATCACATCACCCTAACTGATCTATACAACATATCAAAAATGCAGAACTACATCATGCTTTGCGATTTTAATGTTAATTTCCACTGGGCTATTAGATATCTTCTTTATTACTTATGTATAAAACAAAGTCGCTCCCGCTGTTTCTACGCTTAGATCTTTTAAACTGCGCAACGGATTTTAATGCAGTTTTCAGCAATAGATAGAGTGATTCAAGAGGAAGGTTTATATGTAGGTATATGTATTGCACCCATGCGCAGCTGTGGCTGGTGGCTAGTACATAATAAGGCACAAAATAAAGACCAACGTACACCGGGGACGGCAGCGCAGGGAATTTAGTCACGGCATTCTGGAAGCTACCGAGACATCCCGCTACTAACTACGCGACTTGTTTCGTCTCGCATCGCGTGCGCAGCGATGTTTCGTCAGATATAGTTTGTACTCAGCAGTTTTTATAAAATATGGATTATTTAAATCAAAACAACAAAAACATGTCACTTGTCCTCGTATGTTACTATCGAATGCGGAAATTCAAAAATAAGTAGATTATTTAGCATGTTAGATTTTTTATTTCAACTTATTAATAACTTACTAACTTATTAATAACAGTTACTTACTTATTGTAGTCTATATAACATTGTGTTTTAAAATATTTCATTTCTAACCAAGTATTATCAAAAATAAATATCCTCCAAAATATCTAAGAATACATCAACATAAAATTACAAAATAATCAAATACAATACAAATAATCCGTAGAATAAGGTCGCTATCCTACGTAGTTAAGTCCATTATTCCGAATTAAAACTCTAATTATATCAAATGAACAAATTTTAACGAAAATAATTATTAAAATACTGGTGTACTACGGTATTGTTTTTGGGACCCGTTGGTATATTTATATGCGTATTATTTATAAGCAGACTCCAGCGACGGTATCGTCGCATGCCATGGCGATCCTCAGCTTGCTATCGCGTCCCGTCGCATGCCAAGGCATCCCGGTGCGGCTTCCTCTAGCGCAGTCAATGCCGCGAAAACATTGGAATCGGTATCTTGTTACCACTAGCATGTAAATTTACATTGGGTAAAGATAAAATGTATTGCCCTGTCTTCCCCGGTGTGCGCTGGCCTTAAAGGCTTACCCACCAGAACTTACAAATTATAACTGAATGTACGTTTGTTCAATTCAAATCAAAGTTTGTTTCAAGATTTTTTGGAAACACAAATCTCTCTACGATTTCGTCAAATAGTTCAGTTACTCTAATTCGGTATTTGTCATTTTCTTTAGCTATATCTATAAACTCTTGACTACGGTTTACTACGTTGGCTCGTTTTGCGCGTTCGGGATCGCAATATATCTCCTCTCGCTTCTCCTTACTTATAGCTACGATAGGTGTTATGATCGCAGCCTGAGTTAGTCCGAATACTATACTTTTCTTGTATGCTTCTGTAAGAGTAGCTTTATCAAATATGTGCGTTACATCTACTCCTTCAGCTTGCAGTTCTTCAGATAGCACGGCGTAGTAAACTTCCATAAATTCATCAGTCCATTCATCTCTATCACTCCTTCTAGTATTGAAATATATCAGGGAAGACAGGTCTAGCATCGGAGAAGAATATACAACAGTCTGAAAATCAACGAACATAGCGTGACATTCAGAGTTTTGGCTCTTTTTGAGGAATATATTATTGGTCCAAAGATCACGATGCACTACTACGTTGCGATATTCTGAGCTGGGCTTCATGAGGTCCATAGCACTTTCAAATAATGTAGGCAGAATCGATTCTACATATCGATTGAAGTTTGGTTTCGATTTATACTTGGAAAATACTTTGAGATAATCAATCACAGCATTCCTTCCTGTGTCCCGCCATTCCAGCCCCTTGCTGGGTTCTTGAAGGTAATCACTATAATGTTCCCATAGTCTGTATGGTCTGCCCAACTGGCTACTTTTCCTCTCTTCATAAATGTATGATTGAGCGTGGAATCTTGCAAGCGTTGTGACGGAAGCTTTCAATTCTTTGAACGTCATTGTGTCCTGGTGATGTGGCATCTCGTATCCAAGAAGTGAGACGTTTTCAAATACAAATATTTCTTCTTTGATAAACAGTAATTTAGGACGCCATTTTTGTGATCCTGTAAAATGTTGTATAAAATTATTACTACGAGATATGTTTTAGTAACTTATTAGCCTTTAGCCCTGGTGTAACAATTATTTCTACAAATTAGGACAACAGCACAAAACACTAACTAATAGGGATGCTGTGAAATAAATATCTTACCTGTACCATTTTCAAATTCGTTCAAAAGCGTGCTGAGCATGACATACTCCTTTTTGAAGAATCCAAGCTGCTTAAGGTATTCCGCTTTCCACTCATCGAACCTCGGCATGCACTTGACAAACAGATTAAGTGAAGAGCTGATCCCATCCACCTCTACTTCCATTATCAGTTTCATATGGTCACCCAGATATCCAATAATTTTGTCTGAAAAGTCCTCCATTTTCCAATTTAACACTTTTGTAAACCCACATTGTTTTGCGATGAAATTAATTTCATCTTGATTTAATAATTCCATTTTGCGCGTGTTTCTCGTGAAGCAATGTAGTACCTAAACAAATAATTGTAGTGTTTTATAGGGTAGAGTAGGTATCTAACTATCTATTTCAGATAATAGTATAATATGACAGATAACACAGAAAAACTTACTGTAGGGACAGCATGAACAAAAAAACAAGCGTTTCATTCGGGCTGGGTTATTCGTGAAAATCAATAAAAAAACGTTGGTATTGTTAATATAAAATATATTTAAAGTACAACCAAAAACTACACACCAAACATAGAACTGGTAGAATGTAAGTCTAGGAAAGGTTCGTGCATAATTTTGTTTAATTTCTTCTCTTTCACGGCTTCGTAGTTCGGCGTCCACAGTTCCGTCACTCTTGGGGCGTAAGGTCCGTTCAGCTTGGACTCGTCTCCGTCTTCATCACCACTGGACTCTTGGTCTACTTCCATCGGCTTGTCTTCTTGGGAGTCATCAGGTTGTTCAAGCTGTTCCATACCAGATAGGCGTTGTAGAAACGAAGTGCAGAGAAGGCTCACAGGTGGGACCATGTGCGGTGATGCTAGCGAGAACTGAAACAAGGATGCGTTAAATGAAATAGTGTAATCGATTACATTCTTGATAAAAAGGACTCTTTACATAAAAAGAACAAAGTAAATTCACTCATTTATTTTTCATCTGTACCTATTCGGAAGTTATCATCAAGTAAATATTCGTACATTGTAGCTAACACAATGTTACAAGAAAAAATACTGAGGATTAATTCAATTACAAAGTAGGTAGAAACGTAATAACAAAACAGTTTTACATCATCACCATCAATTCAGAGATCAGAGTGTCCGGAAAAGTAACAATATTTTTATGTTATTATTTTATTCTGTCAATTTTCCTGAGAACCAGTTCATTGCACAACAAGGACAAGTTGATAAAGGAAGACACTACGTCATTTCGCAAGGATACTAGTGCAACAATAATAAAAGGGCATTGTGCTATCAGTCAACCAGGGTACCGATACACAATGCATTGTTTATAAATATAAAGGCTACAGAGAAAAAAGACTTTCATAAATAAAGAGATAAGGTTGATATCAAGTTTTTGTTTGCTTCCCACGGTGCGTACATCTCTCCAATGTTTCCAATTGATGTTATTATGCATATTAAGTTCAATCCAAATAAACTAGTATTATTGAAAAGTCATAAACTTGTTTAAACGCAAACTGTACGTTGTGTGTCGATGTTAAGGTTGTAATTCCAAAAAACAAATATTTGTTTACATGTCTGTTCTACAGTTAATCAACACGATGCAATATCTTAACTTTAACTGACGCAAAAACGTTTCCTCATGTCTGTCTGTTTGTTTTTATGTATGTTATGGTGGCACTACGCATGGCAGATCTGGGCAAATATTCGCCTTCTATCATTAAAACAAAATGAACTATATCGCAATAGGCATAAAAAACATTTTGTTTTTATCCAATATCGCGAAAATTTTGACAAATACGCCAAGTGAAGTGCCAGCATTATACATATTTAAAACTCTGCGGCCATAGCGTCGTTCAAAATTCGTTTTTAGTTGCTATTTGCAAGCGATGTTAGCTTTGCTTGTTAACATATTTGTCCCATTTGTTTTATTTGTTTAGGCTATCGCGCAAATGCTAGCAAATGGTCCTAGTGAGAGATTGGTACATAGTAAGAGAGTTCTATGCCCAGCAGTAGAATAACTCATGCTACGGATGATAATAGCGATGATGGCGTCTCTGAATCAATATTTAGATTACATACCTGAGCTATAGTGGAGCCGGCAAGGTTATTGACGTCGAAGACATTAGTGTCGGCGGTGGCAGGCTGCACCTCCGACAGTTGCTGTTCAGCTAACAGCGCGCTGAAGTTGGATGTGGGCAGCTTGCGGTGCGATATCACTTCCAGACGACTTTCTTCCGTCTGTTCGTTTTCGATGCAGTAGATCTCCTGAAAAAGTTCATTTATAAAACTAAGTCCAATTCACTCAGCTATCAAGAGATTATAGCTTTGTGAGATGGAAAGAGTAAAGGAAGACCTTTGTCCAGCATTGTTGAAAGTTACGGCCAAGATGTAATTGTTACGCTTTTTTTTTTATTTCCGGATGGAAAGTCATTAAATGACCCCTCCCGCTCTGGGCGGAGTGGAAGGGAGTGTCAGACTTTTGCTGACTAAAACCCATCCATGGGTTCCATCCACATTCCTTCTTTGCCCTTTGTGTTCCAGGGCCACGGTATCTCTTTCGAACAGTCCAGCAGCCCTGGCAGGCATCGGCTGTTGGCGTCAGCACCCAGGAAGGGGGACCCCTTCCTGGGTGCTGACGCCAAGAGCCGCTGTTAGCTGACATCTCTTTGAGACGAGCATGGAACACGAACGCGCTGTAGAAATCGGCGGTACGGCGAGCTAGCCACACCGGTACTCACCGTCCACAGGCCCGCGGCTACCCGGCTACCGGGCCGGGAGCCACCATGTGGCCCCTGACATACAGTTATGATGCCCTCGACTCTTCTTTGAGCGTAAAAAAACTTATTTGACTGACTTACAATGGAGCGACCATATAAAACGGGCAAAAATTAGGACCAGGTGCAATCACTGGAAAATTAAGGTAGACCTAGACGTTGTGTGGTGTGTGTCGTGTTTTGACATTATTTTAGATGAAAATTCACAGACATGAGTGAAGTTCCACTATTTAATTTGATCCAGTAGAATGTCGATATACGTATACTAATATGTGTATAATCTATCCAACTAATAAAATTGAAGTGTTTGTTTGTTATTTAAAAATAACAGCTTTTTACTGAATGCATATGAAAGTATATGTGGTCCTTATAACAAAAAAGCATTAAACAGTCTGTCTGTTTCTTCCGGGTAATCTCCTAAACGGCTAGACCGATTTTGACGAGATTTTTACTGGCAGATAGCTGATGTTATAAGTAGTAACTTACTTTTATTTTAGATAAAGGATTAGGATTCCGTGCAAAAAATTAAAACCTTTGAAATTGTTAACAAAATCCACAAATAGAGAGGTTATATTTTTATAATAATTTCACGTGCTAGTGTGTAATATTATTTGTGGCTTGGGTTTATCTATTGCTGAATTTTTTTTAAGTATTTCTTTATACTTACAGAATTATTTCTCATAAGGTACAGTTTAATGTCATCATCGAAGCAATTGCCAAAAGTAATTTGTTTGAACACGCCTGTAGATGGGTCCAGTAACCGCTTCTTTGTTAATATTGGTTTTGAGTTGTGTGGTGTAAACACGTACACTGGAATAAAAAATATGGTATCAGCCTACGGAACTGTGGGTGGATGAATCGATTATTGGTACTACTGCCCAAAAAAGCTGCCCAACACTGCCCAAAGAGATCATGGACGTTTCAAACAAGTTAATACAATTTTAGAACACATAACTATAAAACATGCCTTATCCAACAATAAATTAATGCAGGAGACATACCATCATTGTTTTTAGTAGCTACAGCCAGTTTACTGGAGAACCTATGAGCGGCCAAGCACGTTGGGTTGATTTGTACCAGCCATTTCATCGTCAATGATAATAAACTCCAAACTGCCACGCAAGTTTCTGTCGTGCATACCAACTGGAAATAAATAAGGTTTTATATTACCGGTATACTTGTGGCAAAGACACATTCGACTCTATTTAAAAACAAGGTCTCTCATTCGATCTAGGTTGATAATATCAAGCAATTTTTAAATTTAGAACTTTATTCTTACAAAGTAAAGTTCAAATTACAAATATGGACGCTAAACACGTGTTCAAGTTTGTTTCTTTTATGAAAATTTAAAAAGAACTTGTCCTTTCTTGAAATAAAGTTCAAAATACACAACAACTTGCTTGATACTTGTGCTTGGACTAAAATTCGAACTCGTTCTGTGATGAGACGGATAATCTTTATAATGTATTTGAATTATTAGGTACTCACGTAATGAGCAGCGTCTCTGTTTCCGAACTGAACGTGTACCCCTTTAGGCCGTAACGCAGGATGAGACAACGTAGTACTAAGGTTGCATAGATGTGTGTCCCACAGCGTCAACTTGCAGCCAAACCACGCTGCGATCAGAGACCCATCCTGTGATATCGCTACACCTCCCATGTCATACTCACTATCCTTCCTCTTCGGCACTTTCATAGTCTCATCATCAACCAAAGAATGATCTTTGTGAATGTTAAACAACTTCTTTATAACATCATTTTCCTTCGCAACCTCTCTCAAATACGGCAAGTCCTCATCCCTGCCAGGCTTATGTTTGACGGCATCTTTAAAATCGTTGAGAACACTATTTGAAACGAACTGACCAATGCCAGACGAGTAGTAACACGCAGTAAAACAATTCCACGCGATCTTTTTGCGATGTGTCTGGGAAATATTTTCTTTCCTCCATATTCTAAATTTTTGGTCGGTGCCGGCTGATACGCAAAAGTCGCCTCTATAGTTGAGAGCTAGAGAGACTACATTGCAACCTCCGTGGGATAGATTGACGCATGTGTTGAGTTGGAAGGGTAAGTGGGAAGTGGTTTTGTATTGTGCTGACCAGAACTTGAGTTTTTCCTCGGGGTATATAATGCCATCGTTTCTGTACTCTGAAGTTACAAGCCATTCGCCGTTGCCGCTGACTGCAGCGCATGTCACCTCTGTTTCTAATGGCAGTAGATTCCACCTTTCTGATGGTAAGTTGTTCATTTCTGTTATGTCTAACTGCAATGTGAAAAATAAAAAATGCGTATTAAGTATTATATTATTGTATTATACAGGGTGATTTTTTCAAGTGGGTGTGGATGGCCAAATCCGAAATTATGAGGAGTAGCGAAAAATACTCAAAGGAGTCTCAACCCTGGAGTTTACACCTTAAGTGAAATACTTACATTGTAGAGCACTTTGTCCGTGGTAGTCGAGTAGAGCTGCAGATGTCCCGTGCGGCCCGCGGTGAGCAGCGCCTGCAGCGGCGCGTGGAACACCAGCGCGCCGCCCACCGCGCGCGCCGCCGGCGACACGCCGCCGCACTCCAGGATCGTGCTCACCACGCGCAGCTGGGCGTCCGCTATCACTACCGCTGGACGAGGAACAACATTTTATAGATGTGATGTTCAACTTTTCGTGATTAGATCCTATACTTCATAACGTGTTGGTTTTTTTATATTAAAATTTTCGTAAGGCTCAACAGGGCCTTTGTAGTTTACGATTTTAACGCAAACGTGCTTGGTCCAGGGGTCTTTTCTACCTCATCTTGAGATTTCATATCAAAGTTACTTGGAAAAAAAATCAACCAAATTAATGGGGTTTGTCTACCCAAAAAAAAAATGTAAGCAAATTTGGACACATTGGAACTATTTCCAATGTGTCCAAATTTGCTTACTTTACCAAGAACACCCAGCAGTTAAACTAATAAGGTAATTTAAATGACACTTACCATTGTTAGTTAACGTCAAGGCGACGTGACTGTTGTTAGTTGTGATAAATCTGATCATTCCAGGCAGACGAGGGATGAAAGCCTTCTCATTGGCCCTGTACGCCAAGTTGCCGATAGTCCACTTCACTAGTACTTTCTCCATTCCACCAGTGTACAGATAGTTACCTGAAACAGATTAAAATCCATTGAAGTTAAAAATATGATGAGCAAAAGAGAATTTTCGCATACTGCCCTACTATAATTTTTACTAGGAAGAGAAAATCTGCAGCTACTGATGCTTATATTACAAACAAGAAAAAAGGTAATTTTTACTGTATTTGGTTCCGATATTTGCAGCCAGACACAACAGCATATTAAAAACATTTTTCAAAATTACCTTGAAGGGAGAAACATGTAGCAAGTGGAGGCAAGAAATGCCAATGCAACACTTCTCTAGCAATTTGACTGTAGTTAAACAAGTTGCCTCTGATGACTGTGGCTCTGCCCAGCGTGTCTGTAATGGCTACAGCATTGGCTTTCTGATTGGCAGTCACTGACATTATGCGGTAACCATTGTGGTTGTTTATTCTGTAAATAATCAAGGTAAAGGTATTTATAGGTAAATTAATCTTGTGCATTAATAAATTGAAATGCATACTTGGCTAAAGAACTACATTATTTTTTACTTTTATTAATAATAATAGCTGGGCCCTGTAGTTTCAAGCTGATCAGCTCCTAAGGGTTGTAGCTTCGTGATGTTACATAGCCTATAATGAACATGATGAACTGTAAATCTTACCGAGTCTTAATATGTGGTCGCTGCAGATTCTGTATGTATAAGTACTTAGTTCCATTTGTTACTGCAGCATATCGGTCTCCGTCACACCATCCTAGAGACACGCATATCATGTCCCCATATGTTGGTCTAGTATCTTTATACTCATACAACAGTTCTCCCGTCTTTACGGAATAAGAGCTAAGATTTAGTTGTTTTTGTTGCGAGGAGCTTGTTATGCAGCATTCATTGCTGTCTGCCAAGTCAAATGTATGTACTTTTACATTGTCCGGGAGTCTCAGTTTCTGTAAGAAAAAGATTATTTAAAAAAATTGCATGAAATAAAAGACTGTTTTATGAATGAGATTTGTATTGTTGTATACCAGGCTGGTGTCTGGAATTCCACATTTGAAGCGCATATTTTTACATGAATTACAACAGAACATATTATCATTATCATCATTCTCCTGCCCTTATCGAAAACAAATGTCAATAAAAAACGTGTTATTATATTATACTTTGTGTAGAGGTTAGTTCAAAGTTTTGTTTACATGAAAACTTACAATTTCTCTAAGAACAGCTCCATTCTCCCAAGTCCAAGTTGTAACGTAGCCCGTGTCTGAGCATCCATACAAGTTATAGTCTTCATTTTCTGGGAACTGTATAGCAATAAGCTCATTTATTGGACTCTCCGTTTCAAGTGTACGAACACAGTCCCCTGTTTGAATATTGTACACTCGTACTATATTCTCTACGATAATTGCTACTGATCTGAAATCACCATTAAGCTGGTTAAGTAATTGATCATAAGACAAGTTATAAGAGGAATTAATAATCGAAATTCAACATACTCTCCATCCGGTGAGAAAAGAGGACGACGTTCAATGATACTCCGGCCTGCTTTTCTATGAAAAGTAAAATTAACTTCTTTTTCACTGACACCATTTGTCATTACACCCATTTTCACAATTTACACGTCTGCAGTTAATTAGATATTCTTTACACATTTAAATAAACACACGGATGTTGCATTTAAACATATGAGTTAACCTCAATCTTTTAAGTCATTGAATTTTAAAGTTAACTTTTTGTATTTCTAGCATGGTTAAAGAAAGAGCTAGTAGAAGTTCGTTTTGTTCTATGAAAGACCGAGACTATCAAACTGACGTTATGCTTCACAACCGGGTCACATAGGTTTTCAATATTGGAGTCTGGAACGCAAACAATTTTCGTTCGGTAATGCAACGCGATTTTTTTCCCAACAGTGGAATTTTTAAGAAATTAGTTTCTAAACGTGAACGTGGATGCCAAAATTGACAAACACAAAAGCATGTGTCAATTTGGAACAGCACGGAGTTTTGAATTAGCGATATTCTGTTGGAATTAATTGTTGAATGTGTGTTTCTTTCTTAGTTAGTGGTCCGCATTTCCTAAAATACTACAATGTCTGCCGAAATAGCAGAAGTCCAACTACAAGTTCGGTTTATAACCAAACAAGAACAGTAAGTAAAGTTTGTGCATCCGGCGTGGCGAGGCATGGTAGGCAGATATACATACTAAATATTGTTCTATTTGTCATAGATATGCAGTACCAGACAGTCCTTATGCAATTCAGAGTAACACTCAGCCGACAGATCTGAATACGTTGATAAATGCTTTGTTGAAAGAGACAAACCCATCACTAGAGAAGGCAGTTGATTTTGATTTCTTAGTATGTGGGGAGCTGTTGTGTACAACGCTCTCAGAGCACCTTCAGGAGAAAGGAGCATCTACAGAGGAAACATTGGAAATAGAATATCTGGAAAGATTTCCTGCACCAGCACCACAGGATTGCTTGATGCATGATGACTGGGTTTCTACAGTCCATGCACATTCCAACTGGTAAGTGGAGATCGTTTTCTAAACCACCTTACTCTTCTATTATGTATTCCTGGCTTATGCTCATCTTTGAAATGTGTTGCAAGAATTGCGATTGTTTTCAAATATTTTTCTTTTTCAGGATATTATCTGGTTGCTACGACAACAGTATTCACATTTGGAGTACTAAAGGTCAACACAAACTTGCCATTCCGGGACACACATCTCCAGTTAAGGCAGTTTCTTGGGTCTCTTTCATTGATGATCAAGCAGTATTTGCAAGGTAAGATGAATGGAATAATAATCTTGAATCACATTCTATTTGGAGTTAGTGATGTATCAATCAGTCAACTCAGCCTATCACAGTTCACTGCTAGACAGAGACCTCACACAAGCTGCCCCACAACACCTTGTCCTCTGCCTTCTACACGGTGTAAATGAACCCTTTGGGAAGCTATCAGCCAATCATTCTGTACATCAAACTATGTAAAAATGATTGCTGGGAAACAACTGTTTTTTTTTTTAGGGTGAAAAATCATGTTTTACTCAATGTAACACACTAAACATTGTGCTGAAGGATGCATTGAATAGTACGGGGGTCTTAGGTGTATTTAAAATTAAAATCTTTTATTTAAAAAAATATTTGTAAAAATGTTGGAACTTTGTCCCTCATTATCTCCATAAAACTAGAAAGTTCCTAGAGGTATGGTCTAGACTAGAACAAAAAAATGATTGCAATAACGGGGAGAATAAGTGCTTCGTTAAGGGTACATTTACACCCATTATATCTGCATTCAGTCAGAACCAGTCATGTTTTAAGGTTATCTGTCCATGGCTCTAGTATAAGCAGTAATAAATGACCTTATAGCAGTTCTTTTTATTATATTCTATTATCTTATTTCAGTGCCTCCCATGACCAGTCAGCTATGCTATGGGTGTGGAACGTAACCCGCAACTCAGTGGACTGTGTGGTGACATGCCGCGGTCATGACAAGGGTGTAGAATGTATTGCGGTGTCAGCTGATGCCAACCGCTTCGCTACAGGCAGTTGGGACAATAACGTCTGCTTGTGGAGTGCTAGTAAGTTCTATGTAAAATATTTTAATGTAATTGACTTTTATTCTTACTTTAGGTCTACATGTAACAAATAACATAACACTACTCTACCTTTCCCTAAGGGTTAATGGGGGGTGTACCTATAGCACACTCATATTTTGCCTGTTATGTATAAGAACCATGTAATAGAAGGCAATAAACTCAATGTTGAGTAGTGATAGCCTAGCGGTTCTTCTTCTTTATCATGTGGTTAGTGCCTAACCTGGTGTCAGAGTTTTTATGCCGCCCATGGACCTCTGTAAAGCCAAGCCTAGTGTTGTGACTGTCGGACTGCCATGTCATAGGTTTGGAGTTCGAAACCAAGACACACACCTCTTATATTTCGGATTTATGTGTGTATTGTATAATTATCCTGCAAAACATGGACAACCAAGTCAGAGTCCCATGGGCGGCATAAAAACTCTGACACCAGGTTAGGAACTAACCACACGATAAGAAGAAGAAGAATGGAGGGCAAGGCGAGGGTATCAACTGGGCAGAAATCCAGGCTCTGGACAGGTAATGAGAAATTCCTGATAATAAAACCTAATAACAACTTATCCAACTTGTGAATCAAACCCAGGACCAATATTGCTTCTGTCCTCTAGGCCAACTAAACAGGCCACGTGCTTCATACTTTGTGTGTACAGAAATGTTATCAAGATAGATTACCCAGTTCTTTCAAACTATTGTGCAACAGCATAATTTGCTTTGATAAATATGTGCGTATATTTCAGGTTTATCAGATGAAGATAATGTACCAGCAAAGAAAAGAAGTAAACCAGAACAAGGAAAATCTAGGGTTAGTATTCTGAATCACTCATATCACATACAGAGCTGAGTTTTGAAGAAGCTCATAGAAGCTGTGGTGCAAGTAACATACATAATTTTGAAAGAAGACAGCAAGTTCCACATCTTAAAGGTCTTCGCTCACTGGTTAATATTATATGGATAAGATAGCAACAGGAGGTTCAATGTATTTGCATTTCATATTTCCACTATGAAGTGATCAGTGTCTGTGGCTTATGTTTGTCGCTATCTGGCAACACCCAAAGAAACTGTGCTTCTCTTATCAATTCTTCAAAGGAAATGAGTGTTCTAAGTTCTTCTGAATAAGATCTATATTAGAGTGCAGCTTGTCATGTAACTTTTGTTTTAGTTTTAGACTCAAACTTTCTTGGATTCAAAGTTATTAACAATTTAATTATTTTTCTCTAGGAGCCTTTGTCAACTTTGAAAGGCCATCGAGAAGCAGTATCAGGCGTGCAATGGATGGATTTCAACACAGTACTGTCCAGCGGATGGGATCATTTGTTGAAACTGTGGGACTGTGAACTTGGTGCCATCAAACAGGAGGTTGCTGGTAACTAATTTTCTATTGTTTTAACTATTGATCGGTTATTAAACCGACTTCTATTACGTCGTAAAAAAACTACGGGAATATTAGCTTATGTTTTGTCGTGGTTAAATTATTAGTCGGTAAGATCATTGATTGGCAGCTGACTGCCTAACTCCGCGTCCTATTATAAGTATACATATACAGACGCGCGAGTACGCGATCTTCGCGTTCATAGGTCGCTCATTTGTTGGGTAAACCGGAAGGCACCTTTTGACGGCGCGACTATGTGACGACAGCTATGTTTAGGACGCCATCTGTCCCTGGCCGTCGCTTAGCGCCGTTGCTCGTAGAGCTCCCTTTAATGCACACCTTTCTCTATAACTAAAGATAGCCGTCGGAAGTTTTTCGGAAAGGCACCACAGAGCTGGCTGCCCAATTACCTTTAGCTTAGCTTATATTTTATACTTACTTAATATCTTATATACTTTCAGGTAACAAAGCATTCTTCGACGTGGACTGGTCTCCGCTGAACAACAGTATGGTGACAGCATCAGCCGACAGACACATTCGTCTATATGACCCTAGATCTACAGGTACTGATTATTGGTTCTCTTTGTTTCTTTGTCATACTTACTCTTCTCCCATAATATGACTTGGATGATTATAGAGATATAGAGATGCCTTTAGGTTAGACTTTCAGAATGATCACAGTCTTAAATCCAGAGACAATCGAATATAATAATAAATATTATAGTCAATAATGTAGGTAAAAGCTATAATTCTTTTTGACAGTTTGAGTTTTTAAAATGCTAATGTTGATGAGTCGCGCAGTTGGGTAACCAAGTGCGCGACGCAAAGGAAACAATTTATCAGCCTTTATGCCTGTATGTTTGTTCCTTTGTGGCGCTCTAGACACCAAACGCGTAGGCCTAATATTGATGATTCTTAACTCAATCGATTTGAGTGTCACTAAAGACATGACTAATATAGCGAGAACCAAACGCCATATTGTGAAAAAAAAAAATCGACCGAGTATGTTGAGTGGGGTATCATGGTATGGCTATTTGAAAATGATTTTTAGATTTCTCTTATCATTTTTCATTTCGAATGACCATATTTGAATAAAAATGGGCTATCAAAAACAAAACTATCATGAATCCACTTCTGTTACAGAGAGCGTCGTGAAGACGACGTTCACTTCTCACACGGGCTGGGTGCAGTCCGTGCGCTGGTCCAAAACTAAGGACACATTGTTCCTCTCTGCTGGTTACGATGGACAAGTTAAACTGTGGGAAACTAGGAGGTAAGTGACATGACCAGGTATTCCTTCTCTTACATTCATGTAGGCTATTTGACTGAAGCCATTAAGTATTTATAGTTATCTAGCTGGCTAGATTGATATAAAGGGCCCACTGCTGAGACACAGGTCTCCTCTCTAAGAGAAGGAATGGGTCGTAGCCCACCACGTGGGTCCAGTGCGGGTATGGAAATGCCACATATCTTCGAATATTCGGAATAGTTCGCTCAATTCATCAATCGACACAGCCTATTGCAATATTACTAATAGATTTAAAGCTATAGACTGCCCCGTTGGTCTAGTGGTCGCAAGCGACTGCTGAGCGAGAGCTCCTGGGTTTGATTCCCGGTTCGGGCAGTGTTATTGGGTTTTTCTATCAGAAATTTCTCAGTAGCAGCCCCGGAGTCTGGATCTGTGCCTAGTTGATGTTGACTTTAACATAACTGGCGAAATGTGGGTGTACTATTAGCTACACATCTACCTAACCCTTCGGGGATTACAGGCGTGATGTTATGTTATATAAGCTTCTCCTAAGTTGCTCCACAACAGCCAGATCTGGATTCGTTTGAGTAATATCTTTATGCAACTTATTCTAGTAGACATAAGGTTCAACATTGAAACAATCCCCATATTTTCTGTCTATGTAGTTACGTTATTTATTTCATTTTCCAGTCCCCGCACGCCTCTGTACGACCTGAGCGGGCACGAAGACAAAGTTCTGTGCTGTGATTGGTCAAACCCTGCACTGCTCGTCAGCGGCTCAAGTGACAACACCCTACGGATATTCAAAGCGAAACACTACGGCAGCGCGTGAGGGTGAATTTACATTTTATGACTGACCAATACCTACCAGTGTTCGAAATACATTTTGACGTTTTTGTTTTATTTTTACATAATATTTCGAGTTTTATTCACGATTGAAGCGTCCGTCTTAGGTATACGTCATGTTTTTAGATTAATATTTCTATTAGCTGATAAGACGAATAATAAATAAGTTGAATTTTATTCTGTTTCTAATTTTGAGCCTACTTTCTCACAAACAAAAACAAACCTTGATTCCATGAAATAAAGCCAAAAGCCGCGTGCGAATGCTTTGACGGTCTCGCCCCGTTGAGGAAGTTGATCAATTTTCAACTTTATTTCACTAGCGCAGGGGTGATATTCGCAATAAGTACTATTAATACATGTTTGTTGGAAATCGAATGTTGAAATTTTCGACAGTTTGTGTTCTTTGACTTATAAGTAGTTCAGAGTTCACCTAAATTAACAATATTCAACTTATAGTTTCATGTTTAGTTAAATCTTTAAAACATTGAATAGCACCTAGTAAGTTACACAACTAAGCCCATCTTACTAGGTGCTATTCAATGTTTTGTTGTGTCTCGGATTCTATGTGATCATACCTAGACCAATCCTTCACTCAACGTCGAACAGAGATCGCCCAACGTCGATAGATTCGTGTTATCACATCAAATCAATATCGGATTAAGTTACTTGCATAAAAATATAGATTGCCAGTACAGACAAGTCGGTACGAAACGGTACCGGTAAGATAGTAAAAGAAGCAGGCATAGTGCATTTTGCCAGTACAGGTCGGTACCGGTCCGAACTGGAAGCCTGTGTCTTCATGGTAGCTGCCGTATCGCCTGTATTTTTTGTTGAGATTTTCTTGCAGGACAAATGCTCCACATAATATGTACATACTTACCGCTCGACCCTTGCTCGATGAGGCAGCCCGCGCCGCTGAGCCTGCAGCTTTAAATTCCTCAAATAATAATTCGACCCAGCCTGTCACTAGCTGCCCTCCCTTCAATGACGCCCTTAAGCAGGGCCCGAAACCCACAGGGAGTGCCCTCAGTGAGTGTTCATTTAATTGTACATCCTAGTTTGTAAGACCTGGCCTTAAATTCCTTTGAGGTCAGGACAGTTTGGTTAAGCAGTATTGCAACCTTATAGAGTTGAACTGCGAGTGGCCATATAAAAAAAAATGTACATACATGAGACAAGTCACGTACACATTCTTCTTTTTTATAGTTCATGATCCAGTTTCGATCAAAAGGTTTTCTTACAAATAAGGGAGATGGAAAAAAATAATGAACTAGATTTGGTTTCGCTTGTTTTATTCAATCATTTTGCTCTTACAAAATATGTTCAATGCAAAGGAACATGACTCGTCACAATAAAACATGCTTCTTAGTACCATTTTGATTTATTTATATTATATTTTAGATTCCATTCAGCATAACTATAAATAATGCGGGTCACATAAAATGCTCATAGCACAATATAGAAACTTGCAAACACTTTGTAACAAAATAGATACATAACTTTCCTCTTCGTCGTTTCTCTGCGAGAAATGCTTTTACACTATTATCATAGTTATGCTAAACCTCACACCATAACACAACGAAGCAACACGTCCCTTAAAAATAATCTGTCTTACCAACAATTTCATTTCATTTTTTTTTACATTTTATGAAGTTTTTATTTTTGCATTCATAATTCTATAATACTACCTAACTAAATATTTACCTAAACTATGCTACTGTCTAGACTAGTCTGCTGGGTAGAACACCACACTATGTTAATACACATTGGACAAATACATTCGTATCGACACTTCCGTTTTTTTTTTTCATGTAATTTTCTTCTTTACACTTATTCAACTACATAACGAAAGAGGTGAAAGCAAACTTGTTGAACTGAAACTTATCAAGAATGTGTTCACTATTCTCTTAGACGTTAGTTACGCTATGGCGGCGGCGCGGGCGCGCGGCGTGCCGGCTTCAGTCCATTCAAATTAAATTATTTAATAAACTAACAAAGGAAACTACCCTAGAGCCGGCAGGACGCGCCCGCGCCGCCTGCCCCACAAATATATTAAATCTAAGGCTCTATGCTATCTATCTTAGCGTCGAAACATTGTTTTCTATTCTATCCTATCTATAGTTAAGCCTAAGAACTAATCCTAGCCGTCATTAGTTATCGTGCCCGTAGCTTCACTATTCACTGTATGACATAACCGTGCGTTCTCTTATAATTAAATGACTTATTTTTAAAAACATCTACTTAACATTTCTAATCATCGACATGATCTTCTGTTGAAACATAGTTTTGGTTATCAAGACTTGGTTCCCCAATCGCATCTTTGTGCTCATCTTGTGTTTTTTATTTAGTTCTCACTACATATTATTTAATGTAATTAATACAATCATCGTCCGTAATCTCAAAGTAAAGTATTGTTATCAGTTATCACACATGTCTAGAATGTACAAGTGAGTGTAACTAGGAACATCTACGTTTCTGTCGAGTTCAATTAATTTTACATCATGGTGTGAAAAATGCAACGATTAGACAGCCACATTATTTTCTTCAAGTTGTTAATACAAAATATTTAAACATAGTTTTTACATTATCACTACGTTTATGTAATACGGTAAGATCTCTATTACCTGTAAAAATATTGTGTAAAGCACATGCAACTGCTATATTGTATCATACCTGAGCATTACTTTAGAGGAAGCTGAAGGCACTACCATCAAATCAACTTATTATTGCTTAAATGGAAGGGAAGCATTAGAAAAATAATTTCGTGCTAAAATACTTTGCTTTCGACGGTGTTCTACTACACAGGACCGTGCCACGCTATAACTACAAGTCACTTAGATGAATACTTCACGTGCGATACGTGAACTCGTTTTGGTACATGTCTTTACTCTAAAATACATATTTGTTTTATACAACGACAATTCACGGAAACAACGATTTGTTTCTTGGAATGAAACTAAAATATTAGACCGAGGAAATCATACGATACACTTATAAACGGTACGTTCAACCAAGGCTTGGGTGAATCTCATAAGATGAAATTAATTAATTTAATACATTGACATCAATTTTAAATGCAAAGTTTAGCGGAAATATCTATCGGAAGACTGCATTAACAGGAAGCCACAGTGTACGTGGAACACTAAACGATCAATACTTAACTAAGTAGCACGCGACGCGACGCTCGGTACTACATTGCACTTTATGGTTATTACATTTCACAAGTAAAGGCGGTTCTTATTCAGTACAATAAAATTTGGCTTGATCAGACGTGGGACTCGTCCTCGCCTGATCGTCGGAGTATTTGGTTCAGTACGTCTCACCCGAACGTTACTGAGTTGCCGTGAGGCGAGTGAATGCGTCGAACCGGCAGTGTCAGCTCATTGCGATCGTGCGATCTCGATCGTCCGGTAGGTCATGAGGCAGTCAGCTAATACAACTACTATCTGGGGCTACCTACGTGTTTGCGTTTTGTCTGTTCACACTCGAGAGTCGTGAGTTACGTGCCTCTACGTGGAAGATGTTAACCAGTAAGATACTAGTACGAAACTAGTGGAAATCTTTTGAGCTAATGTATGTAAATTTCAAAAAGTAATTCAGTACGGAACAACAGTACAGTTCAGCCTTTTCCTGAATAAATTAAAATGATTGTTTACAAATCAAGTACAGATCTACTTACTCGTTCAAAATCTACGTTATTCATTCAAAACCTGTCGTCTGCTAGTTTCAGTTCCTGTATTGTTTCTTTAAAGTCGGTTCACAGGTTTTGAATAAAGAGGTTACCGCTTAATTGTCAGTTAAAATACAGTTAATATATCAAACATTTAACTAGTCTTCAGTCCCTGAGTTGTATAAATATTTTCCTACTTCTTACTCGACTTTAATGATTTGTATACTTTGGTTCTGATGAAACTCTTGACGTGCCAAAATAGAATTAAACAGTTGCGATATAGTAGGCTTTTACTCGTACCCATCAACAATGTATATACATGTATACATATCCATGTATAATTTATATATATTCAATATAAAAATATCAAATTTCATATAAAGTCATAAAGTGTACCCAAAACCTACGTGATGGTACAAAAAGTGCTCGTTTACACCAAAACGGTGTGTTTACACTTGGATTTCAAATCCATTTACATTTTATAATGTGGAAATCAATCGTGGAATTTTTGTTTGAGTTTTCTTCTAGTGGAATGTGCCGACCGCCTACAAAATAACAACTACAGTTGACTCAGTACATGATTCTCAAAAAAGGATCATTTCATTATTCACGTATTCAAACATGTGTTTTCAACGTACAAAAATTTGTATAGACTCGTAAAATGTATAAATAGACTTTACATACAACTGCTTATTGCTAAATGTTGCCGTATCATCAGCACTGTAGTGCCACGAGCGAGACGTTGGAGTCGTGCCCGTGCAGTAGTCGCAGTACACGTAGCTAGAAGCGTGTAGTCGTGGACCCTACAGTCTACACCGTGCAGTCCCTATGTTATGAACCAAAACGCGGGTCAGAAATATTTGGAAGTTACAAGTAGGTATACATAAATTCAGTCTGTGTTCGGGTTTGGCAACGACGTTATTGTTATTGAAGTTTGTTACATAATCGCATCTAGATACACGCAAAAAATTAAAAGAAATACGATAATCCTATTTGTGATGAGAAAATAATGAGTTTAACAAGGAATATTACTTTACGTACCTCTTACAAGTATTACATTTGTTCAGGGAGGTTGTTTATGTCTATTCGTGAGAGACAATAGTTGGCTGACAGCCCATACACGTGGCGCTCGTTGGGTCAGTGAGCCATACGAAAATGAATCGCGATCTTTGGAAGACTGCGCCAGTATGAATAGTGTTTCTGATAAATAATACTGTTTTTCATACATATTCTGGGAACATAATGAGTTAGAGCACCATGCTAACGTATATAAGTCTACACAATTCGCAGTCAGGATGGTGATCCTCGCCGGAGGCCGGAGGTAACTGCTCCGTGCTCCTGTAGCGGAACTTAGTTTTGCTTTTACTACGTAGAGCTGCCTGAATTTATGTTTCCGACTATAAAATGACGCAACGACTGTATTTTACAAATACCTAAACTCATCGGAAGATTCTAAATCTCCGGCTTTTTAATCGTACAAGATCTAATCGGTGTACCCACCATTACTAACCCTTACACACATAATCATTTCAATATTCTTTACAATTTTTGTTAATATTTTTGATTCCATGATATGACCTTTTCCACCTATCTTTCTATCCGATTCTCAGATATTGCTCTCCTCATACACTCCGATAAAACAAATGATAATTTAAATAAAATGACACAAAATGATTAATTTCAAAATTTCATTTTTTTATATTTATATACTTTTGAATAATGTGATTGCACCATTTGATTGATTTTAGTGATGTTCATTGTTTATGTTATGCGTAGTCAAAAAACAAACGGTAACTGAATAGTTACAGTTCTGAGTATGACACTAGCAATCAAATAATATGATAAGATTTACCGATTTTTCTGCATTGAGGACAAGTTTAATTTGTCACTTCATGCATGAAAACACTCTATGCTAAAATAAATACCTAACTATCTTAAATAATTCTGTCAACATGTACGAAATCTGCGCCTAAAATCTTAATGAATTTTCATAAAACAATAATAAAATTATAATGCAAAACACTTTTAAAATTGCAACTATATCTATACATCAAATCCTCTCCTCGAACCGTCAAAAGACCTCATCAAAACATCACAGCAAATCGAACGTCCAGCATAAAGCCAAGAGGACCAGCCAAATACGAAGCCCGTCGAGAAAATAAATAGTCGAGGCGATCAAGTAATAGGCTTAACAACTAGAAGAGACGCCGGCGGAGCGAGGGCGCCGCGCAGCGGAGCTTTCGATGAAGTCTATAACGGCCGCAAATTAAAACTAAAACAAATTAACATTGTAAAAAGTCACAGTTGCTTTGATTTTTTGGCTCTTGTACAGCACGTAGTGTTGTAGCGTGGCTTACGGTCTACTTGGGAGGCGGGTACGGCTGGTAGGCCTCGTCGGGCGACGCCGCCGTGGACGCGTGCTCGCTCTCCATCGGCATCTGGATGATCGGCGGGGTGGGACCCGCGAAGTACTGATACGGGTGCGACGTGAAATACTGCAACACAACATCGTGCCGTCTCAGCGCTCTATCGATATAGCATTGCCCCAGGTGTGTTAATTTTCATTTCTTTTTTCCATTGAACGGTTAAACATCATCCATCTTTGTGTGTATTATTAATTTCCCATTTTTAGCAAACACGAGGTAACACCAGGCACTTAGTGTCGTATAGCAGAGTGGCAGCATAACGTGTGGCAGAGAAAGCGAGAGGAGCGCTAAGTGAGCGGTGGATCGTAAGCAATGGGACACGGAAGGTTAGAGCGTTCGATTACAATTTTACTGTGCACTCACGTATAACTCATTTTCCGGCCTTAAGCTGTCCCAGTTTACCTGGAAAACAGAGAATTACTATCAGCCTTGTATTGTTTTAGACTGAATATATTCTCGTAAACCTCTGACTCGATAGTTGTGTAGTTTATGGGCCGCCTTGAAGGTTGCTAACCACCGCACTCCTCGTTTCCCGGCTTGGATGACAACTGGCCCTCTGAAAGGCCCCCAATCGAGTTCTTGCGGAGTTGTAGTGTAAGACAGGTACCTAATTGAGAGAAATGAGCCAGTTGCTTAGTTGTGAAATGAGTACGGGACACTTACGTATTGGCTAGGCACAGCGTCGATGGGTAAATGTGGGTGCGCGGGGTGCGTAGCATGGTGCGCCGGGTGCGCGGGCGGGATGAGCGCGGCGTAGGGCGCCAGCCAGGCCGCCGGGTGCGCCGCGTGGTGGTGGTGGTGCAGCTGCGGGTGGTGGTGGAAGGCCGCCACGCCATACATGCCGCCGCCGCCGCGGTACATGCCAGCGCACTCGCCGCCGGCGCCGCCGCCACCCACTCCCCCGGCGTAAACACCGCTTACAGCCATTGCGGCCTGGAATTGTAAAAAATAACAATGATTTCTTGATTTATCTTCAAAATCAGTCGGTGATTATAAATTGACAGCATTGCAAATAATTGCCAACCCTCATTCGGAACAGCTCAATTACAAAATCGAAGAGGTTGACTTCGAATGAAGTTGATTTGTGATCAACTTACATTCGCAAAGGTTGACAGAAACTCGAGCCTAGCATGATCTGATTCTTTCCTAATCAACTTGGCGAGACCAGAATAATGTTATTATGCGGTTGCTTTTCTTTAGATCAATGAAGAACTTAAAGTTGCATAGATAACGAGTTACATATTAACTTGCACTTGTTACTCGGCGTCTCCGTCCTGATAAAACTTGCAGAACTATCTCTAACGGAAGGCGACTTATGCTAATTTTATCGCTAATGAAGACTTTGAGTTACGTAAGGTACCTACCGGTTCTTTAGAAGACAAACCCCACGTTATTTGTTTTACGAAATTAAAACTAAAAGAGGGCCTCATTGCTGTGTGACGCTTATCAATCAGTCTGTGTATTGTAGACCAACACCATACTAGTGACAGAATAGTCTTGGTACTTTCACACATCGAAAATCGAAAATCTATTAATTGAATTTCTGTTGGCAGGTGGTTCGAGTATTCCGACGCAACATCTACCTTTGACGTATGTGTAGTCACTCCCGTTATGGGTGCGGTCTATTTCTCAGTGGCCCAATATAGGTTGTATGTAATGATGAATCATTTTGAATTGGAATATGTAGGACAATCCTTAAACGTAGGGTTTGTATGCTAATTACTGAATTTTTGGTATGGTATGGTTGAGGATGAGTGTGGATGATATGGCTGAACAGGGGGAGACTGCTGAGATAACGACTAGTAGAGGATATGGAGTAGATGATGATGTAAACTAGATATTTAATGGATAGCTGTCAACTGGCTACCTGGGTAATAGAATCGGCGTTGTCCCTCCATGCTCTACCATTATTATCTTGTTTATTGTATAGTGCCTTTTTCTTGTTACCGCCGTCGGCGAACTTAACAAGCAGAGGCTCCTTAGCTCCCGGGATGGGATTGCCATTGAACATCTGAAAGAAATGGAAATGTGTTAAGTTGTGTCTTGAATTACGTTCTGATCGTTCGGGAAATATGCTAAACAAATAAGGGGTGAAAATATTGATCGACATCAAAAGATCAGAGGTAAGTTTCGCGTGTTTGATGTCCAAAAAATGTCGAAACAGCGACTTTATTGATGATAAATGTGTTTTTGCCCTATTTTAGGTTATTTTTTTCACTCACTTGGATAATCTGCTCGCACTTCTCCCTGGATTCCATCCTTGCAAAGCCCACACCTTTGCTTTGGCCGTGGGTGTCACGCAAGATTCGTGTGGACACCACTTGGCCAAACTTGGCCAGCAGTTGGTCCACATCGTTCTCCTTGAAGTGCGGCGGCAGGTTGGCCATGTACAGGTTGGTAGGATCCTGTTCTTGTTGCTGTAAATGCCCCGGAGTAATAGGTGAAGAACTTGCTCTCCAAATCTTCAATGTTTAAAAATTCAAATTGGAAGTTTCAGTGACATTATCAGAAAATTTTGAGCACCACAGTGGGTGATTAGCAATATTAAACAAGTGCTGAGACTGAAATACTTTGAAGTGCTTAGCACGTTCAGCTATTGTGGGGATTTGAGATTTATATAAGTACCATGTGACAAGTCCCGGAACCACTGTGACTGCTTTAATGTGCGCATATGACACAGACATATCCATTGCATGGTTGATTTTGCCACCCACCGTTAGGAAAGCATTGTCATTCGGGGAGTTAATACATACTGTTTTATTTACATGTTTCCAATGTGTACGTGAGTGTGATGGAGCAGACTGTGACGTCATAAGATATCAACGGCTGCATGACAACATGTCTTGTTTATTTTGTTAACTATTAATTTAAATGTCTCTAAGCGTTAATTTAACGTGTCTGTGAAATTGTTCTTAGAATGTGAAAATTAGCTTGAAGCCCGCATAGAATATCTAGACACTGAAGCCAGCTCTGACGTAAATCAGCAGATTGATCTAATGTACTAATATTACGTAGGTGTTATCAACGACATGGGCATATACATTAGCATAGAGATTACGAAGCTAGTTAAAATTCGCATACACACTAATTTAATATCGAAAGCATAGAAATACCCGAGCCCAGTAGCGATAATATAATTATACATTGTTATAACGCTGAAGCATACGACAATAGTATAGAATTAATAGGATGAAACAATGTCTGAAGTACAGAATTAAGTAAGCGTTATATTTGCGTCGATTTGCGTACCATTGAAGGGATAACATACTTACAACACATTAGTGTTACAGTGTTCGTTTGTGAATACGCTGACACAACATTACCACTCGTGTTGTTTCCCGAATGGACTACACAAATGAATGATCGTGTTCGGTGGTAGCTGTGTTAATACCGGGACATTTCAAAGTATTTATCACCCATATTGTCGAAGATCTAAACACAGGACCTACTTCTAGACAGTCAATCTATTGAATCAAACAATTAGGCATTATAATAATGGCTGGAAAATAGGAGCACGTCGAAGATTTCACCTCAAGTTACATGGAACGGGATGCTTATGCTACATTTTATGCATAAATGTCAAATCTAGCAAATTTTACAAGATAGGGAACACTCTTTACTTTCAGTTATGTATGTTAACAGCACTTCTTATATAGATAGGGGTATAAGTACTAAAGCTATAAGTAAGGGAAGACGGAATATAGGGTTGGACCAGTGGGGATGGCAACTGTCTAAATGGCGAAAAGTCCGCCATTTTCCTAAGTAACGACCAATATAAATTAAATTATGAAAGGCTCAAAAGCATTATACGATTCCAACTTCCGACAAGAAACAATCGCACTGCGCTTTATGTCACAGTTGCCATTCCTTTTGTGTTTAATGGCTTCGGGACATTATTTAAATATTAGTTTAGGGATTTTAGTCGGAACAGGAATTTAAGAGTTAGTTGTCGTAGGTCTTCTCAGTAAAGGCGAAGGAGCAAAAGTAGAAGACGATGGGATGAGAGAGCGGACAAGGAGCAGGCGGTTAGTCATAATAGTATTACTTGCATGCACAACGTACACGGTTCAGTCTACGCAGGAACCAGATACCCACTTTAGCCATCTGGGCCTGAACACCTTTGGCTTGTAATCCTTTAACAGCTGCCTCAGCCGACGCGATCGTTTCAAAATCTACAAAACCGTAACCTGAGAAAAAAAGTTACATTATTGTATAGTAGGGAGTTACCTCAGCCGGTGGGGACCGCTTAAAAATTTTTTTTTTATTATATAATTTCGATGACTCATGCTTGGTCTTATGTATGTATGTTGTAACATATATCTAAAATTCCAAAGAAAGAACAGCTATGGTACATACATTTGATATGTAACTAATGAGCGCGAGTATATTGCCTACTCGACATTAGCGTGATGAAAATGTGACATCGAAAGAGGGTAACATCGTGATGAACATTAAAATTACTGTGCAAACTTCATATCGAGGTAATAATTTAGTATCATCTGTGCTTGGGTGCAAATATAGTGAACATGATAATATATCTACTATAAAATATATAAAATAAACATTTAAATATGATAATGTCATAAATATGAATCAAATTGAATGTATCTAGTGTTCGTGCATATATTGGAAAAAAGTCTCACCATAGATGGGTTAGTTTAATGAAGGTAGGTATATGGTATTCTAGAAAATATTAATATATTGTTTTAAATACTTCAATTACGAATAATCGTATCAATGCAACTCTATTCAAGTAATAAACTGTAAAACAATATTTAAATACATACGTGAGATACTATGCACAGATTTATAACTAGGTAGGTATAGTACTTTACATGTACATATCTCGGTAACTCGCTATAACAGTGTATATAAAAGAGGACGTACGGTATGAATGTTGTTTACCTTTACATTTATTCGTATTTTTATCCAAAATAGCTTTTGTTGAAATAATGTTGCCATACCTGAAAACAAAACGTAAATTAAAGTTGGTAACATGATCGGAGACAGATGTTGTGTGTTGGTGATAAGCTTACATCTGGCACATTTGCACGAGGTCCTTATCGGTGGTGTTCTGGCTGAGGCCTCGGATGTAGAGGTTGGTGCGGCTGAGCTGCTCCCCGGCGGCGCCCGTGGTGGAGGCGGACGAAGCCGGCGGCGGCGGCGCCGTGCTCAGCGAGGTGGAGCGAGTGCCGCCGGCCGAGCCGGTGTTAGACGACGAAGACGACGCCGTGTTGGCGGGAGACGCTGCTGTGGGCACGCGCCCGCCGCCTCCACCGCATCCACCCATTCCCGTACCCGTGTACTGAAACAACACATTCACTATTAGCGTCACTGCATACAGATAAAATAGTTCTACGAGACTTGGAAAGTTCAGTTCTCGTTCCAAATGTAGAACAGCATAGATGGATGGAACGAAAAAACCTTCTACTATGAACGATCATAAGCTGATTCTGCCAGAACCACCATGCTACTGATGCGAGACATACAGTTCGCTTCGTGGTACCAATTGAGCTGACCTGACTCTCTTATCGTCAAAAAGTGCAGTATCTTTATTGGTGTGTGTTAGTTAAACTAGTTTCTTCCTATTACATAAACCAAAATCAACGTCTTGATTTACGACTGTGTTGAACAACTTGAACACGTTACATAACTATTTAATTAAATGTAATTCTGTGAGTATAATCGAGACATGATGTCGATGGCTGTATTCCCCGAGAACACGTTGTAGGTGTAGCTCGGTGTCGGAACGATTACGTTATATTCACTGGATCAGTGTTAATATGCGCACTCGTAGCAACTTAGCGAGACGGCTGGAATATGTCGGCGCGCGGAGCCCAACCGAGGCGACTTCATTGAAATAACTGTTCACAGTGAAACGCGTTAAGACGGCGACTATTAGTTATCTAGCCGACGAGTAATGAATAGGGAGGAGTAATGAGCGCATGCCGATTCTGAGCACGCACCCTTAATCGACTCGCATGCTCGATACCCGCCGAGTTAAGAAAAACCAACGGTACGGATTGCACGTGCTCCGTTCCGCCAACGAACGCTACAATTTGTTAATGGATGAACAGTTAGTTTGGATTAACGAGGAGGCTCGGGACTCGCGCGACTGGAAATAGCAATTTGGTTCGATAAACAAGTATTTAACATGAAAACGTTAATGGATATATTTTACATTAGATACTCGTAGCGTGAAACGACGCTTTGATAACGCAAACATGAAATTGATTACAAGGATATCGTGTAATCTGACAGTATGATCGCTATGAACGAGGGACCATAACCCAGGGTTTTATTATGGTATAAAAATACACCCGGTTCAGAAAGGAGAGCATTTCCTTAACGCTTGCGCGAAATTTCCCTATTTAGGTATAACGGACGACAGAGAAGTACTTGTTTCAGTTAATGAAAACAGTAGATAATTATTTGTCTTCACTTAGTTACGTTTGAACAAGTCCACGCAGACATACTACACTGGGTACTGTACGATGTTCTGCTATTTGCATTTAGTTAACATATTAATCCCATAAACTGTGCGTGTCGTTGACGTAACAACTCATCAAGTGGAGTTACATATGTGCTGTAAACTTGCCATTTGTGTAATTAAGTTCAGGGTAGACATATTATTTTTACCTTTTGGAACCTTTTAAGAGGACTTTTCCCGAGGTTACCGAAGGAATTTAGATTCGTAATCCAATTGGTATCTTGGTAGTAGACGTTGGTAATTGGACCAATTTGTGTTAACTGCCGGAACGACCACCGCGGCGATACATGCGCCAACATAAAAACAAATTAGCAAAATACGTGGTTTACACCGCGGACCGCCGCGATTTCGATAAAGAACAAACGTTTTATGAAGTGAAAATAAAATTGGTTGCGTTTTTCATTATGGAAACAACAATTCGTTAATTATTTTCGCATTGAAACTTCAAAGAACTATTTACTAAGTTTATATTAACTTCGTCTGAACTTTGACAGTGGGTAGACTAGGTAATGTACTTAATTTGGTAAGTTAGGCGACTTACGTCATGTCTCTACCCACATAGATGTTTTACAGAAAGGCTGAAATCCCTCGAGGTTCTTGGAATTTAATGTCTTTGTGGAAATTGTTGTACCTACATAAAGCTAACGTGTAATCTTCTTCTATAAATTCTATCTTTAGCCCTCCTTCAACTAATGCTGAAGTGCATCTTCAATTAAGAAACAATGATTAATGTAATTGGCACACTTTACAGTCCTACCAATCGTTAACAAGCCAACTTTTAAGTGGCAGTTAAAAAGCAAAATGTCCGATTAGAGCTATTTAAACTGTGTAGTTCACAACGAGTTCACATTATGTCGGCCACCTGTGCAATTTACTCAATTTAACTTTATTATCTGCTCGGAAATTTTGAATGGATAATTAAGTGAGTCAGGCCGGTCGGCCGCCATGCAGTGTACTCGCGGGACGGAACAACCGAAGTTTGGTTACACTTCGGCTCATGTTTGGAGTTTGTTGACGGAAATACCAGCCACTGTAACTGTGACCGAGATTTAACAGAATTTTACGATGCCTTGTGGCTGAAAATAAATCGCAGTAGAACTAGGTCTTGGAAGTAGCTAGCGATTGTACAACAAAATGGTTCTTAACGTCGACCTGCCTTAATTTGAACAATAAATGCTCCTACATGATCATTCCAGCCTTTTCCTAAATGTATTGAGGTCAGATTCCGGTAACCGTCCATAAGGTAAATGGAGCGACTTCAACCTCCTTTATCAACTTAAAAACACAAGTGCGTAAAAATCCTCTATCTATACCTCGACATAAATCACAGATTACATCAATACTTAACACGTGAATCTCGCAAACATAAATAACAATCCTGTAAGCTTCTGAGAACCGCAAAATCTTGGCGAAAGTAAGTTCCAATCAGTCTGGCTTAGCTTCGACAGGTGTCAAAATGTACCGGGTACGAGGTGACGGAACGGTGGGAGGTGACAGTATATGACAAGTAATCATCACGCGTCAAAGTTGCGCGAACTTCGGCGTAAGTGCCTGCTTTGTGGGAACTTTGGCATGTTTTGTGAATAAATGATTTTTTGTTATAAATTCGGAGAATTTTGCCTTGTGTGTTTGGTAGAGTGATTAGGTATATCTAACGTGTAGGCTAAGGCTTCAATACCGTCATATCTGATCTCATCCTAGACCTAGCTACTTTATACACCATGCAACCAAAAGTTGATTGCTCACAGAAAAATCAAATTGAAATGCCTCAAAAACCACCTCAGTTTTTTCTGTAATAAGGACTTATGAATAAAATGGATTTCCTGATTGTTAAATTAGAAGAACTTCATAGTAAGGGAACTAGCAAAAATGTTATCTGTATAACGGAGCATTTTATTGAGACAGGCTGCGAGAATTTTAGAATAATCATAGCTTGAAGTATAAATAAAATTTTCTTCAACCAAAGTGTTCTCAAAGAAATGATTCCGAAACATTATTCTTATTGTTTGTAACGTCGTCATGTTCCGCTCTTTTCTACTAAGAACTGTTAAGTAGGTTACAAACAAGTTTCCTATAATATTATTACATGTTTTCTTCACAAATTCTCTGTTTAATAGTTTCAAAGTTATATAAACTTAAATAGAGTGGCGTAAACAAGAAAATAGTCATATTTTTTCACTGCTTTTTGCGATACCAATGTTTCCAATTATGATTCTAATTAAACAGGGTCGAAACGTTCATAATAGGATCGTGAAAAATATTTAACCTGAAAACGAATCTAGAAAAATTACCGTTTTAAATTTAATTCTAGATATACCATACTGTTTAAAATATCACTCATGAGAGGACAAAATAATGAGTGATATGCCTATGTCTAGACAGAACAAGCCAGTTAAAAACAAAAGCAATTCCAATATAACAGCAACATCAGCTGTCCCAAGTGTAGCCGCCGCGCCGCCGGCAATCAACATGGCAATAAAACACGCGATTTTAATTCTGTCCACAGTAAAATTTAATGATGTAACGTGAACGCACACGTCGCCCATCGGGACTCGGAAGCATATGACTGTGGGTGATGACGTCACGCGCGTCGCGCGTAGGAGGGCCGCGAGGGGAGCGGAGCTGTATCTCAAAGGCATGGGGGGTGGCGGGAGATAGCACTCAACAGTTGGTCCCGGCTCGATAGCGCAGCGCGTGCGTGCGCGGAACCGCCGACCACGTCACATGGCCGGCTAACACGCACACTTTATACTTACTATTGTAACTGCATTCGAATTACTCACTCACGTATCGCAAAACGTTAATTAGGAACATGAAATTGGTGTGAACCCATCCGTCTGAATTTTATAATGAGTTTTTTAAACGATGAAATTCCGGTTTCAATTTTGAAGCAGCCGCGGTGGCCAGCGCATTCACATCGCGGGATCCAACTGATTCACGCCGAAGCTCACGAAATGAAACATAAATCCCATTCAATCTATTTAAATTGAGCACTCCATTTGTTTTATCGTCGATTCAATCAGGAAATCGATCAATTCGTTCGCCATTTACTACGGCGAGACAGTCCACTTGATGAGTGCCTACGTTTATTTAGATTATGTGTAAAAATGCCTTTTGAGTCTACGGAATGGTCATTAGTAACTAACTTGGTAAAGGAAATCAAAATTACGTAACTAATTAATAATTAATTAGGCTGAACTGAAATGCTAGTGCAATTAAGACGCTACATTATTCACACTTGAAAAGGAGTAGTCTAACCACAGAGTCTAACTAACTAACAAAGGCATAGATAAATAGGGTTACTACGAGATAATTGAAGCGAGAATACCCGAGTAGATAGGCTTCATCGTGATGGACAGGTGAAATATAAAACAGGTGACCAGGCTCAGGCAGGGGATTCAGGCTCTCCCACTGATTAGTAAGTTCTAATTTATGCTTGCAAGCTATATGAACTGAAGAAAATATAGTGATTTACATACAAAGACTAGATTAATGGCTCATTGATTATCCTGTTTAAGTCAGTAAAAAACGTTATGATTTAGAGCCAGAAAAACAAAACCATTGGCAGGGGCAAATGATTCAGAAGGCTGGTATGGACGAATTTAAATATCGGTAGCGGCCTCGGCCCTACCCTCTGTCACACCAACATTAACATAATTCAACAAAAAAAACACCGCCCTTACCGGAGAAAAAATGATTCTTTTTTCTGCGCCTTTTGACCCGAGCTATAGTTCACAATATTGGACAAGTTTCACCGCCGACGCTACCCTACCCTATAAAAACAATTTGATGTAACTTACATTATGTTAAACATTTGCACCAGTATGGGTAAGAGAAGCGTAGACCGTTTCAATTATTTAAATACATAGCATACAGTCAGGATGTTCAGGAATCCACGTTTTTGCTTATGGGAGAACAATTTGTCGCGAGCGCATCATGTTTAATACAATAACCTTTTGCATTAGGATTGATATCCGTCAGAGGAGAGTGATAATATGTTTCCGCAGCTCACGAGGGCTAGGGTCCTTCACCTTCCGCCAGAGCCGAAATAAATCTAATTCCTTGGATGACAGATATCAGCAAGCCTTGTTTATTTATACTTTCACCCGACTTATGGGAGGGTGGCACACGTGGGACGTGCTCTGCCCCATTGTACAGAAATAAACTATTATACTCACAAAGTCAACACATGCACATCACGTGATTAGATAATAGCAAAACTGTATTATTTATAAATATTCCGAGAACCTTTCACACCGGTATTCATCAATCGTTGCTTTGGGATGTAATTGATGACCCTGCCTCTTTTATAAAATAGACGCAGTTATACGTATTACCGTGTTCGACATTGAAAAAGGATCTTCTAAATATAAATTATACGGCAGCGAAACCTTCCAAAATAAATGTGGTAATTTCATTTACAAAAAAAATTCTCCGCAGCGAATACATTTAAATATATCAGCATAATCTTTGAGTGCGTGCGTGTGAAAATGAAGAGCCCAGGAAGTCGAGTAGCTTCGGCCTAGGTAATTCTAATGGAAACGAGGAAAGGAATTACTACTTTAATCTCGGCCGCAGCTTTCCTCGTGAACCTTAGATATTAACATCACCGTAGTAAATAGAACAGAAATATGAGAGTATCCTCGTCGGCTATCGCTACGGAAAGACCTACCGTCGGATTAGGGCGGACTCCGAAGTAAAACGCATTAGAGTATTACTCTCAGACACTTCTGTCATTCCTCCGATAAAAACGTTGGGTCCTTTAGTAAAAAACGTAACCTCTATTAAGGGCTGCCATATTTGGGAAGGGGCGCGATGGATCTAACAAGCTCCGGAGTTGTGACAGCCCTGACAGCTGACATATTCCGGTCATTAATCAAGCGGTCATAGATATATGTTACGACTACAAGCCGGGGACGGCGAAGTCCAATCAAAGTCGTGTTCACTAAAAAGTGGGACAATAAACTGATTACTATTGTCACGGGGTTTTAGTGTAAAACAGAGCAGTTCCACAAATAAACCTAAAATGTATTTTAAATCATCCACTTACTATTTTTGCTGCGGAAATTGCCTGTTTGTCCATTTTATCATAAAATGCACATATTTGTTAGTTTTTACATTTTTCAACCCAGCATTTGTTACGGTAAATGAAGACACGAGGCCGACATAAAAGTTAAAACAAACCTGTAATTGATCGCTTCAACGTAACATTACAACGACAGTTAAGAATCGTCGGAACTGATAAGTCGACTATTTTACGACTACGATTACTTTATCGGAAAACAAAACGTTTTTTAATGTTCTTTTATTAGTACATACACATTAAAGTGTGATCTTATCGCATATAGAAAACGTGACAAGTGGATTAGGAAAGACAATTGGTTACAGCAATGGAAGACTGTAGAACATATTTATCGGTAATGCCACAAGACAGAACTCCTACAACGGATCTTTAACCACGATATAAAATTGCACAAGTAAAAGGAAAACTCGAGCGGAGCAAATCGCATAAGCGAAGTTCTTTTTCAAATGTTTCTCGATGAAAAAAAACGAGTTCAGTATCGGCGCGGAGACCATGAGATAAATCCTGAAGGAGACGCGTTGTAATAAAACACGTACGGTTCGGGGAGCTACATTTTATTTCGAAAAGCGATAAGGGCGCGAGAAATTCCTTTTACGAGATTCTTGTGGAGGAGGGTGGTGAGGTGCAGCCGCTCTTTGTGCAACATCTGGTTTGTGTCGCCTCGTAAACAGCCCAGTAAGCTCTCTGTTCGATGACACTTCACACAAAACTGTGATTGTACACAAAGAATCGGATAACTGTTTGGTGGAAACATTTAAACAAAATCCGTTTTGGTTGGAATGCTCTATGAATACAACGCCTGAATAACCAAGAACTATAAGAATCCGATTTGTAAAAAGAAAATATCGTAGCACTTCTATCCATCTTCTGCTTAAATGTTGTATGCGGAAACAATGTACGAGTTCAAACCCAACGATAAACAGAGTAAACTTCTAAATTAACTAGTTTTATGCAAATCACGATTTAGTTGTGTTGTTTTAAGTGCTCCGAGAAGACATTAATCACATAATATTGTTTGTGTGTAATGCATAACGAGCTACAGCCGTGGCGGGCGTAGAAATTGATGGAGCGATGTCAACGAGCCGACTTCGCGGTTAATTATCCAGTCCAGAGCCGTAAGCAATGTTGCCAGGGAGCCAGGGGTTCGCCACTTGCTAACTAGAATTCACGCTTATTGATTTAAGCACAGTTTCTCAGGTTTATTAATTAGGGATGTTGTTTACACTAAAGAAAGTTAAGTTAATAGTCACTTATTAGTTGAATGAAAGGAAAGCGTTTCACAACATTAAGGAAGCGTTCGCGGTCCGGCGGACAGCGGAACCTCCGGCCGCCGGCGCTCGTAAACCCGATCGTAAACTTAAACACACCTCATTAGAACATGCAGAAGATGGCGCCGGCTAAAGATTCTACTTTATTTATAGGATACTTGCGCTCAGTACAAGGAGACAGAATGGGGGTGCGATATTGATGGACGTATTTGGTGCCAACATAATTGACTGCGCTACGTCATTCGTAGCGGAGTTTCTGAAGCGAATACTTTATCGATCTTGTAGCTGAGACGCAACAATATATTCTACACTGATTGTATTATTAAATTTTTCGTGAAATGTCGGCGAAGAACTCCAAAAGAAGTAATTAAAATGCTACGAGAGCACCTCTACGGAAGTATGAGATCACCGTAGTTTTCGTAGCGATTTCGTAGAGTTTAGTCGCTGAAATATTTACAGAATCTGGAACCCGTAGAAGACAATTTTAACTGATTTGAAACAAATCTAAGTGTTCATAAGAAAATAATGATGGCGACATCTGTGGTATCGGGAACTCGACATCTTAGGAGGAGTCAAAATGTTGCCATGAATAAAAACAATGGAGGCGCATGCGCAACGCTTCGGCCTTTAATACGAAGCGAGTGCACGGGTTAAATTCAAGACGTATAAAAATAGTAAGTGCTCTATGATTCACATGTAGGTACTCTCTGAAAGAATGCCGGAAGAAGGATAAACATAATGTATCGCGGAAGTTATTATTACAAGACCTATTATGAAACGTATTATTGCATCGGGAGTTGTGGCAGTTATGCGTTTCCAAGAAGACAGTACTTAGTAAATGAACAGATGGGATAGCCCGAAGAGCAAAACGGTTGTGTTGGTATAATTATTTAAATATAAGGCTCTACTGTGGTTAGTTCTTACGTCTCCGATTTTCTTTTCTTTGCGGAATAGTTTTGATCTTCTTTCTTTATCGTGTGGTTAGTGTTAAACCTGGTGTCAGATTTTTTATGCCACCCATAGGCGTCTGACTTGGCTTTACATGCTATCGAAAAATATATCTCAGGCATGCTGGTTTCTTCACGATGTTTTTCCTTCACCGAAGCAAGTGATAATTATACAATACGCAAATGAATCCAAAAACTCAGAGGTCCGACGATTAGTTTTTATGCTTCCCAAGCATCCCATTCCCTAGTCTAGTTTAGTTTTAGCGCTTTTTTGGACACCTGAATATACTATCTACTTACTACAAAAGATTTAGTGGTTTAAATACAAGTTTTGTTGTATCCGCAGCACCCTCTTGATGTCTGTGTAGAGGAGGTCTGGAGTATTGTCTTCAGTGATTACTATTTCAATGAGATGCTTAACACCTGTAAATCCGTTTGTAGATTGGGCTCTTTCAGCATAACGTGATTCAAGCTTTTAATGTATAAGCCCCTGTATTTCTTCTATATCTCTATTTAAGTGATGAATGTTATTTCCAAAAGGACGCGGCCACGCAGGCCCCACCACGTCTTTCCATGCGTTATGACAATATTGATTAACAATCAATCAAAACGTTTATTTCGAACAAGAGACCATATGGGTACCATATACGGCCATACACCATGACCATATTTTAACGGATTGGTGCTGTTCAGTGGTAGTCTGCGAGCTGTTTCACCGTATCTGACTCACCTGATGCTGGTTGTAAGGGCTCGGAGCCGCCGCGTACGGCTGCGGCTGTGGCGGCGGGTAGCGGCAGGGCTGCGGCGCATAGGCCGCCGCCCACTGCTGCGCTCCACCGCGGTACTGCGCCCCCGCGCTCGCCATACGCGCTGCGCACGCGCCTGCGCCTGCGCCCGCGCCCCCGTTTGCGACCGTCACTGCGCCCGCACCCGCGTTGCTTGCTGAGCGACAACCGCCGCCGGTGCTCTGGGAACAATACAGACCAAATGTTAGAGTCACAGAATGAAGACCTGAAATTTAGCTGTGCGTGGTGTAATTGAGAAGCGCTCAGATCTATCCAGTAGGTATGACTGTCGTGCGCCCTAAGCTAGGTGGTGGGATAGTTTCACTAGCCAGTCGCTATTGTACCTGGCTTATAGGAGTGAATCCCGTGCTGGGCATGTCAGCTTCTAAGGCACTAGTTATTTCTATGGTGAGTTCTATATCTCCATGAATACATATTTTGTTAAGAGGCTCGTGCATAGCAATTGAATGCGACTGGTTGGGTTAATATGGATTAGTAAACAATACATTTTGCTGCACAATTTTTTTACAACCGTCATACTTTCAAAAGCTGAGAACAATGCAGGACTATTACTATGAACTGTACTATTTGCAGCAGGATAAATAAAGCCATAAGAAAATTTACATTTAATAAATGAAGCTGACGTGATTGTGTAGTCGGTACAACTTTCACTGCAAAGCGGCCATTTGTTTCGATAATGCATGGCGCGCAAACATATTCCTGTCGGTTACCGTAGCGAGGGAGGCAAGCCAGGCGTAATTTAATTTTAAAACCATTTTAGTGCCTAATTAGTTTACCTACAATATTCGATGCTTCGTCCTCTTTTGCTAGAATTTTAGTTCGTCCTCCAAATTTAGTCTTCCGTTCGTGTCTCTTGGACGCCTAATAAAGTTAAGTTGAAAGTCACTTTTAGTAGCATAGTTAAAATCATCTGGTAATTTATTTTATAGTGGAATAATTGCCTCATTAGTCTAGTGGTAACAAGTTCGGCCATGGACCGTAGCGGAGCGCAGCGAAAAGTTTCTAACAAAAACAGATGCGAATCACAAAGTTAACTGGTTTTTGTAAACTACATCTTTGTGCAGTTGTTGTGGTTTAAATAAAAAATAGTTTAAGAGAAAACTACAAATAGTTAGAGATACGGCAATATATTTTCTATACGGTTATAGATTTTCTATACGGCAATAGCTTTTCAATACGGAAAGTATATAACGAACATTCAGCTAAGCTGTTAGTTGGATTAAGGTTATTTTTTAATGAGTACATGTGAAGTCGGGAGCCTATCTGATGCGCGTATATCTCGGGGCTCCGAATGTTGCATCACGCCACTGACGTAGACATATGACTATAACAGATTGGCATCTGTGTGCCGAGAGCCGTGACGAAGCGTGTCTGCAGACTTTCGCAAACGTCTAGAATACCTTATATATGCACATAATGTACTACATAGATCTATGTGTAGTTTTGTTTGTGTACAAGTACTCGTATCTTATCTTGCTAGTTTCTATTTTTGTCGGAATTGTAAAACAACTGCATTTGGTGAAAAATTTAACTATTTGTAATGGTTTTGAATGTAGGCATCCGGTAAGTCAGATAAACTAATTGTGTAGGTACATGAACACTTAGATACAAGGCTTGAATCATCATACAAAACTACTTGGGTAATCATGATGACCACGTACGAAGCTACCTCTTTTAACCGCAGCTATACACAAGCTATACAATGAGAATATCGTGAAGCAGAATCTACGACGATTGCCTCCAGCAATTTGACGCGAACGAGAATTAAATTCAAAAGGAGTTTCAAGACAGTTCAGCGTTCCACAATTCCCTGTGGGTGAGAATTAAGTTCAAAGGAAAAATTCTTAGAAAAGAAAAGACATTCGCACTGAGGCTGAGACGCTAATAGTCAAAGAACTTGGAGCATTAAAATCCAAAAAAACTGCTTTTACAACCTCATCATGGTAGCTGTGTAATAGACGAACGTTATTTATTGTGATTCCAGAAATTTGTGTATCAGAACCGAACACATAGCACGGGTGAATAAGCACACAGCATACTGTTCTTGTTACGAGCACAACACATGGCCACAAGGTTTAAATAGTTATTTAGTTAAAACATTTGCGCCTAAGGGCTGTGATGTGATATGAAATTTTTGTTGTCTTTATTTGTTATTCTGAGCGAGTGCGTTCACCCAAAATGAGATTTATGGTGGCAATAACAATGTATAATTTTACCCAGCGACCCCCATCTTGGGGACTTAATTATTTGAGTCACGGAATTCGAAAAACCCACGAGGAAAGCCTCAAGGATCAGGGCTTTGTTGTAGTTTTTTTCTCTCTCGATAAGTAGCATTCTTATACTTTTGAAACAATTTTTTGCTATTGAAAAAATAGGTGAGTATGTCTGTCAGGCGATAAGCTGGCAATCCGCTTAGTGTGCGTGGGGCCACAGCCAAGGAATTAGCGTAAAATGTATATTTTTGTTACAGTAAAAGCAGAGACCTTATGTCCACTGTAAGTCTGGCGGTAAAGAGATTAGATTATATCTTTATTGGGTTTATTCTGCCTTACATTACGTGTAAAGGTTATCGACGAAGTGCCTACCTACGTAACTTGTGTATTGAAAATATTGGAACATTTCCGAGACGTTATGTAAAGACTTACACTAAATTGTGGTCTCTTACATTAAAGTGAGTTACAACGTCGTTAAAGCTATTTTCACTAAAATGGCAACATGAATTTTAAGGTTCATTGTCAATTTTCTCGCGAGTCTACGTGTCTACGTAAAGGAAGTTTCATTCCATTATGCGGAACTCATGAAGAGAGGCGTAATTTAACTTCGTCCAACTATGCTAGGTATTTCCTAAGTGATTTATCATTTGAAACGTCTAGGTTTTTCTTACTTTTATTCAGAATGGCCCGAAGTTTAAACACTTTGCTCAGAATTGTTTGCTAAACGAAGAAAAAACGAATAGAAAAACTTAATAAAACTAAGAAGTTAAGTTGGATTTGCTTACGTATAAAACAGTGCACGGTTTTATTTCTGCTTGTCTGAAGAAAACTGAAGTAGCAAATCTTGTGCTTACTGTGTCGCCAGAGAGGAAAACACAAACTCGGCGAGCCGAATAGCAGAGAATTGATACTCGAGCCAGTGTTCACGTCTTTTGCGGAGAGCTATTGCGTTTTCTTGTTGTCTGTGGAGATTTAGTTTTATGTTGAGTGGGACTGTTGGCGTCGGCGGGTCGCGCCGGCTCTGTCTCGACGCCAGCTTGTTGCTGCCCCGTGCCGCGTGCGCTGCCTCCCCCGCCCCCCTCCCTCATCTCCCCTCCCCTCCACTCTCTGTCACCACCACCACCACCCCCTACCCACTAAAGATCCGCTTTTAATCTGGAATGGACACGCCTGTAACTATAGCCTAGAGGGCACTGGAATTGCTTTGTGATATCACTATGCTGCTTAGTATTTATACAGCATCTATATCAAGGTTGTCGTTCTGCTTCGATCTAGGAAGTCTTAATTCATTAGAGATTTAGTAAAGAATTACGAATGTTAATCTTCTATGCAGTTTTTTCCAGGGTTGTACAATTAATCAATATTTTCTAGTAAATCTTTTTATATTTGCAAGTGATATATTGATGATCTACATGACAAACTTCACTTAAACATAACTGCACCAAAGCAGTCTACATTTTCCAATAACATGCGACATAATATGAATAAAGAAACAGCTTCAAACAATACCTAACGATATTGTTTAAGTTAAACAAACGGCTATCTATTTGTTAATACTGGAAGTTAATTATTCATTCAAGTAGTACAAGCAAGACTGGTACGATTCAGGAAATTATATAACTTGCTTGTGAATAGATAGCGAACATGAGCGACTCGGGATACTGCTATAATTCTCAACAGAGATCATTCGCTTCGAACTAACAAAGTTATTGTCCATTCAAACTTCGATGGACATAAATTCGATACGACCAGGAATCAAAATCAAATTCGATTCGGTACGGGATAGTGTCTTATTACATTTCATGACTTTATTGTGTTTCGACTTTATTTAAAGTGAAAGTGGATCTATTGAGATTTCACTGCTCGTTTAATGGAATCACACACGGAGAGCACGTTAGCCAGTTATAGTCAGCCTCGGCTGCGTGTTCAATACGTTCGTACAGTCTTTAAAGTTGTCACTTTGAACGTTAGCCAATAAGAGGCAATAAAATTGCTCCCTGTAGCTACTCCTCGACTTTAGTAAGAGCGACCAGGATCAAATAAAGTGGGGTTTCACTAAAAGCATTGAACGACCAACGGTTTTACGCTCTCCAGACTTTATTGAGCGAATAACATTTTTGTGTCATCAATGTCTTTGTTGAGTATGAAGGATATTTGAAACAGCTATCGTTTGAAACTTTAAATCAATGGCAAACAGTTAATGCAGTATAAATTGGAAATAAGCTGTAATTACAATTAAGACAGTCTGGCTAAGTGAAATTCTAAATTGAGTGGGCGATCACCCGACGAGGTCAACCCTTGCGACGCAGACGGCTCCGCAAATTACGAGCCGCCAGACGTTTCAACTAGTCGCAGTACTCGCAGTCACATCTTTGGCCTCCCCCGGCCGTCGACCGCATCTAATCCGTCCCGGCTCGTCTGATTACCGGCAGCCGGCAGCTCACAGCGGCCCGCAAACAAAGCCGCGATGACGAGCGCAGTTGTCTTCCATGAATTCCGGATACCGCTCCCAAATTGTTAGACCGGCGGCAATGTAAATAATTTGTACTATGTCGCTACTGTTTCGACTACATCAATGGCTATCCGATAGAGCGTCACTTTTGAATAATGCGTTTTATTGAAAACCGACTCCGTTTTTTGTTCGACGTTTACAAATACCGGTGGAATAGATTACTCACAAACGTGACAAGCCTGACCACCTTTACAATACAATTAGATTTTTTGTTTTCTCTGCCTACAAAAAGTGCGGAATGGTGTACGGTGCACTAATAACTAGACAGAAAAAAAAAATTGTTACCGATGTAGACATAGACGCCGTGAGTCATTGAATGACGCTAATCTCAGCAATATGCCCGAACAGTGAATAGTGAATAACAAAAAAACGTCATCAGTCACTCCGTTCACTGAAAAATGTTTACCTTGCGCAGGTCAGTTACGTCGTTTGCGAATTTGATATAATTTTAATACAGTTTACATTCAGCAGATATAAATACCATTCTTTTAACAGTGGGTGAAAATAATCATCAATTTCGTAACATTGATACATTCCATTGGATAACTACAGCACTCTTAATGCGAATAAACTCAGTAGGAATTCTGTCGCAAAATTAGTCATCTCCTGTAGCCGCTGTAACTTAAAACAATCTTCAAAGCAAGACCAAAAAGGTGAATAAGGTGAGTAACACAGTGTGCACATTTCTCGGTGGCCATTGCATGTAGCCACCCGATCCGCGGCGGTGACGCACTTGGCACATGCCAGCAACCTGACCCCAGCGCTGATCCGATCGCTGTTTGTGTCCAATATGGCACATGGACACCGACAGGCGACCATACATTTCATATTAAAAAGCTACAATATTATAAGCTATCCGAAAGTAATATGGTTGTAAAATGCATGAGCGTGGCTTGACTGCATCATTATGTGTGGTATAAAGCTCGTACGAGTGGTACAATTGTGAGGGGACATTATTCAGCAGTTTTACTCTGGCTCTGGCTGGCGGCACATTTGTATGCGATTCGCTTCGGCGACGGCTGCCCGCGACGCGAGATTAGCGCCTGCCACCGTACACGCTGCGTGATTAAACTGTTTCCTGTCTCTATCTCTCACGTCGATGTGAGCCACGAAGCTGCTGCGGTTAAATATTCATCTGCCTCACTGTTTTATACCACGAATAATTTGAGATTTAACATCGCATGTGGAGCGATAACGGTGCGGTGCGTAGTCGGCGTGCGGCGTGCGACTAACATAACAGTTCTAAACAATTTTGTGAATGCAACGTGTTGCATCGTAATAAGGAATTCCACACCGCTAGCGGTACACTGACGCCAACTCCGGCGTACTGCAAAAGTGCCTTATGTACTTTGGCATTAATGTGTTGTTGCACACACACACACACAGTGACACAGCGCTACGTGTCGGTATGTGTGTCATCTCGGTGTAGTGGTGCGCGCCGGAATGCGGCCGCGTCCTTCGGCGTACGCCGCGCCGGAACATTTGCACACAGGCGCGCCAGTTCCTATCCAATCCAGGCAGACATTTTATTGCTTCTCAGCCATCATCTATATACCAGTAAAGTTCTGATAAGTTTAGTGAAGGCGGCCACTTGATGACTTCTTAGAATATCGCTCGGTCACTTGAGGAGGCTACAGCTCCGGTCTAGCGGTAGTGTTTAATACACGCTCACTTCACAGTTTACGCTAACAGCGCTTGCACATACTTGAAAATATTTAAACAGGTTTGAAAGCTTTGATTGTTAAATTCGCAGTAGGTTTAAGCGGCGTGGTATGTGCTTACTGCTTATGTCGAGTCGTGCAAAAACCAATCTCTATAGAAACGGTTGGAGGCTGCTAATTCGTTTCCATATATATATTTTTTTATTAAAAATGCAGATGTCCCATAATATGCATCAAATGAAATCTGTATCGCAAATATTACAACTACCACAAGCTGTCATACTAATTATTTATTAGATAGTACATTTTTAAATCTACTCATAACACTGAATTTGAATATCTACTTAAAAATGCCTAGGGCGAACAAGAACAATACAATAATGAACGAGTATTATGAATGAATAATACCAAAAGCCGAATATAATTTAAAAGGCATTGCTTGAGCCGAGAATGTTTTTAGATGACCTAAGTTGAACCATGTGCAATAAGACAAAAACAGTTTCCATTGAAGTCGTTTCAGCGGCTTCTTGGAAATTCCCGGACAAAGGATACTTGTAAACACATAAATACGCAGCTGATATTGGGTGCAATGGCGTAGAATGACACAAAAGAACACCATGCATAATATTCCTGGTATGCATGAAAAAGAGCCTCCATTTTTAAAGCTTTTTAAAATTCTAGCTCGGGTACTTACAGTGGCTTGGTAACTTAGCAATCTCGTACAGAGAGTAATAATTGCCAGGCTACGAAGCGCAGTAGCCTGCATGCAGAATACATTGCAGAGCCCCAGGGAGATTTATTGTTCACTCGCGCTCAGAATGCCATAATGGTGTCGCCAAACTATGAGAAGAACGGGCTTGCGACCATCGCCCAAATAAGAGTGTTATGCCTTCACTAGGAGCCATAAAAATGCTTTGTCTGGGTTCCAACAATATGTATAGCATGTATAAATAACGATATGGTACGTAGCCAAAAAAGTAAGTAGACAGAAACTATCAAGCTAGTTGAGGATGAAATATAAGAAAAGACGAATAGCCAAGAGACTGCCGAATATTTGTTCTCTTAATGCCGTTCTATTTTTACAACATAAAATGCTTTAATAGAGAACAAGGGTAGGACAAACGACTTGGGGGCTCATAACTTGTTGTAATCAAAACGTCAAAATAAAAAATGATCTGGCGAATTTGTTTCATTTTAAAAGAACCTTTCAGCGATGCTGAAAGCTCTACTAAGCTTACAATGATTAAAGAGTACAATTTCAGAATCATTTTTCAATTTACCATCCAAATGAATATTGTGATGAAAGGATTTCCTTGTGAATTTTCATCAAATCCGTAATATTGAAAGAACTACGATTATATGACATTAGTAACATATGAAGGGACGAATATGCCATTATAAGGGTTCAGACTCAGACGAAATCCTAAAAAAATATAAGAAGCCGTCACGAAGGCGAAATAAAATAATCTCTTAAAAGGTATAGCGTGGTATGAGTTCTAAAACAAAAGATTTCGATATAGATATGAAATAGGAAATTGGTTTTGATGCCGATGGAACTGGATTACTGGCCATAGTCTTTATAATGATGTAATGAATGTTTACAACAATACTTTCGAGCATGTCTGCTCAACTCTGTGGTGGCGTGTTACTCTTAATTACACTCAATTACTCATTAACGTTACTTTCGTTGACATGCCAACAGATATAAATTGGTGAAACGTGCGTACTTGTATGCTCATGATTAAGTACCTTTTTTATAGAACTTCACTTACAATTACAGTTCAATAATTGCGAAATGTGATTGTCAACGATGACGAACATAACTGTAAAGTAATTTAGAGTATCGTCCGCAATTTTGTAAAAAGGCAGTAAAAATAAGAGGTAATTTACGAGTGTAATGTTCTGAAACTGAGTAAATGTAAACGATATAGCGGCCCCACTTTTCAAGTTTTGTTATAGGTAGGTTTAGAAATTTATTTTGTTGCTAAGTGCATTTTTAGAAAAACATTGGTTGTGTTCCGCATCTGCATCCAACGTAAGTCATATGCCGTTACTATTAGTCATTAGACAGGCTTGTTAACTATTTCATAAGCACAGAATGGTTTAAACATAAGTTGCTTCATTAATCGTATAAACTGACACTTTGAATGGCAACTATTAACTTCCTATTCAACTACTTGAACTGCCAAGTTTGCCATATCTAAATATCCTGTTCGACTATCAACTTCTTGATTAGATACATACATACTTTAGTAACTATTTCCCTATATTTGAGAAGCCAACTGTTTATCTGCATATTGTAGTCAACGTTCGTTCTATTTTAGTCAACAAATCTCTTGCCGGCAGATGTTTATTTATTTAAACTGTCCGTACCCTAGCGTGGAGCAAAAAATTTCGTCGAGATAAGGGTTCAACAAAAGGAAATGACGAAATCCTCACTGATTGGGATTACCGACGTACTAAAAGCGTTGTAAATGTTGTAACAGATAACGTTGGGTCAGATCACAATAGAGGATCAACAATACATAAGTGTGAGCCGAAATGTGACGCATAGTTATCGATTTCTAATCATACGCCCCCGCGCCGGACGGCAACACCGATTGTGGATGGTGTCACATGGAATGCTGCCATATTGAATGTGCCGCAGCCGTCGGTAAACGCAGATACGATTAGGATCTTTTGTTATGCTGTGTTTGTTATTCAAATAGAAATATGTAAACCGTGACGAAGTCCACTGATAAGAGCGCGTTAGATAAGTACCGGTCACAGAGACCACTGAATTTTTAAATCCTTAATGCGACGAAAGCAGCCATAATAACATACAATACAAAATATACGTACAGTCCTATTGTCCCGTTTATTTATATCAATCTCGGGAAAAAATGTAATTTCTTTGCACTATCTATGTGTATGTAGTTTTCATTGTGTTTTTCCCTGACAATACGTAGTGGAGCCCCGTCTGTTATCAATAGTGCCCGCTGGGCTAGCTCTATATCCCCACAACACATAGGTATACAGTTCGCATTGTATTTAAAGCTAGCCACCACAGTGCGGATCATGAAGGGTTGCAAGTACTCCCCATCGTTTGTGCAATTTAGCAGATTATTCCAGTCTGTAGCGGGGAGGTTAGTTGTTGTGTTTACATCTAATAGGTACCTAAGTATAGATTTTACCAGAATAAATTTATTGTGTGTTGGATGACCGCTAACATTTTGTTTAATTGTTTAAAAATAAAAATGTATATGTAGGTATGTCAGGAATTTTCCTTAATATGATATACCCAAAACTAGTTTGAGGATAACCAATTTTTAAACTGTAAAATATACTAGGAATGTTCTTGGTCAATCGAAATGTGTCATGGATATTGTGAAATATGATGGACAGTCTCTAAAATAAGTGTTGAAGGAAATAGGTTATTTGAACAAACTGATAAAAGAACAACAGTAATTATGTTATCAATACAACGTAATTAACTAATTCTAATTAGGGGCTGATATAATCGGCGCTGTTATTATCTGTCCGGTAATTGAATCCCGGGAACCTAATACTGGGTTTTAGGTTTTTTCATGTTACCAAAAATATGTAAGTAATCAAGTGATAGGGCACTGTAATTACAGTGTTATTGATGGTTTAATTTTAAATTTATTAAACAATAAAGAGATCATTATAGTTTTGTTTACTCAAAAAAACTGATAATTTTTGGTTTTGATACGTCATTATATTCTTTAACGCAACAAAAATAAAAAGTCCTACTTACCCCGCTTTCAAAGTTCTTAGTAACGTAATTTTCTAATACACTTCTTACTAAATACAATAGTTTGGTCTGAATAGTGTTATTTAAAGTGGCAATGAGGGTGGGGAATGTCCCGGTCGGTCACGCGACGTCCGGGCCGCCTGTTTGGACGTACGGCCACATGGAAATGAGCCTTCCACCTAAATTGCCTCAACAATTTATTTTATTTCACAATATTAATTTGCTTTTGAATTAATTTGTACAAAACATGATTTTAGATGACGAACTTATTTTTCTTGATGTATTTAGTTGTGATTTTCCAGAGTATTGTTGATGTAAATGCGACGTTGAATACCAGTTTATAATGACAAAAGTGGTTGAAAAACCAGTGCAGATATAATCGAGGCTGCTAACACAGTACTGTGTACACTAAATCTCTCGGGGATGACGCATGATTACTGATTGTCTCCTTTTGACAATGTGTTGTATGTTGCATGCACAGCATCACAGCGAGGGGAATTAATTTTACCTTTACACACACGAAACGGTAATGAAAACGAAATGGACGTGACGGAAGGGAATGATCAAATCAAATGTGTTCAAATTCATTTATTTGTTAGAATATGGTACATTCTTTATAGTCTTAACGTGTATTGTAATTAATTCTCATGTTTTTGATAAAAATCTACGATATCTTATCTTAGATTTTATCGGTTTTGTGACCAAAACCTTGAGTTTTAATCAATAAAATATATATTATGTTTGTAGTATTATTTATTGTTTCTTAACAATTTAACTCTCATGTGCAAGTGATCTTGTCAGGCTACATGTAGCCGTTGTTTTAGTTTTACAGCTGCTATTTTAGTTTCAATTTACCGCAGTCGGCTGGTATTAGCGTAGACGTGCATTTGCTTGTAATATAAGGGGTAAATCAGTCTGGACGGTCTGTGGGGTGCGTGGGTGGGGCGAGGGACTTTGATTGATGACGATGGGGCCACATTGTGCGTACGTTTGCCCATTGTCCGAGCAACGTGAATCGAAACAACTGGACCAGTAACACAAATGAGCTCTTTTATTGCTGACGATTATCCTTCATACGATACGAGTGCTCACATTTTTAAGATATTGTGACGAATGCGAGGTTATTCTTTTTACAGTCTACAATCACGGCCCGACGTGCCCTAATACTTTCCGCAATTGTTTACGTCTTGTTCGTAAAGCACATAAGGATAAACTTATTGAAAGAAAGAGGAAGTTTTTTCCAAAAGCAATTGTTTCACAAATCATAAAAAATGTACCAATATCAAATATGGGTGTTGTGAGTGGAACGACAGTTTCCAAACAAATAAATGAACTGAAAGAAATTTCTCGAGAGGGTACAAACATGAAACGCGAGCGAGTGCACGGCTGTGAGACTTGTCGATCGTACGACGTGCCATGAAATAGCTTGGAAAATAACTCCATTCCCGCGGGCTCGACTGCGATTCAATCAAGTCTGATTCACAATTTTGGAGTTCGTTTACCGAACCGGCGAGTAAATTGAGAAAACGCAACCAAAATAGCCTAGGGATTGAGAGAGAAAAGGATTTCGCATTTAGGTAATCGTTTTACGTCGTACAGCCAATTACCAAAATCCAGGGAAGTAGGAGATAATGCCGATGGCTTACACGATCGTAAACAGACGGGCGCGCTCCGCAGTTCCATTTTATTTCCGCTTTTAATTCATTTAGAACTACATTGTAAGAGAGGGCTAGGATTCAGAGGGACCTGTCAAATACTCCTTTATATCTTCACTTAAAAGGCAACAGAGTCGTAATGCTATTAGAGCAAAGAGCTTTTCACTTCGAATCTTAGAACTGTAGCTACGTATCGCCGTGTTATACCGTCTTCAGGAAAACGCGAGAACTGTCTTCGGCTGAACGAGAGCTTTAGTGTAACGAAAAGTGCACTACGACGTAATCTTCTAGTTCTCGCGAAGTTGAGTGATTTTATACGCCTTTTGCAACTTTACAAGTCGAGTAGTTTGTGCTGTTATGATAACTTGAATATATATGTACGTTTTAGTTTGAATTGCAAATGACGATTATCCAATATGGAAAGCGGTTCCAATCACACGGGTGTTTAGACCGCAATATGCCACCGCTATTCCTTCCCGAGACGTTGACATTGCCCAAATTAAACCCCAATATTGAATGTTACATTCTGTAATCCCACCGTTATTGAAATACACACAGGAATATAATTGCTTTCATATACAACCTAAGTTTGAAATAACATTTTGTTATTACAATTTGTACCTTTCGTGACAAATGTGTTCAAGTGTGTACAAAGCTATGAGAAATTCAATAAGAAAATTGTTAGTAAAATTCAGTTTTGTGAAAATAAAAGCAATTTTTATTAGATTTGTAGAGAAACATTGCGTGCATTCTCTTTTCAAATTCCCTTCGACGCGAAGAAAAACAAAACGATTAAGTTTTACATAGCGTGATATAAATCGTTATAATATTATTTAGTGCGGTACGCTTGTATCGCTTCGTATAAATCTAACAGATGGTATCTGACCTCTCGGAGGATGGGGCCTGCTAATTTATTTAGCGTAACATCCTAAGATTTATACTTCATGAAAGTTCACTGAGGAATCGTATAAATATAAGTCTAGAAACTTATTTAGTGCTTTGTTGACTCTGAGTTTATGATGTGTGCCGTTTTATTTATATCAGTTTGTATATTTTTACTACAATCATTAACAATAATAGCTCACTATAAATAAAATTCAACTTATTTTATTGTTTTGCTTGTCATTTTTATTTCGTGTCCATTTGAATCTCCGTATAACGTTTAACGAATCGTGATGAACTTTACAGACCGTAAATACGCATCGGTTATTCTCAAATAAAAAGAACAAACTTGCACAGAGTAATAAAAACATAGACAGACAATGTGTCACGTTCAGAAGGCTGTCAGTATCGGTTTTGAATGGCGGAGCCGATTGTTTGCGCAAGGTGGAGGTCAGCTCGGTCGCGCCGAGTGCTCTCCGGCCGGCGGCGATGCACTCCACTCTGACGTCATAACCTGTCACTATATTTGCACTATTTGACAGACTATTGCTACAATCAATAACTGGCCGTTTGTGTGAAATTCGAGTTCGGAGTAGTTAACTAATGGAGTGGTCATACGTCTTTTTCGTGACAGAATCAAATTCGACTAAATAGAAAAATAACCGTGATTGGGCGATCGCCAGTGCCGCATCTTGAAACGTCTACCGTATAATTCTGATTGATTGTTTCTGTACTTATTTTGTAGCGCGCACGTGTACGCCCCCGCATTATCACTCTTGCAGCTTACTTCTCCGTGGCGTTCACCGAAGGTATGATAAATGTGTTGCACATTGCTCCCCTAAACCCTTCCTAGGATATTTATATTCGGGCTCCTTCTGTCGTCACGTATCGATTCATTTGGTTCTTATGCGAGGCGGACGGTGACTAATGACGTGAGTCCGGCGAGTAATGTCGTCCATTTTACCGTGGAATACAGTAAGCTGGCAGGAGACAAGAAGTGATGTACCTCGTTGACAACTTCGTTCCGATAATGATCGTTTGCGCAGGCTTATCGGAGGTCATTAGCAAGCTTGATATCTGTGTCATTAAATAAATATTAGGTTTTGTGGAACAGTCGTCTAGTGTGATTGTGGTAATCTAGATCCGCCCACGGAATATGATACAGTATACAGTAATACACGTAATCTGTACACACGTATGAACATTTTAATATTACTTACCTACATACGCTACAAATGAAAATCCCCTGAAGCAAATTTTCTAAATGCCACAGTTCCCACAGTTAACCTCATCATGAAACGTACACTTTCTTGGCACCGAATTATTATAGATGCCATTACCATAGATATTCAGTTGGAAGATTTACGAATATTAATATTTAGGTTAATTAAACTTGAAAGTTAAAACGGCTTGCTCGATAACGGAACGAATAATCCGGTAAGATTTACCGTGATCTTAAAAATAGGTATTGTGGAAGGTAAGTATATTGCGTTAATTAAGTAAAAACCACGAGAGCACAAAAAGAGGTTATGATCCTTTTTTGTGTCTGTCTAATCCGACCCTTGTACCGCGAGCCGACCGTTCCACTGAAGATAAGGTAGACGGACGCTATATAATCACCTCTACATTTGAAGATGTAATTCAGCATCAAAATCAAAACTGTATTCTATTTTCTGTTTGAGTGCTCTATAACAAAGTTGTGTTTTGTCTGTAGGTGTACAACAAATTGTTCAAACGAAGTGCGGCTGAGTTTGGGCGGCGTTTGGGCGGCTCGGTCGTCGCCCGCCCGCCCGGCCGCCGCCCTCGCCCCTATAAATACATCGACAAAACACAAAAGCAGATGCACTCTGCGAAACATTTTTAATTTTAATGATGCGACTTTTGCAGGAATCGGTTTCCAACGAATCACTAAAACGTTCAATGTTTATTTTGGTTGCACTGTCTGCTCTCCTAATAACGTTGTTTGCGGACAGACGTTGAACAGAATAGTTTTACGGTATCGTTGAGGAAGTTCGCTTCTTTTATACGTATTCTTGTTAAGAAAACGTGAAGGAAGAAAATTAGTTTCTTAATCAATTTCAGTGAAAGTCAAATCAAGTGCAACGAATAGTTCATTGGATTAAATTGTTATTTAATTTATATTATTCATTACATTTCTGAAGCATTTTCATGTTGATGGTACCGACGCATCTCAAAACATCTCTCTAACTATGGAGATGATTGACTTATTGAATTCACAAGCATAATTGATTTACTTAGAGCACCATTTCTACTAGCAAGTTTATGTTCTAAAAACAGTACTACAATGGCTACAATACAGATTAAATATCGTTTTCTCTTTCCATTAAATAGTCTGAAAGCCTTATTCAGTTCAATCCCACCCCATAAGGAAGAAGAGTCAAGACAGCACCTTTTAAATCGGCTCAATCAATTGAATAAACGCCGCTTCTAAATGGCACAAATCTGAGAGAAAAGGAAAACAATTAATTAACTCATTTCCCGCAATTAACGAGGGACGGACACGAAATTACTTAAGCATCTCTGGGTAATCAGCACCGGGCGGGAGATGGCGGAAGACAGCTTTCCTTTCCCCGCTCGCTCGCTCGGCTCCAGCCGGCGATAGCTCCGCTCCGCTTCCGCCGTCCTTTGTCCACCACAACAATACAGTTTTCGGTGAATCGAATCGACACAAAACGACAAACACGCCATCTTTTATCAGTAGTTACGTGACGAACGCGTAGGTAGCTACGATATTTTCATTGGCCATGTTTGTATTAAGTTTGCGACTGTCTCGTGTTGACAATTGTTACGACAATGTAGCGTGTTATGTAGCACGTCTTGTCGTTTATTGTGATGTTATATTCTTTATTTTTTACACGTGCAACCCTTTGCAAAGGGTTACACCGTTAAACGTGTAGAGTGAGAATAAAAGACCCACAAAATGTGCAACTAATTAGCTTTCCTTCGCGTCTTTGTAAAGCGCTCAATTGACCTGCGAGGGTTGTCTATAGGCGCCGTGCTCAAAGGAGTGGTTTCAAAGGAGGAGCAGTAAGGCTGGCCCCACTGAGGGGGTCGAGGAAAGGCGCGTTCCGTGAAAATGATCGCGTTCACTGTACTCGGTGTCTGTCGTGTTTACAAACAAGCATTTAATTGACGCAGGAATTCCAAACACCGCCGGTGTAAAAGGAAAACAAGCATCTCCCTCCCCGCTACTGTCGGTTACAACCGGGTGAATTTTGTCTGCGAAATATTTTTAGCGAAAATACTTACTTGACTTAAAAGAAACGTCTACCTACATAAGTAAATGAATACTTTATTCTTTCCTCAAAATGAAAGATCCATAAGCTTGGCAGTGATACTTGGGACACAATGATTTTGAACGAATTACGAGAGAATAAATAAAACACGGTGTATTATTACATCCCAGTTTATAAAGCTCTTTATGTCTGTGGAGCGTACAGCATGCATTATTCACAGAGAAGAATAATCTCTGTACTAAATAATACAATGTTCCTTGTTCACCGGGGGACGCGGGCTTCTTTTATTTTTAATGAAATCTCCTTGTTTGCTTAATTGCGTGCGCTACGACGATGTATTACGTTACAAAAATACAATAATGCGCGACTTCGTGTTTTAACAATGTGTTTTCAGGGTTTTGTTAAATTTAACAATCAAAATTGCAAAACTGAAGTATGATCCCAAGTTTATTGAAGAATTCAGCAGTCTCTGATACAGGATGGAATTAGTAATGCGTAATGTTTCCTGAGGAAGTGTTCAGACAGCACAACACATGTGGAAGAAAGACAAGTTAAGCTCATCCGATTTGTTACTTTACCTAATCGTTTTTGCGACGGCGCCGGCGACTCACTCCGAAAGGTTTAGGATTTTATTCTAAGCATACGACATTTCTACATCGTTAATATAAAACGTTACATACTCAGTAGTACAAAAAATATAAAAAGAACCAAGCATTGCTGAAAACGTTTATCTTTCGTGCAATAGAAAGCCTAATGAAATTATTTTTCTTTTTTCTTAGGTCGCATTTGGGTCGTCGAACGAAGCAAAAAACTACGCTCACTAACTGGACGTGTCGTGCTTGGCAAAAACTTTGTAGTGGAACGATGGAGTTTCTTTATTCTTATAGATTGATATCACTTTAACGTTTTATGTGAGTACATAATGGACTTGAGCCAAACCGTAAACAATACTCGAGACGCGGTTTTTATGAATGTCTAACATTCGATGGATACTGAAAGATTTATAGCTGTCGGACGCCAGGATTATTTCTTGCGAATTCAAGACAAGCGGTGTCAGTTTGTCTGAATATTCATTAGCTACTGAGTTGGGGAGTTAATACCGCATCCGATTAATGTTGATATTTTCCCGCATTTCGTTCCTGTTATTCAGGCGAGGGAGCTCCGAGCACGATTCAACGATTCGTTTTCGGTGGACACATTAGCGACTGTTTTACTTCGCTTTGTATGGCTTAGTGTTTAGAATGGCTTTTTCGTGCGCCGGACGAAATTAATTTAAGTTGAACGAGGTAAATATTAGGCCACATATTTCATTAAAGGATTAACGACCCCGGAAATTATTTCGTAGTCAACGTCAGAGTTCACTATGTTCAGTAGTGTTTGGCGGGAGCGCGGAACTTTGAAGGAGGTACTAATAACAGCATCGCATCAAGTATTTAACAGCGGCGCCTACCCTCGTGGCCACTCAAACAAAACTTAAATCGGCGTGCAAAGCCGCAAGAAAATTTCGCTAGTGGAAACCGCAGACCGTTTTAAGTAAAATATTAAATGCGCTGTAGGATTTGTTCGCGTACTGGCCGGTTTTAATATTTGATGAAGCGCTGGCTCCCCGTCGACGACGTTTTGTCTGGTCCTTAATTGCGGACTGATGCGTCCGCGCTGCTCTCCCGAACTCGGCCGCCACGCCGCCGCCGCCGCCGGCACAAGAAAATATTAAAAGGTCCCGTGGCGCTCCCGCGGCTTACTCAGCGGCCTAACTGTTTATTGCCAGCCTAGAGACGTTAACGCCTATAAACTTTATGTGTGTTCGCAATGCCGCCGTAAAATGTTGCAATATTGCTAAATCCCGTAGTTTTTTTTTTGTTAGAAATATACAGTGGATACAGCTAAAGGTTACAGAGGTTGTAGCGATGCAATTTTAATCTGAAATACATTCAGTCAAAAAAGTATCGGGAATGGATGACTTGTTTATGGTTCCAAAATTTGTTATTTTTTTTTGTGTTAGATTGGCATAACTGTTTTCCATTTTGGCGCGGAGTTTGAGTTGCATCTGTTATTGAGATTAAATACAGTTCAGTTTTTAGTTAGATCATATCTAATGTGTATTGCGAATTTCATGATGGACAAAAAAATCGAACATGTTGTCTTAAATTTGGCATCGCCAATGGAATTTCGTGTTCGGAGTCCATGAAAATGTTACAGAAGGCTTACGGTGCATGGACTTTATCAAAAACACGTGCTTAGGAGTGGTACAAAGCGTTCAAAAGCGGTCGAGATGTGACGGAAGATTTGCCTCGCTCTGGTAGGCCATCAACGTCTCATCAACTGAAGTTAACATCGCAAAAGTGAAGGAAATAGTGACTGAAAATCCTAATTCAAATTTTAGAGAGATAGCCGCTAAACTTTCTGTGTCTCACGAGTCCATCCATACCATTTTAAATCACTTGGGTATGAAACATGTTGCCGCTCGGCTAGTCCCAAAAGACCTGAATTGTCTTCAAAAACTCAATCGCAATTCGCATAAGAGTCGCTGAGAACATGCTAGAACGAGTCAATTCCGACCCAACATTCATGAAACGCATTGTTACTGGTGACGTGGGTTTACGAGTTTGATATACAAACTAGTCAACAAGATTCGGAGTTGCGTCTTCCAATTGAACCGAAACCGAAAAAACCACGCCAAAGTCGATCAAAAGTCAAAGTCATGTTGACCGTTTTCTTTGACTATCGCGGTGTTGTGCACTCGGAATTCTTGCCGGAAGGTCAAACAGTAAATAAAGCATATTATTTGAGCGTTATGCGGCATTTAAGAGAGCAAAATCCGACGAAAAAGGCCAGATTTGTGGAAAGAAAATTCTTGTATTTTGTTCCACGATAATGCACCTTTGCACAAGGCCATCATAGTGAAATAATTTTTGACTAAAAACTCAACAAATACCATCGAGCAACCTTATTCACCCGACATGGCTCCAGCCGACTTCTTTCTTTTTTGTAAACTCAAATTACCACTTCGTGGCACCCGTTTTCATTCGGTAGAAGACATAAAGGAATTCGCGGCGAAAATTGAACTCAATTCCGGAAAAAGCGTTTATAAAATGTTTTGATGATTGGATAAGTGTATCGTTTCTGAAGGAGCATACTTTGAAGGCGATAAAATAACTTTGGATGAATAATTAACATTTTGTATATTATTGGTCGTTTCCCGCTACTTTCTTGACAGAGTAGTATATTAACCCACGAGTAGCAATGCATCTTGACATGAGTTACTGCTCATAATCATAATATGCTTTACACCGCGTGACTTGCAAATTATAGAATTTAGTAAAAACATCAAGATAATTAATAATTTTCCTCATGCATGTGCGAGATAAAATCAGACTTACTTACGACACGTGTAACGTTCAGCATAATATTACAAAGAAAAATGCTTATAATTCATTTTCCGGAAGTCCTTTATTGGCTACGAGTTGATCAAGCTTTGTTTCTTTTGCATTAAAGTAAACGAAACGAATTAAATTAATGGTTTAAATCTGTTTTTAGTCGGCGCCAAAAAAGGTGATTTCAAGCCCAAAACGATTCGTCCATTAACTTAATCCGTAGATGAATTTCAAATAGGTACAAATAATGAACATTTTCGTGACGGCTGAAGCCCAGATAACGACCGGATCCCCTCTCAAATGATTACGTTTACAGTTCTCTATCGAGTCAATATAAAAATTACATTAGCACGTCATTCGTTGAAGTTTACAGTTGGATCGTAACGAGCGGGCGGGCCGGCTGGTCAGAAGAAACAAACAAGACACGCACTGTTGCCTTCAATTACTGCGCGTACGATATATGACGTCGTAAAGAGATCGCAAAGGCTTCGAGGGACAGTTGTCGCAAACACTCGGGGACCGATACTGGCCGCTTGACAAATCGCTACACACATTCGGAACCGTTTGTTACACCGGAGAATTACCTGAGGTCCGCACTATCAACCCATTTCGGGTCCGACACGTTTCAATTCGCACGCTATAAAATACTTCTTGCGATTTACGGCAGGAGAGGTTTTGGACTGTTACGGATGAAATAATCCTAATGTTTGTGATCTCTAAAGAGTTTGGCTAAGATTTACTATGTACACGCACTCTACATGATTAAGCTGAACGTGGATTTTATTGAATATCTAATCGTGGGCTAAACTAGAGTAGTTAACAGCAAAAAGCCTTAGTATATGATTATCTTACCTTAACTGAAACTTTTTTATTTACCACTAGATCAAGGAGGCAATTATTGATCACAGATTTCTTTAAACCACCCATTGATTCCTGGATTTTCAAGGCTTCTGCAAATATTCAGTTAAGTTGCGATGCGGTCTATTGAAAATCGAAAGATACTTTTTTGAATGTTCACTATTTCCTAGGAAAATATGATTATTTATTCCATTAAAACTACTCACAACACCAAGACGTGACGTTATAGCAAGTAGTGACGTTTATCAACGTCAATACGAGTATTTGCGTCACGTCATAATATAATAATGCTGGTACTTACTCGGTAGACGTAGCTGTTACTATACACGTAACTCCGTTGCGTCTGGCATAGCGAATTGTTACGTACCTGCAAGAAAGAAATGAACATAAAGTTTGTGATTAGTAAAAAGTATTGATTGGTTATAAACTTATATACTAAAAAACACAAATATATGAAAGAATTTTAATCTAATGTTAGTTTTCACGTTTCTGTAGTTAACTAATTGTAAACCTTTTTTAGGAAAATTCTTTCAGGAGTTTTCATATGAATGGTAAAGTAAATAATTGATTAGAAGTTTACATTTAGTTAAATAACTTGATGAGTTGGAATATCCTTGTGTGCCTAGATTACAATAGAACTATAACAAATTCACCTTGAACCATTTGTTCGCTCGTGTGTATTTCATAGGCTCTTAATTCCTTAATTTAATTTACCGGTAATCCATCCGAAGTTTTTCAAGATGGTTTTATTTTACTTTTTTTTTGTGTATGGCTTTGAACTTTGTTCGTAGGTATTTATTAAATGAAAATACGAAACCCGTGTACTGTTTGAATAACTGTGAAGTTAGTTAGATGTTCGAATGATATTTTTAACATCCTATTAGCATAGACTGGCATAGACTTTTGAATTTGTGATAGAGGTCTATGAACTAGCGGAAGGAGGAAGTGGAATTAAAATTCCCCTCGTACAGTACAGTCGCCCAGTAAAGTACTAATAATTGAATTATTTATGTGTCTGTGTCCGTAAATATTTCACGTAATGAATACCTATGAAGCCTTTACAGAAGGCAACTTTACATAAAAACTGGTCACATGTGCTCATTACATGGCATTACTGGTGAGTACCGCGCTACTTAAACTTGACACATTTTGTACAATGTTTCAACTGTATGGCTGCTGAGGGGTCTACGGTTACCCCACAAAAAGTATCAAGTGTCATAAAACCAAGCAATTTGTCAACACGTAACAATTAACAGTCGTAATTAGCCGAACATGGTGGCAAGTTATAAATAACATGGCATAGCAACCTGACGCTAATTCAATGTAATAAATAAAGAAAGTCACCCGTCTAATTACAAAGTGAAATATAGTGATATTGTTATACGACGCGAGTGATAACTTCATTGTAATACCTCCTGGAACACTTCCCTCTATATTGTCTATAAAATTGTTGCCATTACTTGTCTTAATTAAACTTGGACGATAAGTAATCCTCGGTGCAAACGTTCGAATGAAACGTAAAAAAAAAAAAAAAAATGTAGAGATAATAACTAAACTTTGCCCTTTGTTTCTAATGATTATGCAAGTTATTATGTTTACAACTCTTGTTAGATATGTAAATTGTTATTATCTTATTACTATTTAAGTAGTTATAATTATATTTGGTTGACCCCTGATAGTGTCAATCATGTTTACACATAATCATTTAGGACGCAAGTTCACGACCGTCTAGGTAACATCATATCAATAAAATTTGAATTACTAATGAAACTTAAAGACGATAAGAAACTGTATAAGTTAATCTTGACGGTAAATTACACAAATAATTCCGGATCGCCTGATAGTAAACCCGTTAGGCTATAACATTTTGAATTAGTTAAGTAATTAAAACAGTTAGTACTGTAGTTAAATGGTCCTACCGTTTGAATATTTTGATGTTATTTGTAAATAATTTAAAGCTGATTCTAAAATTTCAGGATTTTGAAGAATCTGAACTTGACACATAAACATAGGTTTTTTAATAAACTATTCCGAAGTAAGGCCGTAAAACTCGACTTAATCAAATTGTTTATCAAACCTGGCTTTTGAGCGGTGATTTTAAAATATAGCCCTGTTATTTACACATACTTCATTTTAAATAAGTAATACTTTCATCATCTTCGCTATCAACCCGTATTTCTAGTCACCTTCGTGCATCGTGAGTCACTAGTATACTTGAGCCTGCATACATACGTTATACATACATACATCCACTATGTAATGGGTGCAAACCAATTATGTTTCACACACAGTTACTAATTATAATTTCCTCGGCGCTGCCATTCGGAAAACTATGTTTAGAGTGTTCTATTTATTAATTAGTAGCTAAATACGCTGCAGTGAGCACAGTTATGTACCACTTAAATTAGTTGGAACAACGTTTTGGACTTCATAAAATTTTAAACTGGCTTCATTTCACTGTGTAACTGTTAAAATAATGTAATAATTTAATTTCAGCTTGTGGCAATGCGTCGGTGGCGAGTACAACATGCCCTACGTATTCAGCATACATTGCACGTCCTCCAATAACTTTTAATACCCAACAGAGTAGGTGGTATGCACGCTGTAATAAAAATCATGCAAATCCTTGTGTTGGAATAAGATTCATGCTTGTATGACAGTTAATTTAGTATCCGAGTTGTGGTCGTGGTGACATCCATCTATTGCTCGTAAGGACACCGCACATCGCCTTGGGCCCGCACCATTCAAGAACTCACAAAGCGCATATGCTAATAACATATTTGCAATTAAGATCGCGACGCCCACAAGGGAACGCCATTGTTTCATACATGTGAAATGTGTCTACTTATTATTTATATAACGATAACACATTTATAACAATAAATGCAATTCAATCTTGCTCAATTTTAATAGTTTTGCAATTGAATAAAATGTAAGAGCAGCGAAAGCTTTTTGCGGACTTGAATAGCGACATTCGAATACGGAACGGAGAGGAATTTAATACTGAATTATGAAAACATTTCGTTGATAAAACTTTCGTTCCACCGCTGATACTAATGGAACGAATTTTCAAAGTAAAAGTTGTACAACAAGCAATCTCCTGGCATGGAAAGTTGGGCGAATTTCAGTGAGCACCGACCGGTGAGCATCACCAAAAGAATGTAATAAGGCACAGGTGCCGCAAGTTCTTTATTGGATTTCGCACGTTCCAACTCGACGTGTTTGATGGCCGGAAGATTCTTGCTAAACTCTTTGCTAGATATTAATTTTCATCCAAAATTATCTTTAGACTTGTCGGCAACTTAACTATTGTACGAATACAAATGTATTTCAGCATTGGGAAAGTGGGTTACGTTTATAGCGCTCACCTGTTGAGCGGGCCCTCGGCTCCGTCATAACAAGATTTTAAGTTTTACTTACACGTCAATGGATACACCTGTATTATTTACGCAGAAATGAAGACCGACTTCCGATTACATAAACGGTACGTTTTCATTGTAAACATTAAAATAAATTACATTGAATCGTATTCGTGCATCAATATCAAAACCGCACACACTAGTATCAATAAAAAAACAGCGCGAGTCCGATGATGCAGCTGTGTCACGAGGTCATTCCGAAAAGTGTTTCTCGGTGAACGACGCGGACGGCGACTGAAAGGAAAAGTATAGGCCGCAGCGGTGCGCGCCGGCGCCGGTGCAGATCGTGTCATTGACACATGCAAATTCGAACAACGCTTCGGTGTCGGGTCATCGAACCCTCCATTCAATGACTGTCGAAAGTTATCCGTGAATACGACGGCGGCGTAGCCTACAAAGAGCTCCTGCAACGTAGCCGTCACGCGATTTTAGCGTTTAAAATCATTCACAAATAAAGCGAATTTACATTGCTATCGCTCACCCAACCAAAGGAGAACACTAAATTATGTGTCTAGTTCTTCGTTTCGTTATTGAACACTAGTATTCAAGGTAAACAGCGACTTGTCGCAAGTGTATAAGGTTGCTTATTTGATGTGTTCAATTGAAATCGACAGATGCGCTGCTACACGAGGTGCGTCTGGCCATTGTATTATTAGCATTGCGAATTTCGACAAGCTCTCGGTGCTAGACGCCATTCGCAAATACAAACGGTTGGTATGCAAATCTCTCTTGTCTGTAGGACGACATTTACATGGTTTGTTAGGCGTGGCCTCCGACAGACAACTGTCCATAATGTATTTAATCATTTTTCACAGTTGCATCGCTACTGTAATGCACAATTTGTTACGCTTTCGTTGCCTTACGTGATGTATAGCGGCTGTTTCTCATATGCGAAACATCTTGGTTTGCACAAAGACTTAGGTATATTACCAGCACTCCATGTTATTATGTTTGCAAAGCAAGCATCATATGCGCACGGCTGGCGGCCGTCGAGATAAGCGAACGTCCTTGTCCGCCGTGATGGACGTAAAAACTGTGAAAGGACGACCTAAATAACGCGGAGAGTAATCTCTGATGTGTGCTATCATCGCGGGAGATGGTAATGTTGATTGTTGACCTAATCTATCACGTGACGTCACCGAGCGGGCTGCAGCGAGCCCGCCCGAGCGCGCGAGGCCAGACGGCGGCGTGTAAACTTATTGTACACACACGTACCTATGTATATGATTCATAAATACTTGGCATTTAGAAACTGTAGGTAGCCGTGTTTAATTTATTTTGTTAGTTTCTCTTGTTGATCGACGGATGAGAGAAGATACACAGTGTATCAGCTGTTTGTCGTCCTACGCGAGTTGTAGGAGTCAATTGTTGTAATTAAATAGATTAGTGCTGCGCCTGTGAGGGTCGGGTTTACTACAATTGCGAACAGTGTTGTTTAACTGAACATGTAGCTTCGATTGCCACCAATCAGGAAGAAGCCTGCAGATAAATTATTGAATTCCACATTCGTTCACATAATCACCTCATTGTAATATACTACTAGGAAGAAAGTGTACCTACAACATTTTACGTAATAAAACCGCACAAAGCCGCGTAGCTAGGCTAACATTGATTTACAGTAATTTAGTGTGAAAAGGAAATAAATACTTGTCTGTCAGATGTCTTTCACAAAACAATGACATGATTTATCGGCAAGAGATAACTGTTTACACATAGGATATCGAGCCGTCTGTGTTTTCCACACAGCCTGCCTGTTGTAAATGAGATAAGATTAAAGATGGTGGACTGCCTCGGGGAAATTAATGATAAATGTCATTTAAAAGCGTTGTTGTTCATTTTGTGTAACTTGAATGTGCTGTAACGAAATTACTTTGCTAGAATATTTGATAAGTAATATCATTGACATCTAAATACAGCAGATAGGTTATATCACAATTTAAGAAATAGATTTTACATTGCAATAATTTAGGTCACATAAAACCGTTACTTATTGTTAAACGAGTAACCCTTTCTCTTAAAAATTAAGAAAAACATGTTTTATTGGGTGCTATTTTTTAAACAAACAAGCTCTTTATTTTAATAAAAAATTAGTATGTAAACATGAGAGCATGTTTGCTGTGGTGTACACAGCATAGTGCTGCGACTCGGAACAGACGGGTGCGGCGGCCGCATGAGAAGCTGGCCAATGGCCGCATTCCTTATAGTTGAAAGTAACACGGTATCCGGCTGCGAAAAATTACCGTCTCGCTCGACCACAAGCCGGGGGATTCTGCTTCTTATACATTACCACATTACGAACCATTCCTATCTGATAATATATCGATTTAAAATAGACGTTATTAAATACGAAATTGCGACACAGCACTAGTTCGCAGCACGCCCGACTGTGCAGATATTGTCCTATCAAGATGATTTAGATAAGTGTCAATGTAATATAAATGACGGCGGAACGTTTTATTTATCATCGAGTTCGACAACCTCTCGCTCTTTAAGATTGTGTTTACATAACGAATGATTATAATTTACTTTTGATATGCAGGCTGTATCGAGTGGCATGGCATGTAACATAAAGTAGGTACCTACACAATGATGAACTTACTGCTACATTCTGAGCTTTATGAACCTAGGAATTGTGTTTAACCGAGTGAATTAATGTTTTTACAGTCAAGATCTGTTTTAAAATTTACTAGGGTCAAATATGATTTCCGAAGTAACATAACATCCTTTCATTTTGATAAAATGTTTTAAAAGGAAATAGCCCATTCAAATACGTTTCTAAAAGTATGAATGTGAAATATTGCCGCTTTGCTGGTAAAATATCTGCGAACGAAAATTATAACTGCAACGAAAGTGTGCAATTCTTTCCTGTTCGATTCGAAGTCGGCCGGCGGCACACGAGCTACGCTGCTACGCCGTGTGATTGCTTTGCGCGAATTTTTTGTTCGTCTGGCGCGCAGGTGTCTTGTCGTAGGCACAGAGTTGAGTCTCGATGCTTATTTTTTTTTTCTGAATAGCCTTCGACCCAACTCGCTGCTATTGTTTGTTTTGATCGTTTTTTGCAGCTCATCGTCTGTAGAATTGAGAATCTGGCGTACCTGCTAAGACTTTACCGTCGTCGGATCCTAATTTATGGGCAGATAAAATAAAACGCTTTAAAAGAACACGGAGTGCTTTTAAGGAATACTTTAGTTAGTGACTGGCATCGCTTACGAGTATACGAGATTTGTAAACCGTTGTGACTGCTGGGATGGGTTTTATGATACCCGTCTGTCGTTCCCATGACACGAATGCGTGCCAGTATTTTGTACAAAACAGGTTGGTTCGGCAACACGGCATTTACTTAACGGCCCTTCGTTTACGTAACGTGCTGTGAGATTGCTAAAATGAATGGCGTGGTTCCCTTGGCGGCGCGGCGGTGTGGTGGCGTGGCGGGTGCATGCGCTGGGCGGGCCTCTCTAGTGGTATTGCGTTCCGTTATCTTGCGGTCATCAGTCTCTCGGAACGGGTTGCGGGCCCCGGAGGCGATACACCGGAACTGTCGTGCTGTATACGGGCACGCGCGCGGCACGTCCGCGTGTCGCCGGGGCCGTCTGACGTGGCGCGTCACATCGCCACCTGACGTGCATCACAGAACACCACCGGTCACTATCGTGCACGTAAAACGGCGTGTTTCACGACTCCGATGTTTTTGTTTATTACTAAGGCTGTGTATGCATAAAAGCCTACGCAGACGAGGGACTTTTGTCCGTAGACCACGCCAAAAATGTTCATGTTTGTATTTCGTGGACAATGACATTTACGGACAAAAGTCCCTCGTCTGCGCAGGCTCTTAGGCGAATAGTGAGCACTGTCCAGGTGTTCACTGACTGACTTTGAGCCCAAATGGATCGTAAGCTCAATGTCGAGTGAGCGGTGACCTGAAGCATTAGCTGCAAGTGCTGACGAACTCTTGGCAAAGAAGGCCGGTCGCTGGCGCCGGCGGCGTTGTAGCAAGCGTACTTCGCCGCCGACTGGAGAAAATTCCGCGCGTAATTTCGCTGCGAATCGGCCGCGTACTGAATGAGTCGGCAAGCAAAATGCCGCAAATTGCTTACAGTATGCGGTGTTAAAATATATACGCTCACTGTTCGCCTTATGAGGGCACAGCCTTTGTGACCATCATTTTCATCTAACAAAAACGCAGCGCTAACACTATGTAGCAATGTGTTGTCTGTTCACCTAACAAATGGATTCAGGAAATTAGCCTGTAAATTTAGCGGAGCTTTCGAGCCGGTCGTAAGGCGCAAGTCGTAACTTGGCATGACGGGGTAGAAACGTGTAGCTGTGATTACAAAGCTGCTGCCAAATCAATTGCACAAAAAATAGATGCCGATTTACTATTATGTTGATGAGTAACCTGAAAGTTAAGGAAAAGAAAATCGCCAGTAAGGATGAGTGTCCGAATAATGTTAATATGACAATCTTTTAGTCAACCCAATACACGGTCAAATATCAAAACAAAAGAATATACATCGTTTTTTTCCACTGACTAATTGCTACAATAAAGCCAACTAACAAAAGCAAAGAGACCATCAGTTCCCTGAACTTCAACTTATTACACTAATCATTATCGTACATTCAAAAACTTAATGACGGTAATAAACTGAAATAATCGAACCATAAAAACTCAATGGAAGAAAGATATGACGACAATGGCGTATATCAATGGATATGTACAACTCAATCAGTGTAATTAATTGTTAAGTTTCCTACTTCATAGTACCCGTATGCGCGTGCCCATGTTGCGGGCTAGAGAGGGGAGGTGGGAGTCGCAGGGTTGGAGGGGGGAGCTGTGAAGTTATAAATAATTTATACGAAAGATAACTGTGCCGCGTGCGCCTGGGCATACGTGCACTGCAAGCGCCTAATTGCACTGAATGATGAAATATCAATAAATGTAAGAAATAAATTAATAGTGTGAAGTTTTTACAAACAGCCATAACTGATCATAATTATACTTCGTTGTGATGTATTGCCTAATAATGGAAATAGTTTGATGTAAAGAAATAACCATAGCCAATGAGAATGTTTAATTACACTTACGATGCGGTAAGTCCAATTGAAAACAAGCCATACTGATGAAGCTGTCAACGGCTATAGTGGTTTTTCCATTATGGAAATGGTCCTTGATAACCACATTTTTGACGATTTTGACTAGGCTCATATGAACTACGTGGGATTATTCTTTGAATATGAAACTTCTAGGAACAGAAAATAAACTGTTAAAATTTTTTGCGACCAAATAAAATTAATTAGAGGAGAAACCAGAACAAAGGCTAGCCCCAAATACATGAAAGTGGTATAACAGTAAAGTTCCTGTGAACAGATCTGAGGTTAACACCGACTAAAACCGAGCAACGTTAAAACAGATTGTTAACATATTCTGCTCCGAAATCTCCGATATTGAAAACTTTTGTTAGATTTTGTTGAAAGATTGTTTTCAAAGTGAGAATTTGATGAGTCACCGAATTATTGTTTCAACCCGCAGAATATTTTTTCAATAGAACTTGAAAAACAGTTGCAGTCTCACCGTGAATCGCTTTCATTTAAATTTTCGCTTTTACAAAGTTTCTTCCCCTTTTATTCCGCTCGGAGTAATGATGGCCGCGCCCTAAATTGAATTGATTTCATTAATTCTATCTGTATTTTTTGCTATGCCTCATGCCTCGTGCTTTGAACTTATTAATAGGATGGCGAAAATAGGTAAATAATCGAAATGAATAATTAATTAGTGGTTTTCCTGGAAATATCGCGAATATGGAAATATAATGAATTTAAACTGAAGTTATACGTATTTTAAACAAGCTATTACGTAGAATATGAATTGGTTTAATTGACTCATTTGTTCTAGCGCAAATAAAATATTGTTAAATACAAAACAATTTTGTTTTGTGGTTAAGTTAGTCCGTAATATTGCGGGACAGTCGTCCGCCCAGACAGGCGCATTACGGGCTTGATCCACAAAAAATCCGTTGCTTGCGGACAGGGAAATTACTGCGAAACCGTACACTAGCCAGTAGTTCAGCAGTCGTCGGTAGCATTACATACATAGTGTTGCAACCGACGGTGGTCAACATATCAACCACTTAGTGCCCACCGCGCATCCCCCGATCCGTTTGAAACTTTATCCGGACCGTTTCCGACGAAATGCGTTTTTAAACTCATTCGTGCGGTCCAGTCCTTTCTGTACACAAAGGGATCCTACCTGTAAACAGTGAAAACTTTTGTTCATAAAGCAAGTAATTCGGAGATAAATGGTGTACTCCTTCAGAAGTGCAAATTCTCTAAATAATAAAACGTTGAAAGCGCACGAGTTAAATGATTTAACCTGAGATTCTATTATGTAGACACGAGCTCGACACTAAATAAGGTTCTCGAGACTCAAGTAAGCACATTTTTGGAAGTTCAGCATTCCAAGAGCGGTAGCGAAGTGAGTAAAGTGAGTGTATTTCATCGTAGTTGGGTGCAACGAGACACTACAGGCGACGCCATCTCACATAACACAATGCTCGCCGTAATAGGCTTGCCGCTGAGGTGGTCTTAGATCTTCCTAGAATTCCACTTTAATCCGCAGTTACTGAAACCGAACCGTGTTAGGATAAATTGTTTCCAATTGGACAGTTTGCTATGAGTTGGAGTGTTTGATAGAACGGTGCTATCCAGATCGATCTATCGTAGATCTTTTTTACAAGACTTCTATTAAATTGATGTTCTTTTTATATTTATTTATACAAATTCGTGGTCTGGTAACTAAATTGACCTAATCAGCCAACTTCGCGAACAGTTTTCTGCTCACGATTAGTACAATGCTGCACGAGAAACAATTCAATTTAAATGCTAATTAAAATATGTGCATGTAACGCCTTATTGAATCCGAAAACATACTTGTGTGTGTAAAAACTGCATAATTCATCTGGATATTTTACATATACGAAGATTACTGTGGCAGGACTGGCAAGTCAGACTCAGACGCGAATCATGCCCTATTTTAAGAGACTATTCATATGAGTATTAGACTGCAAAATGGTCCTTGAGAATCGATTGGATCGATTTACATTCCGATTGGATCTCAGAGTATCGATTGAATAAATTAGATGTCAGATATGCGCTCTACATGTTTTCAATGTATAGTTCACGCCTCCTTCATGTCATTTTGTTTTCCTTTAGTTTGTATTTAATGGTCCTTCGGAGTAATTGAGAGGATGACTGCAGTCCTTAATATATTTTAATGAACATTTCTACTATACCATGCAACCGTTAGACTTCAGCTATACATTTGTAGAATAAGACGAGACCATTTAGGTCCTCTGAGAGCACTTCATAATTTATTACAGTCTGCTCGAGCGAGCGGAAGCCCGAAAGTCTGACTGCGGTCTAAACGAAGCACCTGAGATATCATGTAGATAAGTATCAGACACTTATACCACCTCTCCGTCTATGCATGATAAATTATTCTGATATTCGCATCTGGCGAGATTGAAAGCGGATGTGAGTAAAGATAATATACGCTGAACAGTTGTTTAAAATGTTCGGTCCACGCCCCCTTCGTGTATTTTCATTTCGCGCTTGATTCTGTCATAGCGTTGATAGCCGGCGGTGATTTAGGCAAGTTTCCAACACCAGTATGTAAACAAAGAGCAATTTCGCAAATTAAATGCTCGTCGTGTGTTGTGAGTGCGACGGCATCCCGACAGACGCTGTTTGGGAAGCGACGCGATCCTATCGACGAGACTTCAGTTTTCGACTTCAAGTGCACCGTTGCTTTAGTAATTAGTTATTAAGGTAAACTTTTTAATGGACTTTCACAGTATAGTAAAAATAGCGGTAGCACTTTCTCTATTACGTGAACTTTTAAATGAGAACATAATAAACGGTAATACATGGTCACGGCCAGATTGCTAACGAGAGAGCAACTCGATGACCTTTGAAAAAATGCAGTTGGCGCATTTTTATGAACTTGATTTCTCGTATTTAAATTAGCGAACAAAATCGTAAATGAAAGTTAACAGGAATTATTTTATGAATCTTTTACAATTGAAACAAGTAGGTTAAAAACAGTTTTTACTCTTGAGCATTGTCGACGAAGAATCGAGTATTTTTCATCCTAGGGGCTGTGAAATTGGCCACGTATTAAGATTACCGACGGGAGATAATACAGGCGTCTACGTATGAATGCAACAATGCAATAAAATGTAAACGTAAAAGTGCAATGTTGTGTACGGGGCGCGCGGGCGGCGCGTGCGCGGCCCTGGCGATGCCGCAAGGTCAATGGCACGCGCCTCTCCCGCTCGCACACCGGAATTCCATATTTAAATCTCGTCCGCAGAAAAATGGCGGTCGACTCCATTCCGCGGCCGCGCCGTGTGTACGGAGAATTAATAAAACATGCCTCCCACTTTTTCTTATCGTTTTTTCCGAGTATCGTTAACAACTTGGCAACAGTGCGGTTGCAGTTAGCTGTTGTGTCTGTTCGATACTTGCATCCCATATATGTAAGAAAAATAATCGTAATATTTTATAAACACACGGTTTTAAAATTTTCTGCTACCTACTTATTTACTCGGTAGGAGTTCATGGTTAATTCGTAACGGTATTTAAAAACCCAATAAAGTTTAATTGTTGTTATGCCTAAATGCGTTGCACGACCGTATCGCGTCGGTGAGTAGCAAATACAAAATGTAGCGTTTTTTCGTAGCAGCGACGCTACGTGGACGAAATGTGTAGCCACGTAGGCTCATGGTGCTACGTACGTATGTATATGTTACGCGGTAGCGGACACAATTAACTGGCGACAGTAAACTGCAAGTCACTGGCAATCGGAGACCGCTCGGATTTCGGCACAAAAGCGTAGGGCGTCGGGACGGCATGTGAATTTGGGGACTAAGCGTAGCCACCACTAATGCGAATAACAATAGTGGGGGTTTTAGTTGAAGAACAGTGTACAGACAGTTCATTAGCTTCATGTGGGCAGCTTTATTTATAGCCTCAATAAATACATAAACATCTATAGATGAGGCACGCAGTATGCAATGCTTAAATGAGTAATCTGCGGTTACTTCGTACCTATACCTACGTCTATACAAGATGGTTTTAGAATGAGAGAGCAAACAGGATGCACCTACAGCTTACTAAATTATCTCCGTTCTCGTAGGACTCCTACGCCACAATCTTTTGTTATTCAGTCAGACGTACCGTTCATCCATTAAATTGATCAAAATCTATCTAGTGGAAGAGCGGCGCGGCGGAATAACTTTGCAATTCCTCTCAAAAGTTGGGGAGCAAAAACCCTTTCACTAACCGTAAACGAAGGACGTGTAGTTCTAGTGGAGAACTACAAAAAGGAATAAACACGCAGTCACACTCAAATTGAACGCACGCAGTAATGCGGCGAAATTAATTAATGTCCCCTTTCGTGGCGCGCTCTGAAATGTTTTAAAAGCGCCTGATCCTTGGAGGGACGGCGTACGAAGTGCAAGTCACCGGCGCGCCGGCGGGTGGCGGGCGACGGGCGTAGTGGATTTACAGCGCAATAAATTTCAACACAGAAACAGAGGAGCGTTATCTGCTAACAGCTCAAATGAACTGTCTCGCCGACCAAGAAACAACAACATACAACACTGAGTCGCTAAACGCAGAAATCACTATCGCCGACACAAGTAAGTATTTAGTGATGGCGGTACTGACTTACCGAGTACTCCTACTTTCTTTCTACCCGACGAAACAAAGGGCAGTTCATCGCACGAGATTTAGTGCGAACGTAAAACTAACCACAGCGAATGTGTAGCTCGGATTTACCGAGTTATAAATCTGAGTGATGTCATTGGACAAAGTGGGAACTAGAAGAGCCGACAGAAATACTTCTTTTACTCACTTTTAACAGGTTGTTAACTCATGTTAAGTAAACAGGTATAAAGAAAATTAGTTAGTGAGCGAGTGCCGGAACTGCATGCTTCATAAATTTATTGTTTAACACACTTACACCTGGCGCTGCGCTTTAACATCGCTGATGCCTATAACCACATTTAGAAAAGACATGCTTAAGTGGCAAATCGTTTGTTTTATTTTTTTATTATCTACGGGCTACAATATTAACTTGTATGCTATTTATTATATCAATACTAACATTATGTCAGCGGAAGTTAATCACGGAAAAAAACACAAAACAGCAATACAATGTGTTAAGCTCTACAAAAGGTAATGTAAGCAATTTGCACGCAGCTTGGGAAACGATTGCCTATTTAATAATTATGTAAATGGTGAAGCCGTTTATGACGGTTCTAGTACATCCAGTCGGAACGTTTCCGCGGGCCGGCCTCGCCCCGGGCCATTCGAGTGTGTCCGCTCAGGAATGGGTGCGCTAAGTGAAACGATACCGGAGATGAGACACGAAGAGCCTTCACATTTCATACAAAACTTTGAGAGCCATCCACCATCTGTTCGTGTACGTCGACTTTATTTTAAAACTAGCTGTGCCCCGCGACCTTCGTCCGCATGAAAAATATAACTCTCATATTTGAACCCGATTTTGTTAACAGATTCAAGGGTTTTAATTTTTTGTACGGAACCCTAATCCTTTTTCTAAAATAAAAGCAGCCTAAGTTATTCTTTATAACATCTATCTGTCAGTAAAAGTCCCGTCAAAATCGGTCCAGGCGTTTCGGAGAATACCCGGAACAAACAGGCCGACAGAAAGGCAAACATTAAAAAAAAATGTTCTGTTATAAGTACCGTATATACTTTCATATATATTCAGTAAAAAGCTTTTATTTCGAAATTACAAACAGACACTTCAATTTTATTTATTTGTATGGATACAGACGTGTTTCTGTAAATAACCATCAAATATAAGCTCCGAATGAATGTTTAAACCAACTCTAATTCATTTGTGGAAAAAGTCCCAAATTAGGTGCTATGAAAAACCGCTGAACGTGCTACAAAGTTCTACGGTCAGCGTTACGAAAACGTCATTTGTAATCCGGAGGTTACGTTCAAAATTAAAACAACAAAACACACGAACAAATGTTGACATGGAAATTATCATTGAACACAATCTCCAAATCTGTGTAACTGGAGAGAATCGAGAGTAAACTTAATGAAGCGTAGTGACCGTAGGGCCCTCAAACCTTCATTTTGGGAGTTTGCGTAATAGTCTTATCGACACTTTGATGTTGTCCCAAGGATTTAGTTTTGTTACTAAATAAATACACCAAAACCTCTTGTGAGTTCCATCTTAAGTACTTAATCATTAAGGGCTTTTGTATGATTTATTATAGAAAATATTTCAGTGGTGCGAAGCTTTCAGCTCAAGTTCATTATATTTTATCCCGAACCGGAATATTGTACAATATACCAAGATCTATAAGTGAAAAAACTCTTTGTTAGCGAAGACATTTTGGTGAGAGAGTATTTATTGTATTCGAAAATTAAAAGGAAGATAGGAATTCCCTCGGGTGGGGGAGGTGAGGCGCAATCAGAGCTTGCGGTGGATGGCAACCTTAAATACCAGACTTAATTGAACAGCTTCCGGGTTGAGCTCGGCGGACCTACATAAATATACTGCGCGGAAGTATTCGCCACAAAGGTATTCCTTTTACACTAAACACCTACATTCAACGAGAAAGCGATCTTTTCACATAAATAATTTCAGCCGCGCTCTCTGAATTCTCAAGATTCGAACGTTTTATAAAGAATTTTGCTTTTGCATCTCGAATGTATCTTTGATAAAAAACACTGTCTGTAGTGCATATCGTATTTTAAACGAGGCTTGCATTTTAAAGCAGAGACATAAAAGAATAAAAGAGCTGTACCGCCAACTAAATCGTACTTTCATGTTTTTGGCTCGATCCGACTTCCAGGCACGCACTCGGAAGCTCAGACAATGCTGAGTTTTTTCAGTACAACTTCAGTATTAATGTATCAAGGTCCGCCTAATGCGCATAAAGATATGCAAAAACAAAGGAGCATATTGCGCTCTAATTTTAGAAAATAACTGTACATTTTCGTTTCAAATCATAATGAGCAAAATCCTTCAACGTTACTCAGTTCCCAACAGTAAATATTTTTACTGCTTTTAAAAGCGAAATACAATGTTTAACCCGTTTCACTGCGCTATTTAGAAACGAGAATTTGAATGGAGATAATGCTTGTCGTGCGTTGAAAGATGTTCGCGGAAGCTTAAAATAATATTTTGGAGAGTCGCATCGCCCCAGCTCGCTGGCAGGAAATGAGGCTCTCTGTCCCGCCGGGAAATTGTTCCTCCCAATCATAACGCTCAGTAGAATCTCCCTGCTCTCAAAGACTTTAAAAATAATGGAACAGATTTGTCTTTCAGTGTATTACAGGAGAACGTAAACGCAGGCTTTAGTGTCGGCTTTACGTTTTGTAATTCACTGGCTCCTTTGTACGCCAGCATTGAAATTAAAAAGAATGTTATTCCTGTATTTACTATCGACAAAGGACTGGCATCAAAGTAAAATATAGCTGCGATGGAAATAAGTAGATACAGCAGATGGGAATATTTATCTAGTTTTTCCTGTTGGACGAATCAAAGCGAATGTTTCCCTAAAGGGCTGGCTTGGGGTCGATGTATCGGGCGCATCCGATTGAATTAATCACGGAAAACGACGCTCTGTGCAACTGATAAATATATGGCTGCCGACACGTGTACCTACACGTCCGTTGTTGTGAATTTCAGATTCAAACATTTAGCCATATTGTTCGGAGGGACTGCCATGTGTTACCCGATATTTGGTTTAATTTTATAACTCAAATTGTATTGTATGTATTACGACTCTTAAACTTTTTACGATAAAAGTAAAATGTAGACGAAACGGGTGTACCTACATGGTGAATATTTATTGTTTCTAGTCGAAACAAAAACAGCAGAAACGCAATAAATGTCAACTTTATGTTATTATTTGTTTCGTTTTAACATAACATAAATGTCGGAACTGTGTTTTCCCTACTTTTACGCGCTACATTGAGAACGACTGCGCAGAAACACGCGTGCTAACAGCTGTGTAACTATTCAACAAAATTATAGCTTTCTTGACATATGCTTAGGTGGAGATAATTGAATAGTGAACTTAAAGGACCAAAGCTAAATGCCACTTGAGCGACGCTGCGGGTAAAGTATACAAAAGCTGTTTATAATAAAACTTTATTATATGCAGAGACAGACGCTGTAAAGCATAACGGCGCACAATGGGTAGACAATATTAATTCTTATTTCCTCTGAACACAATGCCTTATTTAAATTGTGTGAGAATATTGTGCGTTTAAATTAATATCCAATTTAGTATGAATCGATCAATTTGGTGTCGCAATGAGTGCTATTTATAGGGCCGTCAATGATTGTAGGGAAGTGATGAGCCGACACGGGCTGCCGGCGAGCGCACAAAGAACCAATTGAGTGTGCTCGTCCAATCGCAGGAGCAGTTGACGTGGCGTGTGCGACGCGGCCCGCAAGCCCTATCCTACCGACGAAATATTCCAAACCATTGAGGCACACGATATAAGTACCTAAGTACATGTGGGTGTCCCATTATACAAGGAATACATAACACACATTCATAGCTACAGAAACTTATGTTTGAATGATTTTCCTTGCATTTATTTAAACTAAATGGGAAAATCCGAGAGGAAAAGAAGTCTATGCTTAGTTAGAACACCGATAACAGGTTTCAGATAACGTGTCAATTATCATGAAATGTAATGACGGATTTCTACGGATTGGCCGCTTAGCGGGTATCGTTTTCCTTTGTTTCTTGGTTTCGTACTATAGCTTTATGTAAATTCAAATAACATTCCATAGAATTGGCAGTTGCAGTCAAAACAGCGGCAACTTTACAAGAACAATAATAGCTAAATGTAAAATGGGCTTCAATGTAATGAATTTAATCTATAGAAAATTAATGATAGAATCTGACTTGTAAAATAGGGCATGAGATAAAAAGGGCAAGTGAGTGAGTTCACATGGCCAGATGGCCACCAATGAATGAGTCGTTAACGAGTCGACTAGGCGTAGAGGTGCCCCGTTCTGGCCTTCTGGCCCAGCTAACTAATGTTACTATCCTTTAACCTTGTGAATGCACCACTATATGGAGAACGGCTCGTGGCTAGAGGAAATTTAAAACAGGAGCAGGAAAATGGTTTGGAATATGCTTACGTGGCTCTAATTTTAGATACTGCTTTTATAGGATTACGTAAAATTCTCGCCACAATTGTTGCCGGATTTGGTGTGTACCTTTTATAAGTTATCACTAATAGAATGAAGTCCGTATCTATCATAATTTTAGTTTTGTGGTTAGAGGAAAAAGCTAGTGCTTCAGTCAATCATGTTTCAGTAGTCCACGCAATGTCTAAGTTGAACTAAGCCAAACAAATTATTCTTTAACAGCTAAGCTCTGTACATTCCCACAATTCATAAAATAACGAAGTTACTAAAACATTCACAAACTCGCTTGAAAAATCTGCAACGAATACAAAGTTTCAATCGTAATGCTCAAAGTCCCAAAGTATTGATGTAACGAATCAAAACGAACAAATTTAAAGGGAACCAAAGCGGATTCAAAGTTAGAGTGGGGGCGGAAGTTTTATCCGTTATTACATTAACGTGGCATCAAACCTGGTTTGTCCAAACGAAGTCCCATCAGATAATAGCGCGTAGGAAGGATAGCGATTTCGTCGAACAACCGGGATGCGCCCAATTCTCGCCAATAAACCCCCCCGAGATATATCGACCTCAACCGAGGGCCGTTAGTCATGCAATCGCCACCTCTATACACCACGTCATAAAGAGGAAAATCGGTTATTATATTCGACGCTTATCGCATTTCATGATAGATAGCTTTTGAATTGACCAGCGTGTTCTGTGCGGCGGCACATACCATACATTCCACGCGCTTACACTGAGTCGATTGACTGATGCCGGAACCATTAATATGGATGTACCATTTAAATTGAAATGATGTCTCTTAATGGATTCTTACATGGTTTCAGGAGTCAATACTTCCATTAGTACCTATTGATTTTAAGATTTAAGATGTTGGTTTGTCAATTTATTCATTTTATCCGCTACCAGCATAATATTTTCAGAATAAAAGGACGGAGACTTGCCAGAATCACGTTCTGTAATACGCGGATACAACAAATCCTGTTATTCTCGCTTAAAGTGGATTTGAACAATTTCAGCAGTTTATTCGCGGCCTTGTTGCTCGGCGACTGTTGCTTTAATATGCGTTTTTAAAATGGCATTTATGGTACATAACACACTTATATGTTCATCGTTATCTGCATAGTAGTTTGGCGGTCGTAAAGCTACGTAATGCAACAATGACGGCATCGCGGGCCACGTGACCCTAGGCCGGGCTGACGACGTCGCTCGCTATGATTCACCGACGAGCCACCGAGCCGCCGAACGCCTCACATTCCAGCCCCGGCCGCATAGGTAATGGGAAATGCCATATCGCAATAAATTCACAAACACTATGCTAACATTCTAATGCATCTCATCCAGCGCTTTTCACCCCATACCTTCATATTCTATGGCACGTATTCACGTAATCTTTCCAGTCTGCTCTAATAACTTGTAGAGCGAGTTTACTGGTACAGCAACTAATAAATATTAATTGAAGCAAAGGTATTTATTGTGCGATTGATTAATAAAGTTTCTAGACGATAGAGATATGTACGGAATGGCGGTTGCCTACACAGTTTCAATTCAGACATTCCGTTGTTTTAAATCAGCATGCGGCTAGCTTTCGCGGACGCACGCTGCAAGTGGAATGGAGTCGATCACGTAACGTTTCGCGTTTAATACGTTTCTCGTGCTGATTCATACCGAACCATAAATAAACATTCGTTAAAGACGATGTATTACAGAATGGGTAATTAAAACCAATGTACTTGTGATGATTAAAATGCTTCGCCGTTATTAAACTCAACGATTATTCATCATTGTGGTAAAACGATATTTCTGTAATCAATGACGTGGATGCGGTCAGCGTGACGATGCGGACTTGTGCAGTAACCATACCATATGCTGGGCAATATGTCTGTTTACTATTTAACGGGTTGATTACTTTGGTTGTTATACTGGTTCTACAGTGCAAATATTGAAACAGTCTGTGTATTTTTCCCGACAAGCAAAGCTTTTGAAATGAAATTGGTACACACCACAGGGTAAACAACTAGGTATAGGTAAGCAGGGTAAATACTACTGTTAGCAGTGCATCGTTACTGAGCGCTGAGTGACCCACTTCCACTGTATAATAAGCATCGGGACAATGAATTTTGTGAAGCGATTAAAAATAGAAAGCACATTAAAAGTTTGGAGCAGAAACTGGAGCTTGGTAATGAGTTGCTTTATGACGTCATAAATGTTAGGATATGCGTCACACCCAGGTACCTACTGCATTAGTGTGATGTCTGTGTCAATGAATAAGGCAAATACTTTGCACATTTAGGATACACTGAGTCAATGCCAGCAAATCTTCGTAGAACAATAAACAGACACTACCTGCGAACGGTGACAACCCAAATTTTTGGGTACATCCCTTTTGTTAACTTTGCCGTTTCGTTAACTAAACAAAAGACGTGCAAAACAATTGAAAAAAGGCCCCTTTCGTAACTATGTATTTTAATCTTCATACATTGAATATGGTTTCGTCAACCATAAATTTCAACTGCTTTTTCTACAATATGACTGTATTGTGCTCCCAAAGTTACAAGGAAATTGTCAGTTAATTTAATTTTACCGTTAGTGGGAACCAACATACCATCACGCCTGTAATCCCCGAAGGGTTAGGCAAAGCTTTACCTAATGTACACCCACATTTTGCCAGTTATGTTTAAGTCCCATGTAATAGGGGGCGAGCCTATTGCCATCAACGGGGCACAAATCCAGACTCCGTGGCTGCTACTGAGAAATTCCTGAAGGAATAAACGAATAACACTTTGTCCTTGCTGGGAATCGAACCCAGGACCTCATGCACAACAGTCGCGCTTGCAACCATACGACCAACGGGCAGTCTTACTTAATATTCCAGTTATTTTTTAATTAGGAGCCATCCATGTAATATTCGTTTAGAAAACAATTACAGTGCCTTTCACTTTTCAGCTGTTCAGTCATAAAACAATTTAATTAAACACTCATCTGATAACAATAAGCAATCGTACAGAGCTACGATACAAGCCACAGATGTAAAATCATGAAACGGTGCTAATAACGCTGTTTTTAATTACATTATCATTACAAATGAGATTTGCAATTTTATAGTGAGAATCAAAATTTATCTACTGACATTTTAATTTACATCAGATGGAGAAGTTTTTAATTAGTGGTGGGTGGAGGGGTGACGCGAGGGCTGAAGGGGGTGCAAAGCCGCACGCGACGCTTTTTATAACTTTTTCCGGTCTCCCTATCTGTTATTCAGGTGTAGATTTGCGATTACGACAAACATTTTTTTAGCGAATTCATAAAACACTTTCCCGGAAATGCGGATAGCGTATCAAAGTTATCGTTTAAATCTGTTTGTGATTAATTATCATAAATTATCGGTCTTTAGTTATTACATATTGAAATTCAGGTTTTACAATACTTAAGCATATTCCACATAATCTAGTACTTTAATCAGAGTATAAAATTAAGTTTGAACATTTAAATTTAACGCTACATTATTTACAAACTATAGATCAACAATTTGTAGATCTATAATAGTAATAAAAATATATACAAGTATCAAAAGTAACCCTTTTGATACTTGGGCATCAGGGCGACAAAAAATTCGTCCACATCGCTGTCAATAGGAAAAGCCAAGAAGGCTGGCAGCATTAAAATCAACAATACTTAAAAAATTTAAACCCAAAATTACAGAAAGGAGGAAATCACGACATCGATAATACAACTCATAACACACTCACAATACTTATTGTACAACACACACAAGACAAACAAACAGACAGGCAAGCTATCATAACATCGATTGTAAGATTTCAGCCCTAAATACTCACCGATGCGTTTACGATTGTAGATAGTATGTATATCGAGAGCATAATGCTTTTAATCTTCATCCATAACCCTGATATCGATGGATTGTTTTCACACAGGGTTATAGGAAACCATGACGTGTTATCCCAAAACCACAGTTAAGATTTCTGTACTCTCCATATTAAGTGCTTTTATGATGTTTGTTTGACTAAAGTACCGCATTCACGCGCCACCACAGTTCAGTCCTAATACGAAAGTATCACATGTAGTGTTTTGCAAAGGCTATCACATAGCAGTCAATAAGGTCGGTGATCGGTTACTCGGCAAATATTTGCGCCATAAGATCGAGTGGAGAGCATGTTGTGGTCAACACAAATACGATATCCGCAGCGGCGTCGTCGAATCGTCGCCTAGACACACATGCAAACAAATGTGCAACTATTATCTACAACATACTTCTATATAATAAGCTACTTATTTACATAAAAACAAGCGTGATTCATTGAATTACTTTCCGTTTATGACTAAATCAAGTACCTACTGTACGATTCCACGTAGATGGTATTCTACGCAAGTGATTTGAAAGTCAACAAGTGATTGGTAGAACAATTAATTTCAATAAATGGTAACAAAGGGTGGCCGAGTATCGTGCATGTGACGTCACCAGCTGTTCGTGTGAATGACTAAATTCGTTCAAATCGTTCATGTTGTACACGACCGCTAAGCCCGATCGTGATTGGCTGTCTTGTCAGGATAATGCGGGCGGCTCCCGATAGAGGTTATGAACCCTCTGATTTAATTGAAGTTCCAACGTTCAGCCCCCGTCGGCTCTGACATCCTCAGACCACTGTATTGTCCCCATTTCACCGACAATGTGAATGTAATAATCATGGAAATCACTTGTGAACTGGTATTTCCTTCTCAAGGATGTTCAATCAATTAGGTTTCAATTGTGCTTCAATCATTTGTTTGCTTTCTTTTATTTATCACTTGACTTTGGACTTACTGTACTGTCCTGTTACTGTCATCTTACGAACGAGTAGTAAATCTGTACATACCTGAAAAAAGAAAAAATACATGTTATACAAAGTTTGTAAAATGAAAATATTGGGCGCAGTAAGTAGAACATAAAATTTTGACAGACTAAAAGTCTGCCGTCGGAGAAAACGTTAAATACTTTGGAAATGCTTCGAGCGAGGATTGGGGCCGATGGGATGGAAACTTCGTGGAAATTCGATGGTTGCTTAAAACTTAAAACACTCGGTCGTGTAAGACGAAAATATTTATCTCAGAGAAAATTTTAAAGTAACATTTTTAGCACTTATATTTTTATGACAAAAAGGAAGTGGCTACGTATTTCCGGAAATGTAATGTGTATTAATATTCGTAAGCGACAGTTTTAAAGTTTTTACTAAATTTATGTTGTTTCGGCAACACTTTTCGGTAACGACGGATCAAAACCGTTGCCCACTTCTACAATCCATAGATAATAATCAATGAATAGGCTTGTATAGGTAATATATGAATCATAAGCATTCTTATCTCTTAGGTATGACTAAAGTTTTGATTAGGTCATCAAAATTTATACCAGTTCAGTCAGTGCACTCTTCGGTGACTTATCAATTAATAACCGATTACCGAATTTTTCATCATACTGTTTGTTTTCTTTTTTAGTTTTTTTTATAAGTAACAGTTAGATTATGAATAACCTTGGCTATAGTGCTTATTGTAAGTCACTATTAGCTCTTTAAACATTGTCAAAATCAAAATCAAAGCATTTATTTCAAGTAGGCCAGTTACAGGCACTTTTGAATTGTTGGAAGAAAGAAATGAAATGTAGCTACAGCCCCAGTCACAAGGCATAAAAACTGTCTCTAAGGAGAAGAACGGGCAAGATACTCCATGGACACTCTTTTAGATCAGAATATTTTTACAAAACCTTGGTTACATCACTCATGTTGTGGTGGTACATTATGTGCGAACGATGTAGCAAGATGTGCACGTTAAAAGTGATCATAGTAAAAAAAAACAATTCAAAAATAAAATTAATTAATAAATAATAAGCCTTGGCAACTAAGAGATGACAGTTCACGAACATAACGCATGGATCAGCACTATTCAACTCAACCATTTTGAAGGGAACTAAATGATCCGACACACGCACTACCATCAGCGAGACATTTGAGTGAGCATGACTTACTCTTAACCGCCAGGGCACATTCAAGTCAAGAAAAGACGTAGGTTTCCAGTGAATGATAGCTTTCTAGTGCATAGTACTCCCACAATATGAGCTATGCGGTTATGTAATACTAAAGCTGTAAATATGTGATTTAATAAGGATACACCGGCGTCAGTCGTACAACGTCCCTTGGTGAAACCATACGGTTGATCGTGTAAGATTCTGTTGGTGTTAAAACGGTTGAGCATTTGATTAAGCACTACTTTTTCAAACACCTTGCTAAAAACTGGCAACAAGGATCAAGGTCTTTATTTAATCGTATCTTGACTGTCCCCGAATTTGAAAAGCGGTATGACTTTACTGTATTTCATTAAATCAGGGAAAACTCCTTGGTCTACACACAAATTAAAAATTAAAGCTAAGTATGGTGCTATAGTCTCAACTATGGTTGTACACACTTTGATAGACATCCCCATAGATCTTCGGTCAGTTTGATTTTTATTTGCCGGAAAGCTTTAATAACTATCATAGGGTTTATGTGTTTAAAGTTAAATAAAGCCGGTCAGCCAGATACAGTCGCCTTTAATAAACCAATTGAGACTTCAGGTGAGGAATTAAGAGCCTCCGTAGTTTTTAACGGTATATCGGTAAAGAAATTTACAAATTCTTGAGCTACTTCCTGATTAGAGCTTTTAGGACCACATGCTGTATCTTATGTGTGGCTAGTGTTACGTATTTTCTTCCTGTTAGTCTCGTTATTTATGACTTTCCAAACTGTCTTTATTTCATTTTCTGCTGTTTTGATCGTGTTACTAATGTGCAGCGCTTTAGCAACCTTGCAAGTATTTATAAAAATGTTTGAATACTTACTTTAACATACTTGTTAAAAGTTTCAGTGTTTATATAAGGCTTAAGGCCATAAAGCTGAAATAATCTTTCCCTACTTTTTCTGATACCTCTAGTTGCCCAATCACTAAATATAAAATTTAGGGCAAATACATTTTGTCTTCTTTTCAAGTTTGAAGAAATGATCGTACAATTGATTTATATTAATATCGCCCATATGATGGCTCATAACACTTAACTTGTTATGTAAGGAAATATTATACCTATTTAATTTGCTAGTAGTTATAGATCTGAATTTAATCTGAATTTTTTGCAAAGGTGAGTTGCACCTAAAAGCTACAGTTTGCCTGCTATGATTGTTCCTATATAATACCACGTAATTCCTCACCGAAAACGTATCTGTTAACACCGGAAAGAATACTTTCATAAAGACAGTATTCCGTACTTTTTCATGCGTTGTAACTGTTCCCATAAGCTCACAGCGAGAATTAATGGCAAAGGAAGTTATGGTGGGTCCACGTTAGTGTAAGAGCTTCTAAATAACTTGTCGTCGGCCTCGAGGCACCTGCAAGCGACGCCTAATGGGCCCAATTATCGACGTCTTCGCCGCACGCCGAGAGCGCTATTACCCCTCCCAGGGCGAAGCCCCCTCGCTTCGCGCTGAAAAGATTCCAAAAGTCTTAAGGCACAGTAGCTGCACAATATTAGGTACGAAATCATTAGAGCCTGGAGAAAAAATAACTCTGTGTTGGAAAGAAAGATTATTGATTTTATTTGTCCAGAGAAACTTGGAAAATAGCTATAATATAATATCTAGAAATCTCTACGTGCGTGGTCCAATAAAACAGTAGCTTAAAAATCTTTTCAGACAAATCGCAAAAGTTTTCAACGAAAAATTTTCAAGCGAACTTTTAAAATTACTTGGGGCAACACCTATTGAATTGATTTACGATGTGCAATAAAACGGCACTGTTATTTGATGTATATGGCTCACTCGGAAAGTCGGAATGCATGGGGCCGATTTGTAATAAAGTCGTCGAAGGTACGCGGAAGCGGTATATCATGACGTAGAGCGCTTAGTGGAATCCATTTAATGAAATAGTAAAACCTACTTACTAAAAGATATGCAAGCTCGTATATGAACCAAAATCACTATTACAAGGTTTTGACAATTGAGTCCCCCTTGCACAAGCCCAGTGTCATTGCTGTTTTCAGTGGAGACTATATTAATACATCCTGGCTTACAGGATCCGCAGCAATATGAGCGGGCGGATATACTCGAAAAAAAAACCGAATCATTGCTTCAATTGTTGGAGGTATGAGTTTAAGGCCAACACAGTCAATAGAGTACAGGAATAGCGTTCAAGATGTGATCTCACATCAATCGTAAAACGTTCACGGCCGCGATTGTTTGCTGCCTTATCATCGTAGTTGAGTTAGGTAACGCGCATTGTCGCACATGACAGACTGCGACCGTTATCAGCGCGGTGACATCCAGGCGCGTCGTGACGAGGGCTCACTACACGCCAGATAACACCATTTCTATTATTTCTAAAATTACTTTTATAATATCGGTCGAAGGTTCCATTAGAATTTAAATTAGTGAGTACGAAAATTACATTCGGGTCACTTAACATTGTAATCTTTCAGAAAGTGCTCTCTGAACTATGTCTTGAAACTTTTTGTTACTCATTGTTATAGCGCTAAACATTACCGGTTTACAGCGAATTCGAATACAATTCCCGACGTTTTGTTCTGTGGGGCCCTGCGCAAGGTTTCGCACTCGAGACTACAAGATCGTTCCATTGTTACAACTTACAAGACGGCTTCATACAGTTGATTTTATGAAAAATGAAAGTTGATGCTCAGATAATAATCAGACGCATCCCACACGTACTCTGGCGAATCGATAATTGCAGCGCATATGGCAAGATTTCATACAACTGTTCGTCATATGTTGTTGAATGAAAAAAGAAATACAGAACACGTCAAATGTACGAGTGTCATGTTCTCGAACAACGCGTTCATCCAAACGTTCTACGTCTGCCCTCCGTATAATTTGTATCGCGAAAATTTTAAACACGATTTACTTCACCGGAATGATTTATTATCCGACTAAACGAAGCCAAAAGGAAAGGAATAAACCTTATTTCTTCTCAAGTTTCCTTCTTATAGCTTCACATTTATTTTTTTCTCCGCAATTCCCTGTGAAACTACAGAATACTTTTCAGAAAACTAGATACAAATTACAATTCAATGTCGAGAGACATAAATCATTTCTTGTAAGCTCTCCGTTTCGTTTCTATAATAATGTGGCTATTATTAGATATATCTCGTGAAAACCAACTAGTCCGAGCAGCATAGCTCATTCTTTTATTGTTACTTTATGTACTACGAGTAAGTTGGTGCTATGAGTGCTATCCTAAACGTTTATAATTTATTGTAAAGTTTACAACCGTACAATGTCGGAGTAATAAACTTACAAAATAAACAATTAAACCCTCTTCTCTCATTACGTATTAGTACAGCTTGAGGAACCGTCCCCTCCTCAAACGAAATGGCTCGTCTCAGAATTACGTGCAATTTGGTGTAATATACACGGATTTAGTGTCCCACACTCAGTTTCTATTAAGTTGCTCTAGATCTGAATGTTATAGTAGCTAACGCGGGATTATATTCTAACATTAAAGTAGGTGCGGTGTGTAGCTATACTCTAGTGGCCGTAAATCGTGGAAATGCGCGTAAGTTATACTAGCGTTACAACAGAAAGACATTCCGACAATTTATTCTCTACATAATAGTATATGTGGACTTTATTGTAAAAGTATACTAAGAAAATGGTTTAAACAGTCCCTTTATACATAAAATGCTGATGCAGTATAATTTATCTCAAATCAAAACTGGTATTTCGAGAAGTTACCACCCTGGGGGATGCCAAAAATGGTCGGCTACAGATTTTACGGTTGCCTGCATGCTGCATGCATAATGTCCGAGACGAGATTTCTCCAAGAATTAAAAAAGTTTGTGTTTTATTCGGAAACCCAGAATATTAAACTTGAATGAATTGAGCAATACGATAAGTTTTGATCAAAGGTTCTGTTAAAATGTTTTTACTAACTTATTTGCGTCATAGGTATAAACTATGAAACAAGGCGACTTGGTAACTAATATAAAAGTGGTTATCTACGCGCCTCGCAAAGCACTTCTTATTTTATCGTGAATTGCAACAAATATTTGCGATAACGAGTAATAAAAGTTGTGTGTTCTATTTCTGACGTCACACATTGTTCGATTCTGCCTTTGAGTACTCATTGCATTATGATATTGGAAATTTAATTTATTTATCTAATTAGAACAATCGAGACTTGATTGCTTTCACGAACATTCAACAAGGTCCTCTCGGGGGAGTCAAATAAAATATCTTCATTCTTCTCGTTCCTCTACAGCAAAAATATTACCTATTATATTAATTGAAAACCGTACCTACTCATTTAAGAAACAATGTAAAATAATCAACATTTAAAACACATGCAAAACTGTGATATCGCGATTTGGCATAATAATAGCTTGATTATCGGCGCAGGTACATATGTAGAATCCTTTATCGCTAAATAACCTTGCTCTACACGTGATGCAGGCCAGGGCTGAGATATGGCCTCGTTGTTTCAACAGAGGAGTACAGACACTAATTGCCAACGACAGGAAGCCTTACATAAACCCTAGCCGAACGAAAAAACATGATGGTTGCGATATTGCGTCACGCTAGCTGTTGGCGAATAAAATAAGACGTCTATACAAGAAACGCGACGAAGCTGCGATCAATCTGAGGATCTAATAGCGGCGTCTGACCTAGCCGGCGCCACCCGGCCGACGCACCCCTACACTCAGACTACGTAGGTGGAACGACTCAGCGTTTATTCAGGGCTGTGTCTTGTTCAACCATCGCCTATATTGTACCCGACGACATGACAGGACACAAATTATTATGGTAATCATCTTCCCAGTTTGGAATAAATATTAGGTTATACAGCAAGTACATAGACGCCGATTGAGCTCATACAATTTGACCGAAACCTTTCTAATCTTATTTTGTTAATATGCTTTGTTCGTGTGGAAGACGATCGTTCTAAGTGAATGATTCATGACCATGCTACGCAAGACTGTAAAAAGAAAAGAAATGTTCTTTTATGACGTAAGCACAAACACTTAAGGAGTTTGCTCCAGCATGACATACTTAATTATCGACAAAAACGTGGTTGGAACACAATTAATTTCATTAATTACGAAGAATTATAGTCGATCACTAATTCAAAAATTCTCTCTACAGCGTGGCCGACGCTATACAACCCAATTTTCAGTATTCGAATAACAATTCATTTATAGAAAAACTTGGAATTTTCCGAATGACGACACAATTAACAGTGAAACTTGAACATAAATAACGGTTACGTTTCAAGTTACAGAAATTGCAGGCTGCACCCAGCACCTACCCATTTCCCCAAGATGTAATTGGTGTCAAGTACGTATCGTAGTTTTACGAGTGTGGTCGTAAATGTGATAGAGCATACGACCCAGCGAACGGTACGTCTGCGAGACGTGGGGAACGTGTGTCACGGTGCATCCTGATGTGTGCGCGGTGAGAGGCTGTGCGTGCGCCGAAACTGTGACAGCGGTGCCGCGGTGTTGCGGTAGGTCAGGCGCTCGGCGGACTGCATTCCGTGCAGCCGGCGTGCCCGCAGCACAGCGCAGCGCCGCTCCCACTAAATATAGCCTGTGCGAAGTGAACGAACGCGACGCGACGCGCGACGCCACGTCGCCGACACGCCGCTTAGACGCTGCCAATGAAATTGCTAAACTATGAAAATTGCTGTGAACTACGCGGGATGTGATCACCACTGACTCACATCAAGTCTCCGAGAAAAACGCTAATCGAATACTTTTTACGACAAATTGTCGATGCTACATCAACTTCGTAGCCGTAGCAAACTCGTAGACAGGAGAATTTTCACATGCCGTCTAACTTTTTAGTTTGTTTAATGCTTATTATTTTGAAAATTGCTATTTCTATCACTTTTGAGAAAGTAACTCGATATATCAACTTCCTTATTTTAAATTTAAGAACAACACATATGTGCTACGCCTGCGTGGCAAGTGCGTAGCGGTTTTTGTTGGTCTTATAACAAAACCTTCAGTTGTTTTCACGTAATCCTCAATTATTTCAACAAATAACGACTTCAACTTTGCAACTAAATGAGAATTCGATAAAGAGTAATTTAAATGTTAATTGGGCGAATTTCCACAAGTAAATTGTTGAGATAATTCGTAGCCGCTTGCAAAGTTGATCATAAGACTGAGTGCAGAACACTGTCGCAATGCGGCGTGCATGTCTTTATAGAAAAAAAACAAATGTGTGCACAAGATGAGGCCAGACGAGCAAAAATGTCCGGCGACGTGTCTGCAGACAGTAAAGAACGGCCATTTATTTGCTTATCGGCCACATAATGCGCTAACCGTACATGATAACGGAACAATGAGTGTAAACCAGCCGCAGATACCTACATTAGTGTACACTCAGATATGCTTATCTCCTTGTGTCAATACTCTTTTGTACTGGCGATACGGGAGTCTATTTGCCCTTAATGCGCTCAGCATTCTTCGATGTTGAATAACCTGCTGACAATGGAGTGACCCATTAGTCGTGGTTTTGGTCGTTCGTTTTAAACTGTTATCAGTTGAAATAAATGAGAATTCGAGTGCCTCTTATTATCTAGTCTGAGACGTGTTTGGTATGTTATCGGTGATTGTTACATAAATTAAACGGCTTAATTGCCACCAAATATTTGGTATTTTGCTACGGAAATGTTGAAGCGTCTTCGGAATACATAAATAGGTATTTACCCTATTCAAATAAGTTTCTGTATGTTAGTTCGGACACGAAAGTAAGGGTTCAAAGTGAGTTATCGACAACTATAAATAACATTAAGGGTGCTTTCAGTTTGGTAAATGTTACTGTTCCAGCGTCGGTACGTCAACAATATTTATATTGCGATAACAAGCTAGAATAATGTTTATTAAAATTAACATCGACCTCACACATTTGACCTGTGGAATTCCATCGCATTCTTTTGCCGGACTTTTTGTATCAGCTTATTATATAAGACCATAGGTCAAGAGACAAATGTACTTAAATGGATATTGAAGTAGAGATGTCAAAGATGACCTAAAAATAACCTTAAAACGTACGTTATATAGTCCAATGCTAATGTCGTAAATAGTCAGACTACAGAAAAATTCCAGTATCCTAAATGCCATGGAAAACTTCAGGCAGGGGTGTTAAACATTCGGTTTTATCAGAAACATTTTTATTCCTGCTACTGATAAAAAAGATATGGTAAATGCATTCGAGTTACGAACGTTACTGTACCACTATAATGTAGTTACCTAACTAATCGTAATCGACGTCGAGTTTTCTAGTAAAATGGATAGTAAAGTACCTACAGCATTACGTACACTGACTGGATAAGGTATACTTACAAACATCGTTACTAAAACAACTCGTTATTTTAGTACATGCGATTAAAATTAATCACCTCCTCTGTCTAAACATACTTAGTTCTGTTGTAATAAGAAAAGGGCATTTACTTCGTTGTTGGAAACATACATACAACAAAACAGTTTTATACATCTATAAGGTTTTATAATCGAAAGGAATTTGTGATGTGTCAAAAATGAATGTGAATTAGCTATTTGACTGCAAATTTATTATAGGTAACGTTATAATGAAAATGAAAAGATTAAACGAGATTACTAGAATATATTTAGTTTATTGTTAAATAAACTTGTATAGTAATAGGAAAATATATTATATTTGTATTTTATATGTAGAACATATTTTTCCTCTTTTCATATAGATTCTAATTTTATTCAAACTTTCTTCATGTAGCCACACAGTGAGTGGTAACTACCGGAATCCGCGTATCAGCACGACCTTCGCAAGAGCAGATTGATAAGAGATAACAAGTTTTGTTGCTGTACGTGTGAACTACCTGTAGGTACTGTGCATACATTAAATAGTTTTTCTATACTTTTCATTGTTTAGTTGTTTTATACTATCGATTATAGCCTCATTGTTGGAAAGATTTTTAATGGTACTTCGGTTAACGCAAGTTTTTTAAATACGTAATCATACGAGCGGAGGCATGCCACAAATCTAATTAGTTAGTGAAGTCTCATGTAAAGTCCTCATATAACGTAGATAAGTCTGCGATCAATAAATATTTCCTTTAGCAAAATATTGGTATTCGGTGACATGCTGCGGAGGGCAGTGGTAGTGGGGGCCAGACAGACGGCGGCGAGCGTTGGGCGGGCCGCCGCTAGACGTGCGCTTTGCGCAAGAGTGCAACGCGACGGAAGTCAGCTGGCCTGCCGGCGCGGACCGCATGCAACCCGCACTCACCGCGCCGGTTCACTCATGCACCATGACTACATTACACTCCTTTAAATCCTCCAATTATTCTGAAGTTTCAAATCCGAAACCGATTTCACCTCATTACAGAAGACAAACGTGTCAACTTGAAACATAAAACGAATTTCCACGGACGGCTGAAGCACCTCGACTCGTTGCCCATTTTCGCAGTAAACCGACACTGTTTATCAACACGCGCGCTGCCCCAGCTTGCAGCGCGACGACACTTGACATAAGTCGTTATTCCTCAGCGAAATCATCGACGTTTGGCAGCTGTCGGCGCTGATGTCCGAGATGCGTACTTGCGATCTATCGGGAGCTGTTTCGCGAGCGACTCGAAATAGATACAAAGTGATGTCGAGCGCGTGCATGCAGTGATCGATCGCACTCACCGTGCGTTCGCAGGCAGGCAGTCGTACCGGTCAGCTGATCCGTCGGCTGCGCGTTCTGCTCAACTGCTGTCCACTGCTCAACGGCTGCTCACTGCTGCTGCACTCGAACGTAAGATCCGAAGAAGCGCACTGGCTGCGGCTACACTGCACGCGGTTCAAACGAGCTCCGATCTCGAATCACGGAGAGGGCACAGTGGCACACACACGCGGATCGCGACTGAAAACGTCAAGCGAAGGCAACTTGCATCGCGGCTCTCGCGTGCTGGCGGCGAGAGTGTCGGCGAGCGACTGAGACCCGAGCGGGGGGCTACCGCCGGCACCCGCGCCGCCCCTCGCCGCCCACTTCCTCCGATGAATGACAATAATGGAAGACGTTCAACTCGCCCGCAAACCGAATAATATGAATCATTGCATTAGGGTGCAGCCCCGCCCGAGTCCAGCCCGCGAAACTCCAGTCCGCGCCTCACACCATCTATATTCACGGAGGGCTACCAATCTGCAATATGTGTCCAAATTACCTGAGCGGTTAGCCGAGCTACACATCGCATCTCTCACCTCTGAGATTCCTGCAAGACTCACGAACAGGCGTCCGTATGGTCACGTGGAGTCAGTTGTGCAGTAATTAGGTCCAACAGTGCGTTGGTCCACAATGGGAGGAGTTTACAATTAGCAGGTTCTCATGGAGCCGGCGTGCGGTGGTGCATCGCTCGCTTGCGTCGCCACTAATCTTATCAGAGCTAATCTAATCCAGCGCGACGCCCTCTCTTGTGTTTTCTTCCAATTGTGTCCACTCGCGGTAAATTAGAGGTTTTCTCCCGGGAGTTCGCAGTAAACTCCGACAAAGTTCATTGTGCTTTAGAAAAATCTCATTAAATTGAATTGCATTTGTACTAGCGATTTAAGCGGTTGCATAAAACAATCGTAGTTGCCTTCTGCTTCAAAATAACGACTTTACCAATAAATAAGGTCTATTAGATTGTAACCCTGCAATAGATTAGTCTGAAGTAGGTACATAGACATTATTACGGCTAAGTAAAATGTACATTTTCCAGATATGGCTCACAAAAACAATTTTTTCATATCGTACGCAATTTTATCTCGAACATCATCGAGGAAAACGAAACATACGGGGATAATAGTAGCAAGCAAATAAGATTATTTCCATCAAATCCCATCTGTGTTTTGTTTATGCGGTTTTCCTTTTTGGAATAAACCGAGCCCGAACCGATACTTACACGAAGCATGTTGGAAATCATGTATAGCAATAATGTTGGTTTAATGATAGCAAAAGTGAATAAGTGGCCAGCCGACCCTAAGAGTCTCATAATAACCAGTTTTCTTCAGTCATTTCTTAAAACTTGCGAAGAGAGACATGCAACAGATGACGAGTCTTTTGTTTTCTATTTCATTTACAGAGACGAGATTGTATTTGTAATTTTCGCTTTCGGATTCAAGGACTGAGCTTGCTTCCCTGGGGTACTCCATGAATTCTTAACGTTTAGTAAATCCTACTAAATCAAGTCGCGACTAAAATCAGACATTAAGGCCAGCGTCCCCGGCTCGGTGTCGCGATATAGCGAACTTTTATTTTTGTTTTGTCGGATCCTTAAAGTTCATCTCGTCTAGACCGGTTCACCCACGCCCACACCGCACAGATTTCTGCATCTTGCAACCGACCCGCCATACAAGTTACTTTATTTCCCTTTTTATTCTTTTGCAATACACCGAGATATTGCCTCTCCATCGCGTTAATAGTGAAGCGATTCATCGTATAAAAGCATGAAACCTACTTGTGCGCCTCGTGCTCGTGATCTGCGCTTCACTTCGCAGTTTATTTTAACCCTTGATCTATATCGAAGTTTAAAAATATTTTAAGCAAGATTTCCAACTAACTGTTAACTCAGCCAAGTAGATAATGTACACAGTTATGTATACAACATGTTATCGCAGAAACAATATTTATACAACATTTCCTAAAAATGTATATTTATCACAAGGATACCTCGTTGCAGTTATTTACTGTCTAGTTATAACATTATCAGTAACAAAATGACATCATTACGGACCATCGCCGTTTCCTCTGTAGCGATGTTATCATAATAAAGGCATGATTTCCAAAAGTTTGTAACTGTGTACGAGGCTCGAATGGTTATGTTCATGGTACGCAAATGTATCGAGCTATACTCTTACCTATAATAACTACCTAGCTAGTCTGACTAAAGGTTACATGTGTAAGGTAACAATCACAATGTTGATGCTCATAATTTTATTACGCCTGTAATATCGTCGACACACGCGAGAATGCTTTTCATAAAGTTCGTGTAAAACTGAACAAGGTTTTTAATCACATACTGAGTGATTGGCGAAACTGAAAGCGCAATACCAGCTATAAGTGATATTGAAATTGACAATAAAACTGAATCCTTTGAATTTCGAACGCTTGTTCAGAATGCAAAGGATTTTGTTTTCATAAACCATAAAGTGCGTACAAAAGATGATAAATCTTGTAAAGTTATGGCAGTTAACAATGCGGGCCACTTGAAACTGATAGCTCTAATGGAATTGTCCTTCTAGGCTTCATAAAATCACACGGTCGCATTTACAATTCTAGTATTCCAGACTCATATGAATTGAAGGTCTGTACTAAGCATTAACTGCTGGGAGGGACGACACTTGAGGCTCCCCAGCCATATAGGAGATAGACTAGGGATGTCCCAAACTGATCCTTCAGAATAAATTTCGTTAGAGATACATGCGCCAACAAATTCTTGCTATTCTTGTAAATTTGAATTTACGACGTCGAGGAGGGGACTGAATTTGTTCGGCATAATTTGTGTCTGCCTTACGTTTAAACAAATCACATTTTTTTTTACTTTAAGTGTCTCATCTGAATTTGCTCAATGTACTTAAAAATGTTAAAGGCTTCTATAAATTCGGATTCGTTGCTACTCACCATTTTATAAATAGCACTAAAATTAACGACGTCATACAAAGTAAGAGCATCGACTAGCACTTAAAACTACAAATTGAGTTATGCAAATGTAAGCTGCGTACCAGACAAATTAAATACTAAAACCAACAACAAACATGCATGCGTACGGCTCAGCCATGACCGGGCAATTTATGCTTCATTAAGATGATTGTTAATTAAATTAAGTTATTAAGCCGAGCTGTATTGGGGCAATTTATTTTTTGCAGGCACAATACCGTACCGTAGCAAATCCCCAATGGCCGGCGGAGTAAACGCTTACAAAGTCACAGCTCGTTGTAAGGACGCCGACTGCGACAGTATGCAGGTAAAGCAAGAGCACAAAGTAAGTCATTTTAATCCGTAGAAGAATGACGGCTGCTTTGTAACCCTAGAACGAATGCAGGGTTAAATAATGCGATCATATACTAGTTTAATGTTCAATATGAGATTTTATTCACGTTTGATATTCGCTTCGGTTTTATAGATCAGGTATGACTGCAGTGATTGGATTGTCCGTTAATACGAAAGGTTTCTTGAATTGCACTACTAACGTTGTTGTTTGAATATTTTATTATCTCCTTTATTTATTTCTATACAAATCAATTAAATTTCTAAATATTCCATAAAAAAAAAACTTTTAAAAATATAAAAAATTGTAGCCCACCGGTATCAGAAACAGGGTCCAAGCTACCGGCGGTCAGGGCTCCAGAGAGAGGTACCTCCTAACAATACGAGCCGTGTCCAGGAGTACCGCTTTCTGAATCAAGGCTTTGATTCAGCTGCCTAACGAGAGCCTCCTTAGGTATCGGTCGAGGCTCTTGGCAATTAAGCCATGGGCTGATACAACTATCGGCACAATGATCGCTGAGTCCACATCCCACATGTCGACAACCTCGAATATTTTTATTATTATGCCCAATACTATTATCAGATACTCATCCTGCCTTCAGATACTCAGATCTGTGTCTTAAAATATTCTACACCTATAGTAAAATCTTTATGGATTTATGAAATTCAATAAAAAAACGAAAACTATACACCCTCATGCTAAATTCTCATTTACAAACGAATTCGTAATTACTAGAACACAATATTTGATATTCCTTTGCGCTCGCGTTCTATCTGGCCGAGCGAGTTAATCCTGAAATCCTCTGAACTGAATTTCACTGGTTTCATCATACTCGAATGTAAGCCTATTCTTTGAGGAAGGTTTAGTCTTTGGACGGGTAAGACCTGAAATAATATCTAGAAAATGTTCTAGTCTGTGCGACAGGAAAATTTTATTTAAAAAAATGTAACCAGAAAAATTGTTTCTGATTTTCTTTTTTAATATTCTTTGTTATTTCTATTAAAAGTTCGTGGTACGTTGCATTGTTTTTGATCATTTATCTTGCCCCAAAGCCCGGGTCGCATGCCGCCGTTGACATTACGTTCATTTCTCAAATATTATTACTAACTCTTACAACTTTATCCAATAATAAATCTACTTAGCGAAACCTGAAGTCTTGAGCGTTCTATTTTTATTTCATGCCAAGGTAAGCTTGCATGACTAATTCGTTGTAGCAGTTATAAAGTCACCCTGAGGAGGCATTCCGTTTTAGGTAAACAAAATTCTAATTTTGCGTCCGTCAAAATGTGTCCAAATAATTGGATACTTTTATTTTCTTAAGGTAGAGCATACAATCTTAAGTTTAAACACATTAAAAGAAAACTTTAATTTCATTAGAAGAAAATAATCTAGTGAATTTCCTGTGAGAGCGATAACAAAACCACGAAATTGGATTTCGCGATATAATCTAGAGCTGGTAGTGACAGGGCGAGCCGACGGCACGCCGAGACCCCCGACCCGGCTTTTTGTCGCGGTACTACATCTACTCCAATCTTACATATTTACCTACATTTCACACAATTCTTTTCCTGGTACCGAATTAGAGGAGCTTTCGACGAGAATTTGCGGAACAATATTTCATTTTTGGGTCTCCCTATTTCATTAGTATCCCGTCTCTCGGAAATGATGATTGCTAATGATATTATGTGTTATCAAAGGTCAGATTTAGAGGCTCTGGTTCAGTATTAAGAGATTAATATAGAGTGAAATGTTAATTAAGTAGTTCCCGGAACAATACCTCATGTATGTATATGTATCTTTATGTGGGTAGAAAGAATCTTTACGTGACACAGAATGCAAGGACGTGTAACATATTCTTATAAGTTTATATATCATATTGCGATCACTAATCCTTTTGCTAGCGTGGTGTTTACGGTTATAACAATATATTTTCCCCAAGCCCGTACGTTGTAAAGGTCCAAGAAGCCCCATCTGTTTAAGGGCTGAAAGGAATATATTTGTAAGATTCAGTTCTACAAAAAGCTTGTAATTTGTTCACGTCCATCTCGGCGTAAAAGTAACGATTAGTTGTAAAAATATCCGTTCCACGGTGAAACGTGAATCGAGGACAATTTTTCCCGTTTTTATTTAAGTGGTGTTGAATAGGCTTTTTATAGCTAAAAATGTCATACTGTATTGATTGTTTTTATATTGAATAGTGTCCGTGTAAACATTACATTGTTGTAGGTGACTTTAAGCCGCCATCAAAAAATACTCGCAGCTATTTTTCACTACATTTGACTCCGATTTGTTCGGATTTCGGCGAGCGCAACTGAATCACTGTGATTGCATTGTTTCTTTCAGCGAATCCGAATTTTGTGGACAGTTTTTATACAATTACGGGATATACTGTCAGGCTAAACGACTTTGATCATTTGATGCGCCGCTATTTTACCAAAAAGTTTATGTAAAAGTTTACCGGAGTGGAGTCTCACCCATCAAACCTCTTCTCTTCTCCAAACTCTTTGGGTTACCCCATTATACCTTCTTAAGGACCTTACCCCTCATTCTTTTTTAGCCAACATCATATTTGTATTGCGCACTCACTCATGTCATTACGTTGATATCTTTTATAGTTGGCCATGCCATTATAGGTCGAATAGCAAAAAATATGGTGGAATGACCCTACATGTGGGAAGTACATTATTGAGCAGTAAAAGAGACATTTATATAACTTCACAAATACCTCTGTTGTGCCTCAGATAACGTTTTATTGCAACGTCACATAATAAATCATTAGTTATTTATTTACGAACGCACGCTGTTGCGACGTGTTTGTAAAAAAGCTTCCTAGTTTGTTCATTGGTAATTCCTGACGCGTTTTGTCCGTCATGTGCCAAAATTCCGTAGCGGTTACGGAACACAGAGTAATTGTTTTTACCTTTTTCAGTTTCACTATTCCGTTTATGTTATAAAAGTTAGATTGCATATCAAAAAGTGACAAGTCACAAATAGAAATAGCCATATTCTGTACTACGAGTTTCGTCATTTCTATCTCTGCTTTCGAACATCTGACGTAACGTAGTCTTTTTGTAAATGCAATAGGCATGTATTGTGTATGTGATGCGGTCCAGACTTCGAAATATCTCTCGAATGTCGAGAGAGACGTCTAGATTATATCACGAACTCACGTCGAGTGCCAAAACGAAGTGATAAGGTATGGCAAGACTTCTCTAACATGGTGTATATGTGTGTGGTTCAGAGTTCTATTCAAAAAGGATTTCACAATTCCAAAAAAACCTGACATGTACCTAACATTACAGGTTAAATAAATAATATAAATAATAAATTTATTCAAAAATATAAGGTGCAACATTTACAGTTTTTCTTAAATCTATGTCGAGTTAACCCGTGATTTGTGCCTGAACTAGGTAATCCTGTATTTCAGGCGATTGGAGGTAACATTAAATGATTAAATAATCATATTATCATATTAATCTTATTGGTACCTATGCAAAAAACGTATATAAAATTATATTATATTAACATAGCTTACAAAATAACAATAATATTAACAATATTTACTTTAGCTTAACATAAAAAATAACAATAATAGGAACAATATTTACTTTAGCACTAGTAATAACTTCTCTGTATCTTCATAGGACATAGTTTGAAGGGCTTCCTTAAGGGTTTTCTTGCAGTTACTGTGATTTAAAGAGTAGATGTTTATTTTTTCATTTATCCTGTTATATAGTAGCGGTCCGAGGTACATATAAAACTTCGCTGTGAAAGCATGTTTTGTACTTTTTTGAGGGCAAACTATATCTTTCCGTCTTTTTTTAGTAAATTCAGTGCTGTATGGAAGTGCTGCGTGTTGTTTTAGTACACTGCTCATAATAAATAACTGTCGAACTGTTAGTACTTCACAAGATTTATACAGGAGGTTAGTGGGGAAAAGGAAAGGGCGGCAAGTAGCCACTTTGAGAATAGCTCTTTGAGCTCTTTAGGTTATTGGGATAGTGTAGAAATATTTTAATCACGCTTGGTACATATTTAATATCTTCATACCTATTATTGCAATAGAAAACCCAAAGCCCTATGCAAAAGTGGTGGTCTAACCGCAAAGATTTGTCGGAAAACCCGCAAGGTCCAATATGACACATCAGGCAATTGAATTGACTAGCATTACCATGATATGATGAGGAAAACCGTCTCAACTTCTATACAACGTATTAGGTACCTACGTATGAGACTAATATCTCATAGTTACAGAATATAATACATAACATAAAGGACTAATATGACGTAAATGATTAGATTATCTCAATTGTTATGGTCCATTCAGACATGGAAGTCTCATTTATATGATCTGTTCTAATAGTCCAATAACTGCGTGTGGGTTCCTATTAACGACAACTTGGTATTATTAACACTCTAACATAACATAGAATCATCCCTGGAAGGTTAGGCAGAGGTGTACCCTAATAGTACACCGACATTTCGCCAGTTATGTTTAAGTTCCACGTCATAGGGGGCGAGTCTATTGTCATCAACCGGGCACAAATCCAGACTCCATGACCGCTACTGATATTTTTTTTTTGTTGCCCCATTCTTGGAATTTCTCCTGTATCGTGGGTGCGTTTACAAACATTTAAACTCACATACACAAACAGCCAGACCCGGAAAAACTACCTGTAGGCCATACAAATATTTGTTCCGTGCGGGAATCGAACCCGGGACACGCAGAGCAGCAGCCAATCGCTGAGCCACTGCGCCACTCCACTCTAATACTGTTATATAGCTCCCTACCTAATATTACATACACGTGAAGGTCCTGACATGTTACCTACTGAAGAACAGCTCATAACTATAGGTTGCGTAGAGTGACAAAGGGTTTCCTCCAAACAGCTGCATTTAGAGGACAATACTATTATTTATTATACAAACAATGAGTAGGTATGACAACTACTACCGGACATACACACGTGTAGGTACAGTCACAGTCGCATCAGTAGTGTAACCTACTACACAAAACTCAAAAGCGATATCCTCGTAAAATACTAATAGATATGATGGTGTTACGACCGCAGTGTTTTCGAAAACACACTATTATGCAATAGTCCTTTTTTCTCGGTTACAATCGATATTTCAAGAGAATTGTTTTTGAATTTGGCGTGGCTGAAAACAATTATGCTAGAGAGGCACTAACATGACTATAAACATCATATTTCAACTGACTACTCGACACAGTGCACTGAAAAATTGATATTTCGAACCGGCACAATAATGAACACTTCTAAATTCCGGAAATTATGCATGTCTTCCATCGACATGCATGAAAGGTTGTTCCGGTTCCAAGCCAGTTAAAACTACGTATTTTCTGTGCTACACACCTAGCACAGAAAATACGTAGTCTATGAGAGAAATATAATCTTGCCATGTCTTTGAAACTTTTCAGTCACACCATTTCCGTGTTTCGTACTAAAACGGCGAAAAAGAACACTTGAATGTTCCCCTCGAAATTTATAAGTGTAGGTACTTCCCGGAAGTTCGTAATGAAGGTATTTCAAACACAAATTGGCATTTCACTTTATCTTTAGAAACAATGATTCTTGTAACCTTATCAGTTTCGCACGTAGGTGTCGTTGATAACAACATTTTATCAAAATAACAAAGTTTTAATCGAAACTGTCTCTGACGTCACACGACACGAAGCGGCAATTCTCAGAAAATATCAACGGCTTTCGTCATTAAGATGATAATTCGAGATAACAGTAATGACTTTACTTTATCAGTATCGCCAAGTTCGTCGACTCTGCGATTTGACAGTAAATATTTGCAGTTTCATCGATTGTATCGATAACGGATACACTGCGCTAATTGTTTGGCTTAATTGTATGGACAAAGTCCAGAATTGGCCCTTGCTACATGAGCAGCAATTAGAAAATATTATCTTGTTTTGTTGTTATCAGAGTATAAATAACGTTAGTTGGCTATGCGTAGGCGCTTTTAAAACTACAAACATACTGGTATAATTTAAGTTAGCTTCTCCTAAAGATAATTTCTTCCACCTAAGCATTACCGTATTAAAAATAACAATTTGCATTAATTAAATATGGTAATTACATTTCGCCCCGATTATTTTTATCTAAAGTACCTACACTGTAACTATAAAATTAATTAGAACGTCATAAAACGTTGATGAATAAATAAATATGTAATAAAAGTCCAATAAATACAAGTTTCATTAGAACTGATTACAAACTGTCTCAACTATGTTTAATAGCTCTTGCAATTAACTAAGTCTTAATTTTATTAAAACCTGTCCCCATTCTATGAAAATACTACAACACGGTACGGCATTTCAGCAATTCTGTGAAACTTCACAGTACAAGAGGCCGTCATTTATGTAACAACTAGGTAAACCGAACTAAAATTCAGATAGCGGAGAGAAAATAATACCTTCTGACAAATTGCTACATTCCTATCCTATCGTTAAATATTTTCTTCAAGATAATTCGTTTCAAGGAATCTACAAGATCACGACGGCAGACCGGCAGTTAATATTTGTAAAAGACGTTAACTTCTAATGAACTTTTCACCCGTAACTCTTAAACTATCCAAATTTGGCCAAGTTTAAGTCACCGATAAGCCTCCCAAGGCCCGTGAACTTTGTACCAATGACAAACAACTCAAACCGGTGAACTTTCTAAGAGGTTTAATACAACTCTTTTTGTTGTTTTAATAGATTCCCAAATCTTTGCAAAAGATTTCATGTAAAGCCTCTTTCGTATCCTTTGCATATTTGAACATGCTTATGTTCGTACAAGGAAAAACATTATTAGAAATACAGATTATATTATGGGATGCTTGGCTAAGTATTCAGCGACAGATGACAGGGCTGACATAATAAAAAATAGATAGATACGAGTTTAACCTATATTTTATCGATTGTCGATTATCAAACTGAAACTAACAATGTTATCAGTACATCAACGATAAAAGCAATAATCGTCTAGTTATGTTTGTTTATTGTTTCAAATTAAATGTTAAATGGAATATATTTTTATCTGTAACATCAAATCATAGATAGATATAACCAACGTGAACAGTGAAGTCTAACTTTATACAATTTAATTTTAAACTTCACTACGTAAGTCCTCTTTGAATCTTAAATGTTCACGTGTGTTTACTTTTGCCACCACAACGACGTCTCTATGACAACATTCCATCCTGGAGAAATAGTTTGCCGACTACAGAGTTGCCAACTTGTAGATTAAATGAGATAAGAGATTAAATTCACCTCTCGTGTGTCTTCACTTGAGATTGTGTGCTTCTGAAGGCACATATTTAGATAAAGGCACGTGACAAAAAGGTCAAACTGACAAAATCTAACTTGCAGACGGACAGTGATTCACCAAATGAGAGTTTTTGTGTAAGTTGCGGTGATGTTCTAACAGTTCTGAGTACAAAAACAAAGGCACACAAGCATAGTGGATCAGGATCCAGTAAAAACATAGTAACAACAGTAGTTTCGCTTCGCATTCCTTAGTTCATCTAAGAAGGTGGAACGGAAAGCGGAGTAAACGAGTTGGCGTTTTTCTCAGAACCCTCGCCACTAGCCACTAGTGGTAGCGGTACACGGCTAAAATGGAACGTGCGGCCACTTGCATCTTATGTATCTTATTATCGTGTACACACTTGGATTTCCGTACTTAAGTGCTGATGGAACAAGGCTGGTATCTTACTAGAAACGTATCGAGTATCACTGAAAGTTAACGATTTTTAAGTTTTATTAATTAGCTTGAATATTGTCTAATATTCAACTAACATAACGAACGTGTACGTTTTTTCGCGGTTTTTTAGTTACAGCACACTGCACGTCAGTAGCTTTCATAAAGTTTTTGCTTCGGTATGAGGCCGTCGCATTTTATAACCAAACGCGTCACGTTTTGCACTGTAACCGTTTTTGTTTAAATCAGTGTCGCACTACCGTTTCTGCTCCGACTAGAATATTTTATAGAGAGAGCTACGTTTAGCAGAGCAAAGTGCAATAATATCAAAGGACCGTATCAGCGCAGTGCATTTGCAACTTCTAACTTAGTTAAGATTAACCCCGGGTCGCTCCAACTTCGACGCTAAGGATGCTAACCAAATTGTATTACGACTGGCAAAGCTAAAAACTGACGAGTATGAATCGCTTGCAATCATAATCAACTCAAGGAGGTAATTTATAAAACCACTCTGGTAAATATTCTGCGGACATTAATCATTCTGACTTATCACCATTAAATGCGCTAATAAGGACATAAACAAAAATGCTGCACGCCTTACTAGTCATTATGGTGTTAAAAAATCCGATCATTAATAAAGTAATTTTCTCTAGCTCCATATTGGCTGCTTAATGTATTTTCAAAGCAAAAGCACGCAACATTAACATTGTAAATGATGTGCAGATGCACTCACGATTCCACGAAGCTGCGCCGAGCCTCGATCTTGAACGCATTACTCGATTCCACAACTCCGGATAAAAATCATCTCCATACAATCTTACTAGAACCTCCCAAATCCTGTAAATCTTGGCCAAACTAACTGCGAATTGTGAAGACGAAAGTCAGAAAATAAGGGACGCCGAAGGTGTTGATCCGACTAAATCCGCACCCACACCGACATAGCGCCACAGTTCGTTTACCCGCCGACCGAATGGAGGAAGATGGTTAATGAGAAAATGATACCACGAGGAGGAAACGACCCTTAGCTCTGACGGTTCCCAGTCTATAATAAATCTTATCGAAACATTTTATTCGGAATTGAAAAGATGATTGAAAATCAGAAGAAATAAAAAAGAAACTCCTAACTAAAAAACTTCTCACGACTTTTGATACACGTTGGCTGCACAGCGAGTGTTGTGTGTTGTTGTGCACAGGTAGACTATACAACCGCCAAAAAAACTCGCAGACACAGGTACGTCAAGGTCACTGTATATCTCTGAATATCGCTAGTAAACCGCATCTCGTAATTCTATTTCTATGCGTGTGCAGTGTGTGCAGTGGTCAAGCCATCCCGTGTTATGTTGCAAAATTAAGAGGATTGCCTTGACGGGCTGCGGCTAGTAATAAATGGAGACGATTTAGTTCGTTCGGGATGCCGTTTGGTAGCATGCGATGCGGTCACTCAACCGGCTCTAAAGCCCGTTACGTCAGCGGCCGCATGCCACAATTAGATCACATACGAGACTTGCAATGGCTAGACCAGACACCAATCGTCGATAGATATGTTTTAGTACCGTTAAAACTGGCTTTTTGCATCAACTGTTGCGGCATTCCTATGATTTTCTTAGGCGTTACTTGTCGGTAACACTTGCGTAATGTCTGTTTAGTAGACTCACTTCTTGATGGCTATCATCAGACGCACGAACGTGTTTTGAATGAAGTACTTGAATGTTTTTTTTATATATTTTAATACTTGCTTAATTTGAGAGACATGCCAGTGGCACTGGTAACTTTAAACTAGTGACTTAATTATTCCTTGATTTAGAAAACTCTGCATATAATTTAAGTGCTTGTTTGAATAAGCAAGTGTAATGTTAACGAGCAAAATTTAAAATGCAATTTAAAGTTTAAGTACAAACAAGTTGCTTTACATTCCCTTTGGTAAGTCTGAATCTCGCAATGTAGTTTGTGGTCGGTCCATTCTAAGTTGCTCCTTCTTTGTTAAGTATTCGCAAAACTCGGCAGGATAATTGGCTCTATATTTAGTTTGAACAGACTGCAGATAAAACATGGCTCTTTTACTAGAATTACGCTAACAATTCTAGAAACAAGTACCTTAAAATACTTGACATACATCAAGTATTTTGCGACCCGTTTCTCATGTTCGCAACATGACATACAATTCAATATACGTTTCAATTATTTACTCTCACAGCGATAGTCCAATAAAGTGGCAGGAAGCCTAATCAAAGACAATGGAGTCTCGCCGACGACCCACTACGACTCACTACGCATAGACTAGGTATTGCAATAAATGATAATTGATTGCATCAAGATACTGGATGTCTGTGCACGTCGTGTGACGTCATGTCCTGTCCGCTGGCACTAGATCGCCAATCATCCTGTCCTGGGTTCACACGCATCCAGTAAAGTCTACTTTGTTACTGTAGGAGTGCAATTGTTTTAGTAATAAAATATAGACTCGACGCATCACAAGACATGACCTACTAGTCATTGAATATATTTTAAAGATCATGAATGTAACAAATTCACCGTATAAATTATTGTAATCTTCAAATAAGTTTTTATTCATTTATTCAGGCTGTGAATCAATGTATTCATGTTTCTGTAATCGCCAATCGAAATAGCGTAATATCTAGAAAAGTGCGATAATTTGAATATCCTGGAATCTGGATGTAATATTACAATTTCAAAGTATTTTTTTATAATGTAGATGAGATAAATGTTAACAATAGGCGTGATTCAAAGGCGGTGGGAGAGGACGGTGATTACAAAGCGTCGATAGGTAGGTACATGGAGAGTCTCCGGTGCAGGGCGCTCGTCTCGAGGACCAATACTCGATGGGCCCTCAATCCGGACTTACCTACTCCCGGCCCCGCGCTACATCAGCTAATACCTAACATTATGTCAACGTTATATATGAATATTGTGACGCCTTCGTGATAATATCAATTAAGAAACAATAAAACCGTTGTAGCTCAGCGCTCAGTCGGCCACACTACGCCTTAGAACAGACCGATAAAAGAAAATGGATAACTTCTGCCACAATGTAGATTTAACTCGTTCCTACTGTCCACTTAAAGTCAACAGGTGCGAGTGTGCGACCCTTTGCGGGTTCCGCTATTCTCGTAAAGGAAAACCCCGAACAATCTTATTAAAAGAAATACCTTTGGAAAGTTGCCATAAAGCTATCTTAGCTAAGAACACCGTCGGTTTGTTAAACTAGACGATAATTTAGTAGTAACGCCCGTCCTTTGTATTCTATTCACTGATTTATCGCACACATATTTAGCTGGTTGCATGCCGTACAGCTTATCTGAAACAGCCGAGTCGGCTCTGCAGCAAACATTTATCTAGAAAATGTATCTAGACATACCCTTACTGAGCGAAAACATAGTTAGGACGCCGTTCTAAATACTCATCTTAAGAATGTCCAATAATATTGCGAAGCTTCAATATTAATAATTGAAGCTATTATCTGCATCGGCGCTTCAATTAATTCCTATGTACTGAAATAACTTAGTCGTTCTATGCATCTCTACTGTGCCAAATGCGTTTGCATATTATGAAAGCTTAGGTAGTTAGTAAGCCAATTCAGGAAAATATGAGGCATGAATTGCTCCTAGGTTTATGGATAACACTGAATAGTAATTCTTCCTTCATATTTTTGCTTTATACCTAATTGGTTATGTTTCTATGTGATGGATCTGATCGGACTGTTTTGTTTGTTTTTTTTTTAATTTTATATTTTTGTTATGAACCAATGATCTCTAATTTTGTAGATCTTACTTAAAAAATAATATATCTCCTCTCTGACCAATTCTACCACCACGAGTTTATTTATAAAACGGTAATGTCTTTATTAAGCCTAAATGGCTTACAGCCTGCAATTCCAGAGGTAGCTCACAATAAGAAACACAAGTACGAGAATAAAAGTTCAAAATGAGTTTCAAGATGAATAGCTAAGAAAATGAATAGCAGTGGAGCGTATGACGCAGCAGGCCGCGGGTAGCAACTAGGCGTTCTCATGACAAATATCCTCGATGCAATGAGTTGGCCGGTCTGCGGTTCTGCGCAATTCTACACATGCAGCCACGGAGCCATTGTGTGCGAACAAAGAGCCGCGTGACACTATGAGGAGGATCCAAGAGAACCGAGAACTTCGAGGAGGAACTTAAAAAACTTGAATGGAAATATTTCGTCTGCATTTTCTCCGTAAATAAAAGACTAAGTACAGGTTGGCGAGCTTCGTATGCACTGCGTATTTTTATTATCTGCTCGTCGATTGGATGTTCCATATGCTCCCTATTCGCCCGTTCGCTGAATGGGTTTATGGTTTTGCTGAAGACGGGGAAAACCCGTTTGGTATTTTAATTAGACATGACTAACCGATATTAGCCCACTGTTTTGATACGTTTTTAATGATATAGCGTTATTTTTTAATCTAGCTACGACTGGAAAAAATAATCTGTTATCATAAATATTTGTAAGGTGCATCACTGTATAAAAATATAAGCTTATCTAACACGACAAACGTACGCACTTATGTACGTTAAGTCTCGTACAAGACAACTCATCAGACATGTACGCACAAACGCACACGGATTCTGAGAACACGGATTTGTCTCCCCATCCCATCCTTTTATTAGAGGTAGACTAGAGGATTATGCGAAATGGATGCGGAGCACCATTCTACTCTCTACATCATACCGAGATCACCAATCTGCCTGCCAAGCTAGGATTATGTCATTATCCCCCAAGATCGTTGGTAGAGATCTATGGGGGAGGCAGACGTACCTATGTGTGTAGGTATGTGATGCTGTGTAAGTGGCTTCTCAAAGGGCGGCGGCACATTTACTCCCATGCTCACTTGCTCTGTTAAAGTGGTATCTCAGTTATCGGGTTCCACACTTAGCTTAAGGAGTGTGTGTCTTAGTAATAGAAGTGGATTTGTAGCTGTGAAGTAATACATGCTTTTGGACATGTTTACTCAGACTTACTAAAACTAGAAAACTAATAAACAAAAGCAAAAACTCCGAAGTAAGTAAAGGCATCACGTAAAACTAAATTACTTTAAAGAATTCGAAAATATATGTAATCTTAGTTTTCTAAAACCTTTTATTTATAAACTACTTTATAGGGTATATAAGGAAATCCGCACAGTCAAAATAATGTAATAATTTAACTAAGAAATTCTGAGGTAGCTAACTAACTATTCCCAACAAAGTAGAACCAAAGTTTGCAAGTTTCCTGAAGTGATTGCATTCTGAAAAATATAATAGTAAGTTGGAAACTAGTCATTATACTTTGGACTGTGGTCGCAAAGAAGTATTGGATAGCTGAAGCTTTGTTGCATAATATTCCTTTAGTTCCGTCCAATATTTGTTGTTGAGAATGGTATATATATACCGTCATAAGATCTATGGGCCCAAGTCTAGCAACTGAATTTATTTTAGGCCGCACTCTTTTTTCAAAGGAGGCGTAGAGGCTGCGTAACAGTAGCCGTATTCGATTATTATGTGAGCTAACGTAGCTCAAACGCGGCGTACAAGTCGCGTAGCAAATTCGTAGGCATTTCTGTAGCAAAGACGCCGCGGAAAGGCCGTGACTACACGGCACCTCGCTACGCTGCTACGCGGCGTAGCAGCGTAGCAGAATCGTAGACGTTTCCGTAGCGCAGACGCGGCGTTGTGGCTGCGTAGGCGCTGTAAGTAGATACATTGCGTTGAAAACGCAAATGCTTTATTTCGCTAAATTGCGTTCAGGACGCCCAGTTCGACGGTTTAGATTTAAAGTCAGTTGGTGTAGTGTAAATACCACAGATTCAGAGTTTCAGGTTCTCATCTGGTCCCATCGAATGTCAACCTCAACACAGTTTGGCGTATGATAGAGTTGCGAACAAAAAAAAAGGAACTCCTCAAACCTCAGCCACAAGTCATTGACCTAAAGAGTATAACACTAGTGGTACACCAGATCATTCTACATGTGGGAATAAGACGCGAGGGCCTGATCTCAAGACGGCACTTAAACCCGGCCATTGATAACTGGAAGCTGTGACCCTTGTTCTGTTATCAAGCAGTACCTACAACACGCAAGGTCAATCAACCTGACGACCAATTCCAACCAATTGTGCTAATATTTATTTCGCTCTTATATGAGTCAACATTAACACGATATTGGCCTAATTTTAACATTAAACAGCAACATTAAGATATTTGGAACGTTTTGTTTAAGTTTGGTCAATGTAATTTCCAATATTTACGTTTGGTCGGTATCGTAGTTAGTATTTAGTCAATTAAAAACGGTTGGCTTCATCGGTCAACCCATTTATTTAAGCTTCGACACAGAGCAAGTCCATTTGATTAATAAAGTAACTTTAAAGTAATATACAGGGTGGAATGGACATCGACGCACAAAGAAATAAAATAGAATTCAGTACTTACGTCATTCAGAACCCCCCCCCCCCCATTTTTTTCATCGACACTTTTTAAAAAAACAGCTGTTTCCTACAAAAGTGCAATACCTAAACGGTCAAAATATATGGAACAGCTGTTTTTTTTTAAATTTCTATATGTGGCAGTTCGGAATAGTGTATTCGACCTTATTACTTCCACCCTGTATTGTATTTCGATGAGCTGTGGTTAGCGCTCCTCGTGTCAATGCACGAAGTAGCACAACAACTTCACCTATGAGCGGCTCGACATAATGGCTGCTCTAGCTTAGACTCAATCTTAGCAACACGGATCGCGCCTAAAGTGGTCCTATTTTAGGCACATTAACCGCGGAGTGCGCCGTTAGAAATAGAAACATTGCCGGTTTTTGCCGAGGATCGATTGTCTAATGAGTCACAGTCGACATGGGACTGCACTTGGCGGGCCCGCTTCACCCGTGATGGATGACAAATCGCTTTTAGATCCCACGCTACGATGTTTACGCTAGCCCTCCTGAATGACTTACGATTTAAATGCTCTTTCCACCCGATCTCGGCGAAATGGATCCCATTTTCTTTTTTATTAATGCCGCCGGTCCTAGAACACATTAAAGGAGATCTTATCTCGCAGTAGTACCTACCTATACATTTGTTTATCACGAAAGGAAAATTTACTGGTCACAGATCAAGTTTATCTACATAAAAATCTGCATTTCATTCCTAGATAACATCTAAGTACTTACGTATAAGTAGATTTTATGTTAGCTATGGTCAGCCAGCTGTCGTTACCGACTATAATATTATCTTCAATTTAAATCGAATCAAGTGGGCTCGACTTTTTATTTCTAAGAAGAACAATCAGTACCTAACCGTCATTAAAATTGTTGTGATCAGGTAGTAAGACCACTAAATTATAAAAGCAATTTAATATTTCAAAATGATGTCATGGCATTGCAATTCATTTAAAATTGTTAGGCTCTTTGTGAAGCTAGGTTCCTAAGAATTTATGGCGTATCTGTTGGTTCTCCGAACGAGGCGCTTAAGGATGAACATGTTATGTATTGTACGTCATAATCAGAAACCTAGCAAATGCAAGAGATAAGCGAAAGCGTTACCACACTGACTTATATATTTTCTGTTCCAAAAATATATTTTAAGCAAAAATGTTGTTATTGTTAGGCTGTTTTAAATATCCATACACCATGATTTAGCTATTTGCGTCACAGACAGGTGTCGAACAATTTAATTATAACTTGTTAATATGTATTTACGAGCATTCGATAAGCACTCACACGTCTACTGTGCCTAGTAGGACGCAGAGGGCATTGCCTCTCAAGGACTCGCGTGTTTTTTGCTTGTATTGGCTTGCTTTTAGCACGCTACGTCATCGTGGGCGAACTCCCGATTGTTGCGACGGATGTAATGCCAATAACCTTCCATTGTACTTCTAGTTTTGACTAACTCAGGATAAAGAATTAAAACCTCGGTTCTAATGAATCCGCCGCAGTCTCGCCGCTTGCGCCGGAGTACGTGCAGTCGGTAAGTCAGTCGTGTAGGGAGAACAATGCACCCACGTTGCAATGCCACCCGCAAGGACTTTCTTTCCAACGTTTGACACAGATACAACACAAAGAAAACGTCATTTGCAACCAGCAAAAGGATCCCATTCTAGTCTATTTTTCTAGAAATAGCTTTTTCCAAGAATTGCGATAGTCATTTAACAAAACAAGCTACATTCAAAAGCCTTTACAGTCCGTAACAGTCATTACAACTTGAACAGACATCATATTTTTTGCGTGTTTTCGATCCAAACTTACAAGTTTTGGGACATAAATAAAGGTCTAGCAGTCCCAAGTAGTAGGTACAAATAAATGTATTAAAGCAATGGGACTTACGGAACCCAAAAATGAACGTGACAGTCGTATTTCTGTAATCACATTAGGTAACGTGGAATTTGTAGAATGTTGTTAGGGTAGGCACTACAAACTTCCTTCAGCTACCAAGTGCGGAATTCAATAAAAGGGCCGAGAACAAAAAAGCGGGTTTTCTGTTTGGTAAAGTGAGAATTATACGTTCCCAAAAATAAAGAAAAAAAACTAGAGGCCTGTGTAAAGTAGGGATCCCTCTGCTGTAACTTTTCTTCGAGGATAAGGGAATTACTTACGACCGACAAGGGGAAAACAAACTACGAAAACGACAAAACATGTTGTGTTCGATACTACCCTTTTTTGTGATGTACATGAAGACTTGAATATCGTCATAACTTGCAAAATATCGCTAAACTAGCTAGCTTGAACTTCTGAAATGTCAAAATATTTGTAATGTCGTAATCGTGAGGCCATTAGTTCATTACAATAATTCAACGGGCACTTTGATAAATTGCAAGTAAACACAAACATCAACTACCTATACCCTTTGGTCGGTTTACATTCGCAATTCGTATGTTTGTTTTATAGGAAAAGTTTCACAAATTGTCAGACCAATATTTCAAAATCCCTGGCATCGGACCCACAAACTGTAAAGTAGGGAGGGAAAAATCTCACAAAAACTGTGTGCAAACTCGAATTAAATAGTCGTATCTCGTTGGTGACAGTGGGAATCCATCAGCGGTCTCGATTGGAACGATAACCGCGCACCCCGCACACCACTACGAAAAATAAATCGTAATTTGATAGCGCCCTCTAGTGTGCTTTGGCCTAACCTGAAAAAAACACTGGGTAAACACTGAATCATGCTACTTTAAATATACCAAGTACAGACAATGTATGTCAATTATAACAGGGTCAAGAACCCGCAGCTGTGTAAGCTAAAAATAAAAGGCTAAAAATACTCGAGCAATTAGATCTAAAATAAATTAATGGGCCAAGTTTAACTCGCACATGAACTGGGCATATCGGTTGAGATTATAAAAAGTCATCATGTTTCAACAAAAACATTGCCTGTTACATGATAATGTTCGGCTTGTTAATTAGTGTTTGTTGGATTTGTTCGTTTTTTTTTGGGATTGTGTTAATTTTTCCTTGAGTGGAGAAAGTTTTCCAAACCAGTGTTTACCAGACATTCTGAATCAAAGGCAAAGTCTTTTCCAAAACAGGCTAAGAAAAAGTTTAATGTCCTTGATATAAAATGTTCAAAATTAATTAATATCCTTTTCGACAAAGCTCCCACTAACTCACATCCTCGTCCACATTCCAAAAGATTTATGTTCTCTTTCTTGTACTGATGACGTCCTAGTTATATCACAAAAATATATTATGTAAGCACATTATTATTTATTGTGTCGCAAAACAAAGCTTCCCTTTCAGATATCGAGGCTGTTCACAATGCGTCTCCAGAGGAATATTGTGATGGTAGAGATGGTCCGCAAAGGAATCGTAATTTCTAAGTAATTCGTCAGTTATCTCACCTGCCGCTGTGTCACTCCGCGTTCATTACTCACGCATAGCAACCACCATTCATATCTCGCTAGGAATTCTAGATTACAATTTGAAATAGTGCCTATAGATATACCTATAAATAAATTGCAGAAGGCGTAGGTGGCTGGTAGATTGCGTGGGAGAGGTGGGCGGGGGAAGGGGGGAGGCCCGTACCCTACCACCAAGAGCCTGTATTTAAAGAAATTTAATACCGACAATATTTCAATATTCTGTTGGCCTGTATAAATAAAACATGAAAGGTCAAATTATGCTCAACATAAATCGAGAAGTGTAACGATTGAAGCTGTAACGCTGTGAAAATTAGATGAGGAAAATATTTCCGCTTTTTCTCCCAAATTATTTATGGCGGCGGTTAATAATTTACAGGAAAATGTTGAGTTATTTTAAACAAACAGGAATATAATGAGATTAAAGTCGTAGGAAGGTATCGCTCACTTTACTTGGAAACGATATCCGAAAGGGAAGTAAAGTTGACAATTTTAACCGTATCAGCGCCGATTAATGTAACTTTCCAATGCGGCCTGTATTAACGTGACGAAACAAATTAAGTATTCTAAAGTCATGAATATCTAAGGTCCTATACATACGCTAGCATCTAATGAAATCAAAGTTTCCGTGTAGGTAGTACGTATATCGCAAAACGTCGCCTCTCCAAGTTCTAGACTTCCAGTTACAGTGCTGAACTCCTGTAATTAAACTTTCTTTGGTGCGTCTTATGTATGCTTTAACTTAATCCAGGCTAATACGTTTTTTAGAACTTTGGTGCAATAATTATCGAGTGAAATTGCCTAGTTTCAGCAATTATAAACGGTACTTTTGTAAATAAAGCTAGTCTACCCGAAAATATTTACAACAGTAGACTGATTTGTGTAATTAACCTTTTTTTAAACAGCTATAATTATGTGAGGCAGTATTATAATAAAATGATGTCGTCAATTTATCAAGCCCATGTTTAATTTACTACACAGCGTCAAATACTTTAGCGTGGTTTGCCAAATTACTCATGACTTAGGCACTCGTAATTCTCGACATCTCTGTCAAGACAGCGATTCGACTTTTATAATCAAGGAGGCAACGTGGCACTTCGCAAATGATCCAGACAAATCTACCTAAATGTAGAACGTCCATCAAAATACCCAAATGTTTCCATTCGATTCTTCTGCCTCATTAGTTCACTCTGTTATCGTCTTTACTAAGACTTATTACCAAAGTAAACCTAAGATATAGAGTTTCTCATTACGGAGATTGGAAAAAAGGAAAATTTTAGGACAGAAGAATAAATCTACAACTGTTTGTGACCGTTTCTCTTGCAATAAAAATAGCAAACCCTTTTTAACTTAACAGACATTTCGATCGGAATTTCACTACAGTATGGAGATTTGCTGTATCCGATTTGTTTTTGGCTAAGAGGCCACTTCTTTTCAAACAATAGATTTTAGGAAAGGCGCACATTCATACAGGATACATATATGTCATGTAGACATATAGGGTATTGTTTTATGTCTGTAGAAAGCTGAACCACCAGTCTGCTAGGTTTGGTCATTGCCGCAATATACATACATATAAGTCCCATTAATATAGATGGACAAATTTTAACACAGCCTTCAGTACGTCTAACCAAAGATATCCAAGCAAAATAACACTGATTTAAGTGATTTTATTTTGACGTAACCAACATTTTTAGTGTATTTTCGTTGGCTGTTTTTTTTCTTGTAAGTATCTAATTCGTTTTTCTTAATATTATTTTACCCTTGCCCTTATTTTGGTGGTCTAAATGATTTCTAAAAGTTTGTCCATCTATTTTAATGGGACCTTATAAAATGACGATCCTGTGGCGTCATTATGTGACCAAACAGTCACTTTGGATAACGGGCTGAATGATAAGAAAATCATAAAAACCCATCACATTTAGGGAATAACATAAAATGACATAACATTATCTAATTGACGAGCGATAACTGAACAATTTTATCTGCTTCAGTTTTCAAGTGTCGCGTAACAATGATCGAGATAGAATAGAACGTGTGCAGATACAGTGTTATTCCGATATGTGGGCATTACGTGGGCGGGGACGTGTTATCAAACCTGGAACATGTTCCTGTTGACAACCCTAGCGTACCTACTGACGCATGACTATATCATATCATATTATTTATATAAAGTACTCATTAGGACCTACCTACGTATCTATACAAACTGATCGACTATCCTGGAAAACCTACTCAATAAATTAATGATTTCAGATCACATCTGATATCAAAGAGGAAGGATATTGCAGAGCTGTTAATTCACGTCACAAGATATAATCTTCAATATATAATTTATTTACACATTCATATTATCAAGTGGTTAAACAAAATTTACCGTGTTAAGCTTCATAAAGCTATAAACATGCGGAACGAAAGACACAGTTTTCCGTTTAGGTGATCGAATTAACCTTTTAAATTATTTATAAGGTAAACGTTGATTACAATGTTCGACATATGAAAACGGCTGCAACAGGATGATTATAATGAGTAAGTGGCGTTTACACGAGCCGTCGGGCGTCGCGAGCGGATCCTTGACCCCCGTAGTGGGTCGAAGTCGCCCGACCAGACGCTCGCTGTCGGTCGGCGGCGCCCTTCCACGACAAATAAATATCAGTGCACGCACACAGGCTACGAGCCTACACAAACTCGTAACAACATACCAATACAAATTCCGGCGATACATGAGCGTAATATTGTAATGAATCATCCTTCGACCCTTTTGTCCTAGCAATTTGCAGTTTGTATTACGTTGCTAGCCGTGAACATAAACCGCTTCGATCATTTCTACTGCCCCAGCATTAGAAAAATTACTTTCTGTCGGAAGCCATAGAATTTATTTGCTCAGAAAGCAGTGTACATAGACCCTAGAGCTCCCATAATATTTCAGTATAGCGAAGCTATTCTTTTCATCGCGCTGGCATTTTACCAAGCGACTTTTTATTCAACTACAAAGCTGTGGTAGGGGGTGCAATCAATGCTCCACAGAAAGAAGATTGGAGCCTACGCGCTTTTTTTTATTTTTGCTTCACTATTAAAACGAAGATTTCAATTGCGTAGATATTAAATTTCTATTGAAAATGTAACTAAAAGCCTTAATATAAAGGAGAAGTATGAAAAGTTGCATTTCTTTGCGAATTTTTTTTTTAATTTAGCTATGCAGCGCCGCGCCGGTTCAATTTTGATGAATGAGTTTCTTTACAGCATTAACGTGTTGTGTTTTATATTTTCTGCAATTTCCGTCTGGTCCTTTGAGGTGTATTTTTTCGAAATCATAAAACAAGCATAAATCTCTTCGGCTTATTTTCTTATTCCGTCTCAAAGCTAACCTATAATTTTTTCAAGTTTGTTCAACAAAATGCTTTGCGAATATCGTAAGTGGAGAGTATTTTATGGGTAGTCCACAAAGCGCCGCGGTTCGGTAAACACATTTATCAACACACAAACCTTGTCAAATCTCAGTGTCAAACAAAAGGAGACATGTCGTAACGGTGGAGACGTGATACATTACGAGCAAATAAAATCATATTTCACAAGTTTCACAAATTTTTAATGTGAACAAATAAAATAAATGCTATATGCATTTATTTTATTTGTTCACATCGTAAAATTATTTGTTTGATTGCGTTAGTGTTCTTATTTTATGCTTTGCTATATGCACGTCGTCAATTTAAAACTACTGAGTTATGGTGTTGAAAACAAGTAAGGGTACGCAGTATTATATTATCTGTGGTAAGGTGAACCCGGAATTTAATTGCCTGAAATCGTCAACATGTATTGGGCAAGTGCGTTGATCAAGAGTCGCTGAGTCGCTGTCATGAAGAGAAGACTTCCTGCACGCATGCACAGGTTTATTATTGTTAGTTGATATTTTTCACGTGAAACCATAAATACAGCAAAACTAATAAATTCCAGGTATAAAAACAGTATAAAACGACAACTATTCAGCTTAATTTTTAAAGGACATGCATGTTTTCTACATCTTGTTACATTTTCCGAGTTGAGGACTCGTGAACGTTCATGTTTTATAGATTGGTATGCATTTTATTGTTCCGCCTGTAGGTATATATATACATAGCAAGCACCATTCAGAGACATGGTTCACGAAATTGATGATAAATATACCAACTTTCTCTTGCTCAGATTTTGTTTCATAGACATCGGTCATTTAGGCTTTTATGAACAAAATACTAGTTCGTTAATTTATACACTAACATTTTCGGTAAGATTACTTTTGAAAATCACAACAGTTTTTTGACCTATCTCCCCCACCTTTGAACACAAGCACAATAACAAACCCCATAATGCGAACCGCGTCTAAAAAGTTTCCAACCAAAACACCGCCGTCCCAGACACAAGGACAAATTCAAACTTTTGTAATTAATGTTTTTCCCGTAAGAAAATTACTAAAACCTTTTGCGGGCCGCGTAAGTTGGGTGACATGGGTAGCAATGGGCAGCCCGAAAAAGTTCAAGTCCCATCCAAGTTTGTTAAGACGTGATGGAAAGTGGCACCTAAAAAATAATTGTAAAAATTTTAAAATGCTTAAGACTTAATTACGTTTTTTGTAACATTTGGGCGCTTTTTGTGCTCATATTTAAGCCAGGAAATATGAACTCACAACAGACCACGAACGAGATGGTGGGACTAACTGGATAAGTTCCAACTAAACTGGAAGGACGACTCTCGTGCTTGCGATGTGGAGGAAGTGGAGGGAGGGGGCCTATGAGTAGCGCTAGAAAAGTCTGTACATTTCAATGTAATTACGTCAGTTTATAACACAGAAGTTTAGAAGTCGAAATCGGAGCATGAAATCCGATTTCGACAATCTTGCAAGAACTCGAAATCTCGATAACTTGGATTGCTCGATCGCTCTGTGGCTCACCGCTGAGGGCGCTAACTCCCTTTACGACGACTTTAGTTGTAACATTATGATATTGTCTGTAAACAAATAATCCTGGTATGGACAATCGTTACAAGCACATAATTACTTAGGTATACTATTCCAGTACACATAACATCACGACTGTAATACCTGTAGGGTTAGCCAAAATGTGTACAGTCACGAACACTAATATGTATACACTCAGCAAAGGAGACTGGGCCTTGAAGTATGGGTATCTGCCCCAAGGTTCAATAGCCATAAGATATACATAATTGAAAAGTGCTTTTTAAGGAGAACCTTTGCTACTAACACGGCAATTCGCAGTCCGTTCGGAGTTATTGAGCTAAATAAATTAGTTAGTTGGACAACGAAGTTAAGATTTTCTTGGCAACCAAATAAGATTTTCTGGGTAACCAATATTAATAACATATAATCTATTGCATAGAGCTTTTCAAGGAGAACCTTTGCCAGTAACACGACTTTCGCCAATTCGTTGTCCGTTCGGAGTTATTGATCTAAATCAGTGACTATTTGAGCACCGAAGTTAAGATTATTTGGGTGACCAATAGCAATAACATATATACCATTGGAGAGAGCTTTTAAATGACAGCTTATGCTTCTAACATAACTTTTGCTTTCTGGGTAACCAATATTAATAACATATAATCTATTGCATAGAACTTTTCAAGGAGAACCTTTGCCAGTAACACTACTTTCGCCAATTCGTTGTCCGTTCGGAGTTATTGATCTAAATCAGTGACTATTTGAGCACCGAAGTTAAGATTATTTGGGTGACCAATAGCAATAACATATATACCATTGGAGAGAGCTTTTAAATGACAGCTTATGCTTCTAACATAACTTTTGCTTACTCTCAGTCCGTTCAGAGTTATTGACTTAAATAGCTGACTATTTGAACACCGATGTTAAGATTTTCTTGGCAAACAATAGCCATAAGATATACACCATTGGAGAGAGCTTTCTATGCGAACTTTTGCTACTAACGTAACTTTTGCTGTTTCGCAGTCTGTTTGGAGTTATTGACCTAAATAATAGGTCACTAGTTGGACACTGAAGTTAAGATTTTATTTAAAACCAATTAAAAGTTTACGGGCAACTAATAGCCATACGATATACACTATTAGATAGAGCTTTTCAAAGATAACTTTTGCTACTAGCACCACTTTTGCTAATTCGTACTCTGTTCGGAATTATTGATCTAAATGTGTGTCTTATTGGGCACCGAAGTTAGGATTTTCGGGGTAACCAATAGCAATGAGACATACACCATTCGGAAGAGCTTTCAATGAGAACATTTGCTACTATACAACTTTTGCTAATCCGTAGTCTGTTCGGTTTTATTGATCTAACTAGGTAGTTGATTGGGTACCGAACTGTAGCTCCTCTCTGACTCTGAATCGAGAAAAGTTGTAAAAGCAAGAAATATTATTCTTGAAGAGATAAATTCATTAATACATATCTTAACGCCAATTGGACACTAGAGCAATTTTGCCCATTCCCCATATTGTTTTCTCGTGGAAAATCGATTGTAATTTTGAGACTATTTCATAATAGCATAAGGGGGTCCAAAATACTATGTACGTAGCTTACATAAAATTGCAATCAATGGGAGAAAATCACTTTTAAAAGTTGCTATGTGTGTACATATTAGTTCTCGTGACTGTACCTATAGTACGAACGTACATCCGAATTGTATGTAATAGGGGGCGAGCCTATTCATCAATAGGGCACAAATACTGACTCCAGACCTAGCCACTTGGCCCTGGGAAACGAATTCAGGACTTCAAGCTCAAGAGTAGCGCTTGTGAATACCAAACCGGTAAGGCAGTCATTAACAATAACAGCATTTAATTATTAAAGGTTGTTAAATTTCACCTTTAAAACAAATATCACATCAGTTAAGCCATCACACTGAAATGATCAAACGTGCGAATATTATCGCGTGTTTACTGAAATAATAATTGCGGTTACCATGGTTACGAGATGTCCGCGTTACGTATCTGTTTATGCCATATCTGTTTACGATTTATTTGCGAAATAATCATGGGCTTGATAAATAGAGCTTTGTAAGCGATATTTGTTAATAGTTTTACTGATTCATCCATAGTTCCTAATTTCAATGAGACTAAGGCCTGCTTACATCACAAATCACTGAAGTCCTCTCACTAGTCTCACTTAGAATCCTAAATAATTATAAAGGGTGTAAATACACCATTAAAAATAAAAGCACCAAGTAAATTCTCCATCATCTTAGGATTAAAGGAGAATTGTGCCGTAGGAATCGACCATATATCTGGCAAGATCCTAAAGAGGTACATAAACTTTTTAACCTCTCCTGTTGCCCACGTCTGCAAACTTGCTATGACGACAGGTGTTTTCCCTAGAGCACTTAAATTGGCGCTTATCAAACCTGTTCACAAAGGAGGGGAGAGAGACTGTGTTGACAACTACCGGCCTATCTCCATCTTACCTTCCCTGTCCAAGATCCTGGAGCGGCTTATAAATCGACGTCTAACAAATTACCTTGAAACTAACAACTACTAAGATGGTCTACGATGCCTTATGTCAATCCCTTATCGACTATTGTATTACTTCCTGGGGAGGCGCCGCCAAGACTCACCTAACTGATGTCGAGAGGGCACAGCGCGCTATTCTCAAAGTTGGTGCCGGACTTCCTTATTTATTCCCTACTGTGGACCTTTTTAAGAAGTGGGATGTGCTTACTGTAAGGCAGTCCTTTGTTTTGCGCACGGTGCTTAAAGAACACTCCCTAGTGCAATTCAACCCGAATCTCTCAAAGGATAAGCGCCGAAAAGGCAGGGTATGCCAAACTCAAGCTTGCAACTGTTCGCACACTCATAATTTCTTCATATTCCTCGGACCATACCTATATAATAAATTAAACAACATCTTGACTATCTATCCTTTAACTAAATATAAATGTAAATCCTCAGTCACTGCATATTTGAAAACCCTAGACTACCAGGAAACAGAAAAACTGTTGAACCCTCTTAAATAGACCACCTCCGCTAACTAACAAATCTCTCTGCTGCCTTTCAAACTAATATGCTCGTACCTCAGGTTTCCTTCAATCATGCTCGCACCAAATGTTCTTTCCATCTCAAGCAACCTCCTACGCTTACACACTACACTAATCACATTTCATTCATTCACGCTCTCCAGTACACATACACACACGCGTTCTAATATTTCCACAAAATTTTGTTTTTTTTTTTTTTTCATACTGTGTTTTTGTATTTTTCTACTTGGCTTCCTGCACTCTTCTTACTTGCAAAACCTACTCAATAAAATTAGGTCATAACAGGCAAATTGCTGCGGGAGGGCCCTGGTGACTTGTAATACAGGTTTCTATAGAGACTTACCTCAAGCACCAGTCTCTCACAAAGTTAATTACATGTTTGTGCTCCATTGTAACCTAGCATTAAGAACTTGTGTAGAGAAAATAAATTGATATTTTATTTTTTATTATTTTATTAAAGAAGCCGAAAGGCACTTGTTCTTCTTGTCATTGCGATGATTTTTTTGTTCCGGACCATACCTGGGAACCTTCTAGTTATGGAGATATTAGAGCTCAAAGTTCCAACTTTTTCAACGCTTTACTTTTAAAACCTACATGACCCCTTACTATTCAATCCATTCATCAGCAGAATACTTTGAGTGCGCCACATTGAGCCAGATTTTTCATCCCAAAAAATGAAGTGGTTTCCCAGCAATCATTTCTGCGTAAAGTTACTTAGTTTGATGTAAACAATGCATGGTTGAAGGATTCGTGAAGGGTCCGTTTACACCTTGTACGTATTCTTCGATTTTCAGCTGACATACTCAAGAGACATGGTAATTTTGTTGGTAGAGATGTGCCTGAATAAACACTGAAGGGGGGGGGGGGGGGGGGCTCGCCGGTATTTTACTATCCTAATAGGGAAATGTTTAAAATCATACTTACCCGATTATTAGGCAAAGGACTGAAAACCGATTTCAGGTAGCCCGCGAAATTCAATTTTTCTTAGGTTTTTTGCAATTTGAAGGACAGTTTAAGGCTATATGTGAAACAAAATATGATTCGCGACCGTAACATATATGTAGTTACAGAATTATAATCATTAAAATCATCAATACAACCCTCTAATTTCATTTAATCTCATTTAATGACTATTTCAGGAAAAAGTCATTCAATAGGATTATATGAACTTAGAGGGTTGTATTGATGAGTTTAATGACTAGAATTCTGTAAAGCCATACTTGTTACGGCCGCGAATCATATCTTAATCAACATACAACATGACACTGACCTGTAAATTCCAAAAAACGTAAGAAAATATAAATTTCGCGGTCTACCCTGGCGCGTCCACCTTAAGTAAGAGACCTAGCAGAAAGAGAAAGAAGATGAGAGTAGTAGAGATATATCCAGATTGAATATAAGGAAAAATGTGTTAACTTGGTTGTTAATACCTCAATATTGCAGAAACAAAGCAAATGATTACCTACTCCACGTAGGTAGACAAGTGCAGAAGATGCGATTACAGTTCGTCAGAATTCGTCAAGGCAGTACTAAATTCATCGATAATTCTTAGAATCCTGATCAACCCCTTCAAAAGTAAATGAAGCGTAAACTATTGTTCAATTACACACAAGATGTTACACGTCATTTAATACCTATCTGTATTAATGTGATAATAATTTCCTACTAATTGGTGCCACTAATTAGATCTTAATCCTGTATTAATAGTACATTTCTATTCAAATTCTTGTTACTAACACTACATAGTAATTACATGCCGCTGGCAACAGAAAGATAAAAAATACTTTACACACTTACATTGTAGAAATGTCTGCAAAATGTATTAAAAAGGTATACATATTATGTTTACTATGACGGAAGACCTAAACTGCGCTATGGGTCCATCAATGCATGGATTATTAAAAGAGATCTCGTTAGTTCAAACAGTGCCGTGGGCATGGGCCACCCCCCCCCCCCCCGCCCTCCCACAGTGGCCCCCAGTGCCTCCCACGCATTGCAAAGGTTAAGGGCAAACCATTGTGGATGCGGCTGCATTCTCTCCGCATACAATGAAGAATATGAAGCTCTTAATATGTTTTCAATGAAACCATTGACGTCATAGAAAATACCTTCCTTCAGTATTATTTAGTTCTGCTATATGAGTCTCATTATGGGAGCAAACCATTTCAGCATAAATAAATTCTTAGGTATATTGTTTGCATAAAGCAAAAGAAAACATGTTTCAATGTTTGAAAAGCGGAAAAGTACGCTTCAAAGCGTCCATTATTTTGATCAAACAGTCCTATATTCCCTTTTGTCTTCGATACTCATAGTACTTACATCGGCTCCAATATTTTTATCAGGAAACTGCGTCTCATTACGGAACTAATATGACGCGCAAACAATACTTGATTCATCGCCCATTTATTGACATTGAAAACAAAGGCAATGCACTGAGGCGCACGTGCGCTGTGCACTGTGCATCGTACAGACAGACGAAAGAAAGAACAGAATGAGTAAACAATTTGCAGTCGTTTTAAATCGAGCACAGACGAAGATCAAACATGCACGGAGACTTAAACACTTCAAAGTTAATCTAACCAACTTGCTACAATGGTTTATTCAAAACTTTTTAAAGCGTTTATTAACAATTTTAACGTAATTTGTTCCAATCATCAGAGCTCAAAGTTTTAATCCGATTATTTAACACTGCTTGTTCAGGAAATTGAAGCGGTTTCGTCTGTTTCGTCATAGATTGTGTTGTTCTGACAAGTCGTCGCCAGACAATGAGCATTCAAAAAGTGTTTCTGAACACATCTATTATCTAGAAATAGTTTTGACAAAACGCCAATGTAGGTATAGCCTAACAGCAGAGTTTGCGCAAAATCTTTTGTACGACTTCGAACTGAATAAAGAAAATAATTCGACATTCTTGCCCCCGTCGAAGAATTCTCTTAGCAAACAGAATAAGTGAAAATTCTTTCCGTGTCCAGGTTCCGTACGAATCTCTGTATCACAAATATTGATTTTTAAACCAGACAGGGCTTGAAACTGATCCTTGCTCTATTATTTATGGAGATAGAGGAAGCTTAAGTGCATCGGGTAGACTAGCAAACCGCAGAGATTTCAAACGTCCCCCCGTCTTTGTTCGATAAAAAACGTAGAATGTTTATTTACTTGTCAGACACACTTTTCGAAGATTTATCAAATTCCGGCCCGTCATTATGTCGTTAAACTTTTAATTAATATTACGTCAGTAACTGCGTATAAGAATGAAGAAATGTTTGGAGCCAGCGTGTGCCATTATTGATATATCACTTACGTACCTATAAACGTAAACTTTGTTGTATTTATATATAAATAGTTGTATAAATGACACATTGGAAAACACGATGCGAACACGTGTGACTGTGAATTCTATAATAGGTTCATACATACTTATTTATGTAATGTAAGTATTATTGTTTCTTATATGCGCAATCATCGCATGTTCATTGACCATTTATACATAAAAGTAAACACATCTTATGCACCTATACGTGGATACGATTACCTTATATTTACAAAAACTTTAAACATTGATGAAAGGTCCGGCAGGATGACGACGTATCTGTTTCTGCGCCTAGTCAAACAGTATCATTCTTACCGTGTTTTCAGGCGAAAGGATCAGATCGGATACGACAACAGGCGAACGGAGCCGACCGCGCGAAGCAGCATACTTTCGGCTACTTTCGCGTGTCGCGGAAGATGCCCGCAGTCAAGCTGCTGTGCGGCGCTTGATAATATAGACTTTAAATAGTGTGTGTACACGATTTAATATCGTTTAAAGATTGTAAAATCCGTTCCGATTCGATGCGATGCGAGCCGTTTGGTAGAAATCATCCTTAAGAGTTTACAAAAGTTGCAAAGTTTGAGAAATGTTTTGTTTTCCTGTGAATTGAAAAAGGGTTTTGTTATTCGAAGCGTTTGTAAAGTGTTTCTGAACTGAACAACTCTTTATTAGGCTTCCCTTGGATCGGCGAAAATCCGAGAGCGAGCTAAATCGTTTATTGTCTGTCCCTTTTAGGCTTAGCGAGTTAACATTTTCCTTTCAAACATTTTTTTGAATAATCAAACCCAGCTGTTGTTACTTGGTATAGGTTTTGGAGTATTTTCGTGTTCGTCTACATGGGAAACGGGTTTTCTATAGCTATGTGCTATATTTACGTGGCGTCAATTTACAACATGTCTATGTTTAACAAATGAATGAATGACTTAGGACAATAATTTGATCATTACATTTTTTCAGATTTCGTGTCAGGTACAGTGACGAGCACCAATATGTAAACACTTAACATCTTTTAATAGTTTTTTTCTACTACTGTTCTGATTAAAATTTCATGTTGTTACGAATATAGCATTCTAGAATTCATATTTTTTATAAAAAAGATCTTATCCCCTAGCTACAATCTTTATTTCTCGTGAAAATTGCTTTTATATTTAGGAAAGTGTTTACATATTGGTGCTCGTGACTGTACTTACTGTCCTGTGCGGAGTCACAATAAATGCTGTTTCTTTCTCTTTTTGAAAAATTAAAACATATGACTTGTGTATATTTATCTTTAAATATTAACACATAATTATGTAGGTTACTTAAATAATTATGCCTGAATTTTCACCCTTTGCAAAAGATTTGAAGGCTTAGATTCTAAAAGTTATTATATCACTCTTATGACCGGTTGAATACAGTCCTGTTATGCAACAGAGCACCTATTGCCATTCGTCAAATTAGGTTCAAAATTGATTAAACTTCACTATGAAGTAACTAGTTTACTGCTAAGGGCATATCTTAATATAAAGAAACCGGAATAGACCTTTTTTGTTTATTTTTAACCCAAATAGTGAAAATTACACATCATGTTCAAGTATTTTGTATGGAAAATAGAACACACGTATGATAGATAGCCAATAGCCTGATAAAATTAGGTAAACATTTCGGTGAAGGGCGATGTTAAGACGAATTTTACACTATCATTCTTCAAATCAAATTAAAACAAACAAAAGGCAATTACCAGCCATTTCTGAGCGTAAACAGAAAAGAAAACCCTCAGAAAAGTGCCCGTCCTTAAGAAGTTCACAACAAGACAATGCCTTTCAATGAGTTCATGTTTTGTAAATATTGGGACTAACGCGAGATGATTTTCGTTTTTCTTCACTACGAAATCAGCTTGAAATAAAAACAACAAATATTATGCAAAAGGAGTAGGCATACTCAGATATTTTGAGTCATAATACACGTGCCAATTTTTGTGCTATTCTGTTTATCATGTCTAATGTAATGTATTATCTTGTTTTTTCCAACGATCAAATGGGCATTCAAAAGATTGCTTTGCCAAACTGGGAGGTCGCGTAGAACTGCATGCCAATGGTCCCAGCCTCCAATAAACTATGCATATATACAGTGGCATTTGCTCGCATGAACACTGAACACTGTCTTTTATGCAAAACACTGATTATGACTGTCGGCAACATTATAATAGTCAATTATCGCGCTAGCCGCGTCTCCCCGTGGCGCCCCGCGGTTCAACAGCCGCAGCGATCGGATTTTAATAATGCTATTTATAGGCGAATTTTAATACATTTGTTTTTCACGCATCCCATCTGCCTACGTGTTGTATTGTACGTGTTTGTTGTTTGTTCAAAAATTGGGGAAAATCGATGAAAGCGCGTTTTGGAACTAGGAAAACGCTAGACCGAATCTAAGCTACACTTTTCAGTTTCCACTAACTTGCAACACATTTAACAGTATTATTTATTAAAAGATTTATGCACTTCAGTATCGAAATCTAAACAAGTGAATGTCGCTTCAACGCATATTACTTTCGTTTTTTTGCCAACGAAACGCACTCTAGTGCAACAATGTGCATTTAGCACACGCAGGCGCTTGCTACATCTTCATCTAAACTCGACACAACCAATCTCTGAAAGTAATAATATTATCGTTTTTAAACTTATATAAGTTGACTATAAAGAGATTTTTAACGACCCCACTACGAATTCAAAATGGAGACACAAAAGACCAGACTGCGACGCACTCAATAGGGAACATACAACATCGTTATTGAGAATATATTCGCAGTTTTATATGCCTATAAATCTCTTTGGATGCATTGGTATTCTGCACAGCTAAATAAGAACCTGTATGTGTAGGTTTTTTCTATAAATTTCGAATATCATGAAAATCTTCATTGAAAACTATAAATATTATTTATTGACTTTTATTTTAATAGATACTTAAGCTCTCTGTTTTGTACAAACTTTAGTCGGCGAACTAAAATGATTACGTTAATCGGTACCTACAAAAAAAGAACAAAAAGCTCGCTTTTTCCAGCCTTAGACTTCAGTAATATTTTCACAGCCAACAACTTCAAATAAGCCCTGATAGTTTCGCGCTGTGAATCAGTCTGAGGCGGATTATTTTTCTTATTTCTTTCCAAGAAAGGCAGCTTTAATTTATCATTTAGGTCAAGTAAAAAAATATACATAGCTATTCTGCCTAGTTAAGGCGGGCTCGTTTTACCACAGTTAAGCCCGTTTTATGTGTGTGTACATCATTGAGGGAGCTCATCGACAAACAAGAGTGTTTGCTCTTTAAATGGGAAACGAAAATCATGTTTACTTTTTAGCTTTACAATTATAAAGTCACTTCAATATGTCAGCCGCGTAAACTCGCGTAGACGTCGCCGTCGCTTAACAGAGTTCATTATAATATATGTGATCAGTGTGATCACATACTGACGTGAGGGTCTTAGGGTGACGAACAAGATGATCGAGCGTCTTTAGTACATTCCTGTGGTTATTGTTCTATTAGTCAGACGGAAAAGCCATGAGGCCGGGTTACTGAAATAGTATGTAAAATCGATGCTAGACTTTCGGAGAAAGGCTAGACTTTACTATTTTATACTCAAAAGGTGCTTGCCCTCGGGTTCAGTGCATCATAGTTTTCGCAGTACCTGTTTTGCGACCTTTGAAATGTAACCCACGAACATTTATCATACCCCCCCTCTCGTCAATCTGTCTAATTGGTCTAGGTTGCTGGCGGTCTCTATTTGCTCACGTTCTATGTTCGATTGATCCATGGTATTTCTACTTTTACTGGCCATTTAAACGAAAGATGTGGTGTTATGAGCGGTAACTACCGTTAGCGGGTGTGGCTGCTATTCGCAAGTGTTAAGGGGCAAAGACCTCGAGATCGGACCACACTTCGCGATCTCGAAAGCTAAGAAGGGAAATCTTAAAACAAACGAGCCTTCTGATTGTGTGAACTTGAACTCAAATGAAGCGGGTGCTGATCGCCTGCGGGATTAACGAGTGTGTTCCGAAAGGGCCTGGACGCTACAGTTTAGTGTTCTGTACAAATGTATCTTTTATTATTGGGGTTCAATTTCCCGAGCGTTAGCATTTTCGGCAAGTTAAATGTCAACAAAAAACAGTGCCTACCTAAAACCAGGCCCTAAATTGGAACATGGCCGCTAAATATTTCTAAGGCTAATGTTATCAAAAACAGAATACCTACTACGAGACCTGTTTTTTGGATAGTAATGTTGTCGCTATTTTTTCTGATAACCAGTTCGATGGATCAGCAATGTGACTTTTTATATTAATAACTGTGTATGAAACGTATCGGTGTCAATGACATGTGTACACGTAATACAAAGAGTTTTTATCAGGTGCCTGGCGATGACGAACCATGAATATAATTAAAGAAGAGTTGTGTATGTACAAAAAAATAAATATGATGCGTACGTACGCATGTACAGAATGGTGTGATATCGGTCCATAGGTTCAACGCAGCATCATCATTCATCAATAAGAAACAGCGCTTGTCAACCACCAAGTGATAAAATATACGTGGTGTTCTAGTCCGTGTTTTCAGCATTAGTAGGATGTAATATTGATGAAGAATTCCTTCTTCACACAATTTTCTTAAGAAAGACTTTGATAGGTAGGTATTTGGTGATGACTCAAACAGTCTAACCTTGATTCGTAAGAATACAAATACTAGTCCAGCATTTACAATAGAACCCAAAAAGTAAATAAAAACACAATGCATATTTAATTTAATACTCAAGTACTGCGAAACAAGGCGCCGACAAACGTCAAGTGAGCGACCAAACGACAACATTCGGTCATGTTTTTAGTCTTAATTGAAGCGAAAACAGCCCGAAGTTGGCTGGCAGAGCTCATTAAGAACAACAAACAAGTAGCTAAGTACTGCAGCCAAGAGACACTCGCGAACTAATCGGCTTCCAGCTAGGACTGCCGAACTGTGTTCATACTACACCGATTCGCAGTTAAATATCATGTTTATTTTCCTTTTGATATTATATTGTAAGTTTGCAGACAGCTTAATTTGTGACGACGGGTGAAATGAATACCCGGAATGAAAATGTAAAATTAATAGTAAATAAATATGAAGAATACTTTCGAGCTTCAAGAGTCGTTCCAATTTTCGCACAGTGCTCGTCGTTACTACGATGCAACCTTTGATCGAAGTTCTCTTCATAAAATTATAATTGCGACGACAAATGAGTGACAAAAAAACATATACAACATTATTGTTAGTATATGCGAAACCTGAATATAGTTTTTTCAGAATAAGTAACTGAATCGATTCCAATAATTTTTTAACCATGTTTTTTTTTAATTTAATGTTACAAGTCGTACACCGAGCGATATTAAGTACCTATCGCAATAATTTAGGTACCTACTGCCAAATTATTATTATCAATGAGCTCAAGACGACGCTGGAGGCGCGCGCTGCGTGGTGACCACGATTTTGTGCGGACAACTAGGTAACATAACAAGCTTATAACTTTGTGATTTTTCATGATACAGTTTTGAAATTTTGTACTATACTAAAACTAATGTTGTATATGAACATAGTGACGCAGTATACGTACTCAATAATATGATATGTATACTGAATATAACTGTGTCGAGTAGTGGGTGTAAATGTAAAGCAACTATTTTCCGAAGTGGGTTTTCAATCCCATCTAATGAGGAGTGAATCTATAACAGTTTATAGAACACTAGCTTTTGACCGCGGCTTCGCTCGCGTTATTTTAGAATTCGACAATCAATTCGGGTTGTACTCTGCTTGTAATAATATAACACAATCATGATTCGAAAGACACGTGGCGCCATCTATTATCGTAAGAATGTTATTGTTCTTTTCCTCGGGAATAGTACTTTTTTTCGGGATGAAAGGTACCCTATGTCCGTTCTGTACACCTGACAACGTATATGCAAAATTTCTGGTGAAAATGACCGGTTCAGTAGTTTAGGCGAGAAAAGGCAACAAACAAACAAACTTACTTTCGCATTAATAATATTTGTAAGGATGAATTTAAACTTTAAGCTACTTACTACTGTATTCGAGAGTAATTGAAGCTTACAACTTAAAACTCCGCAACCACGAGAGTAATAAGGCGAGAGGGGAAATTATATCTATTTTAATTTCATACAGCCACGCTATTAGAGGCTTAAATGAAAATACGTGGGCACAAGGTAAAGCCTTTACGCCTTGTTGTGGTTTATATTATAATAAAAGTGACAAAGTGGATTCTGCGCGATATTAAAAATAGCTCCAACCATTGAACAAAAATACCTTCCGTTCCTTCGACGGTATTCAAAGTTGGTGAACTAGTGTGAGTAAACCACAGAGAATTAGAAAAATAGAATTACCCTTCTATGTAGAACGCACACATCCTGCACAATCACCTGCATCTGCTAGGATTTAAACGAAGCCTGTTATAGAGCCGTGCAGAAAACTACATCATCTGCCTTTCTCAACTTTATTGGGGTCGGCTTCCAGTCTTACTGGATGCAACTGAATACCAGTATTTAACATGGAGCGACTGCCTATCTGACCTCCACAACCCAGTCATTACTGGGTAATACGGTACCCCTTGGTAGACTGGTTCTCACACTTTCAGGCCACTGACTACCTGTAATGACTGTCAAAGATCTACAAATGTCATCCGGGACCAACGGCTTAAAGAGCTTTTCGAGGCACGGGGAGGAAACTCGGTATGTAATGAGTGGTCACCCATCCACGGACCAACCTAGGCATGCGCCGCTTAACCTTAAGATCGACCCCAAGCAGCTGGTTTTGTAAAACCTTCCAATCACTCGTACAATCAGAGACAAATACTGTGAATTTTTTAGGTTTTTAATTTTTTTTTCCTTTACGCACTTTCAGTGTAAGTCGTTTCTATATTTTTTAACACTCTGTGGGGTGAACGAACAACAGTTATAAAAGGAAATCTTTTCAAACTTGAAGTAACGTTCATAAGGAAAAGGCGTGAGTGATTTATGTGTGTAGCTTTCCTTTGTTGAGCCAATACGATTGAAAAAGTGCTTTACAATTTATAGATTTGCTGTATCAGAAATATTTGAGAGCATTACTGGATTACCTGTCGGCTATATTTATATTTTCCACAGGAATTTCGTGGAGGATCACAAAATAAATATTATCGTGTGTAAGTATGTATTTATCTTGACACGAGAGAAACCATATGACTGATAACGTTCGATTGCTGAAGATTCACGAATTCTTAAGTTATTTTTATTTATGTTACGTAATATATTCTGACGTCGATCTGTTATTTTAGATTATGAAGAGGCTTTCGCTATCAGGATTTGACATGAAGACAATCTAAATATTTTATGAACCTAATACAGAGAAATCTAGATTTGCTTATGACCGGAACTGAAAGGCAAAAGATCAGTTTTTCAGTTTTCTTTTTTATTTCATAACATAACATCATGCCTGTTATCCCCGAAGGGTTAAACAGAGGTGTACCTATTAGAACACCCACATTTCACCAGTTATGTTTAAGGCCCATAAAATAGGGGGTGAGCCTATTGCCATCAACCGGGCACAAACCCAGACTCCGTGGCAGATTCGTGATGGAAAAACCCAACCTGCGAATCGAACCCAGGACCTCATGCTCAACAGTCGCGCTTGGACCGCTAGACCAAAGAGGCTTTCGAAGAGGGGAATTTTTTATTTCAGTGGCTGTAATTAATCCTCGTGTGAACTCGCGTTATTTCCTCAATTTCCCAAAGTTATCCCTGATCCTATAACAGGGAAGAATCCGTTTGTACAGATCTTCCCTCATTTTTGCTCTGTGCAACGGATGGGGTCAAACCAGTTACTTATATAGGGGTTCTGGTATACGAAGAAAGGACTGCAGAAAATACAATTATCCTACAGCATTTTAGCTAAATTGTTTGCAATAAGCACAATCAGTATCATCCATTTATATTTTTTTTAAACGAGCGAACGAACGAAACGAACGTCCGAATTATTTGTGAAACGAATATTTTTAATTTTAAAATCGACGTAAAACGTTAAAACTCGTGCTAGGGCCTCAGGTCCTTTTCCAGCTGCCAATTAACTCTTAACAGGGCCAGCATGATACTTGGAACCAATCTATTCCTGTAACCAGCGCTTAAATAGTCCATCCGAGGTAGAAAAGGTAGTTAGTTATCAATACAAATTCAGATCACGACAACATTAATAGACCTCAAAGAGCGGTTGATTTACGCGTTAGGTAGTGAGGTAGAAGCCTTTATAAATTTGGTTTACTGCCTGAAATATTTCAACAAATCAGTCGCGAGTTATTGGGCCCGAATGACGCATTTTTTTGTATTTACCACCAATATTTCACTAACCTTTTGATAACGTCACATATTTCTCACTCAAAAGAGTGTACGGCAAGGCGTCATTTAGTAAGTATAAGGAGTGTAGCGACCCTTCCGTTCGGTTCCACATGACTGGCCGCCTTTACGTGTGCGCCCGAGCTTCGCGAGGATTTACAGATAAGTAATAAAACGTAATGCGTTTAAACTGAACGCAAAGCCTCCAACGGTAACATCCTATTAGTAGAGATTAATGTTTTATTTAACACACGCGCACGTAAAAGGGAATGCGGAATGTAGGTGTGCGACGCACAGTTGAAATGAGAACCGTAGATCGTCTTTTGTCAGCCCCACTTTGTGTAATGTGCGTAGCGTTTCACACGTGTTGTTCATTGATAAGTGTTTATTATTTAAATTCATATTGTTATCGCATAATATAGGGCAGAATCGAGGAAATGCGAAGCTAGTTCTCATGTCAATTTAGACTGATGCACTAACAAAACTGCATATCGTTCTCAATTAAGTATCTTTTTTGTGTTAAGGACATCAGAAGCCTATATAATATTAATTACAGCGTTTTTCGAGAAAAATACTGCTATTTTTGTCCCATAAATCCATTAGATTACAATGTTATAGACTTTCTCCCCGAACGAAAATGTTTATATTGAGTGTGCCTTAGATATTTTTTTTTTAATTCACGATATCCTTCGGAAGCCAAATGATAACCTCACAACAATGATGAAAATGGAAACGGTCATTATGCACAAAAAAGTATGTAGGTACACCGCATAAAACAGTAAACACAGAAGAAGAAAAAAATATTTCCCGATAAGTAATCGAATTGATGTTTCGAAAGAGACGAGAATAAATAGACAAGATGGAAGCAAAATTAATCTTTTTTTTTTTTAAATATAGCAACATTTCTGTTTTTAATTATGTTGTACATCTAATTCCGCCGTAGCGGATAAGCCCGACGTTTCTGTGGCTTAATTTAAAACTGTTTTACTTTACTCAGGTTCTGCAAATAAAAAATAAACTCACAGACATAAAGAAAATTAGTACAAAAAGAGGGGAAAACATTTTGATGAGTTTTCGCTTGTAATGAAAGCGCCGATAGCAGGTTTTGTAGTAAAAGGTAATGTGTAAAGTGAGAAGGTATTTGAGTTTCAATCATTGTAATGAATGTTTGGCAGTAGAGGTACTGTATGCAGGGCAGGGCCGCTAAGATTCGCGGCGCCTATTTCTAGCTGCTATGAAGCGCCAATTTAGGCGCCTATGTTTTTATGGCTAAACGCATAACATTGTACACTGGTTTAATTATAAGAGTTGTATTAAATCTACGTAGTACGTGAATAAATGGGCTTTATGGCCATTCATCTAAACAAGATGATGATGGTCTGTATTGATTTCATCAAAGTTAAGTAAGTAAAAATCAATTCATCTGCCCCGAATCTTCAATATTGAAAAAAAAAACTTTATTAGTTGAACAAGTAAATTGGTTTATTATTTATACAAGAAAAAAGTTTTATTATTTTTACAAGAAAAATGGTCTATTATTTTTAGAAGAAAAATGGTTTATTATTTTAATAATTACATTTTTTTTAAACGTTTAAATTTTCTTATATTAAATTGCTTAAAAATATTTTTTTTTATAAAAGAAAAATTAATAATCGCAGAATTAGAACGAAGAATGTGAAATAAATAACAATACCGTTTTATAACAGTATTGTATATAAAATTATAAGACCACTGGTGGTTGGAAGCAACTGCTACGCGGCCCGGACTGCCAGCAGCTTCCAACTAACCTACGGAATAATTTAAAAATAACCTACCCAAGTTAAAGTAAGTAAGAAAACTCTTTCAGCTTATTGCAACTAATATTTATGTCTGTTAAAGAAATCTAGAAGTTCGCAAATTATTATTAACAAATTGTTTTATTATCAAGTTTGTTATTTATATTTAGTTTGAAAAACATATTGCATGTGCAAGCGCATCATGCGTTTCTTCATCTAATGTTAAATAAGAATTTTCATTTCATTTTCAGGCAGGTGAGGGAGTTTCTTATACAATTAATTAAATCAATTGACAGATTTGGAAAAAGCAGTGCAATGCGCCTTACCCATTAAGGGTTAAAAAACGGAACCTTTATAGGATCACTTTGTTGTCCGTCTGTAAGAGACAATAAGACAATTTTTCTCAGAACCGCGTCGAGATATCAAGCTGAAATGATATCAATACTCAAGTCTACCCCTAAGAGCAGTGAAAAAATCTAAGTCTAGTAAGTCTGACAAAAGATATGACCGTTTATGTCGTATAATTTTCGATTTCACAAGGGAATCAAAACCTACAGGGTTCTTCCCGTTGACCTAGAATCATGAATTTAGCAAGAAGCAATGTCTTACAGCACATGTAAAGGAAAAAATCTGAAACCTGAAGTACTTTTGTACGGAATTTTCGGTGCGCGAGTCCAACTCGCACTTGGTCTGTTTTTTTTATTTTAGTTGAAAAAGTCACCCGAATTTATTTGTAACAGTTTGTTTATCTTTCCCAATTACTTAAAAGTTAAGTAATTGTTTAAACTGCTCCTGGCACGTGATAAATTCGTTCCGGTTCTCGATACAAGGGCAATATGCAAATTAATCGTTGAAGCTATAAAGGTATAACGATTTCCAAAGATATTACAGGATTGGATGACCAACCAACTAAATATTATAAGGAAAAACATGAACATCAAGGGATGTTCAATGATTTTTGATATTAGCCAAACAGCATCGGCCTGGTGCATCCTCATTCCAGTCTGTCTGCTTGCTAATCTAATGTCTCCCTCTAATTTCCAATGCAAGAGGTGCTCTCTCTCACTCCAACACGTACCTGTTCAATGGTTTATTCAATCAAACATGAAATAATATGACTAATAAAATGTGTGAATCGTAAATGAAAATACTACAAAGTGGAAAGCCACTTGAACAGTATTAATGAAAACAAATGAAAAAGGAATTCACTAACAATAATTATTATTAAAACAATGCCTGTGAAAGAATTTAATTGGTTGGTTTATATTAAATAATTGAACTGCATGTTATTTCACGGTCAATTAAAACTGAACCCGTGACCTTTTACTGTGATATTTCAATGAAACTTCAGGAACATGACCTTTCAGTGGTCCGTAGGCGTGTACCGAGATTTAATTTGCGAATTGCACTACAGACTGCACACAGCGCCTACACAAACAGACATACATATAGGTACGTTGAATAGAGCCTACGCCCACATATCAAATCCTATTAATGGGAGAAAATACCTCATTATACACAGTATATACTACAAATAGGATAAACTAACAAAAGCCGGCTAGCGGCACAGGTATCTTACCTGCGGAAATCTACTTCAAAATTGAGTATCTATAACTATAAGATCGTATGCGTTTACTTTTAACTAAATATTAACATCTAATCTTGTTAGAAAATGCAAATAAATCGTACTTTTCCGTATCTAATCCGTATATTCCGACTTCCGGCATCTTCGGAGCGCGTGTCTCTACAAGTGTTTATTTACCTATTTACGCGCTCATACAGCGATCTCTTACAATACAATAATAAGGAGCTGCTTGTGTTATAATAACATTAGCGTTCGTACGTAAAATCAACGCGGATACGTTAGGAGGCTTCACGTGACGTAGATCGTAGGTAACACCGTGCTACGAGATCGTAGCGGCCACCATATGTTCGGACCACGCGGGCTTCGATCGATACGCGGCACGGCGGGCGGCATGCACTTACCGTGGTCATCTTGAAGTTTAACTTGCGCTGCAGCGCGGTCTCGAGATGGAGAGCCATTGTAATAGCTTTTACGAACGATTAGCAATAGAAAGACCGATTAAAAGCACTATAACATAGTTTACTGAGCCGGCTCTAAGTAATAACTTCGCGTGTGACGTACGTAGCGACTTCAGCGTGGCAGATCGCGTGTTCACGCGGCCATTTTAGCCGCCTGTCAAAAGTTTTGAGTTTTCGCCGCGTGGCGCCACCGTCGCCAATCGTTACGTCTGCGCAAAAATAGCCGCCCGAGCGGAGAGCGGGAGACGGAGAGTGGCGGAGTGCGGTGAGCGGAGCGGCAAGGGGCGCGTAGGGCGCGTACACCGCCACAGGTTACGAGATTTTCCACCACCAATTGATTTATAGTACAACTTATAATTGAGTTAAAAGTTACACTTTCGATACATACACGTATAATAAACGCAGTATTCAAGCCCTTTTTAAATAATTATCATGTATAATATTTTTTGGAAAATACTGTGTATTCGTATCGTGTGCGTTATAAACTTCATGTTTTGTATACTTAGTTCAAACTTCTTGACTCAACATTTATGAACTCACAATTAAATTATTGGGGTGCGCGACACTTCCTTAAAGGGGTCGCCCCCCTAAAGTATACTTTAAGTAAAAGCGTTAACACAGTTTATTAGTGTTAATGCAACATGAAACTTGACAAAATGATTGCATTATTTTTAAAAGAGATATTGGTTTGAAAGCTATCGATGAACATTTGCGTCATATGCGTGCTACTTTGCTCGCACACAAATGAAATGAAAAGACATATGAGAAGCTGCGAACAGGCTATTAAACTCGTCAGAGACACGCCACGTGTCACTAAGCGTCAAATACCAAGCGCCAAGAGCCAAGTATCACAATGGGAGCATGCAACGGCACAATATAAAGGAGTCGGCAATATATTTTGATTAGCACGCCATATATTACGCGACAGACATCAAAAACGAATTACTGTGCCATTACTCGCGTAGTCGCGTGTGTCGACTCGAGTAACTTTTGGGATAAAGGGCATTGGGGGAAACTGTTTTTATTTATCGTGATTGGCATTCGATTTCTGATTGTCTGCCGTCCTATATACCGACACCTAGAAGGTTGTATTTCCTTCTGCGTGAACAAAGTTATTCCCGAGATGTTTGACTACATTTGCACGTTGATCTGGCAGTAAAAGAAAACGGGATGTTTGCTGGTTATCAACCGGCGCGGCTCGTAAAACTTGGCTGAGGAAAGGGGGTTTACTGTTCTGTTGTACTAGTGAATAGGTGAACTGAGGAACTCACTGCATAATACTTTCATCATGGTATATTTCCTATAAGGTTTTTGTTTACCTACGGATTTGTAGAAATGTTATAAAAGGGAAATTATTAATCAGGCGAATAAAAATTTAATTGGCGACCAATACTGAATGGGCGACTATTGTACCAAGTAAGTAACTATTTATCCGGTCATTGCGGCAAGGAGAATATCGGAAGCCAAAGCGAGCGAAGGCTGAGAGAGTCTTGTGGCACCCCTACTCCTACAGGTTAGGTTCGAAGGGGATGGCGGGGTCTCCCCGGAATCCCCTTCGTGTTAGGTTAATTTAAACCCTGCAAACAGAAATCGGAGCCCCGTGCAGCGGAGCTACGTCGACTACACCTTATCTACAATTTAGTGGTTAATAACCTTGTTTTAGCTATTTTTCAGAGTCCTTCAATTATCACACTGATCGTATTGAACAACTAGTAACTCAAATTTGTATTTTCAAGTCGCTGTTTTAAACATTTGTATTCGCCCACTATTTGTCGCTCACTTAGTATTTCAGTAGCAAGTAGTAGTGTGTGTGTAGTGTATAGTGTGTGTGTGTGTGTAGTACTACTACTATACTGTTTCATTTTCAATATTTTTGACACCTTTAATTTGAATTTTTTTCGCCCGTTTCTATACTACCCGTTATAAAATAAAAAATATTAGCACTATTAAAAAAATATATTGTGGTTTGGTTTGATTATTATCAAATAATATTTTTTTTTATACATAATGTTCTTTATCATTTCCAGATTACTGTAGAGTGTATTGCCCAGTGATGGATTAATGATTCAGAAAGACAGCCTCCACTATCATGAGCTTCATACCTAGCTCCTATATTTTCTTTATTTAAAGAATCATTGTGTTCACTAAATGTCCCATGCTGACGCTGAGGTTAGTGCCACTACCTGTCAGAGATGAACAATTGACAGCCGGGACCAACGGCTTAACGTGCTTTCCGAGGCACGGAGGAAACTCGGTATGTATTTGGTGGTCACCCATCCACGGACCATTCAAGGCAAGCGCGGCTTTCCCTGGAGATCGACCTAAGCGGCTGTTATTATTTAACCACGAGCACCACCAAATATGATCTCTCGATAAAGATCAAGGTTTATGGGTTTAAAATCACATAGAACATTGCAGACTCTAAAATCTACCTAACAAGTACCAGGCAAACATATAATGGTAGATATACAGGTACATCCCCGCCAACAGTATGCTTCACACCACCACCCGACGAAATAAACCCAGGCAGAGTTAGCGTCTGAATAAACTGCTATCAACTAGCGAACTTTAAATCCATACGTGCAACATTAATGAACGCGAACTACGTTAGTTATACCAACATCGAGTGTAGGTAAACAATTCAATCAGAACATCGAGTGTGTCATTTACTAGTGCTAGTACTAGGTGCGATTTGTAGCGGTGGGTGAAGCGATTTGCCTTAAGACTCCGCGTTTTCTTTCTCGATGGTCTACTGAGGATGAGGTCCTGGGTTTGATTCCCAGGTCGGGCAAAGTGTTATTGGGTTTTTCCATTACGTGTTTCTCAGTACCAGCCACGGAGTGGATTTGTGCCCGGTTGATGGCAATAGACTCGCCCCCTACATGACACTTAAAAATAACTGGCGAAATGTGGGTGTACTATTAGGTACACCTCTGCCTATCTCTTGGGGGTTACAAGTGTGATGTTTTATGTTATTCAGTATTTTCTTTTCATCCCAAAAATCTATAAAATTCCACGCAGCGTTGCTTCTTAACTTTACAAGACCTTTGGACCTTAGGTTCTTTGGAGAACACGAGTTTTGGTCAGCATACTTCACATAATTTCGTTTGACCAACGGGTATGTCTCTCGTTGCCTAAGTCCCAAGCCTTCCACGAAAAATACCTACGTAAGACGGCGTATTTTATACACCATACGAGCTAGTGGGTAGGTAATCACTACCAAGATAAATATAACTCCCACAATTTACCTAGGTAGAGGATCTGGAAGGGGTTGCACGTGGAAGCAAGCCACATACTTACTTAATCCATTTATTTTTTTGTACAGTCGCCACCACATCAAGTTACCACAAATGGTTAAATATCCCGAAATCATTTTAAACCATAAAACGTTGAAGATTAAGCACAAAATCGAATGAGAAAATTTGACAGTAGGTCGTAACTTGACACGCTGGCTACTGTACAAAGTCGGACAAAGTACCTATCTAACCTTAAAAGGCAGTCAGATTTAACTACCGATACAAGGTCCCGTAAACAATGAACATAAAAATCTTCAATTTATTTTCACTTCTGGCCTTTTATCCTTCAGATTTTTAGACGCAGTACCGATAGTTCAGATTATAGAATGGGGACAAGGGTCGTATGATCTTATCCTCGCGATAGCCTTCCTTAAATATCGCGTCAAATTACATGCATCGTTGGTTTTCACTGATCTAAAATTAATATTCGGTTACTGCGTCTATCATATTGACGTAGGTGACGGAGGTAGGTAGTATATGCCGTTGTTTTGTTCTATGTAGGTGTAGTTAGGAGTTAGGTGGCGGTCATAGGACGCCCTCAAAGCTCATGAATATTAATTATATTTTCAAGATAGGTATAAGGTTCGTTTACCAAAGGGATGGAGATCAAAGTCTTCTATTTCTTTTTCAGAAGTTTTAAAACCTTATTAAACCATTCCAGGACTTTTTTTTCTACAACGATTTAATTCTTAACTGCTACAAGTCATCCCCTGTGAGGTGTAGCGGGCATTTGCCACATTGATAGTCTTTTGTGCCAGTCATATTATATTGTGTTCTAGTCTCTTTATTTGTCTCGTTTTAAACTTGATGTATCATGTGAACGGCCTGATACTGGGCGTTATGATGCGGGAGACATATACCCCCAGCCCCATTAGCATGACCACCGCAGACAAGGATTTCTTTGACGGAAGAATCGCTTGGACGCCGCGTACGTGTATGACCAAAATGTATAAACGTGGACTATGCAAAAGGACCGTTCTGTAGTTTCTATCACCCCCCATGAGCAAAAGGCGTCAGTTTATGTGTGTATGAACAAGTTTTGAACGCCGTTTAGATGTCCTTGATCGCGGTCAGTTTCATCGGTGAAATCCACTTTTATTATCTATTGGCGACCCGCCCCGTCTTCGCACGGGTGTCACTTTCTATTGAAGAAAATGAGAAGTGAGCATCAGTCTGAACCCCACCACATATAAATTTTTCATCAGTAATTTAAAAAAAAAAAAACAGCTTCAAACTGTATGGAACAGCTGACTTAAAAAAAAAATGGAGATGAAAATTTTCGATGTGCGGGGTTCAGAATGATGTACTAAATTACATGGTAACCGTTTTTTCATCGGTGTCCCTTCCACTATGTATAGAAGATAGATTGGTCACATCTTCACAGACTCTCTGAAAACAAAAGAATACCGATAATCCAACGCTATCAAACTGACCTAATCCTTTCAGTTTGTGTCGCGCAGTGTTCAATGCGGCGACAGTTTACTCGATGCCTATAGCACGACACATGCATGTGTTTGTATGCATGTCTGTTTGTCTGTATGTCTGTCAATGCAAACGGAAACTTAACTCTTTGGTGGCACTGCGCCTCAGTGCGCCGCGCCTTGAGGTACAGCACCATATGGACACTGTGCTAGAATGATAGTAATTATACGTTAGTTTCATATTTGTAAAGGGTTTGCCAATGTCATTGGGGGAGACCGCAAATGATACTCGTGTGCATGTGTGTGTACAGGACGGAATAAATTAGCAGTGAAAGTTTTATCGTCTCGCTGGAAACGATGATGATTCATTCGGATTGTCCCGAAATAATAGATTTTCCAAGTTTAATCCCCTTTTAGAGTCGACACTAAAGCGATTATTCACCATTAGGTACTAGAAAAACCCCAAATCCAACTAGCTTACAAAAAACATTTTATCTTAAAACTATATTATGTATTTGAATGTAAAACATAGATAATGTAGGTACCATTTGTGCATGTTAATGTGTGAACGTAATCTTGTTTTTTTTTTTGTAAGATCTTTTCAGAATTTAACGCAATATTACCGACATCGGACTAGGACTTACGATGCCACAAACGTCCCACTTACCATAACATCTCTATTTTTGGGTAGGTTCATGATGGTTGCCTAAATGTTATCACTAAATTTGACGTGCAAACCAAGAGAAATATCAGTAAATCCTACCATCAGCTAATATTTGTAGTGTCATCGCCACAATTCATACTCGCAACACAAAATGAGATCAGGTTTCAATAACAATTTCTAATTGAATTTCACAGCTAACCGTGTCATCGACTGTTTAACGGTACACATTGATAAATTAAATAGATATCGCACGGAAATTATTGCAGATGTACTTTGTCGTCCATGCACCTATTATGTAGTTCATAACTGTGGATATCTTATCGTAACATCACTCTTGCTTCCCCGTTGGGGTGGGCAGACGAATACACGATGTGTTTTGTGCATCCGAAATTTTCAACATTATTTCGATGTTTTATCCGTCTTTATAATACATCTGACTGACAGATGTCGCGTCTATACAACATTATTTTTAGTATATGCGAATCCTGAATATAGTTTGTTCAGAATAAGTAACTGAATCGATTCCAATAATTTTTAAACCATGTTATATTTTTTCCCAAAAAAATTTAAAAAAGTTAAAAGTTGGATACCGAGCGACTTTCAGTACCTATCGCAATAATTTAGGTACCTTCTGCCAAATTATTATTATCAGTGAGCTCAAGACGACGCTGGAGGCGCGCGCTGCGTGGTGACCACGATTTTGTGCGGACAACTAGGTAACATAACAAGCTTATAACTTTGTGATTTTTCATGATACAGTTTTGAAATTTTGTACATAGATTCTTTACATAAAAATACTAGACACGTGTATCAGGTTTCGCATATACTAAAACTAATGTTGTATATCAATAAAACTGAAAATTGAATTGTTACTTAGAGCATTTGGTGGGAGAAGTAGTGCCTAATATTGGATTTTTTGAAAACTCAATCGCTAAACGATGTTTAACTGGGGATCCAATAAAGAAACAGAAAACAAAAAAAAACTATACTTAACGGTAACAAGTTACATATATTGTTATCAAAACCTACCAATTTGTACTTATTTTTCAGTTCCTTTCCTCTTTTCTGTATTTAGTGTGTACATAAACTGTTGAATAAACAAAGAAATCCGTCCGCTAACAGAATCACTGAAGAATGTAACATGGAATCGCTCACCTACCTTTGACAGCCCTCAAAGGCTGTTCCAGATTTATAACGCCCACAGAAAGTTGCAATAGGATATAAGGTTTAACGAAGTTATATGATAACTCCCACATAGACGCGACATCAAGAATTCAGTTTGAAGCAATAAAAGTAGAATATAAGAAACTAAATATTTCAAAGAGTTTCTTTACAAAATATAATTCTCCCACTTCCCACATTATAATGGAAACGTCACATGCCTAAAGGTCTAGACTGAAATATAACAATTTTAATGCGAACACCCAAAACATGCTCAAAGGCATCATGTACCTCTATGTCTTCACATGAGCACAGAACAATTAAACCCTGTGGAGGAACACACGCCGAGTAACCTGTGCAAATCCTAATATAATTTCATGGTGGCTACACCGTGGCTACACAATCTACCAGCCGTACCTAGGAACAACTAGGAATAGCTATACCTAGGATACGTAGTACGTACGGTTGGCAGCCGGGGGGAATAGTAATGTGTTGTTAACTTACAGACTTGTTAAATTGTATGCACGTCCAACTTACCTGATTTATAACCGTTACAATTGCTTTTGCTTTAAATGATTTACTATTACAGTTATAGTTTGTCTGTTTCTCGGATTTAATTTTCAAAATACCTACGTAAAGTTTATTGTATTGTTGTTTTTCGTAATAAATCTAGATTTCAAGATGGCGCCCGTACATTTTATTTGAGCCTCGTAATTAGGGTTTGTGTAAGCAATCTCAAATTAATTACAAAGGCGTTTAATATAGCAAGGATTCCCAGTAGGATGCCTTTAGGCATAAAGTTCCAAATAACGTTATTAACTAAGTGGACCCTAAAGTCGTTATCTTAATTTGTACGTTAGGTACACACGAATGAATTATCTCTACCACAAACAGTATATAAGTCAAAAGCGGAGAACAAATTACAACATACGATCCACGATAACATCAGTTAGTATTGAAACAAATAACAAGCAAAACCAAATAATTCTCCCTCGTAATCTTGATTAGAACAACGGAACTCAAGTGCTTACCAAACTGGCCGCCGAAAGAACAATGCTCACTCGTGAGCTCTTCATTCTTCAACAACAAATCTTCCCTACTAGCGACTGTAGTTTGCTCATTTGGAAGAAATGAAAGAGGACCCTTGTCTGAGCCGAAGCCTCCACTCTTTTGTTGGAAACGCGTTTGTTCTCAGTGGCCATTTCACTAATTGCGACCACCTCCATTGTCTCCGTATAAATTAGACGTAAATGTTCCGCTTCATCTCGTTATCTCTAAGAATTTTGAATAAACACAGTTTTTGGACGAGCGTCACAGTACTCAGGTAAATGAGCCAGGCACAAACTTCGTACTTTGTGTGGTAAAAGCTTTGTTAAATGTATGAGTGAAATTATTTTAAGTACTTAATTTTCAACGCCTCTCGACGTACAATATTTATTACCTTACTCAGTGTATCTTTCAACATAACTTATGTGGTAGGCGTTGAGTAGTTTATGTTCGTTATTTGAAATATATTTTATCTTATTTGTATTGAAATGTAAAGGTACGAGGTACTAGATAGACGTAGACGGTGTGAAAACATTCTACCTGGGTGTATTTTCAAGCATCGAAATGGAACAGAAATCGATAAAAGTTTAAATTGTGCTCACTCATCGCGCAAAGCTACAAAAGGTTCCGACCTTTGAATGTATTCGTACCTATAATATAATAGTCTCGTCTCGAATGTTTACAAAGTCCTCCACACATCGCCTCCCCTCGCCTATACAAGCGACTGCCGCGCTAAAATAATTTCGATGCAAGCTTTCATATAAAACTACATTTCGATGAAAAGAAAAATGTGCGGAAAATTTCACAGAGCATTGTTTTTTTTATTTCAAATGAATAGTTGTATGTTGGAGATGTTTACCCCCCGCAGACAAGACAGTAATCACGACGTACTGGCAAGCTTCCTCCACCCTTGTGTCTGGCTTAACTCAAGAACCACTGAACAGACTTTGATAGGGCTTACATTATTCGAAAACTTGTTCTTCGAAGAACGTTTATTTAATAATTTGGGTATGAGACTGTTTCAACTTGTTAACTTACCGTGTATGTTTTATGGGACCTCAATTCGTAGCGGAGGTCGTAGTAGTCGGGGCAGCAATCTATCACACCTGGTGCACTGCTCAATTTTTACCAATATCGCTGCTTTATACGACTTTGATTGTTTGAGCATAGGTATCTGTTATTCTCAATGCAGTTATTGAAAAACTGGTTTTGAGTAAATAATTCAGTGCAAAGCCAGCACGTAAATAATCTCCCGAATACAAAAGGTCACGGTCTCGTCGTTGTTATTTCTGTTTCCGAATTAAGCGAGTTATTTGTGTCTGCCCACCGGCATTTCGCCCAATTTGACAAAACGAAAACGTTTTGCGATATAAAGAAGGATTATTTTTAGAAGATACGTCAATTGTAGGCGGTTTAGTTTTCGTAGACATTTAATTTAGTGTTTCCGTAACCTTTGGAAATGTTGGGGTCAAAATTCGCATTCTGATGTTTTAGCTGAGTCAATAAACAGACGTAGACAGTAAGTAAATAGACAGAAGAAAGCTACTTTAATCTTTAATACGTCTGCACACTATGGGCCAAGTTGGCTATATAATTTGTTTTAAATGGTTCCATTTATCGACAGTGCGGTACATTTTTGTTATAATCAATCAATTATACCAATAATTACCTCTTAACGGGAAGTAGGTAAGAGCAATTTACCGATTTCAATTCGCATGAACGAACCCTTTGTTACCACGGAATGAGCTATTAACTTCGATTCGATTATTATTCTTACTGTCTGCTATTCTTAGAGGTTTTAGCGCTGCCTAATGAAATACCTTTGTTTACCTTTATACTGGTAGGAGACGGAATTTATTATTGTACAGACGCCAGCACATCAAGCTACCCGAAACTGTCAAATTATCCCAATCAACCTTGATCCTAATGCTTTAGCGATAAAGTTGAAAATCTACTAAAGAAATTTGACAGATTGTAGTAACTTGATGTGCTAGCGCCACGAATAATCTGAAATGTCTTTTACTAAAGCACGCGAATTAGAAAAAATCTGTCTTCTATAGCTATAAATAAAAATAAATTGCCACAAGTTTGACTGAACATCACTTGAGGTCGGACGACCGATTTGGGTGTTTTTTTGGTCCGTAATTCTCAAGACAAGATTTGTGTGTTTTTTTTTATCATTTATGTACACACAAGAGACAACATAAGGAAATATTACATCATAGCTCATAGCTTAGACTACAAAGGCACATCTTATTTAAAAATAAATGCGAAAGGAAAAAGAAATGTAGACAGTAGTGTGTGAGACCAGGAAGAGAATCACATGTATAGTATGAATAGCATAAGCATAATCAGTCCAAAATGTTCCCACTCCTGGGACACAGGCCTACTCTCTATGAGAGGCAATGGGCTATAATCCACCACGCCGGCCCAGTGCGGGTTGATAGATGTCACAAGTCTTCGAATTTTTGGTTCTAGGACATGCCGGTTTTCTCACGATGTTTTCCTTCACCGTTTTGAGAGCAGTGGCGTTGAAATAAATTACACAAAGTATTACGTCTGCCTGGTTTAACTGAACTGGGTAGTATGAATAAAAACATAACACTAAAATATATAAATAAAAATGTAAATTTAATATTTCAATAATCGCGATCGAGAGGAAAGGTAATGCTCTTGCTCTATGCTAGCTCCACTTCACAATTTCTTCGTTTGAAAGTTGCACCTATGCAAAGCCGGGGCGGGTCACTAGTAGTAAATAAAATTATCTTTGTATCTTTCCTGTTTCAATAAAACATTCTTTTTGTACATGATTCGTGTATCTTTATGTATCTTTCCTGTTACAATAAAACATTCTTTTTGTAAATGGTTCGGTAACTTAACTCTATAATTAAAATAAATCTCCTCCTACAGATATTTAGAAAAAAAAAATGTCGACCCAGTCAGGAATAATTCTTTATAAGTTTCCTCAAATCCGAACATTATTTAGGGAAAATTAAATATAGACCCTGTTTATTCAAGAAAAATCTTTATAATTTTCCTTATTTCTGGCAACATAAACAATAAGTTCAAAATACTGAATTATCAACTAAACAGAATAAGTTTCTACGTAACATGCAATGTAATTGCCACTGCAACATGGTTGCGAACATTTAACGAACACAGCAGAGAATGACAATGAAAAGTTCAAAAATGGATTTCAAACGGTCATTACACGCTTGATAAACAGTCCGAATTACGACTGTGTTGCATTACACCACTAATTACATTGCATGTTGCATAGTCCCCACGAGTTCAGCCACAATTTTAAACCTTTTATTCCAGCGAGCGTTTTCAAAAGAGACCCTGAAACATCGTCTGAAAGTAGAGGTCAATAAACTTTGCGTATTAAAATTTAAACTACCTGAGTAGGCTGAACGTAACAAAAGCTCAATGAACACGAATGTTTATGAATGATATTTTGGATGTAACTGTTTCATTCACTCTTAATAGCCTGAAACAGTCTGAGGAGTTAAATAATAAGTTGCTAAATACTAAAGGCCGCTCGGGTCGATCTTTAGGTTAAGTTAGTCCTGTCTTTAGGCTTGTCTAGTTTTGTCCGTAGATGGGTGACCACACATTACATACCGAGTTTCCTCCGTACCTCGAATAGCTCTTTAAGCTGTTGGTCACGGCTGTCAAGCTGCCAAGAGGTTTCGTATTGCCCAGTACTAACTGGGTTGTGGAGGCTAGATAGGCAGTCGCTCCATGTGAAATACTGGTATTCAGCTCCATCCAGTTGGACTGGAAGCCGACCCAACATAGTTTGAAAAAGGCTAGGCAGATGATGATATCCTGAAAAGACTACTACTGAACATGGGCTTCTCCTAAGACCGATTCCAGCCAATAGAAGGTAATGGAGGCACGATTTCTACGAATGGGAAATGCATTGTTACTGAGTAACTGTATTATTTTGATGTAAAAGCTAACCAAAATTCCATCCTCCTGAATTCCAAATGTACCAAAACAAGACGCTAAAGAAATCATAATTTCTACAATCAAACCACCAGCGCGGTCTATTCAAAATTTGTAGGTACTAACGTAGAAGGAAAACGACAAAATGAATATTTTTACGAGGTGGTAGCACAAGTATTGGACACGAAGTCCCTGCCTCCCCGAGGCAAGGCGCGCACACTTCACACCAATGTTGGTGAAAATACTCACACCACCCCAACTTTTTCGGAATCTTCGGAGAATTCCTTTCGTTAATCTATTAAAAGAGTCAAAACGAGACATTTTACTTTGACTTTATTTATTGCAGTCGTTTAAAAGTTTTAACACATGACTGTATAAGATATTTAATTGTCTTTATTTCCGAAGAAAGAACTTTCTGGAAACTTTCGTATAAAAAGCACACCTATCTTAATATTACGAATGGTTTAATGAATTAGTTTGGTGCATAACTGTACATAATATCGACACGCCTCGGCCGACTGAACTCGTCTGCCCGACCAATCGTATGTTCATATATTGCAGGCCATGCTCTTTTCATCCACCACAAATTAAACACCTCGGAAAACTTTTCATTCGTCCTAAAATACTACTGAATGAAGCTGTTCCGACGAATTACGATCAAGGCATGTATTTGACAAAGTCTATAAATGAAATTAACTTGTCAATTGTTTTGAGTTCGGGTGCTATTGTTTGTTATTTATTACTTTGAAAGTCGCCTAACTAACTTAACTTTAGTAAACATTTAACAAAACCATGAGTAACAACAAAGTTATTACGACTAACCTACAACGACCTGTTTTAAATATACAAAATACTATTTCTATAACGGTGACGGAAACCCGCCGTAATGCGTGTCCGGCACGCACTTGGTCAATATTTAAACACATACAGAACATTAAGTGTAGCTCAGCTAGGCGTTGAAGTCAAATATAAAGAGTATCCATTGAATATAAATAATTGATGATATGTCAGCACTCACTCGTACTGCTATCTCTACATTACATGATTTATGATATTCTTTTGACATGCAAAGATATAATGTATCAGTATCGAAGTTCTGCCATATTTATTGCTTCTAGGCATAATATTTATCAACTTTAGTTTTTTTATGGAGCAATAGGAACAGTTTTAAACAAAACTAAGTGCACGAAGTTGTAGAGCGGATTTACCGGAAGCGGACGCGTCGACAGCGGCCGTCGCTTCAGGATCGCAACACGCTTTCATTCATCCCGCAGTTAAGTCCTTTCGAAGCCGATGCCGGTTTTACACGGAAACTCTACACTAGGCGCCGACCTCCTGCCTGTGGCGCTCTCTCCCTCGCACCCGCACTACTCACGCCTCGACGACTGAAAAGAGAGAACAAAATCAATACTGTCTGGAACGCCCACCGGTTCAACTCGGTAACTGCGCTTCCTCGCTGGAAATTCGATAAAATAAAACTGGGTAAAAATCATTAAATTTGTGTGTCGGTGTTAGAGATCCTATGTCGTCGGATTTGTTGATCGCATCTGTGAGTAGCAGCAGCCGGCGGAGCGGCGGCGGCGCAGGCGAGAGGTCACATGTTCCGCACGTGGTCGGCTCACGTTACAATGTTTACCTGCGACCGCCTGACGGTCAGGTGAGACCGACGCTACGGGCTACACTCGCGTAGCTATACGTACTCAGTACTACGCCGACCGACTTGCCAAAATAAGCATTTAAGGCCAATTTCACTACTTTACCGAGTAGACTTACAGTTGGGGCGCTCTCGCACAAGTTAAGCAAATTGTTTGGAATCTCTCTGGGTAAACACTCTTAAAACGTAATCTTCGCTCCAACCTCATGATACCCATATTCAGTGGGCGTCGGAGCCGGCGAGCCCGCGGCTACGGTTTGCATTTTTATCAACCATCGACGACAGGCAGCAACATTTTATTTTGCGTGTCATAAATATGGAACTGGTGAAGACGAACATACGGGATATACAGCATTTTCATGCAAACTTATCTGAAACTATGCATAAGTAAGCAGCAACGAAAAGAAAGCTTCCTCTTTGCTATAAAAATAAAAACTTAGTACATGTTCTTGTGTTTCCTGCATCACATTTTAGAGAGCTCTTTGTACTTTATGTACACGAGCGTTGATGTAACCAAAAAGGTACTAACACAAAATAAAATACACTTCGTACAGCAATTATGTTGAGGAATTTCCTAGACTATCTTTACAGGGACTGTTATAATTATTAGCTGTATATAATATTTAGGTTTTAGAGCATACTTGAAAGTAGGCTAGATATAGAAATATGATTCTATCCTTCATAAGTTAAAACAGAACACAGCTTCTTTGTACCCATACCAGTCACATTTTCACGAAGTGCTTATGTGTGAATAGAATACGCAATGAGCTGTCCCCTTCCTTATAATATTTATACGAAACGTTAAGGATATCTCAATTTATTACGTTCCATTAATTCCATCGAAATGTTGTGGAAATAACCACGTGTTAATAATTATGCATTATGATTGTGGTCGGAAGTTCTACTGGCCTTACATCTTGGGTTCGATTCCCAAGACGGTTATTGGTATTTTCCATTGAATCATCCCCTTTGACTTAAATATAACTGGCGAGATGTGGGGGCAATATTAGATACACCTCTGTCTAACCCTTCGGAAATGACAAGCGACATATTATGTTACATATAAATAATTATGGCAGTGGAAAACAAACAATGTAGTGTGTACTATCATCATCTGTGTAATTTGTATGAGTCAAGAGAGAGACGGGTATTGCGGGCTTGAAGGCAATGCTAACAGACGGCTTCTATAATTTGTAACTGTTGGCTATACGTTATTTGGGGACCCCTTAAATATGCAGACTTGCAGTTTGTTTACTATGCATATTGCTAATATTAGGGGTTACAGTATGACATTCCCGATGTATATGAACGATTTCATAACTATTTCCGTACTAATATTTTTTAATTTTTCTTGGAAACGTCTGATCCGGTTATGTGTGATACAATTGCAAACTAGTGTGAATAAAGCTGCGCTGCACTGCGTATCTTAAAATCTCGAAACACAGTCTAGGACAAAAATATAACTACTTGAAGTACGAGTAGGTAGTGAAACCGACGGCACATTAGTTTTATTTTTTTCCTAATTCCATTTTACGTATGTTGTTTTTTTTTACGTATGTTAAAGTTACAAATAGAACAAAATGTGAGAAAAAAACGGCAATTTCATAGTTTAAGACCGTAGTTATGACTTGTACCCTTCTATTTGAACAAGATTTTTAACTAATGGTATTGAAGCTTAGTTTGTGGGACTTTTAAAATTCTTTACTTTATTTAAGAACACTTTTCAGTAAAGAAATTCCTTCCAGCCGGGATTCAACATTTAAAGACAGAGCATTTTATGAAAATTGACGGTCAATTACATATTTAAAATTATTATGAAACTCCTAAAATTAATCGGCCTCGAAAACCAAATAGCTTAAATTAGTATCGATTATATTTTACCTATTTCAGAATAAGTACATGGTGTCTCACCTTATACAATATCTTAATCGAAAAAAGACCGTAAAGATATTTCACTCTGATAAAATATGTCTGAAAATTATGTTTTAAAGCGCAATGCACCAAATGTAAAGTATATAAAGTGATTTATAAGTATCCATGCAATAATGCAACATCCGTAGATGGGGCTAGCTGAAGCAATAAATGGCTCATGGGGCGCCTTGCAATCCACAGCCAACAGCCAATGGGCAATGGTTATGGTCGGTCTGAAACCACTACACCAGTTTTATCAATGCGTAAATACGTGTCTTTCATGACCATTTCCTTTTCCGGGGTGTATGGTTTTTTTTAGGGTTATCAACAACGTTTTTTGTTAATGATATTTGTAATTATAAATTGTTTTAAAATAAATAATGTAGCACATCCGGTAAAGTTCAAAATTGCCTCCGTAAAATTAGATAAACCAAGTTCGGCAAATAGCACACCTAATAATATGACATGAAAAACTTAATAAACATTACTAAAATCTTACTTATTTTTTTAATAAATATTTTTTGCGGTACCAAAAAGTAATCTGAACTAACTAATACAATCACCAACCATACTGTTCAAACATAATCAAGAAAATAATAACCAAAGCAAATAGCTGTCCCAACCATAGATTATAAGCGTATTTGCAATTCAAAAACGTTTAGTTATCCGCCATTCCGTGCCTGAACATAATTAAAATTTGCCTTAGGTGACGTTCGTCATTAATTATTAGCGTAGTTTGAACATCTTTAGCGGGAGCCAGTCGACGTGCAATAAATGGGCCGCAACGCCTTATATTCCTTATATTCAGAGGACAGAGTGAGCGCGTGCTCGGAATAAGTTACCGACAGCGTGCTAAAGGAACCCAGCGATCCCGTCTACATAAAGATTTATTCCCATCTGTAACTGAGAGGAGGACGCGACAGTTTTTCCCAATTATAAGGTGTAAGCGCCCCATTTATTAACATCTCGTCAAAGAAATCACGATCTTGCCGCTTTTCCTCCGGTTTCACGGAGGTACGTTCATAGTTTGCTACAGTTCCCTAAAGTTTTAATTATTGCGCCGGCTAATAATTCCGAAATTGTACTACTGCTTCCTCCAGGCGACATTTTAATGAGTACAAGGAAAATTCATTAATCGTATTTATTTTGCAGTGTGTTTCAGTTCAACTCATTTCTGGTTAAGTTATTGCTAGGAATCATATTTAGTTCAACGTACTGCAGTGGCATTAAAAAATATTTACCCTCAGAAATAACGGCTTAAATTCCCAGTAAAGGCTTTCAAAGCTATATTAAACATGCAACGATCATAGTTAAAGTTGGTTATTAAAAAAACCTAGGACCAAGATTTCTCTCTTAAAAGGAAATACGATACCACATCTAATTATTTTGCTACGGGCTGTAATTAAATTCTCATATGCGCATCTCTATCATATTTGCGGACGTGTGTGGCGATATTCCCAGCAAATATTACAGAACATGTTAGTAAGAGATACAAAAAAAAATATGTGTCACATCTGGGGAGGGTACTGGGGGTAGCTGCAAACTGTATGTGGCAGGCGCGGTTGGAACTGGAAAACTTCGCCGTCCCGCGACCAACGGCAACTTTCTTGTCCAACTCCACGCGCCGCGGTGCACCGAAATGCCGACCGTCTTCTTTGTCATTAAAATGCTTTATTGATGTAATATGCAATATTTTATGGCGGCGAATATATGCACGTCTGGGCACGTAACAGGCATACTTCTGCGAAAACTTTTAAAGATAAATTATTGCATGTAATTAGTTATAGCAAGCGAAATCTCTTCTCGTAGCACTTACTACGACAAACTTTTTCGATGTGATTTTCATTTAGTAGATGAACACGAGTTTTGAAAGTGTCTATGACCGTTAGCTCTAAACATTAAACTTGATGGTAGTGCTCTAAGCATATTTTACGTATACGGCGTTTGCTCGTGTAATTCTATCTCAGCTCTACCATCAAGCGTAGGTATGCTATGCTTCCACATACCATTAGCAGTAAACACGTACCTACGAGCAGATAATAAAAATTAATACAATGCACCGTAACTCGGTATGCATTTCAAACTCAGGCACAATGTAAAAACGGGACGGCAGTCTCTGTAGCCTTAATATCCGCTGTTTCAGACTCGTAACCGGCTAACAATATTGCATTGCGTACGCCACGCGCTAGTTCCGTACTTATCGCGAAAGTTTCAGCCGGCGGCCGCTGGAGGGGGCGAAGGGGGCGCCTGTGGGGGTGGGGGGCAGGCGGCGCCCCCGCTGCAGTATCGATCGCGTCTGCTGCACGCTGCAACGCTGTCTTCCGCAGATCAGTCCTTATCGTCCGCCGGAACGAGCCTCCGTTACAGCCCCGCACTAAAAAGGCTTTGCGACACATTCTGCATGGAGACGCACGCACGCCGACTGCAGGCGCACGTAGCGAGGCGTGCGCTCACGCTTCACAGAGCTAAGCTTGTTTATTGAAAACCGTTCGCTGTTATGTCTCAGCGTCTACCTACTAAGACTACATGCCCGATTTATGGGAACATAAAAGTAATGTACCGTCCGCAATACGTTTGACGATACCATTCGACTAGTTTATGGGAACGGTTATACCATTACTTCGTTGGGAGATTATGAGTGATCACTTCTACGCAAAGATATACAAAACAAAACTATAATCTCAACGCTAAATACAAGTCTTAACAGAGAAAGAAACAGCATAGCGAATAACACTTTACGCCATTCGAAATTAAGTTTTAAAACTGTCGTGTACTGTTGCTTGACATTTCAGGCACTAAATTCATTACACTTGGGGCGGTTTTATAAGTGATGGTTAAGGTAAGGGTAACAACACCGGTCTAACTATAAAATTTATAACGAAGGACCAAGTCGAAAGTTGCAAGCGTTGAAAATATTGTAAGCTGCACTCGTTTCGGGCAAATTAAATGAAAAACGAAGTTTCGCCGCGTGGCGGACAAAGTTGGCCACTCAAGTTTGAAGCTCGGCGAGAGCGCGTGCAGACTACCCACAGTACTCAGTACCTACCCCCGTCCTCTCCGCGCTACATAATACATAACACCAACACACATAAACCTTTCCCGCTCAACGTGTCTCGATCTTATTAGGACAAATATGTATGAACGTCAGCTCAAAAGTTTTCAAACTACTGATTTTTATTTTCATATAATTGTATTGAACCTACACTATCACGATGACTAAATTAACATCTAACAACCACTAACATAGGTTATAGGTTTCTGTTTACCACATAGCATCACGCCTGTGATCCCTGAAGCGTTAGGCAGAGGTGTACCTAATATTACCCCCAAATTACGCTAGTTATGTTTAAGTCTCATGTAATAGGGGCGAACTTATTGCCATTAAGCGGGCACAAATCCAGCCTCCGGACTGCTACTGAAAAATTTCTGATGGACAAGCTCAACAACTCTTTGCCCGACCTGGGAGTCGAACCTAGAACCTAGCCGTAACGCTTGCGATCACTAAAACACGAAGGCAGTACTGTACTATTTTTCATTTTCAAATCAATGTTTCGGATCTACACAATCAAATAACTAATTTAGTATCTAACAGAAACCAATGACACAAACAAGAGATTGCTGAAAACTGTTTACCAATAGCCATAATAGGCACTTAACAAACTCAAGGAAAGCCCGCCGCCCGATGTGTACTTTGTAAGGGATTTATAAACCTGTCTGAGCCTGCATATTAATAAATGGAATAAATCTCCCCCACCTGGCCGTAAGTTCGTAGCCCACGCAACAAACACTGTTAACTCAAAAGTTATTTAAAGTTGGTACAATCAAGACGGTTCAAGGTGGTTATACTTAACATCTATATTTATGACGTAGTTGTCTGGGCTGTGTATTTTACGGCCGTTTTTCTTTTGACTTTTGTACAAAAATCAACCGCATCGTTACCAGAAATTACAGTTTCAGCGAGTCAAATCGATAGAAAGCGACAAATAGGTACGTACATAGCGACTGAATAGTTTGGAAATACGCCAGGCAGGGGCACTCGACCTCTGCACAGCGCACACTGCTTGCCCACTTCACCACTAAGGCACTGATGTAAGACGCCACGCAGCTTTGTGATCGACTGTACCATAACTGTACCGTGACTGTACCTCGCGCCACGCGACGTGCCCCACACCTCACAAGTTTTCAATTCTCTTTTTAGCCATCAGGTCGTAATATATTCAAATTAAGTTAAATCAAATGTTTAATTTTAAAAGTAAACGCATTCAGTGGTCTTTTACCAACATTATGAGACTATTTTATCTTAATTAAGACATCAAAGTTTTAAAATATGCAGTAAAGTCATTAAAACTGTACTTTTTCAAGGGAGTACGTTACAAACAGTCGGTTGTTTAGTTAGTTACAAGACTTCCAGCCACTTAACGCAATACATTCGACTAGTTAAACAGAAACTGCACAATTGAAGCGCGGGGAATACTTGGTACGACCCGTACGACGCGCTACGCTGGAGCAACGCCAAATTGTGAATATATTTAATATTATAATATGTGTCATAATTACATTAGGCAAATATATTTAAATGGTTTAGTTTTTAAATGTTAATACGGGATCGCAGTTAAAGTATTTCTGTGTTAGCTTGCGTTATTCGAAGCTATTTTTTTGCGGAAGCGAAGCTATGCAACATTATTCACTTGATGAATCCTCGTGGAAGGGTGAAAGGTTCCGTATACCTGTGTATTATACGGTAAATATATTAAGACGTAATTAAATATTAAACACAATTTTAGAATTCAAAATTATTATAATAGTAGCTGTTTCAAGTGAAACTTCGTATCTACGACCTCAAAAAGGCTTCATATTTTATTTGGAAGGTGATTCAAATGTATTTTGCAGTAAAAGGCGGCAGTCGTTAACAGTGACATCTCCAAATTTTATTTCTCTTCGCATCGTCATTGTGAAACAGTTTGCCGGTGAACGAGTGAATTTTCTCGTGTTAAGGAGAGCCACATTGGAGGCCCGCCAGATGGCTCTTGTGAGGAGGGCCCTCCGCCGCCTCCGACTGACGCTAATTGCTACCAACTCTTCCGAAATTATCTCAATTATACTGAATTTATTAATGACTATTAATATTACGATTGTTTCGAACTTTGTTTCGTTGCACACCAGTTTTAATAGATCGCGAACAGCTTTTTTTACAAGAGGCTCATAAAAATGTAAAACGCTTCAAAATATTTTTGATGACGTAAGTAGAATTTAATAAAGCTAATAATTGGGATAGCCGCGTGAATTTTTCCTGATCATAACGATTGCACGGATATTTTCAATTTTTTTTGGTGAAAATAATCCGTAGTCAAAAATTGTGTGTTCAACTGTCGACCTTTTATGTGATTACGTAGCCATCTACCATTACCCCATAGTACATGGCACATCGAGCTGTAACCAAGGGTCGTGATGTTGGAAGTAAGCCAGAACAAAATGTCTGCACACAGTTACATTTGCACTAGGGATGCACTCGTCTTTGGAATCAGGCTCTTTGTCCAGCTATTTTATTCCAGAGGTTTTAACTCGCCCTTTGAGAATGAACTAAGTTAGCAACCTACCTTTGCACGGCTCCAGCGGACGTAATTAGATACTTTACCCGTGTGTAGAGGGACTTAAAGACGGTTAATTTAATATGATAATTACAAGCCGTAACTTTATTCCTTAGTCGACTTTAGAGACGTGCGAAATAAACATGACGCGTGTATGTAGGTACAAAGTTTTCATTTCATGTCTGGGCAAACACGTAACGGTGTTAATTCTAAAACAAAATATAAACTCAAACATTTTCTATAAATAATGGAATTGAAAATAAATATAACGTCTGTGTTTTGTTAACTTGTTTTGTGTGTTTGTTTGTCCACACAATCCCTATTGGCTACCTGTGTTGTGTTGCTGGCAACCGTATCGTTTTCATTTCTTAAGGAGCCAGACCCGATAACGTACAAAGGCTTTTGTAATACAAATGTTTTGTTTTTAATAAAAATGAAAACGGCAACTTTTTGGGAAAATCTTTTTAAGGAAAAGGGGATTGTACAATGTTGGTTCTTACATTGGTTAAGATTTTTGTTAACTCCTATGAAAGCCATTGTTTCGTTTTGTAGTAAGTTCCCTATTGTGATAAGTTTTATTCAGTGTGAAGTGAAAGGGGTGGATTTGGATACTTATTTATTTAATTTAGAGTTTCATGCACACTTGTAGTAATGTACTTCACCTGCCTAGCCTTTTCCTAAATATGTTGGGGTCGGCTTCCAGTCTAACCGGATGCAGCTGAATACCAGTATTTTGCATAGAGCGACTGCCTATCTGACCTCCACAACCCAGTCAGTACTGGATAATACGATGACTAGTTGTCAAACTTTCGGGCCGCTGACTACTTAACAACTGTCAAAGATCTACAATTGACAGCCGCGATCAACAGCTTAACGTGGTTTCCGAGGCACGGAGGCAACTCGGTATATAAGGAGTGGTCACCCATCCACGGATCGACCTAAGCAAGCGCGGCTTAACCTGAAGATCGGCCCGAGCGGCTGTAATTATTTGGGCACAAGGTCCTTGCACACTTGTGGTATATTAGGTAGATTAAATGACAAGCTTTTTAAAAAAAAAATGCTAATGCCAATGATAGATCTGTTAAAAATCTCGAAAGTCAATGTACTTTCAAGTTTTTTAACGATTTGTCCTGAGAGGCCGTTGCAGGTTGTGAGTTCGATCCCAGACAGGTGCAATACTTTGTGTAATTTATTTCACACCGTGAAGATTTTTTCTCAAAACAGTAAACTTTACTTTCGTGGGGAAATCGGCATGTTCTAGAACCAAAAATTTGCAGACATGTGACATCTACCAACCCGTACTGAGTCCGCGTGGTTGATTACAATCCATTCTCTCTCATATGAAGAAGGTCTGTGTCCCAGCAGTGGGACATCATAGAATGATTGTATGCTTATGCTTAAGCTGTCAGACTGACACTTGCTTGATGTCTAATAGTTTCGCCATATGCTTTGTAGGTACCCTGTAAAATATACAAGTGATTAGACCTGTCGTAATGTATGGATCGGAATGCTGGGCTGTGAAGAAAATGGATGAAAAAAGATTGCATGTAGGATGAGAATGTTGAAGTGAATGTGTGGTGTGACAAGAATGCATAAAATAAGGAATGAGTATATTAGAGGAAGTTTGAAAGCTGCGCCAGTTACAGAAAAGTTGAAAGGGAATCGACTGTCTTGGTATGGGCATGTGATGAGGAGGGACGAATCGCAAGTGACTAAAAGAGTATGAATATAAATGTTGATAGATGGAGAGGGAGAGGAACACCAAGGAAACAATGGATGGATTGTGAGAGGAATGATATGAAGGAAAAATGTGTAAATGATTGCGTGACGGTTGACAGGAGAGAATGGAAGAAAAAAACGTGTTGCGCCGACCCCAAGTAACATGGGACAAGGGCAGGAAAATGATGATGTTTTGTAGGTACCTTTTTTCCAGAATATTAATTAATATGTACCTAAATCGAATTGACAGATTAATTGATTAGATTAAGTATCTAGGCACCTAATGAACGCATGTTCACAAAACCAAAGTAAATGGCCGTATTAAAAGAGCTTATTTCAGCAAAATTAAGATTTATTATTTCCTATTATCCATCAGGGAGAAAAAAAAACAACAACAATGCTTTCTATTCTCGCACAAAAAGACGAACGTAAGGATCCACCCACATGACGTACGTACAATACAATACATTAGATACCTACATATACTTTGCGCGCATCGTTTTATTTGGTCCATGAAAGATGGAGGCTCATCCCACTTCGGAAGGAGAACACTTGACCGCAACAGATGGCTGGGCTCACCACCTATCTATACACGTTACATATACTTCACTAGCTATATGTAAACGAGCGCTGAAACCGTCCATTTCAATCACTTTTTTTTAACCTGCGCATATTACTGGCCTGCTAAGGCTCTCTTTAATATAAGTTTTCAACCTGAAAGGTTGGTTGGAGTTAGTAAAAAAAGGAAATACATGTATGAACGGCGAGTTTACGACGCAATTTCTTTTTATTATAAAATCACCGTACCTACCTTGCAGGTAGTCTTGCTGCTCTTAGTTTAAAAATGGTTTGGGTAATGTTAAACGAAACAATTTCATCTATAGCCAAAACTATTAAAAGTGATTTATAATACCTACTTGCTTTTTTATTCTGTTGTTGTTTTCTAGACTGTAATCTTGTTCGTTTCAACAAATATGAATAAGAGAAAATATAAATCTAAAAAGAAAAACTACATCAACTGTAAGGAGTTCAACTAATTGCATTCAAGTCCGAGTTCAACTCAAACACCAACCAGCAAACAGTGTTTATAAAACAAAATCTCCTATTGTCTATTCAAAATTGAAATGTAATATGAATACAAACGAGATGAAAATGAGGGCGTCCATATCTTCACACGTTGGTTCGCGATGAGACGTGAGCGAGCGTTCCGTTGCACGCAGCCGGCGGGCGCTGCATTTCCGAACGCATCGCCGTTCAATATCCGCGAGGATTGTTTGTAGAACCATCTCCCCCCCTCCGCCCGCCGCCTACGCTACCACCCCGCCGATACCGCTGCCTCTAATGGAGCCTGCAAGGGTGTCTCGTTTTAGAAATAGACTTCACGATAAAATGATATCCCTCTTTAAGATTTAGTTTTAAATTAAATTCTGTTGGAGCGTGAGTTATTGGATTCGTGTTATTTATAATTAAGTTCTGCTAGACGGGTATCTTCTCGCACTAGAATGTGGATAATATGTACCTACTTCATAGGAGATTGAATATCGGAATATGACACTTTTGGGAAAGAATTATTCTTCGTCTCAAGGAGTTTTTCGGTCAAATATAATCATCATTGAGTCATTGACATTGACATTAAGTAATTAATTCTACATCTCTCATTTTACTCAACAGTTGTTGATTTACCATCAAATTAGTACCTACTGATGATGATAATGACGTGCTACAGCCCTGATGACTCCCGTCCACAATAGCACACGGTGGACACACTTCAACGTCCATTGCTCCCTTCACCCAAGAGTTCCATCAAGATAATTAGTGATCCCTCGATTGAAATCAAAATGTACTAATGTATCGTGGAGCCATCCACTTTATTACTAACTAACATAAAATCACCCGGTAGCGGGTACTTAGTTGTGGTGTAACCTAGCCGGATTAAACCACAAAACGGGGTTTTGTATTATGAGCGTAGTTTTTTTATATCACGCATGAAAGGGTTAATATTTATGTTTAATTTACAATCGAGGTGTAGCGACTTATTCGACGTGAAATTAACCTATACTAATTACTAATATTTTAAAGAGGTTTTTGTTTGTAAGTCTGTATGTAGGGAGTAATCTCCGGAACGAATGATCCAATTAAAAAAAAAACTGTTAGAAAGATACTTTATTCGTGGGTGCTAGGCTATAAATATAATATGAATATCATGCAAATTTTTGCGGACGAAGTCGCGGGCGAAGTGCTAGTGCATTATAAAATAGATGTGAGCAGTTTCTTTTCATTTCAGAAAAGTAGAAAACTTTAGTTAACTTTAGTCGATAGAATACTGTGATCGACAATCAAATTTAAAAGTAAAAGTGATTTGCGACCTCTAAAACTACCAACTATTTTATCAATTTTAGTTTACGAACTTCATGTTCACATGAAATGTCTGGGAGCAAACTAAATAAGTATACAAGTATTTTATCAGTTAGGTACCTATAGAAGGCTGTGACGCACATAACTTGGAATCAGGCATCTGTATAATGTATTTCAGTTGACTCCCTATATCTAAAGGGAACAGCAATAAATACTTGTGCACAGCCCGGAGGCTATGTGAATGCGCCCCCGGGGCAGACGCGATTGAAATAGAGATTATAGAAAGAACTTATAATTGTGTTAGATATACTGAAATGTCGAATACATACACCTAAATATAAGACTGAATCGATAAAAGTATTAGGTAGATTATAGTATTTTTTTAACTGCCGGTACATTAATTACGTAATATCTAGTCTTCCGCTATTTTAGGAACCAGCTACCCAACGACAGTAAAGATTAAGATTTTAACAGCTATGCAACCATAATAAAGGGTGTAAATAGAGCCTTAACATAGCCGAAAGGCACTTGTACTCCCCGTCTTTGCGTTCTTTTTTTTTTCTAAACCATACCTGGGAACCTTCTAGTTACGGAGATATTGGGGGTCAAAGTTCGAACTTTTTCACAAGTTTTTTTTTTAAACAGTTGTTTTTAATGTAAAATTTTTACTTTACACACCTCCACGACCCCCACAATTCAATCCATCCACCAGCACAATGCTTTGAATGATTTCCATCGAGTCCTACTGTAAAACGTGATTTTTCACCCCAAAAAAAAAAGTCGATTCCCATCAATAATTTTTGCGTAAAGTTACTTAGTTTGATGTACAGAATGCTTGGTTGACGGCTAAGTGAAGGGTCTGTTTACACCCTGTATGTAAAATAAATCTCACTTTCTCGTAAGTACATAAGTACCTACCTAATGTCTCCACACCATCCAAGACAGCTTTCTGCTACGAAAATTAAGAACATGCTCAAAACACATACCTAGAAAACTACTGAAATAACCGCAAGTAGGTACATAAAACCCCTACCAAGATATTTATTGATTAGAAGGTCAAGTGGAGTTGCAATTAAGTGCCAACATTTTTCTTTTGGCAGAAACACACGCTGCGTTTGGCATAAAAATGATGGACTCCAACTTTTACGACCTATTAGCTACTTTTATATATAAGTCTTTCGTCTCCAATGTGTTTATGTGACCTTTTTATTAAGCTTTTCGAAATTGTAACTACGATGTAGAAATATTAAGACGCAACTTTGATTGTAGATCAAGATAGAACTGCTTTCAAAAAAGAATTCATCAAAATTAAATTTGGGCCTTCAGTTTGCATGTGAGGTAGATCGCACAAACTTAATTACGACGACAATGTATGCAAAAATAAACCGAATCCAGACATGTAAAGTAAGGAACAAAAGGCACTTAAACCAGGAACTGGAGTATCGGAACTATTCAGGATTTTGGTCCTTGGAGCCGGATTAACGTTGAGTACTTGATGGGCCACGCTTCCACGCCCACGAAGCTTATAACTCTTCACAATAATATGCCACCCACGTCTGAGTAAGTAACATAAATAGTGGAGGAAAAGTTTTAAGCCCTATTATACGAGCAATAAGGTCAAGTGTGGAAATTCAAGCCTTGGTGACCACAAGGGTTAAATGGGAATTCGTTATGAGTTCGCAGAAAGAAAGATCTACTAAACATAATGTAATTTGATAAATAAAGCGATACTACTTACTTCGTAGAGAGTAGGTATTATCCAAAGAGCTTTGCATTCGATGTAAGTAAATATTGTGACTAGGTACCTACAGTCTAATATTTTCTTAACTTTAGAAACAACCACGAAATTGAACTATTATGTGTCGACATAATAACTTCTTAAGATTCTACTGATATTTTAAAGCTAAGTAAGTATCATATCAGAAGTTATAGGTAGGCCTCCTACTCTACAAAACATAAAATGGTTTCACAGGTTGCTGAATAGACATTTAATTAAAAAAGAAGCAAAGTAGGTATTTCGTGGAAAACTAAAACTCGCCCTCAATAAACTAGCCTATTAGAAGTAAGTAAAGCGGAAAATGCCAGCGTCATCCTAACATTTCCGCAGCTTAAAACGTATTTTATCTCAATATTAAACCCCAAGCTTTTGAAACTACGATCAAAGGTTACCTCTAATGGCTCCACAATTAATAATCCTTAATGTACCCTATAGTTTGGCTGTCAGCTTCGATAAACGGAGCGTGTGTCTACAGTCTACAGCAAACTATGAAAATAACTAGTTTCTTGGTAAATAATACATGTATAATACCTTCGGCAGTACGAAGTATCGTAACACAAATTCGAGGGACAAGTCTGAACTGTTCGTACGTCGCATGTCTCCATCGCAAACGCTGACTTCATGCAAGTTATGCAGTCGATTTGGGAACTGTCTCGCGTAGACATTACTCGACATATCTACATGCTTGCTAAGTGACGTAGTTATGTCGCACAACGCCTACCATACATTATTACCAAAGGTTCTCGTTCGCAATGGTCGATTCTGAAACGTTTTCGATGTTCACTGAAAGATTAAAATCGGTTTTGAAAGAGTAGGGAACTGAAGCTGAAAGCGTTATTATAATACACATTAGTTTAGTTACACAGCTTTTAGGAACGTGTGTGTTACAAGAGTAGTAGCAGTAGTAGTCTAAATCGTAGTAAAATTCATCAAGAGGTCGAAAAGTTAGCTAAGCTAAACAATTCCATAAAGTTCTGAAAGGAGAAGAGTTATCACCTCATTCGTACCGTAGGTACCTACTACATTTTTTTTTACAGTCTTTCCAACCATTTTCTACCCAATTGATTTTCGTGGATTTCAACGAATTTTAGAATCTCTACTATATTTCGATGTATTTAGGGATGTAGTTCCTGTAACTACCCCAAGTAGAATAGGTACCTACCTGTTTTGTTATCATTCCTAAAATAGTTTTTGTACTGAACAACTAACGTCGGTCGAAGTCTATATATAGTTAATGCTTCCAAAACAAACTAGGATGTCATAGGCAGGGTCGGACTGGCCATATAGTCAGGGTGGCGTTTGCCAGCCGGGCCCCAGCATGCACGGGCCCCCCACGGGCCTGGCTTGCGGGGTTTACCGGAAGCCAGACGGTAGGTATTTTTAAAAGTTTTTAAAACGTATTCCACCTGATACCACAGAATTAGTAATTACGTAACTAATTGTAGCGTATAGTAGAATCACTCTTAAACTAAAACATTTTTAAGGCTAAAAATGAGCACCTGAGTACTTGTACTACCGCTACAACGTTACAAATTTTCTTAAAACCAACGCGCGGTTCTTTCTTCGAACCCTGCGAAAAACTTTTATCATATAGGCTCCTTTTATCTGCCTGTGGATTGGCACTCCTATTGGATTTTCACGTGATCGACAGGTATAGACAGAGGCTTAATAAATTGGGAGCCATTGCCCCGAGACCTTAATAGGCAATTATGGTATATATACACAAGGTTGCAAAAAATAGAGCTTGTAGACATTTTGATCTCTTACATATCTGAATTTATTCGAGGCAAGATGTAAAAATTTTCAAGCTCGCTCTTGCAGCCTACTTTATCTTGAATCTTCATTTTGTCTAAAAGTCGTCCAAGTAACTCCGGTAGTACTAAACAATTTTATTCTAACCTGTCCAAGGTGGGGTAGGGTGATCAAAATTTCACTTCGCCACTTTCTCTTAAATCTTGGCTTTGCCTAAAAGTCAACCAAGTAACTTCTGTATGAACCATCGAAACAATTCTAGCCTGTCAAAGGTAGGGTGGCAAAATTTTCGAGCTCGCTTCGCTCGCTCTTGGAGCCTTTGTTCTTAGCATTGTGTCCCTAAGTTGATTAAATAACATCTATTTCTCAATAAAAGAACTAAAGAAAAGCTAACTTGTCTGGAGTGGAGAGTCTAATTATTTTAGTTCGTAGTCTATAATATATTTGACAGTTCTCCTCTTTTAAAAAATGTGGATTTGCTAGCTTCATATTTGTTATAATATTAGAACTGCACTTAGGTACCTAATAATATATATAATTTGTATATTTTATTATTTTCAGATATTATCCCATCTACCATTATCCAGTCTCGGGCCCTGGGTTTGTGGGAGCCACCCGGGCCCTTCCGGTCTTGTCCGACCCTGGTCATAGGTAGTACACCTGGATGCTTCTCTGCTTATCTCGTAGACTCCTTGTGCTGGATAAAGATAATTATTAAGATGAATGATGCACTAAAACAGAATTTATAATATCTCTATCCAAACATATAATTAAACCTTTTGGTGTCTGTTTGTCCGCTTAGTACCTAGTCCTTCACTACGCAATTTGATACGGTTTTACAACACAAAGAGATTTTTTTTCTCTCTTTCTGTGTCCTAGTTTAATATTTTGTACCGGCACATTAAATTTTGGTGTCATTTTTAATGCATTGATCTGTCTAATAGTCGCAAACGCTGCTGAGCATGAGATCCAACAATGGGTGTTGGTTGCTACCTACAGTAGCAGATTCCTTGTGCCCGGTTGATGGCAATAGGCTCATCTCCTATCGCGGGTTCCTAGTATAAAATAAAAGCAATTAATCTAAAACCAATTTCAAGGTCCAGTCGAGTTCGATCACAAAAATAAATTAAAAATAAATAGCATTTTGTTTTATGTCCAAATAATGTAAATTAAATAACAAAATCAGTTTTTCTCTTTTGCTCTTTCGCGAAACGAGTTATGAATTCCTCCACTTTAATAGGTATTTTGTGAACGTGGAGAAGTGCCAGTCCACTTAAACATTCTTCTGCTTAATCAAGATGAAAAGAACGCAATATCGAGCGAAGCGAGCTTGAATATTTGTAATTTTGTACCAATAATATGCGAGAGCGAGCAAAGTGGGTTCGAAAATTTTAGGGGCTTTACAATTTAGAATTTAAAAGCGAGCGAAGTGAGCTCGAAAATTTTAGCGCACCGCCTCGGATATGTTATAGATAGGTACTTTTTTTACCATTCTTGATGATATTAAAGTGACTTTGTTGACTTAAACATAAAATATCCAGAATATTTAAAAGACCGTGTGACCGATGCAAGAGCGAACGAAAAGAGCTAGAAAATTTTTCGCATCCCGCCTCGGAGTAGTTGAATTTTCTTTTTGTCATTCCAGCAGATATTATAGAGATATGACTTTGCCAAATTATGCATATTTTAAGAAAAACTGAGAAACCGTAGGTTACAAGAGAGAGCGAAGCGAGCTCGAAAATTTTTTTATATCCCGCCTCGGAGATATTAGATTTCCTTCTGAACATGAACCTAGCCCAGGAAGGGTCATGACCCCCATGACCGCCCCTAGATTCACCCGCCCCTGGCTACTTCCGGCCGGAAAAAACGCCTTATCCTCAAACCACAGTTGCATAGTACCTATGCCTGTTAGGCAACCTAACTACGTAAATGTGTCGGGCTAAGTTTCTTTATACCGACGATATAAATTTTGAACGTGCGGCTATTTCGTTTGTGGAAAGTCTTTAATGACCCGTGGAATCGTTTTTATGGTGTTTACTTTGATCAGAGAACAGCATCAGAACGTCTTTTATGACGCAATAACTTTGAATTCGACACAAAATTGGAAGTTCTCGGAACATTATATCTAGATAATACATATATAAATATGTAATTGTAATAAATTCGCAAGTCGAAACATTGCTCTAAAATTGACTTACATTATTCTTAAATATGGTGGATTTGACTGGTAGCGATATTTATATTACTTCAGAGATATTTCGATATCTACCTGTTATAATAAGGAGCTGCCTGATCTGAACCTACACGAGTTTTCGCAACCAGTTATAGAAGAGCTCCTTTAAAGAATTTCATTAGAGATGTATAAGTACCCCTTTTACTTAGGGAGGCGTAATCTACATGGGGTTAATTAGAGAACACGATATCTCATGCGCCCCATTTTTTTTCTACCAACCTCCTTTTATTTCCTGCTTAGGAAAAAGGGGTAGGTACCTAAGTATAGGGAATTAGGGACCCTTTTCTTAGAATGCGACACACGGGACACAACCCTAAACAATGAACCTAAATACAAACCCAGAACCTACCTACAGAATTGTAATATTATTTAATCCGTGCCAATAGTTTGTTGGATGCATAACCTAAGTAGGTATGTACCTAAGTATTAAGAGGTGGCACACCCACCGAATAAATTTTGACGGTGCCTTTGTTGTCGGCAGGTAGGCTAGTTGGCGACTCCAAAACATTGCTAGAGCAACTGAATGTGTACACAAGTCGCCAACATGTAGGCGGCTTTGGTGTGTCTGTAGAGCGTGGTGTAGGGCCCATAACACGCACCTAACTTTTTTCAAGAAGAAGCGTGTGCTCGAACGCTACTGTCATTGGCACGACAGTATACCTATATAAAGATTTGAATTATTTTAAACCAAAACTTCGCCACTCTCAGTGTCTGCGGTGAGGGTGACAGCGCAGAGGTCACTTTGTTTGCTAGTTATGGTACTTGCTTAGATATACAGGTCGGGCAGTGATATTGAGTTTTCCATTAAGATATTCTAAGTTAGCGGCATAGATTCCAGTTTTAGGTAACAATTCAATCTAATTCGTCCAAAATATTTAGTATTGGATAGGATCCTACATCGATTATCCTACATGGGACTAACATAACACAACTAAACGTGGGTGTATTTCAATTAAATACCTACCCTCTACTCTACCCCTTTCGGAGAATCCTACCTACAGGCGTGACGTTAAACCTGTGATCCTATTAGGTAGAGCCAGTTGTGTACTGTTTTAGGAAGGAGATAGGTATTTATTTTTCATAATCACCAAGTTTGTCATGAACTCATCAGGGAGCTATGATTATAAGGTCAACTGATCTGCAAAAGCGCTTAGCCACTTTCGGTATGTTATGCGACTGTCCCGCCATCTATTGTTAGCCACCTACAGCTGTATGTGACGTTCGGAGGCTTGGCGTTTGGAGAAATTATCTTTCAATTAACAAATAACTAACAATTTTCTAAGTATTTTAGCTCTTCATTACGATGTTTTTTTTCTCTTATTAAAACTTTGTGCAGAAATAGCTAATAACCGAACGCAGTATTTTGACACGCAATGTCATTGTCATTTTAAGTTAATTTTCACTGTCAGATGTCAGTGTGTGTTTAAAGTATGAATTAATTTTAACTTTTTGTATTGAAATTGCTTTATTTTATGAGTGAATAAGAAGAATAATTAGAACTTGAGAAAAAAACACAAATGGGAGACTCCCCAATTGATAAGAGACCACAATTTGGTAACAGATATCTGGAAAATGCTGATGAAGTTTTCAAACATAACGCGTGGTACCGTATTTACTACTTTGGTTAGATTTTGTAAGAACTCTCGATGTGATAAGAAAATACTAGAACTGGAAAAAACTAGGCATCGAAAGAAGCCTGCTGGTGGCGGTCGATACTTGAATGATTCGAAGCATGTTTACCTTTTTAATGCCTGGTACTTACAAAAGTTTATTATATTCAACCTAGGATATAATGAGTTGTTCTTAAAATATTATTGATTGCAGGGACAACGTTGACTGGGATGAAGAACAAGAAACAGTTGCAAAGGAAAAAGTTGAACAGAATTCTCAAGTAACTCTTTCTAAGGAATGTTTAAAGTCATTGGAAGATGAAGCTGACAAACACTGGGATGCCTTTTATGATATACATCAAAACAAGTAAGTAATGAATTTTAGTTTATGTTAAACCCATAATAATAGCTGGGAAAAAGCTTAACTTTTGAGCCGTCATTTTGTCATTTGGCCGTTCCAAATGACAAAATGACGGCTCAAAAGTTAAGCGTCATTTGGAACGGCAGCAGTTGTGGAACCTAAATTACCTTTGGGTAATATTAGAACATCAAATGATGATTTGATGCTGTGCAACAGCTTGAATGTTAAAATAGATTGATAAAAACTTTTTTTTACAAATAACCTGCCTATAAAATTACTCTCTTACTTAAATTTAACTTTTGATTAAACTGTGTATTTTAACTAAAACATATTTAAAAAATTCCAGATTCTTCAAAGATCGTCATTGGCTTTTCACTGAGTTCCCAGAATTGGCTCCAGACAACGCATCAGCCCCAGTGAGAGTATACCCTGAAGGGGAAAATAATGCCACAACAGCAACTGAACAACCTAAGAGTGGAACGAAACGGACCATATTTGAAATAGGTTGTGGAGTTGGCAACTGCATATTCCCAATACTTCAGTACAGTCGAGATCCAAACCTCTTTATATATGGTTGTGACTTCTCCTCAAAAGCAATAGAGATTATGCAACAAAGCGAGCTGTATGAAACAAATCGGTGCAATGTATTTGTACTGGACGCCACACTTGACAGGTGGGAAGTACCATTTGAAGAAAACTCTATTGATATCATTGTGCTGATATTTGTATTGTCTGCTATTGATCCTGCAAAGTGAGTATTATTTTAATTTATAATTTTTATTAAGGAGGGAAGAGAGGCCTTTGCCCTGCAGTGGGACGATATAGGCTTATAATATAATAATAATATTTATGTCCAAGACCAAGCTCATGACCAACAGCTCCAAAAGGAGCATACACATAAGTGGGGAGAATATACAATATGTCCAATAATAATTTCTTTCCAGGCAAGGCAAGATAAGGAAAGGGCACTCTGTCCATGTCTCTAAAGAGAAAGCTAATGGACATGTATATTCTCCCCATCTTTACCTACAGTGCACAAACTTGGTATTTGACTAACATCCAAAAGTCCAAACTCAAGGTTTGCCAACGTGCTATGGAGCGCAGTATCTTAGGTGTAAAATTAACAGATCATGTACGAAACACCACGCTGCGCTCCAAAACGCAAATCGTTGATGTGGCACAAAAGGGAAAGGGAATTGGAAAGAAGTAGCACAAAAGCGTGACCTTTGGAAGGAGTGGAGGACTTTTGCCCAACAGTGGGACAATGTGGGCTAGCTATAATAATAATAATTTTTATGACCACTGCTCTTAAAACAGTGAAGGAAAGCATTCTAAGAATTGAAATCATTCAAAAAATACTGATGGATTACATACGACCCACTCCTCACAGAGGAGAAGCCTGTGTCCCAGTTTTAACAATATTTCTGGCCGATTATGCTCAAGCTCATACTAGTTATTCAATCAAATCGGTCTATGGGGACAGTGACTTGACTTCTATGCATCTGTACTTAGAACAATGCCATCAGGGAATGGAATGTTTCTATGACCTGTACATGCTAACTGTGATCAGTGTGAGTCTGTTCTGTGTCAAGATTTGAGTAAGAAGTAAAAAATACCAGGAGACTCAATGAAACGAAAAGAAATATAATAACTTTTTTCGGAGTCATTTGAAGTTTAGACCACCAGCCCCCGTAGCATGACCACCGTAACAATAATTACCTGTTTATCATAAATTCCTTTCTATATCTTATATTCTTAATTCTACTGCCCTTATCACACCAATACATTCTTGCTTGAATTATTGATAAGATATCATCCTTCAATTTCAGAATGACAACTGTTATCAACAACATTTACAAATACCTAAAGCCTGGTGGAGTATTGGTATTCCGTGATTATGGCCGCTACGACTTAGCACAGCTGAGATTCAAGAAGGGAAAATGCATATCTGACAACTTCTATGTCAGAGGAGACAACACAAGAGTCTATTTCTTTACTCAAGAAGAAATAACGAACTTATTCAAAGGAGCCGGGTTTATAGAGGATCAGAATCTAATTGACCGAAGACTTCAAGTGAATAGAGGGAAAATGTTGAAAATGTACAGAGTATGGATACAAGGAAAATATAGAAAACCATTATAACATTAATAATAGTTATTATTTTTATTTAACATAATGAAATATGAGGCAACAGTAAATAATAAAATAATAGTTTTTTTGAGTAGCGGACTTTGTGCCTTAAAGTAAACTAGAATACACCAAAACTTCGCGAGGTAGTTAGATGCATTTCATAAAATAGTATGAAATATTTCGCAACAAAAATCTACCTAATCAATAAAACTCTAAATTTAAATATATCTCATAGAAAATGAAAGTAATAATAGCAAAATCTTAGTAATAACAAAAACAATGATTTAAACTGAGGTATATTAGATTAAGCTTCTTTTGGGTTAGCATCGTCGACCTCATCTCTGTCCTCAGGACTAGATTGAGGTCAAGAGTAAGGCCCATATAATATATTATATAAAAAAAGATTATTTAGCGTTTTCAAATCTAAAGTGGTAGGGTCCAACAAAAGCGTTGGTCACTTTATTGACAACTTTGATTGGAGGTCCATCCCACGTTACTTTTAACTCATCGAACAATCTCTTCATTAATGTTTCAATCTCTAGTTCAGCAATTCTTCGACCAATACAGCTTCTTATACCGAAACCAAAAGGTAATGTGACCATTGGATGTGCATTCCCGTAGTATAGAGGGTCGGATTTATCAGCCAGCCATCTTTCGGGAATAAAATCATTGGGCTGTGGGTAGTATTTTTCCAACCTGGATAAGTATTCGTTTGGTGCTACTACATCAACCTAAAACGAAAGAAGATTTAAAAAGTTATTTATACCCTTGTCAAAATCAAAGTTATTTTCACTTACACAAACATCAACTTTGCTGTTAAGGATATAAAGATTTATAATCGCAACGGAAAGTGATCCTTAAATTGTGGGCTCCAAAAATTTCTATAAATTAACTAAACGATTGTGAATTATTTCTTACCCCTTTAGGAATATGGTATCCACCCACAATGTGTTCTCTGTCGGTCCTCCTCAAGTTGGACGGAACCACGTGCCATAGCCTGAGCGCCTCTTTCAAACAAGCTCTAAGATAACGTTTGTGCGGATCATCAGAACGTATTTCTTCGCGAAGTTTCTCTTGTTTATCGGGGTTTATCGCTAAATTATAAATTAAACTTGTAGCTGTAAACGCAGCCTGTAAAATATATGGTTCGTTACTTTCACTCTTATGCCCTTGCAATAAGGTCGATGGCACCTACACTTACCGTGTCAATACCAGCGAACAACATTTCGTTAGCCATCAAGACAGCTACTTTATCGTCAATAGCCAACAGTCTTTCAACTATACTCTTCTCTTCTTCAGGAATATCATATCCTCGTTCATTTATCCTCTTTCTTGCGTCTTCAATGTACTTTGTACTAATTCTGTAAAAGTTATCGTGTGTACTAAAAGTCTTTCGAAATGTTTTTAAGCAATTGAAAGTTTGTTAACTTACTGCCATTGCGTGTCATATGTCTTCATAATCTTCTTAAAAGTGGGTGTCGAGATGTATTTCCAAACGCTTGGCAAAAATTCTAGTTCAAAAGCATTTTCGATAATATCTTTCCCACACTGCATCAGTTGGCGGCCGGGATGGTCCTCTGCTAAATTGTCCTCAAGGCATCCCATTCTCGACCCTAAAGCCACAAGGGCTATCGATTCTAACGACCACTTGTTCATTTCGAGTGTGAAGTTGTTTTCCAAATACGTTTTGTCATCTTTCAGCCGCTTTAGCCTAGAATAGAGTATTTTAAAGTGGAAGGTTCAGGTGAAAAGATATACCTAATTATAAGCCGTATAATATAAGACAAGTACAGATATGCTCGACGCCGGCGTAGGTTGGTAGTGAGATTCTGAAAATCAGGTGGCCTACCATGACGTTTTAAAGCAGAAGTATTTCCAGTGTGGGAAAGAGATGGCGCTAGACGATCTGTATAGCTCTGTCTCTTTCCCACACTGGAATTACTCACGCTTTAAGACGTACGATAGCCTCAATATTAATTATCTATTGTTTTTGTGTATTTTTTTTTTGTACAGACCAACTTTCAAACGAAAACGAAGATAATGACAAATAGCACGAAACGCAAAGTAGACATAGGGGGTGTGGAGGTAGAGCATGTCCATGAGTACATATACCTCGGCCAAATAGTCTCCTTCCAGGCGAGGCAAGATAAAGAAATCTCCCGACGCACCGAAAACGCCTGGAAGAGCTATTGGTCGATGAAACACTTCATGAAAGGATCGCTTTCACTTTCCCTCAAAAGAAAACTCGTGGACACGTGTATCCTTCCCACTCTCACCTATGGAGCGCAAACGTGGTCATTTACGAAGCGTCAGAAGTCCGCACTCGGGGTCTGCCAGCGAGCCATGGAAAGAGTATACTAGGAGTCAAAATTTCTGACCGTATACGGAACAGTATACTTCGATCCAAGACCCAAATAGCAGACGTTTGCAACACAGCCGCCAAATTAAAATGGAACTGGGCAGGTCACATCTGCCGCTTGTCGCATCAAAATTGGGCCAAAGTGACAACAGATTGGGTTCCAAACAACAGAACCCGGCGACGTGGTAGGCCCAGAAGGAGATAGCGTGACGAGCTAGACTCTTATCAAAAGGATTGGGCCCAAATAGCCAAAGACAGAGATAAATGGAAAGAGGGAAGGGAGGCCTTTGCAGTGGGACACATCAGGCTCATAATAATAATAATAACTTTTATGATGACGAATAACTACCGGAAATACATTGTGAAGGATGGCACGGTTGACATATGTCGGGCATGCCACCGTCCGGGAGAATCGATCCGACACATTATTTCTGGGTGTTCTCGTCTGGCTAACGGAGAGTACTTACATAGACACAACCTCGTTGCCAAGATTATCCACCAGCAACTTGCTTTGAAGTACAACCTTGTGGAATCAGAAGTGCCATACTATAAGTATGTGCCCGACCCAGTTCTCGATGATGGTAATATCACGTTGTATTGGGATCGATCTATCGTCACTGACAGGACTATTGTTGCCAATAAACCTGACATTGTGGTGGTAGATCGATTGGAGCGTCGCGCAATGATTGTTTATATAACGGTTCCGCATGACGAGAACCTCGTGAAAGCAGAGAAAGATAAACAATTCAAATATCTAGATCTGGCTCACGAGGTTGTCGACATATGGGACGTGAGTACAGCAGTCATTGTGCCGATAGTCGTGTCGGCCAATGGCTTAATAGCCAATACTCTCGACCAACATCTGAGGAGGCTCTCGCTTGGCAGCTGGATCAAGGGCTTGATTCAGAAAGCAGTACTTCTGGACACGGCTCGTATCGTTAGGAGGTTCCTCTCTCAAGAGCCCTGACCACCGGTAGCTCGGACCCTGTTCCTGATGCCGGTGGGCTACTATGTTTTATATTTTTAAATGTTTTTTTTTAATTTATTTTTTATATAGAAATATTTAAAAATGTAAATTATATGTTTAGAAAATGAATAAAGGATAATAACTTTCAGAAATAAGTAAACCATAAATATATATCATCATCATTGCTGATACTGAAAAAAGATTCCGAAAAAAAAACGAGACAAGAATGTTATGTCTAAATTTAGAAAATAAAATAGGTAGGGAACTAGGGATACTACCTCTGTACCGCTTCCTGAGCAATTTCGTCAAGCCCTGGCGCATATACCTTTACCAGTTTAAGCTTCAACATAGGTGGGTTAACTTTTGTACGAAAATCTCGCCATTTTTCTCCTTGTCTGTAATATAGAGAATAGGATTAATTATTTAGGTAGTTATTAATATTAAACATAATATAATATAACTAATCTCATCAATAAAATTACGCTGTAGTTAATCCGTAGATGCCGTCAAGACTACCCTTCTTGGCTACTTCTCTGAAATACTCCAGTGTCTGAAAGCCGGGTCGCAGTGGATTTGCCTCTTGCGCCCTGTAGACCTTTAATAAAGAACAAATTATAATAACCTAATTAGTTAGATTTCAATTAGCATCAATCAGCAACTCAAAGGATGGATTGTATGAAATGACGGCTAATAGCGCCGTATGGAAGAAGAAGACATACTGCGCTGACCCCAATAAATTGGGATTAAGACGATAATAATGGACCGGTCAATGTGGCGACACTTGGGGGAGGCCTATGTCCAGCAGTGGACGTCTTTCGGCCGAATTGATGATGAAGTCATGGGAATGATGAGAGCAACTCGATGTTCTAAAATTACCTGATCTATATCTTGGGGTTCGAACAATACGACCATATCAGCTCTTGCAAAGACCCCCTGCATTTTGACTACTGGACCATACTTCTTGTGTAAAGTACCGATGAGGTCGAAAATGTTTGCTTTTGGTCCAAATTGTCCTAAAGATAAAATATTGTAAACACATTTGATAAATTTCAGACTGTGATTATGGTTTTATCTGATGCTACGAAGATTAGGTAGGTAAGTTTTGTTTGCACGAATGAGTCTTGTTACGAAAAGTAGAGGCCTACTAAAAGTTTAATCAGTCTATAGTGTTCTCACTGCAGGGACACAGCACGGGCCTCTCCTCCATGAGAGGGAGTGGGGTGTAATCTACCACGCGAGCCCAGTGCGGGTTAGTAGGTGTCACATATCTGTGAATTTTTGGTTCTAGAACGTGCCGGTTTCTTCATGATGTTTTCCTTCACCGTCTTTAGATCTAAGGCCCGATGCACATTGTTCAAGGACAGTGGCAAGTGGTCTACTTCGCTAAACACTTGAACAATGTAAATCGGGCTTAATAGTAAATTTACCTACCGATCACAGGCAGAAAGTGGTGCATGGGACCGATTATTGGTAAAGACGAAAGTCCAGGTATCGATTTAAATGGTTTGGGCTCCTGTGCGGCGGACGATGAGTAACTTCGACGGCCATTCCTGAAATAAACCATAACATAACATTACCCCTGTAATTCCCAATGGGTTGGACGGAGGCGTAGGTATAGTAAACCCGCATTTCACCGGTTATATTTGCATCCCTTGTAGGTAATAGTGGCGAGCCTGTATTAGCAACCGGGTACTTACAAAACGGACGGATGGATCGAACCCACGACCCTATGTTCAGCGATCTCGTGTTTACGACTTCTAGACCGACGAGGTAGTCAAATGGGGAAACAGAGTGGTATTTCAGAGCCTTTATGTATGTACATATTATTATGTAAAAGCGTGATCACTTAGATAGGTACTTATTTACCTAAGCTACACCTAACTGCCACCTAAGGTAAATCCTAACCAATATTAGAAATGCGAAAGTAAGTTTGTTTGTTTGTTACCTTTTCACGCCCAAACCACTGAACCGATTACCCTGAAATTTTGCATATACGTTGTCAGGTATACAGAAACGGAGATAGGGTAACTTTCATCCCGAAAAAAAGTACTGTTCCCGAGGAAAACTGTAATAACGTTCTTATGATAATAGATGGCGCCATGTGTTTTTTGAATCGTGATTATTACAACCCGAATTGATTGTGAAATTCTAAATTAACGCGAGCGTAGCCGTGGGCGAAAACTAGTCAATAAATAACACAAACTTGCGATTTATTGACTTAAATTGAATCTATTTAGGTATTAACGTGAACTTGCTCTGCTACCTGCTCAACATAAATGATCGAATGCCTGGCAAACGGCTGGTGCGGGCGCCGTGGTCACAAAATAAATAGGTAGGTTTATACAAACTAAAGATTATTTTTGTACTTACTGAACTTGAACGGAGGCTTGCGTTCGGACGGCATATAACGTATAACACTCGCTCAAAGATTTATTTCTCATAATTACTGCGTATCAACCGAATATAAGACTAAAAACTCCAAAAACATAAATAGAATGAAGGGACGATACGCGCGGATTGCCCCTGAGAACTGATTGGATTGACCTTGCACGACGGGTTTACGAATAGTAACTGATTAAATTGATGTCTGTACTTATTCGTGAACGAAACCAAAAATTATCCGGCATTTCCGTGAGTGAGAAAACTCGAAGATAAGTATTCCCACTGATGAGCTTCTTCAGTTAAGAATTTATTTTTAATACAATAAGACCTGAAATGTGTAACGGTAATACGAATAAAAGATAAGGCACTAATTATAAAAATGCCATCAGTCCACCTCCATCACACATACTTGGTGGGACTATCGAGTTGCAAACATTCAAGATAAAGTGGAAACAGAGTTATGAGTAGAGGCCTCAGATAAAAGGTGACATAGCTTCGATCTTCGACAATACCTGTGACTTCGCCCGTACCTAGCGGGTATAACGTGTTTAATGTCCACAAATGAAAATCCTCTCTCAAGATTTTTGATAAACTACATTAAAGACTTGTTTTTTTAAAAAATGACTTGAGTGATAAACCTTATAAAATTATATTTTTGAACGCACTAAAAGTTTTTTTTTGGGTTGACAACTCTAGATTGATAAGGTTGGGCGATTAACCTAACAACAAATTCGATATCGAAACTCTGCGACAGTGCCCACTGACAGTGTTCTTTTGTAAGTTTTTTTATTATAATTCAAATGCTACTCTTACGACTGATGGACCGTTGACTGTTCCAGTTCTATTTTGCGTTCGATAATTTATTTGCTAAGTATATGACTATTGCAATGTTCCCGATGAAACAATTTCCTTGTTGGACCGTAATAATCATTGAATGTTTTAGGACTGTAATTAATTTACACAGTTGTTATTTTTTGTTTTAATACGCTTATTTTAACTTGCAAGAAATAAAAACTGTTATGGTTTTTTATGCTTGGTGAAATATTATCGATAAATGTAGATGGGGGTAGCAAGAAGAAGTCGGTACAACCTTACTGTTTGACAGTTCAAAATGTTTAGGTGATGGTGAGGTTAATGGTCGATACAAAATAGTTTAGATAAATATTTGGGTAGGGATTTTCATCCAAATATGAATAAGTCAACAATAAATCATTAAAACGCATTCTCAAAATAGTGCTACGCTTATTCTTCTTACGATTAAGTTACACCGATGTTAAGCCTATTGTAATGAAGTTTCTTTGTCATGAGAATAGTTTCGTTAAAACTATCGATCGATTACGAAAGAGCTTTTAAGTTTTACATTGTTAAAGATATGTGTGGCTTATTATATTTTAAGGAAATCGTTTAATAAATAATTATAGATGTGCAGAGTGCTGTGTACATAGTTAACGAGTGTGCGTGATTGTGAAGTTGCTAACGTGTTAATAAAATATGTGTTTACGTTCGCTTTTCGTTGTATTCACGCGTTCAATTTACTTAAAAAAGTCATAAAGCTAGTTAGTGTTAGTGTCGTCGCGTGTAATATGAGATACGTAGACTGAGCCATATCGTAATTAGTTCCTGTTAGCACGTCCATGTATTGTTGCTCCTTCCTGTAAGTATTATCATATTTTACTGCATTTACTTTATTAGATTTAAAAAAATAATTTATATAGGGTATGCACAAATCACAGTAACAAAACAATGGATAATTACTTATATAACAATCTGCACTGTACTGTTTATGTTTAGTTACAATCAGCACATTACAAAAGTCACGATTTTGCACCACACTTTAATAACAAATCAGAAAGGAATTTGGTGAGGCCAATGAACTTTCTGAGACTGTGTGTGTTGTATTTTAGTGGTTTATTTAAGAGATATCACCTTATCTTAATCTTTGGAGGTGAGTTTCATCATTTGTAAATATAACATAGCCCAGTTTACATTGTTACTGTCATCTGTTTACATTGTTACTCGTACATTATTATCTAAATTAAAGTTCTCTGCTGTTCAAATTCAAACTAGGAGTGTCAAGTTCCATAATTCTTAATGTAATTTATTCATTTTAGTTACTAATATGTAAATGAGATATTAATCCCCGGTTTATTTATGTATTCAAGATAAATAAATCAGCTGTTAGATAAGTTGTAGTTTATCTGTTTATTTTCCAAGGTTTAATAAACACTTCTATGTATTTACTGTTACTCATACATCATATTGAATGTTGATTTCATAGGTACTTGTCTCGTAAAAATATTAAATAATTTCTTTACTTAATTTAAACAGAAGCTATCTAATATTCTCATTAGAATAAATAAAATAAAACACAGGATTTCAAAATAAATCTTTATTACTTATTCAAATGAAATCATAAATATGACGGATATGTCAGGATTTATTCCGTCAGGCTCGTACATCATGTGGGTGGGATGGGTTTGGTGCAATAAAAATACACTGGGTTCAATACACTGTTTCTATTAAACTAACAAATTACTTGAAATTACACAATAACACGGGGCACAATGATTCGAGTACAGTACCAAGACGTCTCAACTCCACTGCGATCAGACATTTACTGTCGCCCCTGCCTCGAGCTGAACATCAGGGCTCAGTAGAAGCACGCTGTGATGTTGGTAGCCTTGTAAGTAGGTCGCGTGATGTCACCACCTGCACACTTGCAATTCATTTTATGTCCTTACTAATGACCGGATCTGACAAATACATAATCAAACCGTGATATAATCATGTCAATCACAATAATGCAGAAAGCTACCCATGATTAGCAGTATTAACCCATTTAATAGTGTAGGTTACTATTATGAATGTCAAAACAATTACATAATTAGTTCAATTGGAGACAATGGGTTGGCACAAGAGCAATCTGCAGTGATTGGTGAATCATGAATATTAATGTTATGTGCACATGTACATGTTATTATCTTTTTGATAGCTAACCCGGTTACAACTATCATATAATGATGAAATTGGACCAAGTGTAATCAATTTGAAACAAACAAATCTATTACTTAAAATTCTTGGGTAATTTGTGTTGTTTTATTATAGTTAGCATGCTGGGAATTATAATTTAATATTTCAAGTTTAAAATTAATACAGATAAAAATATGGTAAGATTAAATTAGTACCTTTAATAAACTAATTTGTACTTAAACCGCATTTAGCTGCACACTGCATTTAGCTCTTCTCTACAATTAAATGAGACTCTGATTTTTATTACCAAACACATTTTTTGTTTTCATTATCACTATCAAATTTCTCTTTTATTTTTTTTTGTTAACTTTTATATGTGAAGTATTTGTTTGTCAACATTAACAATAAGAGAGAAGATAATAATAGTTAAAATTAAAAACAACAATTTATTAACACAGCATTATTATGTGCAATATTAATTAAATAGCTATTAATTTGTAAAGATTACCAAACCATTGCATCAGACAAAGGTTTTTGACATCTATAAAAAAGGCACCTTTAAAAAATCTCTTTAAGAATATGCCCTCTTAAATTGAACAAAGGTCAAATTGTTTTGCAAACAAACAATGCTCCACTTCTTCCTTATTACACGATTATCCTATTAATTTTCCTTATGAACTTGTTAAAGGATTTGTATTGAGTCACTTTTATTATTTTAGTATTAAAGCTTGTACCGATGGAGTATAACCGTTGGATTAAAGCTCTCAATAGTAATGAAGGAAGAAAAAACCAAGAATAAAAACTGCTTTGAATATTAATTAATTGTAATAGCATAAATACTGTGGTCTAAAAACACTAGTTAGGAATTTATTTCTGTGTTACATAAATGTGCAGTTACTAAGAAGTGAGTGAGTTTAGTGCCTAGCTTTTTGACCCGGGATTTAGGATTTGTTGTGTATTAAAACAATTTAAGTTTCTTGTGTTTATGAGGCAGATACTTGACTCCCTATTTCAACCGGTAAATACAGAGAGAAGTTCTTTTCCCTGTCATCGTAAGTGCATACCCTGAAGTATGTAAACAATGCATAAATTGACTTTCTCGGACCTTTTTGTTTCATTACAAAATCCCTTGAAACTTTAAACAACAGATTGGCAACCATGTACATATATCCTCTTTATACAGTCTACCTTCTCATGCATGTACATACACACCAGGTGCTAAATGTATCTATGTTGCTAGGTGTTCCCACTGGTGAAACATTCACAGTCATAAACCTTGTTGAAATCTCTATTGCTCTCACGTCTCTTAGTTGAAATCTTTTATCGCATCAGACATCATGCAAATAATTCATCAATGGGAACATAATTACAGTCAGTTTTAGCATTCGTAGTGTTTCTTGTTAAACGTGTTTCTTATGTGCCAGTTCACGGCTGGGCGTCGGGATGGCCAGCATGAGCTCCACGCTCGTCGAGACCGTCTCCATCAACTATGAAGACTTTAACGAGAGCTTCCTCACCTGCGGCACGTGTTTATGTTAGTACACCACTCACATACATACGAAATAAGAGAGTTTACATGTTGAATGACTCGGCAGATGTTCAATTGTTTTAACTGATGTATCAAGAAGAGAACAGTTACATGTGGAAATGAGAGAGCATTGTCTCCCGTTCCGACCACTTGGTCACTGGGCTAAGGAGACCAGAGGTTCTCAAATGGCCGCTTTAGCACAATCATAATAGGACAATAATATGAACCATGTTACAATTCTAAAAGTGGTCACAGACACAGTTGCTACTATGAATTCTCACTTTCTTACCATTTTACGAATTGAAAAGGAATTCATATTATTATCCTATTATGATTCTGCTAAAGGCTATGATTCTGCCATTTTAGACCCCTAGTAGTAGAACAGACAGATAAGACATGTAAACTTGTTTATTGAGTATCTTCATATCATTATTTCTATTACTCTTGCTACTAACACTGTTGCTAGCATGTTTTGTGGTAGGTCTATGTTAAATGTTATCATTAATATTCATTATAGCAGTTAGATACTTGAGCCCTGCTAATCAGTGCCTTATTTCCGTTAATGACTGTATAATCTACTGTAGTCCTTGATGTACATAAGTCATACTGAGCACTACGGCAACTGAAGAGCTAGAAATTATTATTGTAACAATAGCCGGCTATTATAGTTTTATATTGCTAACTAAATGAATACTTAAAATAGTTAAAATTCCTAATGCGTAAAATGGACAATGTAAGAAAAAGAATTAGTATCAATAACAATCATTATTGTTTAAAATTAACATTTACGATATGACCAAAAGCTCTGATTTTTTCCAGGCACTTATGATGGAGGAGAGCACACGCCCAAGCTTCTGCCTTGCTCGCATACAGTCTGCCTCCACTGCCTCACACGAATAGCTGCCTCACAGACCAGAGACGCGGGCAGTTTCCGATGTCCCATCTGCCGCGAGCTCATCACGATACCGCGGGGCGGGGTGGCCGCTCTCCCGCCCTCCTTCCTCGTCAACCAACTGCTCGACTTAATGGCCCGTCAGCGTCGGGAGGTCATACCACAGTGTAGTTCGCATCCAGGCAGAGAACTACTTTTCTGCGAGACTTGTGATTGCGTGTTCTGTAGACATTGCGCCGACGGGCCCCATAGTGACACCCCCTGCGACCACACAGTTGTACCATTCTCCATAGCATTGAAAAGAATGTCAGAAATACTGTTGTACAGAGCGAACGAATGTCTCAGTAAGTTAGGCTCGGCGAGAGACGCAGTGGCTAGTGAGTTGAGACGTCTCGAAGCGGCGGCAACGGCAGCTGACGAAGCGATAGACCGACATTTCGCAGAACTGAAGGCTGCGATCGATAAACGGCACAGCGAATTGAAATCGGCCGCGGCGGCTGCTGCTACTCATAAACGAAAATTGCTTGAAGAACAACTGAAATTGATTGATGCTGAGAAGGCTAAAGTGAGATAACACACGACTCTAATGATGTTATTTAAACCTGTAGATGCAAACTTAACATCCAATAAAACTTTACAGGTCGAAGCCGAATGCTCAGGTCTCCAGCAACAAGTGGAAGTCCGTGAGGTGAGCAGTAGGGCGGCTGCACTGGGTGCCCGATTAGGCGATGCGGCCGCTCTCGCAGAGCCTCGGGAGAACGCCTTCCTTGCCGTAGACTTCGCTCACAACGACGCTCAGCAGAGGTTCGCTGAGTCGCTAGCGGAGTTGGGTAGAGTGAGGACTAGTACCACCTTCCCTGGGCTCTGTACATTGCAGTTAGGTGAGTACAATATACATATGTACCCACTAATAATAATAATTTAACCGTTTAACACACCCTAACTCTGTCGGATCGTAAATGTTTTCTAGGGTTCAACTTGCGAATAAGAAAATGAGATAACGACCTTAAAGTGACTGACCAGTTTACTGGACACTTTGTATGAGCCGTCTTATAAAGGGTTAAGCCGGTTTTAGCCTCATTGCAAGCCAAAGGCAAGCCTTTGTCTTTATCCACAGTAGAAACAGGCATTGATCGCCAATTGTTTATTGCGTGCCGGTAATTTCAGATCATTAGGATTCCAAACGATATTTTCCTTTACCATATGTCAGTGATGTCCATCAACTTAGAAAGTAGTACATAATTTATGCATTCTAGTATTTACGCTGGCAGTTGCCATGCTACTATGTTCGGATCATAGGTAAACAAATGGGTGTGTATGTGCTATTTAATATACAAAATCAATGCGTGTAGCCGTGACCGCGACATAATTTTTTTGGTCATGCGATGTTTGTCAGACTTTGTAGACAACAAGTTAAGCATTTTATAGGATTCCATTTTTACTGTTTACATTGTCTCTGTAGGACCATATCTTTCAAGATCGTCCACCACTGTAAATTCGAACCCGAACGTTGTAAATTTAAGGGATACTACACACGTTCGGCATATTTGATACGGTATTTGTTGAACAACAAAATCGACCCGAAGCAGTTACTACACATAGTAACGACTTCCTTTCGGCTTGTGTCGATCGGAAAACTTTTTAGGCATCTAGATTCGCCTAATCACGTTCAGGTTCATCATTCACAATTCGGGCTATGCCGAGCGACGTTTTCCCGAACAATTGTACCGCCAGCCAGGCTAGTCGCAAGCCTCTAATATTCTCTTTCTTTCTCATTAATAAATTTTTTACGTCCTTTTCTAATGATAATTACTAAAAATCCGATAATAACTTTTAATCTCTCGTTTCCAGAATCAGCATGTGTATGTGGTTTGGAAGTGGTAGTGGTACTCCGTACGGTGGACTACCACGGCGAGGCGCGGTGCACGGGCGGCGACCCCGTCAGTGCGGCCGCGACCATCGACGACGCGCCCCTGCCTTGCACCGTCACCGACCTTGATACTGGGCTCTATAGGTATGATTCTATTTTCTTATGGCAACAGTATTGCCTTGCCAAGATGGCAAATGGTGCCTGTAGAAGTGGCATGGAGGTGGAGGTTGTAGTGGTACTCCACACATTGGACCCGTCAGTATCATCGCTGCGACTATCGATTGCGTGTCCCTGTCTTCCACTGCTACCGACCTTGGTACAGGGGTGTACAAGTATGTAAAGTACGTTATTTTCGCGGGTTGGGCCTGTTTCGCCAACTCTGATTAAGTTTCTGTTAACGTATTTACAGAAAATTACGAATTATTTAAGTTTTATTATAGAAAATAGCTTCTACGATAGCGAATGTCACGCATAAATATACACACGCCAATTTTTATCATAAAGCAAGCTTTTTCAATTTAATTTTCAGTTTCATGACACACTTTGTTTATGATTACTTTACCTTACCTTACCTTAATAGGTAAGGTAACGTAATCCTTAGCTGACATGCAAGTTTCGGGTGTGGCCGTCTAATTTTACAATTAAACTGAACTATAATTCATGAGCTCTCACGGAATGAAGTCGTGTCCTCATTCGGTGAGATTCCATTCTGACAGAAATCCATTTCTATTTCCATTTTGTGAATTAAATCGCGATGAGGCTCTACAAAACGTCGCCCAATATCATCATCATCTGCCTAGCCTGTTCCCAACTATGTTGGGGTCGGGTTCCAGTATAACCGGATGCAGCTGAATACCAGTATTTTACATGGAGCGACTGCCTATCTGACCTCCACAACCCAGTTTGCGCTGGGTAATACGATACTCCTCCTCTTGGTTAGACTGGTTGTGAGGCTTTCTGGACACTGACTACACAGATAGTCAGCACATTTTTCAAGGTTCAAATCACGATTTTCTGACGATGCATACAGAAGATAGATTCGGCCACCTCAAATATCTTATCCAGTTGGGTGGGTGAATTGGGTGATAGTTACAGAACACGTCACTTGCAAGATATCCGATGTGGCTTTCAAAGGCCCATGTGCATTTCATGTGATTCGCATGTATAAATATATTTAATAAGGTAACTACGGGTTTGAAATCAGTGAAAAACTCAACTCATTTATAAATTAAAACTACCTTTTCTTAAATAATTATGCAAATCAATACATCCCTCACTACACTTACTGGAAATATTAAACAAAATGCACGGAAAAGAAAATAATTTATTTGTGTTTATACAGCCACACAGCCAGCTAAATATTGCATAATATTGAGAATTAAGTACGAGATAAATTATCATATTTTTGGATTAATTCTCGTATTCGGGTACACATCTACCAACTTGAATCTTATCATTAAACGGTAATTGCGAAAACTTACTGTTTTTAACTTCTAACAAACACACATTATGAGCGCAAACTTCACAACAGAACACCATTTTTAAGTAAATAAACACAACAAATAATATTTACACTACTGTATGTCTCAAAACGAACTGCTTATAAGTTATAACTTAATAAGATATAAAAAACATTCAAGATTGCATATAAATTGCTTGGCACATGAAACAATATGGCTTCTCTTCTTTAAAAACTAGAAAAATTTAATTCATAATTTGTTAAAAGAAAAAACACTTCCAAATAAAATTTCATTATTGTCATAGATCCTTTATAAAAGCAGTTAGCAAAATTTCACCGGATAATAATAATGACAGTTGACAGCACAGAGTTGTCAATGATTATTTTCCTAACTCCCCAAAAATCAAAGCGAAAAATAAAATTCATGTAGTTTTTAATTATTTTTATAGGGCTTTTGCTATTCCTTACAATTTATCATTTTTTGGACGGTATAAATTCGACAATACCACCCTTCTCTTCTTTTTCTTCTTCTTTTCTTTAATGATCTCTAGCAATCATTAAGGAAACTATCGTGTCTGTGTGTAGTCTGTTTCTCGAATTCCCCGCAATTCGGGAAAATCTCCACAAATTGAGAACCCTGCTCTTCATTCATTAAATCTAGCTAGCCGGCTACATTGACAGGAGTTACGCCCATACGTGTGTGCCGTTCATACTCACGAAAATATGCACCAGTGTGCGTAAATTTATCAATGAGAATTAGGCTGGAAGTATCCTTGCCTGAATAGTGCGTTCAGAGCGTCGTAGTACCTATAGTATAGTGTGAGTTACGTCACACGGACGCGACAAGTTGCTATAAGTGTTACAACAGGAGTTTTAACTTTTTTTTAATATTTTGTTTTATATTATTACATAGTTATAATAAATGCAATTGGCGTTGTTGATAGGGTAGGCTAGGCCTAATTGCCTTTATGGACAGCACGCCCCTGCCGATCTTATGTGCGCCGGCAGAAGGGTGCAAGGGGGTGCACTGCAACCCCTGTCGGAAAAGAAGATACATAGAAAAGAATAAGATTTTTTTTTAATCAAGTTACTGTGTGATTGAAAACTTAAGGCGTCTAGGTTGCTGTCCAAATTTGTTCATCACCTTATCAATAAAGTTAATTGTCCACCTCTACTCCTTTCCTATGAACACTGGGCATGAACGGGCCACTTAGCCTCGCGTCTCCCATCTTCAGAGCCGTAGGCAGGGAGGTGGTTACCATAGAGAAACTAATGTATCCGAAGCGGAAAGGAAAAACTTTCGAGCTCGCTTCGCTCGCTCGTACTTACCCTTAGCCTTATTATCCGAAAATATCCTAATATATTCGAGCGCGTTCAGACATGGACTTTGCACTTATAAGTTTTTCTTTATAAACAGGCAGAATTATCCCTATTTATATAATAAAGGACAAATGAAAACCTATCAAATTCGAGGTGGGTGCCAAAATTTCAAACTCGCTACGTTCACTCTTCGCTCGTTCTTCTTTGAATCCTATTTTTTTTTTGCCATTGATCGGCTTTTCTGCATAAATTGACAAAATTACTCCTTTAATCTATCATATCTTAGGTGGAGTGCAAAAAATTTCGAGCTGTAAAAAAATCTGCCGGCGGCCATGACCGACCTCATCTAATTTTAAAACATAATTTATTATGTTGTGTAAAAGTGTGAAATAAATATCATTTCTAACTGATACTTGAAAATATTTCCAGAATCACAATGCGTCCGTGGAACGCGGGCGCACTATGCGTGCGCGTGCTGGTGTTCGCGCGCGGCGTGCGCGACTCGCCGCTGCGCGCGCACATCGCGGCCACGGCGGCGCCGCTGCTGGTGTGGGGCTCCAGGGGCACCGGGAAGGAGCAGCTCAGTCAGCCTGTCGCGTTAGCCAGGTATAAACATAGTGTTTATTTTTCTTATGTCGTAGTAAGTAGGTACTGTGATATACCTCAAAATTATGTACTAACGATCGACCACTTTTCACCCTTATGCTCTGAGTAATAAGGTTCAAAAGTGGTCGACCGTCAGTGAGCACGGTAATACCTACGGCTACGCATTTACACATCTTATTCCCTCGAGCAAAATATAATATTCCAAGAAGGAAGTTGGGAACATCAGGTTTACCGGTGTCTTTGTCTACTAGTGGAGACGGTGTGTATAAGCTTGAGATTGTTTTAAAAACAAATCAAACATCATTGACCCATTAGTATGAAACTGCTTATATATCGTGGTTCAGAACTTGAGAATAAGGCGATACAACACTGTATTACGTCGCATTTCTCAAATTATAATTTTAATAAACTGAGGTAACATTATCATTTGCAGATGTCCGAAGCGACGGGAGATCTACGTCCTCGACGCAGGCAATTCGCGAGTGAAAGTGTTGGACGACGAGACGTTCGCATTTAAAACTCATATCGTTAACGAAGGTATGCTTAATCCCTAGTCCCAAAACTTCAGGTATTTATTTTATGGGCACCGCATGCCCCATAAACATATTAGGTGTGCCATAATCACGGTACTATAAAATTAAGGTCTAATTAACTATAATTAACAAGTAAATTAACATAACGTGATTGGATATAAAAGTAACATAAACAGTAAAATTAAAATCAATGAAACATAACAAACAGAGACACAACAAAACAGAAAAAAAACATTACAAATTTTTGTCAAAGGACAGCAAACAAAGGAAATCCCACCTTAATTTCCAAGCAAAAAGGTTGTATTCTAGTTGTTCTATGAAATTTGACTTGTGTTCTCTCAAAAAATAAGGTTTTTTTGAGGGAACACACATTTATTTACTAGTAGTAAATAAATTTCATATTTGATTGCGTAAATGACCCCAGTCATCTGTGCTAATGTTCCAGGTTTGGCAGGCCGGAGTTGTACAGGAATAGCGGTGACTGCTGAAGGTATTGTGGCCGTCAACTGGCGGACAAGAACTCTCACTGAGGTCAGTCAATTAATGTTTAAATCATGATCACTGTTTCAATAAAACTACTCCTAGAGTAAACTTATTCTGTCACTTACGGGATATCTTCCGTGATTCCGTGAAATATCGGGAGCTCAAAATAATGAATAATCACGGAAGATATCCCGTAAGTGACAGAATAAGTTTAGTTGTAAACCGTGAAAGCTTAAAACAGTACTCCAAGAGTATCTCACAGTTCTTAGTAAAAGTTCACAAGTGACTTAGCCGCGATGGGTTTCTTGTTCTATACTTCTTAGTTGACACACTTGCAGTGGCTAAGATTCCAAACAACTCGATTCCTACCGGATTCCCTTTGAAAAATGGCACGGTCAGTATTCTATAGACAAATAATATAATCACACTATAGATAGCTACTCCGACATACCTCTTACAAAAATTGAACCGTCGCTACTGCACACTTGAGTTGATATTGGCGTTGACCATAATTATTATGTTTTGCATTTGCAAACACTAATCAATCAATCAACAATGTGAATGGATGTTGACTGACAGACCTTAATCGCATATCAAATTATAATTTCATACATAATGCATTTACGGCGGCCATACCTGTCTAGCGACAATCTCAACCTATTTTTCAGTTATCTACACTCCCACATTTTTTCTTATTTACTACAGGTGACAGCAGACGGCACAACACTCCGCACGATTCGTTCAGAGCGTCTCGTGGAGCCCGTGTGTGTGGCGGCCGACGTGGTCACAAGACGTCTGGCAGTCGCGGACAACGGCGCTAGAGCCGTATTCCTGTTCGACAGCCACGGGAATATTGAGAGAGAGGTATTGTGGTACCTAGTCATAGTTTTAATCTGCTCTTTGATCATTGATTGAGCAGTGCTTGCTAACGAAGTATAATAAGAAGATAAAACACTATATGGAATACCGACCTGACCCGGCCTGGCCTGACCTTTACACAAATTATTTACATTTTTAAATATTCCTTAAAAAACAATATAAAAAACATTTAAAAATATAAAAAATTGTAGCCCACCGGTATCGGGAACAGGGTCCAAGCTACCGGCGGTCAGTGCTCCAGAGAGAGGAACCTCCTAACAATACGAGCCGTGTCCAGAAGTACCGCTTTTTGAATCAAGCCCTTGATCCAGCTGCCTAACGAGAGCCTCCTCAGGTATTGGTCGAGGCTCTTGGCAATTAAGCCATGGGCTGATACGACTATCGGCACAATGATCGCCGAGTCCACATCCCACATGTCGACAACCTCGCGAGCCAAGTCAAGATACTTTATTTTACTTATTATTACTAAATAAAATTAACGCGTAGCGTAGGTGTTAGTATATTCAGCTATTTGCAGTCCACTTCTGGACTTAGGCCTTCAAATTACACGTTATTTAGCTCCATCTGTGGCTACGTCTGTGTAGCCTATATGGCAAGTACAGTCGAATTGGCAGATTTACGCTTAATGCGGAGGGAGATCATAAATATACATGATTTGGGACTAATTCCCGTATTATATTATTTACAGGTAGGCAACGGAGAGTTGGGTTTAGTGGGGGGTCTCGCCTTGTCAGAAGACTTGCTCATCATAGCAGATGTCGCCGTCAGAGTGTACGACATCGAAGGGAATCTCAAAAATGTGTTTGCACCAGTGCCTAAAGGTAAACATAAATAATTCGCATTTTTATAACATTTCATTATTATTTCCTTTATTTATTTTCTTACTTACTAGTTACATTTTTAAATATTTCTTAACAAAAACCATATAAAAAAAACATTTAAAAATATAAAAAATAGTAGCCCACCGGTATCGGGAACAGGGTCCAAGCTACCGGCGGTCAGGGCTCCAGAGAGAGGAACATTTCATTTATTATTATTTTATTATAGAAGTGTAAGTACCTAGTTGATTCGAGTTCGATCTTGATATCTTCCCTCACAGACCTCTGGTGTATTTTATGGTCTATAACTTACAGTGGCGTGCAGTGGTTCTCCACGGGCAGTAGGCCATGCAAACAGATACCCAAAAAAAAAAATATGATTTACAATATAATTATGTAAAAAAAAACATTGAAAATAAAAGTTATAAATACAAGAACTCACCACATTATTCAAGGTTTAAATCACGATTTTCTGACGATGCAAACAGAAGTAATATTTAACTATGGGTTAGAAATCAGTGAAAAAATCAACTCATTTATAAATTAAATCTACGCCCCTATGTTTTTTAAAATAATTATGCAAATCAATACATCCTTCACTCCACTTACTAGTATTAAACAAAATGCACGGAAAACAAAATAATTATTTTTATAGCCACACAGCCAGCTAAATATTGCATAATTTTAAGGATTGCAATGACGAATGCGAGATGAATTATCATATTTTTGGATTAATTCTCGTAATTCGGGTACAAATCTACCAACTTGAATTTGATCTTATCATTAAACGATAATTGCGAAAACTTTTCTGCTTTTTACTTCTAACAACACACATTATCAGCGCAAACTTCACAACATAACACCATTTTTATGTAAATAAATAAATAATAAACACAACAAATAATATTTACACTACTGTATGTCTCAAAACGAATTACTTATAAGTTACAACTTAGTAAGATATAAAAACATTCAAGATCGCATATAAATTACTTGTCACAAGTCATAATTTATAAGTCGTAATTTGTTAAAAGAAAAACACTACCAAATAAAATTGCATCATTGTCATACCGTAACCCTTTACAAGAGCGGTTACCAAAAATTTTGTCGGATAATAATAATGACAGTTGACAGAGCACAGAGTTGTCAATACTTATTTTCCTAACTCCCCAAAAATCTAAGCAAAAAATAAAATTCATGTAGTTTTTAATTATTTTTATAGTTAAATAATAATGTAATTAATTTATATATATTTTTTAAAGGTATAAATTCGACAATACCACCCTGTTTTTTTAATTGTCTCTAGTAGTCATTAAGGAAAATATCGTGTCTGTGTGTAGTCTGTTTCTCGAATTCCCCGCAATTCAGGGAAATCTCCACAAACTGGGAACCCTGCTCTTCATTCATTAAATTTAGCTAGCCAATCACAGCACACGGTGACCGGCTGCATTGGCAGGAGTTACGCCCATAATCTATACGTGTGTGCCGTTCATACACACGAAAATATGCAACAGTGTGCGTAAATTTATCAATGAAAAGTCCAGTGGAAACGTTCTTGTCTGATTAGTGCGTCCAGAGCGTCGTAGTACTTTTAGTATAGTGTGAGTTACGACACACGGACGCGACAAGTTGCTATAAGTGTTATAACAGGAGTTTTAACATTTTTTTAAATATTTTGTATTATTTTATTACATAGTTATAATAAATGCTTTTGGCGCTGTTGGTAGGGTAGGTTAGGCCTAATTGCCTCTATGGACGGCACGCCCCTGATAACTTACAGTGCTTTCACAGCAATTTTACATCTGGTTTTGAATCATTGTGAAAATTATACTGATTTTTGTTTCTGTTGTTATAAAGTTGCAAGTCGGGTGACTGCCGTCAGAGATAAACTAACAGTCAAACGACTGTACCTATTACGCAGGTCGCGGCGGCTACGGCGGCGTGGCGCTGGAGTGCGGCGCGGACGGCGCGCGGCGCGTGGTGTGCACGCGCTCGGTGCGCGGGCGGCCGGCGCTGCTGGTGCTGGAGGCGCGCGGCGGGCGCGTGCTGGCGCTGTCGGAGCTGGCCGAGCGCAAGCCGCGCCGCGTGGCGGGCCTGGCGCTGCTGCCGGACAGGCGCGCGCTGCTGGCCGACCTGGCGGCCGACTGTCTGAGGTTGCACACTTACTGGTGAACCCTGCTATACAGTTGAGGGTGAGAGTCTTTCTTTTGTCTGTGCCTTCGCAAAAACATGAAAATCTCTATTTGTCTCGCTACTCTTAGTTGAATCTTCATCTCTATCTGACAAATCTTTATGCAAATGTTTTGTGTAAATGCACAGTGAGCAATAAGCGCGCCGCCTAATAATGTAAATGCATTAAAAAAAAATCCAAAAATCCTATTATTTCATATTGTGAGAATTTGCACAAACAATATATTCCATGCGGTAATTGAACAAAAACTATAATCTAGTCCTAGTTCAACAATAAATCTTTATTTACTTATTACTCGCCTATCACGTCATTAGAGGTATTTTCTATAGACCTTGACGAATAGTGGCTAAAGTAACAACTGATTGTTACGGACCACTTACACATTATAAGCGTAGAAATTATTGACTAATTCTTAAGAATAAAATATAAATAATCCCACATCAAGTTTCCAACTAAACTAGGCCAAAGTTTTCTTAAAAAACGACAAGTAACTTACGTTTAAATCTGATCGTTATATTTGCAGGTGTCGCGTTCAGAGAGAGGGAAGCAGAGCGCTGGAGAGCGCATCGTAACGAATTTCATGCTAGTCCAATATTATAACGAAGAATCGAACAGTTGGCCATATCCACGGACTGCGAGGGGGAGATACTTGCACCAAAGTCTTTAGTCGGCCGCGCGACGGCCACTGCGTTATTCAATGCTATATTTTTAGTACTTACAGTATTTATTTCGTATTAAGTTGATTAAGTTATTTTCTAAAACTTTTACTTTGTCGATTTTAGTTCGGCGCTTATACGGAATTTGACAATATTATGACTGATTTTGATTTTTATGTATTTTTCGTTTTACTTACTTTGCGCCAGCTATGCGGGCGTCGAATCGTGGCGTCTATAATAATGTTAAATATATTATGCACTCTGTGTTTAAGTGTAACTGGATGATCCACCGTACAATCGGCGATATTTTTGAATTAGTATTTAAATCTTGTCAATGACATAATCACTTTATTTATTTTAGTGCATTAAAAAATGTTGTTGGCGATTCTAACTTCGCTTTAACTAGTCGTAAGACGAGCGCATTTATTTTAAAACTAATAAAGTTAGTGTTCGATATCACTTCTCATCGAGGACCTGAAAAATCTCACACATTATTATGAATAACGACAATATATATGATAAAGTATGTATTTAGGGTATTCCTCGTATGCCTATCCTAACAACTAATACAAACTAGATGATTAAAATAAAAGGGAAATAATTCTAAATCAGTTGTTCGCGTTACATATCCAGTAGCCTTGTTTGATACGCTTAGTGATAGTGCACTGTTATTAGTTGGAGGTGTCGATGGGGTGCTGGCGTCACACACGACCGACAGTCCTGTAGCCTACTCTCTAAGTCTGCGGCCAGACTTGACTTACGATTAGCGTCCGACTGCAAATTCCACGGAATCGGCGACAGCGACCGCCTAGGCGTCGTGCTATGTGGTAGATTCTCCTAACAGAGCTACAACATACATATAAAACCGTTTTTTTTTAAATCTTCATTCGGAACTGCGTACAGATAGATCATCAGTCTATATTTCTGTAATCAGTCAGCTTAGTAGGTTATATCTGGCCCCACCTTAATAACTACCTTTGGTATGTTTTAACAATATACAGTTAGTATGAAATAGCTACATATGTGATCATTTAAAACTAAGAAATCGTATTATTAGTAACTTCAAGACTCTATTTTGCATACAACGTTTAAAACTCAAGATCTTTATTGCCTACTAAATTAATTGTTTTTGTAATATTCTCGAAGACTCGCTGCCATATTTTTGATTAATGATTAAAAAATGAATATAATCGTGTATGCTATTAGAAACTTGCGAACAAAATAGCGTTTATTTAATTCTTAGCACGTTACGTTCGAACTGAATTTGTAGTAAAAAAAAATATCATCTTTATGGATTGCTCAATAAAAAATAATAACATCATATCATGCGGTCGAAGCAAGTTCAGTCATAAAGTTAACTAAAAAAACATGAGGACTAAAATCACCCTTATTTATTCAAATTATACTAGTTTAAGTAAATTTCTCTTCGCTATAGTTTAGTGACGTTGACTGTTTATTCAAGCTATCGTTATTTCGTATCAACTTTAAAATCTTATAAAATACAAGGTGTAAACGGACCCTTCACGAAGCCGTCAACCAAGCATTCTGTACATCAAACTAAGTAGCTGCATGCAAAAAATATTGCTGGGAAACGATATTTTTTGAGGTGTGAAAAATCTTGTTTTATGGTAGGACTCAATGTAACACACTCAAATCATTGTGCTGATGGATGCATTGAATAGTACGGGGGTCGTGGAGGTATTTAAAGTTATAAAATTAAAAACTTGTATTAAAAAAAAAACTAGTGAAAAAGTTAGAATTTTGACCCCCAATATCTCCGTAACTAGAAAGTTCCCAGGTATGGTCTAGAACAAAACAATGATCGCAATGACGGGCAGAACAAGTGCCTTTCGGCTTCGTCAAGGGTACTTTTATATCCATTATATCTCATTGTAAGTTGGTCTTTATGTAATGTATAACTTATGATATTAGGATGTTGAATGAGTGACTTACTTGGACCAGGATGAATGCCATCTGTGTTAATTTTAGATTTCCTGATAGGAAATATGTACGTCTGTTAAAATCGTTAAGTATTTTAGAACGGTATAAGTAACGCCCGAAATAAATAATGTATTTATCGACTACTTGTGATTCACCCTATCAAAGACTCAAGCCTAAATTTATAAACGTTGCTTAGGAAGTAGATATGTTCCCGTCTCTTGTTCGCAGTTATAGTTTTGTAGTTGTGTGACAGTGACAAGAATAACGCATCTATTTTCGGCCGTTTATAGGAACAAGATTGGGATAGAAATGCATTATTAATTCCGGGCGTAAAATACTGCAATCGTATTCACTGAATTTATCAAACTTCCATCCAAATTATTACTCTATGTTCCTGCAAATACCTAAATTGATCTCTTATCGTCATACAATAAATACTAAAAGATGTTTTACTAAAGTATTCATTACATTACACGTCCCCAGCACCAACACCATGCAACAACACCATGAATTCAAATGACAAATAATAGCTATATAACGGTATTATCATGACAAATTACTGTATATAACTAAAGTCTGTTATTAGTACTTCTACTTGCACAATACATACATATTCTGTATTGTTTTAACACCGCTATGATGACGTCACCGTAATTTTAACAACGGAATCTCATTAAAAACGTAATTTTTCATGTGAAATGTAATCAAGGCCTGACATTAACATAACAATATGTATAAAGAAATAATATTTAATCAACAACAGAACTGCTTTAACTCGTTATTAATATAACCTTATGTAACTTATCAAACATTGACTCAGAATTAATATTTCATGTTAAAATTTAAATACTTGCAGAATAAGAATTATTATTTCATGTTAAAATTTAAATACTTGCTTTATTTAAAAACTACCGATTTGTTTGATGGCGTCTATAATTTTATGGAAGATGATTCATTGTGGCAATGCTATGCTGTAAAGGTAGCCTTACTTCATTAAAAGAAAGCTCACTAAATCTACACGAAATTATATTTTATATGTGAGGCATTTTTCTTGTTATGGTGTATGCTAAGTTATGGTAATGTGACGGACACCGGCAAACGGAATTGTGCAGTACGGTTAGGTCTAGTTTGGTTTAAATACGAACGTGTTTTTCTATATCATACAACGCCAGTTAAAACTAAGAAGTAACTGAAGGGTTTCTCAAGCGCTTTAAGCAATGTATTTAAACAGCCGTATCGATGCCATTTTCCAACATATTATTGCTAAAGAAACCATAGTTAAGAGAATTAGCATGTGCGTGAAGTTAAAACGTGATTGGCATGTATAATTTAGAAATGCTCGTATGTGGTTTAGAAGAATTGCTGGAGAACATGATGTTGGAAAAGTACAGTTTGCGCGTATGCGTATTTACATGATAATATTGTCTGGAGAGTTTGGTTTTACTCTAGTTTTATTTAAATGTTTTGGGTCGAAAGTAAACCCAGCATGGGTTTGGGTGGTTTAGGGTTCGTTTCCACCAAGCGGAAAAATCCTTACGTACCTTTTTTGATATCACCGAATATAGGACTGTATTAGTATTGCCTTTAAGTATACAATTCGAGGATGTGCTCGAAGATGCGCGAGCGCCCAAGTGCGCGGGGATTTATCTGCTTGTTTTCCACGGACACGGTCATGAAAAATGAAATCTTTTAAGGAAAAGATCACATTTTTCATTTCACATCAATGCTAAGGTGTTATAGTTATGTTCTGAAGTTCAATTCTAAATGCAGGCCCAGTATTTGCGAAGTAAACTAAGCTTATTACGCGCCAAAATTGAGGAACGTAACCATCTCCTAGAACAGGAGTGTATCTCAAAATAATTCCGTTGATATGACTTTATTAAAGTTAATTTAGAATGCCATAATTAGTAGGAAGTGTACACCCAGATTATTGTCCTCAATCATATAATGTTACACAGCAGACTCCTAATTGTGGCTGTCATGTTCTCATCGAGTTCTCGAATATTATGCTATTTAATAAACCGCTTATTTCTTACACAACACATACATAATATGATTGTTTAGTTATTCGTCTATACTTGGATGAATGACGTAGGTATTTATAAAGTTCCTTTAAGTTCATCATCTCCACAATTGCATAACGTTATGGGCTATAATTGTATGCAATCCTATATTTACATTTGACACAATCGTTGTTTATTTTAATGCACTATATTATAGCATCTATTCATACGCTGTTTGTTCATATACCCGCTGTTTACACAAAATACTGTTATTGCGGTTACCAGTCTTATATAAAATTTATCTCATTGAATAGTTAACGATTCTAAACTAAGGTACATGTATTGTTTGTATGTTGTATTGTATTACGTTGTCTGCTTGTGTTGTCGTGAACAATTTCAGCTTTAAAAATTTAGAATCCGAATTACTTTTAGTGTTAAAAACTGTTACATACATACATTCTGTCGTCACAACTCGCTTACACTGCCTTTATTTTGTTGAGAGCATTTAACAATAAACTATCTATGAAATCTACATATATCTGCTTACCCTTCTTAAAGTTAATCACGATCAGTACAGTATCTCTATAGATAGTTATTTGAATAGGACAGTTCAACAGCAGATTGGTACAAAATAATAATAAATAGATACGATATGTAATTATTTTTTGCATTAGATGTAAACTGTTCAAATGAAAAGTAGTGAAGAAGTGTTCTATTGTTTTAAAAGATGAATAAATCTATTTTGGCACCAGATCGACTATTTTCAGACAAAATTGATGGAATTGATAGAGGACTCATTTATTGATTGTATGTACGCCTAAAAGCTAAAGTATATTTATTTATCAGAAGCTGTGAATCTGTACTTAAATTATAATCACAGAGTATCTCAGTGTAATGTCGATAACGTCACTTTTGTGCAAAACACAATAAAGTTAAATTAAAAACATTAAAACGTCTTTTTATTATATTATAAATACACCACGTCAAGTCACTCCAACCGTTTACCAACTAAGATCGCAATTCGAATCTTGCGTAATTACGTATTAATATTGTTTTAACAGGTTGAGTGAACGATAGAGTGCGGGACAAGGCAATTTATAGTGCAAAGAGTTGGTATGTCTGCCGGATGCCGGAAAAGATGTGGGCCCGCATATCACAAAACTGGAGCTCTGAGAGAGTTAAGACGGGGTCGTGGCAGACCGAGAAGATGGCGGGACGCCTTGGATGGCTTTCTCGTTAATTGGCGAGAAGAGGCAACATCGAGAAAAGTGGAAGGAATGGGGGGAGGCCTTCGCCCAGGAGTAGGCCAATTCAGGTTAAAAAAAATAAAAAATTGGTTACACAGTATTAAGTTTCAAGCACGTGTTATTTTATCTTTAGGGAAGAACTAGCTAGTGTACCATTTAAATAATAACCATTTTAGAAAGTTAGCCAGATGTTAGAAACTCTTTGTAGTTTGGGAACTTTTGTATTTGTTCATTGCCGAGGGTCGTCGTAAAATTCATTGTTTTATTATTTTCTTTAAATGTTTCTAAGTAGTAGTATTAAGAATGGTATTGTCTGCACGCATTGATAAAAATATGCATAATATTTTACTTTGTAATAGTTCGTAGTAACTAATTGTTAATGCGCCCATTGTTACCGCACTAAATGTATCTTTTATGGTTTCAAATAAACAATAGCGTAGCGAGTACTGCTGCTCAGACCCAAAGTGTGGGAATTATGAGGCGAAACTGACGTCATTGGGCACCAAAAAAGGGCCTGGTTTGTCCAAAACAGGAAGGACACCCGATGACGTTATCACCCTCCTCCAGGAGAGCAGTAGAGAAACAAAAAAAACAAACAGGGAGGACTTCCGATTTACAGCTCGGCCAAGACGCTGAGTTAAAGAGTTCGATCGAACCAGTTCAGATACAGATCTGGCACAAGACAGTAGGCTTCAGTACTCGCTACCTTTGACAGTGGAATATAGTGTTCTTAACCTCCGCCGATCTTCACTGTGACTGGTGTCCAGACCGAATTTCACCAATCCAGCAAACTGTGCAACCCATCAATAAAGATAGCAAACAGATGTATCAATACAACAAATTAAGACCTTTCTTTTGATGCATCATTCGCCTATCTGCATTATTTAGTTTCTGTGTAATCACAGGCGATGACTACGGCAAGTGGCGGTTCTAGCGGCCAACTATTTTTGATCATAGCGTCTTAGTTTTTTTCAACAAATTCAGGAAAAGAGATGTGTATAGTAACAAATTATCGCTAATTCCTGGCAAAGTTACATCATTTTGAGTTGGCCGCGCGGTTGAAATGGACTTCTCATATCAATTTACGAACCCACACGTACCATAGCGAGCGTACCAATGGCTACTGAGCTAGTCGCGTTGTTTTTCAAGTTTCTCTGCAAGGTATCCGTGTGTTATACTAATTTACAACTTTCTCCATTCTTAAAACGGTTGAATGTTATACTTAACTAGTTGCACCCGGCTTGCGTTGCAATGTACATTTTCCTACTACCTACCTAAGAACCTTCTCCTGACAGTAACAAACAGAATAAAAAAAAGAATTAGCGAAATTGGTCCAGCCGTTCATGCGTGATGCCGTGACCAAGGGAAATAGGGATTCATTTTTATATATAATATAGATATAGATAACGTATACTGCGCAGTAGTAACACAGTTTGTGCTTTACTGAACTAAAAAAAATGGGCGCACATGACGGAACCGAAGAAATTGCATTTACGCCAAATATCGTTAAAGCCATTGTTCTATTGTGTGCGCGTACGATTAAGTTGCTGTGACCTCTTCTGTGTCCACACACATGCGTTTGTGCGAATATTAATTTGGGTGAAATAATAATCTAGTTGAATTTCTAAAACACACTGTAGGTATATGGGCGTTAAGATCAATTACTTTGACAACGGATTTCTCATGCATTGTGGGTGAGTTTACAGACAAAGTTCTCACGGACAAACATCTTCCATACAAATATTTATGCGGAAATCGAACCCGCGACACCTAGCGCAGACACCAATCGTTTAGATGTGCTAAGCCGCCAACCTTGACGTCTTAACAATTAAATTGTGAGTTAACGTTATTATTTATTAGTTAGAACTCGGCTTACGAGAGTTGTATATTCTTGTTCTGGACGTTTTATATTGTTTAGAGAAAAAAAAAAAAAACATTTAAAAACATATAATTTTATTGACAAATTAAATATGTATGACTAAATGCAGAGAGATTATCACTGGGAGAGAACACTAAACATTGCACTAAAATGTGTGCAAGAAATATTGTATAAAAATAACCTTACTCAGTTCCTTGACTTAATTGTAATATCGACTCGCATGCAGGGGCCGCGTCACTCATGGGCCGCGATCAATCAATAACAATATAATTTGTACGTGTTTACGTAAAGACACTGAACTATGACGTTGTGAAAACCGACCCTGGCTTTACTTGAAAATGTTAACACTTCAGGAATTGCGACGCAGCTCTGAACATCCACCAAATAACATTACTGATGATTTTTTTTATTTGCCAAAATACGCAAAAGTAAAGAGTACATTAATGCCATAAATTGCAAAATTTGTATTGTAAATGATTTTCAATGTATGCAATATTTGGTAAGGGGTAATTTCGGTAGATCGGGTATTGAATTTTCAATTTTATTTCATGCGACATAGTGATTGAAGATTCCTGAAGTATTAAAACTAGTAAGCGATTGGATGATTTGGTACATGAGAAGGAACACTGCAAGGACGAACTTGTGTAAAGTGCTTATGATAAGGAACCATTTCTTAGGAGCTTTAATATTTCTGTAACGTGTAAAACTAAAAAAACGCTGTCTTGGGCTGTTACGTTATATAATGTTTATCATATTAAGTAGAGGTCTTACAATAGCAGTAATAATTATAATTGACATGCAAATTACCACTGCTGTTACTCGATTTTCACGTAATAGACATTATTTGTTCAGTCATGCAATACATCCAACGTTCTACAAATTCGTATTTATTAATCCATATAATTTTGAGGAATACTTTTGGACCGAGATCAACAATAAAACAATGTCAATGGTGACCAAATAATATGATTATCAACTTACGTCATTATATTCCTAAAAATATTATCGTCAGAGTTGCCAGATTTTAACTTAATCCCCTTAAAAAGCAACAAGGAAAAATTTTTTTCTTTTAATATTTTATCAATCATTAAATAAACTAATCCAATTCTAAACCGAGATAAACCTCCGTGTACGTATGTTCTGGCAACACTGACAATGACACAAATGTATACGTAATTATAAAAATATTATATCAAAGTAAATGCAGTTCGACAAGATTGTCTTAACGTAGGGAACAGATAGATGGCGCTATTTTCCGAATTTCGCGAGGGCCTCTTTGCATTCCTGGATAGTCTTTTTCTGTCGTTCTACAGTCGCCGAGGTTTGCTTGGACCCTTGCAGCCTGATGCAGCTTTGTATGGTGGTGAAGTACCCACACACATTGTGCAGCACTCGCACAGCGCGGTCGCCGCAAACAAACAAGTATTTTCCGCTTGCGTCAAATTTCATGTAGTTTATTAATCCTGAAACAATAACAAGGAAAAAATAAGCTTAACTTCGTATGGTACGGGCTAATTTTGATAAATAGCCGTTATCCTTATCACAATTCGTGCATTTATAGACGCTTTAAGTACAAGTGATCGATAACGATACCTTGAATCGCCTATTCAATAATTCACGGCCTCCTGTAGCCTCGCAGCCGAGTTAAAAATACATAAGTTTCACGTCCATTAAAACCGAAGAGTAAAGGCCCAACTTTTGTTAATGTTTCGTTATTTTTGCCATATAATTGATAATGTTTTATGACTTAGTCAATCGATTGTAGTAAAATCAGCAATAGTAAATAAAACCTACTTATGTCATCGGCCAACATTCGAAGGTCTCCTAGATTTTTAAATGAGCTGTATTTGGAAACTCCATATTTGAAATTCCCGTGAAAACAGAATATTATAAGGTAAATCAACATGAGCTTGTATAACAAGAACTTTGTTGTTTTTTTTTTCGTGACGGTCCACGGTAGTCGCCAAGGTCTCAGCATTATTCAAATGACATGACGACAACATAATCGTATCATTTTATAGTTCGACTACTGTCTCTAGAGGCTCTAATGTTTCCGTTATGTCGACACAATTACACGCGGTTTAATAATTGCATCATAAATTAACAATTAGTAACAACAGAGGAGAAAAACTAACGTAAAGGAAATGAATAAAAACAAATTACACCAGTAAGCCCATAGCGATGGGCCATCCCTAGTGACATAAAAATGTTTCATTTTCAATGGACCATAATAAATGACCTTTTAAGTATTTATTCAGAGTTTCCTGTTAACGTAGACAACCAATGGGAATTCCGAGCAAAATCATTTTCCCCGATATTTTGTTCACTCCGACACTAAGTTAGAAACATCGCTATATCTCTCTACCTTCGGAAACAAGCTTCCTTCAATTATATCGATCCGTTTTCTTAAGTTATGAATATTTTACGTAACTTCGAAACAAACTTTTACTTGGCCAGTAAAAGTAAGTCTTGGGTAGTACCTGTTTCTTTTGTATATTGAATGTCACAGTGGTTGGAAATTTTCTTCCTGAACACGATATCGAAATCGAACCAATATCCCTAGCAATTGAGAATAGTCAACGAACTGGGCAAAAACCAAAGTTAAAACAAGAATAAACTTACCCGAGTAAACATTTTCCACGGTGTCGTAAAGTTTCCCAGTGTAGGTGTCGTAGAACTCCACGGAGGAATCCACAGAGACCGCCAGTACTTCGGCGTTGGGCGAGAGGGCGATGCGCGGAGGGTTGGCTGTCTGTCCGTATGTGCCCGTCTCGAGGACGTGCGGGGACTCTCCTCGAGTGTACTCGACTGGAACATAAACATATGTTGTGTTAAATAAGTTGTATATGGTATAAGTGTTCAAGTGAAATAAGACGAAGAGAGTAGATATGGCGGATAAGGACAAATCTGGGTAAAAAAAAAACAATGTCATAGATGAAGTCCCTATTATATATAAAAGAAAGTAGTAACTAATGAATATAGATGAAACCTTAGGGAACATGAAAGTAACAACAGCATCAAAGACGAAAGGTGTCGAAAGAAAAGGAGTTGAACAACTTTATCTATTCTTGAAACCTCGAAGCTTCTAGATTTGCTTAGAACTTGCATAAATTCTTAAATGCAAACACGCTCAATTTACTAACAGATAAATTCAGATTAAATTAAAATAAACATGTTATTAAAGAACTTCTATTGATCTAAAAATTCTATTAGCCGATGTTATTGCAAATATTGTGATGTCCGAAGAATTATTGATCATTATTTTTATAAATATTCTAATACCGTTAATTTCGTACGTCACATTAAGGCCTGAGAACACATTTTGATGCTATATACAGATAAAAAAACTCGACTTTAAATATATTGGAGTCATCAGTATGTTTAACTAGTTACTCGAAATGGGTTTGCCGCAACACGTTTTCCTATACGGCATTATAAACGAGTTATAAAATTTAAATAAGCCGTATGAAACATCTCGGCTTTACTATGAATTGAAACAAGGTCTGGTGTAGTGTGGGACTGACCCATATGACGTGTCTGTGCGCCATTTGTAATTCCCAGCAATCACGTAGTAAACACACTATGATAGCCATAGACAATGTTTTCCACAATTCCCAATAGCGTCAGTCATTTGATTTAATTATTTTGTCCACATATAACGCGCCTGTAATCCCCGAAACCCACATTTCGTCAGTTATGTTGAAGTCCCATGTAATAAGGGGCGAGACTATAGCCTTCAATTAGGCACAATTCTAGATTCCGTGGCTCATTCCGAGATTTTTTTGAAAAAAGAAAACTAATAACACTGCCCGACCTGGGAAATGAACCCAGGACCTCATACTCGGCAGACGCGCTTACTAGCACTAGACCAACGAGGCAGACACTTTCATTAATTAATTTTCTCCATGCTTGCTAAATTTTTAAGATGATACAGGAAAAAAAAGGAAGCAATCAACGAAGCGGGTTCAATGTTTAATGGCAGCCGTGACCCATCCATGACCTATGTCAACGTTATGTGCGCATGCAAATAAAATTACGTAATAAAACCCTACACGGTGCTAGGACTATAAAACCGACCGATTTACTGAATTCTCTAGTACAACTTTCCTTGAAAGAAAATATAAACGTTGGTATTGCACACATTTAAGATTTTTATTAAATATTAGATTGCATATCTTGTGTTAATAAAATCTTAAATTCACTCTTTAACAGCTAACACAGCCTGAACCGCTGGGTCCAGGAACTTGAAATTTTGGCCCAAGAGTTTCTTATATAACGAAGGTGAGTACTAAGAAAGGATTTTTGAAAATTCATCCCCATAGGGAGTTTAATAGGGGAATATAGTTTTAGATTTTGGCCGATTTGAAATTTCATAGAGCGCACGGCTTGTTACTTTTATATCATTGTGTGAAAGTGACACATCATTATGTATTGTGTCGTATTACATAACATCACGCCTGTAATCCCCGAAGGGTTAGGCAGAGGTGTACCCTAATAGTACACCCACATTTCGCCAGTTATGTTTTTTAAGTCCCATGTAATAGGGGGCGCGCCTATTGCCATAAACCGGGCACAAATCCAGACTCCGTGGCTGCTATTGAGAAATTCCTGATGGAAAAACTTCATAACAGTTTGCCCGACTCGGGATTCGAACCCAGAACCTCATGCTTAGCAGTCGTGTTTGCGACCACTCGACCAGCGAGGTAGCTTCGTGTCGTATTAAATAGTGGTAATGGCAAATTAAACAAAAAACAACACATATTAGCATCATAAGGAAAAGGCTACAGGAAAATATATCCATAGTTATATCAATGTATAGGGTACATTTACTCGGCATGAGTATTATTATTTGCAATAAAGACACGTGTAGGCATAATGACAAAAAATCAAGCATTATGTATATGACCTCCGTCACATACGCAATCATTTTCTGTCAATCAAAATAAATATTATTATAACAATATTGACTAAAAACAAAAACAGACACGTGGTTCTTTGATGAATCCATAAAGTGATGATAAGCGTTCATTGACTTGAATCATGAGTGTGAGAGCAATCTGCACAATAGAAACTGTAATTAAATACTCCATGACACGCGTGACACTGACACTACCCATCAGATGATCTATGTAAATAATTTAAACTACTCCACGTAGATACTTTATCTTATGTAGGTAAAACAACAACGTATCCAAGAAATAAATTGAGAGCTGAAGTTAATGACTCAATAAAACTGATAAAAGAACAATGAATTAACTACTGTTCCAATTAATTTCAACGTTTATCAAAATAAACGAACACGACATTCACGGGGCGACCCTCCGGTGATGACGTCATTTTCGCGCTACTTGCTTACTTTACATATTCCTCCCGAGTCACGTCTCAATACTACATGTACGTTAAATGCAAGTGATAATAAGGAAGCATTTGCGCATTAACATTACATGTCATACTTACTCTTTGTATGATATAGCTTCCACGTGCCGTCCTTCGATATAGTGGCGATGTGTGACGTATCCACGTCGAAGGCAACATCGTATACACCTGACGAGTGGCCGGTGAGCTCGAATGCTTTTGTGATTTGTTTGAACTCCCCGTTCTTTGTGAAGCACACCTCCATCACTTTGACGTCGGGTGCGAAACCCGTCGCGACCACAAAGCGGCCGCACGGTGAAACTTTGGCAGTGTGTGTCGTCACCAGGTACGTGTCGAGCCTGTCCAGTTGCTGCCCTTTCAGGTCCCATATCACCATGTCGTTGTTTGAAGAGCAGGACATCATAAACTTGCCGTTGCTGGATATGTCGAAGCCGACTGCATCTACTTCATGGACCTGGGAATGCAAATATTTAGCCATGAATTTAGGTACCTAATCTAAATGCTCTCTATTGCGTTGTAACCGCCAGAAAGAGGTCGCTGTAAGTGCTGGCACTGTTAAGCAAACTAGAAAAGATAAGAGGTAATACCAAACATGGATGTAAATCTAATATTTGACTAACGGATTATGATAGATAAGGCGGCGACTATACAATAACGAGGTTGATACCTAAGTAGGAATAAGTGTATAGGTTAACACGGAACTAGTACGTTGAATATTCAGTGTAGCCCTGCCTGACGCCTCGCGCATCATGTTTTATGTAAGCAATATACACATATGCGTGCGGAAAACGAACCAGAGAACCTTCCTGCGGCTAAAAATAATATTATTCGAGGCTGCGCGTGCGACGATCCGAACGTATGTAGCTATACTTGAGCAATACAGCCAATACAATCGGCCACACAATAAGCCAACCATAAATATTGTAATAAGCAAGCCGTTATAGGCTCTATTGCCTTCACGCGAAGATAGCGTAAACGTTTAACAGATGGCGTAAACGTTTTGATCACTGTACCGCCAACATCAAAGTGCCATTGTTCCGGTGGAAGGTCTTTTTTTAATTTTCCCGCACATAGTTACAAGATATCTGCTTATTTAAGATTTGTGTAGACGAAACATAGGTTTTTCGGGTCAAAATAAACCGATTTGAGTCCCAGTGTCGCGACCCGGATGACGCAAGTCCAAGTAATATTTCATTGAACTCTATTTTCTGGGGTTTTATGCGCATTGTTTATTACAACAATCTATAATTTTATTATCACTCCCAGTAAATACCCCTGACCGGCCCGGTTTGTTTTTTTTTGCTTATCATATTATGTAAAATCATCTCGAGAGATTAGTCAAGAATTTGTGTTGTTGTGTTAGCCTGGAGAGAACAAATCTTATAAATGGTCCGATACCATTTCATTAAGTACTGTATCATTGGGTTGTTGAATATTCGTAATGTCAGAGTCCAAGTATCAGTGTGAATCTCGCAGTAAACTGTTCTATCTAAAGGGTATAAATAGACCCTTATTTTTACTTAACACACCTCCACGACCCCCGTACTATTCAATTCATCCATCAGCACAATGCTTTGAGTGCTTTCCATCGAGTCCTACCGTAAAACGTGATTTTTTACCCCAAAAAAGAAAGTCTATTCCCAGCAATAAGTTTTGCGTAAAGTTACTTAGTTTGATGTACAGAATGCTTGGTTGACGGCTATGTGAAGGTCTGTTTACACCCTGTATATGTGTATACCTACACAGTCATTTTTCAAGCTTCCTCAAATTTCACATCCGATTTTTAAAGACTTGCTAATCAGATCAAACCAACAACCGATTATCCTATTTGGCCTTTACCTAAGCAACTGAGTCAATATTACTGGCTGCAATACAACAACAAAGAAAAAGGTTATTGAGAGCAACACTTGCATAAATGGCAGTTCTACCATGTCAACCCGCTAACTAGTGCGGCATTACATCGACCCCAATATTTGTGTAAATGTTATACAGACTAGAATCAACACTGGAAAGTAAGTTACATTGTTTTTTACAATGTATGATAAATAGTACCGATTGTAAATATATTAGTACTATCTATGTCTGCACCTACTTATAAAATCAATAATCTCAGTTCTTCTTTAACAGTAGTCCTCATTTATAAGTGAGATTGCGCGTGTTCTAGATCACATATAAATACACTGATTCGATTTAATCATCATTTAATTCAAAGACAACCGCCGCTTCAGTCCCACTTTACAATAGTGCTATCTGTCTCTTCATTCGTCGGTTTATTTTGCTCTTCGAAACAACATCAGCACTAACCAAAATTAACATCTGTTAAGTGTAAGAGCTTGTGACCTATTTCAATGTTTGAATAGCACACCACATTTAGAAAACAGTTTCTATTTAATCACGCCAGTAGGAGACACTTTAACAGAAAACAAGTTCATGATATTATGACGTCGGTTTCTTTAGCGGTTTCTTTAACGATGGGAATTATTGCAGCATTGAGACAGTGCGGAGAACATTCGAGAGTCGCTTCATGCACCACAATTAGCGAAATCTTGTGATCGTATCACCGCTAACAATAGCAAACATACAAAAACATGAGCCGTGTAAGATATATAACGAATAGATTTTCATTCAGATTCATACATAGGACGAAACAATAGTCATTTCATATTTTATATATTTTTTGCGGAGGTTCATTGCCGAGCACACAAGGTTGTTAATTTTTATACAAAATGTCGAAATACATATATGCGGGCGTGACTGACATTGTGCCTCCTACTGCTTTTATGGTGAGTCCAACTTTTTATCCACAAGCGGAAGATAAGTTCATTAAAGGCGATATATTCTGTACGGAATAATTGATTATGTAAATTCCTTAATATGCGTTGCAACTTGAATCATGCTTAAGCACTATTGAGACTAGATAAATCACGTAGTTATGTTGTATATGTTCTGATAGTAAGCGACGTATTTTCTGTGTGGTTAGAGCCTACGTATATGGAAGATTTAGATATACCATTATGTACGCGTACGCATTAGGTACGTAGGTGTAATATCATCATATGCAGTATCATCTGGTTTAAGGTAAAATATTAGTATATCATTGACTGACATCACGTTACTGAGCTTGCATCATCGCAAACACAAAAACAGATATACATATGTGCAACAAACAGATCTTTGTTCGTATTACAATGAACATCGGGGAGTGATAAATAGTACGTGATATTGTCTACAATCGACACTTTGCTTCTTCACAAAGCACGTAACATTCAATATATAATCTGATTTCCATCACAGATATATGATGTAACATTTCAAAATTGCAGGTTCTGAAACAGTAAGCATTGCGTTATAAAAAACGTGTATTTCGTCACCAACATTGAATCCAAAATAACTGCTCTTTGAAGAACGCCACTCCTGGCGTGTTTGACTGGGGAGCTGTACCTGTCTCCCTTACGACTTAATTGGTCTGCAAAAATTCTTTCGTGGTGAAATGAATACTTTTTTCTTTAGTCCTTCAAGGAAAGTAGCAATTTAAGTACGAAATATTCGGAATTTATGGTTTTAAAAGCCCGCTTTAAACTGTCGTCATTAACTTCAGATGTATTATGCGAGAATATATAAAGCGTGTTCTGCCTTGAATAGCAAAGAAAGACAATGGAACTTATTTTTCTTTATTTTAGCAGAAATACATATTATGTGTAAATAAACATGGTCATTTTATGGGTTCTGCTTTACTGATGTGACTGTTATTTAATTGAATGTAGTAAAAATAATAAAAGACAAAGGACACTGTGTTTAGTAGCACCTATCCTCCGCGTCCATTCTACCGCTTGTTGTAAATGTTGCGAGGATCAAAATGTAAATGATTTAAATATTGCCTAGTATTGCTTGTTTACCAGTATTGCTAATGAAATATTGCGCATAATAGCATGTGTGTCGCATCACCAGCTGGCTGTGTGGTCGGCGTCTAATAATAGCGCACCCCCATTTCTTCCCGTGGGCGTCGTAACTGGTGATTAAGGGATAATTCCGGCCGAGTGGGCCGCAGATACTTATAAACTCAAGTCATGGTGAGAAAATCCGATTGAAGGGTAGTGGAGTTACTAACAGTCAAACCAAATCAATTGCCATGACCTGAACTTCAGAAGAGTTTGTTAGTTTACCACGAATTCAATAATCTGTGGGTGTGGTTCACGTATAGCAGTATACGCTTACGTACTAATTTGCTCATTGAGCGCGACGCTCATTACTATTGCAACTACAAACAATACGAAGCCCGTGGTCCATGAAAACAATGAATCTCACAGTAGTATCAATTTCATTTCCACTATGCCAAAATTTAGAGACCATTAGAGCGTGCATTTCAGTCAAAATTAATGAACACCGCTGCATTAAAATTAAATATGAAATTTTGGCCGTCAGCGTTAATTAGTGGGTGTGTTCGCACTCGTGCAAATAGGTATGTAGGCCAATATCGTTATAGGGGCTACACAAATGATTAAGCATTGAGTACAATTCTGCAGCTTATCACTAACCGTGCGACTTCTGAGTCACCCGCTGTGAATATACTTGGGAATCGTTTGTTATATACGTCGGTACCCATAACAAGGAACTAACTACAAGGTTGATTGTGTTTTTGTGTCTTCATTATCTTTTCGCGACTCACTAAGCCGGTAAGGACCCTTATGAAGTGTTTAACCGTCTGCCTATCGGAATGTCGCAGGTAGACTCTTTTGTTTAGATATCGGGGTTGATCCACCGCTTTGTGTAAATACATATTTTAAGGTGGTTGTAAAACGAAAATTACATGTCCGTCATCGGTCGGTTCTGAAAAACTATATAAAAATTTGCAGCTTCAATCCTTAGGTAAATGTCACATTGTGAAATCATTTATTTCGTTCATTCTATAAGTTTTTTTTATGGCTTTTGAAACAATTACCTGAACGTCTTTTGTGTGAAACAAAATGTAAAAGAGAAAACTTACAAGTGACGTTACGTTAAATATTTCAAAGCGAAACTCTCCCTCCGTTTCACAATAAGGATTGTATGGTTCTGTTGAAATATTTCGGGGAAAGCTAAACTTCGTTTTACGTCATGCATCAAGGTTTGATACCCAGAATTTAATTAGTTATATAACAATTTCAACACAATTAATTAGAAGGTTCTACTCTTCTATTTACATGCTCAATACTGAATTAATTCGTCTCAACAAGTAAAAGTAGCTGAAACAACATAATATACAAGATAACGACGAAGTTTTAATGAAAGACTAGTAAGCAATTCTGAAGCCGCGCCTTTGCTTGTACCATAACGCGGAACAAAATCACGACTTGCATTCAACCTCAAACACCAATTAAAAACGCGTTTAATGATCACAGTGATAAATTAATTACATAATTACAAGTTGATTGCTTCCAAAATAGTTCTCGTTCTCATAGAGCTTCATTATTACGTCACAATAACGCCTCTAGACTGACGTCAACACTGCTATGTGTCTTGAAATAGGAGGGTAGACGTTGTATTGAGCCTTTGAAGCCTTCGTCTAAAATTAGACTGGGGTAAAACGTAGCTGTGGTTGCGTTATTTATACACCTAAGCTCATTTCCCAACTTATTGGATTATTAGTTAATTACTTAAGCTCCCGATTTCGTTGAAGCTGATGAAATTTTGTGCAAAGGACCACTAAAGGCATCGGAGAAAGCAAGTTCGTATATACTCTGTAGTCGTAGTTTCTTTGTATAGAATGAGGTTGCGAGATTTCAAGTTTGTCAAAGCTTATGCAAAGCTGAAATCAGAGTGAAATCTTGGACGTTTCATTAATTCAGTGCCTTTCATTTACAGTTTTAATACAAAAATTGTAAAAGATGCTGTTTTTAGATTAAAGTTTTTTTTAGATTAAGTTTTATTTAATTAATTGAACTAAACGTGTGTACAAGGTGAATGCTGAATCAATAAATTATGTGTAAACTGTAATTCCTGTTAGCCTACTCGTCTGTTGTTGATCGCTGTGAATTCATGGAAATATTTAGGTATCAATAAAACAATGAGTAAGCCACTAAGACCAGTACGTTTTCAGGGGCAAAATGTTGACACGCTCTCGTATTGCACATACCGTTATTTACGCATATTTTTACAACGGGTGCATGACTCATTCTCAGTACCTAGTCTTGAACTATGACACACAAAGAGCTTAGCTTTACGTAATACAGCCAAAGGATATTGAATGATCTTTGGAGTTTGGCATCACGCCCATAATATCTGGAATTGGCTAACTATGAAGATTTGTATCAATATCAAGTAAAACTTGAACCGTATAGTTGATCATTTGTTTTCATGAAAGTAGATCAGACGATTGAATAAGTCTATCCACGTGTTGGGAGTATATTTGAACGAGAGCAATTAAAAATCAATAAGCACATATGCATGTGGGTCATCTCGGAAATAGTCGCGGTACGTATCTGCGCAGTAGCGCCTGTCTGGCCGAGCCGATATCGGCCGGGCCGCCGCCGGAGCCACACTACCAATATGTATTGCATCGTATAAACATGCAACGGGCAAAGCTTTGTTCTCTTTGTCCTAAAATTTCCTTTATGATGTAATACTTCGTCAGAGACTAACGTAAGGCAGGCAAAGTCCTATTGCTAAATGATAATCAACTCTTGCTCCCTGAATTATGAAAATCACCACATGGCCCGATTTTTTTTTCAATAGCCTTGAATGTCCCACTGCTGGGCAAAGGCCTCCCATATATCCTTCCAGGTACTCTTCTCCTGAGCCACCTCGAACCAGCCTTCGTGATGCGCGTCTAGATCATCTCGCCACCTCTTTCTAAATTATAAATAATCATTATTATAACATACATGGTCCGGTTACTCAACCAAAAAGGATGTTTATCTAATAAAGTCATTAAATGTATTCACCTGTAGGTAACACATTTTATTTGCTAACTCTCCTAATAAATCCTGTTATAAGATATGAAAGATGCCTCGATATTACTAAAATGAGTGGTAATCCTACGATATGGCACTAAGTAATTTCAGTAAGATGTCAAGAGAAACAGATAAACAATGCTACTCCACATAAACATGAAGTTAATCCAGACCAGATCCAGACAGGCAGCCTGTAGCTGTACCTCGCGTATTGATAATTTCAATTGCACCGAGGGGCGAAAGCGGCGCTGACGTGACGGGGCGCACAAACAAAAAAGAAAACCTTTTGTCACGTTTGCACGAAGAGCGTACGATTTTTCAGGCCGTAGGGCGTAGCAGGGCATTATTGACTTTCACGTTGTACTCTGCTGTCATACTCATAAGTAGCGATATTTCATTCGTTCACGTAACACTGCGACACGCCTTTGTGTAGACCCCCACGTCGCCAATTTCTTTAAGTCCCGTGTCATATGGAGCGAGCATCTTATTGTAATCAATTGTGAACAAATCCAGACTACCTCAGTCTTATATTTTATTATAGGCATCAATGATCATCATCCACTGGATAAGCTTCCCTTCTGCACCTACCTTCTCTGTTTGCGAAGTCTTAATCTCGAGTTTTACAAGCTCAATTTATTCTACCAAAGACCATGCCATTGAACTTCGTATGTTCTTTGTGGCCACTTGTTATTGTTACTAAATGTAGAACAAGCAATTAACTTCACTAACCGTTTAATGGTAATTTAAAAGGCTGAAATGTTTTTTGTCTGAAAGAGAAAATGGCTACACACACATACGTGCGACCTCTATAATGTACGTCAATTACCACTTAAATGATTGAGGCTTCTTCCTAGTTTCGCGACAATATTGATAAATATGGCTACCTGAGTTGGTCATTCGTCTTCATTTGATGGACAGCCGCCCTTAATGCGTTACCACTAACGACCAACCTAAATGGTTTGGTTTGATATACCTACTCACTAAATTTATAACTGCATTGATAACGGCAACGGTTTCCTGCACTGTAAAGTATTAGAATTGACAAAAAAAAGGTATTTAAAAAACTAAAAACCAGACTGCGGTACAAAAACTAATAAACTGAAAACAAGCACATTAAAAATTAAATAAAAGTTGCAAGCAGGCGGGCCCAGTGTAACCACTGACACTTGCGCCACCAAGACGACGTATCTAACAACGTATAATTTATCGAAATCGATTCATCCGTTTAGAAGTTACGAGGGAACAAAGAAACATCATCATCATCATTCATCATTTCAGCCGAAAGACGTCCACTGCTGGACATAGGCCTCCCCCAAGAAGGGGGGTTTTGCCATAATCGCCACGCTTGGCAGGCGGGTTGGCGATCGCAGTATGGTTGTTATAAAACACAGAGAACGCTGCTGCCCATTCTCTGGTAAGTCCCTTAGTCGCCTCTTACGACACCCACGGGAAGATATGGGATGGTGCTATTCTTTACGTCCGGACACCATACAGAACTAAAAAACGGATAACAAAGAAACGGATGTACATATTTATAGGTCAAACACAAAACCCTCCTTTTGGGCTTCGCCGCAGTCGGGTAAAAAAGGAAAAGATTTAAGTACCTTTACCTTAGCTGAAATAAACTGAAAGACTACGAATTCGTATTAAATATTTTATTTTCATTGACAGACATGTCTACCTTCAATCTTATAAGGTTATCCACCTTGTTTTATCCGGATCAAGTTTAGGTACTACCGTCCTTTTTTATCAGAAGCGCATATCTGGTGATGATAAATTTGTCTGATGATTATATCCATACGAATAGTATAAGTGCGTAAGTAACCTCGTCTGTCGGTCTGTACCCTTTTTATGCCTGGGTCAACGGATTTTGATGAAATTCGGCACTAATCCAGATCTAAGTTAGGACATAGGATAATTCTTATCCCACTAGTATCTGCAGGCTATTTTCCGACCACCGAACGGGCAAAGCCGCGAACAGAAGTTCGTTGTAGATTATATCTGGTTTTCAGTATCTGTCGATCTTGAGTACATACAGAGACAATGAAAATAATTTCCTATATTTTATAATAATTTAGTCAAATTCAATATTAACCAAGAAAACATCGGTTGTGGCGAGTACATTAACCTACTTATTCTTCAAACAAAGGCTTTTTTTTATTGATAAAATCTGTGTAATTATTTGCATGAATCCAATAAAGTTTTCCGGGGTAGAGAAAGATCTGTGAGTACATCTTTATTAAAGTATCATTTGTATGTTTGTTTGCAACGTTATCAGTCGAAAACAGATTTGTTTTTATTATAATCGTATTGACTCAGTGTTATCGTAGCTCGTAGTGGAAGTGGCGCTGACTAATTGCTGTGATTGTGAAGGCTTTCATAATCTGGCGTCGATAAGAGACCGAACCGATTGAGTTTAGTGTGCGGAACAAAGGACGATTATCTGGAAACGATGAAAGTCCGTTGTCAAGCCAGATTTATGAGATAACAATCAGTGGTAATAGTACCTACCTTGTACCTTGTACTTTGACACAGAAAAACGCTGCAAATGATTCTTACATCCGTTTCGTCGATTACTTTTAATCCCATCATCATTAATTGGATGCATGGGCAACTGCAATCGGTTATACTGACAGCATCATCCTGCTATACAATCGCCCTTTATAGTCCGAGTTCCGAATAGACCTTCACGGGTTGATGTACTTTACAACCTTCTTATAAATACAAGTGCAAAATACCTAAATCAAGCCCTGTAAATATTTAGACGACGAGTGCCAAAGACTTTTGATTAAGAGATTACGAATGCTGAAAATAAGATTAAGGATTAAGGATCATTGAACCCTTTGGGAGATTGATCGATAATTAATTACATAATTAGAAACCAGATGGATTGTGTGAAGACTGATATGAAAGAGAAAGGAGTAAATGATGCCGTGACGTCTGACAGGGGAGAATGGAAGAAAATGTGTTGCGCCGACCCCAAGTAGAATGGGACAAGGGCAGGAAGATGATGAATGAATTAGAAACTAGAGTTCAGAGACATCGAATTGATATTGTAATGTTCCAGTCTTTTATTAAATTATTAAACAATAACATAAAGGAAATGGCGCTACTACGCATGTTCGTTACCTACTTACATGATTCTCTTTGTGAATTTTATCAAAAGATGAACAAAAGTTTTACAAAATAAAACTTTGCTTTATTAGCTATTTATGTTTATTAATTGTTCCGATCTTTCAGACTAAAGAGCTGTCCCTTCCTAGATAGAAAAGTTTTTGTTAAACTCATCTGTAAACGTAGGGTAATAAAACGATTCTGGTGGTCATTTGTTTTCTCTTTCTGAAAAAATAGCCCCGAATACCTTCTCGGATTATATGCTTAGAAATATCTATTGTCAAAAGATAGTTAGTGCCCTTTCAAAATAAAATTTCTTTTGTTCTTTTATTTGCTAATTTAAGCTCAGGGACGTTGGTATTCATTGTGGGTGACTAAAGAGCTGCCCCTTCTTAGGTAGAAAAGTGTTTTTTAATACATTTGTTTATCGCTGGGTAACAAAAAGACAGAATAGAGGTAAGCTCTAAACTATATCTGCCGCCACACAAGACGTTTCTGATGGGCCTTTGATTACTCTTTCTGAAGAAATACCCTTTCGGATTAGACGCTTAAAAATATCTATTGTCAGAAGATCAAAGATAAGCCCTTACAAAATAAAGCTTCATTAATTGCTTAATTTGCTACTAGCTGTGGCATGCGTTGGCATACATCTTTTCCTACCTACCTACCCTACCACCCCATGTGAGGTGAGCTGTCAATTGCGCTAATTTATTTAAAAACGTTTTTTTTTTGTGAATTTTTCAGATATTTTACTAGTTATTCTGCTATTCGGGGCGGTGGCGAATGCAACAAATCAGAGATCATTAAAATAGATCCAGCCTTAAAGCTACTTAAGATTTTTTTATACAGGAATACTGTTGAGTGCTGATTTGATGGTTTTACGTCGGAATAAATTCGAACCGTTCTTTCAGTCCGAAACAGACTTTTGTAGGGATTTCTTGTTAATAACATTACGTTTATTTATCTAGGCTGTAGTTTTAATTACTTTGTCTAAAAATAATGGACACTACTGAAGCTGGGGCGGCCCAAGTTGTGGCTTTGGTCTAACAAGTCATAATTAAGTCAACGTGTCGTGGCCAGGAGGTTAAATCTGAGCCGTTATGCAGTGTGGTGAGTTTACCAAAGGTTTCTAGAGACGAAGCAGTATCGAAGAAGATCTGAATCTAGAAGACATAGGGTGACAACTAAAAGATATGACCGCTTTATAGTGGTATCAGCTCTACCAAATCGACACCTATCTGATGTTGACCTCCAGCGGCGCTTATGTAAAGATCGGGGTGTGACTATAAGTGACAGTACTATAAGAAGAAGACTTCGTGAGCAGAATTTAAGACCACACAAGCCAGCAACTGAACCACCTTGACCACAGCTCATCGACAAGCCAGACTTCAATCCGGGCGTAATCATTTAAACTGGAGTATAGTCCATTGGGAGTTAGTTCTGTTTAGTGATATGAGTCGAATCACTTTATACGGTTCTGATGGACGCCGTAATGAAATGCGATGGCCAGGTGAACGTTATACCCAGGGTTGGATAAGAGACTGTCATTTATGGTGCTGGCTAGGATATCTTTGACTGGACGCACGGAGATGGTTTTCATACGGAGAGGTGCTTTAAATGCAGCACGCTACATGACAGAGATCTTAGAAGACCATGTGGTGCCATATGCCGGCTTCATTGGAGAGTACTTTGAATTAATGCATTATAATGCACGACCACACGTAGCGCGCATCACCACCGGCTACCTTAAAGAGGTATTCGGGTTATGTGGTGGCCATCAAGAAGCGCTGATCTCAACCCTTTAGAGCACATATGGGACGCCCTAAAACAAAAGATAAGAGCCCGTAATCCAGTCCGCACAACATCAGGAGACCTGGAAACAGCCACTAGGGAAGAATGAAACCGAATCATTCAAGAAACCATCAAAATCTTGTTAAGGTCATTAAAACGCCGAATGTAGGCCGTCATTCGAGCAAGAGGAGGGAATACGCAATATTAAATTGCAACAATTTTATACATAACATTTAAGCCAAAAAACTAGAGCGTATTTAAAATTAATCTAAAAATCGTGTAAAATTAAACAGTAATTTTGATGTTTTCATGTGTGATTAAATTGGCAGTAAATAAAACATTTCAGTACTAAAACATTTAGTTTGGTTTTGCTTAAGAAAAACGTGAAAAACACAGGTGGGCCGATTTTACTGATGACCAGTAATAATTCTGTCCCCACACAAGACGATCCTGATGCCTTTGTTTCTCTCTTTCTAAAGAAATAATCTTTCTGATAATACGCTTTAAAATATCTATCTTCAAAAGATAGTTAGTACCCTACAAAAGATAACTTCGTTTATTGTTTTAGTTCCGGGAAGTGTGGTATTCATTGTTGGTGATTAGTAGAAAGGTTTTTTTTAAACACATCTGTATTGTCGTTAGGTAATAAAAAGCCGGAATACAGGTAAGCGCTATACTATAGAGCTTACCTCTTTTGTCTTTTTAACGACGATAGATAAGAGATTATTTCTGCAGAAAGAGTAAACAAAGGGCCACTAATTATGTCTTCTACTTTTCTACTTTATTTTCAGAAACGTCTAGTACCCGAATACCTTCTCGGATTATATGCTTAGAAATATCTATTGTCAAAAGATGGTTAGTGCCCTTTCAAAATAAAATTTCGTTTGTTCTTTTACTTGCTAATTTAAGCTCAGGGACGTTAGTATTCATTGTGGGTGACTAAAGAGCTGCGCCTTCTTAGGTAGAAAAGTTTTTTATAATACATTTGTTTATCGCTGGGTAACAAAAAGACAGAATAGAGGTAAGCTCTAAACTATATCTGTCGCCACACAAAACGATTCTGATGGGACTTTGTTTCATCTTTCTGAAGAAATAACCTCTAGAATTATACGCTCAAAAATATCAGCATCAATTCTTGTTGTTCTTGCACAGCAAATTCCCAATACGCCAAGCTATATAAACTCGCCAAAAAATAAAACAATTTATAAGTTGTTTGCACGATAAAAACATCTCGATATGCCGCTTATGACGTTTCTCGTTTCGGCACTGACCTAATCAGAGCAATGTCATCACACGTCATTTTTTGCATCATACTGTATTTCCGTAGCGCTAATAGAATGATTCACGGATCAAAAAGCAACAACGAATTGATTATTTATAAGGAGTGCTGATTTATTAGTTTTTACTTAGTTGCGTAGTCTTATTTTATTTCTAAAAAGAAATCTATTGTGCAATACATTTTTAATTCATAACAACTCACTCGATCATGTTTTTTTTTACGTGACCTAAGTTGATCTGGCCTTGATAATAAAATCAGTCTGCAAAAAGTTCCATTGATATCCGAGAGAAGCTCGTTCTCAAAACTTCCATTGATATCCAAGAGAGACGCATATGTTTAAAAACATTCGACAAATGCATTTAGATTAATTAGATAGACACATTGGTATGAGGATGATTCATATTAAATGCCACCAAAGCAAACTTTTCAAAGATAGTGAACAAAAGAAAAACCGATCCTCACATCTCAAAAGGCGTTTAGTATCGGTCACTTTAATAAAATGTAGTGGTTGTGGCCGAACATTCCACGACCGGCATACATGTATATTGAACTCTAATTTGAATTTTCAACACCCGCGGCCATTGCTCCTTGCATGCGTTTACACTATGACGCCCACCTATTTTCAGCTGCGCCACGCTTAAATGTTTATTACACGTTATTGCTCTGAATGTAAATATTTCTCTCCTATTCGATCAAAATACTTATGAATGTGACTTTGGAGATGCAGTGCGAACAAACCCGACCCTCAATAGTCTAGTCTAGAGGACAAACTAAACAGGGCGACGATACGCCAATAGGTCAATGTGCCTGAAACGATGAACCGAGATTATAAATAAAAATATTTGTTCTACTTATCAATTTAATCCAAAATATCTTCGATAAGATAAGGATGTGGATTAACTAATGAAACATCAATTCTCGAGTATCCAACGATAATGCAGTGGCTTTATTTATTTGCTACTCATGAAATCGTACGCGCATGTGATTTGATACATGCACCTAATCCTTTCTCACATAGCTATCAAAACAATGGTTTCGCAGCGTTAGCTACATATTTTTATGTAACTATTATGACACAAATAGGTACCTAACCTATTGACCCACTTTCTTGAGCATTTATACAATGTATATTTGAGCAGATAGTACACGTACATATTGGTACAATGTACGGCCAGTGCGCTTAGGCGCGTGTCGTGAGATGGTACGATGCATCTGCAGCGAGATAACGAGAGATAACGACAAATAGCTGTTACATAACTAATAATAGCATATAAGTTGCGTGTTTCGACGACAATAAACTGAGCAATAATAGACAATTACATTTAGTGAAACTACCAGTAAAAGTATGCCAAGAAAATGCGGTTGCATAAACTTTACATTATGTATGATGACTACCGAATATTAGAGATTCGTTAGATGTGTATGAATACTCGTAATAGCTGCATCTCTGTAGAAGACATAAAAAAGGAGTGAAACACTTGAGGATACGTTGTACTCGACAAAAATGTGACGTTTAAAATTCCAGTGATGAATAAGTCGAAAAGAATTTTGGGGAGTCCCGTTTATTGGACCACGGTTGAGACAGAAAGACTCACTAACCTTTTCGAACGTGATGACCGGCGCCGCCGAGCCTATTCCGCCGTCCTTTTTCTTCTCTATCTTGTAGACTACGATGTGATTCTCACGCACGGTGTGGACAATAAATGCCTTCGAGTCTGGACTCCAGGCGACGTGGGACGCGTGGTCAAATTCGATGTTCACACGCAACGTTTTGTGTTCTTTCTGGTTTAGATCCCGAACGTCCCAGAGGATCACGGAGCCATCTGAATACAATACCTACCAGTTATTAAAAGCTCTCAGACGAACCTCATAATTTGCCGCACGTCTGCCACACCAAATTCAAAGAAATATAAAATCAATGTAAGGTCAGAGAACCTCTTTGGGCTCGACCTTTGGGAGCGGGTCGAAGTCACCCCAAAATACTGTTACATGAAAACGTTAACGTGTTTTAAATTCTATTGTTTGTGAAAGTCATAAAAATGCTGTATGTACTGATTGAACTATCAAATCTAACAGAGCATTATATGTAATTTAAAAGTCAATTATTTTTCTTTTCAGTGGTCAAATCAAGGTAAAGTAATTTACCTTCTGTAGTAAGTAGGTACGTAATATACAAAAAATATAAACTCCATAAAGTAACAGTCTAGATTGGTATTGTTTTCGGGTAACAAAACCTTACCGACTGTCATTTCCACTTCTCATAGACAAGCCGTTTTTGTTTTTGTGGGATTTGAGACAGAATTGGCCCATTGTTAACGACATATTCGCAAATTATAAGTAACAACTTCAGTCTGCACTAAAGACAAACTTATGAAAATGAGTCTATGTATTCATTACATCGTGTTATATATTGTATATAAAAACTGAAGGTCATGCTGTTAGATGAATATCTGTATATAGACATACAGTAATAATTCAGGTTTAACCAACTCGGCTTCCCGCGCGAACTAATTATAAACCATCAATTATGTATGAAGTCGTTCATTTTTGAATATGATTATGTAGCTAGTGAGTATTTACTTAAACAGTATACTATTATCTTTTATGCACACAATGATGTTCACGTGTTCTTTCTAGGAAGTATAATATGCACCGGAATACAGCTTCGTTATGTACTATCAAAGTAGATAAAATGAATTATGCATGCAACAATGAGCGAACCGGTAAAAGGTCAACGGACCACTTGAGTTATCGAAACTGAGTCAGTGTATCAAGGTCTCAAGATTTCAGGCAATACGAATTTAAAGTTCCCTACCGTTCGAAACATTAAGGGGCAACGATTTCATGGTTAAAGTTACAATACAAACCTCAACTTAGAATGCTTACGATATTTTTTAGATACTATGATACTATTTACAAAGCAGCCTTGGACGGTAAGTAGGTATATAAATAAATATTGTCAATGCAGGAAACGTTTTGGAGAAACATTGTTGACTTTAATTGAAAAAAAAAATGTATTAGGTATAAAAGCACCTGTCGCTGTGACCTACACCCAAATAACAGTATAATGTATCAATCAGCTAAGTGTACCAGTTAGTTTAAACAGTGCTCTGTGCTTTAACAGATGCAACACAACATCAATGCATATCCTTGTGCTTCGTTTAAATAATTCATGTCACGATGTGCCTTCTAGCAATATCCTAGTAATTAAAAGATTGTCTGAAGATCCGTAACGATCAAATAATTGATAGTAAGAACAAAATATTTTTAAATTCGGAACGCGTTTAACTCTTTTCGTTCATTGGCCTCTTCGACAGTCAAGAACTAGGAAGTCTGTGGACTAATGTGGAAATAAAAAATAACATACAATAGCCATCATACATGATTGTTACGTAGGTACGTATATATTTTTGTGTTTATTTAAAATAATCATGACTGTTGGTTCATACATACATAATGAGCCCAGCGATTCTTATCCGAGACAAAAACTCGTCTGTGTCAGTAATACTCGTACCAAATTCAAGGTCCAATGGCATTGTCAGTCTGGTTGAGGCCAGCCACCATCGTGATTCTTTATGTAGGCAGTAGGTGGTGGTGTATGTACTAGGTACTTACCTACTTCTACAATAATGAATTAATTTAAAGATTTGATGATTTGCTTAAATGAGCACAACCCATTATGAATCATAGGTTTAAATAAATGATTCATCGCTTTAATGAGTTCAGTGACATGTGACATTGAATTTTCTCAAAATCGTATAAAAGCCTGCGCAGTTAAGTACTAAGGTAACGTGTAAGTATATGTTCGCCTTATACAAAGCGCCTATGAATAAAGTATTGCATGGTGAGGTCCACGTAGGCGTGTCGGAGTGTGGCCGGTGACGAAACAACGCCTCATTTTGTGCAAGTATTATTGTGCAAGAGGTACCTATTGACGCGGAGGCGAGTCCGACGACGGCGCCATGGAGGCCAACACGATGTACTCTCAATACTATTATGCATAAGTCACCTCCACATACGAACATCGTTAAACCAATGGCTCCCAACATTTACAGACAAAAAATTTTAACAACACTCCAGCAAGAAATAATAAATAGTTAATTACCATCCATTTTGACTTGTAACAAAGTACATTTGTGACTGAAGGTTAAGAAAAAGATCAACGATTCACAAACACCAAAATTAACATGAACATAATTGAAGACTACTGTAATGAACTTATAGTTTCTTCGATTGCAATAGTAAACACGCGTTTATCGAGTTTTCGTACAAAAATTACGACACATCGACTGTAACAATCAGACAACACGAATACGATACGGAGGTTACACACAAACGCCAGCGATACAAACATGCCAGTATCATCTGATTGTGCTGATATCATTATCGGTATCACGAATTCATCGTACTGTACAATACTTACGTTGCTGTACGGATCTATTTTGGGCTGTTTCATTCGATCCGGTGCTGACGTGGCGCGGCTGTCGTCTGCTCTCTTTCGTGGAAGCGTGCCTCGCTCGCAGATAACCAACGCGTCATTAATGTTTTTTGTTGATACTGAGAGTCACATCACAAACTATGCTATCACTCATAAGTCATAACAAACCGGCTGTTATTGTGTTTATTTTCAATATTTGACATCATATTGTATATCTCGATCGTCAGATAAAGAAAGTATCTAGCGTAATGTTCAGAAATCCTACTTTATATTAATTTAATTATATGTTACACATTGATTAGATAACACAGCGTGGAGCGGCTATTGAGAATAGGTTGAGCTATCTGTTAAGGAAATCATAAATGTAATACACGTCCTTAAAGATTAGCAATGATTAGGTGGTCCTGTTTGATTGGCACCATTTTCCTATTAATTTTGCAAACGTAATTGTAGCGCGTGGTATTTCCTCGACTTAGTTGTTGTGTGGTCTTTTAGTGAATTGAATATAAACGTTTTTGGGCGACACGAAACGTAAACAAAACGCTCATACAGACGACCGGGCGGGAGGGCGTTGCTCTTTCTTAGATATACGCAGTATCTTAAGTATTTTACATATATGTTTTTAAAATTTCGGTCGTACATTGTCCTAACCTGGTAAACATAATAGATGCATATTCAGAACACAACCTTTTCAAAATTTGCAGTTGCTCTAATAATTAGGCATTCCTAGTGGAAGACATTGGGGACGCATGTTATGCTAGTTTCATCATTTATATTTTATGTAACAGCATTATGTAAACTGACTGAGTGCACGGTCATTCAATTACATCTGATTAAATAAGCGCCTCTTTATAATGAAACTAGAGCAGTATACATTTCGTCTTGAAGAGCTGCATTAAATCCATATATTATGATTAATACTCTCGTGCATCATATAGGTCAGGCGATCATTGTAAAAGCTTTTACCGGGAAGCCACATCGTAGCGCGCTGACTCAGTTCTTGAGAATAACAAAAAATATGCGGACGCCAAGGCTTAGTCATTAGGAAAATTACATCATTATATTATGATGTGCATGAACATTGATAACGATTTAGGCGTCACAACAACGTTAAGGAAGATTCGTTTAAAAATCATAAGTTTCCTGTGAACTCTAAGATTGCGCACGTGTGATTTTCCCTGTAGAGTTTCCGTTACCCCTCATTCATGAATCATTTGTAGTATTGGTATCTCGCCATCTGGGATTCCCTTACGTCAGACTAATATTTAATATACAGTGAGTCTCAGCAGCTACGTAGAGGCAACTACGTAATTATCAGTATTGTGTAGCAAGTTATTATAAGTGTTTATTCTGATAAATAATGATAACTCAGCGAGTGAAAAACTGCCGAGTTGCATAGCTAAACTAGCACTGGTTACGTAGTAGAGAAACCTAACACAGTGAAAGTTTTTATGGCTCTACCTACAGTGACACACAAAACACTACTACAGTTTAATCTAACGGATTATTAATGTTAAATATAAAATGGTGTCACAGTTAATTTTATTCTGACATTTCGGAAACGTGCACATTAAATTAGATGCACGATGTTTTGTAATTTAAGCTAGTTATAATGTTTATATTATGTATATATCCAATTTCTATTGTGTGTGTAAGGAACATGAAAAAACAAACAAAGTTTTTAAGAAAAATATCACGTTTATTGCTGTAGCAATTCGAAGGCACATACTGTTACAGTACGCGCAGCTCCGACAACGTGACGAATTTGTCACTTAAAATTGTCAGTCAATTATTATTTCTTGTTCATAGAACAATCGTCTTAAACTTAACACAATACTTAGGCAGCACTAATTAACGGATCATACGGCTGCAGCATATGAAGTTGGTTCGAATAATGTGCACGGTTTGCAATTGCTCGTTCTTCGTGTACTTTCAGAAGTACCAGGTCCATAGCAGCTCGGGCATCTTCCAGAGGCGAATGGCCAAGACTTCCACGCTGCACGATGCGCCCCAGCAGCTCCTCCGACAGCGCCCGCAGCGAGCGGCGCAAGGGGAAGCCTCGCGCATGAGGGTAGAGCGCGCAGGTGTCCACCACTGCGCCGTGTAGGAGTTTCAGTGAACGCAGGTCATTATCCAGGGCATGTCCGATCAGGATCGTGTCTGTACCCACGAATCCAAGTATGTCATTTTGTACATCTCGTAGCGTCTTAGTCGCGCGCGCCAAGTCGCGCGGCCTGATGCCCGAGAAACGGGTGTTGTGATCAACTACTGGAGAGCTTGGTTTCACTAGTGATTTGTATACAAGTCGGCCATCAGCGGCGATGACCGCAATACTAGCTAATTCCAGGCCTGCCGTTGTATAACACATCTCTGTATCGATGGCGTATACCCCACCGCGAGGCGAACGGGCACGCACATAACCTTCGAGAGGCCCATTCATGCCTGGACGAGTGCCGCTCCAAACATGGAAGCGGGCTGAGCTGCAACCTCTGACACCCAACGGCAACTTGCAGCAAGTGTAACGGCAATCCGCACTCACACGTCCCCAATGATGGAGACACGGTTCATCCTTTAGATATTCACCACACACAGTCATTCTAAACATTTTATCACAACGTACACACAAATGTTCCACTGTATCCGCTTCTTCATCACTGTCAGAGCGCGGAGACGAACCCAACGACCCGCGGCCGCTGTCGCCTTGTGAACCGGGCACAAACTCCGGCGCGTTCACGTCCCATGTCGTCGTTGGCAGAGGTCTAGGTCGAGGCGGCGGATTGATGTACACCACAGCTTTCGACGAGTTCGGATCAATCTCAAGCGGATAACCCAGCGTCCACATGCGCTTAGTTGATAGAAGATGCGGTCGGAGTGCTTCTACCAGTTCTTCAGTGGTGAGTCTCGACGGCGTCGACGGCGTCGGCGGCGAGGACGGGGGGCTGCGTCGATCACGCGGCTTTCGCCGGCGTGCTGCAGCGCTAGCAGAGTCCACCGACGTGAGGGGCTCTTCATAAAACCAATCGGGCACCGGTATACAAAACATGTTTCTGTACTTGCTCGTGTACACATAGAGATATAGTGAGCGCGGAGCTGGAGGCAGAGATACGTGCTGTCGCGCGCGCGGGCGCTGTACTAATGGCGCGATGGTGGGGCAGCCTACGCTTTATACGTTATACGCAGGTAGCGCGCGTTCGTTAACGGGACACGCCAATCGACCGGCCTATTCTTATTTTTCTAAACAATAAAGAGCTTAATATTTGTAAATAAGTGAAATGTGAGATTGTAACAAATTATTTAGTAGTAATTTTAATGCGTAAGGAAACATAAGTAGACTATTTCTAATCCTAAATGCTATCGAGAAAGTCCCGCACGCTTTGTTTACACAGATCAGCTGATGTTCCGCGTGGTGTTTACGTACAGTTTTATAAATAAAAACGCCACCATGTGGCATTTTTAAGAGAAAATACTTTAAGAATGTCAATTTTTCTACGGAATATAATTATGAAACATTCGGGTATGGTGTATTGTTTTTTAATTTTACATTGGAAATACCAAGAAGCAATAAATTAAATAATGAATTAGTCATTATAGAATTTTTCGTGTAATGTTCGTAAATATGCTTTCTGGTGAAATCATTAAGAAACCAGTAGATAGTAATACGTATAGTTACGTATATACAAGAAGTTAATTGTGAGTGAGGGAGTACGTGCGGTTAGCGGAAGGAAGGACGGCCGTTGCCCTACCCTGACTCCGCTATGTACAAGCAAATAGTATTTAAAAATAAACTCTCTCTGTTTGTCTCAGGGTTTATTTATAAGCTTAAGGGCTCAATAATGTAAGGATTAAAGACCGACTGACTACATGTAAAGTATGTCTTCTTTGTGAAACATTATTTATTATTGTATGACTTATATGAGTCACATAGTTTAGGATGAAACTTACACACAGTATTTCGGAATATTTTCATACGTGACTAAAGACAGATAGTGGTCGTTCTACGGAAGAAATTTATAGGGCAAGATATTGAGGAAATATTATTTTATGCTTTCACAATAAATGTTCATGTTATCAGCTTTATCTAGTGTTTTACTTTTAATTAGGATATCTCCGTCATTTGAAATAGTTAGGTATCTGTAGATAGATCTGTTTGTATACAAAAACTTGTTAATTGTTTTTGTTGATAAACAATCGCTCCAATAAGTTATTTTTAGTTTATTCGGATCAATAATCTGTAATGAACTTCACTATCAAGCGCATGTGCGCACGAAGGATACGCTATATAATCGCAATAATATGTCTGTCTGTCGGTGCGTAGTACATCGTGCGGTTGGTGCCTAGTAGACGTAGCGACTTGTATATAGCACGAGCGTGTGAGCATGTGTGCTGAGCAGTTGTTTGTATACAGAAGCGCGTGTGGGCGCGGCGCGCTGGTCGCTGACACCGGCGATAACCTTCGGTGTCAAACGCGCATCGACTCGACGCGCCCGAACGGTACCGTGCACGATACTTTGGCCCGTGCGACCACTTTGTCTAAACTGATATCATTTCTACAAAATTCTTTTGTGTAGGATGAGGAGGACACATCTCCTCAAGTCACATGGCGATGCAAGTATGGAAAAACTTAGAATCAGTAGAGCCACGCTTGGAAATGGAACCGGACTCTACACCGGATTGTGGAGCAGCTATGCTGCTTGCACCGTAAATTCCTTGAAGAGCTTTATACAGGGTCTTCAACAGCATAAAGTAAATTCATTTAATTTATTCAAATGACATTCAGTTGTGTAAACAAAACGTCTTACAATTTATGTGACAAAATAAATGTTTTAAATCCATTTATTCCAATATTTATCGTCTACGATTTTATTAAAATAAGTTTCATAAAAAACAGACAAATACCTACATTTGTCTGTTTTTTATGAAACTTATTCCAATATTATTGTCCACTATTTTATTTTTTAAATATAGGCATTTGCCGTCTATGTTTCTAGCAGATTACCAACTTAAGAAAATGTGGGACGATCTACTCTGATGTTTGAAATGAAACTCTTTTTTTGTGGGTGTGTGCGTTGGTAGTATGCAAATGAAGCCGATTATATATTAGCACTAGTAACACGGCATTTTTTACATGAACTAGAATACGGTTACGTTTATCCGATTGTGGAGAACATGTAAATATAATTGGGAACTATGTCAACTAAACATCAGCGATGAATGATAAGTTATATTTTATCAACAAAGTGACAAATAGTAGTCGTTTGTTTATCGTTATTTAATAGGCTCATTAAGGAATATTACGATGCGCTTCGAACGCTCTCGTTAGATCGTAGCTAAACGTGTTTATGTTACGTGCGAACGATGTTCAATAGACGAACCGGGACTGGAGGTATTCCCCATAAAACTCGCGGGAGCGGCGTCACACCTGGATTTATTTCAACACTACTATCGTCTCCGTTATAAGAGAACTGTATACATGAAATAAGTGCTTGTCTACGACGCCAATAATAAACGTAAACGCCTACTTTTGTTGTTCTACTCGCGATTGCGGTCAGTGGGCCACGGCAAGCGATGAGTATTACCGGAACTTAATTTTCAGTTACCTATGCTGAGTTTAAGACCTTGACAGTAAAAACATATATGGTGAATGATTGCAGACAGGCTCTACGTCACACGCACGTTTAATATTGCTGATACAATGTGACCATATTGAGAAATAATTTAATTGCATGCAAGTTATTACGTTGATGTCCCAAAAAATTTAAATGGGTTTTAAATACACGAGTATCGTATTGACAAATAAAACATTCGATTCTGAACCAACGAACTGAAAACCAAAGTCTTGATTTCATTGATATTATTTTTTTAACTATTGACTTTTTTGCGTTGGTTGATGGAGCTTTTCAAAGGTTTTTTGCTTGAACTCCGATGACAACATAGATTTTTATCAGTGAACTGGTAACTAAGGAAGTTGTTAAATCATTTCATAACCAGTTTGACAATTGACCATAACGTGTCAATTTACTTTAACATCTGTAATTATATTTATCTAAATGACACCCTAGAATCATTTGTTAATTAAAACTAAATTACAGTTTTATGTCAAATTAATTGTCTACACATCTAACGCTCTCTTTGTTTGTGTGTTCTAAAATAACTGTGATAATGAGTGTGTGGGTCACAGAGTAACAACAAAGCTGGTGCGGGCTGATAACATCGCGCCACAGTGTTTTGGTGAAAGTTGTACATCATCGGCAGCTGACCACTGTCACGCAACTGCAAGTAGGTCAAGGAGTTTGCGTAGCCACTGTGACTAAGCCAACCGTATGAATGGCTCGCAGTTTTAAGCCATATGAATAAGCTTATCGATATTACATTCGCTGAATACAGTAAATATTAGAGGAAATGACGACTAACAATAAGAAATATGTAATAATTGACAAAGGAAACGTAAGAATGGTGATGCAAAGTGAACAATAAGCATCGCAATAACACACGTACTAATGTAAACAAACAGACAACTGCTAAATTCTATACACAAACATGTGTGACCAATAAACAACGGACGCGTAGAAGTGATTTTCTTAAGTAGGTAAACGATATGAGGCAGATTAGCATGAAATTATAAACGACTTGATCTAAATGGCTGCTTAAATGGCTTTTGCGAGGTTCAGAACACTAACACGGCTAGAGCTGGCGCTAATAAGGACTATTGAAATAACGGTGGATTGAAGAAGACCAAACAAGTCTGTAACAAACCGGAAAAATAACGTTTTCGGGGCACGTCCACCTACAGCGTTGACACCGTGGTTCACATACTACCTTGTACGAGCCACGCATATAATGATACGTCTGATATTGTCGTATCATCTTTGTCAACAAATTATTACATTTGCGAGATTATTCAAGTCATTACTTGTGGTACAAAACTCACAATAAACAAGTCAATCTTAAACATAACTTCGTTTTGTACAAAGTCCGAAGATTGAACCTCGTCTGACAGTACAAAGGACAAAGTAGAAGTGTTTATCCACAAAGATGTGTGTTCAGAGTTACCTTCATACTTCCAACTACGTTATATGCAGGTTCTAGTAATTATTATCGTACAATGCTTTTTATACTCATCAAAGTCAAAGATAAATGGGAGTAAATTGACGTTTGAAAATTCATGGACAGCGGGTAATGATCGAGTAGGTAACTATTTGAAAACGGTTAGAACGCATCGATTACTATATGCGATTACTATATATAATACGATTGTTGCACGAGTTGCTGTATTTCAATAATGTAGAATGATTTGGATTTGTTTATCGATTCTAAGCCAAGGTTCTTACTTACATTTTGTGTTCAGATTAACTTTATTTGCTTGCACTCTAATATCTTCAAAGGGTATGTATTTTAGCCAGTTTGTTTGGCTTTAGAATCATCATCATCTGCGTAGACACAAGAATAAAATACAACAAAACGTTGTTAGACCAAATATAGAACTAATTATATCTAATGCATACGTTTTTACGTGGGACATGGTCAAACGCTACGTGCAGTTGCACCTTAATGAGTGCCTAGGCATCAAGTTAGGTGTAATATATTTCTGAGAATTCATTTTTGGTCGCAAGAAGACTCAGTACGTGGGCATCACGTGGGTACACCTAAGTATCACTTTTTTTCTGTCTTACTAATAACAACTAATGACAAATCGTAATTGACTACTATTATAAATCGATCATTGATTTGGAAGTACTTATGATTCACTCGGAATACTATCAGCATTGCTAGAATTCCTTTTATTACGTTAATGGGCAGTTAGACTTATGAGTAACTATTATTCTTAATTAGTTAAATAGGTAATTATGATTACATTGTTCGTTTATCAAATGATTTACAAATAGTGCATAAGTCGCGTCCAGACAGCGACCCGTCTGAAACTACTCGATAGTGAGAAACTACGTTCCCTACATTGACCGCTTATCTATACGTTACTGCGCAGTTGTAGGAACACATGCATATCGCCAATGTTTATTTTTATTACTCCACTCTTAATATTGTTAATCGTACTCCCTAAATACCTACTGAAGTTGATTATATACGACCTACTTAAATAAAATCTACATGTGTTAATGCTAATTAAGCTATCGTAAACCAAACAGGTCGTAATAATATCCAAGATTTGGGAAACCAGCGGAGTCCGTGAACTCGTGACGCAGTTTCATTGAGGAGTTTAACAAAATGGATTTATTATAGGTTGATAAATTGTAGCGAGATGTTTTCTTATTTTTAGCTATGATCAATAAAATTTCAAGGTGGAGGACAAACGAGGCGGCGACACGCGCCATCGGATTGCCCGAGCCGGGCAGAGCCCTGTGGCCTGGTGCCAATGTGCGACGCTACTCCAACGTGCGTCACGCTACGTAAAGATCTGATAAGTTCATAATATTATGATCATTACAATTCATATACTATTTAGTTATGATAAATCAGCTAACACGATTTGGCTCCGAACACAACAAATTGGATTCATCATCACTAAAATCATCTAGAAGATTTTTTCTGTCAATTAGCCAAGCTGCTCAGCCTAGTCCTAATACGCAAATGACTCCCTATTTTCCTGATATTAGAACCTCCACGACGTCCTGGCCTCCGTGGAGTGATAGTTGCTGGTTGAGTGAATAGTTTTTTCCACGTAGCTTTTTCTCTAAAAAAGGCTAGTTTTTAAGCGGCAAAAAGCCTGTAATCTGTTTTTTACCGCCAAAAAATGTTTCTCCTTCAGTTCTTTTAACGAAGTTTATACAATTGATTTGTCACAGTTCAGTGGTTTCCTGTTAACTATCACTGAATTCAAAGGTACTTTTATTTAATTAGGTAAGCTTTAAACCGCGCCAATCACTACGATAATGTTTTCGAAGAGTAAAAGACTTACCGAAATCGAAATGATTTCTTTTAGGGACTGCCATTTATTTTAATTTCGTTTTTTATTACAGTTTAAGCTTATATACTTATCATATTAATGAACCCTTTTTTCTTTCTTCTTCTTTATCGTGTGGTTAGTGCCTAACCTGGTATCAGAGTTTTTATGTCGCCCATGGGCCTCTGACTTGACTTTACATGCCGTCGAGAAATATCCCTCAGACATGCTGGTTTCCTCACGATGTTTTCCTTCACCGAAGCAAGTGATAATTATACAATACGCACATGAATCCGAAAAATCAGAGGTGCGTGTCTTGGGTTCGAACTCGAGACCTATGACTTGGCAGTCCGACTGTCACACCACTAAAAATGAAAATGAACCCTGATCATCATCATCTTCCTGTCCTTGTCCCATGTTACTTGGGGTCGGCCCAACACGTATTTTCTCTCCGCTATCAACCATCACGCAATCACTAACGCTTTTTCTCATATCAAACCTCACACAATCCATCCATCGTTGAATTATTGAACCATGATAATGAAGTTTTTTTTTTCCTATCACGTTGTAATTTGTGTCGTTTTCATTTATATATTTAATCCCGGACATTTACTAGTATATTTTATTACAAACAAACAACCGTTTTCAGGGGCCTGTAAAAGCGATTGATGATCGCAATATACATAAATTGTTATTGGCACTTAGACGGTTAATGTCGCCTATCCACTTGACAGAATCCGTCAGCTGCTTTCATGAGACCCGTATCAAAAGAAGGGACCACTTCTTCCGTGCGGACACAGTATTTATGTTATTAAATTAAGTATTCGTAATGAAATATAACAGCGCTACATTCACTATTTGTTTGATAACAGGTTATTTAAGCAAATGTGTAACCGCGGCCGGTGATTTTATGCTAGCGAGCGAAGTAAACGTATGGCGGTCATCGGCCTTGTTAGTCCATGAGCGGTGTTGTCGTCATATGCAAATTGCTTTGCGCTAATTTACAGAAGAGTACAATGCCATCCACTTAATCATCACGATCGACGTGTGAGATAAAAACCTCACGCATAGGTTTTACATGAATGTTTTTATGAAATACTCTAAATTCCGAACAGAGGAGTGGCTGAAATCGTGAGTGGAAGGCCCGTTTTTATGCAGCAATTTGGCATTATAAGCATTCAAAGGAGTTTTTTCAAACTAATATTTTTATACAAGGAGTTTTTCAGCATTGGTAACATCTGATTCGTAATACCTATTTTAAAACATTCTATTATTTCCAGTATTGTGGGTTAGTTCAGTTACAGTTGATTTTACTAGAACAAACACACTTCTCCAGATTTACGAAGGGAAATATTAATATACTGTTACGATCCTGAACTAAACAGAATTTAGGCCACATTTGAATCTACACCAAATTGTTGCCAAGAACAACATAAAGTACTTCATTTAGTTTTGACCCCAAATCGGTACAAGTCGTGAAGTAATCCGGTCAAACACTACGGAGGTGCTCAACTGCTCAATTGATAAATTGTTGAGTACCATAATTGGGTCGTAGGTACATTGTTACTACCTAGTCGTCGCCTTTTTCGCTGAGTAGGTATTAGTCAACCGAAAAAAAAATTTGTAAGCAAAAAATGTGTAGGAGTAAAAACTGTAGGTATATTATTTAAAGTTTAACTGAGAAACCTTCAAACCTAATGCTTGCTCCTATGCTGACTCTAGACCGATCTTATTATGGTCATACAATTAGGCTCATTTGCACATGGTACTGATTTGCTGTTCCCTGAAGTATTGAGAGTTTCACACAGTAATGTTGTAGCGGCACTACAAAAAGTACTACAGCAACATAGAACAAAAAGTCCTACAGCGCCATCTATGACACAGAGGATGAAAAAAGTGCTTACGCAGCTTACACGCTATACTGTGTAGAAGCTACGCCATGCTACGCAGCTTCAGCGCAATGTTACGGAACTACAACGCAAAGCTACGGAACGCCTACAAAACTCCTACGGCATACTGCGCACTGCTACGAAATGCCTACGTGACTGCTACGCAGCTTTAACGCAGTGCTACGAAACGCCTACGAGTTTTCGAAGCTAGCTAATGCGGTTTCAACGCGATGCTACGGAGCGCCTACGCAACTTTATAGCAATGTCACGCTGCGTTTACGGAGCGTCTAAGCGACTTAAACGGAGCAATTTCGAGTAGCATACATTATGTCTCAATTGTAATCTTTTTGTGAATACAATACCAATCTTTTTTATTAGACGTTTCCCGGAAAGTAGAATACCCTCTTTAATCGTCCTAGTGTTCAACTAATGTAAATGAGCTTTGAACTAACGGAAATGAGTCATTGTGGTGTTAAAAGACAATAGATTAGCTACTATTAGCGAAGGAATTTTAGGTCTTGTACTTTCACACATCAACGGCTAACAGGTTAAATAAGGTAAATTGTTTCTTTAATAAACAAGAAGGCGCCTCGGAAACTACTGAAATGAATGAATTTTTTAAGACCACAAGCCACGTCAGTAAATGCGGCGATCGATGACGTACACTACCATAATGAACATTTTCCCCTATTGATACTAAGTCGGAAAATGTATTTATTATGGTGTGCAAACGAAACATGCAACCTTACCAATAATTGAAGAGTAATTATGTGTAAATACAATACACAATTAAATATATTCGATACGAAATCTCAATTTTTTATTTAATTACAACTTTGCAAGAAAAATAGGTAACTACAACATACGTACCTAAATTACAATGCGATCCCTCGTATTGATTTTGTAACTAGTCAGAGCATATACATAGTGTTTATGTGCTGCAGAGGCTGTTATATATTGCAGGTACATAATCAGAGCATCGCCGGTACAGCCGGAACCCGATCTCAAAGCTTATTACTGCGTAGAATCAATTATCTGCCAGACGAGCAGCTAACGTTCACATGGAAGTACATCATTCCATTACGAGAAGGATGTGTGACCGAAATAATACTATCCGTGTGACGGTGTGACGTCAAACATCTTATTCACCTCTCGCGGGATATTCTACAGAAACAAATCCGTTTACCTCATCGTATCGAAGGAATTACCGGATCTCTAAACAAGGAAAATTACTAAACGCTCGTATGATATAATAATATACGTCACAAGCAGATTATTAAGACACACTACACACGCTAGTTTACGCTTTACGCTCGTTAGTAGACGAATTATGCGCATACTTACTACATACAAATTGGACGTAAGTCTAGAATGAATAATCCGAGGTTTTTAATAAGTAGTTAATTTTAATATAATAAATAGTGATGATTAGCCTTTTGATGAGCGTACCCTTGAGCACCAGTGCCATGTGAATAGGACGACCGCAGTCATCGCAGTTGCTCAATCATTTAAACAGCTGGTTTCTAAACGGAAACACCAAGCTGCAGTGCCTTTGTACGAGTGTTACGCAAGACGTTATCCATGTAATGGGGCTAAAGGTCTTGCAATTAAAAACTTCAGTGGGCGAACCGTTGGATTCGCACAAGTTTTTTTTTTTATAATTTAATTACAACAAAAAAGTAACTGTAAAAAATACACTATTTTACGTGAATTCTTTATCATATAAAAACGTTTATTTAATAAGGAAGGAAAACCATTCGTATTTTTTAACACTACTACTAATGGACATGAACAAACGTTCAGTTAAGTAACTTGGGAGTTTAGTAAACCGTAACTAAATTAACCATAAACCTAACTGTCTCACTGACCTCGCAAGTCTTAACATAACGTCTTTTACACGCGAACCGACAACTATATGTATTTCTAGCACGTGTTCTTGTTTCTAAAAAGGGAGCATATCTTACATAAGGCGTATCATAATACAGTCATTATTTATTTTTGCGCTGAATTCGATAAGTATAATCAATATAAAGGTAAATATTCGTGGCGGATGTGGTCCCTTGCCAATTGGCAACAGATTTAGGTTACAGTATCGCTATGAATTCCTCTGGTTATTCAGCATCTGTATGTATCCGAGTGCAGGATGACGTTAGCGGAAGTAACGGAACGAACCTCTTTTGTTCTCCCATTTTAATTTGTGTGTCATGAATGACGATTAGTCGAATTTACACGCGATATACATAATATAAAACATTACTGTTTTGACAATGTTTTTATAACATACCTACTTTAAACTAACGGCCTGCCCTAGCTTTTCGATTATTCCAAAATATACAAACGCGAACACAGAAACGTCGCTACGAGGCTTCAAACTATTTAAATAAACGTTAGAGGCAAAAGCAGTTTACATTTGGTATTTTAATACAAATAAATTGTAGTGTTAAACTAAATATTTCAGCAATATTGTAGTATTGATCTTTATCGAAATATGGCAACTCATTTGCAAAAGAAATGAAAAAAAAAATTGATAAGACATTTTCAATGGAATCATATAAAGGAATGTCTGTCATATAAAAGACAAAGTGTAGAGGTTGGCGCCAAATTACAAGAAAATAAAAATAGAAATGAACGCTGTAAGTATCAAAATATTTTCACATTTCATTGCCTGTCTACCAAAGCAATCACTGGTTACTTAGGAGCCATTATTGCCTATTGAAAGAGGCGGTGACGCGATTTCGGCGGCCATGGCCTTATGCAAACGTGGCCATTTCGACAATCAGCTTCTAGCAACTTCGGGAAATTAGCAAACAAAATTGAGATAAAAGAAATCGAAGAACGCAAAATTTGACAGTTCTGACTACGTGAATACGCATGCTTAAGGTCAAATCTGAGATAACTGAAGTAGTATTCAATTCTAATTAGAAAATTATCTTAAAAATGGCATCTGCCTTTCCTGCCTGTCGTTAAAATTCCGTATAAGAATATATCTAGGTCAATCGGAAATTAAGTAAAAACTGTTATTGACGTTCCATCCTTATTTTCTTATTTGAACTGCGATGGCTGATAGGAATCAGGCTGGTTAAAAAACTATTCTTTATTACGTCCATTTTCTAGTTGGAAAAGCATTTCCCAGCGCGGAAGCCGCTAAACTATGTTTTTTTTTTATATTTATACATAATCATCGACAGATACTGACTCGCTAAATAACTAACAGAAATAAAATCGCTGAAAATGTTTTATGTAACAATTGAATATGTTTGGACAACATGTTTCCTTGTGTCATAGTCGTAACGTTTCGTAGCAACAGTGCTAAAAACTTTAAAAAAGTTTTTGTTCGAACATGGCAACACCTAAGTAATGCTTGTTTCAGTATTCAGATCATTTTCAATAAATTACGACGTCGTTGGGTACTTAGGATGCGCCTGTCATTGACTTGTTTTCCTGCTTCCTACTCAGTGTTACGGGCTTTGTTCTTTGCGAGCGCCACGACTCCATTTTGTGTTTACTGAACACGAAGGATTCACATTACATTCTTGTTGAAAGAGAATTTTAATTAATCATGTTTAAAAATGCAATTTTACATAGCAGGTAATTTTACTGACATGGCGGCCTTTACGTTGGTATTTTTCCTGAAAGTATGTTCGATGAAGGATAACTGAAAATTGACCGAGTAAGCTGGTTTTAGTGGGAAGACGCTAATTTCCAATAGGTACATAATAAGAATACCAAGACCACAGAACTGACAAGAATCACAGCACTGGACGGAGCTTTGAACGGTGATTCGTAACGGTTTGGAGTTGAATGCCCAAGGACGACGCGTTTTTAAGTTACATCGCTCTAATTTGAATGACGCGAATCTAACTAGCACGCCTGTTACTTTTCTGATTCCTACTTCTAGCCTTGTGTGGCTAACATATCACTTTATCAGTAAATAGATTTGAAACCAATCCAAGTTGACTTAAATTCAATTTTCCAACACTAGACGTCAGCAGAGATTTTAAAAAGGTATGTTAAGTAATTCCCAAATATTTCCGCAAATAAATTTGCATATTACCAACCATCATCTGCCTAGCCTATTCCTAACTATGTTAGGGTCGGCTTCCAGTCTAACCGGATGCAGCTGAATACCAGTATTTTACATGGAGCGATTGCCTATCTGACCTGTGGTTGTGGACAACCCAGTTAATCCTAGGTAACAAGATACCCCTTGGTAAGACTGGTAGTCAGACTTTTTGGGCGACTGACTACCTGTAACGACTGTCAAAGATCTACAAATGACAGCCGGGACCAAAGGCTTAACGTGCTTTCAGAGGCACGGAGGAAACTCAATATGTAATGGGTGGTCACCCATTCACAGACCAACGTAAGCAAGCACGGCTTAACCTAAAGATCGATCCGAACGGCTGTTATTTAGCCACGAGCTCCTCAAATTCGCATATTACATTATGATTCAAAAAATAAATAATCGATTTTCATAGACTTGTCACAAGAAAGATAGTTTCGAGGCAGATGAGAGATTGATGACATAAATAAATCACTGTCGTATATATTTATCGGAGTCGAAAGAAGAAAACAAATAGTCGCTTTCTATTTACTTACTAACAATTCCTAGTATTATTCGATACTATCAGTTGATATAAATATCCATCATTCTTTAAATTACGATATAGCTTTCAAAAATATATAAATCTTCAAGCCCTTTGCTTTATACTACAAGATTAAGTTAAGAGTCTATAAAACTACAAGTGAACGTCCGCGAAGGTCAAGCTCATTGCAAAAACCCTATTTTTTTTTCAGTACATTTCAATGACATTGAATACAAAATTTTAAACGTTTTATAACATAGATAGTTTAATCGTTTTTTTTAGAAACAACGAAATAGCACGTAGTCTTTATCCAGCTTTTTAATTTTAACACTTTAAACTCGCGAATCTCGGCTCTTTGAATACACAAGCAAGTCGTTAATTCTTATAAAAATAATATTTAAAATAGTCTTAGTATTATACCATCACCAGTGTTAATAAATAAAGCGTAGCGGTTTAATCGTTATATTACAAAAAATGTCTGTCATGTGCATTTTCGATGGTCCATACGGTCATTTGTTCGAAGTTCTGATGTAAAATAAACAAAAATATGTATAATCAAAATAAACTTAAATAATACTTATAAATTAGTAAGTAAAAAGAACTAATGATATTTAGACAAGCTAAACTATTAAAATAAATACAATTACGCAATATACATGCATTATGTCAGAGTGAGGAAAACAAAAGAAAATAATGAGAGTTCGAAGAAAAGACAACAATTAATAACGTTTCTCAGGCTTATATTATTAAACCAGTTTCATAGATTCATTGGATGACAGCCAAAGTTCAAAAACCTAGAGGTTTTATTATTGTGTTTGTAAGTAAATGTCAATGTAAAAAACTTGATCAGAGTTACATATTTTCATGCACGCTGATGTCATGGTTTGTTTACTTAATTTAATGATGTTAGCGCCATTCATAGTATATGCAAACTAGTGCATGTTTCGGTTCAGCAGATTTGCGTAATTGCTACGTCAAATACATTAACCGAACAACAATGCTTGAATACATTAAGTACAGGTTTTCCTGGATTTTATTTCTTTTCGATCGATTTGATGAGGTTTCTGAAAGTAATTTGCTTATTAAGTTTCTAAATGATTAGGTAAATAGAGGAAAAATAGATGACGAAAACAAATATGCATACGTACCTATTCTATGAAAAACAATGTACATGAAGGTATGCAGACTTCATTGTGTGTATGAATAAATTATAAGTAAAAAAACAACATCTGGAGTGGAAGTTCCCGTCATGGAGCCAAACGTACAATAACTCTAAAACTGAAGTTGACTGTGTAAATGCGCATGAAACCAAGGTTAGAACCGAGGACCTTCCGCACTTGGGGTGACGCCGCTGTTTGGAGACAAAAGACCTCGACGTTTTACTCTTTTCCTAGTTTTTGTAAATTCTTACGCCCTTGAAATCGACAATTAACTGACATGTTTTCAGTCAAACTTAATCGGCGCCGAAATAAATCAAAGTCCTATCTAAAACTTCGACTCACTCACTAAAAGTTTATATGTTTTTTACTGAAAGAATAATCTATCTTAAAATATGTATTAATTGATATATCTAAATAAAAAATATAATTCTGTGATTAACAATTATTTTGCTAAAATTAAAATGAAGAGCTCTACGTAGCTGAAAATTTTTTCGTACTCGTAGCGCCATCTGGCGGTTACGCTCAGAACGCCGAGACAGGTGACTCAAGCTAGTGAATCTACACTCAACAACTAGATGGCAGGGTTAACAGCGAACCAAACAGTCGCTGTCTACTGCCTAGACACAAAGTTTATTTTACGAACTTTACTAGTCATTAGAAAAATAAACTAACTTATCTTACACAATAAATAGGTATAATTAATCAGTTATGCTTTTTAAGTACAATAGCAATTATTAAGTGCGCCACTTGTTTCACCGGCGATAATTTAATTAAGATAAGTTCATTGAGTGGCGAGCGATATGCCAACGGACTATTAATTATACCTAAATAGTAAAAACGTATTACTAGCGATACGTACACTACGCACACCGCATGGCTCGCCGGTCGGTGCATAACAATTCGTAGCGCAAGAACGTACCACGTGTTTTTTTAACTCCATCGCATTGGTCAAATAGAACAATACTATAATTCATAATACTAATTAAAGACTGTAACAAATGAATTAATGTGTATTTTCTTAGCAATTTCTTTTCCTCTATTAATTCCGCACGGTTCCCTTTAAATGTAGTATAAGCACGTAAAAGTATTGGCCATATTGCGTTTGTGATTTTAAGCGTTTATTGAGAGTTGGCTCGGATGCAAGGCGAGTGAAAGTGGATCGACTTGTTTAGTGCGACTTGGTCTGCACCCAGCGAGCTAGGCATTTCACCTAGCTTTCCAACATTAGCAACGTCGATCAATACCAGCTATTACGGAAATAACGATACAATACATAATAGTACACATCATGAAACTATGTTTATCCAATGACCAATTAGCAAATTGAAGGCCATAAATTAGTTACACATGTGTAAATATTACATGAATAGTGTTTTGTTATATCGTGCTCAAATCATTATCTATTAGCTGTTAACGATATGGATTATATCATCGATTGTTTATCGCGCATTGTTTTACGAAAATGTACAACAATCAACTGTTATAATTCGACGGATATTTGGAAAAATAAACATTCTTGTCTTATTCTGAGTACAAACAAAAACGAAAATGTAAAATATTGTTTTAGTTATAAGAAGGCACAACACTCATACAGAGCTGTAGAAAGTGCGCAGTGAGACGACTTTCGCGACCGAATTCAAGAGAAAGTGGTCCGGAGCGCCGCGCGCATACATTATATCACTTTATCCGACTTTGGGATTATATCACAAGCAATGTTTACAAATAACACTATGTATCAACAATCAACATGTCCGATTTTATAACTCGTTTATCATGCCGGCTTTATTGAACAATCGTGTCAAAAAATAAGTGCTACGCTTTCGTTGTATACAATTTATTGTTGTCGCTAAGCGGAATTGTTCATGAGAGACATCCGCTTCGGCAGCAAAACTTTTGTTTTAAAAATCACAAGCTTTCGCTTTCGAGTTGCGCCGGCGCAGCATCCACGGAAACTTTGTCCATGCACGCCAAATTAACATGTCCGCGCACTAAACACCTCCTATTTACAGAAACTAACAATGGAAGGTCACAGTCTGGTAATACATACAAATGAGAAGAACTCTGTCGTGGCGATAACTCCATGACAGTGAGGCATGTAGGCAGAGCTCTTTGTCTTCCTAGTTCAGCTCATAAAACTGACTGATAAGAAAGGAAACACTTGTAGACATTATCTTTAGTTCTTTAACACAGTCCCCTAATTCTTTCGCGGTTTTATTTCGTAAGTAAGTTACGTATTAATTTTAATGTATTATTGATAATAATCGTGACCACAATTTTACTGATATACACGAATTGCGTATTAATATTAGTGCCTACTGATAGTTCTGAAAGTAGGTGGGTAGGTACATATAAGTGATAAAGTAAAAAGGCATGTTTATGTAAACATTGAAGAATTTTGTGATATCACTGAGAAAATAATATTTATAAACTTATCTTAAATATTTTTGTAAGCACTGATTACTTGCGGCGAAATAGATTACATGTACGGAGCTAACCTTCCAAAGAAAGTTTCAAACCAATAGTTACATGAACCCTGCTTTTATTTCTGAAAAGCTCTTTTAGAAAAGCTAGATATATCGCGATGTAAGTTCACTAGTATAATCCTATCATGAAACTACCTAAACCGATAAATAAATCTAATCTAATACAATAAATATCAATTTGCCAGAGGGATTATGAAAAACACGACTTTTTCAGGTTACTGTAGAAAATTCAGAATTTAATTGAACTTCTTGGTTCCCAAGTCCTTGTTTTTCTGTGACCCTCGTCTAGTGCAAATAGGCTTAATTTCCGACAAGTTCTAATTTTTCAGTAAGTAACAAAGAATATACTAATTACGTTACACGTGTCGGAGAGGCCTACGTCTGATTCGATGACCTTAGAAACACCGTCATCGCTGATCTCATAAACACAAAGCTTGTTATTAAACTAATAGACAAACGAAAACCTACGTTTAGTACCATTCACAAACGTACGGTTAAACAAACAAATTGTACAAAGAAAGATAAGATGGGACTATTTAATATTTATACAACGTATATGCAATAAACGTACATAAAACAAACATAAGTACAAGGCTCTTCTTGGAGATTTTACATGTACAAGGTTAGTTCCTTACGATTTCATCAACAATACCATGTTATAAAATGTAAGTTGACATGTTTTACATAATACTATGGAAATTTTGGATGGATCAGATACGCCGCGGTCAGAGGTTAAAGGTTTGTCTCGTGCAAACGAAACAACTGATCTTTACAAATGGTTTCTACTTCTACTACAAACTTATAACGTAATAATAAGTAAAAATACAGGAATGGCTCTAAGATGCTACCACATTCACATGCATACATTATAACTGTTAACATATTATTAATTGAATATCTATTTTAGAATAAGATAAACTGCGAATAGCCAACAAGTTGATTTCTGAATATAATATGGCTTAAGTAAATTATTCATTGTTTACATATTACCGACTTCATCACCTCTAGGATGCGACATGCGAAGCTAATCATTTATTAACTCTTTAACATAAATCAGATGTTGGACCGGTATGGTTCACAAAAGTATCTAATGAATGACATACAAGTTACGCCAATACAGTCATGCCCAGTCCAATTTACATTTTTATAATAATGTTGCAAATACAAAACATACTAGTGATAAATCACAAAGTAACTTTCTCATACAAATTTGCAAATTCTTATTGCAAATAGGGATGAATTTGCATCTAATAAAAATCTAAATGTGCAAATCTATGTCATGGAAAGTAAGAGGATCATGACATTGACATTCAAATGATCTGTCATCTTAGTCACCACAGTGCACGTGGTATTTCCAAATAAACTATGATAATTTTATAAAACGACTTTCCACGAACTTGCGTAGTCAAACCAAAATTTAGTATAAATATTTTTTACAAAAAAAACCTAAAGATTTCATTCACGTACGGCGTATCAGAGGAACTACCAAGGATTCCGGCGGATGTCATATAGACATGACGCAAGCACAAGGCTTCCTAGAACCAATAAAACCCTAAAAACCAAGTGATATTAACGCATTGGGAAGTCACAATCAACCTTTTTTTGTGTTACGTTCAGAATTTATGTGAACTTCCATCACATAAGTGATGGAGTAACAATTATCATGTAACAAGGAAACGAACGAAAATGGTAAAGTACACACGGCGGCACATCAAGCTATACATAACCAGTATAACCTGACTTCGCTTTGTATTTGCTTCCCGTAAGATGGGAGATCAGCTTAATTTGGTTTTGTATAGCTTGATTGGCCGCCGTGCGTACACATCTTGATAATGACGTGCCAATTACTGAAAAATTCAACCGTAGCAACTTGATATTCATTTCTGATTAATCTATATTATATCAACGAAACACTGTTTATCGATGTCTTTATTAGCTGCACGTAGGTGTGGCCTGAAGGAAGTCGAGTAGCTAACTTTCTTGTGGGTCTACTCGCTGCCTAGTGCCCACTTTACAGCATTATTGCAACCTATAATTTCGATATGTTATGGTTACGTGGTCGAGCAGTACCTAACCCCGTAAAGGGAAAGTTTTGCGATATAACATTCGTATGACTTTTACCTTACTGGTGGATTGAATTGAGAATGTTGGTATTTGAGGTGAAAGATAGAGAACGGGAAAAGTACAAATTACATACATTCTAAGACTTTGAAACCACAACATTAATGTGGCCTATCGTTTTTAAACGTGAACATTCCAAGGAAAATCGCTATTTAATTTGAAATTATGGGTTTTTAATGGGTAACTTAACAATGGCGTCATTACATCTTCATTAGCAATTGTTATCAATGATTGGCCACACGAAGAACATTAAAAGTCCAGGAAGCATGTTCGTTATCATTTGTTGGGTACATTATGACTGGAAACTTATCATATACCTACACATTGATTCGCGTTACGTAGCGACGTAATTAGATAAAGAAATATTATGGTATTACATTGTCTGGGTGTGCCATGACTGTCGATGGATTTAAATTTCAGTAATTGCCATAGTGATGAGATACTGGAAAAATCGCAGATTAGCTCTGTTTTTCTGACCGATAACATTAATCAATAAATAGTACGGTAAAAAACTCATTTATCCACGTGTTTCATAACGAATTTAATAGAATTTTAATGTTGTAACTTCATAATTGAGATTACTTTTCGTTTAAATACCCATTTTAATAAATTAATGAAGCAACGCTTAGGATAAATCCGGCAAAATCTAGGCTAGTGAAATGTCAGATAGTATTACTACAGAAAAAAAATACTACCTACAGCAGTTAATATTTTCTTTATCAGATTGGATGCTTATACTCTACTGATTTCAATTTACTGAGTACAACTTATAGTACTGGAACTGACCTCGTTCAACTATTATAGTAAAACCATTTCAGTTGTGTGAATAAGCGATAACAGAAATATAAATTGTAATGTTCAGTTGACGGCTATTGTATTTTTGTCCAATCTTGAATTCAGTTCAATCAATCAACCGACTCGGTTTTCTGCGGTTAGCTGGTGCAAAAATAATAAACTAAAGCATCCATATTTGCTTTGAATAAAGTTATTAACCTAAATTGATTTTATACGTTTTCGACTTTTTAATCCCTAATCAATAACAATAGTTCGAGAGAATCTTGTTTTTTGGTAGTCTTTGTCTCAAACAAATGTTAATTAAATACTGAAAAAATAACAACTATTAGCAACAAACTACATTTTAATTTTAATCCAACCGAAATATGTTAAAAGCAAGAAGATTTAATTAATGCAGTAATTTGTCCATTGAAATGCACTAACCATTGCGCTTTAAGAAGATGCAAGCAATGATGTCAAGGCAGTCTTCTAGTTCTCAATCTAATGAGTCTAGATTCCATTTAATTAATTGAAAATTCCCATAATTCAATGCAATTATTTTATTAAGCAATTGTGTATTGTCTCATGCAGAATGGGTCATTGAAGTTGCATATGTATGTAGATTGCCAACAAATGTGGGGGCATGCACCCGCGTAATGAAATCACTTGAGACTAGAGTCGATATGTCCAATGCCACCCAGAAGCCTATGCAAGGAGGCACTACATCACGCTAGCTTTAAACAAGTCTGTTTGAGAGGTCGGCGTCATCGCGTGGCTTGTCTGACAACTCGGTCATGCAGCCTGTCGTATAATTTAATGGCCCATTGTATTCTTTGACGTTTTGGCTTGCTTGTGTGCCTAGAGAACAAGACTCACAAACTCATCGACAACCAGCCATCTTGCCGAGGTGATTTCTAATTTCATATACCTACACTTCTTCCTTTGATTGATTTCACAGTAGTAATTGAAGGTAATCGATGTATTCACTAAGTAATGCTTATCGCGTGCACAAGTACTACTAGAAAACAAGGAATAGTACCTACCTGCAAAGTTCATTACGAAACTTGAATAACACAAATGCATAACACGGTCACGGTGTAAACGCGAAGAAAAAAGTTTTTTTGTAACTTATTGAATGCAGCAATGAACGTACTATGCTCTATGTATACCAGTTCCATACAACTCGATTCCTACCGGATTCCCTTTGAAAAATGGCACAGTCAGTATTCTATATAGACAAATAATATAATCACATTACCCAATTGAGCCTTCGCTACTGATGCATACGTACTACATGTGAATAGTACATAGAATATGGTGTACGCAAAAATGTTGAAGCACAACCTACCTAGGTTATGTAAAAGGTAAGAGTTATGAAATCTTTGTTCGAATCTTATTATTTTTTAACGAACCAACGTTAATTGATAAATAATTAACTGAATCTAATGGAAAATTAATGGATTGCTAACAATATAAATAGGTGCTTATTAATATAGCTTTTAAAAGGTTTGGAATTGCTGTACAGTGCAGCAGCAGCTGTTGATGTGAAACACATGTAAGAAGTTATTAAAATTATTTTAAAAATTTGTGTTTTTTTTTGTAAAATTCTGGTCTTCAGCTGCATCCGGTTAGACTGGAAGCCGACCCTAACATAGTTGGGAAAAGGCTATGCAGATGATGATTGTGATTTGCAACTGAAGTGTTTTTCCAAAGTCTAGGAAGAGTTAATTAAGCATTCAAATATTTTGTTTTAGCAAAATATTATAATCTGCAACAAAATACGAAAACAAGTTGTAAGTTTTACATCTCAGGCGAGTAGTAGCGACCAGAAGCTAGTGTCATTTAAAGGATACAACATATTATTGAAGATATTAAAAAAAAATCAAGGTAAACACATTTTCGGTTTTATGGAGTTGCTACGTATTTTGTTTGTGCAATACAAATTTTATCTTATGTACAATTTTTTATATGGATACAGATTTTCTGGATTAAAAATGAATTAAACTAGGCTGCTAGCCTAGTTTAATTCTCTTATCATAACATTAAGTCAACATAAAGGCCCGTCAATAAAATATTATCAAAAGCATTGTTTTATGGTTGGTATCGGGAAAGCATAGCCTTGATACTAAATTACAATACTAATACTACGTACTTAACGTTACGTTACAAAAGAGGACAATGTATAAATATTTTCAAAGCAAAACTCAAGTTTGCCAAAAAGACGAACAGCTCGTCGAAACTAGGAAGCGTTATAAAATGAACCAAGGCCAAATACGACGCGAATACGAGATAATTCTTATCATTCAACATTTAGCATAATGTAGCTTCTCAAGAAAAAAAAAACAGATTTATTTAAGTCATTACCTTACCTACTTGTTTATATTATATTAAAATGGGCGTTTAACTTTTTAACTTTGAAGGCGAAAAAACAATGTTGCAACTGACTGGTTGTCTTGAGTCATTCGACATAAGGTTTATTTTGATTGATACAGATATGGGATGCACTCATTTATTTCAGTATTGATTGATCGAAATAGAAAACTGGCAGTGTTCTTTGTCTATCTGTACATAGAAATGAATAAAACTGAAGTGTGCCTATGTTTGTAATTTCATAATAAAACCTTTTTACTGAATGCATTTACGGCAATTATTTTTGTCTGTCTGTTTGTTCCGGCTAATCTCCGAAACAGCTGCACCGATTTTGACAGGAGTTTTACTGGCAGATAGCTAATGTTATAAGGAGTAACTTAGGTTTCTTTTATTTTAGAAAAAGTATTAGGGTTCAGTGCAAAAAAACCCTTGAAATTATTAACAAAATCCGATTCAAATAGGGAAGTTATCATCATCATTCTCTTGCCCTTATCCCAATTCACTTAGGGTCGGCGCAGCATGTCTTCTTCTTCCATACTTCTCTATTACTCGTCATCTCATCCGACACCTCCTTTCTTGCCATATCATTCTTTACACAGTCCATCCATCGTTTCTTTGGTCTTCCTCTACTCATATACCCATCCACATTCATACTCAAAACTTTCCTCATTCCTCCGCATCACATGCCCATACCACGACAACCGATTACCACACAACTTTTCAGTCACCGGCGTCACTTTCAGACTTCCTCTTATATACTCATTTAATATTTTATCCATTCGCGTAACACCACACATTCCCCTTAGCATTCTCATCTCCGCCACATGCAAATGATAATAATAATATTTTATAATAATTTTAAAGTCGCGGGCAACAGCTACTCCAATATAAAAATGATATCTGTTATCTGGTATTCCCTACTGACATTTCAGGAAATTGGGTTTTTTCGCTGATGATAACGATGATTAACACGCATGGGTTACGTTTCGTAATGCATTCATCGGTGTCCCGACAGGCGATTTGTTTATACTGCTCGAGGTATTCACGGATCGGGTATAGCTTATACAACGACAACGCGCGATGACGCGTGAAGCATGGCATGACCATGGAGCGACCTAGGGCGGCCGTCCTCGCGCATCCACGGACCATAACGACAGCTTCATATTGTCCGCAAAACATTATCTATTGTTCCGCTACGTAAATAGATCGGCAATAACTTATCTACGAATGATAGATTAGAATCAGCAAACGTCATTGTAAGTATCGCTGATTTTATGAAGATGTGTCAGCATTACGAGTGCTTTGTCCTTAAAGAAATTACTCCAAAATTAGTTGTTATTTATTGTAGATCGCAATGATAACTTCATACACGCTTCATTCCGCACGGAACAAATATTTGTATGGCCTACAGATAGTTGTTCCGGCTCTGGTTATTTGTGTATGTGAGTTTCAATGTTTGTAAACGCACCCATAATACAGGAGAAATTCCTAGTGGGAAAAGGATTTTTTTTTTTGTTAATGTTGATGTACATACTTAACGGTTTTATTATCATAAGCATTATACATTCGGCATGATACCTAACCGTTACGTTAATTGATTAAAATCAATTTCTTGTAATTTCCTTTTTTCATTCAATACTTCTGGTTCGTAGTATTTTTTATAGGCTACCTACCTACATTTGAAGTATTACATAAATCTGTTGATGTAAGTCAGGTCAGATTGCTAATTAGGTACTCTAACTTTTTGCCTGTTCCTTATGTAAATAGTATGATTTATGTTAGAATGAGGAGGTAATATTTAACTCACGAATTATGTATGGCCAGATACGACGTGCTTTAGGCATAGCCTTCCTTATGCTTCCGCCCTACGGCTGTATACCAACCGCTCGCTAATCAAACATATCATTATTCAGCATCTTTGTCATTGCGTGTCTAAATTATGTAATTCACTTCTTGCCAACATGTGACGGTGCGTCCAACATCAGCATGTTATTTTAAAATTAAAATAAACTACGTACATACTACTGGCATGGTTCGTTCGTCCGGACATTATTTCTGTTCTGTTTCATACGTTCAGTATATATTTCTCAATATAAATTACGTCACAATACAATACTTGAGAAAATCGTTACATCGATTTTTCTCACAGGAAGCAATGATAAGATAAACATGTACTTGAGATTTGAGTGTTCAATCATGGCGGGGCAGATGCACTAAAATAAGAATTTAACATTTTCACGATTGGCACGTGCACAAATGTATCATATTATTAAATGTATTTAATAGTTCGACCTAGTTATGAAGTGTAAACAAAGCCTGTGGAACAGGGTCGCAGACGTTTGGACGAGGTGAGCGACCTCACAATCATGGCGATGGCGATCATTCCGGTTAGCTTATCGGAACAGAAGCGGCTGCCGGCTGCCCAATACCGGCTGATCGTCAACAGCTGCAAACTAGAGCGGGAAACTGATTTTTTGCCGCAGTTTTTTACGCTGCCATATTGCCTTAATTTTGCGCTCGCAATTATTTTAATGTGAAATAAACTTTGCTTAATTACATAATAGTTCTGTATTACTTGTTTCAGTTTCGGTCCCAATCCACCAAAAAGTGTGAATTGGTAAACCTACTAGAATGGAACCATTTGGTTCTCGGATCGTCCTACTTATTGGTGCCATGACTTTCTGATGAGCTCTATCGATTGATTAGCAATTCAACCATTGAATAATTGATTCAATTGGTCGGTCCATTGTCAATATTAAACAACACTAAACATAGATCACTTACTTTACATTGTTTTGATGCAATTATTCAAGAATTGATTCGATGCGGCTTCCAATTGCGGAAGCAATCTTCTTTTATATCTTGATCAGCATATACTTAATTGGTGTTAACATCTAAAAGTTAAGACCTGTTTAGTGAAGCTGTTGTGAAGAAATAAGAATGTTACTTGTCTTATAAGAGGCCTTACTCTTATAAGAGGGTTACTTATGAGATCATCATCATCTGCCTAGCCTTTTCCCAACTATGTTGGGGTCGGCTTCCAGTCTAACGGGATGCAGCATGAATACCAGTATTTAACATGGAGCGACTGATCTGACCTCCACTACCCAGTTCAGATCTTCATCTTTGGGAATCAGAATTATGTGCGGCTGCGTTCTCACATAGATTAACAAAAATTACTTCGTGGGTCTGCCTGTTACAATTAAGATTCTTTTATGTTATTATCTTAGCATCTAATATATGATAAAACAATCAGGAAGCATAAATTGTAGTAAGTACTCTATTAATCATCAGAATGGCTTCTGCCACGGTTGGCAACTACATAATGAGTTAATTTTCATATCTATAAGAATACATAAAATGGAAGTGTCTGTTTTTCTATCAAAATAACAACTTTTTATTGAATGCATATGTAAGAATATACGGTTCTAAAAATAATAAAAAAATCATTTATTTTAATTGTTGTCTGTCTGTTTGTTTGTTCCGGCTAATCTCCGAAACGGCTGGACCAATTTTGACGGGACTTTTACTTGCAGATAGCTGATGTTATAAGGAGTAATTCAGAAGAAAAAGGATTCGGCTCAGTGTAAAAATAATTAAATCCTATGAAATTGTTAACGATATCCGAATCAAATAGGAAAATAATATTTTTATAATAATTTCACGCGGACGTAGGTCGCGGTAGCTAGTTTACAATAAAGTTGACCCGTTATGATAATTTAACATTTGTGTAAATTATAAATATGATATTATTTCATAAAGGTTTATTTGCGTTGAATTTCAAATTGAGAATATCAATTTAGAACCGCAGCTTAGTACTGCTAAATATAGGAATTGATTGAAGTACGTACACACGGGGACATATCAAGCTATACAATTCCAGTATAACATGGCCTCGCTTTGTATAGATTTCCCGTACAATGAGAGATCCGCATAAACTGGTTTTGTATAGCTTGATTGGTCGTCGTGCGTACGTTGTGCGTTATCTATCTGATACCAATTGCATGAACTGACTATCACTCTTATGTAGTGTTATGCACACATTAACATAACCGAGATTAGATTTCATTATCACAACACCTAATACTACGCAGCTAAAGTAGTATCTAAGACGTTATCAGCATCTTCTGCTCAAGTATAGGGAAGTCATTGTGTAGCGACTAGCGCTTCTAATCAATTAGTACTCTTCGGCTAAGATACAATTTCACACTAAGCATCATGCTAAGACTTCAGTTGGAACTCGTAATCAACTTCGTTTTGTTGACGCCTTTCACTTGATTGGGAAATCTGATATTCGTTGCAGGTTATGCAACTGTTGACGTGAAATTATCTGCATAATATTTTGACCGTGTTTTCTGGATTGTTTTAGTAAGGTAGTGTAAACAGCCTTGGGAGCGACTTCGACCGGCGGACCTCCAAATTACACATAACAGTGGCGTAGCGGAGTGGGACAAAAAGGCGAGGCCTTGGCGGAACCACGGGCTCGTTGCTTCCTCATCCAGCCATTAGACGATACCATCCGAGCAATCAAAACATTTCACAACATCCGAACATTTCTCAAAAACAGCTATCGGACAAATCAATATTATCGAATGGCTGCACGATAAGCTTAAATTGATAAAGCTGGTTCACATTGCTCTCTTTAATATTACAAATTCGTTACAGAACATTTGTTGTAACAAATGACTTTAACATTGATTCATTGGAATGTCAAGAGTATTTATGAGAGCACTATGTCCAAGCCAGACTTACAATAATATAATACAATTTAATATATTATGTAGTTATGTGATCGTTCATCTTAATTTCAGCAAGGGATTTAAATATGACATACATTTTTCCCGACTAAATTTTGATGAATATTTGAATTTAAAGACTATATTTAGCTTGATGAAATTCAGATTCGATCAGTTTATATAACACCAAATCTAGTAAGGTTAAACTAAGCACTTTGGAAATAAACAAATCGTATTACGTAAAGCATTTTGATTGTTTTATAAACGCGAATATCAACAACTTTATTTATAGATTCCAATCATGCTTGTATTTCCTCACTAGAATCTGCATTTATAATATTAATCTATTTGCTAATTTAGTATGACAAGAGAGTATTAACTGTATTTCGGGCAAAAATATTTACAACCTTAATTCTAATGCTACACGCTAAAGCACAGTTGTTATAATTAATACTTTCTCGTTTAACTAAGCCTTCGTCATAATGGCCTCAGAATTCACGAAAAATTTATTTTATCAGTATTCAAATATTTAAAGTATGCCTGCATTAAACTGTTCCTTCATACGTATACGCTCTCTAATATTTACAAGACATGCAAACACACCACATGGAGTATTTACAAACTTTTTAAAATATTTATCATTCATCTGATTTCTTATAATGAAAATCGTGAAATGAGGTCATTCGTTTTCAAAGGAAATTAAAAATGATTCTCGGCGTGAGAAAGGTCATTAGTAACAACAATAAAAATGCAAGGTAACTTACCATCACAAGTAGCGGCCATGAACTTGCCGTTGGCAGAGAAGTCCACTAGAAGAACAGTGCCTGGGTGTCCTTTAAGATTCTTCAACAGCCATGGGTGACTGAATTCTGATTTTCCTTTCCATGTTGCGCGTTTCTTCGATTTACCGCTTATCCGGGTTTCAGTCGCGGTCGCCTCGGAGTTTACTTCTTCTGCAGGAGCACCTGTAATACAAGTAGGTATATTGATTTTATTGAGAGGGACCGAAATAAACGACAGGGGGGCCGCGCGCCTTGGAAAGGGTAATGAACTAAAGATTTTTGCACTCTATACGTTCTTTACCATACACAAAAAAATTAAGTAGTCTATTGATTTAATGTTAGTGCAGAGCCAGTGACGACAGGTCATTCACTCATTTACAAAACGAACTTGAGAATGCGAATGATTAACCTGTTTTCCGAATTGCCAAAGACACTAGGTATTATAAAAATCACAAAAGATTCAGTGGAGATGATGAGTAAAAATTGTTTTATGATGACGAATCTTGAAAAAAATACTTAGTGCCACATAACGCTTTAAACTGGACGTAGGTTGACGTGATGCTTATAAAATTACCGTTACATAGTCATGATCTCGTGATGACTAACGGGCAAAAATTTCTGAACAGATATAATATACATGCCATATCTTGCCATTGTAGGCAAGCCGATAGTTTCCCCGTACCTGTCTCGTGTAGGAATTAGATGATGTCAGTGACGCGTCATTGTGGAGGCGTGAGCTAGCATTCGATTTTGTTCACTTTTACATGCTTTTGAAACTACAGTTTTTAAGAAGCGTAGACTTGGGTTTTAATCTTTTTTTTTTCCTGTCGGTACGAGGAAAATATGTCTAAGAGAATTGTGGTTTCGCTATATATTGGCGCCAAAGATCTTAACATTCTTCCTGTCCTATTTTTATATTGAAAAACATTTGATCAATAATTTCTAGTAAATTAGAACAAACACGATAAAACGGGCATTCCGTGAAATACGGCATTGATCATGGATAAGATTATAATTTATCAAGTTCAGCAAAATCTGCCTAATCGATAGCTATTAATGATTCATCATTATCGTTATAAATAGGATGTATGTTCGACGGAGAATCCACAAAGGTGACACGAACACTGTCTCAGACATTCATGGAGTTGAATGATCTAAAAATTCTTGGACCAGCTTTAATGTCGCAACGACCTGAAAATACCTTCTGCTTTTATTTTAATTCTTTTATCATTTAAATTAGCAATATTCAGCGCAAACCACTTATTGTTTCAGTTACATTACGCCTAATTAAACAAATTAAATGCCCGGTTGCCCGTTGTCGTGTGAAAATTAAACGAATTTGAAAGATTTTTTAAGCTATTGTTTGGACAGTAAGCTGTTATTCACAATATTATCTGCAACAGATCGCAAATTCTAAATAATACAACGGAAGCGAAGAAAGGTCTTGTTAATTCAATATGTTGTGAGAAAGTCTGCTTGCTTCCTTTATGTATTATAACATTCAGTTATTTTTTATGCGACTTGGGCACGTTCAACTCATTCAAAGCCGTTTGGCGGCAGAATGGCAGATGTGTTGTTGCATTATGTTGGTAGTAAGTACTCGAAAGTTCCATGGATCCACTTAAGGTTTACAAGTTTAGTAAGTTCTGTACTTTTTTTTCAGTTACTAGGTTAGTCAGTAATAAAAGTTTCCAATAGGTTTGTAAAAAATCCACAAGTATTTTGAACTTTGAAGTCTGTGTATATTATATAATTTTTTAAATACTAAATATAAGGTAAATCTACCTTTGTTCTATTCATTATAATTATTAATCTAACACCATGACTTGGACAGATGATTTGATGTAAAGGATTATAACCTTACTGCACCATGTGGGCATCTTGCAAATGCGCAATAGTTTATACAATAATAACCTATTCAATTGTTTTTTTTTTCACTCAATGAAAATATATTATTATTTATTTTAAATGGACTTCTTCTTTTATTCATTTGTTGTTGTCATTTTATGAATCTAAATATTAGTAAACAATGTTTTATCCATTTTATAAATTATACTATGATTGCATAAATGATCTAACTTTGTTGTTGTTTTTTTTAAAGTGGGTCTGACATTCAAAAAACCTTACATTTAAAACCTGTATTAACAATAGCTGGCATCAACACAAGGAGCTTTCTGGACCCCGAGCGAGCTCGAAAAATTAGAACTTACTGGACTGTGAGATGACAAGTCTTCATTGAAAAGCCAGCGCGGCGAGCTCGAAAAGTCTAAACTTACCAAACCCTTATGGTTTAAGACAAATTAAGTATTTTTTCAGAAGCGAGCTCGAATAATTGGAGCTTTCTGGACCGCAACTAGCCAAGTCTCCCTTGAAGAGCGGGCGAAGCGAGCTCGTAAAAATTGTATTTTTCTGGACTTGGCTTATCGAAATAAGCCAAATCTTTATTGAAAAGCGAGCGAAGCTAACTCTAAAAATTGGAGCTTACTAGACCGCCTTGAGACAATTTCTCTGGTTCACTGAAGAGCCAGAGAAGTGAACTCGAAAAAATTGAATTTTTTTGGCCCGCGTTAGGCCTGTAGGCCAAATCTTTGCCTTCTCTCGATATACCACTGTTTTCAATGTTTGATATACGAGATACTACGTGGTCACTGAATTGGCCGCCCCGTTTGTGCCGCGAGCGCCGCCCGCCTTGCATGCCCGCTTACAGCGGGCCTGTCACATGGATTCTCCGAACGTAAAGTATCGCCCGGTATGGGAGTTTTGGGAATCCCCAGACGCGCCTGTGCCGCGAGTGATTCAAATTATACTTACTTTTTATGGAGTAATGCGAAGCTTACAAACGTTTACGTTTATTTTCGAAACTGATTATTATGACATAATAAAAATATATTAAACATGCAAATTATGAGAATGTTTCGTTTTACTTTCGATATATGTTTTTGCCGCCCCCTTGAAAATGGCGCCCTTGTGCGATGCGCTACCTGCTCGCCCGCACCCAGCGGGCCTAACTTAACCCTAATTACGTCGAGCTGACCTGAACTTTATTTACCAAAGAAGATGCTGAAGCTGAAAGGAGTTAGCCGATCGGTGCAAGCCGATCTTCGGGTTGACTTTGTTTTTCAACAAATACTGCCGAATCAAATGAGCTGACCCGAAAAGCGTGTAGCACCCCTTATTGACAACTAGAACATTAAAATGAAAAAGTTAAAAAGTAAAATCAATATAAAAAGTTTGCTATTTATATCTTAGTGTGTCGAAAGTAAACGACTTAAAGCTTCTTACGTAATGTTAATAATATTCTCTTGAACGGCGAGAGAAAGTGAGACAGGCCATGCTGCACTGAAATAAAACTGATAGGAAAAAAATCTGTTGGGTCAGATTTTTTTATAAGAACTTGCTAACTGCAACAGGATTTGTATTTTGTTGAGCTACTAATCCAATCTCCCATTTAACAAGATGGATTAAGATGCAAATTGTTTTTTAAAAATTGGTGAATATTGTCCTAGTCTTTAGTAAGAAAAAATTAGATTGTATGTTAACAATATTTAACTAACTTTCAGGTAACTAACATAACAATGACCTGAAAGTTGAAAATAAATAAATGTTATTCAAAGTGATCTACATGACTCAATATAAATAACAAAAACATGTGGTAGATGTGACCCGAACAGTGAAACAATACTAAAATTAACATAAAAATGAATCATTTAATGCATATAATATTTTTCTTTATTTAACTGTACAAGCAAGTTTTTCTGTAATAGTTTTCTTTCAATATTATTTGTTCAGCTGACAAGTATTATGTTATGGCATAATAAATTATTGAATGCCCATACCATATTGAATGTCAGACCCACTTTAAAAAAACAACAACAAAGTTAGATCATTTATGCAATCATAGTATAATTTATAAAATGGATAAAACATTGTTTACTAATATTTAGATTCATAAAATGACAACAACAAATGCTTAAAAGAAAAAGTCCATTTAAAATTTAGAATATTATATTTTCATTGAGTGAAAAAAAAAACATAATTGAATGGTTTATTATTGTATAAACTATTGCGCATTTGCAAGATACCCACATGGTGCAGTAAGGTTATAATCCTTTACATAAAATCATCTGTCCAAGTTATGGTGTTAGATTAATAATTATATTGAATAGAACAAAGGTAGATTTACCTTATATTAAGTATTTAAAAAAATAGGCACATATCATTAAAGAACCACAGTTATAAATGTACCTCATTTGTTCATGATGCTATGTTTTATTATATTATTTAGATGTAGAAGGCATGGTGTGAGTATAGAATAGAAAATAAATTTTACAAATAATAAATTTGATATTTAAATATATAAATGTACAAATGTAACATTGCTGGTTAAAAAGAAATGAACAGGTAGGTTTTTTTTTTATAGGGACTATAGTTTAGTCACACTTCCTGTATGATAGGATATGAGGTAAATGGGGATCACACGACACAATTCTGAAGAACAAGCATGGTGTTCAGAAACTTTAACAAGTTTTTAATGTAAGTAAAGATGCTTCACAAAATAAAGATATACCTATCTATTCATGAGAACACACATCCAAAGTGTGTCAACTGCAATCTTAGTGTACAGTTAAAGCTTCGTTTCGCCCATTCACATCTAACAAAACCGCAAGGTATTCGTCCAGATAATCATATTTCTGCCGCCGTTTTTAATCAAGGTATATCACAAAACCAACGCTCAATTATTTATTAAAACTATTGGTGTCATATTATCATTACTACTTCCTTAATTTTAGAATGTTTAGACACTAATTCTTACCAGAATCGCTCTCAATTTCATGTTGTAGTGCTTCATTTTTCTTGTTTTTGGAGAAGATCTTGTATACAAAGTGTATTAATACACAGAGTAAAAATGTAATTCCTCCTATCAGGAACACATTAGTGTTCAGACCGGCATGAATTTCGCCCATTTTCACTAAAAATTCTTTACGAAAACGTTTAATCGTCACAGAATCGAAAATCACGACAGCTACGATCACGCGGTCACAAAGTCACAATAACTAACCACAGATATTTTTTACTTGACTGAATAGCGATTGAGTTCATTGAATGAATGAAGTACATGAGTCGTTCAACCAGTCACTCTTTTTGAACCGATGCGCGTACTGATGCGAGGCACAAGCAATATAAGAAAAATAGCGGGCACGGGCTACGCCGCATGAGGCGCTGGAAGCGCATTTTAGCCTGCCACGGGCCACGTGGTGACGTATCTACCAAGTAGTGATGTGCCTGACACTCTGTGTCCGAGTTTTAATTAAATTGCTTAGGAAAATCCGTATGCCACAGAAAAATGCACTGTTCTACCATTGAACGTGTAAGCATCTTTGTAAGCACCCATATCAACAGCTCGACAATTATTGGTGAAAATAATAGTAGGTATGTATTTTTATTTTTCTGGACCAGTACAAGTGTCCACGTATTTATTAATACTATAGCGCGGCATACGGTATTATGAAAAAATATTCTCAAGCCGGCAAGATAGAGATAAGACAGTCAATGAATTAAAATGATATTATTGTTAGAGTACTATGCCTACTCGATGCGCTGGAGGGGTGATGATCCTTTCATAGTTATTTTATCAACGACAGGAGCGACCCAATACAAATCTTCATTTAACGTCATTAAATATGACTAATTTTGACAGACTTGTTAGTGGCAGCACCCCAATAGCAATATTTGCCCTGAGAATAAAGATCAATGGGATTTTAACAATTATGCTTATTCTGTGAAAGGACTGTATCAAATTCTATCAAAGTATCAGTGCTAAGTTAAGATTATAACGTACTAATAAATAATTGCTAGCGTTTGCGGTTTTTCGCCATGCATGGCTGATTTTTGATGATGATACGCCAAAAAAGGAGGTGAACGGGGTGACTGCTGAAAGCTACACCACACTACCACGTGCAGGCGCAGTTATCGCAAAACCACTACTAAGGGCCCTTGCTCACTTCGCCCACCGCCCTTCTCACAGTAAAGATGTGGGTATACCTGATTATACTTAAAGGCGATACTGATACAGTCCTTTATTCAGTGACATCATAAATAAAAGTGAGTGACGATTTTTCCGCCCAGTGGAAACTGCCCTTTGACGCACGGCTTAAATGTGACCAATGGGTGATAGCAGCGACGCAGAAGCGTGTTTACCAAACGCGCAGCATCGGTATAGTAGCCGTGGGCGAAGGGTATAAAACATAGGACCATGCTTAAATCTTTGAGTGCCCGCCTAAAGTAGAATTATTGCTGGTTGGCGTAAACTTATTTCTTAGAAATAACTTAATGGAAAAAAAACTCGCAGCGTCGGTACAAATAGTAGCCGTGGGCAAAGGGCCTAAGGCATAGGACTCGCTTGAATCTTTAGAGTGCCCGCTTAAAGTAAAATTATTGCTGGTTGGCGAAAACTTATTTCTTAGAAATCGCTTAATAGAAAAATAATTACGTCTGACGTCCGAGACGTCAATCAAAATAATCCGCAATAGAAACACCACTGAAATAACCTGAAAATAAATTACAATAAATTCATAAAACAAAATATAATGCGCAGAAGAGGCGGAAGCGGGTAAGTGTTTTTCTAAATAGATAGCTTTTATAATTTTACTCAAGTTTTCGTTATAATTGGGTACACAATATTAGGGTTCAAAGTTCAAACCTAGAACAAACAGACTACAGGTGAGAATCCTGGCCGGAATTTGGTCACCTTCATATAATTGCTTTGAGATGGGTGTGGATGGATAAAATCATAGAGGGAGCATGGTTTACCTACCTATTTTAGGCATGTTAAGAACAACTGAGTGCGACAATCAATAGAAAACGATGTGTGCAAGCCTAAACTAAAAAAACGACCCCTCATGTGTTTCGTCTAAGTGCAAGTTCAGTTTTTCTACGATTTTATTTCTATTCTTGGCTGGAAGACTGTTTTGCATTATTTTATCCCAATCAAGATTAATCTTATCTTTTTAGAAGCCAGAGTAAAAATTATGTATTATTTTTAAACAAATTTTAAATGTCAAATCAAATCATAAAAAGAACGCTTCTATAAAATTTTTGTCGTTATGTTGGTGAACCGGTAAAATTTGCTGTCTCTCTCGTTCGTGTCGTGAAGACACTCTATATAATTTCAAACAGAGATAGCAATAGGTATTCTAAATTTAAATATTCTAGAAAAGTTTTCGCTCTTCAGTTGCAACCTTCGAAGATAATTATTTGACAGCGAAGTGTCAGTTTTATTGGAACTATTGGAAGTGTTCAAGTGTTGATCTTGGTCGAACAGGATTTTTGTGTAACACCAAGTTAGTAAAGTTTGTAAAAAGATGCCTCGACGTGGAAGATCCGCGAGCCCTCCACCAGCCTCTCAGCGACGGTAAGTTCGTTTTAATTTGCTTTGATATTTTAATATTTCATTTTATTTCATCATGCGGAGATAGATAACCTAGCAAGATGTTTTTAGGGCTGCACCACCTCCGAGCAGACTCCCAGCTCATGCTCCGCCGTCAAGCCCTGCGCCTGCTATGGCCCAGCCTCAGCAGCCTTCTATGTTCGGGCAGATGGCAGCCACGGCTGGCGGTGTCGCCGTCGGATCGGCAGTGGTGCGTAATTTGTTCTTACGTAACGTAAACACGTCGATAGTTTTTGACCTTAACCCTAACCATAAAAATAAATATTAATTTCTAATAGACGTGTTTAATATCGAAATTTATTATACCTACCTCTTTTGCAGTTGCATTAAGTTTGGCTAGGAGCCAAGCAATGTGAAGATGGTCACATGTTAGTGTGACGTTATCTGTTATCATGATTCAGTTCTTTTGTTTACATGAATTGACATACAATAAATAATATTATTGCATGTTTTATTATTGGCATAATCTTCTACTTCTTCTTTGGCATAATAACAAGTTGTCTTATTTCTATAGAATCCTCTTAGTTTATTGGATTGAGATTTGAGAAGTTCTTTTCTGTGGTGCCTAAAGTTCAGATTTCAATGGATATAACGTGTTTTTCTCCAGGGTCACGTGGCTGGTCATGCTCTAACTGGCATGTTTAGTGGTGGTAGCAGCAGCGAGCCTGCCCAGCAGGCAGCACAGCCTGCAGCTCAGACTCTTAACCAGTACCAGAACCAGACTCCTCAGGGTCCTTGTGCTTGGGAAATCAAGCAGTTCATTGAGTGTGCTCAGCAACAACACGACTTGACCCTGTGTGAGGGCTTTAATGAGGCCTTGCGTCAATGCAAGATAAACAACCATGTGTAAATTATAGATTCAATTTATCTTCAAGGTGCCATTAGGTCTAAAATTAAAAATAATGATTTACAGTTTCCCACCATCTCTATTTATGTTGTACCAGATATGTGTACACAAAATCTTTTCCATAAAAGGCTGTGTCAAAATCAAGACATTTTATTTAGATGAAAATAAGCGGCACCTTCCTAGTAGTTATTATTTTTGATTTTGTTACAGTTTCAAATTCTTAGGCTATCAATTATTATGTGTAGTTATTAAATTGTTAGTGACTTTACTATTGTTTTATATTTAAATATTTTAAGACCATTTATTGTGTTGTAGAATTCTATAACCAGAATTATTTGATCCATTTCTTTTACGTAAATATACAACCAAAACAATGTTTTTGTTTGATTCTATCCATAATACATACACCAGCAAATATAGGGGACCAATTTAACATAAAGTACCACCTAGTTATTTATTGATCTGAGTGAAGACCTGGGTCCCAGTAGCATTGTGCGGTTTAGCAGGTCTGATGCTGCTACAGTTGTTAGTTACATTAGTGTCATAACAGGATTAGCGTTGTTTGAGGGATGTGATGCATCTGGTAGGTATATAGATAATCACCCCTATACCGCGTATGCTTACGATGCTAAACGCGCTCGTTGAGACCAACCCTGGATTGGACTTGTTTGCTGATGAATGGAAGACGATAATGTTAGAATGTTTGTGGTTCTGTGAAAAGGAAGGCTTGCTGCTGTACTATATGAAATAAATAAATGTCGACAGACAATGGTGTAATCTAGACAATAGATGACGACATTGGAACCAGAGTGATCTTATTTTTTTCGAAAACAAACTTTTGTGCCTTACAAAAGTATGTTTTCGAAAAAAAATAGGGAAACGCGTTAGGCTTTTTTGTAAGAAATTGATGAGCCTTATATTATTATATTTTAGTTTAATGTACCTGTGATGAGTTTTAATTTAATTTATTTAATAATGCGAACATTTTTAATTTTACGGAAAAAAAATCATCTAGATCACACTATAGCAGTTCACAAATTTGAAAAATGTATTAACAATTTAGGTAGAAACTTTAAGAAAACCACATCACTAAAAATTACGGGTTCTAGAGTTTGACTGATAAAGCTTTCTGTGAAGTGACTTATGTGCACATACTCAACGTCTCTAGTCTTCCACGCGTGAACCAAAGACACTTACTAGCACGTACCTACCTACATTTAGGGGAACAGCTAATTTAGTTATGTATTTATGTGATAGGACTTCTCGAGGAGCAGCCTGGAGAGTCGCAGTAGCGTGTGCGCTCATAAGAGTTAATCGTATCCTCAAAAAATATCAGTTTTAAACACGGACACAATAAACGGTGGGTTGGCTTCCGCATCCAACCAGCACCAACCGCTTGTTCAACCCCCCCCCCCTCTCTTTGTTGAGTTTGCTTGCTGGTTAGCGGTTTGCCCACGGTCTTTATAGACTGGACAAGAGATCCAAGAGCCACCGGTTCGGGCCGAGGCCTACCTAACTAGGCACAGGTATTTTTAATTTTTCTACATTTTTATTTCATTTTTAAATATACCTTGAATCACGTTCAAAAATTTAAAAAAAATGTGGTCCGCCGGTGTCGGGAGCAGGGCCCAAGCTAACAGCAGGGCCGTAGCTAGGGGGCCGGACATTATGACGCAATGCTCTACCTTAAAATACCAATGACCGTTGCGCTAAGTCTCGAGCTCGCTTAGCTCGCTCTTGTATGTTGAGTTTTTACAAGCTTTTATTTAACTTGTCTAGTTAGTATAGGGACATATTGATCAAATCCGGTAACTGAATTTTAAACCAGTTTTCCGCAACCGATTGAGCTGAACATAATTTTGCATCCACCTTTGGTTCTGGTGACAATTCATTTTTATGACAGACATGGCTTGATCCTGCACCCAGGATCGTCTCGTCACGAGAGAACTCCTCAACGGTTAAAAGGACACGAGACATTATAAATAGAAGGTAGCTTTTAATTAATTTTTAATTTATTTGTCTTTTTAAAAGAAACCTTTTCCTGTCCGAGGAGCCGAGGAGGGGATTATTTGTACCTGTCTTCCAGTCAGTGTACATGGTAGGGGCACCGTCACTGGGGCGCCGGATGGTTTAAAATTTTCGAGCTCGCCTCGGCCGCGCTCGCTCTTTCATTCCGAATTCTCAGGGCAAGTTCTTATTTTCTTGAACTTTCTGCATCGATTCGAATTATTCGAAGTCGATTAAGGTAGTCTATCTGTATCATCATCATCTGCCTAGCCTTTTCCCAACTATGTTGGGGTCGGCTTCCAGTCTAACCGGATGCCGTTGAATACCAGTATTTTACATGGAGCAAATGCCTATCTGACCTACAACCCAGTTAATACTGGGTAATACGATACCCCTTGGCAAGACTGGTTGTCAGACTTTTTGAGTCACTAGTCAGTGGCCCAAAAAGTCGTAACCTAACGACTGTCAAAGATCTACAAATGACCAACGGTGGTGTCCGAGGCACGGAGGAAACTCGGTATTTAATGGGTGGTCACCCATCCACAGACCAACCTAGGCAAGCACGGCTTAACCTAAAGATCGACCCGAGCGGCTGTTATGATTTAGCCACGAGCTCCTCGAGTAGTCTGTATGAATTAACAAAAAAAAGCGTACTTACCTATCTTATTCGAAGCGCGGTGCACGCGATGCTAAAATTTTCGAGCTCGCTCTTGCGTTCTCTAGATCAAGATATAGTCATCTCAGGTGGGGTGTTAAAATGATCGAATTCGCATCGAGAATGTAAGAAAGATGAGCAAGTTCTTTCTTACATTCTCTTGGAACATAAACATTTGTTTGTGTATAAATCGACTTATTCCTCTTCGTCTTGTTTCTGTATGATCGGACATAAAAATGACAAAAAAGAGATTCAAAAAAATGTTAGGCTCGCTCGTGTTATTCCTGTGTTCTGCCAGAGCCCGAAGGCGCTGCAAAATTCTCTATTTGGGTGCCTGTTGTGCTAAAGCCGCCACTGATCTGTCCTGACACTTAGGTACCTACCCTACCTTCGTCACAAGTCAAGTACAAAACGATGAAAATTGGATGAGATAAAGTAAAATTTGATATTCCGTGTACTCCCGCCCTACTTTCAACCGCGGTTGGCGTACTTAGGGTGGAAGCCCCAGGGCAGCCCGCTAAATTCAAATTTTCTTACGTTTTTTGCAATTTGCAGGTCAGTGTCTGGTTGTATGTTGATTAAAATATGATTCGCGGCCGTCACAAATATAGCATTCCTGACTTATAAACATTAAAATCATCGATACAACCCTTTAAGTTCATTTCATCCCATTGAATGACTTTTTGAGGAAATAGTCATATTGATGAGCTGGCCTGGCGCTTGCTTCCCACTTAAATGCAACTCTTGTATGTACGGCCCTGGCTACCGGCAGGCGGTCAGGGCTGCAGTCTTATTTTATTAAAGTAGTTTTTTTTTCTATTTGAAATAATGAATGCAAATTACTTAGGTACCTGAATTTAAAATACTCCCTAATTTTGCTGGTGTGTGTATTGTAAGAGTTGAGTCTGTAAATGTTAATGTATATACCACCTACCTAGGAGTGGGAACCTACCTACCTAAATAAATACACTTTTATGTTTTTCAGTACTGAATTTTATTAATTGCTAAATTAAATGATCGAATTAAATTGCATTGCAGGCTCTACTCCAAATTAATTAATCAAACATTGTAATCTGCACCATTGAATTGGAAAAATACATCTTAGTTACAACAAAGAAACATGTGTACCAGGTGTGGCGGAGCTAGGAAGCAGCAGCGGTAGTTATTAGCTTTTTATTATGTACAACTTATTAATTAAATTCATTAAGACGTCAGTGCCCTAACGCTCAACATTTGGATGCAGTGGCACCCGTTATTCACGACAAACTCAGCAGCATGCACCTTCTCGAAGTTCCCCCCCAATGGTAACTCAGACGCCAGAACGGCGATCATTGTTCGGCGAAGCTGCATCGATCGCAGGAGGAACCACCGTGGGCACTGCTGCGGTACGATCTACGAAACATTCAGTTTGGTTTGAGTCGTGTTGTTGCTGATGAGATACGCAATGGATTTTTATCATGAGGTGCTGGTACCGGAAATATGGTGCTGCCACTGCAGCATGCGTGCTCTTGAGCAATGCTGGCAGACCAAGCCATTATGTAGGTATAGGTGACTTGACTGGTAACATGATGGCAATGACCTATGTACGTCATTGCCATCATGTTTGTTTGCAACCTAGTTTTCTAGGTAATGGGTAATGTTTGTTTGTTTCATTCATTCCACCAGCATTGTGTACCTATCACATATAGGTATGTAGGTACGAAACTATTCCAGTTTGTTAAGTATCAATAAAGTGAATTGCTAAAAACGTTGTTTGACTATATACCTATAGTAGCTCTGAAATTAGTATAGTTTTCTAAAGATTAACACAGATCTAGGTAAAGAACTTCTCACAAGTGGGTACAAAAATTTACCACGAACTCTCAAATAAATTGTATAAAAATAGGAACTTGAAAATGCAATATTGTAATAATGATGTTCTACGCAAGGCTCGGAACCGGTTTAAAATATACCGGTTAATACTGGTTTATTTCGGTTTTCCTCCGAACTTTTCTTAAGAACGTGAACGTTTTAAGAACTTTATTTTAACCTAAATTAACCGGTTTATTCGACGAGCGGCATGTCGGCAAACGCGTTGCAACGTGTGACTACTTGTAAGGATGCCGCGCATAGCAGCGCGGTACTAGACGAACTTAGTACTTACGCTATTTCTTTTCATTCGATTCGTGACTTCGCAGTGGATTTAATTAGCAGTTAATTTTATTATAATTGTGTTTAACATGGGTAGAAAGCGAAAGAATTTAATCTACACATACTTTGACTACAATAAAAACAATAAAACTTCAAAGTGCTATTTTTAATTAAGCCACCTAAAATTGTAGGTACCTATATTAATGTAACGAGGAGACTGATTTATTGGAAAAGCATAAAATTTTTCTTTTTCCAAATATTTATAAAAATGTCAAATTAACCGTTAAAAAAAATGTATATCTACATTTGTACCTGAACATCCATCTAAGTAGGTACTAAGTACAGCATGCAAAATGGTGTCCACACATTAAGCAGATTACTAGATTCCTGAATTTAAAATAAAACTTCGCTCTTATTTTCCTTTATTTATTTTTATTGGTAACATTTCAGTACGAATGATTACATTGATATTTCGCATGTTCCTCCAGGCACATTATTTAAATTAAATATTTATTTTGTTTGATTTCTCTCGGTGTTGATGTTTTAAAGCATCTATATACTTTAAAATATTGATATCGGCTTCAAGCGCATACATGGCGGCAAAAAATGTACTACACCTATTAGCAAATTTCCAAAATAATAGTTTCTTTTATTTATCAAGGTCCTTATCAAATAAACATAAAACACATTTTTGACATTAGTAGTAGTGTAGTAGTTTCTTCTCCTGGTTTAGCACTAATATCTTCGCCTGATTTGTTTTCGTTACTATCAGAACTATTTTCTGAATCCTCTTTCAACATTTTATTGAGTTGATGGTACGGTTTTTAGGTGCTAGCAATGATTGGGATTGATCTTCATCATCAGAATATTCCTTTCTTCTTTTTCGTGGTTCTCCTGTTACAAAATAATATAACATTCATTTAAATAAACATTCAAATAGTTTTTATCACATAGACACACAAAACGCCCGATCTAAGACCCAGTTTCACTGGTCGTTAATACCAACAGAGTTTAAGGCCCGCTTGCACCACGAATCACTAAACGCGTTTAACGTAGAATGCATTTAAAACATCGTTCTGTTTCTATCAATCGTTTAAAGATGACAGAGACAGAATGCTGTTTTAAATATGTTTAGCGTTTAGCGATTCGCGGTGCAAGCGGGCCTTAATGTCGAATACTGAATTGAAGTGTTTAGGTACTTACCGAGATATTGAGTTTTCTTCTTCATTAAATAGGATCTGTGAAAAGTAATATGTATTATGTTTACCAATTATTTATCGTCATTATCAACTTAATTTCACCAAAAAAAATATTAGATACTTGCCCATTTTTTTTGTTTTTGCAGCGGAGCTTATTGATGCAATGACATAAATAAACGTCCGACCGAAACTAAAAATTACTTACTACGGAATAAAAACAAAACAGCACGCGACGTTGGATTATCGTGCGTCCGTATTAAACGGTTTTTATTGCTCTAAACCGTTTAAACCGAAAAAACCTTTATGTTAATACTCTTCCAAATACCGGTTTAATAATAACGGTTTATGCGAACGAAACCGAATATAAAGGTTTTGCGTCAAAGTACGTAGTAACGGTTTGAAAATTTAACCGGTATCCGAGCCTTGGTTCTACGTTCCTTTGACACACTGGGTGTTTATGGAACGGTAAATGTTGATAGTCATGGCATGGGGTCTCAACTAGAACAAATTATAATTAGTCATGAATAAAAAATCATAGATGGCAGCATAGGTAACAGTTATGAAATTAACAACCACTAAAATGAGTTAAACGGCAGATTTTGGCTGAAGTAAGATTAGTAAAAATGAAAACATCTTTGTTTGATGCTGATTTATCTATTTACACTCATAAATCACGTAATTTCGACAAATAAGATAACTAAAGACTTTTACTTCCAATCGAATCCATAGAATGATAAAGTTAGCTATCTGTTATCCATTTTGTTTAGAGCTGCTTGCAATAGATGGCGTTTTACTTAATTGTCACATACAATCGTTATTAATATATTTGTTATTACATTAAATCTATTACTGTGCATAGAAATGTAAGAAATCTTTTAACATGTTTATGGTACAAATTTATATATTTATTTCATTTTACTAAAACTGCAACTATAAACATTAAACGAAACGTTTTAAAAGTAGGTAGTTACTCTGTCTGTCAATGTCAATTCTGTTTTCGTCATGTTTGAATTGTTTGACTCCCAGTGGCAGTTGTTGAGTGTTTACTAGTTTCTTTTATCTGTTTCGAATGCGTTTTTGTTTTCTTATAACCGACCTGGCTTCGAATTACGGATTTTGGAAAAGACACCTCCCTATGACTAGACCTGGACCCTGGATACTGGACAACAACGAATCTTGCACATACGACGACTTAAGCTAGTGAAAACTTCGGATTTTGATTTTACAAAATACACTCAATATGGCTCCCACCAAGTGCTCATATTTTAAGTGTAAAACGTCGACAAATTTCTCAATGTTTCGGTTTCCAACTGGACACGCAAGTCGTTTGGAAGTTTGGTTGAGCAATTGTGGTAAGTGTATTTACTGCTTAAATATTATGTAGGTAACTTTTGAGATACTAAAAATAAAAATCAAATAGCAAATGACGAAATACATTAAATTTAATAACTAAAAATTTTATGTAAAATTTAGTTTCGGTTATATCCTGAACTCGCACATACACAGATTCTGTTTTAACTACTCATTGCACAAACTAATTAACTTAGGAATACATAGTATGATCAAATATAGTGTAAAATTAATAAGTATTGTGTGATAAAGGCTCTGTAAAATAAAATATGTACTTACTATAGTCACAGATAATATAATACTAACTTCTATAGCCAATCAATACTCCAAATTGTTTTTATAAATGTTGATAACTGAAAAATAACAGCTCAACAATATACATCTAAAATGTGGCCATATTACTCAATAACATATTGTTTGTGATTTTAGGAAACATGACGATAGCTCACCTTAATCATCAGGAACTGCGGAACAGATACCTGTGTATTGCACATTTTGATGATAAGTTCATTCAGAATAAAACTGGCAAAAGGAAAAGTTTATCAAAAATAGCAGTGCCTCAAAACCACAAGAATGAGCAATGCTTGGTCATGACGCCGCATTCACCATGTCCATCAACATCACAAGGTATTTTTTGAGATAATCACAATTGTACCTACCCTCATTTATGGAAATTCTATGTGAGAGTTTTTAAGAATGACAAGAACTGTTCTTACAGGTTGTCAATAGTTTGTAACATAGAGTTTTGCTTATCTGTTTTTTTAGCTCAAGAAACTTCACCTGTACTGAAAGTTTTGACTCCAACAAAAGTGTACAAGACACAACTGACTCGTAACAGTCCAAATGTTGAAGAACCTACTGAATCTAGTGCACCTTTATGTTTTGACACACCGAAGAAAAGGAAATCAACTGACACTCCTAAGTGCAAGAGATTAAAAATGAGCCTTCAAATGTCTTCTAGGTTGATCGAAAGAGAAAAAATCAAATATAACAGACTGAAAAAAAAAATATGTAGTAAAACTAATAACATAATAAATTTAGAAAAACACCACTTCAAAAGTGATGCTTCAAGAATTTTGACAATTAAAACAAACTAAAAGACAGTGGAGTGAGGCAGAAAAAAATTTTTGCATGTCACTATATTATAAGTCACCTGCTGCCTATAAACACTTATTAAATACAGGCATAGTGCTAGCCTCACCGACTACCATTCAACACTGGCTCCAATCATCTAGTTGTCTGCCAGGTGTTAGTGAGGATGTTTTTCAAAATATAAAAAAAAAGTTTTGTGATCAACCAATAAATTATAGGGCCTGTGGTGTGTGCTTAGACGAAATGAGCATTATGGCTGATTTGGAATATTCAAAAAATTATGATTTGATTGAGGGATTTGAAGATTTTGGTGATGGTGAGCGTTCCCCGAAAGAAGCCAGATATGCTTTGGTATTTGTGACCAGAGGAATTTACTCCAATTGGAAAATGCCTCTGGCATATTTTTTGGCACATAAAAATGTTAATTCTGACAAATTAGGATTAATTATAAAACAAATTATAAACAAATTATTTGAAAGTGGTTTGTTGCCAAAAGTAATTATATGTGATCAAGCTACCACAAATGTCAAAGCAATAAAATCCTTAGGGGCTACCAAAGATGATCCTTTCTTTTTTATTGATGATCGTAAAATTTATTCAATTTTCGATGTACCTCATTTGATTAAAAATATTAGAAACAATTTGCTTGATAACAATTATTATTTAAATGGTAATGAAATTTCATTCAATGATATAATCAACGTTTACAATATCGATAAAAATAATAAAAGCAAATCATTACGAAAATTGACCCCAGTTAAAACCTAATAATTTTCAAAAAATGAAAGTTAAGTTTGCCACCCAAATTTTTAGCAATTCAGTAGCAGCAGCAATTGAGACTGTAATAGCAAGTGGAGAGCTAAAGAGTGATACGGCAAAACATACAGCTGATTTTATAAAAAATATCAATGATTTGTTTGATTCGCTGAATTCAAAAAATAAATTTGATAAAAATCCATTTAAATGTGCAATTACGAAAAATAGAAATTCTTACGTTAATAAAACATTAATTAGGGGCTTGGAGATCTTCAGTGATTTAAAAAAAAAGATCATTAAAAATAATTAATCAAAATTAACCCGTCCTCCCTGCTTTGATGGAATACTGCAGACTATTAATGCTGTACTTCAGCTCTCCACTGAAGAATTTTCTGAAGGCACTGAGGTCAGATTTCTAATGACATACCGCTTAAATCAAGATGTGATTGAAAAATTTGGAATTTTTAGAATTAGAGGTGGTTGTAATCGCAACCCGACATCTAGAAGCTTAAGAGCTATGTTCCGGTCCCATCTATTAAATAATTTGATTAAATTGGATAATACTAATTGTGAATCTGATCAAGACACCTTTATGTCTACGCCGGCCGAGAATCAGCAGCAAAATACACAACCATCAACAACATCATTGGAAGATCCAGTAGCAATTGCTGGCCCATCGAACGCTGAGCCCTCAAGTGTTGTAAATGATCTCCAACTTGAGGGCGCGGATAAAGAAAATGCACAAGTTCCTATTGTAATTACATTAGAAACTTGTTCTATTGTGTATTTTGCTGGCTGGTTAGGCAAAGTGTGTGTAGAACATTTTGATTGTGTTGCATGCAAAAGTGTTTTGATTAATAATGAAGTTGATTTAACTGATAAGAAACAATTATTTTAACAAAACTTATTCTAATTTGACCACACCAAGTCTTAAATCTCCGAGTGATTTTTTATATGATTTAGTAACAAAATTACTTGATTTATTTAATGATAGCATTACCGTAATTCACAAAATCAATTTGTTGTCTGATTTAGTGAAAAAATTTCAAATAAATCTTCCCAATGATTACCATGATTTTAATCACATTGATTTTTTAATTAGAAAATTATTTGAAGTGAAAATATATGATTACTGTAAATCAAGAAAGAAATCAATTGAACCAAAATCAAAAATAAGAATTCTACGAAATAAATAATTTAGTGGCCTGATAAGCTTAAAAGCTACTCTAGAATTTTTTTTGGCTAATCAAGGTTCAAAAAATTTCCATGTGGGCATTGAAATTTTTCATCGGTTATTAAAAAAAAACAGCTGTTTCCTACAAAAGTGCAATACTACACAGTCAAAATGTATTGAATACGTGTACAGGGTCAAATTAAATTAGCTAGCGAAATTTTACCACGTGTTACGAACCGATATCAAAAACATACCACAAACGCGTGCGCAAGGCCGCGCGACATTCGCTGACTGATTGCGGGCATTGACCTCAACCCTCGCGGTGCGTTATATGGTGCATTTAGATCAGCCGTTTTTGTACTGATCACTTTGCTATTTAGTTTTGATAAGTACTTGATTGAAGTATTAAAATATTTTTATAAAATTATTCCGTTCGTTTTTTTTTATTTATGCTATCCATCTTTCATCCTCCTACTCCTATTTCATTTCATTTCCTTGCCGCAGTAGCTACATAAAATTAAAAGCAATTTTATACCTACCTAGATTTGATTGATTTGAGTACTACTATTTGAGTATAATTAGCTGCCGGAGTATCTAACGTAAGTAAATTTCCTCACGTTTTTTGCAATTTGCAGGTCGGTGTCAGGTTGATTAAAATATGATTCGCAGCTGTAACATGTAGGTATGTTGTTACTGAATCGTAATCATTAAAATCATCAATACAACTCTCTTAGTTCATTTAATCCCATTGAATGACTTTTTCATGAAATAGTTATTCAATAGGATTGTATTGAAGATTTTAAAGACATAAGTGTTACGGTCGTGAATTATATTTTGTTCAACATATAGACTGACATTGCCCTGCGCTGCACTAACGCGGGATATCCTTGCATTTTCTCCATAAGAGCGTTTATATCTTACGGCATTTCATACAAAATTTCAGGTCCTTTGTTTTCGAAGGACTGAACCAATTTTAATGAAACTTCATACGAATAAGCAAGACACATAAGTTTAAAAAGTTATCAGAGAACATTTTCGAAATGTCTTTAAAAAAAAAAAAAACAATTGGAAATTTCTGTTTCTAAGGAAAATCTAAAATCGGTCTAATTTAGCTATAACACTATTTTTAGAAAATGTTCCCTGAAAACTTTTTAGAACTATGTATCCTACATAAGCGTATGAAGTTTCATTAAAATCGGTTCACTCATTTCGAAAAAAAGAACTTGAAAGTTTGTTTGAAATGCCGTAAGTAGTGAACGCTCTTATGTATTGAAATACACAAAAACAAATGAAGAGGCATTCGCCGCAGCGAGATGTTTGTTAGCTCACTCGAAAAAATGAAACCGTTCCGCCAACTCGAGATATTTTTGTTGTATTGTTATTACCTACGTCCTTGAACGCACGGTGCGATGTACAGAATCTATATAAAAGCAGCGCCATCTAGTAATATTGATGCCACTTAGTATCGATGCTACCTAGTAACCAGGCCGACTCCTAGATGGCGTTGTAAAACTACTTTATCTGGAAAATAGTGAGATGTTGGTGCTGCCATCTGTTGAAAAAATTGAGGAAAAAATTTAGCCCGAGCGTTAGCCAGTTTTAGGGAGGTGTCATTTCTTTGTATGGGATTGGGTATCTGTACGCAGTAGTGATGGATTAATTAGCATTAGCATTCATTATTAGCATGCGAATGCTTATTTAGCATTTAGCAAATGAAATGTAGTTGCGAAATTCTGTGAAGTGCGAAGTGAATTCATCGCTTCGTATTTCGTTCATACTATTGATGCACGATAATGCCGCGGCACTCAGCGAGACAGCGCCACAGCGGCAGCGTGCGCTCTTCGTCGCACCCACGGGAATACTAATCTATCTGTTTCACGGACTTTTAGCAGGTGCATTTGATGCGAAGAATATGGTTAAGCAATTCTTATCTTATTATCTTTGATTTGTTCGCACTTAGGGTCGTATATTGTATGAATGCGTGTGATCGTTTAATTCGTTAAAATTATCAGCAGAGTGATGCGAAGAAAGGGATTAGGCAAATTATTACCTTATAATCTTTGATTTGCTCGTATTTAAGGTCGTAAATTGAATAATAATTTGTGTGACACGTGTGTGGCGCTAGTGATGGGAAAGTTCACAAAATCTTAAACAACAAAAGGTTTTAAATTGTCAAATATTTTTAATTATAATAATATGATCAATATCATAATCACAACACAATGCAAGTGTACTAGCAGAAATAAAACGTTATCGGCGAGCAAACTAAACGCACGCTTCATAAGGCGAACGCGCTCTTAATAATTCGTATAGTAACAAAATTCATATAATTACTTATTGTCAATTATCGTTATATTAGCAAATAGCATAGCAATAGCAATTAACATGCTAAGACTCGAGAATTCGCATGCTAATGAAATTTATGCGAAATCGCATTAATTACCATCACTAGTACGCAGTATTATATTATCTGTGGTCATGGTAATGTGACGCATCTACATTGTCTGGCTCCTAGTCAAAAACGCAACTGATGGATGATAAGATTTGCTATTTATTTCAATATTTCATCACTAAAGGTCTGACTTGCATTATTCTAGATTTTTCTGATGCTGATGAATACCTACTTCACGAGGAGTGAACGAATGAAAAGTGAATTTGCAGCGGCACCAAGCTCAGCGGCACTTTATTTTTTTTATGGATTATAGGTGCACTTGGCAGCAAGATTTCTAAACAAATAAAATGTATTTTATTCACATTTTTAGGGTCACGTGGCCGGTCAAGCCTTAACAGGTCTGTTCGGAAGTCGGCGAGAAGAAGTGGTACATGCCCTTCCACGTGACTATAATATGGAATCTCAACCCAGCGGCCCCTGCGCATTCGAAATACAACAGTTCCTTAAATGTGCCAACAACAACGAGGACTTAACACAATGTCAAGCGTTCAATGAAGCTCTCAAACAATGCAAGACACAGAACCGTACGTCAAATTTAACAAATCTTGCACTTTCACCAAGAGGAGCGGATACCTTATCTGCCAGTTAGATTCTTCCCCTGATGATAGAAAATCGAATCGAAATCGCTATTTTCCTCAAGCATTGCACCAAGTCCAAGAAGTTGCGTCGTCCGTAATCTTTCTGACCTTGTTCCGTGTTACCTGGATTCGTCGCAATACTTTCGTTCCTCTCCCCCTAACAACCGTTACGATAGCATCCACAACATTTTCTTCCATAATATTTATCCGTCACACTAGCCAATCTTTCTAAAGGGGAATGCCGATTTTAGGCCCAAGAAAGCCCAAAAAATTGGTTTTATTGAAAAATCTTATATAATTTTTACGTAATTAACTCGGCAATTCTCGACACGATAGAAGTTGGAAATGTATTTGAAAAAATAAAAATATTGAAACAATAACGAAATTCTGTATCTGTGGGGTTGTACTGAATAAAATGGGATTACGTTTTTTTTTTTGCAAATAGTAAATCTCAGTTTCATTTAAATACAATCCTAAACTTTAATAACGAAAAATTAAAGATTTGTTGCAAAAAATTAACTGCGTTTGCACATACATATTATTATTTGTACTTTACTTATTTGTGCTTTTGTGAAAAGAAACTCCAATGTATTTTATGTATAAAATATAAATTTACAATCGACTTATAATACATAATATAATAAATTCAATGATCTGCATAATGTGCCGGTCGAAAAAAAAACCTTAGGTATAAAAGCTTGGAAACTGAGTTTTTTAAATAATTTTCTTTTATCAATAAATTATTTGTGGTGTGTACTAATATTAGCATTCGGTCTTACATGTGGGGTACTCAAGGCCTAAATCACTATGGCGGCCTGGCATTCCCCTTTTCATAATAAGTGGTACGTATAGAGGTTATCCAATTAACAGGGCTAACTCGAATCCAGGAAAAAATCATTCGAAATGCTTATGAGCTCTATTTGTTGCAGGTATACCGTAGCCACGCTACAGCAGCCAGCTAAATCGCCACCAACCTACACCAATGATATTATAAAGAAAGATACGCTACGTTCATACCGAGCGGCATTCAAATATCGTTCCGTTGATACGACTGCGATAGGTAATTATGATACAGAAAGAGATAGCTATTGTGCTTGAAATACTTAAATTACGACAATTGTCTGAATTTTTCTTCAATAATTTGCGCACGCTAGTGCGATATCTACCTCTTTTTATTTATAATATCACTTGATCTACACACATTCCCCTTAACAAATAACATAGGTATTTAACGCTTAACAATAAACCTCTACAAGTATTTAATTATTTTATTTATGATTAATCGTCTTTAAGTAAGAAAATTTGTTTGTCAATGGGGGGGGGGGGGGTAGGCAGTAGCTATTGAATGCCACCCGCCATAATCCTTAGATCCCTTTGGGCCTTCATCATTACTCATTACCTACTAGGTTAATAGGTCTGATAACTCTCTAGTTACTTTCTAGGTACTTTGGTCTCTACCAGAGTATATAAAAATGCATATACAAATTTGCTTTTTTATTTTTAAGATAATGCATATTCTAGCTAAAACCGTGCATATCGTGCATATTTCTTTTGATTCTTGCTGGAATAATGCAATAATGTGCCAGAGGTGTTACCCGCAAAAAAGCAAATAAATTCAAATAGTGGCCATTGACCTAAGTAGGTGTAGAACGATCGTTTACAGGTTATAAAAATATTTTAATTAAAAAAGAAGGCCCAATCGAACTATTGAGTCGCGCTACATGTCCAGCCCATTTCTATTTTAATCTTTGTGCATGGCTTAGAGCATCCATTGTTTTTGTTTTTGCTCTTAGATCTGTGTGCCTTATTTTTTGTATTCTTTTAATATTCATCATGCTCCGTTCCATTCCCCTTTAACATGTGATTATATTGTTCTTTGTTTTTGTCGTGAACTTACAGGTTTGGCATGCATATGTTAAGCATGGGATAAGACATGAGTCCATAACTTTCTTCTTTAGTTTTATGGGCATATCACTCTTAAATACTTCTTTAAAGCTCCAGAACTTAGTCCCTCCTTTCTACTTCATGTTCATTGCTGTCTCTGTTGAAACCAAGTTGTTTACCGAGATAAATATATTGTTTGGCATATTCTAATACTTCACAATTCAGTTTTATGTTTGTTTTTAAGTGGTTGGTCATGGTTTTTGTTTTTTGTAGGCCTTAAAATGAACGTCACTACGTTCATTTTAAGGCCTACTTGCCTGCTAGCTTTGTCAAGAGTTTCAATCATATGTTGTAGTTGGCAGCTCGTTTCGGAGAGCAAAACTAGATCGTCTCCAAATCTAGTTGACTTAAGTGTTTTCCTTTTATAGATTATCCTTGATTTCTCCAGTCAAGTTTATGTATTATGGATTCTAGTAACGCAATAAATATTTTTGGAGACAGGGGGTCCCCTTTTAGCACTTCTCTTTTGACAGGAAAGCTTGGCCGTATTCTCTCTAGCTTTACTCTGCTAGTTCACTTGCTGTATATGTTTCTTAGTATCTTGATGTATTCTTCTTCCACATTCTGATCGTTTAGAGTTTCCCATATACTTTCGTGTGATATCATGTCGAATACTTTCCGATAGTCAATGAAAGCGATATAAAGTGGTCTGTGATATTCCCGGTATTTCTATTAACAACTCTAGGGTATGTATGTGGTCTACAGTTGAGAAACCTTTTCTAAAACCAGCTTGTTCAGTGGGTTGTTATTGTTCTAGTGTTGTGCTTAATCTCTGATTTAGAATTATTGTAGCAAAGAGTTTATATACTGTTGATATTAGGCTTATGGGCCTGTAGTTCTCTATATCCTTAGGATATCCTTCTTTATAAATCAAAGTTATGTAGGATTCAGACCATTGCGAAGGCGTTTCAAACGTTTCTATTACTTTGTTAAACAGTTTTGCTAGTGGGGCAGCTAGTATGAGTTGGGCTGTCTTTAAGGCATCATTGGTAATATTATCTGAGCCTGGACTTTTTGCAGGTTTTAGCGTCTTTATGGCCTCTATTATTTCGCTGCACTCTATCGGGTCTATGTAGCGTTGTGGTGTTATCATTCGTATTGACATTTTTTTCTTTTACTCGAAGATAAAACCCATTGATTTTGTTTTGTGAAACCATCCAATTATTAAAATAACTTTGAGCTCCCCATATTTCGACGCTGTTGCAAGCACCATGATCGCGGGATGACTGGAGAGTGAGGGTGGATAGAAAAATTGTTAGGTGCAGACAAATATGTCTACCCTCTTTCGTTGTCTTGGAATTCGACACTATCACGTCAAAACACACTCACATTATCACCAGGTTTTGTGGTGGCCTTATTACGATGCCGGCTGCTACTTTTGAGCATACTCAAAACTGGATTCCACATACTAGTGTCGAGTTCCAATAGTGCGCGTAGCAAAACAAAACGGCAGCGTCGAAATATGGGGAGCTCAAAATAATAAACAAACATTAAAATAACTGCCGCATATTTTTATCAAGTTAATTCTTTTTAAAATAAGCTTCTAAGTTTTAAAGTGTGACCACTACATAAAATGTTGAGCATTAGTGCCCTAATGCTCAACATTTTATGTAGTGGTCGCTCCAGTTATTCACGACGAACTCAGCATGCACCTGCTCAAAGTCCCCCCCCCCTACGATGACTCCACCGCCACAACGGCGATCATTGTTCGGTGAAGCTGCATCAATTGCTGGATGAGTCACCGTGGGCACCGCTGTGGTACGATCCCTAAATATTTAGTTTAGCTTGTTTCTGTTGTTGCTGAGGTACCTATGCCATGATTTTGTTCGTGAGGTGCTGGTACCGGAAATATAGTGTAGCAGCATTTGTGTACTTGTGCAGTGCTGGCTGATCAACATTCTACAATTTGGGACACGAGTCAAAGGGAAAAGAGTGGCTAGACGAGCTTGTGTTTCCACATTAGCTTTCTAGTTCATTTCGCAGCAAATGACCTATCAAACAACATAACAAAATGGACAGGACTAACTATGTTTTTTGAGCTTTACCAAATTCACCCAGAAATTTGGAATCATCCAAAGCATGCTCATCATAAGAATAAGCAGAAAGTATACAATGCTTTGACTAGTATATCAGAAGAAATGAGTGAACGATTAAAAAAAATAGAGAGAAATACTTTGAAGACTACTTTTCGTTTACATCGACGTCGTCGTCCATTTTGTCAAGCTGAAGTAAAAATTAATAGACGCGAATGTGTAAACGGTCTCTCGTGTAGCCCAAAGCCACACGAATATCTATCTTGCCAAACAATTCGTCGAATGGCGAGGCGAATCACGAGCACGCATGTAAATGCGGTCAAACTACCTTTGACACACTGGGAGTTTTGTAGGAAGGAACGGTGAATGTTGATAGTCATGGTCATTTGACGCATCTCTACATTGTCTGGCTCCTAGTAAAAAACTGATGGATGCTAAAGATGAGAAGCTTCGACCCTGGCTAAATATTAACAGCCACATGGATCAATTTTCAAGGTTAAGTTGCGTTGCGCTTGGCGGGGTTGGTCCATGAATGGGTGACCTTCCATTTCATACCGAGTTTCCTTCTTGCCTCGCAAAGCACGTCACGCCGTTGGTCCCGATTATCATTTGTAGATCTTTGACAGTCATTACAGGCAGCTAGTGTCTGACGACCAGTCTTACTAAGGTGGTATTACCCAGTACTAACTGGGTTGTGGAGGTCGGATAGGTAGTCATCATCATCATCATTTCAGCCGAAAGACGTCCACTGCTGGACATAGGCCTCCCCCAAGTGTCGCCACATTGACCGGTCCCATGCGACTCACATCCAGCGGATCCCTGCAACCTTCACCAGGTCATCGGTCCAACTAGTGGGAGGCCTTCCAACGCAGCGTCTTTCTGTTCGCGGTCGCCACTCCAGAACTTTTCGGCCCCATCGGCCATCCGTTCTGCGAGCAATGTGCCCTGCCCACTGCCACTAGAGTTTAGCTATTCTTCGGGATACTTCGGTAACCTAACCAAGTTTACCGAGGTACTAGATTTACTCTTGCGGATGTCCTCAATTCTGATTTGATCACACAAGGAAACTCCGAGCATAGCCCTCTCCATTGCCCTTTGGGTTACTTTAAGCCTTCTGATGAGGCCCATTGTGAACGAGTATACGGACCCTAACATAGTTGAGAAAAGGTTAGGCAGATGATGATGATTTCAACTCTAAGATCTGACTCATTATTCTTATGTAGGGTATTTTTTTAGAATTGCCTGTACTTTGCAGCAAGATTCGTCCTAAGCAATAAAAATAGTGTCCCTATTTTATTCATGTTTAATGGGCACGTGGTCGGTGAAGGCATAACAAGTTTGTTCAGTGGTACATGCCCTTCCACGTGAGTACTACATGGTGATCTCATCCCAGCGGCCCCTGCGCATATGAAATACAACAGTTCCTGAATTGCGCCAGCAGCCACCAAGATATCTCAGAATGTCAGGCGTTCAATGACGTTCTCAAAGAATGCAAGCGATATAACCGTAAGTCAAAGGATCATTCAGGTTTCGAACATTTCTTACCAGAAAATTAAAGTGTTGTATAAATAAAATACGGTTTTCTTACGGTAAATAACACCACCCAGAGGTGATCTAATGAACAGGGCAAACTCTTAATCTATTAAAAATCATTCGGAATGCTCTAAGTTTATCTTTGGTTGCAGGTATACCGTAGTCAATCAACAGCTGCCAGCAAAATCCACCGAAACAAACCTACGAACATTTAACCCACCGGTTTCTTAACAATAAACCTCTACTATAATATTTTATTGTTTTATTACAAATCGTCTTAAAGTAAAAATTTTGTTTGGCAACGTTGGTAGGCCCCAACTATTTGCCACGTACTACAATCCTGACATCCATATGCTTCATCATTACTAGGTCTGTAGGGTCTGATAGTTTATTTTTAGTTTTACCCAAAGTTTTAACTTGTTCATTTGGTTTTATGAATCCTTATAGTTATTAAAATAAATGTCGTATATTTTTATCTCGTAAATTATAATTTTCACTGTTGGTGGAGCTAGGAAGCGGCGGGGTAGTACTAACATTTTATTTTAAACAACTTATTTGTTAAGACGTCAGTGTCTAATACTCAACATTTGGATGCAGTTCCCGTTATTCACGACGATATCAGCATGCACCTGCCCGAAGTCCCCGCCCCTATATGTCTCCACCGCAACAACGGCAGCCATCATTATTCGGTCAAGCTGCGTCAATTGCTGGAGGAGTCACCGTGGGCACCGCTGTGGTACGATCCCTGAACATAATATAGGTAGTTTAGCTTGAGTCTGTTGTTGCTGAGGTAGCTACGCCATGGATTTTATCGTGGGGTGCTGGAAATATAGTGCAGTAGTATGTGTGCAGTCTGACCTCATTGACATCATACTGTCTGTATCCACATAATTCCCTGGGCATTGTGTACCTACCTGTCGTAGGAGGTAGATAAAATTCCAGTTTGTAAGTAGTGATTAATTGCTTGAAACGTGTCGTTTCTGTCAACATTACTTATTACGCCAAAACGCTTTGAATAAAAATTGTTTAAGACTAAGAACTTCTTGAAGTGGGTTAAAATTTACATGAACTCTGTCCATAGGTTGTACCGTTGTACGTTATAAAGGAGGCCATACACGTTAGGGTTTGCATGATGGTTTTAGCCTTGGATGCATAACCGACAGGCAAACCCTAGCCTAGTGTATGTGATAAAAATGTACTGTTATCGGCACATATACATAAGCAAATATCAAAATTGATATTTTATGCCGCTCGGTTACGTTTGCGCGCAAGCATAACCGAGCGTGTGTGGCGTCCGGCGAGCTTGCCTGCACAGTTCTCAGTTTTTTATTGTCTGCGACGGTTATTTGACGGTAATTTTTGTAATCTGTTGTGTAAATCTCAATTCAATTGTCAAATTTACGTGAGAGAACTGCTTTCTTTTCAATAACCAGCGTTTACACCATTCAGTGCGATCTCTTTTTCTTTTTCTGTTCTGTAGAACAGGTGTTAAGCCAAGTACAGCTATCACATCGTCGTCGTCCATTGTTAGTTTGGTATACCGTACACAGTACCTAGTAGGTATAGATAACTGTCCTACACACACCATCATGTAGCTCCAACTGTCTTAACTGAGAGTTTATGGCTAAACTGTGCAGGTAAACCCTAACGTGTATGTGTAATATGAAACTCGGTTATATCTGTCGCATGCAAACCCTGACGTGTATGGCTTCCCTAAAGAGAATATTACTGCAAATGCATGCAATAGTCATGTTTGTGTGCCGCATCTCTAACTACTGTCTGGCTCCTAGTCAAAAATGCAACTGACGGATGATAACATTTAATTTATTTAGTTTAATACTTCGTCACTAAAGGTCTGACTCATTATTCTTATTTAGCGTGTTTTTTTAGAATTACCTGTACTTTGCAGCATCATTCTTAAGCAATAAAAATAGTGTCCCTATTTTATTCACGTTTTAGGGCCATGTGGTCGGTGAAGGCATATCAAGTTTGTTTTCCGGTCGTCGGCGAGAAGAAGTGGTACATGCCCTTCCACGTGACTACGATATGCGATCTCAACCCAGCGGCCCCTGCGCATACGAGATAGAACAGTTCGTCAGTTGCGCCACCAACCACGACGACATCTCAGAATGTCAGGCGTTCAAGGAAGCTCTCACAGATTGCAAGCGAAGAAACCGTAAGTCAAAGGACATCATTCAGGCTTCGAACATTTTGTACACGAAAATAAAGTGTCTGAAAAAAATATACGATTTTCTTATGGTAAATAACACCCTCAACATTTTTAACTATTGTACTGAGACTATACCGAGGTGATCCAATGACCAGAGCCAACTCTAATCCATTAAATATCATTCGAAATCCACATAAGTTTATTTTTTGTTGCAGGTATACCGTAGCCACTCAACAGCCGTCAGCAAAATTGCCACAACCAACCTACACACATTCCCCTTCCCAATGAACAATTAACTCACCGGCTTCTTAACAATAAACCTCTACTATAATATTTTATTGTTTTATTAAAACGTCTTAAAGTAAAAATTTTGTTTGCCAATGGGGGTAGGCAGACACTATACGCCACCTACTACAATCCTAACATCCCTTTGCTTCATAATTACTGGGTCGGTAGGGTCTGATAAGTACACAAATAAGTACGTAAATTATATTTAAGTATAATATCCACAATTTTTTAAATTGTTGGTGGAGCTAGGAAGCAGCGGGGTAGTACTAGCATTTTATTTTAACAACTTATTTGTTCAGACGTCAGCAGGGTCCGGACTGGGCCGGAAGGGCCCGGGTGGCTCCCCCCCGCTAGGGACCCGAGACTGGATAATGGTAGATGGGATAAAATCGGAAAATAATGAAAAATACAAATGAATAATTATAAACGATACATATTATTAGGTACATAAGTGCAGTTCCAAATATAATCCAATTATATAACCAATATGAAGCTAGCAAATCAACATTTCTTAAAAAGAGCAAACCTTTTTTTAATATCTCTGAAACAATGTCAAATAGACTAGGAACTAAAATAATTAGGCTCTCCACTCCAAACAAGTTAGCTTTTCTTTAGTTTTTTATTGAGAAATAGATGTTGTTTAATAGACTTAAAGTAACAATGTTAAGAACAAGAGTCTCCAAGAGCGAGCGAAGAGAGCTCGAAAATTTTACCACCCTATCTTTGACGGGCTAGAATTGTTTGAACCCTTCATTCAGGAATTACTTGGTCGATTTACAGACAAGATGCAAAAGAAAGTAGCGAAGTGAAATTTTGATCACCCTACCTACCTTGGACAGGTCAGAATAAAATTGTTTTGACATATCGGAGTTATTTGGGCGATTTATAGACAAAATGAAGATTCAAGATAAAGTAGGATGCAAGAGCGAGCGAAGCGAGCTCGAAATTTTTTAAATCTTGCCTCGAATAAATTCAGATATGTAAGAGATAAAAAAATAGAGCTTGAAGACAACAAGCTCTATTTTTTGAAACCTTGTGTATGTATACCATAATTGCCTATTAAGGTCTCGGGGCAAGGGCTCCCAATTTATTAAGCCTCTGTTTATACCGGTAGATCACTTGAAAATCCAATAGGAGTGCCAATCCACAGGCAGAAAAAAGGAGCCTATATGATAAAAGTTTTTCGCAGGGCTCAAAGAAAGAACCGCGCGTTGGTTTTAAGAAAGTAACTTTGTAGCGGTAGTACGAGTACTCAGAGGCTCATTTTTAGCCTTAAAAATATTTTAGTTTGATAGTTATTCTACTATTCGCTACAATTAATTACGTACTTACTAATACTGTGGTATCAGGCAGAATACGTTTTAAAAATCCTGATAGCCTGGCTTCCGGCAAACCCCGCAAGCCAGGACCGTGAGGGGCCCGGCTGGCAAACGCCACCCTGACTATATGGCCAGTCCAACCCTGGACGTCAGTGCCCTAATGCTCAACATTTTAATGCAGTGGTCGTTCCCGTTATTCACGACGATGACAGCATGCACCTGCCAGAAGTCCCCCCCTCCCCCTATGTGACTGCGACTGCGCTGTCCCAGATTTCGGGAGGGGAGTTTGAACCCTCCTCCTGCCTTCGGCCCTGTAGAGTACAAATGTTGTGATTTTGTACACGTATACGGAGGGTAATCTACGGAACTTTCTTTCGCCATTGTTTCACCTTTTGAAAGGTACATTATTCTGCATGGACATTGGCTATTTTTATCTGGGTACTACGTGGGCGAAGCTGCGCACAGATGCTAGTATACAATAAAACAATAAATACAGTGTGTATATGTATAAACTTAAATTTTATTTACACAAAAGTACACTTGTGACGTTTTGCAGGATAAATATTCCAATTTTTTTTTTAGATATTGGTTAACCAGTTTCGGCGTATTCATTCGAGATTTCGTTTTATATTGCTGTATTTACATAATTTAAATTAAATTATTAATAAGAAGGCATTTCATATCTCATGTAATATTGTATTTTGTGCTCAGTACATGAGACACGAAATACATGTCATAATTAAGATATTTCTGTATGTACAGAATTTATGTACACAAATAATAAGTAGGTATCTGATATTTTACAATTTGGCACATTACAATTTCTTGTGGTTCATCTAATATTCGTAATGCCTGACTTAACATGAAATTCTTTGGGCTTGCAAAACAAATATTATTATTGTTTTGTGAGATTACTGACCGAAAACAAATATAGTAACGATTAACTTTAATAGACATGTCAATATCAACTATTGAGAAAACAACATGTGTTGTAAAGTGATAATTTAATTATAAACTTTGACAAAACATGAGCAAACTTCATACGGAATAGCAACCGTGATCAACAACAGACTGTAGACAAGAATAACATCAAGAATATAAGTATATCATAAATTCAACAAAATTTTCAATCAAGTATGTAAAAAAAGAAGCTATTCGTTCGATTTTAAAATGTGCTTTCTCGCTGCAATGCGGTAGCATTACGATAGTTATGTGCACAGAAATTTGAGAAACTTTCAAATGTCGTTTATCTTATTTACTAATAATTCCATTAATAGTACATTTTAACGCTTAGCTAAATCAGTCTAATTCTTAAAGCGACATTAATATGTCTAACAATAAAGCTTAAACAAATGCTATACAAATCATACACTGGAAATTTTCAAGTACATTTTAAGGCCACCATTAATGTTAATTGTTATGCAAATCAATTTACATCCAAAACTATAAGTATAATTAGTAAATGTTAAAAATGACACAAACTAATTTAATGTTATTGGAATTTCTTCAAGTTGATATACAAACGAATTTTACAAATGTAATTATTCTAAAACAAAGGCGGTTCGTGTTATTCATATATTATATTTTACACTGAAAATAGAATGATAAATTGATATTTTACATAAAACCATTGTAAAGAATTTTTTGATGTTTTTCGACGTTTGGCAAAGAGTTATAAAATGTTGGTGGCAGATTAGACTTTTTTCTAAGTCTGGAAAATATTGTGTTGATTGATATTAATTAGATTTGATACGGTTTAGCTGCTGCGAAAATAAGTTTTTTTTTTAATATCAAATCGAGATGTTGGAAGTCTTGGTCCAATTTATAATTATGTATAACGTTTAAGGCTTATAAACGCATCACAACTGTGGAATATCTAAGTGTATTACAAACATCATATTTAACAACTGATTGATGAATCATTCGTTCTAAAAAGGGCACACACCTTGGTGTCGCTAAAAACGTACAGTTAAATATTACGCACCCATGATCAATCTTTGTAAATTTACTAACATTTCAAAAGTTGATCACAAAAATAATGCACCACTTCTCAAGTGTTAAATTACTAAACCAATGTAAACGTCGAGCCAGCGGACAGCAGCTCTAACTTCAAAAAATAATTTAAAGCTTCGCATAATTTACAAATGTAAATATTTGTGGCACACATCAATTATTTCAGTGCAATGCTAACGGACGTGTAGGTGTAGTAGCATCGTATTCGTGTAAAACCTTAACATAACGAGTCTACGTATTAGCACTATATTTACAGGCCATCGACAAATTAAATATGACACATAAATCGCCGAGTGCAATCATAGCATTCGTCAAGCGAACATTCCCCAGGGGAGCGGCGAGACCCCCCGAGCCGAGTCCGAGCGGTCACAAGCGCATCTCCCACAGGATGAGGTGCGCGTCCTTAGGGTTGGGCTCGGCGGCAGGCTGCGGCCGCTCTGCCGCGTCCGCCACCTGCCGCCAGTCCACGTAGCCGCGCCCGCCCACCACCGTCAGCACCGAGCGCCGCGCCACGCCCGCGCCCACCACGTAGTCCGCGCCGCGCAGGCTGCGCGCGCCCGAGCGCGCGTCCGGCCGCGTCTCCACGCGCGACACCGAGCGCTCGGACGCGCTGGACTTGGCCGAGCCCGAGTCGGGCGTGGACGCGGCCACGGGCGCCAGGGCGGCGGCTCCCGACGCGCCTGAGCTAGTGCGTGACACGCCGCGCAGCGCCATGGACTCCTCGCTGCCTGACGACGTGCACAAGCTGGACGCGCGTGAGTCCACCGACCAGCTCGATAGGTCCAAGCTGCGCGGGCGACCGGCGCGCATGCGCAGGCGCCGGTCCAGCGTGCTGACGCGGAAGGGGATAGCGGCGAGCTCGGGGTCGCTCCGGCGCAGTGCCTCGCCCCCCGACCCGCCCACGTCCGCCTCGCCGACGCAATCCTTCACGAACATAAGGTCTCCGTACAGCCCGTATACGTCACACGCGTTCAAGTTGGCGCACTTGGGCAGAGTCTTACTGAGTCGAACGTCACCTGGCTTCTTCCGCCGCATGACCGCAGACTGCACGCGCTGCGGACGGTACGGGCTGGCGTCTTCAGAGATCCGCCTCTCTAGTTTCGGCTTGTCATGGTCTTCCTTGCCGTCCTCCTCTTTGAACTCGTGCAGAGTATTCACGGTCTCGGCAAGGTGGCGGGCGTTTGATAAATTCCGGCGCACCGTGTTGACGTCTACGTCTCTAGTTTCCGGCATGAGGTTGAGTAGGAAGGACACGGGTCCAGCGTGTGCATGATACGAAGCGGCGATGTGTCCGCCCACGAGTGGCAGACCCTCCAGTTTGGGCAGCGGCACGGTGACGCTGATGCCGGCGGTAGTGCCCACCCACAGCAGACCCTGGCACGCCAGCAGAGCCGACACGTACGCGGGCTTGCTTCCCTCTCGTGCTCCGATGGTTTTCGCAACGTCAGCTGCGATGTCAATGTTTTGGAGGTGTTCGAAAGTTTCAGCGTGGTATAGGCTCACATATGTTGAGTCGGAGAAAGCAGTCCAGAGGCCGACGCCCGAGTGCGCGAGGTATCTGACAGATCGGTCACCGTCTCCTTTGAGTTCTAAGATACGCATGATTTCTGCAGTCAGCGCATTGATGGCGAACACTCGTCTCGCGCAGGTGGCGTAGATTATGCCGTCGACGGGCAGCACGCAGTGCACGGGGCGGTCGCCGAGCTCGATGGCGAGCGGCTCTTGCAGCGCCCACGAGTCGTCGTGGTTCCGCCGGTACACCGACACGCGCCCGTTGGCCAGCCCCACGAACATGGCGTCGCAGTGGTATCGGATCTGAGTGATGGACGCTATCGTCGGCACTTCGGTTAACTTCTCCTGCTTTTCTGGCTCGATTGCGGAGAAAATGATAATTTTCTTATCTTCCGTACCGAGCCATACTGTGTCGCCACAGAGCGTCGTCGCTTGTTGCACTCCGCGCGCATGTTCCATTGAGGTAACCTGAAACGAATAACGCGCATTAAGAATATAAATAAGCCCGACATTGTTACTGTCACGATTAACTGCAGAGTGTTCGATCTGCCGGCAAGCACGTGCAGAAGGCGGTGTTACCTTGGTGTCGGGCAGGTCGAGCGTGACGAGCGTCTTGAGGCTGGCGGCGCGGTGCGTGAGCACGGCCACGTGCGAGCTGGCGGCGCCGCCCGCGCTCACCCACAGCAGCGAGCGCGCGCGCCGCAGCGACGCGCCGCGCCCGCCGCCCAGCGACGTGTAGAAACAGCCGCAACGCACCTGCAAATGTAACTATGTTGTTAGTCATGGTATTCGACTCGTACGGTAAAAAAAAAATTTAAAGGAACATAATTTCATACAAGTTTTATCAAAGTCAGCAACATTAACACGTACGAAGAAAAAAACACATAACACAAAAATTGACATCTGCAGGCCATGAATTACATAATACATCGTTACTACTACGAAATAAAAGCGCTATCCTCGAATCGTTCTACTAACCTCAGTAAGTTGCCTCGACGAATAAACCGGCGTGGCGGCAACGAAGAGCGGCATCTTATGCGCGGGCGCCAGCTGCGACGGGAACCTCCAGGCGGGCGAGTTGGCCGACGCTTGCGCCAGCTGGGCTAGCCTCAGTTCCGTGGCCCAAGCCAGCCGCGCGCCCGGTTCGTTCGCACGGAACGTAAGGGGTTCTTCACGACCTCGGATCGTGAGCTGGAGGCAGCAGGAATCTACCCATGCCATCTCGTCGTCTTTTTTCTGTGGAGATGAAAGTTGTTAAAGTTGAGTTCATTATGATAGAGGTTTTAACCAAAATTACAGTGCGCTAAGCAGTCGACAATCTTCAGTTATCCTCGAAGATCTGGGCTGTTTGACAAGGCAGGTCGTGATCGTTTGGGTATGTCCGTCACCTGTATACTGGTCACAGGCCGTGAGGTTTACCATGCGGGAGACAGCCTCGTGTCGGGATCATTCGGGTATGTTCGTGAATGTTCGTCACCTGTATACTGCGCTGGATGTTCTGCAGCAGCGCGCGGAAGGTGTCGGAGGCGAGCTCCGGGTAGGACATGCGCAGCGAGGCCGCGAGGTCTGCCATGCGGGAGACGGTCTCGTAGTCGTGCATCAGCGCGGACATCTCGCTGCAGAGGGAGTCGCCCGTTGATGTCGTCATACCGCTGCTCGAGTTTGATCGCAGACTTCCGCTGCGATTCATACCTGTTGTAACATCGGAGATTTATTAAAAGAGACACGTTTTTTTTGGAACATTTTAGAACTTACAACCAAATTGATCAAAATCCTTAGCACCAAACAAAACATCAAATCATAATCAAAATAATTTTCGTTGAAAGTTTTTTTACGTTCTACAATCCTACATTTTTTCAGAATTTTTCTCCTCTTACTTTAGAAATTAGGCGGGGGGGGGGGGGGGACACATTTTTTCCACTTTGGAAGTGTTTATCTTTCAAACGATTGACTTTGAGAAAAAATTATATTACGAACCTTAATGTCATTTTTAAAGACCTATCTATGTATAGACACCCCTCACGTATAGGTTTGACGTTTTTTTTTTCATTGCAGTTCCATGTATCCCCCATTAATATTTTATTTTTGTATGAAAATCGTAAAGCGGTTCACAGAATACATCTACCTACCAAGTTTCAACTGCGTAGTATTAATAGTTTCTTAATAAAGTAGTCAGACGGACAGACAGACATGACGAATCTATAAACATTCCGTTTTTTGCCATTTGGCTATGGAACCCTAAAAAATAAAATTAACTTTCTAAATCATCGTATTTCATACCTTGAGCAAGCACCCTACTGAGCGTAGGCGAGGTGCCCGTATCCAACACCTCCACATCCTGCACGGGATGCGCCCACTTCAGGCCCAGCCGCTCTGCGTCATCACTGCCTGCGCCTACCGACACGCACACTACGAGGTCGTTCAGTAGCAGCAGGCGACGCGGTTTGCACTTGGTCAGACCGCCCGATTGGTTGAACTCCTGTGGGGAAAAAAAGGTGTTATTTTTTCAAACTGTCAGTTACATTTCTTAGTTTTATGGTCAAAGGATACAACAATGTAATTAGTTTTGAGGGTCTCGTAAATGGCAATTACATTTCAGGTAACAATCTTCAAATTTATAGTCTATCTAATTTTATTGATTAAGCTTTTAGGAAAAATTTAAGTAAAAAATGCATTGTTGTGAGTGTGTTTTGTGGATTTGGTCGAATGGGACATCCATCACCTAGACGGACAGCCACCCAAAGGTGGCTGGGACAGACTGGATGTGGAAACTGGAGGATAGTGTTATGGTGGAGTCTGGGAGAGGCCTATGTCCATCAGTGGACTGCATTGAGTTGATTGATTTATGAAAGATACGGCGAGGCATTAAATACAATGCTATGGTTCATGTTATGCAATATGTATTAGCAAAGTGAGTAAAGGGTACTGACCAATTGCAGCAAGTCATCCTGTCGCAGTAGATGTCTCTTGTCGGCGCGAGACGCGAGTAGTCGCGCGGCTCCGAAGCGCGCCGCGCCACCCGCCCCTCCCGCACCCGCTACTCCACCGCGCGTTAACCGTCTTAGTGCTGCGCGGAATGCCTGGAATGAAGATATATACGTTAGACAAGAATCTAAGGGAGAAACTAAAATATAATGTAAAATTGAGTGGAGAAAAACAAATAAATTATTTGAAATTATCTCATAAACATGTTATGATAAGTTAGTGAATGTAAGTTGATCATGAGTTTGGTAAGAAAATTCACCCATTGTGATTTTTAACATAGCGTTAAAAATCATAAGGGGTGAATTTCGAGATTATCTTGTATTTACATTATGCTGACAATTAAAGTGACATTATGAATACAATATTGATTATAATTTACCTGTGTCCGTTCAGCGTCTCGTTTCCTCTCGTTCAAAGCATCGGCTAGAGCTTCTAGTCTCGTCAAGGCACGTTGTAGGGAGACCCGGTCCGAATGGCCAGGGGGTGTGTGTTTTAGTAAGTCCTGCAAGAGTTAATAAACCTTTAGTTTTCAAGCCTTTGCCCATGATACAGAGAGTTTAGAGGACTTGGTGTCGGAAGTAAATAAACACATAATCATCATCATCTGCCTAGCCTTTTCCCAACTATGTTGGGGTCGGCTTCCAGTCTAAGCGGATGCAGCTGAGTACCTGTATTTTACATGGAGCGACTGCCTATGTGACCTCCACAGCCCAGTTAGTACTGGGTAATATGTTACCCATTAGTAAGACTGTTTGTCAGACTATGAGGTCACTGACTACTTGTAACGATTGTCAAAGATTTACAAATGACAGCCGCGAACAACGGCTTATAGTGCTTTCCGAGGCACGGAGGAAACTAGGTATGTAATGGATGGTCACCCATCCAGAGACAAACCTAGGCAAGCGCGGCTTAAACTGAAGATTGATCCGAGCGGCCGTTATTATTTAGCCACGAGCTCCTAACACAATTTAAAAAAGTAAAAGTTTCACTTCATTGGCCGCTCGCGGTGCCAGCATAGAGACTTGTAATTCTGTACTGTCATGGCCATAAACAATTTCTTACTTATTTTCGGTGTTTCATATCAACACTTGAAAGCTATTTTGATATACTTAGGTAGTTTACATTTTTTGTCCACACCAGTAATCTCCAAAGAGTTTGGCAGTGTTAAAACTTTATAAAACCCTTTTTTCAGTAGTTATGTTTCAGCCAACATGTAATAAGGTCCGGTTGATGATAAGGGGCTCGCCCTCTTGTCATCAACCGGTTACAAATCCTGAATTTGGGCTGCTTTGTGTTCGTTAAGATGGACTTTACTCCCCTCCAGTAGCAGTGTCAATTTTTGTAAGAGGTAAGCCGGAGTACATAATCTTTAATGTGATTATATTATTTGTCTATAGAATACTGACAGTGCCATTTTTCAAAGGGAAGCAGGTAGGAATCGAGTTGTACGGAACCTTTGCCACTGCTCCCCTCCATGTAAATCGGGATGAGAATGAGAAGACAAGAAAACAAGGTTAGATAATGCCCTGGCTATTAAGACTGGCATAAGAAAGCTGCTTTAGGAAATATAAGATTCATGGACTCTGTGTCCACAGAGTCCATGAATCTTATATCGTGAAAATATTTGGATTTATCTAAATATTTCGTGCTTACTATTCGTGAGCTATACAACATTATTTTTAGTATATGCGAAACCGGAATATAGTTTGTATAGAATAAGTAACTGAATCGATTCCAATCATTTTTAAACCATGTTATATTTTGTCCCAAAAATATTTTTTAAATGTTACAAGTTGAACACCGAGCGACATTAAGAACCTATCGCAATAATTTAGGTACCTACTGCCAAATTATTATTATCAATAAGCCCAAGACGACGCTGGAGGCGCGCGCGCGGGCTCGCTGCGTGGTAACCACGTTTTTGCGCGGACAACCAGGTAACAGAACAAGCATATAACTTTGTGATTTTTCATGATACAGTTTTGAAATTTTGTACATAGATTCATCACATAAAAATACTAGACACGTGTTTCAGGTTTCGCATATACTAAAACTAATGTTGTATACTAATAGAGAACTGACAGTGTCAAATTTTCAACGAAATTTCGACTAGACAGCTGTTGTTCAAAACATTCATGATTTATTTTGTTTAAAATTCTATGAGACAGGATTTGGACATCATGTCAATATTATCAATAACTGTCCAGCCAATTTGTATGCTTGAACATTCTAGCTAAAAACTATTACTAACAGTGTCAACTTTAGAAAAATTGCAATGATGTTTTGGTATTCACTTGAACAACAGTCGGAGAACTTTTTCAATAACATAACATCATTTTATTTTTTTTGTTATTTGTACTATTGTAATTGTTACACTGTATCTTTAACCCAAGTAACATGTGGAAACGTAGTGGATTGTACATTAGCTTACTTCTAATACGTTGTAATATTTACTGTAACATATATTGTACAATTGTTTGTTATCCCTAAATAAATCACGCCTGTAATCCCCGAAGGTTTAGGCAGAAGTGTATCCATTAGTGCACCCACATTTCACCAGTTATGTTTAAGTCCCATGTAATAGGGGGCGAGCCTATTGCCATCAAACGGGCACAAATCCAGACTCCATGGCTGCTACTGAGAAATCGAATTGAATCGAACCCAGGGCCTCATGCTCAGCAATCGCGCTAGCGACCACTAGACCAACGAGGCAGTATTTTCAATATTATGTGTTTATTATAAGCGGTGATATAAACAATGAAAAACACGTGCCTTCAGAGAGAATGAGTAAGTACCACCTGTCATGAGAAAACATGTGCATGTTTGTAAATTAAATAATAATGCTTATGTGTCCGTTCCAAAGGTTGTCTTGTACAATCAATATCGGATTGCCTTGACTGTTCATATTGAATTATGTTTAAATTGCAAATTATTAGTTCATTGTACGATGTCACCTACAAACAATTATTATTTGATTACCATAGTTATAAGATTCAGACACTATACTATTGCGTAACGTATTCATTAAATAGATAAATTAATTAATTATAAAAAAAAAATATCGATACATAAATTCATAAATTAGATTGATTAGACTAGATTACATTTTTGATTTTGATTGGTTAGATTAGATCAGATTTTTTTTCATTAATTTGATTCTATGAGAAAACAAAGTAAGCTCATGTTAAAAAAAGGCAAAAGTTTTGAATCTGTGGAGGTTAGGGCACCAAAAGCAGCAGAGCTAAGATGAACTGCTCTTGCGCATATTTATCGGGGAATTACATTTTCTACAAACATATTTCAAGTACTTTCACGAATCATTCACACACATGACATAAAATAATGACAAATTACCTGTAAAAACATAATAAACTGCGGAAACCGCTGCACAGGCTTCACCATCAGCCCAAAGAAGGACAGTCGGTCATGCGCGCTGATCTGCTTCACTTTGAAGAAGTCTGCCAACGCCGACTTCCGCTTGGACTCCATCTTGGCCAGCTCCATGGCGACCGAGAAGTTGTTGATGAAGTCCGAGTACACGTCCAGCACCACGGCCTTTGAGAACGCGCTCAAGAAGACCTCGCCTGTAAAGTTGGAAAATAGATAAGTTAGGCAATTTTTTCAAGTCAAAGTCGAATCACTTAATTTAATTAGGCCATTAACCTTTTGAACGCCATTGTCGCATATACGTGACAAGCAAGCGCGTGCCCTGTACGCCAAACGACACAAATATGTGACAAAATGGTAGGTGAAATTGTGGCTTGGCGTGGAGGGCGCGCGTGCGTTTATGCTCTGACGTTCAAAAGGCACTTTTGAACATCAAAAAGACTTAAGTTTTTAAACTGACATGGTCACTAACATTATCATTAACACTGAAAACGGCATATTTATCATGTTTACTATTGAATTTGATAAAAGTGCGTGCGTGCGAGTGTTGTTGTTTTCAGTGTTAATGATAAACAAAAAGACTGTAAAACGAGTTTGAGTCTACCATCGATGGCTGTTTCTGATGGGTCTTCGTTGATGGCGTATAACATAACATCCCGCCTGAAATCCCTGAAGGGTTAGACAGAGGCGTACCCATTAGTAGACCCACATTTCGCCAGTTATATTTAAGTCCCATGTAATAGGGGGCGAGCCTATTGCTATCAACCGGGCACAAATCCAGACTCTGAGTGGCTGCTACTGAGACATTCCTGATAGAAAAACCCAATAACACTTTGCCTGACCAGGGAATAGGATTCAGAACATCATGCTCAGCAGTCGCGCTTGCGGCCACTACACCAATGAGGCAGACGTATAATGGTTCTAAACTAATCACTCTTATTGTAACTGCTACTAAACCAATACTTTCATTTAGCTATGTTGTGTTTTAAGGCCCGCTTGCACCACGAAACGCGTTTAAGGTAGAACGCACATCGTTCTGTTTCTATCAATCGTTTAAAGATGACAGATACATAATGATGTTCTAAATAAATGTTTAGCGTTAAACGCGTTTAACGATTCGTGGTGCAAGCGGGCCTTAGAGTTTAAACAGATTTTGAAGGGTCACTAATCTAGTCGTCGGTGTCGATCAAGTTCGGGAGCGAAATCTGGTTAATTCAGCACTGTAAGGAAAATAATTTTCAGACAATCCTAGGCGCAAAGTTTCCAAAAGGTATGCCCATCTATTAGTTTGCTTATAAGGTCAGTTCACCATGATCACACGACCGTGAACTTTAAAGCAAGTTTAATCATAATTTACGTTTGATTTTATTTGTTTTTTTCCGCTATAATAAGTAATATTAAAGTGCCTCTACCAATTAATTACATCCGTCCTTTTTTGCCAACTATAACATATTATAATAACAAATTATTGATCGCTTTATAAGCTTAATAGATTATGCCCGCGGCTTCGCTCGCGAGTTCGTTAATTGTCCCACGGGATCATACTACCGGGATAAAAAGTATCCTATGTGTTAATCCAGGTTATAAACTATATTTGTGTTAAATTTCATCTAAATCCGTTGAGTAGTTTTTGCGTGAAAGAGTAACAAACATCCATACATTCATCCCATCCATACATCCTCACAAACTTCTGCATTTATAATATTAGTAAGATTTAGCACTTTTAAGACGACATACGCATTATCACATACGGGCTAAATAAGGACGTTGAATCTTCACACACTGGGACTTTTAAAAATCAATACTACCGCCCGCATCAGTTTGTTGACAAAGAAAAAATAACGAATATGCGCAGTTGTTGTAATCTAGATGCAAAGATCTAGCTTCCCTATACACCAGACTATGCACGCCCTGAGTTTGTACTGACAGACTGATCCGACAATTTTGAAAACCGATAGGTGTGGAAGACGAATTTTGTTAGACCACACCTTATTCTTTTAATCGTCGGAGGTCCTCCCAAGATGTAGGGTATCCATGGAAATGCGAAAGAACTGAAAATATCTTCATTTTATGAGGATCTTCATAATTAGTAGCCGTATGGGAAGAATACTTTCCGTGAGCTTGTCATACATAATTGCGAAAGCTATACCTTTTGCTCAGATAAATGTTGACTAATTCTCTCTCTTGAGATGGCGGGACGAGCTGGTTAGAACCAACGACCAGTGGTCCACATGAACTCTGGATCGAAAGATTTGGAGGTCATAGGGGGAGGTCTTTGCCCAGTAGTGAGATGACACAGGCTAACAGTAATTCTCACATTGACTATTCAATCTATGGGGGTTCACCAGCAGCTTCGGCATTTTGGAACAATCATTTGAAGAAGTACTTACCAATTTTTTCATCGCGGTCCCACGTTCTCGCGCAATCGGCCAGTGCTGTTCGGAAGTGTAGATGGCATTGTAGGATGTCGGGCAGTCGATGGAATAACGTCTGAATCTTGCTTGCGTTCAGGATAGCAGGGCTGCTCTCTTCAAGAGGTTTCTTGTAGTCCTGTAAATAATAATAAATTAATAAACATTTATTTCAGAATCACTTCCATATTTGTTAGTAACAAATATTCTAATCTGCGTGAGGCACACCGATCCCTGGGGAATGTCTACTTGACTGCGTGCAGTCGTATCCACCGCCCCAAGATCGGAGAGTCCCACCTATCAGCCGACGTTCTAAGAATGGTGTTGGGGCTGGCGCTAACACAGAGGTGCATATCTCTTGCGCATGATGGCCGAAAAACTATCAACGTCCGCGTCGATATGCTGGACGCGCTACAAAAACGCGGCAGTCCCATCAACACCCGGAAAGTGTTGTTATATTGTATGCGCAGGCCCCTATATGCCCTTTGCGTAAACTTCACCCACAGGCTGCATGTGTATAATGTATGGTTAAACATATAATAGTTCATACTAAGAATAAATGAAAGTGGTGTGTTGATACACTTACTAACATTTTTAGCACAGAATGCAACTGATATGTGGACACTCGCTCCACAAAGTGCTTGTAAACAAAAGTAGATCGACAGTAAATAGTCCGCTGTCAGAGCATTTCAAAACACGCCACATTTTTAAAATATTTGTAAAATAGCTACTAATCCTGTTTAAAATTATACTCCCTGGAAATGGCATATGCCTTTGTACTCTAAAGAAAACCATGACAAAGACAAGTATTGCATATTAGAATAGATTGTGGACGTGTTTGTCATAGAAGTTAATACATAGACATGACTAAAAAGTTGTTCGTCCCTGAGTTGTAGGTAATGCCTGTAATATAACGTAATTATACACATTAATGCACCGGCATTACCGCGTTCATTTACATTTAATGCCCATAGTTACTACCGATCATTTCGAGCATCACTTTTTGTATTAAACACATTTTGTTTAACAAAATAAGCAAAGTCCAGCAGAGATGTTGATTTTGTTCTATCTATTTAGAAATAAAAACTTATAAGCAGTCATAAGTTGCGTCATTTCTTATTATAAGTAAGGCTTATTGAATGTAAATTATGGACAAGCCTTTGTGGGTTTTGTGAGGTAAAGCGTCTATGGGACACAACGTAAAGTGTAAGATTGCTTCCGCAAACGTCATGTTTCATACTCCAGTTTGCCATAGACAAAGACACGGAGAATTCCATTTAGTGAATACTTACCTCGTTATATTTCTCAGACATCTACAGATAACTAGTTTAGATAAATATGTATGTGCATTGTTTTTGTACCCACTGAAATGTCCTTCGCGTACCGACGTTTATATAATTATTTCTGGATTTTTCTTATAAATGGTAATGTTATGCGGCTATCAGCTTATAATGTATTTATGACATAAGAAACCCTTTTAAGACCTGAGTACTTTATTGTGCATAGTACCAACTCTGTTAGATCTATATGTATGTAAGCAAATCTTAACGGTCGTACGGTTGCATTGTGCTCAATTTATGGAGCTAAGGTAATTGCAAGTGACGACATTGCATTGTAAAAAAGATTGAAAAAGATAGCAATAATTACAAGATGTACAAGGCCGTTACGCGAAGAAGATTCTCTGAAGCATCACTTATTTACACGATTATGTATTTACTTAAGAATTGATCGTGAAATCAATGGACGAATGGAGCAAAGTGGGTTAAGGATGCTTGTGGACTTAATTATTTTATTTTCTTAGTCACTAGAAACAATACCTATCAAATAATAAGGATAATTGTGTCAAAACAATACTATGTCGGGTGCGTTGGACTGTCGGTAAACTCCCAACAATATGACGTTATAGGCACTGAGTGACATGAGGAAATTTTATTAGCTACTTATAGGTCAACAACATTCTACATCAACTTATTATTTTATTATTACCAGTCATGTAAGTTAATTGGGTACTAGATGTAATACTATGTAAGCTTGGTGTTTTTTAAGTATTTGAACCAAATGGGATCCGCAGAGGTGATCTGTACCTCAAGACCTTCCTACTTGAGACACCTTTCTCCATATGTATAACATTGTGCATATATGAACCAGCGCCTGCAATTCTTGATGTCGAAATAAATAAAGATTTATGATTATGAAAAGGTTTTCCTTCATCAGCTACCAACGGACACAGCTTTCAGTTTATGGAAATGTGTTTAATTCGTAGAAAGGACAAACTCACGGAAAGTAGGGAATTCCTAACCACAACAACAATACGTTGGATGTTAATTGGTTAGTCACAATGTTAACAATACATATTGCTAGTGATTTATGGTTCGTGATTAAAAAGTTTTGTGTAAAGAAAATCTAGCGCAGCCTTTTGTAAGCACAAGGATTTGTAAACTAGGATGCTTCAGACTTTCTAATGACGCTAAAACGTTTGTGTCTCCTGTTTCATTGAAAATCATATAGCTGAATACATTAGAAATGTTCCATAGCACAAAACAAACAGTATTTAGAACAAAAGCTCTAATTTACAGCATTAAACACAGTCCAGTGGACGTCGGCGGCATTTTCATTACAGAGGGACGACCTCATACACTCCGCTTGCAAATAGTGCCTATTCAAATTGCCCCACTTCCTAATATGCTAATCTATGGCATGTGAATTGTGGGCGAAACAATACTAAAGTGGGCCAGACAGGTTCATATTTGCATACGTTAGTTTAGTTGAGATTTTTGACATTACCAATGCGTCGCGACTTCTGTTTGCCTAAACGCCATTGTTGCCTCAGAAACTTAATAAACATTCAAAACCGTTTGTCTCTGAAGAAAAAAAGAAAGTTGCGAAAATAATAAAGTCTAAATACGGTTGTTTAGAGAAAGCTTCTCTCTTCTTTGTTTGTTCGTGAAATCTGCGCAATTATTGCATTGATAAATGTTAATCAAGCAATTGTAATTTAGTTAAATATCACGAATATTGATGAACTTATCTTGACATCGTGATTTCTCTATGAAATATCAAAGTCATTGTGTTAATGTTAGGCAACTTACATGGTTACCAAATATACAAAATGTGTGGTGCTAATTTTTCAAGTTCAGCAGAAGTTTTAAATAAATTCAACTATTTGACCACTGTACTATAAAGTTACATAAGAAAAGTACTCCAGCAGCTATTCAGCTGACCCCTTCAACTACTTTCAGAACCAGTAATCTCATTAATAAGCATAGCGACATGGGCGCTAACGTTTAACACGCAATTTTGCAAGTCAACTGCTTAATGAAGTGCCCTGTCAAGTCAATCAGGCCTCCCTGATGTAGAAAACAAAAGTGGCTTTTACGAGCACTATTTGCTCTACAAGTCACACACAAGTCGCCAAGTTACGCAATGGGAACTGATGTTATTATGATCGTATTATAATTGCTGGCTATTATGCCATCAATCTAAACGTGCTTCCTTCCCGATCACGAATTTCACCGGTGTCATGAGAAATGTCAGCGTGTGTTTCAAACATTGTGACTTGAGGATCTGAGATACTTACTATGATAGTAAACCGGTTCGTGTATTATACAGTAACTACGATAAGCTAGTTGGTGTGTTGACAGTGTACTTATTTCGGCTGACCATAATTGGTCAACGTAAATATTTAGTGAGTCGCCGTCCGTGTACGGATAATTACAGATTATTTGCCAAAGATAAATGTGGTTGATTTCATTTATTTACATTATGTGGTGATATAGTAAGTCTCAGTAATGTTTACTTCTAGTTATTTACAAGAACGTACTAATTATCTCATGTACCGTAGTACCTACTACAAAGTGTCACACATCAATTACTCGAATGAGTGATGTGATGTCATTCAATCTCAATCTTAGCTTATTGACATGTCATGCATGGAGTCGCTCCATTTGTACTGATGCAGCTAGTTAAATTGCAACAATGGTATATGAGTTCCGCGACGGATATGATGTTAGATACTTATAGATAACAATGTGAACAATATTTACAACGAAACACGTAAGAGACTAATAAGTGTGTGAAGCGAAGAGTATGCTCATCTATGTAGATATACATTGTATGTCTATGTAATTTCACATTCTATTCTCTGTACGACCGTGTGAATTCACCACCTAGATTAGATTTCAGGTATCGGTTGCTGAAGAATAATTTAAAAATGCCTTCATTTTGTCCGGTACCTATCCACTGTTCTGTTCAGGTTAAATAGTAATTAGGGGTCCTTACGTTGATGAGCCTCTGTAGCGTGGCGACGTAGGAGTTCTCGCTGTGTATGATGGCGGCCACCACATGGCGGCGGCGCAGCTGTACCGCGCCCAGGGAGTCTGGTGGCGCGCCCAGCGATGGCGGCGGCACTCGACCGCCGCGCACTTCCCCGCCGCATGAGAACAAATCCTCCTCCAACTGAAAACGTCACGCAAACACTGTACATCTTCCACCACTTCACAATACACAACACAGAATTAAATTCGCTTCAAGTTTCCGATGACGCTATTCGAGTCGCGTGTCTGTTAAATGAACAGAAATAACTTGTGCGTGATTATTCAACTCGCGCGCCTGTAAGTCGCGTTTCGAGGACGCTTTCCGGCCGCGCCGTACAATTTCTCACACCGAAAACAGTCGCCTTCCCGCCTAATTACGTCACAAATCGCGTCATCAGAACCACTGTCTCACTTATAAAACGTAAACGTCAAAAGTAACACCAACCCGGCCACGTGACTTACGTTAAAACTTGTCAACGAATACTGAGCCTTGTCATGGAGAAGTTTCATACACGACGGACAAAACATTGTTACGATCGTCTAGAAGCGTACTGGCATTGAATTAACTTTTGACATTTACGAATCACACGTTATTCACGTCGTCTCACTAAAAATAAACTGAAATAAGAAAATTACTATCGTGTACATGAATCCAATATGGTAGCTGACTGGTATCCACTGTGACATCATTATATCACATGTTAAAATAGATTATTTGTTTAGCGACTTAGACCTCCGAGAGGCGCGAAGCGTCGCGCACTACGATACACTCGTTACTGCGGTTTGTTGTTGACTGACTACTCAATGACCCGATCATGATTCATCTGTAATATACATAATTGTGAATCATCCTATGTTACACTTGATAAATGTAACATATTATAATACCCAGTCATGTTTAAGGACAATTGAAGAGCTGTGCTCGGCGTGTTATTCCAGAAATGTCACTACTACATAACAAGCTCGCTGGGCCGGGTTGTACTTATTGGTACGTCTACTTATAAAATGCATTCCTTGTATATGCCATGACCATCATTGAATGAAGACCGGTCATTCATACAGACTGAATACTAAATACATTTATTATGAGAACTGTACAGTATACCTCCACAGAGTATTACAAACGGTCTCATTTGTCTATTGATAGAAAGCGCCGTTCGGCCGATAATGCATCAGAGGTCCTGGAATCGATCCAGCGAGCGAGACCGTTCCAAGTGCCAATGCGTTTTCCTTTGGTGAAATCAGAATAACTAAGCAGGTAAGAATATTTGAAATATCTTGATGCTAATCAAATTCTTCTTGCTAAGTAGAAGTCCTTCTTTCTATAAATTAAAACAAGGCTCAATGAATTCTAACAAACCTACGAGGTACTTTTATTTTCCTCTTGGTATTGTACAGGATGTAATGAGTATGATAGCTCAATTTTGCGTGCTTGGGAATTACAGGCGCCAAAAACTTCATCACTTTCCGGCTTCTCTTACTTCTCTTTATTAGAACGTAGCCGAGAAGAAGACAGTCCCTTATCGATGGAGAGATGGTTGGTGTAAAGGACTTCTGTAACTTGTTTTCAGGTTTAGCAGGAATTTCGTAGTCTTAAACCCGAAAGTCTGATAACCAGCCTTTCCAGGGGATACTGTTTTATCCAGTAACTGATTTGTGAAGGTGAGACAGGCTAGACTAGAAGCCGACCCCAACATAGTTGGGTAAAGGCTAGGCAAATTATTAATAGGCACTTGGTACAAACCTCGGGCAACTTGGGCATCTTGTCGGTCTCGTGTCCATGCATGTCGTACTGGTGCGAAGAGCCTCGTCTCACGCTGAACCACCGAGCCAGTCTCCCCCCTCCCTCGTCGTCGGGAGGGGGTGCCGGTGGTGCAGGAGTCGCTCCGCCGCCGCTTCGCCATCGCTCGCACAGCTCACGAGCCCGGCTCAGCGTGTTGCGTAACTGACCGGTGCTCCTGAATCAAAAAAAAAGAACACTGTTAGTTCATAAGCTCTCTTAGAAGAAACGTCCACAGAATTTAACTAACTACCGGGTTCTATTGACTATCCAATATGTGTGAAAGACAGGAAATACCGCAAATATTTATTTTGTGCGTCGATGGTTGTAGATATTCGCATTACGGCTGGCAAAACGTGACCAAGTCATGAGTTCTGGCAAATTGTCATATTTGAACAGATGGCGTTAGGTGCTGTTGACAGTTAAGTAGGAAACGTGATGGTGATAAATACTAATAACAGAAGTATGCAGGTAGTGAGGTAGCAGATACAAACAGAGGAGGCCATCATTCGTACAGTTTGTCAAAATACTAACATAGCTTACTAGTGCTAATTTTTATCAGCTTTATTTGGAAAGTTCTAAATATCTTTGCAGTGATGTTTTAATTTGTATAAACCTTAACGAGTGGGTTTTACCTAGTCTGTGATGTAATTTGAAGGATATGGACAATTAGCTAACACGGAAGACGTACATTTAATGATAGAAAACAATAATTACTGGTGAAACTTGTAATAGAAACTAGAGCTGATCCGACTTTCTGTACAAGTCTATTACTTTCTGTAGTACAAACGTTAAGCTTTAGTTATGTAACATATTTTTATTTACCATGCCAAATTACATGTAGTAATAAATAGGCTATAAAATAAAATGCAATTACTTAGTAGGCGACCGCTTGAGCGATATTCTTTAATGAATTTCCTCTAATCATTCAACGTTATCCAATCATCAATCATAATGTTTCTACAGGCAATAAGATTCAAATTAATATGATAGCAGATGAGACAATCGATAGACGACAATTATACTAACAATAGAACAATTAGTTAGTAAGACTAAATACTAAACAAAGAATAAGTTGAAGGTTAGACCAACAATGTAGCAACAGTTATAAAACATTTATTGAATGTTTTATGTATGAGTTGGAGTCGCGAATACATTAGAGCTTATTAGGTGATGTGTTGAAAGACTAAATATTGTCTTTGCGGTTGCCTCACTCAAAGCAATCTGCGTAATGTAATTTTATGTCGGAGGTGTAGACTTGGCTGGCTATTTGTTGTTATTAGTTTTCTTTCTGCGTTATTGTTGTAAAGTGGAGCAAAAAATTATTAATTCCAAGGCTGTTTATTGTTTCTCTCAGCGTAGTAAATAATTATTGGTCGTTGCAACGCACAAGCTGTTGCGTTATTTCTAGTTTTAATTTTAATGTGCTTTTTGAACAATGGAAAAAAAACACGCAAGAATTTGGATGAAAATACATTAATTAACATGTAACAACCACAAATCTGGAGCAATTTTAACCTCCTCCTTTTGGCAGCCAGTTAAAACCGATTTCATATTTCTTTTGATATACCTTGACCACACCATAAACAAATAATAATGTAGCAATATCATTTGTCCTTCTAATTCGCCACCTAAAACGTGTGAATGCAAAATCTGACACGTATAAAGCAACAGAGCTAGATTTTCACGAGTACTTGCTAGATTTCGTAGGCGAATAAATATAAAACAAACTGCCATGCCATCTTGTTTCTGCTAATTGTGTTCGAAACGACAATCATCGCTTGATCCCCGGGTTAAGTCTGTGTTAATCGAAGCTTGGTACATTCTGCTAACGAGTCTACGATTTTCATTTGATTAAGACGATTGGTTTTTAAACATTTAAGGCGAGTATAAAATTCAGCCGTTGATTAAGTGAAGTTCTTGTTAAGAGAACTTTCTGAACAAATATAATAGAATATCCTGGTGTTTCTATCACTGCAATAATAAAAGAAACATTTTTACAATTAGCTTTTTGTTCGATCTATGAAGGATAATTGAATTTTAGTTAGTTGATATGAGAAAGGAAGATTTAGTGCGAATTTGCCCTCGTCCCAATTCATTTGGGGTCGGCGCAGCATGTTTTCTTCTTCTATACTTCTCTATTTCTCGTCATCTCATGAGAGACCTCCTTTCGTGCCATATTATTCTTCACACAGTCCATCCATCGTTTCTTTTGTTCTCCTCTACTCTCATACCCATCCACAGTCATACTCAAAACTTTCCTCATCACATGCCCATACCACACAACTTTTCAGTGATCGGCGCCACTTTCAGACTTCCTCTTATGTACTCATCCCGTATTTTATCCATAATTACATGTCTACACTGAACACTGTTTTAAGCTTTCACGGTTTACAACTAAACTAATACTGTCACTTACGGGATATTTTCCGTGATTGTTCATTATTTTGAGCTCCCGATATTAAATAATGAACAATCACGGAAGATATCCCGTAAGTGACAGTGGATAACAATGCTGTTAAGGGATAGATGGATGGAATTCTCTTCATTGTACACCATAACATAAATAAGTTGTGAATTTGTGATGGATGTCCTCTCAAACTGTTTAATTTATGAGTAAGCGCAAGCGCATGCTCACTTATTTAACGCTTATGACTTGATGTAATGTCATCAGTAAGGACAAGCATATTTCCTAGTTCTTACATAACGCAATTATTATTATGCTTTAGGTCTACAAGGTCAAAGTCCTAAGTCTAAACATCATTACAAAGATTGATAATCAGCTTTACTGGCGCCAATCACACCACAAAATATAAACAAACACTATAAAATCATGAGTTCAAGACAGGTCTTAACTAATATTATAATTGCCCATTAGAATCCTACGTGTTCAGAACAAAAGGTCGAACAATAGACGTAAACTATATGCAAATCCTTGTTTTCAAACGAATATTAACTGTAGAATATGTCACAAAAATCTTTGAAGTTCGGTACCGTGAAAACTAAACTCTAAGCATAGGCTTTAAAATTATTTTTCCAAAACACATTTGTTTACATGTTTGGAAACCCCATCGTGAATGCATTTTACACGTCAGTTTTTGTTAAACAATTGTGTACTTCAAAATAGTTTACAGGACAATAAAGTATTGAATTTGATTATACAAGTTGCAATAAATGGAAGACAGACGACGCACTGTCTGCACCCAGCAAGCTTATCTGTTGCAATGACCCGTTTCATAATTATAAACAATGATTTTTTTATAGTTTATGCCGATGCATAAACAAACCACAAAGTCCAATCGCAAGTACTGTATTTATTTAAAATTAGCATTTTCAATCATGTTTATTAACGCCTCCAGACAATGAAGGAAAACACCGTTGTCATGTGGAAACCGCGAACAAAAATGTAAATAAATTAAACGTGGATATAAAACTTATAAACAGTGCCACCTGTTGCGACTAAGTAGTATAGCATAATAGTCAACAACAGGTTTATTTTAAACAGGACAGTCTTAATTTACGTTTCATTAATTGATAATGAAGATTAGTAAAGTTCCATCAAATTGCATGTTCAACATGCAATTTGATGGAACTTTACTTGTTAATACAGTAGATGATAAGGATATATTATCGTCTAAAGACTTAGATATACATTAAACTCAAGCAGAATGATAAAAAACTAAGATACAAACTGCATTAACATCCAGTTTGTTACAGACGCTACATTTCCATTAGGATAATCATCAATTAATTAAGATTTCCTCCGTACAATTAACAAGCGCAGCTGCATAAAAAATATACATACGTAATTGCATACTCATACATTTTGCATAAAAAAAAACTTGTAAAACATAATGCATCTGGTGTTTACCATCCCAGGTTGTATTAAAAGTGAGGGAAACGAGTTAATGCTGTGCTCTGATGCGGCTCACACGCAACCTGACACTATTTATGATATGGATCGGAAAGCAGACATTAGCAATGAGCTGGGAGCAAGAAAGCATAATTATTGCGGAAATTAGACTGAATTTTAATCATTACTTCACGTTATTGTCAGAATCTTATCACAAATGGATATCATTAAAAAGGCAACGGATGTAGGAAGCACTCCCAAAAATACAGTAAGGTTTACTTGAAAACTAAGCCAAAAGTAAAAGTTGGTAAATTATAATCTAGAATGAATGACGTCCGATGAAGAAAGAGGGAAATAAAAGAAAATGTTGAGGCAAAGGCACAAAGGTTTTGAAGTAAAATATGTGCAGCATATGGCCGCATTAGCCGTAGAACCAATGACCGTAAGGGTAGGCCCAATTTTGAGTGGAGACCATGAATCGACAAACGTGAGATAGGAGGCTAGGTGGAGCGAGTTTCGCAAGGTGGCTTGTAGCAGTCAGATGAGAGTTGCCGAGAATCCAGTTGAATGGCGTGCGAAGATATCAGCATAATTATGCCAGTAGACCTAGTTTTGCATCTCAACATTCAATTACATTGTCATGCATGGCATTTTGCTGTATTGTTACTATCATTATGCTTGCCATACATTCCTTGATAAGCAAGTAATTGATTGAGTAACTAATTGCAATCATTCATATATAACACCAGCTTATGAATCAGCAATAGTAAGTCCTACAATAGTACATACTTGGGCAATACCGATGTTGATAAAGCTGATAACACTTTATATTGGCGTAGTGCCAGTACTAAACATCATTTTTCTAATAAAATGTAATATCTTATTACTGCAACGATCTACTTTTTGTAACACAAATGCCCAAGTTATTGGAGACCTTTTTAATATATTTTTTAACCCATTGTAGTGTTGTTTTTAGGCAAATCTACTATCATCATCTGCCTAGCCTTTTCCCAACTATGTTGGGGTCGGCTTCCAGTCTAACCGGATCCAGCTGAATACCAGTATTTTACATGGAGCGACTGCCAATCTGACCTCCACAACCCAGTTCGTACTGGGTAATGGGATACCTCTTGGTAAGACTGGTTATCAGACTTTCGGGCCATTGACTACCAGTAACGACTCAAAGATCTACAAATGACAGCCGGGACCAACGGCTCAACGTGCTTTCCGAGGCACGGAGGAAACTCGGTATGTAATGGGCGGTCATAGTAATCTGTATTTGTTTATGTTGCGTTTAAAGAGGCTACAGGAAAACATCGTGAGTAAGCCCAGATGTCTATAACCAACAATTCGAAGACATGTGACTGCATAGGGTTCGCGTGGTGGATTATTATTGCATACAGAGGCCTGTGTTCCAGCAGCAGAAACAATACAATTTGATTAAGTTTATTACTTCTAAAAGATATATCCTTGCACACAGTCTGAAACTGGATCAAATATGACCTTTCCAGTTCATAAAACGCTAGACCTAAAAAGTAATTTCCTTCATCACATCACGAGTTGTAAAGCTAACAGGCATTTGACCTCAATTAGAGAAAATAAAAACTCTAGTCAATGACAAAACAATCAATGTTAATGAATTGCGTTACAGATTGGTTAGTTAGTTGTTGAAAGTTTACTTTATTACTCACTTTGATCGCTATCTGTTGGTAATACCTATTATTTTGTTTAATCAATATCTATTATTGCGAGGTTGATATGGTGTTTCTATGCTATTGTTATGTAATAGCTTAATGAACACTATTTCCGCATTATACTCGTATGTTAATAATATAAAGAAAATAGGCTTGATTTTATCATAACATAATATTACGTCTACTATAATTCCTGAATGGTTAGGCAGAGGTATACCTCAAGTACACCCACATTTCTTCAGTTATGTTCAATTCCCATGTAATAGGGGGCGATCCCATTGTCATCAACTGGGCTGTAATCCTGATTCCGGGTTGCGACAAACTCCTGATTTTTTTATAGGGTAGATAGTAAATACGGGTAAAAACCATCATGCTGAAACAATTTGTTACTAGACAACGTAAACCATAAAACTAATATTTAAGGAAAGATTCAGCAGCGCCTAAGATAAAAGAGATAACATAAGAAAACATTTGCGTATAGTAAATTGTTTGCTCTATAAGTATTTATCATAAAGATTTACTCTTGAATAACTGAATAGATTGTAGTGTCCGACCAAACTTCGGTACGGTTTCGGCCTCAGCTACCTTCGGCCGAAGGAAGTTTCTAGTAGCCGAAATTGAAGGAACAGTAATTACGAATGCGTGAGGACGCGATGGAAGAGGCGACGTGTGTGGCAGGGGTCACACATTTTAAAGTAAAAAAAAAACAAGATTTTATTTACTTTAAGCCAATCTTGCACTGAATTTCTTAGGGTTTTGGCGATAACCGATTAAGCGGCTTCGGTCAGAAATCGACCTTCTGTCGAACACCAATAGATTGTTTAAGGAATAAAACTAAATTGTGTAGATATGTCGTGGTTTTCAACCGTGCTCCCAAAATAACTACGGGAAAATACTATCTGTCGTTTCTAATGATGGAGCGAATAAACTAATAATGGTTTAAATAAGCACCACAATACGGGTCCGGATGACTCAGTTCAAAATAGATTGTGACTTATGAGCTGGTACTATCATCAACACGAACGCAAATCAACGGCTGTGGTGTGTAAGTCCTTGACACTATTTTTAAACATATTATCTGCTTATACAGAATGTCACAAGTCATCTGGTTATCCGCTAAATACAGAAACGTGGTCAATTGAATATGAATATAGGAAAGGGCTTAAGGTGTGGGAACGTTAAATTTTATATTCCTGCACAAAGGTCGTTTACTCGTAAAGGTGTAGTTGAAGTAAAATGAAATTTTGGCACGTTTTGCAGCTATTTTGGGCATAATAAAGACAAAGACACTTGTGCTTTATGGAAATTTTTGGATGTCAACGCAGATTTTTTAAGTTTAAAAGTTACTCAAAGGCTAAAGCATTTTTGGATATTGTATCTCGAATAGCAGAGGATGATGTGGTCAAATAAAATATCAACTTTAGCTATACACCGACCGCTTTAATGAGTCCTCACGAAGGTTCAATTTAAATGGGATATTCTGAAGGTTGATCACGTTTTGGTTCAATTAGTATCGTAATACTTACGTGGATTATGGTTATTTTAAAGCAAATAACCTGTGGGATATTATTAGGACTTTGTGCAATGTGGCTTTGATGGGGCAAGGCGGTGGACTCATTAAAGCGGTTGGTCAGGAACTATGCTGGATCTTGAAATCTCTAAGAATTAATTATTAGTCAAAATGATGGTATCGGGCGTAAAGTCGTTGAAGTTATTTCGCGTCTGGATTTTGGTCTACTTATCAGTTGGCCCATCGGCTAGCTAGGCCTAGGAGTGCCGCAGTAACCTATTTCCCACAGTCAAGTCTAACATCTTGCAAGGAATGTTTTAGTTTATTCCCAGAACGGCATGAAAAAAGTCAAGTGCTTCAGAGTATGTTCCTAACTAAAGCAACATCTGGTAGTACAATATTAGGGGATTAGTCACAGACTGGATTTTAAAGATCAACTTAAACGTTGCAAAGTTCATTGTGAACAGAACATTAACAGCGATTGGATCTTGAAGCGAATGACAATAGACGGTATCCGCTAAAGCGTGAATGATCATTTTGTCGGGAGGCAGTGCCCTCTGTTGGCCTCTGGAGTTTGAACACAGGAAATTCGTGTTAATTGGACGCGCGCCGCTCGCTAATTGTCGAGCGAGACTGGACCACACCGCGGTCCGCGCAACGACGGGAAGTCGCATGCGCCAACTGTCAACACCGCGCATGCGCAACGTTATGACTCTCATCAGTCTGATCACAAATAATAATGTACTGCTACTGCGTTTTATGAGTCCCTGGTACTGATGAAGTAATTTGTCGACTGATGACTAAGCAGTTTTAGGCAGATCCATTAAACTGAAATGCCAAAGGGAATGTTGGTTTGTTTTTAGCCGACTTTAAAAAAAGGAGGAGGTTCTCAATTTGGTTGTTTTTTTATGTTTGATACCTCATACATAATAGTCATAACTCCGTCATTTATGAACCGATTTGAAAAAATCTTTTTTTATGTGAAATTTCCGATTAGTCCCTTAGAAATTTCAACAAAATCGATTTAGTAGTTTGGTTTTTATAAGCTTTTATTTATTTTCTTCATGGCCTATGTTGACGATATGATGGTTCCTTAGTAACTTCTAGTACTAATGTAAAAAAAAATTGTTTCGTAACAAGAATTTGTGTGGACTTTTTTGCAATAAAAAACCGACTTCCAAAATAAACACTAAAAAAGTCTAAAATAACCTTACTTTAGAAGTCGGTAGCAAAAAGACAATGAAACAAACAAAGTCACTGACTTCCGAAAGTAAAGTTATATAAGAATTTTTATGGAAGTCGGTTTTTTATTAATCTCTGGACATGTTATACCAAACTAAGGGCGAATTTGACCAATGAAATAGAACTTGATCAGCACATTTAAACTGCGTTCAAGAGCCGTCAATGTCATCATTGTTATCGCGCTCAGTTTCAACTGTGCTGAACTGCTGATGTTTATAGTTGGTTTAATAATGTCATCATTTGTTTTATTTCATACTAAAATGTATGCGTCAACAGGGCTTCAGTAATTTTATTGACAGTAAAACAGTCAAATGTGTTCCATTTTAGATTCAGACACCCCTCTTAAAAGGAAAGAATTGGTTCTAATTCTGGAAGTACAATCAATCACACTTAGTTTTGACACCACTAAACGGCTTTCTGCGTTTGATTGTACATGTGCTTATATGCTACACAATTTGTAAATGATACTAAAATTTATTTTACTTGGAGTAGTTACTAATCGATTTAATGCTTCAGAATAGTAATAATTTAATTATTGCGATAGATACATTTTATTGCAGCTGTATCTTTTTAACTGTTATTAGCTATTTAATTACACTAGTTAAAACAACAATGAAGTAGGTACCTAGCAATTGTTTTATTATTAAGAATTAACGACAAGATTTATTACTATCTCAAACGGCTGACTTTGAAGTGCTTCGGAGTAAATATGACAAATCAGCCACTACATTAAATAACAAGGTAGAATAACATTAATTCGCCAATCAAACTTTTACGAAGTAATCAAATAAGTTCCAATCAGCAACAATTAAGAAAATTAGTTGACTATCGCACTTGCGCACGAACATATCGTCCGCGAATTAAAACGAGATCTAAAGGATCAAACACGCACACACCAAACGTAGTAATATGAACAGTATACGTCCGGGGCACGGAATCACTGGCTCAAAAGAAACCGGATACCTTACATAAAAAAAGAAACAATGGTTCGTTACCTGGAGTCCAGGGTCGAGTTGAGTCTCTGTGAGCGCCGCAGCGGTGTGTTCCGCACGGCACTCACAGGCTCCTCCCAACTGCCGCCAGCTGACCGGTGCTCATCTGCGGGTAAACAAATACAACATGAATATGGGGTTTTTCATATGTATGGAACTGCACGTTAAGCGACTATAGCGTTTTTCTACATGAACATATTGAAGGTGTGGGTTTGCATACTACATTAAGGGAGGGTCAAGCCTTAAATTATGTATACACCCCGTATACATAATTTTGTTGGTGTTTGTTTACTTAGGAATTGCATTTCTGTAAACAATGTCGACTGAAAACTGAGTCACAATTGTTTTCAGGATGCTAGAAGCATACCTTAGTATCTAAGCATTTCAAGCTAAACCAAATATTTTGCTGCTGTCGGGTTTAATATTTCAACAATACTATTTCAACAGTTTTTAAAATCAATACATAACTCAAACAATATCAGTCAAAAGCCAGTCAAAACATGATTAAGATTCTAAGAAAATTTCAACTGGTTTATTTATTAAGTAGCTGTTCGTTGGTCACACATCATAAACTACTACTGATAAAGTTTACTATTCCTTATCTAAGACTTTACAGATGGAGACACAGCAACTAACGTATTCTTTTGTAACTTGTACGGATAAATATTGCGTTAACCTTGAATTAAGTCTCGTAATTGAATGATAAGAGCAAAAAAAAACGGTAGTTTCATACGGGGGCTAATTTCCATAGATAATTATTAAGTGCGGTGCACAGGATTGGAAATAAATAGACATACAAACGCAAAGCGAATGTGAGATTCTTTTTTGCAGTACATATGAATATTATAGACGTAACATCAATTATCCAAGTTTAATTTAGCGTGAAAAGCAACATGGCAAATGGAGAAATATACTGGGAACGTTCGTTGCAAACATCCTTTCGGAGTTATATCGATTCATTCGGTTCCATAAGACGAAACGCTGATTAATTGGATTAGAGGCCTTGAAGGCAAGTGTAGGCGGCTGAGGCGACCACGTTTTGTAAATACGCCCAAGTAGCTAAGCACGAGACTCACTAAAAAGACGTTAAAACTTCTGCATAAGAAATCAATTTATCTTAAACGTGGCCATGATGTATAGAATACTAATAAAAACTAGTATAACTACCTACTTAGCCTGTGTTTTCTTATCAACTTGTGTTTAATTTTAGTAATTTTATCACACTTTCTTGCATTCTTCGTGTCACCATACCGGTACATATCCATCACACCACGTTACGTAACTGCGCCCTCTATTGCGAGATCAAGGTTCTTGAATTAATAACACGGTAGTTAGCACTGCACAATGGGTACATGTATAGGGTAATTATGTACATATTACTATAGAAATGAGAATTAAATTGGCTAATTTGTACCACAATAAACACAATTAACGTCGTCCACGTGTCGACATCGCGATGTTTGATCACATACTAACCGAGACTTCTCAATGAGCTGATGGTGTTACACTAACGAATGATAGTAAGTTATTTGTTAACAGCCGCGGGCCGTAGAGAGGACCACTGACCAGGGTTGACGACCTGTTAACGGCCGTTAATGGCTGTTAAATTATATATTCGCACAGTTTGTTGATGCTTTTGTATTATTTTCATTGTTCTTAATAAAGCCTATTTTAAATGAGCTATATTTATTAAATGAATGTTGACACCACGAGGTTTGCACTCAGCTGTCTTATACGCCTTAACGTAATCTGAACACGAGTGTTGAAACAATTATATTCCTACTCTAGACTTCAGAGAATATCTTGTGAAACTATACATATAAAAATGTTAGTTACAAGAATTATTAATTGCATGAAAGATAATACACTGGGCTCACCACTGCTATGATTAAGTTGAATTGTTGAGATGCATGTAAAAAAAGACGTCCAACCAAATTAATTAGAATTATAGGAGGAAAAAAACCAAGAAATCTCTCTACAACTATTGTATTGTTTACATTTCATTTATCGTAGTGATAGCCCTGCTTCCATTATTTTCTTATCATCATGGACGAAATTAAGACGTCTACATCCTGAACATTGTTGACCTCTCTTCAGTTAGATATTGTAATGGCGGGGTGAAAGATAAATCAGACTGACAAGCAAAGATAGCATTTTACAGACCAAAGTTAGTCAAAAGAACCGACCGACGAAGTATAAAATCTCACTTGGAACATGGGGCAATGAACATCTCACATTCGATAAGAAAGGAAGAATGATTATTGATTACTGTTTGTAAATCAATCATAGCTCATCCTCTTTAATGGATTTTGGATGTTTGGTAATCAAAGGCAAGTGTATTCTGATGAATATTAAACAAAACAACACAGGAAACCGTAAAGAATTGTGTCTACATGTGTGGGCGCAAACGCGATTAGCCAGTTGTGTGTCCAAGTCCAACCACTTTTGAACATAACCTTTTCAAAGTTCCCTCCCAGTCTCAAAAATGCTAAAATTATCTTGGACAAATAATCTGTATTAGCTTGTTAAAATGACCGACTTTTAATCCAGGTCGAGATTACAGTTGTTGACTCTTTCATTTCCGTGAAATGCGAATTCATACAGGTGGCCGAGAATCTGCATCATTCAGGCGGAACGCAGATACTTCTATACTTCGCCAGTAGACAAGACATTTTAGGCAAGTTACTAATAAAGCACAGCGGAACATAAATCGGAACAATAGTAACTGGGTGGAAGCCGATAACCTCATTAGATGGGATAATCTGATGCAGGTAAATGTAAATAGCGAAATAGCAGGTCCATAACAAGATTCGATTTATGTTTCGGTCAGTATAATCTGAGTATTGCAGTGGGTCGAGAATGGCGAGATCTGAGGAGCCGCGCCGCGCCCGTCAGTCAGGCTCATTGTTAGGCCGCCTAGATATTATGATTCATACGGCCATATTACAAGTTTCAGATAAGACTGCAGCAAATAGGGCGTTGCAGCCGACCGTTCAAGCCGACCATTATGTGCTTGACATAATTTCTGACGCATGGTGTGCGCTGCGGGATAGTGTGTGTATGTGGGCTCATTCTACTGCACATCTTGAGTGTTCATTATTTCGCGCATTGTTCGTTTGACGTCAATTAAGGAGTCATAGGGATCTTAGTCAGGACATTACACGGAACAATATCAATTCGAATGAGCAATTAAGGTATTGCCAATCAAATGTGGTTTATTAGTTAGGTATACGACCATCGTTTCCATCTTTAGTCGGAAATAATACAACGTGAATAACCTACTACAGGCAATAAACATGGCCCTAATAAGCACTGAATTTATTAAACACATTACAATGATTAGCTGCGGCCAATTGTGTCTCGAGTTTGTCCAGCTACCGCTACAAGTAGATAAGGGCAATGGGTTGATAGAAATTGTTCAATTACGTTTATTCAGATGGTTAAGAATGTCACTTACAATATTGTTGGGAGTTGCCACACATGGGCGGCGTATGCGCACCCGGCAGCTGGTGACACCTACCAAGCTAACGGTTCTATCGTCGTATATTCAAAATATATTGAGCTGGTTATGATTCATAATATGATTCTAGGTTAACTATGCTTGCCAAAACATTTCGCAGGTTTATCTAAAAGCTGGGTAATAGCGCATGTCGTTGCTGTTTGTTATTTTTAGCCGTTACAAGTGCAAATTAATGTGGGTTGCTGAGATTTTTACTGATCCAAGTTAATATTTAAAGTGAAGTTTTTGAAGATTTCTTTGCGTAGGAAGCCATGCGTATACTAAACCCTTCCCCTATGTCAACTAGCCACTGGCAGTCTACTGCTGTATATAAGCTTCTCATTATGCGCCCCAACACCTCCGTTTTCGGCATCCACTTTACCCTCCCTATAAGAATGAACCAATTGACCCACAGGATCAAATTTGTTGACAATCACTCATGCAACCACCACGTCATTTTGGCTTTTGATCAACAAGTTGTTTATTGTTGATCAAATACCTCGAACGTCACTAAGTTCTAGGTAGCTATAATCTGACATAAGTTCTATTATTAAATAATAGTGATTTACAACGAATTAGAAATAAATTGAAATTAACGCTGTATACTTGAAGGAAATCTGTTAGTATGGAATAGTCCAGACAAAACATTACATAATGTGCGTCATATTTTGTTTACCTATAGGTTTCAGCGGCTCCTCTATCAGCGGACATAGCTTGACTTTGTTTACGACGATTACCAACGTAAACTGCATTGTCGCACAACACCGGCACACACACAAAAACAACTCAACTTTCTCACATAGCTTCTACAAATTAATAAATGCATCGTTCGCAACGTGCACTGTACTGCACAGTCCCTTCAAAACTAACCCGGATTAACATAATTGGTGCTTGCGGCAATTGCCGAGCCTACCACTCAGCAGCCATGTTGAAAAATTAATACTAACATTGGCTTATGTCCAGCAATTATTATTATCAGGCACGCAAACAAAGCTAATTGTAAATATGTGCGCCTCCCGCATCAATTGAGCGCATCGGCAGCGGCGCAACGGGGGAACTTTCAGTGACGGAAATAAACACAATTGTTACTATTTGTAGAAATGGCGAGTTCAGAAGGGAATATTAATCTTTGCGACAATGTAAAGAGATCGCTGACATTGTCGCAACCAGTACCTTTTCATGGAATCTGAATATTTATCGTAACAATAGCTGTTAACGCCTGCATCCTGTCAGTCTTACAAATGGGCGTCCGAAAATAGTCATTTTTGCAATGCTCTTCTAATACCATACGTAGGCTCTTGGTTAGCTGTTTATGGTCTGCAATGATGAATAGTAAATTGCTCGCGATAACCGCAAAACCTAGGAATAGAGTAACCGCAAACGAGGAAACGTTATCACATGTTTCATTCATTAAAGTAAATGCATCTACTAAATCGGTTTTACCGAGACCATAATTCATTGTGCTAACCTAAATACTTCGAAAATTAATCTTAAGTAACGTGCCTCATTTGAAGAAGGTTTCGGTGCAGCAGAAAGTTCAATTTATTATGATTTCAATACGAGATTTTTACCTACCTTTTAATAGTTCAGATTTTTCGGATTTATGTGCGTATTGTATCACTAGCTTCGGTGAAGGAAAACATTGTGAGGAAACCAAACGTCTGAAAGATATTCTCCTTATTTCTCGAAGGCATAAAAACTCTAGACACCAGGTTAGGTGTAAACCACACGAAAAAGAATACGAGATGAGTGTGAATGTTGTGCGACCGCTTGAAGTTCATGTTTACCTACATTGAGTGTTTGTATACGTCTTGATGGAAGTGTCACAGCCTCAACATAACTTATTTTACATAGACATTACGTAATTTATCACACAGTTCAAGGCTAGTTTCAGTCAGATGACAAGCGATTGACGAGCGTCTTGCTATTGCATTTACAACTACACGGATCATAATAATGCATACCACACGCTGAGAAGATATTCGAGAGATGTAATAACACATAATAACCGCGCATAAATATTGCAGAACCGATCGTGTATAACAAATTGTTGGGCCGTTGCTACATGACACATGAATTAATACCAATGCACATCAAAATCAAGACGTATGCAATCAAATAGTCGTGCCAGCAAACAACAACGAACTGACGCAGTACAAAGTGGAGACCAGTCCAAAAATATACAAAAGCATATTGCAATGAGGCCAATGAATCTATGGCAATTGGCGAGCCGTGCGCTAGACTGATCAATCAATGTAAAAGGTTGGCTGACGACGGTGAACGAATTTAAATCAACATTATTGAGCTAAATATATTTCCATAAAAGCGTGCTGCGGCATATTGCGTAATTAGGCATAATTAGTAAGGCGTCTAGACGTTGAGGAGCACGATTTTATATGGATTATGGCCCTAAGAGGTAAACTGCCATGTAAGTCTTATGAGATGCAGTTCGACGTCCGAACATCTATAGGAGTGACTCAGCTAACCGCTTGTTTAGTTGTTCTAAAATAAAAACAACTGATACAGTGTCGGGGATTTCTGCTAACATAACAAAACATAATCTAATCTATGAAAACAAATTCTAGTGCTTATAAAATTCACATTAGGCTGAGCTGCAACATTTATCTAGTCATACTTTGATACTCACTAGACAGAATAGAGTGCAGCCATTTCGTAGTGTTTGTTCCCCTAGGAAAATGAATACAATGGTAACACTTAAGTATGTACAAACTTAATTAAAAGTCATTTATTTAACGTGTTGGTCGTGATGTTGCGAAAAAAAAAAGATCTTGGCTACCATACGTTTTAACGAACATAGATTCTTTGATCAGCGCTTTGTATGTTTGGTGCCATGTATCGTGTTTACAGGCGGGTTGTTTCCACTTCCATCCCAGCCAACTGCGAATAACAGTCTACGCCGTTACAAGTACCCAGCACAACAGCCATAAACATTGGCTAAAGGGTTTGCTGTGCAGAACTGTGAATTTGCAATGAAGTTGGCTTGACCAGGTTTGCAGGCTAACTGATTGTGATGCAACCAGTCTGTTTACACGTTAACCGACGTTGATTCAATCAAAGATAATGTCTGAGTACTCCAAACGTAACGGGTACTGTGAGTGGGTGTTACTTACATTTAATGAGTACGACCGAGTCGTGGGGCTCGCACTGCACCTGGGTGGCGTTCATGGCCAGCAGCCCAACGCTGCCCGCCCCGCCACCCGCTCCGCTCGCCTCTCTGCAATCACAACATTAATTTAAGCACAACTTTACTTGTATATTTCCCGAAGGATGTTGATATAATGGTTCGTCCCCTTTGCCATTAACTCTCCGTAATGTCCATGGGAATTTCCTAGTAGAAAAACGCAATTTGCCCTGACCTGAGCAAAGAAATCATGTCTTCACGCTTGGCAGCGCGTATTCATGATTTCTTTGCGACCTCAAGCCACTGAAGGAATAAGTATTTCATCCTTTTTATTATGGTTAGCTGAGTGTCTCCTTGCTTGGAATGTTTTGAAATAAATAATCCCTCATATTATCACATAGTATGTACTACTATATTTTTCAGTGCTGTGTTATCAGGGAACCACAGTTCTGAACAATGAATAGGGAGGAATACCTAAGTTAAGCAAACACCGGTTGACTTACTGTTGGGATTCTGAACTGTCTGAAACTTTCATAGTTTTCATGGACCAATGAAGCAGTACATAATTACTATTGCCTATCATTACTATGAGTAAGTATTACGTTATGACGTAACAAGGCCGTCTGTTTCACAAGCATTGCGATTGCAATAACTACGCTACGCCAGGTTTTAGATTGACGGCACGCAAAAGTGTGAAAGTAGGCATTTTCCTAGGCTATTCGATAAAATCAATTTGGCGATAAGAACAATCATGTGATAACGCATTAATGTAGGTCTAATCATAACACAGATAATGGGAGATTTTACAGAATATGTCACGTTCATCTTGATTGCTTACATTCATGTACGATTTACGATAGTGACATTACCCAAGAAATTATCTAAGATTTGCTGGCATTTAGATGCTCCTCCGTTGACTGTCATTCTTACCAAGCTATACGTACGAGTTGAACAAAAGGCACAAAGACAATACTTTCTGGTAAAGCGAAATCGATTTTCGCGACCTCGAATACTATTTTAAGATTCTCTATTTTTAGCAAGCGCAAAAGTTTAGATTCTGCAGGTTCTTGCAGGTAAACTAATAAGGAAATAGTTAGCCAGAAGGGAAATTTTCATCACAAATCATCGAGGCATGAACATGGCCGGTGCAGTTATACTCTACTACAATCAACAAATGCTGGGCGATGATGTCATCATCATCAAGCTTGGCAGGCGGATGTGTAATTGCAACATGGCGTCATCAGAACACAAGTAGATGAAACTGTGTACCTGAATAAACCATACTACCTATACCATATAAAATACTTAATATATCTAATTAGATAGATTAGATAGAAAATAATTCAAACTTAACAACAAGGAACAGTACTAAAGCGCTCTTCCTCTCTCTACTTATTTAAAAATTTGCTGAGCCCGACAGGGTCTATAATTGTTTCTATTATTTTATTTACCACCTGTAAGTGTACATTATGGATTTAGCAATAAACGATTTGATTTGATTTACCTACTGTCATATTTCGAATTTTCGATGAAAGAAGAAAAGTGGTTTTAGTCAGTTTTAGATGGGCAACGTGCTTTTTACGTCCCATAATTTCACCATGAAAAATACTTGCAAAAGCGATGCACAGAGAACTAATAACTAAGCTAATGTTGATTTGCTAAGCGTTAGTCATCAGCTACTCCCATTTAGAACAAAGGAATTAAACATTGCGACTGTATAAACTAGAGGAATTAATAGATGTAGTGCACTATACTTAGATCTTTGAGAAACTTGCAAGAACTTTATTTCGAAACTTGGTTCTTTTGAAACGGGACCTCAATTTTTGAATGGCTCGTGAAAATTCCGATTGCGGAGTTGCACACCGTATTAGCGAGTGATTTATCAAGTTCGTTTTATAAACTTATGAATTCTGCACATACTGCTGACCTATTTTGATGTAATGTAACTACTTCTGAAACAATAAAGTATTTACTAAAGTTCTTTCAAAACATTTTCGAATTCGAAAAGTCATAATTCAACAAGAAGGTGGCATTTACAGCTTCTGTGGGTTTGTTTGAGGCTTTGAGATGACGAAGTATAAAATATTTCAGCTTTCTTTCTTTGAGTCAACATTTCTGGTGATTCAAAGGTGGTAAACATGATACCCTGGTAAACAACATTTCCGTTCTCAGAGTTGCACATACGAGATTGAGCTACAATGCTAAGCGGTGTCATCTCTGACTGCATCGGCAAGAACAAATGAGTCGAGTTGTGGGTTAAAGATCAAAGGTCTACATAACCAGTGACAGGTTGCCAGTATATGACATTATGATGTAATCCATTCCCTTTGTTAAGGTCAATTTACTTATAGACACCAAAGAACAAATAACAGAACTACAACACTAGAAGAGGAAGATATCGGAGTGGGCGAGAGGAACAAGAACCGATTACAAGATTACCGACACAATAAATTGTATTTTCTGGCCACCATAGGAACAGAAAACTATGCAACGTGATAGTCTCGTTATTATCCATTTCGTCAATTAAGCGAAATTGGATCCGATCTCATCCAATTTCGCTTATCATACGTTCTTTAGATTGGAGTTCTTGTATAGAATAGCTACTTAATAGACTAAATAGACCATAGATTTAAATCTCTTGGTAAAAAAGATTTATTCTTTCTTTGATGCTGTTTCTAGTCTGAGTCGTGTTTTAGTGTATTCAAACAGACCATGGACATCTTCTCCAGTGTCTTACGTGTCTGTATCCCTGCATCACAAGCTCAGGACCTCTACCGAGCTACTGATGAATGTGCACGTTAACTAGACTCTATACAAACTGTCTGATTATTGTTTAATATCGATGTGAATGTGTTTTTAAATAGAAAAGGAGCTCGTGGCTAAATAATAACAGCCGCACGGATCGATCTTCAAGGTTATGAGGTGCTTGCCTACCTAGGCAAGCACCTATGGACCTACCTAGGTCCGTGGATTGATGACCATCCAATCATACCGAGTTACCTCCGTGCCGCGGAAATCACGCTGTCATTTGTAGATCTTTGCAGTTGTTACAGGTAGTCAGTGGCCCCAAAAGTCTGACAGTAAGTCTTATCAAGGGGTATCGAATTACCCAGTACTAACTAGGTTGTAGAGGTTAGATAGGCAGTCGCTCCATACTGGTATTCAATTCCATCCGGTAGGAATGGAAGCGGACCCCAAACATAGTTGGGAAAAAGTCTAGGCATATGATGTGAATGCGTTTTATTCATAGGTGCATTAATTAATATTTCTAGCCTTTAGTGATTTCTCCATTCTGATGAAAATTGGTCAGTCCAGTGGTTTTTTTGGCATTGAAACTCTAATAAATCTACCCAAGTGAGTTTTTTTATTACATGTCTCATCTTTTGCACGCAACGCGAATTAATGTCATGAAAGCAATTCAACTCAATGGGTACAAATTGATGCTGATAAGTGCGCGATGTGCGATTAGCCTTCATAATGGCGAATGTAGGAAACCACTAGGAGGATTGATTTCAATGTGTTTTGTTTCGGACAAGGACGGATTAATAATGGACTTTATTTATAAATTACAAGAACTACCTACAGTCATAATGGTTCTTCCTTTTACAGCAAATCAAAAGAAATCAAAGCTATATTATATATCTTGCATGCCATTTTCAAAAGATTTTGGTAGGTATGACCTATACTGCAAGTAGTTCTGACTCTTCATAGTAATGGGGTCACACACATTTTGCAATCGAAAACAGGAAAGTTGCATTAACATTGATATTTAAAAAAAAAAATGGCTTTGAGGATGGTGGTAAAAGTTGATACTACAAAATGTGTTTGGGCGACAATGGAGTACTTAACGATATCCTTGAAATTTATTCTACAGGGCCTATTGTAATCAGTTGGAAATTAAAGAACAATTAAAATCAGTTTAATGGACAGTGACAGTGATTAAGAAAAATATGAGGATGCAAGGGCAGAAGCGTCCAGAAAGCTTATTGTATGAATAGACAAGTTAAATATGTAAGTATTACATAATGTAAATGTGTTTTGACGGCACGGTTGGCGCAGTGGCTGAGCGATTGACTGCTGCGCTTCGTGTCGCGGGTTCGATTCCCGCACGGAACAAATAATTGTATGGCCTGCATGTAGTTGTTCCGGGTCTGGTTGTTTGTGTATGTGAATTTAAATGTTTGTAAATGCACCCACGATACAGGAGAAATCCTAGAGTGGGGCAACGTTTTAAAAATAAAAAATAAAATGTACAGATATTGCACTTTTTAAATTTACCTGTAGAGAGTTCCGAAAAGTTTGAAATTAAAAATGAATCTAACAAAAATGTGTGTGCAGCTAAGTTCTAGTTTTAAGTGCATGTATGCATTTACTTTATTATATTAAAGTTACTAATTAAAGCTTAAAACACTCTTTAAATTGCAGACAGTTTTAGTGTGGGCAGTAAAATGAAATTAAATATTGTTACTTGTCTATGACCATGTTATTTTATTTAAATTTTTGACGTAACTAAGCCACAGATAGATTAGATAAAGTAACATTAACAGAAGCTTAATGAATCATGAGTGATGATTAATTATACAAATCTTAATATGGTTGAATGGACCCGATTGTTGCTGTGGATTTATGCATAAATGGGTACAAGTTCAGTTTCGAGCACAGTTTTATTATTATTATTTTCATACTTTTACGTAGCTCGGCTTTATGCTAGATTAATAGGATAATGACACTGACTACCCATAATGACTGTCAAAGATCTACAAGCCAGGACCAACAGTTTAAAATACTATTCACGGCACAGAGGGAACTTGATATTATTATGTAAAGGATAGTCACCCATCCATGGACCGTCCTGGCAAGCATTGCTTAACCTTACCCGATCCGTACAGATGTTGTTATTTAGCCACGAGCCCCTTCTTAGTTGAGATTCAAGCTCATCATAATATGGATTTAAGTACCTCATTGTTGTCTTTGTAAGTTGGTTGTTCAGAAACAAACACAATCTACTGAGAAAACATGAGGATTTCAAGATGCTTAGAAAACTTAACAATGCCTCTTTCTCAGTACATGTGAGCAAGTTCAATGGCAAGTTTATTATTTACATACTAAAGTTTTTACTTGGAACAAGGATTCGGAAAAGGGGGAAAAGGCCAGGAGATAAGCAACAAGTAACTTATTTTGAACAGATTTAGGGTTATGTAGAGTTGTACCTGACAGTACACCCACATTTCGTCACTTACGTTGAAGGTATGAAGTAATAGGGAGTGAGCCTATTGCCATCAACCAGGCACAAATCCAGATTCCGTGGCTGCTACTGAGAAATTCCTAATTCAAAAAGCCCAATAACAATTTGCCTAACTTGGGAATCGAACCCACCGTCCGTCCCGTCGTCCTTGGGACCTTATGCTCAGTAGTCGCAACCACTAGACTAACGAGGCAGTCCGATTAAGTAAGATTAGAATTTGTCTAACAACCAAGCTTTAATATTGAAAATGTTTGTTTTCATTCAAATAAATACACATGCGGATGAAAATCAAATTGCGGATATAGGTCAAAGAGAAACCTGTTATAGATAACAGTAATACTGTAATTACGTTGTATTATGATACTGATACCAGTTTGAAGCACTTCACAGATTATTGTATTACATAAAACTTTCATAATGACTTGTTTATCTCCGCATCTCAAATGATTACTTTCATGATTAAACATTTGTTCAACTCCTTTCATACAATAAAATTAAAAGAGTAACTACTTTAAAGGAATAAGAATGCTTTCTTTTATGTTTCCTTTAGTTAACAAAGAAATAAAAATAAAAAGGTGGGAAAGACAAATAACATTATGGAGGGTGTGTTCTGAAACATGTGGACTGATAATAAAAGAGATAGAAATAGCATCTGTTTCCACAGTGGTTTATCAAATGATGTGTTCTGAAATAAGTGTTTTAATGATGAACAGAGATGAGGATTACAAAACTGAAAAAACTGGGTGGTCCACCATAAAGAGAGGCAAGTAAAATTAATTTACATCTAGTGAAATAATATTATCATTTACATGAATGAATCATACAATACAATGAATACACATTGTTTTATTATCAATAAAAGTTCTGTTTGTGGAATGATAATTATGTATGAAATAGGTTTTACCATGAAAGTACAGCTGGCATCGAGGAAACACTAATTAAATTAATGAATTTAATTTATTTGTAACAATTTGTGGAATAGCCTAATTTCCAAGAATTACTGTAGCTACGGGAAGTACCACATTAGTGAATGGTTTTGCCTTTTTATTTGGGTATAACAATGACATTGGTGTAGTGTATATTTTTGTTTCAAACCTATCTGGAGGAAAATTATAGGTAGATTGCCTAAACATTGAAAAAAAAAACAGGTGTGATGTTATGGTCATGTTTTTGTTTATTATACAGTTCAATAGAGGCTCATCTGTTCTATTATCAAAATTTAATTTGTTTAATCTTTACTCATTTTCAGCTAGGCTGAAAGTATGTTTACATAACAACTGAGGTGTCTGAATCTTCATAATATTCCCATTGCAATTCAAAATACACTTGTTTGTGCTCAGACACTTCATACTATTTTATTTTCATGGACACTTTTGAGCTAGTAAAAAACCAAAATTATAATAAATCTGTAACTTGTTGTCAGTCAACTTTGGAGAGGGTTTTGACTAGCAGTTGGAAGACTAATTCAACAAACAAGTAATTTCATATTATCTTTTAAATAATTTCTTTCCAGAGGAAATAAAGTCTTCCAGAACTGTTTATTTGAGTCTTAAAGTTTGCATTAGGGTCTTGATGAGTACTTGTGTACTTGCCTACTTAGTTCAGAAGAAATACTATGACCCTGCTTTATATGCAAATAAGATAAGCACTTGCATAGTTTTATCAATTGTTTGTTTTTAGTCAGAAGCCTAGCCCTTTTATTTACTTAGTTGATAATGTTTTTCCTTACTGTTAATGGAATTCAAGAAATTGCTGAGAGATTTTGTCTGGACTTGCAGAGGTGTTCAGGAGGCTCAATTTGAAATCAGGAAGACTAATTTGATTTTAAGCCAGTGTGCACTCCAAGAAATCCCGTTCAAACTAGATCTCTATAGTTTTGTTTAAAATGAAAACATACTTTTTTTACATTCATTACACCAACAAACTGAATATTGAACAGTTCTTCAGGTTTACTGGGCCACAAAACAAGTGGTGTGCATAATAATAGTTGGAACAATGACAAGTAGGGGTGTTGCCTAACCACCACACTGTTATTCAATAAAGGGAACAACCACTTGTTTACAATTATTACCAGTCTTTTTCGTGCCAGCTGGTGACTCCACGCTGCACCTAATTAAACCCACTGAGCTAGTTTCGCCTTGCATTCAAGATAATTTACTGAGCACACTAGAGTTTATTCATTAGTTCCACGTACTATCATTGGTGCAATCGTAATAAATCTCGTAAGCTTCACACGCTGACACACCGCACGATACCACGTCTGACATCTGACACTGGGCTGGTCACCAGGCGTTGTCATAATTTTAGGTCAAAGTACGATGAACTTGAACGCGCTTTACTCACCGTAAAATGCTTATTGCCGGCACTTGCTTCCCTACGGAATGCGTGCAGGCAGGGCCCGCATTCGCTAGGAAAGCATTACCCACTGTTTTATGCACGTTTGGAAAGTTTCCTCACTGGAAACCGGCCACGACAACAATCACTGGTCACACTGTTGGGTCCACGGGCACAAGATCTGACAATAACGTACTAAACAACTAAATATCACCACCTCTCATATAATCCACTGTTTTACAGACAAAAGACACAGGTATCCATGCATCGAACACTTTTAAAAAGTCACAAAGCACTGCAACAGTTCACAGACGGTTAGTTTTCAGTGTTGCATACAAAAAGTTCACACGCGAATCTTGTCTAATTAAAACTTGATAACTTTTATATAAATAACAACAAAATAATAAGAAAGGAACGTCAATCGCACCGCAAAATCCGAAAAACACAAGACGCGCAGCTGGCTAGCTGTCGCCTCTCGCTTGACTGCGGGGACAGCGGGTGTGCGGGCGGGGTGGAGGGGCACGCGACCGCTTCTACCGCGCCCCCTATGCTTCCCGCCTCGTCTCGCAAGTCATTTCATTATTACGTTACGTTCATTTTATTTTATTTTGAACCTGCATTCGTCTGCGTTCTGTATCCTACTGCAAGAAAGATTATTATCAAAATGCGCTTGGTGCTTGAAATTACAGGTGTATTCAATTACAGATTTATTGATCGAGATTGACCTCTTTAGAACTGTCTAAATTTTGTAACAAACAAGCAAATTAAACTTAAATTTTATAACTGACAGTCAGTCTATAAAAGGTGTACCTATATTGTATTGCAAATAACTGCCCAGTGAGAATCATCTAAAACTAACTGTAACATAATATTAAACTGTTGGTTTTACAACATAACAATAGACGTACGACGCTCCTCCTGTTCCTTTACTTCTATTCTACTTACCGTGAGAACTTTTACAAGCGATCGAGCAATTTACTTGCACTGATCATGTAGATTGTAGATGCACCTCGTCGAACTATCATAGAAGCGGACGGGTGAGTCGTAGTCGGCTACCTCGGCTGGAACGCGGTATGCGCGAATGGCAATATAAACAAGCAGCTGTTTTGTTGATGAAAGCATGCGCAGCGTGCAGTGGTTGGCCTTCGTCGACAGAGATATTTATGCCTGCATTGCATATTTTCGAAAAAAATAATTTCACACGGCCGACTTTCAGTTAATTTTCGAGAAAGTAATCCTTCATTGGCGATCTATCAAGGAGTGTAACGAGTTTCTCCTTTATCATTACAGGGCTCGGATAACCACCCCTGTGGCCTGTGGGCCTGTAATTACTGGTAGTTTGCCGGCAGATGAGTAAATGCTTTAAATTCTGGGTTGTAGGGAAAGTGAAGTGTTAATGCGACAACTTGATCATAGTGTTTCGTGCCTTTCTACCGGCGAACAGGGAAGGGATTCCGCGAACTTTGAGTTTGACCTCGCTTTAAACAGTTTACAACGTAATTGCCTATTAAATTAACCATGATACGGCAAAGATCCTATTTATCTGTTCGCTGAAGTCTGCTGTCAGTGAGTTCGGGAACATCTGCTTCTGTTTTTGCTCGATAGGTAACAATAAACTTTACCCCAATTCATGGAACGGAAGTGGGGTGTGGTTTGGGTGCGTCCTTGAGTCCAGTTCAACTCATCATTGGGACCCAGACCGGAAATTTCTATTCCCATATTTTTGTTTTGGTTTTTATAAAAACCTTTAGTTCAATCTTTTATGAAGTAGGTATGTACAACTATTACCAGCATTAGGTAAAATTGTGATGTCAACTGTCTAAATATTCCGGTAAACCTGGTAGCAATAATGATGTCATACATAAATAATGCACATTATTAGAGAAATATTTCAGATAAATAATGTACCTATCTAATGTAAGTTCACACAGTTCGAACGGATATCCTTTCTATTTCGGTCCAAGGATAAATGCTAATGGTACCTGCCTGGTTGGATAATATTTCACCGTTTGTCAACATGCCTAACGGTTGTACAAGCATTAAACTTAGAGACACATAATGGACGTTTCTGTACCTTTATGTTCTGCAGTTAAAGACTGTGCGCCTACGAATGTCATAATATCAGCTAGACACCAGTTTATTTACGTTATAGGTACCTACCTACTTTAGAAGATAATTTTGAAACCACTGCCTTTGCCGCAGGTTACAAAACTTCAGGGCTAAAAAGAACCTAAACTTAGCAAGCTAATAATTATTAATAATTAAAATAATTTCCCAAAACAACAATCCCATTAATTTTACTGGATCATTCCTATGCTGAGACTGTTTAAGCAGCAATGTATACACATGTAACACACATCACCTATTTTGCCAACGTATGCGAGTCCAAAAGAAAATTTGTAAAAGGCTTTGGGCCCAAAATGTTAAGAGTCACTCTACATCGATTGCTTATACAGTTTACATAATTATTAACCTTTTCATTCTAATTTTATGCAGGTCATTTCTTTACTTATTTTTTACCGTTACCAACCGATGTAGTAGTTTTTGGTCTTAGCTAAACAAATTGACTGTAATTTGCTAGAAGTGTTTGCGAGGTAAAATACGAACAATTTGCATTTTAACATAATGAAGAAAGTTTTGTTTGTAGACGAAAATATGTTAGTAGTATGTGCTTAAAAGGTTTCTAGTTTCTACTATTACCCGTAATTCAAGTAGGCAGGTAAATATTTGCGAAATGTAGCTTAACCAAATGGAGACACTCCTTAGACACGGTGTAACTCAGGAGTCAGAATACAGACGATGTCCCACCGTTTCCTAGGAATGGCGCCAAAAATATTCAATAAACTACCTAAGTCAATCAAAGCATCAAGAGATTCCAATACGTTCAAAAAACACTCCATAACTTCTTACTTCACAAACCATATTATTCTATAAATGAATACCTTGAAGAAAAATGACTGTTTTTTTATTTTATATTTTTATTACTTTTATTAGCTTTAGTTCATAAAATTATTATTATTACAACTCAATAATTTAGTTGATTACTCACTTTGTATTGTTTTTGTTTAACGTATATTTTATTAAAGATTTAATATTAGGTAGTTAGCTGTAATAACAGTACCTAGTTTTAGTTTTTAAGTTTCAGTTTTTATACATACCTATAAAAACTACCTGCACGACTAAATGTGTAGACATTATTTGTACGCCTTTGCAAGGCAGCACATAGTGAGACATAACTTTTTTTTTTTATAACATCATGTAGGGTCATTTCGCCGGTTAGCGGCCAGTTAGCTGAGTTGCCCACTTAAGATGAGGAAAAAAAAATGTTGTCTACGCGCAAAATAGTATATGTTAATGTGATTTTGTCCCAAATATAGTCTAGTTTGGATTCAAAACATAAAATAAAATACATTAATACAAAAATATTTATAAAATGCTGAAAAAGTGAAAATATAGCGAAAACGCCGGTATGCGACCATTTTTATCAGTTTACGACCACCAGTGAGCTAGTCTGCGACCGCTATTTTAATATGAAAAATATGTCATTAAAACAATTATAATCGCTTTAAAAATATTTTAATATTTGCCTCTTAATAAAAACAAATATGGTAATCCTTTGGTGTAATGTTTTCTTATAATTAAAAAATAACAATCTTAGATTTCGTAGGAACTTGTCATAGTTGTAATAGAATTAACAATCATTAGTCAATTTAAAATTATTTTAGGAAATATATTCCGCGTTTCAATAAGTTTTTGCTGCAAGAAGCCATACCTGACGAGTAGTGCAACTGTTCGCTGGTGCCCCCCATCTTCAAAAATAAAGGCGATGTGCTGGAGTGCAATAACTATTGAGGAATAAAGCTAATGGCGCACAGTATGAAAGTTTGGGAGAAAGTTATTGAAAGACGACTGAAAGAGCAGAGAGACTGAGAAGAGAGTGAAATTTCACCAAACCAATTCGGTTTTATGCCTGGTCGGGGAAAGATGGATGCCATTTTTGCCATCCGCCAGCTGTGGGAGAAATACAGAAGTGCGCACAAAAACTTGCACAAGGTGTTCATCGACCTCGAAAAGGCATACGACCGGGTACCTCGTGAGGTTTTGTGGTGGGCCCTGAAAGAGAAAGGTATGCCTGGGAAGTATGTGCAGTTGGTCCGAGCGATGAACAGTCGATACCCAAGTCCGGTCTACAGCGGGCACTACCGGCAGCTTTAATGTGGCTGTCGGCTTGCACCAAGGGCTGGCTCTAAGCCCTTACCTCTTCCTTGTGATAATGGACGCACTTACGTCGGACATCCAGGAAGAGGCTCCCTCCCTGGTGTATGCTGTTTGTCGACGACATTGTGTTGGTTGCCGAGAGTGGCCTAGAGGTCCAGAGCAGATTGCAAAAACAATTGGCAAAGACTGGAGAATATTGACCTGAAAGTCAGTAGGACCAAAACAGAATACTTATTCTGTGATTTCGGCGGTCTCTCCAGTCCTGTGCCCATAACACTTGCTGGAACGCCCATATCGATCTGTTGCGATTTTCGGTACCTCGGGTCGCTTGTCCAAGGGGATGTTGAAGTAGACCGAGACGTAAAGCAGCGGATCAACTCAGGATGGATGAAATGGCGACAGGTCACTGGAACAACTTGTGATCCCAGATGCCTCTCAAGTTAAAGGGGAAAATATACAAATCCATGATTAGACCTGTCGTACTGTATGAATCGGAATGCTGGGCTGTGAAGAAGATGGATGAAATAAGATTGCATGTAGCGGAGATGAGAATGTTGAGGTGGATGTGTGGTGTGACAAGAATGGATAAGGTAAGGAACGAGAATATTAGAGGAAGTTTAAAAGTTGCGCCAGTTACGGAAATGTTGAAAGGGAATCGACTGTCTTGGTATGGACGTTTGATGAGGACGAATCGCATGTGACTAAAAGAGTGATGAATATAAACGTTGATGGATGGAGAGGGAGAGGAAGGCCGAAGAAACGATGGATGGATTGTGTGAGGAACGATATGAAAGCTAAAGGAGTAAATGATAGCGTGACGGTTGACAGAGGAGATTGGAAGAAAAAAAAGTGTTGCGCCGACCCCAAGTAACATGGGACAAGGGCAGGAAGACGATGATGATATTCCGCGTTCCTTATTCATAATTAAGCCGATCTTATATCGTGGTCCTTGGGATCTGAAACAGTCTACATGTTTCTCTTTTTTTTTTATTTCCTTCCCTTCTTTTCGGATATCATCGAGAGCTTTTTCAGGGCTTCTTCAGTGTACTGGACAGTCTTTTTTTTGCTCGCATACTCAATGAACTTTCATACTTATTTCTGTTAGCGGCCGTTATTTCTCTCATACTAAATTGTGGTGGCCGGAAACCAACGTCTTTATTTCGATTATTTTGGTTTACGACCACCTGTTTAGCATCCAATTTTGTACGTAAATTAAACAAAGTTCTTTCAAAGAAACTGGTGGTCGCTTACTAAAGAACTACAAAGAAAAACCTTTACAATGCTACATTCAAAATTTTAACAGTCCTTTATGAAGCATTAGGATCATATTAATCAAAATAGAATAACGCGGTTCTCGTCGGTTTGCGACCATGTGGTCGCTATCTAACGTTTTTGATAAATAAGCATTTCGATTACCGACCACTTGATTTTATCTTAATAATAAGTTTAAAAATAGCAAAATACAACAAGATAATGACCAAAACTTATCGATTGTTCTATTTAACATCTAACTTGTGTGTAAAACATGAAATAAGTAATAAAACTTTGCTTTGAGCGCCACGCGCCGTGCTATTTTTTTCTAACTCGCGGTACTTCCACTCACCACTGAATCAAGACGCGCACTGAGCAATTTTTTTTCGGCTCTGGGTTAACCCATTTGTTTTAAACTGTGTAAATTCTTATTTCGTAATTATTTCTGAAGCACGTAAGATTTTTTCTTTATTTATATTACCTCTACAAATATTATTATCTTGATTTAAAGAAACTTAGTCCGTCAAATGGTCGCCTACTGAAGGTGGTCGCGATACCGGCGAAACGACCCTACCTACTTACTTTTACCTATGTGTCACAAATAAACATATTTGAATTTGCTAAGTATTCTACTCTTCTCTTTGAGGTCTACCTTTTTTGTTATGGGGGGAATCCTTCAAAAGGTGATCGCTCTTTGGGGATAAGACGGGGAGTGTGGGATCTTTACCTCACTACCAATAGACTTTTACGAGGCCATTGACAAAGTTGTGGATCATATCAGCTCCCGAATATAGGAGTTCAGCTAATCGACAGGAATCATCGTCAAAAACAAGGAAAATGTTGTCTACTGTAGATGCAGACACGATAAACTATTAAAGACCGCAGATTACTCCCGCAATTGAAGCAACAATACTTCAATCTTCATTAGAGAACCAAGTGCCAGCGGTATGGTATGGGACTACATTTTATTTATACCTTTACAAGTCGCATACTCGACGCGCCTTGCTCAAAATATCGCGTCGTGCCGGCGACTTCCGTCGATTCAAAGCCGACTACCACTCATGGAGTTTTTTACCATGACACTTTCGAACACGACATTTTGTTTATTCAAGCGTTTTGGAGAATAGTGGACATTAGAATAATTTTTGTTTAGGATTCATTGACAGGCCATTAAGCAGGTGATTGTTATGCTAATTCGATTTATGAATCATTAAAGATTTAATTGAATAATTAATTGAGCAGGTAAAGTAGACAGCGTGGTGCCAAATGAATAGGAATATTAAAGTGACCATTTTAAGCATTGTCAGGACAACGACAATGACAAAGGCCTGACTGTAAAGGTACTACAATGGTCTGACGTAACTAAGGTAGGCACACAAGTTTTTAAAACGGCATAGAGCGGAAGGAACAGGAAGAACAGTGAAAAAAGAAATGCAAAAAAATAGAGTTGTGAGAATTTGGTAAAGAATCTTGAACTGAACTCTGCATGAAATTCGAACATAAAAGGAAATGTACCTACCTGAGGGTAGAGATGGAGTAAGCGCGTCATTTTCTGAAGTAACCAACCACAGTTGTCCCATTTCTATAAGTACTTAGATATTTGAAACAAATCACTGTCCATGCAACAGTGCTAGATCATCCTGACCAACAGTTACTAATGTTGATTAGTGGAACCAAAAATACCTTTTCTGAGTTGTTAGTAGTTGTTTCCCAGTATCCTGAATGTATCAATGGAAACACACCATGAACACATTTTTTCTGATAACTTTTTATGTTCATATTGTCCCAAGTTTTCGGCGGCAGACGATGACTTATCAGACGGTTGAGTGGCGGCATTATGTTGAACTCTGCGCTTCATGTGTTTGTCTTGAGCTAAAAGTAACGGATAGGACGTGACTGCTGAGACAGATCTAAAAATATGTTACCTTTTGATATTTAGGTACACGCGAGTCATTAGGCTACTCTTCATTGCGGATTAGGTGAATGTTAGACGTTTAAATTGAAACATGTTTGTTTTGTTAATTAATTAACAACTTGTCAGATTATGAGATTATGTATTACCTAATGAAACTGGTTTGTCTAAATTTTATAATAAACAAAAGAAAAAAAAACTCGTTTCCAATTTTATCTAATAGACATAGAAAATTGGATCGTGATTTGTATAATTTGATTGGTTTCGTCTATTTAAAGAGTTCTATTTTAAATTATTTAAATTTAGTGCGGTAAGTCCGGTTATTTTCAGATAAATCACTCAACCAATTAAAGGGGCATTAGCGAATTGAATGGCGTGTATCAATAGAGAAGCATTGTTATGGGTTCATGGTGGTACGGACCATTTAACCTGCCTTATCAATCGGTAACGGTCGGCGCTAGGGGCGGAGGTCAATGCACCTACTTTGTTGTTGTTACCTTTTTAGAGCTCCCCGTTCCGAGATATTATGTAATAAACTGATAGGAAGTTTATATCATCGTTTTCGTGTTATCGTAGCTCAGTGCTGCGTGCTGATCGTTTGATTACCCTAATTAAGTTAATCTTTATTATCTTTGCTTAAGTTAAGCGTTTGCTGAGAAAATTCAAAGTCATTTCAACAAAATCTTAATCAACCTTTGCTATAAACTTACATAATTATAACTATTTTTTAATTCTGCAGATTTCTAGATTTCATTTTGGCTTTTTAGACCCTGTTGAAAGACGAATGTAAGACAATACACGGTGATATCCACCCATTATTCAAGAAAGGAAGATTCATGGCTTCAAGACTGCAATCGACAGACAAACCACTCACTGCAGGTACCTACCTACCTAGTTTGGAGACAGTTTGATTGTCAAATGCCCCTGATCCAACAGCATTCGGTCATTCCATCAGTAAAGAAGGCTTTCAAACATTCTTGTTTGAAAGCAAGTGGATTATAAATAAGTAATTTCAATATCATTTTCTTTGTAGACAAATAAAAAAAAAAGAAAAAGTAAATAGAAAAAACATAGATAGATGAAAGATAGATATAGACTTCACCATCTGAACCTTCTGCTTAGGTGAGTGTGATACAATTTTTAGCGCCCAATGGTGCTGAAAATTCCATTCACTATCCAAGAACCCAATGCGCGTCGACACAAACTTTTCTTAGCATGACCTTAGTGTCACAAAAGCAATCGATTCTGTAAAAACCATTAACAAATTACATTCACGGTCTAAATTAAAAATCTTTGTAGTAAATAATTTACACAATCAACTTTCTGGACGGGTCCAATACGATACCCAGATTGCGCAACACGTTATTGAAAAGATAGAGCCTTAGGCCCACCTGTTGATATTACCTACACTATTTCATTGATAGTAATTACAGGTGATTTACATGTAGTGTCGTTACGTAACCACACATCATTTCTATGCGTTCAATTTACCAGCTAATCGGACTTTTTAATTTATGCTTTAATAATGCACTTCAACTTAACTTGGGAGGTGTGGCTTCGATCGTAAATATGACTAATAGTCTTTCATTTTGATTCTCTTTTTACTTCTCATATTATTTATGGAAAATGATGATACATTCACACCTAATGTAATACTTATTTTTAACACAGACCCAAACCGTCTGTATGAGTAACACTGTTTCACACAACTTCAAAAGCATTTGCCAAACTTCAACAATAATCAAAATGTTACAGACGTGTAGCTGTGAAGTGTTTTGAATCTCGTAGGTATTTGGTTCAAGAACAATATCTCGTCGCCCGGTTACAGTAAGTCCTGTTAGCAGGCTATTACCGAAACGCATAAGCTTCGCTAACACCGCTATTGTATTGAATATTTGCGAATATTCCGTAACACTATTACCGCGTTTACAGTGTCATGCTCAGTTTGTAGGCGATTGTGAAACATTGGTTATTGTCTCTAAACTCTCTAACCTAACAGACCGTATGGGCTTAGAATAGAAATCCGTTTAGTGTACGCTCCCATGAGAGTCGTGCGAATTATAATCCGTCTCATTATGTAAAAGAAAATGTCCGCTTTCTTTCTGTACTTACAAAGAATCAGATATCGAAAGTTCATCGGATACAATGGCCGCAGCCGATGACACTGCCGGCTTCTTATCGAGCATCGCTAGCTGACTCACTGCCCATACAATTCACTTAATTATTATAATTTTCGTAGTCAAATTTATCCGCGCGATAACTGGCCGGTTCGAGTGAAAGTATTCTGGATTAATCAGTCGTACGTATAGACGTACGACTGATTAATCCAGAATACTTTCACTTGCGTCCATAGGGACGCAAGTTCAATGCCTCGATTATGACTGTTATTTAAATTATAATATTCTTTTGCTTTCTTACGCGATGAATGGCGGAGGCGTTGTAAGGCAGGTGGGTGCTGTAACCGCGGCCGCACTGCTTCGCTGGACGTAACACCACCGTCCGCGAGAGCTTTCTAGGCTGTGCTATCTTCCTCTACGTCTCAAGTACATGTCAGTGTCAACTACAAGTATGAGCTCTCTTATCATAAATCCGGTTGTAATTAATTAAGATGTCGTTGGATAAGAATGTATGTTGTAATTAGGATCTCAGCAATGTGCTGCTGTGCCAACTCCAAGGTTTCTCGGAAATGTTTACAGTGATTGGTCGCTGAATAGTGAATGTTGGACTTGGATGCAGAAAATAGTCTATTTTTTATTAAGTGTAATGTCTAGATAATGAGAAGCGATAAGTTAATAACATTGCTGCACGTTTGCATGACAAACCAATTGGAGAAATGGTAAATGGAAATAGTCTCGCTCTCGACTGATGTTATCACGTGGCTCGCTGATGTGCCTAGTTATCTAGTCGTAGAAGGCTATAGGCGTAATAGTGTCGTAATACTTGTAACTTGCCTCAAGTAATTGGTTTAGTCGCGGAAAGTAAACAGCGGGTCTTTGATCTTTGCTTTATAAGTTCGAAAATTTGTGATATGAACATTGCATAATGGAGTCTAACAGATGACACAGTAACCTAAGTATTACGAGACGTGATTCAGTCTATTAATTCTATCTATTGGTTGAGCTATTTGTATTCTTCGTAGGAAATCCAGGTCGATGGAACTGGGGTGCGTTGTCAGAATTCCTCCTCGTGTGCCCGATGGCTGCCGGTCCCTTTCGATACGTCGGGAGGGAATAGCAGCTGCCGGGCCGGTGCACCCTGGGCGTGGGCAGTATCCTTCCCCGAGGAATGGGAAGAGATTCTTATTCCTTGGGGAATGTTACTGTCTATGGCTAATATTCTGACATGGGAGGGGTCCTTTTGTGGACCAAGGGGGCGTTGCTCCGCGTGACCCTCTGAAAAGCAGAGGGCACAGCGGAGGAGCAAGGGCGGGCTCGGTGTGCACTTACCATGCCGCCGAGCAGACAGTGAAGGACGCAGTCATTCACTGTCCCCGTCGATATCGTAATCCCACCGTCGAAGTGTCGTGGATCACGTCTCGCGGCTTCGATTGGGACCGAGGGTCTTGGCTTAACCGCCCGGACCGCGAGGTAGAAAACCTCTATAAAAAGTTACCCCGAATCTCAAGCGGCGGCGCACCGCGAGGAGATGTATGGCTGACGGGTTCCTATGGAAAATCAGTCACTAGTGCGAACCACTGCCGGGCCTGGCTATGGCTTATCTGGGTACAGGGGGCACTGCCCAGATGGACTTTTTATTTCCCCCATACTCGTGGGAACAGTATGGAAAAACCAACAACCCAATCTACGGCCGGTAACGGCGAAGGGAGGAAGGAGAAGGATGCGGGGTCGGAGTCCGGCGCCGCATCCAGCGATGTGAGCGCGGGAGGCTCAGAGAGCTCCCGGCGCGGCAGGCCCGGGACTGCTGCTGCGGTGAACGGGAAGTTCTTCCGCAAGCGGTCCTGGCCGGAGGGCGACCGAGGGTCGTCATCGGAGGGAGAGCTGGCCTCGGCTCGCAAGATCCCCACCAGTAAGCGAGGAGGGATCCGCGGCAAGGGGAGAGGCCTCTCTGCCACCGAGAGGTCGGCGCGGCTTGCCGAGGAGGGGCGTCACCCGGGGGTGGCCGGTCGCGGGGTGGCCCGTACGGGCTCCTCTGGCGACGAGGCGGGTGCAGACGGCGGCTCCGAGGCGGAGCGTAAGGCCGGTTTCGCGAAGGAGGTTGAGGCGGCGCTGAGGGCTGTCTCATATAAACAGAAGCCCTCCACCAGGCATAAGGCCATGCCTGCAGCGATCGCCTCCATCATGGCGTCAGCGGAGGCCAGATATGGGGGCCCGTCAGACGAAGTGGCCAAACTGCGGGCGGAGGTCGCTCGCCTGACGGCTGCCACGGAGCTTCTCCAAGAGGAGAACAGGAAGCTCCGAGCAGACTTGGCCGGTCTGCGCGAGGCCGGCTCCCGCAAGGCGCCCCAAAATGGGAGCCAGCAGCTACCAAGCCAGCCCGTGCCCGTGCCGGTTGAGAACCAGGTCCTGAACCTGGTTCGGCAGGAGCTGGCTGCCTTCCAGGCGCGGTTCTCCGTACTGGAGGGCATTGTCCTGCGCCCCCCCCTGGCGGCAAACAGGGCGTCCGCGGGCCCTAGGGTGGCCACATATGCGGCTGCTGCGGCCTCCACACCGGGGCCGTCTAGCCGGCTCTCCGGCAGGGTTGCGTCGTCCCCTGAAGGGCCGGCTCCGGCGATACCGGCTCCGGCCAAGAAAGCGGCGGCCCTGAGGCAGGGCAAGGCGGCGGCCCAAAAGAAGGGCAAGGCGGCGACTGTACCAGCGCCAGCCGCGAGGCAGCCGCCACCGCCGCCCCCCCCGCCCCCTAAGCCTTCCGCGGCCGAGACCGGGTGGCAGGTGGCTGGACAAAGGCAAAGGGAGCGGAAGGCAGCCAAAAAGGCCAGAAAGCGGGAGCGGAAGCGCCAACAAAAGGAGCGGAGCGTCGCGGCTAGGCTCAGCGCCCCGAAGACCGCAGCTGTAGTGATTACACTACAGCCGGACGCGGAAAAGAGGGGCGTGAGGTACCGCGACGTGCTCGCTAAGGCGAGGGCGACGGTGGATCTCGGGGAGCTCGGGATCACCGGGGGCCTCCGCCTCAGGGTCACCGCGACAGGGGCTCGAGTGCTGGAGATCCCTGGCGAAACCCGTGGCTCGTCCGCTGACGCTCTTGCTGAAAAGCTTAGAGCGTCCCTAAATGCGGACGAGGCCCGAGTGTCCAGGCCCGTCAAATGCGCAGACCTGCGCATCCTGGGTCTGGACGACTCGGTGACCGAGGAGGAGGTGGTGGCCGCCGTCACCAGGACCGGTGGGTGCCCTGCTGAGCAGGTCAAGACAGGCACCTTACGTCCGGACCTGTCGGGCATGCGAACCGTTACGGTAAGCTGCCCTGTGACGGCGGCGAAAGCCATTATGGAGGGCCGAAGGCTCTTGGTTGGCTGGGTTTCGGCGCGGGTTAAGCTGCTGGAACCCAGACCTCTGAGGTGCTTCCGCTGCCATGTGGGGCACCACGTGTCGGTCCGGTGCACCTCGGAGGTGGACCGCAGTGGCCTATGCTTCCGTTGCGGCCAGCCCGGTCACATGGCCGCGGCTTGCTCCGCCGCGCCGCACTGCGCTGCATGTGCGGCAACCGGCAAGCCGGCCGATCACCGGGCAGGGAGCAAGGCCTGCGGTACACCTGCCAAGGCCAAGGCCAGGGGCAACGGAAGGCCCTCCACCACCACCACCAAAACCCCCACCGTCGCCACCACCGCAGCCGTCGCCGCCGCGGCCGCCACTGCTGCAACTTCTGCAGCGCGGCCCTCGCAGGGGGCCCGGGAGGGGGCTGAAATGGAGTGCCAATAACGGCCCCATTACGCCTTCTCCAGGCGAACATCAACCACTGCGCCTGCGCTCAAGATCTGCTGATCCAGAGCGTGGCGCAGTGGTCGATTAACATCGCCGTGGTCTCTGAGCCGTACTTTGTCCCGCCCAGGGATGACTGGGTGGAGGACCTTAGCGGCTCAGTGACCATAATTGCGTCGGCCGCCGCCGGTACCCCGACCCTTGAGAGTGTCAGGAAGGGTCAGGGGTGCGTAGCAGCACGGTTCGGGGAGATCGTTGTGGTGGGAGTCTACTTCTCCCCGAACCGAACTCTCGCCGAGTTCCACAACTCCCTCAGGGAGTTGAGTGTCGTCATCGGGAGCCATTCTCTCCCCGTGCTGGTGCTCGGGGACTTCAATGCCAAGAACTTGGCTTGGGGTTCTCGTTACACGGATGTGCGGGGTGGGATGGTGGAGGACTGGGCTCTGGAGACAGGCCTGGTCGTCCTAAATCGGGGTTCTGTCCCCACGTGCGTGCGGATGCGGGGCGAGTCGGTGGTGGACATATCGTTCGCTAGCCCCGCTCTGTCGCCGCGTGTCGTTGACTGGCGCGTCATGGAGGGGGTGGAGACCTATTCCGACCACCGGTACATCCGGTTCGACGTCTCCACCCAGACCTCAAGCGCGCCGGTCCTACAGGCCCCGAGTGGTCCGCGATGGGCGCTGAAGCAGCTGGACCGGGAGCTCCTCCTGGAAGCCTCGATCGTGCAGGCCTGGGTGTCATCACCGGCCAGGCCTGCCGACATCAACAACGAGGCGGGTTGGTTCCAGGAGGCCATGTCCGAGATTTGCGACGTGGCAATGCCCCGAGTTCGGCCAGGAAGCGCCCGACGTCAGGTGTACTGGTGGTCGCGGGAGCTGACGTCTCTACGTGAGGCGTGCGTTGCCGCGCGGCACCGGTACGCCAGGCATCGCAGGCTCCGCATCCGCCCTCCGGATGCGGCAGCCATTGAGGCGGAGCTTTACGAGGGGTACAGAGCGGCGAAGACCGCCCTCCAAGAGGCTGTCCGGCGGGCCAAGAACCTGGCCCGCGAGGAGATGCTGGAGTCTCTGAACGGAGATCCGTGGGGGCGCCCTTACAAGATGGTGCGGGACAAACTCCGCACCCGGGCCCCCCCGCTGACGCAGAGTCTCCGGCCTGAGCTCGTGGAGGACGTGGTGAGCGCTCTGTTCCCTTCGCGAGGGAGGCATCCTCCCCCGCCTATGGCTCCGCCGCCGCTTGCGGTGCCGGAAGCGGACCACACCGATGACGACGTTCCGGAGGTAACTGGGGTAGACCTGAGAGTGGCGGTACGCAGGCTGAAGGCCAGAAATACCGCCCCGGGACCCGATGGCTTGCCTGGCAAAGCCTGGGTCCTGGCCTGTGAGGCTCTCGGGCCCCGACTGGAAGGGCTCCTAAGCGCATGCTTGGAGAGAGGCCAGTTCCCGCTTCGTTGGAAGACGGGGAAGCTGGTCCTCATCCGGAAGCCAGGGCGCCCTGCGGACTCTCCGTCCGCATACCGGCCCATCGTGTTGCTCGACGAGGTGGGCAAGCTCTTTGAAAGAGTTATTGCTAACCGCCTCGCCGGGCACCTCGCGGGAATGGGGCCGGATCTTGCGGAACACCAGTTTGGTTTCCGCAAGGGGCGCTCGACGGTGGACGCCATCATGCGCGTGAGAGCCCTCACGACGGGGGACGCGGTTTCCCGGGGCGGGGTCGTCTTGGCGGTGTCTCTTGACATCGCCAACGCCTTCAACTCCATGCCCTGGAGCTGCATTGGGGAAGCACTCCGGTATCACCGGGTGCCAACCTACCTTCGTCGTGTGGTCGGGGATTATCTGACGGATAGGGCCGTCACGTACCCCGGTCGGAGCGGAGAATGGAACCGGCGAGAGATGTCGTGCGGTGTTCCACAGGGATCGGTTCTGGGGCCGGCCTTGTGGAACATCGGTTACGACTGGGTGCTGCGCGCCGACCTCCCTAGCGGCGTCAGCGTGGTCTGCTACGCTGACGACACGCTGGTACTGGCACAAGGGAGGTCACACGAGGCGGCGGCCGAAAACATGACACGCGGGGTTGCGATAGTCGTGGAGAGGATCCGGCAATTGGGTCTCGAGGTGGCATTGCACAAGTCCGAGGCCATGTGTTTTCATGGGCCTCGGAATGCGCCACCGTCGGGATCCCTACTGACGGCAGGAGGGGTTTCCATCGGCGTCGGGTCGACGCTGAAGTACCTGGGACTCGTCCTTGACAGCCGGTGGAACTTCGTGGAGCATTTCCGACGTTTGGCCCCCAAACTGGAACGGACCGGGGCTGCCTTCAAGCGGCTCCTGCCCAACCTGGGGGGTCCAAACGCCTCCTGCCGGAGGCTCTACGCGGGGGTCGTGCGGTCCATGGCCCTTTACGGGGCCCCAGTGTGGGCGCGTTCTCTGAGGCGGCAAGCCGCCCGCTACTTGAACGCGCCCCAAAAGGGGATAGCCCTAAGGCTAGTCCGGGGGTACCGCACGATCTCCGGTGAGGCGGCGAGCCTCCTTGCCGGATTGCCGCCATGGGATCTGGAGGCAATAGTCCTCGCGCGCCTTCACGAATGGCGCGCGGAGGCACTACGTCGGGGGGAAACTCCGCTGCCGCGGCAAATCGCCGCTCAGCGGACAGACCTCCGGAGCGATCTCATGGTGACATGGAGAGAGCGACTGTCGCAACCCCGTGCAGGGCACGCCACCATAGTGGCGATAAGTCCCCTCTTTGAGGAGTGGCTAGAGAGGCGCCACGGCGCCCTCACCTTCCGCCTGACGCAGGTCCTCACCGGACACGGTTGTTTCGGGAGGTTCCTGCACCGAATCGGGCGGGTGGAAACGCCCGGGTGTTTCCATTGTGAGGATCGTCCGGAGGACACGGTGCAGCACACTGTGGAGGTCTGCCCCGCTTGGGCGGAGCAGCGCCGTGTCCTCGTAGTGGCGATCGGCGGCGGCGACCTCTCGCGCCCGGCCCTGGTTCAAGCCATGGTCCGGAGCGAGAGGGAATGGGAAGCCGTCACCTCCTTCTGCGAAGCAGTCATGCTGGTGAAGGAGGTGGCGGAACGTGAGAGGGAAAGAGCCTCACGTCCCAGCCGCCGCGGGAGACGCCCTGGGCGTCGGGGGTCACGTGGTGGCCCCCGGCCACCGTAGGCGCGGGCCTGTGGATGGCGAGTTATGGGCTAGCTCGCCGTCCAGCCGTCTTATGACGACAGGCCGTGTCGACGGCGCGTTCGTGTTCCACGCGCGCCTCAAAGAGATGTCAGCAACCACGTAGGGGTCCGCACGGGCCGATGCCTGCCAGGGCTGCGGGACTGTTCGAAAGAGATACCGCGGCCCTGGAACACAAAGGGCAAAGAAGGAACATGGATGGGTTTTAGTCAGTACAAGTCTGACACTCCCTCCCGCTCTGCCCAGAGCGGGGGGGGTCATTTGATGATTTCCCATCCCAAAAAAAAAAAAAAAAAAAAAAAGGTCGATGGAACTGAATACGTATATAAACTGGCGTCGATGGAGCGTGAGATGCACAGCCGTCTGCTACATACCTTTCAGCGACTTCATTGTTTTCTGTGTGTTTAGAATAACAGTTAGGCATACCTCATGGACAATGTTTTGATTTGTTTCGATTCTGTCTAAGAATTTGTGGGATTTCCTTGACATATTAAAGATAGTGGTGTCATTGTCGTTTAATTTAATTCACTGAGCCGTGTTTTAAAGCGGTGCTGTGGAGAGGTAGGGTTTTGCATTTAGGTTGTTTGAATCGTCGAATCAACAAAAGGAGATCATCGGATAAAGGAATAATTTTCTTGATACTGAAGTAAGTAAGCCTAATTTTATGTGTAAAAGTGGCCCAACTGATGCCAATAACTGCTCCGAGATCAGCAGAGCCAATAATGGAACTCATAAAAAAAGAGACTGGCCAAAAGCAAATAGAATCCTTTTTGACTTTGATCTACAACTTCCTATTTTGAAGTTTAAGTTCCACTACACTTCTCCTTTGTATTAGTTGTCGTCTTGTTACTAAGCAACTTAAGCCGGCTTAGTTTCCTGGTTGATCCAAATCAAGTCAAGTACAAAGTTGTTACCGGAAGAAGATCAAACGACTTGCTTAGTTCATGGTAGACATTTCGGTAAAGCGACATAAAAGTTTAAGGACTGTGATGGGAGCTCTGATTGCATAAAGTCATGTAACGGTGTTTTGTGTGGCCTGCCGCATGCAATGAAGATAAGAGGGTTAACGGAGCGGGCACGGCGAAGGCATACAAAATGTGGTCATATGAACGTAAAGCCCGACTGACATGAAACCGGTGATTCTTGTAAGCAAGCCAATACAGTAAGCCCGTTGCCAAGCATTATAATTATGTTGAAGCAGATTGGGGTTAATATTTTGGACTTGCACACAGCCCGATATTTTGGTCACTCTTTTGCTCGTATCCACAACCGCACACAAGCAGTTGACCACCAGCTTATTGTATAGTGGTCATGCAAACACTAGGAAGGATGGCTGGCACAATGGTCCAACGATATACTGTTTACCAGACCATACGAACAGTTAATCAACCAGTGGGACAGCAACCAGCAGGGCTATTGTGTATCACTGGTGACAATTCATAGTTACGAGTTTTGATAGATAGGCAATAGCCGTGCTGGTCAAAGTTGGGGGTATTCAAGCAAGCAGAAGGAGATAGAATGCAAACGTCTAAGATTTTCAAAGATTTATTATACAGAACTATTCCCAAAATATTCCCAGTCGCTGGTCTCGTGTCAGCCGGGCTTAACCACAAAACTATATACCACAGTAGGTAACACTCGCCACCTAACATTACGGTGCTCACGTAAGCATGAATATGAGCTCGTAATTAAAGAAATCATGGCCGCTCGTTAGCCCACTTTATTATAGTTTTTTGCTTGGAGACCTAAATAGTTTCCTTCTGATTGTGTCGCAAAATTGTGGCTGTTAAGACATCTTAAGATGGTCTTAATTTTAATAGTCTTTGATGACTTGTTGTTTAATAAGTAGTTATCTGTAAAGCTATGCTGATGCATTGCAGCAAAAGGATGTCTTTGAGCAAATACCCAGCTAAGTCTTCAGAAGTCAATTAAGCTTATGGCGATTTAGTCAATTTAGCCCAGCGGACACACCTCAAATGCGGTTAATGTTCCCCTTCCTGGCGGTTCTTTACAGAGTCTAGAAAACATTAAGAGAATCCGCAACTAGCGTTTTTTGCATATTTCGAGTTAAAACTACGGAAGTCTAGTTAAATGACCGTAGAAGGCAGGTAGCTAAAGAAATGTGGAAACGTTGTAACGACGTCATCCTGTTGGTTTATGTAACGCTAGTTGGTCAGTAGTACTGAGCCGGGTTCCGCGTGCTCGGGGAGCTGATCATCCGGGCGCTCCGGGGCGCTCCGGGCTCGGGCTGCTGATAAGAGCGCAGTGAAAGTGCCTCCCCAGGCCCCAGCCGACACCCGCGCCCCGCACCTATTGTTGTGTGACGACGGTCACGCTCCGCTAATTTGAATGCAAGCATGTTTGTAATAGAATAATCTCGTTGATTGATAGACTTATTATATGATGATGAGGTTCCAGGAAAGTTCGCATTGTCCCAACATTGGAGCGGCCGCTGATAATTTGTCAAAGATATACCCATTACGGTTCGTAATTGAATGTTACATAACTTGGAAGACGTAAACTTATACATAGAGAAATTGTGAGACCCCGCCTTCGGTCGGTTAAAAGGCTTTAGGCGTTATTCTCCATTCAATAGCGAGCATCGATATATATTTTTTAATTCCGGTCGTCGACCTCTCGGATTTTATGGTCCAGGTAATAAATTGAATCGATAATTATCGCAGTAACTTGATTTCTATGTGAAATCACTGATCGGCGTAGTGTGAAACGTTACCGGCTCCATCATAACTGCACCGCTCGTGAAGGTAATTCCACTATTCGTATAACATCTGTGTAAAGATGTTGATGTTTGGCTCTAATTGGACGATTAGTTGATTTATCTTAAGTGTTAGAAACCAACGTTCACGGAACACATTCTGCTCAGGTGAAAATAAAGCATGATGAAATAAATGTGGCTGTATTTTTAGACGTGACGGTATATTTTTAGCTGTGTTTCTTTCAATATAAACAGTAGCAAATATTCGGAATAAGAGACATCAATCTATGAATTATAATGATGTAACTATTTTTCTGTTCAATCAATTGAAATAAATGGTAATAAGGAAAGTTTTTCAATTATCTGCTTCAAGGGAGTGTTCAACTCCCGGTTGCTACTTCGTTAGTCGACTTAATTGAAATACATATAACAAATGGATAGTTAGTTATTCATATTTGTACAGCTAAGTGTAAAGTAGTTAACTTTCACTAGATCAGACTGCTCGAGATTAGTTCGCCAAAAAAAGTTCGCAAGTGATTTCTTTTTGTGCTCTATATAGCGTAGTCACGCCTGCCATAAGTATTTGGTTTTGTTGTTTTGTACCAAGGTCAGAAAACCGGATAGAACTACAATACAGTACTTTCGTACTCGATGGACGAAAGCGAATGCGATGCCCCCTGTCCTGCGACAACTTTCTGTAAATATTCGAGCCACTTTTTTGTCCTTTCCAAATTTAAACTTCGATGAAGCGTCAATTGTTCGCGAATGGTAATCCTGGACAGGTTCACTTTCCACGGTTATGTAAGTACTCGGTAATATCTTCAGACAACGTAGCAAACGTCAAATAAAGGGTCTTTAATTAACGTGTAGGTGTTTTATGAGCCTTCCAACAATGGTGAACACGTGCATCGTTTAAACATTGCACTTACAGCAAATGAAAGTTAATGTAGAGCCCAAAGGAATCTAAATAAAAGCATGTTTTGTTTTGCAGTAGAGTAGAGCCAAGCTGTAGAGGAAGCAAGTACAACTTCCTAAACATGTTATGGCCTGGACAACTTATTTCGTTTTGTTTTTAATTCATTTTAATGACAACCAGTTAGTTAAGATGTTTTTTAACGATACGTTAATGTGTAGGCGGCCTGTTAAGATGTATTGTTTCTTCAATGAAAAATGATCTAAGAAAGTGGTGAAAATGCTTTCTACCCACATAACAATCTTGGTCCACGTTGTAGCTGTCATAAGATACTCTCAGAATAAATGGAGGTGACTAAAAGGTGAACCAGCCAGACATGGAACAAAAAATAATAGTCACACTTTTTTGTCCTAAGGGCAGAACAGATGTCTTTCGTGATACCACGTGGCATAGCGGCCAAAACACGAACATTTTGGGGTGTTTCTTAAAATAGCAGAGCACCAGCTGAATAACTTGTTCCATTCGAACGATTTTTGCATAAACACGAAAAACGAAACATACTCCTTTGTTGAAAAATATAATAGCTGTGCCGTATTTGGATTCTTCAAAAGGTTTGTGTTTATCTGAAGAAATAAATAGATACACAATGTGCTGCTGAATTAGTTTAACAATATAAAATTGTGTACCAGTGTATTTTAAAATTGGGTCACCTATTCATATAATAGTTGAGAATTAAATAAAACTTCATAGCCTTGACACAATAACATTTAACTCCGGCGAAGCAATTAATTTGTCCGCGGCCGGTGGAAGCTGTACAAGTGATCCTATCACGATCCATGACAAATAGTACTTTGTTGACAATAGATCATTTCATTATTATTTAACGATAGGTACTGGTCCAGTTACAGTACACTTATAGTATCGCCAACACATAAAATATCGAGGTCTCACCAGCAAAAAGTTTGCTTTCAACTTGCGGTTATTGGCAAACCTTGCTTTGTACTCGCATTCGCTATGGGAATTTTTCATAACCGCGTATTTACTTTGTTTATTACTGTACAGTTATGGCATTATTGAGCATTAATTAATTCGCAAATCAAAAGATTTTTTCGCAATCAAAATAACATAAAAACCGGATGACCTTAAACTAAAACCTGTGGCTATAAAAGATAAAGGCTATCAAAATTTACATCGTGTGCGTCCCAGTTTGTGGAATAATAAAGTAGTGCATGTGGGTGCTTCGAAATGGCGTGTTTTATTGTGAATTTTGCGCGGTTTGCATTCGGTAATCAGTGGGAGCACTCTGCGGCAAGGTCGAGGTCGGCTGTACATTATTGTCACTGTCGAGTCACTCGTTGCGTAAATATTCATCACTTGCAAAGCCGCCGCAAGCGCAACACTTTTGGGGCAGTCCAAAGTCTACCTTGCACTCCACGCATTGTCTTATAAACATTAGTGAAGAGACAATACACCTACATGTTTCAAGCACACATGCCATTTATTCACTCCAGTGAAAAATGTAATTTTAACGCCACAGCATAAATCTCCTTCATGTAGAAATGTGCTTTATTGAATGACACGACATCAATCAACTCTGGTAATGACCCTCAGTTTCACTTTTCTTTTGTATTTGGGTCGTTGTAAATTACAGATGATTAAAGAAATCATTGTGAACTTATTTCCGAGTAGGAGTGTTCAGCTTTTGTGCTAAGCCAATCACGTAATGGCTCAATCGTCAAGGCAATGTTTTCGGTTTGCAAATGGCCGCGGAAGTGACAAAAACATTATGCAGTTTAGTTGACTTTGACCAAGGTGGGTAAAGTGACCTTTACGAGATAAAATCTTCTATTTACTTCGTCTAATGACCGGTAAAAGATGTGTTTGTTGTAAACTTCTGTATTTATTAGCAGTTTCTTTATTCTATGAGAATGGCAAACGGTATTACTAAAGAACACAAAGCCTCACGAAAAGTGCTAAGTAGTCGCAGGCGAATGTCAGTTAGTTTATTGCAAATTGAATATTTACATTCGTAAAGCAAATGTGAGCGTAGGAACAGATTACTTTGCTTGTACACTGCTAAATGCTCGAGTCAATATTGCCAAATAGGGCTGTCAAATATGCGTGTGCGCAGTAATGTAGAGCGCGGCAAGCGACAAAGAAACAAGGTAACCGCGGCAATTGGTTGACTACCTTGTCGGTATATCTTACATGTTTATTAGTCTCCATGTTTTTTTATTTTTACACATTCAGCATTGATCACATATAAATTTATTGAAGGTTAAGGCAGGAAGTGTCCAAAAACATGTATACTAAAATTTACCATCTATACCGTCACGCTTTTCCGCTTATAAAAATGAAAAAAAGAACATGGACATAGGTAGTTTTATAAAACAAGTTATTATCTAATTGGTTACTGTCTTACAACAAGTTCCCGATTCCGTACATCTTACAACAGTTTTGAGGCCTCTTCTATCAGATGAACTGTACGATAATCGACTGGAAAAAATACAATAAAATTGGCAATATACCATATCTACTGTGAATTGTGAAATTGAAATTAGCTACATCGAACAGTGGGCGAAATAAACCTGTTTTCTTTAGAACTTCTTTATTAGTTGGTTAATGTTGACATTATCGATTTTTTTTTATAGTGGTAACCCTGATGGCTGACGGAGTGAGAGGAACATAGTTGGCGCGCAAACTTCTTACGGCTTCTGACGCAATATTCACTTGCTGTAATATAGTCGATGTATAACAAAATAACCCGATACGAATTGCTGCTGCATTCCATGTCTTTGAGAAGCAAGTAAGCTGTCATACTAAACGATTTATACCCACTTAACTATCAAGTTAAACACAAAGGGTCTGGAAATATTCAACACGTTCGTTTGTCATTTTATTGAGTTGTATCAATAATATACAGTTTAAACACAAAATGTTTAAATAACCAATTTATTATTGTCATAACTTTTTGCATATCGTAAGTGCTACTCTATAATTAAGTGGTCTACACGCAAGGCTGATCAAACGTTAATCGACAATTTGCAAAGCGATTTAATGTTCACTCATTTGTCAAAACGTATCGCTCATACCCACTAGTGTATAATTACATCAAGTAATAAACACAGGGACGTGTTTGAGTAACAAAATTAGAATCTTATATACACTAATGCGTTTAATCTTAAATTCGACCTAACCCACAACAACTTTAAACGATCGAACGGTCCCGAACGGACTGTTTATTTAAAGCTAAAAATAGGAACTTAAATTGCCTAACACCAGTGTTTTTTCGTAGCCATCACTAATTTATTAACCGTGTTTCCTCGAACAGCAAGTACTTCCAGCACCGTTCTATTTGCTGTGTGAAAATATGCGTTCGAACCAATCGATCAATAAGCTAATATTTTCCCATTGTCGACTCCTTTCGGCGTTTCGTCAATGAATTCTCATGAGGACCGGCAGCCGGCAGTTGCGCGGGTGCAATACTGAGTGTTTGTAAATGTGAAACATGCGCAGTCAGATGACGTAGAGCCTTGCTCGTGAGATCTCTGTTTCGCAGTATAAATACCGTATGTTCATGGTGCATGCATGATATATAACAATGCTGAGAAGAACGAGATACGAGATTTGAGAGTGTTGAGTAAAACGCAAATACTTGCATAACATCGCGGAAAATTAGTAGATGCTTATTAGGAAAAATGTGCAAGCACGCGTCACTACAAGTGTCATTGACAGAAATAATACTTGTATACTAAGAATAAATATACCAGGAGCACTTGATTGCAGTTAACTGAAAGGTCAGGGTCACAATGTATTGCATAATGTGGAGAACGAGGCGCTGAACGGCCTCCTCAAGTGTACGATAAATATTTTGCTTCATGTAAGAATATTTGCATGTCGAAATAAATAAACTTAAATGTGCTCTTCACTATATCAAGTGTACTACAAGCATCGTGGTCAGTTACTATAATTTTGAAGATTGCTTTAAAAATTATGGTAGGATACAGTGATGATTGTTGAGACTGTGTTTAAAGTAATGGATAAGAATTGACGTCCATTTCGTATTGATTATATGCGTGCTTGCCTTTTTCTGATTCTTTTGGTGGAGTTTTAGTGCGTTTATTGAGGAACATTTTAAGGTCTTGACCATACTTTACATTGACAATTTTTTTTTTTTTGTTGTTATAAAACTTTCTTATAAACAACATTCTAACATTTTTCAACCACGCCTCTCCACAATCTTCCGAAACATCTGAAGTCACGCTTTGGTTCCGATGAATAATAAAATGACATATCTTTTCAACGAACCGAACGAGTAGTAGGGCAGGCGATTTTTAGAACGCGGTACAGAAACCCATCGATGTGACACTCACTGATCATTAAGGCAAGATAAGATAATAGGAAATAAACGAGAGAACCCACCGCGATCTCCTTGGGTGGCCCGGCGAGCCTGTTATATTGTACGTACTCGTCCATTATTAAGTGATCTACAGCGGGGTTTAAAAACTTTAATAGCTGCATGCATTATGTATTTTGTCCGAGGTCTTATTTTATTGGCTTTTGAGCCCAAGCCCACATGAGACGACTCCAAACTGTCTCAGCGAAAGTGTGTGAACGTCGCCGGTAACGTCGCGATACTTGGCAAAATTTCTGGTATTTCATCAGAATACTCAATACTTTGCAACATGATCGATCGAACCGTGGGTGGTATGTTTTAGTTTGTAATGACATTCCAGGCATACGTTCCGTGAAAATCGATAGTGACTTTCGCGTACTGATTTCGAGATTAGATCTTTCTTAATGATGTTCGTTTTGTAAGAATTGTTTTTTTTGTAGCATCATTATCGTCACGTGGGTATACTATACCTGTCTAACGCTGAACATGGACCTGCTAATGAACTCTAGAATTGTCGATCAGATAGTATATTGCCAAAGTTGAGCAGACAGTATGGTGATTACAAAAACGAAAAAAAAAGGTTTGCTCTAGGACTTTGCAGCCCGACCTCTTGACAAAATCTTTCACAACACCGATGACGGAAATACAGGGGGAGGCCATTTCTTTCTCAGTACTTTTTTTGGCTTTTTTTGTATCATGTTGAACAAAGCTATTTTCAGCCGAGTACCTGTTGAAATATTTCGCCAACGGTTTATCTTTATGGTGGGCTCGGTGTTATCATTATTTGTTCGGCCTACATTTGGACCATAACATTACCAATCCGTTACCTACCTTATCTGTATGCTGTTAGTGTTGGCACTCAAAGTGCTACGGCGTATAAAAAGAGTACATTGATTATGGATTAAGCTGAAATTGTTGGTAGGTGATGGACTTCATGTTCATGAAATTTATTGTTACAGGAAAGATCATGAAGTATAAAGTGAGGGTTAGAGTTGGGCCCTTTGGATTCGTTTGCAACCAAAATGCACCAAATATGGAAGACGGGTCAAAGTAACTCATCATGTTTTTGGGCCATGGTTTTCCATTGTTTTATTTTCGTGAAAATTCCAACATTCTTCCGTCCTTAATTAAATTTACTGCTCACTCGAAAACTTGCAAAATTGTTAATTAACGAATTACATACATAAAACATGACCCGATTTATGGTAACATAAAGGCGCCGACCTATCTTCTGTGCCACACGCCTGACGAAGACGTAATGAGGCAACACTGTGACACGACCAGCATAACTTATTTACATTTAAACTTAATTAAAGGTTTCTTGACGAAAAACATTCTTCATAATTTTAGCGGTGTTTCGCAATTTGCCGACCAAACAGATGGCTAAAAGAATGGAAAAAAGGAATTTCTGCAGTTGCGACCTGGAGTAAATAGACTTGTGCTTGTTTGATGGTAATTGATTGGCTACCGAAATGTGGGTATACTATTGATTGATGCATCTGTTAATGTTATGTTATTGCTAAAATCTTATAAACAAGTAAACAAAGCCGTCTTAAGTGTTTTTTTTTCGGTTGGCTATTTCCGTCGTTGCAATCGCGTTGCTCTATGATACGCGAGGTGTGTGGTCGATCCTCCCGCGCAAACAGGTTTGTTCGCTGCGCCTGCGCTGTAAAAAGGCATTCAAATTTTAACGACGCCCACTAACAAGTCGCACCAGACTCTCGGCACGGATGAACTTCTTCGTAGATCTCCCAGTTCACTCTCCCATCTCACTTTCCGTAGCACAGTGACATAGATACAATCGCAACGTTACGTGTCGTGCTCGTGTCGCGAGGGCAACAACACATTAATAATCTGCAACGACATTTATTTTCTTACATGTACGGGTAGAACAGAATCTTGTAGATAAAATGTATTCAACTGTCATAGCTGTTGTTGTGTTAAATATTACATTTTGTGATGACTACATTTTGTTTTTGCAAGAGTACACAAACAACTTATTATACTTACTTACATAAGTAATGTTTCACTGTTTATAATACACGGGCTTCAGCTTCAAGAATGCACAGAAAGCGTAAACAAACTCTTAATGTTCTTTAATGGTGGGAGTACTGTAACACCGAACAAGATCAAATAAATTGTTTTGCAGCTATAATTACGGTTGAAATTATTCCACGAACACACCAGTATATGTGCATTAACTACTGAATAATGGACACTATTCACATATACCGATATACTCGTTAAACGTGTTATTACAACTTAATGATGTATTCATTATCGGTCCATGTCTAGACCTATAATTTACCATCGAACTGAAAACGCCTGTCGATTTCTGTGATTACAAGTAATGGGCATTTCTGAAGCTTTGTGTTCGCAACGGGTCCATTCACAATAATTGTAGACCATTGAGGCAGACGGATGGGAATGACAGTAATGCAAATCTTCAGCGATGCTTCACCCATCAAGCATTCCTGAACAGCGAGCGGCGAGCGGCGAGGGTACTCGATCTCTGTTCGAAGTGCTCGTACAATAATAAGTAAAGAATGGCGTTCCTGTCCGCTGGTCACGTGTGCCTGGGGGCCCGAGGCGAGAGTGGAAGCGTGGGCGGCGAGCGCCCGCGCAGTCGCCGCTCTGTGGGCCGCTATTCATATAAAGATCACACTTGACTATCGTGAGAATACACCGTGGCTAGTTTGTCCTTTATTATAAAACGATTTGAGGAGAGCGTGACAGTCTAATATAAATGATAGCCCACTCAATCGATTAACCTGTAACGTTATAAAATTACGGTTTGGAATTTAGGTGGTCTATTTCGTACACTTTTTGATGATGGTTGTTATATTTAGGCAATCCGTTACGGTCATTTTGCTGATAATTCAAGTCATTGCTGGTTTTATTACATTCGACATTGAAATAAGAACTGAGTTGCATATTATTATTATGCATAATGTAAGCCAGATGAATGAAAAGAATTTTTGTCGAAACTCTTGACATTTTGTTTTGATTGCAATATCAAGCAGGGCCAGTTTATTTAACACTGGTGAATAAAGAAGAGTATAATTACACCCAGTACAGTGTTTATACTTTGTTTTATTTAAGAGTTTGATCACAGAACCGTTGTTTATGATTTCGTATAAAATTATGATACGTTTCGTCTCCGATCACTCGAGACGGTGTTATTAATTAAGAGAGAGAGATAATGTGGTACACAGATGGTAAATAATTCAACAGAATTAATAAATATGTATACGAATGGCAGAAGCGTGGAGAGGTTGATTTGTGGCAAGCGCTAAGCTCATCAGGTAGTCAACCGGCGCGGCGTGCTCTTGACCTCCAGTCGATGGTGAGTCATAGCCGGTGGAGCTGTCCGTACATCCACCATGCTTCGGCAATATGTGGGAACACAGCGACCAACCCATTGGGACATTTATTATTTGATACCTACTCGAACTCATGTCGAGATCCAAGTGTAAAATTAATCAAATACTCAAACATGAAAAGTAATTTAAAAAGCTACAAGCTTTCCTTACAAAGTTTGACCTCTTTATGAGTAATGAATGGTTGTTGATCATTAACTAATACAAGTTATTCGATAGGCGTAGCTAAAGAAAGTTAAAACGAAAGGTGTTTAATTTATAAGCCCTTAAATCAGCTTTATGGCTCTCTCTCCCTTAAATGTTTCTACAACAAAATCTTACGATGCGTATGATAGAATTTTTTACGATTGCATTGATCGTAAATATTCCACTTTCTCTAATGTTTGGGATCAAAGCTGATGTTGCAATAAAGATGGTTGCATAAACCGGAATATTTCTTTAAAATAATATTGTGGATGGACTAGTACCGGAGGGTTAGATGAACCTTGTTGACTTTGGAACAAGAGTACAGACTTTTTGTACTACATATCCTGTGAAGCTTCGTCTCATTTGTATGTGCGTCGGGGCCAGTCGTGATTGTGTAGGTTTGACTGACAAATAGCCTCGTGCCTCGTGCCTTTGTCGGCGACGCGTCGACACACGACACATCCCTCATTGTCCACATGTGTGTATACCTTCACTCGTTCCGGGGAAACGCGTGTACACGTCGCTTCAGAACATTAAACCAACTCTTAGAAACCACACATGGTAAACGACTGCAGCTCAAGTTATTATGGCGTCTAAATATAATTATGATTGCAGTTTGAAATCGAGTATTATTGATGTTTGCATTTCTAAAAAATTTTATTGTTAGATTATCTGGATGTGATCGCCATTGCAGCTTTTAAGTCCACACAGGAACAAACATAACGCACGGGTATGTAATGAGCCGCGGACTGTCTCTACAAAGCACCGTTAAATCTACTTCCAGTTTTTCGACGAAACATTTGCTTTGGCCCAGTTTCGAGATGAGGGTCCCCTTTCAATTCATTGATAAATTCTTGAATGATCGGTAGCTGTTTTGTAGATGTTACATCATAAGAAAACTATGAGGTAAGTTCTTTTTTTTGTGGTATGTTGGATTAAGGAATGCTAAAGTATTTTCGCTTTCTCATTCTGAACTTCAAAGGGACAAAGAAAATTCTTGTCGATGAACATGCGTGGCGGTCAAAAACCTGCCAATATTTCATCGTGTAGCGGTACACGGGTACAGTGGAATGTTTCCCGGCGGCCTGCATTTCGCCACGTTATTAAAGAGCGGCACTGGGTTCGGCGCAATAATATTTACACGCGGCGCTTCTGCGAACCTGCGGTTTCCGGCGTGTGCGCACATCGATCGGCGGCCGGCGCCGGACACGACCGCTCCGCACAGCTCGGCCGAATCGCTTCACACCCGCGTCCGCCGGACGACGTTACTACTATAACTACTCACAACACTATAAAACTTTATTGCTTTCTCTATTTACACTTATAAAAACGTTATACGACATTTATTTGTTAATGAACACATTATCGTGTCTTATAAACTGCCGCTACGTTAATTTGAGCTTTATATTCAAGTGCTACGAATGCTACGGCTACGATCATCGCTTTACGATTGAGATTACTGGATTTTTGCGAACAGAACGCTAACCACGCTCACTTCATCCGTCACGCTTACATTGTAGAACGGATTTCAATAACATTTCAGCAATAAAATTCGGAATACTTCCTCTGATGGGTCAGAATACTGCCGGGCGTGAATACCAAATGATTCATGCGTATCATACACGATAATAATCCAGATCAAAGGATATAATAATACAAGAGGCGTATTCAAGGATTCATGGTCATTCTATAAAGGTGTTGTTCGAAAACAACAACTAACAACGTCATATGCGAACGATTTCTTGGCTTTGTGCCGCCTTCTCCATGTTCCAACATCTCCAATCTATTGAAAACGAGAAAATAAATGTGTAAGCTTTCCTGTGAGGCTGTCTGAATTTATGGTATTTGATGTAATATATTCTTCATTTTATTATATCACGTCTTTATTTTAAATTCAAGTAAATAATGTGGATAATAAATTGCCTGCAGAAGTCGCTGTGAATCAAATATTTGGAAGTCATTGACTGCGCGCCAGACACTGAAACAGTCCGCTCCTTGAGAGGCATTAGTCATGGCTACCTAATCTTATTTTTACATTTAGTATCGACCCTGCAGTGAATAAATAACGTTTATTTTTCTCGATTTCAAGGGCTTTGTTGGTTGTAAGAACTGTATGAGATCATAGTCACCGTGGGAGCCTTTTCGTGCGATGAGTTTTCAGCTATTTTCCATTTCAAAATTGAGGGAGATACAATTTTATATTATTTAACATCAAAAGAAACAAAACCGAAAAGAATCTTTTCTATCATTAAACTTCACTAGATTTCCAGGGAATATGAAACTGCTAATCGGTAAGATTTCAACAGTCTAATTTTAAATCAAAATGGAAAATAACCATTCGTAATTCGTTTCTGAAAACATGAATCGGATTTTCCCTGTGGTTGTTTTTCTCCAGGAAAAACTCCAGTCTATTAGTATGTCTTCTAAGAATGAACGAATCTTATCGTCTCAGAACTAAAACAAAAAACACTTGCTTAGAAATTCGACTGACATTTCTAGACCAAACGATGTAGGCACCATGCAATTACTATAGTAATATTAGACTGGAACGAAAGGGACAGGTTCTTAGTTAGTGCTACATAGAGTGCTTCTTTGGTGTAGTGGTCGCAAGCGCGACTGCTGAATACAAGGTCCTGGGTTTTATTCCCAAGTCGGGCAAAGTGTTGGGTATTGGGTTTTTTCATCCGGAATTTCTCAATAGCAGTCACGGAGTCTGGATTTGTAAGCAGTTGATGGTATAGTATAGGCGATATATAGTGGATAGTAATAGGCTCGCCCCCTATCACATGGGACTTAAACATAACTGGCGAAATGTGAGTGTACTGTAAGGTTCACCACTTTTTTTTTTTTTTTTAGGATGGGAAATCATCAAATGACCTCCCCCGCTCTGGGCGGAGCGAAAGGGAGTGTCAGACTTGTACTGACTAAAACCCATCCATGTTCCTTCTTTGCCCTTTGTGTTCCAGGGCCGCGGTATCTCTTTCGAACAGTCCCGCAGCCCTGGCAGGCATCGGCCCGTGCGGACCCCTACGTGGTTGCTGACATCTCTTTGAGGCGCGCGTGGAACACGAACGCGCCGTCGACACGGCCTGTCGTCATAAGGGCCGGACGGCGAGCTAGCCCATAACTCGCGGTCCACAGGCCCGCGCCTACGGTGGCCGGGGGCCACCACGTGACCCCCGACGCCCAGGGCGTCTCCCGCGGTGGCTGTGACGTGAGGCTCTTTCCCTCTCACGTTCCGCCACCTCCTTCACAAGCATGACTGCTTCGCAGAAGGAGGTGACGGCTTCCCATTCCCTCTCGCTCCGGACCATGGCTTGAACCAGGGCCGGGCGCGAGAGGTCGCCGCCGCCAAGGTTCACCTCTGGCTAACCCTTCGACAGCTGTGTTACATAGAGCTAGGTACACCAAATTGTTTCACACGGCGATTCAAATAAGTTTTATAATAACAAAAAACCTGATCCAATCGAATTGTTTTAAGTTTAACACCTCCATCGTTCCGCATGGCGGAGGACGGACTCCTCTTACCTCACGTAATGAGTCCGTGCCACTTTTTGTTTTCGCAACTATTTATTAATATTTTTGTTACCTACCTACCTACATTGCCCCTTTGTGAGCTGGCAAGTGTTACATGTGTATATCGGTTTTTAGACTTTGTACGACGCACAAACACACAGAAAGAAAAGTAAATCAATGATCATTTGGTATCAATTATTTTCCGGTAGAATTTGAATGTATGTCATGTCACGTGACCGTGATAAATCTTTAAACGAACATCTAAGCGTTTACGTGAACTCAATGCCTCGAGAAGGCACGTTACCTACGCATATGAACACATTCATATATTGATAAAGGCCCCTCAGAGGCTCAGAACTATGCGTGAGAGAGACCATTACGAGAACTCAGTGAAGTTAATTCCAGTTTCTATAATTAACGATACGTTACGCGTGGCGCTCGATTCTTTCCTTCATACAGAAAAACTGGTCAGTCTTACTTGAGCAAACAATCTCAGTCGTCATTACAGCCGTGAAAGTACTATGAAAGTTTAACACGTCTTCGTACATCGGAGAAAATGATTGATGATGTTCTACTACTGTTCTACAAAATTGTAACCATGTGATGAGTCAATTAAGACTATCAATTAGATAACAAACGCCTTTCGTTTCAATCAAGAAGAAATTTATTCGGTGAAATAAATGATTGGCATGGAATTTATAACTAGTTTTTTTTAACTGTTGCGCAATGGTGTTATAAACGTTATAATTTTGCAGTCTAAATTCATGCGGAAATCGTATATTTGTTTTGATTGATAGGAGTGAGCGCGTATCGAAAGATTTCGCTTGTTCACCGACATGTTCACTTAGAATAAGTGTCTGAATAGACAAGAATGTTAATAAGACAGGCCGTCACGCTCCGGAGAAAACAGCATCAAAGTCCAGCCGCTGTATCGTTATCTCACCTCATCGAATTGTCACCTAATTGTTGAATAACAAAACTGATGTTTCGTAATGCTCGCCTTATTAGAAAACAGTTCGTGCGAACCATCTCATTACTATGACGGGTGACAGACTAGCTGCCGGTGTCCGATTGTCTTGTCATGGACGTTTTTTGCATTTAGATTGACGTTCTGACGTAATGCACCTTCAAACTGAAAGCTTTAGCTACCCATATAGAGCGCGGACACAAAACTTTCCTGCGTAAAATCGTAAACTCGTAGTAACATCTATTTTCTCTTGCGGTTATGGGAATTATATTTTAGTGTTATTTTTATACTTACCAAGAAATTCGCAACTCGCCAGAAAGTAGCGGTCCAAGAGAATTTATTCAATTACTGCTTTTATACAATCATTACGCGCTCTATAATAAAGGGGTAATTGAATACAAAACTGTATAATTGGGGCCAATTTAATCTCAGTCATTCAGAAAAAACCGTAGCACCAATTAAGTTGCGCGACGAAGTGTATTATAATCGCAAGTTCAACGGCGCTACATTGACATGGAATCCACTCAGTGACTCATGCTCATGCGCATACTCCCCCCCTCCCCTTCATGCACCACACACTCCCGTCTATCTTAGGGGCAATGTACAATAATCTGCCACGGCCCACGAGGAACTCATGAATGACGGTGTTGTAAGGCCTCGAAATGAGGCCTCATACAACGTGCACGGGGGCCGCATTTGCCCGAAAAGGTCTTGGCCTAGACATTATTAAAACTGTATTTGGCACACCTCTACATTCTAAGGTACAAGGACTTCGAGAATATGAAATATTGCGAAATATCAAGCGAGATAAATATCTCAGTGAGACAGGATAGTAGTTAATATGCGAATACGTATCTAACCCTCAAACTTGAACTCTGAGCTCCGTACAAAATTGCTTAAAAGCATACGGAGTCCGGAGATAAAGCAATTATCCTTTTAAGTGCAAACACGCTACAATTCACACACGAATTCGCGTGGTCACGTGTGTATTATCCCCTTAACACGTCTAAACACGCAATTATTATCTCACCGGGTATCGGGCCCGTCCGCGACTCCGCGCCGGTGCCGCCGGTCACGTGGTCGGCATTCGCACTGGCTAATTTTGGAGCTTCACTTGCGCGCAAGCGTCCGTTGACTTGATGCTCCGGACGTCGTAAAACCGGACAGGATCCACTGTATAAACTGAGGCTATGAAACAACTCGTTATGACATACATACCAACTTATACTTGCCAGTCAGGTGCACCGTGCACGAGTATCTTATCAAGATCTGGTTCAATATAACACCCTTTTGTAGGTGCAACGTGAGTTGTCACTTATTAGCTAAAGTAGGGCTCACGGTGTGTGGTAACGCTGATTTTTGAGTCCATGCTAGGAAGTACCATCTTCAGCATCTTGTACATACTTTAGCCTAAATTCTAAGAAAAGAACAAAGGACCTACCTAACCTGTTCATCCTTACCTTAGGAATCGCAAACATTTCCTAAACATTATACAGCGAATACTCAGAATCGGTTGCGCCGCTAAAATATTCATGTCATGACTACTGACATCATAACTTATGTCGTTGAAGCGTCGCCGAATAAATGGCCTTCCATACTAGATCGTAAACTTCGCTAGAAATAGTTATTTTTAATTCTGAAAAAAGAGGAAGTCGTCGTACACACGCATGTTAAACATTAACGGTCCCCTGCGCTAACGCAGAACCCATTAGCAACTACGGAGAGTCTAGAACAATTAGTCAAGGTGCACGTGCAGAAATAAACGACATTGATTGATATAATTAATAAAATAAGTATAGGCATCAAGGTCGTGGAAGCCGTTAATATTAATACAAAGATTATGCTAATGTCAGGGAGTAACTTTAAGTCAGTGGGCGATGTTGAGAATGACTCAATAGAAGTGGGAGGGACAGCTGACACGAAGGCCGTACCTGAGGCTTGGTCATCGGCTGCCGTTCACTCCACACGTCGCAACCTAACTATAAATAATATACTATTTATTAATAACCCATACAACGAAGGGGTTGTCATAGAGATAAGTGAAAGGTCAACAGTCGAGACACAAATTGCAGAAATACTAACCCACATAGCTAACGAGTGACTAATCTCATTCACTGGATGTTTAGAGACAGAGCACCTATTATTGTAACCAATGTAATGTATTATAATGTCGTCTGCATTTCTATTTATATTTGTTGCAAATTTGTAAACATCATTCATAGATGCTATTGCTACTATCTTTGGTGTATCATTACCAGCTTGTTTCTCATATTTGGTCGGTTCCTTTTCTAAGAAGAAACCCCTGACAAATCAGTGAATAATCTTAATTTTATGCATTTACCGAAAAGTAATCGCACAATCAACAGAAATTGAAAGTTTGGTGAGTACTTCTAAATTAAGTGTGTAATAACACTTGCACACTTAGTATGTATTGCCTATTTCGAAATTTATGTCAATTTATGGCTTTGTAGGTCATGTTAGGTCAAATATCCGGTTATCACTATCTTTCAAATCGGTATCGAAATAAAAAGCAATAAGTTGATTGATGTGTTCAACCTAAAAACAGATCGGTTTGAATCCAGACTCGGGCTAGCCATTCAGTTGACCCGTTCAATGGCCCAGAACAGCGCACTGACATTAACAAATTGCGGATTGTGTCTCACGCCGCATGTGTGCAGTTTCTTTATCGTTTAGGACCTTATAGAACGACTCTAAAATATCTGTAACGTGATCACCAATAATGTTATGCAAACGTGAACTTTTGAACTCTTTACGTTCATCAGTATAGGCCACTGGTATCTGCGTCTGTAAGACCTTTCTCATTCAATTGTCATTGGGTTGGGCCACTTCCCATACATCACCTCAATCATAGACACAATAAAATACTTTTTGTTTCATTTCTCTTTTAAGAAATGAGAGTTAAGTATTTCTAGAGCACATTTATATGCACTTGACATCCGCACTGTCTGGTGGAGCGATTGTTTCTCGATCTGCGTAAAATAAAACTCGGTGGGAGTACAGTTAAACTGACATAGAATCAGTGAGTCACCTCACTAGCCTGCAAGGGGAGCGCTGGCGCCATAAAAACCGGTGCTTTACTGTTACGGAGTCCGACTCTCTATTTTAGATACATTTGCAGATATAAGTCAAACACGCGTAGCTTCGCTCGCCGACTTTGAATGATACCTTTGAATCCTCGCTGCGATATCGTTTATGGAGATTAGACGTTGAAGTTTCAGGGCTGCCAACAGAAAGCAAAATGACTCAAGTTTTTTCAACATATTACTTATTAACAAAAGTTTAGCAGCTGCGGTCGCAGGTAAAGCGCGTTAATGAAGAGGACATATTCAAGAACATGACTCAAGTTATTGTATGGCAAAAATGAGCCCAAAAGTGAAAATTAGCGTGCAACATGCAAAGCTGTCGCGATGGTCGCTAGTTTTAAATAAATTCAGTTATTAGGTCGATTTTAAAATGACCGTAAATTCTAATGTCCGTTATAGTGGTTATTGGGTTATTTAATAGATCAATAAAATGAAACAATTGGAAATAGCTGCACAGGCAATAAAATTTTATAAGTTTGATACAAATTCATTGAACTTGAAGTGTACACGACTCCAATTACTATTGAGGTCACAGTTTAGAATAATGTGAACTTATCGTGGTTGGTTGCCTGTTGCAGATTGGTAATGGTAGTACGTAGACTGTGGCAACCGTAATCGATGGCGAGTGACTAACGGGCGGATTCCTTATAAGAATGCTTCGGGTCAAATCAGAGGTTGCTATCTGAGATTGGTGTCAGTATTCCAAGTTTTCTCCTATATGTCATCCATGGCCCCTTTGCATCATTGTGTAGACTTATCAGCAGTAATAGGTGCCTGGAGGCTACCTTTTCGTATGTACAAATAATGATATAACGACAGATAAACATGTAATAGGTAATATTTTAAATGAATTGAAGTGTGTATAGCACCTATAGCTAAGTACTTTCTATTTCAATCACGAGCTGCCGATATAAGCTTAGATATAACTTATGTTTGGCAATACAGTTTATTGTACAAGTGTTTAACGTTAAGCGGTTACTTGTGCCGCATAGCGAAAATCAACTTCGGTTATTAGTTATTAGTTGTTTGTAACTTATCTCAAGGAGTATTTCGATCAATTGATGTCTCTCGGTTAATAATGTACTGATAAAATCGATAGGATGACGGGAAAAACCTGGATGCGTTGAATTAGAGCCTAGGTAGTTGACTCTAATGCTGTACGAGAAAATAATGTTTCTCGAGTCATAGGAATACTCGATACTGACAAATTCTTAATTTGTTTGAGTAGTTACATGAATATGGAGTTTATATATGTATATAAACAACTAATTAAATTGAACAGCAGCACTAATCGATGGTGAAATGTGGTGGGTGTGCCAGTAGACTTCCAGTCTTACAACAGCTGCATTCCTGGGACAGGTAGACGCAGGTAGAGCTAACCTATTTCGCTTACAAGAAACTGTACTGTTGGTAACCTGTTGCAATACTAATTTTATTTATAAAGGCACTCTCAGTAAAAGACTGTTGATGATGTGACATACAATTATGCCCGGGATACACGAGGCTAGTTTTTCAAGCTAGGATAGCAAGCTAGTAAAACTGTACTTCTGTCCTGGTTTGCTGTTCTGGCTTGGAACATGCTAGTGCTATTTACATGATGTCAGTTAATTTTAAGCCAGTACCATTGCAGTGACTAGGTTGACAACACGTCCCTTGTCAAAATGATCTGCATTCGTAAAAGAAAAAATATTCGACTGAAACAGTACACTTCGGAAACTATGTCAATTTGAACTAGACGAATTATTATTAGAGGAGACGTTCCACGGATTCCTCACGGTACAATTGTACAAACTTTAAATTAATATCGGTACTAAGTTTGGGCATTTTATCCTTTTCAAAATCGCAGTTGCTGCCAGAAAAACAAAATGTGTGGTGACTGTTCACTAGCCAATCGAATACTAGCTCCGCCGGCCACATGAAGTTAATACTCAAGCCAGGGTAGTAAAGTCAGTGGTGGGGGGTGCTAGTAGCTCAAAAAATAGAACATCGTCCTATTGCTAGCTTGCGATCCTAGCTTGAAAAACTAGCCTCGTGTATTCCAGGCATAGACGCATGCTCCTGTCTATTTTTGTAATGATCTTATACTTAATACTCAAATAGAATATTTTATGGACCTCCTAAATCAGTGAGTTAGTAATACTTTCAGGATTAACCACAAGCGATGGACTTTGCCGACAATAGTACTGCAAGTCTAAATTCCTCGAAATTCATGCCGTGATCAATACCAATAAATGTGCCACAAATCATTACAGTTTACAGCAGTACTATTCAATCTAGTGGGTGTGCCAACAGGCTCCCAGTCTTACAACAGCCAGCTGTTACGTCAAAACATTCCAACTGTACGCAGCGCAGGCTGCGCAGGCGCAGGTTCAGGCAGGTAGTCAGCCTACGTCAAGTATTGTAGGTAACCCGTTTGTCTTGGAATGCGTGGGAATCTGGGAAGTGGGAAGGCAAGCAGGTGATAGTGTCGACGTTACCTAGTTCTTGTACTTACAGGTGATAACAATTGTATTGTGGTTTTAATTATTGTTTGCGCGTATGTTCTGCATGTCTTTTCTATAGTTTTATCTTCCTCTTGTCATCTTTAAAGTAGATATCAAGGATCCGAAACGAATATCTTTAACACATTTAAGTTTCTTAGATGTCTTCTACTCAACTAGTGTGTGGTGTATCTTACAGTTAACTCCAGATCCCTAGAAACACCGCAAAGATCGCTTGGAACTCAAAGATATTTCTAGAAAAATATTTCTACAAACTGAGAGGACCCTGGTGTGGTTATGAACTTCGACACATCAAGTTATTAACAACGATATGTGTGACGCAATAAAGCAATTACCCAAATAGTTTCAAAATTTTAATTATGATTAAATCAATCAGTTTGCATCGGAAAACAATCATTAAAATTTCAGTATTTCAGCCCAAGCTCAAAGCTACTCCGTCCCAACTTGAAAGTGCTGCCATCTGTACGTTAAGTAAGCAAGTGTTTACTTAGCTGCCATCTACCGGATTTTTCTAACATTAGTAAGTTTGTGAGTGATGGAGATACTGGTGTTCCAGGTAGTTTCTGAATCGGTCGAAAGATGTAGATGTTCATAAAACTGAAGTCTCCGAGGGGGTAAGTAGGAGGTGTTGTACTGTTCTATTGCACACACTTATTTTATCAGGAACTAATTTTAATTCGCTTATAATATCTGCGTTGTTGCATACAGACTACTGGGTCACAGATAATATAATACTGCGACTGGGTTTAATCCTACAGTTCAAATATTTTTTTAATCTCATTGAAGAAGGCAAACTTATGAGGATCACATCTGTATGCGGAATTGTGGTCCAGAAATCCTATTCTTCCTTCATACGCTTCAGTTGTTTTACACTTACAATTTTGGGAGTCAATAGAAATGTTGAAAATATTAGCAAAGAATTTACGAAGTATTTTAACTCCTCAATATAAACTCCTAAACGGCAGTTGAAAATTTTGTTTTATAGAGATTACCGACTTAATATCCTACAAAAAACTAAAATATTGTCCCAACAATAGTAAAAGCCCTCTAACAGAATTTCCTCCTTCAATGTCACTAAATAGAGGTCCTCAAACACACAGCTTTGAACAATGTGCCTGATGGATGGATGGATCGGCTGAATGGAGGCGTTATAAATGACCGCCTGACATCGACGCGAACCCCCGACGTAGTGGCGTGTATAGTCTGTGGTCTGGACTTCGGGAAATAAGAAAAACTGGCCCACCCTGGCCCAACACACAATGGTCACTGAAGAATTGAATTATGTTTACTACAAAGGATTGGGAGGAATTGTTGCCCTGTTGTGTAGGAATGAGGTTTTCTATAATTGTGAGTGGAAATAAGCTTTAGACACTGCTTCGGTAAATATAAGGTACTTTTTTAAGTCTTGAAGACAAGAAATTCTCAAATATTATTTAGTTTTGGCGATACTGCTTCTTAAGTATCACCTATATTAATTACATTATGTAGGGATTGGTCATAAATAAAATTAATAAGATTGCTTAGGAGGGAATCTTTGTTTCTAATACCTACGTATTTTAGTTTATTATTTATCTACTTTAAGGTAAATAAATAAGATTCAATTGTATTACAGTTGCATTTAGCAACTAGACTACTTTTATGAATTGATAGGAATATTATGTCGATGCTACATTTTACTTTTGTATCTGATATTCATGATCAATAATACAGTAAAGTTCAAAGCTTTTTATTTTTCAGGTTAGACAGCAAAATATATTATAGTCAGATACGAATAGACCGAAAACGTGTACCGTTGCCAAAAAAAGATAAATTGAGCAATTTATTCACTGTTCCAGCTTAGGCCGGCTTTTGCCTTTAAAATATAAACCTGTCTAACTTCAAAGCAAATGACAGGTATTTTAAATAACGATATGTAATCACTGTGAGTAAGAACTTTAGTGTGTGTTGAATATATTCAGGTTCATAAGTCTATTGAAATATGTATTTATACATACAAATAAATAAGATTGAAGTGTCTGTTTGTAATTCCAAAATAATTATTATGTTTTGTACCCGAAGGGTAACCAACGGGAGTCGGGACCCTATTACTCAGCCTCCGCTGTCCGTCCGTTCGTCTGTCAGTCAGCGGGCTGTATCTCATGATCCGTAATAGGTAGACAGTTGAAACACAGAATGTGTATTTCTATTGCCGCTATAACAATAAAATAAAAGTTTAATATTAGAATTAAAGGGGACTCCCCTACTACTATGGTAAGGAACCCTACATGCGCGAGTCCGACTCGCACTTGCCTGGTTTTTTGTCTGTTTGTTCCGGCTAATCTCCGAAACGGCTGGACCCATTTAGACGGAACTTTTACTGGCAGAAAGCAGATTATAAATGATGTTACAAAACCTTTAACGAAGCCGAAAAACACTTGTTCTCCCCGTCGTAATGATTTTTGTTACCTTCTAGTTACGGAGACATTGGTGGTCAATGTTCCAACTTATTCACAAGTTTTTTTTTTGAAATTACATGTTTTCTATGTAGGATTATTACATTAAACACCTCCACGACCCCCGTATTATTCAATCCATCCACCAGCACAATGTTTTGAGTGCGTTACATTGAGTCCTACCGTGAAACGTGAATTTCCACCCCAAAAAAAAAAGTTGTTTGCCAGCAATAATTTTTGCGTAAAGTTACTTAGTTTGATGTACGTAATGCTTGGTTGCCGGCTTCGTGAAGGGTCCGTTTACACCCTGTATAAGGAGTACTTTTTTAATGGAAAGAATAAGGGTTCCGTGCAAAAAAATTAAAACCCTTGAAATTGTTGACAAAATCCGATTAAAATATTACTTACTCCCTGTAAGTAATATTTTTATAACAATTTCACGCGGACGGTAAAGATAAGTTTGACTCACGCGGTTAAAGTGTTAAATAATTTACCGTTCTTTGCACATAGAGATCTCTATAGAGAAGCCTCTAAATTCAGTTCTTGTTCTCACCAGCTGCAGCAGTCTTAAGCTTCTGCTCCTGAAACTTTTATATAATGCGCAAAACTATCCAACTGATGAATTTAACTTCATGTCTCATTGTGAGACATAACATTTTTATGAGCTTTTAGTGAGTTTAATAAGACTTTAAATTAATCAATGGATAAAACGAACGATGCCCAAAGAACATAAGCTAGAAAAGGCGTGAAAACGGCATCGCACGTGTTAGTGACAGCTTTGACAGAAATCCGTTTCGGCCGCACGCGTCTATGGTATGTGCTCCATTCCATTAATCTATTGCTCAGCCCATCCGTCAACTGACACGCGACTAGACCGTGTGTCACACCCTACTGTAACAGTGTAACAGCTTCAAGGGCGCACAAAGAAATCATTAGCGGCGATTTTTTGCGCAGATGTTGACAAGGGGAATGAAAAATGTGATTAGATACGAGTGAATAACTAATTTACTGTTGTATTTTGGCATCTCGACTGGTCAGCATTCGGGAAGTTGCGCGGTATCTTCTCGTTTAACTTACCGTAGTGTCTTAAGACCAGTGTGTGTTGTCTGTGATTACTTACGGGACCGAAACGTGGTCGCGCACAATGGGCCTCATCAGAAGGCTTAAAGTCAAAAGGGCAATGCAGAGGGCTATGCTAGGAGTTTCCTTGCGTGATCGGATAAGAAATGCAGACATCCGCAAGAGCACCAAAGATATCGATGCAATGTCGTCCAAAAATTGCCAAACTTAGGTGGCAATGGGCAGGGCACATTGGTCACAAAACGGATGGCCGATGGGCCTGAAAAGTTCTGGAGTGGCGACCGCGAACCGGAAGATGTTACATTGGATGTCCTCCCACTAGTTGGACCGATGACCTGGTGAAGGTTGCGGGGATCCGCTGGATGCGAGTCGCACGGGACCGGTCAATGTGGCGACACTTGGGGGAGGCCTATGTCCAACAGTGGACGTCTTTCGGCTGAAATGATGATGATGATGAACGATTTTGGCATCTATTTGATACCTGGTGGTGTTTGACTTTTCCAGCTCGTCCCGTCATATTCTACGAGGTCGCCGCGATGCCTTGTGGCAGTTTCAGGGCTCCAGAAAGTGGCTATTTTGGCCCACAGCTCATTGAACATGCGGCAGACGTAGCCAAGAACAAATTACTGACGTTGCTCAAAAAGCCGCTAAGCTGAAAGGGGGCCGGCCTGGACTGGTTCAAAGAAATAAACATAATTACATAATTAGGTAGGTAAGTAGGTATGCATCTAAAACGAAAGCTTCAGGAACAGCACATCATTACAATTTAGGTGGGTAGGTACTACAAAATAGATATTATAATTTTCGAGATTAAATGAAAACTCCGATACAGCTTAATAAGTATCAATAACACCTACACAACATTCTAAACAGATTGTCTTAACTTATAATCAGTTTTCCTGGAACATTGCAACCTACGCTCGATACTTTGTTTTCATTTACCTCTTCATAATAGTTACTTTAAGTTCTGCATAACTTTCCTAGAATCTGAACGAATTAATTTCAGATCGCAATAAGAAACAAAAGATTTCTTATTTATTTTAGAGAGACGCGGTAATCCGCTGCGATGCGGTGTAACAGACAGCTCTCAAAGACGTACCAAGTCTGATCTGATAAGCGAAGAAAAACTAAGAAAAATAGAGTAAAACAGGAACATTTTCTATTATCACTGTTTTATTTTATATACCATTTATGTTGCCATGTTTGTGTTGTATGATTGCGGCCTTGCGGGCTTTGGTTGGGAACCAGCAGGTGTGTCGGTGTCTGGTTCGAAGTATTTGTTGGAATATGTCTACATTAGCGAAGTAATAGCTGTGTTATTGATTCGTTGTATGACAGGGGTGACATGAGTAATGATTGTTTGCCGTTTTGTAATGTTTTGTTAAAGCTTTGTCAGGCGCTGTTTAAATTCTAGCTAAAGGGTTGAATTTATGTTTGGATATTTGATGCTCATTTGTTTTCGGTTTTTGTTTAAATGTTTGTCATTTTGGACCTTTTTTTCAAATACCTCTGCGATAAAACTGGATGGACGGGATTTTTGTACTGAAAAATGTGCTAGTATTTTAAATATTTATTCCCAAAATACACGCAAGTTTTATAAAAGGTTTAGGCCGTAAATGCACTATACAGGCAGTCCGATCTGGGAAGCCAATCGGATGCACGTCGGATCGTATAACGCATCAGGGCCGTGGCCGTCGGGTTGGGTAACAAGCTGCCTAGTCGACCGGTGTGTTAGCCATTAGCTAGTTTTAGCCTATTAGTCTTGTATATGTTACATGAAGGGATATAGTGTTTTCTGCGAACTTAGTAACACCAAGTTATGAAGTTAGTAGATATAAGGATACAAAACATATTGGTAGATTGTTGAGACGGGAGCAGTAGCAAGTAATAAAACGAGAATCGACGTATTTGTGGCTGATTGTACCATTTTACCAAAATCTTTGGATACAATTATCCACCACCTGAAACATCAAAATGTGACGAAAACAAAAAAATAGGCTACAATGATTTTATTACCGCCATGTCAGTAGACCCCTAAGAAGGAAATACTAATAAGATAAAACTAAACCTGTGTTTACACTGACGATATTTTTATTTGTTCCTCACAAACCTCAGCATATTACAGCACGATGCAATAAACTGCATGAACGCGGACATTATAGGCCAGTCTGATCGCAGGGGAGTCCAAATGCGTACAGTAAATACCACACGATACAACGCATTCGACGATTAGGTCCACCACCGTATTATTACGTGACTCGCTCCCAAAACGGACAGGCAATCTCTATAAAGAGGTATTTGGGACCCTAATTTACACCCCCTTATGTAATATTGGCGCGGTTATGGAGGTCCGACGGTACCCTGCCCTCTCAGGATCGGTGTCGGCGGTACCTTCGTGTAGTGCATGCTTGTGTGGGTCACTAAGTTCTTCTAAGATCGTTGTGTGCGATTTTGTGTAAATTATTAAGATTATGATTTGGGGGATGATTTTTGGTTTTGGAGATTTAACAATTTTTAGGTATCATCCAGAAGGTTTTTAGGTTTCGATTTTAAGATTGTCATCCTCGTCATTAATTAAAAGAGCATCATTCTAATGCCTAATTTTAATGTAGGCAACTAAGTGTAATTTAAATGACCAATGTAAACATGGTACCCTTGATAAGCAGAAATCCACGCGAGTGAGACGAATGAACGGCCGACTAGTTACTGCACACTGGTCCGAACGGAAGGTTGTCTTTAGTGGTCTTGGGAAAATAAACGTGGACATTCTTAACCTAAAAAGAGGACTTTGATTTAGTGGTCCCGCAAACTTCAACAACCAGACAGTGTCAGTGCTCACTTAGAGGTTTACAGGAAGTAATAATACTCCAAGTACAAATTCAAATTCATTTATTCATTTTGTACCAAACCCTAAAGTATCATTACCGCCATCTTCTTTTACCGCAAGCTGCTGAACTTATAAACTACGTTCAAGAAAATCCCCTATATCATATCCTCTACATAATTTGTAATATTTTCACCTTCCCGCAGTAGTTTATTCTTGCGCTGCGTAATATAAGTAGAGATTTCCAACCCGTAATAGGCAACAAGGTGCTCAAGGCATTCTCACCAACAATATTTGTGTAGCGTGGGTGTGCAAATGCCGCGACCTTTGCGGAAGTCTGTGTTTGGTGTGAATTGTTATAACTTTCCTCTTGGGAGTCGAATGATAACAGCACGGGTAACGGTTCTTGGAAACTTATTTGATAACAATATTTTGTTGTTTTTTTTTTGGCTGCTTTGTAACCGTCCATATTAGTAACAAAAGGCTGTTATCTTTCACTCTTTAAGGACTGAACAGATTTCGAAGAAAGAGACTGAATATTTTTGTATAAAACCTGACCTGCCTAATGTCCACCATTTTATTTTACTTTCTGAATAGCAGCCACGCATAAAACCTAGTATCAATCAATACCTGGTGGCCTACCATAACGTCCTAAATCAGGAGTAATTCCAGTGTGGGAACATGGCTCTAGACTACCTGTATAGCTCTGTCTCTTTCCCACACAGGAATTACTCCAGCTTTAATACGTCATGGTAGCCCCCCCGTATCATAACAGCCACTATTTTCTAAGGCGTTACGTGTCCGAGATATAAGCCATCAAATGGAATAGTGTAAGATCGTTAATGATTTCTAGAAAACTATAATGAAGATAATTTATTTGACATGGTAACTAATTAGAAGATAATGTCCTTGTATGATGTCGACAAGCAAAGCTCCTGGTGGCCTACCATGGCCTCTTAAAGCAGGAGTAATTCCAGTGTGGGAAAGAGATGGCGCTAGATGATCTGTATAGCTCTGTCTCTTTCCCACACTGGAATTACTCCTGCTTTAAGACGTCATGGTAACCCCCCTGGTTTAACTCATGGAGTAAAAGTTCCTAAGTACTGCTCTTTGTAATAACCTATGTAGCATAGCAAGTAACGTTTTCAAGCATTTAAGTACTTTTTCTTCTGTTGTGCTTCTCAATTTTACTTAGATAAAACCCAGTTTTGTATGGATAAAGTAAAGACATATCTTATTTTCTCGATACTATGTTATGTTGGAGGAATACCCAAAGGCATCGTTTTTAGCCCTCTAATCCTTCTATTATAAGCCCGAAGGCCTTGTCCTTGTTACAATAATGTGAAGACAAATGAAAGCTTAGGTTGCTTCACACTTAGGAAACGCCCGGGTGTTTCCATTGTGAGGATCGTCCGGAGGACACGGTGCAGCACACTGTGGATGCCTGTCCCGCTTGGGCGGAGCAGCGCCGTGTCCTCGTAGAGGCGATTGGCGGCGGCGACCTCTCGCGCCCGGCCCTGGTTCAAGCCATGGTCCGGAGCGAGAGGGAATGGGAAGCCGTCACCTCCTTCTGCGAAGCAGTCACGCTAGTGAAGGAGGTGGCGGAACGTGAGAGGGAAAGAGCCTCACGTCCCAGCCGCCGCGGGAGACGCCCTGGGCGTCGGGGGTCACGTGGTGGCCCCCGGCCACCGTAGGCGCGGGCCTGTGGACGGCGAGTTATGGGCTAGCTCGCCGTCCAGCCGTCTTATGACGACAGGCCGTGTCGACGGCGCGTTCGTGTTCCACGCGCGCCTCAAAGAGATGTCAGAAACCACGTAGGGGTCCGCACGGGCCGATGCCTGCCAGGTCTGCGGGACTGTTCGAAAGAGATACCGCGTCCCTGGAACACAAAGGGCAAAGAAGGAACATGGATGGGTTTTAGTCAGTACAAGTCTGACACTCCCCTCCACTCCGCCCAGATGATTTACCATCCTAAAAAAAAAAAAAAAAGGTTGCTTAACACTTGTTTGGATATAGTCGATTCAGCAGCAAATATTGAACCCGTGTCGAACGGTAAATTACGTTCGGCATTTGCCAAAATTCAGTCACTGCTCGGCACACTTCGAGCCAAGCCGAGGGCGGCTTTTCTCCGAACGTGTGTACCTATATCTACACAGAAGATAAATTGATCCGTGGATTGGGTGACCGCCCATTACATACTGAGTTTCGGTAAGCTGTTGATCCCGGCTGTCATTTGTAGATCTTTGACAGTCAGTAGTCCGAAAGTTTGACAACCAGACTTATCCAGGGGTATCGTATTATTCAGTACTAACTGGGTTGTGGAGGTCAGATAAACAATCGCTCCAACTAAAATACTAGTATTCAGCTGCATACGGTTAGACTAGAAGCGGAGCCCAACATAGTTGAGAAAAGCTGCTAGGCAGATGATGTACTTACAGATTCGATTTTGTCACCCGACCGTGCCGAGTCACGGCACCCGAACATAAATGTGTATCACCCCTTAGACTAACACGATAATACCTAGATCTTTAAATAACATCAACACGATAATACCTAGATCTTTAAATAACATCAACACGATAATACCTAGATCTTTAAATAACATCAACACGATAATACCTAGATCTTTAAATAACATCAACACGATAATACCTAGATCTTTAAATAACATCAACACGATAATACCTAGATCTTTAAATAACATCAACACGATAATACCTAGTCTTTAAATAACATCAACACGATAATACCTAGTCTTTAAATAACATCAACACGATAATACCTAGTCTTTAAATAACATCAACACGATAATACCTAGTCTTTAAATAACATCTTAATCTTGAGCAGGTACTCAAGTTTTCGTTCAACAACTAATCAGGATTAACTAAGCCTAAGTTAGACATCTAAGTGGTTGATAGATGTAAACGGATATTAAGATGTGGGCCGGATATTACAACGATCGTATCTTCATATTTTAGCTGCGAATGTTAGAATTTCGGGAGGGAATACTTTTGTGAAATGTTATGTACATTACAGGGTCTAGCGATTAGGGGATGATTGCTGTTTAACTGTAGGTACGTAGGACTAATTGCATCTATTAAGATGCCACAGCTGGTACCTGCACTTTTTATTTTCCTTAGAAATATGCTGCTGAATTTCTGAGCTGCTGAGCAGAGATCTTGGGTTTGATTCCTAGGTCAGGCAAAGTGATAGTAAGTATTTCCATCAGGAATTTCCCAGTACTGTTGTCCTGATGCTCCCTAGTACATAAAATTTAAACTAAATTATCGAACTATGGGTGTACTGTAGGTACGCCTCTGTTCAACTCTTCAGGGAGAACACGAGTGATGTTGTTCTTCATATTGTGACATAACAATTGACCTGTAATCCCGGAGTCAAAGTAGGCTCTATGTTAAACTAGAAACTCGTACCATGTGGCCATAATTGCAATCACCAGAATCATGATAATGGGTAATGTAATTCCATTAGTTATATTAAATATAATGAGCAATCTAGACGATAATAATTAGGATAAGTTATTTCCGTGTATCTTTAATTAACACAAGTTTCCTCGTCATAATTATCAGCGCCTTATTAGTGCTACTCATTGTATTAACTGGAACATACGAAGGTAGATATTTCCTGAAGATATTGTAAGTCCTCGTAGTCGTAATTCCATTTAATTATACCATCAAATTCTTTTAAGGCTTCACCTAGTTCAAATTAGTACAAAAATATAGAAAGATATACACATAAATAACAGATGTCTGCATCACGGAAACAAAAAACACGTAAAACTCAGTTCCAATTCAGAAAAGCTCTCATTTAAGTGCTTTCAGCGGATATAATGGAATAAAAAATAAAATAAATACAGACTTGTCATTCCTGTTCCGTTAACGAAGCGAATAAAACTGTCCAACCCTTTAAATAAACCGTGGAAATGGCTCAGAATAGCCTATTAACACTCGGTGACAATCTTGTAGAGGCTTCTCGGAGCGAATGATAATATTTTTCTTTTATTCCAAACAGTCCGTCGCTGGTCCTGTTTAATTAGATTATACTAATTGAGCAGGCGCCAATTGTTCGCTTTCAAAAATAAAATTGAAACAAAACACGTTTTGTGGCTCACCCTAGCTTCTTAACTTACTGTTATTGGCTTTGTTGTTTTAATTTACGACGCTATTGTCTACGGAATAGACGTGTAAACAGTAGGAAGGGGTACTGGCTGCCAAATTATGCGTCATCTACAGCATTGTAACTTTGGTACGTAACTAATAATACCATGCTTAAAATTTTCCAGTTTTAAATTTTAGAGTTGTCTGCCTTAAAACTTTGGCACCTCTGCTCACTGTGTTGGTTGAAAGCTCTGAAAAAATGCGGGTCTCCCGAAACATTTCGTGAACCGAACTAATTATGTGACGGTAACGTTCATTAGCAAACTTTCATGTTACTGGTTTATTCTGTAATGAAATAAAACTAATTAGGCACCGAGTTTGGGAACACTTGTTGAGTACCTACTGTAATTTTCGACGAAGTATTATATTTTTTTTTGTTAACGTTCTGCCTTGCTATTCTCATGGTCGCAAGCGCTACTGCCTGTCTTGTCCTGGGTTCGATTCCCAGGTTACTGAAAGTGTTATAGTATTATAGTAGTAGCAATAAACTCATCCCCTATTACAGGGTACAGTCGCCACCGCATCGAGTTACCACAAACTGTCAAATTTTCTCATTCGATTTTGAACTTAACCGTCAACGTTTTACGGTTTAAAAACATTTGGAAAAATATGACAGTTTGTGGTAACTTGATGTCCTGGCGACTGTACTTTAAAACATAATTAGCGAAATATCGGTGTACACACGGCGGCACATAAAGCTGTACATTTCCAGTATAACTTGGCCTCCTTTGTATAGATTTCCTACACAATGAGATATCCGCATAAACTGGTTTTTTATAGCTTGATTGGTCGTCGTGCGTACTACTGGAACATCTCTGCCTGGGAAAATCGGCGCTATGTTATGTTATGTTTTTTGTTATAATCTGGGGGAACAATAAGCCGTTGGTCGAGTACTCGAATATCTCAGCTTGGAGGGAGGGAGGGAATATAAATATTTTCCTTCTACTGCGGTCCCCTGCGCTCGCCAATTACAAATGCAATTAAGTTAATTTGAGGGTTCCGTTGTCCGACGACCTGATGTTTTGAGGATTATGTTTCTTAAGTGGTTCGTGAATTGTGATAACCGCCGTATTTTGTTGGCGTTTTTGACCTTTCTTTGTGGAGAGATAAGACATCTTTTGGCATGTAGTAATTGGAGGAAAAGATAATCATGGATCAGGAAGGGTAAAGTGTAAATAACGAAATTCTATTGGTGGTTTACAACATATGTCCTCTCCTCTCGACACGTCTCCGCTTCGATGGAGTTCGGTCCCTACATACCGAGTATCCTCCGTGCCTCGGAAAGCACGTTAAGCCGTTGGTCCCGGCTGTCATTTGTAGATCTTCGACAGTCGTTACAGGTAGTCAGTGGCCCAAAAAGTCTGACAACCAGTCTTACCAAAGGGTATCGTATTACCCAGTACTTACTGGGCTGTGGAGGTCAGATAGATAGTCGCTTCTTGTAAAATACTGGTATTCAGCTGCATCCGGTTAGACTGGAATCCGACCCCAACAAAGTTGGGAAAAGGCTAGGCAGATGATGATGATCATCTATCCACCTTGGTGGATTAAAGCTTTGAGATTATAACCCTCTCATAGATAGGTTTGTTTCCCAGCAGTAAGAACATAAATAGGCTTCTTATGCCACGCTATTTATAGATAATATGTGTCCTAATTCCTAATAAAAAATCTTGTATAAAACACATTAGAATTCCTCCCCTAAATGAGAATCAGTATCCTGTTCTTGTATGTAAATATATTAATTTCCGAGCCAGAACATGAACCTACACGGAGTTGTTGTCTGTTCTTCCGTAACATTATAACAACAACATGGTGCTACACATAATAAGGAAGTTCTTGAACCGCATTGTTTTGTTTCTACGCAAATTATATGGCTTATTTAAATTATATGTAGGATGTATAACGGGTTTAAAAGCCGAGAATCATTTGTACTTGTTCGCCTCTTGATAGGGAACATTTTTTTGCAACGGATCATACCAGATACAGATTTCTTTTGTTGATCTGACATTTTGTCGATTCTTCCGTCAAGAAATCCCATTTCTACGATGGTCATGCTACGTGTGCTGAAAACACTCCAGTTACTCATGCCCCCATAGCATGGCCACCGATTTCTTTGCACTATCTGTCAATTTGTCGATTCTTCCGTCAAACCAATCCTTGTCTACGGCGGTACATGCTACAGGGGTAGGTCCAAAGGGTTTGAATTATTTTGACTACCTACATTCCGCCATTTTATTTTATTTTCAAAATAGCAGCTACGCATTTTAGCAGCCGCATTTTTTTTGTTATTGTATTTGTTTATTAGTTTCATTTACAGAATGGTAGCTCGACGCTAAATAATAACAGCCGCTCTGGTCGATCTTTAGGTTAAGCCGCGCTTAGGCCGTGAGTCTGACAACTGGGTTGTGGAGGTAAGATAGGTAGTCGCTCCGTGTAAAATACTGGTATTCAGTTGCATCCGCTTAGACTGAAAGCCGACCCCAACATAGTTGAGAAAACGCTAGGCAGACGGTGATGAAAGAATGCGTAGATGACGGCTATGCTATGGCCGGTCTTGTTACACCCTGCAGAGCTATAATTGTTAGGGGTAGATATCGCTGTTTAGGACTAATTAGAGAGATTGGGTTACAGTGTACCGGTACCTATTGCAAGTCTGGATATCCGTAGGAATTTGATATACACAGGGGTTCGCTCGTAAATGGCTAGTAATTAATATCGCCAGTGTCAGTGAAAAATAGGTTCATTTAATCTGTAGTTAAATAGTTTGTTAACAGATTGGCAGTTCACCATAAAAATAATTGGTGTAAAAGTACCCTGAACGAAGCCGAAAGGCACATGTTCTCCCGATGTTGTGATCATTTTTTATTCTAGACCATACCTGGGAACTTTCTAGTTACAGAGATATTATGGGTCAAAGTTCCAACACTTTCCCAAGTTTTTAATGTTATAACTTTACTTTAAATACCTTCTCGACCTACTACTATTCAATACATCCATCAGCACAATGTTTTGAGTACGTTACATTGAGTCCTACCGTAAAACATAATTATTTTTGCGTAGAGTTACATAGTTTGATGTACAGAATGTTTGGTTGACGGCTTCGTGAAAGGTCTGTTTACACCTTGTTTATTTTTTAAATAAAATCCTCTTTTCAAAAACGGTTTTGGCAATTCATTATAAATTAATAATAATAAAGATTTATTTTCTGTCCAAATATTGGAGGTACTAAGGTTTGCGGGAGTCAGGAATCCAAACTAGGATACCCTGTGACATGAAATCCTGGCCCCCCTCACCGAGATTGGGATGATGACAATTTTAGAACGTAAGACATGTAGGACTATTGTAAGAAAAGAATAAACAAGAAAAGGTACGAATGAAAAAAAAAAAAAAAAAAAAAAATAGAACTAACAATGCGTGTGTGTTTGTAAGTGTGAGTGTGAAGTGGACGGTGTCGTGTATGTTGTGTGTTGTGTGTGAGTGTGTGAGAGAGAGTTAGATAGTGTAAGTGTGGGTGTACGTATAAAGATGTGATTTGTATACGAATGTGTGCGTGAGGAGCAGTATATATCTATTTATGAAATTAAATCAACATTATATATGAGCTATTTAAAATAGAGTTTATAATTCACCATGTGTCACTATTATCCTAATAGGAATCAAACATCCTTACTATAGGTAACATAAACAGTAACTGCAACAAACTCGACAAAGAAACCAAAAAATCACTTCGTTTCACTTTCACTACTTGAATACCACAGTAACATTACGACACGGTCATATCGGATACAGTATAGGCACGGGAACAGGTACTTACTCTAAATTGACTGCCTGTCTACGTGTAACACCAGTCATGGCTGATAGCCCCCATAACCCCCATATCACTTTAGTTGAGTCATAAAAATCCAATGGCGCGACTATTTGTGACTTTTTCGCCGATTCTCTGGTAATAGTTACGCGACAAAAGTAACGGAACGGAGTTTGAGGACTCTTCCGTTTGTTGACAAATAAAGAATATATTGGATTTTTTGTTGGATGATAAAATATAAGGAAAAAGTAACGTTTATGTGTGCCCTTTATTTATGTACACATCAAAACAAAACATTGTTCGCTGAAATGTATCTGTTTTCATATTTTATATACACTTATTGTATATTAGATGTGTGTATGTGTATGTAATGTCCTCTATCGATCATTACGGATAATTCATCTTTCTTATTCTGATAACTCATTTTTTTTTATGTAGATAATATTATGTAGAGATGTTATATTTAATCTAGCAAGGATCCAGCAATTGCTAAAGAAATTGTACCAAGTGTGTATCCTTCAAGTGACACAATCATTCATAATCTATCATATTATAACATTTCTTACCTTTTTATGAAATATGTCGAAATAATACTCTCCCTGTAGAGGACGATAGTCTCATAAAAATGAGTATCAAAGAATTTCCAAAACATGTAAGTAAGTAAGTATATTTATTTACATAAAATGTGGTAAATACAGAATGTTATAAAAATGTTATAGAACTGGACACATTCCGCCATAATAATAGCATTTTTTTTTTTTTTCTTTAGATTGGTACTTTAAAATGAACAACTTAGGTACGTACCTTTCTAACATAAATATCTATACATACTATTATGTAAGAAGGTTTGAATAATTTAAAGACACTAAGCAGACCATCATTAAACCAAACAATAACAATTAACACGAACTAAAAAAACACAAATACGTACCTAATAAAAGTACCTACACCATACATATATCTAACTAAACCATCAAACAAAACAACAATACTAAATTCACTGAAACCATGGATTTTCGTATTAAGGAAAGACATAATAATACTGACAATTTGGGTATGGCTAACCTTTACTCAAACTAGAATGATATCTCATTAGGACCCCGGGGCTTTGGGTATTGTCCTACAGGATCAAACTACCGGAATAAAATGGTTATAAACTCTTTGTTTGCTAAATTTCATGCAAATTCGTTGAGTAGTTTTTGCGTAAAAGAATAACAAACATACATCCTCACAAACTTTCGCAAATATAACAGTAAATATACAACATTAGTTTTAGTATATGCGAAACCTGAAACACTTGTCTAGTGTTTTTATGTAAAGAATCTATGTACAAAATTTCAAAACTGTATCGTGAAAAATCAAAAAGTTAAAAGCTTATTCTGTTACCTGGTCGTCGGCATAAAAACGTGGTCACCACGCAGTGCGTCGCGCGCGCGCCTCCAGCGTCGTCTTGAGCTCATTGATAATAATAATTTGGCAGTAGGTACCTAAATTATTGCGATAGGTAATTAATGTTGCTCGTTGCCAACTTGTAACTTTTTTTAATATTTTTGGGACAAAATATAACATCGTTTAAAAATTATCGGAATCGATTCAGTTACTTATTCTGAACAAACTATATTCAGGTTTCGCATATACTAAAAATAATGTTGTATAAGTAAGATAAGATTTTACAATTACCCATTTACCAAACAAATACTAAAAGCAGCCAACCGATTCACCCCCACATTTTGACTACCAATCCCGCATCTCTTCAATCACTGCGAGAATTAACGAGAATACGCGTATGACGTATGTATTACGTAATTTCCTGTGAAGGCGAGTTTCCTACACCTGCGCGCTGTATCTACTTTCTGCAAAGTTGCCAGGCGTGATTATGAAAATCCGTATACTAGGAAACCAGTGTAATCTGCATAACACAGAATGTTTGAATATGGTAACACTGGACGGGGATTCATCGCCGCTGTTGTACAAATCAAAATGGTAAATTGTATTCTCCTCTTGTCTGTGTAAACAGAAGAATATGCTTCTACATTTTTAGATGTTTAATGAATCTCTACATAAATGATCAATTTTAACACAGATGAAGATTTTCGACTGTTTAAAATTAAATAAACAAGAAGTATTTCGTTCAAACGCACCCACGATGCAGGATAAATTCCTAGCGTAGGGGCAAAGTTTTTGTTAAAAAAAAACAATATCAATTCATTGTATTCTTGCCATTTTAGATAGCCGTACACATACCGCAACACTTGTATTTCAATTTGTAAAAATGTACAATAAAGTTTATTATATTCTACGCAGAAGTAGTGAAGTAGGTAGTAAACAATTTACCTACATGTTACCTATCCACAGTTTCTATTCCTGTAACTGTCAACAGTTGATAACGCGCTATTCGATCGGCTGTTAGTGATGAGTCTGACGTGTCACTATTGTGCACTATTGCGATCCATAAATCCGGTACGTAAGGGTGCAAACACATTGCAAAAGCCCCGTAACTGTAAGCTTGAATCAAGAGAAATTACATCGGGCGTATCTATATTAATATTATAAAGAGGTATTTCTTTGTAAGTTTATATGTAGGGGGTAATCTCCGAAACTAAAAAATCTATCACTGTCAGAAAGCTATATTATTCTTGGGTGCTATAGGCTATAAATTATATTTATAACATGCATTTTAGCCGAGCTATCACATTTTTTGCGGATGAAGTGCTAGTAAAGGATTAAAAAAAAAAAAATGCCATGTTGGCGTAGCAAGTGAGAACGTTGAAGTGAACGCGTAGCACAAGTGATTTTTACGCGTAGCAAGCGCGTAGGCGCGTATTTGCGTGTAGCATGTGCGTAGCATGAGTGATGTGAAACCACTCTTTCTCGTAGCAAAGTTTATCGATACTAGGATACGTTTTTGTGCTCCATTTATCTTTATAGCGTCTACACCGGTAACATTTTGCAGTGATTCAGTTACGACACTAAAGCAATTAAGTCGGTGCGCGAACGTTAGTGGTGACGATAAAAATGGCTGCTGACCGCACTGGACGCATCTACAAGCGGTGAATCACAGAATTTACAGGTACGTCGACTAGCAAAAAAATAGTTGATTTATTTTGGTCTCGCCGCAGATAGCCCGAAATCACCTGATAGCATTTCTATTTTCATCTTATTTTAGTAAAAGGCTTTTAGAAACTGCGAGCCCCAAATAAAATATCCCAGGAACGGTGTTTGTTTAAACCGCGTTCTTGCATCAGAAAACGATTAAATTACCGATTCATTGAAATATATTACAAACAAATTGTTTCCGTAATTGGAAACCTGTGTAAGAAGCTTCACTGTAATTGACTTGTGTAATTTGGTAAATCAATTTTAATTTTGTAATTGTAAGTAAGTAAGCTTGTTACGTATGGCTTCGCTTCGCTCACATTTATTTTGATCGGGTTTCATTTGATACTGTTTTGTATGTTAATCCGTTAGATACATACATAGACATTCATAGGTCGTTCAAGACCGACCGAAAGTTAAAGACAAAAAGGTGAATATTGTGAACAAGGTTTAGATACGTGTATCGATAACTAAACATAACATGTATAGCCATCACTATAAACAATAAATCGATGCAATACTGATACCCAGAACATGTCCCAAAACTTTCCTCCTCCGGATTTCTAAGATAATGATCTTGTATTTGTGACAAAAACAAGCTAATGCGACATAAGATCGGTTTATCGCGATACTGACAGCGCGCCATTTTTCACCCCGACATAACGAAATGTCAGTACCAATGCAGACCTTTATCATTGTCAATAAAATGGTGTATAAATCAAACAAGCCAGCGGGTATATGGAACACGACTGTGTTACACGATATCTGGTATATTTGTTACTGCCGTTTATGTAGCCGTGTTAGTCCGAACTGCGAATGATTTGAACTTCGAATAGTTCGGTAAGCAAGTCAAAAGGTGTTGCAGTTTCTGCTGTGATGTAAAAAGATTAGCAGAAATTTTGAAAGGTTCACAAAACTGACTAACAACAGCTTATAATATTGTTAACTTATAACATTCCCATCGCTGGGACACAAGCGTCCTGTCCCACTCCCTCAGTGGGCTATACAGTGTGGAACTAGGGAACTCGACGCACAAGCGGTTACCACTTATTCAGTATGTCGAATTCGGTCATTACTGCGGCCATAAAATAAATTGGAAGCGCGCCTGTGTGCAGTGGTGACATCACACGACTTACTAACCAGTCTACCCACGACAAGGTGTTCTTGTACAGAGCCCTGATGTCCAACTCGAGGGAGGACGACAGTCAGTGTCGGATCGCGGCGGAGTTGAGACGTCTTGGAACTGTGCCCGATTCATTGTGTCCCGTGTTATTGTTTTAAGTTGTAATCTCAAGTAATTAATTGTTAGTTTGCTAGAGACAGTGTATCGCACCCAGTGTGTTTCATAGCACGAAACCCATGGTCTGCCCACATGATGTACAAGCCTAACGGAGTAAATCCTGACATATCCAACAAGTACATAAAAAAAAATTCATTCGTTTTTGGTGGAAACTGTACAGCGGTAATAAAAAAAACAGCTGTTTCTTACAAAAGTTCAATAACTACGCGGTCAAAATGTATGGAACAGCAGTTTTTTTTCTATGTTAGTTTCTATGTGAGGGTTCAAAATTATGTACAGACGGTATTTATTTGTACGTCGATGTCCCTTCCACCCTGCACATAGATTTACCACACGGGTCCAGTGCGGGTCGTTGAATGTCAGATTGTCATCGAATTTATGGGTTCTAAGACATGCCTGATTCCTCAAGGTATTTTCCTTCACAGCTTTCAAAGAAGTTTAGCAAGAAGCTCCAAACTACTTAGAGATCTATAATAGTAGAATGTATGAATAATAAAAAAAGCTATTCCACAGTTATAATCTGCAATTTTAAATGCATCACAATGCTACTCGGCATCGGTGTCCGAGAGGTCGCGGCGCCGCCGGCTCCTTGCAGGGCCTTTGACTGCAGAATTCCTTCCTAGATTCCAGCCAGTGCTTTGTGTCTTTTCTCCCGGTAATGCAAATCAAGGGAGCTCCGATTGCCCCTCGCAGCTCGCCATTCAACGAGTTTAATAAAGCGCCTGAGAATCCTAGAGTGCGATGAAAAATTCAATTAGATATTTTTACGTTTTCCCTACTTATTCCTGTTGTCCTCGAGGGCAATATCGCCGGGTGAAGCCATTGTCCCCGAAAGGAAATATAAACGGACTCATTTACACCAACCACTAGCAATTGTCGTTTCATATTGTTTGTGCAAGCGCAACCTGTTTATATCCCGCTCTACTGTTTTTCATAGCTCTATGATGTTCACTCAACTGTGTTTATATTTGCATTGCATTGAAATAGTAAGCTAATAAGTCTTAAAAACGTAATTAGTTGTTTTGTTTTTATTATATTCATACGATTTTAATTTATTTAAATGTACCTAGATCTCAAATCACCTTAAAAATGGTAGTATTGAATTATACTTATTTGTATTTTATTTTTAAATTTGATTGTGGATGTTTTACATATTATTTGACAAAAAATATATTTTATAATAGTATTGTGTGGTGTGTAAAATTGTCTCTGATTATTTGATTAGCTACTAACTTTATTTTTAAGTGTACGTCGTCTACTAACAAAATTTTGGATCGTTATGTCTGATGTAAATAAATGAATTCAATTGACTTAATACATGAATGCCCGCCATTTGTTACAGTAGAATAATGTTTTTCAAATCAGCTGTTCTTCGTATGTTTCTCTTATTCTAATTACAAGGTTGGTGAACAAAATATATTTACGGGTCAAATTACGCTTCGTGAAAACTTAATTTTCCTTTTTTCCTCGCGTTCACTTTCATTAATCCGTGCGTGCTTAGCTAACTAAAGTATCAAAAGCTCTTCTATCTCCGTCCTTCAGAAACACAACAATTGTATAGAGATGAAAATCTTAATACATTCATTTGATTAAAAGAAATTCTTTGTAGCAGCTCGTTCACAGCTCGAATTCTAATCTACCGATTTAGTTTGAGGAGTGAATTGAGCGGGATTCCTCGTCGGTCGGGCGCTGCTTTGTCCGGGAGTCCGCGATGCAAATCAATTGAGTGCTTGCGCCGCCCCCGCTTCATAAAGCGATTGCACGAATGCCTAGCCCCTCAACCTCCTTGCACTTTCTTAGACGACTAGAATAGACAGAAAATTGCACTGTGTTGAATGTTGGAATATTGCACGCTCCACAGAATATAATATTTTATAGGAAATATAAAACTCTTGTGGATCGGTGAGACAACTCCGAACTGCTTCGTTTTACGAGCACCATTCCAGTTTTATAACTAGGGTCGATGCAAACGCTGCTTTATTCATAATAATATAGACACTTATGTTACGGCCTATGAATTGATAATACGGTTGTAAAAACATAAGTGGTTCAAATATTGGCACCTAGATATGACGAATATATTTAATTTAAGATTTGTATGTTCGTTCAAAGGAAGAAATTCAAATAACATAACGTAATAAAAAGTGGTCCCATATTGCAAAGGTTTTATTGCTTACAAAAGTGGCACGGTATGTAATCTCGTCATAGGGAAATTTCATCACTTTGAATTTGGTGTAATTTATCAAATTGCTCGGCGGGAATGCACATGCATCCCCGGCTCAGCTGCGTGGTCACAGTCGTGAGGCAATTTTTTATCTCCCCTCTTTATCCGCATGTCAGCATTGCGGTCCTTGGGGAAAGAATAGGAAGGGCGACGCTGAGGGTAAGACATCGCATTGGTATTGTGGTGGCAGAAACCAATTTTATGTGTAAGATTGGCGATAAGCGGAACTTTTAGCATATCTATTGCACTTTATTTGGACAACTTGTAAATTGCTAAGTGGCGACAACATCTTATCTGAGAGCATTTCGTGGCTCCGACTAAACTTGTAAATGTACGGCATCGTGTGTGGCATGTCGCATGTCGGGGGATTCAATTAGTGAAATGGTATAATTAACTGAAAATCATTTAAGTCATTTCAATATCGTAGTCGACAATGTCCTCGGAGGCTGAGGCAGTGGAGCTTGTAATTAATTTGCAGCTCGCAGGTAATTCATTAGGTAGGAATCGACCCGCTCGACACCAATATCGTAATTATTTCTACGGACCGGCGCCGTCGCTGCACGCCGCAGCTCTCCTAATTACATTCCCTAATTGAACTACAACTAATTTGTATGCGCTTATTTGCGAGCGCATATTTTAACGTACTTAAAGACATGTAGGGAGGGGTTATTGCTTCATTAAAATGTGGAGGATTTTGCAATTAATTACTGGTTTAATGAAATCTATGTAATGTTTGTTATTCGTGTAAGCTGTCAGGTAATTGAAAGTGTTGATTGTGTTTGAAATGCAAATAAATTTATCGCTTTCTCTCATTTACGAGAAGAGTCACAGCTGACTTAACTTAATTCTTAACTTTAAGGTTTTCAACTTCACAAAAAGAAAAGTAATATAACCAACAGGCAACCCAGTTACTACACCCAAGGGTACAACCAACACAAAAGAAAATATCAACAACATAAAACTTTTAAAACTCACTAAACGATATGACCTTCCCAAATAAACATGATTCTTAATTCCCATACATTTTTTAATGATTAAGGTATTTTATTAAAACACTGTTCTATGGTTTCCCAACGGTCGTATAAAATGAGAGTGCTCTTTTAAAGAGCGAGTAAAAAGGTCTATGTAATTATAACAGGAGGCTTTTTAACATTTTTTAACAGCTTTAAGGGAATTTCAAGTGGATTTCCGTCGCGATTTATACAGTGGTTTGCATTTAATTAAAGTACAAATCTTTTAGCTTCCCTTTTGAATATGTCTGATGGTTTTTTGGCTGCTGAATATTTACGGGTTTGTCAATATGGGGGTGAAATTGCTGTCTCTTTCTTTGTCTAGTTTAAAGGATCAGAGGTAGCACGAGCGCGTGGTTTAAACGTAACGTAAAAACGACGATTATTAAATTAAAAATAGTCGTTTCACATATAATATTTTAAATATTTTTTTCTTATCTATGGATGGATGATACTGATTGTGCTTGTTGCAAACAATTTAACTATATGCCATCGTATAATATGTCATCATCCAGGCGCAGCATATCTTCTGCTTCCATACTTTTCTATTACTTGTCATTTCAGCAGTCACCTCCTTTCGTGCCATATCAATTTTCACACACTCCATCCATCGTTTCTTTGGTTTTCCTCTACTCTTATATCCATCCACAATCATACTCATAGTACAATATGTATTTTTGATTAAAAAAACGATGTATTTACGTTATTTTTACACCGCGAGGTCGTGCTAGGACCTTAAATATTGGTACTTTCTTAGTTGACAAATGTATAAAGGACATATCTAAGTTTTTTTTTTCGTTTGGGAGATCGTCAAATGACCCCCCTCCCGCTCTGGGAGGAGTGGAAGGGAGTGTCAGACTTGTACTGACTAAAACTCATCCATGTTCCTTCTTTGCCCTTTGTGTTCCAGGGCCGCGGTATCTCTTTCGAACAGTCCCGTTCGAATATCGACGTTTCATTTAGGACCTATCATTGGCGAATTCTCAGTTATAGGCACTACTCGAGAATGTTGGATATCTGAAAAGAAAAGATAAAACCAGCAACAGCTGTGGTAATAATTCTATCAAGAGATTTGATTACCGAACTAAGCTTCTTGTTGTTTTGTTCTTTAGTACCTAAGTAAAAGAGGAGCAAAGTTGGACTTACACAACTACCAAGTAATTCAAATTGAGTTGCTTCCACTGAACGTCACGTATAAAGAAGTTTTGCTTAACCTTTCGACACAGTTAAGCAGTTGAAATATTAAATATATTCGTTGGGAACGGTAAAAATTTGTCCTTCTTGATTCTTGCAAAAAAAATACCAAAATATTGATGTGTTTTTTTTTTTTTTTTTGATATGGCCAGTCACAGGTCAACTCTATAAGGTTGCAATACTGTCTTGTGGTGACTTCACAGGCAGGATAGTCCACTTAGTATTGGTAAGTCGTGGAGTTTATTTTTATTTCATCGGCTCTCAAAATTGTGAAAGAAAACATCGTGATGAAACCGGCATGTCCTAGAACCAAAAATTGTATCTGTTGTTTACTTGGGGCACCAGCTTTTCATTCGTAAGCTTCTACCACTTAAGGTATAACGCCTACCTTTCTAAAACTTGTTGAAAATACTTTTACATAATAAATGAATAGGCTACATAATATGGATACGAATACATAACATAAATGAAATATCCATCATGTACCAAGAACCCGTGTTCCTGTTTACACTTTCGCCGGCACGTTTTTATTTCAGCGGCGCACGTGGTCGAAAATATATTGAAATAAAGGCACACGTGACACGGCCACCTTAAAACGTGACGTAAAGGCTGTAAGTAGGTAGATGAGTTTATTTTTTTGGAAGTGTAAATGGCGTCTGTTGAGGGTTGGTTCTTTTCGAAAGTGAGGATGTTATTTTGGCTGATGAAGTATAACTTTGGTTCTTGTAATTCGTGTTCAGACCAATGAGATCCAGTGTTTGGCGTTGTATGTGTGTAGCGTATGTATATCTATACTAATATTGTAAAGCTGAAGAGTTTGTTTGTTTGTTTGTTTGTTTGCTTGAACGCGCTAATCTCAGGAACTACTGGTTCGATTTGAAAAATTCTTTTAGTGTTGGATAGCCCATTTATCGAGGAAGGTTATAGGCTATAAAATTTTACGCGGACGAAGGTCGCGGGCAACAGCTATGTTTCATATGTGCCTAGAACTTTTCTTCCTATGCCCTCAGTGGGAGCTTGTGGCTCAATAATAACAGCTGCTCGCGTCAATCTTCGGATTAAGCCGCGCTTGCCTATGATGGTCCGTGGATGGGTGACCACCCATACATAGGTACCGAGTTTCCTCCGTGTCTCGGAAAGCAATTTAAGCCGTTGATCCCGGCTGTCATTTGTAGATCTTTGACAGTCGTTACAGGTAGTCAGTGGCCCGAAAGCCTGACAACCGCTCTGTGTAAAATACTGGTATTCAGCTGCATCCGGTTAGACTGGAATCCGACCCAAACATGGAAAAGGCTAGGCAGATGATGATGCCCTCAGTGACTTTCTCTGGCTCCCCAAGTGACCATAATTGATGTCTATAAAATATTTCGCAAATATACCATAAACATATAAAAAAGTGATCTCATAATGTCTTTATTATTTAAAAATATTTTGAAGATAGCTAGTTCAGTACCTTGCTGCCAATAAACATAGGCACAAAACTTGGTAACTTTTTCCAATTTCGCTGACCATGATATAGAACAACAGTTGCTTACATAAGCAAAAAGTTATAACTACACAGCGAGCGCCGCCACCGACGTACGACGGCGCTTGATCGCTTTTGCCCCGCTCGTCTTCGAACTTGCGAATTGCCACAAACTACTTTAATGGGCCGGCGAGACTAGTCTATCTACAATCTTCGTGTGTACTGGAAATCGGTGGATCCCGATACGTTTCGTTTGCATCCGCTTGTCGTGAATATTTCAACATACGCTTCAGAATTACTAATTTAAGAAATGGATGAAATACGTTTATGATCTGTTTAACCTCGAAATTGTCTTGTAATATGGTTTTCCGGCAAGAAGCAAATCAATTTTAGATGTAAATTGAATTTAAAATTTTCCTTGTACTAATAATAGCTTAAGTCCCGGATGTTTAATTATAAATTATTTCTCATATTCCGCAAGACACGTGCATTGAGAAAATACATGCCTAACCGTTACATGCCATAATGGGTGCAAAAGTACCCTTAACGAAGCCGAAAGCCACTTTTGTTCTCCCCGTCATTGATATTTTTTTTGTTCTAGACCGTACCTGGGATTACGGAGATCCCCAATATCTCCAAAGTTCCAACTTTATCACAAGTTTTTAATGTTTTAACATTACCTCCACGACCCCCGTACATACATCAGCACAATGTTTTGACTGCGTTACATTGAGTCCTACCGTAAAACGTGAATTTTTACGCCAAAAAAATATTGTTTCCCAGAAAAAATTTTTTCGTAGAGTTACTTAGTTTGATTTTCAGAATGCTTAGGTCCGTTTACGTTTTATAAATACCAAGGCTAATTTCCCTATTGTCAAATAACAGAACCTTGATCGAGCCAGTAAATCACTAGTCTCAAGAGATGCTTTTTTTTTTTCTCTTTGTGGCCATGCAGGTATTGAAAATCGATATTTTAAAATTCTCTTATCCAATAGTCAAGCCTGACTTTCACTAATATGTAGTGGCACCTTGCCAAGTTCGGAAACTACTAATATAGAAATTAAACTCCTGATTCATAACTATACATATATTTTAATAACCGTGGGTCGATGCCAGACTACTAGTATCATTATTACCTATGTTATTATGACTGTGAAGATTACTAATTTATTTGACCAATGTGAAGATTACTAATTTATTTTTTCTTTGTGTTGTGAGTCATTCACTACCTAATTGCTTTAGCCGTATGTAAATCTCGTAAATAGGTATCTCATAAAATCGGCCTGTCGTAGATTTCTGAGAAGCATGTAAAATGCTCACAAAAGCTTCTTTCAATTTATTGGATCTGGGATTATCCCGCTACCGAAGGTACCTATTTTTTTTTTGAATACCCAATCGGATTAACAAATAAATTATATACGTAAGTACTTGTGCGTATTATGCTTATGTGGATTTAATTTAGAATTTATTTTCTACTTAGTAATTACGATTAAAACTGCCCACGATTCTCTCTACTTGAAATCGAATCAAAGTAAAATATCATAAACAACTCATCACTTGAGAAAATATAGCGCACCGTAAGGAAAAAAAACTAGTGTACAATTTATTGATTATAATCAATATCCATTAAAGCAAAGTTTTCAATAACTACAAAAAATAAAACCAATTCCCAGGCAATAATTATTTTTGCTTTGCAACGTCGCTTTTGCCACCGGCAGGAAAATATTTAGAAAGAGTTTACGATCAGCCAGTTCAGAGAAATACTATCCGTTTGGAAACATGAAATCATCATTTAAATCCACGAGTTTTATTTTTTCAAACAACATATTCATATCCGCAGTTTTCCGCAGTTAGAATTTCTGCATGTTTGGGTAACTCAGCGTGGCGCGGAACATTGAATCCAATTAAACTTTAGAAACAAAAGTATTTACTCTGTTCCCGACGATTCATATTTGGGATGGGTTGATATGGGGAGCACTTAATTCAATAGGTGTCAGTTTCAACAACACACAAGCAAACTGTTAGACAGTTTAACAAATTGTACTGACATTATCGGATATCGGTCTATTAGGAAAATTAAAAGGGAAGTACCTACACCTAATGTATGTGTTTGGGTGTCACTCCTTGATTAATCGTTCTATTGAAGAGTTTACTGTGTATACCCGTGGTTTATTAATTCATTTATTAAGGTGGAAGCGCGAGGGTAGCCCGCGAAATTCATTTTTTCTTAGGTATTTTGCAATTTGCTGGTCAGTTTCAGTCTATAAAGGGTGTAAATAGACCCTTAACATAACCGAAAGGCACTTGTTCTCCCCGTCTTTGCGATATTTTTTTTTTCTAGACCATACCTGGGAACCTTCTAGTTTCGGAGATATTGGGGGTCAAAGTTCCAAATTTTTCCACAAGTTTTTTTTAAATACATGTTTTTAATATAAGATTTTTACTTTACACACCTCCACAACACCCGTACTATTCAATCCATCCATCAGCACAATGCTTTGAGTGCTTTCCATCGAGTCCTACCGAAAACGTGATTTTTCACCCCAAAAAAAAAGTCGTTTCCCAGCAATAATTTTTGAGTAAAGTTACTTAGTTTGATGTACAGAATGCTTGGTTGAAGGCTATGTGAAGGGTCTGTTTACACTCTGTATGTGAAACAAAATATGATTCGCGACCGTAACACGTATGTAGTTACATAAATATAATCATTAAAATCATCAATACAACCCTCTAAGTTCATTTAATCCCATTTAATGACTACTTCATGAAAAAGTTATTAAATGGGATTATATGAACTTAGAGGGTTGTATTGATGAGTTTAATGACTATAATTCTGTAAAGCCATACTTGTTACGGTCGCGAATCATATCTTAATCAACATACAACCTGACACTGACCTGTAAATTGCAAAAAACCTAAAAAAAAAAAATTTCGCGGGCTACCCTGGCGCCCCATCCATGTTCCTTATTTGCCCTTTGTGTTCCAGGGCGGTATCTCTTTCGAACAGTCCCGCAGCCCTGGGGCAGGCATCGGCCCGTGCGGACCCCTACGTGGTTGCTGACATCTCTTTGAGTCGCGCGTGGAACACGAACGCGCCGTCGACACGGCCTGTCGTCATAAGACGGCCGGACGGCGAGCTAGCCCATAACGCGCCTACGGTGGCCGGGGGCCACCACGTGACCCCCGACGCCCAGGGCGTCTCCAGCGGCGGCTGGGACGTGAGGCTCTTTCCTTCTCACGTCCCGTGGCGCTTCCACGTTAAGGTCGACCAACAACTGTTTACACTACTAATGTTACAAAAGTTCACTGACAGTCGACCAGTTTTCAACCTTATCACTTAGAGTGGTGGACCGTTAGTGAACTTGGTAGTACCACATGCCAAAATTCTGTTATATTGATTCTTCTTCGTGTCGCTGGCACGACAATTTTATATTTTGTTAGCCAAGAACTTCGCCACTTCCACCGCGTCGTCGGTGGCAGCGTAGAGGTCACTTTTGCTGGATGTTTTTGGGCTAAGAGGGCAGGATAGGAGGTGGAGTATAGTTCATGACACAGCTCCACAACCACACCCCGCTGCTGTTTCATTGCGGCAGCCCCACTTAACGAGGTTGGGGTTACATCTTCCCACTTGAGTCCGGAGACGGTTCAAGGACTTCCAGGTGGACCACGGAAGGTTAGAACCTGCAAGAAGATGTGCACTTGGTGATAAGTAATGAGTGGGAGGGAGACAACTATTTTCCCACAGCTTCCGTTATTATGTTGATTGACAGCTTGATTTAATAACCGATTAAAACCATTACTATAGTCACCATGTTATTGTTATAAAGGGTACTATGTTCTACAATATCTAGCGAACATTCTGTTGGCCATTGATTTTATAAACGAGGCCGAGAAGCCTCGGCTATAAGAAGATCACTTAAATACTCTTCCCACGATGATCGGCAAAGAGGCTTAATTTTAACGGAAGCCTTCACTTGAATAAAATATGAGATTGGTGCATAAATCAATCTGTGAGTGAAGAGAGCTGATTATAGCTACAGCGAAAAAATCTTTAAAAGACTATGATGAGAGGATGAAAACGTATTTTTAGGGTACCGTACTCGAAGGGTAACCAACGGGACCGAATTACTAAGCCTCTGCCGCCGTCCGTCCGTCTGTCTGACAGCGGGCTGTATCTCATGATCCGTAATAGGTAGACAGTTGAAATTTTCAAGAATGTGTAATTCTGTTGCCACTATAACAACAAACAATGCAAATAAATTGAAAATTAAAGGGGACTCCCCTACTGCGGTGGTACGGAACCCTTTTTGCGCAAGTCCGATTCGCACTTGGCCATTTTTTTTATATTGTTGGTTATAATTATTAAACAGTAGTATTGCTAATTTGGTAGTTATGAAACATAAAAAAGAATATTATTACACTTAGTCCAAAGAACAGGAATTTTAAAATTACTCATTTTTGTATCACGCTCCAAAAATTCGGTATATCAATACTTGCATATTTACCGAACTCGCAACAATATGTTTCGTTCGGTTGACTGAACTTGATTTTTGTTTGAAAACCTTTACCGTAGTATCTCACTCGGCTCCAATAAAATAAATTCACTCCATTCCAACAAATATTTACGTACAATACTTGGGTAGGGACATTAATTAAATACTCTACGTTTTGTGCATAAAAAGCGGAATGTACAGGAACTATTGGAACTATGAGTAACCGAAATAGTTCGAATACCTCAGCCACCAATGCAATAAACATCAATTATCTGGCAGTTAATTACTGACAAACTTGTGAAACTCCATTTAAATCGTAGTTGCTTTATAAATTGGTCTCAGTTAGGTATCATGGTAGTTTGATCACTAAGTTGTGGACTGTGGTCTCTGGGGCGTGCGTTTCGTCTCAATTAAACAACTCATGTCCGCTGGATCTGCTCACTTCAGCAGTACATAATTGCGAGACGGGCAACTCTATACACAACATGGCTAGATTAGAATTGCTCCCTAGTGCTACATCAAAGAAATATTATCGCAGAAAGTGCTATTAGTTAAGAGTAAGACGTTTTTGGGTCTAAGGGCCATTGTAAGCGTTAAGAGGGGTGTTTATGAGACTTCTCGGTTGGTTTCTTCAAGGATATATAATCAGGAGCGAGAATGATCTTAGCAACTTTATATAAAGTTTTTTATTCATGCTTTTGATCCCCTTTTTTTCTTTACTTGTTTCAATATAAGAACTCAGCTTTTCGAGTATGATTTGACTCTTCTTTGTGTTGTAAGTATTTGTAGCATGTAAAGTAGGTCCTTGAAATAACTATGTGAAATATCGTATCTGTATATATGCTGTATCCACCTGAAGCCTTTAAGGGATATTTTTCATATTTATTAAAGGAATGTAATTGATGCCAATACTGTAACTTAATTGATAGTTACAGCTTTGAGCTGTTTGAGGTCGAAACGCTCGGGTCATGGGGCCCAAGTGCGTGTCTCCTTTTTAAGGAAATTTTTCGCCGACTGGTTGACACTTCGTGTGACCAGAGAGAGGGCTGGCTCTTTATTTGGCCAAAGAATTAGCATTGATATTCAACAATGCTGCCAGTCTTCTGGGCATGTTTCCGGATGACAGCGATGTGGTGGAGTACTTAGAAGCCTAGGCGCCCTGTTGTTTATTTAGTTAGTTAGTTTATTTTATATAAAATTAGTCCCTTTTTTGTAAATATTTTATAAGTAGCTTTAATTAAATTATTTACAATAAAAGTTGCTAATTAAGTATGCCTTTTCATTCGTCCCAAACACTTACTCAAAACTTGCCTTTTGCCTAGCGTTTGTTGAAATTGTAGTACAACGACACAATTTATTTTATTTGATTGGTTACAATTTTTTTTCTGTGCAGCAGACCCACAATACTGTCTACCAGTATTGGGTGCTACAACATCGAGTTGAAAACAATCTTTGTGTCGATTTAAAATGATTGAAGTTAGGCTTTTATACAATACTAACAATTTATTATAAAAGACCAACCAATACCATACATAGTTTGAGATTCACAAAAGGAGGAAACGAATAATGGAAACATACTGAAATTGCGCACGGGCCCGAATTAAATTCTATTGTTATTCAAAAAACGACCGTCGGTACTACAAAAAGGGAGAGTTGAATACAATCTTCGAGCACACATTTTATTAGTAGGCTTCACATTTTACGAGCGGACTCGAAACCTAAATAAAAAGAGGATTCTTCATATGAAGTCCCTTTGTCATTTTTTTACGGTGGGCTGTCAAAAGCTTTTACGATTTCATCTTTAGTCGGTCGGCGTTATGTGCGGCGTCTAATACCTGAAAATGGAAGAAAACCTCTTATTATAACGATGACGAAGTTGCTTCCAATACCACGGTGGCTTGTTTCCTTTTATCTTACTAATGAGCCCCGGTGTTATGGATTTTTATCGGATTTCTTTTATCATTTATCTGTTTGTGTGTCTATTACAATATGATTTTCTTTTGCTATTATTAAGGAAAACATGTCTTAACTTATCTGTTATTCTTTGTCATATATTTACGCTACTGTATTTACATAATACAATGAGACATTATCGCTGTAAATCTCGTGTCGTAACATATTGTTATGGGCTGATAATAAAGGTAGCTACCGAACTTATTCGTCCACAATGTAATAATATTATAATTCGGTTAATGTAACTGCAATGCGTTGTAATTATGACAAGAATGAAAAAACAGGTCACAACGCGTTGCCTAAATTAAATTAATATTTTTGCACAATACCTTTTTATTTTATTTTATAACGTGCATTACTAAGTTAGTTACGTAAACATACACAAGTTCAAAGTTGGAATATAAGTCATACAAAAGAGGCCAGAAGTATCCTTGCAAAGTATAAGTTTTCATCAAACTTCCATGGCTCGGTAGCGAGTGGTCGGCAAACAAATTCAATGACCACAAAAAAGTTATGGGGCAAACTTCATCAGTGCTCTCTGCCCCGGGGAAAGTCCAAACTGAAAATATTACGCACGTAACACCGTGCAAATACATTTTCACTTCGTGCTACACATTTTAGAACACAATATTTCGCCACTCACTAATAGGTTAGTGAGTGGCGAACTTGGTTACTATCCTTTCTTGTTTAACTCTAATCATCATCATCATCATCATCTGCATAGCCTTTTTCCAACTATATTGGGGTCGGCTTCCAGTCTAACCGGATGCATCTGAATACCAGTATTTTACATGGAGCGACTGCCTATCTGACCTCCACAACCCAGTTAGTACTATTGTTTAAGTCTAATATTGTTGGTTTTAAAAAACAACGACAACGCCAAGCAAAACGATTCGTTTTCGTATCTAACGACCGCGCATTAGATGTCCAAGATAGAGCTGTTAGTAGTTCATAGCTTAGGGATTTAAGGATTCGAAAGTAATGTGAAAATTACCGACCCTATCAACGTACTGAAGCTCAGCAATACATTCTCTAATATGAGCACAGCAGTATAGTTATGTGTTTATCAAATAAACAGCACTAAGAAGAGAATGGGGAATCCTTGCACGGACGTGATTCGAGCTCAGGAGATGGCATAAATGGATCGCGGAGCATTCGTTCAAGCTGGGGCTTTGTCGAGATTCCAACTTCATACCCCCAACAATTATTATAAATATTGGCAATGCCTCTCCGTCTCCTATATATTCGGTCCTACCGTGAAATATAGACAAATAAACATTATCTACACTAAAAATCTACAATTCAGATCACAAATAGCTCCGTTTCGAGAAATAGATGGGCCCATTTATCTACGGCTTTTTCTGAGTTATTCAATACAAGAATCGTTCGTTTTTAGTAAAAGTATACACTAGTGATTTAGAAACGGATCGCGAACAAAACTTATGAATTGTCACACATTTATCATGGGCTACGTTTGATAGTCCGTTTTATTGGCTATATTTTTGACGATAGGCTTCTAGAGCTTTCGGTGAAATGTGGACACTTTTATTAGTCTTTTAGTAAAACACGAACTTTCCCGACATTGGCTGTAAAACTTTATTCTTGCAGTCTATGGTACGAGATATTATATTGGATGAAGGTTTTAGGTTTTATGTTCTGTGAACTGATAGCAAAAATACTTACGAGAATGTAGTTTCATGGAATGAAAATGCTGTTAACGGGTAGGCTACTAATAGCACTATGGTATTAATGACCTAGATACCACTGTGCGGTATAGGTAGTACATATAGGATCTGACGGAGGAGCGAATACCAGGCAGCGCTGCACTGTGACATTTAAAAAAAAATGTTACAGCACCATGCTGTCATGTATGTATGTCTTATCTTTTTTTTGTTTGATTTTTCTTTTTATTTGTGTTATTGTTTTGTCCTGTACGAGTCAATAAATACTATTTCTTTCTTTCTTATATATAGTTTTTTATTACATTCGTGGTAATAGTACACGAGAACCAACTAATTGATTGGCTTGCTGTACCTAGCTAAAATAGTGAACCGACACAAAATCGTATTACAAAGTTGTAACTTGATTAAGTTGTCCTATTACGAATTTCGCGTACATTTAAGTATTCGTAACAGCATTCGGAGAAGTGTTTTCATTCAACTCGAGCGCACTGTACTACAACTAAGCAGTCTTTTCACTACCCTGTATATCTCAATTTGAATGGCAAGGTTCCATACTAAGTTTGAATACTAAATAAGATGCTTTTAGTGGGAGCGCACGCTTAGGTAATTGTGTACCTCGGTCGTGTGCCAATAGAATCGTAACTATTCGCGTTCTTAATAAAATTCACTATATTCAAATTGCTCTTATAAAGGCCAGTCTACTGTATTGGATTCTGTAATGTAATAAGGCGATCCTCTGTTGTCAGATAGAGTGATTGGTTTGCCCTAAAAAATCCTTTGGAATATCCTTTTATTTGGTAAAATAATGACTTATCCCAAATGGACGGAGTCCGTTCAATAACTGACGATAATCCCGATTGGATTCTCCAGAGAAATCTCGGTGAGCTAGTTTGAAAGAAGAACGTTTGTGTAAGCACTAACCCGTTCGGTACACTTCAAAGAGCATATTGAGCCAAAGCTAGGAATGAGTGGAGCAGGGTAAGAGCACACTCCCCGCGGAACTCTAATAAATCCGCTGTGACCGGTGTTCATTAATTTGCTGCTGTCAAGCCGGTATCTGAAATTGTTGATGTTTTGCGCATGTTTGTGGCACAATTTATTGGCCCAATCATTCGTGGGCCCTAAAGTTGAGCGGTACACTTGCTATGATTAATTATAATAATAGATTTTGCGTGGGTTAAATATCATGTAATAATACTCTTCGGGTTACCCTGTTAATCTGGGTATTCAAACAACCAAATATGAGGTAGATTTGAACTGGAACAAATTTTAATTAAGGGCTTGACGTTCGAATTAAACAGGATCTAAAATAATATCCCAATTATTTTATAAACCGGCTGAAATATAGGCAGAAGTAGAAAATTAATTTAAAGCGAATCGTTCTAAAAAACATATAAAAAGTACGTAAACCTTTCTCGGTCGTTTACAGTACATTATTTTAGTGCCTCAGTACTTAAGAGGCGAGGTATTCAGGCAACACTCTTAGAGGCACTAGGTCTGAACAGCTGATTGGATCTTACCTCCTCCGTAAAGGAAATGAAGCACGTAAACCGTACCCCAGCAATAAAAGCAAATAGCATAATGTGCTATACCTTTTACAAATTAAATTGTGGTGTTTACTTTGGCTTCTCCTTACCAGTAAGCGGTTGGAAACTGCGAGGGGCAGATGCTTTAGGGGACTAGTCTTTAATTGTGTCTTTACTCCAGGGAGTTTATTTGATGCTAAGCGATTTCAGTTCTCGAAAGTTCGAAAGCTTTAGGCTCTAGAGATTAGGTTTTAACATAGTGTTACGAGAATAGAACATTCTGCTGAAGACTGTATGTACTAGCAATGTTCAAACTGCAATACGGTTTTTTTATTTTGAGCTCCTATAGTTTTGTTCTGGATGCTTTTTTCACTAAAGCTCCAAAATAAATAGCTGTAAATTTACATAATACACCAAACCGAAACTCTACGAATAAAAAAACAAAATAAATAAATTGGAGCCGTCACAGGAGTGGCAGGAATAAAGTTATATGACTCAAGTATTTTGCTCGAGTCGAGCCACGGCTCCGCCGCCACTCTCAGAGTGTTTTTAGTGAAATCACGGAGCGGATCTCCAAATTCATGGCGGGATCCTACTTGGCGGATATCATAACAAACGTAATAAAAACTTTTCCGCAAAATATTAGTTTTTCGGACCATCAGAGTTTACAGAGGACTGAAAGACAACAAGAAATGGCTCTTCATTTATTCCTCATTTTTAAGTTAAATAAAACTTCGCCTTGCCATGATCGACGTTCTGTTTAAACCCGGTTATATAAATTTTTAGGTCCACTCATTATTTTTTCAAGGAATCGGAGTAATTTTATGGATGTAAGAAATAAACCGGTATTCCAGTTAATAAGTTTTAGGATGAGGCTTTTCGGATGGTATTTCCTAAGTGATACTTTCTTCATCTCAAGAGCCTATAGAGTGGTGCCCTAATAGATACTACGTGTTGCCATTACGGCTAGTGGTTACAATTTGCGCCAGGAGCTTTCACCTAACTTAAAAGGGCTCCCCATCAAATGGGCGGTATATCGAAAACCCATTCGAGTAATTTGAGGCGAACCGAAACGACATTGTCGCTTAAGCGATTCAATCCTCCGCGACCGCGCCGGGACCTACACGACGATTTGAATTTAAGCGATTTTATGTGAGCGGTAATGTCACCGTTGTGAGCGCTTTGTCGCCAATAAATTATATTTGCTTGTTCGTTTACAGCCTGTTGTTTACACGGTGGACGAGCGGCGGACGAGTGGCGGCGCCGCGCGGCGGGGCCCGTGTTGACACGAACATTGTAGATGACTGATAATCGTTTTACGGCATTCGTTTATGTCACAGATAAGGTTCGGCAATCACGAATCCGTTTGTATCTTTGTGTGATTTCTTTCGTGTTCCATGTTTAGTGCCGTCTCGGATTGATAGCAGCCGTCTTTACGACTGAACTATACGCGTCTTGCACAACTTTGTAACTGATTTGTGCGTTCAGTTGGAAAACTCTGATATAATGCGTCGTTTGTGTAGAACTATTTCGAAAATATTTCTGCACTCTTCTAGTTGCAAGAATGGGTAAACACACAGTTTATATTTTTTGCAATTTGACCTAGTTTTGGATGTTTGACTTTCATGTCTTTGTCTCACGGGATTTCTACGCAATTTCAACTATAATTAAAGTGCATCAGAGTCGAGCTTGTAAAGTATTGTTGCAGTAAAAGGAACAAGAGATGAATAAATAACTGCCATACTTTATGCTACAATGAAAAGTTGCCCGTAGATAGTTTCATGTGTGTATTGTGTTGCATGCTTCACGTAGTTGTTCACATTGTTAGTATTTTTTATTGTAAGGAAAGCACGTGAAGCCGTTGGTCCCGGCTGTCATTTGTAGATCTTTGACAGTTATAGGTAGTCAGTGGCCCGAAAGTCTGACAAGCAGTCTTACCAAGGAGTATCGTATTACCCAGTACTGTCTGGGTTGTGGAGGACAGATAGGCAGTCGCTCCATGTTAAATACTGGTTGGTATTCAGCTGCATCCGGTTAGACTGGAAGCCGACCCTAACATAATTGAGAAAAGGCTAGGTAAATGTTGATGATAAAGGAACTCTTTTATGACATCAATAATTTCCGCCTCTGCTTGCTACGCTACGGTGTGACAGTCAGCCACATTTTACTGTCGTCATTCTCGCAGCTATGGCGGCTCAGCAATCGACACTGATATGTCTACACATGTATTACGTGTGTAACGGGCTTAAGCTTTTACTTGCCGAAGAAATAGTTAAGCTACACGTTAACGAGTTTACTCCGCTGGTGTGCGGCCCGCCTAAAGCGGGTACAGTCGACAAACTTTAAGTTGCATTTAAATGTGAATTTGTTCGTACAGGACTTGTATTGTGACTGTTGCTGCCGTTGTAACCGTCTGGGACTTGACAAATTGTGTTGTGAGATTTTATTCTTTGTCTTAGTTTTTGTTTTGTTTTGTATATTATTGAATAGTACCTAACTGTAGCTCTTAGGAGTACAGTTTCATAAGTATGCTCGCGAAAACACATTATTTCATTTATGTGAGTTCTGTAAAGTAAACAAACCGAGAACCGAGCTGATCGTAGATTTTGATCCAGGATTTTAATAATTAAGAGCTTCCCCAATCCCTTAATTGGCTCTTTTGATTGACAAATTGGTTTTAAGTCGAAAATCAGATCCTCAATCACTTCACCAAGGATCAAACGAACATATTTCTTAAATAAATTATGTAATATCAATAAAAGTCAATAAGTAATTAAAGAGAGCAGTTAAACTCGATCCAGTTATAAGCTTCTTATTCTAAACAAATACTTCATCAACTCAAAAATAATTAGGAAATGCTCCGCCAATACCGACCGAGTTATAACGTTCAATGTTCGGAAACCCGTGAACTTTCGCCAAATCAATCGTGGACCGGGCAATCAATAAGAAATTTATGGAAAAAAATATTGGAGCATTTTTTCGTCAATTTACCGCGTCAATCGTTGACGTAAATTAAATTGCGCGAATTAATATACGAAGGTTCCTACATCTACGCCGTAATGTTGGGGCGTACCTCCTTCGTCGTGAAAAATGGAATCACAGCGATGAACAATTTGTCATTTTAATGTTTTCGTGTCCGCAACCGGTACGTTCACTATGGATAGACAATTTATAACGCGTGTCATATCCCCTTTGTACGGCAAGGCAAAATATCTAGCTGTGAGGAGAGGAATGCAATTTGTTGGCGCGTACATATCGTGTGAATACCGTGCGAAGTGTGTTCGTAATTGTAACGTTATGCTGCGTACACATTCATTGTGTATAGATCTTGGAAACGCGGCGCTAGATATAAGCTTTGTCGTATATTTTGCTCAGAGTTTACAATTTATTCGTTCGTCTTCTACCTTCTTGATGCATTTTTAACTATGGATATCTTATATAACTTTTCTCATGGAACTCACTCACTCACTCTTTTCTCACTAAAAAAAAACAAACACACACACACATACTCAAACTCTTTTGCAGTTTGGCAGGAGTTTTGTGTTGTTATAATATTTAAAAAAATATACCTAAATTAATAATAAGTAGACATAATATCTTATCTCGTACGAAACCATGCAGAAATTTGGATGAATAAGTTAGAATTCAACAAAGTCCAGCCCGGTATGGCCACAATTTCACATCAATTTTAAATTTTTCGCAATTCTTGCTTAAATACGAGCTGTAGAACGAAACCTAGTACTACAACAGCAACATAGGTACATAACTGTAACAATAAAACTTTCCTTAAATTATATTTTAGTAGATTTATCCCCAAGCCAGTCCGAGACGTTCACAAGATAAGCGTAATATTATACCACGAGGCTACTGAAATTCCCACATCATAAAATTGGACTCGCGCCGACGCTATAAAACTGATCATTTATTTTTACGACATCGATCCCTAGGTTAATAATTGTGTCGCCATAATTTTTTCCAATTCCCATACATTTTACTACGAGGTTTTTACGAGGTCAACGCACCTACCTGTTAGAGGATTTAGTTCGACATTTTGATCGCTTAATACGTCTTTGTTTATTCTAAGAAAAAAGCTACTGAATTTTAATTTTGAACACTTTTTAGGATGGTGACTATCGAACGGTGTTTTGTAATATTTGCTGAGCTGACTGGATTTAGCGTCAAGACTGAAATGAAAGATTTATAAAGCAAAGCAGCTTGTATCTTTTACAATTTTTGTCGGTCGCCCTCGAGGTAAGGATTTACAATAGCGGTATCATTTTATAATGATCCGAGCACTCTATTTTCTTATTAGCTTACTACTTATTTAGAATCGATTCTTAATTCAAACTATTTGTCATTTGCCTATTACCTAAGACTGCCTCGTTGGTCTTTTGGTCGCAATCGCGACTGTTGCACAGGTCCTGGGTTCGATTCTCGGGTCAGGCATATTGTTATTGCGTTTTCCACCAGCAATTTCTCGGTAGCAGCCGCGGAGGCTGGATTTGTCCCCGGTTGATGGCAATAGGATCGCCACCTATTATATGGGACTTAAACATTCCTGTAGAAATGTGGGTGTACTATTAGGTACACCTATACCTAATCCTTCGGGGATTACAGGTTATCTCTATCACAATTCATCACCATGTTCCGTGTGAACTCGTAAAATATACTACACGCCAACGACACCGGTTTACAGTAAGTAGTTCCCGAGACGCCTTTAATGATCCTCCCTCGCTCCTTAACCGTTAATTAAGCTTATTAATCCGAAGGCAGGACCACCTTGTTTTCCTTAATTGGTCCCAGTTTTATTTCAGAGCCGAGCTTCGGTTTTCACTATGAAGTTTATACATCAATGTCTTTGGCGTATTTGCGGAGTTCTTCTAGTGTCAAATCAAATTCAATGTGAAATCTCAGACATTCTGGTTTGATAGAAACTGTAACGAATCAACGTGTAGTCTGTCGGGTTAGCTTGAATTTAAATATTTTTGAATTGTTGATTGAAACCAATGTGAATAGAGAATGGAAATACACAAACAAGAGTAGTCTATTCAAAGTTCACTCGTGTCGAGAGTTCATATATGTATTGTTAGTAAATCAATGATGCAACAGAATAGAATAATTGGATATCACTGAATAAACTAATGGATCAGTAAACAGATTTTGAGAGCACAAACGAATAACGAACTAAATCCTCTCTACTGTACAATTCTGCGAATCGCCGACGATCGACACAAAGCGAATTAACCTGATTTATTACATCAAGTTGATGCACTGCTGACATGAAGCAGCGAATCCAATGATGATTTTCAATTTTACGTACCAGTACAAAAGGTAAGTTAATATTGTTTTTGAAATATTTCATGCAAAGTGAGAGCAGAAGAAAGAGAGGGCAATAATAGAATTATTTCTCTGAGCATCCGCTGAGCCAGCAGGGGTCGTTATTCAATTACAAGGGAGGGAAAATACGAGGCGATGTTTACCTGTGTTGCTGCGGGCCATCCGACCGAATCTTTTTACCATAATTACCTATACCGATGTATTTTTAAGTATACGAACCTCTCTCAAGGATAGCGAACTTAATGAATTCGGTGCGAGAGAAAATCTCGCTCATTTCGATATCCTACGTGATATAAATTGCATTTTTACGAATCCTGTATACGCCGGCGGCGAGCGACGTTATGCTAGATCGAAAACCATTTTTGTTATTTATTCGCAATAATCCAATATGGGAGCGGGTGCGCGTGATCTCATTGACACTAAGCTGGGCACGGGTTGCTATCCATTATTCATGGTGTCCAACCCGTCGTGAATAATATTTGATGCGGTTTTGAAATGGCATACCGTTAGAGAAACTTCAGTTTCGGAGAATTTACTGCTTCATTAGAGGCGATGGGCTGGTTGGTAAATTCGCTGCTTGTTCCTGATCTCGGCCACTGGGTGACGTTTCAAATTTCAAAGGAATGAAAGGCTCTCTGTTATTTGAATGCGTCGTGTTTACATGGAAGGCTTAGTAGTTATAGGTTAGCGTGAATGCGTGTCTGAATACGTTATTATGAAGGACGAATTTAGGATTTTCAGTTGGTACAGTTTAATGTGAATGTTTCTAATGAATGTACATCAATTTCTGCGTATTTCACTACGTTATGAGTCTCGTATTTACGAAGAAGATCGTTCAATCAGTTCTTACGAAGAAAATTAATTAAGTTTGCCGGTTAATAGGTTAATGTAACGGGTTTCGTCTTCTCGATCCTTCTGTTAAATTTGTTGCATGTAAGTATATGTGTGAAAATGAGTACAATCTCGGTCGGCGATCACTTACCATAATGTGTAGCATTTACAACCCTCATATATACATACAAAAGACTTTGGCAGCAAGAAACGGAAGCTTAAGCTGTAGAAAATACGTAATCAGCGTTTTGGCACCACTGTACACCATTTTTGGAAGGAAAGTACAGACAGTATGTCTCATTTAGCGTGTATATATGTTTGTAAGTGGGTAAATATATGGTTGATCCTGTCGTCAGGGGAGCCTGTCCTGGGGCGACTCATTTTAGATAAGGAACCCGCGGCTTTCTGGGTTCCTCCTTGTTGACTTATTGCGTCTATCGCGGAATCGTCGCATTGCCAGCCATTCCGCTGGCAAATTGTGTATTTACCTTACGAAATATATGTGCGATATTCCGAGGCTAATTTACTATTTTACGAGAATAGGGCCAGTTACCGTATGTAAACTGTTTTTTGTTGGATGTTTTGGGAATAAAAGAAAAAGATAACTTTTACTTGGTAACTGGGCAAGGAGGGAAAAGTAATTTGGGTAACGTTTTAGTTTATTTTATTTGCGAGTTCCTGAGATACGACGAAGTTTATTAATTTCGTCGTAGATTAGACTATTTCGCGCATGACTGTTTTTGTTTAGGTCCAGATTTATTGCTGACTTACTAAAGATTTTTCATGCCTTTATTCTACCTCCATTAAAGATCCTTGAATGATAGAGATAGCTTTCAATAGCGAAGGGTCAATTTTTGTAAGAGGTAAGCCGGAGCACATTATCTTTAATGTGTTTATATTATTTGTCTTTAGAACTGACTGTGCCATTTTTTAAATGCAAGCCAGTAGGAATCGAGTTGTATGGAACCTTCGCCACTGATAGCTCTTCAACGTTTCACTTTGAACATTAAACTAAACAAGAAACAACCGTTAACTACCCTCGGCAAGCGTATCAGTGTACAGATATAATTAGGTACAGTCGGCATCACATTAAGTTAGCTCCCAAAGCTGGAGCATGTGGCTGTTTCAGACTACGGAGTGACAGCCGGCCCTTAATGCGGTTAAACAGTTAAACAGCTTTAAGCCTACTGTAGCCAGTGTACCGTTGGCTAACTTGTAGTTGAGCTTAGCTCCGCTTGTGGTTCCGTCTTCATTAAAGGACTAAAGACTTTGAGTTTATAATATAGGGTTGAGAGGAAAATGCAGCGGCTGTAAATTGATTGTTTTCTGATCAGCTAACAGAATGAAGTTTTTAAACTTTAGATGATAATATGAGCCTAAGTAGCTCTCACGCATAACTCTAGAGCTAATAAGGCATTAATGTGGGGTGATATACAGTACCCTCGTATGCTAATGGAAAAAAAAAATACTTATATTGTGGAGAAAATCTATTTAAAACGTAGTTACGGATGTTGCGTTGTTGTAGTCTTAATATTGTATTATTTTCATTCAGTTCCGTGAATGTATTACTATACACTATATGACTATACATATTGTGTACAATTTTATAAGTACATACCTACTTATATTGTTTCCGCTATCTGTCAGGGATGGCAGAGCACGTATACGGTATGGTCTTAGACATGGCAGGCATCGGTACCAGCAGGTTATTTTAATCTACAGATTCCTTTAATCAGTTTAAAATATTAATCTACTAAATTCCAGACGGCCATAATCTCCAATAAAACTTCCTTTACTTTTTTCGCCTTCATTAAATTAATCCAAGTTAAGTACATTATTTATAGCTTTAGAAAATAGGTTGGCTGCGTGTAATTGCACGTGCTATGCATAGTAATTAATCATTCGTTTTAACTACCAAACTTCAAGCTCATAGCACACATATAAAGACTGCAAAACTGTTTCTACGGTCATTTCCTCGATTTGTAGTGCCACTGTTGAATGATGTAACAAAGATTTTGTAACAATATATTGATTGAAAAGAGTGTCCATGGAGTTTCTTGCCCATTCTTCTCAATAGAGATCTATACTTTGAATGGGCGCAACTGCAGTACTTTTACAAGTTATTATACCTTGTGACTATGACTGTAGCTTCTCATTTGTTTTTGTTTTTTTTTTGACATTCAAAAGTGCCTGTAATGGTCTAATTGAAATTAATGCTTTGAGTTTGGGTTGATTTTCACTTTCAGGAGAGACTTTGGGTATAGTCTGGCGGGCTTGTCCCAGAAAGCACTGTACAGGATTAGCATTACATCACCTCATATTTAATACTTGATCTCATTCCAAGGCGTGGCCGTTACGGTGCGAAGCGGTGTGGAATTTCATAGAAAAAGTCGAGCTCGAGTTGAGGCGATACTGATCTTGTGCAGTACTTACATCTGTGCGATGACCTCTACCCGTATGAAAGAATGGGTGGGGTAGTAGTTCATCATAATAATTACATTCTCCTTGCCTCCTTTATTAATAACACTTATTTTTTAACTTCGTGCTTCCTTTGTTTTAGTATTGTTACTGGATTTGGGAGTGCAATCATCGTAAACTTATTATTGCTGGCAATGAAAAATTGTCCAGTCCCTTGTCATCACTTTTTATTTTTGTCCTTTTGAAAGAGACAAAAATAATTTCTTTGTAGTCTTGAATGAGAAATAAATCTTTGGTTTGTTTGGTAATTTGTACCCGATTCTACAAAAAATATTTTGTTTATATCTATCTATACCTGATCGTTTTTTCTGGCTGACTATCGACGCACAGCTCAAACCACTGGACGGATTTGACATACAGATAGATAGCTATTATATGACGTAGGCATCCACTAAGAAAGGATTTTGGAAAAATCAATCCAAGAAGGTGATATAGGAGATGAAAGTTTGTATATAAATCAGTCACAGGACAAAGCTGGTAAGGTAAGGTAAGAATGTCCCTAGACTCCGTATGTATATAGTACCAAGACATATTCCTGGAGCTGATGCTGGGCGGGCTGCGCTCGGTGGAGGTAGAGGTGCGGCAGACGCTTCTGCATTCTGAAGGCTCGCTCCCAATCGGCAGCTCGAATAAGCTCGGCAGCTTGATCTGTATAGTTCAGTAAATAATTAGATTTTATAAAGCTTTCAGTCAAATCTACATTCCTTATTATCAAGAAAGGAATCTTGACTTGACTGAAAATACATATTTTTCAAATTAAATTCCTCAACAATAAACACATGCTTATACATACGTGTAGGAACTGTATTGATGTTATAGATAGGGTAGTTACTACGCATTGTCAGCCAGCAATTAATCGCGATGATTGCTCACTAATCTAGTGCTTCATATTATACTCAAGTTACAGGTCCTTTGTGTAGCATCGCGTTTCAGGAAGATGATAAAGCATAGTTTGAGTTGAGACCTACAGGGTGTAAACGGACCCTTCACGAAGCCGTCAACCAAGCATTATGTACATAACACTAAGTAACTTTACGCAAAAATTATTGCTGGGAAACGACTTTTTTTTTTGGGGTCAAAGATTACGTTTTACGGTAGGACTCAATGTATGGATTGAATAGTACGGGGTTCATGGCGTTTAAAGTAAATATACATTAAAAATATGTAAGTATTTTTAAAAAAACTTGTGAACTTTGACCCCCAATATCTCCGTAACTAGAAGGTTCCCAGGTATGGTCTAGAACAAAAAAATGATCTCAATGACAGGTAGAACAAGTGCCTTTCGGCTTCGTTAAGGGTCTTTTTACACCCTTTATAATATGAGAAGTGCTTTATGTGTTTAGGTATGCTTCATTCTGATGATGACTTCCTATAGTAAACTCCCTATGGTAAACTAGATGGCTTAGTTAGGTAGATATGCACGGAACTGTCGATTGATCACCAACGATAGTTTATTGATTGGCGAAATCTTCGAGTGTATTGAAAAAGGTCGTTTGATACAACACGTCGGCATTTGTCACCGCAGTTCTCGGCTCCATTAGACCCTCGCATAAAATGTACAGTTTTGATACGGATTTGGTAAGTGCCATGTCAGACGGCCTCAGGTGTGAAAACATAACATAACATCACGCCTGTAATCCATGAAGCCAGAGGTGTACCTCATAGTACACCGTTAAGGGCATTACATTGCTCGATGACCTTGATGATTTGATCCCTGTACTGGTTTTTGTTGACTTGCCCCGCACATTTCGCAAAATTTCGGTTTTTATTTATTATTTAAAAATATTAAAAGAAATAACAGAAAAAAAAACAATACAGATTGTTAAGTATATCATTACGTATTTGTTGTTACAAAATTCATGCCGATCTATTCAGCCGTTACAGAGATAATTTACAATTAAGGTTGAAAAAGGACCTATTTTCTACGATTAACCAAAAAAAATTAAGAAGGTTTATTAAAATTTTAAACAATACAATTTATTTGTGATGAACTTAACTATAACATACTTTTTTTTACACGGAAAACGCACGAAGGGATTCATCAACAAATTTCTTTGAACATACGCTGTTTTTGGGATTTGAGCCATGTAATGCCCTTAAGTCATGTATTTTGAAATGATGATTGTAAGCATTCGATACTACAATTGTGGCAGCTGAGTTTCAAAATTGTTTTGTGAATTAGTCTCTCTGTCAAGGTTTCAATTAGCTCCAGCCTACTCCGAATCTGTTTTTTTACGAACTACAGTCTGCGCATGAATATCAATTTAAATATCAAAGGAATCTATACTATATAATATTATAAAGCTGAAGAGTTTGTTTGTTTGTTTGTTTGTTTGAACGCGCTAATCTCAGGAACTACTAGTTCGATTTGAAAAATTATTTTAGTGTTAGATAGCCCATTTATCGAGGAAGGTTATAGGCTATAAAATTTCACGCGGACGAAGGTCGCGGGCAACAGCTAGTTATTAAATAAAACGAAATACAGGAAAATACCACATTTAAATGTAAAGACTATTTTTGGACCGCGTGTATTTGAACTAGACCTGCGCAGTGCAATTTCCTAGTTCCTACGAATAAATTAGCTCCACAGAAGTGTCCAGTATTGTGCTATCCTTAAAAATAAAAACGATTAAGTGCTTTGTATAAATATGGTCTAAATACAAATTAGGTTGACTAAGTCAATTGCGCGTCGACATGAGCGCGGATTAAGTTAGCCCCGTTTCTAGTACAAAGGCCAGGCATGACAATGACAGTTAGCTCTACTTGTTCACACCCACCACCTTACATTGCTGATAGCATCCGCAAACGCCATGGAAAATGCAACCTTATTAGGGCTAAAATAAGGCGGTCAGTGTGCAGGATGTTGTCGAATTTAAGGGTGAGTTTATTATGGTGAAAACACGCTAAGCCAAGTTTCAGCCGACCTCGAGTTCTGACGAGCTTTGTAGCTGTAAAGAGAACTTGTATTAATTTCCACTTAATATCGTTTTGTTAATTACGTTTCTATCGGAGCATAATGCTTGAAGTTTAAATGAAGTTAAACGATTAAGTTCGGTGGGCGCGCTCAGTAATTATAAACATTTAGATTGTTTACGCTTAGCGTGAGATGTTCATTACGCAACTATTCTATAATTAGGCGTCTGTTCGTGCTCAGTGGGTCACGTAAGGAGCAGAATTGCTCATCATCGCAAATTATCTCAAAGTACCTAAGGGTTCATTATTGTTTAGATATGTGGGTAGTTGTTTATGCTAAAATGATAATTATGTAACTGTTGTTCCACGTGGTTATAACTTTGATAACTTATCAAAGTCCTATAAGCTCCTACAGACAGTAAAATCGTAAGATCTTTAATACACAACATAACGACTGTAATCCCCGAGGGCAAAGGTGAGCAAAGGCAAAGGTGTACCTAATAGAACATACTTCGCCAGTTATGTTTAAGTCCCATGTAACAGGGGGCGAGCCTATTTCCAACAACCAGGCACAAATTCAGACTCCGTGGCTGCTACTGAGAAATTCCTAGAACCCAATAAAACTTTGCCCGACCCGGGTATCGAACCCAGGGCTTCATACTCAGCAGTCGCGCTTGTAACTACTCGACTAACGAGGCAGTCTAAGACTGCCTGACTGCTGACTTAAAGATCTTACTAAGGTAAGATCTTTCAGTGTTGGTGAATTATGGAGAAGTCACACACAACTTTAATATGCTACCTTGCACAAAGACCGACCAAGAAAAAGAAATATGAAGGCCCTTGCCTATTATACTAAACAAGTACTAACACCTACCTCCATTTAAACAATACTTCTCGCACTATAACTTCGAACGGTCTCAAAACTGGATGCTGAATAAAATTAATAAATAACAAATGGCGACCTATTGTCGGCAAGTGATAGAAGTGAGTTTGTTCACAAACTAACTTAGCGCGGCGGATATTGAAGTTGGGTAGGAAACCACTCCGTAACGGAGTCACACCAACTGTTAACTACGTTACACTCGGATGTTTTGTTTGCTTCTTCCTTTTGTTGCAAAAAATATATTAAAGAATTGTTGCTTTTTATTTCATTCATCATCGGCATTAGCCTTTTCCCAACTATGTTGGGGTCGGCTTCTAGTCTAACTGGATGCAGCTGAGTACCAGTATTTTAGATGGAGCGACTGCCTATCTGACCTCCACAACCCAGTTAGTACTGGGTATTATTCTACTTTTTACTACCTACCCACAATCTGACTTAAATATGACTTTATGTATTTTTGCTATTGTATAGTGTATAATAATTAATTTAATATTGTTAATTTTGACATCTGTGTCATAAAACTCAACCAGCATTGTGCTTTGCAGTGCCCTGACAGGGTTCATGTACAAAACCGACAATAATATGTAAAATGTGTAATGTGCATGAGAACAAATAAATAATACGATACCCTTTGGCAAGACTGGTTGAGACTTTTTGGGCCACTGACTACCTAACGACTGTCAAAGATCTGCAAATGACACCCGCGACCAACGGCTTAAGGTGCTCTCCGAGGCACGGAGGAAACTCGGTATGTAATGGGTGGTCACCCATCCACAGGCCAACCTAGGCAATGGCTTAACCTGAAGATCGACCCGAGCGGCTATTATTATTTAGCCACGAGCTTCCTTTTATTTCATTTTTATTTCATTGAATACAAGAATTGTTTCGACTCTTTTCTAAAGTGCAAGGAAAGTTTTATGTTTTTGTATTGTACTAGCACTTCCCCCGCGACTTCATCTGCAGAAATTGTGATAGCTCCACTAATTTGCATGATATAAATATAATTTATACTCTATAGCATCCACGAATAATGTAGCTTTCTGCCACTGATAGAATTTTTAGAATTGGACCATTCGTTCCCGAGGATTACCCCTACATACAAACTTACAATTTTACCTATTTATTAGTAAGTATAGATGTATAATCTTAAACCTTCCTTTGCTCTTTCAGTTCTCGTTTAGGGATTTTCCAAAAATCCTTTCGAAGGCCATAAAAGATACACGCCTTGCCAAATTAATGTGTTGCTATGAGTTATAATAACAGAGCATTATAAGTCGTGAATTAATTCAAAAATACTTGGAAATGAACACTGTGGAAACGTGGATCTAGTTCGCAGAAAATCTTGTGTGTTTGTGAGCAATATATTGCTCTTAGTGACACAACAACAGAAGCCCATATTTCCTAACATCAACCGCTAAAGGGCGTTTTCTTTTCTAGAACCGTGCCCCGAAATATCCTCATTACGTAAAGATATCAATATCAAACGTAATTCCAGCGTCGGCTGCGACAAATCTAGCAATCATTCCCATCCAATGACACGACAGAAACCCCTCATTTTTCCACAAGACGTATTTTTATAAAATTCCACCAAAATTAGATCACATTGCGTATCCGCGGACATAAAAAGGGTTCACAATATTTATCTAGGGCGCATTAAATAACGGTAGCATTGGAATAACAAATGCCCACCGTTGGGACCAACAATAGCCCGAATATATCACGACTCAAGCGCTAGAGGGCCGCAATTTCCGAAAGAGCCCGCAAACGGCTATGTCCGTAACTTTAGTAAAGCCTCGGTTTAACTTGGTATTGGCTACTAAATATTTATTGAAAATATTAATACTTATTGATGATATTTCGCCTTCATATAATATAGATCTGCATTGGGGAGAGACACTGCGACATACATTTATTTTATTTCTGGTTCTGAATCTTGACTCTGGCATAAGTTTATATTAACTATTGGATATTCAATAGTTCTTCCATAAAAATATACCAGAATTTCTAATTAGCTTGATAGCAATACAATAGCTTGTTGCTGAATGTCCCAAAACTAATTTACACTGAGGTAACACATGAAATACATTATCCTTTACACAGATAGGGAATATAACCAGAATGCAATATAGATAATTATTTACGTAATGTTGAAATAAATACCTATTGAAGTTATACAACATTTATGTTTTAGTTTATATTAGTTTATTCCCACAAAACGGCACGGAAGTGACAAACATCAAGGAGTCGAGATTGCGCGTCTTCGACGGAGACACCATGGCTTGTCTGCGAGGAATAGCGCTACTTAAAAATAGATAAGTGTATTAAAGCTGACACGCCTGCCTTATAATTTTAAGGTAGGTTCTACTAAATGTCTAGTATTTTGATCAACGAATGAAACCTGCGAACGATCAATTAAACCAAACTAACGTTTTACTTACAAATGGCGGAGCACCGTACTAATGATTGACACAAACTAACAGTTTGGCCGATCATCGGTCCGGCCATTAATTGCACAAAGAGACCATGAGCATAGACAAAGAGACCGATTCTAATTTGGAAAACCCTACCATAGACAAGAAACGTCACCTCAACGTCTAGTTTAATAAACAAAAAAGGTTTTCGTTTTATTTTGAATAAAAGAACAAACTTGTATTACAAGTCCCAATTTGGTTACAAAAACCGATACAATAAGTTTTACTGTACATACATTTACAGCGAAAGGTTCTTTCGATGAAACTTCCCTCGTAGCCGACGAATTTCGTCGAATACGACCTTCGCTGGTAATTTTCTCTTCGTGCCGATGTTTTTCCTAAGATAGATTACTTTCGAAGATGCGGATTATATGGCTAAGTAATGTTAAGTTAATATCAGTATGAAACCCTCCACGTAAAACTCTGTTGCTACTTTTCATGTTATTTTGATTAAACATTTTTTTTACAAGCGTAAACGAAGGGTTTCTCCTTATTCGTTCAAATACTAAAGAAAATGTAATGAAATTTAATTTCACTTCGCAAACGGCAAGTTTCAGTTATGTTGGAAACTTTTCTACGTGCTTACACTTACATGGTTTCTTTTGTTACCTAAAAATAAATAAGTTACGTTGGTTTCTGAAAAACGGTTTTGTTTTTCGGTAATATTTATTATACGAAATGGTTATAACGTCACACCTATAATCCTCGAAGGGTTAGGCAGAGGTGTATCCAATAGTACACCCACATTTCGCCAGTTATGGTTGAAGTCCTAGCCTATTGCCATCAACCGGGTGCAAATCCAAAGTCCGTGGCTGGTTCTAAGAAATTCCTGATGGAAAAGCCCAATAACACTTTACCCGACCTGGGAAACGAACCCAGGACCTCATACTCAGCAGTCGCGCTTGAGACCACTAGACCAATGAGGCAGTCTACAAAATAATATATGGTAATTAATTTATCCAAACAAAAATGTAATTATTTTGTACATTACATTAATTAAAGTAGCTATTTATCAAACTGTCAACGCCAAATATCTTATACAACATTAGTTTTAGTATATGCGAAACCTGATACAAGTGTCTAGTATTTTTATGTAAAGAATTTATGTACAAAATTTCAAAACTGTATCATGAAAAATCACAAAGTTGTTCTGTTACCTAGTTGTCCGCACAAAAACGCGGTCACCACGCAGAGCGCGCCTCCAGCGTCGTCTTGAGCTCATTGATAATAATAGTTTGGCAGTAGGTAACTAAACTATTGCGATAGGTACTCAAAGTCGCTCGGTATCCAACTTTTAACTTTTTTAAATATTTTTGGGAAAAAATATAACATGGTTTAAAAATTATTGGAATCGATTCAGTTACTTATTCTGAACAAACTATATTCAGGTTTCGCATATACTAAAAATAATGTTGTATATAACATTTACATTAAAGGTACCCAGTATTCATATCATGGAAACCAAAAAAGGTTATTTTCACATTTCCTTTTTATTATACTGTCAAATAGAGCTTTTTTAACAAAGGTAGTCCTCACAAAGACGAGTAAAGCCTGTGTGACGACAACTCGTTAAAATTTTAATCCGCTCCGATATAAATCTGATTGAAAATGCACTGACGTACGGATCGTTACGCGCAAACAACGCGCAGAGAAAATATTTGGTGCCACGTTACGTGCGTCCCGAAATTTTTGATCGGTAAAACCATTTATTTTCACAATATATACGAATAAAGGTGCACGTAGGGTTTGTTTGATAATACTGTTACGTTTTAAAGTTCCAATCCCCTTGATTATAACAAGATCTCTGCTCCCAACGGTTTAATTAAATCAATGATCGCGATGACCGACCTCTGATATCTACCCTCCATCATTTTGAGTCTGCAAGCGATAGGGGTGATAGACATCGTTATATTTCATTACCGTCATTATATTAGTCTGGTCGGTCCGTCCGGGAGCATTTTCACAAAAGGCCAACCCTAAAGGTTCAATCGGCAAATTGCGCATACGATTCAATGAGGTTTGAACGACGAACGTCTTGGAGACGAGTTTCCGGAGCAGACGGCTAGATGGCGCCCCATCACGTCTGCACATGCAAACTGTATCATATGTTCCTAAGTACATCATTTACGAATCTGAGGTGTTTTTGTACATTTTCAACTTGAGTGAACGTATGGATCGCACTTTTATCTATTATCGGTGCAGATTTGAAGCTGATTTTTCAGGTTTTTTTTTCTGAATTCAATACTTAGCCCGTGGACCCACTGGTGGGGCCAGCGGGATTTGATTAAAATAATTGTTCCCGTTGGCCCTACCATATTTTTGAGTAATAAAATATTACTCAAAAACATTGTATGGGATCGAGTAGCGTTAGTTACAGTTGTGCTAGTTATGGGCAGTAACCTTACGAACAGTACTAGGCGGGCATGAATCCAAGAAGGTAGTAGTAAAGGTAGAAGGTAGTAATAACTAGAAGACCGTACATATACCCAGAATTATTAAAATGCATACCACCTTGAGCTCATGCCAGCCGTTTCAGTGAATGTAAGTTTTAAATAATGTATAGTGACCTCATGATTATCAACCTCAAATTGTGTATTCGTGACGTATGAGGTCTTTAAAAGCAATAACCATTCATTTATTTAAATTAAGGTCAAATTATAACCTCAATGAGTGTTATAATTCACTAATTATGACAAAACTGTGCCAAAGCACTACTTTCAACCAGGTTTGGCATAAATATGGTGTGTTAAAATTTGTTCAAATTGCACTATTTCGTGGCGGCTTGCCAACCAGCTCCATTCCAATAGTTAAAGTTACCAAGCCAAGGTTATTGTAACTGTACTGGACTGTTTATAGTAGGTAGGTGATATCAAGTAGGAAGATAGATGACCTGCAGGTAACTCCAATCGAGGCTTGTTCGTAATTATATAGGAGAAAATCAAATCTATGAGAACAGTATGTTTCAAGTTTTATTCAACGAGTGAGATGAGTTTTTCATACTGAATTATTATTAAAGATTTTTCAATAATTAGGGTCGTTAGAGTCCGCAATTAATCGGACAATGTCGAAACACGCATGGGAGAAAAAACACCAAAATGTACCTACATTCTGTTGTTTTTTCTGGCGTAGCTCTTGTAATATGTTGTGGAAATTAACGAAAGAAAAAGTATTTATTTGTCTCGCACAGGACAAAATAAATGATTAAAAAAGTAATTCAAAGAAAGAACAAGAGAAAGAAGAAGCAGATAAAAGCAGAAGAAAGAAGAGAAGAAGAAGAGAGAGAAGAAGAACAAGCGAACGAAGAAGAAGACGAAGAGAAAAAGAAGAAGAGTAAGTTTAAGTCCGCCTATGTACCACTCTTGTACATGAAGTTTAAATAAATAAATATATTAATTAACAATAAAACAAAAAAATATAAGAAGTAAAAACAAGAACAGCTTAAAAAAATCTAATGATTATTATTAGCTTAAAATAAGAGTAAAACTTTCAATAGGTACATATAAAAGTAAAACCTGCAAACATTCAGTTATAAATAAACTTAAAAGTAGTTGAAACATTTAATTGGAACTTTCAAAGAGTTCTGCAAACGTGGTTTTCATTGGGATTACACCGTCTGCCACTTGTCTTGAAACAGTCCTTGTTTTGGTATAGACCTGAAATGGGATTAGTCTGAGCACCTCCACTCTCAATCGATGAAATAACCCCCCCCTTCCCCTACCACGGCAATTTAGTCATTAGGAACTTTGGAAGACTACTTTCTTTTCTTTTAAAAGATTTTAGCCACTAAGGAGCAAGCCAAGTATTCTCAGAAACGAAGGTTTTGATTAAGTGTCTATAGTTTACCTAGGGCTATTGGTTTTAAGAATCAATATTAGATAATCTTTTAGAGATTTTTTAAGGTTAAAGTTACACTTTTAGGTAATTCTTCTTCTGTTGGTGCTTCTCCAATCACTGAAGGTTATTATAAACTCCGAATATTTGATAATCACTTGTCTTTTGTCGCACAGCTCAGCAGCACTCGTGATTCCGGTCCATTCGTCAATGTTTCTCAAGCAAGACTTTTTGCTCCGGCAAATCCATATCCAGCAAAGGACGCTCCAGAGCTCATATGAGAAGTAATACAATAAGATAGGCACTTTAAGTGGAACTCATACAGTGAAGTATCCCTCAAACACTCAAACGCCACACGATAATACGTAACACGTCAATTCAATACCGTATCTGTGATTGTCACGACAAGTGATTCAACAAATTGCGCATTTTGTCGTTGTCTCAAGGGTAGTCGTTACGGTATTATTCTTGTGCAAATAGTAGCGAGCAGCGAGCAGCGGCGGCGGGCTCATTCTATCAGTTTCCGCAACATCAACCCCGCTCCTCCATACGATGCTTTGTTTCTGACGGCCGATGTCGGCAACTTTCACACCGACACGTAACTAACAACCCTTTACGTAACCTGATTACCACTCCGCACGTATCGAACAATCTAATGTACTGTATGATATTGTTTTGACCCGAATTTAATGAAGTGTAACGGTGTGAGATACGGACGCTTTAATACGTTATGGTCTCCATTTAAAATAATAAGGTCTCGATCCGAGTTTGTGATGCGGGATGAGTTTATTTTACGTGGAGCCTAATTTAATTAAAGCATGTATCTGTTGTTCGTTTTAACTTTGATTTCAATTTTCGGATCGAGTTTAGACAGTTCGATTTAATTTAGCATTTGCTTTGTATCTCCTCGACATTTTCTCCCTTTAGTTTTGTTACGTAAGGCGGGTCTACAACGAAGGCATTCTTGTTTCGTGAATAAACGAGAGCCCAGGGCGGGACATGCGAAGCTTCTTTTTACATTTAATTAAGAGGATCGCTTATAGTATCTTGTACTATTATTATCCAACTAAGACCATGAAAGAAAAATAATTTAGGTTGAAAATGAGATCTTTTTTTAAAAAGGCGCCTGTTTTAAATTGTTGAAATATTTATCGAAATAAAATAAGAATCGCGCCGCGCCGCCTCGAATAAATTGGAAAATATGCGTCTGCTTTCTTGGTGGCTTGAAAAGTAATTTATAGGAAGGTTCATAAAATTAATTTCGGATTTTTGGCGTAGGCATTGTAGTAAGAAAATACTCCCTACTTAACTAAAGTAAATTTAAATCAGCCACTGTATCAACTCAACCTACGAAGATTTTAGAAAAGACATCACATAGCATCATGCCTGTAATGACCGAAGGGTTAGGCAGAGGTATACCTAATAGAACACCCACATTTCGGCAGTTGTGTTTAAGTCCCATGTAATAGGGGGCAAGCCTATTGCCATTAACCGGGCACAAATCCAGACTCCGTGGCTGCTACTGAGAAATTCCTGATGGAAAAAACCCGTAAAAATTTCCCCGACCCGGGAATCGAACCTAGGACCTCATGCTCAACAGTCGCGACCACTACAAAAGAACGATAGTATATATACAGTTGTGGAAGATTGATAGAATAAACATAGAGTAAACAGAACACACAGCTCCTTTTTTTCTTCACAACCTATACTTACGGTGCTATTATTATATTGTTTATATTTTTTCCTAAGAAAACTTTACTTACAACTGTTTGTAAGTGAAGTATTCTGGGATTCTGGAACACTTGGTAGTCCGGGACACGGGAAAATAATAATACGCGTAGTGACCAGCAGGGGTACTATGACGTTTTAAAACAGGAGTAATTCCAGTGTGGGAAAGAGACAGAGCTATACAGGTCGTCTAGCGCCATCTCTTTCCCACAGTGGAATTACTCCTGCTTTAAGACGTCATGGTAACCCCCCTGTACAAGTTTAATCGCAGTCTAATCCTATCCCTAAGCACAACCTACCGCCATATAATAATAATCAATGTACCCACGTAATACCATACATTACAGTAAGTAGCGATACCCAGAAACCGGTTTAATTTTTCTTGAAACTTCAAGGCTTCAAGAAAAATTAAATAATGGTGTTATTATTTTATAATAAAGGTAGTGTAAATTAGGCCTAGGGTAGAACCCTGTGCTATTAAATAAAGGTACCATATTTGCTAAAAATAGTCCCAAAGCCAGGCTACCTTTTACCAAGTAGGCTGAAGTAGGGTATTATTTATGGCGTCTAGAACTGTTTATAACTCTACGACATTATTTGTAACGCCCACGTACTTACCGACTACTTATATTGTCTTGTCCCTGTCTCTTCTATCTTAGAATTTTATTGTAGGGGCAGAGATTGGTACTATAACATATTGTAGTCACGTGTAAAAGGATTTATTATTTAGAATTAATGTTCTACTTAGTTAAGGTCTTGATCTTTGGGGAGCAGGGGTGTTCTCTTGTTCGAATTTATGTATTTTTAGTTATGTGATAGGCTGGCGAGTAGATACATAGGTAAATTATAAAGTAAAGGTAAGTAGTGGAAATAGAAGTCGACTTTGCTAATCTCAGATGGATGGAGCCGTGGGTTGAGGTCATTTCCAACATTATTTCTAGCTAGGTCTGAATTTTTTTTAGTCAGAAAAAGATCTCGACTCCTTGATTTTTCAGTGGACTAAAACGGGAGACAGAGTTCCACGAAAATTACAAAACAAACTTCTTAGTTGAAGGACGGACAAGGGTCAGTTCTACAATAACAGGGTAGGTAGGTATCGTGGGTTTCAGCGGTTTTAAGTTCGTATAAGAGTGTATTGCACGCGTAGCATGACCACCGAAACGGTATTTTGTTGACAAAATGTCGACAAAATGTCGATTCTACCGTCAACGAAATCCTTGTCGACGGTGGTCATGCTACGCGTGCAGAATCGACAAAATGACAGATTTCTTTTCGCAAGCTGTCATGTTGTCGATTCTTCCGTCGACATAACCCGTTTCTACGGTGGTTATGCTGCGCGTGCTGGAGTGAAATAAAAGATGTATAAAACGGATTATTTATAAAGAGATAAAGATAAAGATAATTTATTTGTTAAAAACATGCGTTTACACACAAATTGAGCATGCAAGATCTTAGTGAGTAGGGTAGGGTAGGTCCGTACATGTTTTACCATGTGAGGTGTACAAATTTGGTTTTTGTTTACAATTTAAAACATTTCTATTTTAGCCATTTTTCTAGGTAACTATATATTTATAATAACTAATGTTTGCATATTATTCTCATATTACAAATACAATTAAAAAATAAAATAAAAAATACAAATTGTCCAATTGTCATGAGAATAGAATAAAATATAAGGTAAATATGTCAAGTAAAAACATCAAAATAAAAAACAAAAACATAAAAATAAAAATAAAATATATCGCAAGGTAAAAATATGTCAATAGGTATCAAAAGGTAAAATATGTCAAAAGGTATCCGATAGGAAGTCATTTATATTATAGTAACATTTGTCTGTTAATAAATTCCGAATCTTGTTTTTAAATAAATTTGTGTTTAGAGCTTTGTATGACTGAGGTATTTTGTTGTAAATCTTAGGGGCCATACAAAAAAAGTTTTTCGACATTAGAGCAGTTTTTGATGAGTGTAAGCAAAGTTGGCTATTGTCGCGTCTGTTGCGTGGAAACGCGTCTGATAGTCGTGGGAATAGTTTGGGGTTACTTTTTACAAAAGATGCTACTTCAAAAATGTACAGAGATGGTAATGTTAATAATTTGTATTTTATAAATACCGGTTTGCAGCTTTCTGTCGAATTCAAGTTAAACATAGCTCGTATACACCTCTTTTGTGCTTTAAACGCAATTTCTTTGTTAGTCGAGTTTCCCCAAAAAATTATACCATAGCGCAGTACTGACGCTACCAATCCGTGATAAGCCGTTACCAAGGCGTCTGGATTCAGTTCTGGGGCCAGTTTGAAAAGCACATACGCGGATGAGCTCAGCTTTTTACTCACGAGTTCAATGTGGGCTTTCCAGTTCAAATTCGCGTCAATTATTACACCGAGAAATTTGGCATTGTCGACTTTCTTTAGCACTGAACCATTGTGTCGAGCTTCAATCGCATTATCAGTTTGTGTCCGTTGCGTGAAATGCATTATAGTAGTCTTATCTAAGTTAATTTTAAGATTATTCCGATTTAGCCATAATATTATCGATGTCAGAGATTCATTAATGTCAATTTCATATATGTCCTTATTATTACATGTTATGGTCACTGTACTGTCATCTGCAAAAAGGGTCATAGGGTGTTCAATAGCACTAGGCATGTCATTAATATATACTATAGAAAATAGAGATTATAGCAACTAATATACCTACATGTTACCTGGATATCCACAAAATCATCCTGTTAAAGGTAATCAGGTTCTGTCTCACATACCTTCGTAGATAATGTAATTCATTAAGTATCAGAGAGCCAATTAAACAGACAAGTAACGACATGTTGCTTTGACCCGGCCTCGGGTGCCGCCATGTCAAAATTTGTAAATTTTCCTCAAAGGGATTTCAAACTCTTTCAATTTACACCAATTAGTGAAAACACGTGGCTTATTATCTTAAGATTAACACTAATTAAGACCCTACGGAGCTCGGCAGAGACCTCAAAGCGAGAGCTTTCCTTTGAAACATTGCTACTTAATTAAAGCTTATGCTGTTAAACGTTAAAATTATATTTAAAAAATGTTTATTTAAGAATTTATGCTCCCAGCTGCATTTGTCTGAAAGAGTTCCGTCTGTGTAATTTGTGAGCCGTGCACGTGTTTTCAGCAAACTGACTCGGAGATTTACGTGTCTAATTATTAAATATCTCGTTACCAAGTTTATTCTTTTAAAAGCAAACAGCTTTGAAAAAAAAAACAACACAAGTTTTAATGAGTATAACGTTTCTAAGAAATGTAAGAGAGAACTTTCGCAATAGAACACTTCATTGTCTTTGGTAAAAAGTAATTTCATTCAAAGTGATTTATTATTGGATTTTTTGTGCTGCTACATGTACGATGATACTAAATGTCTATGGTACAAAGTAGAATTCAGAGGGACGTTGCCAAAAAGATAATGAGATTTGCTTATACGCATAACTAATGCCATTATCAAAGGGTTCGATAAAACACAAGACCGTAATCAATCGTGTTCACTGACCCGTTAGTTAATTTAATTAATGATTGTGCTTCATGCCCTGATCTAAATATGGTATTAATTCAGTTAATGTTCATTGTCACATCTGATTAGAGGGGCTATTTCATGTGGCTGATTCGATCTAAATGCGTGCGATTTTCCGACGGAAAATCGAGGAAAATAAGTCCGTTTGCTTCTTTATCTATCCACTCAAGTTGTGAGGGTGAGGTTAGGGATATGGAAACTACAGTGTTCGTAGAAAATGGGAAAGTGTGCTGTCACAACTTTTATACTATTGCTACAACTTGGAATTCAAAGCAATATTGCTGTGACTCGAGGTCAACACACCTTTATAAAGAAATTTGTACTCGTAGCAGCGGATTGCTAAGAATCTCTAAGTAGAAATACTTAAGATTTATTTTTAGTAACAGTTATTGCTTTAGTTGCTTTTATTATGGAGCTCGAATTGAACCGTGGTCGTGTCGTGTGGTTGCAATAAGAAAAGAGAATACCTACCTATCGAAAATTAGAAATTATTATTTTAAGACATTCAAAGAAAAGAAAACCTTACCATCATATCAGTCTCAGGTTTCATAAATCATTAGGAATACATTTGTGTTGATAACCAAATAATCCTCACACGGAAAACCATCAAAGATTTCATCGTGATCATTAATATTTACGTTCGAAAAACACATTAGCATTAATTTTAAACTAAAGGAAGACATCAATAACGAAATGTGAAATGTAAATAAATGAATCCGGAATCAAACATGGGGAAATGTGAACCGCATCGCGCACCGCGTCACTTGTCCGCATTCATGAGGAATAATCAGATTAGAGATGTAATTTCCTGTGTCGCTGACTGTCGCTGACGATTGGACTGTCATCGTCATCGCCATGACGTCATCAAATACAACAAAACGTTTCAATTATAAGTTTTTGACGAATAGAAGTGCGGTAGAGTTTTGACTAGGTACGAGCCTATAAATGTTTGACGTGAAATGAACAAGGAAATTAAATAAGCTGTCGGAAAGTTTATTGTCCTACAATATTTTGTAGAGAGATTTGGAGTTTGTTAGAAACATCGTTTGGAAAGCGTTTGTGGTTACCACGAGTAACTTACTTGTAAAGTGGATGCAGATATTTTCGCCTAGACAAAAATTTTGGACAAAAAACAGCTGCTGTTCTATCATGTAGGGCTGTGATCTTTACAGAATAGAAAATAAAATCTCGTTAACCTAAATGGAACCATTTAACCGTCCATCTAAATCTGTAGTCGCCCCTTCGAAATGTGTTCAATACATCTTCATTTACCGCCGGCTTCCTCAGTCAACAGCCAGCGATACACCTGAGGGCCAATTGTTTCGCAAATTATTCACATCGCCCCTGCACCGGGGTTGACCCGCTCATAAGCAACTGGGATCCCTTTCAATTATGCGGTCACGTGTGTAATTCGGCTAATGATACCATTTCGTGACTACCATTCGAGTTTACTGTGCCATTCGCCCGGTTTCGAGGTGTTAAATGGAACTTACATGTTCAGCGAACGTGATATCATCTCCTGTACAGTTTGTAGTAGTTACCTGTGACGTCGATGCGGACCGCTGCTATTAATATGTCACAGGAGCTTATTTGTTGTCAACTTCTGGCTTGACTGCGTGGAAATGCGGAAATAAAGTGAGTGCTGGATAAATACGACTTTATGTTACTTTTGTGCGAACTAAAACTCAAAATCATATGTCCCAGATAATGTTGAAATGGCAGTTAGAGGCTAGCGGTAGTGTTAAAGTTTCTTCTGAATTACAAGTTTCTAGATATTATCTCATAAACTGGAAAGAAATCTTGAATCTTGGCGTTTTACTAAGAATTTAAAACGTAACATTTTATAACTAAATATAAATTCGCATTAAATTGATAGTCGGGACATTTTTTTCAGTAATTCTAGCTAAGCAGGTGCTATGAATGGCCCTTGCAATAAATAAGTTCTATAAGGATGTATTTAAGTTCCTTGGAATGGTCTTACACTGACAGACACCTTACCTAACCACATATCCGTGCAGGCGGCAAAATACACTACTAAAATAAATCTACCAAGTTTGACATATGACCTGCAAACTTAAATTGGTCATACTGTACAGAGGGCTCTGTACTGCACGTCGCATCTACACCAAATGATGTAAGACTGACTTTATCACACAGACAGATTCATTATTTAAGAGACAAGCACTCACCACAAATACCACACTTTATTACACGCAGCTTATTTTAATATTTACCATGCACTTCCACGGAAATGGCTACCGACCTACCTACCTAATTTAAATGTCAACCCGCGTATAACGTTATAAAGAGCCGTCAGTACAGTACATAGTCAAATATTATGCAAAGTCCTAACAGCATAATTTACCTGTCCCATATGAATTAAAAGTAAATTGGAGGTGAGAACTGGACCGTGAAATCTTTTTATGGTTTAATTCAGGCTGGCTGGACGGAATTAGCTTTAAACTCATTTATAAAGCAAATAATAGAAGCAGAATTGCCGCCATTTGTCAAGCGCTATAGTAGTAGTGGGCATGGGCATCTATTCTCGTGTAAGGCAAAGTGTTTTTGGGTTTTCGATCAAGAATTTCTCAGTAGCAACAAGCACACTGTGGTTTGGGTTTGTGCCCGTTTCTCAATAAGCTGCCTCCTTTAATAGATGAAAGAAAGGAACAGTATTTATTAGTCCGCACAGGACAAAATACACAAAAAAAACGGTTAAATTAACAGTACAACAAAATTTTATAAAAAGTAAACAAGAAAAAAAACAAACGAAATTGGTCTTCTACGAAGCCAAAAGGCCCCGAAAAAATCTCAGCAAAGTGCTGTAATATTTAAAAAAAAAACGTCACAGCTGGTATTCTGATAGGGCCCAAAGTGATGCCACGGTCAGATATGTATAAGATTAAATAATGAATAAATTAGATGGGTCACCTCTGCTTACCTCTTCGTGAATTACAGGCGTGATGTAATATTATGTTTACTACCTTCTGAATCAATAAAATACCTACAAATATTTAGTTGGTCTGGCTAGTTTTATCATGGCACAATTGGCTCGTGCTGTTGCAATTTAACATTGATTCGTCGGGGGATTCCCGATAATTTACTCCCTATTGCAGATTATATATTTACGCGGACACGTCGCGGTGGTGAATATTATATCTGTTATGTACAGGCTGGTGTTATTTACTTAGTTTACTTTATTGTTATTGACAGGTAAGTAGTTACTTATGTTGAAGGTGACGGTTTTAGCTTGAAAGTAAATAGGGAAGAGATGTAATAGCACCTATCTTTTGTCATAGGTATCGTAAAATTACTTTACTTTGCCTACTCGATCAAATCCAGAAGTTTATTTACCTAGTTCAAGGCTTAGATCTATAAACATAACTCAGCGCATGGATTGGCTCAGAGTCACCCCGTCTCTATCTTTCACTTTAGTTTGACAGTTGTGCGACAGCGACAGGAAGATTGCTTCGCCGAAGTCAATGGTAAGTAACATTTATAAATCTCGGTCTAAGTTTTATACGGACCCGTTTAGTCCTCAAGCAATAAAGAGACAACTGGAACGATTCGGCTTTTATACCTGATTTAGATATTGACCCGTTCCTGAGTTTCCTGACCAAGGTTTTATTTCTCGTCGGCCTAAAACTTGACGGATTACGGTGATAGAGGTACCTTCCGTTAGATTAGGGTCCCTAGCGGCCTAGATACAAAAACCTGCCAACCGTCGTCGTAGGAAAGCATTTTTTACACTTGAATAGGTAGATAGGTACAAAATTTCTTTTTTATGTAGGTAGTGATATCAACAGAAATGTGTAAGATTTTTGGCGATTTGTTGTATGGGTGAAACTGTTAATAATAAAGTAAATGTCGTTCTAGTTGTCGTAAGCGCAACAGCTGAGCATGAGGTCCTGGGTTCGGTTTTCAGGTCAGGTTGCCCCCTGTTACATGGCCCTGCATAACCCTTCGGGGATTACAGGCGTGATGATGTGTTTGACGTGGTCGCTCACAATGAGCCTCATCAGAAGGCTTAAAGTCACCCAAAGGGCAATGGAGAGGGCTATGCTCGGAGTTTCCTTGCGTGATCAAATCAGAAATGAGGATCCACAAGAGAACCAAGGTTACCGACGTAGTCCGAAGAATTGCCAAACTTAAGTGGCAGTGGGCAGCGCACATTGCTCGCAAAACGGGCTGCCGATGGGGCTGAAAAGTTCTGGAGTGGCGGCCGCGAACTGTAACACGTTGCATTGGAAGGTCTCCCACTAAGTGAACCGATGACCTAGTGAAGGTTGCGGGGATGCGACCAGTCAATGTGGCCTATGTCCAGCAGTGGACGTCTTTCGGCTGAAATGATGATGATGTTTTTGAAGCCGCATTTGACAAATAATTTAAAGATTCCCAAAATAAAGTTAGTATAGAGCTACGACTACTACAACTTATAGCTTCAGCTTATGCATAAAAGTAAGCTTTTGTTTCTCATCCCAAACAAAATCGAATCACTATTGTCTACATAAACTTGATCATATACCGCTCGAAAGCCACACGCTGTTACAGACTGTCAGTTCCACTATAATTCCAGATTGGATTCCTAGGTCACGACGCAAAGCTTACAGTTTGCATTGCAGCTTTACGTAATGCAATTATTGTAGCAATATACCAGGGTGGCACAATATCCTATGCATACTGCGAACTGCAGTCTTCGAAGACTAACTTGTTAACTCAACCACTTCGGCTTTAGTCGGCTAACTTCGGGTATATTCGTGTATTGGTAATCCAATCTGTGAGTTTATTATTATGTGTACAAACTGTTCATAGAGGTGTCCTAATGGATTGGGAGGTTTTGGTAATGAATTGTATCTTGTAATTTGTGGTGAAGGGGTTTTAGATTAGGCTGAATGGATTGGCGAACCTGCTTCATCCGTTTGTGTTTTAATCTATCGAGTATATAGATTTAAGTTGGTATGGATGTGAAGTTGATGCCATCTTTTCATTTATTTGGTAATCCTACAAATCCGAAAGTTTGTAACTCTTTCACGCAAAAACTACTCACCGGATTTGGATGAAATTTGGTACACTGGTAGTTTATAACCTAAATTAACACATACGATACTTATTACCCCGGTAGGACGGTCCCGTGGGACGATTACTGAACAACACGCGGACGAAGCCGCGGGTATAAGCTAGGTCAAAATATTTCAACGAATTTTGTGTTACCATCTTTGTTATTTCATAATACTTTGCTTAAATACTTATTTCAAGACATAATTACACGAATGCTTTAATGGCAAGGGGAGGTACCAATAAATTATATTAAAATTAAATTACGAAATAATCTTATCGCTGTAGCCTTTAATTCACCTAATGCGCAATAAGAAATTATGTCCACTAATTCGTTTTACGATTAACTTATCCTAAAATGTATAGATATTTCGTTTCAGTGATATCCGTTGGTGAAATGGAATCACCTCCCAGCAATTACATTAGCCAAATTGTATTTGAATGAAAGTATGAAAGCTTCAGTCGCCGCAATAAAATGAATTTCATTTCTTTGAGTGAGCCTGGAGCCATAATTTCGTGCCGTGTTTATTTATTAGAAGTAGGGTACACCTTTTTAAAAACGGTATATTTTTGATTAAAGATTATTTTTTAATATGAGATTTACTTTTTAATTTCGATTCTGTATAAAAGGAAGATGAAAGCGAGGGGTTTATTATTTCTTTGTTTGGAAAACATTTAACTAACAAATGATTGTTTGGTTTAACGTTTTTACAATGGTATGGATATATCCTTAATGAAAAACGGCGTAGAGGTTGAATCTATATTATCTTTTCATAGTGTCAGTACATTAGAGTGTTTGGTAATAAACAACAAAATAACATCACGCCTGTAATCGCTGATGGGTTAGGCAGAGGTGTACCTAATAGTACACCTACTACTTTCAGTCTCATGTTATAGGGGGCAATCAACAGTAAACAAATAATAATATTATTGGATTGACACACAGAGTAAATATTTTTTCACTCATAATAATTGAATCTTTACTTATAAAGGGTGTAAATAGACCCTTAACATATCCGAAAGGCACTGGTTCTCCCCGTCTTTGCGATCATTTTTTTTGTTCTATACCATACCTGGGAACCTTCTAGTTACGGAGATATTGGGGGTCAAAGTTACAACTTTTTCACAAGTTTTTTAAAAATACATGTTTTTGACGTAAGAATTTTACTTTACACATCTCCACGACCCCCGTACTATTCAATACATCCATCGACACAATGCTTTGAGTGCTTTCCATCGAGTCCTACCGTAAAACGTGATTTTTCACTCCCAAAAAAAAAAGTCGATTCCCAGCTAATTTTTGGTTTGATGTACAGAATGCTTGGTTGTGGGTATGTGAGGTTGACGGGTGTGTATCTTAACTGTTTCATGAACAAAACCATCAACGAGCATATTACCAAAAATCCAAACGACCTCACATGTTAAACAGAAAAATTGTCCACATTTCTGCGTAACATTTTGTTTTATCAGTAGGTGAGGGTAAGTCCTCAGAGGGGTACGTTTTATCTCTTCCACTACATGGCCCTCCCCCAGGGTGTTTGTTTCTCGCGATTGATACGTATTATGTGACATCTAGTGGAGCGAGTGCGCGCGATGGGGAAATCAAAAGGAACGCTGTTTGTATTAGGATATATCTAATGCAATTACGAGTATTCTCTGTCTAATCTTCAAGATTTGATGGTCTCTGATTGTTTGTATTTGTTTTTAATATTGAATACGGGTTCGGGAATATTTGTTTGGAGAGTTGAGGTATCTTGTTGGAGTCCCATACGATTAAAGCTAGCACTATTGCTTCTTTATCCTTTATCTCTCTTATTCACATTGTTGGTTCCTTCTACCTTTTCTTTAAACAACACAATGTCCCAAAAGATGAGCATTTTCTCAATAAAACGCTCAACGTCAACTTCAAGGCGATCGTGGTGCGAGTACCGAATTGTTATCTGCCCCTGGAGATGGATGAAGACTTTTGGCCGCAGGACGTGGTGTTCCGTCGCTTCCGCGGACAAGTTCCACTGGTCAGCCAGCATAAGTGAAGTGTGAACAAGTGAAGCGTAACATAGTTTTCCTTCTTATTTATTAACACAAGTTTTGTATTTACTTTATGTATGTTAGCTTACCTATGGGCCATTGTGGCCTGAAATAAATGATGTTATGTTAAAACGTAAACATATCGTATTTACAAAATCATATGTTACAAGGTACAAGTCGTTAGTCAACTACACAAAACCGAAATAACTTTACGTCATCGGTACTTTCCTACAATTTCCCTTCACAAAACTCAACTCTTTCGTATTTTAATCCGGGCCTCGGAAATACGGCAATATTTATCACGGCGGTATTAAATAAGGGTCATAATGGAATAACAAATGCGTTGCTGTCGACCGGCATGACAATACCTCATATATATCTTGCGGTACCTCTAGAAATATTTCTTGAAAACTTTTCTCAAGAAATACATGATGTTACCTACCTAGGTACACGTAGGAAATTATGTGTATGTCTATTGTTATGACGTCTCCGGTCTGCTGGGTTTAAGTGCTCGGTTATGGCCGGTCGAGCGAGGAAAGTATGAATTTCCCGAAGCTCAGGTCAAGTTGGGTTGTATGTCAGAATTATGAGAATTTGTTCCTTGGAAATTGCGGGCATCTACGACAAATATGATGATAAGTAGGTAGATATTTCCTTTTTGTTGATAGCTCTTTTCCTGACCTTATTTTAGGAAAGGTAGAGAAGGTCGTTTTCACGCGTTCAAGACACCAAGTTAGTTCGCAGTCCACGCAACTTTGTCCAGCATTGAACTGATATGAATGCATCGCTCGTTTAAAAATCTAGACCATTGATTTCCATAATTAATGAAATGAATAAATGTAACCTTTTAAGCGGTGATGCCTCGTTGGTCTTGTGGTCGCAAGTACGACTGATGAGCATGAGGTCTTGGGTTGGGTTCCTGGGTCGGGCAAAGTTTTATTGGATTTTACCATCAGGAATTTCTCAGTTGCAGCCACGTGGATTAGTGTTCGGTTGATGGCAATAGGCTCGCCCCCTATTACACGGGACATAAACATAACTGGAGTAATGTGGGTGTAGGTACTATTAGGTATACCTCTGCCTAACCCTTCGAGGATAACAGGCGTGATGTTATGTGTTTTAAGCGGTTATTTTGAATCAAAGTATTTTCCCCTCTCTTCTTTTACAATAAGGAATTCTGCTCTACGGAGAAACGGGTAGGTACTACAAGCCCCCCTCATCTTGTATTTTCACGCACGTTTTCCTTTCCAGCGTAAGCAGGGGTTTTTCTCAGAACCCCTTTACTAAATATTGATGTTCAATTCCTGCCGGATCGGTGCTTAATACCAGGAGTGACAGGTGACACGCCCTGTCTTCGTTCTAGTGACATTACATTTCCCAGAATGATGTTCTTTATCGTTTGTGGTTTTGAGGCCTTTGGTAGATTTATTGAGGATGTTAGTTTGTATACAACATTAGTTTTAGTATATGCGAAACCTGAATATAGTTTGTTCAGAATAAGTAACTGAATCGATTCCAATAATTTTTAAACCATGTTATATTTTTGCCCAAAAATATTTAAAAAAAAACTACTATTTTTGCAAGTTTTTGTGTGTTTAGGTCAAATCTTGAAACTAAATTTTAAAATAGTTATCCCCAACTGATTGAGCTGTTTTGCAAACACTTTTAGTTTCGATGACAATGCATTGTTAGGTAAGTGACATCTTTCTAAATCCAATATGGCGGACTTCCAAAGATGGCGGACTAGTATGGTAATTTTTATGCACGTCCATGATATGGGTATCAATTTAAAGGGTTTGCTGAGGAGAACACGATAAAAATGACGTCACACCTATATTTAAAAGCTTGTTTTTGAAAATGTTTTATACATATAAGAAATGCGAACGTAACTGTATGTTTGCCTTTTTTTTTTAATTTTTTTAATTTTTTTATTATGGGAAATCATCAAATGACCCCCCCCGCTCTGGGCGGAGCGGAAGGGAGTGTCAGACTTGTACTGACTAAAACCCATCCATGTTCCTTCTTTGCCCTTTGTGTTCCAGGGCCGCGGTATCTCTTTCGAACAGTCCCGCAGCCCTGGCAGGCATCGGCCCGTGCGGACCCCTACGTGGTTGCTGACATCTCTTTGAGGCGCGCGTGGAACACGAACGCGCCGTCGACACGGCCTGTCGTCATAAGACGGCTGGACGGCAACTGTATGTTTGCCTGTCGGCCTGTCAGTTACCTTTCAAAGGAGACCAAAACCTGGGCTAGCACTAAGGATACTTTTTAACCCCCGACGCAAAAAGAGGGGTGTTATAAGTTTGACCGCAATGTGTGTGTGTGTCTGTCTCTGACACCGTAGCTCTTAAACGAGTGAACCGATTAGGATGCAGTTTTTTTATTTGAAAGCTAGTTTCTTGGCGATGGTTCTTAGATACGTTTTATCAAAATAGGTGTAGCCATTTACTAGATTTGGGGGATGAAAAATCGAATATTTTCACATAGACCCAAGTGGGGTATCAAATAAAAGTTACAAAAAGAATATTACAATTAGACATGTTTCATAAAAACCGGCTCAGCCATTTTATTGACTTTTCAAATGTTTGTTAGCTTTTCTTTATTGCGATGGGGTTTTTTAAATTTTAATTTTGTTATTATTCCAGAAGTTGTTCCAGTGGGATTATTTTCATAATACACGTAGGCGGTGCCACCGGCAAAAGCCAATATAGAATTTAAACACCTGTTGTTGTAGGTGTCGATGTACAACCAAAGATATTCGCCAAGTAGGTACGTTTATACCTACTACAGGATTAGGGCAGAAGTGGCATTCTGTTCGTCTAAGAATGATGCTTATCATTTGAGCTAATACCTTTTTATCTAGTTAAATAGTTGAGGGATTATAACATTTAACTATTCATAACATCACGCTTCGTAATACCCGAAGGGTTAGACAGTGGTATACCCCTTAGTACACCCACATTATGCCAGTTATGCCTAAGCCCCATGTAATTGGGGGCGAGCCTATTGCCATCAACTGGGCACAAATCCAGACCGCGTGGCTGCTCTACTTAATAATGAAATTCTTGATTGAAAAACCCAAAAACATTTTGCCCGACCCGGGAATTGAACCCAGGACCTCATGCTCTGCAGTCGCGCTTGCGACCACTAGACCGACTAGAGACTCCGACTTCCGAGTTTAACGGTTCCTTGAGGTTAAAAAGGTGTGATCTATTAATTTCCGGGAATAATCCTGTTGTTTGTTATTTCAAAACCTGTTACCCGCTCCCCTCCGGCTCCCCCCTGACCCCCCCCCCGTGACCTGTTACTTTGTTGTTTTCGATGATTCCAATTTGAAAATTAACAGCATTTAATTGAAGGTGTTTTGTCTAACTTAAATGAAGTTAAACATTAACAAGTTAAAGTAAATCTCAAGTTAAGTAAAATTACAAATTATAATATTTCTCTAAGTTGGCTAGCGTATGAATAAATTTGCATAAGCAGTTAGGCCACTGTGTACTTACTTCATCTATGACTTTTCAGGTACTTCAGTTAATAGTAACTTGAAGTATTTCAAAACTATTTTAGGCACGAGACGGGACGTCCTAGAAGGATGATGTTCAACAGAAGGGTCCGGTGCATAGTACTCGCAACCTCCGTGCGTGTATGACTAGATGTATGAACGTAGAAAAAGCGAAAGGCGTATGTAAGGTTCGTGGCAGGTGGTGTTCTGTTACTTCTGCCTACCCTCATGGGAAAAAGGCGTTAGTTTATATAAGGTCTTTCATACACGAAATATTTTCAGGGAATCATCTAACGGCTATAACGAAGCCATTTCAAGGGATTTTTTTTTTATCTGAGTATATTTTTATCAAAAATAAATAATTCAAAATTACTTGGCCCACACAATAAATACTAGCTCCTTATTTTTGAACATCCATTACGCTAGTTTATTACGTCGTATTTACCTACTGTCATTGTTAGAATATGGGAGTAAAGGTTTTATGCAAAAAGTCTTTTAGTAATACTAATAATTTCGTAAAAAAAACCCTCAAATATTTTTTTCCGTTGCTATGGCGACTTTACGACTTATAGAAGTTACTCTTAAAATATTTCGTGTATGAAAAGATAGACCTTATATACTCTTCATACTTTATCAATGAAATCACACAGCAAACGTTTTCCTTATTTTTTAAACAGATTACTGTTATTCCTCTGGATAATTTCAGGCACATTAAAACCTTAAAATAATAGGACTAATTTCATAATTTTCTTCCTTAGTATAAGCCTCATAGATAGACCAACCGTAGAGTATCGTACTGTGTATAAAGGCAGTTTCACACAATGTTATCGTCATAGATTTATCAGCGTCGGTGATCGCTATAACGGTAAGCTTGGCGATTTGTCGTGCGTCGACGTGTCTCGAGTTATGAAAGCCTAGTACTTTGTTTCCGATGAATAAATAAAGTGTTTGTTGTGCAGGCATTCCTGCCAAAACTAAACCAAGAAGATGCCAGCCCTCAACACGACAAAGTTCTTACGCAATAGTTTGCGTAAGAACCTTGCTATTACGCTTTATAAAAAGGACCAATGATAAAAAAAATGCTGCAATTCAAATCAAAAACAAAAAAGAAAGAGATTTTTTTTGAAAGAGATTTTTATTCAGTTATGGGAAAAAGGATAACTTATCTATGTCTAACAGTGAACTATGAAAGGCCTTGATTGAGTAAATGTTTGAATTGGAAACATACCCTTGTCTGTTTCCAAATCCAAGGTGAATCAATGAGGGTGTTTGTTCTATCAGTCTATGATAGAACAAACACCCTCATTGATTTCACATTTTATTAATTTTCAACAGTTTCGTAGTCACGGCCAGTGTTCGAAAGTGACTACTTAAGCCACGTTTGAGCATCGTTCATGCTCGTAGCAGCTACGAGCGTAAGCCTATTATCTCATCGCCTACGAGTTTCTGCCAACGAGCCATTTGCAACGGTTAATTTTTTACAACTTGAGGGAAAGGTTGATGTGGATACCTAGTTTGTTTTTTCGCAGCGGGAAGCCGATATCGTAAAACATAAAGTGGGAAACTGACACAACGTCTTCGAGAATGATCCAAGCTTTAGCCAAGAGGAACATAACCCTGGCCATCTCAACGTACATTTGAGAAGAAAGGGTACAATGAATAAGCGTTGACACATTCCGAGGGTTAGCTTAGTAAATCTATCGGAAGCCGGTCCTATTGTGAGTGTATTCTGGGTCTAAAATGTTATTTTTTCTTGACTAGCCTAAGTAGAGCGTTTAGGGTATCGTATTTAGATAAAAGCCTTCGAACTTAACCTAAAAGTATGTGTTTTTTCGTTGTTTTTTGTAAAGTCATTAGAGAAAGTACTATTCGCCTGCTTTCAGCTGTGGCTCTGAGGAAGACATACGTCTCCTCAGAAAGAATAAGAAATGAGTCCCGATTAGGGCTAAGATGTATAAGAAATGGTTACTTTCGCTACTAACGTTGTGTACATTAGACAGATTCTAGAAACAAATGTTCCCGCTGTTAAAACACATAGTTTATTCTTATTTGTGATTTCAGATATGATTAACTCTTATTTTCGACGAAGTGACGGTTTTTCATGAGAATTCACTTTCATACTAATATTATAAAGAGAGAGTAGGTACGAATTTTGTGAATTTGTACATATACGGAGGATAATCTCAAGAATCACGGCACTTATTTGAAAAATTCTTCCACCATTCGAAAAGTACATTACTCTGGATGGAACTTTTTATCAGGGTAACACAAATTATCATTAACTACAGCAAGCAATAATTCTTCCACGGAGCACATCGCAATGTAGAGGTAATTCTAATTAATTGATTGATTACGCAACTTTGTTCGTGTTGTTTCTTTAATTCGTTCCCACTTGTTTCATTGATTGTCTCAATCATTGAATTAGAAGCAAAATAACTTTTTCTTGATTTCTGGCTGACTTGAAAATTGTCTGCATATCTGCAATGGGAAATGCACTTTTTCGTTTGCATTGTTCAAAGCTTTGACCTGGGAGGTAAGAAACGTGTATGGGAATTTCAAAAGTTTATAGGTAGATAATAGGAGCGTAGGCACCTAAGAAGCCGGTTCCTGTCGGCTTCCCTTCGAGAATAAGGCACTCTACACTAGGTAAAGATATTCAAACCGTCTTCGAACTTCAGACGTTTAAAGTATGGACTAAGAATTAACGAAGACTCTTGACAAAACAATCATGGTTGAAAATCATAGATCAAGATAAGTATAAACACAACAAGACATTACATACAAACACACATTACATACTAACAAGTTTATCTCCGAAAATCTTCTAAAAAAAGTGAAGCAGTAATGCGAGCTAGGTACCGTACTTGCTTTTTTTGTATTCAACGTGATTGATTCATCAACAACCTACACAGCAAAAAAACATTGCTTTTCCAAAAATCGCAATACCAGCACAATGATCTATTCTAACACTGTTTTATGTTCGAATTAGTGCTGTGCAAACGCGGGCGTGTTACTCGGAGCGTGTTTATTGGCAACATGTTAATGGAGTGAGCTCGCCGTCCTGATATTGTTGCTCCCGAACGCATGATAGAGAGGTACAGAAGTCCTGTGTCATACAGGGTGTAAACAGACCCTTCACATATCCGTCAACCAAACATTCTGTACATCAAACTAAGTAACATTACGCAAAAAATATTGCTGAATGAATAGTACGGGGGTCGTGGAGGTGTGTAAAGTAAAAATCTTACATTAAAAACATGTATTTAAAAAAAAACAACTTGTGAAAACGTTGGAACTTTGACCCCCAATATCTCCGTAACTAGAAGGTTCTCAGGTATGGTCTAGAACAAAAAAAATGATCGCGAACACGCACGCACGCAGACACGCTTAACGTATTACAGTAAGTACAAGCGTGCGCAATCGCAGTGCGTACGCGTCTATGTGTGCTCCTGTTTTCGTTCGTTGTTCGAAGCCAACTTTCTGCGATATTTTGTATCTGGAATAAATATCCGAGTCCACCCGATTCCGCCCGATCCCCGACGCATGACGCGAACCCGCTAAAATGAATAGTGCACCGATTGAGTTTCCACTTTGAATTTTAAAAAATCCAGTTTGTTTTTGGAATCTTTGTTTGTGATATAGATATGGGTGTGGAAAATATCAGTGGATTTTTGCATCGTGAGCTGTTCAATTTAGAGAATATATAGTCCAAAAAAGACAGGTGGTAGATACTATTATATTAGGGCCCATTTAAACACCTTTTAAGCCTTTTAGTTCTTATAGATTTTATTATTATAATATTATCTGTTTAGCTATGTAATTATCTAACACATGATTGCATTCAATATCAACACAGCGAGCAGGCTATGGGCCATGTCGAGCTTAACAAATTAGAGGAGAATTAATGTACTGTGATGTGTTAATGTCAGCCGCTGAATGTTAGGTGTCGATGCAGCTACATTAGCCCTAGTCTACATTAACTGGGCCGTAAATCATGCCAATTGCGCAATTTGCACTTAGGTTTGATTATTGACATGCGCGCACGCAAATAGCATCATGCAGAATAGCGGTGATTGGACTCGTTAAAAGGGAAGACAGCAAGCATTATGGTTGTTATTAAAGATAATGAAGCATACTGATATGTTTTAGATTTAGAAGTTACAGACATTTTAAAATCACAGAAAGGGCCACGTAATTTTCTTGTACCTTACCTAAAGGTAAAACAAGCCCTTAATCTTTCAAATACTCCGTCTAAATTGCTGCTATAACTCGAAACGTTATTACAAATGAATACTTTACGGCACGTCTAACAGTACAAAAGCAGCTGGAACAATGCGCAAAACAAAGCTAGTATCAGACTGTACAAAACTACGTTTCTATTCAATTTGCGATTTTCTATCTGTAGGTACTCGCGGAATTTTTCATCGGTTTGTAATCCAGTGCAATCGCGACGCGGACAATCTGTTCGGGTCGGGTTCGTCCACAAAAGCTCTTTCCGCGAAAATAGTGGACGAAACTTCGGGAATATCTGAGGCCGTAATAGATAGCAGTCTATTTTGCCATATTTTGGTTTCGATATTTGGAGTTGTTTAGGTACGGACAAATGATTTTTCAGTTGGACGCGTGTGGATGGAAACGTTTGATCCTTTGAACCTTTCTATTTAAATTGATTTTGTAATGAAACTGAGTTATTTGAAGCCTAAACCTTCGCCTGTTTTAAAGGCTGTCCCGTTTACGAAGGCTGAAACAAACTCAGCGGTCAATGTCCCTTAGTTTTCATTGTTTCTGAATTAAAGGTCTGTTTTTTCAATCGAAATGAATTGAAAACATCCACTCAATATTTTACTAGGCCACTACAGCATGTTATCTCCTAACTTTATATTTAATTGATTGTTTGCCATGGCGAATTGAACGCTATTTTTATAGCATTCTCTGAATATTCTGTGCTAATTGCTCGTCGTTGTTTATTTAGTTTATTTTTGTGCGCATTGGTAGACAACCGTTCCACTGCGGATATTCGTAATTCCCTTGTTTTAGCAACAAAACTTCATTTATACCGATTTTAATCGCATACGTTTTATTCGCGTTATGTTGATTGTAGATAGCCGTGTATTGCTTTCGGCGAGACTGGTATCAGATAGTGTTTTTTTGAGCTGGAAATTTTAACGCCCACATCCGTGTAGTCTACGGCTTTAAAATAAATAACACACACAGCTCACAGAATCCAAGATATAAATAATATAATAAATAGATAGATATAATAGATAGATATTATAATATTATATTTTTACTCATATAAAGGGCGTAAATAGGCCCTAAACATAGCCGAAAGGCACTTGTTCTTCCCGTGTTTGCGGATTTTTTTTTTGTTCTAGACCATACCTGGGAACCTTCTAGTTGCGGAGACACTGGAGGTCAAAGTTTCAACGTTTTCTCAAGTTTGAAAAGTGCTAGTTTTTAGGCCCTTAACATAACCGAAAGGCACTTGTTCTCCCCGTCTTACGCGATATTTTTTTTTGTTCTAGACCATACCTGGGAACCTTCTAGTTACGGAAATATTGGGAGTCAAAGTTCCAACTTTTTCACAATTTTTTTTTAAATACATGTTTTTAATGTAAGATTTTTATTTTACACAACCCCCGTACTATTCAATCCATTCATCAGCACCATGCTTTGAATGCTTTCCATCGAGTCCTACCGTAAAATGTGATTTTTCACCCCAAAAAAAAAAGTCGATTCCCTGCAATAATTTTTGCGTAAAGTTACTTAGTTTGATTTACAGAATGCTTGGTTGTCGGCTATGTGAAGGGACAGACCCTTCACCCTGTATGACAAAAGAAGGTGACTAAAGAATTATGTATTTCAGAAGCAACAGGCAGTTATGAAGGAGCGGTAATGTTTCATATCCAATTATAGCGACTGGGTACAGTACTGCGATTACTGATCTGTATAGCCAACATGGTGACGCATTAATTAAACACATTAACCTATTAAGAGAGACCCGTGTTTCATAACGTTTACTTCACCATTTGTTAAGACAAAAACTCTTAGCCGTAGAAATGTTCCATCAAGCCACCTAAAGTCAGAAAAGCGATTAAATAAAAACGACAGCGATACAGATTCGAAGGATGTTAATCTAATCTAATTTAAAATTAATCTGCAAGATGAAAAGCCTGCCTGAGGGCTTGCCCGGCTCGACGCGGGCACGGGCAGGCCAGGGCATCTTCATTTGCCCAGTTTCGGCATGCCCGTAAATTTCATTAGGGACAACGTTACCACTGAGAGTATTTAAAAGTACGTAGCTGTATATATGTGACTTTAATATATTGGAATAGCGATCCCTTCGTAGATATATGGATATATCGACGAGATTGATGTCCAATTTTGTAATTTGTGAAATTCTTCGTCTTCTTTATTCTTACGATATTTTGATTTATTATTTAGCGTGAGGGTAACGAAATTTTAAATTAGATTTTATATTGATTTTATCGGTGTTATAGAACGTGCTTAGTTTACATAATATAGCATACCACCGTTAGAAGGATTAAGGATTAGAACCATTTTTTTTTTTAGATTGCGGCGTAGTCATCAAATGACCCCCCCCCCCCCCGTTTCCCGCTCTGGGCAGAGCCCAAGGGAGTGTCAGACTTGTACAGACTTAAAACCCATCCATGTTAATTCTTTGCCCTTTGTGTTCCAGGGCCGCGGTATCTCTTTCGAACCGTCAGCAGAACTGCTGCCCTGGCAGGCATCGGCCCGTGCGGACCCCTACGTGGTTGCTGACATCTCTTTGAGGCGCGCATGGAACACGAACGCGCCGTCGACACGGCCTGTCGTCATAAGACGGCCGGACGGCGAGCTAGCCCATAACTCGCCGTCCACAGGCCCGCGCCTACGATGGCCGGGGGCCACCACGTGACCCCCGACGCCCAGGGCGTCTGGGACGTGAGGCTCTTTCCCTCAAGGATTAGAACCATCCTAGAAGGATTGTGCAGAGGTGCATTATAAGTATAGTATAGTACATTCTCATATAAGTATTAAGCAGTAAATCTTACCAATTCAATCCAATAATTGGTAACTATATTTTATACAGTGACACCTGAGAAACCACTTAAAACCCTCCAGTCTTCGTAGTTACACTGAACATGAAAAATGATGTTCCAACAATTCAAGAATAAAACTTTGAACAAGAATACAACATCAGTTCAATTTGTCGCCACCGAAACATTGCTTGTGTCTCGTCTAAAATCTGCAGCGCTAGTGACTCCAATCCCTTGGGAGCCTGGTGTCGCACCCGCGTTGGGGACAAACACACCATAGCTCTAACGAACCATTGATGGCTTGGTTGATTGATTTATTACTGTACCATGAAATTCTATACCATGGATCTGATATTACAGAACTTTATGGCAGTAACTGTTACTTTACTTTTTATTATAAATTATCTATCTCAGCTAAACTTCTGTTAATCAGTATGCTTGCAGGGCAGTCAATAATCGACCATAGACATATATAGCATTCTTCCGAAATTCACATTGACACACCAAATGCTCATTCTTGCAGATGAGTTGGCGATAGCAGTGTTTATATTGTTTTCAGCATGTGTACGCTTCTGCCTTATCCCCTTAAAATAACCGTGTCGTTGTTTTTAACGATATTTGTGGTGGAGAGCCTAGGTTATGGCTTCTTCTGTTACAAAACCTACACGGTACGAGGCATACTTGAAATTCTTAGTATTAGTGGGTCGTAAAAGTGAGTTGAAAACTTATCAAATATTCACATAGTCGGCGCGATACGTCGCCGTTGAAAGCGAAGATAAGGATTTATGACTCAATAATACTTTGATTATTTCACAGATTTGAGGAAGTTGAATTTTATGAGGCATACGGCTCCTTATTTAGGCAATAATGTCTCGTTATTACCATCCCACAATCCCGTGAAGGCGATGGATCAATACTTTATGTGCTCAGCTTCGGATAAGGGGAGATATCCGTTGCTTTCTGATCGGAGGACGTTGAAGCGAGGAGTAATGCTTATCAGGCGCGTTACGCCGAAGATAGGTAACTAATTTATGTTTGTCCTTTCGTGTTTGCCTCTGAATAAGATTAGGTATACTGTGATTCACTAATGGCATCTTTTCAGGCAGTTTTTCTACAACAGATTTTCCATATTTCTTCTGCTTTTGTAAGTTTTCCTTGTTTTTCCCGAATGTATAAATGACATCATATTATATATTTTTCTACGAAACTGCGTGCGAATATTGTCGATTATTTGATAACCAAGTTCACATCATACAGGATACTTAGATGTGATCGATGATACTGATATCACTATTGAGCTTGAAGTGGGCTCTTTCCGCGCCTGATCCAAATTGTTGCTATAGTGATCTGTTTAGTCTAGTCTTGTCTGAAGTCTAGACTTTACCTTGAGATTAAATGTATCTATGATTTCAATATATGTATTTATTGATACCTTCTTATTGGTATTGCTACTCATACAGTCACGAGCTCTGACATGTATTATGTTACGGCTAATAGCCGAAGTGCGGCTACACTTAGTTCTAGCCGGCTAAACCTAGGTGCAGCCGGTTAAACTTAGATGTATCCTACTTATCTTCGGTTATAACATGCAACCAATTAGGATGTAGCGTGTTTGGTCACAGTTCTAACCTAACCTAATCCATTTAGTCGGTGTGTTCTAGCAGTAAAAAGGATACACAACTGTTACCGGCCGCACCTAGGTTTAGCCGGTTAGAATTAGGTGTAGCCGCACTTCGGCTTTTAGCCGTAACATACACACACAGCAACTTTTAAAAGTGATTTTCTCCTAATGTTTTGATTAAAATAAAATCACTTTTATATTCTATTTAGTTCCGATCATACTATTTTGGAACCCATACAGTTATGAAATAGGACTTTCATCAATTTATTAGTTTAGTTAATCTACGAGAAAATCGGGCTCCAATTTTGCTAAGCGTATGTATACATATTAGTGCAAGTGACTACATACCTATGCAAACTCTTATTCCACTATTATTTTCTCATTCTTTTTTTTTTCAATGGATTTAGGCAATCTTTAACCAATTGGAGGCCCTTGGCACTTTAGAATAATGAGGCCCTTGTAGTATACAAAGCAATTGCACACCGCCTCACTTCAGTTAGTATTTCTTGTGACAGTTCCTAAAGAAATAAAAGGTGCTTTTTTTCAGTGGCGGAGAACTTATTATTGTAATAAAACACAGAAAAATGGTTTTAATATCCATGTAATTGGTTTTATTTGACTGATAATCTTATGCCGTTACTGTTTTAATATGATTTCAGGCATGTGGCCATCGCGGCTGGCGTGTAAATGGCGTAATTTGGAGGTCCAATTTGCACACTAACATGTCTCTAGAGACCGTCTGGGATAAGTTAAGTGTCTTTTGACAGCCAAAAACTATGACATCTCACATGAACTTGGGGCCCCCTAGGATCGTGGGGCCCTGGCCACTTGACCAGAGTGCCCAATGGAAAAGATTGCCCTGGCTAGGCAGAAACGCGCGCTACGGTCCTTATACTCCATTTCTACAACATTATTTTTAATATATGCGAAACCTGCATATAGTTTGTTCAGAATAAGTAATTGAATCGATTCCAATATTTTTTAAACCATGTTATATTTTTTCCCAAAAATATTTAAAAAGTTAAAAGTTGGATACCGAGCGACTTTGAGTACCTATCGCAATAATTTAGGTACCTACTGCCAAATTATTATTATCAATGAGATCAAGACGACGCTGGAGGCGCGCGCTGCGTGGTGACCGCGTTTTTGTGCGGACAACTAGGTAACAGAACAAGCTTGTAACTTTGTGATTTTTCATGATACAGTTTTGAAATATTGTACATAGATTCTTTACATTGAAATACTAGAACTAATGTTGTATATAATGTTATACTATACCGTATTGTAGGTATAATGCCTTATATTCTAACTGCGATAATAACCACACGTCGTTCAAATTCGGTACCAGTTACTGCAGCCAAAGTAAGTTTTTAATTATGGTCGTAACTAACTGTAACGGACGCCGATCTCCGACGAAAAAGTTAATGATTGTATAAAACAGAGCGACCAATAATAGAGGCTAGGTAAAGCACCTTGCTGTGACAAGGTGCTAACACAATGTAAACAAACGCTGTGATTGGTCAACCGATGGAGCCGCATTCGCGTTTCAAACAGGTCCCGACAAGTCGAAACCTGTCGGGCGCCGCGCCATCGGTTCGCGCACGCGATTGAGAGAATAACGGGAACAGGGTGCGCTCCCGCCGCGCCGCGCGCTTGCGTAATAACAAATAAAACACGGGCCAATCCAGCGTTTGATTACAGTCGACACGAGCCCTCAACAAGTAAACACCTCTACTAGTAAGGTATATGTTCTAAGTTTAAATGATTTAATGTGTAATAAATCTTGTGTATAACAAATCAAATATTTGTTTAAATTAATACAGTCCACTACGAAAATTCCAGTATAATGCTGTGTCCGCACAGTCCATTAAAGTTTGGTCCTTTCGAGCCGGATAGTGAATAGTCCATCACAGTTTGGTCCTTTCGAGCCGGATAGTGAATAGTCCATCACAGTTTGGACCTTCGAGTGCCGGATTGTTTTGACCACAGTTTGGTTATTTCGAACCGGAGACATAAACCAAGCACCATAGCTTGCCGTATGTGTAAATGTAAAGACTAAGTAGTGTACCTTAGTCCTTCAACATTGTGTTTCAAAGTAGTTTATGTTACAAAATACGGGCTAAAAAGTGCCCGTAAGTGCCCGTAAGTTGCCCGTAAGTGAACGAGGGTGTCGGCTGTCAAGTGTGCCTAGTAATTCAGGCAGAATACGCGTATGACTGTGTTTGCCATAACGGCAGAAAAATACGCGTGTGCCTGCTATCTAGGCAAGAATTACGCGAGTGTCCGTACCTGCCACACAGGCAGTGTTGCGGGATTGAAAGTGCGCGCAGGAATTACGCGTGTGTCCGTACCTGCCACACAGGCAGTGTTACGTGAGTGAAAGTGCGCGTAATAAGTAAAGACAGTGTCGTCGCCGAGCCAGAACGAGTGCCGGCGGGCTGTCTGTAAAAAGTAAACATAGTGCGCGTATTAAGTAACAGGCAGTGTCGTCGCCGAGCCAGAACGAGTGCCGGCGGGCTGTCTGTGAAAGTGAACGTTTAGTGCACGTAGTAATATCTAGACAGAGTCGCTGCCGAGCCAGAACGCGTGCCGGTGGGCTGTCTAGCAAAGTGAACGTTTAGTGCGCGTAGTAATATCTAGACGAGTCGCTGCCGAGCCAGAACGCGTGCCGGTGGGCTGTCTAGCAAAGTGAACGTTTAGTGCGCGTAATAATACCTAGACAGAGTCGCTGCCGAGCCAGAACGCGTGCCGGTGGGCTGTCTAGCAAAAGTGTAACGTGTAGTGCGCGTAATAATACCCAGGCAGAGTCGTTGCCGAGCCAGAACGAGTGCCGGTACTTGCCTGTCAGTGAAACAAAGAAGTAAAATTGTTTAGATTATACAGGCAGATCTTACAAGTGCGTACCTGTGCCTTCGAACTTAGGCAGATCTTACAAGTGCGTACCTGTGCCTAGATATCAAAACAAAACTTACGCGAGTGTTAGTGCCTGCCATATAAGCAGAGTTAAGTGCGTGCCTGTGCCTACGAACTTAGGCAGATCATACAAGTGCGTGCCGGTCACTATTATATGGTCAGAACTTACGTGAGTGTTAGTGCCTGCTACATAAGCAGACTAAATAAGTGTGCCTGTGCCTACTTATCTAGGCAGAACTAGACCCGAGTTAAAGTGTGCCAACCTCAGGTACATCTTTAAGATGGTCTTAACAAGAAGCCAATCGGACTTAGCCGAGTTGGATGAACAACGACGCACACAGGAAGCCGCCCGCCGCCAAGAAGAAGAAAGAGTAGCTAGCGAGCGACTTCGACGAATATCGTTAGACCCGCCGGCCTCACCATTCTCGAGGCTGGCGGAGACGAGCACAGCAGGGCCCTCTGGGGCCAGAACTACGGTGACCACGCAACGAGCCAGGTCACCAACAAGGTCGATACGATCGCAGCGATCGACCACAAGCGTCTCAACGCGATTAAGAATAGCGGAACTTAACGCCGCTGAGAGACTGGCAGCAATACAGAGGAAACAACTGGAGGTGGAAGCAGACCTAATAAAGAAGAGATTGGCTGCAGAGGTGTCTGCCATCAACGACGAGGAAAGCGTCAACGGCGAACCTACTCGTGAAGAAAGTCACGGTGTGAAGGTAGACGAGTGGTTACGGTCCAACCCGCTCGACGCACGGGGGGAGGAGGCAACCAAGGACAATAGAGAAGAACCAAGGCAACTCAGGTTTGAGGTGCCTAGGGTACGATCGCCAACTCCAACCAGAGCGAGAAATAGCATCGAACAGTTGGCCACCACACTCGAGAAAATGGCCAGACCCCGTCCGCGATATACAGACCTGCCAACCTTCAGCGGAGCTGTCAGCGAGTGGTTGCCCTTCAAGGCAGCCGTACGAGACTCGACAAATATGTACCAAATTCCGGCAGCAGAGAACATCCACAGGCTGAGGAGCTGCCTAAAGGGAGAAGCTCGGGAGGCTGTGGCCGCACTACTACACACGGCCACAGACCCCGACACTATAATGAAGACGTTAGAACAGTGCTTCGGGCGACCCGAAATTATCATCGATCGGGCGCTCGAAGACCTCAAGAAACTCCCAAGACCCGGAACATCGGCAGCCGACCTCAATAGCTTCGCTGTGAAGCTACAGAATATCATCTGTGTGCTGAAAACCATAGACCGAAGGGGCTACCTCTTCAATCCCCTGTTGTCGAGGGAGGTGCTGGAAAAACTCAGCCCGCATCTCCGCTCTCGTTGGTGCGACTACGCCTACGATAACGAAGGAACGACCGACCCAGAAATCGTCGTTATCTCACGATTTTTAATGAGGGAGGCGGACAGGGCATTAAGATACACCTATGCCTCATCTACAAGCACCGCCACAGTTCAAAAGAGGGAAATACGACCCGCCGTAACGTTAAGGAGAAAGGCAACTGTATATAATACCGTCGCCGCAGCGGAAGAAGAAAGAATACCGTGCCCTGGGTGTGAACAAGCTCACCCCCTACACCAGTGCCCCAAGTACAAGGCACTAACCACCGAACAACGCTGGGAATTCCTTAAAGAGAAGAAAATTTGTTTTAAGTGTGCCCAAAGAAGACACCGACGACTTAATTGTAAATCTAAGCCCTGTGGCGTAGACCAATGTCGCCGACCACACCATGCGTCCCTACACCAAGCGTGGCCACGAACAGAGGCGGCCAAGCCAGCAGAGACGCCCAGACAAGAGGCTGTCTTGTCAGTAACGCCACAGACAGCTATTGGGCCACAAACAATTTTATTAAAAATGTGTCCCGTCATAGTGTCCGGACCACGGGGGGAGTTACAAACGTACGCGCTCCTAGACGAAGGAGCAACAGTAACTCTCATAGATAGAGAATTGGCATCCAGCATCGGGGCAAAGGGGCCATCACAACCGCTGCACCTAAACGGTGTCAATATGACACAGAAAGAGACCGAGAGTCAGCTCGTCAATATCGAGATAAGAGGTATTAAAGAAAGCGAGAAATATAAGGTCAGAGCGAGGACCATAAAAGACCTGCAGTTACACAAGCAGGCCATCCCGGAAACTTTTCTCCAGTACAAGCACCTGAGAGACCTTCCCAGGGACGAGGTGTGCTATGAACGAGCACACCCCGGGCTCCTAGTGGGGACCGACCACTGGGAGTGTATCGTCTCAAGGGAGCTCAGGACCGGCGGACCGAACGAGCCGGCAGCTTCCAGGACAAAGTTGGGATGGGTGGTGCACGGAACCGTACCACGCAGCACCATCATGCAAGAAGGCAGAGTGCTGCACGTATACGAGCCCGACCGAGAACCGAACGGGAGCAACCAAGAGCTCCATCAATTGGTCGAGGCTCATTTTAAAATAGAGGCTCTCTGTATCGAGGGAAAGCCAAGAATAAGAGAGGCAGATCAGCGCGCCATCAAGATAGTAGAGGCAACAACAAAGAAGATCGACACAGGGTACGAAGTGGGGCTGCCGTGGCGACAAGATGACACCGTCATGCCACCCAGCTATAATCAAGCACTCCGTCGCCTCACGTCAATAGAGAAGAAGATGGACGCTGACCCAAAGTTTGCCCTAGAGTACTCCAACCAAGTGGACAACCTTTTAAAAAAGGGTTATGCCACACCATGCGACGGCTCGGAACGAGCGAGCCCAGTGTGCTGGTACCTGCCACACTTTGCCGTACAGAACCCAAACAAACCCGGCAAGTGTAGGCTGGTGTTTGACGCAGCCGCAAAAAGCCACGGAACGTGTCTTAACGACGAACTGTTGGAGGGGCCAGACTTGCTGTTGTCACTACCGGGAATCCTATTCCGGTTCAGGGAAAAGGCAGTGGCAGTAACTGCAGACATCCAAGAGATGTTTCTAAGAATAAGAATAAGGAAAAAAGATCAGCCAGCACAACAGTTCCTGTGGCGAGGCGCTGAGAGGGAGACGCCTCCACTCAAGTTTAAGATGAAGAGCATGATCTTCGGCGCCGCGAGCTCCCCGTACATGGCCCATTACATCCGCAATCACAACGCGGACATTCATGGGCAGGAGTCCCCGCGAGCGCTAGGTGCGATCAAGGAAAGCCATTACATGGACGACCTGGTCGCGAGTTATGACGACCCACTAGAAGCATGGAAGGCAGTGGAAGAAACAAGAGCGGTTCACGCCAACGCCGGCTTCACGTTGCGAGGATGGAGCGCCAGCGACAACACAGTGCTGCGCGACGTACCTACTGAGCTGTACGCCACTACGCCCACACAACTGGGGGGAGAGCAGCCAGAAAGCAAAATACTGGGGCTATTCTGGAACGCAGGACGGGATGAACTCGGGTTCAACACATCCATGAACCGAGTGCCAGTAGAGGTACGAGAACAGACTCGCGCACCAACCAAACGAGAGGCCCTAAGCGCCGTGATGTCCATTTACGACCCACTTGGACTGCTCAGCCGTTACACAATAAGATCCAAGATCATATTGCAGAGCCTTTGGCGACTCCAGACGACATGGGATGAGAAGATACCGCCAGAAGAGAACGAGCTCTTCGCCTCATGGTTGGCGCAACTGAATGAGATTGCCCAGCTTCGACTGCCACGCTGCTACAGCCAAAGAATGTACGAGAACATTGAACTCCACGTGCTATGTGACGCCAGCGAACAGGCCTACGCGACCGTGGCCTACTGGAGGATCACTAGCAGCGACGGGAGTATTACGGTGGTATTAGTGGCCGCCAAAGCCAAGGTGGCGCCGAGACAGGCGCAGACCATACCTCGGCTCGAACTTCAAGCAGCGGTCATCGGTGCAAGACTTGCTTGCACAATCAAGCGGGAACACCGCATGAAAGTTAACAGGACGATCTACTGGACCGACTCATCCACCGTGGTACATTGGATTCACCACGACATGCGACGTTACACACCATTCGTCGCACACCGGTTGGGTGAGATCGCAGAACTCTCCAGAAAGGAGGAATGGCGATGGCTGCCCACGGAACACAACGTGGCAGACGACGCAACGAGGCTCAGTAGCACTCCTCTGAGCACGACAGATCGGTGGTTCCAGGGGCCTGACTTCCTGTATCAGCCGGAAGAACAATGGCCATGGCGACGCCAGAGGAAGAAGACAACGAGGTCCTGCACACCAGGGAGAAGACACAGGACAGTTGGTTACCACACCCTACCCCGAAACACCTGGCCGATGGGAGTCATCGAGCGAACGCACGCTGGAACTGACGGCAGCATTCGAGTCGTCGAGGTGCGGACCAGGACCGGCGTTTTTCGACGCCCGGTGAGCAAGCTCGTCGCCCTGAAGAGAGAAGAGGCTACGCAGGCTGCGCCGGGGGGAGAACTGTAACGGACGCCGATCTCCGACGAAAAAGTTAATGATTGTATAAAACAGAGCGACCAATAATAGAGGCTAGGTAAAGCACCTTGCTGTGACAAGGTGCTAACACAATGTAAACAAACGCTGTGATTGGTCAACCGATGGAGCCGCATTCGCGTTTCAAACAGGTCCCGACAAGTCGAAACCTGTCGGGCGCCGCGCCATCGGTTCGCGCACGCGATTGAGAGAATAACGGGAACAGGGTGCGCTCCCGCCGCGCCGCGCGCTTGCGTAATAACAAATAAAACACGGGCCAATCCAGCGTTTGATTACAGTCGACACGAGCCCTCAACAAGTAAACACCTCTACTAGTAAGGTATATGTTCTAAGTTTAAATGATTTAATGTGTAATAAATCTTGTGTATAACAAATCAAATATTTGTTTAAATTAATACAGTCCACTACGAAAATTCCAGTATAATGCTGTGTCCGCACAGTCCATTATACTAACCTATAAAACAAATGAATAAGTTTATAATGCGTGACGCAACTTTGTATGGGTAAAAATGTTTTTATTACACCTTTTATTTGGTTAAGTTTTACCGGTCTGGTGGTTTAAGTGATGGGTTCTAGCTGCAAGGCAAAATCCCATAGGAATGGGAAAGTGTAAGTTCTTTTGTACTTACTTAGCTAAAATCAGTACCAAGACAAAAGCAGTACATATCTAATTAAATCACTTGGCTTTGCTACCGAAGCTCATCGCAATTCAAACATATAACTCCTCTTTTCTGATTGGGGCATAAAAATACATGAGAAAAACACATTTGACGAGTATTGCACAATAAACATTTTTTTTAAACATTGTGAAGCAAAACACCAGGTATTCGGAACCACAACCAAAAGACTCCCCTCAATAAAATGACGATTACCAAATATAGGATCTCTTTTTTTTGGCGGAGTGCAGCGTTGTAATAAACTCATTACCGGCAAAATTTCTTTTTTTTTATACTAAAATGGCTTGAGTTTGGCCGCAACTCGAATGTGATGATGTGAAGCGATGACGCGACCTAGGGTGGATGCTAGAAGAAAACGACTCACTATAATTTTGAAAAGGTCTAGCTTATCATGAGACAGAAGCTAGCAGTCCTGGCTGGAGGCTTACACTCTAGAAACCGACAGGATGGTCCGGTTAAGGAGATGACAACCTCCTAGGTTGACCAGCAAGATGCCAATCATAAAAAAAACCGGTAGTGAATACCACAGACTGGCGGTTAGCACAATAAATGTGGGTTTTTATTTTTCAATTTATTTATTTCCAAATGCATTCATAAAAATAACGCTCAATCTTTGGAAGCATAGCGCTTTGTTCATTACTTACCTTTATGTCTGTCATACAAGGTGCCTTCAGATCCCTTGCTTAACATGTACCATGTACCTGTCTCGTTTTTGGTCCCTTTGAAGGAACCAAAGCAACTTTTCCTATTCACGAATAGGGTCCATCCGTACAAAAATGTACAGCTAACTTCAATATACCTAACAATTAGTAGGTACTTTTACCAAGTACCTATTAGTACTGTACGAAAGTAATTAATGTGCACTCATGCGTCGTAACACCGGCATGAAGCTATGTCATCAAACTCAAAATTGAATTTGATAAAATTTTCGCGAACATGTTTTCACATAATCGCGTCCTCATTGACACTTCATACGGCACGTTTAATGACTTCTGACTGAATTTAATAGCCCATTAGTTAATTACTCACCGGGCCTTAGTTGGGCTCTGAGGGCTTTTGTCTACGATTCACAATTAAAATTTTAATTAAAACATTGATTACATTTTATCTTGTAAATTTAAAGCCAGGTTTTAATGTTGATGGGAAATGTTTGATTCTGACACTGCAATTTAAGATTTATCATAATTTATTAATACTGTTAATGTCGACATATTCATATTTTAGGTTTTCATTTTTTTTTATTCAATTACACATTTTTTGCCGTGTATCTGGAAACAGACTGCCTCGTTGGTCGCAAGCGCGACTGCCGAGCATGAGGTCCTGGGTTCGATTCCCGGGTCGGGTAAAGTGTTATTGGGTTTTACCATCAGGAATTTTTTAGTACCAGCCACGGAATCTGGAATTGTGCCAGGTCGATGGCAACAGGCTCGCCCCTTGGCAATAACTGGCGAAATGTGAGTGTACTATTGTGTATACCTCTACCTAACTCTTTGGGGATTACAGGCGTGATGTTATGTTATCTGGAAACACTGCGGAAATAATCTATTCTCGTAATGCAAATGACGAAATGATCCTCATTAACTTTAAACCTCTTTGTTTCATCTCTTTCTGAATCCATTAATCAAATAGGTACATTAACTTTCAGAGTAACATAAAATTACATTACAATAAGTATGTTGATTCAGCTCAGTACATATGCAATACGTTATCGAAAAATTTCCTTTGCAGCATTCAATTTAAAATATTCTGGAAATATTTTTCGTTTCCATTTATATCCTTTGCCTACTTTAAAAGCTCGGATTCGGACAGACAAAGCAAAATTCGTCTTATTTATAAAGTAAAACTTGAAATAAAATAATTTCCTTCTTTTGGGAGCTGTTTGCTGTACGAGTATGTAGCCGTAGTTTTTAATTTACTTTCATCATCATCATCATTTCAGCCGAAAGACGTCCACTGCTGGACATAGGCCTCCCCAAAGAAGGGGGGTTTTGCCATAATCGCCACGCTTGGCAGGCGGGTTGGCGATCGCAGTATGGTTGTTATAAAACACAGAGAACGCTGCTGCCCATTCTCTGGTAAGTCCCTTAGTCGCCTCTTACGACACCCACGGGAAGATATGGGATGGTGCTATTCTTTACGTCCGGACACCATACAGAACAATACTACAATTTACTTTAAATTTATATTAATAAAAAAAACAGCACAACAGATATTCTCGTAAATGTGTTATCAGTAAGCTAATTAATGTTGAAAAAAAAAAAGAAAAAAAAACAGCTTTTCAAAACAAGACTTTTCACACAAATGAAAAGCAAGCTGAAAAAGGATTCAGCTGCTGCTTTTTGCTGGTTCTCTTCTTGTTATGTGTGGTCAAGTTCAATCTATCCGTGACAAATCAAAGACTACCTTTTCAAGTTATGATTACAGAATCCTAACCATGAAAACTTCTTTATTTCCTCCTTTTCCAATCTATGTTGAGGTCGGCTTCCAGTCTAACCGGATACAGCTGAATCAGTAGCAAGTGCCTATTTGACCTCTAACAACAAGTTATTTACCCACCCAAATAAACAATCAAATTGAACACAACAAAAAAACCATCAACCAACAGTTTATCCACGATGATCTCCTATGGACAAGCCCGATACAATTTTAATAAAGGCTTCGTAATATTAAATATATGTAACGGGTCGTATCGTTCACATCGCACGCGCGGCAGCCATGCGTGTAATGAAATTTTTATTGCGACGAATTCGCACTTGAGTTGATGCGATGGGATCACGTTAGTACATTTTATGTGACTATTTGGGACCTTTGATGTAATAGTATTACCTTTTATTCACGTCTAGTGACCTGGTGACCTTGTGTAATCCTGATTCTTAGAATATAATAAAATATTTATTTATTGTTGTTGTCGGTGGGTAACAAGTAAAGGTGGTAAAAACCGGCCAAGTGCGAATTGGACTCGCGGATCGAGGGTTCCGTATTAACTTGTAGGTATTTTGTTATTTAACTACACATTTACGGTTTTCAGATGTTTTCGTTTACTTTGCTTCTTGCCAAATTTCATGGTTCCAGGTTAACGGGAAGTACCTACCCTGAAATCGCAAAATATATGCCATAAACGGTCATAAAATCTTTTGATCGCATTCTTTTCCAAGTTTAATTTTTTGACTAGAACCAATTTCCGTGCGTTCATGCGTTTTTACCATACTTATTATTGGAATCAAAAATAACAGCTCACAACATAGAACCCATTAATGATAATATTTATCCGTGGTGCTTGGCAGCTGGGTCTATTCCAGTTGTAAACGTCCCTTTGTGTGTATTCGCCTTGTTTCGTTCTGTCTCCTGCTGATATGGAGAGAAGTGGAAATTATGGATTTCCTACTCCTCCGCTATACTTTTCTGAGCGGGATTTAAGACAGTTAAATTGTTTCTCTGGGACTTCGTCGAGCTTCATTGTCTCGACGCTTTTCTGGTGGTCGCCACTGTTGATTCTGGCGTTCAAGATTTTATTTATTTATTTATTTTTATTTATTTATTTGGATCTCCAACAAAGGATACACACACAATATAGGACACAGTAATACGAATGTTCTTTTAGGTGTGTTCCTTCAATTATAGGAGACCACAGCATGCCCATAAAACTAGGTGTTAACACATAAAATATAAAACAATGAAAATATTACAATAAACAAAATAAAAACCAGAATAATTATTATAAAAGCATTTGATGAAAAGAAAACAGAAGTGATAACATTGTTTCACATACAAATTATAGTTATCACTCTACATTTACAGCCGTGGTCAATATTTTTTTGTATTTAGAGATTGGGAGGGTTATGTCCATGTCAGATTGCTTTGACAATTCATTGAGTTACAGTGGTTTGGGAATAGTGTGGCGGGCATATCCTAAAAAAAAAAAAAATTTTTTTTCACTGCTCCAAGGGGTAGTAGAATATTTGATATTAATTTCAGCTTGATACCTCCACGCGTTCCTGGGAGTCTTGACAGACGGATAACAAAGTGATCCTGTAAGGGTTCCGTTTTTGCCGACCGAGGTACGGAACAATAAAAATGAAAAAAGTATTTCGTGACGGTAGATCGAAGTGTGCTACGGATCGCAAGTTTAATTTCTGAGATACCGAAACTGGATGACTCACAGACATACATGGTTATACAACGTGTAACGAATAAATCTGTGTAAGAATAAACGCAATTCCTGAAAGTAGTTGGTTCAGAATCGGCTTCTGGATCGATTTCCGTCATAAAAAATAGGTGTTAAATTTTGACGGAAAAATCTTTTAAATAACTTAAACTAGAAACACAGTATCATGACAAATTAATACAATCATGACAAATTAATTCAAGGAAATTGAAACCTTAACTCAGAGCAATAAAGGCTACTAAAACGCACGACATTATTTGTAGGTCGAGCATAGCTCGTAATACACACACGTAAATAATATCAATGCATTTTACATTAAAAGTAGTGTACGTCAAATAAATAGGTAATTTAAAGGAATTCCAACTTTATCTCCAATGTGTAAGGCTTATTTCAATGCACGACCAAACAATTTTTAGGCATTTTTACAAAATAAAATAATTTAATTTGAAGAAATTTAGAACTTATCGCAAAGAGATAAAGCATTTGTCGGCAACCTCTTTGACGTTTATACGAAATGCCGACACACACGCCGCCGCTACCGCCGAATAACATGAGTACCTAATATCAAAGGCACAAAAGCTAGTCATCCGCCGGTAGTGATCTAGTGTAGACGTCTTTTATTTACTTCCGTGACATTTTTTTTCCGCGCGCTTGACTTTCCAGTATACCAACATACAATATACGGATATGGTGAGGACCCTGGCTCGCTGTCTTGATAATGTCGCGTTAGCTTGTCGGGAGTTCAATGACCGTTTTGGCTGCAGTGTGAGCGCCAGGACGATGCTGGCTGCAACTCAGCGACTGAGGGACTCTGGGACGTTCCTTCCTAATACGGCTTTGGACAGAGGGACGAATGTGCGGACTACTCGTCTGCAAGAGCGTATTCTCGACCATCTCGACGAACAACCAGAGGAGAACTCGAGAGAAGCAGCACCCCAGTTCGACTCCAGCCACATGTGCGTGTGGCGAACCTTGCGTGCTGATGGTGAACACCCATTACATCTTCGACGGTGTCAAGACCTAACGCCGGCCGACAACTTGCCACGACTGGAATTCAGTAGGTGGTTGTTGGAAAACTGGCAACAGAACATTCTTTGGACGGACGAGAGTACCTTCACGCGTGTTAGCATGTACAACCAGCACAACCAGCATTTGTGGCGGCATGAGAATCTATATGCTTACCTTGTGGATTCGTTCCAGCACAGGTAACTAAAAACAAAAATTGAACAAGCATTTGTGACGGTGAAAAGTGATACTGAAGTGCTTACAAAATTGAAATACAATTGCATTGAAGCGTGCAAATAAGTGCATAGAACAAGGGGGTGGTCATTTTGAAACTTTAATGAAAGTGGATCGCAGAAATAGTGCAAATTAATAACTTAAGTGTAAAGTGTAAATATTCCAGTTCTGTAAATACCTACTTCTTCCTATCAATACGATTGTATTCTCACTGTAAATATTATGATTCAAATCTTTTAAACACGCCGTCTTTGAATATCGCTTTTTTAAATGCATCCCTGTTACTAAGCCTAAAGTCTTACATTCGTGTTGATAATTTCAATTACTAGAAAATTATCAATCAGTACACGGTAAACTCAATGAAGTATCAAAAGATATTCGTAAGGTACGTAAAATTTGTTCATTGAACTAACGCACATCTAATGCCTACAGCTATGATCAGCTCGAGTGTGCGTGTCGCGTCGGCCGCTAACATTGCATGAGTGTGTGTGCAGGGATGTTGCACATACGTTTTGCGTTTAGTAAGGATAACTAATTTATTAAAAAAGACTAGATTTGGTTTAAATTTATTTCATTACGGATGTTGTTTTAGACTTATAATTTTATATTCTAATTAAGGTGTCTGAGGTATTGCGCGTAATCTGTTACGCGTTGTAGATACCGGGTCCAACTGTTTGTGCTATTAAGGACATACTGTCTCTATTCGCAATCACGTGTAGGATTCTCCTTTTTTGTGATCGATTCTTGGTTCGGTACAGCCATCAATGAACTGATTGGGTGATTGTTACCCAAGCGTTTATTGTAAGAGATAGATAAAAAGTGTGTCGTAAAAAGAAAAGGTTCATGAATATTTTTTGTCAATCGAGGCTTTAGAATACTCTAGCAATATCTTTTTTGATTTTGTCTAAAATATTATTTTTGCTTAGCCTTGTATGTCCCACTATTGGGCATATTTTTTCATTCTTAAACCATTTTAGGGAAATAATTTTAAGTAAATTGACATCTTTCGTCAAATTGGCGAAATTCAGACAACTGCGAAAATGAATGAATGGCAGTTTTGATTGAAATATAATTTTCTGAGTTTACATAAACAAGAACTTTATTAGTAGTATAGGTTTAAGCACTTTTTAATACATACATACATAGCATCACGCCTGTAATCCCCGAAGGGTTAGGCAGAGGTGTAAGTATCTAATAGTCACCCACATTTCGCCAGTTATGTTTAAGTCCCATGTAAAGGGGGGGGGCGAGCCTATTGCCATCAACCGGAGACAAATTCAGGCTCCGTGGCTGCTACTGAGAAATTCCTGATTCAAAAACCCAATTACACTAAGCCCGACCTGGGAATTGAACTTAGGACCTCATGCTCAGCAGTTGCAACAAGGCGCTTTTTAATGATCCTACAAAATCTGCATCTATGTGGTTTTATGAGAGTTTCTTGTAAATACACCCAGTAAATTACAAACCGATCTGCAATTAAAAAACCCTGAAAGAAAACGAACTGCTAATAGTTCCACAAATTGTAAAAATAAAGCAAGGGAAATGGGTGCTTATAGACCTGGTTTACAGTCTCGTTTATAGTGTAGTTTTAAATACCAAGCGGTTTATTGTTTACGTAGTACCACGTTGTAACAACATATTGCGTGTCGGGCTGTTGGTGTGCCTACTTTATTGGTTCAGAGATAATTGCTTGGTCTAGTTACCTTATAATGTTTTCATTGTGTTTGATATTATTGTCAACACACTAGTCAAAATACGGATAATTTTAAGTGGTATTTTGCACCTTAAATTATTTTTTTTAATTTGTTTAATTAAGTAAACTAACTAAATACATTATTAGTGTTGCCATACAACGTGGCAACGCTGCCAGTCTCTTGGGCACATTACCCGCTGACAGCGTTGAGGAGGAGTTTTTTGATGCCCTTCTATAGTTTGGTGTTAGTTTATTTAGTTTAGGTTATTTAATAGTTTTTAAATTGAAATTGTATTCTGTAGAGGTTTCGTCATCATTATAGCCCAGAACCACCTACCCCTGGGTGATGAGCTCCTCATTTCTTCTGCCAATTCTGCCATGATTCTCAGTTCTGTGCGATATAGTCAGATCAACGCGCTTTTGGATAGCTGTTTACGTTCTTTCTCTCTGCACTAAAAAAAAAAACATTTAAACTCAAAAATATTAAAAAAAAAATTGTGCGCCGCTATCAGGAGCAGGGTTCAAGCTACCGGGGCTCCAGAGACAGGACCTCCGCACAATACGTGCCGTATAGAGGAGTACTGCCTTCTGAATCAGGCCCATTACATTACATTCTTCATTATTAATTTGTTAGGGTATCTTATTAACCAGTTACTGGATTGTAGAGGTCAGATTGATAGATGTGCCATATAAATTACTGCAAGCTGTTCCCGGTTAGACGGGTAGGCGACCCCGACAAGGCAGTAGATGAAAATAAAACAGTCACTCTATACGTGGAAATCGATGACTGTCAAAAAGATTTTAGTGCTTTATTATCTATGCAAGCAGTATCATGAATCGTAAAGATAGCTCTTACTGAAACGTTAAACGCTCTAAAAAATAAATGTATTTTAAATCTATTTGCGCGTGAGATGCGATTTTAATTTAATGCGACGGAACTACAGGTTGATTCAAATAATACTGCTGTTATAAATCAACAAAATCGTCTTTTTACTTTCATATTATAGTATAAGATTGTAAGGTTTTATGTGCAAGTAACGATTTGTAAAATCAAACGTGCCTTTAAAGATCAGAACAACTATTCGAATCTAACGTACACGTTGTAGATTCAAAAGGCTTTAAAGTTGCATAAAAAGTGCCTTTAAATGTGCATGAAGAGCATAACCAGCTTATAGTATTCCCACTGCTGGGACTCAGGCCTCCTTTCTGTGAGAGGGAATGGACTATGATCCACTGACGGGCCCAGTGCTGCTTGGTAGATGGCTGTCCCCCAAATAGGTCGTTCTATGCCAGTTTCCTCTCGATGTTTTCCTTCACCGTTTTGTACGCAGTGTAGTGGTGATGAAATAAATTACCTACACATAGTAATGCGCCTACCTACCTACCAAGCGCATGAAGCACCTTCATGATATTAAATGCAATACATAGCTCGCTTCCATTGCGTTTTTACGCCATAATTAAACCTGTCAAGAACAATCTCTCTGAAACTGTGCCCACATGTCCGTGTTTCCGACTTCACTTTGAAGTATGTCGCGGTTTCACCAGTGTAAAGTTAAATTCGAAAATATTTCAACGGTAAAATAAAAAGTTTAATTATTTTTCAATTAGATGTTTGTTTAAATCTGTGTTGGTATGTGTAATAAAAACTATAAGATATTTTGAATAGGAAACAAAGATTCACTTTCAAACAATTTATAGAAGCAATTCTGTACTTAGTAAAATGAGGCCCTAGCACGAGCACGTGTAAAAATACTCGTTTTAAATATATTTTCATAAATTTTATAAGGGTACCAGAAGACGGGCGTCGTCGCCTAGGAAGGTCTAGAAAACGCCGGTGACGGCTTAGAAGCGTTTGTAACAGATTGGCCTGAGAAAGTCGCATAGAGAGAAGAGTGGAAGGCTACGGGGATGCCTTTGCGCAGCAGTGGGACAATATAGGCTAAGGCTTTATTTATATTTAGGATACAGATTGCGCGTGTTTCAAACATTTTAACTAAATTACCAAAAATATGTTTGTGTGTGTATGTATGTTTATTTTTTAAAATCATTACTAATTGTATTTACGATTAAAAAATCAACGTATTGAAGTTTACACCAATAAAATGTTTTCAACCAAAAAACCCACATGAAATCAATAACTCACTCTCTAATACCATGGATATATTACAGAGAAAAAAGGTGCGCGTCATCAAAGGCTAAGAGCACACTGAACGAACTCCTTCATAATAGTAATCTATCTCTGCCAATACTCTCCTTATTAATGGCGTCACAAGACAAACGTATTGGATGTACAATAGAACAAACATCGTGTTGTTTGCGTGCCAAAGCCGTCCAGGTTCTATAAAGCAGGGTGATGTAAACACCGCTTTACAATAACAGTCACTTGTATAGTGCTACTGAATGAGCCATAATTGCTTTTATTTACATTGTTATAGAGCTTTTTTTTGGTTAGAATTCCTCCTGTGTCAAGATAAAGTTTTTGTGCAAAAAAAACAGAAACTAAAGTTTACGTAGTTAAGGCCCGTATTTGAATAGCTCTCTCATTAGTGTAGTTTTGACGTCTCTTGAAAAATGTATGAAATTCAGAGGCGCCATATAGTTATCATACACTTTTAGGTTCTAGAGTGTAGAACACGTTTTGTTTAGCCCCTAGATTTCACGAATTCCGTCATTTGTGTTAATTTAACAAATATTTTAAAGGTGAAAGTTGAGTATCCTCGCTAAGATTACTCAACCGTTTCATTAAAAAAAAAACTAGCTTATGTGGAGTTCGGTAATTGTTCCACGGCATCTAACTACCGGGATAAAAGTATCCTACATGTTAATCCAAGTTATAGCGTGAAAGAGTAACAAACATCCATCCATCCTCATAAATTTTCGCATTTTTAATAGTAGTAAAATAAGATTTCATCAATAACATAAGTATATTCCTTCAATGAGTGCTCGTTTATCCCAAGACGTATCCAGAAACACGAGTCGCACATCGGTGTGAGTCGTGTCTGTCCGGTAATTGATGACACGCAATAATTCATCGTTTGTGTGGAGTCTCACGCTCGCCCAGCGCCAGCGCCCCCTGCCGGCCACGCTCTAATGTTGCCAGCTTATGGAACAAACATAGCAGAGTCCAGACACTCTTGTTCAAGAAAGAGACACGACAACACATATCTTTTTATTTAGAACAAAATAACTTCTGCTTTCTTTTTCCTTCGGATTGATGCGGTCTAATGATCTGGATTTATCGCGACTACGTTCACACGTTCGCTCATAGCTAGTTACAAAGTTCGCTTGTAGTATGTCTTGTCGCTTTCAGCGCTATATTACAATGATACTGAAAAAATAGGATTTTTTTGCTGTTTACATTTTACCGATTTGATCTTTACATTTTTTCCATGAACGAATTTTGAACTTTAAATGTAATTAACTTAAACCTGAAATAATCCGACATTTCGTTTACTTTTCTCACAGTCTGATGAATTCTGAATTAAACGTCAAACACACAATTTTTATTCCGATTTAGGCCTATTGACTCAGCAGAATTTGCTCGAAACGAAAAAAAATGTTTTAATAACGAAGTGTATTTGGCGAGTACTCGTGTTAACTATTGGGTAGAACTGTCAAGTGGTTTAGTGAATTATCAATATCGTAGTAATCCATTAGGGTGCCAGGTAGATGGGTTTGCAGCGTTTAGTCGGAGTAAGGGCGTGTATTGGACAGTGTAAACAGTCCATTATTGCTCGGTGAACGTGGCGTGCTGTTGACATTTCAACTACAGTATGCTGCTACCTTGTCGAGCTATTGCACTTCATTGCATACCTACAGTTGCTGACAATATACATGCTGGGTGTATATGTACACATGCATAAACACGGTTACAAACGCTGCTGTGATGGAGAGTTTGTTATTGTATCTGGATTGGTTTACACGAAACATGATTATGGTCGTGGCAGCACGTCATGGCAATGTACCCCTTTTTACGAGGCTTTGTCGTTAAAACTACTGAAAAGCCTGTCAATTTTCTACTAGTGTCAGTATCTACATCAGTCGCGTTAAGGAGTCTGACGAGTTTCTTGTACTAATTACAAGTTATCATGATCTGATAATTAGTAACTGAGCTACATTGTAGATTAAGTCAGACGTAACTCTTACGCTCAATAAAAAAAAGACAGGCACAATACGGGTCGTTCGTTTTATAAAAAAATGGCTCTTTATCAAAAATACTTTATACGATATGAAGGTTTATTTATGAATATGAAGATTTCGGGTTTGATATTATAATTCATGATTTCAAGCGTTGAAACTGAAACGTGGCTTTATTATTCTTGAATAAAACAGCAAAGGGTAGGTACCGAAAATAGACAACTAGATTTATGAAACCTAGTAAATTCTATTGTTAGCTTAGGCTGACAAATTCATTGAAATTGTCTTTGTTCTATTACTTTCTGTAAATACTTATTTGAAACAAAAGGGAGGGTTTTACAGCAAATAGAGAGCTGGTTAATTAAGGAGTGGCGGAGTCAGCTCAGTTATTTACTTATGCAGGTTCACATAAAGAAACAATTTAGTACCGCAGCCGACACGCCTCGAAACACGCAAAAAACTTAAGAAGAAAGTTTTTTAATTAAAACTTGAGGTGGTCACGTATTTTTTCTGTATCTACAAAATCTTCAAACTACTCGGCGTTTATAAAGTTTTCAGATTGTAATCTATGGCAGGTACTGTAAATGGAAAATAAGACAAAATGTTTCAGAGCTTGGTGTTGCCAGTTTCTTATTCCACTTGTTCCCTTTCAGCGTGTTGAAAGTCAACGGATTTTCCGCGCCATGAATTTTATTTCGGCTGCTTGGCCAGTGCACAAGTCTTCTTGTGCCTAAATAAAATTATAAACCTCAAATCTTTCTCTGTTCCTGACTTGTATGAGCATCGTAATGAAATAAAGAATTCACTGTAAACCAAACCTTTTTAATTCGGTTGATAGTGTTGCTCCAGATTTCACGTCACATCTCCTCGGTGTTATATCAAATTTAAAAAAAAACACCTCGCGTACCTAGAAGCTCTCACTGCTCTCATGACCTACATTTTAAACTCGTGTAACATTTTCATTTTGAATAATTCCGCGTATGTCTAAAAAATTGCGTTTAAAACTCACTATTTCACTGTCCTTTATAGAAGATATATTTTTCAGGTAAAGCGAACGTGAAAAAAACATACAAAATTGAACGGACCGACAATTAAATAAAAAAACCCTCTCACTTTTTCCAAACGCACAAATCGCTGGTAAATTTTTAGATGTAACTTCAGAGTACGAACAGTCAGGAGCACCAATATGTACACACTTTCCAATATTTTAAAGCAATTTTCGCGACATAAAACGATTGTAACTTCGAGACAGGACGTTTTTCATAACAATATGAGTTCCAAAATACTATGTTCGTAGAAAAACACTTTTAAAAGTAGTTAAGTGTTTACATATTGGTGCTCGTGATTGTAGACACGGCGAAACATCAAGCTATACATTTTCAGTATAACATTGCCTCGCTACGTATAGATTTCCAATACAATGAGAGATCCGCATAAAGTGGTTTTGTATAGCTTGATTGGTCGCCGTGCGTACTATAATCGTACAAGAAAACTATCGCATGTTTGGCAATTAAAACATTTTACGTACACACTTCTAACTTTCAGGCACTTGAAACTGATCGTAAAATTTTAGTATATTTTTTCTACGAAATTCAAGTGCACGTGCAACGTAAGGTGGGCAGTTATTCCACATTTGTTTCTGGTATAGCACTTTGTATGATTATTTTTAAATAAATACCATTTAGTTCGATTTTGTAGGATCGGTTCGTTTGAGTTGTTTCCAAATCAGGTCGTGATACGACTTATCATCGGCCTATCCTTTTCCCAACTGTATTGGGGTCGGCTGCCTGTCCAACCGGATGCAGCTGAATACCAGTATTTTTCATGGAGTGACTGCCTATCTGACCTCCACAATATTTAAATAAATTAAATGAGATAATATATTTTCTTATATAACATTTAGTATATGCGAAACCTGATACACGTATCTAGTATTTTTATGTAAATAATCTATGTACAAAATTTCAAAACTGTATCCTGAAAAATCACAAAGTTATAAGCTTGTTCTGTTATCTAGTTGTCCGCACAAAATCTGGTCACCACGCAGCGCGCGCCTCCAGCGTCGTCTTGAGCGCATTGATAATAATAATTTGGCAGTAGGTACCTAAATTATTGCGATAGGTGCTTAAAGTCGCTCGGTGTCCAACTTTTAACTTTTTTAAATATTTTTGGGAAAAAATATAACATGGTTTAAAAATTATTGGAATCGATTCAGTTACTTATTCTGAACAAACTATATTCAGGTTTCGCATATACTAAAAATAATGTTGTATACCTAAATCCAATCTATCTTACCTTATACATATCACTTTTGCTAGATTTTTAAAAAGCTAGCGAGAGTCGAAATATTATGAGAAGTAATGTCCCCCCTCTCCCCTCTAGCTCAGAGGTCGAGGTATCTTATTAAGGTTCAACGATTACATACTACATTGAAATTTATTGAACATGCGACAATTTATTCATTCTCTAACCCTCAAGCAGTCACGTTATATGTTATAACATTTTAGAGCCTCGTCGACCAGGTCGTAAGTTTTCAGGCAACCTGCGACCTTTGCTCGTAATATGGCTGGTTTATGACTTCTCGGATATCGTCGACTTACTTTCTTAAAGCTTAGGGGTACAAGTTAGTAATAACCCCATTTGCTTGACACATTTTCTAACACAATCCCAACGATTTTGATGGCATTTTGCATTTTTCAAAAATTCGTTTGCTTGAAAATGTAATTATTGCAATAAATACTGTTGAATTGTCAAAATAAAAGACATTATTAGTAAAGATAAACAAGTTTAAAAAAACCGGACAAGTGCGAGTTGGACTCGCGCACCGCGGGTTCCGTATAAACTTGCAGGTATTTTGTTATTAAACTACATATTTACGGTTTTCAGATTCTTTCCTTTACATGTGCTGTAAGACACTTATTGCCAAAATTCATGATTCTAGTTCAACGGGAAGTACCCTATTGGTTTTGATTCCCCTGTGAAATCGCAAAATATGCGACATAAACGGTCATATCTTTTGATAGCGTTGACTAACAAGTTTAATTTTTTCACTGCTTCATGGGGTAGCAAACTTGAGTATTTAATATTAATTTCAGCTTGATACCTCCACACGTTTCTGAGAAAAAGGGTCTTGACAGACGGACAACAAAGTGATCCTGTAAGCGTTCCGTTTTTGCCGACTGAGTTACGGAACCCTAAAACCGCATTATAAATGTAGGTATCTGACCTAACGCTTATACAAACAATCAATGGCCGACATGAGCCCTGTATTTGAAAAGCTGGGAGTAGTGGGGGGAACCTATGCCCAGCAGTGGGATGACGCAGGCTGTCAGTAACTACTAAACCTAACTCTTACGTATCCACAAAAAGAACTAGGGTTGCCTTTTTTCTTTAATCGTTTAAAAATGTAGCATGTTATTTTCGTTTCATCGTTTTAATTTTAGTTTACTTAATTCTTAGAAATAACATAATTTTCACCGCAACACCGCGATACTATAAAAGCTCATGACAGTTAAATTAATGATACTTTAAAGGCAACAAGTCTCTGCGTACTTAATTTATTTACCTTCGGTTGACTGATTCTATTGATCACTTTTATGAAGTAGAAAGGCATTCAATAACTTTTCATTCGGTATTTTATGAAGAAACATAGATATTTACCAAGCTATAGGTAATTTAATATTAATTAAGATATAACGTTGTCTGTGTTTTCTTACAAGAATACGTACCAACCTGAAACACGTGTCTAGTATTTTTATGTAAAGAATTTATGTACAAATTTTCAAAACTGTATCATGAAAAATCACAAAGTTATAAGCTTGTTCTGTTACCTGGCTGTCCGCACAAAAACGTGGTCACCGCTCGGCGCGCCCGCGCACTCGCCTCCAACGTCGTCTTGAGCTCATTGATAATAATAATTTGGCAGTAGGTATCTAAATGATTGCGATAGGTACTTAGTGTTGCTCGGTATCCAACTTGTAGCCTTTTTAAAATATTTTTGGGACAAAATATAACATGGATTAAAAATTATTGGAATCTATTCAGTTACTTATTCTAAACAAACTATATTCAGGTTTCGCATATACTAAAAATAATGTTGTATTGTAAGGAAACACGTTATTAACTATCTAATTAGGTTCTGCAGTAGTTTTCTTAGAAATATGTTATTTCCTACATTCTGCGGTGAACGGTACTTCTATTGCTTGGAGCCAAGCAAAAGGAAAAGTTATTGTGTTTGAAAATTGCAATAATCTACAGTTGATCGTAAATAAATTGTTTTTATATTGATAAAACATAAATCTATCTACAAGCAACTATCCAGCCATTTCTGATGTGGAAAAACAATATACAAGTGTGATTAAAATGTGTGAAAGTAAAATGACAATTCAATAATGGTTAAAGCTTCATTTATTTCAGACACAGGCAATAAAATAAACTGGAAAAGCTACCTACAAAGCTTTTTAAAAAACGAACGCATTCCCTCCACAATTAAAACTCCAAAGGGTTGGTTCGACGATCTCGAGGGCAAAGTATAAAAATAGCTTAACTGAAGCTGCTTACCGGCGTGACATGTTCAGTAGCCGTAAACGGGTGCTATCCGGCACTCCAGCATGGCCGCACTTAGAGCGACCGCCTCGGGACTCTTGACATGAATTAAAAATGCACGCTGCATTAGTGTTCCAATGGCGGGCCGCTCCCCACGCTCCCCAGTGCACATGTGAAATGGGACCGGGAAGCTACTCCCGTGTCACGTCGTTCGCTACTCCGGCCCTGCCTTTGATCTATTAATGCTAGCTTGTAACTATTGCGTTTTCGTCTATCAAGTATTTTTTTAATAAATTAGGTGATCCTGACCCACCTACCAGTAACCTGCATTGAGTAAATAACGTATAGTATCACCAGGGGGTTACCATGAGGTCTTAATGCAGTATTGTTTTAATGTCATTCTAGTGTCTGAGCAGAGACCGACCTATACTGACACAGCTATACAGACAGAGCTATACAGGATGTGTAGTGCCATCTCTTTCCCACACTGGAATACGATTAAAATAGTACTGCTTAAAGACGTCATGGTAGGTTTTTTGAATGAGACTCACTGCAGACCAGGAAAGCATGGCACCAAGGGAACGAGGCCCACACTTCACAATGGGTGAAATAAGGTTACCAATGTAAATAAAAATGATGACAAAATAAGAGTATGTCCACGTAAAATGAAGCGCCGGCAATCGCTTGATGAAACTCCTTTATATTTAGCAACATCGCCTAATAAAAGGCTGGCCTCAATCCACTCGTTTCACAAGTAGATTTAGGCTATGTTGATGACGTACATAGCTGGCGGTTTTCCCTAAAGGGACTCAAAAGGTAAATTGTGATTACTTTAATAAACCGTGCTTTATTAGCGTTTTTGAGGCCGAACATGACAGGAAGATCGACTATTTTTATTTTATTATTGCTGCTTATTTTGCAAAATTCTTGTTTAAAGTGTATATTTCAATCAATGTCTAAAGAACTGTACCTACCATAACTACTCAGATAATCAAACTACAAAATACCCGTAATACTGTGAGCCAATGTTAACTATCACTTAAATGATGAAGTGATTATAGAATGGTGCACCCATACAATTTATAGAGCAAATGATCAATCAACAAATGTATCAAACAACAAAACTAATCGAGGCGGAACAAATGAAACATGTTATCAACGTATTAAAACAAACCGTTCATTTTCACGTTCCATTACCAAATTAATAAACAGACACTGCAAACAAAGGACGGATACGGAGGGATATGAAAAACGCTTACAAAGAGCGAAAAAAATTAAGCACCTTACCAGAGGCGCGTGGGTCAACAAAGATAATTTTCCCGCAATAGATTGAAGTAGCGTCGTGGTTAATTACCGTACCTGGGTTCCGGAGATAGAGAACAAAAATCAGCAGAAGCCGCCAGCCACAGATAAGCTCACCATAATAGAGACTTTAAAAGAAATTAGCAGTCGCTCATTAACTGAAACTTTCTGTTGCATTTTATGTGGTCGTGCGGATTAGCGCGGTTCGGGTGACTGACGTAATTGAGCGAGTTTAAAAATGGAAGCCTTTTTTCCATAGACGTAACTTTTGCTTTTTGGTCATGTTTGTTCTGTCTACGGTGAAATTACTAAACGACATCATTTTGCGCACGAAAAAATATTATTTTGAAATGTGTGGTAGAATTTTGTTTGTTGATGTTATAAAACGTTTTGCATTATTTTTTGTCAACGCAAGACGTTCTTAAAGTGTGATCGCAAAAAATCCTGTAGTTAATAATTTTATTTTAATTATGTCATATTTTATTGTAATTATTTGAGCATAGTATATATTCCAATTACATTGTTAGTTCGTGTTCATACCTAAAAGTAGTTAGGTACATTTATATACAAATAGTTAATCACTGAAAATAACTTATTTTAGACTGCTGAAACTTTTGACGCGAACATGGTCACTGACTAAAAACGGACCAAGCAAATGAGTTCCGCTGCATATTTTTAGACCCTTTCATGCCGTGTATTTAGCGGCTGTGTTATTTATTCATAAGTTATTACGTTGCGGCATGATGTATGATGGCTGTGTGATGGACGAGTAATACAGGGTGTGATGCATCATGCATAATCACTTAACAAGTTACGGGACTATCACTGCTGTCGTGTTTTGTGTTCTTTTTTCACAAGTTTCCCTAGTAAAAATATGTATAAAAAAGAAGAATTGGTCGACATTTTGGAAAAAAAAAGATTCTTTTTTGTTATCTCAATTACTTTGTACGTTTATTAAGCCATAGTTCGTGGCACTTTGCAGTATTTCTGAACTTTTCTCGGGTAAGTTACTAATGCACTACCATAAATTCAGGTAATTTTATCATTAATCTATGTAGAAGTTACAAAACTTTCGGTGTCACGACCTAGGTTCACCTTGATCGATTTTCCACATTCATAAACATTTTCATACATTTACATGAGTTGTGACTATTGTTCAAGTTTTCCTGTATATTAAAAATATAACAAATGTTTGCCCTTATCAATCGTCCGGCTTAATTATAAAAGGTTAAAACATTAATTCGGCTATAAAGTTGAATGAAACGAAAATAATAAACAGGAAATGTTTAGTATTTTATGAAAGTACTTAATTAATACTGTTATAAAGTTTTGGAATTACATAAATGAAGAGGGTTATAGAAGCTGAGGTGAAAAATTCTGGGATTTATTTTTCAACCTTTCCCACGAATTGTAAGGATTTATTCTTGTCGAGAGTTGGATGTTTTCAGATGAAATGAAACCTGGAATTCAATCTTTTTATCCGCAGTTTCTTAGTACTATATTTATTAATGGAGTAAAGTGAAGCTTACTGCAGATTAGCAGTAGCTTGCTCTATTTATTTGTACATCAAGTGTTTATTTTCTTAGCAATTAGGTCATTGCGTTCATTTTATTTAAGCAGCTTACTGAATTAAAAAAAAAAGAAAAATATACACAGTGCACACAAAATTAAAGAAAAAAAAAACACCAATATTCGATATGTTTTCCCCTGAATTTTGAAATTTTCGGAACAGGGGCTTTGTTCACAATATTTTATTTTCAAACCAGAAGGGTAACATGAATATTTCAGCAATTCGTTGTTTTGCCTCGCGTAGCACTCCTTTTACAGTTCACAGAAACAAATGTAAGAGCAAACCAATCTTGGAACCGATTCTCACCGTCTAAGCGTCTCCGCGAATGTACACTCTACTTCAGATGACCCGCTTCTTCAAATATATTTCTACTTTTACTTAAATCAAATGCTACGTGTTTGAAACGGGTTTTTAGCTATTAATAGACGTTTATTGGCGGAAAATTATATATTTACGTTCGTATTTTGCTTCCATATAACACCGCTTCATTGGAAATTCGAGCTTTTTTGTACGCAACGTGATCAATAGTGTATAGGAGGAGCTCGTGGCTAAATAATAACAGCCGCTCGGGTCGATCTTTAGGTTAATTCGTGCTTGCCTATGTTGGTCTGTGGATGGGTGACCACCCATTACATACCGAGTTTCCTCCGTGCCTCCCGGGTGTCATTTGTAGATCTTTGACAGTCGTTAGGTAGTCAGTGGCCCATAAAGTCTGACAGCCAGTCTTACCAAGTGTTATCGTATTACCCAGTACTAACTGGGTTCTGGAGGTCAGATAGGCAGTCGCTCCATGTAAAATACCGGTATTCAGATGCATCCGGTTAGACTGGAAGCCGATCCCAACATAGTTGGGAAAAGGCTACACAGATGATGAACGTGATCAATAGTGCGCTCATAATTCTTGTGAAGCAATAATAAGTAGTTGAAGTATATGTGAACGTGTGCATTAAACTGCATCGCGCATTGTGAGAGTAGAAGTCAGTCGGAGTGACCGCTGGCCGCGCCCGACGCCCGACCAATTTAAATTTATTCGTGCCTCTTCTGCCGCATCGTTAAAGTCAAGGGCGTGCTTAGTGCCAGAACCCATTAACTTAATATATGGGTATGAGCAATCAGCTTTTTGTTATGTTCCCCAGTCAAACGTTACTCCTTCTCATTCGTAATTGCTAAATGGCTCGTATTACACAAGTCGTTACTGTCAATGGGAGGACGCTGTAATCAGTGTTATTTAACTTAGTATAATAATGAAAGTATTTGCTTCCAAATGAGATATTAATAAATAAAGAACAAACATAAATTGTGACTCACTGAAAGTTGAGTTATCAGAGTATTCATATTTGGATTTTTAACGTGTATGTAGTCGTCAATTAGAGCATTTGTTTATTTTAAACATGAATGTAAATAAGAACATTGTCCGGTGATATTTGCGTCGGGTTGATTGCCTCCACCCGACTGAGCTCACCATACATATATCTATTTTCCAGCATATGTAAATTTTCAACAAGCCTTTTCGATTCGTCGGACGCGTCCAATTCGCTAGTGAAATGGAACTGAAATTGGAAAAATCGCCGTGAGCCATGTATGAAGTTTTCTGTACTGATGAAATAATACCATTATGGTCCCGAAAGTATTAATTTATGGACTTCGATAAGTTTTCTTTTTTTCGTTCTATACGATCTATGAAAGTACTAATTCTTTACACGGTAGTGGGTATAAAATACAAAAATAATACTTCATAAAAACCGTCCCACAATAAACTGAATTTATGAAACTGGTTTTGATTTAAAAAAGAAAATGCATCGTGTAATACTGTTGGTAGGTAGGTTGTTATTTTTCGCAGGTGAAAAAGCTCATTTGCAAGTAAAACTTAAGCTATCATAAACATGCTATTCTCGGAAGGAGACACCAACGCAGCTTAGTTATAATTGCCCTTTCTTTGTGCAAGTTATTTTGGACACAGTCGTTAAAATTTCTTTAAAATTTTATCATGAGGAGTTTTCATTTTGAACTTTAAAGTAATTGGTAGTTTATTTAGGTATTTTAGAGAACGGTAATGGAAAAATGGGAATTTGAATTGATTTATATTTTCTCTGAAATCAAAGTCCTTTGTATTTTAGCTGTGATACATTTAACTGTTCTTAAAACAAAACTATAGTGGGCAAACGGCAAGTTATGACATAAGAAATGGACACTTCAAGAATCGAAATATGCCTCAAAATTATGAATTTCATAGATTCCTCAGAAAATCTAATTACAATCAGACTTTTTGTTAAAACTTCCAGACCCAGGGGCATTAATAATGTTACAAGGAAAGAAATTGTATCCTTTTAATCTTGTTGTACCATATTATCCTTCATACCTACCCTTGTTAACAACATACACTCAAGTTTATTTATTAAAATTAATTACAAGGATACTTCAGCAAAAAGAATGTTCATTTTAAAGCATTTTGTTAGGAGGTACAGCGGGTAGGTATTCCTGGTATTTGCAATGTCTGCCTTATAATGAAACGGTACCTAGGACATGGGTGCTTCAGACAGACTGTCGCGAGCTAAAGTAAACTTATATTGGCTCTGCTTCATTGTAATGCTTAGAAAATAGAACCATTTTAAGAAAATATAGCTCTAGAAATGTTCTCATTTGGTTCATTCAGAATTTTCCAGTGATATTTTTATATGGAGGCACCATATAAAAATATCACTGTGTGTAACTATGAACTCGTGCAAATGTCAGAAAATGCTCGACTGAAAAAAATACTTCGAAGCAAGAAAATTCGTTGAAATCTTGACGATAACAAAATAGGTGATTGTTGTATGTATAAACTCTCGTTTGGAATAACTTGAGAAGAAAACACTTACGTATCTTTTCAAGTTAAGATCAAGAATTTGATCTTCAAAATTTACAGTAGAATAATTTACTGCACGTTCACTAGAGCAGGTGCTGCTACTGTTAATCCCAATTAGCCTTCTATGAGAAAATCCCTCACCTGGCGAATATTAACTCGTACGTGTTTCTGGTTATATAAACAAAATATTGACTCCAGAATACACGAGTTTGTATGCATTAGGTAAACCGTGGCTACGTAACGGGTAGTTCGTGGTTTTAAATCCTAATACTATTGGACTGATGTTAGTTAGTTCTGTTTAACTTAGCTTAAATAGTAAACAAACTATTATACTTCGGTAAAGTATCTTGTTATTGTTATGTAAACAAATCACCGTAAAGTTTAACTGGTTATACAGTAACTAGCACAAAATAAACTGTTTTGATCGACTAACTTTCGAAATGCCCATGAGCAATTGCAAAAACTTTTGAATGTAAAATTACATGTTTGTCAAAACTTTGAATATAATTCTAGATTTTTTTGTGGAACATTATGGATTTGATTGAAAATTTACCATATTTTAACTGAGCAATGACTAACCTGATGCATGCTTGTAGATCTCAACTATCATTTTTTTCATAACAATGGGTACATAAATCTGTGGCTGTGCCTATTTTGGTACCCGCTGTTAAATCTGTTAGCATTCTGTTGACTAAGAAAATAAACGAATTCGAATAATCTTCATAATTTTCAAATATGAGAGATGATATTTTTCTAGAATATACTTAATATTCTAGAAAAAATATCATCACTCATTTAAAAAAAAAAAAATACGATAGCAACACTACCATTGTTTTAGGCTATTTGTGTTTCGTTAGTTTGACTGCATAGTTTATGGTTATTGGTAAATGAAATAGAAACAGTTTCGACCTACATATCTGCTTGTTTAATTTAGTAGATTGCACCCATTCCTCTTCTCTCACCTTTATTTGATGGAAATGTTTTTTTGTGTCCATCCGGGGCATCCATATTTGTTGCTTAACCACAGAGGTTGAGCTACAAATATGCATGCCCTCAAATACTTGCATTTGTTCTCTGTATCAAGTAAGGCCTATTGACGAAAGCCCCCTTTTTGTATGACTTCAATAAGCGATTGAGGTCTAAAAATTTGAAATATCTGCCGTCAAATAAGTAGGAACTGCATTGATTTATCAACTGCAATTAGAGACAACGGCCTCGTCAAGTGACAGTCATTTTCAAAGCGTATTCTATTTCTAAAAACGAATTTGAACAGGATTGTGAAAAATGAACGGGCTTGACATAAGTTACCGATGCTTATGTCAAACCCATACATTTATAACATGCTTTTATTAGCTTCACCTGTAACTAACTTTATAATCTTTATCTTTATAATCTTTGAATGACAATGCATGGTTAGCTAAGTGACGTCATTCTAAATCCAATATGGCGGACTCCCAAAGGTGTGCGGACTAGTTAGTTTTTATGCAATCTCATGTGGGTATCAAATGAATGAAGTTTTTTTAATAATAATATTTTATTTACTTTTCCATTGTCGTTTTAGCTGATAAAATGCCATTTTGTCTGGGCCCTTAGGATACCGTACCAGCCTAGTAGTCCATGTACACCCGGCCTAACTTTTAATATGAAAATTCCATAAACATCAATTGGATTAGCTCGGTGTGACGCGAAAGGCTGCGGGCACTGAAATGCAACACAAAGCGAAATGAATGCAAACCAACAATGTCACTGTGAATGGTGTTATGATCAGAGTTTCAGATACTCCCGAGCTAGGTAACTATTGTTTTGCATGAGTTCATTAACAGCAGCTAGGTAGGTTTATGCGGAGGAGCTCATGTCAAAATAATAACAGCCGCTCGGATCGATCTTTAGGTTAAGCCGTGCTTGCTTAGGTTGATCTGTGGTTGGGTGACCACCCATGACATACCGAGTTTCCTCCGTGCCGCGGAAAGCACGTAAAGCCGTTGGTCCCGGCTGTCTTTACAGGGAGTCAGTGGCTCAAAAAGTATGACCACCAGTCTTACCAAGGGGTATCGTAGTACCTAGCTCTAACTGGGTTGTGGAGGTCAGATGATGAGGTAGGTTTATGTGATATATGAATCTGAATATAAAATACTAACCTGTTTTTTTCCGAAAGGTTAGGCAGAGATGTACTAAACTACTACAGAACACGACCACATTTCGCCATATTATAGTTTTAAAGCTCTGTCATTATACTACCCAGGGATCTTAACTCTGTGTGGTTAGTACTTAACCGAAGACTAAGTAAATATTTTTAGGAGAAACGTTGTTCTTTTATGCGGTTCTAATTTCTGGTCTTCATTGGAATCTTAGTTCACCAAGATTTATTGTACTGTGTTTTTCTTTATCGTGTGGTTAGTGCCTAACCTGGTGTCAAAGTTTCGGGCCTCTGACTGCCCACTGGCTTTACATGCCGTCAAGAAATATCTCTCAGGCATGCTGGTTTCCTCACAATGTTTTCCTTTACTGAAGCAAGTGATAATTGTACAATACGCACATGAATCCGGAAAATCAGAGCTGCGTGCCTTGGGTTTGAACTTGAGACCAATGACTTGGCCGTGCGACGGTCACGCCATTAGGCTACCACTGCTATATTGATTGTATTGGGTGATATAGCATATTTGAGGTAAAGGATAAACTTAGGTACAGAGAACGTGTCTGGCTCATTGAAGCGAGGTTCCAACGGAAACTAGGTACATAAATCTGGTAGGGTCAATGTCTTTCATCACAGCGTCCTACTACAGCAATTTTTATAAAATCGGTGTCATTCATTAATTTCTTTATTTTTAAAATAAAGAAATGAACGAATGGAACATAGGTACATTTACATTATAAGGTCTTATTTTGTAATACATTGAGGGCGCTTTGTTTTGCCTCTAGGGCGTACAAAGTATTAATACGTAAGTAATATAATTAAAACAAGAAATTAATATAGATATATGAACCGCAAATGAACAAGTAAATAAATTAGATCATCTATCATGTAATGAGAAAGAATAAAATAATGAATAAAAAATGTCCGCAGTTATTGTAATAAAAGGAAAATTGTCAGCACTTACTTATTTATAGAATATCAAAGAAATTGAATGATGTCATAAATTAAAATTAAATGTCACTAAGGAATATCAATAAATGTTACTCATGAAATGTCAGAAATTTTATAATAGCATGTCATTCAAATATTCGGTGATTGAATAATAGCATTTTCCTAGCAATTTTTCAAATGTGCTCATTCTTAATGCTATTAGCAATTTTATTGTATATAATCGGACCCATGCCTAAAATACTTCTCCTTACTAGTGCTGTTTTGTATTTATTTCTACACAACATGGTTTTGTATTGGGATCTAAGTTGAGTGGTTCGTTTTCTAGTATCTACTTTCGCAGGAAACAAATTCAAGTTACTTTTGACATACACTGCTACTTCAAGTATATACAACATTATTTTTAGTATATGCGAAACCTGAATATAGTTTGTTCAGAATAAGTAACTGAATCGATTCCAATAATTTTTAAACCTTGTTATATTTTTACCCAAAAATATTTAAAAAAGTTAAAAGTTGGACACCGAGCGACTTTAAGTACCTATCGCAATAATTTGGATACCTACTGCCAAATTATTATTATCAATGAGCTCTAGGCGACGCTGGAGGCGCGCGCTACGTGGTGACCACGATTTTGTGCGGACAACTAGGTAACAGAACCAGCTTATAACTTTGTGATTTTTCATGATACAGTTTTGAAATTTTGTACATAGATTCTTTACATAAAAATTAGTATTTTTAGTACACGTGTATCAGGTTTCGCATATACTAAAACTAATGTTGTATAGGCATGGGAAAGTCAAGACTTTTAATGATTTGAAGACAGGCTCACAGCTATCAGTAGTTTTTAGGCCTGCCTTACATCGTATACATCTTTTTTGAGTCTAAATTTCTCTTAGCTCTAAGTTTCTCCATCAGCACAGTTGCCCCAAAAAATTATGCCAAAACTCAGTACTGCGGAAACAATGCCATGGTGTGCTATAAGTACTGTTTGTATATTAACTTTCTTTGCCAGTATGAAAAGAGCATAAGCAGATTTGCTTAGCCGCACACATATGTCGTCTGCCTGCATTTGCCACGTTAGTTGGCTGTCAACTAGAATGCCAAGAAATCTTGCTACTTTTACTTCTTCTACACTTTGTCCGTTAAATGACACATTTAAATGGTTGGGTTTTAGCCTTTGGTAGAAATGGAATAACTTGGTTTTTTGTATATTAATAAAGTTAAGTTATTTCTGTCAAGCCCATCAATTATTTTTTAGGGGTGTTATTTACATCTTCTTCATATGTCAGATTATTGGAACATTTAATTATTGCTGTACTGTCATCATCGAAGAGGGTCATCGGATGCTTTATTTTTTTGTTGTTGCAGGTCATTGATATCATCATCATCATCATTTCATCCGAAAGACGTCCACTGCTGGACATAGGCCTCCCCCAAAGGGGGCATTTTGCCATAATCGCCACGCTTGGCAGGCGGGTTGGCGATCGCAGTTCAGTTGTTAAAAAAAGCACAGAGAACGCTGCTGCCTATTCTGCATTCTGCTTTTTTTGAAGGTCATTAATATATATAAGAAATAATGGTGGCCCAAGCACACTGCCCTGTGGTACCCCATAGTAAAGTTTCCTACAGTTTGATAAGTATTTTACTTTCCGTTTTGTATTTAAATTGACTCTAGTTATTTCTGTATATTGATTGCGGTCACTTAAATAAGATTTTAACAGTTCCAAAACATTACTCCCTCATTGTACCTCAGTCTGTAAATAAAATAATATCGTCAATGAAATGTTTATCCAATTCTCATACAGTTATTGAGAAAATAACAGCACAGAGTTTCCTTGGAAGTGAAACAAAGAACAGTGTTTATGTTTATTTCATCTCGCATTACTACAATAATCAATTCAAACTAACTTTATAATGTTGCTCTCACATTTATATCATTTATGACCGATTGTTAATCATATTCGGAGTCGCGGGTGGTCGGTGTTTCACAGTATAAGGAGTATCCACTGTAATCTGACAGACGGAGAAACGAGGAACTAAAAGTTTAAAGTACTGATTTTGACACTTGCATTGCAGCTAGCGCCAACACAGACTATCAACATACACTGGTCGCCCTGTAATTAATTTGACGTTCATGAGTGCTATATTGTTTGTCGTACATTATAAATTATACAACATATGTATTTATTATGGATTGAAATAATCCTTTATGTGTCATTACATTTTGTTTGGCCTTTGTGAAACGTTTCGTGAATGTTGAGCTGGTTTTTTGACAAATCTGTTTGCGTATATGTTGCGACTTTTGGCTTTGTGTCAATTTATACCTACCTAATGCTGGGAAGTTGATTGGTTATGGTGAAACTTTTTCTTTTTTCTTTTTTGAGGTCATTCGTGTAGCCAACTGTCAAGAGAACCTACAATTTAGTAGAGGCGCACTGTTTTGAGGAATGTTATTGAACAATCGAGAAATTTTATTGAAAAAGAAATTGGTGCGTTAGTTTACACCATCGACATTCATGTATAGAGAGAGCTTGGCTCAAATCGGAACATTCGCCGCCATTTTTCTTGATACGATTTCACAAATTCACAAAACTAATTTTTACCAGCAACGTCGCCTTATCGAAGTAATTCAAGCGCCAAAAAACCTTGTACCACTATATATAACTTGCGGTCAATGCTTATCTTTGCAGGTGAAGAGTTGTGTTGCAAACAAGTGATGTACGCTCGTCGCTCAGTCATCTGAAAGCACACGCGTCACCGAGAACACGGTAAAGGCCACGCCACTGAAGCTACATCTGCACTTCACATGTCAATAATCAACCTGTTTACTTTTGAAAATAGAAAAACATAGGAAAGTTGCTGGACGAGTTGTAGTTACTAAACGGATAGATAAAGTGTGTAAATAGGCCCTTAACATAGCCGAAAGGCACTTGTTCTCCCCGTCTTTGTGATCATTTTTTGTTCTACCTGGGAACCATCTAGTTACGAAGATATTGGGGGCCAAAGTTCCAACTTTTTCACAAGTTTTTTTTTAAATACTTGTTTTTAAAGCAAGATTTGTACTTTAAACACCTCCACGACCCCCGTACTATTCAATCCATCCATCAGCACAATACTTTGAGTGCTTTCTATCGAGTGCTACCTTAAAACGTGATTTTTCACCCCAAAAAAACAGTCGTTTCCCAGCAATAATTTTAGCGTAAAGTTACTTAGTTTGATGTACAGAATGCTTGGTTGACGGCTATGTGAAGGGTCTGTTTACACCCTGTATAGTAAAGAAAAAAAAAAGAGAGAAATGAAAAAAAAGAAAGAGAAAAAAGAAAGAAAGAAAAAGGAAAAACAGAGAGAGTTTCTTTGAAATTGAAAATTGGTACGATAGTTTGTTCCTTTGTGTTTTCTTAACTAAACCTTACCACCTTACCTAGATCAGCATTTCATAATCTTGTCCGATAAACTGCATTTGATTTCCTAAATCATCTTGTAAGTCAAACATGATCTTTACTATATTCAGGAAGAACACACAAAACTGAAAGCATAAAACACGAAACGGACATTCTCAACTTACTTTTACAACCGACCTCTTTCATCACATTTTTAACAAATACGAGTACATTTATTCATCAAAAGAGAATTCCAATATGTTGTGAGCTTCAGTATAAATTTATAACCGGGTAAAAGGTTAAAAAGGCAATGGCTATGACATGACAGGCCTAATATATTGCATGGCCGGTGTATCCGGCGGCCACGTGGGCGGCGCGCACGCCGATTCCTTCACGGCTTATTAGCGCGGGAAATTAGTGCGGGGACAAACCACCCAGTGTTGGGACACAGAAAATAGATTTCTGATTAATGACTGATATTAATCTGGTTGAAAGTGTGTTCAGTTGAGTCTGTAAGTGTATTTAATGGTGTGTGTTCGCGGTTTAGACTTTTGTAATTATCTTGTGGTGTCGAGATTTTCTTGTCTGATTAGATGATGAGAACAGAGCTGATGTTAAGATTTTGTTGTCTGATTAGATGATGAGAACAAAGCTTTAATGATACCATATTTTTATTTGCCTCATTAGGACTTAATACACATAGCTTTACAATTTAAGAGTTCGAAAAGTGCCTGAAATATTATTGGACTGAAATTGCACTTCGTAGGTATAAATAACCTGTACCTACAGACCTATAAAAGTTAAAGTTCCTTAACCATCTACCTACCTGGCACTACTAACGTAAAAGTAAGACAAAAGTTCCTAAGACAAGCAAACCGTGAAGTCAAAGACACTGGCACTATAATTTAGACGGTAGCTGATACAAACGGGGTCGGGTGCAAGGCTTGTTAATTTTACGTCTTGCTGGGAACTGACACATGACCCGACGACCCGCGCCAAGAGATTTCGTCTCACATATTTCTTTATTTCTTTGGAAATGTACGAAACTTTACTTTTCGAAGATCGACTTCAGAAAGAATTGGTAGGTCAATGGGAAATTCAACAATTATATTATCAGTTACTCAACACTTGATTTCGAATCCTATTGAAAGCGAGGCCAAATGGCACATTAAAACATTCGCTCATGCTGTGCCTAAAATATGAATGATGATTACACAATTAGTGTGTCAACCGCTGATGTCTCTTTTGAAATATCATGTACACACGGCGACACATGAAGTTGTACATTTCCAGTATAACTTGGTCTCGCTTTGTATAGATTTCCTATATAATGAGAGATTCGCATAAACTGGTTTTGTACAGCTTGATTGGCCGCCGTGCGTACCTATAGCGTTTCTGTTTTTCTTTGGAAATAAAGCAGTCACAGCTCTTGGATCAAATTTATAGCAGCTATTGTAATATTATTACTCTGGTTTCAATGTAAATTCTGCTCAACAAAGTCAGTTTCGCTGAATTCGGTAGTCCAATATCCCATTCTAAGACGTATCTGGCTTTTTGTTCTAAATAACAACGGATTTCCTCAGAAATACGAATGTTTGGGACCCCTAGGGCTCCAAAGTTTCAAGCCCCGAATGGCTGTTACACACAGTCGTTTGTTTACCGGCTCTCCGTGGCCGGTAATACCGGCGCCGGAGACCGGAGCTCACAGATGTTGCACGTTCTGCCGAAGATTCCTGCCACATTCTACCCTACAGAGATGTTTGGAACACGTGATAGCGCAATCTCATAACACGGCCGCAACAAACTTGCTCACACGATTGTTGCATACGAAAATGATACCTATGGTGTGCGTACTAGCACATAACAGCGGTATTATAAAAGTTTTCACGGAGCACAGGTTGTCACATAGGGGAGGATATTGCTGCGGGAATATAGTTCTTATTGTTACCGCGATAGAGTGTTTTGATTAAGGGTTTGTGCTTGGCAAAGAGAAGAGCAATATTGGTGTAGGTGTAACAGCCGCCGGCACTATTATGGGGGGTCAATAGCTGTATCCGTCGACGATCGATGCCGGAAGCCGCTCGCCAGTACCTACCGGAAGTAGCGATGCCTGTCGATGGCGAATTTATTTTTTGACAGACAACGGGGGAGAAAGGTTTGTCGTGTACCGCTCGATTGAACTTAAACAATTTTGCGAAATGCATTTATGCTTTACTCCTTTTTATTGGTTGATTGAATTATTTCTGCACGAACGCCTTACGCCGAAGAAAATTCTGTGGTGTTGTTTGTGTTTGATGTTGAGGGGGAAACGCCTTGGTACTTGCCTAGAGCTTATTGGCTTTTATAAGCCTCGACGAGCAGCATAATGCATAATAATCTGCAAAAGTAACTAGAAAATCATAGCTGAATCAAAAGTTTGATAAAATATTTTGATTGATGTCTCTTAGCAACAGCGAGTGATTAATATTCGTGTAACGTTTCCATTTGAACTTAATATTTGCTAACCTAATATTATCTATGAAAATTATATTAGCAATCTATCTTAACATTAAACAAATGAATGCTACGAAAATTCAATTTTTCCTAAGAAAGTAAATAAGATTTATAATAACGAAGAGACCTTCCATAAATTAATGAAATATGACGTCGTTTATTAATTTTCTAGTCTATAAGACTACAATGAAGGTTTTTTGTAATAATATTGTTGTCCAGATTGTCTGAATTCCCATTTCGAGTTGTAATTAGGTTTTCAGCTGCTAACATGTTGGGGATCGAATTAGTAAGTTGTTTAAGCCGAGTATAATGTACACGGGTTCTATTTTTAACACGACTCGTGGAACTATCACTCGTGGACATTCGCAAATGTTATTTGCAAGTGTTCGTTCGGGTACATTTTCCTGAAACTGAAACGCGGACAGCGTAAGTTTGTACTATATAAACGAATCGTATGTGGGCAATTCAAGTATAAATGGCAAAAAGTCTAACTTTTGGTCAGCCAAAAAGACTTACTTTTGCTCAGCCAAAGAGTCTTTCTTTTGGTCAGCCAAAAAGCCTAACTTTTGGTCAGCCAAAAAGTCTTAATTTTGGTCAGCCAAAGAGTCTTACTTTTGGTCAGTCAAAAAGTTTTACGTTTGGTCAGTCAAAAAGTTTTATTTTTGGACAGCCAAAAAGTCTTACTTTTGGTTAGCCAAAAAGTCACGATCCCTCTTGATTTAAACATAAGATTCAATAATGCTCTCTTTAGGTCAGGATGTTACTTATTTGCACAGGCACAATCGTGCGTCTCCATTAGCCGTGTTTTCTTAGCACTGAGCAGCCGACTAAACCAACATGGATACTTATGTCGCACTTACTAACACCTAAATACTTTGATTTTATTTTGTACTTGTTTGGAATCGGTGTTAGTGCTGGTTTAGTTGACTTTAGTATATGTCACGTTTGTAATGCACTTGTAGGAAAGTAAGTAAGTTTGTTGGTACTTAAAGTAGAACCATATAATATTTAAAATTAAAGCCGTTATTTCTGGTAGAGTAGACCAGTATGTCAAAATATGATCATCTAACTTGCAAGAATTGTGTAATCATTGTTATTTTTCCAAGTTTTCTTCAATTTAACACAAAAGGTAATAAAAACATAACGTAAACAAGCAGAATTTCCTCGAAACCCATATTTTGTTACTTCTGTCGTCGCTTCGTAACAATTGGATAAAAAAGTATCTTGAGCAGAAAATGTCCTTACGGCCGGCCCTTCACTTGCAACTTCGGAAACCCAACGACACTCCACCCGAAGTACGTTACACCGTCTGAATATTAAAACCTTTGTAGCTTTTTTCATACATAGGTATTAAAGACTCTTAAAAACACAGTTCTGTGGCGCTACTCATCAAAACTGGGCGTTCAAAGAAAGTGCCTTAATTTTTCCTGCCCCACAATAGCTCGCAGCTGTATTGGAAATGTAGCCTTCCCACTTACAACACAAAGTTGAGTTTAAGTGTGACGTAGGGGGAACATAAGTTTTCTGTTAATATAAGCCGGCGCGGTGCTAAGTGACGGAAAATGAGGTGCGACATTTGGTCGGAGAAGAGTCTGCGATACAGGCCGTCGTTTGACCCAAATTTCGGCACTTGGCCGTCCACTTTAGCGTTTTAAGAACCCAGTCTCCACTAGCGTGGAAATGGTATTTAGCAGAATCATTAATCACATAACTCGCTCGTGTGTGGATGGCGCGTTTTAAATAAATAATGAGTTCTAAATTGCTGTTGGGACCGAACGTTGTAAGTATCGCTGTTACATATTGTTAAAACCTAAACTGGGTCGCAGCTTTTTCGGAGCACTCGTATTTTTTAATCTAGCTTGTTTTTCTTTAATGTTTGACGGTTTAGTTTGTACATATATTTATGGAACTTAATGGGAAGTACGTTTGATTACTTACAAACTTTTTACAACAGGCTTTTTACTTTTTTAGGGTTCCATAGTCAACAAGGAAAGGAACCTTTGTAGTTTCGCTATGTCCGTCTATTTGTCCGCAGCCTAGCTCAAAGACTCATAGTACTAGAAGGCTGTAATTTGGCATGAATATACACCACTATTTTTTAATTAGTACAAAAAAACTGGAGCTCTATCCGTACCCGTTACTGATCACATTTGTGTAATCAAAAGTCAAAAAAACGAAATCCCAAAATTGTCCACGAAAATCCCAAAATTGTCCACGAAAATTTGTCATAACTGGTAAATTCATAATTGAATCAATCATTCATAACAACACCACTAGAAAATACTACACGCAGTGCTTTTCCATTTCTGTCGCCATTCATAGGTCCCGGCAAACTATATTTCCATAAATTGAGTGACATTTTGGGATATAAACAAACGCTTATAACTTTGCTGTTTATGAATATTATTTATTGAGACTTTACATAATATAATAACAAGACCTTCTCTAATAAGCCCTTTAAGTATTTGTACTAATTAAAAATAGTGGTGTATAGATTAGTTGGTAAAGTGGTAAAATAAAATCTCGAAATGTATTTTTTTAGGGTATCTCCTGTACCTACACGTAAAGTGGGGATTTTTTTTCTCGCGTACCCCATAGTGTGGTATGTCGTTGGATAGGTCAAATGCCGCTCTCTACCAGCTAAACATGAAAAAATTCATGGTGGTAGTATATTTATATAACTAAATTAAAAGGAAAACTACCACAGCTAAGTAGGCTTTACAAGTTTACGAGTAATAGTCTAACTTATAAAATGTACTTGGATAACATATTTTCCTAAACATAATGTATGGGAGCATAGGTTTTTTAACTACAAATGTAAGTTTGTTTTTTATTTTTCAATAAGAATCATCGTTCGTAGGCAAATCCGCAAATTTTGATGGGCAACTACGGAACCCATGGTGCGTGGCCCGACACGCACTTGACCAGATTTTTTACACTGTGGCGAAAGACAGTTCCTTCAACTAGTGATCTTAAAATGTCTACTTTGCCAGTCTCTCCAAACCAAAATTTCTTCTAAAAATATGAAAACAGTTGGTGTACAATTTAGCTTGTACTAACTGCCCCAATTCCAACCGATGAAATAATGCCTAAATAAAATACTGAATAATATAAATAAAGTGTTACAATTATGGCAACCCGACCCATCCACTTAGCAGATATTATAAAAACAAAACGATTAAGTATATTATCTTAATGGAGTACTACATCTGGCCTTATTTGAACTGAGAGCTTTCTCAGTATTATTGTAGTCTGTATATTTAAACATTGATGCTGATATATGTCGAATTTCAAAGAAATGTTCGGTTCAATCACTATTGAATAAACCTTTGTATCTTTGTATTAGGATAGTCCTATTCAATGTCTTATTTGATTGACTCTTTGTTTAACATCGCTGGTTTACTTTGTAGAAATTTTTGCCTACTTATTTTCGAATGACATTGACGATTTGAGGAAAATATTCTCGCATATTAAATCTGGGAATTTACTGTTACTGTATTGTTGACCTAAACACATTCAGTAACTTCGAAAAATTAATACCTAATCGGATCAAGAAATATCTGACTGCCATAAAAAACAATGAACCAAAGCCTTTTGGAATTTAGAAATAAAGTTGCGAATAATACTAACTTTTTTCTTTTTTTTTTACTATATTTTTTTTCTGTACTTTTTCATGATGTGTAACTTAATTAATTATTAAGTTTTCCTTCAATATCAGACACACCAATATTCCTTCCAACTAGAAACAGAACCTATTTGACTAAATATAAAGATTAAATTCGCTTATTAATTAAATATTGTCTGGAAAATCTAGACAGTAAGCTTCTCTGTGCAATGTACTAAGTTAGGCACGGTATCGAAAAGATTAATGAAGCTGCCTGTGTCTTAGCACATTATGTGAAATCCAGGACAAAATGTACGGAAAGCTTAGTAAGTAGTATAGTGAACTTACTAATTAAAAAGATGTGGGTAGGTATTGATCTTTTGTGAGGATTCAAGTTCTTTTGAGCTTTGGACGGGAATAGAGTTTTTTTCAACGATTTTTTTAGTATTGAGAAGGTATATTACTTAATTAAATTCAACCTACACGTTAGTGAACATTGGTTTCTTCTGAACGTAAATGTTTATTCTACGATGAATATTAATTTTAATCGAACTGAAAAGTTAGGCAGGTATGTAGGATGTAGGTCTCCAGAGAAGCCTACAATGCGATATTAAGTTGAACAGACATGGATATTTACAATTTGGAGCAGTATCTTTACAATTGATATTAACAACTTCAGTTGATCTTTAAAATAAAATTCTATTCAGTTTAAAGTTTATATAGTAGACATTTCTCCAATGCCTCGATGGTCTAGTGGTCGCAAGCGCGACTGCTGAGGTCGACTCCTGGGTTTGACTCCCAGGTCGGGCATTAGTATGGTTTTTCATTCAGAAATTGCTCTTGCTTGGTTTCTTTCATTTGTGCCCAGTTGATGGTAATAGGCTCGCCTCCTATCACATGGCACTTAAACATAACTGGCGAAACAAGGGTGTTACTATATTAGATTAGTGTTATTTACACCTCTGCCTAACCCTTCGGGGATTACAGGCCTGATGCTGTCCTAAATTGCAGTATCCAAAAGTCAATACAACCAAAACTGAAGACCACAGGCAATAAATATGCAGAATAAAAAATAAAGCTAACCGTTCTATCTACTCCCAGAGGACCGACCAACACGTTCTATTTGGTTTTCCCGACCATACGCGATAGTGACATTTTCTTTTGTCATTCTTTACTACGCTAATGACACGTAGACCTATTGCGTCAATTATCGAACGTTTGTCGGAATATGCCGTTGTTAGACTGTGTTTATGAGGATCTTCAGCAAGAGGTAAAGCGTTTTACGGGAGCCTAGAGCAGGAATAGGACATAATTTACATAACATCACGCCTGTAATCCCCGAAGGGTTAGGCAGAGGTGTACCTAATAGTACACCCACATTTCGCCAGTTTTGTTACAGTCCCGGTTAGGGGGGGCCGAGCCTATTACCATCAACCGGGCATAATTCCAGACTCCGTGGCTGCTACTGAGAAATTCCTGCTAGAAAAACTCAATAACACTTTGCCCGGCCCGGAATACAACCCAGGATCTATTGCTCAGCAGTAGCTTGTGAGTGACGAAGGAGGCAGTAAGGTTCTAATATATTATGTGGTGCTTAGTACTATAGCGAACGTTTTTTAGCACGCCAGCCTTAAGATCCAATAAAAAGTTGTAATGCATGATGCTTTGGCAATTATTCAATCGATCCTCCGTCCTCCGTACCCAGCTATCCAGTAATTTCGCACTTCTTGAATATGCATAAAAAACAAAACCCATCACGTAAACCAACACCCACTTCACTTGACTGATTTTACTCCACCCGAAAGAAGAAGCACGCAAAACGCTTCCCGCCCCGCTATCCTATACCCACGGCCTTATTTATACACTCATATTTGCATACCATGTTAGAACGAGCTCACTAACCGTGTATTGCGACTTGGGAACGCTACAATTGCATCCGAATGGTTTGAAGTAGCTGTGTTGCGTTTCTGACAGGTCTCAGTAGCTCGATACGGACTGAAGGCAGTTTACACGCAATTATATTTAATTGACTGATGAAAGTGCTGTCTCTTGACAGTACGTGAAGTACTTAGGATGTTTTGAAGACAGGTGTTAATACAACTGGCTTCCGCGATGGTCTGGTGGTCCCAAGAACGACTGGACTAGTTCTTGGGTTCCTGGCCTAGCTACGGCGTTTAGATTTGCGTCTGCAAAAGGCTCGCCCCCTATTACATGGAAATAAAAACATAACGTATGCAATGTGGGTGTACTATTCGGTTCACCTCTGTCCTTCGGGGATTTTTTCGGGGGTTTAGGTTATGGTCCTAACACTATTTTGGTAGTTAATCTTCCAGTTTAATAAGAAATCAAAGGATATTCGAGGTTTTAAACAAAGATATTGAGTCTTTATTTAAAACTAAAAGATCACCCACACTTGGTACATTCATGCTTTTATAGAACACGTCACGAATACGTAAGAAAAATCTAAAATTTAAGTGTCGTTCCCGTCCCTAGGCAGGCCCCCGCTGCCTCAGAACTGGTATTTGATCTGGCAACCAGCCAGCAATATGCCTAGCGACCGAAAAACTATACATCCACGGCCACCTATGGAATTTTTATAACCTAGATAAACTTTATGCCACGTCGTTCGTTTTTGAAGGGGGTGTAAGGAGTTTTGTGTTTTGCAGACTCAGAAACATTTGTACAAAGAGTGCCAATGAAGTAGCAAATTATCTGTAAACCAGATTATACTTATTTATTTTGATTCTGAGCGGGAACTGATTCCACGGGGTGGAAACTTTCAGTAAGAGGAACTACCTAAACCGATGCAGCGACACGAAAATGGTCTTAAGAGACTATCCATATTTTTTTGTGAAATTGTGATCCCCATTCACATTTTTTCAAATTAAAGAAAAAAAATATAGGTAGTCTCACAAAACCATTATCGTGTAGCTACAACGGTTAAGGGAGTTCTCCTTACTGCCCCGCTGATAGTTTCCAGCCTGTGACCTTTAGAGTCGAAACAGTAACTACGAATACTACAAATAGGTAGCAGAACAATCTCGCGCCAATTGGTGACGTTCCCACTGCTGGACTCTGGCCTCCGCCTTGTGAGAGAAAACGGACCGGACCACCACACGAGCCCCGTGCGGTTTGAGACTTGGGAGATATCACGTTTCTTCGAAATTTTAGTTCTTCTTCAGGATGATTCTTGTTCAGAATTGTGTCCATATTTTGCTGTATACCAGCTGAAATAATTCTGAAATGCTGAGAGAGTAATAAGTTTATTTCTATAAACATTTCCGTAATGTCAGCGAGTCCACTTAATCTTCAGTTTGTGACTTGGAATTATTCGGAGGTCTTAACTTGGAGCTTTTATTATCCAAAGGGTTTAAGGGGTACACAAGTTTGATCATAATATCAACAAGTCAAATGACCTAGTTTCCTACTTTTGTTTTATGTTTACACTAGCTGTGCCCGCGGCTTCGCTCACGTGAGCGCACATTATTTTGTCATTGTCAAAGCTTATGAACGAAAGCAAAATATAGATGCAACCCATGATCTATCCTAGGCTCCAACGGTTAACATCCTTACAAATTTAACGGATATAACTCCTCTTCACTCTGGGGTACCTACCATTATAAATAAGCCTGTCTAGTATCAAAACAAATCCTATGTTTACTGAGTCAAAAATATGTTTAATACATGAAAAAAAGCATAACAAATGGGTTGCCTGATATCATTAAGTGAAGACTATTTAAAATTGCGACAACCGTGGGGCTTGACCGATTTTACTTAGACAACCGAACGTTATGCCATCGTGTTTGTAATAAAATAACCTATCTGTTCTTTTAAATACATATTTTAATAAGAAAATAGATGAATGGACATATTGTATCAATTTATCTATTTATACCTTACAACTCTGTAGTAGGGACAAAAAGATGACAACCCAACAGATTCTTGGCTTGATTGCTTTGTAGATATTTACTCTAATTCCATTTTGATTTCGTTTGGTTTGAAAAAAAGATTAGTTCCGTTAGTTTTAATAAAGGGTAGCCTTGACTTAACTTTATCAGGCAACCCATATGCAATATTAGTTTGTTCATATAAGTATTTTACTCCGTTAACGTAAGTTTTAAATAGCCGTTCTGAGGCTTGTCTCTGCCGGATTTTAGCCTTTTCCCACTCGCACAAAGTGGACATGATCATTAATCTACTAAATTATTAGTATTCGAAGTCATTTCGGTAGGCACATATAAAAATACGAAATCCTGAAAGTCCAGTTTTAATATTCAAACGAAAGTATTTTATTGAGTTTGTGTGCGGGCAACATTGGAAAAAGGTGGTCTGGTTGAATTTGACAACGTCATTGTCTTATTTTGGTATTGTCCCCGTAAAGTTTTTATTTTGTGGGATATTGTTTATCTACCTATTATCTAAGAACTAATCTTATTTAATACATCATTTCACTGGTCACCATTAAATATAGTAAAATGCAAATAATAGTAATTTTATTAAATAAACTTCAAGTTTAGTTGCTGTAAAATGCTGTAAATAAAATGGTATATCTAAGCCTGAGAGGTGATCTGTACGTCAGGACCTTCCTACTTCAGACACCTTTCTCTATTTAAGATTGTGCATATACCAGTGCCTGTTACTTCTGATGTTGAATAAAATAAAGATTTATGATTATGATTAATTTTTTAATACCTATCTACCGACGCCTAATATATAATAATAGCTTTCTCGTATTACTATTTTTTTTTTATTATTTAATTGCCTCTGAAACGAAAATTGAAAATATTTTTTTAATTTAATTTATTAAGGGCATTACATTGCTCGATGACCTTGATGATTTGACCCCTGTACTGGTTTTTGTTTATTTGGCGCCCCTACCGGCAAACGACCATTACTACAATAAAGATTAAGCAAGAACACAGATGTGTCGCACTGTTGTGATCGTTTTTGCCTAATTTATTCGTTCTCTGAGAGACTTGAATACATTTTGTTCCAATTTATATTTATTTTGAGATAAATTATCAGTTTGACTAATGAGCTAGCATTTCATCAGTTATTTTACTGAGCACGGGTATCCCTACTTGATACATTCTGAAAATCTGATGATGACTAGGTAAGTGCTTATCGGTTCTCAGTAACAGAAATAGTTACAATGATATAGCTTTTAACTTTAATGTAATTGACCACGGGTGCTTCTACATTTCACATTCTGAAGGTCTGATGATGACCTGTATAATTGAGATTTACACCTTATAGTTTTACAAGATCAAATTTTGATAGCGAAACTTCACATGCATGTTGAGTATCGCCAGATAATTTAACTTGACTGTGTATTACATCGTGTAGAAATAAAGTTGGATGTCTGATGATGAGCGTAATAAATAAAATATAGCTTTGTTTTAATGTTGCCACGCTCTGATAAGAACAAAATGCTTCCATTCACAAAAAAGTCATTAAAATTCAAATATCTTGAACAGGTCGGTTGGTCGTTTATTGGAATTGGTGTTGGTGTTAATGGTGCATGTAGACTTTCTTGAAGTAAGCACCGCACACATTCTTATCTCCGCTGCGTGGAATCGTTTTTCATCCATATTTTTCACAGCCCAGCATTCTGATCCATACAGTACGACAGGTGTAATCACGGACTTGTATACTTTCCCCTTTAATTGAGAGGCATCCATGAGTCGTAAGTTGCTGTTCCAGTGATCTGTCGCCATTTCATCCATCTGAGTTGATCAGGTGCGTTACGTCCCGGTCTACTTTGCTATCCCCTTGGACAAGCGATCCGAGATACTGGAAGTCGAAGCAGATCGGTATGGGCGTTTCGGCAAGAGTTAAAGGCACTAGACTGGAGTGACCGACGAAATCGCAAAACAAGTATTCCGTTTCGGTTCTACTCAATTGCAGACCAACATTCTCTACTACAGTCTTTGCCATCACACCTCCAATCTGCTCTGGACCTCTTGGCCGCTCTTAGCAACCAGCAAAATGTCATTGGCGAACAGCACCAGGGTGCCTCTTCCTGGATGTCCGACGCGAGAGCGTTCATTATCACGAGGAAGAAGTAAGGGAGGAAGAGCTAAGGGATGAGAGCCTCCTCGTAGTGGCGATTGGCGGCGGCGATCTCTCGCGTCCGGCCTTGGTTCAAGCCCTGGTCCGGAGCGAGCGAGAATGGGAAGCCGTCATCTCCTTCTGCGAAGCAGTCATGCTAGAGAAGGAGGTGGCGGAACGTGAGGGGGAAAGAGCCTTACGACCTAGCCGCCGCGGGAAACGCCCCGGGCGCCGGGGGTCACGTGGTCGCTCCCGGCCACCGTAGGCGAGGGCTTGTGGACGGTGAGTAATGGGCTAGATCGCCGTCCGGCCGTCTTTTGACGACAGGCTGTGTCGACGGTGCGTTCGTATTCCACACGCGCGTCAAAGAGATGTCAGCAACAATGAAGGGGTCCGCAAGGGCCGATGCCTACCAGGGCTGCGGCACTGTTCGAAAGAGATGCCGCGGCCCTGGACCACAAAGGGCAAAGAAGGAACATGGATAGGTTTTAGTCAGTAGAAGTCTGACACTCCCTTCCGCTCCGTCCAGAGCGGGAGGAGGGTCATTTGAAGATTTCCGAACCGAAAAAAAAAAAAGGGTTGAGAGCCGACCCTTGGTGCAAGCCGAAAGCCACATTGAAGCTGCCGGGTATTGCCGGCTATAGACCGGACTTAAATTGGATACTGCATCGACTGTACATCGCACGGATCAACTGCACATACTTCCCTCACGGTACCTCACGGGGTACCCAGTCGTATGCCTTTTCGAGGTCTACAAAAACCATGTGCAAATTTTTATGTGCACGTCTGTATTTTTCGCACAACTGGCGGATAGCGAAAATGGGTAGTCACCTATCCACAGACCAACCTAGGTAAGCACGGCTTAACCTAAAGATCGATCCGAGTGGCTGTTATTATTTAGCCACGAGCTCCTTTCATACTATGTGACATTAGCTCTATTCCTCTACTCTATAATTGTTGCACTTCACCACATCACCTTTGTTTTTAAAAATGGGCACCAGCTAACTGTTACACCATTCGTCAGGAATCGTTTCTTCCGGCAACAGTTTACTGAAGAATAAAGCTAACCACGCCCATCCGTCCATCAAAAATAACTTCCATACTTCTACCGGTATTCCGTCCTGTCCTAATGCCTTACCATTCTTAATTCCATTTCCTGCAATCCTCACTTCATCCAAACTAACCTTTCTCACTAGTCCCTCATTCGCTGGTTTATTTTCAAGCACACCACTCCAGTCATTCTCCTCATTCATCACTCTTTCAAAGTAACCCTTCCACCTATCCTTAATTTTCTCACAATCCGAAATACCCATTCCGGTTTCGTCTTTTACGCATTTAACCTGATATACATCCTTCGCCTTTCTCTCTCTAGCTCTAGCAAGCCGGTAAAGGTGTTTTTGGCCTGCTGGACTATCCAGTGTATCATAGAGCTGTCTTCGTTGTAGGTCGAATGTTCCCTTAGTCGCCATTAATGGGGTGGTCGTATTCTTTAATTCCAGGACCACACGGAATTGCCTGTAATATACAGGATGGAATTTGACAACCTCACCGGGAGGGAAAGTACTCTAAATACCGGAGATAGCAAATTTTACTCATAGGGAAACATTACTTAATTTTTCAAAAGATACAAATCTGTTTTAAAGATTTTCGAAAATTCGCTTGCCACACTCGGGAGTCGAACCGACTAAAATTCGAAAAAATAACATCCTGTACTTGTATGAGATGAATCGATCATTTATGGATGCCAAAAATGCCAGAAATCGGTCCAGCCGTTTCGGAGATTAGCCGGCACAAACAGAAAGACAGACAGCTAGACCGACAGAAAGACAAAAATTAAAAAAAATGTGTTTTTGTTATAAGTGCCGGATATATTTTCATATGCATTCAGTAAAAAGCTGTTATTTTGATATTACAAACAGACATTTCAATTTGATTTATTTGTATAGAAGTGTTGATTTAGGCATAGCTGTCACTTGTCAGGCTTACTCTATGATAGGTTCAAACAACAAAACGAAATTACAAACTACTTTAAATATATTTTATAAACGTATTTTCTATTCTTATTTTACGAAATATTAATAACTGTACCATTTACAATATTATTTCATTCAGAAATCATTAAAAACGTGCAGTTTTGAATTTTATTTGGAAAAAATAACACGCGTACGTCCACCCGTCACAAGAGCCGTCAAGGCACTGACGTATCGCGGTCCCGAGCATGCGTCACAGGGCTTGCTCCGCATATTTCGCGAAATTTCGGTTTTTATTTATTATTTAAAAATATTAAAAGAAATTACAAAAAAAAACAATACAGATTGTTAAGTATATCATTACGTATTTGTTGTTACAAAATTCATGCCAATCTATTCAGTCGTTACAGAGATAATTTACAATTAAAGTTGAAAAAGGACCTATTTTCTACGATTAACCAAAAAAAATTGAGAAGGTTTATTAAAATTTTAAACAATACAATTTATTTGTGATGAACTTAACTATAACATATATTTTTTTACACGGAAAACGTACGAAGGGATTCATCAATAAATTTCTTTGAACATACGCTGTTTTTGGGATTTGAGCCATGTAATGCCCTTAATGTTATATTCTCAGCCTTTCCATCATGTCCTACTTTTTACATAAAATGAATGGTCACCTTATTAGAAAGAGACTAAATTAGCGTTAACCTCTCTTTTGGTGGCAATTTTTTAATGCAAGCAAGAATTGCAGTTGTACACACGGCGGCACATGAAGCTGTAAACTTCCAGTATAAATTGTCCGCGCTTTGTATAGATTTCCTATACAATGAGAGATCCGCATAAACTGGTTTTGTAAAGCTTGACTGGCCGTCGCGTGCGTACGTAGTACTTATTACTTCCGTGCAAAGAGTAAAGACAAAAGGAAAAATAAAACAAAATTAGTTTTCAGCCATTCCGAGTGACTACACTACGACTAAAACCTATTTACGTAAATTATTTTTATCATAGAAATCGCGTATGAGGTTACTAACAAAATTTTAAAAGTTAATATCTTTTGCGTCTGTTGGTCGATTTTGATGAAATAAACGCTAAATAATACCCACAACAATGCTTCTTATTTTGTAATATTTAGATTTTGAATACAATGAGGGGTTTTTACGTGATGCGCGCACAAACGAACAGACAAACCGACAAACCGACAAACCGACAAACCGACAAACCGACAAACAGACAAAAATTGAAAAAAAGATATTTTTACTTTCTATTACTTATTTCTCGCACCTTCCAGTGACTTTTTTGCAAAAATCTGTAATGTACAGACACGGAAAGTCTACGATTTTATTATATGTATAGATTTTAAGGGAATATATTTTATATAAATGTTAAAATGCGTGTTGACAATTATTTATTGTGGGTAATTGAAAATTCCCAACCAATATTTATTGTTGTCAAAATAAACGTAAAATAAATGTTATGCAAATTATGTGGTTTTATATTAATCGAAATAATTTGCAATGTAATTTAGACGGAATTTAATACTTACCATACCATACCACACCATACCAACCATTAAACCAACAACGTAAATTATTAAAATATATCCTAGTTTGAAAACTTCGTTCATTATAAGCGGCAACAATTCAAAGACTACCATTAGGATTCCAAATGGCGACAAGACGTTACAAAATAAATCAATGTAATGTGACGGGATGCTGCTTAGTTCCAAGTATGTCCTGCGGCCTAGTGATCTGTAGCAGGTGATACAAAATGAGATCGTAAGTCGTTCACATTCACAGACGCACTCAAACAGATACACATTCGAACAGTCGATGATTAAAGTGATACCATACGCTTCAGTCTTCGTTCATTTTTGCCTCTGATTCGGTATCTTTCGCTCGAACTGAAACGTCTGAACACAAAATGAATCAAAACATAAAAATTACGTTGAGTTTCGGCATTTATCAGCAATCATTTACCGAATGATCGAAAAACAAAATGAACGGAGCAGATGAACGTCCATCTCAATGAAGTTTTGTGTCGTGAATGAGGAGTGAAACAAAAATGAATAGTCTCCCGAGTGAACTGTTCAATGCAGTAAAGCTTGATATCGGGAATGATTGTGTGACACACTGACCTGACACAAACACACACACCGTCATTCCCCACAGGTGCACATTTACACACAAACACTCCCACACACACACAAACACACCCACACACACACACAACACTGTGGTTGCAATTTGCGCGAAGGAACCAACCATAAAGTTATGCGAGGTGATAGCACAAGTTATTGTCGCTATTTCAGTATTAAATCTCGGATCTTTATCGATGTTAATTTGCTTTACATTATCGTTTCTAGCGGATGCATAAATAGAATCAATGAGATTGTCATTGCCTACACACACACTTTACTGAAGTTTTTTTTTAAATATTTTTGCAGAGGATTTGGAAATCGAAAGTCAATGTTTTGAGTAAATGGCGATTATGTAATTTCAGCCGCCTGTTAATGCTATATAACAAAAAAAAACGACATAAAAACCAGCCTAGTTTTTCAAATCCCTGGAATATTCATCACATTGTTTAGGAACTATTTTATATCTGAAAACCAATGTGGGAACAGTAGACGCTTTCTTTTTTTAGCAGTATCCTAATTGTTTATCAGTAGTTTTAAATAAATGTCGATGTAAGCACGCTGAAGCATTTCAGACAGTTGAATTTAGTGTCGAAATCCAAACTGTGAGAGGTACTACTGAGGTTACTGACAGTCGACCATTTTTCACCCTTATGCTCTGAGTTACAAGGTTGAAAAGTGAGCGCGGTAGTACCTGCGAATCCCTGTAACTCTTTGTGGTACAATTAAAATTTCACGATGTGAAAGCTTTTCAACTTAACTTTGACTTTACCGTATTCCTGTATTCTATAATTTAACCTACATTTAGTTACTTAGTCCTGCTATTTTGGTAGAATGATTATTTGCTTAGTGCGTACTGAGTCGTGTTATCCAATAATTGAGTTGAGCAGCTCGTGGCTAAATAATAACAGCCGCTCAGGTCGATATTTGAAATATAGACCTTTAACAGTCGTTAAGTAGTCAGTGGCCCGAAAGTCTGACAACCAGTCTTAGCAAGTGGTATCGTATTACCCAGTACTAACTGGGTTGTGGAGGCCAGATAGGCAGTCGCTCCATGTAAAATACTGGTTATTCAGCTGTATCCGGTTAGTCTGGAAGACGATCCCAATATAGTTGGGAAAAGGCTAGGCAGATGATGCATCGTTGATTGGTAGCGTGATTATTTGTTTGGTACGTACTGAGTCGTGTTATCCATTAACTGGGGTGTGGTGGTCAGATAAGCAATCATTATCATCTTTTTGCTTTCTTTGTCTTTCTGTCCCATGTTACTTGTGGTCGCAACACGTTTTTTTCTTCCATTCTCCTCTATCAACCGCCACGCAATCACACACCTTTTTCTTTCATATCATTCCTCTCACAATCCATCCATGGTCTTCCACCCGTTTCCTTGGTCTTCCTCTCCTTCTCCATCGATCAGGTAAGCAATCGCTCCACGTAAAATATTGGAATTGTGCTCCATGAAAAGTTAGACTTACTCCAACATTGTTGGAAGAACGCTATACAGATGATGAAGCAAAAATTTGTAAAAAAAAATAACTGTTAATTTTTTAATTATTTAAATATACAACATACAATGTACCTTGAAATCTCCAGTCAATCGGCAATCATACGAACATGTTTCTTTAAACATAAGTAGTTTTGTTTTGGCAGCTTCGATGTAGTACTTTTAAGATAGATATGCTCATTTGGTAATCGTATTATAATAAATATTAATTGGCTCATTCTTGTAATATATAATGCGATCTTCAAGGTTTAGTCGCGTTTGCCAAGGTCGGTCTGTGGATGGGGGACCATCTAACACATATAGCGTGTCTCCTCCGTGCTTCGTAAAGCACGTTAAGCCACTGGTCCCGGCTGTCATTTGTTAGATTTTTAACTGTCAGTGGCCCAAAAGTCAACTAGTCTTACCAAGGGGTATCGTATTACCCAGTACTAATTTGGTTTTGGAGGTCAGATAGGCTCCATGTAAAATAATGGTATTCATCTGTGTCCGGTTAAATTGTAAGCTGACCCCAAGGTAAGCTGCCAGTCTAACCGGCCTAACCTAGCCTTTTCCCCGCTATAGTCATGGCATATTTGGGAAAAGGCTAGGCAGATGATGAGTCCTGCATGAGTGTATCTTAGACCCCCTGAACCAAATATTTTACACAAACAAATCGTACAATTTCTCCTAATTTTTGAGGACTGACATTAATACCAAATACAGTTGTTTACTACTGGGACAAAAATTTGATTATCCCCTGTTGACTGTATGTTGAACAGTAAATAAACAGTCGGAAGTTCAATTAGATTCCTTTGATGTGCCTAACAGGGAACAAAATGCTCCCAAACTCCACCATTTTCATTAGCTTTTATTACGTGACTGCAAAATTAAGAGGTTGTATGACATGCTCTGTGTCGACTTTGAACTTAAAAGTTTAACATTATTCTCAACAAGATTTATTTGAGAATTCATGGCGAGGCGTTGTAAGTGCGTCTTTTTCCGCGACTGCTCTGTAATTTAGGGTGGCTGATTGCGTATTGTGATAATATGTTCTGAATGTAAGCTGGATTAAGTGGACTGTGAAAGCGACAAATGTCCGTTTTTACTAAGTGATAAGGGACACCTAAATTAAAGCTGCCTGCCTCATTGGTCTAGTGGTCGCAAGAACGACTTCTGAGCATGAGGTCCTGGGTTCGATTCCCAGGTAGTGGCATTGATTTTTTCCATTACGAATTTCTCAATAGCAGCTACGGAGTCTGGAATGCCTGGTTGATGGCAATAGGCTCGCTCCCTATTACATGGGATTTAAAGTTGGGTGTACTTTTAGTTACACGTCTGCCTAACCCTTACATGCGTGATATTATGTAATGTTTATATAGACATTGAATGAGTGGTACGTTGTTGATAAAACAACATTTATTTAGAGACGTTTCAATCTAATATTATCATAGCAATTAACTACTAGATTGTACAGAGCTTTCAATGCGTCGTTTCATCCTTTTTAAGTCATTAATGAGTTCAGACAACCACAGTTTTTATTTTCGAAATTGCTACCTAATTACTTTCTAGGTTAATGATGAATGTTCTCTATGATACTCCTGCTTAACCTTTCGATAACAACAGGTGTGATGTTATGTTACTAATGACACTGCATGTATTGCATCTAACACAACACTACCCGGTCATAAACCACTAGAGAAGTACCGGACCGTGTGAGTTAGATCCCCGCTAGTGTTTGCATCCCTGCATCCACGTAGTGGCTGTAATTCATACCAGCACAAGTGTATCTAGAGCTACTTTATGCTCCTGTCAGCAAAAATGTAGCAGATGTAGGTACGATATTTGTGGGGAATGGTTAAGTAACATCACGTACATATCTAGTGCTGAGTTGCTGACGTGAATTTGCTTTGAGTTTTTAAAGAAACTTAAAGTGACTGATAGTGAGGAGTGGAGAGTCTTTTCAGTGTAGAATTTTTGTTGTGGTTTTTATTGGGATTCTACCTCCTCTGTTTATAGCACTTGGACGGTTATGGAGATTTATGCTCAACTAGCTGTAGCCCGCGACCTTTGTCCGCGTGAAATTGTTATTATAAAAATATTAAATTTATTGAATACAAATATTTACTGAATTTTGTTAACAATTTTTTTGCACGGAAATCTAGTCCTTTTTCTATAATTAAAGTGGCCTAAGTTACTTCTTCTAACCTCAGCTATATGCTAGTAAAAGTCCTGCCAAAATCGATTTAGTCGTTTCGAAGATTAGCCGGAACAAACAGATGGACAGACCGACAGACAAAAATTATAAAAAATGTTTTTCGTAACTACCGTATATACTTTCATACGCATTCAGTAAAAATCTGTTATTTTGAAATTACAAACAGAAACTTAGATTTTATTTATTTCTATAGATTAGGTACTTTACCTATGCACCAAAATTACTTGATCTTTGTCTGGGGGTTTATTAAAGTAGGAAACTTAATTCATAGCTAATTGACCGAATACGTAAGTAAAAGTTTTTAGTCTTATCATATGAGTTATTATCAATTAATAGTACATTATTTAATTCAGCAATAAAAGATAGGGCAAGTCTCAAAATAGCCAAAATAATGAACCTTTTAATTCCGCGAAAGAAGTTAGCTAATTACTGTTTTAACAGCCACCTGTTACGAGAGTAACTTTATTTTCCTCATCATTGCTAATTTTATCCCAGTTTCGCCCACAATGTTGTATGAGATATCAAGTAACAGATTCACTAAGGTTTTCTAGACGGAGCTAGTCTCCCGGCTCAGCTGTGTTCTTAGAAACATCTAAGTATACCCGCGCAGGTGGTGGGCGTCTGATGCAAGAAGTAATAATATAATTAAAACTTTTCAGTCCTTGCAAACCGTCTCTTGAGCCACATTATGCAACTTCGTCTTACTCAGTTTTCCCTGAATGCTTAGAGTTCTAGTCATTTGTCCTAGGAATGTTAGTAATAGAAAAAAGGCCAACCAAGAATGAAAGTAATCCTCCATTTTCTCTCCTAATAAGACTAAAAAAAGCTAACAAATTGGACACACATACCAAACTGACAAACAGAGAACAAATTGGGAACTCGCATCAACTTGCGAACACTGTTATTGCCTACTTTGATGTTAGTGTTAAAAACTAATTTGGCCAGCGGCGAGGGTGAGGTCGGGAGAGATCGGGAGAGGTCGACAGAGGTCGGACTATCGCAAGTCAGATAATGTTTACTTAAGGCCAACTTACCCCGCGCAGATAGTGCCTATCTACGAGGATTCCCGAACAAAAACAACGCCCGGAGGCGTTTATTGTTACAAGCCCGTTCATTATACATAGTTATGTCTACTTTGTTATATTAATTTCGTGTTGCGGTTTTTGGGCCGAAGCGGAGCAGTTTAATGGTAATGCTCCATTATATTTAAGGTTATTTAACACTGCTGTTCCTTCTTGTTTAGGAGATTAGTGGGCAATGAGGACTTGTTTATGCTGCCCGTTAATTCGTAGCCTTAATTAACTGAAAATTATTTTTTGATGTACTGAGTGGTAATTAGACCTCGCGCTGGCTTTGGTAAATGGTTGGTTATTAATTCTGTGTAGCTGTGGTATATCCTCGTATTTACTGGTTTGTTAATACTTCATGAGCTAAGTTACTAGATAATAAGTAGATGTAAGATTATACTCTATTGGAACTGAACAGTGTCTTAAATTATTCAAGTAATGTCAGACTGGTCTGTTAGAAGTAGAACTAAAAGCAATACAGCTAGTTTGCTCGACATTAACCTCTTAGTGTAGGCACACAAAGCTATACCACTAGTCCCTACACAAATCTATTTGTAGAAACTACAAACATATCCCGCAAATCCATAATAAAAGCCGCAACAAAGGCATTTCAATTAAACAAACACGATAAGTGTGCCGCTCGTATCCGTGACAGACAATTATTAGTGCTAACAAACGATACGGCAGAGCAAACAGATTTCCGTACATCCATCAAGGCACTGCCAATATCAATGTCAATACATACGGCAATCATCCGATACGCGATCCGTCCGACGCGAGAATTCATTCGACATGAGGTTCCCTGTGTGCCTGAGTCTAATTTATCGAGCCGAACATTCGTTCATACAAACAATTCGAGACATGTAATGCCCGCCATCTGTATGGTATGCTCAAATCCCTGCACGCTATATTGATATTAATTGGACGACACAGAAACCGCTCGGATGGGACTAACAACAGATTAATAAAGGACGGGCTCGATTGTAGGAATTCCCTTTGTGAGTTTGTGATACACGCGTCAAATAAATCCAAATAAAGCAAGGTATTTTAAGCTATTTTTATATCTTTCGGTATAATTCACCTGATCAAATTGAATATTTTTGATTCATGCTCCGCTGTTGTGTTTATATTATAAAGTCAAATGAGATGAGTAACAACCGTGTTCAAGTTCACTTAAGAAATAATCGATGAGCCCTCAGACTTGGATTCGACCTGCCTGATATTTAGTAAGTGGAGTAATTTTCTATTACACTGGTTTAAGTGGTCTGAAGTCCTTAGGTAAGTGGTCTTGGTAGTTTAATCATTATTCACTGTGGTCCAGCAATAAGTTCAAGTAAATGTATTGCCTTTTGTATTGCTGGCAACTTAATTAAGCAAGGACGCAGGAGTCTCCTTGCGCTCGAGACTTTTTCCACGAGGAATTTTAGAATGTTGAACCTGCATTTTCTGTAGTCAATGGTTTCTTAATGCGATAGAGACGCTGAACAGCTTAACGTTTGTGACTTGACTCTGTAATTTCAATTGAAACATTCAACGAAACTATTTCTAGTTCAAGGAGCATCTTGTACTTGATTTACGTTCCTTGAAACCTCTTTGATACCGAATTCATTGTCGTTAAACCTACTCCGAAAATTGATTCGTATTCAAATTCACATGTTACCTAGGAACACATAACTATACTCTCTACCTTTCATCGTTCGCGATTTAATAAACAATAATTTTACAAGCAGCTGTATATTGCATGTACTTGAACAAAGAGTATGTGTGCTCTGTTTTTTATTTTTATTGGCAATTAAACAATTAACCCGTCGAGAGGCACAAAGGAATGGAGGCTCCCCACTGTGCGGGGCGAAATTTTATACTCGTTGAAGGCGTATTGTGGTGAATTTAGGGTTTGTTCTCCGGTTCGCGAGATGAAAGCTTTGGACTCGTGAATAAGTATTCCCATTATATAATAAAAATAAGCTAACCTCACAGCTGGGTACTGCATAGGTACCTAAATTAGGTCGCGTATGTGCACTCTGTGTATTATTCATGTTATGTATATTTTGCTAATGTGAGTGTACCGCACGTCTCGTTTCTGTATTCCGTTGGTAGAGGTTCCTGTTTTTTAAGAAATAAAATGCAAAACAGTTTTTGTAATTTATTTAATAAAAATCTCTTTTGACTTGAACACGATCACTAAATTACAGACAATTAAAGAAATATTATTTCATGTAACATTGAGATTATTTTACGTCGTATCAGTCGAGCTTAGAATAATAATAGTTACAAGTAAGACTCCTTCACTGACTGATAAAATGAAAATTTACATTATATTACTACTTATGTACATTGCTCTTGTGACATTGATGAATAAATATAAATTATAATCTTAATCACGATAATCGTTCCACTCTACGCCTGTCTTGTCTAAATGCACATCAGACTAAAAGATAATTTAAGAATATTTAAGTTGTGACTTAAACATTAATTTAAACGAGCATGTAATCTGGCTCTGGAAATTCACTTATGCTAATAAGCAAATTACAGGAAGGGTACTTTTTTAAACATGTAACATCTGGAAATCGGAAGCCATAAGATAATATAACATCATGAAAAATTACGGGCAGCATGTGGCGTAGAGTGAAAGCTGTTCAGTTTTATTTATGTTTGTAATTCAGCACGCATAGTAATTCCCATATGTCAAATCTGTACACGTAAAGCCGGTGCTCCATCCGAGACTGGCTCCAGCTAAGCGCCTGCCTCGAGTACAAACGACGCCTCGCGTCTCGCGCCTCGCGCCGAGTACGCAAATGTAATGGATCAGCGACTTAATACCAAAATACTACTATAAAGGCATGTGTTCCAATTCAACACAGCATTAGACATCCATGAATGAGTTACTCAGTTATTATACAATAAATATCCAACAAAAACAAAATACAATATTTACTGACATCTTTATTTCAAACTCTTATTACGAGGACACTCAACTGTTTACGAGAAATGCATGTAAAATATATTTAAAGCGTGACGACTGTGACTCTTTACGTACATTCATTATCTATTTACATAAATTAAAAACCAAAATAGTGCACCATGTTTTTCGCATGTATTTACAAAATATACAACTATGTACTAACAATTATTAACAATATTTTTACCGAATGAGATAGACGTTTGAAACTTTATGAAACAAAACTTTTACACATGTATGTATGTCTTGTTGGAAATAAATAGATTGGACCTTACAATTCTCGTAGCTCGGGTCATGAAATTATTTATTTACAAGATCGGTAAAGGAAGTAGTGACAGATGTTACAGTAATGTTATGTAAAGCACCATGTTTTGGGCAAAAATCTGTAGCTTTTAGAATAATAAATTTTCTTAGATCGAATTACATTTATCTAATATTTCTGATATAGAAAAGTCGCAGATAAACGCCAAATTGGTAGACAAAACTGAAGTATTAGCTAACATGGCAGCTTCATATCATGTACAAAATCGGATTCAACTTCTTCAGCCTTTTCATGTACCTATTAACTACTAAAAATTGATAAGTAACAACAACGTAGTCATTACGTTTCTATGAAACGATCGTTATAACAATACAAATAATTAATTTAGGCGTTTCTATCACTTCAACGTATACTCTCCTCGTTTGTCCTACAGTAATACTTCAACGTCTGTTCACTATATTTACACTGGATACACCTACGAACAGTTTGTCTTTGAGACTCGCTGAGGTGTCGACAACATAATGGTGCCCGTTATTGGGCTCAAATGGAATGTTTCTTCTTGAAGTTAACACGAGAGCTTCACGGAAGGTTTCCCGGTAGCACTACGTCACTAGCTTGGTGTTCAGCGTTGTCCTGCGGTGTTGAGGAGACCCTCGGAGGAGTTGGAGGCGGGAATTCCGCGGGGGCCCGGCTCCTCAGCTCTGTGCTAGGGAATCCAGCGGCACCACCAGTTTTCCGTTGGAGTAGCTATAACAAAGGAAAACTATTGAAATTACACGAACATTTTCCTCTTCAATATTTAGTTTGCATTTGTTTATAATAGTTGTAAACTAGTTGCTATGTATGTTTAAGTTAGGTAAACGAACGAACAGTAAGTAATAAGTAGTTATTAACCTGTATGGTATAGTGGCTGTTCTGGATTTAGCTCTGCTTGGCCTACACGCGTCATCTGCAACCAAGACATTTCAATGTGAACGATTTAAATTGTATCTATGGTCTTCTTTGTAATGAGCGTTTGTCTTGGCGGATAAAACGGAAACTTTCCGCTTGTTCATAGTTTATATCGTATCGACGAGGTTTAATTAAGTGGTAGCGCACGCTATTGTCTCGGCTCTAGAGGAACAATACTTATCTTAAGCCGAAGTTAGCAGAAGTAATATCTGCGATACCTTAATGAGGGAACTTTGTATCGACTTCGTTAATCGTTTCTGACCCGACCGATTCGATCTGTTCTGCCTTTATCATTATAAGTGGTTTTGTTTGTTTAAAATTACAATGTTAAGTGTTCATTTGTGCTGTGTATAGTTGTGAGACGAAAATAAAACATAAAATAAAAATCAGATGTATGAATTTCTCTATAAGAGATAAATTTTTGAAATGGACGCGCATTTGCCAATTCCAGCAGTTAGTGATATAATTTATCATGTAAGTTACTGGTAGAAAGTTATTTATCGAATGTTATTTGAATTCCCAGCTAATTAGGGAGGAAGCCAGTATACTTTCTGCCAGCAAAGTGACAAGTGTGTTGGCGGAGAGCCTTACCATACAGCGGCTAACATCGTTGTGAGAGGCACGCATCGCATTTGACGGGCTCGGCCCGCCGCTTGCCCTGAGAGCCCTGCGAGCCGGACTTACGCCGGAAAGTGTACCTAACGAGCAGACCTGCAATGCAAAACGCCGCACCGTTAACAAAACAAACAACTAAACCAAAATGAAAACAACAAACACAGCCACGCGCGCGCGTCCATCTGAAAAACGCCTATGGGCGGTCGAAAGCGGGCCAAAATAAAAAAAGAAATGATGCTCTCAGGGTTTTCATGACTTGATACCGCTAGGATTCATTCACGTTTTATGGGAGAATGAAACTTTATGCTTTATGCATTTCTGTACAGGATTTATGTTCATACTACGCTGTGTATCGTGGAACTTCCTAAGTGGCGACGACGAATGTTTGGAGTATGTGCTTTATGTTTTAAGTTTAGTTTGAGCTAAATACAGAAGTTATGAACTCATTATGAACTAACACAATGCTAACATATTCAGATAAAACAGCTACTTAAACGTTTACATGCAGAACTAGAAGATGAAGAAGATTGAAGGAAGTGATTATAATCTTACCAGTTAATCCGGCTTTGTTGATGCTGTTGGAACTAGAGAAACCGGATATTTTCTTCCAGGCTTTTTTGTTCCAAAACCCACTTGCTTTGGCGTCTCCACAGCTGGAGCTACGTGGTGAAGGTATATCTTTAGGGCATCGCAGACCACACTCATCGGCACCTAAGATCCGTACGCCGGCCCCGCGCGTGCCATATGCCACAGCGGGCAAGTGCGGCACTGATCCCGTCGGTTTACGACGCAAACTACCTACATAACTTGCCCCGCTACTGCTGCCACTAAACCCGCTGTCTAAGTCTGGTGGATTACAACTTGCCGGCGAAAGTAACTCGTCCGTAGGACCAACTCGCAACAGTTCCTCGATATTGTCTCTGTCTTCAGCGCGCTCCGAATCGGGAGATTCGCATTCCGGCATGAGCATTGCTTCTACACTAAGATTTAACTCTCCCAAAATTCGTTTGTGTCTCGATTCTACTCGACGAACTTCCTCCTCAACAACGCTTCGATCTAAAGAAACTAGTGACTGTCGTGGAGCGTACCGATGTTTGGGGCACGTCCTAGATCCATCGGTAATTTCTTCATAAATGTTTTCTTCAGTGCCGTACCTCGTCACGTAATTATGTCGAGATGATCGATCTCGCGGAATACCACCCCTTCCTCGTTGACGGTTTACCTTCCTTGATGATGAAGGCATTGATAAGTGATGGTCGTAGTAAGCATACGAGTAGTCGACTGGTTCAAATCTCTCCATAGTCGCTGCGATATTGCTCCTGTTCCAAGTCTGAGGGGGAGGCTCCCTCGATAAGTTTACGGCGGCTAGTCTCGCTGGGAGGATTTCATCCAGGTCCCTGGCACAGCGTTCATCAAGTGACTGCGCGCCATCGTCTTCCTCTCGTCTGTGCTTCCTATGCGGCCGCCGAGATGTTTGTGAGCGGGCGTGCGCTCGGTCGCAATCTGATCCATGACCATGATTGTAGTCAGGTGTGTGGCTACGATTGTAATCAATAGGCCTATGTTTACAATCTAGCGTATGGTGATAATCAGGAGTGTGCCTCAGGCTGTAGCTCGAGTTTCCTTCAAAGTCTGAGCGGTCGTAAGAAGGGCTGTCATCGGCATTGCTAGTATGAGCATGAGGGCAGTCGGCTGCGATGCCGGATTCTGAAGAGGGGTAGTCGTGAACCTCTGCAGTGACGAAAGACTGCTGCACGTGGTCGTCTGGTCGCGCGGGTTCGGACGTGGCATGGCGGTGGTGCGGGCGCGGCCGCGTGCCTTCGCGGCAGCTGGCGAACGTCCGCTGCAACGCGGGGGCGTGGGGGTACCGTCCACAACGACTGTCGTACACCGCCTCCCCGGGCTCGTCGGGGCTCGGCGGCGCGCTTCGTGATTCCATGGTTCATCGTTTCATATCCAATTAGTACCTGTAAAAAATTAAAGACCATTATTATTTGTCGGAACATTAGACATAAATATGAAATATTTTCTTTTTAATAAAACCTACGGACCGACACCGCCGGCGGCGGCGGGCCCGAGGGCAATGAATCCGAAATTACGTGCTGCGTGATAAGGGTAGGGTAAGTGACGATCAACACAGCAGCCGACGTCGATATATCATCATCAGTCGCCGGGTAATAAATCGGGGACTTTGTGCCGTGTTTACATTTTATATGGCGGATTTTTAGAAGCTTTGTTACTCGGTGATATGTGACGTAATGTCACGTTTGCTTTGTTATGGGAATTAAGAGTAATGAAGGTATGTTAGAAGACAAATTGTAGTTGGGTTTTGTATATTTTTCATTATAAAACGTCTAAAACTTGCTAGCAATGCGTAGAACATATATTTTTCACATTAGAATGCAAATTCTATGTGACTACATTCGATTTATCGCCCACAAACACAGTAACTATCATAACCGAATTCAAAATCAACATTTTTATTGCGTCTCGCTCGGATGTTATTGCACGAATTCCAGACCAATTTATTACTATAACGATAAGTGTCCGTGAACTAGTGGCAAGGGCGGGCGTCGGGACGCGACACCCTCGGTTGCCATGGCGACGGGTCCCCGCGGTTTATCGCGCTTCCGCCCGATATTCCTTGCATCTAAATCATCATCAGCGCTGGGAAGCGGATCGTAAAGAGCCCGTTGACCGTCCGCCCGCTATAATTTGTTACATAGCGTGCCATCGCATCGCTCGGGGTTTGGGCTCGCCTCTATTGCCCAAACGACGGTCTATGGCCTAACTTTCGCTCTATGGCAATTTTCGGGACACTTTTGTGTCCTCGTGGACAAAATATTGTTTGACTTCGAACATTTTCGTGAACGCTGCAGGTGCGATCGTCACCCTCCGTATAAACCAAATATTGATCGATTCAATGTATACATAAAAAATGAATTTTACTGTCGATGTGGAATACATTTAGTGGCAGAACGATACATTACCATTGCGTTCTCATACTGCGTTGTAAGCACATTTTAGCTCCCCTTTATACTTTCCCCTAAGCTTAAGAATATATTACGTTTTGTGAGGGTTAAAAAATCATGCAATGCACATAACAGTGTCGTAATTGCAATGAAATTTATTATTGTTACACAGTATAACTGACACTAATTGCCTACATTAATTTAGGGGATTAAAAACGCGCATTAAAAACTTGACATTGCGTTGTAATGGTTACACTAATGCATTTTGTAAAGCATTATAATTATTTTGAATATAGAATAGGATGAGTTTGTAGTTTTGGTAAATTTATACCTGAACAAGTAAAGTGGGCTAAGTTGTGAATTGAAATTACTAACAAAAATATTATTTGACCACAGTTATGAGAACAACAACCGATTTCAATGAAGTAGAAAAACATAACAAAATTAACCAATTCACTGTTAGAAAGAGACAAGGAAAATCCGACATTAAAATCGAATAAGCACTAGCTGTATACTGTACAGTAATAATTTTGCAACATTACAGTAATCACCAGGCGGCGATAAAATAATAAAGTTTTCATTTTCTATTCACCCCACGACCATCATTACAAATAATAAGCTTTTTGTACTGTGGACTCATGTGGCCGGCCATCTTCCATACTAATGCCATTGATATTTTACCTCTGGTTTTGCAGTATAGTGAGCTTTATTCTCGTTGAGATAAGGTTTATAACAGAGGTAAAATAAATGTGAAGGAACTGTAATTCATGACTAACTTAACTTTTTTTTTTAGTTTAGACGGCGTTAATGACAAATTGTTGATTAAATATTTATAGAATGTGTGAGTTAGGATTAGTTTTAGATGGATGTGGTTAGTGCTTGGACTCATCTGGAGTGTGGTTGGTAAAGAAAATTTTTGTTAAGCCGTAATATTGTTGAGAATATTATCTTTTTCGGCATTGCTAGCCATAGAAGTCATCTTGTATATTTGTTTTGATATAGGTAATACCATATATGAGAGTAAAGGAAGACCAAAGAAACGATAAATGGGTTGTGTGAAGGATGATATGGCTAAAAAGGAGGTCAATACTGAGATGACGAGTAATAGAGAAGTATGGAAGAAGAAGACATGCTGCGCCAACCAAATGAATTGGAATAAGGACAAGAGAGTGATGATGATGACAATAACACATTCTAGAAAGAAAATAAATAAATATTGATCTGCCGGTTTACAGAAAACCACAATCTGCCTTTTATTGCACGAAAACCCCTTTTTGTATACTTTTTAAATGATCAAGACTACGAACTGACTATTGCAAAATCTTCAGGACTAAAAAAATCTTTTTTATTAAAAAACTCGCTAACTAATTCAAGTCCACAGTCAGTCTACTGAAGCATCTGTAAGAAGCTCCTCAGTTCATTGGCACCACATTCGAAACCAATTATTTATGTATCAAGTACCGTCGTACTAACTGCCTGGTGAGCTGGTGACTCACTAGGTGACGACCTCATGAAAGCTTGTCACGTTTTAATTTGTCGTTACTTAACTACGATCTATGATTGACCGGCTCTGGTGTATGCAGGCGTTATTAGTCAATTGTTATGTAAGTAATGTTTTGTCAGCTGAGAATGAAACTGCCTTTCCAGTACATTTTACACCTGTTCAGCTATTACTTGGACTAAAATAATGTTTGAACATAATTTCGTGGTCTTTTTTCTTTATCTTGTGGTTAGTGCCTAACCTGGTGTCACAGTTTTTATGTCGCCCATGGGCCTCTGACTTGGCTTTACATGCCGTCGAGAAATATATCTCAAGCATGCTGGTTTCCTCACAATGTTTTCTTCCACAGAAACAGGTGATAATTATACAAAACGCACATGAATCCGAAAAATCAGAGGTGCGTATCTTGGGTTCGAACTTGCGACCTATGACTTGGCAGTCCGACGGTCACACCACTAGGCTATCACTGCTATCTACTGCTATTTTGTGGTAAACAGTGAAATTTTAAAAAGGTTATTATTAGGAAGATGAGAGGCCAGTTTCCTTACCAAAAGGAGTAAGTAAAGATATCTACAAGCTCTAACATTTACGAAAGGTAGTAAGTATACCTAAAATTGCTTGACAATGAAGGAAAACAATTTTGTAGGGGAATTTTGCCATATTTGTGTAACACGTGAACAAATTCTCGTTCAAAATCTATATTTTTTTTTTACGAAAACCTTTGTATGATAAGATAAGGTAACCTAAGTGTATTTACATAGGTAAGTAATATTATATCGTTACGCCAGATGCGGCGTTGAATTTGATTGCCTCAGAAAGATAGGTCACGTTCTACTTGTTTTGAAAACCCCTCTTTTTGGGTTTACAGATATTCATATTTTGTTTATTGATAGCTACTATAGCTGATACACAAAGTTTACTAGATGTTTAACCAAGTTAATTTATTCTGAAGGAACAGAAGTGTGGCTCTCGTGTTGTGTCAAGATATTTCCACAAAACGTTCGGAAAATCAGAAAATGGATCGATATTAATTGACTTATTCTCACTTCCTGTAACAAGGTCTAATTTAATTTGATTCAAAATGATGAAGACTATTTACATTATTTTTAGTATACAACATTATTTTTAGTATATGCGAAACCTGAATATAGTTTGTTCAGAATAAGTAACTGAATCGATTCCAATAATTTTTAAACCATGTTATATTTTTTCCCAAAAATATTTAAAAAAGTTAAAAGTTGAATACCGAGCGACTACCTACTGCCAAATTATTATTATCAATGAGCTCAAGACGAAGCTGGAGGCGCGCTGCGTGGTGACCGCGTTTTTGTGCGGACAACTAGGTAACAGAACAAGCTTATAACTTTGTTATTTTTCATGATACAGTTTTGAAATTTTGTACATAGATTCTTTACATAAAAATACTAGACACGTGTATCAGGTTTCGCATATACTAAAACTAATGTTGTATAGAATTATTTAAAACACATGTTTTTATTTTACTCATAAATAAGCTATAGTTCTCGGTAGTACAGGACTAAAGCGGGTTATGCAGTTGATTGAATATTACTACGTAATGGCTTCGGCTTTGTTTTCAGAAATAATCCCTTATACGTTCAATAGCACTGAAGTTATTTACCCATTCAAGTTTTAATTGGTGCAATATTTACGAATCATTTATGTTATTTTAATAACTTTCCGATTTCAGATTCAATAAAGAAGAGAAATATTCATTTAATTACTGAAATTACAGGAAATGTACATATAATTTTGTCGGCACGGTTGGCGCAGTGGCTGAGCGATTGGCTGCTGTGCTGCGTGTCGCGGGTTCGATCCCCGCACGGAACAAATATTTGTACGATCTACAGGTAGTTGTTCCGGGTCTGGCTGTTTGTGTATGTGAGTTTAAATGTTTGTAAACGCACCCACGATACAGGAGAAATTCCTAGTGTGGGGCAACGTTTTTAAAAAAAAAAAAAAAAAATATTAATTCAATATAAATAAGGGGTGTAAAAGGCACGATATTTTTTTTGTTGTAGACCATACCTAGGAACCTTCCAGTTCCGGAGATATTGGGCGTCAAATTTCCAACCATTTCACGAGTTTTTTTTTAAATACCAGTTTTTAATGTTATAACTTTACTTTAAATACTTCCACAACCCCGTACTATTCAATGCATCCATCAGCATACTGTTTTGAGTGCGTTACATTGAGTCCTACCGTAAAACTTGATTTTTCACCCCCAAAAAAAAAGTCGTTTCCCAGCAATATTTTTTGCGTTGAGTTACTTAGATTGATATACAGAATGAAGGGTCCGTTTACATCCTGATGAAGTCTAACAGTGTTTAATTTAGTGTTCACGGGTTGTTTTGTTATCACCGAAAACTAAACGTAAAATATTAGTTGTCGTTGGTGTGTATTTTGTGAGAGAATGTGATTTCAATGTGCCTCAGTATCCCTTTCCGGATTTTTCAAAAATTTTAAAGATCATCGGCTATGCCTTGTTGCCGACAAAGGTATTAGATACATACCTTTGTCTGCAACAAGGCATTGCATTGCATTTTAGGCGTTGCATTTTCTAAAACTTGAATATTGTTTAATTGCGTATATGGGTTTATGAACAATCGTCAGACCAACACTTTGATCTTCCCAGAGTGGCAGAAAGCCACAATATGTGACGTATTTCGACAAAACGACTGGTCGTTGGTCTAGTGGTCGTAAGCACGACTGCTGAGCACGAAGTCTGGGGTTCGATACCCAAGTCGGGCAAAGTGTTATTGGGTTTTCCTGCAGAAATATCTCAGTAGCAGCCACGGAATCTGGATTTGTGCCCGGTTGATGACAATAGGCTCGGCTCCCATTACATGGGACTTAAACGTGGGATTGGCGTAACGGGGTGTACTAATAGGTACATCTCTGCCTAAGCCTTCGGGGATTACAGGCGTGATGTGTGTGTTATTCGACAAAAGTATTAAGCATCTAAAGTTTATAGTAGGACCTAAAGTAAAGAGAGAAAAGAACTGTCTTATTCTACCTAAAGCCATTCATAATGGGTGCAATGAAATCCAAGATGACTCGTTAAAACAAACGCAGTAAATTCCGTTTTAAAATGTTCGTTAAATCACTTTTATTTAAGAACTCGACGAAGTCCGTAAATATTATGAACAATACGTTGGAATGTTTCTGTTCTAGAAAACTTTTAGGTATTCATTTAAAAAGTAATTATATTTTTTAAGTACTTTAAGTTAGTAATTTGTATTACAAGATGTTTTTCTATTCTAGCAGTTTAGTTTTCTGATACCTCATTTCTTTTTTGTAACATAGCTCAATTTTTAATTAATTACTAGTTAACATCAGCGTTAAATCACACTCAATACTGTATATGGAACTCGAAACTTTACTCTGTAGGTAATTTCAGTATCTGAGATCTGAATGTTCAATAAGTATCCACATGTATAAAGTAAGTGCCCAAAGTGGTACATTTTACAACATGTATAAGAAAGCTATTACACTGAACGCCGTCGTTCACAGATTTGAATTCAGAACGAGCTGAGCCTTTTTCGCGACGATTCTGTTTATTTTATGCTCCATTTCCGAAGTGCTTGAATTCGGGAAATAAATAAGTAACAAATGAAAGTTTAGTTAAAAGCTAAGATGAAGCAAAGCCGAGATAAGCGCCAAGCCGGTTGGTCGACGAGAGTCCATTAATAAAGATAATGATTCTTAAGAAGAGTCTATTAATAGTCACTAATTCCATGATCTTATTTGTGATTCTGAGTCCGATGTAATTACTTACATCAGTTATAAGCAACGGTCGGAATTAGAGATGTTGGGTAAGCAACAAAATTTATTATTACACTTGTGCATAAAATTCCACCTCGTTGAGTTTAATTTCTTCCCGTATTAAATCCTATTCGTCTAAATTACGTAGTATATAAATAAGTAGGTATATTTTCATTTATGTAGGCGCGATAGTAACCATATCATGCCGCTGTTCGCTCAGAATGTAATTAAAGAGACTGGGGGTTGAGCCTTCGAAACTATTACTTACAAATGTTATAGAGAACAGTTAATTCCGGTACCTATCGGCCGGTTTATGCGACACTCAACGCAGAACGGTTTAAGTGCCCTTTGAGAGAGATCTCCGCGTTTTATTGCTAAGAAAGTAGTTAATAAAATGTGCGAAAATATCTCTGCAGGACGTAACAATTCACAGTTTATTTGACTACTAATACTACCCTTAAGTAAGGGTAATAGTTCTTTAGAAGATTAAGTCTCTGTCTCTTTTAGTCTTTGTTTTTCTATACTCTTACTTAGGGATAACCACAGTTAATTACACGTTAACTTGAAGTCTAAGACTGTAGTTTCAGAATGTAATTAAGCTAAAGTAGTTTATTACATTTCCTTTATTTATATTTATACAAATTATTTACATTTTTAAATATTCCTTAAAAAACAATATAAAAAAACATTTAAAAATAAAAAAAAATTGTAGCCCACCGGTATCGGGAACAGGGTCCAAGCTACCGGCGGTCAGGGCTCCAGAGAGAGGTACCTCCTAACAATACGAGCTGTGTCTAGGAGTACCGCTTTCTGAATCAAGCCCTTGATCCAGCTGCCTAACGAGAGCCTCCTCAGGTATTGGTCGAGGCTCTTGGCAATTAAGCCATGAGCTGATACGACTATCGGCACAATGATCGCTGAGTCCACATCCCGCATGTCGACAACCTCGCGAGCCAAGTCAAGATACTTATTATACTTATACTTATTACATTTATAATTACGTTTTGTTATTATGCAAATTAAATATAATATTTATAATGTAATGAATTTAAATACATGGTTGTATCGTTTAAACTTACAGCGTTTTTTGTGGTTATAAATTAACTCTAATAAAATGTTTCGCTTAACCTTTTTCCGGCGTCATGCTTGTCTGGCTTTCGTGTTTTTTGCAAGACGTAAAATGTTGTGGTAAAGCGTTCTGCATAATATTCTTATGAACTGACGACGATTTAACGACTGTGATATGTAAATAGTCTGTGTTTCTTTAAGCCTTTAAATTTAAAAAGGAACGAAGGTCTAGAAAACTGACCAAAACTTTTATAGATGTCAAAATATGTCGTAGTAGCACAATTATTATTTCTTTCTTTAATTCGGGTCTGTGTGTAAAGTACATATTTAGATTAAAAAAGAAAAAGTAACTTTCATGTTTTACTTTTTGTTATACATGAACATTTAAACATCTCGTTGTAAAATCAAACCTTGTGACAAGTTCGAAATGTTACCCAAACGCAGACATGACTTTAGAAGACTCAATAAAATCCAAATTCGGTCATGTAAATTGACGCCATTGATCGAACGCAAGATGGAATGATGGCGCCAACATTTGAATTTTGAATTCATATACCTTGAATGGTTAACTAATCGAGCGAGTCAAAAGTTTAAACTCAATTTCATCAGGTACAATGAAGGCCAAAAATATATATGTCATGTCTGTCTTAGGATAATAAATAAAATCGGAACTTTGTGAAAATACGAGGTAATCCAGATTTTAGGGACCAAAAAAGATTTATGTAATAAAATGCACAATCAGGATCATTGTAAATTGTCTTTTTTATTGTCAGAGATCTTAGTTAAAGAATAAAACATACATAGACTTACATCTTATACTATGAAAAAAAAAAATAGGAATCCTATTTCTCACAAGAATCAAAACTTGCGGTAATAAAAGTCGTATACATATTTGAATTAATTTTAGGCAAACGTGTTGGTATATATTTTTGCTCTTCAATGTAATTCTTGATTCCGTGAATTCGCGATCCGTCACCAGGCCGGGTGCCTCGTTAAAATTCAGTAAAGCTAAGAACACATTACAAACGAATAGGCACACTTCGTCTTAACAATTATAGCTCAGTTTATACACGCTTTGCAACCGAAATTAGGGACGCGCCCCGAAATACTGATATGTAAGAAGTGCTACATTATATTTGTTTACCAAAATTGGGTGTGTAATTATTATAATAAAGTGTCTTCAAACGTTTCTCTAGTACTTGGTTGATTTAAGTTAGTGTTTCGTTTGAGCTTGATCCCGTAACTTGTGTGCTCAGCGGGAAGCAGACGCCCACTTAAAAAGGTTTTAATTTATTTAGTATTAAGCCGGCGTGGGTACAGACTCTTAACATGAATGAATATACCAGCCTATAATGTACGTGGTAATGTATGTTTTGTTGGTAATTCAACTTTACATAGTGATTTCAGTATTCGAAGGTCATCATATGCCTAGCCTTTTCCCAAATATGTTAGGGTCGGCTTCCACTCTGACCGGATGCAGCTGAATATCTGTATTTTACTTGGAGAGTCTGCCTATCTGACATTCACAACCCAGTTAGTACTGGTTAATACGATATCCCTTGGTAAGACTGGTTGTCAGACTTTCGGGCCACTGACTTGTAAGGACTGTCAAAGATCTACAAATGACAGTCGAGACCAACGGCTTAACGTGCTTTCCGAGGCACGGAGGAAACTCGGTATGTAATGGGTGGTCACCCATCCACGGACCAACCCAGGCAAGCGCGGCTTTACCTGAAGATCGACCCGAGCGACTGTTATTATTTAGCCACGAGCTCCTCCTTCTCCTTCAGAATTCGAAAGTAGTGAGAAAAAACGGTATCGTGTATGGTATGCATATTACATTTGGTCTTCAGCCCGATCTTGAAGTCAACCCATAGAAATGACTAAAGCCTACACATACAATAAGGTCCCCATAAAGGTACTACGAAGTAAACATTCATACACCGTTCGTAAGCAACACAAACAACTCAGTGAAAGGGAGTTTAAGAGCAAAGTTTACATGGTACGTAACCGTAGAATATATTAACATTAAAGCAAGGAAAGATATTCGCACTCAACACGTTATTATTGTACGTGGTTCAAGTGATATCCTTACTTGGCGACTTACAGTTTAAAATAACACTCTAGGGAAAATGGACATCACCCCTCTAGCGATCTCTCACATGTGGAATCATAAATGACGACGTACAAGCTTACTAAGTGGTCCTGTATAGTATAAGAAACTTCGTTGGAAAGTAGGTACAAATTTCGAAGTAAATAATGGACATTAAATATCTAAATTGCTATTCAATAATAATCTGATACATAATAAAATTAAAGTCGCTTTTCAACTCTGTACCTAGAGAGAATAAGGATTAACCCGTGCGGCCGTAACAAAATAAATTTCAATAAACCAGAGCTTAATTCGCAAAATACCTACCGTATTTTCAGCTCCCACGTTTCAAAGAATTATAGCTACGAACATTGCAAAATCTTTTCGATCCAAAAATAGTTTTTCAACATTTTATATAACGTCTCAGATTATGAAATCGTCCATTTATTTTACGGCGAGATTTTCCTAAGGTGAGACGCGTGACTACCTTCAATATTGCTCCGTCCCCGTGGCTCCCAATAACACATTTTTAAGGATTTGTGTCAGGATCATTTTATATGAAAGGGAAAATATTTCCGAAGCTCAACGATGGAATTAAGCTTTACAAAATCTGTCTTTCATCTTTAGCATTAAATATGTATTGGGTGAATGTTAGCGCGATTATCGTCTGCCTTTGGAGGATTACAACATTTATAACTCCACTACGAGCTATTAAATCGCAGTATAATATTATATTGTGCGATCATTTCACTTTAATGGTAATCCGGTTTTCAGACATCAAACCACAAATTAAATAGCATTATGTTTGTTATTTATGTTGAGAACTTAATTCCAAAACTGTTCATTGTATGTACACTCCGTATTGTTGAAATCCAATTGTCTATTCCAGTCCTATTCCCATACCCAGACTATCGTATCGTAAATTACTACACGCAGACAAAATTACTTACACGAATAGCCCGATAATATGTGGCAAATACGTTTAAAATTAAACTTTGTGAAATTCAAAGTTTCTCTTAGATGTTCTATTACTTAATCCGATTGGTGTCGATTGTTAAATCGCTTCAGTGTGTATCCATTGAAATACCACTAAATCTGATGGCCCTTCTAAGTGAAAATTTGCCGTCAGTTCCAAGGAAACGAGCCGGCGAATTGGCTACCAGCCTATAAAACGTAATGTCACATTCATTTGCAATTCAAGAGTCCTCAGTCTGTATTATGCCTAATAAAATTTACATATTTAAATTAAACTGAGAAATAACAAGATACTGTAACCATCATGGCGCTTAGATTGCATGGACGTTTGTATTTTTAAATACACATCCATACTTTCATATATTCCGCGTTTTCATGACATTTTTAATTTAAGTCACGGCGAACAAACGGAGCCTCGTGATCCCGGCTGTGTGAACTCACGCCCTGAATAAATTAGTTTGCGCGCTGGATGAGAACTAACTCAAACAGCTGACTAAAAATAGTAATATTATTGTGACGTCTAGCTTGTGTCAACTTGCCGACGTAGCATCTACCATCAAATCAGCATTTTACTCGAGGTGCAAAAATGAGAGGTCATTCGCCTTGACTGGCTTGCATAGTAAACAGAGCTAATTAATCCAGTATTAGTCACCACGAATAGCCGGCATTTGATGCGTCTCCGATACGTCCGTGGTCACGCCTCACTTGACAGATGAAGCTGTCTAATGACGTTATCTTAGCGTACACATGTTGAGAACTGACTAGTGCATTCAGTTGTAAATGTGTGGAATTCAGCACGATGTTGCTGGTTGCTGTACCGGTTATAAATCAGAACGAAGCCTACGCGATGTCAAATTGTCAAGCGCGCAATATTCATGATTGTATCCGACCCTTTACAATTAGCCTATCTACACGATGGTATCAAGAGAGGAATGTGGGGAGCTTTAAAAAATGATTCACTCGTTCGATGCAAAGCTATGTTCATACTGATATGAGTGTCGCATCATAACAGATAGGCAGGTTACGTCATTCGGGCTGGCGACCTTTGGCATCAATCAGTCGGTGCAATATGATAATGTTGATAGCTTCTCTGCGATATCAATGTTTGTCACATGCAGCGTTCAAAGTTGTGTGATGACGCTAATATTAATAATATCGTCCATTTACATAAAAAAATGGCTAGATTTTAGAAATGGAAATGCGTTGTTATGTTAACATTATAAGACTAAATTCTGAGGCAGACACGGGTTTAATTTTTGCGACCGCCAGCTTGAACTAATTAGACGCAAATTCCTTAGCATAATGTTGAGCTGTGTGTTCGTTATTAAATGTTCGAGAGCTTTGTATAAAAATGCAAAGTTAGGCTGAAAACTTATTTGTCTAATCCTTCATCAGCTTAAGGGTCCCAGCTTATCTAGCTGAAATATACCAGCTATTATACATTTTGCCCGATAAACGATATGTTGAAATACATTGCCTAATCTTCCGTTACCATCGCAGCTTTCGAGAAAAACACCATTCATGTTTCATAAATAGGCTAAACATTGAAAGTTATCGAAGAAAATATCGCCTAACGCCCCAGCATACTGATAAAATATTTTAAAACATATTAAATTGAAAAATATGGTGACATTTTATAGCTTATAATTTGAACGTAAAGAAAAGAAAGCTCAGAATATTTTAACATTATATAAAATTGTTGAAACATTTTCATATAAGTTTAATATTATTTTGAAATAAGTTTTACAACATATTTACATGCCATAAAATGATGAACTAAACATGCATACAATTTTATTGTAAAGAAAATTTAGTCAGTAGGCAAATAAAATGGTCATGAAAGCAAGCTAGTAAAAGACAGGTAATAATTTTACAGAAGTTTACGATCCAATTACGAAATAGTGTGATGAGGCCGGAGTTTATTGCAGTGCTATCGGCGATGTGCCGGTGGATACCCTCGAGTGTACTTAGCTGATACCGTTAATTTTAAGTGCATGCGACAGTAGGTGGAAGTCCATAGACGTTATAACTCACTACGATAACGCTGTAAAGATAAGACTATTTACACAAAGTAGGTACTACATTTTAATGACAAGAAAATTTAAACAATAAGGACAATATTTTGTACGAACCCTGCTAAATTATTTCAGATAAAGTCCGGTGTTAAAAAAACTTTCGTAAACTCGTTCCAAGTAAAATCTGATAAACTCGAATTAATAACCAACACGGTAGTGGGTTAATTTCATTTTTATAGCATAATTAAAAGTTAAAATATTATTAATTAGTCGATTTTTGAGTCAATTAACAACCGGAGTGTTTTTATTTTTATTGGTGGCTCAACCAAAATGAGTCAATTTGGACACTTTAAAAGTTTATAAGAGTAGTAAAGTTAGGACAAAACAAACAATATAAATAAACATGAGCGGTCTAAATTCGAAACGTAATTAGTGTAATGGAGCCGGTGAATCCGAGTTGTATTTTAAAAGCCGTAAAACCGTGGGGCGGTCGCCATAGGTCGGAGTCGGGAGTGGTCGGCGGTGGACGGTGACATTCGGTTTTACACTGCAAGTCACGTGGACTAATGAATCCACTCACCTTCACGTCCGAACCCACCTTTGTAAATAATTTAATCAATCTGTTTATTTTGACACTTTACAAATTAAACGGTAATGCTTCACAAGCTGATTAAACGTCACGAGAATGACAGGCTTTAAGTATTTTAAGTTTACATTCAATAAATTATGAATGAAGTCGCGTTTACTACAAAACAAATGAAGAAAACGACTGAATCCGGTGACGTGGCAGTTTGAGTTTTCGTCGATAATATTTTCAGGGCAAGATTTAGATCCCATAGAAGTACTTCGTCATTCATGGATCAACGAAAGGGTCGTCGTAACCTCTTTTCGCGTAGTTTGGGCATAAAAAATGTTATCAGTCGAGCAAGGGAGGCATGCAAGTCATGAAAACAATCAAATAAATCCTCCAACGGGGTAAATGTTTATATGTGTGGAGAATTTATTACGGGACTGTGGGTTTGTAATAAAACTGTGATAACGATCGCTACAAATAAATGACCGTTTTAGAGATATTAAATGTAATTAAAAATAATGTTTCTGGTTATTTAACAATTCATGGCGGTGTGATTATTTTGTTTTCAACGTAATGATTCACACAAGTAATTGAAATTTTAGTTAAATACCTTTGCAAGTTAAGGTAGTTATTTTAGAATACTCCGGTTATGAAGTCTACAGTTATCGCGACCAGAACGGGCATTACCCGCATCAGACGCGGGACATACCCCGACACAAACATCAAAGCGCTAGTAAGCGTTACAATCATTAACGTATCGTAGACTCACAATGCAAGTCACCAAACTAATGACTGCCCAGTTTTTAGACTGTTCGACGTGAATTCGCAATCACCCTCTTTGCATATGAAGTTTAAAGTAATGGCTTCGGGGAAAATTTTACGGACGACGCCGACGGTCGGTACGTAGGTAGCACCAAGCACCAACTACTACACATTTCATAATGACTGTAAGACCATGCGAGCACGTACACAAAGTACGGTTTGAACCATTACGACACATTTTATTTTCGTTGAAGCGCAGGTCGCGGGGAATATTTGGATAAAGAATTTCGTTGTAATGATTTCTGGCATTTCTGTGAATTTGCTTTAACACTGTGAAATGGAGGGATTATATTTGTGGTTTATTTATTTAACTTTGCTTTGTACTCACAGAGTTTTCAGTACTAAGAAACAGAAGCTCTGTCCTTTGACATTCCATTAAGAAAAATATGTTACTGTTGTACTCTGCTACTCGGATTTTTTGTCCAAGTTCGCGAACGGATTTTCGGGAAATATTTTGTTCATTTCACGCATGCCATTGGAAATCCCTCACAGAACCAGAAAAGCCCGTCCGAAACAATTCATATGAAATACGGAAGATCCCAATTGTATGCTACGGAATTCCAATAATATACCGTGAAGGGTTCCTATTTTAAGATCTCTTTTTCCATTGACCTTTCGTTCTTGCGACTATATCAATCGGCAGAGTTATGGGAAGCCGACTGTACCTACATACATAAATATATTTGTGACTTCAGACAGGAGACAGACAAAAGCGATTCATCTGACAACGCCTGTACCTCTCTAAAAATACATAAATTGAGTGAATTTGTTTTGAACATTTTTCTTGGATTTTCTGCTCTATTTTTGCCGGATACTTAGTTACAATTTTAAAACTGTATGTGATTTTGACTGGCCTGTTGGTCTAGTGGTCAGTGACTCTGACTGCTATGCCGGAGGTCGTGGGTTCGATTCCCACCCAGGACAAATGTTTGTGTGATGAGCATGATCATTTGTTCTGTGTCTGGGTGTAATTTATCTATATATGTATGTATTTAGAAATATATAAGTATGTTTATCAGTTGTCTAGTACTCATAACACAAGCTCTGCTTAGCTTGAGACTAGACGGCGTTGTGTGATAGTTGTGGAATATTATATTATTATATTATATTATTTTCATTCTTTGCGTTTAGTAAGGCATTCCGTTAAGGTTTAATTTGTTAATTACTGGATGGCGTGCTAGTAAACATTACAAATAAATGAAAACAGACAGGCTCGTTTTGGTACAATGTGTTAATTATTTTTTTCCTTCGAACATTGTTAATAAAAATAATGGGCACGATATTAATGTTGAAAGTTTTAGGAATGTCCTTTATTACCTTAGAACGAAAATAGCCTCTGAAACCTAATTTATTTCTTGTGCTCACATACCTAATTACGAAGGGTTTATTCAATTAATGCTTTAGTTTCGGTAAGTGCCAATGGCTTTGGGGAGTCGCCGACGCATCAATCATTTTCTCATCCACTTTATGTCAACTTCAAATTTTGATACTAGGATGATGGATGGCCGTTTCCACAATGTCACCGCTCGGCCGTGGAACCCTCGGTTATGAAGTAACAAGCACTCGTATGAGGAGTAGCTGCTCAGACTAAATGAAATTTCGACAGTCGCTGCAGAGACCATTAACATATAAATCAACGTTCATAACTCGTAGACTTTGGTTTACGACGTAAAAATAAAAATGAACCGAGTGGTCCCCGTCACCGCTCCCGGCGGTTCAGGCGACGACACAAAACGAACAAATAAGATTTCTTCTACCACGACTGGAAATACTTAAGGCGGAATTGTTTGAGAATTGCGCATTGTTGTCGTTTGTATAAATAAATCGGGGAAAGTTTAAGGTTACGTTTTTAAGCTTTGTTTTAACGTTTATTGGTATTGACTGCGTCCGAAAATGTTTGTGAACAGGTTGTATGTCAGTGGAATGGAACAATTTCAGAGCCAACAGGTCTGGTAATCAGACAAAACGGTCAATTACTTGTGAAATAGTGGAGTTGTCGCTGTGCTCGCGGTGGTGGCGGGCTGGCGGGCTGGCGGGCGGTGGCGACAGGGTGCGCACGATCGCACGCGTCGCTCACCGGAAAAATGAACCTCTCATGAAATTTAATGTGGAAATGTCTTGAAACGACGCCAAACCCGCGCTTGAATTATTTATGATCCGCTATTTTAATGGCGTCCCCGTTCGTTCATTACAGTAAGAGTGTTTCTTAATTTCGAATGCGAAATAGGTGTTGCAATTCCTTATTATATTCGACGTTATGAGCGAAATAAAACGTTGCCAATTATTTATTGTTTTCGTCCATTTCTTTATTATGGAAATGCATTCATTGTGGAGTACACAGGAAGTGTTCTGTCTGCTTGTTGCGAGAATGTAATATGTAAATATATAAAGTACAGTTATTTATGGTGATTCTGTTTTGTTTTTGTCGCGAATTTCCCAGGCGGAAGTTAAATGGTGGTGTGGCTTCAGTTAAAGCCAACTTGCAGGTTTGTGATGCAGTTAGGATCCCGTGGATTTGCTCAACTGACAGGAAAAGTTGTTCCAACTCACATAGTACTTTATAAAGCTAACGAAATAAAAGAGTACCAAAATTTTTCTGTACCGTCGGAAACATACTCGTATTAAAGTTCGTGAGTCAAATAAAACCTCTTACTTTTGTCTTTTATGTACGGAAATATAAAAGAACTCGCATTACATAACCTTGCTATTACTTTACCCCTCATATGTAAATGAATACAACAATAAAAAAAAAGTAATTTGATTAAGTACTAATCAAATATTTATTTTGGTATTATTTGAACTTTTCCCGTAAACCTTTTTGTTGCCGTACAATATTAGATAACTCATTTTTTTCTATTCATCCACATTATGGATTTATATTATTTTTGGTATATAAGGCAATAACTTAGCTAGATATGGTAATTTATCATCATCAAACCGCCATGTAATTGATTACTGTTGAACATGAACCGTTCTGTAAGCTACTGCCGGCCATTCTGAGTAATATTGCTATAATCAACATGCCTCATAGACAGCGCAGAATGATAGCATTAGCAGGTACACAGGTGCCGCTGTACCCGTGAATAATCTAGTAATTTCAGGACACCCACAGGGCACGTTGAGGTGGTCCATTCTTATAAAAAATAACACTAAAGAATTTTCTTTTAAAAAAGTATTCCTTTCACAACCTCGCTCAGTAGTTTTGCTGTATAAAATGTGAGTTTCAACTCCCTCGCGACGTGAAGACGACAATGTAGACACCTCAGCACTTTATAACGACGCCAAACAAGCGGAGTGTGGGCAGTAGTCCTGTAGCCAGGAGACGCCTATTGTCGCGCGATCGATCGCAGTAAATCAGAGCCCACGCAACAGGCTGCCTCGGAATACGACCATCAGCGAAATATACCACAAATCGTAAACACATCAATAGCATAACTTATACGCCACATTGTGAGGGCGTCAATAAAATAAATAAAGCTGTTACAATTCGTGTGCTATGCGCCGCATTGCAACTTCTAGCGAAATTTGCGTGAAACAGGTCAATTGTTTTATAAATGTGCTACGTTTTTCGAAAGTTTTATTGCTGTTGTTCTTTGTTCGTTGCTGTTTTACAATTGTTTTAATTCGATTCACCTTTGCAACTCTCATGTAAATTTTGCAACGTAATGAAATGGTAGAAGTTTGGCAAACAAGAGTAAAATACTCCAATCGAACAACTAAAAACATCAATTAATTGAATACAAAGACAAGTAAAATCAATAAGAAAGGTACCCTCAATAATACCAAACTAAATACTTGATAAATTCAAGTCTGTGGAACCGTGGGGCGAACAGTCGGCAGCACGAAAATGTTATGTAAACAGCGGAGTGTATCTCAACTGTGGCCCCGGGTCGTCCTACTGAATAAATAACGTCAAAGCAAAAGCAAACTCAAACAAAAGTAAATTTATTCACCAAATACGACGATTAATACACGATCTCAGGACAGATTTATACTCGCGCCCAGAAGAATGAGTATACAGTCGACTATGTGAGCATTACTACGAATATTATTAGTGGATATGTCGAGATATGTCGCGCGACAAACGGCCGCGACTGTTTGGACAGACGTTTGTTATATTCTTGGTAATGATAAATCAATGCACTCGTCAAAGTAATTTTCTTTGGTAAGAATGGCGTTCTAATAAGAACAAAATCTTATAAGAAGCCAAGCCACTGTATTCGCAATGAATCTCAAAAAAGCATAAAAAGGCAGTCTTGTAGGCTAATGATCAGGTCAGCATGTCGATCGAGTGTCGTAGAGGAATGTTTGAGAGCCTTTTGTGCGGTCCTGGACTGCAATAGGCGTACTTGAGACGAGAACCTCATTAAAAACATCTTATTGATCTACTAGTGCTCACGCAGGACAGTTTATAAAACAAGAGCTTTGAATATAAATGTGCTAGTACGCCATGGCGTTACATTATAAATCTGACATGAATAAATGTCTAAATGCCGATCGAAAGTGTCGTGAAACTCTGTCTTACCCCTCTTAGATCAAAGAAGTGACAGTCCTCTTCATTATTTCGGTCCTCCCAATTTGTATAAGCATTGAATACGAAATTCTGTCAATGAGCGTCTTAATAAAAAGTAAATAAATAGAAGCAGTGTTGCTGTCATAAAGGGAAAATCAGCTTTGGAGCGGAAATTGAAGTTCCGTGGCTGGGGGCGCGCGGGCGCACGCCGGATGCTACGCCATTAAGTCCACTTCCAACGCTTTATACAGTTACAGTAATTATTTTTATTTCATTTACAAATCAGCGATACTTTCATTTTTACTTGGAAAGTGAAAGAACTTGATGTATGAAGTCAGCATTGCAATGGTAATCACATTGTAGTCTCGATTGCAACAGTCATGGCCTTTCTGATGTTATGAAGTTGGAATCTAACACCGGACTAAATAAATTGAAATCCTTTCTTTTTTATATTTCAGTCCATTCAAAGGTCAAATTCTGTGTGATGAGACCGCCGATTGTTAAATATGTTTCCACATTTTGTTTTGTATGGTGTGTGTGTATTTGTTTTAATCTTTTTTTATGTTTACTTTTTTATATAATTTTTGTTTTATTGTGAATTCGACCATTTTTTTTTGTTTTATGCTGTGTGAGTCTAATAAACACTTTTTCTTTCTTTCTTTACAACAAAGTTAGAAAATACCAATCGACAAGCACCATAAATTCCAAAAAAAAAAAAAAAATACTAAAATAAAAAAATTAAATAAAAAAAATATTAAATTACTCATGTACTGGATATACCATAAATTCAGTACATGAGTTTAGATCCACCATTGAAATGTTTATGATCAGAGTTGTTTCCATGTCCCTTTGGCTTAAAATCGTGTCTAACTTTCATAAATTCGTCCTGAAACGCAAAACAATATTTAGCTAAGCAGGTTGTCGTTAACTTTCACATAATCAAATTCAATCACTCAATTGTATACAAAAGACGGACAATAAATTAAATAGAACCATTGGCTACCAAACGATTCACTACAACAATAAACATAGAATTTGTTTACAGTTTGACGGACAAGCCACTAAAATAATGATTAATATTCATCACAACCCGACAGTTACTGTTTGGATATTACAGAACACAGAATAACAGATAAAAGTTCTCACGTAACGGTCCATGATGTTCTTTGTTTTGTCTGTAGCTAAGACAAACAAATTTTAAGGATACGCATCCCTGAGTCCAACATGTGGTGTTATTTCTATTTAAATTTTGTTGGATAACAAAACACAGAATAAACTTTCTGTGAAAACAACATACACGTGTGCCTACCGGGCCGTTTCACAAATAACTGAGCTATGTAAAAACGGAAACAATTATTGTTTGCGTTGAAAGAATAATTCGTTGATGCCATTCTTTCTCACGACAGAAATGCCCAGATGTGACAAGACCTTGGCAGCTACAACAAATAGTTTCTACTATCATCCAATCAGTTGTTGACCGAGGTGATGATAGAAATTGTGTCATAACACAGTTATGTACATAGACCTACAAAAAAATGTATACGCAAAAATTCGAAACTGTACGATAACCAGGTTCAGAAAGATATATTTGTGGACTGATGCGAATTTCATCACTATAGACCGACCGCTTTAATGAGTCCTCGCGAAGGTATCAATTTAAATGGAATATTCTGAAGGTTGATCATGTATTGGTTTAATTAGTATCGTAATATCTACGTGGGTTATGGTTATTTTAAAGCAAATAATCTGTGGGATATTGTTAGGACTTTGTGGACGCTTAATGTGCTTTTGATGGGGAAGGCGAAGGACTCATTAAAGCAGTCGGTGTATAGTAAACCCTTAAATATTTTAGAGGTTATTGTAAAATTCACAATAGTATTTTTAGTACATTCCTTCTTCTCTACAAAAGCTGTGCTGTGGAAAATGTGATGTAGATTTCTTCCATTTACATACTTTGGTAGTAACTTTCTTTTCATTTTTTTCCACATTTATGACATCCTTTTCCTCCCATTTTTCAAATTACAAGTTTCTGTATTTAAACAAAAATTGAAGCTAAGTTTTCAGAATTTAATTTTAAATTGATATACATTAATTAATTAAAATAACCTATATTAACTAACTAACTTAAAAATAAACTTAAAAAATGGCGTCAAAAAACTCCTCCTCAACGCAGTCAACTGGTAATGTACCCAAAAGACTGGCGGCGTTGCCACGTTGTATGGCAACGCTAAGCCTTAATTACAAGTTTATGTTTCTTTACACAACACTGCGTTACCAAGACGTTCGTCAATTCGTAGAAACCGACTACCACAGACCAACAACCATCCTTATCGTACGAAAATCTGCAATAAAATTCGTATTGAGCTAACAATTATCGGAACTAAGATTAAATCAGCAAATCTCGGATAACATTACCTGAGGCATTTCTGCTTCTCCAATAATATTAGCTTCCATTATTAGTGTCAGTACGTACTAAGTAATATTGTGGATTTGTGGTGCAAGTGACAATGGATCAGGCTGGATTGTGATCGAGGATTTCGCTCTGTCAGATGTCTGGATTATAGGAGAGCCGCAGCTGTCACGTCTGCGTTTGTCGTGACGTCAGAATGAGGTCGTTGCATAACTACATTATGTATCGATAATTTGGTTGTAGATATTGTGAATTAGACTGTAAGCTAACTTGGCGATACTGAAGGGGACAACTAAATCGATAGTCATGTGATTAATCATAAAGCAAAAATGTTAATTTCAGAAGAAAAATATTATTAAAACAATTTATGTTTAAAATGAACAATTTATTTAGATTTGTTCAACCTTTTGACCCCAATAATACCTAGTAACGCTTTATATAAGCTTCCTACGCAAAAACTAAAGCTGGGATAGGTCGAAGGTTAATTATTACAATTCACTAAAGTGTTAGGTTTCTAAACCAGTTTTTTGTTTTTTACCCGATTACGGCGGAGCCAAAAGGAAGGGTTATGATTTTAGCAGTCTATGTATGTATGTATGTCCCTCCGTAGTGCCTAAACCGCCGATTTTGATGAATAAGGTGTCAATCGATTCTTTATTATGGCCGGGGAAACATGGCTGCATTTTAACCGACTTCAACAATAGGTGGAGCCGATTTTACCTTGTAAACCCCGACTTTAATTAGAGCGTGATTTTTCAGTAGTCTAGTTTTTTTTTGTTGTAGTATTACCACACAAATTCTTGTTGTTTATTATAAATAACTTTCAAAACATTGATCTCAGAGAACCAATAGTCGAGATCGGAGAAAGATTACGTATATGTATACGGATGGATGGCAACAAAGAATTTAATAAAGTGGCATGTGGAATGCGCTCAAAGCACAATAAATCGCAATTGATTCGCCAAATGGCGTCCTCAGCTTAGTCAGGGAAGGCCGGAGTGACTTAGGCACAAAGAAAGCGGTTTATGGCGTAATCTCGAGCAGCGATGCTGGGGCACGCGTCTCGGCTCCGGCCCACATTAAACCCACATTAGGTCTCCATCGATTACGACTTGACATTTTGTTACGCGAAGGTTATTTTACGTGATGTCGCGAAAAATGTCTTTTTCGTGTACCGTGCCAGTTTGTGCTAGCGTTTTGTTTTGTTGATCTTTTCTGGGTTTTTGTTTAGATCACTCGATTTTATTAGGCTAATTTTCAGAAGTGAAACAAACACTGTTTGCAGCGTTCACGGTTTATAACTAAGCGTAGACTGTCATTTACGGGATATCTTCCGTGATTTTCAACTATTGTGGGCTCCCCATATTTTACAATAGCTCACAATAGTTGAAAATCAAGGATGATATACTGTTAGAGACAGTGTAAATTTAGAAGTGAAACAGTTGTGAACAAGTTAACATGAGATTCGAGATAACATGCCTTCCCCCCTCCCCCCTTTCCTTGCTCCGCTCTGGTCGGAGCGGAAGGGAGTGTCAGATTTCTACTGACTAAAACCCATCCATGTTCCTTCTTTGCTCTTTGTTTTCCAGGGCCGCGGTGTCTCTTTCGAACAGTCCCACAGCCCTAGATAACATGCCTTAGCTCTACAACTGCTAAAATAAGCATCCAGTTGAAACAATAATAGATAGAATTCGAACCCGCTCTGTTACTAGACAAAACAATACTAACTTAGATGATCAAATTTTGGTCTACAGAACTAAGTCAAAATACGCAGTCTGTTGTTTGGGTTTCAAGTAGACAGGTAATTCAATTCGACTAGTTACTTGTTATGCTAAAGTCAAATATTGAAATTGTTACTCCAATAATATCTTCACTTTATCGGCTACATTTCGATTCTTTATTGATAAAGGTATCGAAAGAATCATAAAGAGAAATCCAGTAAAATGTTTTTACTGCTAAGAATTTTCAAGTACAAAATTGTTTGTTTAAACTCCTTTTATTTTTATCTCATAATTATAGGTTTTTATTTTATTGAACAGATTAAGTATACTTGAGATTAAAGTCTCTAAAAATATCTAATTACTACTTTGCGTGTAGAAAGACGGGCAGAGCAAACATCCTATAAATTATTATTAATCCACTTGTAATATTATAAGAGCGCGCTTGTTTGTCTGCAATCTCAATATACAGACTGAATCAATTAACGGGACTTGCCAGTTGTAGTTATATTATCTCCTGGTCCAGTAATAGAATATATTTTATCCTGTCCATAAATTACCTACTGAACAATAAATAATCTCGAAAACAGAGCGCTTGGGCCTGGGCCTCGCCCTGGGCCTGGCCCTGAGGCAAAAGGCACTAAACGCAGAGATGATAATAATTTAGCGAAGCGTATAACTATCACTCAATAAAGCTGTGTAGTGGCGCGTACAATATACATCACAGGGTCTAAACAGATTCGGGCCACTTGACGGGCTTCGGCAACATTCTCAGCACAAAGCAATGAAAGCGGCTTAGTTGAGAGAAAGGGGATTAGAGCATAATCTGCAGTGGAGCGGTTGACATACGGCCGGGTGCCCGGGGCGAGGCGGCGGGCGGCGTGGCGGCGTGGAGCCGGGCCGTGGAGCCGTGTGTCCACGGCAAATACGCGCCGGCAACAACCACACAATAACTGTTATCGAAGCACACAGATGCGACAATTGACTCCATAGGCTTTTCCGAATAGTGTTAGAATAGCAGCTCTGCTTGTTTTCGTTTAACAATGAAGAGATAGGGCTAAATTGTGTATTTTTGAGCTTCTAAAATAGCTTACTTGAACGCAGGAGGCCAGTGACTCTTCAGTGGGAATATTAAAGGCCAATAATGCTATGATATGCTGCGTTCAAAATTGTGTATTATAATATATACTAATATTATAAAGCTGAAGAGTTTGTTTGTTTGTTTGTTTGCTTGAACGCGCTAATTTCATGAACTACTGGTTCGAATTGAAAAATTCTTTTTGTGTTGGATAGTTCATTTATCAAGGAAGGCTGTAGGCTATATAACATCACGCTATGACCCTTAAGGGCTGAGCAGCGGGTGACACCGCGGGGAACAGCTGGTCATTTGATAAAGTCATAGAATGCCCCACTGAACATTGATCTGTGAGTCTATGTATGTTTGTATAGCCGTTTTAATACTAGGTATTATTTGAAATTACTGTTCTGTGGTTTTTGTTAGTGGTTGCTACTTTATTATTATCAGCATTAGCCGTATGATTGGCTATTTCATTAGCTGTAATTAAACTTAGTATGGATTTCCAATTAATCGAATTGTTTTTGTGGTCATGGCGTGTTCATTTGTTAATATAAATATAATAATATGGAGAGTATTTTATTTTTCTTCCTGAGGAATTAGATATCAATAATACTCAATGTTCTGATAGGATTTTTGACTGTGTTTCCCTAGTCTTCGTAAGTTGGTTCGGGTTTATGATTACATTAAGAGTAATGATGATTTTATTATTACTAACTAAATACATACCTACATGTAGATATTGATAGTAGTAACATGCCTACCTCCCCGCCCCCCCGCCCCGCCCCGCTCTGGTCGGAGCGGAAGGGAGTGTCAGACTTGTACTGACTAAAATCCATCCATGTTCCTTCTTTGCCCTTTGTGTTCCAGGGCCGCACAGTCTTTATACTTAATTTCCATTCTAGATTCGTAGTTATCGTGAACTAGTAGGTACGCGTATCTCTAGTGGATCGCTGGAACCTCATAAATTTCATGAACTGATAGCTGGATTCTACAATGAAGTGATTTAATAAGGGCCAGACTAACATAATTCAGAGAGTTTGCGAATAAATCAAAGTTGTGCACTTACTCCGCATCAATATCAAGTGGCTGTTCTCAAACTTATTCTATATTCTCCATTATGTTTGAATTCAATGTAATACTTATTATTTATGAAGTTGAAAGTTTTATGTTTTCCAAAATCCTCTTGTTTCAGCTTTAATAAAATACCTGGATAACTTTGTTAGGAATTACCCGTAAGGACCATTATAACTTTTATGGGTTTTTAAAAGTTATTTACTGTACCAGTGTTTTCGCAACATGACAATGGACTCGAATCTTTTGTAACTTTTTATTTCAGAGGCGGATATTTCTTAACTCTAGTAATAGAGAAGTATGAGTACTATGGCGACACTTGGGGTAGTCCTATGATGATGATATTTTATAACTATGAATACTATGTCAATTAAGTTATTTCAGCTATTGTTAATAAAATATAAATGAAATAATTCGCATTTTTAAATAAAGTACGTGCAATTTTTTTTTATTTGTAAATTGTAACCTGACCTCACATTGAGCTTAATTTCTAAACGCAAAAATAATCAAACGAACAAACCTTATGACATGTTTAAACTGCACTCTATCCGTCCAACTCTGAAAAAGAAAAGAAACACAACGTTAGACATAATGGAAGCAACGACGACATAATAAAAGTGATATAAAAATGTCGTAATGTCAATATGACGAGGAAGGCATACGTCAACTGATTAGTGTGTCCTGAGCGTGTGAGAGCTTGACCGCCTCAATTGACCGATAATAGAGCTGACACCCACATGCGGGATTATTGACTTACAATAAACGTCACATATTTCTTAATAAACTACACGAACACGTCATTGTGACGACGTTGACAGCCGCCTCAGTGAGCAACCGTCATTAAAGCACTTCACGTATCCAACACACACAATTACACCTACACAAGGTGCAAATAAATCACCGCTTTCATACCTATTTACTGTTTATTTACGTCCAGTGTTTGATAACCTACTGTCACGTCGGCTATAATTACGTCTACGTGTTGTAGCATAAATAATAACCCACCACAGATAATTTATTGAATATTCAGTCAATTATGAAGTAAATGTTTGTTTTCAACGGATTATATTAGACGTGTTTAAAAGTTCTACGATTAATGTGACTGGCTGTCGAGACTATCAAGCTTAAATATTATGGAAATATTAAGCAAACTGGAAAAAAAATGACGGACGTTCGAATTTATTATTGTTCGGAAATTAAAAACCCGATAGACATAATAATCATTATAAATATTGTTTTTATATTATTCAAATTAAACATTGTAACATGTAATTGTCAATTATGAAGTAAATGTTTGTTTTCAACGGATTATATTAGACGTGTTTAAAAGTTCTAAGATTAATGTGACTGGCTGTCGAGACTATCAAGCTAAAATATTATGGAAATATTAAGCAAACTGGAAAAAAAATGACGGACGTTCGAATTTATTATTGTTCGGAAATTAAAAACCTGATAGTCATAATAATCATTATAAATATTGTTTTAATGTTATTCATTAGATAGTATAATAAAATTATATGTATAAACGGTATAGTTAATATTACTAAACGCGTAGAAAAATAATTAAATCCTAAAAGAAACAAATCTTTCTCTCGATTCGAGCTTTCGTATTTCGGATATTAGAACTATTAGGGCATCGGAAATTCTGTTAAGCGACCTAGTTCAGATAAATTGTGTTTGATACTTAACCTTTGTAGATTACTGCTCAGAAGCCTTTGTAGATTATTCCTCTACACATTGTGAACTCAATCCATTTGTTTATAAGTACTGGGGACTTCAATCATCGTAGAATTCTAGATCGGAATCGGTTGTTTCATTACATTATTCATCTGTTCGGCGTCCAGACGACAGTCCATTAGCATTTTAAATTAAGTAATGAATTTACTAGGCGGACGACCTGTGGAGGCGGCCTAAACTTAAAACCGTACGTACGGACGGAATTAAACAGGGATATAAACCATATTGTGGAACATACATCAATATAATATACCAATATCATATACCAATCAAGATTCTATTTCGCATCTTAAACTCTGTAGTTTTACTCATAATTGTTTCTGCTGTTATAGCTCGTGGAGCTCTAAATCTTCAGGTTAAGCGGCGCTTGCCTAAGTTGGTCCGTGGATGGGTGACCACCTATTACATACCGAGTTTTCTCCGTGCTTCGGAAAGCACTTTAAGCTGTTGATCCCGGCTATCATTTGTAGATCTTTGACAGTCGTTACAGCCAGTGGCTCGAAAGTCTGACATCCAGTCTTACCAAGGATACCCCTTGGTATGACTGGTATTACCCAGTACTAACTGGGTTGTGGAGATCAATAGGCAGTCGCTGCGTTTAAAATACTGGTATTCAGCTGCATCCGGTTAGACAAGAAGCTGACCCCAACATAGTTGGGAAAAGGCTAGGCAGATGATGATATTTCTGCTGTTATAAAAATCTGATATAAGATTTTTAACTTCGAAAGTACGTTTTCCTTTATTTATTCAAGCGTAACACACAACACATTTAACATATACATATTTGATCGCTACGCAATCACAAAATTTCAATACACAATTCGCGTACAAAAATTCTTGAATGTTGAGCGTAGCATTGTTATATGAATAAAAAAAACCGTGCCAGAACGTGATACACATCTATAATAAGTGTTTGTATAGCGGCCTAATTCGTTGTAAAAAGCCCCGTCACCTGACTTACGGCATTATAATTACGCCGGCGGTACATAGATAAAGCTTTTTTTTTAATTTTGTAGGGCGAGCCGACTAAATTTCGAACGAAGGTTAATCCGCGCCCACGCTGCGCACGAGACTCTAATCGTTCATTTGGATTACGATTATGTAGACGAATATGCATGAGGACGTTATCGCGCCATTGATTTTAAATGGGATAAGCCGTTGAGACGACTCACACCGGTCCCACCCGATCATCAATTAAGAATTGTAAGCTGGTGTGAATCATGTTTATAATTCAACATCTATTACTATTTCTTGACACCTGCTGGGTGAGCTTATATATCTAGATATATTTTCTGCTTGTTATTTTTTATTGCTTCCGCCATAAAACTGTAGCACATTATTAGCTCCACAATTTCTTTAAGACCTCCAAAAACTGGCAACATTCTTGACGAGCGAGCTTTTTATACTTTTTGTCCACATTTTTAAACGCCCAATTCTCGTTAACTATTCAACGAGGTGACTAAACGATTATTATATTCCGTGATACTTGTTGGGAGTGTTTCGAAATAATTAGGTTATTTATATTCCCTTATAAGTTCTCTTTGATACGTCTGGCTTTGCTTGTATTTCGTGTTTTACTTTCACAAACTGAGTCACGTTAACTTACAATTTACTTTGAATTGCAAGCAAGTCGAACTTGGGCTCTGTGTTATGTCTAGCCTTTGTAGCCGAATAGTTCAAAATATTAAAAATCTTATAAAGCATTTGATAGACCGAATCTATATCAATTCAAATTGACTTACAAATTCTGAACCCTAAAACAATAGTCCGAGTTGAAGTACGACCAAGTTTTGCTCATTTTAAGTCTACAAAATCATTTGGTTTCGAATCAAACTTTATATCTTTCGTCTGTATTTCAATATCGAAGTTCAAGATTCGAATGTCACTTGAGTCAACGTAGTTACGACTATAATAATAGTAGCAAAAGAGATGATTTTTTACTGTCGTCACCCAACTTTATCATAATACATTTTATGCTTATAAAATGTCAGTATCAGAAACTGCAAGCACGTAATCCTCGTCATTTAGATTGAATATAATTGTGGAAGCTTCATTTATCTTAACAGGCCGACGTCAGGGACAGATCTGAAGTACAAAGGGCCTGGCTACATGTGAACTTGCCTCGGGGGCGTCGACAATGGCACCGGGCCCTAACAATAAGAGGTCTAAAATTTCATCGTGTCTTCTACGGAGAGATCGGTTAATGAATTGGGTCCATTATTTAGGCTGTCAAGCTTCATGTCTGCGACGGATGTGGTACCGAAGAGAGATCCTATCTTTAAAGTGTTCGTGATAATCCTTGAATGGAAGGTTTTAGAAATTCCAATGATTTGAAATAGGTATAAATATTTATGGACGTTTAACTTAAATGGCTTTAGACTAGACACTTAACTGTTTTATTTTAATAAGCTTTAAGTACTTAAGTAGGTAAGTTGGTGCCGTTTCACCATACTAGGTAGCTTGCAATCACATTCAGTGAGCTCAAACATGGCATTGACTTTAAATAATAATTTTATTGCTCAAGTAGTCATTAGATTTTGAAATGGACACATAATTACAATATGTACTTCATACTGCCCATTAAGGATCCAGAAAATGTTATTTTGATTGAAGCTCTCAAATATGTCACAAAACTTAATTACGTTTAACGATGTCATAACAAGCATCAAGTACTTTTAGGTTTACGTCGCTAACTCTTGACTTATGTCGACTAAGTAACGCCTTATTTTAGTCTCGCATTGCATTAGTCGTAACTTGTGGTAATTACGCCAGTAAAGGGCCTGCCCCGTCGGCGTCACCTGTGATTACAAGCTCTTTCACCATAATTAATGGTGTGTTTTTACCTTATCTTATCACCTTAATATGTGAGATAACTTAAGGTCTGTTTTACCACTTAAAGATATCTTTAAGATAAAAAAATCCCAATGAGTTTTTGTAAAAATCGAATGGCTATCGCTGACGGGGAATACTAATTGATATCATTATTTTTATCGGCCGCAAATATTCTTTTAATGTTTACCGATAGTGTTTCCTTAAAAGTAATGTTGTAACGTTTTAACGACTTATGGCTTTTAGGGAAGGATTGCGATTTATACTTGACTAAAAGGAATTATTTTTGCTACTATAAGTGGGAGAAGCGTGAAACAACGAGACGTAGTAACAGACGTTGGCAACAGCCTCCCTGCTTCTGGGAATTCAGAAGCCGAAAATTCTCGACAAAAACAACATTATTGAACTACGTGAGGACATTTATGTACCACTTTAAGCACACAAAAATGTATATAAAGCATTTTCTACCAGATATGACTGCTGAGATGACGAGTAATAGAGAATATGGAAGAAGAAGTCGACCAAATAGTTTGGGAAATAATGCCCTTAGGCATTAGAGAACCAAGGTTACCGACGTAGCCCGAAGAATTGCCAAACTTAAGTGGCAGTGGGCAGGGCACATTGCCCGAAAAGTTTTGGAGTGGCGACCGCGATCCGGAAGACGTTGCGTTGGAACGCCTCCCACTAGGTGGACTGATGACCTGGTGAAGGATCCAGGGATCCGCTGGATGCGAGTTGCACGGGACTGGTCTATGTGGCGACACTTAGGGAGGCCTAAGTCCAGCAGAGGACGTCTTTCGGCTGAAATTATGATGATTATCATCAATTATGATGAAGGGCAGGAGGATGATGTTGAAGAACGGGACATTTCAAATAAAATAAAAATGAAAACCACACCAAGTCTAAATTCTATAAATTATATCATCACCGACGATAATCCAGCGGATCCGGCAACATTGCGTAACGCTGCACAACACATTAGGGGGTGCGTGACAAACCGTAGTAATGTCACCTGCTTTATTTCAATTATTGCCCGAAGTAAGGTACGAATGTTGAATACCCTTACGTGACCGAACCGGAGTGTTTCCTGGCTTAAGGCCTGTACAGACGAGTGAGTTTTGTCCGCAGAGGACAAAAATATCGGATCGTATCGGATTTTAATACGCTTTGCCCTCAGACTTCACGCACACGGTATGCTAGAATTTATCCGAACGATAGTGCACTTTGGAGCTCCTAGGACTAAATTTCTGGGTACGTTGATGCATCTTGGCATCATTACTTCTATTTCGTTCGAGGACTTCTCGTTCTTTCTATACTTTTATACCTTGCACCGACATATTTTAACGGACCAAAACGTACCTCAACACAAATCCCTCGTCTGTGCAGGCCTTTATTTGCTGAATTAGAACAAGGTGAGTAATGTATCCACATTGATGTTTAAACGGCTTTTGAACCTTTGATAACGTTTCTAATTATACACTCTTTAGATTTATAGGCTTGACAGCGTGTGTGATAGCGTATTTCAATCATATTATTTCCTGCTTGATTATTATTTGTGGGGCAATTAGATAGTGTATCCTAAAATATACGGTTGCTTCAAGATGATTACGGCTATGTTTTACATTAATACTATGTGTGTTTAAGTTTTTCTAAATTAATGTTCTGTTTTGTATTATTAAATAAAAATGGTGCTGATAAACGACTAACCGTTTAGTTACATAAATATTTTATTTAATAACAGTTTAAAACTTTCGTTTTTGTAATTTACTTAATAGCTACCTAATTCTGAATAATTAACCGTCTCATAAAAATGTAAATGGTATCTCTGTGAGTTACGTTTTACAAATTAAAAGCTGTATAAGCTTAGTGCCTTGTCCCGCCATATCGGATACACAAAATAACTGTTAGCATTACTTCTTTTAAATAAATTTACAGCAATAACTTCTCAAATAACAGGTGGCATGCATAATGTAGATGTGTCTAATGTATTCCGTTGGTTAATCTCACAATAATAAAATACGTAACATTATGTGGCGTTAAGAACTGTGAGGGGGCAACATCGTAATTTACCACGAAACAGAGCCCACCGTAATCTGTACGAATTGCGTGATACGAAAGAAAATGTCACTCGTTTTGTTTCAATTATTCTTATCCACGTTAGTCCTAATATATGTAAATCGCCCATATAATATACATCTGTGATGTTTCGCGGTATATTGACGGAATTTTTACGCAATGTTCCGTATTCTGAAAATATTGTTACGGATTTTACGCACGGAAATGTCGGCGACACATGATAGTAACTGTCACGGCACGTTGACACTTGTGTCACGCGGCTTATATACGAGCTCCTGTAATTTTCACATTATAAATGTCTGGCAAATAAAATTGCATTATTTAATAACCGTATTTATTGTCATTATATTGAAACGCAAGTCTATTATTATATTGATCCGGTTACAATTCAGTTCTCTTTATTACATTTTTTTTGCCGTTGTCCAAACAAAAAATATGGCTACTCCAATTGTAATTGATAGTTTGAGAGTTAATTGAATATGTATAAAAAATATCAATCGTTATTTATTGGAGTGGAGCGGTCACTGTCCGATATTAATATTTATAGAATGGCTATTATTCTGGTACTATTAAGACAGACATATTCGTGGCCTGTGCCTCTATCCGTTGGCCAACGGTAATAAGAATTATATTGAATAACGTTTAAACTTTTCCTTATTACGATTACTCATGTCTTTGTTCGTTTAGGTATTAAAAAAAAAAAACAAACCAGCCATGTGCAAGTTGAATTCGCGCACCGAGGCGGGGGTTCCATATAAACTTGAAGGTATTTTGTTATTAAACCTTTACATGTGCTGAAATACATTACTTTTTGCTAAATTTCATGATTCTAGGTCAACGGGAAGTACCCTATAGGTCTTGATTCCCTTGTGGAATCGCAAAATATGCGATATAGCATAAAGCATAAGCATAATCAGCCTTATAATGTTCCCACTGCTGGGACACAGGCCTCCCCTCTATGAGAGGGAATGGGCTATAATCCACCACGCGGGCCCAGTGCGGGTTGGTAGATGTCACATGTCTTCGAATTTTTGATTCTAGGACGTGCCGGTTTCCTCACGATGTTTTCCTTCACCGTTTTGAGAGCAGTGGTGATGAAATAAATTACACAAAGTAATGCGCCTGACTGGGTTCGAACCCACGACTTACTGCTCGTAAGTCGGGACCGCCACCACTGGGCCACCACTGCTCTATGCGATATAAACGGTCATATTTTTTGGTCGCGTTGACTTACAAGTTAGAATTTTTCTTTGCTCCAAGGAGTAGCAGTTGAGTATTTGATATTAATTTCAGCTTGATACCTCCACGCGTTCCTGAGAAAAAAGCTCTTGACAGACGGTCAGACGAAGTACAAAGTGATCCAATAAGGGTTCCGTTTTTGCCGACTAAGATACGGAACCTTGAAATTGACCGAGATATGCAATACTAAATACCCCAAATTAACTGCACTTTGAACTTAAAAAGTTAATGTGAAAGCAATTTACGATCAATCAAATTAAATTAATTTCGCACTGACATAATTCCAGGAAGGTCCCAATTCATACTTATCCATCAAGCTTAGGTATTTATCATAAATGATTCATGAATGACTAAGTGATTTTATCTGTTTGTACCTAAAGTAGGAAAAAGAACCGAGTGTGTACCGATGAATCGCGACCTCATTTTACATTCCCCAACGAGTGCGATTCAGTGCGAGCCAATAATAAAGTATGAGCCACTCCACCATCGACGGCCCTCAAGTCTTTGAGCAGCCTCGCAATGAAGAAACAAAATGAATAGCGAATTATTATTTCTCACATCCGAGTATTTACTCGCCGCAGGTGACACTGGTCCTTTGTCGCACAGAAACAAATGAATTATAAAAATCGCTTTTGTTTATACAACATTATTTTTAGTATATGCGAAACCAGAATATAGTTTGTTCAGAATAAGTAACTGAATCGATTCCAATAATTTTTAAACCATGTTATATTTTTTTCCAAAAATATTTAAAAAAATTAAGAGTTGGATACCGAACGACTTTAAGTACCTATCGCAATAATTTAGGTACCTACTGCCAAATTATTATTATCAATGAGCTCAAGACGACGCTGGAGGCGCGCGCTGCGTGGTGAGCGCGTTTTTGTGCGTACAACAAGGTAACAGAACAAGCTTATAACTTTGTGATTTTTCATGATACAGTTTTGAAATTTTGTACATAGATTCTTTACATAAAAATACTAGACACGTGTATCAGGTTTCGTATATACTAAAAATAATGTTGTATACCTTTGAATTAGCACGCAATTTCTGAAAGTAAATAATAAAGCGCTTTTAGCTCCTAGTCCGCTTTTTCTTTGAGAGAAAACTTTTGCTGGCTGAAAATGGGACGGCAAGAGGACACAAGTAGTAACAATATATGCAAAAGGAAACTTCGAGAAGAAAATATTTGACATATTGCTACGTAGTGACGGTTGACGATCCTATGTAAATATCGCACCGAATATTCCGAAGACTTGAAATTCTGTCCACTTTTCCTTTTCATACGGATAAAGCTCCTTGCAAACCAAAGGCAATTCGTGAGATGGATACCAGTGAAGTAAAGGACGGTTCAATGTGTCAAGTCGACATAATGAAAAAATAACATAATGCTATGAAGATCGGTGTTATAGGTACTTACTTAGATGTGTGATGGACTGTGTGAAGGATGATATGGCAAGAAAGGTGGTGTCTGCTGAGATGACAAGTAATATAGAAGTATGGTAGATAAGACATGCTGCGCCGATGACTTAGATGTGTGTTTCAATATTTTTATCGGCTTAATCTACCGGCTTTCTTTGAGTACTGTTTCTGTAGGAGCTCAACGTCTTAAGCTATGAACGTTCCTAAGTGTTTTATGTGAATTACACAAATGTACGTGTAAGAGACATTATCATTCTTTCCAATTGGCACGCAATTTATAAACTGACAAAGTACCTACATACCTAATCATGTTTCTTGTACAAAAAGTTTTCTCTTTAAGAAAATTTCTTTCTCCAATATCCTTTCTCAAGGAAAATGTGTGCGCGAACAAATTTGTCTCCCAGCTCACGTTCAGCACAATTCCGGGAATGTTAGAGATACGTAATGCGTTGGTTTTGCGCATATTTCTACATTGACATGCGTATTTCTCTCTTTTTCTGTAAAAAGAAGAAAATTTGCGAGAAATACGAGTATATTGACTGATTAGCCTGTACCTTATGAAGTTTTCTTTGTGCAAGTTCCTGTTTCAGATCTTCATTTGCTGCATAAGGAAATAACTTGAATACCAAAAATAAGCCAGATCTCCAATATTTATATATGTCACAGTCAAAACTGATAATCGGTCAAAACCACTTTTGACTGGTGTCAGTCAAAATCCTTATTATGTTAGAATGCGTTTTCTCCATTTAAAATATGTTGTTTCAGAACGTTGTAATTAGCTAGTCCTAGAATTACTACAGCATAATGTTTTGCACAGGGTCACAAAAAAGCCTATCAAACCTAATACATTTCTAAGTAAATGTTAGTTTTTGTTAAAATTGTTTTCACCGGTCAAAACTAGTTTTGACTGATTAACAGTTTTGACTGTGACATATATACGTAATTAAAATCTTTACAAACAGCGTCTGTATTATTAACTCAAAAAGTAAGTGTCTCACTGTTGATTAATTATGTCGAACAAGATATTAAATAACCTTTCCGAAACCCTTTTATTTTCTAGAAAATAAAACCTCTTTCTCAACCTTGTAGCAGATCCAGGTCCTAACGCTCCTTAGCCACGCTCGTGTAGGCAAGTCAAAATAAAAGGAAAATGTTCCGTAAAATGCCGCCATAAACATGAGTGTTATTGCAGGCTTTTACATCTGAAATCATCTTTCATTCAAAATAATGATCCCATAATTTAAAATGAAATCTCAGACAGTAATTGTTTAAAATTACGCCTATGAGTTTGTTTATTTAAGAAATTTCTTTGTGAAATAAATTATGATTTACAACCCCTGACGGCAGGGGTTGTCGAGACGGCTCGAATAAGATACGAAGGGTCAACTTTGTAGGGTGAAATCCTGTGAACAGCAGAAACCCGAGGTGAATCGACTACGAGCTTATGAAGAATCCTGGTACAGCACTTTTGTTCACGCTTTGATGTGAGGAAATACAATTTTATCGTTCATTCAAAGAATCCTGTCAATTTAGATGATATCCTTTACGTGTAGTGCCCATTTCTCTGATGTTTATGATCACTTGAGAACTACAAAGGTCGTTTAGGTGTACGCAATATTCGTAGCGATAGCGTTGAAGTTTACAGGATTTTAATATTATGATACTTACCTACATAAAGGATCGAGTACCTCTACCTAGTAGATAGTGAGAGCTTTTATTGACGCTGAAGAAAAATATTAGTCATATCTTTCACAAAGTACAAAATATGCTTATTCGACAAGAGACATATTTTTATATATGTTTACCCATCCGTTCGCCTGTCCAACCAAACCAACCAACCTTATATTAAATTTCCATACAAGGAGATGGATCGATAACCACCTTAATGATCATCACCACGATTTTTATTCCATTTTTCTAACATCAGTCGTAATTAAGGGTGCTTAAACACATTTGACGGTGGTTACAACAGATGGTGGTCGCGATATGGACAAAACGCTTCCTGACCCACGGCCAGGCGTCTCACTGGCCACTGAGCGCATTAATTATGATCTACGTTGTACTAGATTTAGATCGAAGTCAGATTACGTATGATTAACTACCGTCTGTGGGTTTTCGTAACACAATACTAGTAGTTAATAGTAATATTAGTCGTTATTTGTTAGCGATCGGCAACCGCTGCGATGTGTCAACGGTCGTGCGCCGTTCATTTGTTTTAATGAATAATGTTTGAGCGTGTTCTCATTCTGGATTTAATTAACATGGCGTTTCTGATATCTTGAGTATTTTAGAACGATTGTTTGAAATAAGATTTTCTTTCGTTTTTCTTATTTACCTATTCTGAAACTCTAGCTACACTTCGGTGAGTTAATAAATAGAGTTTTCTGTAGCCATTATTTTTAGGGATCCGTTGACAAATGGCAAAAATGAAACCATTATAGATTCGTCCTGTGCATCTGTCTGTCTGTCCGTCTGTATGCCACAGTCATTTCACTCCGAGACTGTTACCACATAGTTGAAATTTGAAAAGCAGGTGTCTCCTATGAACCGCTTAACAAAAATGATGTGAAAAATAGAGGTAGTCCTCCATGCAAGTAAGTGGAGGTTGAAAAAACCCTTTGTTTGCGAATCCGGCTCGCAATTGACCGGTTTTTTGTATTTCAATAAGTAAAAATATTGTTATTGTTATTTACTCTCTTAGATTACACTGAAAGTCACTCAAGCTAAAAGTAATTATATCTCTCTAGTATTTATTTACATGACTGGATTCGTTTATCTATTTCTACTAGATTTTTCTAAAAGCACCAATATAAATATTTTTATCGGCCTCCTAGATATTTCTACTTATTAAAAACACATAAACAACGAACGTTCGCTTCACATTCAGACTCAAAATCGTTTCTCAGAAATAATGAATTCCTAATAAAGATAATCCATTCCGATAACGAAATAGCTAAGAAATACCTACACTCCTATTTCCATACACAAGTTCTTCCATAAATTATCGTCGTACAAATGACCTTCGGGACTCCAGAATAGGTACGATTTATATCCGTCTCGAGTCGCTTCAGTGAATCAGGATTATGGCAACGTTTGAAAACGTAAAAGTCGGTGGCTTCTCGGCGTCTTCCGGTTTAACATATTCGTTTAGCCTGAGGTATTAAGGGTGGTGATTAATGAACCATCCCCCGAAGGTGCCTGCGCCTAGCCACCCTTCCTCTCATAAATAAATGACACTTGAATATTTTGTTAGTTATGGCTGCCGTTACAATTTTACGTGCTCAAGATTTTAAAGATATCTTAATTCTTATTCTGTAATGAATTATAACTTGATTCTGTTTGTTTGCTCATGGTAGCCATAACTTGCTTTAAAAATTCTTCGCGGTAAGAAAATCGTTTTTCTTCATTTCAACAAATAAGTACGGAAAAACACATTTTTCTATTCTTTCGAGAACTAAAGCCATACGATGAGAAAGATTATCGTATCTAGCTACACTTTTGTAAAGCTGTGATCTGTTTGGTAATCCTTATTCTTATTTATTTATTTAAACACTGTTTTAATTCCTAAAGATTATTGTTGAGTTATTGAAATACAAATTCATCAGCAATGTACCACCACTTTAACTCATATAACTGCAATTAAAACGATCATTAATTTGTTAACTACTGTGTGACGTCACCAAAACAGAGCTTAAATTACATTTTACATAACTCCACAGTGCACAGTGATACAATCCCCACTACTTGCGCTACGCTACGTCCAATACGTCGCGTGCATTCAAAACATAAGCATTTGTTACCGAAAGCTTTCCTCACTGCCTGTCACTGGATAAATTGTAAACCATTTATCATGCAATACATAAGCAGCTCACCGCTATCATATTTTTACATGTCAACATTTACATGGTTAATACAATATTCGATTATAGCACCTATTTGTACTAAAGTCTAAACATTAATCTACCATATCCAAAATAAAGGCTTAGCGTTGTATAAAATTAGCTGTCAGAAAGTTTTTCGATGAAAACCACGTTAGATGTAAGTATTAAATATTCTTGAACTCTTATAAGGCGCATAAATGTTAAAGGTCGAAATAAAATAAATTTAAACAAAATAGTAGAAAAAAAATCGAATTGGAGGTCATGAGCATGACACGTGCGATATTAGTTTGAGTAGGGTACTTACTTAGTCAAACTTTAGAGAATTCAATAAATCTATGTTAGCACTTGGTTCTCTATCACCTTTAAACTCTTACACAAACAATAACAAGAAAACACGCACACCATGGTTGATTAATACCAGAAAATCTACACATTCGCGGTACTTGAACCAAATAACAACATTTTCCGCGAAATACAAACAGCTAAACTTCAGAATAAAAGCCTGCGATCGCGTGTTTTGTTATTTGATACAAAAACCTAACAGTCGGCATTTCAAAATGTAGTGAGATACCATCCGTACAAACAGAGAGGCGAGCGTGGCAAAATGTGCAATATCTCAAACAAAACGCCCCACTTCACGTTCTCAACAAAATGAAACCTTACTGAATGTCTGCTCAAATTAAGCTTAAACATTTTCTCTTTGAGAAAAATATAAAACACACCTCCCTCTTTTAATGTTGCGTCTTTAGTGATTTACTGGATAAGGGCTTCGTGTTACCGACCATACTTCTGACACAATTAATTTTAAGCAATAAACTCTAATAGAGAGTGACAATCAACGTATTGGGATCAAATATCAACGTCTTGTTTAATTGGTCGAAAGTGTTTTATGGAATTGTAGCTTCACAATAAGAAGTCGTTAGATACTAGTGAGTTCGTTAATGGACCATTAAACAGCCCTATAAATTTAAGTTAATCATGACTAATTGGGCTGACAGTACGGGGATACGGTCACATCTAGATCGATACTAGTAGAATATGCGGGTGGTCTCGTGAATGCAGTCTTAGCTTTTATATTATAAGATAATACACGACTAAAAGGTTAACCACATAAAAATTAAGATAATACAGGTATGCCTAATGGAAAACTAAATAAAAACCTCGTTAATACTATCTGTTATAGAAACTACATTCGTGCCGACCGACATAAAACGCGACAGCGATACAACAAATATTTTAGGCGTTTCAACAATTATATTTCGTGGTTTTGTTTTGGCTAGGAGTGATATCGAGAGCCGATAGAATCACCAATGGAGTGGATTGTCTAAAGGATCTTCGTTTTAGTAAAACCCTTCATTAAAGTTATCTGCGTCGGATCTAAGCTCGAATCCGTGTAATGTAATCGATTTCGGAACGAGAAGCCGCGAAGGACTAAGTGCGGTCACAAATTTACATATAAATTCGGGATTATTTTAATTTAAAACGCATTTGGAAAGTTTATTAGCATATATATGAGGGTCCATTACCGTTTCTTTGTCGCAGTCGGCTAATATAGCAGTTCAGTGAATTTGTACATTATGGACCGCGGATAGAGAGAGGGTCGTCTCGCTGTAAACACATTCTAGTGAACAAACACTGCACTCAGCCCAAGTGTACCGCCACTTAATAAAATTAAGCAATTTGTCATTGCGCTGCGCCTTTATTTGTTAACAGTGGACACATTAACTTAGGCTCATTAAACAGATTTTCATCGTGAAATTGAATTACTTACTGCGTTAATACCGGCCGTGCATCAGCCTTAACAAGGCGTCAGGGATTAATTTGTACCCACTCACATTTGTCCGTAGAATTACTAAGCAAATAAGCTCTTACATCGAACATGCACAGTTTTTCTACGAACTCACTCGGATAAAAATCACAATGGACGTATATTTTACACCGTCTATTTTCAAGCTTAACAGCGAAATAATGGGAGGAAATTGTATCGTTTATAACAGTTTACGTTTAGCTAATGTAATAATAGACGAGTTATGTTTAACTGTTGAACGTTATAATGTTTCAATTCAAAGATCAATAACGCACCATTTACCATAAAATAATTTACAGATATAATATGTCTTAACTTCAAAAGATACGAATATAGCACGAGATGCGACATTAATAACTTAGGCTTTTCTGTAGTGGTGTTAAATCAGTGATGCGCTAAAAGACGCCTGTGATCCGGCTTCCGAGACGCATCTTGAATGCGTATTTGTTCTTGTTGCGCTAATAGCTCGTAAATATTTCAGCGCGCAGGGCGGACACACATGCTCCTCCAGACAAATGGACGCTTATAAAATATATGTGCCCCGTCACTTTTAACATTCCCATACGTTAGTTCGTTACGTTCCCGACGACTGAAATAACAATACTGGCCCATTACAACAGTCCCCAGTTTTAAAAGTCGAACGGAAACGCCCGTGCCATCCATCACTTTTGGCCAGCACTTGACAAATGACAGCTGTTTAAGCATACTTAACTCGAGTTTAAACAATACAAAGTAATGAACTCTTCAAATGTAACACGAAACTTGTAAGTTACTGTTTACAGAATCTTCTTCCCGAGCAGAGTTGCTCATTGGCTCGTTAGGGAGCGGTTTGAAAGGGTGCTCCGAGTATGTTTCAAGTTCGGATTCTTGACATCAAGACGTCTTTCCGTACAAATAAGAATGTTCTTGTTTGTCGGGCATTCTTTAAATATACCTTCTATTTTCGTTCAACTTGTTCGTGTTCATTATAATATCTAAATAAATTAGACATGTAGGATAAACTAGTTAGACTAGTTTTAGACATCTATAAAGATGAAAAAAATGTGTTAAACAAAAGCGACAAACATTAAAATAGGTGGTCAATAAATCCCTCCCAGCCAGATTGAGACCTGACAAGGTATTGAGAAGGCTTTTCACGAAAAGAATTTTAACAAATAATAAGTGAGAGAACCTCGGGAACACGTTGTCACAGGAGACAAGTGAGACAAGGTGGGCGTACTTGTGAGCCGTTCCTCATTCGACGCCCCGAGTGGGGTCTCCAGTCTAACACATTTTATGGGGCTCCAGATTAGTCGCGTGACACGACTGCCCCACGCGCCGTGCGTGCTTGTAAGACAGGTTAGTCAATTATCGAAACAACCAAGATGACATGTTTTTAAGATAATTGAAGACATCCACAAATTAGGCCCTTGTCGCATGTAAAAAGTGTTTATCTTTGGCTACTTTAGTTGAAAAATTGTCGTATTTTTTAGGGAAAAATATCGCAAAGTAAATGTTACATGACAATAAATTGCAGCCATTATTGTGGCAACAAAAAACAAGAGCTCTGCGTACGTCAAGAAGAGGAGGTCGATATAGTCTGCGGGATCACGTCTCGTCGCCTCGACTATGAGAAAAGTTCTCTTGCGGGACGGGGGATTTATTTGTCAACTTTGCGCTGATAAAACTTTGTTTGACATTTGATTGTGAGGTCATGCCTCGCTCCAGCTTCCTCAGATAACTTTCGAGGGCTCCCTTTTAGCTTCAGATTAATTTCTCTCGGTAATATTGACGTTGGGAAACTTAGTTTTATCATTTTTGTATAACCCCTTCTTCTTGTTTTAACAAAATTTTGAATAATGCGAGTGTAAAGGACCAGACTAACTTTCTGTTTCGGTGCAAAACTTTGAGTTCAAAGTTTTATGAACAACAAATCTCTCTCACAACATCGAGAGAAGTCGATGGAATGGGGGAGACCTTTACCCAGGATTGGGACAGTACGCACGACGGCTAATCAAGCCATACAAAATCAGTTTATGCGGATATCTCATTGTATAGGAAATCTATACAAAGCGAGACCAAATTATATTGGAAATGTACAGTTTCATGTGCCGCCGTGTGTGGCCAACAGAAAAAAATCTCTTCACCAATATTTGCGTTTGAATATTTTGCTATAAAAATAAATGAACCTTGGGGAATATTAACAAATAAGAAAATAATTACTTATAGTGTAATTTTAAAGTTAATTAAATAGAGTTAAATGCAAGGGCAAGTGACAAAGATTAAGCGATGCGAAAAACAATTTAGTTAAACTATTGGCAACAATTTGATTCTAAAAACAAAGCACTTAGGTATATTTAAACTTTTTCCATCAAGAAGTTTGGACAACAAAACTTCGTAGACGAGAACTTGATTCGGCAATCAAGATTAATTTGTTCTGGCGATGTTACTAAATAATATGAGGTATTAACACCGACCACCCCAAAGTTCAAAATAATATTTCACAGTCTGTTAACGATCTATTTGGGTACCTGTGTGAGATATAGTGTGAGTTCGACGGCGTTGCTTCGTCGGTGGGAGTTAACCTCAAAGGAATGCCATAAAGGCTCGGAAGTTGACAAATCTCTTGACGTTATTTCTGTACTAATTAGGGGCGGGGGCGTGGGCGATGTCACTCGACTGACAAACGAACACGTACGAAGCTCGGTTCTCAGGGATAAATTCATTTGTTGATCACCTCTAACCATTGGTGAACACTAAAAAGTGAAGTTAAACACAGTCGTCACGTACAAGTGATTGCCGACACACGTTGGGTTTATATTGAGATAATTATCTTCTTTTAAATTATAGTTGACAGCGTTTACGTGTTGATATGAAAAAGAAATAAATAAAACACACTTTGACGTATTAAAGATGTCCTACGTTTAAAAATATTTATAAACATTTTTTGTAGCCATATTTTATACAGACGATGAATTTTACTAAAAATTTTGAGAAACTATGTATTCGACGTTATTATAATGTAATGTTTAAATGAAAATTATGTAACGATTTACAAATATTTACCTGGTCCAAGAAGCAGCGAAGAGATAAATGGCGCTTAATGATCTGAAACAAAAGACAAACATTGTTAGGACTTTGATTTACAGCCTCTACGTTTTATCACAACCGTACCAATAGTTAATTTTCTCACTAATTTACATTAAAATGGCGAATTGTAGGTGTATTATAGAGATATCTCTGAGCAAACCCTATGAGGGTTACAGGCGTGATGTTATGTTATGAAACAATGAACATTAAAATACATAAATAGCAAGCTGCAAATTATTAATAACTTAATTAAAATATTCTGCGTAAATATAACACAGCCAGGAGCCGATGTCAGGTCATGTCGACGGCTTCGTTGCATTTAAAATTTATGTTCACGTAAAAACGGTTTAAATTAATTTAAATTAAGTTACATTCATTAACGCATTTCAGCAATCCCCCCTGACGGCTGCAGTTCTGCTAAAAGCATAATTATTGACGGCGGTTTAATTATCTGACTGATTAATTATAAATATTAATATATCATTTAATATAACAATGCGGGTAATATCAAAAAGCATATACAACATTTTAATAGTAAATCATTAAAGTTTACTCTGAATATGCACAAAACTATAATGAGAATATTAAGGTAAATAAATTATTTCTATTTCTTCGGCAAATTTAAATTGACAGTTTTTACAAGAGAATGTACTTAAGACAAATTACTGACCAATGCCAAAATAGATGAAAACCTCAGTCTAATAATATATTTTCCTCTTTACCAATCAACTTGACTTCAATGATGACCAGCAAAACGTAAAGCCGAACCGAGCCGACCCATGGGTTACGAAGAAAAGCAATTCATGTTAATCCCAGAATACATTACACCCTCCGCTCACAGATCGTATTCACATTTGCTACGGTTTTTTAACCGGCCGTCTTCCTACTGGCTACCGGTAACTGTTCGTTTTTTACAAGGACGGAACGTAACCGGTCGACTGTGGCTTCTGCTTCATTCCCACACTGTTTTTATCTGATCTGTTGAAATTGGAACCTTATTTTGAATTATACTTAACCGTCTAATAGGCTCTTTATATTCTGTCAAAGAGTTTGCATGTATTAAGTTTAAAATATGATGCTAACATGCAGTTTTCTGTAGAAGTTTCTCATGTTTTAATAAATAATAGCAACTTGATCGTGCATATTTAATTATTTCTGTTTAAAATTGCTACCGAGCTGAACACGCAATCCTTCATTTTGTAAGTAAAAGTTATTACTTAACGTTAAGATTAAAATTAAATAAATGTGCTGGCGACTCCACCCTTTGAGAACAGTTTTGAAGAATTATGTAAACCTTTATTTTTCATTAAAGTGTCCTACTTTATATTAAAGATATTGTATTCACGCCATGTTGTGTCCGCAACTCCACGTCCAAACACGTATTTTGCGTGCGGAAGGAAACTAAGATATATTTTACATTTGTGCTCTAAAAAATAATTGAAAATCCGTTCAGTCATGAAGGTCATTTAATTATATTAAGTATTAAAATTAATATCTACCTAAACAAACCAAAGAGCGGACAAAGAAAAAATAATCTTTGAGAAAATATTTCATTTATAAAAATATATATCACAATTCCGTGACCCTTGATTAACTCCCGTCGATAGAAGTAGAAACAGATAGGCTATGTACCTTCTCGTGGTAACCGAGAACAAAGGGTAATTTTCGTTTATTACGCGAATTACGCTAGTACAAGTCGTCGGCTTTTCCTCTTGTTACCAAGAACGGTAACAAGCTTATTAGACAGCCTTTTAATACATGGTTAATGAAAACAGAGGTTGTAACAGTCAGAGAACTTTAAGGGCTTGTTTTTCATAGTCATCATCTGCCTAGTCTTTTCCCAACTATGTTAGGATCGGCTTCAAGTCTAACCAGATACAGCTGATTTCCAGTATTTTACACGAAGCGTTCTGTATGGTGTCCGGACGTAAAGAATAGCACCATCCCATATCTTCCCGTGGGTGTCGTAAGAGGCGACTAAGGGACTTACCAGAGAATGGGCAGCAGCGTTCTCTGTGCTTTATAACAACCATACTGCGATCGCCAACCCGCCTGCCAAGCGTGGCGATTATGGCAAAACCCCCCTTCTTGGGGGAGGTCTATGTCCAGCAGTGGACGTCTTTTGGCTGAAATGATGATGATGATGACACGAAGCGACTGCCTGTCTGACCTCCACAACCCAGTTAGTACTAGGTAATACAATAACCTTTGGTAAGACTGGTTGTCAGACTTTTTGGGTCACTGACTTACTTGTAACGGCTGTCAAACATCTACAAATGACAGCCGGGACCAACGGCTTAACGTGCTTTCCGAGGCACAGAGGAAACTCGGTATGTAATGGGTGGTCACCCATCCGCAGACCAGCCTAGGCAAGCACGGCTTAACCTAACGATGGCTTGTTTTTCATAGTTTAGAACTTTAAATTGTAGGTACTATAGACTTCACTGTCAGTCGGCGACCACTTATCAACCTTATTACTTAGGGCAGGAGCAGCGGTGGCCCAGTAGTGGTAGGGGCCCCGAACAAGCAGTAAGTCTTGGGTTCGAACCCAGGGGCAATTACATTGTGTAAATTATTTCATCACCACTGCTCTCAAAACGGTGAAGTAAAACACCGTGAGGAAACCGGCATGTTCTAGAACGAAAGCTTCGAAGACATGTGACATCTACCAACCCATACTGGGCCCGCGTGGTTGATTACAGCCCACTCCCTCTCATAGAGAGAAGGCCTGTGTCCCAGCAGTGGGAACATTATAATGATTATGCTAAGGGTAAAAAGTGACAGATCTTCAGTGAACTCGGTTGTACCTACATATTCTTTCAAGAGTGTGGGAAAGTTTTCAATTAGAATATACGCTGTCTTAAATGCGTTGTCAGTGCTATGACATAAAATATTCTGAGTCTGATTAAATTAGTAACTTTGTTCTGAGTTTCAGACTACGTAGCTTTAATAATAGGTCTTTAACCATGAAATTGCCGTTTTTTCTCACATTTTGTTCTGTTTGTAACTTTGACGTATAGTCATATTTTTTCCTAATTCCATTTTTATTGCATTAATTGTTAAATTACGTACCTTTTAGAGTTTAAAAACCATACTGGTAGTTGCATATTACCTCATAGGTTAGAGGGTAGAGTGTCAAAAAACCTGTTTCAATGTGCCGTCGGTTTTACTACTTCAATTGGGTATATTTTTGTCATAGACTGTGTTTTAACAATTCTAGTGCAGCGCAGCTTTTTACACTCTAATTATAGTTTACAATGGCATCATAATCGGTTCAGACGTTTCCAAGAAAAATAAAAAAGAGATCAAGAGTAAGTCCATTTAGGACAAAAAAAAAATAAAAATTAAATGTTAGTAAGGAAATATCACTTTTCACGAAATCGTCCATATAGTTAGCTTGAAAACTATAATTATTATTATACCTTATGCTGATTCAACATCTGCCTAGGTACTAAGCAAAATTATCGACACAAATGCGTGATTTTTTGTTAAATCAAATCTAGACAGTTTGGTTTATTTTTAATTAGGTCATATTTATTAGTTACACTATTTAGCTTAGCAACAAAAATTCGAATCAGAACTCTAGGTATAGTAGTAACAGTATCTTTGTTAGCTTCTGTATTTTACCACATATTTTACCTACGTGTTGGTTCGTTAGTTTAGTCACACTAACCAAATAAATAACGAACCGAAATAATTAAAACAGATATTATTGAACTACATGAGACCTTCTGAGTCTTCTATGTATCTAAAATTAAGGAAATATTGGTAGAAAACTTGTTGGCGAGCCAGTTATATTTTGAGAAGGTGGTGTTAGACTTATTCTTCATTATTATTTCAGAAATAATTTCCGGAAGTTCCAAGATCATAATAATAACACAATTATCTTTATTTCCTCGATTTTAAGTGTCATAATTATATAAAAGCTTCACCAGGACACATGCACGTAGCGTTTTTTAAAATAGAACAGAGTACGTACCCTATCACTAACTACTAACATAAAATAAGGCATCCAAGTATTTTTATATTTATTTATACATCCACTTTAGCAAGAATACGCTGAGAGAATACAGTGAAGAGTGCTCTTCAGTGTACGGAATACCGCTCATTAGATCCTATTGCGCCCTCTAAATTATACACTTTACAACTTTACCTGCCGCGTACGTTTTCAAGCAGCACTAAGCTCTAGTCATCTCATCTTCAGAACATAAGCCATTCACATCGTACATAAAATACACCATGTTAATTATTTCCATAGTGTCTTCATACCGAGCGAGCGTTTGTCAAGTGCGTAGGCGGTTACGCTGCGTAGACGCGTCGTAGCCACTGTGATAGAACTTCGTAGAGGTTGCGTAGGCGTCTACGAGTCTGTGGTACGCTGACGTAGCGCAGAGACGCAACGTAATGAGTTGTTAGTGTTGCGTTTACGCGGCTTTGGTGTTGCTCATGTTTTCTCTTGTTAATTGCATTAAACCTTGTTTTGTTCCCGAATTAAATAAAAAAAATACTTTAATTAAAATCGCACCAGATTCTCTTCAGTGTAGTATAAACTTGTAAAAAGTTTGGCATTATTCCACCTGTATTTTTAAAATGTCATAGTTTCTGCAACATCGCATTCTTAAAGGAGGTCAATGGGCAGTCGATCCTTGTAAAAGTAGGAGCTCGCCAAATCAGAACCAAACGTGCGCATAACATGCAGCACGTGACCAGTTTTATTGAGCGGAGTGGAGTCGGACAATAAGCGGGAAAACGATAGACCATAGGCAACATAGCACAATTATTATATACCGATAATTGGTTATAACATCTTCAATAAAATCGCCGTAATTTGAAGCCATAAAACACAAGGAAAAATTATTTTTGATGTGCCTCTATCCGGCCAGAGCTTTGTCTGGAACAAATCAAGCCACAAAAGGACTTTATCTATGAAATTTTATTATCTGTGCAAAGCTATTAGGGAACTCATCTGTTATATTATTGAAACACACACAAAAACACATAAACAGTAGGTTTGTTTTTGTTAAATAAAGTTGTTAAAATATAATATTGATCCAGTTAAAACGTTAAACAATTTCTCATTTTGTTTTGTCGACATAATTATTAAACAAACTCGACCTCGGGGTAATGTCGAAAACTTTTTCTAGAAAGGTCTCGTTGTTCTCATTTTAACATACAAAGCCGCTGGCAACCGCTCTTTAAAGCGTGTATTCACTTTTGCTTGTAAGTTAAATTCCATTTAACAGATAATTCTGCTAATGTTTTTAATTCATTAATATATTAGTGAGCAGTGGTGATGAAATAAAAACGGTAAAGGAAAACATCGTGAGGAAACCGGCATGTCCTAGAACCAAACATTCGAAGACGTGTGACATCCATTGCCATGCCCTCTCATGCAGAGGAGGCCGTGTGTCCCAGCAGTGGGAACATTGTAGACTGAATATTATATTAGAGAGACTTGTTTAATTCACTTCATACAGGTCAAACCTTCAGTGGTCCACCTGGAAGTCCCTGAACCGCCTGCGAGCCCGAGTTGGAAGATGTGACTCCAACTTAGTAAAGTTGGGGCTACCTTGAAGGATCAGCGTCAGGGTGCGGGTGAGGAGCTGTGTCGTAAACTATGCTCCAACTTCTATCCTGCCCGCTGAGCTCCTTAACGTGCAGTCAAAGCGACCTTTGCGGTGCCACCGACGACGCCGTGAAAGAACTGAAGTTTTGATAAGACATACGAGATACCCACTAAATCCCCTTTCAGAGCAATTTACACACTGAAACATAAACTGCACCAAAATTCCGCTAATTGTATAAGTACTCCTAATCTCTGCAGCGAGTAAGCCTCATAATGCCGACTTAGTGGCAACAAAAAGGCTTCTACAATACAAGAAGCGGTCTCGGTGAGGGCAATGGCTAATTAACCGAGTGTATACTCAGTAGGAATTAGCTGCTCAATTAGAATCACGTTACGTGGAACAATTTACCGCTAACCGGTCGTGGGGCGCCCGATGCGCTCGGAATAACAAAATGGCTGTACGCACGAGATCAAGAAGATTGTAGAATTGACGCTTCGGATATTTATTGGACGGGATCGATCTTTTTAACAGGGTTATTGGAGATATATTGGAATGTCAGCGGTTTACCTGTACCTCATTTTTTTCGTTAGTGTTTTTTCAGAATTAGTGTGAGCATGCGATTGTACCTCTCTGAAGGGACAGAAAACTATTAAAAAGAAATTGCTAGAATCGTACAAATGACAAGCAATTACAACTAAAAGTTTGAAGTTAAATAAAAGAAAAATCTATACAGTCTATATATTGATTGCTAGCCAGTGCCATGCGGTTTCATTATGAGAAATTGTTTCTCATACGTCTATAGAATGTCTTTACTTTATTGTCAGTGTGAATTGTTGTTTTCATACAAATCAAGCGCTTTATTATTATGAACTTTGTTTTATAGATACCTACTTTACCATCTCCATCTCACCAAACAACAATAAAAGTCAAAAAAATATTAACAACAACAGTAAGCCTTCCTAAACTTAATTCTCCAGAGTTATATTTCAGGACGCAATAACATTTTCTTGCTTTATTACTTTACTTCTGGGAAATTAGCTATGTTTATCTGTATGGCAAAATGCCGAATAATTTAGGAGGAAATTAAATTTTCTTGTGTACACCATATAATGCTCACGATAAAATTAACTGGAACCGCGAGAATTTCATACACGAAAATTTTGCTCATGAATACATTTTCGAACCGCCTTTTATGTTTCGGTTAATTATCCTAAGTGTGGGGAAGATATATGGTCTCAGGTATTAAACAAACTTTGTATCCGTTTTGATTTATAATGTGAGAAGTTAGGAAGTTTGGTCCCCATATAAGCTAATCTCCATTAAAATATGGAGGTACTTATTTGGGTGTAACTGCAGAAGTCATTTTTAAAACCTTTATTTGTCAGTAAAATAATAAAGAACGGACATGTCCCTTTCAGCCAACTGACCACAAAAGACCTTGTTATCACATTGCTAACTCTATGGCGCAATCAGTGGAACTTATTGGTGAACATCGCAACCCGAAAATCGTGATCGGACCACCCACGGCCGCTATGAGAAGGCAAATGAAATAAAACAACGATAAATAACAGTGCCCTCGCATAATTGATCACAAATTAAAACTCGCGCCGCGTTCCAAATGTTAAACGTCGACGTCGCCGAGAGCGAAATTAGTATCTGCATACACGACCCACTCACACACGCTCACCATAGGGTTGTCCCCCGAGAATAAGACCGGAATTACGTCCTTATATGTTTTGATTTGTCATTCGAAATATAACAGGATATTACTTACTTTAATACCGAGTTACACGTAGAATTACAAAGCTTATTCAACGCAGAATTCCAGTAAAGCTTAGAATCAGTAATCAAGTCGTTCACGAGCATTCCTTGGCACACGATGTGTTTATTATCCCATGAATATTTACAAATTGCATACAGTTGAGGGTTTAACCCTAACAAGCGCACACACACGCATTTTACGACGTCAAACAATGGGCCACATTCAGGACAATATGTCACTAAAAATAAATGGATTTTGTTTAAGACATTCAGTGTTTTATTATAAAAGCCGCTTATTGTTTCGAGCTGTAAAATTTTTACTTAACTATAAAATGGACATAAACAAAACGTTTATAAGTTTCTTGTAAGTATCGTTATTACTTTGTGGAATAGGTTTTATGGATATACGATATACTTTTGTCACATGTGTGGCTGAATTTCGTACGACATACGTATTTTGAAAATCACAAAATGCGACAGCGTCGGTACACTTATATCAATATATTGTGAGATGGTAGCCGACTACTTTAAAAAAGAAAAACAATCTAAATGATTCCAATTAAATAAAACATAAACAAATAAGTGCCTAAATTAAAATACCAAATGATTATGTCCATTCCAATATACTGCGTAAGTAATTTCCAAGAAATATTATTCAATTTAATGTTCTGCCAGAAGGCTAATTCCGAGAAGGTCTGCCATTAACTATAAATAAATTCTTCATCGAACCGATTCTATAGTTCTATCGAAACAAAACGATTTCTGCACTTAGTTATAGCACTTAAAGTATTATATTGAAACAGAACAAAGCGAAGAAACGACTAAGTAGCTAGAAAATTATAGGTAACAAGAAAATTACGATAACTTCACGCCTGTGTTCTCAGAAGAGGTAAGGCACAGATGTATAGTACACATTTTCATCAGTTATTTTATAATGTAGTAAAGCTTAAACTGACACCTTTTAAGAATGTCAAGAAAACTCATTAATACTTTGGCTGACCTGGGAGTTGAACCTAGCGAAAGCGAGGAGTTCCTGAATAAAATAATCAACTTGGTACTGAAGAGAAATGAGATACATTTGAGACATCTATGACTATTATATCATGGCTTACGGCTAGAATCCCCCTCTACGACGAAAAGCTTGTTTTATTATGGGGTGCAGACGTCAGAGAGCAACGAATGTTATTACGTTATTGAGCTTGCTTGTTTTTCTTGCTAATTGCCTAATTTCCGAAGCAAAGAAGAAAACAAACTTCAAACTTTAAGTTCAAGAACGATTTAATAACCCACAAACCTTTCGAGTCCTTGATGGAAGTAAACATGTCTTTATTATCATCAACATAAAGGCAGAAAACGATAGAATACCGAATAAAAGCACAAAATACGTCGATTAAATCGATGTAAGGTCAGATTACTTGAACAATCGATCAATCACTGCAGCCGACCGCACTGAATGGCCCGTCCCAAGTCGGAGGCATCTTGGACCGCATTAAAATTCATTGAAAACTTGTCTAATATGGTGGTACGTGACGCGATTGCCAGTACATTAGCCCCGCTGTTGGCTGGATATGAAAATTTAACATCGATTTGAGTCCATGTAAGATGTTATAAATATGTAATGGTTGAGCTGACGCGACGCGCGACGCACTCACGGACACTGCACGGTGATGTGTTTATTTTGCGCTGCGACTGCTAATTTGAATCCGTAATGTTAATCATTTTGTTGGCTATCTACATACAAAACATGCGCCGCGTATCGCATATAAACCGCAATGACTAACAACGCTAAACGGATGTTCTAGATTTTTTGTATCTATGTAGGTTCGGATTACTACCTACCACATTTTTACATACGACTAATGAGTTACTTCACAGATATATGTCGTAGATTTATGGGCAACGGAAAACGGCCGCATTTATTCTTAATTCCCAAACATATTTATATTCTGGTGTGTCCTAAATAAATAAAATATGACATCTAATATTTGCTTTCAACACATCATAAGTTCATAAGTCGAGGTTGTGAAATGTTACATTTGACCGAGCGTGATGTTCATAAAAATAGCTGGAGTCGTAAGAGGCGGACATTCCTTATCTGCACGTAGTAATATGTAGTTTTATTTTAGTTGTGTCCTTGTTGCGGCCACCGAGAGCATCATTCGCGGGCCTATCTCGACTACAAATCAGTACCTCTGTGGAACAGTCAGATAAAAACTTTAAACACAAAAAGCAATCTTAATCCGTTGCATTATGATTCGTTTTTGTCCGCATCAGATAACAAAGGTACACTCCTGAAGTGCCTCATTCTATGCAGTCCACCAAGGCTTATCGAGCTGTGGCAATCTGCGAACACTATTTTGTTATTTTTGCAGAAGTAATGTAGATGAGGGAAGAAATATTACTGGCTTTGCCATTAAGGGGGATATTTATGGGCTGAGCAATGTTTTCCTTGGTGGTGTTGAAATTATTAATGGCGCATTTCACTGCTCATATAAAAACAGTAGAGTAGTGCCTACTTACTGGGCTTATTTTCTTTTAGATGGGTAGTAAGTAATGAATAATATAGAATCGACTTTTGTCCATTTATTTGTAGATTTCCCGGCCAGAATTAGAAAAAGGGAGCATTTATTGAATCTGCGCAAAACTGCCTGCCTCGATTTCACTCAGACTACTATTTTCTTTTTCATTTTATCGGTGCACAAGCAGAATGCAGTGTTAACAGCTATTAATTTTGTTTGCTATTCTACACAACTACATTTTATTTCAAGCATAACGTTACAACGTCATGTGTGTCATAATTTCCAACAAGTTCAACAATATGTAGTTTAAAATCAAGTAAAACCGATTGTAATAACGTTTTCAAGCTTAACATGCACATGTCAAACTCATTTTATATATATTAATTTGATATTTCTGGTAAAAAGGATAACATATCAGTGCAACTCAATCCAGTTGTTGGATTCCATTTTGATCAACCGACAAAATAATATCATAATATTTAGCTTTAACAAACTGATATTTAAACTCGTTATCAACTTATGATATCGCTATATAATTTAATCGGAAGTTTCATCAATTGTATTGACTAAAACAACAGTGCATTGTTGATATTTTCAATTAACTATCAATCTAAAATTATAAATGTAACAAATAATTACGAATTCTGTTTGTATTGACGCGCTGATCACATAAACCGCTAAATAGATATGCATGAGGTTTTGGAGGTCGCATTTTGGAGTTTGTTTTGAATATTTTGTTGTTATGTTGGATGATGTTGACAGGCGAACTATGCAGTTTAGGTCAGGGTAATGTCATCATCATCATCATCTGCCTAGCCCTTTCCCAACTATATTGGGGTCGGCTTCCAGTCTAACCAGATGTAGTTGAATACCAGTATTTTACATGGAGCGACTGCCTATCTGACCTCCACATCCCAGTTAGTACTGGGTAATACGATAATGTAAAATAAATGCGAAAAAAATGCGAAAAATGCGATGAATGAAATGAAAAAAAAAAATGATGAAAAAAAAAGAAGAGAGAGAGAGAGAGTGAGTGAGAGATTTTTGATGAATGATGATGTGAATGCGATGTGATGTGTGTGCGTCAGGGTAATGTAAAATAAATAATTATGTATATGCCTCTATACAGGGTGTAAGGGACAGCCCTCCACAAACTGACTGGGTGCATTCAGGTCCTTATTTTGAATCATATTCCATCGGAATATTTCTTTTTTTTTCTGTTTCTATTCCTTTATTTCAATGTAAAATTACATTCCATGTACGCAGCACTCCATTTATGTAAATAATACGGCTAAAATAAAAAATCCAACAATGGATGTTGAAATACTCTAACGAGCAACGCGTGAAATCAGCTGTTCTATGAACTTCCTGCTTAGCTACAGAGTTCATCGAACTCGTCGTCGCGCTTGCCGTTCGCTACGTGCGTTTTGCCACGGTAACGATACACTGCGTATGAGGAAATAAAACAAATCAAATTTATTGGATTCCCATAACATTTCTGAAATAATTTCTTGTACCGGTCATCTTAGTATGATAATATACTAAATTCACCCCATCAGTATGTGGAGGGCTGTCCCTTACACCCTGTATTATTCTACAGATACAAGTATCTCTTAGCTACTTCTTTAAGTACCTATGGCATGCTTCAAAACTCTACTCAATTCTAAGTTTGGTTTGAAGAAATATCAAAAGAAGAAGCAATTTTCTGAGATATATTCGAAACTCCAATCAAGTCCGTTACGAGACTTGTGAGTATGAAAAATACATCCAAACTTTGCATTTTCCTCTGTTATGGCGAATACTGTAAAACCGAGACTTCTTTACTTATTGACGAAGGCAACTGAACTCATGTATATTCTATCGCTAGAGATGCAACTTGCAACCACGATTTTGCATTCACGACAACATAGTATTAGTTTCGTTATCAAAGCATGAACTTCCAATACGGTACAATATTCTTGTGTAGAATAAAGATAAGCAAAGAAGAAAATATATTTATTGACGTCTACGTAAGTACGTGGCCAGTAACTAAAATTTCGAATTGGGAATAATGGATTCTAAAATTAAAAAAAAAAAAGTTTTGATTGTTAAGAATCAATCATGTTATCGGAGACTCACAGGTTTCTGTAATGGTAATGGTATAAGGTTGAGTTTCAGCTGAAAATTTTCCTTAGGTACAGAAAAGCAAATTTCAATGTTATCATAAACCTTACTGCACCTTTGAAGTAACGTTGCATTTCCATTACGAAAGAAAAATTTACCCAGAAATGTACAAAAATAGACTGAGTGGGTAGCAGCTTCACTTTTACAAGCTAAAAGTAAACACAATTTGTTTGCTGAAACAGCCATGATTGAATAGTCGTGGTTCTTCCTCCGCCATGTTCGCACCATCGCATGTAAATATGAAATACCGTTTTGTATTCACAACACACTTGCGTCGTGGTCGCTGGTCACTCATGTACTCGTCTATTCTGTATTAAAGCATTTAGGTCGCTCGATTCCCTGTATTTAGCTTTTAACTCTGTACATCGGTCTCGCTGCAGAGCTTATAAATGATTCGTGCACTGGCTCCAGCGCAATGTACATAAATCTAATAATTCAGTGATTTACTACGTATTATAAACTAGTAGCGTTTTCTGTTGTTGCTGTTGAAAACAAGACAGAGCACGAAACATATGAAATATACGGTTGTTGTTTTTCTGAATATTAAAATCTATCTAGGAAGAAAACACAAAACGAATTCTAATTAAAATAAATAAGCATTACACAAAGGCCGACAGTCAGCTCAAATCCAAGTAAAAGAAATAAGAAGATTAAAACTCAACATTTTCGTTGATAATAACAGCTATTAGGCAATAACGGCACAGACAAATCTGCAATATGTTATGTGATTATGTTCCCTTCCAAAAATAAATGCTAATCGAAAACATTATTCACGTCTATAATTTAATTCCATAACAAGCGTCGTAATATTTTTTACTTGAAATCTCATGAACTGTAGGAGATCGTGTTTGGACGTTCGCATCACCTTTTCATTACAAGAGCCTTTGTTCGGGCACCACAGTATTAGTTTTTGTCTCGGACCACCGACAAAAACGTTAACGGGCTCAAAGAGTCCGCAACACGACCGGCGGGCGTCGGTTAGTAACGAGCAGTATCACAACATGTACACAATTGTACAAACAAATCAACATTAACCTCTCAACCTCAAATCTCGGAGATCCCCACTCAAGATTACTTCTTCACTCTGGCCGGAGGGCACTCACTCATTTATTTTATTATGTTAATAGAATCAAATTTAAAATTAATTCAGGAGATGAAAAAATGACTGCCGCGCTTGTAATGATTAAATACGCTTCACTTAAGCCCCTCTCTTTTTATCCACGTAGGTTAAAAGTACGTTCGAAACTTTTATTCAGGCTCGAAAACCGAGTGATTTTAACGAGGTTTTATTCGCCCTCTTTTTTATTCCGAGTTAGAGAGCTATTTTTATGAAACTAATGAATGTCAAAGAGAACTTTATTTACTCTCATACGCGATCGATGCCATTGTAATTTAACTCTCTGACATCAAACCAAAATGGTGGCGTTTCCTTTGAAAAACATGAACGTGGCCGAATGCGCTTAATTTGTAAGACTGTATCGTTATTGGAGATTATAAAAGTAATCTGTTCTAAATCGGTCGTTGTTAATCCGATGCTCGTCACCCCTGTAATGAGTTATGTGATGACGGACCACGTTCTACAAAATGGTACGCGTCGTATTTGAAACTTGATCATAAGTCAATTATAATCGCATTATATGGCGTCTTCGTAAACCGTGCGTTAAATTTAATTATGAAACGTTGCTTCCGAACGAAAATGGTGGGTTCACGAGGCGGTGCGGACAAGGGAATTATTTGAAGCATCATAAGATTCATAAGTTATACGCGTGGGCATATTTAGTCACGGGTTGGGTACTTGGGTACGTCCTACAGCGACTATGGCCGCTTAATAATCGTGCTTATAGCGTTCACGTCGAAACTATTCCTCTCGTACAACCGGTTCCGATGCACCGCGAAGGGTCACTACGATATAACCGCTTAGTGTGGACATGCCTTTATTTCTGTTGTGAATCGATGTTCGTGTTATTGAGTGTCGAAGACCATCGGCGACTTGATTTTTTACTTGTACACGTCTGAGCGGTGTAAAATTCGATTTAAGAGACACTTGTCATAAACAGTTCTCACCGTGGGATTATCGGATTTTTATTTTTTACTATAAAGAAGTTTTTCTTTGTAGTTTGTGAGTTTGTCGTGTCTTTTTTATTGCCCTCTCATAAATAATAATCAAAGTCTAAACGTTCTGTTAATGCTACGTAGGAACCGGTTGAGTTGTTATTATTGTACGCTGTGATTTAGAACGTACCTACTCACATAATGGGTGCGCATCCATCATCGTCTATTTGTACGTATCGTTTAATTCTGTCGTGTTCAGAGTTTCCGACCCATATAGACGCGAATGGTAGATTGTTACCACTTAAACCCGGCGGCAACCTGTACTTTTATGCAATTAAAATTTATTAATTTCAGTCGAAAGCTTTTATTTTTACTGTTCGTTAATGCGACGCTGCCGGCCGCCCCGCTCTCTGCAGCGAACGATCAGCTTTTTTTTTATTTCACGGCGTGTTATTGGAAAATAACATTTATGAATATTGGGTTTACACGTGTAATTGCATTTTGCTGGGAACGTGCAGAAGTTTTTCGTCCCACCGGAGTCAGTCAGACGTTTATTTTGAATTAAGAACGCTAAGTAGCGATATCCTATAAAAAACCTTAAGTGACAAAAAACATTTAATTTTATCTGAAGTTTTCTCATACTTTGTTCGTATAAAAAGTGAACAGTTACGAAGTTGGAAATGCTTTTTGTAATACGGTAACACTCATAGTAAGCCGGCAGATTGACAAGCGTCCGCCTAAAATGGCCGGGCTCGTGTGACGGGCTCACGGCCTGGAGAGCAGCCATCCGCTGGCCGTTTTTTACCCGATGTTTTTTCAAGCACAGGTGAAGCGGCAACCCACACTTAGTCGGCGTTAACCTGTAATCTAAATTCATTTCTCGATCCGACCCACCAGCGCCATATCTCTGTTTTTATTATAGGCTTAAGGCCCATTTGCAGGTTTTTTTACTCTAAACAAATTATCTGTTATTGTGGAGAGTGGTCGATCTTATTACGGGACGACAAACGAGTGCGTTTCGGCTCACCGGTGCTCAGCACAAAATATTGAAGTGAACTTGAATTTTCAACAATAACGAGAATCGACAAGGTCGTAAAGCATCGTCTGAATCGATTTGCGTTCATTGAGTCGAGTAATTGCAATGTTTCGTTGAGGAGCTGGAATTTATTTTGCTGAGCCACGAAAGCGCTTCATTGTCTTTATTACGGGACGGCAAAGGTTTGTTAAATATGTATTAGTCGCCGGTCTATGTCCCGCCGAATAACGATACCGACGTATGAATTATTTAAAAAGTACATACCCATAAAATATTCATTTATCGGTAGTCTCTTTTGGGTACGATCGTAGGTAGCTTATATATATTCTGGGTGACCGACAACACACGAATAATAAGCTCCCTACATTTCAACAGTTCATAAACTTATGTAAGAGTCATGCTGTATACCAGAGTGTACGTTTGAGAATGGTCTACCTCATAGGTTCCCTTGGGTGCAGTGTGAGACGACAAAAGGCATAAGTTTTGCTATTAAAATTGAATGGACCCCTGCATTCGCCTGTAGTGCCAAGACGTGGTTGTTCTAGAATTGTAGGGTTAAATATTTACGAAGAAAATATATTTTCTGAATCTATTGTTGGTAAAAACTACAGTTTTGCACTGGAAATCGTTTTTCTTTGTGTAATTCTTGACATATACAACAGCTGTAGCTACATTTCGCGTCTTTGCACCCCCTTTGTATGCTGATAAGTGTAATTAAACGAAATTGTAACACAACTGGCATTGTAACGATCAAGTCACGCGAAAGAAGAATGCTGCGACATGCATTACAGCCCATTACATTGCTGTGAAGGCGTCAATCATTACAAAAAGTTACCCAATGCCGCCTGTTCGTCATTTGAGAACCATTTTACAGCCATAATAATAAGAATTACAACTATTAAGTTAATGTCCATGATGGTCCATGACCACGACAGGAGACGTTTTGCTTGATTTTTAAACGTAGCCACAGTAATACAGAATAAGTAGTTCTAGAGACATGTCCAATATGTAGGGACTCTAGGGACGAAATTACCCGACTTTATGTTGCTTTTATTTTTGTAATTTGGTCCATGATTATACGCCGCTCTTACGTGCAGCTGTTCCATTTTCCGCAAATGTGTGCGCGTACTTTTTCCCTCCAAGTACAAAAACTAAGTTGTGTATATGGATGACTGCAGTGACTGTGACATCCACTGCTCAGCTAGCTTAAAGGGTATGTATCATGTTGATTCTATCTATACGTGTATTTTTAGGAAAGGGACGTGGCTAAATAGAGTTTTCTCCAGATGCAGTAAAAATTCAAATTCAAATGTGTCTTTCTCAACACAGTACATAATTATACATTTCCAGATGTCAAGTGAATGCGCAGTCACTGGCACTGGACTGGAAAAAGAGACTAGGATATACAATGCAATCTGACCTACACCATCAATATCCACCAACCACTATTTATGTGTGAATGACATTATCATCTAATTCATAAAATTAGATGGTAGGACTTCGAAATCTCAGGCAAATACCCACGGTCTTCTAAATGGTTCATATCAATTAGAGTCGGGTCTCAAACGAACGAGATGAGATCACCCACGATCATTAAACTATAATTATCAACTTATTTATGTTCCTAAATTAGTTTTGAAAGACATGACAAGGACAAGTACTTACCTACCTATCTACCTACACCATTTTGGACTCATGAAGTTAAAAAAAACGATGGTTTTATTCAATCAAAGGACCTGTTTGGGCATGAGAAACTCTTCTTTATGGGAGATTGGAACGCCTATGGCCAGAGGCTATCGTACAGCCAGTTTTATCGATGATGAATAAGAAAATAAATTAGTCAATTTTCCGACTTTTTGCGTCTTTTTATCTTGTTTCTGTTCAGATGAATGTCATTGGTATTACATTCGAGTTTTTTTATTCATTACCAATGTATTATGGCTAGTTTAATGTCTCAAATAACCACGGCGCTATTATTCTAAAAGCTACAAGACCATTATTTTCAAGGATTCCAAAAAAGGGAAGCTTGAAAATTGAACATTTCTTTCAACAAAACTTTACATAGAACGCCCACTCACAGGACAATCGTATTTAAACATAATCTATTCACCTAGGGGCCACGCCTGAATAACTGGGCCCAGGGACCGCGAAGGTTACATTATAAAAAGTAAATAAATTACAATAAATCAGCAAGCAGTCGCATGGTGCACCTGTTCCGAGCATGACGCATGGGAGCCTTTGTCTCCGCAGCTTGTTTTTATATCGCTAATATAATATTTAGTGTTATTCTTGAAGAAATACCTTGCTTGATTGAACGTACTCGTGTAACACCCGGGGTGGATTGATGATTCAGGTGTTTGGTAAAACTGTGCCTTAGATTTTTCAATATTTTTTTTCTCCCCCGCTCTGGGCGGAGCGGAAGGGAGTGTCAGACTTGTACTGACTAAAACCCATCCATGTTCCTTCTTTGCCCTTCGTGTTCCAGGGCCGCGGTATCTCTTTCGAACAGTCCCGCAGCTCTGGCAGGCATCGGCCCATGCGGACCCGTACGTGGTTGTTGACATCTCTTTGAGGCGAGCGTGGAACACGAACGCACCGTCGACACGGCCTGTCGTCATAAGACGGCCGGACGGCGAGCTAGCCCATAACTTGCCATCCACAGGCCCGCACCTACGGTGGCCGGGGGCCACCACGTGACCCCCGACGCCCAGGGCGTCTCCCGCGGCGGCTGGGACGTGAGGCTCTTTCCCAGTCTACGGTTAGAACTTGAAATTGTGTCCTAAACGGCCTGTTTACAACTTTGGGAGGTAGGATGGGTACATACCTATGAGAAGTAATTATCAGTCCATACGAAATTAATAATTTATACTTGTTAACAGATACCACGTGCAACAAATTATAAACATAAATTCAGTGAATTTCGCCAACGATTAATATTAAACGATGCCGTAATCAAAAAAGTTATGATTATAAATCGGACAGTTAATTGTTTAAACACAATATTGCCGGTTATAAAATTAAAACGTTATTAAAGAGCCTCGCAATAAAAATAAAGTACCGGCTAAGCTTGGACTGAAAGTTATTCTCGTTAACAAGTCTAGTTTTTCAATGAATGCGAGTATGTTTTTATAATAATTGCACATGCTAAAGGCTGTAAATACCTGTATGTTCTTCCTTTTTTGGTCATCAATATTGAGGTAATTGACCTCATAAAGAAGTAAAGTTAAATGTAACTACAAGTTGCATCCCTCATCACTGGGAAATTAATTCTTGGCCCAATCTAAACTTTATACGCAACAAATTGAAGCTGACTAATGCGCTTGCGATCCACCGCTGACGGATGTTAAGAAGCACAATCTTGGGAAAACAAACTAACAGAGCAGCCACTGATTGGCTCGTGGCAGGTACTAAATTCACCGGCTCGCTGGCCGCCATGCCCACGCAACTTCGTGCAACTTTCTAACTAACGTAGGTAAGTAATCGCTAATTTGAGATGTTAAACAAAGCGGCGTGCAACAAAGAGTGCGCCCGACCAATCACGGCCAACAATCAGCTCTGGGCGTGGCCAATCTCGTGCTTTAATCTTTACACGCCGTTAACAAAGCCACGCTCGTACAATTCGCAAAGGAACGGAAAATAATTAACGCAATGAATGCTAAGACGCGAGCATTTTCTAAAGAACCCTCATATTGTGAAAAGAAACGAGAATTACTTGCATCCCAATTTCTATTATGTACCTGAAATACCTATACAAATATAGGTACATTCCTACCTTACATTTTTCATTTTAGTCCAGTGACCAAACATTCAAGACAAATATACTGAAAACTTAGCTTTTCACGAAATAAGTGCTGCCCACAGTGAGTTGAACTATTAGTAGTAAGTCTAATAACAAATATATAAGCAACTCCACAGATTCAGCACAAACCCGTTCTGATGGTCACTATATAACCTAGTGTTCTACCATTTATCCACAGTAGCTATGAAAATCGCAACGAACAGACTATAAAAGCGATTAAATGACTACCATAAACCTAACAAACGTTGATAGCAAAGGAAAAAAGCCATTGAACGATTCCTAGGAGTGTGCATACGGTTTTATGGACATTAAATCACTCGCGCTTAATCCCAAGTTCATTCCGAATATTTCTGAATCTGGAGTTAAATGTTTAAACCTGGTTTTATGCGAGCTAACGTCATCTGTGCACTTAATGTTTAGCACAGATGACGTTCGCTCATTCTATTTAAAAGGTAATTTCATCATAGCGAGGATCTAAAACTTGATGGCATTTAAGTTTTTCAATTTCCATTTTGCTCTCATAGAAGGTTTCACAAATAAGTTTTTCGTTAATCATAAAATAAAGCCCTGCATGCATAACATTATCGTGCAAATAGCGAGATGATTCATCTGTTTATTACAATAATGGCTACTTGGCCTCATAATTACCCCTCCCATGCACTTTAAATTAATTTCAAAGAGCAGTGAACTGGCGGACAAGCGGCCATTAACTTTTGATATTTCTCACTGATACAATAATAAGCACCTAGGCTTTTGTACACCGCCCACGCTCATCGAACATTCCATGTCGTTTCTCTACCAAGTGTTACTTTCTTCGTCAAATACGACATTGATCAGTCCTATTTAAATTTTAATTATATAATTTAAGTAAACAAACTCTATAAATATTTAAATCAATGCAATTCAAAACTCGTTTCTTCATACGATTTGGATTCAAATAAATAGTCTGAACGATAAATTGTAATGATAGTAGACCATTAGAGTCGAACCTACCGTAATCATTGGACGAGCCGGTCTACTAAACTACAGGTGGTATTTAATTTTGTGGACCATCTGCTTCAGACGAGCCTCGGGTGAATATAATGTAATCATATTATTCTTAATGTCTTCCATCGAATAGTATTTTCCCTAAAAGAATTCAACAAACATGTAATTCTTTAGTAATTCTATTTTTATTATGTGGATATGAAGATTGTTTGATATAAAAGTTGATAAAGTTGTTTGGTTTTGTTAGGTAAGTAGGCACTTAATGTCATGTCTCTAATAATGATAAGGAAATCTTGTCGTAAACATCTGATTCGTATTCGTGATGTGTTTCATGATAAAAGTTTTTCATGCTGAAAGTTTTTATAAATTCCTTACTAACATAACTAGTTTGTTTGTAATGTTATTAACAGCCGCTCGGATCGATCTTTAGGTTAAGTCGTGCTTGCCTTGGTTTTACTATGGATGGGTGACCACCCATTACATACCAAGTTTCCTCCGTGCCTCGGAAAGCACGTTAAGCCGTAGGTACCGGCTGTCATTTGTAGATCTTTGACAGTCGTTACAGGTAGTCAGTGGCCCAAAAAGTCTGTCAACCAGTCTTACCAAGCGGTATCATATCACCTAGTACTAACTGGGTTGTGGACGTCACATAAGCAGTCGCTCTATGTAAAATACTGGTATTAAGCAGCATCCGGTTAGACTGGAAGCCGACTTTAACATAGTTGGGAAAAGGCTAGGTAGATGATGATGTAATATTGATGAGAATGAGGCTGGCACAGGAACGTGTAGATTGGCACAAAAAAGAGGCCTATCCCAGCAGTGGGTGACTTCAGGCTGTGTAATATTGAGAGGCCTCATTTTTATTTTACAAAAAAGCTTTCAAAGCAAGTCAAAGTAATTTGAGCAAACAAAATGTGTAAAAGAAAAACCGAATCTAAACCTAAAGAAAGCGATGACTCTGAAACGTTCATGTAACACACTGGAGCGTCCTTAAAGTCCTCCATATCAACTCAATCTGACCTTTATTTTAACTGAATCATATAAAATAGAATTTTGCAAACGGACATTTCTATTTGTTGAATATTTAGTAGGCATTCCAAACGGTGGAACCCACATAAAATAAATGGCCGAGATTGACCCGTGATAAATCTTTGGAGCGTTAATTAAGCAAAGGCTTTTAAGTAGGAATAATTTTGTAACGGGCCCCGACATGACCCTGAATTTAATCATTTAATGTCAGTCGGCTCTGGTTTGCCGGCTCCTCTTGACAACGGATACATCCTGTATTTCTTTGACTTTTGTAAGAAAATACCAAAAAAATAGGTTGTTATATTGTCTGTTTAAAAAGAAAAGTAACTTCTATTTTATTAAACATAACTAGGTACCAGTGGCGAAGGTTCCATACAACTCAGTTCCTACCGCTTTCCCTTTGAAAAACGTCACATTAAAGATATGTACTCAGGCTTACCTGTTACACAAATTGTCCCTTCGCTACTGCTAGATACTTGTTTTGTAAAACTGTAAAATAAACTAGATCGTACAGGAAATTAGATTTCAGAAGATTTACAAGACAATTTTCACAAGTCAATGTACTGACTGTTTCATCTCTGACATTCAATTATTTTATTTGCGTAGCTACTATCTATCTTTTATCGTTTCGGGAATAATGACGAGGTGAACGATCTCTTTTCACAAATGAATCCTTAGTACTTTTTCATTCATTAGTTTCATGGTAACTGGAATACCTACCCAAAGCTCATTCGCCATGTTCGGTACTACCAAAATAAATGAACAAAGCGTATAAAGCGTGATATTTAATATGCGGTAAGTTAATATTCTGCGTATAAAACGACAGTCAACTTTTATTTTATTTGTGGTTACCTTCTGGTCGATTGAATGCTCTCTGATACTGCGCCGACACTCAATGGATTTTAATGGGACGGCCATGCATTAAATTATTATAAGTTACATACCACTATAATAGTGTCTGGACACGCGTAGGAGGCGACACTCGTAAAAAAGGAATTAATTTAATATAGAATGGGCTTAAGCTTCTCTCCTCATAAATCGCGTCATGACAAAATATTTTATGGCGCTATTTATTAAGATATCAGCAATTCTTGGCACATAATCCGTGCGAGTGAGAATGTAACGGGTAATATATGAGTAGTAATCGAACTTCCTCATGAATATTTATCAGCAATATTTACGCGCGTCGACTGGTGATTGATAGTACAAAGTGAAATATTATTATGCGCGCGGTTCGTTAAACAGAAAACAAATATGTACCAAATAGGCCGCATCCGAATTACTCGCGCATCAGACTTGCTCGGAGGCCCGGGGATCATTAATAAAAATTTCGTTAAGGCAACAAGTTCCGCAGCGCTGTGACTAAGCATTACCCGAAGCCCCATAGAAGCGAACCCGATGTAAACACGCCTGGAACGTGAATACCTACTTAAATGGACGCCACTTCCCTTTTACCTCTAACAGGGCATTGTCAGAATGTTAACGCATCATTGTCATGTCACAGTTTTAAAAAAGGTTTTTTAGACGGTCGGTAACTGTATGTTAATATCGGAGGGCGGTTCCGGCTGACGAAACACATGTCGTTGCTTCGGCTATTGTTGAAAAAAGTCGAAACCGACTAGCTACATGCATGGTTTAGTGATAACATCGACAAAGGTCGTTTTAACATGATACATACATATTTTACATTCGATTTCATGAATAAATTACGTGTTTATTAAACTATTCGAGTGCCATGTTTCTTTTTTACATTGTACAAAATATTCCACGATGTTTTAGTTAACATTTACAAAACTATTTTGACCTTTAAGCTTATTATCCGCTTGTGTAAAAATTGTTCCCAAATTACCGCAAACAAAAGTTCCCTTATAAAATATTTAAATTGGTGAGGTTCGAGAGCTTGCCGCAAAACAAGGACGTATTAAATTCCTAAAATAGTAACTTGGAGTTACAAAGATATTCGTGGCGTAAAGTTTGCAGCCAAAATTAATTATAAACGAAAACAGTCTGCTCTGCTTAGCTGGCTTTAGCAAAAGACATTTTGATATACGCCGTGGAAAAACTTTCTCGTCGGTCGAGTGTTGTCTCCTAAAATAAAACAAGAGACGGTCGCAGCCGTAGATGCGTCCCACTCCAAATTAGACGCTTTTTTAACACGAACTTGCGAAGGTATGTGATGAATGTATTGCATATAAAAAACTTTGATCAATATCGGAATGTTACATTGTTTTTTTACAATAATAATTCATTAGAAAGCCTTATACTGTTATGGTATATTTGTTTAGTGTTGGGTTAGCTAACAACGATTTACCGTCTTAATTCTGCTTAATTTCTCCCAAGCCGAAATAAATTCCTACCTCAAATGCTTTCAGTCGTCACTGAAAACCAAAGTAATAAAAATCGTATAATAACAGAGCACGCCGGAGTTTCGGTAGCAGCGCGTACCGCTTCCAGTCACCGCATTTCTGTGGTATAAAGTTGTTCGGGCTTTGAAAAAGCAAGACCAAATTCCTGCCGCGGAGAGAAGTTAGATCACGCCTGCACTCAGCTACTACTTTTAACTAAATTGAAGTTGCGGGCAAAGAGTGCACCAGGGTGCACGTGACGCATCAGTCCGTCTGTCCGTTTGTACTTCTACGTGAGTGGATTGCAGTGGACTTCTTTATTCAATGGCGCGGATGCATTTTCGAGGACGCTTGTCGTTCGCGGTTGATCGGAATGACAAGTATTTGCGGTGGCATCGCGATGCCAACCCAACCTTTGGTGGCTCTTTATTGGCACGAGTTCTGCGTGATGACTGGAACATTTTCTAGAAAAATCATATAACATAAACACGTTTCGTTTGACCTAAATGTACTGAAACTTGGACTGACTCAGAAATATATCCGGATACTTAAGATTTCTTTTTATCTTTTAGCCTACAGCTATCCATCTCGGGTTCTTTCGTAGAGATATATAAGTAACGTTTACAGTGTAAGCCGTAACTTATATCAGACGTTGATAAGCAACTCCGGCAAAATATAGCTACTTATGTAAGCATTAAATCATACTTAGGGCCAGAGAAGACTTGTTTGCCTGAAGCGCTACTGATAGAACAGGACCTAAATGAAAGAGGACGAATACCGTCAGGGTTCTATAAAAAGATGAACGTAGAAAGAATGAAACATTTGATAGTTTACGTTCGTTAGTAACTCAATCCGTCGGTAAATAATCAAGTATCCCCGTCAACAGCGACCTACCATGTTATTTTATACAGACAAATGTCCTTCATCACAAACCAAATTACTGTAATTATAAAAGTTTACGTAACGAATGGAACCGAACACGATAAACAGAATTATAACTTATATTAACAAACCACAAGAATATCCGTATAATATCCGAATAACAGGCAATTAAAATCGATACCAACTATACGAGTTCACCGATTTTCAATATTATTACATTACTCATACTGAAACCTTACATGCGACGCCTCGAGAAGGTGAATAAACTCTTCAACCCGTATCCTGCCATTTTGGAATACTGAACAAATATTCTCGATACTTTGATTAAAGAAAGAATACTATTTATTATGTATGAGGTTCACAAAATGATCAAATTTCCAGAAGTTGTTCGCGTAAAGTTGTTTGTTATCGTTTGGACAAGTAAGTACTATTCCCTTGTGGGCTCGAAGATTTCAGAAACCCCGCGTGGTGAGGAAAGTTACAATAGAAGTAGGACGATCTAAAAACGTATAAGTTACTCAGATTTGTAAGTACTTGCTTTTGATAAAATGTTTAGTTTGTAACAATACGACTGAAGGGACAGATTGCAAATAAAATATCTTGATATTTTTACAGCATTTTTTAGAAAAGATTACATTTGAAAAGTGTATGATCCACGGCCTACGAGCTACGACAAATGTAGCATTGCTACGAGATTTATTCATTTAAGTCGTTACGATTATTTCTTACTAAACAAATTCAACGAATGTAAAGTAATTTCCTTAGAGTATTGAGCTCTAATGTAAGTAAAGTTCCTCCATCTGCAAGTACTTTACCTAAAATGTTGGTGAAGCTAAGTACCCACACTAAATGGCCGCGCAAGGGTCTCACCAAGTGACACTAGAAACCACTTATGGAGCTATCATGGCGTATCTACCTATCATGTACAGTACACTCAAACGTAATAGTGAACGCCACGAAATTAGAAGCATCCGGCGTAAGCGGTGTATTGTGAGGTGTTCAAAACTACATTAACGAATCAACCAGCGGAACAATACAACACGATAAAAAATATTCAAATTGACGGTTACTGTAAGTAATGGTGCTGTACTGTTGCTGTGTGTTAATGAATGAAGTTTGTTGAATGAGTTTTGTAAGTGTTTTAGGAACTTTTTATATAGTTTGCAGCAGAGTTAGGTTAGGTTACTAACATTGAACAAGGATGATTGAACAACAACAACATATTGAAAGAAAAACTGATTAGTGAATATATCCTATCAGCCATTAAAATCAGCAGTTAATAAAGGCCCCACAAAGTCCATTACTCGATAAATTCAAAATTTTCCAAAAATATCCGACAATCGAGCAAACTAAATATTGTTCGCATAGTTCGGTCCGTGACAGGCGACGGGCGAAGCGCTGCTGCCGCCTAATTGACAGGCCCGGCCAGCCACAGCTACACAATACACAGTGCCACTATTTTAGCTAGCTACTAATAGATCGATGCTTTTATGTGCTACTCTGCCAGTGGCGACTGCTATAACCAGCCATCTATGCCGCTCTGAGTTACTTGATCGCGTTCCATGGAAATGAGACGCAGAGTTAAGAATACCTTCACTAAATTCCGGTTAACTATGTAATTGGACATTTTGCAAACATTACGGAAAAATAATAGCACCATTAATAAAATTGCCTTTATGCAAACACTATTCAGAAATTATTAATCTTTCGACGGTTACGTCAGCAAAGCTCTTTGGCGTACGTTAATTTCCGACAGTAATAATTTGGCTATAATCGACCACCCACGTTCTGCGAAACAAAAAACACGACGCGCTGGTTTTGCGAATTTGAGGAAAACGTTAAATTATAAACGTATGTGTGACTGTAGGGATTCAATTCGTGTAATTTCTTTATTATTTGCTTAAAAGGACTAATCCTTTGAGTAAGACGGGATTGTGGCAACAGGCGGGCAAATGCGCGGTGGCGGCTCGAGCCCATGAGACTGCGAAATTAGTAGAGCCGTGTTACCCCCCCACCTTCCCCCCAACCCCCACTCTTGCTTACGTCACACCCTGCACGTGAAGCCCTCGTTACAAGTGGCCGACTGCAAGAGATGCTGCTACGATTCAGAGATATATTCAAAGCTTTAGCGCTATGATTGGTAGGGTGTGCCAAGACTGAAAAATGAAGAATCTTACAAGCTTTGAAAGCGTGTAGGTTGATAAATGCAGTAGTGTCCCTGGTTAAGTTGGTAACTTAGTTAGAAGACGTTGTGAGACGAATATTTACAATTTGAATTTAAGACCAAGACACTGATAGAGCGCTACGGGACAGAAATTCAACAAAAAAACAGTCGAAAAGAACAAACTAAATACAAACATTGTTGAGTAATTTAAACCTAACAACGTAATCATTCACAGCCGTCCGATCCGTTCACAAACTAAGTGTACAACAAACAATCGCGTATTCAGAAATGATTCCCCGAATATGTACACAGAGCCGCGTGAGCAAACTCTAAAACAATTACCTTTGTTGGCACTACCAATAACAATAACATTTATCAAATTATTCGGGCGAGTAACTCGAAGGCGATACGCGGAGGAGGGAGAACGAGGAACAAAATTGACAAAGCAAGCAAAAGGCTTTCAAGGCTGGTTCGCGTGTTGCGACGTGTTTGCATCAGTAATTTGTTTGTTGGCGGCAGCACACGGCTGACTACATTAATGGATCTGAGCACAGCACGCGAGCCACCAGACATGCCACTCAAACAGGAACACGGGTTATCTTCAACGTCTTGCTCAAAAAGAACAAAGAGAGCCTTGACGTGACGCTCACTCATGTTGCGTTGTGTCGACTTTTTCGTGGCTTTGTCTGATCCGATGAACTGATTTGTATGGTGACAGCTCGGTTATCAAAGGTCAAAATACTTTAGACGGATACTACCTACATTAAATTTACTGGATAGTCAACGATCTTCATAGCGCTGGGTGTTAACTAGAGAATATATTAACAGTAAAACACCTTCCACGTTGGTAAGTCTCCAAGCGACGGAGTATGGACTGAACATATAAAACTGAAGTTAAACTTAAACTGCAACTCCATAACTCGCTCTGTATCGGCTGTACCGCGCAACTGTTTCATCTGTTTGAATAATAGTTAAATATAATGAATGTTTTATTCAAACTTATGCAAATTCAAATTATTCCGTCTGCAGTCTTCAAACTCCGCCATTACTGTTTCTCTACAATTACCTCGCCAGAACTATTTCTGTGTCGTTTCGTCTTGAAGAAAATTGTGGTTGATTTTAATTTCTATTTCGTATTTAGTTTTAATAAATTTCACTAAAAATTGTTTACAATATACGCCATATTTTTCGTAAAAAATGTCTCACATCGATATCGATTGTTTGTAATTGAATAACATCCCCCTATATATCGAATTTTGTAAAATATTGCATGCCAAATAAATATTAGTTTTTTTTTATTATTTGAGAACATTGCACTGCCAATACAAAGTACATTTACCGAAGTCCAAGCTTAATAAGTTCTATCAATATCTCCCATTCACGTCCTTATCGCATCTTAAATTCCGGACGATTGTCATAATTTATTTTTAATGCAACCCAGGCACAGGAAAGCCATATCCGAAGTGTTATCGTTTAATAATTGTCGCCATGCTTCGGCAAGAGCACGGTATAACCGGGCTAAGTTAAAAATAACTCTTTAACGTGGACCATAGGGCACACTCTTGGAGCGTGTATACTTCGTGGTGTTATCTTACACGCCATGCTGGAACGTGCGGTGCCAGGCCAATTAAACGGACTTGCTACCACCACGGCTGATCGCAAACAATAACTAGCTGTCACAAGTCACATGCTACGATGTTACTTTAACACGTAAAAAGCGTATTTATTTTCAATTGTGAATGTGCCATAATACGATATTGTGAGCATTAAATTGTATGAAATGTATGATAGGTTTTATTACATTCAATATTGCTTTCTGAACGCACTTTAATATTTATTGCAGTGAGTTTCATGCACTTTAAAGTAACTTTGCTTCTACTCTAAAGGTTATTTATTTACTTCAGTCTATTTCTATTATAATTTAAAGACCCTCTCTTTTATTCCATCTTTAGTAGATGATATCAGCATTGCTCATTTTTCTTCATTCTTGGATTGATTGTAACTCGGTACCTGTCTGACAGATTAAGGCCCCAAATTCACGATCCATCTTTTTATGCAACAAAGAGGTACAAAAGGGGTCTTCTATCGCATTTATTTAGCGGCTAAAGCCTTATCGTGTTACACAATAACGCAGTGCATAGCAGGTATAAGTCGGTAGTCGTGTCTCGCGCCCCTCACCATAAATCTATCAGGTCGGCTAGAGTTTAGCACTTGCCGCCGCACTTCCGTTCGTGTAGATATACTGGTATACTATAGTGTTGCTATATTTACATAATGTACGTCACGCCAGTGATTGAAGAAGTAGTTTATAATGTAGTGTCGAATTCGAGGGATATACCAATGATCGTTGGAGTTAGGAGTAAGCTTTTATTAACCTGTGTTCAAGATATCTAGGTCTGTATGCTTGGTATAATCATAGCCTATAATGTACCCGCTTCCCAGAGAGGGACTGGATCGATAAGATACATTCATGCTTACAGGTTGATAAATTATTCCAATAAAAAATGCCCTTTTTGTGTGGTTAGTGCCTATAAACCTGGTCTCAGTTAGATATGCTGACTTGGCTTTACAGGTCGTCGAGAAATATCCTCTTCATCATTCATTTGGTTTGGTTTCCTTACGACTTTTTCCTTAACCGAAGCAAGTGATAATTATACACTACGCCCATGAATCCGATAAATCAGATGTGCTGCCTTAGGTCCAAACTGATGAGATATAAATAGGTACCATACCATAAAAAATGTACTGAAGTAATGAGTACTAAACGAATGCATCCTTAACCGATTCAAATTTTGCAAATTCAACTGCCTTCGGAAACTAATAACCTTTTTTTTAAATTAATTTTGCTGGCATTCCGAGTGCCGACCCACTGTGTATTCAATAGTACCAACCACTCAAGTTTCTTATAATATCTTAATTAAAAAGCTATAAAATAACATTGAACGTTCCTGCCTGAGTGTTGACAACATTTTATAGCCGTTTTTATTGAAGCAGGTGAAATGTTTTATTGAAATGAATTGAGTGTAATGTAACCGTGTGTAATTAAGCTAAGTGTACAGAAATGTTATTACAAGCTCTTATTTGACACCTTGCAAAATTGAAGTTGAATGTATGTTTTTGGGTGACAAAATTATATTTTTTTTTTTTTCATTTCTTCCTAGCTATTGACTTTATTTCTTTCAAACAACTTACATGTACATATGTGTGGTATAACGATAATTCCCATTCCTTTGTTTTAAGGATCATTTGCCCATAGGACGATTTGCTAATAGGAAATTTTGCTCAAGTGTCGTTTTGCTAATAGGACGTTTCGATACGGAGCCGATAATACATATGAAATTACATATTAAATGATGAATTAACTATTGTGTAAATTTCAAGAGAAAATCTAGCCCTACTAATTAAATTAGTTCAAAGTTAAGACCTAGCCTGCAAAACGGAATCATAACATCAAAGTTAGTTCCACAACATTAGATATGTTAAAGACAAGTTTGTCAAGTGTTGACTGGTGGACGAGGGGCTTAACGTGGCTCCACTCATTATTTATTCAACGAGAAACCTCAGTACATTGTGGTCGGGGCCTTAAGTGGAGGAACTTCACACTATGATTTAATAAACGTGGACGTACATCGAACAAGCAAGACTGTTTTGTCATGGTAATGATCAAAATTACATTACTCATGTGGGTTTATTATAATTTATTTATTTCATAGTGAAGATACACTATGAAATAATTCTGTTTTCCTTCATACAAGCATTTAATGAAGTTAGTAGCAGATTTCGTCATGTATTGCCAATAAAAGGTATTATTTTATGTATTACTAGATGTGCCCCACGACCTTTGGCCGCGTGAAATTAGCGGTGTGAAATATATTTTACGACCTATTCTACCAACCAAATATAAAATCAAAATCAAAACATTTATTTCCAAATAAGCCAGTTACAGGCACTTTTGAATTGTCGAAACAAAGACAACAATGAAAAGTAGCTACAGTCCCAGTCACAAGACATAAAATCGGTCAAGCTGCTTCGGTAGAGTGCGACCACAAACGTGACACGAGATTTTTATATGAAAGAAGCTAGTACTTAAACGAAATACATAATTACATAAATCTTTGTTTTTTCTCAAACTGGTCACCAGAGCCAGGTGAGTCGATATAAAAAGCTCTTACAAATCCAACTTTATTTTTTTTCTCTTAGGATGCTACGGTTGCAGCAGTTCTCGAAACCTGACTGAATTCTTTTCATTAGTTGGGTTCTCCAGATGGCTTTGATGCCAAATGTCCTTAAAAATCGTGGGAAGCTCCTTTCAGCTATAATTACTTCCCAATAACGAAGTATTGATCAATTCAGCGAATACTGCCTTTGTTTAAATTCAATGATAATTATGATTCATTGTTTTGATTTGAAACAAAGACCAGTGGTCGGAGGTTAAATAACTTAGATTAACATCTATGTATAAGCAGCATCTGCTCTGCGGAACAATAGGTAAGTTAGGTTTATTTAAGTTTCAATTCTATGCATGGAGACTTTACCAAAGCAAACAAACGTTTCTAGACGGTTACTTACAATTCGCTTGTAGTTTAATGTCCTGTCATGTCCAACTGCGCAGAACAAGATGAATTATGGTATTGTCTGCCGAAACTTTGACCGTTGTTTCGCCCATATCAAAAGTAAACATACTCAACTATGTACCGAACCAATGATATATGTAGATTACTTAAGTAGTAAGTACTTACGCAGAAAGAAATGTACTTTACACAAAAGGACAGAAATGTCAAAGACGAAAGTTATACTTAGAGCGACCTTCGCAGAAAACTTGGTACTTTTATTATAGGTATTCTCTTCATACAACGCCCTTCTACTTTTTCACGAAACTTAACTTCGTAAGTTTTTGAGAGTGCTATAAATTCAGTCGAATGTGTGCAATCTTTTTTGCTAGTTTTTTGTAGCTTTGTTTTTGTCTTTGACGTTTATTTTTTATTAATAGTCTTACATTATTTACTACTTGTTATTGTGAAGACCACAATACGCATTAGTAGTATATCTATTAATATTTTTTATGTATAGTGTGTTGTTTTAAGTTTACCACCATCTCAATTACCAATAGAATCAACATTGCCATCCAACATGGCAGCCTTCCTGGGCGCTTTTCCTATTGACAGCGATGACGACGAATTTTTTGACGCTCTGTGATTTTTTTCTCGTTTTGATACTAGAACACACGGCGGCACATGAAGCTATACATTTCTAGTATAACTTGATACAATGAGAGATCCGCATAAACTGGTGTTGTATAGCTTGATTGACCGTCGTGCGTACTGTATATTTTTATTATTATTTTAGATACATTTGTAATTTATAAATAATGTATATAGTTATTAATAAAAAGATTCCTGTAGGTTTAGACCCTTCGAAGTTTACTATAAATAGTCGCAAAGTATCTGACAACCATATCTGAATAGCTAATATTTTTACTACGACATAATCCGTTTCAATGTAGTTCGTGCCACCACGAGGAGAAGAAAACCAGTAGGCACTATAATGAGAAACAGATGACCAGTTATTCGATATCGTTAATGTAGAAATGTATTCATAACTTATTTATGACTCTATATTATACATTTTGTAGTATGAAAATTGTATTTAAAATATAACGCAGTGTCCACATTTTTGATAAATGTCACAAATAAATGTTGGTCAAACATTTACGCTACCAATAAAAATCATCGTAAAGTTCGTCGTATCTGTCAAATCTTAAAGCTTATGCATAGTTTCGTTTTTAAAACTGTTAATCTATGCCATCTTATTTCTATGAAATGAGATTAAGAATTTACATTTGTATTTAGAACATTGGTGGTACATTAAAAACTACTCAAAGTTGAAACTGAAATTCTCTAGCTTTTTGAGTGTCTGTTGATATTAGCATAACATCTGGTGTGAAGACGAAGTGTACAAACTACACTTTGTCTTCACTCATTATGTGAATAGAATTTACTGAAGAACGGACATACACAGTAGCCTGGTTTAAAGTTGAACGTCTGTTTTTTGTGTAAGAGTCGTGTTGTATTAAAAAGTATTCATATAAATAACGATCCAATAAATATTCTGAACCACATTACATACTTAAAAACACATTATTTTAATTACAGAAAAAAATTGATACTGAAAGATGAATTGATAAAACTCGTAGCGCTTTCGTAGCACTTCGTAGCAAACATCACAATATTTATTTTACTCGATTTCCGTTTCCTATTACTACAACATTCTTGGCCACTGGAAAATTACTTTCAAAAGTTCACTACGCTACATAAACCCAGGTGTATCAAACTAACTAACAATATCCACCTTTTGCGGGTGCGGGCGCGGCTCGGGACAAAAAACATAACATTCACATGTCGACGTAAATAAAATATGGTTGTACAGTGCAAAACTTTTCGCGCACCCCTAAATATTCCATTATGGTTGAAGTATAAATGGGACATAAATTCGAGGAGCTAAGTTGTGACGATTACTCAGCGGGACACAAAGCGACGTTGTACTGGTTAAGGGCTGCCATCAATATGCATTTCTCAGGATTTGGCCCAGTTTTTAAGGCACCCTGGGATGGTGAAATGGATGTTTTCAATGATACTGTTTTAAATGTTCGTATGGATAGAACATGTTTTCTTTTCTTTAACTTGTTTTGTCTCACAGCTGGGCAAAGGCTGCCCCCATTCCTTTACAAGTCTGTTGGTTTTTTGTCTTTTCTGGGCAATCAGGAACGAGTCCAAATCGTCACGCCAGCGTTTCTTGGCCCACAACAACATGTATTGAGTATAAAATGATGTCGATTATGGCTAGGCTTAGAGAGCACTGGTGGCTCAATGGTACCGGCCATGAGTCTTTAGCATCATGGCAGATTATTTGACTAGGGCTGTATGTCAAATTCCCATGTGACATCCTTTCGTTGTTTCTGCACCGTATTTTCGCGTTTTGCACACGCCGACTTAAGAGTTTGAAATCGTGAGCTGGAATCCAGGCCGACGCAATACTCTGTACCATTTGTTTTATCTCCACTGCTCTCAAAACGATGACGGAAAATATCATGAGAAAATGTATGTCCTGTCCTGGAGGTCAAATTCGAAGACATGTGGCATCCACCAACCGTGGGCAAGCATGGTGTATTACAGCCCATTCCCTGTCATAGAGAGGAGGCCTGTGTCTCAGCAGTGGGAACATTATGAACTGACTACCCTTCAAAAATAAATTTGATTTTCTGATTTAAAAAAAACTATGGTATTATTTAAGTAAGTTTATAAGTTTCAAATAGTCCATGATTAATGAAGCACCACCCCTGCTACAGTCCAGTTGGAAGTACCGAAAGTAATGACCTTTCCCATTAAAATAAATATGGTGTGACACCATACAGTCATGATTTCAATGTTCCATTGTATGTCTGAACGAAAACATTTGTTCTTGGCTGTGAACCAAGTTTTAAAGTAAGCGTATTATGATTTATGGAGGCTAATTTAACAGTTTTTGTGAGAAATATAATTTTATTTGAAATTAATGTTGGCTAGTCGCATTAAAATTGATGTATGAAATATTTCTGGCCGTAAAACATTGTAGTTATTACTGTGGTCTTAAATCACTGTTACATCTAGCGTTTAGACTATTATGCTAACAAACTGTTAGATTAACGAAACTCAGTAGGTCTTTAGCCTAAAATGTCGGCGGTCTATCAATCAAGGCTTTTCGAATTTAATTAATTTAATCTCCACAGAGCCTCTATAAGAGTTGATGCAAATAATCTCGCTCCTCCCCTGGTCCATTGCAATCGCACAATAGCTATTCAATCGTATCTAACATAAAGCAAAAATGTCGATCAAAGTTAAGGAACTTGATTAAGATACCCTCTTTCCTTATTGCTTTATGTATGTTCAAGTCAAACCAATCAAATTGCTCAGCTTTTTCGGCTTCCAATACATGGACTGTAAGATCTTCGTACTCCATTTCCTTCCATTAAATAAATGTTAGCGTTTATTTTGTCTCAGGCATGACTAACAATAGTTTTTTAGTTTCTTTTACGAACTAAATACTCTATTGTGATGCAAGCCGGGACACTAAATCTCCACAGTTAAATACGGCAATTATTCAGGCAAGGCACAAAGTTTCATTGTGCGTGGCTCGCCGTGTTCTCTCATTCCATAGTAATATGCTCACTAAATCTGGATTTTCATGCCTTGTCATCCGACATAAGTGTTTTAATGCGCTCCGTATTATACATATTTAATAGCACGTGACATTGATGAGATGACGTCGGTATCTCCATTATTTATGCTATTCAGAGCATCTCCCAGCATTACTTGAATTCGATGACTTATTAAAATGCGGTTTCAATACAGCCCGTTAAAGAAATTAAACCACGAGAATTGTAAAGTAGGTACTCGCTCATAGAATTGGATACCCTCGGATCGATTGAAGATAAGACCTCGTAACCAGAGAATCGTCTCGTCTAACAAACTGTACCCTGCCAATATTAAACTCACTATAATTCACAGAAAAAAAATGAGCACAGAGATCTCGGAGATGTTTATCGCATTAATATAATACGGCATTAAGATTACAATGGGTCGGCTCAAGAGAGGTCCAATATAAGGAGCTCACAGGCTCCGCGTGCTTTGTTGAGAAAATAACTTTATGCCTCAGAAAGCGGGGGACAGTATAAAGCAAGCACGGCTTTCAATAAAGCCAATGGTCCTTCTTAGATGTTATACTCTCTTGTTCATATCCTTTGTGCAATAATGCAATGTTATTGTGCCCTCATGATAATATTATTGCGCTTAAAAGGTTTAATAGCAACTCAGTTAAGAATATTTATGTAGTCTATTACAATGACATATTGTGCGCACTGACAGCGTATTACTTAAGCAATGACCGAAAACGGTGTCACGCAAACAGCACTCCAATACGCAAAAGGTAGGAAGGGGAGCCGAGCACAGCCGAGCTGGCACAGGCAAGATTGCTATCAAACAGCGCCGCCCTCCTTATAGTAGCAGACAATCGCGGCTCCGCAATTACAAACAAGTTATTTACAGCCAGACCATACGGAGATATTTTAAGCTTATTTCCATCTAATCTATTGATTCACGCACGCGGCATTGCACGCTTTTAATGTTCTTATTTAGTCCAATCGGTATTCCGACTCGGCACCGAATAAGGCAGGGCCGCATTAATCATGGTCCAAGTGCTCCGGCACCTATCTTTATTTCACTTGATAACGATGAAACTTCAAAATTGCGCTCTTTATTTACTCCGAAAGCTCGTAGGAGTGAAATCGTAAGCACGATCGGCATGAAAAGATCGAATTTATTAGTTCATAAGTCATGAGGGTTAAGTAATAATCGTCGACAATGGGCAATAAAGAGTTTATAGGCACTAAAGTTCGATTCCCTCGCACGTCGGGGCTCGGAAGTCAACTGCACGAAATTCAGAGTTATAGCCACCTAACTTATACACACCCTGAACTGAACTCAATAATCGATTTTCAATGTAAACAATTTAATTACATTGAAGTATGTGTCTCTCGTGGAGTCGGCTTTCGTGTTGTTACTTGGGAACTTTTGATTATACCATTAACACGTACAGTTTACGACTTGATTGAGTTCGAATCAATAATCTTTGTCAAGAATGTAATAAAGTACCTTCTAGAATTACTATTTACGATGTTTGTTGTTAAATAACAAAATAATTATTTACGCGACGCCATAAACTTTTTACGTCGATTTTTATGTTTGACATTAAATTCCGAAGTGAATGTTATCTTATTTTAAATATAAATGACTGCACCGTTTGCCCACAGAACTGTTCTGATGCAACCCGTTTAGAACTATTTGAAACCAGTCGCAGTCGTTGAACGATTTGGTTAACGAGAGTATTACTTACAGAGCAGTCGTTGCGCCTCGTTTAATCGTAAAAATTATTTAATGACAACTCCTCATCGACTTTCATTCCATATTAAGAGATATAAATAACATTTCAGTTATTTATAACCGAACACAAGAGTACCGTTGAGAATGTTGCGCTTGCGTCGGTGGAACGGAAGATTAATAGTTATTATCGCAGACAACTACCTGTTATGAAACGATGGTGTTTACCGAATTGTTTAAAGTAATTTGTGTAAACAAAGTGCGGGGCCGTCAAACAATGGTACGGAGGTAAAGCACACAGCCCTCGGGTATAGCATTACAAGGAATATAATCTTACCGCGGCTGGCGGCGAATGTTTAAAGTAAACAGTGTTGGACCGCGACCGCGCCCGCGCCCGCCGCCTCCTATCATAACATTATTGTTTTCATTGCTCGCCCAGCGCTGGACGTGGCTAACCAGAACCAGTTACCGCCGTAACCTCAGATGGCCCGCCATCAACCTTATTTGAAATTTAAAAATAAAGTAAACAAAACACTTTTAATATACCATAACTAAAGCAACCACTTGTACTGACGAAGAACTTGTTAGAAATCTGTTTACATTGCATTAACCATTCTTTATAACGGAGTTGTGTTTGAACAAATTAATTCACACCAACAAAGGTGTACGTAATAGTATTTGTTGCTAGATAACATAGTTACGATAATATATGCGGATGCTTATGAGAGAGAATAAAAAGCTCACACCTAAAAGTTTATTCAGTCGTGCAGCGAAGGGACAACAGCTTTATTAGAAAGCTCCAAAGATTCTTAACAATGCCAATCCACTGTGAACAGTATAAAAACTGTAATTGGTATCTTCAAACGCGTTTCACCGAAAATCAATCGGAGATATCTTTTATCATTTTTCTTTAGAACTACAAAAGTTCATTGTTAGCTAACTAGAAAGAAAGAATTTTCCTTTTTATTAACACAAACGCGGTGTATAACCTCTGAGACCTTCACATTACCTTTGTAGAGGTTAAGTGGGCAATGCGTAACAGTTTATCACATTGCTCTGTTTTGATTGCCCCGACCACCTCGCTTTATGATGGGAGGCGGCGCGGCGGCGCGGGCGACAATGGAATGTATTACAAGTACGCTGTCACAGCCGGTTTAAGCTCTTACAATGATTAGCCGAAATCCAGTCACGAACTATTGATGGGAATCGATACAGAGGACCCGAAACAAGTTGAGATGCATATGCTCACGGATATCGATTCTTGACATGTGTATTGTCAGTGACCTCAAATATCTGGTTGTAGAGCAAACAAAGACGTACTCAGAATCAATGACTTATAAATAGTAGTTACACAAAATAGTAGTTACACAATAATGCATACATGCACAATATTTTGTTTTGTTTCCCGAAGCGGATGCGTGTCCCAACCAGCCCAACTCATTCATTTTCATTAGTTCCCATTATGTAATCAAAACACTAAATGCAACGGACGGGACGCATCGAGGAAGCAAACCGTATAAGGTACAATCAACCGCAATAAAGGGGATGCCAACTGAAGACCTCCAAAAGCCCTATTAAAACGAAAGGAGTTTTTTACATCATAGCACCATATTTGTCGGAGAATAGGAAAGAAAACAAAGTATATATTATATTCTTTCCAAATGTTGCGAAAGATCATTGTTACATTTCACTTCCATAAACTGACTCTTTACGCAGCAGTAATAAGATGTAAAATCCTTCACCGGATTGCGCATATTTCACTTTGTTGGGCTCGTAAAGATTCGCTTACCTGCTTGTTTGTTGTGAGTAGGAAAGGGGCCATCGGGCGAACCTTTTTTTATCATTGAATTTTATGTGTGGGAATTTTAATGTGCACCCAGAACGGCACGTTCTGCTCCTCACAGCTGGGCCGCAGTTGGTGAGGATTCTTGCAAAACACGTGTCGCTGCGGTCATAAAATGTCTAGTAACGCTTGCTTTAACGCCGGAATAAAGAACATATTTCTGAATAACGATAATGAAATGAACATTTTCTACGGTTCTCGGGTCGTGAAGGTTATTTATTGTTTTATCGTAAAGCCGCAGCTGCATGTTTTCAATTACTACCGGATGATTGATGTAGTAGTGTAGTATCTTTCCACACTCAAACAAGTTTATCGCCGCCATCGATAGCTGGGCTAGTATTAATATTGTCTGTGGGCCCGCAGACGGCGCGGCAGAAAGCGCAACGTCATCGATCTCACACTCAGCTGCGGCTCCTCGCCGGACCCTTGGAATTACTTCAATCATTTAAAATAAACACGCCTTCCTCGAAATGTGTCGATAGAGGTAGCTATTGGTCCCATCATACCATCATAAAATCCACTTTGATTTATGATACACTCCGTGATCCTCAGTCTCGGTCGCTTTTGCATCTGCCGGTGTTTTTTTAGGTTGCAGGATATTGATACTTTTTGTTTTATTTAACTCCACGTGTGGTTACATTCATATCTAATTAATGACAATTACAAGCCCATAAAGTCTAATCATGAAATGTAACATTTAATTCGTTTTCGTAATCAACTAATAAGAAGTAACTAATGTTTGAAACAGCTGGAATTCTAGCAAGAAATCCAACGGGCGGCGCGCAGCGGGACGCCTCGACAATGCCAACCAAATTAAAAGGAACCGTAAACGTTTCCACTTGAGCCTTGCTAAAATTTATTGCTCTGAGTTTTTTCTCTTGTTTCACTTGCTAATGAGATTCGAATGCTGCAGCTGTATTATTCGAGATGTTGGACGAAGATTAAAAAAATCTTGCTGAGAGTTTCTATTTACGGTATTGCAGGAGAAAAGATGTTTACCGCAAATTAAAGCCCTTCGTTTTGTTTTTTGTTCACGTAATACTGATTTTGTTTCTCAGCAGAATAGGACGAACCGACGTAAAATATTCTCCCGCTACGCATATTGAAATTTGCGCGAGTAGACGCGAGTAGATTGTAGAGCGTCTTATTGCAAGCGATAGCTATGATGAGAAACGAGAATCTTGATTCGAAATTCTATCTCGATGTTATAAAGCTGGTATTGAATCGGAGGCAGTTCAACGCGGGTGGTCCTTAGGCTATGTCGGCTGAGCGAAGCAAGAATGCAAATTTCACTAGTGTTGCTGGCCGGTATGTTCTTGAACTCTGTAGCAACTAAATGAAGGCGGCTAACCATAAGCTCGGCTAGGAAATTACTAATTAAGAGCTCCATAATAAGGCTTTAAATTATACGTTACAAACTATTGTGGTACGGGTATATAATTATAAGCTAGCAAATAGCCGATTGAAAAATATGATAAGGTAAGTAGTGTAGAGAATTTTGTTACGAATGCACGACACGACATTGGGGGAGCTATCGGTGCGATCGATGTTAAAAAAAGAAAATGGTGTGGAACGAATGATGCAATACGAATTAAGTGCGGCAAACTAGATCCATGGAATAAAAAGGCGCTCTCTTTTGATAGGCTGACCGGGCTAAGTACGGACAAAGGGACAATAGTGAAAGAGCAAAGTACCGGAGCGTGGCGATCCAGTGCTTGCTTCCGGCAACGTGGGAACGCCTTTTATGGCTATCGATAATTTCTAGTCTGATATTCGATATTCATAATCCACCCCTCCCTTAATAGTGTTTGTGTCCAATCAATTTGGTTTAGATAATAGGAAGTAATTTGGCCTATGGTGTAGTTTATGTGAACTATTCTTTCAAATTTTATCCAAAATAGATCAATTTTATTCCTACTAACACTCAAATATACTTTTAAAAGTCATTTTAGAATATTCGAATTTAATCTACACTACCTATTTTGAAATTCAATCATGCTGCAAAGCTTGTGACATCTATTTCATATACACATTCATTCATCGTAATTTTGAACTGAAGACTTGAAATGTACATAGGTATAACGCCGACATTATCGACGACGAAATCAATTTGACCCAACCCAACCAAAAACTCTCATCTTATCTGCACTATCAACCAGATCATAACAAATGAATTTCCTAACTAAATTCCAATTCATATTTCGAACGTCTGTCTACACAAAATCCAAGTGCGAGTCCAATCCTCGTCCGCCCATCGCTGGATTCCTAAACAATAGTTCATCAAATGGTATCGGTTCACTCGACGTGTCATTTCACGGCCCATCGGCCGTTGTACCATTTAGTACTTCCATTTTCTTGACGAGAACCGCTTTTCTACAAATCCTAGTTTTACTAACCTTTCACAATACATACAACAGCATGATTTTGTAGTAAAACGTACCACAAAATCGTGCTGTTGTTTATATTCTATTAGCATTATTATTGTCCAGCGGGTTTCATGACCAACAGTGACAAATTGCGTAGTGTAAGTGGACTTCAATTTCATTCATGTTATCGGGCTTCAAGTACCATTTACAATATTGCTTTCGTGTAATTTGCTGTTTTAGCCATTTGAGGCTTTTAGCGCTATTGATCGATTCATAGTGTATATTTTTTTATTTTCTTCTCATACATTTTTGTCGTCTGTAAATTGTCTATAAAACTATAGTGATTATTTTTTCTACACCATCGATTGCAGTTCCTATAAGTGTATGATAGAACATTAAAAATTGAGGGTTGCTCTTGCCAAATACTACCCCAACGTCGGAAGCTCCTCACAGTTTCGGGAAGCATGATTTATCGGACAAACTTACGCCATTATTCATCTCACCATTCGTTACTCCAATAAAAAGAACGTCTTCCGATAATTTATTGGGAGGAGTATGGATTTTTATTATACACGTCTATTTTAGAGTGCACTCTGTCGCACTGTTATTACTTCATAAATAAAAGATTTGATTTACTATATCCTCAGAATGCTGTTATATCTTTTTGAGAGGTCGTATGATAGTTTCTTCCTTGTCATGGCTGGTTTATCCTTCATGGTATTCTCGCATAGAAAGTATATTAAGTTTTATTGAAATATTTGGGGCTCTTCAAATACCTACTACTCATAGCCGGTTCCGTGGGACAGCTGATGCGGTGAACAGGTGAAACATTTTATCACTAACAAGAGCTCAAACAAAATATACAGACACTGTAAAGCAATAAAAACACAGATGTTTGTGCAAAATAAAATTATGCATGCGACAGATGTAACTGACATTAAATAAACCAAAATTGTTGTTCAAGCGACTCTACATCTCGTTGGAAAAATAAATATGTGCGTAGCCTCTACCTACATAAAGATAAATAATATTTTATTCTCTACTAAAAAATTAAATAAATACTATTAATTTAAAAAAATATTAATAGTAAATTACCTTTGAGGGTGCGATCATAAGTTGTTGAACTTGAATCGGGCGAAACACACAAATTGAAGAATAAGAATGCAGAGTAAGTTGTAAAAGTTTCAACTTTACCAAATGACTAAATAACTGCTACTTGCATCAAACTTGCCAAGTAAACAGACGCGGCACATAAAACACGACTTCAAAATACAGTTTAGTTCACTTAACAAGACGTATCACTGAAGAAGATGAAAATTAAACTTCTCAAAAACTTACACTCACAGTTAAGTTAAACTCACTTTGAAGTTAGGTTCTAGTTAGTTGGACAGTAACACTGTGTCCATAGAGCGAAAGCTTCTCAAATGTCCAAATAACACTGCACAATTATAATGTGTCGCACAAGGTATAATCACAAGACCGGGCGGACCGGTCGGCGGCGGCGAGTGGCGACGAGCGGCGGTCGGGTGCGTACAGCGGCGTGGAGTCGCGGCGGCCGCGCGAGCCTCTCTGCCTGCATCACAGAAACCCTACGGCGCGCGCGGGGGCCGGCGATAGACGAAAATGGCTTCACAAGTTAATTTTTTTCTCTTTCCTCCTTTAATATTCCGCATATGCCGTGCGCGGCCGGCGGTGCGAGCGCATGCGTCCCAACCCCGGGCCCGTGTCGGGGTTGTAATGTAACGCGATGCACCCGCACTTTACATAACTTATTGGGCCGTTTATTGAAGCCACTGTTTAATACCCTTTCCATGTCGGCTTTGTGCGTAGCTTCCTCGACATTGATGTTCAAAGCGAGAGATTATTAATCCTCGTTCAAAATACTTTCGTCTAACAGAAACTGTTCATCAATCTCAATGTAGTGTTAGTGTTGCCTGCACGTGAACTTCCACCGAACAATGATGGGTAAATTGTACACAGTTTGTTGTAATTACCGGTTGCTTCTTACACGGCGCCTCACAGAAGTTTAAAATTATGTTTTAATATCAGCTCCACTATTCTTGTTGGTTAGTAAAAGGGATTACACAAAACTACTTTACCGTCGACTCTTTTCAACCGAGAAAGACTTTTCATTATAGAATTAGTAGTGAAGTAAAATGCTTTAGATTCTCTCCATAAACAATTTTATAATTTATGAGGAAATCTCTTTATGAACTTATTCTTTGTCGGTTTATTTCGAGCTTTTAGTTGCTTCATAAAAACTGAGTGGGGAAATGTTGCCGGAATAAATTATTTATTGCTCAGCTCTTGGACACCCATTAGCACAGCTATTACATTTTATTTTAGTTCAACGACGGATTGACGAACTTGTTTTATAATTAAGATTAAGAGGATCCTGTTATATGACAGTCTTTTAATCAAGCATTTTTGAACAGACGTAGATACTTTTCGGAGACAATTTTTATGGCATCTAGGATCTATAAAAAAAAGAAGTAGCTGAAAAAAAAAAGTTAAAGCTGTAAGATCAGTTCCGATCAAGTGTTTTAAAAGGAATGGTTTTAAATTCTTGGCACATACTTTATTAGCTCACCTTTAGTTCAAAACGACGAATCTAGTTTTCAGAAACGAAAAAGAAAAATAAAACATCGATCAGGCTGCGCATAAAAGAACATTGAATCGAAATTAGATGAAGACACAAAAGCTCTAAAAAGACACGTCACACAGATCCCTAGTCACATTATACACTACATTCCGTACGATTCTCACACAAGTAAAATAGCAGTTTTTTTACCGAAGCTCGTGAGTAAACATCGGATTGTTCGAAGTTTTTGCATTTCGTCCACGTCCAGTGCACACGTAGTAGGACAGGTACAGAAGGCTGTTACTCGTTGACAGTGCGCCGAAATACGGCCGAGCGAATTAGCATAGAGTTCCCATGTGCACCGTCAATCGGCCGCGTCCGCTATTCCGCGCCGCGCCATGCTTTCGTCTTTTATGTCATCAGCGAACTATAGCTACGCGAAATAGTGACGGGAAATAGTTTGTGAAGCTTTTTGTTGTACAATTTTATCGATTTCAGTTTAGAAATAAAACGAGACTCCATCGAAGTCGAACCGTTAGAGTATCCAGTTGTTATGAAGTGAAATAAATACTTATGAATGTTTAAGAGTACGTATCGAGTTATTGACTGAGATAGTCAGTTTATCATAGTTTTTTATTAAAAACGTTTTATTATTGACGTAATAGATACGATCTTTAAATCAAATAGATTGCGATATTAAATTTCTCACTCTGTGCATTTGTAGTGTGACGTTAATGTCAATAAAAATTACATTGCTTGAATATTTATTATATGCTAATGATGAGAAAGGTTTAATTAATGCTTGCACTGTAAACATTTATATTCTATTAGCATTTAAATAGTTATAAAATACACCTACACCTGAACTTGAAGTAAGGCATTGAAATGAATTTTCGGTTCAACGATTTTAACTTTTGTGCCATATATTTTGAGTAGCATTTTTGCTTGTCACATTTTGTGTTTGTCTAGTTCCGGATAAGCTTTGATCACAGCCTCATCTGTAAGCTACGATGTGACCTAAGATCCAGCGCGCTTGCCTAAAAGATGCCTATTCACGTTCGGCCTGAGGCTCTTAGGTAGAAGCGTTCCCGTTTCATTCTATACATTTTGTTTTTAACAGATTCTAGTTGCGTGGCGTTCATTTTAGTATTTATCTTTCAGGGTAAAACTGAATACAAAATACTATTATATTAAGAAATCTTGAATTCTATAAACTTCTTTGTTTGTCACGATACCATTCTGAATATAAGTGGTTGTTTAAAGTTAGTATCGAAAGGAGTTCGATACTAACTTTTAATATTTAATTAACAATTTATTTATTTATTATTGTTAAATATATACACACTAAACAAGGAACAGAAAATAGTACACAGGTGATGCTTATTTCTAAAGAAATCTCTTTCAGAATACCTGCGAAAGGAGATACTAAAAAAAAGAGATGTAGACATAGTGTGTAAAAGAAGAAGAGAAAATGGAATGTATAAAACTTAAATCAGAACTATTTAAATATAATATACCATATGAGAATATAGTAACAAACTTATAAATACAAAGACAAAACATATAACAATACTATAAATACAATAAAATAACTAATAATAAATACTTACTATTTTAATGAACATACCTACTTTTAAAGTTTCGGATTATTTACCTAACCTACCCTAATTTTCTTTTTCCGATGTCTAAAAAGAACTTGAAGTGTTGCCTGCCACTAATCAACGCACTCCCAAACACTTTTGATTCTTTCAGCGAATTTACGGATTTTCATCAAGACATCCAATTTCCGAGATAGAGAGAGATAAACCATTTTATTAGTCTTTCAGTAAACAGTGTTTTTTTTTATTAAAAAGGAAAATTCGTATAAATTGACAATAGAAAGAAAGTCACTAACGAACACAATTATAATAACAAAGGCTAAATAAACGTTGACCTAAATTGGGCTTTAAACATAAAAGAACGCAATTCCTTCTTTTGAAAGTTTCGTAAAATCACGGAAAGGCATTATGAATGTATTGTTGAGGTGCTAAAACGTAGTTTCGATATGCATTCATTGTGGTCTCAAGCCTGATTGTGGGATTGCGTGTGCCGACTTGATAACTAAGCTAAAAGCGCACTCTGCTATTAAAATATGGATATTCCGTACGGTAGCAATATTTCTTTTTAATTTATCTTAGGAAAAAAATGAGCTAGAATTATTTATGGTTTGTTAAAGTGATGCATCACCCTTGTAGTTCATTGCCGAGCAAGTGAAGCTATTTAATCGAGTTAGTTTTTGTTGAGAATTCTTTGTACACTTGTAGTGATACTCATATAAGGCTAATTGAACCCTACTCAATTTACAAACTTGTTGATATGTACGAGTTCAGTTGAGAAAATGTGAATTTACTTGATATGGTTTGTGGGAATACGACATTTAGCGCACAAGCCTCAGTACCTTATTTAGGTATCTGAATAACTGGTACCTATTATAAGTGAAAATGCATCGAGGTAATTATGAGTACCTGTACATGCTTACTACGTATACAAGTATCTCCAGTGCAAACTAGACTTTAGTACCTTCCTAATAGGTGGTTTTATTTTTCTCTATTACGTTATCTGTCGCATCCAACATAGTCTTTCCCAAAATTTTCCTCGCAGAGCCGGCATCGTCTGGTTGCACGTAAACACAAATGCCATTAACAGCTGACTAAGCGACGCGACGCCTCCACCACTTTTACATAGCTATTGCCTTTATTTTTCCATTTCCGTTCTTATTAATTTTTCACTTAACTTTGCTTTTAGTCCGTATTTTTGGACTTTAAAAGCTTATAAATCCTGTTAAAAATTCATGGAGTGTAGAATACAATGTTTTGTGAGAAGCTCATTTAGAATTAAAATACATTTAAGCTACAATGCAAAATTTCGTCTGTAACAAAGCATGGTTGTAAAATACAATCCGTATTTTCACAATTAACTTAGAAACAACGAATTAGTTTAACAGAGACTGTTTTTCAAATTATCGTAATGGAGATCTGTGTACTGTGTAGTCTGTGTACACAAAACATGGCCGCTAATGAACAGTACACAGCACAAAGTTGTAAGAAATTCGTTAATAGGTACCAGGAGTCCAGGATGGGTGAAGTTGTAGCATCTAACTGGTTATTATGGTCGAAGGCCGTAAATTATTACTACTTGTGCACTGTTACCGTCCGTCCCTCGGTCAGATGTGTAATTATTGTACACAGCTTTAAGTGGGTAATATGTATGTATGGATGTTGCAAGTACTGGTACACAATATATGGGCTACGCAAAATGCATGTTGCAAAATCCTATACGTCGTTGTAGCTGTTGCTGTGGTTATATTTTTTATGTTTATTTTATTAAAAAATAATACAATTCTCCCTTAGAGGTTTCCACTTCTTATGAAGTGCGCGCTCTCAAGTTACAAACTGTAAAAAATTTACACGTAAGGACTCATTTTTAAATTAAATCATATTCAACTCGACAAGCTAGGCTGACACAGTACTTATGCCAGCAATTATATGCTGGGCTATTATAAACGTCTACTATTTACGGTAACGTTTTCAATTAATTAAAATGAATTCAACAGTAACAATGTTAATATCTCACAGATAAAGACATTCAATTAGTAATAAATTTCCCTCTATCTTTCTCTCCCAGTATTAAAAACAACAGTTTTAGATAAGGTATCAATTAACTTCATAAATAATAGTCATCGGAGTATAGTATAGTATTTTATGAGGTCTATTTTATAGTAAAGTTTTATTGGCAGATATCAATAACGATTGCATATATTAACGTCAACGACAAACGACTGTAATAACTAGTTCTTGTAACGTGTTATAGTTATCACCTCATTCAGTAGTGGAGTCCACAGAGGCTTGAAAGCTGGATATGGCATAAACCTCCTTGTGCGTTCTTATTTCTTTGCCGGTGACAGCACTTTTATAACAGTTAATATCTGAAGTATTTCGAGTTGCTGTTACTTCTAGACAAGCAAGCACCAGACACGATCGGATCATAGTTTACCATTAGAATATCCTAATTAATCCATATATATTTAGTGGACGTTTGGATTAACATTAATCTATTAATATAAGAAACAAAATCTTAAAACATTAACTTAAGACAAAAAAAAGAAACAATGGATTTAATAATCCAAATTTTAAATACCAAAACACGATAATCTTTTTTTAATCGTAATTTATTTACAATTTAAGTTAAAATATGGTAAGAGTTTCTTTATTTATAATTGAAGTTTTTATTAATTTCAAAGAAAACAACTTTTCAACCTCGTTAAACTACTTGAAAGTCATTGAAATACTAATCAAAATCAAAGCATAACTTACAAACTTAGGTACTGTTTAATTATTAAAACCAATAAAACTTATTTAAACTACAATGAAATAGCTGAATTATTAAAGTCAACGCTGCAGAAGAATTTCATTTTCATTAGTTTCGAAAACGCTGTTTCATTGTAAAAAAAAAAAGGTAATTAGACCGATTACTACCACTTAGGTACAAAGTAACAACTACACTTAGGGTCAGTTTCACCACCTGCCCCCGTAGCATGACCACCGTAGACAAGGATTTCTTTGATGGAAGAATCGACAAAATGACAGATAGTGCAAAGAAATCTGTCATTGTGTCGACACAATCTGTCATTTTATTCGGTAAGTAGCTATTCAGACATCGAGAATTAGACCCTTAGTTACTCCTTCAAAACAGTTATGTTGTATAAAACCCGCACATATAAAATAACTCATACACAAATAAAGTGTGAAAAGAGCAATTCCCCGAGGCCATTTCCTGTATAAATCCTGTAAGGTCTACTGAGGTGTGAATTAAGTAGTGTTACTGGATAGCACCTCATTAGTTAAGCTTGAATTGAAATGAGCTGCAAAAATAATCCAGCGATACTTTACATAATTGAATTACATTTGAATACTGCAGTTTTCTTGTGGGTTAGATTAGTTGGTGTTGAACATAGGCTCGAATACCATCGTTAAGTAGTGTTTCAAACAGGTAAGGTAGGTAGGGATGGTATTTCAAGATGTGTGAAGCGGTTAAGATAAACGTTGGATAGTTATTTTTTTTTACGTAGATGTTTATTTGATTTGTAACAAATGAATGATTATTTTACGATGGGCTACAATTTTTGTACCTATATTGTTTTGTTTTTAAGGAATATTTAAAAATGTAAAAAGTTAAGAAATTAATAAAGGAATTTCATTTATAATTAAACAGCCGCTCGGGTAGATCTTTAGGTTAAGCCGTTCTTGCCTAGGTTGGTCTGAGGATAGGTGACCGCCCATTACATACCGAGTTTCGTCCGTGCCTCGGAAAGCACATTAAGCCGTTGATCCTGGCTGTCATGTCATCTGTAGATCTTTTACCCAAGTCTGACAACCAGTCTTATCAAAGGGCATCGTATTACCCAGTACTAACTGGGTTGTGGAGATTAGATCGGCATTCGCTCCATGTAAAGTACTGTATTCAGCTGCATCCGGTTAGACTGGAAGCCGACCCATACATACTTGGAAAAAGACTAGGTAGATGATGATGTAGGTATTATTATACAATTGTAAACGAAGGGAATGAACGATGCACAAAAAAATCAATACGTGTTCTAAAACTGGCAACATTCGATCGTTATCGTAATACTTATTCAAAAACACGAACTACTAGACTATTAAAAAAAAAACTCTTTAACTTCACAATCACAAACACCCCAGTTTACCATAAAACGCAAGAAAAATGAGCAATAATTTACGTTTCACCAGTACTTTACCTACATACACACAAGTACGCATCTCGGCTGATTGATAAAAAATCCACCCCTCTCGACATGATGATTTTATAGCTTATTTGATTACCGGAGTATTACGGGGCGGAACAGTGGAAATCCCATTAAAATCCGTTGCGCAAACAAAATGATTTTTGATGGTGTTTTCGCCAATATTCACAGTCTGTGAGAATGTTCATATTCGTAATCTAATCACGTACTGTGTCGTGGCAGATAACAGCTTCTGTAATACACCATGGTAACGCGAGACGAAGGCTGTGGATATTATTAATATGTTGGTCTATCTGAGTCTAGAAACTTATTTACTACACAAACGTGCTGTAAAACAAGTTTAAGATATTTAGAAATGGATTATCAAAATCTACATAAACTATTGTAACACCAAATGATTTGAAAAGAGTAACCATGGAGTTTCTCGCCGGTTCTTCTACATAGGAAACGACCAACCCGAACCGTGCACCTTTTTTTCGACGTTTTATAAGTGCCCATCTAGGCCTATGTGAAATAAAATATTTTGTTTTTTTTTTTTTATTTTACTACTCACCTATTATCGGATTGGTAAGTATTAATAATCTCGTACTCCTACGGGCATTTTCTCCATTAAACTAATTAAATTCATCAAACAAAAAATCTATCATCCCTTTGAAGGATTAGATTCAAATCTAAAAGTCTTTCTACGCAGCTTTTATCATGCAAACGAATGGACAAATCCGATTTAAAAGCCTATAAAGAAATTAACAACCAAAAATCGGATGTCGGGATGTTGCACACATATCTATACATAACAAAGCCATTCTGAACGGACGACCAACGTCAATTTGACATCATCTAATATGTGTAACAGGCATGGGGCACCGTGAAACAGTCCCATCCGTTTAACTCCAGTTTAGTTCACATTTTTCTGAGATAAGGTGGAATTGAGGCTAAAACTGATCAAGTACAGACAAATGCACAATCCGTAAAAAGCAAAGTGAAACCGTGAAAACGCTTTTTGTATATATAATAAGACTAATGTAAAAATTTACAATTAAATATATATAAATATACAGGGTGTAAACAGACCCTTTACATAGCCGTCAACCAAGGATTCTGTACATCAAAGCAAGTAACTTTACGCAAAAATTATTGCTGGGAATCGATTTTACTTTTTACGGTAAGACTCGATGGAAAGCACTCAAAGCATTGTGCTGATGAATGCATTGAGTAGTAAACAGGTCATGGAGGTATTTAAAGTAAAAATCTTACATTAAAAACAAGTATTTAAAAGAAAACTTGTGAAAAAGTTGGAACTTTGACCCCCAATATCTCCGTAACTAGACGGTTCCCAGGTATGGTCTAGAACAAAAAAAATATCCCAAAGACGGGGAGAACAAGTGCCTTTCGGATATCTTAAGGGTCTAATTTACATCCTTTATAACCCTTTCAGAACACACATTATATCTAACACTATTTCAGTTTACAATCAGTCTAGAACGTAGAACACAATATTTCCGTTCAATTACAAGCTTTTTGTTTATCACTAACCGTGTGAATGGCGAGGGTGTCTGCCCAAGTTTGTGCCATAAAGGCGACGATGACGGCAAGCTCCCTTGTTGATATTCATGACGGGAAAGTGGCCCGTGCCTCCGTCGAAGCCGCGTCAGCTAAATTACTTTATTACTACCGTCTATAGGTAAATAGCTACAATACTAACTGCTGTTACGAGGTACTTGGGGTTAGAACTGTGTACTTTTGTTTTAAGAGAAAATTTTGGTCGAAATAAGAGACTGTTTTTGGTTCCAAGCAATGCTTGATCTAGCTAGAACCTTCCATCTTTCATAATAATTGATAAGGTAGTTTTGTTAAATTAGAGGAAAACTTCCAGCCGTTATTTTGTACATACATAAAACATATCGAAGAGAGGCCATATTCAAATATCTTTTGATAAATGTCACCATTATTATTTTTATCTCCGGAAGGGGCGCGCTCAGAGGGATGTGAACCCCACAACTGAAGGGTTCACATAAGTAAAACTTTGCTTATTAGTGAATTGAAGCATCTTGAAATAATATTTGTGAAATAATATTTCCATTACAGTCAGTTGTTTTGTGGGGATCCGGAATAAATGTGTAGGTATTATAAAGATCAATCATCGTACGCTTCGGTCATGTCTTTGACAAGAAAGCCATTTTTTAACAATTTGAGACCATCTACAAACCAACTAATCACTTTATTTATTTCTCAATGATGCTAAGCTAAAATGATCACTATCCATAAACTGAAACTAAAATATCTTCAACACAAATACAAGTCGAGTCTTACAACCCCATAATCACATAGAGTGAGCGAATAATATCTCTATAGACGATATTCGCAACCATTCATAAAGCGTATAAATGAAAATGAGAGAACATGTCACAAGAATAAAAGATCCAAGATGGACGAATCATGTAGGCAAATGAAATCGTAAGAATGTGTAATGAAACCACGAGCGAGATGGACACAGGCAGACTTCTAAAGAAATGTATTATTATACTCCTTTTCATATAAATCATTGACTTGAATATTTAAACATACATATAATAAATTGAACTTGCTTTTCATTTCTATCTGTGGGAGCACGATGTTCTTTTTAACCACGATACAGATATGAATGCGGTTTTTACCTTATCATTTAGAAGAGGGTTTATAAGGAATAAAATTCATAACATAATATCACGCCTGTAATTTCCGAACGGTTGGGCAGAGATGTACTTTTGCCTACCTAATAGTACACCCACATTTCGCCAGTTATGTTTAAGTCCCATGTAATAGGGGGCTAGCCTATTGCCATCAATCGGGCACAAATCCAGACTCTGTGGCTGCTACTGAGAAATTCCTAATGGAAAAACCCAATAACGCTTTTCACGACCTGGGAATCGAACCTAGGACCTCATGCTCAGCAGTCGCGCTTGCGACCACTAGACCAACGAGGCAGTCAAAATACATTTATATTAAAGTTACTTATAAAAGAAGCTTGATGTTTTGTCAAGTCATAAAAACTGTGAAAAGCAGGGGCGGGTCGCTAGTATATTTGTAAAGTTTATTTCTAAGCTTCACTATTTCTAAGGGTTTCACTATTTTATACAACGAGCTAGCATTGTGTGTATACAATCAAGTTCGGACGAAATATGTACTTGTAGACCGATTTTATCTAAGGAGCTTAATATGTCAGTCAAGATTTAAGGCTAGATTGAAACTGTTCATTGGTGAAGAGCTGGCTTCTGACGGTTGAACAGTTGAAAGCTGAAGGACATGAAGTTATCAAATAAAATATTATGACTACGAGTAAAAAGAAAAACTGCCAGCGAAAACATATTTCTCAATGTTTAGGTGATGCTCAAATTTGTGACAAACTTTCTGTTCAGAAACATAAGTAATTCCTACTTTTCCAAGACTCCTAAACCACGAACACTAATAATATGTATTTTGATGTCCCAGCAATACTAATGGCATTAATAGTTCCAAAATTTGTGTTCCTACTTTAGCTCTGACAGTTATTACTGGTTTTAGTTGGCAAGAAGATTATTACTGTATCCCCAGCATGATTTGTAATAATAGCTTATATCATTTACAAACAGAATCTCATACTTCATACAATAGTCAGTTAGCCGTCACCAATCAAATATTATTTTCGTCCAAGTTAGTAGACAACAAACATAAACAAGTAGAGGAGCCACTAAATGAAATTGCAAATAAACGAAAACGTCAAGTTGTACAAAGTTTAGTGCTTTTCTCACAATTTTAATAAACAAACAAAGAAATAAGGAAAGTTTTGGCTGGAGGGTACTTATTGTTTTGCTTGACCTCGATAACCGAAATTAGACTAGCGAGCGCGGGACAAAACAAATTTGTGAAAACACTGACGAATATAAAACATGTTTTATTGGAGAGACGGATTTAAAATGTCGTCCCCGACTATGACCCCACCAGTGGGGACATGGCAGTGGGGATAACTGAAATACACCAATAGGACGACAACTCAACCACTATTCTAGATTGGTTTTATATAAATTATCATAATATAAACTACTTTTACTCAAATAATTAATGATCATCGCTACACGCTTCGCTTTCGAAAAGCTTTCAGTTTACACGAAAAAAGCTTGCTTTTGTAAAAAAATACACTATAACATAATTTTTTTGGTTTTCAGAATCGTCATTTTGCAGCCAAGACACACTTGTAGTATAGCAGACAATCGCTACGCCACTGCCTCAACCGTGTCGTTCTCTGCTACGATTTGTGCTACGGTCCTGCTAGATATTGAAAAAAACCACTATATTGCTATTTACTGGTTTCTAACACCGATTCATTGCCACAATCGGCAACAAAGTACTTACTTTCCCTCTTCATACAAACCAAAAAAATAGCAATACAATAGTTCCGAGAAAGCGAAAACTAATGACGAGATTGCCTATCTTGTAGGCTTATTTTTCCCACCTAAACCATTTCGATTTGTTGCACTCCTTCATTCAGTATTTCAGCGGCCATGATTGCCCGTTCGCGTGTGCGCCTCTGATAGTTTCGTGGCCGCACAAAAACTACCGGTTATCTGTACGAAATGAACGATCGAAATGAACCATAGATGCATAAATAATATAATATATATGCTTACAATATTAAATAATGGTATTCGTGACCGGCGCGGCTATTCTTTTCAACGCAGCGTTTGTTGTATGATGTATGGCGGGTTTATTATTAAATTAGACAATGCGGTGACAGTCACAAGATTTATATCACTGATTTATAATACAGGCCTCTTAGATTGAGATACGGTTCTAATGTTATTTTCAAACCACAAGGCGTATTCACATGAGCGCACTTTTCCCTACGATTTTCTGGCGAAGCTTCAACGTACTTTTATTTTACAGAAAAGTTTTTTGCTGTGTCTTTAAACTTAAAAGCATACGTTAATAGTTAATGATGCTTAAATAATTCGCCATTAAATAAAAAGACCTAACTTAGACTATTTAATGGTGTGCTTTAAAACGCCTTACGCAAGACTACCATTAAAGTCTGCGTAACTTAAACTGAACGAAATATCCCTGGACAATTTACCTAACCAATTACTGACATTATATTTTCTTAGAAGGTTTAAGTAAAGATCGCTTTTACTAATTTCCAGGCAAATTGCGTTGTCATCGTTTTTTGTAAATAAATAAATAAAGATTGGTAACTTTATTTAGTTATTTAAAGTCTAGGTAGATTAATTGGTATATGTAAATGTATGTATGTGGTTGTGGTTGTGGGTGTGCTGCCAAAGTTTATAACTCAAGCAAGACCGACGTAGCAAGAAGGATTCAAACAACGAAAATCAACGAACTTCGTAGCTAAAAGTTGTAAAACAAAACTTTAAAAATCGAAGGAACGAGAACTGCACACGCTCTAAAACCTCGCAAAGTTAAACTGCCAACGTGAAATGTGCTTATACAAAAATAAATGCAGAATCGTAAGTAGGTATTAATCTGAAAAGCCAGCCGATCAGATAAGTCCCCGCGTCCTACCTACGAAGGCATTGTCACAGTTGGCTGTGAGTCCGGCGCGCTTGCCAAATATGTCGCAACAGATAGCGTGCCGTCGCGTAGCCCCCGCGCCCGCGCCGCCGCCGCCGCCCTCGCCCGCGCTCCACCAAAGATTTACTACTGAAATTCTGTCACACTCCCTTCCCAACACGACGCGCCCAATGCACGTTCTGTACCAATTCAGACTTCTATACAACAGTTCGGGAAGTTCGCTGATTTATTTTCAAAATTTTAAAGAACTTAACAACAAATATTTGGTTTCTTGTTGGTTTGGCTTTGTACAGTATTTTCCGATTGAAGAATTTTGACGTATTCGGTAACACAAAGCAACTTGCCATTGCCATATTTCAATCACCGAACCTGAAAGCGTGGCGAGCACCCTGAATAGAAAAGTAGGAAACTTTTAAATGGTACAAAAACACTGAAATATGCAAGGGATGTGATTATGGACCGACACGGAGAACGGCTGATATGCAAACAGAAAGTTGGTGTGTGCGGTTTTAAATTCGGGAAAGTTTTTTAATTTGCTCGCTCGTTTGCGCGCGGGGTGACGAGCGCGGCGAGCTCTTCGTCGCAGCACCTAGCCGAGGTGACGGTATCATAACATTTCCCGACCATTTCTCGACTCCTGGCGGGAGGCGCACGGTCGAGTGAGCTCAAAAGCGAGCGCAGGCGCCGATTCAACTATTCCGCAGCTCGACTACGTGCTCTCGGTAAATTCACGCGTCGCCTCATTATTTCGCTTCGAGTCCGCTTCCTTCTAAATAAATGTTATTAAAACGCAAAAGTAATATTTTTAAAACGTCAAGTGTAAACGTTTCGTTGGACTAGTGCGGCTCGGGCGCGTGCAATTAAGATTTGCACGTGTGCTTCGTTTTGTGAATGTGTTTTACGCTTTCCAAAGGGTTTTTTTAATCTTACGACTTTCAGGAGGAATTTAATAACTTTGCCGAGTTACAAGCGTGTGTGAAGCATATGCATTTACTCACGTAAATGATAAATGTCGGTGAGAATTTATACAATGTGGATGTTTATTTGTTTAATTTCACAGTTCCTAAATATTTTCTAATTGTTAAAAAGTAACACGGGGTTTTTATAGTGTAAAATTCGTAATATTCCAGAGAATACCAACTTTGAAGTAACGGACTTTACCTGTAGCTCGCATTAAATTAAAACCTATTCCTATGCGGGCCGAACGCTAAACAAGCCAACTTTTACAGGATTCGCCACTGTTACGAAACTCCTAAAAAGAGCCTGATTGAGACCAAAACTTTCTAGAATAGTAATTAGTTTCCTTCGTCTGAAAACTGCGAGATTTTCATAACGGGATAACTTTGATGAAGTTCAGTGAATTCGGTGGCTCTTGTTACACTTGCGAAGATTTGCAAGGCTTAACTTGGACCAATATAAACTGCGAGCTTTTGAAATCAATACCTGACTTGATTCTCTTCTCAGATAAAAGAATTAGCTTCTATAGTTTCAATAGACTGAAGTACTTTAAGATTAGATCGAAGATACGAATAAAAGTCGATAAAACTTGCGAACTTTTCGAATAAAGATCTTCGCTTCGGCACAGATGACCTAATTTTTCAATGTTGTAAAGTTTCTTTGGAGAAACTAAGTACTATGACTCAATAATATCTTTGTCGACGTAGCTTACTACGTACTAACAAAGACAAACTTAAAACTGATATAAATTGAATTACTTGAAAACAAAAACAATTATTAAGTAGACACTAGACACTCAACGATAAATAAGTATATGATGTGTATGATGTGCTTACCTGTAAGAGGTTGATACACTTGTCTGTGAATCAAGATACATTGTATGTATCTTGTACCTTTGAAGCAGTGTATTCAATTGTTGGTGAGCCAAATAAATAAAATTAAAATAATTTAGTTAATTAACGGTTTTATATATGCCCTTCGGCTACGAAAGCCTAAGGATATAACATGTACAGGTACCTACAAAGTTAAAACAAACTAGTAGTTTGGAAAAAAATATATTATGGAAGACTGAAAGTTAGTATATTTTTTATTTTCATTCCCAGTATTTTATGATCCTTGTTTTCAGAATTTCATAAATCCAACATTTCAATTTAACTCATGTTTTTGTTTTGGCAATTTGCGTTATAATTTACAGTTTCATTTAAATACTTTTCAACTATAACCGAAGCATCTTTTGTATGGGCCCACGTATCTTTAATAATCTTCCACCTTTTCTCAGAACTATGAGCGATATAAATACTTTAAAAAAATACTACACGAATTATTGATAAGTAAATATTATTACACATTTGAATGAATAATTTGTAATTGGACATAAATATTTTACTAATTTAATCACAACAAGCACAGCTTGACAATTGGATGTATTGTGTAATAAGTTTTTGACTACACATTTATATTACTTGTGACATGTATTTTGTATGCCTCAATGGCGCGAAATAGCAGACTTACCTGTATTTAACGCAATATCTTGTGAACCTGTGATCCACAATACATTATTTGAATTAGAATTTAAATAATTAGTTGAAGTATTATCAGAGAATAGAACATTAGCAGATCCACATGTAAGGTAGTGGGTGGACATCATGTTATTGCCAGTATAACCGATTCTATTAGAAGCGCAAACAGCAGATACGGTTCTATAATTTTATTCCCTCTATTAATATACATAGTGGGCCGGACCTGTAGGCGATCGGGTCAAAAAAGCGCCCATGTCTCGAAGCGTCCATTTGGAGCAAAAACCTAGGCGGCGCTTCCGTTCGCCGACAAAAGGAAATTCAATAAGAACGAATTTCCCGTGATTTACGGCCACTATTTCCTCGTTAAGGCTCCGCCGGCCCTCGAGGTGTGTTGTGCTGCACGAGATTTCGTAGTAAAGACAATTCAGTTAGTACTAGATATAGAGAAATACCTAAGTGCGTTGTTTTAACCTCTCACGTGACCGGTATGTTCTTCGCTGAGGGAATTGTATTTTTATAGAAGATATTCTGAGAGGACGTGACGTTGTATCTCCTTTCTACGTCGAATTGGCGTTAGTTTAACTTGTTTTTTTTAAGTTTCCTTTCAAACATTTTAAGGAACTGTTCGTGTAGGTCAAAGTTTGATGTGCTCGTGAAAACTCAGCATCATCATCATCATTTCAGCCGAAAGATGTCCACTGCTGGACATAGGCCTCCCCCAAGTGTCGCCACATTGACCGGTCCCGAGCGACTTGCATCCAGCGGATCCCTGCAACCTTCACCAGGTCATCGGTCCACCTAGTGGGAGCCCTTCCAACGCAGCGTCTTCCGGTTCGCGGTCGCCACTCCAGAACTTTTCGTGAAAACTCACATACCTACATTATTAAATGTCGGAGATATCAGTATCTGTTTCTGGATAGAAGAATAAATCCTTTGTATAGAAATACGTAGCAAACAAACAAAACATTTTCTCATACAATTTTCGCAGAAAAACGAAATAAATCTGTCCATAAATGTTAAGTCGATGACCCGAAATAGGTTCCAACCGCCCAAAGCGCTTAGCTTTACCTAACTAGTGGCGAACTAAACTTGTCAATAAAATGTACCGACCTCATTTTATTGCGGGGACCCGACCCGGAAAAAAGAGTTTGGTAATCATTTTAACGTTCTATATTATATGTTGTTATTTGTCTGATCTTTTCTGATCGGAGGCTCATTTCATGGTGATGTAACGATGTATTGAATGTTAAGGAAAGTAGAAATTCGTAGATTACTTAGTCGATTAATGTAGTCGGACTCAAATTAGTCATATAAAAACTAATGAGGTGGCCATTGAAATGGCAATGATTAGAAATTGTAATCGAACTACATGGATTAATGAATGGCAACCTGGCTCTAGCTTGCAAGGCAATAAAGAGGAAGAATAAGAATGCATAAATACGTTGTTATAAACTTACACGATCAATCACTAAATATATTTAGCATTCAACGCTTTCGTCTTCAGAGGATTCATAGGAAACAAAACAATGTTTTAAATAGATTTAGCGTTATATGTTTTTGTCGATTTCTAGTGCAAGCAAGCCTTACATGTGAACACTTTGATCATGATGTGCAAAAGCAAAAAAAAACAGACATTCTAATTTAGTACCCACACATCCCTCCGATCTAACATCTATCCCAATAGATGTCCCCGTTTCACTATCGATCTGTCAATACTTTGCAGTTTACTCTTCTATGTACACAGCACAACTCAATCAAATCGCAAACTCGATTAATTTGTCTTTTAGTCGACAAAAGCCATCGCGGAGTTAGTTCAATCGACTAATCGATAGCTCGAACATCGCTATTGAAGTTTTATGCACTGTTCATAAAAGGATTTATATGGGGCATATTCGCAGCATGCAATATCCGTGTTGTTCTTGTAGATTCACAGCAGGAAACTTGACCCAATAAAATTTCCGTTTAGGTTAGTAAAAGTTCCGGTTTACGTCATATAAGCATGGCAAGCATGGTTGGAAGTATACAGATACTACGTTGATACATTTTTGTTATAAAGAAAATATCGTTAGCGTGGGTATCGTGTACCCCGTATTGGGTTGTGGAAGGCAGATAAGTAATGGTCTATGTAAAATACTTGTATTCAGCTGCATCGCATTAGACAGAGAGACCAGCGGTGGCTCAGTGGTGCCGGCCCCGACTGACGAGCAGTAAGTCGTGGGTTCGAACCCAGGCAGGAGCATTACTTTGTGTAATTTATTTCATCAGGACTGCTCTCAAAACGGTGAAGGAAAACATCGTGAGGAATGTCATTGAACCAAAAAATCAAAGACATGTGACATCTACCAACCCGCAGTGGGCCTGCGTGTTGAATTAATAACCCTTTCCATCTGATAGAGAGGAGGCCTGTGTCCTAGCAGTGTGAACATTATAGGCTAATTATGATGTTATGCCATTAGACTGGAAGCCGGCCGATGAGACGATAAGGACTCCAACACAACCTTTGGTTGATGGGACCATGATAATGATTCTAGTCAACTTCTAATAATTGACAAAAAGAGTAAGCACTTCTTCTAATTAAATGTATCAAAGAATTGTTTATTCCTCTCGGGATTGGAAGCTTCTAGTACTTACGTGCTTGTCTTACTAAGTCGCTCCTGTTAATCCGCTAACATGTGACGGGAAAAGTTCAAATAAAGAACGTTGAAATAGGTGCAGTAGTGCGGGTCTATCTTGTACCTCTTTATATCGAGTAGAGAGTACTGTGTGGGAGTGAATGTTTCTAAAACATCAGAACAGAATTCTCAACTTTGTACCGCCAATTACTGTCCCCGCAACTCACGAACACACATTGAAATTACACAAGACCGCGACAAGATGCCTCCAGACAAATTACACCGCTTCCAAAACATTGTAAAAATGTACGCAGCCGGAAACTTCAGTGCGACCAAATAATGGGGGATAAGAACGTATGTGACGTAATTTATGTGTAAAATTTTCTCGTAAAAACTTCGCCCGCCGCGTGTTCTCTGTAACATCGAATTTTTCGAGTGGCCTCTCTCTCTATCGGCATGAGTATCATTAAGTCGCGATTTTAAAACGATCGCCCTTATTTTTTGTTTTGTTTACTAGGATACTCCATATTTTGTTCCTTAAACACGCTCCTGGGAAATCCTTTGATGGCCTGAGCCTCAGGTACTCGAAAACCTTTGAGCTGTTTCGTTTGTGTGACGCGTAACAAAACACTCTTGTAAGTATTTGACGAAAATGAGGATTGGAACTTGAGGATGAGATGCCAGAGACTAATAAGAACCCTGAAATTAATTACACAAGATAATCTAAAGCTTTTTCTTTTGAAATCATTGGTTTTTCCTTTATATCACTTGCGCTCAATAGGTAGCCATGTTCAATCGCAAAATCAATGGCATTCTTTATAAATACCCGTAAAAGTAAAAGTGTATTGGCACTATAAACACACTCAGCAAGTGAAACATGTTCTTCTATACTATGATCTTATTATTAACAAAAGAAACAGGTTTCGTAAAAGAATATTAACTAAATATTTCATGTCCATGTTTCAGTACTTAACGAGTAAGCTACATGCAATATCCCTCGCTTCGGACCGGTGACTACGGCGACTACAGGCCTTCAGATTTGCTTTGAGCACTAATACCATGATACAGCGACCAATCTGCTAACGAAGTGTGTGATCATAGCAACGTTCCACAGCGCAGCAGTACGTCGTGATAGTGGTCTAGATATACGGAACGGAATTCATTGGTACCTCCTTTTATGGGGTATTTTACCCCAGAACGTTATTAATAGAGCTAGCAATGCATAAAACTACCAGTTATCTAATGTAAGAAACTTTATTAATACACAGCTTTAAGGATACTTTTTTTTTTTTTTTTGGTACAGCCTCTCGCAGTTCAACCTCTGAGGCTGGCTTCTGCTTAACCGGCCAAATCCTGTCGATGCCTTGTGAGTAAGGGCGTAATTAAGGATACTTTAACTTTTATATTATTTTATACAAATCAGCTTAGATTTAGAATTTGAAGAGGGATTAAAACTCTCGAACAAGTAAAAATAGAAGAACCTAGGAAATTTAGATCCAAAATTAGTGATCTTAGCCAATGATTGAGAAATATGCTCACGACAGAGCAAATTACAAGAACTTTTAAAGTGTTTCATATTTCTTCAGCAAACAGATTTTCAAAAGCTTTTCAGTAGCTTCCAGCAATTCAATACCTTTTGCCTTTTTCATCTTCGCAATCGCCGACAGAATGTATAGGCCCTCAGGTGCTGGCGCCCACAGAAACCAAAACCAGCAAAAATGCCTTCCACAAACGTTTCTAATAAGATATACTTGCAGGATAATCTACAAATTCGGGGAACGTGCGGAAGACAGACGTCGTCGCGCGGCGGCGCATGCACGCGAGCTCTTGGCAGCCGCTCCAACACTTAGATTTACATGGCAAATGTTGGAGCTAACATAGCTGCAGAAACACGCTAACTGCGGGGGTACGGGACACCGACTCACACTGCCTTCGGATTAAAATGCGGCTTCATTTGTTTATAGTGAGGAAATCAGTGCTGTTACAAATGTCTTTGTGACAATTTGGCATTTGATTTTGAACTCGGGACTCAGCCATTCTCGCTTGTTTGCATTTGCAACAACAATGTTTTAGCTACAATATGGTGTTTGTTGTTTGCCTCCGTATATTTTGGTGTGGATGGTGTAATGTTAATTACAAGCCTACCTTTTGTAGTGCAGACCATCGCGTACTAGGAACAACATAATTACAGGCAAATTGTTCACAAATATTAAAATCATGTTTCCCGTTAATTGAAGTGGGAACATTCCAAGTTTAATTGTATGGAAACATGATTTTCACAAGCAATAGGCAGAGCAAAATATTTAGTCAAAAACAGAAGAATATGATGCCATTAAATCAAAAGTAAGTAGAAACGACGCGTGTATATCTACACACTTTTCTGCACAGAAATCGTGGCTAACAGCGTTTAGTTTCACTAGATCCGTCATAAAGATAAGTACACACTAAAAGCTAAAGCAATTATCAGTGGAATAATCGTCAGTTTAACTAATTTAACGCAGTGCAAAAGTAATTGTGTCGGTTTGTAGGGGACCCTAATCTGGACTCATAAATACTGGGAGCGGGCAGGCCCTTCGTACCCGCAAGCCCGGCTCTAATCGCAATACGTACGTACTGACTTATATACTTGTGTATAATATCGTGACTGCTCATTAGACATGCAGTTACGATTGTATCTTTAATTAATTTGTTATTGGCTATTGTATCTAGTTTAATTTTGAGTTTTGCCGCTTTTGCACTCTACGCTAAGTTCATTTAAATAAAGTAAAATAAACAGAATTCTATAAAATAAATCATTTGTTTTGCTGTAGTGGTAGAATTATAGAATTTTGTTGTTTGTTGTGAATTATTTTTTGTTGTGTATAATCCAAACAAAAGGTTTATAGAGGTTTCATGGATTTCATGACTGGCGTCGTCAAGAATTAATTCCAAAATAACTGAATTCACCAAAGAGCTATTTACGGAGATAACCTTTTCCCAGCTGTCACAAAATCGTTGACGAAAAACCTCTTACGAATAAGGTTTTCTTGAATACAACGAAAATAGCGACCATCAATAAATTTAAAATTTCCCGGTACCACAAAAACCTTTTACTTAAGTTTCACTGAAATAAAAATACCAAAATAGCCGGCAGCCATGAATTTTTAAAACCGGTACTTTTAGAATATAACGGAGCGTATCAATCATGTGCTGTAAAGCAATTGAAGTGTTGTTTCATGGCATGAATAACGTTGAAAGTTTCCCTCTACACTCTCCAGTACTAGAGTACGATATACGTACTAGTACGATATATGTACGTACTAGTACGCAGCTCACTTCTATTGCCTCCCCAATCCTTCATGGAATTGCATTATGAGGGTTTTATACCTATTGAAATAAAATTTTATAACTTTTCCCTCCTGGCAAAAGGATTTATATTTTGGTATATATATAAAGGAACGTCGATATTACTGAAAATCCTTACAACCGGATCCTTTTCATTGCTTTTACTGTATACAAATAAAAATAGCACAGAAATTAATGTCCTTTGCTATGGTGACATACAAGACTTACAAGACGGCAATGAAGCATCTGATTCCGTCACATGACATCGCAGTGAACTAAAATGTTCTACTATAGTTATAGAAAGGAGGTGTCGGATGAGATGACGAGTAATAGAGAAGTATGGAAGAAGAAGACATGCTGCGCCGACCCCAAGTGAATTGGGATAAGGGCAAGAGAATGATGATGATAGTTCGATCGCGTTCCAAAATCAAAAATCAAAAAATACAACAACAACAAAAAGCTTACTTTAGAAATATATCTAGTGTTCATTGTTTGAACATTTATTTTATATTACAAAACTTACTGGTGGACAAGTTACTTGTGCCAATTCTCACAGTTTGGCTAGCAAATCTAGTCGTATACCGAGAAGGTGATTTATAATGAGCAAACCTTAAGTGTCAACTGCGAACACAACGGTTTCCAAAGCTTGCTTAGATAACTACGACTATTTATTTAAATCAACTTGTTTACTGAAAGACACAACAATTTGACACAAATGTTGGTAACAACGTTTGTTGCCCTCGCATGTTGGCTATTTATTTCGAGATTATACAATTTTATTAAACGACTTTCAAAAGGAGAAAGTTATCAATTCGTCAGAATTTTTCCCTTACATTCAATTGTTTCTATCTATCTTAAGTTTGAGCTGTCTACGGCAGTACAGATACTGTAAATTAAGGCATCCTCTCCCTTTTCCACATATTCCTATTCTCTTACAATTCTATTTAATCTCTGTGGGCCCTGAGGCAGTCGTCGAGCTCACCCCGACATCTTCGCCTTGCTCTGCTATTTCTAAATTTGTTTCAAATAGCCAAATTGCAGGGACGTTCTAGATTTAAACCCACGAAATGATAAGAAGGAGTCAGTAGCCTACCCATCTCAATCAACATCCTCTAACGCTTTATTTCCCCTAATAATCTTTTCACTATAACATTACAACATAAATAAGATCACGCAAGTGTCCCTCTGCATGGGAATGGCATGGGTTGTTGAATCACGACGGCTTAGCCCGGAGATGTCCCTCTTTTCTTCCAACTATCCCTTAGGACTCGAGATAAAGAATGTACAGAAATCCTTTCTAAAGCCTACAGCGGTATCTGATGACTTATTTCGTCTCTTTTTATTTCACATTTATAAACAAAAATGCGATTGTGGGATGAATCTTGTTCTGAGGATTTAAATCGCCTAAAATTTGAAAAGTTATTTTCTTATGTACAAGAATTATTTAATTGAATCTTTTGACATTTAATTCTCAGACCCAATCGCAATCAAATGTATATTTTTCAAATATTCCCTATTTATTAAAAACCTCCTGAAAAGGAAATCAAATTATAAGGAGAAGAACCCGCTGCGTCGCCACAATGCGTGTTCAATTTGGGTGAAACTTTTGACATCAAATCTCTAACGAGCCCAAAAAAGGCGAAAACGACAGATTTTGTGGGTAGGTAATGTGACAAATGTGAAATGGAGTCACAGACGAATCCCTCTGGAGCGGGAATTCCCGATAAAAAACGCTCCATTGTCCTGCCCTCCTTATGATTGATGCAGTTTTCGCGTGTCGCCGACATCGCTCCCCGTTCCCGAACGCGCGGCACGTTTGTCTGACAACATAACACAAGTGTGTGCACTGTGCACAATCACCACACAGTCTCCGACTCTAGCTGTTTCCACGAAACTTAAATGTCACTGAGATTTGTGAATGTTAGTCGTAAACAACTTTGTTACCTACTGTCTCAGTTAGATACACTCTAAATTACTGTATTATGGTGACGTGAATTTATTGTCGCTGGTTATGACATGATTGGGAATTGGAATTATAAACACACGATACACCAATGGAAATACAAACAAAACAATTGCAAAATTAACGGACAATTTGGGATTTATTGTAATACCATTCAATCCGCATGGATATGTCTGAAGCAGCCTCCCGCCGAGGGTCGGTAACAGAACGTAAGCCGCTCTCAACAATTGCTGCTTTTGAACTCATTAAGAGAGGATTAACGTTGACTTTGAGCGATCGCATCTATTTGAGAACGGCGACGATCAGATAGAACAACGCGCTAATCAATTACTATTTGTTCAGATTCCTTTAACACCGTGTAATTAATATTGGTAACACCAATAAGAATATTGATTAACTCCCCTAAAGATTTCTGCGAAAATATAAAGGTACTAACGAGAGCAGAACGGATGTGTGACTGTTTATTTTTTAAACATACCAGTTTCAAAGTTTCTAGGAAACAAAAGAAGTCGAAAACAAACATAGCGACACCCCACCGCACGCACCGCCTGCGCCTCAGTAGCAATCGCAAGATCAACAAATAGGGAGAGGAACTGTATTGAAGGGATACCCTACCCTGATGCTTGCAACTTAAAAAGCGGCTACAAAGTCGTATCTTCGAAGTTAGATTCTATCTGAAGCACTGGGGAATAGGCTAGGTACGCGAGGCTCCAGCCAGTGTCAATATTGAATCAGCACGGTTCGTGTTTGTGAGAGGAATAAATTGCGGCCAGCCACCGGAAACTGTTCGCGTCAGACGAATAATTTCCTTATCTATCTTTTTTATCTTACTTTCTTCCCCAAATAATTTGAAAGGGATCGCGACGGCGCGGCGCGTTATTTTTAATTTCTGTCATCTTTATTTAGTGTCGCGATGTTCACGATTTTTTATGTTTTGTCATTTTTCTGCTTGTGGGTATGAATTCATGTTATATAACATTAGTTTTAGTATACCTATGCGAAACCTGAAACACGTGTCTAGTATTTTTATGTAAAGAATCTATGTACAAAATTTCAAAACTGTATCATGAAAAAGCACAAAGTATAAGCTTGTTCTGTTACCTGGTTGTCCGCATAAAAACGTGGTCACCACGCAGTGGGTCGCGCGCGCGCCTCTTGCGTCGTCTTGAGCTCATTGATAATAATAATTTGGCAGTAGGTACCTAAATTATTGCGATAGGTACTTAATGTCGCTCGTTACCAACTTGTAACTTTTTGTTTAAATATTTTTGGGACAAAATATAACATGGTCTAAAAATTATTGGAATCGATTCAGTTACTTATTCTGAACAAACTTGTAACTGTTTTGTAATGTTGTATATTAATTAGGACATGGTTCAAAATTGCTGAGCAACAGCGCTGTTCAGTTTTAGCTTTTATGTACATTGAGCCTAGTTCGGCACGTACCGAAAATTAAATCTTAGTTATCAAACCTGAACGCGAACGTGACGAGACAAATTACATTGCCTTCCATAAACCAATTTCTAGACAAATACGTGAGCTTCCACTTTACAAAAATAAAAAGTAGATGCACTTTATTCTTTGTGAGCTGAATGCGTTATTGCATGACAATATTATTGGGGCAGTATAAGAGGCACTTGCTAAAGGAAATTGAAGGCAATTCAACATTCTGAAGGACGTAGTGCCTGATAATATACTTTACTGGCTCTTTGAAGTGTCCTCAGAATGCCGTGTATTCCCTTGCATATACAAGTTATGTGACTCTTACTTTTATGTAAAAACCCGTTTCATTGAAAAGGGCGAGGAGATTGGCGTCGTTGAGTGAATATGAATAATATATACTTTCCTTTAAATTTATTCGGCCGGTCAAGACTTAGGCCGGTAAGAGCTTACGATGTAGATATTGGGTAAACATTCATATCTTTGCTCGTTATGAAAGGGACCTTTGTTATCCTTCGTAATTTTGATTTTGTAACGAAGACTTATGTGGAAAGACATTGATCGATCAACGAGAATATATTTACTAAAATACATCCCATTTTGTTCAAAAAGTATCATCTAGTTTCATCACTTGACTGAATAAAATAGAAATTATAAATGAATGATCTCATAAAACAAACAAAATTGGAAAATAAGATTTAAAAAATGTAGTCTAGAATTTATATACCTAGTTGAATCTAAAGAAGCTATTATCTCATTTGTCGTTATCTGAGCTCTTGTTTCAAATTCAATACCTTTTTTAACCTTAAACCTAAAATTGGATATCTATTGTGATTTCAAATTCAGAGAAAGATATTACAACTTTTTAAAGCAATCAAAAGAAAATAAAAGGGCAGACAAAAGATCAAAGACTTCTAAGTGTAAAAGTTATCAAAAAGTGGCTAAATCGATGAAGAAAATGAAATTAAAATCCGTTTTATTGTTGAGCGTATATTCGTATAGCGTAATAAAGGCTAAACGATCACTGGGTGTATCACTTCCAGGGCATTTGATCCGCTATAGCGTCATAAACGAGGAGGATGGTCCCTCCCGCCTCTTCCAACGGCCACTAACCGACAGATAATACACTATAAACAATTTGTTATTGTATTCGGGCACATACATACATCGATAAAATTATTCACAAATGGAACTTTCCTACCGAATATTACAAAGGTTTTTGTATTTCCTGCAAATTGCGGCCTTCGCTTAAGATTAGGATACAGAAAGGTCTTATTTATGTCTCCTTGTTAGATTCTTCGGTGTTGCTGTTAGGCTTTTATTCTATGTATAATGGGTTTTCTACATTTGTGGGAACGATAAACGTAAACGAGTCGTTGGTTGTAAATTACTTACACTTTCTATGGATGTCCAGTACAAACAAGTAGGACAAAGCCTACTTCAGCGAGTCGACATGTAGCTATCAATATTATAAATAGGAATAGTTTGTGAATATTTTTGGATGGTTGTTACTAAATTGCCTACGCAACTTGGCATACAGATAGAACATGTCCTATCTTAGTAGTTCCCTAGCGGCACTACAAAAAGTACTACAGCGCCATCTATGGCACAAATGGAGAACTAACATAAAAATTCTGAATCGCGCTATTAAATTTTGACTTTGTAGAAAAACGCGACAATAATATCGTGTAGTAGCCCACCAAACAACACCCGTCTGGTCGGAGGTTCCTCCCTTTTCTATAAGGGATGAAGAACTTTACACCGTCTTCTTCTAAGATGCGAAAGAAAACAACGATAACAATAAGTTATGCCACAGTCTCAAACTCTCGACTCATCCAAAACACCACTAAGCATCACTATAGACACTCCAGTAATATGTACAAGTACATCGTTTACTTCGAGACAGTTCCTGATCGCCATGGCAATCGTTTCGCCCATAGTTTCCGCGACACAACACTTTATGGTAACCCGGAGACGCTGAGCACGGGTTTAATGTCGTCTGCATATCGTAATGTGCAACAGACATACAAGTCTGATAGAATATTCGTAGAGGTAGATGTTTTACAGGCAACAAAAGAGATATAACTATTTTCATCTCTTTTATTTCTTTGAGTTAGCTCTGTAGCAACGGTGATGACCGTTCACCGATGGCCGTAGGGGTGGATATATTCTTGAGTGGACACCGTGAACCGGTAAACGTAAAATAGGGTGCCCTCAGCCTAGGTGGAGCAATTATGCCGGTGGCTGGTAGCAGCTGGATCTGGGTTGCCGATAATCGAAATTAATGGCATGCGATTGGAGAGGCCTATGTCCAGCAATGGACTGCTGGTGGCTGATGATGATAAGGTTCACGCGCCAAGGAGTTCGTTATTTAAAAAACCGGCCAAGTGGAGAAGGGTTCTATACCATCGTAGTAGGGGAGCCTCCTATATTTTTTTATTAATATTTGTTATAGCGGCAACAGAAATACAGAACCTGTAAAAATTTCAACTGTCTACCTGTTACGAATTATGAGTTACAGTCCTCTGACTGACAGACGGATGGACGGACAGCGGAGGTTTAGTAATAGGGACCCGTTGGTTATCTTTCGGGTACGGGACCCTAAAAACGTTGCCTCTTTTGTTGACCTGTCAGTATTTAAATGTTCACATTATAAAAGGACTACTTACTAAATTACCTATTGGAACTGGCAAGCACGATAATATAGGCCGTACTGTGTAAATAAGTAGCTAGACTGTTTACGTAATAAAACAAGTCATTTTCTTGGTACTAAATAATATTTTGGCCTCATGGATTTTTCGATAATAACACAAATCAATCGGATTAGCTCCATTAATTTGATACTTCTACGTACCTTGCAGAAAAAACAAGGAATTGTTCTCTTCATGGAATATTACCTAATCTAAAAATTAATATCTTCATGGTTTTGTAAAATTGTAACACAAATCTGCTACGGGGCAAAATTTTATTTTTTCGATTAGACCAAGTATAGAGGGAGAACAGATGTACAGTCGCCAGCACATCAAGTTACTACAAACTGTCAAATTTCTCCATATGATTTTAAACCGTAAAATGTTGGTAGTTAAGTTAAAATCGAATGAGAAAATTTGACAGTTTGTGGTAACTTCATGCCCTCAAACTGTCAAATTTCTCCAAATGATTTTAAACTATAAAATGTTGGTAGTTAAGTTAAAATCGAATGAGAAAATTTGACAGTTTGTGGTAACTCCATGCCCTGGCGGCTGTACCTATTGCGCTACAAGGATTTGTTACTCTATGGCTAAAATCGGAACAACGCCGCCATCTTGTTTTTTCAATGCATTTCACAAAACAATTTTACCAAAAGATGTTTCTAGCTCTATAGGTACAAGTACATCTGTTGCTCCGGACCAAATATCCAGCATTTTGTAAACAAAGAAACAAAGGTACCTCGTAATAAGGTTTTCCATTCATCATTTGGCACAAAGCAAGAGACGAGGCGATCGGATCCCAACGGTACAACTTTTAATTAAATAGAAACGCTCTTACTCGCACTTGGAAATTTGTTGCGTCTTCAAGATACCATTGTTTAACTGTAGAATGGCCGCGATGAATAAACTAGGAGTCCAAAGAAAATGCTCAATGCTACAGTTGTATTGAAATTCGTTCAATGAAAATGGTGGCTGAAGTCAAGATCACTGTTCGTGTCTCTCCTCAAGACTTAATGAATACAAACAAATGGTTATTTCTTTGTGCTCGTTATTTTTATAAAATACTAGCTTATGCCTTCGGTTTCGCCCCCGTGGAGTTCGATGACTGTCCCACGGGATCATACTACCGGAACAAAAAACAGGGTTATAAACTATGTGTGTGCTAAATTTCATCCAAATCCGTTCAGTAGTTTTTACGTGGAAGAGTAACAAACATCCAGACATCCTCACAAACTTTTGCATTTATAAAATTAAGTAGGATGTATTTACATATTATATATTTATAAAATTTGTAATATTTATTTTATAACAGGAACGTTCCTAAAGTCGAAAGGAAATATAATCAATCAGCCCGGAAAAACTTTAAAAGCAGGTAGGTACACTTTTTTTAATTAGAATAATAATTAAAAAATAACAATTAAATCTCGGGCATGGCTTCAAATTGTTTGAATAGTTACCTCCATACTAGAATTGGGTTAAAAATACAGGATATAGATGTTCAAATACATTGTGCATATCTTACTTATGAATTTTTCTTTGAAATATTAAAGGAGTTCGGAATAAATCGAAACCGTTTGAGACCGTTCTCAGTAATCGCATATCAGATTGAAGTTAGCCCACAAGCAATTCAACAGACTTTGACAAACAGTCATGTTTTTCAAATTGTCTTAAAAACAAGAGGGTACCTAACTCGGTATGTTTAATTCAATTTGACACGTGGTAATATGTGTGGCTATGAAAAAAGATTAAAAAAAAATCTTCAATAACATTGAAAATGTTGTTTTTAAAATGTTGCAATATAATTAAAAATGTTTCTCAGAATAAAGCTAAGTGACTAAAAGAACTAGATAATAATAAAACTTGTGAAAGTTAAAAAGACAACTCCATTTTACTAAGGAGCACGTACTTTTAACATCACAAAGAACGAAAGTTGCTTATAAAAGCTGTTTATAAATAAATATTATATTTTCCACAACACTACCTACGTTTCACTTTAAAAAAGTTAAAATACAAATTGAATGAACGATAATGGATATTCATAAGCTTTTAATCTCACAAATATACGGGTAAAGTTATTTTTGATCGCGAACTCAAACAAATGAAAAGTTTGTAGACACATAATTCACAAACGAATGAGGTTACTTCGTGCTGACATAAATATTATAATGTATGCCATATGTGAGTTTTTCACTCCATGATAATTTAGACGTTTTATCGAAAGATTATTTTATTTGAAACTTAAAAGATCACTCAGAAACATACGCAGTCACAGTCAGATCTGGCAGCAGGAACGAGCCATTTCAGTTGGTGTCCCTCTACGACCGGGTGAAAAACACCAAAATATGGAGACAAACGAAACCTATGGACATAGCAAAAGCGATAGCAAAAATAAACTTAAGTCGGGCGGGCCATATATGCCGTAGACTGGAAGAAAGTACTGGAGTAGAGACCACGATCTCACGGAGGAATGTGGGAAGACAACCGACTGGATAGCCATGACATAAATCGCCAAAAGTGGAGAGATTTGGAAGAGAGCTACACTCAGTATTGAGTGGCCAAAGGTTGAAGAAGAGAGTGAGATCGGGACAGTCAGCGAGATAATAACCAAATTACGAATACTGAACAGCACCCTAATTGCGTAACACACCTTTCTATCACAATTCGAAGGAAATTCCAAATCCTTTGCTTCATAGGTTTGGAAAATTCTTCTCCCCGACAACGTAAATAACGCGACGAATATTATTGAATAGTCAAAATGAAAACCATTGAGATTGTGAGTGTGTAACGCCACGCAGGACAGCCCATCAAAATCAATAAGAATTTAATGCTATACTTTAAAAACTAAATGGTTCAGCGATTTTGACTTTTGTTTACGGGTTCTTTGAATTGAGTTGTTCCAAACTTCGCGCTTCGCATAAAATACCTTACAGTCTAGTCTAGGTCTCTATGCGTTGTTTTAATAAAATGTTTTTAGTATTAAACATCAAAATTTTGTTTTTTATTAGTTAACTAGCTGTTCCCCGCGGTGTCACCCGCTGCTCAGCCCTTAAGGGTCATAGCGTGATGTTATATAGCCTATAGCCTTCCTCGATAAATGGACTATCCAACACAAAAAGAATTTTTCAATTCGAACCAGTAGTTCATGAGATTAGCGCGTTCAAGCAAACAAACAAACAAACTCTTCAGCTTTATAATATTAGTATAGATTAAACTTAGCAATAGTTTAACTAAGCTGTTAGTAGTTTAACTAAGCTGTTAGTAGTAGTTAATAAATAAATACTTTATTTAGTTTTACCTACCTAATTTCATATTTGTGTCTATTTTTTATGGCGCAGTGTGTTATTGCACTTCATGTCATTTTTACCATCTTTTGTACCACATTTACGGCAAATAAATAATTTTGACTTTGAATTCGACTAAAATAGATATTTCGAAATATCTATCAGTATGTAAGGAGCTTGTGGCTAAATAATCACAGCTGCTCGGGTCGAACTTCAGCTACAAAAGTTGCGTTAAGCTGCGTTTGCCTAGGTTGGTTCGTGGATGGGTGACAACTCATTACAGACCGAGATTCCTCGGTGCCTCGGAAAGCACGTTAAGCCGTTGGTCCCGGCTGTCATATGTAGATCTTTGACAGACAGGGACGGTTACCGTTACCACAAAAATACCGGTAAAATTACCAAAACCTTAACGTTATGCTACGTTAACTAGTAACGTTAAAAATACCGTTAAATCATAGGATTTACCGGTATTTAAATAGCGTTACCAGTAGCGTTACTTCGCTAAAAACTAATCATTTCTGGTGCGACGTTGCCAAACCGAACGTGCGCCACGAGTTCTTTCGTTCGGATCTTCTAATCGGAGCGGCAACAGCTAGCATTTTACGTCGATCGGACAGATACCTACGAAAACGCGACGGCTCGCGCCTTTTTCATTTTATAAGACGTCTGGTCACACAAACATGGCGAACACCAAATACATCTATTTGTTTTGTTGTTCTAATTATTAGTTGTTTGTGTAAAAAATATCATTATAGACCGAAAGAAGTGCAACAAAGTATATCAGTATAACTATAACTTTTTAAAGAATATTAAATCTACTTACCTTCCTACTTTAGCCATGGTAGTGAATCATACGAAAAGTAGTATAGTCTATGAAAAAAAGACCTAGAAAAAATTGACCACAATCCTTCGCCTAATCAAGCCTTCGGGACCCGGTGGGATGAGGGAGTAGTAGTGTAGGGAACACCATGGGACACCTCAATGGCATTGACCTTGAGATCAAGGTCAAAATTCCTGCGGTTCTCAGGAACAGTAACAGGTCATTTATATTCATGGTTAGTGACCTTGTGGTCAAAATCAAGTGACCGTAGGGTCAAGGACAAGTGACTTTGAGGTCAAGATCAAGTGATCCTGGAGGTCTTGAAACCTTAGAGTTCAAGGTCGAGTGACCTGTCTTTGAAATTCCAGTGCCTTGACACTCCCGACCGACTTCGAGCGCAAAAACAGTGTTTCTTTTTCTTCTAAATTTGCTTATATCTCGAAAACGGTGTGTCCTATCGCAAAAATAATGAAAAATTTGCCCCCCTTAATAACCCCCTGGCGCGTAATTCTCGACATGTAGGTAATAATTAATTACGAAAAATTTAAATTTTATTATCCATACAAAAATAATATTTAATCTGGCTTATCAATTGTAGGCCTTTATTAAAGGATTCCTTCGACATCGTTTTTACGACAAACGGTTGGTCAGCCAAAAAACACCAAGACGCTTTTATCCTTATATTTAGGTGGTATATACGATAGAATCGAGAAAATGAACGATTTGCTAAAATAACAGTTTTTTGGCTAAAATTTTCTGAGTCTTTTTTTCTCAGTGTCCCGTTACATACACTCCAACCGAATGTTCCACTATGGAACTGTGAAGAAGGTACCAGAAAGTTGTAGAACTTTCTCGAAGGATGGTTCAGTATATAAATAGCTGTCGTGTTTGCGGGAGGAGTCAGCCGCCCGATACAAACCATCACGTATGACTCGCCAACCACGGTATACTCTAATCACCGCTGACGATCCCATCACCCTCCATCAGGAATGCAGTAGGGAAACCTGTAATTTACGCAAACACAAGCCGGCATCATTCCGACCTCACCGTCGAGGTCCGTCGCGAAGTAAGTGTGTTCAAGTAATCATTGCAGATGCATCGCAGAAACAATACCTATTACACGCCGAAGCTAGTTGTACTAACATCGTAAGATGCTAGACTCCCCACCGACATCGTTAGAAAGAGACAGGCGAATAAATTACCGGTATAAGTATTGTTACTTTTACCGATACTAATATTAGTTACTAGGTAACGTTAACGGACTTACGGGTAACGTTACAAATATCGTTACTTTTTTATCGGTAATATAACGGTAATCGGTAACGTTAAGAAAAAAGTAACGGTAATTCGGTCCCTGTGACAGACGTTACAGGTGGTCGAGGCCCGCAATTCTGACAACTAGTCTTACTAAGGGATATCGTATTACGCACGTAATAGATTATCCTAATTATAGGTATTGTTATTGTTATCATAAGTATTCCTTTTACTGTTAAAACTTGAATAAAAAGTAATGTTTTGCATAACCTAAAACTTATTACAAGTATGTAATACCTAATTTACATTATTCAATAATTCTTTAATTATTTCAGTATGTCTGTAAAAGTAGACTAATTAATATATTAAGGAATAATGTAGTAAAACATAGAAAATATTCCAAACGGATATCCACCTTTTATGTCGTTAATATTTTAGATGACGGTTGACAGAAACGTCAGTTATTTGTTCACGACTATAAAAGGGGGAGCTCCGAGTGTCTGAGACCATTCTTGTTCGAGACATCAACCAGAACGGAGCTCCGGCCTACAGGTAAAAGTTAAGTTATTTTATTGCTGTTGTTACTGTATTATGATTTTTATTTTTTAAATGTTTGTTTTACTATTGTATTATGTTTGATGGCTATTGTTATTATGTTGGATAGAATAATGAACATGGACCATTATTTGCATAAATAGTTCAGTGTTGCTATAATTATAACCGGTATAATACAATATAAAATGTTCACTGTATATTAAAAATGTATTGATTATTAAACTATTGTAAGTTATTTAATGGCTTATTGGCTTGATATCCTTTGCTATTTCCTTTCATTTCTAAAAACACTTAATATAAGAATCAGTTGGTAGTATTTCAGAGCCTTGACTTTCTTATTTTCTAAAACTTATATAATAGGTTTTTCATTTGCTTCTAAGACTTAGTTTTTGTTTTAGCTATTACACGCAGTACTAAGTGGGCTGTGGAGGTCAGATAGGCAGTCGCTCCATGTAAAATACCGGTTAGACTGGAAGCCGACCATAGCGGCTAGCATACTTGGGAAAAGGCTAGGCAGATGATGGTTAAAATTCATATAACTTCATATTTTATCAAAATTTGTTATCTTTCTAAATAACGATAACAAACCTCTTGTTCCAAATCGTTATAAGAAAGGATCGTTACGGATAATTTCCCCAAAGGTTTCTCGTTTCTTCAATTTTGAGCGTAGACACAGTTATAACATACCCTGAGGTGTTTATTACAGCGTATTATGAAGCCAGACACTTATTTCGAAGGCTAAGCATATTACATTGAAATTATTAAACAGTGTTCATTTACAACGAACGAGCTTAATATTTCAAAAGGAAAATGAGTTAATTTACCATTGTTAGTCGAAAATTCTCATGTGTAATGAAACAGCGGAGTAAATATATGGAAAAGTGTCTTGAATTAATTTAATTATTCGTTTGATTGGCCTTACGTTGTTACGTGTTCATTCCAATTTAAATTGAAGCGGTCTTCGTTCAGTCAATTTTCTTCTCAACGGCAAGTGTCCTTGCGATAGTCAAATGACTCGTTTCCTGGTCTAATATGTGCACACTGTGATTTGTGACTCCATTTGACAAACACTCATTTCGTGGTCTAACACCGAATCGTACAGACGCTCGAAGATCATTTAAAAAGTTGTGTGAACATTTTGAAAAAATTGATCACTCCGGCTCATTGCTCCCGGTAGATGCTGATCTATTACAGCAGAATACCAGGTAAGTGCGTGTAATCTCTTTTAGCTCTAGTTAGTGTGATCATTGATTTTCAATGTTGGATAGTCAACCCCACCTGATACTGATACTGATACTGCTAGCCTGCCTCATCCCACTGCTGGGCAAAGGCCTCTCCCCATGACTTCCAGTTGCTACGATCCAGGGCTAATGTGGGCCATTGGTCGTTTGTTTTGTCAACCCCACCTGTTCAAGAGATATTCCCCAATCGTACCTATTTCGGCGGTTGCGTCATTCGTAATTTCACTGTACAGTTGCAGCACATCAAGCTACCCGTAACTGTCAATTTTTACCCAATCAACCTTGAACCTTTGGCGATAAAGTTGAAGATTTATTAAAGAAATTTGACAGATTTTAGTAGCTTACTGTGCTCGCAACAATAAGGCTTATTATTATCCGTCTCAAAACAAATACCAGTAGCTGTTGCGTTGTGCCAATGTACGGTATGTGTCGAATACACCTACTCGCTCCACAGTATAGACCTACCAACATGATGGATGACCGACCTCATATCCAGGCTTACCCGAGCCGTGGTACTGCACTGCATATTGTTCTTAATTACCGTGTAAACACCATCTGTGTACCATTCAATCAAGTAATAAATTGTAGGCGCAGCCATGTACGCTATACGGTATATAGTTCCACTTGACATCGAAATCAATGAAGGCTGGATTCATTCTGTTTAACGAATGCGACCCAATTTGTGAAGTCTCGTTATAAAAATAAAAATCATAAAATATAGTAGTCTTTTTTATTAATATTTATGTAGTAACGTCAGAAGTAATTGGATTATTGTAGATTAAAAAAAATTGGCTACTGCGAGCTGGTTTTACTTTACTTACTCCAATAAAACCACTTGGATAACTGTAATAGGTATTTAATTCTAAATATAAGCGGGTACCAACTGATAACTTTCTGTTTCTTTTTTGTTTTGAATTTTTACTCGAGAAATTGTGAAAAGCAGGTAATTCCTGTCTACAAATTGACGAGGAAACTGTGTATTTTGTAGCGATTGTTCTCTGCATAGGTACAGGTGACCACTTAGTTACTTGTTTTGTCTACATCAAAGTGAGTTTAGTCGGAAACACCATGTAGTTTGTATGGAAGGTTGTAGGTGGTGGGGTTCCGACTCATCATATTGAGACCTTCCTCAAGGAAGAGTTTTGGCCGAAGGGCGTCATGTATCGGCGTTTCCGCGGAAGACTACGCGACACCACGCAGCGCAACACGACGCCGTCACTTCGTGTTCAATAGTCTATATAAATATGGTTTTATTGTATTAGTTCATTATATTATAAGATTATTTTGTGTATTTTTATCTATGGGCCCCAGTTGTCTGACAATAAAATGATTGATTGATTGACAACTTTCTGAAATCCTCTGAAAAAGTACCTACATAATTATATCGGGAAGACATTTCTTTTTTTTGTATTGGGCGTAGTTCTGCTATAATGTGCTAACCCACAAACCCTTTTCGAAATCAGTTAAATAGGTCAAACCAATCAAACATAAGTTGTCGTATAAATTCAAAACGAATTTAAAATAAATCAGCAACAACTAAATTGTAACAATAACTTCGAAAAATGTGGAAAATTTTGGCAGAACTAAGCTCAATTTACATAAGTGCCACGTTATAAAAAAATGAAAAATACATATGTATTTTGTCCGTGTGGATCTGGAATTTGGTAATTGAAAAATAAACATGTTATAGGTATTAAAATGTGTAGGTAAGTTTTATAGCACTTGAAACATGATTTCGTAAGTTTTATTACTACTTTAATAATTGTTAGGTATAATGAAATTAACAACTAATTAAGTGTTTCTGTTCTAGACAATCTTCACCGTGTTCACTTGCCCTCCCCTGCTCCATGTTATCAAAACAGTCTTCATCGAATTAACCAAAACAAACAAAATTGTCTAAACGGCGTGTCCATTCTCCAACATTTACCATCCCGCTCCACCGCGACACTTCAAACTTTACCTACAATAAAATTCACAATTAAGTTAAGTAATTCAATTCGCCACAAAGACAAATTGGATTAAGTTTGATAACGAGTGAAATTCGTCTACAGGACCAATTCCCAAATAATATCCACTTAAAATTTCCAATTCGACGTTGTCTTAATAAGATGGTTACAAGTTTTCAACCTTGATTGACGAAGTAAACTAACTGGAGGGGGGAAACTAGAAAATTAACTTTGATAAGTAACACCCTGTATGTGCTGGAGGCAGTTTCATTAGTTTCACACCAGTCACCTCACCATGTATTATGTTCCTCCATTGTGGAAGTATTTGTTAAAGCCCTTAAAGTACGTCAGAAACAATTAGTACTGCACTGTTAGCAGAAGCAGGTACTAGCTTTAATTATGAAATAAAACTGATGAGAACTTTAAAATCATAATTTATTTGATTATATTTTGTGAATGTGTCAACCGTAGTGGCAATATTTCACAATTAACTGCAAATTTTATGTAAACAAGCGAAATACCGCAGTAAAAAATATTTTAACTACCGGGTATCCAAAACACAGCTACGGTTGTGACGTATTTTTAGCTTACCTGTATGACATACAATACAGGCAATCAACGTATTTGAGCATACAATACAATTAATTTTCAACAAGCTCACGCCCATTCCATGGCTCGTTTGTTCTAGGTATTCATCCGGCTGATACAAATGTCCAAAAAGGTAACAAACATGAAAATATTTATGACACAACATTTTGTTGTCATGCGTGCCCGTCCATCACTAGCTACAACAAATGGTTTCACTTAGCACAACCCTAGAAATGGCGGGAAGTTTAAATTTGACGTGACTCTATTGTGAACATTAACTAAACCATGGTGTTTTATGTTTGGGCTATAAAGCTTATAGTTTGAAAGGTAGTCTTTAGTGAAAACATAGTGTTGGGGACTAGGTCCTTGAGCTTTGAGTTAACATTGCTGCCATGAAAACCATCCTCATTTTCATGGCCAAAACTTGCAAACTACATCAAAATAAACAGTTTGTTACCATACCAGTCCAGCCCTCAAACTACAGTTTAACGACTTGTGAAAAACATAATTAATTCACTTTATACAGTAAGTAAACATCTCAATTGCGAACAAAACAAGTCGTAAGTATCAAAGTTTAACTATCAAAATTAATTGGAGTATGAACCATACCATCCGCAGTAACAGAGCTCGACTAACTCAAACATAAGATAACTAATCAGAAGATCTTTTGACCCGTGAATCAAACTTATTCGTCGGAGAAATAACACATTGTACGACATGGATACGTAGATAGCGCGACAAGAATCTAAAGCGATGTTAGATAAAGATTAAGTCATCCGGTATGTGACCAAGGCGTCATCAGTTGCCGTGAAAATGTGCCACGTTATCGTGTGCCGGCTCATTATGTTGATAAGGTATTGGTACATTGTCGTCGCAGGCCGCTGATACACGACATTCTCCGCGCTCGACGACGTAAAACACGAAATCGATCGCACAACACCGCCACGCTGACGAACTAAAGACAACCTTAAGTGCATATATCCATTCCGATACCGTTCGTAATGGAAGCTTTCATCGTTCAACCAGCGGAGATAAATGTACCGTGCTTGTGCAATTTGCTTTTGAAGTTTGCCTCGTGTGTGCGAACACGGTAATGCACTAAAGCACTCGTCTCGCCAATAATTTAACCATTTAAATTGAGTCTATCAATCGAGCACTAAAATATCCTACGTGATGCACACTTTCAGCTGGCTTGTTACATATTCATACGTACATCTGTATGCACCGCCAGTCAAGTTCTATTTCCACACTATGTAAGGCTTCTGTCGGAGTACTGGCAAATCGCTAAAATAAGTGAACTAAGAAGCAACTTCATAACACAGAACTCGGAAACTTTTTATTTATTCACGTATTTTGTCTTACACTTTCGGATTTTTTTTTTTCAAGTTAGACCAAGTTTGTAATGGAATTAATTTAATAATAGCTACAAGTTATATTCACTTGTTACTTAGAATTTCCGGCCAGCCGCATTTGTTAGGTACTTTAGTACTTACTATGTAAGTAGTAGCTAACAGTATGTAGTAGATACTAATAAACTTTGAACAACAATTTACCGCCTGACGTTGGAGAAATAGTGCTGCTACAAGGATTAGTTTGTTTTACGACAACTCGACTTACATGTGGCAAGACCATAGACAATATTTCATTTTCATAACAGTACGTAGACGCTGATAAAAGTTTTCCATAACATCTCTTCAAGTAATTCCTCAGCGTTTCGCAGTGTCGATATACTAGTAATGTTCAACGTTAGCTCATCAAAGAAAAGAAAAAGAGGAAAAGAAGAAGAGGAAGCCCTGTTCCCGTAACCAGTGCGGTATCGCACCGAGTGGACCCAACATGCTGCTGCGTCCTTCTGTGCCCACGAAGGAGCTATACGTTTTGCGTCTGCATCATCTGGTTGAGGAAGTCGTGGAGTATTTAAGAGTGAAGACCAACTGGACTCTGAGGGTCGAAAGGTTGGCTGCGGGACTGTTCGAAAGAGATACCGCGGCCCTGGAACACAAAGGGCAAAGAAGGAACATGGATGGGTTTTAGTCAGTACAAGTCTGACACTCCCTTCCGCTCCGCCCAGAGCGGCGGGGGTCATTTGATGATTTCCCATCCTAAAAAAAAAAAAGAGGAAAACCTTTCGAAGGTTGGAATCGCGCCACAACATCAGCTTCAAGTCGTTCGTGGTTCGAGCTCCAACTCATCATCTGCAGACCTTCTTGAAAGAGGACTTTTGGCCGAAAGGTGTCGTATACCGACGATTCCGAGGACGGTTACGCGACACCACGCAGCAGAACACGACGATGTCAACGATTCGTGTTTAGTTTTAGTTAAATAAGGTTTTTTATATGTATTAGTTTATTAGATTATTTTGTGTATTTTGATCTATGGGCCTCAGTTGCCTGACAATAAAATGAGTGATTTATTGTTTGATTAGCTGCCCTTTTCCACTTATCCATGATTCTGGTTGAACGGTTAATGTCTATCTGAGGCTAGTTTAACAAATAGTGACTCAATTACATTTCACATAATTTATACAAACAAGTACTAAAACTACATTTAAAACAACTGAGGCTACTTTATCACCTGAACACTATTGCTAAGTGAACAACATACAGCTCCCCTTAAACGGTCACCACGCCACCACTAGACACATCCTTATTCCGGTAAAGTGGTGAAAACGATTATTAGATGCCACTTTATTCGCCGAGATCATAGTGGAGGTGCAATCGCGTTGCGACTCGGGGCCGGGAAATAAATTTCAAATCATGTTAGTGCCCTGTGACACGGTCGGTGTTAGTTAATCGGAAAATATTTCTGTATCGCCCTTGGGTGCGAAACGGGCCGGCTCATGCGATTTTCTCTGCGCTTCTCCGGACGTAGTGTAGCGAATTTTAAAATTTTATTCGGTATTCTTTATCGATTACTTGGAAGAAATATGTATTGGAAGAACGTGTAAGATGGACTAGCCTGTTCTGTTGGAAGTCTACGAAGTAAGTAGTAGAAAATGTCTATGTATAAATGTGAAGTTTACCTTTTTATTTTTTTACATCATCTGCCTAGCCTTTTCCCAACTATGTTGCGGTCGGCTTCCAGTCTAACCGGATGCAGCGGAATACCAGTATTTTACATGGAGCGACTGCCTATCTGAACTCCGCAACCCAATTAGGACTAGGTAATACGATACCCCTTGGTTAGAGTGGTTGCCAGACTTTCGGGCAACTGACTTCCTGAAACGACTGTCAAAGATCTACAAATGATAGTTGAGACCAAAGGCTTAACGTGCTTTCCGAGGCACGGAGGAAACTCGTTACGTAATGCGTGGTCACCCATCCACGGACCTGTGGACTGTTACTATTTAGTCACCAGCTCCTACTCCTTTTGATTTCTTTACATTGATTTAAATAATTACAAAATCAAAAACTTTAAGTGAACAAATAGAAATTGCAGGGCATTTATAAATCAAGTTTTCAATTGCATAATACATCAGGAAACCTTCACGGACAACTATCCTATATCTGGGTCAGCAGTCACACTCTGAAGAAACTTTCATACCAAACTCGAGACAACTTTCAAAACTAGGAATTATAGATGAAGAGTCGGAAGACCTACTTTGTCGTTTGACTTATTCAGTTTTGCAGCGGCCAGCGGTCCATAGTACTTGTTTATATGTATCAATCATCGTCGCAAATTAGCAATTATGTAGGGAAACTGATTACATTTGACACGTACAAATTAACCTAGATTCAAGCATTTATGAACTGGGGCACCAGTATGACCTAGCTCTTTAATGGTACCTATATGAAGTGTCTGAAATAAAATAAACATATTCATTTCACACAACTTTAAAGCTGCTTACTATTCCTGAAACTTGAAATTGAATTTCTCATCTAGGTACATACGTAAAGGGTAAAATTGAGTTTAATATTTTGCTTAATTTTCGTTCTAGATGTTATGTTAGTGTAAATTGGAGCTGGCTATGTATCTCTCTAAGGACTTATTCTGCGATATTATATTCTCGCAATATTTTATCTCCATTGAAGTGACCTTTAATACATCCATCACGTGGGGAAGGTCGATAGCTAAAAACAAGCCTCCAAAGTGAAGGTTAGAACGGCCGCTAGGGAATAGATAGCGCGGTTTTCAACACGCATGGCAAAAAAATGGTGATCTACATAGTGTTGTCCATCTTAGAAATAGCAGGCATTACCCCAGGAAGCTATAACAACAAATGCCGGAACTGTAAAGCGCATGCAAATAACTTAGAGCTATGAATACCACAAGCCAATTAAATGCATTAGATAGGCACATAACTAGCGCTAAAGTTGCCAAGTGTAGAGGACACTTGGCAACTAACGATTCACACATGCATAAACATACGCCGCATGCATTAGCGACACGACGCGAATGAATGCTTTGAATGCCATCGAAATACCTCGATATTTGCGCGGGACTCCTTCACTCTCACCCCAAGGCGGGTAGATTACGTTCGTGTGATGCACACCATGCCCTGATGCAGTTCGCGACTTACACAAAACATCCGATAGCGCGCACAGAAGACTGTAATTTACCTCAAGTGGGGCACTCGCAGTGCCAGCCTGCTCCCCGTGTCCCCCGTGCCCGGCGCGACGGCAATCAGCCCCCGAGTGTGTGCCCCATCGCTCCCCCAAGTCTGCCTCAAAAATAACATTAGAACCCATAAACACTTCGACAGCTATGATAGACTTAGGTATATGCGACAAGTTTGGCGAGACGCGTCGCAAGATAACCTTGTTGCGATATATTTGTACGAATAGGCAAGCCGTCAGTCAGTAAACGAAGTAAGAACTGCTTTATTTAAATTCAATATCTAAGTAATCCAATTTTTATTATCGAAAGGAAAAATTAGGAAAAGGGGAATTTTCCTCGATAAGAATGGAAAATTTCTAATCAGCTTACGAAACAAAAATGCCCGAAGCTCGTCTACTTACAAATTCCAATCGAGTGCCTACTAAGATCGTTGGCCGCTTAGGATCTGAGGATTAAATAACAATCCAATATTATTATCTGAAACAGATCGTCTTTGTAAGTAATAATAACAATGAAATACACATTAGATACACGCTATTTCCACTGAAAATATAAATGACTACATTTCACCCCAAGAGCGGAACAATGATGGCATAAAAAAGAAATCAAAGAATCAGAGAGAAGAAAAAGTGGATTTTCTCGCAAAACAAGCTGAATCGCCGGAAGCGACAGGCACTACTGATTCCGATTTAGAAAACAATATAAAGCTGACGATGGTTTTCCGTCCAATATTTTTCCGATAATGATGTTTATATAACTTTACAGACGCGATGACTCAGTTACAGACCGTGCACACCGGCTTGTCACAATGAGAGATAGTTTCATGTGGAACATTATCCAATTGACAGATCAATAAGATGGCTAATTATATAACAGTTAGCAACGATTAAGGCAGCTATTAAAAGCGCTTTTTACGTTTTTAACAAAATAGCTAGTCGTGAGTAAGAAACATTTTCTTACACGTACAGAGGAGGGCATTAAAGCGGAGTGTCTAATTAAATTTGTTAGGTGTCAACATAAAGTTTCGTTTCGTCTGCCAGCGTCCGCTGACTTACATTTGAATCGCGCTGTTGTGAAGGCGGCTCACGTCTCGCACTGAATCAATTTCGCGTCAGGCTGAACTCCCCGCCCGACAGTATGTCGACTACTTCACTTAATGTCGCCGTATTCGATGCTCGGAATATGTACAGAAATATATCAAGTAACGTGGTTACAAGTTTACGTGATCGGTTGTACTTTTGACAGGAATAATCTTAGCGCTTTTTAGGTACCTAGGTGCGAGTGATTGTTAAATTTAACACAGGTAGACCTTCATCATCATCATCTGCCTAGCCTTTTCTCAACTTTGTTGTGGTCGGCTTCCAGTCTAACCGGATGCAGCTGAATACCAGTATTTTACATGGACCGACTGCCTATCTGACCTCCACAACCCAGTTAGCACTGGGTAATACGATACCCCTTGGTAAGACTGGTTGTCAGACTTTTTGGGCCACTGACTACCCGTAACGACTGTCAAAGATCTACAGATGACAGCCGGGACCAACGGCTTAACGTGCTTTCCGAGGCACAGAGGAAACTCGATATGTAATGGGTGGTCACCCATCCACAGACCAACCTCACGGCTTAAGCTAGAGTTCGACCCGAGCGGTTGTTACAGGTAGACCTTATACTACTCAATAAATTCTTGAGAAAAAGTTGCTTAATGAGTTTATTGAATCACTGAATTACGTCGATAATAATTATTAACCTTGCTATTAATAATATATCAGGCACCTGCTGTTTATTATTTAACTATGCAAGTGATCACAACTTTAAATAATTATTGCAAAACCTGAAAATATAAAATAATTTAATTAAGTTATCATTAACGCGAGTTGCACTGAAGGCAGCCGGGATGCACTCGCCACTATAACGGGGCAATAAATTCCAAATAGTGCTACTATCTCGGGTAATGTAAACGTTCTTTAGTTAATCGGAAAATATTTGGTAGCTATACCTGTCACGAGCTGAGAATGGCTTCTTCTAGAAGCGACATAAAGAGAAAATAATAGTCTTCATTGATAACTACGAGATTTTGGTAAATTCTGTGTTCAGTAGGAAAGACTTTTACATTATTTCTAGATCTACGTATGATTACGGAAAACAAATTGATAAAGAAGTTAGCCAATTTTTTTTTAATGCATAGTAATAATTTATTTGTTTCACAAAAAGTACTTAATCTAGTTTAAAAATAAATGCTATGAACAGTATACAAAAGTTTTAGCATTAATTAGTCATAAGCTACTAATTTAAGAATAAATGCGAATTTATTTACTACTATAAAAAAATAAACTTCTAGTTTAGTCGAGTTATTTTCCCTTCAGCGGAAAACTCCAAGCGCAACACTAAATACGTCAGCAAAATCCTTAAGTATTGTTTTATTAGGTCTCATAAAGTTAGCCGTAATCCGAACAAAACTGGCTTGGGTAAGAGTGTACAATCTGCATATTTACGCGGCGCTTTAAAATGTTGAGGGCCCCAGAAATGATGGGCCCCAAGAATGGTCTTGGTCGTGACCCTCGAAGAATCATTTTAGTCGTCAATCAACTCAGCCTATATCAGTCCAGTGCTGGACACAAGCCTCTCCCAATCTTCCGCATGCAGTCTGACCTAAGCACATTTTCAAAGTCAACAATAAAATCAAAAAACCTCTTGATTGTGAGACCCGAAAATATTTTTGTTTGTGAAAGTAAATAGATACTTCCTCAAAACGGTACGATTCATCTTGATGTGGCCGCTTCCCTGAACATTTACCTGAGCAACATGAGAACGTATAGCCTTGTAGTGCACTAGTTTATACTGAAGTCTGCATTTGTGGGCCCCAGTGGGACTGTGAACGTTTTCAACCTCTGTTCTGAAAGCTTTGTCTTTATCTTTTGAAAATAGTGATGTTGTATCAGTACGTTGTGTTTTATTTTATACTTTACGTTTTACTCATTATACCAACGATTGTCTTTTGTCTGTAATTTTTATTTTCTTGACTTACTGGTAAGTTTTGATGCTTTTCAGTGTTTTTTTTTTTTGACAAAATAACTAATGGCTGCAGCCCACAGAACTGGCATCATCATCAAGAACGGCAGCTGGAAGGTCAACTAGTGCAGGTCGCAGTCTAAGGTACGTACGCTGCACATATATTTGCTGCTGTCTGCACAGAACTATTGTGAACTTCATTTTAACGTATTTCGTAAGACCCTTAACGGTCTCCCCAGGGTAGGAAGCCTTCAGACCCATTTCAGCTGATGCGCATGCTACATTTTTTTGGTGGGATGAGCTGCAGCCCATAAAACTGGCATAGCTATGGTTAAACATATCTCAGCTTGTTATTCGTTGGTAATTTTTTATAACATTCAGTTTATAACAAATAAAGTTTACTTCGAAACATGTTTATGAACCATATCAAAAAGTTTAAACCACCTAATATTTCTCTTATTTCCCTTCATAAAAAACTCACGCAGTCCCTCCAACCCTCTGCAGCTATCACTCAAAGTGAGGTACATATATTAAAACTATATAGTTGAGTTGTTATCGTAGTGCAGCACAATAAAGCTTCCCCTAGGAAATTCATAAGTATTGCACACGCGAACAAAGAGCACATGCGTGCTTACTTCTAAACAATGCACGTCATCGCAGGCAGCTCAAGTGTTAGCGCCGATAATATGGCGCTGAAAGACGATCTGCTCGGTTTCTATAAGGCAACTAGCTGTTGCCCACGACTTCATTCGCAAAATTGACCAAGTTTCATACAAACTTTCAACCCTCGTTTTAACCCCTTAAGGGATGAATTTCCAAAAATCCCTTCTTGGTGCACACTTACGTCATTTAAGGAACGTTGGTGCAAAATTTCATGCTTCTAGACCTAGCGGTTTCAGCTGTGCGTTGATCGATCAGTCGGTGAATCAGTCAGGCAGTCAGTTTCTTACTTTTTATATATAGATTTATTAAAGACAACGCTGACATCATTAAATGACTTATTGATACTTAGTTCAGTTACATACCAAACATTTCTTAAAAAATATAAGTGTCTATTTATTCTTCTGCCACCTATCTTAAACCTGTCTTTTTTTGAAGTTTGACGTCTCCTTGATGTCATTTTTACTTGCAAACCACCCATATCATAAGTCTGGATTTGTTGATTTAGTACATATCTAGTCTAGGCACCTATCCTAAAATGGAAAAAATTCTCCCGTATGAAATATGGAACAACTCAGATTATTTTTCTAAATCAAACGCGTCCATGATACTGCTTCATGATTCTGATTCGACAAGTATGTGAAACAAAAAAAAAATGCCTTCATCAGTGAAAAACATATTAAAACACCTCGTCAGAACGAGAAGATTGACTAATTGCAGTTACGTAGCTCCATTTTAGCGTTGCCCGGGAGTCAAACACAGGCCATGATGGGGAGGCGGGCCCCTGACGCGATGCCGCGCTCAGAGTAGCCCACTTAAGCAAAATTAGCTTCTTCTGTAAGCGTAAAGAACACTATCGGATGTTTTGTGCTAGCTCTGATACGCCCCCGTTTGACGTCCTTACATGAAAGGAAAGGGTGCAGACGAGTTGGTGTCCCAATACACCTCGTTAATATCAGCCGGTACATTAACGAGGGCTGGAGCACATATGTATACGTACACATATTCATATGTACACGTATGTATACCTGCACTCATTGATAGGGTTAAACAGGGTACGTTCGTGTTCTCCTTCTGTACGTGTATTGCAGTCAACATCACATTTGAAATAAGGGGTTAAAACGTATAAATGTCAGTGTAAAGTTCGTGCATTTTTACCTTTTCGCTGCAAAATAAAAGTAGCAAGAAAACCATCAAAACTGCTTAGCGTCGGAAACTAGGAATATGATGTTAAAAGTTTTAAGTGAATTCACTCAGAGCTATAGCTCGCAGGCACACTGAAAAAAAGTCCTCAGACTGCTTGAAAACAGAAGGAAATTTGTTTTTAAATTGCGAAATCAACATCTTATGAACACTAATGTAATGTATGTACACTCATGTTATGTAACTAATGTAATAGACGAGCTCGTGGCTAAATGATAACAGCCGCTCGGGTCGATCTTTTGATTAAGCCGTGCTTGCCTAGGTTGTTCTGTGGATGGGTGACCGCCCATTACATACAGTTTCCGAGGAAAGCACGTTTAGCTGTTGGTCCCGGCTGTCATTTGTAGATCTTTGATAGTCGTTAGGAAGTCAGTGGCCCAAATAGTCTGACAACTAGTCTTACCAAGGGGTATCGTATTACTCAGTAGTAACTGGGTTGTGGAGATCAGATAGGCAGTCGCTCCATGGCGCATCCGGTTAGACTGGAAGTCGTCCCCAATATAGTTGAGAAAAGCTATAATCTAATCACTAACGTAAGTAGTAGACAGAGGCAACTAACCGAGATTAATATTTTTAACTGTTTCTTAATTTATTTGGTACAACGACAGCAGTACCAATATGCTAAGAATTTAATAGAAAACAATAAAAATAAAATCAAAAGTATGTTGTGTTTTTTGATCATAGTTAAAGTCAGGACTATCGATTAAACACGTTACCAACCTATTTGATATGAAGAGTCCTCGAATATAGAAATCAGATTCCTATTCGAAATCAGGGAGAAGACCTAGATTAGGTACCAGTGGCGAAGGTTCTCCAGAACTCGATTACTACCGGCTTCTCTTTCAAAAATGGCACAGTCAGTATTTAATATACAAATAATATAATCACATTAAAGATATGTACTCCAGCTTACCTCTTACAAAAATTGACTCTTCGCTACTGTTAGGTACCTATTAACATCTACGCAAGGTCTTAATAGAGATTAGTTAATTTATTTATCAGTTTCAGTTTTAAATAAACTAGATATTTACGTAACTTAAGTTCTGGTCAGTCTAAACTCTAGTCTACATTAACCCAAGTCCGGTAAGTAAGCCTTTAGATAGAACCTTAGCTAAATAACACTGGCGGGTTGAACGCGGTGAGCGTCTGCCCACAAATGGCTAACTAGCCGGGCGACTTACTTACCCTGACCCATTATGCAATGCATTTGTGCTCAATTTTATAAACTTTTTAAGCACTTAATTTGTTAAATGTAAGGTGCGCTTTGTAAAACATTTAGTTAAAAGCAAGAAGTAAGTTGGTGGAGTGAAGTCTGAAAAGATTTTATGATATTCAATGCGTACTACATATGTATTTATACAGAAGGATTTCCATGTAATAGGAAAAGTTTTGCAAAAGAGCTTAGTAAAGGAAACATAGAGGATTATTTAGTACCTAACAAGTTCAAGACAGAGAAACGATATTTTGGGATAAAGCGGCATAAATGTATAGCGTTATTTAAACATCTTCAGTACCAAATGTGTAAACTGTCAGAAAACTTGAACAAAAACATTCAGTTTACTTTTAAACTTTGTAAAGCGGATCACGGCATTGTTTGTTGGTGTTAGAACTCCGGCAAATCCACATTTATGGCAAGCGCCTGCGATTCAATTACAGGCAAAGTGCGGCAGCGGTGCGTATTGCATCGTAAACTGTCGGCCGTGAGGCGTTATGACGGCGCGCTGAGAAATAAAAGCTACGAGTCTAGTACTACCTGTGACCTCAATAACACGAGTTTGAATAAATTTTATAATTTCTAGGCTAGCGATAACCGTTTCATATCAGTTAGATTTTATTGCTGGTTTTACCGCAGGAGCTCTGAGGTTATGCAAAGAAAAATTTTACTCGGTGCAAGATAAGCGTGTAAAAATAAAGTGAATATAGACCTTTCTAAATTTTAATTAGTACGTACCCTGAATTACCTCTCACAAAAATAGATATGATTTTAGATCTATCTCTAATCTTTTAATTACATCCATTTAAAACTGACGTATTTCCGTTTGCCATTAAATTACAATCGTCCGTAATTCTGTCCGCTATATAAAGAGCACTAACTCCTTTACATATTTCATAAAAAACTATAACAAAACCACTCAAGACTTCAGCGTGGAAATTATACACCTGCATCGTAACTACTTTTATTTAATTTAAAATGTTGCCAGTTACAAGTACCCCACTAGTCGCGTGTCATGCTTTAAATGTTCCCTTTTCACTTTACGAGCTCCATTTTTATACTAACCAATTTTCATAGCCTCTACTACACATGAATATTAGGTTTTTTCTAAAAAGGAATACCAGATTTTATAGCAAAACTCATAAAAAACTTCCACTTCAGCTATAAAAAATATTATTCCAAATTCAAACTACAACTTCTTCATAATAACAATATTTACGAAATTGCGAAAGAGTTTCTGAAACAAAAAGTTTTTTGTAAGGCTTGTAAAATAAACAAGAGCGGAAAAGTTGAGAAACCTTAATTTAGGGAAACTTACGTAGGTCGATAGGTACCTATATATAGGCTTGTACAATTAAAATTGTATTTAAGTACCTATACAGTTACATTTCTTTGAGGTTTTTATTGAGCTGATTAGTATTTTCAGCCATTAGGGTGCCCACAATACCATCAATTCAAACTCAAGTACCCACTTGAACCCTGATTGCGTAAAAAGGGAAAAATATTAAACGTTTATCAAATCGCTAAGTAAATGGCCAACAGAATTACTTGAGTAATACCCGAATAAACGAGCAATACAAGCTAAAAGTCACGTTCTCCGGCCATCCGTGGCTCGTTCCCGGCTCCCGAATGACCTTAACATTGTTTTCCATATCGCCTTCGCGAAAGGTCGGCATCGCAATAAATTATCAATAATCGTTTGGATTTTGTTAAACTTTCAGGATTTCGGCGCAAAGTGAAAATCCCGTTTATATTTTGATCGGTGCACGCTCCCGACGGAACCGTGCCTATAAAGTGCTCCCATTGTTATTTTGTTTTGTAACAAAGTTCCCGCCTTTAGGTCGAGCCGAAACGAAAGTTACAACATTTACTAGACTACCAACAATTCACATAAATTCATAAGCCCCAAAATGAAATTTAATTCCTGCCGCCTTATCGCCGCCTCGTTTGGACTTGAATAACTATAATGGCAGCAACTATTTATACGTTATTCTATCATTACTGATATATTGTACTGAAAAGAGGAATATTACGTTAAAACGATATTTTTATTGCGATCCCGCATATTTGATTTATTAAAATGAGTTTTTTGTAGACATAACTCATACAAATTGATCTATGATAGCTATATTGTAATTCAAAATAGTGATCAATGCAGAAACAAATCGAATCTGCAACAAAATTTAGGAGCAACATTGTGCGCAACCAATGACGTGTAGAACCATTTAATCCTACGACGAATGTCCCCCGCTGGTCAGCGAGTGAAGTTTTAAATCGATTGAATAGTGCTATCTGTGTGTGAAGTAGTAGCAATTCGTCAACGTCCCGATATAATCCCCCCTCAATGAGTCCTAAGCCGGGCTGGAGGGACGTCGCGTCATCCATCACCGCCGAGCACTAGCGAGCTACCCGCAGCGCGAACCGCTAAGTCATCGCACACAAACTATTAAGTTCTTCTAAAAAACTTCAACACTAATAAATTACGGCTCAGTCTGCCTTCTGTTACGGCACAATGACCGGTTTTACAGGCGATTGAGAGAAAAAGGTAGTTTTCAATTTACCTCCCAAGATTAAGTTCTCAAGAAGCTAATAATGAAAGTCATGAAAGTTAAGCATTTACTTCATAACGCTTTTGTGCAGATCATCCTCGTTAAGCCTAATAGATTTTCATGTAGACAATGCAACTTCAGTGCAATAAAACAGGGGCTTTATTAATGACAAGGCTTGAAATAAATGAACAAAGTATGGGGAAAAGTCTAGTCATTGTCAGCTGTTCATCGCTGCTACTTTCTGTTAACTTAAACTGTCAAGTCCATATTGTAGACGATAAAGTTATTGATGAATTTACAAAAACTTTATTGAGTCGAACGATAGGATCACACTATTTTAATGACGAAACTATGGGTACAAAACTCCCCAATCGGATAAGGACTCTCAACATCCTCCTTCCTTGCTCACGTCTCCTTTTTACGCGTACAAAATAAACCTTAAAAATAATAATGTCAAGAAAGTGGTGTGTCTGGTCGTGTAAGTGGCGTGCACATCTGCTACCAAATCAATTTATCGTGGATACGTGATGTTAGCTCACCGAGCCTCCATACTCGAATCTGTGTCAATGAAATACTCCTACATTACTTATTACGATTTTCCCGATACCAATAGTGGTATTTATTGAATACTCTGATCATCTATCAAGTCATATTGGACACTTGAGGAAAGTTTGTTTGTTTCGTCAAATGAGATTACAAGACAAGTTCGCAGAATGTCTGCGTTGAGTTACGATCTGATGGTGTTGACTGTCCCGAAACTCGATCCACTTCCCAACTTTGAAGTGAGAAGTTGGGAACAAATAAGCGAGATTTTTTAATTCACCTCATTAACTACGTCGTAGCGGGTTTAAGTTTTCCTATAACAAGGGGGAAGATCTATGATTATTGAGTAGGTATAAGTGCCGACCTAACGAAAATAAGTACGTTACTACTTTATGAGAGCCGTCTGGTATTTGCTAGGACAAGATTAAAAGGGGAATGAATAACAAAGTAAGCCTCGGGATTCGTTAGGGAGAGGTAACCCTAACTACCACAATATTTAACGTCTAGACGGGATATCAGGGTAAGCGTTAATCCTGAGAATAAAGACAATGAAATCGAGCATACTTAATTTGAAGACACACATATCCATAAACTACGAGAGTGATCTATGGTTGTTTGTTCGGTGGTTAATGGTTGTCAGGGCACGCCCACTCCGCCTACTTAACCTACCTGAAGGTGACTTCAAAATTCTGTGCAACACAAACAAGTACGATCCGAAAGGCAAATAAACACGTGAGCCTTACATCAGAGATAAGAAGGTAGCAAACAAGCTGACGTTCCGGATGCGCTCCGCTCCGTCAGTTTCCGGATCCAGCAAGGGCGGAAATCCACCGCTGGCATTAACGTCGTAAACATAAGAGAACTAAAGAAATGGCTTCGCACACGACATCGCATGTGGGACATCAGATCTTTACTCTCCAACTGTTTTTTTGTTGCCCCAATGATGATGAATTTGTAAATCGTACGGAAAATTGTATCGGCCATCGTTTTCCGCCTATTTGTCGTGAACTGTACTGTGAATGGCTGGCAATTTATTGGTACGTCTGTCTGACTGCACGAAGCTTTTTTGTCATCTATTCAGATGATTTGACGCAAAATACTGTCAGCTTTTACAGCCACAATTTAATTTGTCACTTATTGTGAACTAGATATTTTTCCTTCATCGCATAGACAAGAGAACATCTCGCTTGGCCGTAATCTCGCATAAGATTGGCGTATCTACTGGAACAATAGCTGTCTCGGCAAAGGAATGGCTGAACATAATACTCTTGTTACATGGGCTTTTAGCACGTTATACTGCGCTCTAATATGGCAAGTCAGCGTGGAAATTTCTACTTTCCTTCCAAACGCTAGGAACGCATTCGATTTCATAGTAAGTTTTATACCTGTCGAAATGTGTATTACACAACCCCGATCTCCCATTACCACGGATAAAATTAAGTCACATTACCCGTGAAACGGTTATTTTTTATATTTTCTATTACATACAATCATAGCGGTTTCATAGAGCGTAGAATCCTAAAGCAATATGTTTGGATTATCCACTACTTTTCGCAGAAAGTTGCGAGGGAGGATTAGGAATTTTATCTCTTAGGATAGTATTTACTTGGTTGTGACTGTAAAAAATAGCTTTATGGAGTCTTAGACGACTGCGGATAGTGTTTTCGATCGGGGTCGCAGAGTAGCAGTAACATTGTTGTTTTAACAGCGAAGCAGGGATACCGCAAACCGTTTAATGGCGTTTTATGGCCCATTGCGAACCTCGGCTCTGTTTTATGAGTCGCTTGTCAACTCGCATTTATTGCTTTTCAAATAATCACTCGTCAAACTCATCTCCGATAAAGTTGAAATTAAATGCGATTAATAAAGCGGGCTATAAAAAGTAATTGGGTTGTGGAGGTCAGATAGGCAGTCGTTCCATCTAAAATATTGGTATTCAGCTGCATCCAGTTAGACTGGAAGCCGACCGTAGTTGGGGAAGACTAGGCAGATGATTATGACCAAAAAATTATTGTGTATGTTACAGCAAGAAAACATGGAATAATTATACATTTTAGTAGAGCCTCAGTGAATAATTCTCAATTTACTTTTCAAAGTGATATACAAATACGGTGTGAAAATAAAAAGCCATAAACGGTGACCAAGTCACAGCGAAGTCAAAAAGCTTTCGAAAAATATTGGCTCCTAACAAATTTGGTTTCCTTCAAATATGCGGGTAGAAACAAGATTTGTGATTGATTTCCTGGCGCATACGTTTTCACGGCATTCAGGTGTTGAGAAAATATTGCCCGCGCACAGAGAATAAATAGTTCTTTTATTGAATCATGGTGATTGATGGCAGGGAGTAGCGTCTACACGTTGGCTGCCAACTAAATTGAATATCAATGAATTTACTACCACGCTTTGCAACGAGGTGCTATTTCAGTTTTCATATTTTTAGCTTTTAAACTGTGTAGTTCTCGGCTGACGTTGAACTTAATCTGCTTAATAAAAATTCTGAAATCTCTCACTGACACACGAAACATATGCCACATACTACATAATTAAATACATACACACAGTTAAATGTATGTCTTATTTTGTTATTTTTAGTTTTTTATTTGTTTTCTTTTTATTTTATTTTGTTTTATTGTTTGTCCTGTGCGAGTCAAATAAATAGATTTCCCTTCTTGATCCCATTGGACCTAGGTCCAGCATGAAATTTTGCAGTAGTGGTGGTGGTGTATAAGAAGTATAAGTTGCTAGTTGCTTCACTATTGCTTTGGGTTGTGCCTGTAAAAATAGTTGTAAGCAATGATTAAATAAATAAATATGCTAGCACGTAACAGTATTTTTGAAAATTCTTTCCCAAAAGCGATTAATTAGGGGACGAAGTTTGCATGGCAGAAACTCATTTTTGTCCATCATCTTGTTTCATAATATTTTCCCAACTATAATGGAGCTAAATGAAATATGATTAACCTAAATTATTCGTCTTTCAACAAAACTGATACATTAGTAAGAGGATTGGTTGGTTTAAAATTAATGAACATCATTTTGAGGGATACATTTTCATTACGGAAAGTGGTTTCCTATCTTTTAGTTTAAGGAAATATTCCTAGGAATTCTTGCTGAACGTGGATCATATCCATTTGCATTATTTAACCAAAAATCTTTGACCCATTTCTATGTACCTACCTTCAAAATTAAATGTGAATATACCAGCAATGTGAAAAATTGAAATACTTTCTTAAGCAGTCAATAGTCAGATTCTAAAATCAAAAATAGCAGAATTATTGACATCACGCGAATTTACTTATACTTATGACCCTATCAGGCCAGGTTCACTGTTCACTGCAGCTGTCTACACTACTGTCAATTAGTAATGTTACCATAGCCTCCGACTGCTTCAGAATTAGTTGCTGAATTAGGTCACCTATATATGTATACATAACATCACGCCTGTAATCCCCGAAGGGCTAGGCAGAAATTTCTCATAGTACACCTACATTTCGGCTGTTATGTTCCATGTAATAGGGCGAGCCTATTGCCATCAGCTGGACACAAATCCAGTATCCGTGGCTGGTACTGAGAAATTTGTGATGGAAAAACCCAATAACACTTTGCCCGACTCGGGAATCGAACCCAGGACCTCATACTCAGGAGCACCACACGAGCAAAAAGGCAGTCACGAGTAAGGTCACCTAAACCTACCTATCTTTCTTTCTTTCTTTTATCGTGTGGTTAGAGCCTAACCTGGTGTCAGAGTTTTTATTGGCCTCTGACTTGGTTTTATATGCAGTCAAGAAATATCTCTCAGGCATGCTGGTTTCCTCGCGATGTTTTCCTTCACCGTAGCAAGTGATAATTATACAATACGCAAATGAATCTGAAAAATCAGAGGTGCGTGCCTCGTGTTCGAACTCGAGACCTATGACTTGGCAGTCCGACGGTCACACCACTAGGCTATCAATGCTAAATACCTATATCACATAGCGTAAAGTAGTACCCCTTTTAGGTAGTTGTACTAAAATTATTCTGGGTACATTGTCCTGAATTTTGTGTATTTTTCCTAGTAGATTGGCGAAAAGTGAAGAATACCACTTGTTACGATCATTCTGGTTTTTAGAATAAGCACTTGACCTTTTTTGTAGGACCTTTTGTCCAAAGTAACCCTTTCAACATTTCTGTTTACAATCTATACAGGAAAACTCCAAAATGGAAACAAATAAAATCGTGAAACAATCACAGATACATATATCCAACATTAATTTTAGTATATGCGAAACCTGATACACGTGTCTATTATTTTTATGTAAAGAATCTATGTACAAAATTTCAAAACTGTATCATGAAAAATCACAAAGCTATAAGCTTGTTCTGTTACCTAGTTGTCGGCACTAAAACGCGGTCACCACGCAGCGCGCGCCTCCAGCGTCGTCTTGAGCTCATTGATAATAATAATTTACCTAAATTATTGCGATAGGTACTCAAAGTCGCTCGGTGTAACTTTTTTTAATATTTTTGGGAAAAAATATAACATGGTTTAAAAATTATTGGAATCGTGTCAGTTACTTATTCTGAACAAACTATATTCAGGTTTAGCATATACTAAAAATAACGTTGCATATCATCATTCTCCTGCGTTTATCCCAATTTATTTGGGATTGGCACAGCATGTCTTCTTCTTCCATACTTCTCTATTACTCGTCATCTCAGCAGTCACCTTCTATGCATCTATACGTGCAGTCATATATAATGCAGACAATCCACAACTGCCAGAAAGTGTAAGTGCAACAGAGAGCTCGCACTCGACTCCCAGCAGAACTACTTTTAATTAAATTGAGCTCTCTTACCTGCACTTGGAAACACTTTTAAGTGATTTCGGGATAAACTTGGCCAACAAACTGAAACAATACTTAGCCACTTACAATTGAAATAATATTCTTGTTACTTTGCATTTTAATAAAAACTTACATTAGGTATAACAGTTTGCAAAGTGCACCTGCTTATGTAAAGTCAGTTTGTACATTATTCAAGGAAAACCGGAATGGTTTTTCTTAAAAAATGCGAGAGGGTTCATGTTATGATGAAATCTATTTGTTTTGTATTGTATGAAGCAATAACAGCAGCTGTTCTAAGAAATCAGTTAGTTGTATTGAAAATACTATCTATCAAAGCGTTCTGGTGTCTTGGGTTTTCTGGAAACCAGACTTTGCTGTAGAAAAGCTCCTTTCCATTTTCACGTTACCGTGAAGAAAATATAAATTGAAGAGATATTTCGTCGTTGAAATGCTAACACCGCATAAGTCAATTTTTGGCGGTTTTGACTTTGAAAAGTTACTATTTTTGACTTACGTGTTGTTAGAACTTCAACGACGATTTATTAGGTATTAATTTTCCAAACTAACCCAACCAATACAAATACAAACGATCCATTTAATAAAAAAATAACAGAACCTCCTACAAAAATGAGAGAACTGTTGCGAGTGGCTAACAAGTACTTGATAAGTTATAACACAAGTTCCACTAGTGCTTATAGTTCTAATAAAATCCTATATAACGGAGCAAAAACCGTGGAGGCGGCGTAAAAACTGTAACACAATGTCGTCAAGCCACCGTGACCGCAAAAACTTTAATGGTTTCTTTTATCGGCCATTTGTGAAGCGGTAATGGTCACCTCCTTTTGTTCCTAGCAGCTGTAATCTTTTAAGTATTGTTAAATTTTCGTGTAAAATTCAATGGGGTCATAAATTTACGTGTATGCACTTAGGAAACGGTGAATTATTTCATGACTAGACTTAATTGCTTTGTTTTATGGTGGACGTGTGGCTAATTAACCACATCTACTGTCGTTTGTATACTCGGATACTTATAACTACTAAGGGCCTAGTAGTATCAGTAGATATTCTTGTGATATGTGCCTAAGACATAAGGTATATTTTTGTCAAAAAATGCCGGAACTTTTTCGGTAGTTTCTGTTATTCACACTCGGTCTGCGTGGTGTAATACGGAGCACTCTTTCTCACAGAGACACCCTTTCTCAGTGTCTCAGTGGTCATTTTAATCTGATTATGCTATAGGCATAGCACATGCTCACTGCAGGTATTTTTAGTCAAAGACGTCTTAAGGACTCGCAGATGAGCATCACACGCAGAAGATTTTTCTCATCGGTGATTTTGCTCATTTCCCTTACAGTACCGAAGGAGGTCTGATAACAAGGGCCAATTATTTCTTATTCGTCATTATAATCCACTAATTACACTATATTCTTATGTATCATGTTTAATGAATAGCAAATAATATAATATTAGTTGTCTTATATACAAAATACAATTCATTATTAGTTCCATTAAGAATATTGGGTCTGTTTCGGTATCCTATCTCTTAGGCAGACATTAACAATACCAGCCATTGTTTGTATTAATCTAGATTAAGAATCCTTGTGCCACTGTTATTACGGTTTCAGATGGAGAAATTCCTAATTAATGGAGTCTTAATTAAATTTATCTTTGTATAAGTTTGTCAAACAGGGAATTTTAATTTTAAGATGTTTTTTTGTGGTTGTTTGACTTTAGGAAGATTATATAGAAACAAAGAAGTATTTTTTTTATTAGGAGTGTTTTTTTTGTGCCCGGTTGATGGTAATAGGCTCGCCCCCTATTACATGGGACTTAAAACATAACTGGCAAAATGTGGCTGTACTATTAAATACTGTTTAACCCTTCGGGGATTACAGGCGTGATGTTATGGTACCTTTTGTCAAAGAATTTTTTTCGGAAAAATTCTTATTTTTTGTGTCTACTCTAGCTAAAAGTTAATGATCGTTCTAGATGGAGGCCAACCGACATCAATCTCAAAATACAATCGATTTGGTTTTCTTTTTAGATTCCGGCATTTCTCAATAAATGATCGACGGCAGCCCTAAACAAAAAGATATGTAATGATAGTGTTAGGATATCGAGTACCTTCACTACTTCCATTTATCTCGTACCCAACCAATCCTTTTCTTCATCATCTTAATATCAGCCCAAAGACGTCCACTGCTGGACGTAGGCCCCTGTGCGCTTCGCATCATGCGGAGTACCGAGGTCTTCACCAGGTCACTTGTGGGAGGCCTACTAATCCCTTTATAAACTCAAAACTAAAAATATTCCACCAACAAAGCCACACAAAGAAACTAAACAACACAATGCCGTGGTAACTGCAGACTCAACAAATGAAGTGTTCTAAATTTTGGAAGCACATTTATCCGTTCCCCCATCACTGTACGTTATACCATGACACGCATTCACTGGATTAAGCTTTGCATATTCCACAGAGCCGCCTGTACTACCGAACCTAACGCTGATTACATATGCAAGTGATGCAATAAATTGCCAAGTTAGCAACGGACTCTTGCACTTGCTTTTATCTAGGTAATGCGACGAGTTTTGGGAAAATTGGTTAGTACCTTATTTCAAGCTTTCACGGTTTAAACTAAACTTATACTGTCACTTCCGCTTTTTTCTTCTTCTCCAGTCATCCCGCGATCATGGCGCTTGGGTTGAACTATCGGGAGCTCAAAATAATTCACAATCACCGAAGATATCCCGTAAGTGACAGTAACGTTTAAGTTTGGTAAAACCTTACTATGATTTTTCAGCGAGTTCCTGCTGAAAAACTCATCTGTTCCAGGTGGCCTACCATGACATGTTAAAGCAGTGTAGGAAAGAGATGGCGCTAGACGACTTGTATAACTTTGTTTCTTTCCCACATTGGAATTACTTCTGCTTTTAAACGTCATTCTTACCCCCCAGGTCTAGCTTAATACATGTGAAGTCTCTCGCATCCAAAGAAGGTACTACAGGAACAACGAAGTTTGTTTAAGGTATAATAACACATGCTGTTAAAACTAAGCTCGCGTGCTCCGAACATTACTAAAAAGCATCATGTTTGATAAATTCCACGACTTAACATACACATAAGATCACGCCTGTAATCCCCGAAGGGTTAGGCAGAGGTGTGCCGGATAGTTTACCCACATTTCCCCTGTTATGTTTTAAGTCCCATGCAATAGGAAGTCAGCGTATTGCCATCAACCGGGTTCAAATGGCTGCTACAGATAAATTCCTAATGTAAATATAAATAATAATTTAAATACCCAATAACACTTTGCTCGACCCGGAAATCGAACCCAGGACCCCATGCATCAGCAGTCGCGCTTGCGCACACTAAACCAACGAAGCGGAAAATTCCATAACTTATTTCCAATAAACCATATTTAATGTCATTTTTCTCATAATTTTCAACGTTGGTTTATCTTCCTATACCAAGGAAGATCCCACGTAGGTACACATTTCCAAAGCATTTTTGCGCTATCATTCTTTGCCTCAGTCGATGTTGGCAGCAGTTGGCGTTTTTGTCTTGCAGACATGCCAAGTCCTTTTGTAATCTACTTTGATTTACCATTTTCGATTTTAGCTTTTTATGGTTCAATGTGAAAAAGGTACCGCGACGAACAGGAAGTCATCTTTTGCTGCTATATTAAACGACCATTGAATTTTGGAATTTATGTGGGACTTCTGGCCTGGTTAATTCTGTTTCAACTTTATCCGCATAAAAAAATACGTATAATTAATACGATCCTAACTCTGCAACAATATTATTATTCTTGTTTCAGCAATATGTATTATTATAACATACACGACACGCGCAGACATCTAAACGTAATATCACCTAGCAACAAATACCTGAGGAAAACTACCTAACTAAACTAATACAGCGGTTGTTTCGTTGTTATCGTCAACGTTAAAAAAACCTTCAGTTTTATCCCCACATAAGATCCACGTGTGTGTCGTTATAAAGCACGGTACAGACCATTTGAGCTCGCTACTCGCTACTAGGATAACATATTATAAGGGACACTGGCTCTTATTTTTATAGCAAGTGCCCCTAGTCGACTACAAATCAAGATAACAAGCGAAGATAGAGGCCAGACGGAAATATTTACACATTGTCCTATGTATTTTATTCAGTACTGCTGGATAATCATTTACAATAGGTACCTATTTACGAAAAAATACTACATACATAGCTCTTACGTGATCGTAGAAAAATAATTTAGTCTCAGAAGCTTCTATCTATTCTGCCTTAACGTTGAAACTAAATTAGTTTTAATACACTTATAATAACTTAACCTAGAATCTGAGCTGATATCGGATTAAACCATCAGCTTCGCTTTTTAATAATTTCAGAGTATACGGATCTCGGTTGGGAAAAAAACAAGATATAAAATTGTTAGTTAGTTGTGTTTTCCTTGAAAAAGAGACGCCTTCCTTTTCAGCAATAACTTTGAAACAATGATAGCGCAGCGGTTAGGGTGTGGTCACTTACTGAAATGTTCTGGGTTCCAATAATCCTGTTGATTTATGGTGGCATTCCAATTCCTAGAATGACTTTGCAGGAGGGGCTAAAACAATGTTTCTCCATATAATGAGTGTAAAAGTACCATTACAACAAAGCAGAAATTTGTTCTCCCCGTCATTGCGATCATTTTTTTGTTCTGGACCATACCTGGGAACCTTCTAGTTCTGGATATGTTGGGAGTCAAAGTTCCAACTTTTTCACAATTTTTCTTTTTTTCATACATGTTTTAAATGTTATTACTTTACTTTAAACACCTCCATGATCCCCGTAATATACAATTGTACAATACATCCATCAGCACAATGTCTTGAGTGCGACACTTTGAGTCCTACCGTAAAACGTGAATTTTTACCCCCAAAAAAAATGTTGTTTCCCAGCAATATTTTTTGTATGGAGTTACTTAGTTTGAAGTGCAGAATGCTTGATTGACGGCTTCGTGAAGGGTCCGTTTACACCTTGTATATTTTCACGTAAAAATGTTTGAACTTATAAACACGTTGTTTCGGTCAATTGTGAAAATAGGATAACTGTGGTTAGCGTGACCACAATGAGAGCTCAATTTGTCAGTACCGTGACAGTTTAATTACTTTGGACTAACATCACACAATAATAACATTATTAACTACGAGTTTGTGCCTACCTGGTTGTAAATTAACATAACATCACGCCTGTAATCCCCTAAGGGTTAGGCAGAGGTCTACTTAATAGTATACCCACATTTCAGCAGCTATATTTTTAAGTCCCATGTAATAAGAGGTCAGCCGATCGCCATCAACCCGGCCAAATCCAGACTCTGTGGCTACTACGTAACTAAGTAGTAACCAATAACACTTTGCGAACCGGGCATCGAACCCGTAAATTATGGTCCTGAAAATTCAGTAATTATGTATGTATCTACTTTTCACGACGTTGGTAACTAGATTTTATCTTCAAATAGATTTAGAAGAAATTACATAATATTTTTTCTCAAGAAATGACTAAAATAATGGACATAATGACATAAGCAAAGAAAATAAAACAATTATTTTCCCTCATATCTATAAATAAATACAAAAGTTCTATCAGAAAATAACAAATGAATACTGTATTTTTATGCGACAAACTGATATATCTTCCACTCTCGTTATTTATAAAAACAGTTGGGGATGTGTGTTTGTTCGGCAAACATTGATCTATCGAACTTTCCCTTTGTTTACTATAGATATAAACAAAACAATGTCTATCAGTCAAGATAGAACGTTATTCGACGAAAATTAATCCAATAAATATGGCTGTATAACTATTATACATATAGCTGTGTACCGTTCCTGCAACTTGTAAGCTACGAAAAGCACGTACAGTCATGAAAAACTTTAATGTACTATGGAAATACCCCAATGGGTAAAATCATTAAAAACCTGTATAAAAACTGACAGTAATTAAAACACTTAGTCTATTTTATATGTATTCAACAAATAGAAGCGACACAGGCTGCTCGTAAGTACACAACGAGACAACGAGCCAGTTCCAAACTTTCACATTTTATATTATTGCAAGTGAGATGAGAATGGCCACTAAAGCAACGCCAAACCATGTTTGGCACTAGTCATACCTTGGCACCCATTTGAATCTAGATACTAACATATCGTATGTGTATATTTGATGTAGGCTAGTCGTGGTTGTACCTTCCAAAAATGTATTCATCGTTATAATAATATGTACGTAACAGACAGATTTGTTGCTGGAAAGTTTTTCCGCCATCATCGCTTCTTCTCCTCACTAAACTATGAGAGTGGTGAAGTGTGGGCTTTTTGGGGACTGTTTGAAGCGCAGACCACACCGCCAGCTAGCGAGCGAGCCGGGCGAGCATCGTTTCATCTCTTTTCATACTTCTTCGGTTCACACCGCGAACTACCGAAAGTGTGGAACCGAAAGTATGAAAAGAGGAGAAACGATGCTTGCCCGGCTCGCTCGCTGGCACGCTAGCTGGCGGTGTGGACTGCGCTTTATGTTATCATTGATATTTAATTTATTTTAAAATTAGCTTAATTTGAATCAATTATTTTTGATTTTATTCGAATAATGTATTGCTGAAACAACCAAATTCTGTAAAAAGCAAACATACAATCGTCTTTACGCCAGTGCAATACCAGTGGCATTGCAGAGGTGAATTGACTAGGATGATGATGAATAAAACACTCCAATTTCAAGGAGCCATAGAAAAATTTAAATAGGATCACATTTCAGTAGATTTTGCATTGAAATACAATGTTAAAATATCAACCATACTAATTGAGGCGTACAAGTCATTCGAGCCACAAGTTCAAAACAAATAACAGTCTAGTTAATGATTGTTATTGTTTGCTGAGGGAATGTGTCAGGAGTTTTACAATGTCTTGTTTACTGACGGTAATTGGCTATTTGAGCGTGCATTAATATCACCGGCTGTCCATTGCCCCTAGTTATCCGGTAACGACGTCACATAATAACATAAATACGCGACCTCTCTCGGCCGCCGACGTCGCGCGTCGATGCCGGCTCACTCTCTTGTGATTAACTTCTGAATAAGGCAATTCATCCAAAGAACAAGTTTATTACTTTCAACTTCTCCGCTCAATGCGAGAAGGTCGCTGGAAATTCACTCGCACAATGGGCCCAATTACAGAAATCGTAAAGATTCGACAAATTTCACCAGTTTTCATCGTTTTTCGACACTTAATCTACTTTTGCTGAATGTCGGATATAATTATGGAAGTTTATGAATGCCAGAAACATTATTGCTGGGAGGTATTTGTATAAGAACGGTAATAACGCGCTCACGTGTGTGCGTACAATATTCTGCCATTGCTGGCTTTGTGTAAGCCCGTACAATAATTCTTATGGCTCATAAAGTTGTGCAAACTTATTATAGAAGGTAATAGCTTTGTTTACTTTTGTTTACGCGTGGTTACCGCAAGTACCGTTTAGCATGCAGTGGAAGAAAATTATAGTTATAAAGAGGATGTCTATGATGTAGACGTGCTTGGTTGTTGGAACTCTTTTCTTTTACAGCGAGGCCGGCCACACGGCCACACCCGCCGAACATCGCCGGCGAGCCCGACACAATGTAGTTACAAGTTAAGACACGTCTTCTCTATTATTTATAAACGTTGTTTAAGCTTGGCGAACATTCGCCGGAAGAATTACAGCTGATTTAACTGGGACGTTGGTAGTTTTCTTCTCTTAATAAGAATTCTTGGCTCATCTGGGAATAAAAAGGAGAGCTTATTAGTCGCTCATCGTGTTACGTGGAGTTTTAATGTGTGGGATGGTGTAATTGTACCTGTAATTGAAGGTTCTTCATTATAACATAATCTACTTTATACACTTTGATATGTGCCTTTACCTTAGGTATTAAAAATGTCGTTGAACCATTTATGTTTTCAATTCACGATTGCGCCGGTACCGAAAACTAAATTACCAATAATATAAGCTTATTACTCTAACAATATAGTAATTTATATTTAAAATACCTGTATTCCATTCTGTATATCCTCCAGATAAATCCAATCACCATTCCCCACTTTACTGCCGCTAATATAATCGTGTAAACGGAACGTTAGAACAGTCGCTGCAGTGGAATATCTAATGAATCTGTCGTGATGAAACCGCTGGGTGTTAGGCGTTCGTCACAGAATACAGAGCAAACCAGAAGCCTCACTGGGGCACCAGGATCTTTATAACTGCTTTTAATAAGTTCAAAGCTTCGATCAATATTAAAGTTCAATGTAATAGTTTTAACCCATTTTTCTTAAGCTTAAGTAATGTCATCGACGACGGGCCCTTACGTTTTTATTGCTATACCACAAGGCAGTATACTCGGCCTCTCACTATCTTTTTTAATCATTCATGTGACAAAATGGTGAAAATGTCTCAAAAATGGAAATAATGGGTTCAAGCTAGCCAAACGTGGTCGGGAGGAGGGGCCGGGTATCTCCCCCGGGCCTCTCTCTCTCCGGGTAGAGTGAGAATGAGCGACATCAAATTATGATTGTAGGTCGCCTTCTGGTTTATTCCATATTCCGAGGCATATACACCTCGCTCGTTAACTTGACGATTGTTGTAAGCGCCGCGATTTCGTGCTTTGTTTTATGGCGCCACCGACGAAGCTGCAATTTGTCAAAAGATTCAACTAAACGCTTATCCATTACCTTTACATAAAACACTCATATCTGACGCTGCTGTTTTAATTATGCGACTTATATAGATCAGGATCTAGTCGTGAGGGATTGACAATGGGAGTAAGAGAAGAGGAATGCACCTGTATTGGTGCACTCACCTGTACTGTTCACTAGACTCGATCAACTGCATTGATATTTAGTTTCGTTGAGATTAGTCGCCATGATCAAAATTTGGTCAGGAAGACTATTATACAGTGTGTTTGGTTAACGGTTACCGATACTTTAAGGACATATTATACACTCATTTCTATCGACAAAATATAGACTTTGTAATAATGTGTCGATAGAAATGACTATATTTTTAGCAAACAGAAGCAAAGATGTTTAAAAAAAAAAGACAACGAGGTTCACAAAATAATGAATACAACCGTTTATTCTAACTTGGACCAAATATCAATCACTAAAACTAACCTAAACCGCCACAAATCATAACAAATTTAATTAACACGTAATTGTTTACAAAAATAGCGATTAAGTTCACAAAATAGGAAAATATTAATCTTATAGCCCTTTGAGCGATATTCCCAGTAACCAGAGACCTCGCAACCAGAGACCTCGCAACCAGAGACTATTTCTTTTCTTTCTCCTTGCCATAGAACTAACATTTGCCACGTAAAACCTCATTTCTTCCTAACAATATAATATGCCCTTAAAGTATCGGCTACCGTTAAGCAAACACACTGTATTTATATTTTAAATGTAGACACATAGAAAAAATTAACCCTATTCTTCAATTTATGCAAATAACTGGTGTTGCTATACTTAGCGATTACTATAAGAAATGCATAACATGTATTTGACCTATAACCTGTTGAATTAGTTAAACTCGCACTGATGTGTCACAGTGACGAAAAGCATTAAACGCAAGCAAGCAAGCAAGCAATAAGCGCAAGCATTAAGCGTTGTATTGCTTTTTGTTGGAAAATAGAAGGAAGATATTCCTTTTAAGATAAAAATAAGCAACGCATACAATAAAGTTTATTCGAATTCAGAATTTAATGTACACATTCAGTAGGAGTATCATATCCGGATATTGATACCGAACTCCGGATTTGTGTCAGATGCATATTTAGAAATCGCTCCCTACGTGTTTAAATTTCAAATGAAATCTCAATATTCAATTTGGAATTCATTCCGCTTATACTTACGTGTGGAAAACAGAAAAAGAGAAATTGCTCGCGTATGCAAAAAGTCTTTATGCATTTCAAGGCCTCACCCTAACCACGGACCCGGTGAACATGATGGAGGAATTGAAAATAGAGCTCTTGTTATTTCGAGTACATGTGGAGTGGAATACAAAGGGGAACATTGTCTTTGGTTCGTCGTTATGCGCCGCTCCAGACGTCTGATAACAAACCGCGGGTTAGGCACTCGAGCATAAAAGTATTATTTTATTGTTACCCAGTTAACTTTATTCTTGTTTAGTTGGAAGGTTGCTTGTCGTTGTAATGTTTGGTATGCTTTTGGTTTTGTTCGCGGTTGCACTATATGCATGGTTACGCCCAGCTAACACAGAGCTATCCTTTTATTATTATGATTTTTAGAGTTCCGTAACTCAGTCGGCAAAACCGGAACCCTTATAGGATCACTTTGTTGTCAGTCTGTCAAGACCCTTTTTCTAAGGAACGCGTGGAGGTATCAAGCTGAAATTAATTTCAAATACTCAGGTTTTTGCTACCCCTTGAAGCAGTGAGAAACAAACTTGTAAGTCAACACGATCAAAAGATATGACCGTTTATATCGCAAATTTTGCGATTTCGCAAGTGAATCATAACCTATAGGGTACTTCCCTTTGACCCATCAGAATGCTGAGAATCATGAAATTTGGCAAGAAACAATGTCTTACAGCAAATGTAAAGGAAAACAATCTGAAAACCGTAAATATGTAGTTTACTAACAACATATCTACAAGTTTATACGGAACCCTCTGTGTGGTGGTCCAACGTAAGTAAAAGCTCACCATTTTTCCCTGTAAGTGGGTACTATCTTAATGTATAAAAAGTTGGTTCCAGTTTCGGATCCGATAGGTGGCGCCGTGCAAAGCAGGGGCGGGTCGATAGTACTAATATAAAATTACACACAAACACTAGCTTAACTTGCTGCCACTTACTGCTAATTGTGATATTTAGGTACGTTAATTGTGGTGAGTAAAAGACTTATTTGCAGCAACTGGTGATCTGAGAAGCTTTAAATAGATAGGTATCAAGAATGCACTTGCCTTTATTTTACCATACCTACTGAATACAATGTATAATTGCAATAGGCAATTGCATGATTCAAACTCACTTGTAGGCGTGTGTAATCATTATAATAACATAGCAACAGTTATTATAGCGTCTGAGAGTATTATCTATATATACTTATAATTATAAATGCGAAAGTAACTTTATCTGTATTTCTGTCTGTCTGAGAAGTTATCACGCATTAACAGCTGAACGGATTTCGACGAATTTCGCAGGGCATAGGATTACTTATACTTTTTAACCTAGAAGTAAGTTTCTGTCTGTGAGATCATTTCTGATCGCCATGCAGGTAAAGCCGCTGTTAAAAGCTAGTAAAAAGAAAGTTATGTCATTATATAACTTTCTTTACTTTCTTTCTTTTCTTTTTCTTTTTTTTCTTTCTTTTTTTTTCTTTCATTCTTTTTATCCCCTTGGATAAACGAAAATTACTTCGTCTAGTCTTTAATTTAATCATTATTTTGTTTTCTTTATCAATGAATTTAAAATCAATAATCATAACTTATCATTTATTCATAAGTAGCCATGTACGAGTACCTAAATGTAAAGTTATACTTGAAAAGATTTTGACTCTGTATTGTCTACATAATCTATTATATCATACAGTAATCCGCAGCACATATAGGTATTATTATGCACATGACATATAGAAACTATATACGTGTGTGTAGATGACATGTGACATACATTGATTGCAGATGTCGTATTGAATCATTTCCTGTGAGTAATAGCTCGACCACTCTGTATACAGCCCCACCTCGTATCGTATTATACAGTATGGGGTTTATAAGAGCTATATCACTAATTAGTAGTATATCACACATGGGGTGCTGGTATGCAATTAATTGCTGCAAATTCTGGGCATTTAGGGACTGTTTTCGCGTGGACTATAGATATAAGTAGATCGTACAACATTATTTTGGATCAAAGAGTTACCTTATAATAGAGTCAAATCATCCTTTATAGATAGACAGAGGTGTACCTATTAGTAAATTTTGCCAGTTATATTTAAGTTCCAGGTGACGAGCATGGCAATAGTCAACAACCGTGCAGAGATCCGGACTCCGTGGGTGTTACTGAGCAATTCCTGATGTAAAAACCCAAAAACACTGCCCTACCTGATGACGCTCAGTAGTCACGCTTGCGACCACTAGGCCAACGAGCCAGTGGCACTAATAGAGTCATATCATTCTTTATTCTCTATACATACCACGTTTCAGAAAGATATACCTACTAGAGACCGACCGCTTTAATGAGTCCTCCGCCTTGCCCCATCAAAGGCACATTAAGCGTCCAAAATCTCCTAAAAATATCCCACAGGTTATTTGCTTTAAAATAACCATAATCCACGTCCCGCTTCGTTGGAAGACGGGGAAGCTGGTCCTCATCCGGAAGCCAGAGCGCCCTGCGGACTCTCCGTCCGCATACCGGCCCATCGTGTTGCTCGACGAGGTGGGCAAGCACTTGAAAAAGTTATTGCTAACCGCCTCGCCGGGCACCTCGCGGGAATGGGGCCGGATCTTGCGGAACAACAGTTTGGTTTCCGCAAGGGGCGCTCGACGGTGGACGCCATCATGCGCGTGAGAGCCCTCACAACGGGGGACGCGGTTTCCCGGGGCGGGGTCGTCTTGGCGGTGTCTCTTGACATCGCCAATGCCTTTAACTCCATGCCCTGGAGCTGCATTGGGGAGGCACTCCGGGGACTACCTTACGGATAGGGCCGTCATCTACCCCGGTCGGAGCGGAGAATGGAACCGGCGAGAGATGTCGTGCGGTGTTCCACAGGGATCGGTTCTGGGGCCGGCCTTGTGGAACATCGGTTACGACTGGGTGCTGCGTGCCGACCTCCCTAGCGGCCCAGTACCAGCGTGTCGTCAGCGTAGCAGACTACGCTGACGACACGCTGGTACTGGCAGCACAAGGGAGGTCGCACGAGGCGGCGGCCGAAAACATGACACGCAGGGTTGCGATAGTCGTGGAGAGGATCCAATTGGGTCTCATTGCACAAGTCCGAGGCATGTGTTTTCATGGGCCTTGGAATGCGCCACCGTCGGGATCCCTACGGGAGGGGTTTCCATCGGCGTCAGGTCGACGTTGAAGTACCTGGGACTCGTCCTCGACAGCCGGTGGAACTTCGTGGAGCATTTCCGACGTTTGGCCCCCAAACTGGAACGGACCGGGGCTGCCTTCAAGCGGCTCCTACCCAACGTAGGGGGTCCAAACGCCACCTGCCGGAGGTTCTACGTGGGGGTCGTGCGGTCCATGGCCCTTTACGTGGCCCCGGTGTGGGCGCGTTCTTTGAGGCGGCAAGCCGCCCGCTACCTGAACGCGCCCTAAAAGGGGATAGCCCAAGGCTAGTCCGGGGGTACCGCACGATCTCCGGTGGGGCGGCAAGCCTCCTTGCCGGATTGACACCATGGGATGTCGCCCGTGCAGGGCACGCCACCATAGATGCGATAAGTCCCCTCTTTGAGGAGTGGCTAGAGAGGCGCCACGGCGCCCTCACCTTCCGCCTGACGCAGGTCCTCACCGGATACGGTTGTTTCGGGAGGTTCCTGCACCGAATCGGGCGGGAGGAAACACCCGGGTGTTTCCATTGCGAGGATCGTCGGAGGACACGGTGCAGCACACTGTGGAGGTCTGCCCCGCTTGGGCGGAGCAGCGCCGTGTCCTCGTAGCGGCGATTGGCGGCGGCGATCTCTCGCGACCGGCCCTGGTTCAAGCCATGGTCCGGAGCGAGAGGGAATGGGAAGCCGTCACCTCCTTCTGCGAAGCAGTCATGCTAGTGAAGGAGGCGGCGAGACGTGAGAGGGAAAGAGCCTCACGTTCCAGCCACCGCGGGAGACGCCCTGGGCGTCGGGAGTCACGTGGTGGCCCCCGGCCACCGTAGGCGCGGGCCTGTGGACGGTGAGTTATGGGCTAGCTCGCCGTCCGGCCGTTTTATGACGACAGGCCGTGTCGACGGCGCGTTCGTGTTCTACGCGCGCCTCAAAGAGATGTCAGCAACCACGTAGGGGTCCGCATGGGCCGATGCCTGCCAGGGCTGCGGGACTGTTCGAAAGAGATACCGCGGCCCTGGAACACAAAGGGCAAAGAAGGAACATGGATGGGTTTTAGTCAGTACAAGTCTGACACTCTCTTCCGCTCCGCCCAGAGCGGGGGGGGGTCATTTGATGAAAAAAAAGGTATTACGATAATAATTGAACCAATACGTGATCAATCTTCATAATATTCCATTTAAATTGATACCTTCGCGAGGACTCATTAAAGTGGTCGGTCTATAGCTGCCGAAACAGTTTAATGTTTTTTAAGAAATCGATTTAAGGATTGAGAGGTTGTGCGTTTGAATACTATTTGTTGCACAAGGACTTAACATTAACATTTTTGAAGTTTTCTTTAGGTCAAAGAAATTAGAACGTGTGTGTTTACTTGTTACAAATTATATCGCGTAATACAAAGCGAAATATTCCATACTAGCCAAAAATATCGTTCATTTAGCCACTCATAAAGGTAGATCGCACCTCACAAAGGATCTTCTAGTGGCGTCCATAGTAGCTAATTACACAAAGAGGAGCTCATTACAAGCGGGATATTAACCGTGTCGTAATCAAAGCCTTGTTTAATATTACTACGTATATTGCTCCGTGTATACCACGTACTGAACTTCAAGACAATTTTGTGCTCGGTTTTTCTCTCATACCTAATAGAGCACGTCTAATTTGAAATCTAGGTTTAGAGGAAGTTCATTCTCGCTTGGGTATAATAAAGTGCTACCTAAGTACAACCTTCAAATCGAACCTTGAAGTAATGTTTCTTTTAATAATTGGATATTTGGTTATTGTTATTTCCTGATTATTGTAATAATTATTAATGATTTTGACATTATTAATGGTGATTTTGACATTATCTATTGTTTATGATTGTGACATTATTATTATTAATTATTTTGACATTATTAGTAACTAAGTTTAAGATGTGTATGAATTATTATTACTAACAAATTGGATTGAAAGAGCTGTTAATAAATGATTTGATTGATTGATAATAATCTGACCGGAGCATGCCAACTGTACGTTTAAACATCATGTTTGTATCCCTCGAGGAAGCTAGTATAAAGTATTTTTAAACAGTTTTACAGTAGTCGGGCAGCGCATCTCATCAGTGGCGTGCCTAGGGACCACGTTACGGCAAGCAGACTGTTCAAAAGCCCTAACATCATGAAGAGTAGTAGGTTATAAGGGCAAACCAAGCTTTTAAGCTTGTACGAACTACCTCCACTACACCTCATATGACGTAGTTGGAGTACAGAAACTGCAGTGAATCAATATGGTATCGATGACATCTGTTGTCTCGGTAACACACAGCGCGTATCGTATAGTGCGAGTCAGACAGTTAGTCAGCTGGTCGACAACTGACATAGTGTGAGGTGCGCGTTGTGCATAGCAATTCAACTAATATTCTACCAATATATTTACCTATCATAGGTAAGGGAACATTACCTATAAATACAACCGAAGACAGAAAATAGGAGTTAAGGGTCAAGCGCCAGGGTCGCCTGAGAAACTCGTTTTTTGCAATTAGCAGGTCAGCATCAGGTTGGATGTTGATTAAAATATTATTCGCGGACGTAACAAAGGGTTTCTATGGATTACGGCTAAAAATCTTATTTTCGATGGATTAACTGAACTTAAAGGGATTGATCATTTTAATGATTATAGTCCTGTAAGTACATGCGTGTTACGACCGCAAATCATATTTTGTTCAACACAAAGTCTGACACTGACCGGCAAATTGCAAAAAAAAAACGACAATCAAAAGGCACACCTTCTCCCCTTATACCAAGTCTTTACAATATTATGGTTCTTGCAGTATTTACGTAATAGCTACATGACTTTGAACACATAAGTTGGAGCAGTTTAAAACTAATGATATATGATATATGGAGCAAGCACGCGACATCGCGTTTTAGTTTCATACCACACACTTCTGGCCTCAGGTATATGCTGTGTTGCTGGGGTCGTGTTTACAGGTGCAGAAATGCTGTACCCATACTAACATTATTAACTCTAAAGTAACTCTGACGGTCTGTGTATCACGGCCGAATTCTGATTATTGACTTTCATGTAGAGTGTAGACCATAACCTAAGTCGAGATATAGGATCATTGTTCTCCTGCCCTTATCCCAATTTCGAGATATGGGATACCTGATATAATACCGGTAGGTGGTACGTTGCCTTGGAATAATTACCGACCAATTCATAAATCTGCTATGACTACATAGTATAAAACAAAGTCACTTCCCGCTGTCTGTCTGTCCCTATGTATGCTTAGATCTTTAAAACTACGCAACGGATTTTGATGCGGTTTTCGGTAATAGTGATTCAAGAGGAAGGTTTATATATATATTGCACCCGTGCGAAGTCCACGTAGGGGTCCGCACGGGCCGATGCCTGCCAGGGCTGCGGGACTGTTCGAAAGAGATACCGCGGCCCTGGAACACAAAGGGCAAAGAAGGAACATGGATGGGTTTTAGTCAGTACAAGTCTGACACTCCCTTCCGCTCCGCCCAGAGCGGGGGGGGTCATTTGATGATTTCCCACCCTAAAAAAAAAAAAAAAAAAAGGGCAGGTCGCTAGTAATTTTTATAGATATTACAGTCAGTATCACATTCTATCAATCCCCAAATACAATATTGTAATCATTTAAATTGAATTCTCAACAAGCACTTATCTACTTTCGCATAACGACTTTTTTCAATAATCTACAACTATCATTATAAAACTAACGAAGTGTATAATTATAGTAATGAAATCAATTAGAATTTTACCCAACTCAGTTTGGACCCTCATAATATGTTAAAACAACAGCTGGCAACTTTACAAATATAAGTGGTTATTATGTAATTTCATATTTAGAATTAACATTATTAGCAAATTATTTCTCCCTGCTCTAACAAAAATGTCTGCCTTATTTAAGCTTCATTTTGTACGAGAGTTCCGAGGAGAATATTACTCATATGCAAAGGAATAAATCATACCTATATTATATCCTCATGGGATCTTCGGCGACTCCGTACGTATGTACGGGAAATTGCATCCGAGTCCCTTATAGCGATAATTTATTAATTTGTCCGCACACACGGGGTCACGGGCTCGCCTGATGAATTATTAACTGCTAGTGTCTGACAACCTGACGGAAGTAGAGGAAGTAATGTAGGGAAGAAATTACATAAATCTCTTTAGATTCGGTATTATTTTATTCGACTTTTCCTCGAATTTCTGCTCATAAAAAGATCAAAAGCGCCAGGCTTCTTCCTGAACTTTGATACGACCATACCTATTACGATCATTAATTTGTGATATAATTGTATCGACTGGTCTTTTTCAACAATGGATGTCGAGAAGTTTGAGCTGATTGGCTAAAGAACCGCAGCATTCTGAGATCACAACCGTAACTGGACTTTTTTTTTAAATATGGAGCTCGGAGTTTACAATCTTGACTAGACCATCAACTGATAAAGAGTCTTAAAGGTTCCTAGTTCCCTACAGCAAAGGGCCAGACCTCAAGTCTGCTATTACAATTGTGTCAGAATGGTCTATCATTGATTTCATAATTGTTGAATTTGACAAGTTTGGTAATCTATTATTATAATGGCGGCATTATGACTTTCCAATCGTCAACCACTGACACTCTATTGAAAGAAATGGCATAGAATCGTAATCTGATAAATAATAAATAATATGTAAAAATATATAAATGAAATCTGGCATGAATAAATGTTCTTTAGTAATAGTTTTTCGAAAATCATTTCTACTAACGGGTTTTATAATAATGGCAATACGACAATATAATTATAACACAATTCTATTACAAGACCATTGACCGACCAATGATCGAACATTATGAATTTAGCAGATTACGAACTTTTAGCAAAATGACAATGAAATCGTGTTGGAATGACGAATTTACAAAAATAGCAGACTTGGGCCCTTTATCGTCCCAATAACATAAACAACACTCTTCACTACATATCAATAAGGTTAAGGATATAACCCATAAGGCGACAGGTTACAAATCCCCAGCCTTCCCCCGTAACCTCATAGGCTACAATGTGATCCCCGATCGACTCTCTACGTGTATTGAACGAGCTATGTTCTGCTTTGTGATTCGATAGAGCAGAGAGGAAAAATTGTTCTATAAAGTTGGTAACGTTTGAAAACTGATATCATATCAGTCTGCAGCAGAATTCTTTCTGAAATAAAAATTCAAGACTAGAATAATACAATTGTGCATTCAGACTGTTTAAAACAAAACAATTTTAAAAATACTTCTTTATTAAACTTATACTGTCACTTACGGGATATCTTCCGTGATTGTTCATTATTTTGAGCTCCCGATATTTCGGCGCTGTTATAGAGATACTGTAGATATCCCGTAAATGACAGTATAAGTTTAGTTGTAAACCGTGAAAGCTTAAAACAGTGTTACTTCTTTATTTTACTTGCAGTTAACAAAGGTTATATTTCAGAAAAGGTGTTAATAAGTTAGTCTTCTTATTTAGCGCGTGGTTAGTGCCTAAACTGACGTCAGAGTTTTTATGCCGCCCATGGGCCTCTGACTTGGCTTTACATGCCGTCGAGAAATATAACTCTGGCATGCTGGCTTCCTCACGATGTTTTCCTTCACCGAATCAAGTGATAATTATACAATACGCACATGAATCTGAAAATAAGAAGAAAAAAGCTAGTTATAATCGGCAATCATATTGTTAAACAAAACTTTCTAAAATCTGTTTCATCTACACAATCTAGCATAACATGCTTTCTTAACCGAGTACCAACCAAATAGCTTTCAGCAAGTTACAGTGTAGCACTCAGAGATTGACAGAGGCTTGTTAGCCTGCACCCTGAAGGCATGAACTACGTAACTACTACAAATGAACGTAAACACTACTGCGATACCTGAATACAGTGTCAGCCATTCACTAACAGAATACATGAATAAAGCAATTAGATAGCATTAATTAAGTGTATTGTGGAGAATTTTACTGTAGATGTTTCTGTTACATTACAACTTTTGTCTAGCCTAGAATCCAATAATTCTAGGGTAGACAAAACAAAGGTCGACAATCCTTTTGTTTAAAACATTCACTAGTAGGTATGTATTGTCAAATAACATCAAAATAATAACATACCGACAGCACCATTAATTAAAAGCGACAGACAATTTCATCAGATAGCAAGTTCATATTATGGAAAACAATTATTTAGACGCGACGACTTTCAAAGGGTGACACGTAACATGAAACATGACAAAGCATTGCCGTATATAATGCTGATGTACTGCATCCACCTATATAATAAAATATACAGTCTGGCGGACAATGCCGTCCTTTACAATGTAGCGTTCATTCATAGAAGATATTAAATGAAATTGCAACGCAATACACTAAATTAAAACTGAGTTCAAACCGCGAGCTGTAAGCGGATGAAATTTCAACAAAGGTATGTGGCAAAAATGAAATAGTTTCACTAAAATATTTCCATCAGTGTTTAATGTTTATGATAAACTTAAATTAAATCTAAAAAGATGATAATATGTTGGATATTCAGCGATTATAATATTACACCGATCATAAACACGATATGTTTTATGCACGTCATGTCTCTACGATATATACTTTATTTTTCGTTCTTTCTTTTTAGCTAACTACGGTGGTCTATAAACACAAGAGCTTAGGCCAAACCTATACCACCAAGAAAGTCCTGGTGGTAAAGCCATATCTAAATAGATATTGCTCTTATTGTCAGTAGGTTACCGTACAATAAAAGCCGGAGTGAAGTTAGAACTAGAAATATTTACTCGTTTCTAAACTAGACAAATATAAGTGCTATTATCAATCTCAGTTTATATCATTATGATATTGTAAACAAACACTTGATATGACTGCCACTCATAGTTATCATATCGAACTATTAATCCCAGTCTATTATTTATAAGTACTATTGAAACTATACCTTCGAGTACTTCCTATAACTTTTAATCGAATATAGTATCATTACTTTTTAAAGATAGGTTTAGACCACACCGGATCATGGTACCATATAATAAAACTTACTGACGTTAAATATATGTTATAAACTTATATACTCGTAGCACCTCCTTGGTAAACTCGTAACCTTTTATTTTATTTAAAAAAGGAAGTGAGAACTATATTTCAGTTGGTTGGTTGACAATAGAATCAACACCAAAACGAGTCATCTTGAGCAAAATTAAGTGAAAAAGGCGGAACAACTTTTAAAAATGTTATATAGGATCGCAGGAATCAATTTATAACGTCAATTGGACAGTGCGGTGCGGTCGGGTCGGTGGGACCCAAGCTAGAGTGGCGGCAATCCGTCAATGTCCGAAGTAAAGCCCCTTAAATGCGTTCTTAAATACGGCAGGCCGCGGCCGGCCCGCAGGCCCACGGCCCAGGCACACGCCCACGCGCTGTCCACTTGGGTGCTCCCTGCGATCGATAACATCCTTCCCTATAAAACCTATGGCTCGCCTGTTTTCACGTACGGATTGTAGCATTAACTCAGGATACGTCGTCATTTACTTTTTCTATAATTTTAAGGTTTCTTTCGAGAAAATTCCTTTTAAGGCCAGTTTTCATATCTCTTTAATATCATTTCCATTCAGCATTGAGTATGTGCAGAAACTTCTTCTTGGCACAAAACATCTTAAATCAAATATTATAAGCAAAAGGATCACTTCAAACTTAGTTCGTAAATTTCATTTCCCTCAAGTAAAAGGTTACGTGAGCAAATATTATGTAGGACTCTAGCTTTATTCTATTTACACAATCTTTATGACTTTTTGAAGTTTGTTACCAAAACCTCGTTCTTAAAGTTTTGTACCCTGTCGGTCGAATTGAACTCACCTCTGCTATGAAACCAACAAAAATTTATCAATTATCGATAAAGGTACCAGTAGAGCAAAGAATAATCCGGTGTCTGTATTCCGAAGATAGGTTGTATGTGCAAGAAATGAGCAAATAAATCAATTACACACCGGCAGGCGGCGCCACGGGAAATAATTGGATTTGTACTCAAGCGCCCTGGGGGCCGATCGCCGGTTTATTGTCTAACATTCCTCGATTTCACGGAAAAAACTGACAGCGCTTGAATCACCAGATATCTTCGTGAGAAATTAGATGTCGAGTTTACGGAGAAACTGTTGTGTATTTGAAGAAATCGTCTTTGTTCTCGCAACATAGTCTATCTAAACAAATTCCCAGAGTTCCAGACGAACTGGGTTTACAACATCACAGTAAATTGTTTCATCAGTAATCACGGGAGTTATTTAATTAAAACTGTTACATGTAACTCATAAAACTAAGCCTGAAATCTTTGTCGCAAACGCGCCGCCGACATAGCTGCGAAACTTGGCTCCAACTTGTACCTATTCGTTAACTAACAAGTGTAAAAGTTTTAACTACACTTCACGCGATTATACCGGCGACATTATACACTTACTGTATTTTGGGTAGTAAATAGAAACGGCCTTCGTTTTTGTTGATGTAGGGTGTTTAACCAGGCGCGTTGAATATTTTACTTGGAAGATCAATGAAGATCTTTAAGGGCATTACATTGCTCGATGACCTTGATGATTTGATCCCTGTACTGGTTTTTGCTGACTTGCCCCGCACATTTCGCAAAATTTCGGTTTTTATTTATTATTTAAAAATATTAAAAGAAATAACAGAAAAAAAACAATACAGATTGTTAAGTATATCATTACGTATTTGTTGTTACAAAATTCATGCCAATCTATTCAGCCGTTACAGAGATAATTTACAATTAAGGTTGAAAAAGAAACCTATTTTCTACGATTAACCAAAAAAAATTGAGAAGGTTTATTAAAATTTTAAACAATACAATTTATTTGTGATGAACTTAACTATCACATCCTTTTTTTACACGGAAAACGCACGAAGGGATTCATCAACAAATTTCTTTGAACATACGCTGTTTTTGGGATTTGAGCCAAGTAATGCCCTTAACGACCATTATAAATAGCTACAAGTTCAATGGACAAGTTAAACAATAGCTTCTCATTTCAATGAGTACATACATTAAAACTTTATTAGTAAGTGGATAAAAAAATAATTTAGAAATCTGAGCGAAATCTTAAATTTTCCCGGATACTAAAACTTACTTGACACAGGAGATCGAGTAAAAATCAAGTCAATCTCTAGGCACCCTTACTTTTATCTCTAACAATAGAACTAGAACTCGGAAACAAACTCGGAATGTCGTAAACGTAGAATCTTTCGACTTTCTTGTTCCTTACGAACTCTCATAATAGAAATTCTAAACCAGCAGAGTAGTTGATAAGTGTAATGTGAGTTAACTATAGTTTTTATACATCGTTACGTTTTACAAGTCTCCGGTTATTTCCCGAGACTGGCGTAAGATTCAATTAGTTTTTAACTGCTACTCATTGTCATGCGTAACTGGGAGGAACTGTGTACAGAGATCAGAGTGCAGCGGTGGCCCAGTAGGTTCGAACCTAGGCAGGCGCATTACTCTGTGTAATTTATTTCATCACCACTGCTCTTAAAACGGTGAAGGAAAACATCGTGAGGAAACATGTCGTAGAACCAAAAATTCGAAGACATGTGACATCTACCAACCCGCACTGGGCCCGCGTGGTGGATTATAGCCCATTCCGTCTCATAGAGAGGAGGCCTGTGTCCCAGCAGTGGGAACATTATAGGCTGATTATAGTTATGGTGTACAGAGATTGGTTTTATGTTATTTGATACAAGAAGAAATATTTGGCCTTTAAGTCATGAAATGGTGTTTTGTTATTACATCCTCATTCTTATTTGTACTTTAAGTAACGGAACAAGTAGAAAATGGATGTAATACAAAATAAACTTTATCGACGGCACACATTCAACTATTTGACAAACTCACAAATAATAAAAAAAACTGTTTTGCAAAAAATAAAACCGATTTCAAACACAAAAAAAAATGAGAACCGACGTGTTGAGAAACTCCTCCTTTTTTGAAGTCGGTTAAGGTTTATGTTGTGTGATTGCATAAACAATGAATATTTATGAGGTAGCAGCCATTGCGGTGGATTTGCTATCATTAAAACAACTCTTTTTGAAGAGTTCCGTCGTCTGTCTCCGAAACTCATCATCAGATCTATATGAAATTTAAATGGGACCATTTAGGAAAAAAAAAAACTTTGCAAATCCGTCTGTATACGACGGAGTTATGCCTGAACATACATAAAAAATATATACATCATAAGTTTTAGTATATGCGAAACCTGAAACACGTGTCTAGTATTTTTATGTAAAGAATCTATGTACAAAATTTCAAAACTGTATCATGAAAAATCACAAAGTTATAAGCTTGTTCTGTTACCTTGTCCGCAAAAAAACGTGGACACCACGCAGCGCGCCCGCTTGCGCTCATTGATAATAATAATTTGGCAGTAGGTACCTAAATTACTGCGATAGGTACTTAAAGTCGCTTGGTGTCCAATTTTTAACTTTTTTAAATATTTTTGGGAAAAAATATAACATGGTTTAAAAATTATTGGAATCGATTAAGTTACTTATTCTTAACAAACTATATTTAGGTTTCGCTATACTAAAAATAATGTTGTATATACGATGGAGTTATGCCTGAACATACATAAAAAAATATAAATATATAAACATCCAAATTGATAACCTCCTCCTTTTTGAAATCGGTTAAAAAGTAACAAATAGCGACTTTATTACAATTAATGCTAATCTTGTCTAATTACCCATCGTAAGAATATCAAAGTACAGTTTGCATGCGAGCCGGGACCCCATCCCAAGTAGACATGCATTTTAAGCGTTAATTATTTGTGAGTGCAATCACAAATTAGCTAAATCTGAATATTATGTAAATAAGTGGTGCGGGGAATGCGGGGATAATTGTGTCACTTAGGAATTAAGATACGCCGCACGTGTAATGAGGCGCATTACTTGCAGGTAGCTAGGGAGAGTGGGAAGAGTCCACATTGTAATGTAATTATGAAAAGAAAATGTAGTAAGGGTAAGGCCGGTAAGTATAATGTATGCTGAACCCTTTATAATGTATGAGGTACGTGGTATTTTTTGAAGTATTTAGAAATAAAGCATATCATTTCTTTTGAACTAAATGAATAAAGTCTTTATTTGCCAAAACAACAATATTTTATACATAATTCCATATCATTTTTTCATGGGCATTACGATACCAATTAATATTAAATCATAATTACATTCTACTGGTATATTAAATTATTTATTATATTTTTATTAGAGTTATATTAAAGATTTAAATTATATTTGGCTTTATACAATCTTTTTATATAGATTTGTTTTATATTATTTACGTTTATTTAGATATTAATTTTAAATTTATGCTTTCATTTAATATTATTGTATTTGATTAAATTACATTTTGAATCATATTCCAATAACATATTTGTAAACATGACATTTCTAGGATTCAGGTTATATTAATTAAATTCCGATTTTCGGAATACAAAAAAAAGTATTCCGAAAAATCTTTTGAACTAACCAATAAATAATAATACATATGCCCATTTTTATGCATTATTTGACCACGATCGACGTACTCGCTCATGCATAAATAACCTCTGCTAATTACAACTACAGTGCAGCGAGTCTCTAATAAGCTATTTAATGGAAAATTCCGCTGCACATACATACATAACTAAGCATACATATACACCTATAACTTGATTAGTTCAGTGTTTGGAGTGTTTACAACCATCTCGAATATTGACATTGTTATTAATTACAGAAACGCTGGCAAGCTGACCGCGCAAATGGAATTGCAATTCCGATCATAGACAAGATATTCAATACTCTTGAATACAATCCTACAATTAACCATATAATAGCCGTTGCTATTCGATAGCTCTTCAATTCTTGGTGTACAATATTAAGTGGATTATTGTAACGCGATAGTGTTTAATAATAGTACATTTTGATATAAGTGGGGAAACTTTGCATTTGAGGCGGAATTACACCCGAGCTGCAGGCAGGCGAGGACTAGACCCATATCTTTTTGCCGAAAAAAAAATAGTCACCGCCGGCCATAGTCATTGAACCCATTTGGACTTAGTATAAGTATGGTTATCATGTGGAAAAAATCCACACGTGTGAAATACATTACATGGTGAACCTAATCGTAATGCGATAAGAGCCAGTTTTCGAGAAAGTGTTTTTAAAAAATTCAGTAGTAAACCCAGTGCAGTGGTTGCTACGATCTAACTTTAACCACACGATTGTACTGTCAGGGAAATTAATTGTTGAGTAAATTGACGACCTACGTCAATTTTCCTTGTTATAGCCGTTTCATACCACTGTCAAAAATTACAGTTGTGATTTAAAACTAAATAAAAAGGCAGAAACTTGTACAACTTTTACAGTAAATCTTACATAGGGACCTCCTTTTAAGTAAAAGATATACATTTCCAGATAAAAATATACGGACCATTGAAGTTGGTAATCAATTTGCTTATCAATGAGTTTCCCTGACTTTACTTGCCAACCAACTGCAAGTTCCGCTCAACAAAACCATCCAATGTCGGAACACTAAAACTAAAGACAACAGACACTAACTCTAATTGACTTCTACATCGTGTAAGTTATGAGTTGTTTAGAAGAAGCAGAGAAGCAAACATAAAACCTGCTGTGAACTATTAGCCAGTACATTAACGGCTCACGACATGGCGAGGAGTTAGTCGACTAACTGAAAATTGCGGCAACAGCAGGCCACGTCGACGGCTGCCAAACGAAGTGTGAAAATAATGGGTACACTTTAATGCGCGTCTTAAATCGACCAATGCACTCAGCGTTGTGCCCTGGCTGCTCCGCCATATTTCACCAGCAAATGTTAGCATCGACGTATAACCAGCTTAATGAACTGTTGTTGCTGTTTTGCTCTTTTGAAGCTGTTTTCTAGTAAGACAGACGTACAGACGTACACAAAAATCTTGTTTGAAAGATGTCGTATTTTTACGTCATGTACAAAGACTCACTATTTGAACGTTCAACCCGGTGATTGTAAAGAGATGTGAGTTTAATACAGGCACTTTTATTAACTTGGTGTTACAAGATGGATTACCAAAGCATTTAATTCAGCTCTGAAAGTCCGATTAATTGTATAAGTTCCTAAGTGCTTTGTTCTTCCTTCATTCTGTCGTTTGTGTCTTATTTACTTGCTAAGTCATTAATAAACTGAAGTTTAAACGGTTCAAAAATACCGACTAGTCGCGATAGGGCTACAAAATTTCGTTTAATCAGTTAATAAATAGTAGGGTCAACAAAGAGGGTAGAATAAATAGGTTTAGACAAAATACACAGCCGAACCTACATTACAAGTGACAGGTACGACTTAGTATACATGCGTTTAATTCTGCCCTTCGTCGCGTTCCGTGGAGAGATGGCCAGTGTTTGCCCAACCAACTATTTCCTCACTGAAAACACTCCGGAAATTAAAACCAGAGAAAAGTCTCGCGGGACATTAACTCGACGAGAGAAAGGGATTTAATTTAAAATTTGTTTCGTGGCTTATATTTGTTTGCGGAAAGATGAATAAGTGCTAGTACTTCCCGGGCCTCGACGTAAAATGCTTTCAGTGACGGTTGTTTAAAATATTCGCTCCTTAAAAGGCTACGAAATGAAAGGCTGTGCTCAAAGTAAAATAATTTATGGGAATTCTTTTTGAGAAGTTGTTTTTTTCGAGGTGCAAATATTGTAGCATTACTTTTGGGAACATTTTTATAGCATTTCAATTAAGTTGTTGTGATTCATTTGATGTCTTTAACCCAATTTTTCATCTATGTAACTTTCTTTCTGCGCTATATTTTAAGCAGTTTGCAGTAAGCCTTTTGCCATGAACCGGGCACCAAACTCCAAGCTGCTAGTGGAAAATTCCTGGTGAAAAAACCAATAACACTTCGCCCGACTTGGAAACCAAACCCTTGGGAACAAGAAGGTTTAAGTCTTGACAGTAGATCTTGAGACCACTACACCGAACAGTTAACTAACAAACAAGCATTAAGTCATAACTGATGAGGAAATAAGCTCTTAACACTTTATGACCATAAACAGTGATAGTTCACGTCAAAAGCTAAAGTTAGTGAAGTTCTGGCAGCGCAGTTAATAAATCCTCTTTATTAATCAGACGCTGCACTGTTCCATGTAACTGTACTCACGGTTGCCCGCACTAAACTTCTTATTACCAACTTTTAATGCGATTAGCAGTTTTAGAAAATGAGATTGTTTTGGTAATCGATAACGGTCTTTTGAATAGTGAAATCAAGATTTTTATTTTTTATGAAAAATTCCAGATTCAATCATTTAAAGCAAATTTTTGCCAAACTAGGCATTTTTTAACTTTTAATTATTAACAAAGATCTGCTACGGCATCAACTATGATAATAACTTAACAGTACAGTCATGTCGTAAATCATTTTTAAATTGTCTTCATGTTTTGATCTAGGATTTTTCATAAATAGCAAAAAATCTAACTAACTCAAAAACTACTGAGCTTCGGTAGAACGTTTGTTGACTTAATTTGTTGCACGTACTGCAAGGAATACGTCAAGTTACAGTAATTTTGTATAACAGTACTGAAAAAATCTGGTATTCAGCTGCAACTGGTTAGGCTGGCAGAAACCCCGACACTAAACTTAGCATATCAATACGGAGCCAGCTAAGCGTAACGTTATATTTCTGTATGTCAAACTCAGTTGGAAATAAATTACCACATTATTATTTTTGCTTCTAGTGTGGTAAGGACATAATATGATATTGTATCTATATCCTAGTAGCTAGAACCTGTAGCTAGAACTAGTGGCTCGTCTAGGTTTCCGTAGTTTGCTACGACGGCGTAGCATGCGTAGCTTGCAAAGCCGTGACGTCATCATCGAAGGTTACGTCGTAGCAACAATATGAACCTTCTTTAAAACATCGTAAACTATTATTATTTTTACTTCGTTGAGACGTTATAGTATTACCAAAGCGTACCTTTTCTACTTAATGTTTTAGATGAAAGCAACCATTAAAGTTGGTCTTTGCAAGTGACATATTTTTAATCGACATTGGTAGGTACCTAATCTTATGTTTCGATGAAATTATGAGACTTTAAAAAATATGAGTTCTAAGTTTGGCAATGGTTTTCTTAAACTTTAATAAATTAAAGATCCTATGCCTTGCTAAATAATTAAAATAAACACATTCAAGAATAATCCTAACGAATATTGTGTTAATGATGAACGTAGAAATATGGAGAAGAATTTTGGTAGAATTTAATTAAATTATACATTACCTATTGCAACAAATTACATCAAAATATATTTTATTAAATCAAGAAATATAAAGCTGCGTATCATCAAATACAGTATTGGTAGATAGAACTCGAATATATTTATTATTTCCATTTATCTTATCATTGAGTACCACCATAAGTATTGACATTCAGCAAAGTGAAGTCATGGTGTGATAATTGGATGACTAGCAGTAATCAGGGGTCATGGGATCATGGTGGTCACATGACTGATAAGTTCGTGTAATCATGGTGAATTATCGGGCTGTATGACATTTATTAACAACACCAAACACGTCAATAGCTTACTAAAGGTCACTTATAGATAAGAGAACAAAGAAAGCAAAAAAAAAACAAAGTTGACGTCAGAAAATGAGTTAATCGACTGCTTCGTTATATTGTTTTTTTTTTAAATGGTGGTCGAAATTAACTCTATCAACATTTTCTATTCTTGCATATATGAAGATCATTAATAATCAAATTAACCAGCTAGTTTTTATTTATTTTCAGTTCTTATTATTGAAAAACAGGCAAATCAGTATAACGGTTATCACGTATTCAGTAATTTTTCATCAGTTATTAAAAAAAATATCAGCTTCCATACATTTTGACAGTGTAGGTATTGCACTTTTGTAGGAAACAGCTGTTTTTTTTTTAATAACCGATGAATAGTTTCTAAGTGGGGGGGCTCAGAATGATGTACTGAATACGTGGTAACCGTTTTCTGGTCGGTGTCCCTTCCACCCCGTATATGTCAAAAAAACAGAGGATGAACTTCTTTTCCAAACTAGACCGGTGATCTGAGTATATTTTGTCTAGTGGCTAAATAAAAACAGCCAAAAGGGTGATGAGTATGCCATACCGTGCCCTCTTCATACCTTGAAAAGCGCTTTTAATCCTGGCAGACGTTCCTAGATCATTAACAGTCGTTACGGGTAGGTTAAAGAAGCTGCAGAGGCTGACAACCACCAATACTGGTATTCAGCTCCATCCAGTTAGACTGGAAGACGACTTCAACATACGTAGGAAAATGCTGATGCAAAATGATTAGATTTTCTAAAAATGACATTAAATTCTAGTTCTACGGTATCATTCTGTAGTGTCATATTATCAAGCAGTATTGTCGGGTATTTGATATAATAACTATTTCGTTATCTTATCTTAATGTAAGCCACAAGTGTTTATATTTAAATAAAGTCATGGTGTGATGTTTTCTATAAACTAAATGACAAGCAGTGTTTATGGTTCATAGGTTATGGGGGCTGACTTTTAGCGATAAGTGAGAAATCATGGTGAAATATCGAGCAATATGGACAAACAACATGAAACACATAGATAATTACTTAACTTATAGGTTACCTACAGATACTATAAGTGAACAAAGAGAGCAGAAATAAAACGTTTACTTTTACAAGGGGTCAGTCGTATTCGTTTGGGGACGTCGTTCTGGAGTGGAGACCCAAAACCGCAAGACGTTGCGTTGGAAGGCCTCCCACTAGGTGGACCGATGAAAATTGCGGGGATCCGCTGGATGCGAGTCGCACGGGACTAGGGTTACCATATGACAGGCGTTTGCCGCATTTGACAGGCATTTTAAGGTTTAGACAGGCGTGCGGCCGGCATTGGTCTGAGACAGGCATTTTTAAATTTCGCGCAAAACACGATGTCTGAGTATATTTCCAGCAATAGAAAGGATCCTGAAATTATTTACAGCATTAAAAGAGTATTTTTTTCTGTCGAAGGAACTCCAACAGAGATCAAACGATTTTTTGAGAACCCATTCTCAGCGATTTATTCATGGCATATTCACTCATTAATGCCTCTGTTTCAGTCCAAAATTCAAGCTATTGAGAAAGAAGATGTTACTATTGTAGAAATTAACTGTATATTAAACGCAACTTTAAATGCACTCAAATCTCGTAAGGATGAAAATTTTAAATCATTGACAGTTCTGGTCTCAGGCCTGTATGTGGATTTAACAGCTTATCTGAAAAAAATGGATGAAAAATATCGAAGAATTCTCTTCCTTCCGGTGGATGATTTTACAAAAAGAAATGAAAAGTTTCTCAAGTTCTGATTTAGCTTCATCTGTAGAATTTCTCTCTAAGCTGAATATCAGTGTTGACGACGTGAAACTGTTTGACGAATACGAAGTTCTAAAAGAATATTGTAGAAGTTCAGATAACATTTTTTTTCTGAAAGCGTAAATACACAGTGGTGCAATTTTCTCAAAAGTAGGGAAGTGAATGGTGACATTACAGAATTCATGAAAATCTGCCAGTTTGTGTTCTCTATTTTGGCACACAATGCGAACGTAGAACGTACGTTTTCTCTCGTCAACGCCCAGTGGAGTAAAGAAAGAAATCGGCTGACTATTGAATCAGTAAAAGCAATATTGATTACTCAGCAAAATTTCAAAACTGTATCTTGTGACGATTTTTACGTTTATGTATTGGAAAAGAAAGAACTATTAAAAAAAATTATGTCCTCTAACAAATATCAGTAATAAATATCCTTCTTCATTATTATCTAATGGCTTTTACTTATTACCTACAGTGTTTTGCTTTAGACAGGCATTTTTCTGAAAAATCAGGCATTTTAGGTACCATAGACAGGCATCCCTCTATTTACATATGGTAACCCTACACGGGACCGGCCAATGTGGCGACACTTGGGGGAGGATTATGTCCAGCAGTGGACGGCTTTCGGCTGAAATGATGATGATGATGAGTCGTATTCTTACTGACTAAAACAACACGATGCTCCTCTACTACCTTCAGCACCGGCCTACAGGCGCTGGAGCACTTTCGCAGTTCGTCACACACCCCCAGTCATGTATTGGCCCGCATCACTTTCATGCGGATCTCGTCACGTTCTGCGGCCGTATACGGCTGTAGTAGCACTTGAGAGGCGAGCGCAGAACGTGGTGCGCCGCGGTCTCGGGCCTGTATCTGTTCAGGTGACAGACTCCCCGCCCTTTGACACCAGGCCCTGCTTCGGGTAGGTAGGGAGATTGTAACCTATGTGACTATCACTACCCAAAAGGTGAACGGAACCGCTACCGAATGCTGGAGGTTTTCCACAAGAGTGACTACAAGACAAGCTGCCGCAAGCTGGGCACTCCTCCAGAGTATGCTGCGTCATGTAGTTGAGTCAGTAACTTAAATTATGGTAAAAATGCGTCGACTGACCTAGACGGCACAGCACCTGTGTCAGCTGGAAAGTAAGGGCCATGCCGCCACATTAGGTACTCCTTCAAACGAGGCCTACCTTACGCTGAGTCGCGGCTTCCACTCCACCCCTACGATCTGGAGGTATTGAAACCATGAAGACATCAGAACATATTTGAATAATTGTATTAATTAATTAAATTAATTAATTGTAAAACGGTCTGGTGTCCGCAACTCCAAGTCAAAGCGCGTATTTTACGTGAAAAAAATACGCACTTTTATATATTTGAATAAATGTAAATATATAAGAACAGAATCAAAATTATGTAACTCACTCAGTTCATATCACACGATTTGTTTTTCAAATAAGGTCGGTGACTGTGGTACAACGTAATGACAAACTTAGAGAGTTTTCGTATGTTATGACAAAAAAAGTGTTATTTCCACAAGAATCTAAATTTCTGAAAAGAAAAAAAATCAGTATGAACTTTGCATTTAGTAATCCGGAGTTATGCAAAATTCACAAATTCACTACTTACAAAACAGCATTGTCATTATTTATCATATAATTATATAGGTAGACTGATTAGTTGCTACGATCGGTGCGAGTATATAATACAAAACTATAATCCCTTGTTACCATTATTATCGTTGGCTAAGTAGAGCCGGCTGTGTGGTTTCCTTACTCTGCAATTAAACGAAGATCATATGTAAAAAAAAAAAAAAATACCCGTGATTGCAAGTTTTGTAAGTTTTAGAGTTGTTTCGTGCCATATTTCAACGTCGATTTACGAGTGACATTGATAATCGTAAGTAAAATTAACATAAAATAGAATAGAAATCTTTTTATTACAATATACAAAAATCTGTTTCTTCTGTAGCATGGTATGGTACAGAAAAAATACAATAGATTACACTTGTAATTTTTCCCTTAATTAATTTAAAACATATTAAAATAGACTTCCAATCACACTGTTAAGTTAAGTCCACCATTGTGAAGTAGATAATTAGTAACTATGATCGGTTTCGGTTTTATTTGATTAGTAAATGAAAAGCCCTGGATCAATCCTTAAACGTTGATGTTCACTGTAATGGTGTTAAATCTAATCTTACTCTAACATTATAATCGCGAGAGTTTGAATGTTTGTTGCTCTTGTACGCAAATCGACAGAACGAATTTTGATGAAACTTCACACTAATATAGCTTATATATGATAATAACACACAAAGTCTATAATTATTGAAAATAAAAATAATAATTTACGCGGGCGAAGCCGCGGGCGGATGCTTGTGACTCATAAATATGTTTCCTGCTTGTTATCTCTTCACAAAAATATTGATTAAAGGATAACGCTCATTATGGGCCTGTTTGGCTTATTATCATAATAACGAGTAACTAATCATCACGATTCATTCGTTATACAACAAACACGTATATAATAAGTCCATGTACAGAACAATATGCTATATGCATGTTACATATATACCTCAACAGACAAATTAAAATTATGGATGTTGCTTTATCGATTGACTGTCTTGTATTTTTTAGAATTGATTAGGTTTCGTAATTTGACAGACCTCGAAGATTAGTAAGATTTGGTGTAGAAAAATTCTGATGCAATTTGAATTAGGATTCTTTAATACAGAACGGTCCCAAGAACAATTTTAACCTACGAAATTTTTTTACATGTAGCACCTCTTTTTCATGAATTTGCAGATTCGAAGCCATGTCTTACGATAACTTGAGGGTATCTACACCAAAGATAGTGGACCGGAAGTTTGTGAAGCCGCTGCTGTGCGGCCCGGGACCCTGTGACTACTGGCCTTCCGTCGCGGAGGCTCTCAGCAGACCAATCATCACACCGAACTGCGATGAATTCTATAATGTAAGTGTTTTCTTGGCTTTGTCGGTAATACAGGTATTCTTATGAGACTCGTGCCACTGACTTCTGTAAGAAATAAAATGTCAAATCTTGTTTGAATTTCATCTTTCAAAAATAGTTAAACTTAGGTTACTAATGTTTATATCTCCACTAAAAATACCTTTTAAACACACCTTGCTCGATACAAGAAGTAAGTACCTAGTGCAAGTTTATGACTTGCTACAAGAGCCACTTTGCAGGAAGTTAACTCAAGCATTGTTTGAAGATATTCTGTAGGCAACTTTCTATGTAATTATAATAACAATCAAATAAGCGTAATAAACTTTGATACTCAGAGTAACTATAAGCGTAGTGATTTGGTCCTGAAACCGGAAAAAGCCATATTATTAGGTACCTATTACTCCTTTACTCACATTCAGGAGTAGTCCAGGGTTTGACTCGTCCCTTATTACATGGGATTTAACACCGAAATGCGGGTGTACTGCCTATCCCTTCGGGGAACACAGCGTGATGTTATTACTAATCACTATGCAGGTTTCGTTAATTTAAAAATTATTTCGCAGGTACTAGACGACATACGAACAGGTTTGCAATATGTCTTCCAAACGCAGAGCAAGCTGGTTTTAGCCATGAGTGGGGCTGGCCATGCTGGTATGGAGTCCGTGATCAGCAACTTGGTGGCTCCTGGAGATACGCTACTCATCGCCTCCAGGGGTATTTGGGATCAGCGCGCGGAAATTATTGCCAAGAGATTAGGTAAAATTCATCTGGCATAGAAAACAATCTTTAGTTGTAAAATGGATTTCTTATTGTGTGGCTGTAATCGGAAATAAAGCCGTCATCTTGTATTTGAATTCAATTTGTCATGTTTATCACCAGCGTTATCATTTCAATGTTAAACAAAGGAAAAAAAAACCATGCAAATAATAACATATTTCTTCGTTTTATCGAAGGCATTTTTTGGTTTTGGACCCTGTTCGTGATATATGTATGTTTTATAGAGATTTAATTTAATTACTTTAAATAAAGTTCGTCAAGGATCTTTCAGGCAGAAGTGAACTATATTAAAAAACAAGATGGCCGCGTTACTTCCGACATTGGCCCATGGTCCATTAGATCCACTATAAAATAGAATCACACAATTAATACATTACATTAATCTATTTTTATCTGAATTTTTCCAGGAATTAAAACTGAAGTAACCAAAGTCCCAATGAATTCTACCTTTACTCTGGAACAACTAGAGACTGAACTGAAGAGATTGCGACCTGTTGCCCTGTTCATCACACACGGTGACTCCTCGACCGGTACAGTACAGAATATGGAAGGTTTGGGCGATCTTTGCCACAAGTAAGTGAAGGGATGACAGGGAAAAAAAGATCACTACCATTGTCAATAGCGTTTATTTTTCACTAAACAAAACTGCCTCTAATTCCTCGTTGGTCTAGTGCTCGCAATATTACAATTAATTGCACCATCAATTTTATTAATTGCACCAATAATATTCTTACCTTCTTACAATTCCTTTACTTTTTAAACGCATTTTAAAGTTATTTTCCTTCTTGACTGACTATTCTCGTTTCCAAATCTATATATATAAAGTAAGAAAGTGACTGCCTGACTGATTCACCGACTGATCGATCAACGCACAGCTGAAACCGCTGGATCTAGCATGAAATTTGGCACAAACGTACCTTAAATGACGTAATTGTTCACTAAGAAGGGATTTTTGGAAATTCATCCCCTAGGGGTTAAAACGAGGGTTGAATGTTTGTATGAAAGTTGGTCAATTTGGCGAACGAAGTCGTGGGCAACAGCTAGTGAATAATAAAAACTACGGGAAATAATGCCTACAATCATCCCGCAGTCTGCCTGTGCCTGCCTTTAACACACACATACATTTTATACTTCATCATAATCATCATCATTCTCCTGCCCTTATCCCAATTTATTGGGGGTCGGCGCAGCATGCCTTCTTCTTCCATACATATTCTAAGTATGCAAATTACAAACATTTTTTTATTATTTTTCAGATATGGCGCTTTACTCCTGGTTGACACAGTGGTATCACTTATTGGTGCCCCCTTCCTAATGGACGAATGGGGAGTAGACGCGGTATTCACTGCTACTCAGAAGGCGTTCAGTGGCCCAGCTGGAATAGCTCCTGTGGCGTTCAGCGCTCGCGCAGAGTAAGACAACATTTTGTTCCTCAGAAATTTTACAATGTCACAACAGTACTTCAAGGCTTAATTGATATGAAAGCGCTGCTTGTAAACATTTTAGAAATTGTCTGTTGTTATGTACCTAAATTTGAAATGCCTTACTTCCAATTAATGTCACGCGCAAACAGAACCGTGCGGCACTGTAATCATCACTTAACAGTAATTCAGTCGCAAAATGTACATTTACTTTCTAAGTATGTTTTGTAACATATGTTTTCCTTTTTTTTTCAGGGAAAAGATAAATAACAGAACCTATGACCCTGCTCCTTTCTACTTAGACGTCAAATTGTTAGCTCAGCAGTGGAACTGTTACGGAGACACAAGACAGTAAGTGTTATTTCTAAACGAGATGAGTTTTTAGTTAATTTAGAGGATTTTTGTTCTATGAAGAATTGCCTTAGGCAGTTAGAGATCCGCGCTGAATGCGAGACGCACGGGACCGGTCAATGTGGCGACACTTGGGGGATGCCTATGTCCAGCAGTGGACGTCTTTCGGCTGAAATGATGGTGATTATAATGATTCCTGTCCCACTGCTGGGCAAAGGCATCTTCTCACGCAGAGAAACATCATGGTTTCCTCGTGGTGATTTAATGCATGCATACATGCAATTATAATAAGTACTTTATAATTATAAGTAGAGGTCTTTCTCGATGTTACCGATGTTGTTGTCGATGTCTATGACTAACATAACGTAACATTTTCTCAGATACCACCACACATTGTGTGCCCCAATGCTATGGGCACTCCGCGCCTGCCTCCAAGAGATCACTAACGAGACCCTGCCGGTCACCTGGGCTCGCCACGCCGACAGCACGGCTTACTTCCACAAGCGACTCCAAGAGTATGGCTTCGAGTTCTTCGTACCAAAGCCAGAAGAAAGGCTGTCTACTGTCACTACCGTGGTACTTCCTCCAGGAGTTGACTATATGGAATTCACGAGTTACATGAGGGAAAAGTAAGTTCTGTTGTATATCTAATTGGTTCTACAGAAATTGGGCCATTAATGATGGAGGCCGATGTGTTCTGTACATCACTCTATGGTAGACTGGTAGGAAAAGCCCTAGGTATAAAGTCCGCCTTTGTACGGTTATTTTTACTTGTGCATTTTAAGCGATGCAAAACGACGCCAGGTTTAACTTGGAAGTCCTGCAAAACAAAATTTAAGTTATTTCTCAAGCCAAGTTTAATAAGACCAAAGAGAAATGAATTCACCGAAATTTTGTTATTTTTGCCAAATCCAGCCATTTCTGTACATTTTTTTATGTTTCCAATTTTTTTTTCTTACCACATACTCATTAATTACTTTTTACTTTTTTTACTTCCACAGACACAACATCCTGATCCTGGAAGGCCGTGGTCCGACGCTGGGCAAAGCATTGCGCATAGGCATCATGGGAGTCAACGCTAGAAGAGACATAGCGGACGTACTATCCGCTGCCATGGCCGATACCCTTCGAGCACTTACTCCGGCAAAATGATTTAATAATTGAAAAAAAGTAACGTTAAGAAACGGCTCTATGTGATACCTACTTGTTTGTATTGTTTTTTTTTTACTATTTTCATAATTTTAATGAATAAATCAAAGCAATCGAATAATTATTTTTTAATTCAACCGGAGTAATGTACCCATAGTACACCCATTTTTCGCCAGTTATGTTTTTAGTCCTATACAACATTATTTTCAGTATATGCGAAACCTGAATATAGTTTGCTCAGAATAAGTAACTGAATCGATTACAATAATTTTTAAACTATGTTATATTTTTTCCCTAAAATATTTTAAAAAAGTTACAAGTTGGATACCGAGCGACTTTGAGTGCCTATCGCAATAATTTAGGTACCTACTGCCAAATTATTAATATGAAGGAGCTCAAGACGACGCTGGAGGCGCGCGCTGCGTGGTCACCGCGTTTTTGTGCGGACAACTAGGTAACAGAACAAGCTTATAACTTTGTGATTTTTCATGATACAGTTTTGAAATTTTGTACATAGATTCTCGCGATGATGATCAAGGTCCAAGCTGTGGCCAAGGACTAGGAAAAAACTGTTGGTGCCCCAGAGCGTCGAGATGAGCAGATGACGTTGTTGCCATCGAGGGAATGAATGACGCTGGCACAGAAACGTGGAAATTGGCATAAAAATGAGAGACTCACTCACTCAGGCATGATTACGAAGATGAATAGGGGGCAAGCCTATTGCCATCTACCGGGCACAAATCTATACTCCGGGCTGCTACCGATTACTCCTGATAGAAAAACGCAAAAACACTTGAACTCTTGCTTAGAAAGCTAGCGAGCGAAACTTCTTGAGATTACTAGACCAACGAGGTAGCCTCTGCCCAACCCTGCAATGTTTTAATTTATGAAAAATGCCTGTAGTGTTGTGCTACAGCGCCTCCCTAAGTCCTTATAGTCAAGTGCAATTAGACATTAAGGTGGAAATAAGTTTATAGAGATCGGATTTTCATGGGACGGATATTTTCAAGATAATATTTACGTTTAACGCGATAGAAATATTTTGAAAAAGTTAAAGTTTTACATAGACGATTTTCCGACATTTGTGAATGATTTTTTAGTCAATGAATTTTTAGTCACTACACTCAGGAATGTGGTTTCTTGAATATTTTCTGGTCCAGTTATCTGTGAAAAAGCATCAGTTACCAATTTCGAGAGAAATCTTAGTCTTCCGATATTTTAATAAATATAATATTTTATATTTTTTCATTGCTCTGAACAACACATACAACATGATTATCAAGAATTCGTATAACGCCGAATTAAGTCATAGATACTATAGAAACCCTTGTTTGTAACCACCATTATAGGTACCTATTAGTTACCTATGTGTCTCAATTACTTAAAGAGAAATGATTACTAGAAAACGATCTTAACAAACTTTAATGAAATAGGTAAACGTCATTTTCGTTTAGTGATCACAACGATGTCTTATTCTCTCATATCTACGGCAGAGGCATAACATAACTGTAAACTATTGTATCATTACAATATTATCGATATATATAAACTAATGACCCACAATAATTACCGTCAGTTCTCGTTAGTCACTGGTGAGGGATACTTTGGCATAGCCCATTATGATTAGAATCAAACAATAATTCTATATTCGAAACAGTGATTTAAAAGTGAGTTATCCAACTGTTTTTGTTTATTTTTTCGTATACTTTTTAATTATTTTACTGTGTCCCCAAAACACGAATAAGTTTCCATACTTATTAGTTAGATATCATAACAAACATGAAGCAAGTGGAAATGTGTAAACAAACGATAATATTCACGCTGCATTTCACGGCTGCAGCTCTGACAAGACGATGATATTCCTGCCGGAGCCGCGGTGTTTGTAAGCGTGAAGCTCCCCGCGGCGGGTCGTTCGTCTTTCGCTCTGCTGTGTCCCGCCGGGAAGCCGGGATCGCTTCGACAGTCGCGATGGGAATCGAATCAATTTGTCGAGACAACATTGCGCTCGTTCGATCTTCATCCCACGTCTCAGTCTTATATAACCTCGGTTCTAGCTCAGAAACGACGAACTATCATGTCAATAAGCGCGCTGCCAAATGTACTCTTGACCTCCCTTATCTGTGGCACGGTTAAACGTTGAAATACATTCCAGTTTGTTTTTTTTAAACAAAAATACCGTGAATGAATGGTAAACTGGGATATAAAAACAATTGTTAAACCGCAGGCTAGCAACGATAGCATGTGGAACAAATATGAGGCTGGCAAGCGGCACACGCCCCGGGCGCGGCGCACTTGCCAAATGTGCCATCCGATAGCGCCAGAACATTGTAGCAAATTTACAACCACCCTATTAGCACTAAATCTAAACATTAACCCGATTCCGGTAACCAAACTTCACGAATACTTGCGCCGAATATCGGTCACTGAGTGCGAGATAGTTTCACTCGAGACGAGCTTGTTCTGGCGAGCGTGCTTACATCTAAATGCTAAGTAAACGAAATAATAATAGGTACCTAGTTGTCTTGAGAAGACAGTAGTACACACCATGAAATCACTTTATATCTTTGTATGTACTTTGATCTCTAGTGTTATCTCTTTAATGACCATAAACATGACCATGTTCGAATGATAAAAGATGGGGTACATAATTATCTTAACCACAACACTATTTAGCGTCAAACAGTAACGTACTTACGTGGGTACTTTTATATTATCTGTAGTAGTTTTATAACATTTTAATATTGAGTTTCTTAAGAGTTATTGGAAATCAGTCAAACCTACTATTAAGTGCAAAAATCTGTCAATTATTCTAGACCGATTACAACTATTTTTTTTTTTTTTTAACTGTATTTACGGTAACATATATGTACATTCGGAACATCAACTTATGACGCATTACCTATACGCTGATTCTTCCTCTGGTATTTTAACCACTGTTTAAACTCCAGTTCTTGCAAGATTACCCAAGATGTCCTCAAACAAGTTCATAGTGCCTCCTCCGAGGATAGTGGAGCGGGAAATAGTCAAGCCGCTGCTTTGTGGACCGGGACCCTGTGACTACTGGCCTTCCGTCGCGGAGGCTCTCAGCAAGCCTGTCCTCACACCCATCTGCGATGAGTTCTTCAACGTGAGTAGTTATTTTTTTTATTATAAGACAAACAGCGTGCGCCTGATAGTGTTAAAATTTCCAACTATCATTTACTTCACTTCCACACAAACTTTCATCCAACCAACAACCAACCAACCACCAACCAACCAAGCACCAACCATGGGTTGGTTGGTGGTTGGTTGGTTGGTTACTTCGTTAGGAACTGAACTTTCAAAAACCCTTTCTTAGTGCACTTTTGTTTTATAATAAACTCAAACCACGCGCAAAACATGCTTCTAGACCCACCGGTTTAGTGTCTGTTGTCTGCCAGAAGATGAATTTATGCTTTTTCCGCTCGCTGGTTGCAAACATATTCTCAGCTGTTGCTCAGAAATGACATGAGATACTCATTGCTAACTTCTATACCGACTTCAGACGTCTTAGATCTAAGTATTTTCTAAATTCGTACCTTGTCGTCTGTTTCTTAGACTCCTTACTACATTCATTTGAAAAATTGACTTTCGGCCTGTGGAAACGAAAAAGGTTTGTGACGTCACCTTTCGGTGCTTACGCGAATACACGCCTATTATGTAAAAACAAAACCTTGGTTTCTTATGTATTCAGGTGAAATTACATGAATAATAAAGTAAGGTCTCGCTCATGAGTAACAAGAATGCTGCACACCGCAATACTCCTGAGTGTTTTCAGGAGTAAACAACCTTTTTGAGTTTGTTCCCATTATATAAGGGATAGCAAACATACGGTCGACCAAGGTCAGCCCTTGTCATATCTCAAGAGTAAGCTCAAATATGAGTTGAGGTTTTCTTTTCATATTTTGTATTCGGACTTAATGACGCCTTCTTTCGTTGAATACTTATTTGAAATGTGATTTTGAATAAGAAGGCTTTCATATCGTTTAGATTTTGAAGTTGTTGAATAATAATTGATCTAGATGCTTATTCAGGAACATTATAACATTCTTATTTCATTTCAACATAATCAGCTATTTTCATTAACAACAAAGTATAAAATAATGTTTTGTTTAACTCTCTCTTTCTACATGCAAAAGAATGTAATGACTACAAAATATGCAATTTTGAGAACAATTTTAGTACACTATGTGCTCACCATTATTTTACTCTGGAAACAACCACGTGCATTAATTACTTTGAGTTAACGTTTATTTAAACTCGGTATTTGAAGCACAAAGGTTGGATACAAATGAAAACAACACAGGCAGCTGTAAATGTAAAAAATGCCATTTAATATTTAAAAATAAATCATTTAAAATAAAACTTAATGGCATCACATCATTCATTTGGGCTCGTGTGGCCAGTAGCCGTAACTGTTTACCACGTAGGTTTCACAATGGAGTTATTAAGGTATATATTATTGTGATCTTAATAATTATACAAAATAAATATGATGATGCATGCTGGTGACCTGATCTTCGTATTAGTAAATCAGAAAATTTAACATTTTGCAAGTGGAAAGCTAGCTTCTTACATTTTTACCCGATTGCGCAACCCAAAGGAGGGTAATGTGTTTATTACTAAAATTGGTCGTGTATATTTTGTTCCAGGTTCTGGATGATATTCGTGCTGGCTTGCAGTACGTGTTCCAAACTCGGAGCAAACTAGTGTTAGCCATGAGTGGGTCTGGTCACTCCGGCATGGAGGCTGTAATCAGCAACCTGGTGGATAAAGGGGAAACACTGCTCATCGCATCTAGAGGCATTTGGGATCAGCGCGCGTTTATGATCGCTAATAGATATGGTAATTTAATTATCAAAACAGTATATTTTCTTTCTGGTGGTTGCAAGTGCTAAGTGCTGAGCATGGGGTCCTGAGTTTTTTTATAAGTTAAGAAAAGTGATTTTGAGTTTTCTATCTTTCCTATCTGGAATTGATCAGTAGTAGAACAGAGTCTGGTTTTCTATCCGTTTATGACGATTTGCTCACCCCCTATTACATTAGACATAAACAAAACTGGCGAAATATGAGTTTACCTACTATTAGTCCACCAAGCCTTTCTCAGAAACTAGCAGGAAGTGTTGTTAAGTTTTAATTTGGAAATGCCCTTCAATAACTTCCATTTCTAAATTTTTCTAGGCATTAAAACAGAGGTGGTCAGTGTTCCATTTGACGCCACCTTCCGTCCTGAACAGCTGGAGCCTGAACTAAAAAGATTACGTCCAGCTGCTCTCTTCGTCACACACGGTGACTCCTCAACCGGGACCCTGCAGAACCTTCAGGGCTTGGGTGATCTTTGTCACAAGTAAGTAAAGTGCTACTAATGATATTTTGGTGGTCTAATCATATTGGGTACCTAACATTAGTACTACCAAACTGTTGGTACACATTTGTGAAAATTGTATTGAAAAAAATAAGATATATAACTGTACCTATATGGTCACTTTTTACTCCAAAAACAAAGGCACGAAAACTTAAACATTGTCAAAAAATTCCATGCAGAATTAAATAGGTAAATAATAAAGAGGTGTGCAAAGTAATGACATTTTAAAAAGGTTGGCCGGTTCTGATGAAAAAAATAAACAAAAGCCACATTAAATCATTATGAACAAATTAGTGAAAAAGAAAACATTAATGGCGTCACATAATTATTTTGGGCACGAATGGCCAGTTAACACTGCGTTTAAAGAACAATAAGGAAAGAGGTTTTATGAATGGGAATAATAAGTAAAAATATTATGTTTGTTTACTACGAAACAGTAAAATTTCGTAATAAACAAACATAAGTCCAATTCGATATTTAATTTTATTGGGCAAAAATAAATATATCTAGACTTATATCGATAATAACTAGATCATGTTTTGGTTAGAGACATTGAAACTAAGCTCTTTAGAATACAAAGTATCTCTTCGCTAACCTATTTACTTAAGTTCAAACTACTTCAAACATTGTCTCAACGTGAAAGGCAAAGTGCTCGCCTTAAAAAACGCGACTCTGTTATTTGAACTAGCAAATAAGGGATAATAGAATCACCGACAATGCCTAGTAACAAGTCTAGCTGAGAGAAAGGATAACTAATAGAATAGGTTCAGTAGGTGCCACGTAGTTATTGAGTTAAGTCTAGGCTTGGCCAGTCGGCGCCTCTCGGATTACTAAACGAGTGACCTAGAGAGAGAACACGTTTTACATAACTAATAATTTCAAGCCGATTGCTTTCCAGGCCGATTCGAATAAACTGGTTCGATTTTTAAAAGTCATATTCATTTGTTTTGCGTTTTTTTTTAAGACAGGCGCTTATATGTTTGGCACATACCAGAAAACCGGTAGAATGAACACACCCCACTCAAATTAAGCGGTCACCAAACTTCAAGCGAAGGCTAGTTATCTATTCCTCCCATCTTTGCTCCCTGTCTGTCAACTTAACGAACTGTTATAAAAACCACAACCTGGGCTTTATCCAATCTGCACTAAGCCATTCCTCCTGTCGACCTTTCACTTCCAAATTAAAAAAGCAGCGAACTTTAGCAGAAAAACTATTTGATTGCCCAAGGAATAAGACTGGGACACGGGAACCGAACAATTTAATTACAGTCGTTGTCTCTTTCATTCCTGATTCTGACTTGGCTTTTTACTTAGATCTAGGTCTCTTGAATACGTCCGAGTTGAAAACTCTTTAATTGCATCCTGTGAAAGAGTCTGCAATTAGCATGCAGTGGAAAATACCAGACGCGGTAAAAGTTAAGATAAAAAGTTTTTCGGTGATTCCTACCGACTATTCGTTTTCCGTACTTCTTTAAGCGTTTCTCTTGACTTGATTTACTTTCAACTTAACAAAAGTTGAAAAAGTTCCTACCTGTAAAATGCCCTTTGAGGTTCATAAATGTTTTTTTTTTATCTTAGCGAATCTCCTTTCTCAAATTTTGTTTCGTAATTTTCCTTCATGAAAGATTGGACCACAACAGCCAACAGCCGTGGGCCGTCAGTAATGAAAGTAGTGGAGTGAGTCCTACACCCAGCAGTACAACAGTATGGCCTGATAGAATAATGATAATACTATTTTCAGGTATGGAGCCTTGCTTCTGGTGGACACAGTGGTGTCACTGGGAGGAGTTCCGTTCTTCATGGACGAATGGGGAATCGATGGTGTTTACACCTCCACCCAGAAGGTTTTCAGTGGACCAGCTGGTATATCTCCTGTGGCATTCAGTGCACGTGCCGAGTAAGATACTGAATTACATATTTTTTACTATAATTTGAATCAACAATAAGTCATGTAAACACAATCTTACAAGCACAAAATGGCTAACATGTTTTCTGTGGAGTGTTTAAACTTTTTTTTTTTTGTTTTCTCTTAGGGCTAAAATTAAAAGCAGGAAGCACGATCCTCCTTTCTACTTCGACATCAAGCTGCTGGCGCAACAATGGAACTGCTACGGAAACACCAGAACGTAAGGAATACTTATTAACTTTGGATACGCCGTAATAGCACTTTTAATAAGTAATATAGACACGGTCTTAATTATAAACAAGCCCTTCTTAAGATTCTTAAGTGGCACGTTCACGGTCATTTTATTGGATCAAACCATGAATTAAAACTTAAAACCGAAGGCGTGAAACGAACCAGCTATAATCAATATAGACCACTCATAGTTTATCAGATTGTGGTTCCTATACAAATTTCCCAGTTCTCGTTGCTTCGAAATTGTCAATACTCTATTCCTGATACTCGTAAGATGCATCATTGCGGCAAGATAAACTTTCAAGATTTTAACTAAATACTCATTTAAATGCATCAATCTCCAGATACCACCACACTTTGAGTCCCCCACTCTTCTGGGCCCTTCGGTGTTGCCTCCAGGAGATCATCAAGGAAACCCTGGCGTCCTCCTGGGCCCGCCACGCCGCCACCACAGCTCGCTTTCACAAGCGTCTTCGGGAGTATGCTTTCGAGTTCTTGATCCCGAAGCCTGAAGACCGTCTGGCTACCGTCACGACTGTGAAGCTGCCTAAAGGATATGATTACGTTGAATTCGTGAAATATATGAGAGCGAAGTAAGTACCTAGTTCTTGGTTTAAGGCCGTGTTCACACAGAGCGTATAGTCAGCCGCCGACTGTGAGCATCAAGTTCAAAATGTATATGTGAAAAAACAAAAGGCAGTCTGAATTTTCTTCGTACATTTTTACTGAGCGATCACAGTCGGCGGCCGACTATACGGTGTGTGTGAACGTAGCCTAAAGGTTAATTCAGACGAATAGGCACTGCACGGGATTGTCATCACCTCACCTCTTCGGCTCGTCGTCAACGGAGCCGACGCGATGCTGTTACGACGCATAAAAGAGTGCGTTGAAGTATGCAGAATCCTGAATGAGTCGAGTCGAGGCAGTGATGCTTATGCTGTACCCATGCAATGCTTATTGTGTGTTGTTCAACATCCTGTCTGTGCTTATGATACCTTAGGTAAAATTTTACGTCAATATGGTTGCTGCCCCCTCTTGGCCACGCTCATGATGTACAAGAACATTTCGAGATTTCGGTGCTCGAGATTTTTGACAGAATAAGTAAGAACGCAATACATTTTAGCGACCAGTAAAATCTTGAATAAATCTTTTGAATGAAGGTACTCGTAAAAAAAAACCTTTTGGCATTGTCTTTCTGCCTCTAGTTTGGCACACGTATTTCGCATGAGCAATCGATAAATTCGACATATGCTGATTGCTGCTATAAGTTAGGAGCTCCTTGCCACTAGGCCCTAAAAGGAAAATTAGGCATACACACAGTTGCAAAAAATTGAACATGTATTAGGTAGATTTTATCATAAATTATCTAAAAGTCAATGACATCACGAGAATAGTATATTATAAGCTATATGTATGTAGATCTTACGCCCAGATTTTATAGAACATGGCCTATGGTCTTTTGAAAAAAAAATCCGCCCCTAAAGTGTATATAGAAGCTCTCAACTAGCCTCGGTGTTCCTCGTTGGTTGTACACTCTCGCCCGTCTCGGAATGTCTCGGCGACAGTGTACAGTCACCATTATAGTAGGTTTTACCTAGTGAATTTTCAATGGTGAAACGATTCTTTTGGGGCACTTACATGGACTTATTTAGTTCTGACCACCCCCCTGGCGACGCGCTTGGTACACACGTAATAAACCTCTTTTATCTTATCTGTGGCTTTATAGAACAAGATTTCCGTTAAGTAGATATCTACCTACCTATCTACCTCCTCCTTATCAAAATAATCCAGTAACAATTTTAGATTACCTGCAAAAATTGATTGTGGAGTTAAAACAAGCAAGTCAGTGTTTTTAAATAGATTTTTATTTATAGGAATGAATAAGGATGTTATCGATTGTCCAAAATTGATGAAGTGTTTGCGTGATATGACTGATACGAGTACATATGTATTACATAGCAATATCACAATCAATAAATTCACATAATTATTCAGGGCAGCGAAGTGTGCCTATAATTAAATCCAGAAGTATGAATGTAACGCTTAGTTGGTCTGAGTATTTAGCAGCATGAAATCTTGATAGATAAGTAAGTAGGGCATGATGAGAGAACGCTAAAACTACATACAAAAAGTTTCAGATAGTCGAGCCCTGAAGGCCCACTTTCAGATTAAAAAGGACAAAATTAGCAATGCGATATTCACTCACCTTGGTTTTCATCTCATCCTACGGGCCTTGACCAAAACTACATAACCAGGCTAATCTGATGAAGATATTGTATTTTTTACTAAACCTAACTGCCAAGACATGGGACCTAAACTAAATAGGTACACAATACTCACACCTTCTAACACCGCCTAAGCCTTCGTAGATTGCAGGCACGATGTTATTTACGTTAAAATTATTTATTAATTCATGTTATTCTTCAACAGGCACAATATCCTGATATTCGCCGGTCTAGGCCCAACAGTGGGCAAGGCTCTGCGCATTGGCATCATGGGCGTCAACTCCACGATACAGGTCGCTGACTCGGTGGCTGAAGCTATGGCTGACACCCTACGGGCACTCAAGAAGTCTTCACTTTAAAACAATATGTGGAAATTTAAAAAAAAACTTCCCTGTGCTTTGTCTATACTAGCTTTGCAAAGCAGATCCACAGATTAACTTATTTGTTAACCACTTATTTGTTTTTGGGTTACTATGACTTATTAAGGAGCAGTAATTCCTGTGTGGGGAAGAGAGAGAGCTATGCAGGTCATAAAGCGCCATCTCTTTCCCACAGTGGAATTACTCCTTCTTTAAGACGTCATGGTACGCCACCAGCCCCCGCAGCATGACCACCGTAGACAAGGATTTCTTTGACGGAAGAATCGACAAAATGACAGATTGTGTCGACACAATGACAGATTTCTTTGCACTATCTGTCATTTTGTCGATTCTTCCGTCAAAGAAATCCTTGTCTACGGTGGTCATGCTACGCGGGCAGGTAGCTAATGTATCACTCAGACGGCTAATTTAATGTAACGGCTAATTAATAGATTTATATTACCTGTATATTTTGTATGAAAAATAAATGCTTTTTTACAACCATAGAGTTTTTGTGCAAATCTAATTTGTTTTAATAAACAGATCCGTTGAGAGCTTAGTGGTTCATGATTCATACTTGTGTAGTGTGCACGCCATTTTGAAAATAGTGGTCATCAATGAAGGTAATGTTAATGTTCTTAGTTTGAAAGATATTAATAGTTTATATAGATAGATACCTGCCTCTTCCTGGTGGCCTACAATGACATCTTAAAGCAGGAGTAATTCCAGTGTGGGAAAGAGATGGCCCTAGACGACCTGTATAGCTCTGTCTCTTTCCCACACTGGAATTACTCCTGCTTTAAGACGTTATAGTAACCCCCCATTTGCTGTTTCACATAGACTAAATTATAGTTAAAATATGGGAAAACTGAAAGACATATGTGTTCACAGGTCATTTATTTCATATCAATGTATGACGGTTTACAGACTATTGACTGGATGCACCTAGACAACCCAAATGATGTGTTATTAAACCACAAATAATTTATTTTCTCAAAGAAGTTAACATTTTCGAATTCAATCTAAAGAGTTCTAAATAAAAATAAAATGTATATCATCCCGTTATAATACCATTACATCGGTATTGAATGCAGTGATTTATTAAATAGAAAAACAATGCAATACAAGCGAGTTCATAGTATTCTTTATGGCTATTAGTTGTGTTATTCGCAAGCCATAGGTGACTACTTTTCTATTGTTAGATTATACAAAAAATATATTAGAACCAAGATAACTCTTGTGCTTACTCGAGTGATATTCTCGTAATGTCAAATAAAAATAAAATAATAGCCAATGTAACATTAAAATAATACAACAACTCCTCAAAATTTTGACTGGACTAGAACCCACAACGAAATGTGAAAAAACAAATTTACAAGATTTTTTGGCAAATGGACTCTCTCAAAACAAAATCAAATTGCTAAAACGTGCTGCTAGGGCACAATATTACCTTCAGGTCTCATCTCCACGTGATGTAAAAACTTTAGCGCGTTTAAATAATCCAATATCAATTTGAAGAAAGCCGCCTTCAAGCGCCCGCGCAATCATTTGTAAAAGGCGTCTCATTCCGTAGCACATGAACGAACCTAGTTAACGCTAACGTTTTTACACCTAGTGACTATAAGGCCTCGGGTACAACTTAAAAGTAATAAATTCCTATCATAATCAGTATTAAAAACAGACGTATCGCTAGCTACATGGCATTCATATCCATCACATCGAAACATTTGGACTAGCTTCCTTAATTACGTAACTAAACCGTTAACCTAGTAATTAAACAAAACTAGTCACGAAATTTGCGTAAACTACACCTTATCTATATTGATTTATATCGGTACAATACGTAATAGGTATCTGGGTATACAGTACATATTGAAATGTAGACTCTAGAATCGTATTAATATTTACAAAATTTTATTTAGACAACCGTACATTTCTATTGATAAGTATTAAAACTTCATATTTCCACAAGTATCATAATATGTCACTCAACCAGTGATTATTGTTCCTAAAAGCATGCGTTGATGCACAAACCACTGGGATTACAGTTCATTATAATTATGTAATAATATCTTGAAGCAACATCAATTGCAGTATATTGATTGTTATCGTCTATAAAATAACATTAAATAGCTCCTCTCCTGTTCACTACAACTAGATAAAATAACGCAGGTAATAGACTTTACCGATCATTATGTGTAATGACACTCGTGTGGTATTAAATATAGATATACAAAACTAAAAGCAAATGCACAAACAAGGCGACCAATAAGATAGCATTTGTGATGGTTCATACATGATTACCTAAACGTGCGGTTATCCCGTATCATATACAATAGAGACGTAAATAAATATGCACATAAGTAGTATTATAATTTATATTTACATTTAAGAAAATATGGCACATCTGTTATCGACCGCACTCGCAATCCTTGTCTAACGACTGAGCGATCGAGCCCTACCACTAAAATAATACGAATCAGTATCGGATCATGTAATGCGCCTAAATTTCGGGTTACCATAATACCAATTAAAATACCGGTGGGTAAGTAAATATTCAACGCCGTTAAAATAATACACAGTAAAGCTACCGTCCGTCGTCGATCGACTCCGAGCCTCGCGCGGCCGACCGTCTACGCCTGCCGACCGAGTCGCGCCGCACGCCACACCGCCGCACCGCCTCACCGCGACACTATCACTCCGGTGATGACCATAACCTCCAATTGGCCAAGCCTCGTATTTTTAATTATACAATTGAATTCATTAACTCTAGTTTCGTCGGGTACACAATAGAGAAAATATAATTCTGTACATTTCATACTCGTGCAAACAAGAAACAAGAGTCGCGTCTTGTGCCGCACTGAAACTTTCAGTCAGCGTTTCGTGTCGCATCGCAGTCGTTCGGTCCGGTGCCGGCGCGCCACCGCTGACGCAATCTAAAACTAGAGACACATTCGAATCGCACGAGTACATAAAAATATGTCAGTCTATAGAGCTACGCGCTCACTCACTTAGCCTACGAGCAGTCTGGGGTATAGACGGGGTGGTCGGGCGCAGTAATACTGTGTCCGGGGAGGGGCGGGGGCGCGCTCAGCTGGGCGGCGGGGGCGCGGGCCGCTCCGTGCGCGGCGCGCGCTGCCGCCGGTGCCGCGTGCACGCGCAGCACGCGTCCACGCGCCGCCGTCGTGCGCACGCTGCGCGCCCGCAGCGCTTGCGGACGCACGTCACCTCTCCATCCTGGAATAGACAGGAAAACAATTAATCCAAAGAAGAATCTTTCAAGTGCCCTTCAGAAGTTAAAACATGACTTAAACGTGAGAACGTGAATTTACTCATTATCCTTTGCCTTATACCACGACTCTGGCGAGTTGGGCACAATTTTCCTTATATACCTATGACTGTGTTCAAAAAATTCTTATTGTAGTTCATTTTGACCACTTTGCTAGTATCATAAGTTGGTATTTACCTTGCACCGACACGTGACGCAGCGCTGCTCCCCGTGCGAGTGGATGGACGGGTGCACCTCCTTGCCGTTGGGCAGCGGCCCGTCGGGGAACTTGCAGCCGCCCTCCGCTAGGATCTCCTCGGCGGTGCGCGGCGCTCCCTGGTCTTTTGGAGTTTCTTCGTCTGGTTTCTTCGCTTTTACCTGAAGTTAATGAACATACATCGTAATTCGGTAATCTTTGCAGAATTGCTAGTAGCACCTGAGACCAGAAGATCACGTTAAATGACCTGCAATTAGTCAGGTTTACGTTCAGCAGTAATCTGTTACAAGCTGAGATGATGTTGTGAACAGTTTTTGTGAACAAAGCTTGCGAGTATGTCCAAAATAAGTTCCATTCTCACCTCTGGACATACACGACAACAGGCCTTCTTATCCGGCCTATACGCCTCCTTCTCGCTGCATCTCAACGGCGGACACTTCACCCTAGGGCACTGGATCTGCCGGGTGGCGAAATTGCAGGTGCAGATGGCGCACGTGTCGTACCCACCGGGCACCAGGTACGGGTGCCACGACGAGCCCGGTGCGTAGCTTTGTCCAGCGAGGACGCAGCTGCCGTTCTCTGACCATACTGCTGTCGTCGAGTCTGGAACAGAAAATTATATATTTTTAGTAGATGTTTTTGAGGGACAAGATTGTACCCTGATATGCCATGATGGTGCTGCTTGAGTGAAACTGTAATCAGAGCTTGTTTACCGTCTGCAATTAGGCTGCCACTATGGTGACCTTTTCTCAGATTGTTCTACTTTAAATCGTTAAAGTATGTTCAGTTCGATCAGTTAGGCAAGATGGAGAAAACTTATCATAAGTTCATACTTACTTGTGCAGATAGGGCAGCACTGTCCTGGCGGCTTGATTGTGGGCACGAGGCAGTTGTCAGGCGGGCACTGGACCGCCTCGCACTTTGGGACACCCAGCACGCACCAGCATTTTGAACAAGTCTGCAATCATTGAACATCCCTTTAAAATTTCAAACACTAATGAAACGTAGATTGTCATTAATGTATCAGAAACAACGGTAATTGTACCCTACCGGTTGTATTACTACTTGAACGTACTTGTTTTAAGAAAAACCCATGTCATCTAAGAGGAAGAATCTATTGTCATTGTTGGAAAATTTATGGATATACCGACGTCTCCCATGGTTTTGAATAGCACTAATGCACTTTTATAATTCACTTGACCAGATTACCCAGGTCCAAGATACAGAAGCTCGTTGCAAAAGTATTATTCTAACCTCAGTGTCTGTCCAAGTCTCTCCAAGCTTGTAGAACTTATCTCTCTGCGTACAATAGTTGACGTTGAGCCGGAACAGCGAGTAGTCTGTGATCGGGTCCTCGAGTGGTCCTGGAGTATACTTGGCACTGAGCTCGTTGTCCGACGTCCCTGGGACTGCTGGCAAGCACGAAAGTGGCACGCTTATCTGAAACCATAGACAAATCTTGTTCAGTGCAAGCCTTTTTTGTTGAAAACTTATAAAAAGTCATGTTAGTATTTAATTCACTCACCGATTAATTTTCCAATCTATGGCAGCACAAACAAATTGTTAGTCATATTAAATATAGGCTAAGTCTTATCTTAATTGTAAAGGAAATTATGTTTTTTTTCTAATTAGAACAGGTTTGGTTTATCTCTGTTGTTAGGATTTGGTTTTTTACATTCGTATTGTTTAACCAGAATCTAATGAATCTCGTAATAAGACGAAGACCGATGACCAGCCTTCTTTCCAAGAACGATATTTTGCAGCATGTCAAAAAGCCTATGCTCAGGGTGCGGCTACTGTAAAACGTACCATCCATACCATAACCATAGGCTCAAAATAGCTTTAATATTCACCTGTGGTACTCGCATGCGCAGGATAACAGTGACATTGTCGTGCGCGCGCAGCTCCAGATACGAGGCTCCTACATGCAGCGCGACCAGCTCAGCAGCAGTGGGTTCCAGCACCCACCCCTCTTCTCCCCCCAGCTCTCTTGCCCCGCCCTCGGCGCCTGCGTGGGACTCCAGCCACCAAGATGACCAGGAGCGAGCGTTGCCGCCCGTTACCACCGTCTGAAATAAAAGCAATCAGTTATTACATAACAAAATACTGTTTTTTTGCACAATGCTGGAAAGTAAACTTTACATTAAAGCAGGCAGGAGAAGCCTCGAACAGGTCAGTTGTAAGTACAAAAACTATAAGTTCTTTAAGACACATATTTCTTTTGGGAACCGGGCCCAAAGATTTCATTTTATATAACCGACTGGAACAATTAAAGCCATTGCCAATTTGAAGGACTTACCTCATAATACAATCCACAGAGCGAGTCAACGGACAGCCAAGCCAGACCCGCCATGTTGGCTGGTAACCGGACCTGTCCCGTTCTTCGCAGCAGTGCGGGACCGGACCCCGCGGCATCCGGCAGCATGCGAGATGTTAAGCGTCCACGGAGGATGGGTGGACCTGGATAGGTAGAAAAAAACCAGGTTTCTAAAAGTGAATTCATAATCTGCTAACCTAACATATCTAATTACGAGGTCATGTATAGAGGCTATATTGTAACATGGTCCACTTATACACATGTGAATTTTAAACATTATTATAAGGTGGCAATTGGTCAATTGCGCTCTCGTAAGGGGTAAAGTGGTTCTAATTGAAATAAGTCCAGTCAATAAAAAATCTATTAAATCTCAACTCTAGACAAAAACAATAATGGAAGGGGACTCAAAAGCCGTCAGTCTTAATCTCCTTAATAGTTTTGTATCTCGCACAAATCTCTGTACCAACGTCGTTAATTCAGACTATTTGCTTAACAAAGCTGGGTAGATCTTAATAGGAACAAACTCGATCAGGCATTCATATCAATTGAATGCCCGACAAAGTACAGCGCAACATTCATTTTAATTATCTCGTCTTTTGTTTATCTTATATGAAGAGGTATGTCACCCTTATCGTGAAAAATCATAACGTAACTACATACATAACATAATGATTGTACTTCACGGAGGGTAAGCAGCTAGAGGTCCATAGATAGTGTCATGAAATACATAAACCGGGTACCAGAAATACAGTCTCCGGGCTGTGACTGAGGAACTCCTAATTGAAAAACCCACAAGCACTTTTCGTCGGGGATAGTGCAAATCCGCGGAACTAGCATTGGATAATTCTGCGTATCTGACAAATGTAGCCAATTTCAATTACGCATTGTCGTAGCGACTAAATTAATGATTTTAATAGATTTCTACTGATAACAATACATAGAACACATGAATTGTTACTATTCATGTAAAAATGAGGTCAAAAATCGTTGAAATAATAAAAAATATAAACTTATAACCTTCCCCTGTAAACCTACACGTAGTGCAGATACGCGCACTTTACGTATGGTAAATTCGCGGATTTGTACTATCCCCGACGTTTTGTCAATTTGGGAATCCAACCCTGCCAAAGCCTGCAATCATTGACTTTCAGTTAAGATGCATCTCGAGATTATTTTCGTCATCTCGTCTTGAGAACATTTTCTGATTATCAAAACCTATTGTGTAATAAATGTTTACCAGCTGGAAAAGTCTTACCGGTATCAGCGCTGATATGCACAGCGAGTTGGTCCTCATACAAAGGCTGGAAGATCCTGGCGCTTGGTCTGGCCAGCACTCCGATGCGGGTATCGAGTATCTCCACCTGTGAGTGGCGCTTGCCCTGCTCCTCCACCAACGTGATCTTGGGATCCGTTATACCCAAATTGTCAACCTGAAGAGGAAGATACAAATCAATTGTAGCTAGTTTGTTGGTTCTCAACGTTATGTAGGGGAGATATCTGTGAAAGACTTTGACTGGATATACAAGAAAGGAAAGAAAACCGATGGGGTGCCGAACTTAACTGAACGAAACCGAATCGAAGCAACTACTTAATTATACTGGGTTCTTGCCAGTAAACCGTTCGGCATCAGCCCACATCGAATCATGTTCTGGTCGGTTCGGCACAATTCGAACTAATCTGATTACCGATATCCGATTATGCCGCTCGGCGGTGCCGACTCATATCGACACAAACTAGTGTATAGCATAATCCCCTATGATCTGAGGACACGTACAGTTTAAAAAATATAATTATGATTTCATCATATTTCATTCTTTTTAAAATAAATCTTCCCTAATGAGAAGTAACCAAATCCAAACAAAATTAAAAAAACCATTAACACTTGTGTCCAATACAGATCTAATAAATTGTACCTCTTAACGACCTCGAGTAACCTATTAAGGAGCCTCTTCAAGCAATTTGGTTTTAAATGATAAATATCATCGGAATCATTTAAATTCCTTTAATTTAAACGAGTTAAGCCATTGGAATAATGACATATTTTTTAATCGAAAGATAATATTGAGTGGAAAAAACGTTCAGATGGCACTAATCTGAGAGCTAAAGAATAGCCTAGAACGTGTCAACATCCATTATTAATCACTTTATGACACATACGGTGGCGCTTACACAAGTTGTAAAGGTTTCTCCAAGAGATGAGCGTTGAATTAACAATCATTCATTACATTATCATTGCTATAGCTACCGTCTTGTGTTGTTGTAATTAGCAGTAGTTTATCCGCATGTGTGTGGGTGGAGGACTTTCATTGAATGCTAATTGGTGAACGGAATCTTTGAGATGATCAGGTTGATTTCAAGTTATCGTTTTCCTCGATAATTGATTTAAGTCATAAACAAGTATGTTGGCTATATTTACCTGTATATCATAGACGAGCGATCCCTCCTTGTCGATGTAAAGCATGGCAAGTCCTTCAGGTGCCGGCGTGGCTGACAGCCGCTCGGAGATAAGCGGTGCGTTGTACACTTCACAGGCGGCCTTCTGCCTCACACTGCCTACAATCCTCCTCTCAGGCGTGTCAACAGCCTCCACAGTGAGGAGCAATCGGCCTCTTGCTAGCGACCTCAGTTCTGCGGCCGACACTGGGGTTGACACCTCCAGGACATTGAAGTCATAATGGGGTTTGCTTACCCTCTGCACCTGGAAAAACACATTAATTTACCTAAGACCTGAACCCATTTTTACTCTTATAAGCAATTCAATTCGTTTACAGTAAACAACTTTTTAGTTGTACTAATTTCCCAAAAATAATTAACGAAATTCTTGAGAAGAAGATATGCAAAAGGGAACACATACAGTATTTCATGAGTTCTTAATACGTTGGACTTAATTTACGTTTATTGGTAGTAATTAGCCACTTAAGATCCTCATTAACAGAAGTCATCTGAATCCCTTCGTGTTTCAATTTGGTTACATCGCGAGATACTTACTGAAGTACTTTATTATGTAATAATAAGTATAGAATTTAATATGAATATACCTGATCAATGATGGTCTGATTTTTTTCCGGAAGCGTGAGTATCACTCTGACGAGATGCGATGTGACAGCAGTTTTGGGAAAGACTCCGTTGAAGACCAGAGCCAGGTAGAGGCTGGGCGTGGCTCCGGCGACCGCCGTGATGACGGCAGTGCCGCCCCACCAGCCGTCCTCGTACTCCATCGTAGGGTAGTCACGACAGGCACCCTCGCCGATGGAAGTAGGCGGGTGTTCCGGCTCCAAGAGTGTCGTGAACATCTCTTGTGATAAAGCTGGATACCTAAAAAAGAATGTTCCGATACTACATTCCGATCTTAGCACTTGTTTAGGAAAAATCTCGTCTGTCTCTTAGTGAAAAATTCTTGCGCCATTTTCGCCGAAACTGATCTAATAATAATTACATTTGCAGAAGTAAACTACCGATAAAATTATTATTTTCCTTAACTTCTTTCTCAGTAAGATTAATTATTCGTAAAGCAGGTCAAAATAATTACCGTTCGTTTTCCAAGAAGTAGAATCTAATCTCGCCTACTATTTTCAATACATCAACAGTGCCTACATATTGTGCTCAAAGCATTGACTATCTTAGATATCTCGATAGCGCTAAAGCAATTAATAGTACGAATCAATTGAGTGTCCACTAACAACATTATGGCCTGTTATAAAACATGTGGGTCTAGGTTTTTTCCCAGAATGAATTCTAACGCTGAACCTAAAGTTTTCCGTAGTTAATCACGCGGTTAATTAAATTTACAATCCAAGGCGAACAGTACCACCATTCATAGATTCCCGGGAATAATTACTGCAGTTATATTTATTACTCCGATTTGATAGGCTATTGGAGATTACTCATATCAAGGCGGCGGCGGCAAGCACAAAGTTGGTGTTCATTTAAAATTCCTATTCCTTACCTACCTGTCGATTCTGCCGCTGAGTGCGCCATCGATGGAGTTGTTCCGCGCGTCGCCCCACAGCAGCGCCACGTGCAGCTCGCCGTCGCGCAGTAACGTCTTGTACTGGCGCGGCACTCGGCGCCAGACGCCACACAGCTGTAAACAACACAGATTCTTACGTTTATAGCCCATAACAAGTGTTTAATGAGTGTTTACTTCAATATTTCATAGAATCAGTCGATGTAGCACAAGCAATCACTTTAATCACCTTATCAGTTTTTTCTTCATACGTTGCGTGTATCCCAGGTATTTTCTTGAGCGACTGTTCGAGTAGCACTCGCCCTTCCCTGTCGAGGAAGGCGACTGCCCGGGGCTGGTTCTGCATGGAGGGGCTGAGCAGCAAGGACCAGTAGAGGTGGCGCCTGCGGAACGTGAAGCGCGCGGTGGCCACCCCCGCAGCCACCGGCACCCCTGACATGTCATCACGCCGCACGCACAGCGGAGACCGGCCAGTCAGAAACGATGCGAAATCTGGAAGATGGAGTATGTTTACCTATGTATCACACACATACACGAAAATTCAGAGAGCATGTTTAAATTTTTTTATGAAAACTTACATTTCATGTTTTTTTCGTCTTCTTCAGTCGTAATGACAACTGGACTATCTTCTTGGACAATATCGGGAGCTGAAACAAGGACATTAAGTTTACTTAATTACATAATAATCAGAAGTTTACACGGTTCTCTGGTGAACGATGTTTCAGTTGCCTGCAGGCAGGAAAAGTGTAGCCTATCGTAATCTTAGGCAACGATGTCAACTTTAATGAAATGCAATAGGACACTAAAATATTATGGCCGATATCGATTCGATAATATTACTTTCCAAGTAAACGGTGAAAGGTGCTTAGACCGTAAGTATTCTATAAACGGAGGTTGACTTGCACAAACAAATAAAATTTGCATTTATAAGTAAAATCATAATTGCGTGAAATCTAGACGGAAGGTATATGTTTCCCTTTTAGTGACGGGTGTCAGTACTTTCTCCTGTGAAGGTGGCTCATAAAAAGTCGTGTACAGTTGGATCAATTGACGGCGAGTGCGTCGGCGTCGCGGGGCCTGATCGCCTGTTCGCAAGACCCCCCGACCCTTCCATTCGGGTTGATTGGATCAAATGTTATTCATCTGCCCGGTGACAGCACCGCGATATAGACGTGTACTGCTGTCGCGAAGTTTAAAAAGTTGTTTAAAAGTATAAAAAACCCGGAACAGAAGTTAAATTTTAGCACATCTCGTTACTAAAGTGCGAACAATGGTGTAGTGCATATAATCATAACAAAACAATTAACATAATACCATTTAAAACAACAATTTAAAGTGATAATTTGGATCAAATTTAGATTCAGTTTTTCAAAAAGCGGGTGTGAGAAAAATAAAAATCAAAAATATCACCAACAGTCGTTGGTCGGAATCAGCAGTCAGCATAACTAGTACGATTTTTCAACATCTCTATCTAAAGTAACGGTGGCTCAACGGCCCCAGCCGCCGGTCGATTCTTGGTTGAATCTGTGAGGCGCAAGTTCGCATCCAGCCAACTGCAACACTTTTTGTGAAGTTTCTAAAGTGATTTAATTTCAATCAAGCTCGATGCCTCTCAACCGGTCCCCGCCAGCATCGTTGTCTACGCCAAATCTGACAGAACCTGTCAATGACGAATGCGACGAAAATATTACTTGTCGCCAAAAATCACAAAAGTCACAGAGTTTAAAACGTAAATGGGTGGACGGCGGCATAGACAAGGTATTCGTAAAACTAGACGAAATGAGGGACTTGCTCTATAAAACAAGTTCGGAACAGGAACAAAAGCTACTCTCCCTACATGCTACTATATCCGACATTAAAACCCAGAATGAGGAACTTAATAAGAATGTTCAATATATGTCGGCTATGTATGACGAAGTAAAGGCCAAGCTTACGGAGATGGACAAGGAGCGCAGAGATACATTCGCTTATATTAGGCAACTAGAGAGCAAGGTGGAATCTCTAGAAAAGAACGCACGTTCAGGAAGCATTGAGGTCCGAAACATACCCAAAAAGCAGCAAGAAACCAAAAATGACCTCATAAGTATTGTTCAAAACATTGGTAATTGTGTGAACACGCCAATCGCTAAAACAGAAATAAGAGACATCTTCCGAATTAATTCCAAAGGCCCATCTAATAACACCATTATTGTCGAACTTACCTCGGTGCTTAAAAAAGAGGATATCATAAGCTCAATAAAATCCTATAAAAAGAACCATAACGAGCTACCTACTACAAAGAAAATCAACATGGATGGTCCACCTTTACCTATTTACATCTCAGAAAATCTGAGTACGAGTACCAAACGTCTGTACGCCCTTGCCCGGGACTTTGCAAAGGTAAATGAGTACAAATTTTGCTGGACAGCCCACGGATGTATCTACTTACGGAAGAAAGAAGGTGACACAGCTTGCCGTATTCAAAATGATGACACCCTAGCCAACCTGAAAAAACTATCGTGACTAGATCTAAGTCTCTGTCTTCTATTTGCTGTGTTTATTCCACTATTGTCCTATCACTTTCTCAATGCTAGATGTTCATACCAAGTCACAGTATCTGTACATATTATTTTAACATTCCAGTTTTTTGATCTTAAATATTCACTCCAGCTCAATCCAACAAGGGTAGCCACAACACATAATCGCAGTATACACACTCACACTATAATCGACACTCCCCCAACAAACACAATCACACGTCAATCGCAAGCTCAAATGTTGAATCTCAGTAGTTTCCCATTATGTAAAACCATGTTCTCCTCCGTAACGTATATTTGTATAATAGTAGTTATTCTTAACTCCTTGAGAATATTCCCAGTAACAAAAGAAACCAAAATTCCATTCGGACAACGTTAACATTACTAACGACATAGAAAATAGTGGTAATATTGAGTGCTCTAGAATTGAAGACCCTTCAACAAGTCAGGCATTTATCAACCCTGCGTCAGATAAGGATGGTTTTACGGTTCTGGCTGTAAACATCCGTAGTATCAAAAAAAATTTTGACTCGTTAATTGTATTCCTAGCTAACATTGGCATAGTTATTGACATTATAGTATTAACAGAATGCTGGACTGATAGCAGTTCGCGGGTTGAACAAATAAACAGTTACTTGCAATTTAGTACCCAACACAGCCATAACCAGAATGATGGTGTTGTTGTTTATGTGAAAGAGCACCTTGGCAACGTGAAAGTCCGTGAGTGCTTGATTGTAGACGGTAACTGTCTGGTAGTCGAAATCAACAAAGTGACAGTTATTGCCTCATATAGGCCTCCTTGCTTCACGAATCCAAACAACTACATTAATTCCTTAAACGACTTACTCCTCAAAACTCACTGTGAAAATATTATCTTTGCTGGGGACATAAACATAAATACGCTGTCCGAAATCTCAACTGGCTACACCTCGGATTATTTGAACATGCTAGCTTCACACGGTCTAAGGCAGGGAATTGATAAGCCAACGAGGCTTGATAATTGTCTTGACCACCTGATGATTAAAACACGAAATAGAGTCAAAACTTTCGTGTTTGAGCCGCTTACAGATCACAGTCCAGTTCTGTTATATATGAGGAAGTTGAACATTGTGAGAAACTATGCGAAACACTGCAAAACAATAATCGACTACAAGGAATTAGAAACTGACCTTGACAGCATCAAATGGGACCTCTTTTTCGACATTCAAAACGTAAACGACGCAGCAGTCTACCTTATAAAAGTGCTACAGGACGTGATCACTAAGAACTCTACTACAAAACTAATTTCTAAAAAGAAACAACCACTAAAACCCTGGATGACTCCAGGCGTCGTTAAATGTATACGAAAAAGAGACAAAATGCACCTAAAACAAAAAAAGTCCCGAAACAACGAAGATTTAAGGAAGGAATATACAAAGTACAGAAACACTTGCAACAAAATTATCCAAACTCTAAAGCACTCATACTATCAAACGGAATTGGAAAAGAACCAAAACAATATCAAAGGAACATGGAACACCATCAAAGAAATGTGCTATGTGAAGAATGATGCTAAAAGTGCCACGGAACTGCTACAATTAGAAAATAACACACAGAATTCTTTAAACGAGGTTAACAGATATTTTACGTCAATCGGGAAAGAACTGGCTAGCAAAACGCTTACCAAGCTAAACATGGCCGAGGATACACTGGTGAAACTCAGCGCAAAGTCGAATAGCTCTCTGAACTCGATGACTCTTGGACCAACAGATGAGATAGAGGTTATTCGGGTGGTCACTGGCCTTAAGAATGGAAGTGCCCCTGGATGGGATAACCTGCATGTATCCATATTAAAAAAATATAAGCATAAACTTGCTACGCCCCTTGCACACCTCTGCAACATGAGCTTCATGCAGGGTAGCTTTCCAACCGCCTTTAAAAAAGCCGTTGTTTCACCCATCTTCAAGGCCGGCGACAAATCAAAAGTGACCAACTACAGACCAATATCTCTCTTGAGCACTCTCGCCAAAGTCATGGAAAAACTCGCAAATAGGCGACTCGTAGAGTATCTAGAAAAAAACAACCTGCTGTCGAATAAACAATACGGGTTCAGAGCTGGACGTTCTACAAATGACGCTGTTCTGAGGCTTACCACGGCAATAACGAACTGCCTGGATAGAGGGGACAAATGCGTCGGCATCTTCCTTGATCTTCAGAAAGCGTTCGACACTGTGTCAATTCCCATCCTATTGAGTCGATTGGAGGGCATCGGCGTTAGAGGTGTACCCCAGGAGTGGTTTAAAAGCTACCTGTCTGGCCGGCACCAAAGAGTCCGCATAGATGAGCAGCTGAGTGACGAAGCTCCTTGCGCTTACGGTGTTCCCCAGGGAAGTACTATAGCCCCAACACTTTTCCTGGTATACATTAATCGGCTCTGTGAGCTTCCAATCCATCAAGCCGAAATAACAATGTTTGCTGATGACACAGTGCTCCTGTTCCATGACACATCTTGGGAAAACTTGGCACAGGTAAGCGAACGTGGGCTTGCTAGAGTAACTGCCTGGCTTGAAGACAGCCTTCTATCCATAAACGCCAGTAAGACAAAATACCTTTGCTTTAGTATGTCCAAGTCAGGCAGCCCCAGTCCAGACTTTACTGTGCCCATCCACACGTTCCCTTGTAATAGAGGTTCATGTTATCAAGCTACTTGTGCTTGCCCTAGGCTGGAGAGAGTGAGCAACATAAAATATCTCGGTGTTACAATCGATGAAAACTTGAAATGGAGTCAACATATTTCAGTTACTGCAAAAAAAACTCGCAAACTTATATTTATTTTCAAAACCTTGAGACATGTTGCCAGCCCGAAACTTCTGATACAAACGTACAAAGCATTGTGCCACTGCGTCTTGGGCTATGGTATTTGTGCATGGGGTGGCGCCGGCAAATCCCATATGATAGAATTAGAGCGTTCCCAGCGTGCAGTTCTGAAGGTCCTACTGTCCCTTAACTTCAGAACCCCAACCAGTTTGGTGTATGAGCAAGCGCGAGTGCTGAGCGTAAGAAAAATATTTATTTATGAGTGTCTACGGAGATTTCACCGACTTACGGTCCCCTTCTTGCCTAAAAATAGCAAAAGATCCGACAGATATCCCGTACCATGGGTAAGGAGCAAGTTTGCCAGAAAGCATTATAACAGCTTAGCGCCGCGCCTCTACTTCCAAATTAGCCAGTATAAATTAATTAAGCATGTGAGTAATTTCCAGATAAAAAAGGAAATATTACTTTGGCTGGAAAACTATAGCTTCGATGACACTGAAACCCTTATAAGTACTCTAACCTAGTGACATAAATATTCATAGCACACACACACACACACACACACACACACCATCACACATCTCACCACACACGCTACCTCTATTCTATGAAATGTGCCTTTATTTTACTTCACCTTATCTCCCTTCTGTTCTTGTATTAATTTTTGTCATTTCATATTAAGTTTTTATATTATGTCAATTTTTATTATGTAGATATTTTTATTTTTATTTTTATTTTTGGTCAATTTCTACAGTAGCTACAGTAAGCACTGTCTAAGCTTCCACTTTCAGAGCTATGTAACCGGAAACCTCAACCCCTGTCATACAGGCTGTCCTAGTTCAGGAGTTGAGAATACATTGATGTAATGTTTATTGAAGTTATAGAAATAAATTTATTATTATTATTATTATTATAATCGTAACAGGATCGGCGCGGGCGTCTAGACGGCGACGGTAGAATTTGCGTTTTGCATAGCTTTCTTGTTGGGTCTCCTTTAGACAGAAATAGAGGGAGCACTGACATTTCGTGCGACACTTTGATTGGTACCCGATTTGTCGATGTGCGCTCGTTAAACGCTCGTAAACCCAAATGCATCGGTTGCGTATTATATTAATATATTTATTGTGTTGCCCTAACTAGAACTGAGTGCATACATTACGCGTTATTACTATCAAGTTTGGTTTAATGTGATGTAAGTCCTGATTTAATGCTTTAATGTTCCCGAGACTTGTAAGTTGCAAGTAACTGGGGTAATAAATTATTCAGCTGAACTGGTGCGTGCCTAAGGCTGGAACTACTAAACTTGCTGCTTAAGAAATGGGCTATTTAAAGTTTCCAGATTCCTCTTGTAGCCCCCGGCATTATCATTTGGGAGTTTGTGGTGATCGAGCAAACTACGCTATCTACGTAGTTTGTTCGATCACAATCGAGCAACTCACTGGTTGGTTTCAATATGATATTATAAAAAAAAACCTAAAGTGCAGTCAGGCACGGCTATAATCACTGTTTTTCAGATTTCAGCCCTTTACTTGGTCATTATGTTTTTTCTTTATTATGTTTTAATTGGACTGAAAAATAATCCCAAAATGCTTCAAATACTTAAAGCGTGCGTACGAGACGATCAGTTAATGGGATTGTGTTAATTTCATATCATCATTTCAGTCGGAAGACGTCCACCGCTGGACATAGGCCTCCCCCAAGTGTCACCAATTTCATATGAGCAGACCTATTTACGACCAGACCTAATTATCTGATTTGAAATTAATTAAAAAATTAAAGAAAACAGATCAGATAATTAATTAAAGATTTTATTTAAGACAATTAAGTAAAGAACCAAAACATTTTCTGAAAATAAGAAAACAGACTTCCAGCGTCAATTAACAAAATACATTTTAAAATTTGTTATACACGTTTTGGATACCTATCCAACGGAGCAGCTTTTCCTGAGTATTCTTAGTGGAAATGGAAAATTAGAAAATCGCAGTCGAATTGTTTATGGTAGTCATGTACTTATTAACCAATGAATTGATACAGGTGTGATTATTTATACCTACCCAACAAGTATCAATAAATAATTCAAAATTAATAAGCACCCGCATTAACATAACGCACAATACCTATATAATAACTAACGACTCAAACACTTTACATTTTCCAATATTTTTCCATAAATTTGAGTCAATTTTCAATAACTACCTGTCTTTAGAAGTAATTACTTTAATAGAATAAGTGCTCCTAGTCTTAATAAACATGTAAATGTCACATTGTAATATAATATCTATAATGGCATAATTATATTGCAGCTTGTCGATATCTGTGTTTAAGCGCATTACTTGTAGATGCGTATGTAATACGCGGCTCGAGTTAGACTAATAAATCGTGTTATCTGATCATTGGTAGTGGACAGGGGACTGACATGATAAACAAGTACGAGTATATAGTGTCCAGTAAACATTGTGATGAGGGGACCTGTTTACGCGACTACGTATAGGTACACGAAGTATACGCGGCCAGATTGTGATCTGGCACGCTCCGGCGCCGTTCATAATTCACTCTGTAAATTCATTACATATCCGAGACAGCCCTAAATTTATTTGCAAATGGCGCCAAGGCGGCGATGAGTAGCTCTAGGATATTTGCAAGCACAACAAAGAGTAGCGCGCACGGAGAGATGGCGGCGAGGGAATGTGCCGCCGATACCCAGGGCTGACGACACCTTACTCGTACGTTACCGTTGATATTATGTACCGACTGGTACTCGTTACCTGCTGCTCCATACGTAACAAAACTAGACTCTACGTTCCACAAGATAAATACGTAGTTTATTTTCTACTTTAAATTCATCATCCCAAAGTGAGTTACAACCTGCGCAATGTTTATGTCTAAATGTAAATCATAAACTTATTCTGTTTAACGCAATATGTACCAAATTGTATTAAAAGCTGTCCCAGTATTTGTGTAATCGATTAACAAACATTCCACTTTGGTATTTATACTATTAGTTAGAATATTACCAACGTGTTATATCTGAGCATGGAGTATGAATAAATGCAGTAAAATGTGCTGCCGGCCATTAAAATGCATTAACAGTGACAAATACCAGCGCTAGCGGCATAGTAGGATAACCGTCGACGTTTCTGAATATTATTGTCTATTTGCTCATACATAATATCTTGTGTTTCTGGTGCCTACAAGTCAGGGTTTCATTACCTAGACAAACAGGAAGGCTTCTACTGTCCCTTAGTACCGTCATTTACAAATCTGCTGCTGTTCGGGTCAGTTGGAATCTGGTGCTAAAGTGTATATTTAGTTCCGTAATGGACAGGCTTTTCCTGTAAATCTCCTCATTGATCTAGTGATCTTGAATAATAATGCTGCGGTACAAGAATGCGGCTCGTGGCCAGCCCTAGTAGAGAGTGTGCGATCGTCGTCGGACACCTTTGACTCGGCCAAGCTTGGCTCACTCGTCGCGCCTGTGCCCGTATGAATATTTATGCGCTTGCATAGCGCACACTGTCGGCTCAGCGAGTCAGCGCGGACAGAGCGACACGTAGCGTTTCAACCGATACCACTCATTAATGTCGTTTATCGTAAATTTAAACTTTTAAAAGCAACCTCGAAGGCGCGACGTGCCGCGACTAGAGCCGTGATCGCTTCATTTCTAGTCTGGTCGCGGCCTATCGTTTAGTCTTCTGCGTCGCGACGAGGTTTCCAATAGCGTGATGTAACCCGGCGCCGCCGAGCCGTCGCCAGCGACCCGCGCGGGCGCAGGCGACGCCCGCACCGCTTGCCGTGCACAGAAGCGCACGACGACACCACTAAATCGGTTCAAAGGGGCCAGATATAAAACTCATTCGATGTCATATCACACAAACGATTGAAATTGTGCGACGGCTGCCAGATATCAGTGCCGGCCGGCCCGCAACAGACTCATACTAGCATATGACTATCTGTCATTAATGAAGACGTATTCTAACCAGCGTATAGGTGATCACAAAAATCTTTTATATTTTTGATGTGCGATACATCACTCGTTAGACCGTCTTAAATTTTTTATGATGTCTAGGATGAAAATGCTTGGAAATAAATGAGATTTTTGAACATAGTAATTTTAAGAAAAACTTTGTTCAATGATAATGCAGAAATAATGATGAAGTGTCGAGGCGCCGTGTTATGTCGTAGCTAGCCGTCACCAGCAGACGGATCAGCGCAGTGCTGACAACACGGCACCGCGGATAGTTCTAAGCAGCCAGTTCAAACAAGGATTGCACAATCAACCGTGTCTATATAAGACGTTTTGAGACAGCGCCATGTTTCGTACTTCCTAAGTAAGCGCCGTGCATATTTATGTGACGTTTTTAAGAGCGGATTAGATAAATTATACAAATGCTTTGCATATGCTAGTGTAATTCGGTTACTACCGAACACATATCAAGTGTCCGCAAATCGATTTATTATGCATTACACTATGACAAGTACACGGTCGAATCATTCATCAAAATCGATCGATTTATTGAACGCAGCGGCATGTTAAATATTTACAAATTACATAAACGTAGCATTGAACGTTCAGGCGCGTCCACTCATACCTTGACCTCGACTACACTGAAAAACTTCATTTACCGTGTGGGGTCGCGCCGCGCGCCGCCGGAACTATTCTGAACAAAGTGACGACGTGTCTGGTGACGTCACGCACGACGCTCCACTGAAAACACCGTCGCTCATGTCACCTCGACATCTAAACCACGTACCTGTCACTACTTGTAACTATGCCAGAAACTTTATTCTACATTATTTTCCCCGACAACACGCACTGGTACATATCGGGACATTAATCTAGTAGAATCAATACTACTTCTCAATCTTACACTAAGTACTCGACCTAATTAACCATTAACCTAAATGTTTGTCACACAAGCTCGTAGATAACATGATATATCGCGTCACGCGTGCCATTGTCACAACTTCTACATGCGCGATTCTCTTATCAAGAGTAGTACGAAGATATCTAATGCGAATAAAAACACCACCGCTAATTGAATTATATTAATTATTTATTCATTTTCAATCTTGCCTTAATTCTCTTGCCTAATTGTATTACATAACAGTACGAGAGCGGGAGGGTGTTTGAAAAGGTATTGAAATCAAAGCACTTTAAGGTGGAGTAAACGAGTTACTTGCTCTGTAACAAAAGAATGTAATCTTAAATCAAGGCTTTATAAATTGTATCGAAGGCGCAAGCTCGATGACGAATCCGTAATGCGTTTGGGATCATATTTGCAGGAGTGGTGAGGAAGACGCGCGGCAAAGGGCGGTGGGGCGGCGGCTGCGGCGCGGTACGGGCGCGGCACTGCTCCACCGAGGCTGACAGTGCTCTTGAGCGCGCGGCCCTCATTGCAAATTCCCGCGACGGCGAGCAAGTTGTTTGCAGTCGGCTTTGTACTAATTTATAGGTTATATTCGTAATGATTGTGGCAAAGAATGTTTATGGCACAAGGCGCGGTCTTATTGTTTTCGATAGGCACGCGGCGTGGTGCTCGCCCGCTCGGGCCGCCGCGCCGCGCCGCACACACGCCCGCATAACTGTCGCGCTGTAAGAATGCAACGAGCGTTGGCTTCGATTCAACATCCATTTCCATAAAATATAATTTCGCCTCGGCGGCGGCGGCGCTCTGGATGCATCTCGATGTGAATGTTCCGTCGCGCGCACCGCTACATACCTACATTAGTTTTCGAATTGCGAAAATTAATGCTAGTGACGTGAACTGCTCTACATCCGAATGCATAACAGATATTTGTTCCAAACTTAAACCTACTGGCAGTCGTTCGTAGTGTTTTCATAAAACCAAACCTGCGTGATTCTCAAGAATAACTAAAATGGGTGTTAAGTACACGTTTGGGAAACATTGAACAAGGAGAATCGGTGCGTTCACGCCCGCGCCTGCCATGTACGGCGGCGACGAACGAGCCATTGTACTGACCGCGGTATTCCTGCGGCAGCCTATGCACTGCCGTTTACGGAGAACCGTTTACCCAAAAAAGTAGAACAACAAACCACGTCCGCGCTGTTTACAAGAGGCGCAACACTCCGGCGCATTGTCCTGCGCTGCGGTGAAACGCTCGCGATTTGCATTTTACGCCTACAGCCTTGCTCGCGCCGTCGCCGCCAGAGACAGCACATTGTTTTGCATTTCTCTCTATCTAGACTAACACTTCCACATACCTATAATAATAAGGAATCGATACATACGTTATCTTCAGAAAAAACGAGACCCCGATAATAACGACAATATTAAGTATGACTACTGTTTCTCGATATAATTGCTTCCTGCCTAGCTGCTTGCGCTGCCAGTTAATCGCTCTTTAACTTGCATTCAGAGATAATAAGATGTAAACAAATATCGGAAAGAAACACCTCTTTGCGTTTTCTCCGTCACATTTTAGTTAAGCACCCATAAAATTGTATGTTCTTCTAACTGTATGAACACTCAAACGAGACACTCGAACACCAGCGACAGCGCGAGTCTCCAGTAGTTACTTTTAGATTTTTAAATACGTTTTAAATATTTTAGTACATCATAATTTTCAAGCGACGCGCCGGATAACATATTGAACGCATTATTTTTAATATGTGAAGTATTAGTTCGCGTCCGACGCGGACAGATTTAGAAGGAAGTGCAGCTCCATACGCTACACAGCTTACATTCAAATTATGAAGTGCAGTGTAATGGCGGGCGATGGCCTCGTTAATGGAATTAATTAGAAATGAGGCGGACGAGTGCTGATTGGCGAATGACAGCGTATCTATCATCGGAATATCAGCAGCGCAAGGCCGCGGCAGCCGCACGATCCGCTCTGAATATACAAGTTATAAAAAATATACCACCGTGCATCATTAATTACGAGAACCATATGTAAACGAGTCATTGATACCATCTGTCAAAATCGTGATCTCCATTCATAGTATTGACAGCCCTACTTTGAAGTACAAAAGGAATTCGCGTGAGATTTTCCCTGAGCGAAATACCTAAGGTCGGAGACACGACCTGCCAACTCTAAGTAGGGGGGACAGTGCAAAAACATCATTTAATTCTGCGTTCATACCAACGACTTTATCAATTTTATTGTTATATAAAATGGGTAATTCCTATTTGCGTAATTCTTGAGGAGAAACCGACGACGCCGGCGTATCCTGCCGACACAGACTTGCAGTCATAACATAGTAATTAGCTCCACATACGACATATTATATTAAATTATAATCTCAACATTATCACTGTAGACTCTAAGACGACGCAGGAATATTACTTAACATATAAAATACAAGATAAAAATGTTATTTTATCCTTAGTTAGGTAACTTGAATGATGTATAATGAATAATATGTTCCTTACATTGAAACACGTAGCTTATAAAGCTAGCGATATGAACAAGTACATGTAAGTAAAAGTAAATAAAACATTACTCTCGTTCATGTACAAGATGGAAACCAAAACAAAAACGAGAGTAGGCTAAAAGCTTATTGAATTTTATTACCGCGTTATGTGTCAGTAGTAGCTAACATTTTTTTTCCATTTTCAATGTTTATGCAAATGTCATTGGTAAATCGTATTTTTTTCCCCGTGAAGGTCATCGCTCGCACACATAGATCATCGTTATTTATGTGCTAAATGGCATAGCAGCCACAAATATGGTACAATGAACTGATAAAGTAGGCTAATACGTGAGGACATGCACATCGCAACGTAGGTATCGCTGTGATTTTCTAACAGTACTTTTTACTTTCTGGTTTTTAGTAAGCGAAGATAATACTGCTTATATCTTTCTAATTTGTATTTGATATCCTAATACACCTTATCTTTTGTCTTGGGTTCACTTAACCCAATTTAATGATAAATAAGTGATTTCTCACAAAATTACGGTTACTGTTTTTCGCGTAGCGACCGTAGATAATTGCTACGTAGGCCTACGCGCGTAGTAGTACGCGTAGTTTAAATTTTTCAATAACTTTCGTTCATGAAAATGTTGTTTGCTCTCATTAAACTAACCTTAACTCATGTATTATAAATTTCATTTTCCAATGTGCATTTTATACAAGTTGGAATTCATTTCCAATTTCAATTCATTCATACCTTCCATTAATTATTATATCATTTATCCTTCCCTACATTTTGACTGTGTAGGTATTGCACTTTTGTAGGAAACAGCTGTTTTTTTACAACCGACAAAAATGTTCAAAAGTTTCAGAATGCTGTACTGAATACGTGGTAACCGTTGTAGCGTCGGTGTCTCTTCCACCCTATATGTTATGTTTAAAAAAACAATATTCTCGAGAAAAAATTCATGGTTAAGGTCACTCATTAGACATCAATAGACTTCGCGAACAATAAGGCCATGCATAGTCAATTCAATGTAAACAATTTTCTCTATAGTCAAAACACTGGTTTGCATAATTGTTCGCATGGAAAAATAGCCTGAGTCCGAGACGGTCTTGCTCATAATTCCGCTGCCTTATAGAAAGGGTAGTATTTAAACGAGCGAAAATAAATTCAAATTAAAGGTCTCAAAAATATTAAATATGGGCTACTGAAATACTAAGTGGGCGACAAACAGTGAGCGAACACAAATTTTTAAAACAGCGACTGGAAAATACAAATTTGAGTTACTAGTTGTTCAATACGATCAGTGTGATAATTCAAGGACTCTGAAAACAACCTAAAACAAGATTATTAACCACTAGATTGTAAATAAGGCGTAGTCGAAGTAGCCCCGCCGCGCGGGGCTCCTATTTCTGTTTACAGGGTTTAAAGTAACCTAACACGAAGGGGATTCCGGGGTCTTACTTCACTCACTGCGCTCGCTCACTAGACCCCGCCATCCCCTTCGAACCTAACCTGTCCGAGTCGGGGTGCCACATGTCTCTCTCAGCCTTCGCTCGCTCTTGCTTCCTATATTCTCCCTGCCGCAAAGACCGGATAAATAGTTGCTTACTTGGTACAATAGTCGCCCATTCAGTATATTGGTCGCCAATTAAATTTTTATTCGCCCGATTAATAATTTCCCTTAAAGAAACAATGAAAACTAATAAGTGAACACGATTAGCCATCGATTAGTTCATTAAACAGCAATAAAATAGAAAAATAATCACCATTTGCTACAGGATCGTCACATTACAATAAATAAATCAATTTATTTTTATTGCAACTAATTAACTAAGACCATTATTATTAGTCTTATTGGAATATAAACAACAAATTGTTTGCGTTATTATAGCAGTTACGATTAAACATTAAAATAATACTAATAAAAGGTAAGCTTAAGCTTTCACGGTTTACAACTAAACTTGTACTGTCACTTACGGGATATCTTCCGTGATTCCCGATAGATATCCCGTAAGTGACAGTACAAGTTTAATAAAAGGCTGTGGCTTGCATTGATTAAAATCATACAATAAATACTAAGGATACAATAAATTGTATCTTGTTGTACGTTTAGTTAGAATTATGCGTTCTACTGTTGCTATCATAGAGCGACAGTCACTCTGATAGACAGTTGATTCAGTCTATGCTCAGCTTAAAACGAGCAGAGTACAGTTTAAACACAGAATAGTAGTGCTATGAAAGCAACAGTAGAACGAATAATTCCAACAAAACGTGAAACAAGAAACAATAAAATCAAAGGAAGCAACAGCCGGATATTACCTTTTATTAGTATTATTGTAATGTTTAATCGTAACTGCTATAATAACGCAAACAATTAGTTGTTTATATTCCAATAAGACTAATAATAATGGTCTTAGTTAATTAGTTGCAATAAAAATAAATTGATTTATTATTTGTAATGTGACGCTCACGTAGCAAATGGTGATAAATTTTCTATTTTAATCGGTGACTTGATTGCTGTTTAATGAAGTAATCGATGGCTAATCGTGATCACTTAGTGGTGTGACTGTCGAAGTAGCAAGTCATAGGTCTCAAGTTCGAACCCAAGACACACACCTCAGATTTTCCGGATTCGTGTCCGTATTGGTACAATTATCACTTGCTTCGGTGAAGGAAAACATGGTGAGGAAACCAGCATGCCTAAGAGATATTTTTGACGGCATGTAAAGCCGATTCAGGGGCCCATGAGTGGCATAAAAACTCTGACATCAGGTTAGGCACTAACCACACGATAAAGAAGCAGTTCAAATAAAATGTTTAGTATGTTCCTAAACATACTGCACATAACTAATAAAATGTATATAAAATAAACAAACAGCCTCAAATAAAGTTGTTTAACAACATGTTCACACAACAGAAAGTCCATATATGGCGTGTATAGCTGCTAAAACGTTAATAATTAATAAACATTAATTAAGTGCAGTGTTTGTTGAGCAAGTCCCCGCTAAAGCTAATGACCACACGTGGTCTAAGTCATTCGTCTTCATTAGCGTGTTTATTTTAGAATGGACCAACACTTGTTATGCCTGACTAAGTCTGGACTCATTTATTTGTTCAGCCTAAACTAAACGGAAGATTCTGTCTTCATAATGTTTAGTAAACGATAACTTTTTACTTCATATTATTCGATTATCGATTGAATATTCGTACTATGACCATCGGCGAATACAGTTAACTGATGAGCTTATTATCTACAGAGATTGATATTACTTGTTTTTTTTCTATCAAATGTTGTTAAATCGTATGCGTCTTTCTCGACTACTTAAATCAATTTTGAATGCAAATCTAAAACTATATTTACAAATTCCAAGTTTATTAACATGGGGACTATTTGCTTCGCGAATATATCAAATCGAATCTTTCGTCACATCATTTATCACGGCAAGGGCGCCTACTCATACTGCAAACGAACAGCTAAGCCTTCCTTTTTGCATCGCCATTGTCAGATTAAATTAAAAAATAAAAACGTTACCATTAAGGATCCTTCTTAGTCAGTCGACCATGACCTTCCCACTGCCAAGGTCGGGCCGCGGCGCAGACTTCAATGGCGTGATTTACCGTCTGAATATTCCACACTTTAATCGTTGATGAACACATACAGTTAATTAATGTTGCCATTCTCTAGGGGTTTCCCTACCAACGATCGAGGTTCTGCGAATCGCGAGGGAATTCTGTTGCTCCATATTTTGCAATAGTAACATTCAAAGAAACTTAAATGAACACAATTGATGTAATTAAGTACCTAGTTTTCTTCCAGCACAATCGACTATTAGCCTATAGCGTTTATAAACAAAACTTTTATCGGAACATATAAACTTTAAAAGGCGTTTGTGGGTTCGTTTGTATAAGTCCCAATTGCCAGTATAAATTCTTAACGATTTTGCTGTTGGTAACCCTGGCACCGCCCATGCGGAGCACCGATTTAATAAATCACTGAATCATTGCGTAGGTACGCAAATGTGAGACACGAACATAGACAAAGGTCAGCTGAGATTAAAAACACCGCCGGGTCATATCAACAAAACAATGATTCGAAAACAAACACAACGGACTTTGTTATGACTCGTCAAGATGAGTCTGTTGCAGATGTATTGTTCATTCAGAACCTAATTATAAATAAATGTGCCGATACCAGTTTGTAACAATGTGGAGCTTTCATAATTTAGCTATGGTTCTCTACATTGAGATATTAAATTATTTGTGAAAAAATATTCATTCACCAAGTTTGTTGTTGGAAAAAGAAAATAAATGTAACGAATGAAAGCATACTCATTGGTTATCAGTTATTTATTATGTATGCCTATTGAAGAACTTTTTTATAAAATATTGTTTTATTACACTGTTGCCTTTTTGAATTATTGCTAATAAAAGCGTCCGTTAGAAACTCTATCATGACACAAATTTTATTCAAGACTTTGTCTTCAAAGTTGAACTGTATAGTTTTAAATTGGATCGGCAACAGAACAATCAACCTTGATCTTGACAGAGTTCGAACACATTACAATAATAGCGGCGGGTGGGTTGGTTCCTGAATGGCTTCCGTTGTGCTGCGCCTGCGCTTCCCGGCTCCACGGCGCGGCGGCGGCGGCGCCACGGCGACCATGAGGCATGGCCATCACCGGCCAGCCACCTCCGTGACCCCCATTCTAAACCACTCATCATCATTCCTAGATATTGTCTCTCACGATGAAGCAACATCGAATAAATTAGCGACTGCCATTATAAAATACTACTGTATTTTATAGCCGCAGTAAATAATTTTACATGAGTATTTACTATTTATATACTGTAATTTATGAAGCGGTGCCTGCTCATCACATCATGAAGGTAATTACGAGAAATGATCATGAATGTCGTCACTATTGTGATAGATACCTAATATGGTGTTATTTACGTTCAGAGAAAATGCTGTATTGCATGGATAACACCAAAGTCTATTTGTTACAATGTGAAAGTTTTAGATAGGAAACATTACTGATTCGTAATTGAAAAACATTGTTCTAAGTAAATAATAAATAGACGTACACTAAACAGTTTCTGCACTCATTAACGATACTACTCTGACCAAGTAACTCTCAACTATTTTTATTTTTTATTTTATTTATATTTTTGTATTTTTTGATCCTTTTTACTTTATTTTATTTGACATTTTATCTAATTTTGACGAGATTTATAATTATTGTGGAAACTTACCTTTGAATTTTTAAAATGTATTTGTTTAAGAACCAAAACCTTTAATATTTTAAAAGCCTCTTGGCGGGGCACAGATCAGTTCTCATTTATTTATAACATCTTCTGTATATACCCTGTGTTCACGAAATAAATGAATTTGAATTTGCACTACTGTCAACTGGAAAATTTAAGAAAATTCTCTGGAAAGTTCCTCAATGAAAATCAGAATCTTCCTTACTCTGCTTGTTATGTATCAATCTATGTATATTGCATGACGTGTATGTTATTGTAACGCATTACATCGTATGATAGTGTAAAGTGTGATTTACATCATTAAACTATGTACCTACATAAGAAATGAGTGATGATTAACCCAATTATAATTAAAAATAAGAAATTAGTGTTAGTTGATGTTGAAAACATTACATCAATATGTTTCAGTATAAGTTAAAGTCTCATTAACTAATACTACTACAGACGTAAGTTATTCACAATAACTAAGATACTATATATCTTCCATTACTATTTACTATAAACACTGCATGTTATAAAAGTATACAAGTTGTTTCTTATGTAACGTATGTACTACACGAACTTGGCCAAGTTTTTATTCCTACATAGTAACTAAAAATATTTCTACTCGTGACGTCAGAATCTATTGATCATGATCTCCTGAACGATAATAGCCATAATAAATATGTAGTAGAATACTATTCTCACTTTATACACGATTCGATTATATCATAACTAGTGTACTTCAAGTGCTATGGACTCGATTTATGAAGACATATTCTCGTTAGTAGTAATAGTAACTATCGATCATTATTTTTTTTTCTAGTATCGCACCGAGGCCTACACATACAACAAACATGATCATATAAAATTAATCCCTTAAAAGATTAACCGAGTGTGAACAACCTCTTAATATCTCATTGATTATTAATCAATTTTGTTGAATAGATAAATTGTCTTCTCGTGTTGAACGCACCTATTTCAACAGACGCTTGTATTAGTTTCTTAGGGCACAGGTCAAGCCTGTAATTGCGAGAATCAATTGATTAGCTTGAAAATTAATTGTCCAGCTTAGATATTACAACGATGTACATGAATTTATCGCTTCAATTATATTTGCCTATTTATTGATCTGATCGGCGGTTAAATGTGAAGGGAACAGACAAAAACGTTGTTTAACTTGTGTAAATGATTACCATAATGATTATGATGTTTATTATGACAACAATCCGTCAATTGGTTGCAGCGACGTCGTTATGCAACATCAAATGTAGCAACAGTGTTGCAACTCAAAGACAATTGACGCCGGGCGACTGCGAGCTTAATGTTTATCTAAATATGTAGCAAGAAATATGCTTATCGACGGAGCACAAGATAGAACGACTGATATTTTGGTCAGATAGTTCACGATTTAAGTCTTAGTGCAGTTCTTAATACCAAACGCCGTCGAAATTGCTACTAATAGCGACTTCTAAACGTGGAAATAAATACCAAGATACTTATCTTCAGTGGCGACTAAATATCGGCATCAGGAATTCCAATATCTGACTATGATTTTGAAATTAATAATTACTTGGCATTTATCTTGTAATTAACTAGAAACAGCTATTTAGGGCTTCTTTGCGTCTCTGCAAATTACCCTCGTGGAATTTGTGAACTAATATAATTCTACAGCAATAACTTGCGTTTGTTTTCTCGTTCACTTCAAAAGATTTCAAGAGTAAATCAGACACATAGTGGCAGACATAAACGCGTATAATAAATTGTCACTTACAATATATTCTCGGCAAAGTGCGTGACTGTATCATGAAAACTTATTAGGGTTCCCCAGGACATTATATCGATCATCTCCGTCCGGATTACGGTCGTGAATTTATATTATGTTACATTTACTGTCAGTTAATAATCCTATTATAGCCGTTATCTATTGAAATCTGATCGTGTGACCGCCTAGGACCCACTGTCGGGGCTATAAATCTGGTGAGACATTGTGACCTATTTGTTAGTCTTACCAGTCACGTTTGTGTTTAATCCTTTTTATTTAAATAACACTGTCAAGACGTATATTACTCGTAAATACATGCGGGCATGTCTTTGATTCAGTTTTAAAATTAACATTTATATACAGTACGGATTTTGAACTCTGGAGCTTCGCTCGTGGCGATAACCTTATTTTTATTGATTTAAGTTCAAATCCGACTAATTACGCATTTATGTACTAATTAGGTACTTATTTTAGCAACATAGTTCTTTATTTATAGGTATCTACCTACAAATAAATAAAATCGAAGAGTCTGTATGTAATTTCAAAATAACGGCTTTTTACTGAATGCATATTGAAAGTATATACGGTACTTATAACAAAAAAAACTTTTTTTTTATTTTTGTCGGTCTGTCTGTTTGTGCCGGCTAATCTCCAAAACTGCTAAACCGATTTTGACAGAACTTTTACTGGCTGCTGTTATAAGGAGAAACTTAGGCTACTTATAATTTAGAAAAAAAAAATAGGGTTCTGTGCAAAAAAATTTAAACCCATGAAATAGTTTACACAATCCGATTCAAACAGAGAAGAAATATATGTTTATAATAATTTCACACGAACGAAGGTCGCGAGCAACAGCATGTCATTAATACATCTTGACGTCAACGTAAATTAAGAAGTCAACTAGCGTTCTTAACATTTAGACAATCGCTCTTAAAAAAGCACATTAGCATTGTATGTAACATTGTAGAGTCATCAATTCTCAGAACGTACAAGTCAATCGTTGCTCGAGATACCGTTCGGTAAGTTTTAAGGATAAATCTCTCATCGCCGGCGCGCCATACTCCGACTCGTGTAGTATTCAAGGCACAATGTTTAAATGTTTATAAATTCCACTCATCGGCCTTTCGCACTAACATAGTTCAATAAACATACAAGCCATCGCTTCTGTCTTACTTTACATCTAATGTTACAAGTTTAATTTGACACGCCATATGAATGCCCGCGGCGTTGCCCACATGTTTGTCAAACAGGTAGTTGTGTACATTTCCTCTGGTATATTTTAAAAACACGTTACCGCATCTACTTAAACATCGATGCGACCTAATTCTCATTCAAAAATGGCTCATGAGCCAGTTGTTCCTGATCGGATGGTGCACTTACCGTAAATACGATTGAGTAATGCGATGTTTATTGATTCTGTCGATTCGCTTCCTACAAAGAATAACAGCCGAAAGCCTGTCATATTTAAGAATATTCATGAGAAGAATTCGGAGCACGTAAACAGACGCTGGTGAATGTTAAATTAGTAAACAGTTAGTTTGAGGATGTCGCGGTCTATTCACATTCGCGTGGGGTTTTAAGACGCAGAGAGAACAGCGTTCGCGAATGACGGATCATAAAATTACATACGAACGAGTGAACGCACGGCGGCGCCACATTTCTATGAACAATGAAATGGTATGGAAATGGCGCCAAACCCTCCATCATAAGCGGCGCACGCGCATGCCATAAAACTGCATGTATTAACGTTTACACTCCGTTTATGAGTTCGCCCGATTGTGTCACGTCCTTGGCTAATGACCAAGCTTTCAGTTGCTTTTGTTCGTAGTTCGTACCTGTACCTCGCGTAGGCAAATTATTATCCCTTTTTAAATAAATATGCAAGTGTGCTTGCTTAACGTGCATGCAGCAGACTTAAGTTAATTTTAATTCTGTGTTAACTGCCTTTTAACGATTATTTCATTAAGTGGATTATGAAACTTTAATCGAAATCCATGAATCAATATGTTAACTGCTGGCTTTATTGATAAGTAATTACTAACTTGTTATACTTAAATATGCTTAGGTAAACCTCTATATTCGTTATATTTGTGACACGCTAAATAGATAGGTATGTATAATTAGTGTTTGGAGCTCGTGGCTTAATAATAACACCCGCTCGGATCGATCTCTAGGTTAAGCCGTGCTTGCCTAGGTTGGTCTGTGGATAGGTGACTACCCATTACATACTGAGTTTCCTCCGTGCGCCGTTGGTCCCAGCTGTCATTTGTAGATCTTTGACAGTCGTTACAAGTAGTCAGTGGCCCCAAAAAGTCTGACAACCAGTCTTACCAAGGGGTATCGTATTACCTAGTACTAACTAGGTTGTGGAGGTCAGATAGGCAGTCGCTCCATGTAAAATACTGGTATTCAGCTGCACCCGGTTAGACTGGAAGCCGACCCTAACATAGTTGGGAAAAGGCTAGGTAGATGATGATGATGTATAATTAGTGTGTTAACGAATTATAAGCTAATTGAACGGACTTGCCAGAATCATTTTTCCCAAAAATCTTTAAAAGTATCTTGAGAATTTCTATCTGTTTTCTCTCATTCCTTGGTTTATGTTCTTGTTTCATGCGTTTTTTATCGCTTAAGAAGGCTTTTATTTACTCATTAATACCCTGACTAGTTTCAGGTAATTTTAATAAACAACAACGCTGTATTTTCTGAGCAGTTTAATATGATAATTACGTACTTTAAACATAAACTTCACATCAATCTACAATTAATAGCATCAGAGAGATAAAGCTCTACATCTTAATCGAAATTTCAATTGGGTATACGAATCTATTATAGGCAGGTAATTAAATAATAATTGGCTGATCCGAAACTCTATACAAAGCACTCTTCTACACTTGCGCCAAACACCCTAAATTCTATCCTATGGCATTCTTTACAAGTGATAGAAACACACGGTATTGTGAAAATAAGAAACTTGCCAATTCGTACTTTCCTTTTAGAGCTGTGGCGCACGTGCAATCTACCGAATTTGCTTAGACCGGCCGCTGCGCAGGCGCCGGCGCCACTCCACTTTCCGAATAGCCTTCGCGTCTCGCTAGTGACCTTTTACGCACGTTATACACGCCTTACGAGTCTGTGTTCCACTCCTAGCTCATAAACTAATCATGGCTTAAAACGATAAAATATACAGAAAAGCTAAGAGCGCTTCCACAGTGATGTTAAATATTTAGCATCTACACTATGAAACCACACATTAAATAAAATTAGACATTTGAATAGCGTGATGTGGGCGCGTAATGTCAGTCATAAGTTAGAACGAAGTGCATCGAGCTCGTGCATATGTGGGCTAATCAATGATCAGCCAATATATTCAATTGAAGTGCCATTCAGTCGATGATGATTGGCAATTCTCAGAAATACGCTTTTGTAATAATACTCTGTCTGAGTTCTGCAGAGTACCGCGAGCGATAACAGTGGAATATGTTATTACAGAATAGCAAGTGGAAGGAGACTGATGCAATGCTGAGGATCTGAGACTTGGGGTTTTTCATCATTTCCGTGACAGTTTTCAACGTATATTTTTATGCTACTAACTACGTTAACTACTGTGGTTACACTAGGACTCTAAAGTAACCCTAAACCCATTAGTATTAATATTAATATCATCATCATCATCATTTCAGCCGAAAGACGTCCACTGCTGGACATAGGCCTCCCCCACGTGTCGCCACATTGACCGGTCCCGTGCGACTCGCATTCGAGATCCATCCATGCCATACTAATCCGCTGGATTACTATGGCATTTAAATATTTGTCCAGGGTCAGAATGTTTGCGAATTTGCGATTTATGTGAGAAAGGGCAGCTACGGCACTGCAAGGCTAGTTATATGAAGCGCTTATTATCTCTTAAACTTTATTGACGCACTCTCTCTACTTGATATTTACAAGTATACCAGTAATGTCGTAATAGAGGTCATTACAAAGGGCCTTTAGCTATACTAATATGATTTAGCACTACAATGTACCAACATATAGTTCAGTAAGATAACGATATTGGTTCGACGACACCGCCAATGAGTGAATGTCGACAAAACCTTAAAAGCAGTATAAATACAGCATTAATATCGAATAAATTTAAATATTATGAATTAAATTATCAATATTACAATAAACGGACCATTTTTATGGCCCGCGCTTAACCTGTCATTGATGTTTTTAAAATATTATTTTAATTTGTATGTTGTATAGAATAGACAGATATAAGGTCGAAGTCTCATTTTTAGAAGAACATATTTTTTGTTAACAGATATGTTACTTTTTCTCTACTCTGAAGTTTTAAGGATGATTTCCACCAAACGGCTCGCATCGCATCGGATCGGAAAGAATAAGAACGGATGCGGCGACAGCCGATCGCGTCCGGCAGGATATCGACGCATACGATCGCCTTCGTACCGTCGCTTACGAAGTATCCGTTTGTAAGCCTAATCAAGTTTAATTCCAACCGTGTTGACAGCCGAAAGGATCCGATCGGATTCGACGACAGGCGAAGCGCAGCATACTTTCGGCTACGATCGTGTGTCGCGGCAGACGCCCGCGGTCAAGCTGCTGTGCGCGACTTGGTAATCTAGACTTTAAACACTGTGTACACGATTTAGTATCGTTTAAAGATTGTAAAATCCGTTCCGATCCGATGCGACGCGTTCCGATCCGATGGAAATCATCCTTTTCTATCTAGAATGCAGTGAGTGCAATTTTCTGATTGAAACGGTTAGTCTGCTTATGTTCGTCTCAACATAATTTTTATTAACGTCATCAATCATATCCACAAGTGTAAGATTTCCACTACCTTCTAAACTTGGTTTCAGGAAAGTCCCCATAGATTGACGAATGCGACCTTTCCATTCATTAATAATTCTCCAATTCTCTTTTATTGCCCCTTGAAATAATTATTCTCCAAGCCCTTTCACGACTAGTTTTGGGGCAAACTCTGAGTCCAAACAGATGCCGAAGGTACATAATAAATAGCCAAAGCTTAATATTAGGGTAACTCAACATATGACTGACGAGAACATATCTAAAGCTCAATTTCATTCATTCATCGTAAGATATTGTGATAAATAAAGAAATATATAATAGCACGCATATCACAGTCTTTATTAATAACTCTTTTAAGTGTTTTGAGCACTCACACCGTACTCATATCATAGAGTGTCGATGCAAACGCCAGCAATTTTAGTGCCGAAGATAGCCACCCGTACACCATCCACAGTTGAATATGGACAGCCAGTCAAACAAATCCAGGCTTCGAACAACGAACGCAGTAGTAATTAATAGCCCGAAGTGTGTTACCGCCTACAAACAATCAATCGACGATACAATACCGAGGCATTGCTTGTGTGATTTTTTGCGACTATGTTGACTTTGATGTTTACTTTCCTAAATAACCATTGTTTTGCAAACTTGTACGAAAGGAAATGAGTCAAACGATGAAACTGCTGGAAAAGTTCTCCTAAAACAAAACAAATTGACAAATGAACACTAAAAGACGTTTCAAATACGTCTTCTGAACAAGCTCCATTACTCAGCTTTAAATGATTCTTATAGTGATTAATAGTTGTTATTCAATACAATGACTGCTTGTTTTGAGCAAATTAAACACTTAAACCTGCCAGCTGAACATCCAAACACAAAGACAGTAACTTACTGTAAAAAAGACGGGCACCGCGCGATTGGAATTCTAATATTCTATCAAGTTGATTTACTGCGTAAACCTGCCCAGTGTCTCGTGTCGTATTGTGCGAAATAAAATCAAGAGTCGTGCTCACATTAACCCGCATATTGCTGGCGCCACTATCTGTCACTGTTTCCATTGTATCTATCTACTTAGTAATAACAATAACAATAATGATTAGATAAAAGGATTTATCGTACGCGTTGACATCACGACGCATCACTAATGTTGCGTCTTGACAAAATTATTAATGTTCTAAAATTATCTTGTAACAGCCAATTAACTATAACTTACGAATGAACGCGTGCGCACTGTTGTCTGTTTGCACAGCTTAAATCGCCTGTTTTGGTTTCATTTAACTAAATCTTTACTTCAACACGATTGTCATAATTCAAGCAGATATAACGCTTTTAATAAAATACAGAAATAGTATTTCAAAATGTCTACGCAAGCTCTTAACAGTTTACAAGTTAAGGAAATCTTTCATGAAACGCAAGTAGTACGTACGCGTTAAGTATGTGTTCTGATTACAGATGATGTTTGTTGCCAGAGGTTGGGGGCCACTCAAAATATTGTAATTAGTGTAATGAAATAAGTATTCGCGTCGTAGATCGCGTGTCCTCGCGGCACCGGCGGCTCAGGCGGCGCCGGCCCGCGCTGGCGCCGGGCGTCGCGACGCCGCCGCCCGCCTTGTTTGCACATCGCGTATGTTCTCTATTTACGCAAGTACGTTTTCGCATTATTTCAACAAACACGTACCAAATTACGAAAATCATGACGTCAGCGAATATCCGATACTACTTATGTTTCTGTTTTTACGACTTCGACCTTAGCCATCCTTTTAGCGAAGCGAGGTGAGAGAAATGTAACTGCGCAAACATCTCCCAGCAGCTCGGGCGCGGGAGCGTGGCCTGTAATTCGATAACTAGATATTCAACTGTCGCCTAGGTACACATAAAGAACTAAGCGACCCAGTTTAATCAAAAGATTAATGTTTAAGGTAATCAGAAAGGGTCTGGCGCCGGTGCGCGTGGTGCGCGCTCGTCGGTGGGCACGCCGAGTCACGCACAGTTCGCACTCGCACCACTAACCGCTCGCTATTACTCATGGTAAGCCTGACCACAGCCCACAAACCGCATTCACCTAACACTGCCTCATTAGCCAACATTAAAATAATAACGGGTGCGCTTGCGGCCAACAACCATCCCCATTCAGAGCATTTAAGATGACGTCCGCCTGAATGTTGAGCCACTACAAAAGTAACCATATCTGTGTAGCTCGCGGTGGCGCGATGGCGGCAGGGAGATATTTCGAATGAACGATCATCCGTGTCCACTCACGTCTACGCTCGACGTTTGTGCATCAGTGGCGCTCTTAATAAAAAGAGAGCACTTTGACATCAAAGCGTTTTACGCAGTAAACGGCGAAAAAGGCTCAAACAAAATTATGCGCCGAGGAATGTGTTGCAGCGAGAGACACCGATTTCACAAAAATAAAACGTCGATTGTGCTCGGCATCTTGCATCGGCGTGCACAAAACAAATTCCTCGGAGGCACTTGCTGTACACTGAATTAGATACACTCGTGATCGAGTGGTGAGGGGCGCGCTGCTCGCTGAACCGTGAACACCAACTGGCGCAGCGCGTCGCGCACGTCGCGTAAGCTGCGCACGCGCGTGTACGCCGCGTGCGACACTGGTACACGCCCGGTGACGTCACTTGCGGGCAATACGCAAGCTTTTAGTCGTAATACAGAGGTTATCTCCACATATAGTTTTTTTTAGCCAAATATAAATAGACTTGACATTATTTACGATAACGAGACACTTAACCTTTGTATGTAACTCTGATTAATTAGGTCGTTTTAATGCAATATCAATTTAATATAGAGTACTTCTTTTGAGAAAAATACAAGATAAAGTTATTAAATCAATGCAAGATTGTTATGAAACAGTCGATAACACATTCAGTTAATGTAACATTTATGATTTTATTAGTCATTCACAGATTGCGCGTTTCTTTAGTTTTCAGTAGTTTCAGTAATGCATCGAGAGACGCATTCCTAAAACTAAGAGATGACAATGGGGAAAATAGAAGAAATGTCAAATTATTTATTTATATAGGATCTCCAACAATTATTCTTCTTAGAGTGTCGATGGCAAATTTTATTAAATATGTTTGGCCCAAAATTCAGCTATGCGAACTCCGCTCGCTGATGCAGTCATAAGATCGTCAAGTGCGCAGGTGTTAGCGCAAGATTATTGAGATGATATTATAGTAATTTCTTCCAGACATCACTACTATTACTCTTTGTTGATTTTCAAGGTGGTTATTAAACAGTATTTTTTTGACTAACGCAGTTCTACTCGCATGTGGTGCGTTATACCGTATCCACTGCAGTTATACCAACGCACGAAATAGGTACCACCCTACCGGATAACACCCTCATGAGGGAACTGATTTTTATACATTTTTAAACTTTAATATTTGCGACTTTGCCTGTTTTCTTATATACGGATAGTTAATTTATTCTCTAAATCTCTGACTTATTTATTAGCTCATGTACACAAGCTATTCGTGCACAAATATGCTCATGTAGTTAGCAACACAAAATTATCTTCTCAGCGCCAACACGAAACCGTCAAATCGTGGTTATACAATTCTCAAAACAAATAAATCAACTCAATTTCTTTGAAACATATATTAGCTCAGAATAACTCTCTCTTCACTGACATTGCAAACGATTCCCTTGCTGATGGCGTGAAATTCATTTATTTTATAACTACTACACCTGACTGAGATTCAATTAAAAATTACCCGTTTTTACTGTCTTCGTAAGGTACTAGGGATTTATTAAAAGCACGATAAACTATATTATTACGGTAGCCGGCCGGCACATGACCAACTGGACTTCTCACAAAGGCAACTGTGAATCAGATTTGATGCGTTTTATAGTTACGAGCCTCAGATAGAGTTTACGTTCGCCTTTCAGTTCCGCCATGCCGGCCGAGCTTTAACTGCTTATAAACCATATCGGAATCACAATTAATTCATTGTGCTAGCGTTGGTCGCTTAAATTCGCTGGACATTGTGCAATCAGAACTCGAAGGAAATAGCTGCAGTAAATTCTTCAAAACATTAATCGTTCCTAATAGAACAGCCACTTTTGTTTACATTTCACGCTGTAAGCTAAATGAATCCCGACCGCGGGAAACCTATTTAACGATGAAAGTAAAAACACTGGCGAGACATTTATTGGAACGAATATATCACATTTTTTCTTGGAATATGACTTAGTAAATATAGTAAAAGAGCGCGTACGTTGACATCGGCGATATTTGTTCGCAAAAAAATGTGTGTTGTAAGTTGTGTTCGCTAAAAAGGCGAGCAGACGGCGTCGCGGCGACGGGTCGACGGCCGCGCCCGGAATAACCAGCAGCAGCAGCTATATTTGCAGCAGCGGCGCGGGCGCAGGGGGGCACCAGCGCGTGCCATTTCTGCACCACCGCCCGGTGCATCTGAGTAATGCCATTGTAATGCTCTCGATATAGTCGTAATGAGTGGACGCGGGCGGGCAGACGCGGCGTCGGCGACGTCGCCGCAGCGGCTGAGCCCGCGTGCGGTCGCAGCCTCCACGCCCGCACACTCCGCACCACGCACCTCGTAAATCACTATCTGTCGCCACTGGCTACGGAAGATCCCAGATAACGCCATGCCAATAATTTGACAGCTTTATTTATGTTTTATTGAATTGATTACGAATTTACGAGTAAGTGGAAGATGATGATGAACTGTGTCGGGTGCGTGGCGTGGGGTGTCCATGTGTGCTGCTATACCTAATGTATATTGATGAGAGCGCCGCCGCGCTCGTGGGAGCCGCCGCGCGCCGCTCAGCGCTCGCCGCTACACTGTCATTTGTCATCGCCAGTTCCTGTCACTGCGCATACGCAACGCATACTTTCTTATTTTCTGCAATTACCTTTAAAGTCGGCAAATTTGCCGATTGCATTAAAAAAATGTACTTAATGGGATGATGAGCGGCGACAATCAAGAATTACACCCGACCGTATGTTGATTTCAGGGCAACGTTACAAAGACGGTAATGACTTAAATGTCATAATGTACTTTTAATGTTACCGGCTAAGTAGGTATAATATTTCCTTTAACAAACTAAAATTAATTTGGATTCTTGGAACTTTGAACATCGAAAAAAGTAGTTATGATCATTATAAAATAATGAATTAATTCTTAGGTATACCTACGAATTTAACAACCTAAAATCGTGGAAGTGTCGTGTTACACACGCGAAGCAGGTCACACCAAAATGGCATATTAATAGCGGCCATCAAAGAGTCTACATTTGCAAAAAGTCCATAAAGTTATATGTCGTCCAGTCGATTTCCACACGTGTGGATAGTTTTCGCGACAGATGGCCCATGACTCACTAACCTGTTGGCGGTCAGATACGTTTCCAATGTAATCGAGATGACAATATTTATAAATCATTTTACACCAAATTAGATGAAAAAACAAACGAAACACCACTATTAAGACAAAATTAAAGACTTTATTGGCTATTAAACGACCGCTCCTGTTTGTTAAAGTTTAGGATATCAAATATCTAGTGTTTATGGTATGACATCAGCGGCGTGTTACTATGAACATGGTTGTAAAAAATGACATCATTAAGTAGGAAATGAAATTGTCCAAATCACTGTGATGACGTCAGGGCAGGTCTAATGAGGCGTATATTCATTATTGGGTTTAACCTTTCGAGTTGCGGTTCTTTAGAGATGCAAATCGTGTCGTGAAACAGAACGCAGTGAGCACAGGTCCATTGTGGCGGTGCGCAGGCACAGGCGCGGAGGTGTCAGGCGATCACCTCACTTATCTCTTATTTCATTATCATGTTTACGATAACATTATCAGGGCGGGTATCTCCGCGCGCGCTCCCGTGACGACTCGCCTAATTAAACAGTCGCCGACCGAACTGCGCCCGCGTCATTAATATTGTTCAAGTCTCCGTCTAGATTGGCCGCAGACCTATTGTAATCACGATGCTCTTTCACGGTAGCTACAATGCGATCGATACGAATTCTGAACGTGTAATTCTTTTTAGCAGAATTAACTGTCGCAATTAAACAAGCCTGAGTAGATATTTACATACGAGTACATTTCAGACCAAAAATAATTTATTTCGGACTTTGGAGGTGTTCTGATGTGATAAGAGAAACATATACAGAGCCAACGCGTCTTTAGATTTAATTTGTCATATTTCATATAAAATTATAACATGAGGTCCCACAAAATGTTTAATGCAATGTTTAAGATTATCAAAGCCTCAAAGAATTATCCATTTGTTAATTACTATTTTAATTTTATTTTTCCAATTTTATTACTAAATGTGTTTTGATTTTTTAATTGCTACTATGACTTTGTTAATTTTATTACCAATTGTTTTGATTTTTTAATTGCTACTATGACTTTGTTATTTTAATTTTATTTTTCCAATTTAATTTTATTACCTTAATATGTTTTGATTTTATTTTTTAAATGCCACTAAATCTTTGTAAGCTTAGTTATACATTTTATTAAGCATGCTGTGGTCTCCTGTAAGTGAAGGAGTACACCTACGTGATACTTTGTCTTCGATTATTTATTTCGTGTATTTGTGTAAATCCTTTGTTGGAGATCCTAAACAAATAAACAAAAGATAACATTTTACGAATTTTGCAATTTCACCAACAAGTCTAAGTTCTTACTACTAGTTATTAGTTGTTCGAAGATCATTATTAGAAGTGATTAAATATCTCTAAAACTTCCGAGAATATCTAGAGGAACATCGCGTCAATCGTGTGACTTTTTGACTCCACAAATTAGGAGAGCTATTGAAAAATATGCAGTGTCATTATAATGAGCAATAATTCCACTAGACTGAAAAAACACAGCAAATGACTTCAAGGTCTATCGTGGTTATTGTTTTCTACAGCTGTCTGTTGTCAAGGCGTCATGTTTTTAATGAAAGCGGCGATTATTTTTCCAGGCAAGTAGACTTACCTCTTACTTTTCAGAACTTTGTACATTTTCAATGTAGAAAAAAAAGATCTAGACATAATAGTCAAATCCGCACTTTAATTCAAACATCGAAAGCCCGCACTTTTATTCAAATATCGAAAGCAGCTATTGTCTGAATTCAAATTTCGAAATATATCTTGACGAATCTAAATATCAACCTAAAATAGGGTGTCCCTAGTTTAATTTATCGGAGGAAATTCCGTACAATTTGAAGGACACTCCAGCCTTTTTTCTTTTAAATTGTGCAGCACAATTTTTCTGAATATACTAATTATGTTTTATTTAAAATAATTTTATTTTATTATAAATAATAATAATTTTAGTATCAACTGTTTGTTATTTTCTCATTGTTGCAAAGTTTCGGACGTTTTAGAATTCAACCCGCATTCCGGACACCGAGCTGAAATTCCGGACATATGGCAACCGTATCGTAAAGAAACACTCAAACAACATTGTCCTACCTAGAAAAATAAAAAGCGCTCACAATTTAAATCTCCAGGACACGTCTTGCAGCACCTGCCGGGCAGCAGAACTGGAGTGTCACAGGAAGGTTCAGGACACTCGTTCTTGATGTTCCGGCAGTGCACTTTAGCTACCACTCGCCTTTTCTTTTGGACCTGCAACAAATCATTTGTATCAAAAGTCTGGTCTTCATGGATTTTTGTTATTTATACTCTGGTCATTTTATGGTGGTTGATTTAACACTGTTGAATGCTTGCTTTGGAGTTGTGTGTGGACTAATTGCATTTACTTTGTACCCTCAGGAAAATTAGTAGTTAAGTAATTGGAAATTCTTCGTCTTTTTGCCGCATCATGGCCGTGTATGGTCAAAAAATGACAGTTGGGATTTGAATACACGGACGATTTCAGTTGGTAGTTAATTTCCCTAAATTTACCTATGTATTAGTACGCTATGTAAGTAAATGTAAAAGATTGTTTATTTTTAGCATATTTGCCATATAAATCATCACAAAATGAGCATAGTACGGTCGGTGCAATGTTTTGGGAATACGTACCGCAACACACTCACATTTGATGCAGTACATGACTCCGAACGGCGGGCCCAGGTCCGCAAACCACTTGGAGCCGAGCTCCATCGCTTGTTTGCCGAATAAACATTCTGTAACAAAGACAAAGGCCATATAAGTATGAAAAATCGGTTGTTCGTAATTTAAATGCATCGTAATGGCAAATATGATTTGGATGAGAGACAACTTGGCGCCGCTCTTCACACAGACACAAGTCTTGATCATAGAAAGTGTAACTTTAAAAGTCATTGTCGCTTTCAAATCAGCACAGAATAGCATAAGTTCCTATTATATTTCTAAATGTCACACAATTGTATAGATCAGAAAACGATGCAAAACTAAGAATATAATTATCGCGATTAAGAAAACAGCTTGAGTAAACAGTGAACATACACGATTACTTAGCTTTCGATAATACACTCTAAACCAATACACATACGTAGTATTACCGTTCTTTATCTCGCATGTAAATAAATAGTGATTTCCAGCTAAGTACATAGAAGTTTTATCGTCGGCAATTTTTTTTTTTTGTACTTTGCACCTTGTCTACGCGGATCCTACGTAACACGCTACGGACTATGCGGCGTAGTTTTCATCCACACGAAAACGCAGCTTCGGTTTCTACATACATATTCCGGGATTACGAGCAGTTCAATCTACTCCATATTATTTGATTTATAAGTTAGCAGCTATGGTGTCTGCAAGCACAGGTTAACAAGTTGCATTTACATACCGAACTCGTGAGCTAACATCTAAAAATAAAAGTTGCATCGTAGTGTTAAAATGAATGTAAGTAAGTTCATAAGTGACACTCTTGTTTCTATGTGAGGGAAGATCTTGAGGGTTTAGTACACGTATGTATGATGTTTTTTAGCATGCAGTCCTGACGGAGAATTGGGTCCCACAAAATGTAATACTGTTTTATATTGTCTTTCTTTCGCACACTAAAAAGCTTTGTCTTCTGAACTTTTTAACCGACTTCAAAAAAGGAGGAGAGGTTCTCAATTCGTCCGAATCTTTTTTTTATGTATGTTCACCGATTACTCGAAGACGCCTGAACCGACTTGGAAAATTCTTTTTTTGTTTGAAAGAATATACTCCCAAATTGGTCCCATAGAAATATTGTCATAATCTGATCATTAACTTCGGAGATATGGAACGGAACTCTTCAATAGTAGACAGCAAATCTGTCGTGATTGCTGCAATCGCTTGGATGTTTTTGTTTACACAACATCATAACATAACAGCGCAGATGTGTACAAAAAATAAAAATGTGTAATTTTTTTTTAACAGTACACTAACTTTTCGACAGTTGATATGGTAAGTTCCATTTTATTGGAAATAAGCCTATTACCATTAAATGTTTTGTTAACAATGTAAAATAAATGCATAGCAAATATTTGTATAAAATATTACAACTAAAAATGGAAAAATAAAAAAACTTTTTTGCATAAAATAAAACCGTAACTTCAGAAGTTAAAGTTATTTTTCACTTTTTTTGTGTTTTTGAAGTCGGTTTTATTTTTTGCAAAAAAAGGTTTTTTTTTCAATATTACAAGTTGATTGCCAAAGCTTAATCGGATACTTTGTGAATAATCTTCTAATGAATTGGTCACAGGGACCGAAAATCAAAATGTTGACTTTTACGTTTTACCATTTGTAGAAAATCAAGCCCAGATATTTACTTAATATGAATGCACACTTAGTTGTAATATCAGCAACACACTGATTATTATTAGAATGGTTATTGCAAACTGTGTAGATAAGGGTATATTTAAATACAATATTCTATAAATTGGCTAATTCTATAAGCTGGTGCATCAAATGTGGTTACCCCGCGTGCCTCCACACTCCCGCTAACCCCGCCTTTTTTATGTCAGGTTCATGGCATCGTAGAGGTTTTACATCAACAATTACGTACAAACTAGAAGATCGATTCAATGTGCTATTTCATCGACTTTTCAGCAACAAAAGGGCTTCACCAGATTTATACTTTACAAAAAGCTTGAAGTTCTAAATCTAAAAATCAATGCACTTATTAAAATCTAATTATAATAGTTATGTAAGTTTGGTCCGTAGCAAACCGACAGCAAGCGATTAGGTGTCGCAGATAGATTCAGTATCAGATGCGTCGGGTCGATAAGGTGGCCGGCCTCTATATATAGGCGTCACTGTTATCTTCCTCTCGTAACTATTTAATTAACCTCACTCCCGAGTGCACTGATAACGAATGAGACATGTTGCGTGAGAACATATTGCTCTTGGTGCCATTTACAACTAGTAACATTGTCGTTAATCCAGACAAAATTTAAAATTCAAACAAAGTTTTTAAAATGTTACAAGCTCTGACATCTGCGGACAGTGACATGCGCCACATTTTACATTAAAAATATAATAAGTGGATACAGCGGAGAATAAAAAGTGGTGGACAACTCAGTACCGGAGCTAGGCGATATGAACATAGTTGCGGCAGACGACGTCACGCGTAATGAGGAAGAAGGGTGACGCCAATGATGCGCCGGCGACCCATATTCAGGATGCAACGATCAATACGTATTGCGTTACCGACGAGATACGGCCGGCATTATCTCCATATTTTATTACAGAGTTTGCACAAGTACCTACGTCAATTTCATTAAAATTGCAAATTATGAATGCAGCTCCAGAAGAAAGTACTTGTTTATTATTTTTTCCTTTCATGCGCTTGGAGTGCCAAAAAAACATTATTTACCGTCACACCTACTCGATCGTTAAGGGCGGCGCGGGCGCAGACTGCCGACGACGAGCCGACGAGCGCAGACACGTCGCGTTCACACACCACCTATTTTATAAGCCGCGCGTGTTTCTGGACTTTTGAATGTATGTATATAAAAATATTATCTCTGACATGATTTAGGCATATAAAGTGAGGCGAGACATCGCGTAACCTTCCTTTCGTTTTCTCGGAAACGTTGGCGATGGGCCAGAAACGCTTCGCCAGGGAAATGAAGTATTGGCGACGCCCGTCTTATGCTTCTTTCACGATCTGTTTATGGAATGTACTCGATACGACCCGCTGTTTATTTTGAATTTATCTTTTGCATATTGGAAATTTTCACGATTTCATACTAAGTACATAACATGCTATAGGAGTATCCATTAGCCACCGGCAGGCATGCGAATTCCAGCTTTTGTTTGTAAATGTTTAAATCACATTTATGTGAGTGCATTTTAAGACATTATAATCTGCAACAAGTATTCGTCATACATAAGTTAAACTCATCTCCATATTTTATAAATAAATTTGGTACCCTGTATCTGTCCACACATAGGTACCGTCTTGGTATAATTTGTAATCTCCAGAGCGTGGCATGTTCGGCCGGGCCCAGGGTTACCGCATTGTGTCATAGCAGCGCATAGATCACGATCAGTATGAGCCGCTTGTCAAACCAGAAGTATATGGTCGGCTCATTGAAGTGTGCGCAAGTCGCTTCAATAAATCCTCTACATAAAAGGGTTGAAAGAGGCGTGCGCCGTATTTCAGCGCGCGTGGGCAGCGCATAAATTGTTCGTTCTGAATTAGCCTTAAGCAGGATATTTTGACATTCGCTCTGCCGACACGCTGACTAGTTTACACTCGCACTCCGAGTGTGGAAATACTTCACGAGACGATACCGCCGCCGCCGCACAGATTACCATTCATCATCACTAATAAATTCAACAACATCCTTCGCATCGGTGTTCCTGTTAACGAGCTGAAGAGTTCGCTTTCTTTTTATACATAGTAGTACCGTTCAGAATACTGCTCAGTATCGAGTACGTACGTATACTCCCGTACAGTGCGCTGCGCTGCAGGGCGCGGGTGTAGGCGACTCGCCGCAGATCAGTCAATTTACTTTGATCAGTGTATCAGTGTATCATTAGATACACACACCCACACGCTGAATGATTGCTCATTGTGCCGCCCCTTGGCGTGCACTTAGTATTACGTATACATCCGTGACGCTATCATACCCAGCCCACGACTGCTAACTATAGCGGTGCTATGCTGTAGCTCCATACTTTTCTTGTCGTTCTTTATTTTGCGCCAAACTGAGACATAAGCTTATTTGGTATGAACAATAAAGTGAAACTGTTTGTTACCTTAAACGACTCCGCGTTTCATTTCAATGTTGCCTGTATTAGTCAAATTACATGAGCAGTCCTCGGAGCATATTACCTGTATACCTTTTTCAGAAGTCAATGAGACGTTTTATTTTACGTCCATTGAAATGTACAAAAATAGACCGTCCCATTTTAGCTCGGCATTGCTTTAGATTATTTCTGTGGGTCGGCTGACATCGTCTCATACTTAACTTCTGACAATCCCTTACAAGAGCTAGTGTGGTCTATAAAAATAGTTTGTGTGGCATGATTCGGTAGTCGGTAGGTGTGCTCGTCCTCACTCCTCAGGTGTTGACCGAGGCGGGCAGCGGCGCGCGGCTGTGGCGAGGCGCGCGTATTATGTAAAGCGCGGAGTATCGAGTGTCACCAACAGGTGTCTATCGCCGCTAATAAGAATAACTGTGGCGCATTGATCTGATCACTCGCTCCAATGAATCAAGTGTAACACTGCCATTACGCGTTTAATAAACACATCAGTAATCTGTATGAATCAACGACGGTCACGCGTGCATTCCCGAACGGAGCGGGCGCGTCCTCCCGGTGCAACAAATAGCTTTATGGTGTTATAATGGACCGCGTTATTTACAAAACTATAAACTACGCTATGTTCTTTAGTAACTCTAAATCCGTACAGTATTAGAAATACACGGTTTTTTGTCGGTAGCTTGTAAACCAATTAAATTGACCGTCGGCGAGCTCCTTACTAAATTAATTGAATGTAGATAGCTGCATACTTGGCTTCACACTATTTTTGTATAACGAGGTGAACTGCACAAATAATACAAAAACGGTTGATAAAATGTGCAAAAAGACTGCGGCGCCTGACTGTATGTTAACATTATAGTGCGAATACAGAGCACAGTACACGTATTTTTATTTTTAGTTGATATTCGAGATTACTTACTGGAGAGACTTCGAGAGCACTGTTCTTCAGTTTTGTTGTAAATGGTAAAGAGCGAATCAACCTATGTGATACTATGAATTAGTACCTAGAAAAATAACTGATTAATCAGTCAGATAGGGAATCAATCGTTCTCTAATAAGTTGAGATAAACCATCTTTCACAACTTACTGAGCCATCATTGTTTTTGTTTTCTTATGCTCATTAACAATAATATTCGTAAAAAATAAAATAACTACCGGAGATTTATTCTGAAGGACGGTACGGTTGACATATGGCGGGCATGCCACCGTCCAGGCGAATCAATCCGTCACATTATCTCCGGGTGTTCTCGTCTGGCTAACGGAGAGTACTTGCATAGACACAACCTTGTAGCCAGGATTATCCATCAGCAACTTGCTCTAAAATACAACCTTGTGAAATCGGAAGTGCCGTACTATAAGTATGTGCCCGACCCAGTTCTCGAAAATGGCAGTATCACATTGTACTGGGATCAATCCATCATCACTGACAGGACTATTGTAGCCAATAAGCCTGATATAGTGGTGGTGGATCGATCAGAGCGGCTCGCAATGATTGTTGACGTAACGGTCCCGCATGATGAGAACCTCGTGAAAGCCGAGAAAGATAAGAAAATCAAGTATCTTGACTTGGCTCGCGAGGTTGTCGACATGTGGGATGTGGACTCAGCGATCATTGTGCCGATAGTCGTCTCAGCCCATGGCTTAATTGCCAGGAGCCTCAACCAATACCTGAGGAGGCTCTCGTTAGGCAGCTGCATCAAGGGCTTGATTCAGAAAGCGGTACTTCTGGACACGGCTCGTATTGTTAGGAGGTTCCTCTCTCTGGAGCCCTGACCGCCGGTAGCTTGGACCCTGTTCCCGATACCGGTGGGCTACTATTTTTATATTTTTAAATGTTTTTTATATGGTTTTTGTTAAGAAATATTTAAAAATGTAATTAGTGTGTAAGAAAATAAATAAAGGATAATAATATTCGTAAAACACGGAAAATAATCATCTAAAGATAATGTGACTTACATCCTCATACCTTTGTACTTGGGTGGCCATCATGTGGCCAAACATACTTAATTAATTAAAGGTGGAATAGATTTCGATAAATTATCTAAAAAGTGACACTACATAAGCTTACAATATTGACCATACTTGAACAGTTTTTTTAAGTGTAGATGGTGTAAATAATACAACATCTTGTAAGCTAAAATTATGAATATTGAGGTACAAATGACATCATCATCACACATTAATTAATGTTAATTTACTTTAAATTCGCCAGACTGACAAGCGAGCTGTCGCGATAATTTAGTCCGCTTTGTCTCCAACACCTGCACTCAAGTTCTCAGGTTACATTCATAAATTAATATTAATTGGTCACACTTTTACGTTTAGTTACCAGAAATTAAATAATTAATTTACTTTAGGTAATACAAGACATGTGACATCTACCAACCCGCACCGGGCCCGCGTGGTGAATTATAGCCCATTCCCTCTCATAGAGAGGAGGCCTGTGTCCCAGCAGTGGGAACATCATAGGCTGATTATGCTTATAGTAATATTACAGCTTATTTCATCATTAAATTGCAAACCTTAGCATATACAACATTAGTTTTAGGATATGCGAAACCTGATACACGTGTCTAGTATTTTTATGTAAAGAATCGATGTACAAAATTTCAAAACTGTATCATGAAAAATCACAAAGTTATTAGCTTGTTCTGTTATCTAGTTGTCCGCTCAAAAACGTGGTCACCACGCAGCGCGCGCCTCCAGCGTCGTCTGGAGCTCATTGATAATAATAATTTGGCAGTAGGTACCTACATTATTGCGATAGGTACTCAAAGTCGCTCGGTGTCCAACTTTTAACTTTTTTAAATATTTTTGGGAAAAAATATAACATGGTTTAAAAATTATTGGAATCGATTCAGTTACTTATTCTGAACAAACTATATTCAGGTTTCGCAGATACTAAAAATAATGTTGTATAAACTAATACTGTCACTTATGGGATATCTTCCGTGATTGTTTATTATAATAAACAATCACGGAAGATATCCCGTAAGTGATAGTATTAGTTTAGTTGTAAACCGTGAAAGCTTAAAATAGTCTTAGCATATTTCACTGCAACGGCACAATAAGTTCATGCAAAACGGTCTACTGAAAAAACAATGCCTACTAACAATGGAATCTGATAGTACTGGCATCTTGAAAGGAAATGAGAAGAAGCGACATTGTGCGACATCACAATCACTTGTGGGCCGAGTTCGAGAAAATTCTTTCACATCAAAGGCATTGTTTCAGTATGTTACACAAAGTAGTGCAACAAGTCGGAATTTCTAAGAAAGTTGCAAAATTATCATGCTCATGAACACTTCGCGTTGTGCAAAGAAACCATTAAAATGCTTTTTTTTTAATATTAAACGTGTGAACTGAATTAATTAACGACGTTTAAGAACGAGTGGAAATAATTGAAGCAATAAAAAATATTAATGCCAACTTGTGCATAGTTGCTGAAGGTGTGGACTATAGTCGTTAACTACGTCTGGGACGGGCAGCAAAATAATTTGCGGATATTATCAAAAAATATTGAATATCATCGTTGTTTATATTTAACTTTTTTGAATTTATTTAGTTAAATAAAAATTATATAATTATTATAATTCATTTAGTGCAAGCTCAAAACTCAAAAACATGTTCACGGAAATTGCGACCCAAAATTTCCGTTACCAATACATTGGAAACAGCGTAACAGTTCTAGAAAGAAATACTAACATGTTTTCTTTTCAAAGGTTTTTATTTCAGCTTCTTACTTGATAAATCGAAATAAGAAGCCGGGGCTTTCAATCGGTCTGTGTAGTGTTTAATAAAATTATTACATGCACTTTATTTAACGAGGCGCTAGTCTGACAGCATCAAACCGACGCGGCACGACGCCTGTCCCCGATTAAACCTTTATAAAATGTCATAACTTGCGCTCCAACAGAAGCGACTGACTAATGCTTTTATTTTATTCTCAGACTAGCTTGAAAAACATTCGCAAAAATACAGACATTTGTTTTGCTATTCATTTTATTACGTAATTTAATAAAAACGTCATACCAAACAGTGAACAACAACAAAACTTTCATCTATAGTTAGACGTTTTCTGAAAACTACTGCATGCAAAACTGTCAGTGTCAAATGATAAATGATTAATAAATTCTATAATAAAAAATGCCATAGATTTCGCGTAGTTATATGCTCTTCATGTGTCAACGCTGTTGCTCCCGGCGAACAATAAATTATGTTTATAAAAACATTTGAACGCGATGCAAGAAAAACAAACTGGCAATGCATAATTATTATTAATAGATACTATAACGAGTTGTTACTACATCTTCAGTAAAAGGGTAGAAATATAATATTTATATAGTAGAACCAATTATTATTTATCGATTGATATCGGTATTGGATAAACAACTTCTAAAGGAATCTCGATTTCATTAATAAAATACTAATTGGCAGTTTTCTTAAGTAAGTTTGTGCAGCATCGCGATCGATATGACGATGCGGCGACACCGAGGCGTCACCGCCTCTCGCAAAATCTGCGGGAGATGTTATCATGGCAATAGGCCGTTTTATAGTTGTGCTCGAGTGTAATCGTCCTCGCTTACATTATGTACACGGAATATGCATTGCAAGGTTGACGACATCGGCGCCGGCGCGCCTTCCTGCTCCCACAGACATATCCATTCCCTTTACTGACAGGCCTCCTTAACTTCTCGCCGGTGGTCCTTAACGATTCATAACCGACTTTATCCTATTTAAATTAAAGGGCACATAAATATGTTCCTCTCATATCGAGTCTGCTAGTTATTGATAGCACCGCATATTTCTCGACGGCTCGGCTACGTCCAATACCAAAAATAAATTATATCTTTCAACATTTCTTATTTAGTTGCGATGTGTTAAATAAATTAATATGTTTGATGCAGATCATTTAGATAAACTTATCAATTAAACAGATATTTAAAACATTATAATTCATTTAAAAACAGAACTGGACGGTAGTAATGTCCATCAGCCGGTATCTCGGAGTATAAATTGTCTGTGTATTAATAGAGTCTCGTTTCCCTCAACTTTTATTTATTATTGTAGACTTCATTGACTGGGCCTGGCGCCTGCTTGTCGCAATTGTGACTGGTTCTTCTCGTTCTATATGTCCATAATTCAACTTATATATGTTTATTTCCAGTGTATCCTGATTAAAATGCAAGAAGGCGACGTAAAGGCCGTTTACATTGTCGAACCAATTAGTAGGAACCATAAAAATCATACAAATCATTCTCCTTCCTTATTGAGCGCTTTACGTGGTCCGGCGGCGTGATGTTTATTTGCTTATAATTTCGGAACACTATTTATTGCGTCAGTTTTACGAGGTGTAGACAGCTTAAGTAGTACAAGGTGCGCTTAATGCGATGCTGGACACCATATCGGGAAACAGGCGCGAGCTTCGAGTTTCAGCGCCAGCTCTGCTCATACAAATTGTGCACAGCTCGTTAAACCGTTCGGATACTTAATGGCATATTATTGAATATGATAACAAAAATGTCCAGGAGCGAGCAGTGGACGTGAGCCAACTTACTCAACAAAAATATCGTATATAATTTATTGGGTATCATTCTACGGATGCTTGGGGAGTGAGCGTGTCTTACAGTTGCACCTCATAAAAACAAACTTAAAAAATATTTTGCGAACATGTGTCGCCATCGAGCCACGGATTTAGCCGGCGATGCATATTATATTTCTCACGGAAAATAATATATCTGTCATTTCGGAATAGTTTTCACAGAGAAAACAAATGACGGGACATTACTTTCTGTCGAAATAAAACGTCTCGTCCTTTATGTGTAGTAAGGTCATCTAACGAAATTGTGAGTAACCGAATCAAAATAGCAGCGCGCGGATGGAGATACATCGCGAATTCACGATTGACATATGTACATTGAACAAGTATCTATATGTTACCAGCTCGTTATGTTTAGCGTGAACTGAAAATAAGTTTAAGTAAATACATAAATGTATAAGATTGGGCAAATGTGCTTTAGTGTTTGAACTGTATATAAGCTTGTTATATCCTAATGGACCAATGCGTCAACTGTACGTTGCTATGGCACTTGATGATGGGATCCTTGACAACCACATTATGCAAGTACTAAAAATTGACTACAATAGTTCAACAAAAAGTTCTGGGTAGCACTTTAGGAAGTGTCAACCTATGAATCACAAGCAGGCGCCTGCGCATGGGCAGTGGGCAATGGGCATGGCCGTAAAAAAACATTGAATGGCAAATAGTTGTGTCTGCCTTCGGCTACGCCTACCCAAATCAAATACCGCCTCACTTACTCAACAGAGTTATCAATCAGACGCAAGAATGCAAATTTTAATTGTGGTCGGGGCTGGGTGTGCGTCGCGCGATATTATGATCGCAATTTATTCGCGCGAGAGCGGCGCGCATGCGCGGGGCGGACCCGTGCGCTCCGCCACCGCGGGGAGGGACAACCGCCAATTATGAATAAACTAGCTCTACTACTATGTTAATAAGACTTGAGATTTTTCCTCGGCGATTTCACCAGGCGAGTACACTCATTAATGGTTTTGTGGCACCGTTATCAGACCTAGTAGAAAGCCTCATAATAATCTCTGAGTGATTACGCAGACCTCCACTCTTGCGCATGCCGGCAAAAATTATGTAAATACCGCGTCCAAAATATTGTTCGACGGCAACATGTAGGTCTTATTAAGACCCTCATAACAATAACTAATGTGGCAAACTCTCAAATTCCGGTACCTAAGAACCCAAACGACCGTATAATATTTTGAAGTTAATCGGTTGACAGATATTGCTATGTAAAAACGTTCGTAATTTAAATCAAATTTAATCTTGTAAATAAATTGTTGACATGTTATTACATCTAATTTGAATTGAATTTCAAGATTAAACTCAATTAAACGCGTGGGTTGCACAGATAGATACAGTAACTAACCTAACGTCCCTAGGTACACTGAAAGTGCTACAGATTGTATGTGTCACTTTTCCTTTAAAGCTCGTGTCAACTAGTTGGATATAAGATAAGGTACTGTTAGCAGCATTACGAAACATTTCTTTGAACTTTCACGAGGTTTCCAGCGCGGTCCCACAGGGCGAGACATAGCGCCGCATGGCGTGGGCTTGACCCCATTTCCTGGTCTAAATATAATTTTACTTGATCATTTAATTATATGGAGATTAATGGGCGGGCGGGGACGCCAGCATTCACGTTAATAAACAGTAACATGGCGAAGCGTGGACTACGACACGTCACCGCCACGCCACTGCCACGCCATCAATGCGTACGTCACGAAAACGACTCACACTTGTCTATTTCGTACGAATCAAACACAACACGAGCGGCGCGAGTATTTATTGAATCCAGCTTCACTTGTGAACTGTGTAGTAAACAATTTGATTGAATATCATTACTCCCAGAAACTAGCGCTTCTTAGAACAGATCAACCAAAAGACATAGATTATTATTAGACTGCATTAGTGGACTTTAATTTGCCGCGATAAATGTCACATAAATCGTAAACAACGTTTTCAGTTTAACCGAAGTAGAATACCGATCAGAATTTAATCCTTGGTAATTTATTTGCGATCGTGTATTTTAAATTGGAACATCATCGATTCTAGGAGTACTGGAGTACCTATAATTACAGGCAAATAGTATGACGTATTATTAAAGTATTAAGTCAAAAACAAGGTTAAATGACTGCATGCTGGCCTGATAATGATGGTGTCGACTGTACGTAGGCTACGCGGGTGGGCTGCTTATACACATATCCGATACATAGTTGCAAACCATGTCATTTACATCTCAAGTAATCGTGTCGCCGAGCGACACCAACTTTAATTCGATTATCTTATCGATTTCGTTTTCATATTCCCACACAAATATCATAAAGTTAAATCAATAAAGGCGTTGTTGAAGTTGGCTCTACGCAGAAAGGAATAGAAACGACAATTTATTCACTATTTACATTTGAATTGGATAATGCGGTGAGTACCGACTTTCCCCAGAGAACTAGCCACTTGCAGCACTACGTCTGCATCTTGAGTGTGAACAATAATATACATTGGACTATCCTGATTAAATTATCTAAAGGGAAACGGTTATTTGCACTTAGGAATACATTTGATTGAACCGTATCCTCAATTCCGTAGCTGTTACGTACATTATGTACGTATACAGTAAGTGAACTAATACATAGACGACGACTTCTGGCATGTCTAGTACACTGTCAATAAAAACAAAAACACAGCACTTGAAGTTAATCTAACAAAATAAGACGAGGTTCTTCAAATGTTAGAAAAATAATATTTTGACAAATTCTGCTACAAAAAACCAATCTCGTAGCGGCGTAGGCCTTGCATAGTTATTTTATTATAGGTCGTATCTTGTGCTGAACTTGGTTTAATTATAGGAACATTACTTATCTATTAGAAAAATTACTATTAATTTGACTGACTACCTAATAACTACGTATTTTACACCCATCTACTGATATCTACGCTCAAGTCTACGAATCTCTTGCTTCTGCAATGTTTATATTTTTAATTCGATTAAAACTCCTCAGTTTACTAGAAGTGTAATCAGTATGCATAATCTGAATAACGATAGTAAATATGAGGTGTGTTTTGGCAAACTCATTAATCAGTCAAGATAATCTGAAAAGCAATAGTGGGTATCACGCTCTCCACTTTTCGCGAAACTCTTATCAATGTAGTATCAAGATAAGCGCCATTGTGATATAAGGAAGGAAAGACCAGTAATGTAATCACTGGAAACAATATCTACTGTATTATAAGATTACTAATTATTGTTATTAACCGAATGATTTATATTTATATATACCGATTTTTAGAATCGTTTTGTTTTTATCATAATTATGGGAAGTTATTATTTGAGAAATGTGGCGAAAGACTCACTCGGATGGTGAGCTAAAAGCGTTATTTATACGTGTTTGGTGACAAGGCGCTTCTCTGCGCCCGCGCCTCTGGCTGCCCTAATTAAAATTTAAATTTAAACCCGACTTTAGGATTAATTTAGGTACCTACCTTCCTTTACCCTATAAATACTGTCACTGAAGCAACACATATCCAATTATGATAAAATATTTGACGCAAAACCTAAACAAGATTATGATGTTATTAAAATTAAATTATTATTCAGAAAACGATAAAACGAATCTCTTTATTGGTCGATCTTTGTATAATCTGTATTTTTTTTTTAATGGAGGCGCTACTTGTCGACCCTACCGTAAAGGACCATGTTTCTAGAATTATGGGACGAAATTCATAACTTTTCACGCCAATTTATAACAAAAGCTTTGAACTACTCTGTTACTTTACCAAAGACGATTTGAAATTCAAAGTTTCCAAATTAATTAAATGTAGTAAGTATATCCATCTTCATAAATATGTATCATATAAGAAACTACATACTACAACCAGTCATACTTGGCTTCATCTAGATATTAGAAGTTCTATTCAGAACAGTACAACTGAAAATCACTTAAAGAACTTCAATGAAAAATGATTGATGTAGATAAACAAGTTCAAATACATAATATGAAATAATAGATGGTATAAATGTAGGTATTACAGGAATAGCCACATTTGTACGTACATCATCCTATTACAAGTGTAAGCTTGCTAGACTTGCACATAGTTGCAATAGGCTGCAGCAGACCTAGCGATGGCGTTGTGTGGAGTATCTAATGTCGGGCTCATGTTTCAATAGATGTCCTAGTGAGTGATACGTCAGCGGGTGTTAGGTGCAGCAGAGTGCGCGGGATCCCCGTCCTCTCGCATCAACAACGCGCATTACTTTACTGCATAAACGCAATGACAGCACATAAAGTCGCTCTCAGTTCTCGTCAACAACACACGGACACGTTTCCCTTTCGAGCTCTTACGACCGCCAGCTAGAGAAACACAAAAGTGTTTTCTATAATTAGTTTGTTACTCAATTCAAAATAAAATGAAAAGGTGATAACAAATGGAGGGCGAAGGGCGTGTCGGCGAGTTTGAGTAATGGCCGTCGCGGGCGCTTCGCGTGTTGCGTCGCGATCGCCCCATGCGCCTGCGCTGGTGACGCGCCCGGATTTGAATACAATGCCGCGATACCTCAGGGCCGCCCGCGTGCACGCATGCATAATCCTTTGCAGTTTATTTAAAATCTGCCACATTCTCCGCAAGACTGATGGCTACATCTACGAATCTGTGAACAATACGCCGACATACACCCACTCGAATGCTTTTCGTACCAATTGACCTCCATTTGCAATTAATAGTGACACTCGAACGTCGGCTGCATCTCGAAGTTATTGACTCCTCACTCGTTTTTTATTGCGGCCCAAGGATTACATTCAAGGCTGTGTTGCCACCATGACAACGTCTGGTTATGCAGACCGTATATAACAATGAAGTCTCGGTAACCGCAGTTACTCGTTAAGAGAAATGCCCGCATAAACATGTCTGAAATGAAGATAAACTCCCTGTTGAATAGTTTGAAATATTAGCTCGGCTCGAGTGGCGACTGTGGGTGTCGCTACGAACGCCAACTACACGGAGCCCACTCGTCTTGCTGCGTGCACGCACCGTTCATCTTGCTGGAGGTAGCTCATCCTGAACCCTAACATTACGTGCATGATTATGTCATGTTAATGTTCGCAATGCGACGTTGCTCATGCATATGTAATTTGCATCATAGTGAAACATACTTCAGTGTTTATTTCGACTGCCGACGTCAAATAACAAAGGAACTGATGACCAATCGACCTTTAGCTTGGACAATTATCTGCAGAGACGCAATGCTCGCTCGACAGTCGGCACCTAGACGTTCTGAACTCAGTATTGCTCTATGTGGACATCGGCCATGGTACAATATTGGTCATAAAGCGAGCAAAAAACTCGTAGACAATGAAAGGAGGCGAGGGGCCGGTGTTGCGTCCTCGATAGCTGCGCGGCGGCGGCGGCAGCAGCGTCGGCCCGACCAGTGCCTATTTGGGAGCAGAGGGCTCCCTATTTGGAAGGCTGCGTTTCGAGTCGAGATCGATATCGAGCGGCCGGCCGGCGCGGGCGCAGCGATGCGACGCCACCCGTCAACGAGCCGTCACTCTCGCGCAACCTCTTTTATCGTTATTTTACATTACACCACTACACATACACCACTACATCGTCTACAAACGGACGTTATGCCTCTTTAAAACATAATGCTCTCGTGTTCGAAATTGTTTCCATTCAAATCAGAAATATTTATGTTCTCTTAAAACAATCGATAACCGTAACCTAAATTCGAAGTAAGTACTCAATCCAGTTAACAACTACGTAAAACCAATTCAAGTATAAATTATTTAACTGTTCAATGTATTAGAGATCGATATAGTACAGGCTACGTAACACAGATAATACGTTAGAACAGCTTTGTATACGAGAGTGGATGATCTGAGGAGGTTGTAAATATACCATCACGAATATTATTTTTGCACCTTTGTGAACAGCACGACTTAACACTTCGGATAATAGGGGATTACATACAATAAATATATAAACTGCTAACTTCTAGTATCCATGTAAAGTCTGTTTCTAGGGAAACATTGTGCAATACGTTTACATTCGAGACTACGAGATCTTGATAACAATTTCTATGATTGATTATTTTAAATTTATCACGATTTATGATGATTGAATCATATTCTTAGATTATATTATTGTGTATTGAATCTTATCAGCTGTCTTATCAAATTAAACAAACGTTATTTAGTGAGTCAAGCGGTAAATGAGCGAATTTGCAAGGTCGTTCATTATTTACTATCTTTGTTTGCAGTTGTAAAATGAAAAGGACATAATGGCGGCGGTGTGTACACTGTTTGTAAGTTCGTTCGGACATGAGGCCACCCATCACTTCGTCTACAAGTGGGTCTACGTACTAAACTGTATGTGTTTAGGATGAGTAACGCTAATATATGAGGGGCTCATACCTGTATATCAACGTAGCACTATTTCGCTGAGACCGAATTACACCGTCCTAATAGTTTTCAACGCATTCTGTTCTATTATCAAATACCTCGTAAAATGTCTGAGCATTCACGTAAAATGTGCTAATAAATTTATGGACCAACATACATTAAGTCGTTAAAAATCACACAAATTTCAAGACAATTTATTCTGTGTTGAAATAAAAGACAGTAAGCCTGCTTGTTTACTTCTGGTTTTTGATCTTCCTTGAATGTCTGAAGTCTAGTCGCGAAATATATTTTTCTCGAAGCTTTGTTTGTTTACAAAATCATATATTAATTTATAATGACGCGAGTTTTAGCTAAACTATAGACTCAGCGACTTAAATTGCTGCTCCAATATTAGAAATGGCTGTCCTGTTCACTAATAGTCGTTAATTACGGTCTAGTTTCCGCTGACAGTACCAGAGGATATTTTATTAGCGTCAGCTACAACTGGCTACATCGCCGCTAGGAGGGAACGCCTCCTCGAGCAAACATGAATGGTCTCAGTGCAGATATTCGCAGCAATTAAATGCGTGCGCGCCCGCAATTTCATGCGAATCGTACTTTGGGTCGGCGGTTGGCAAAGCGAATTTCGCTAATGCGAGTGGGTATTAAAAAGCATGGTCATATTTATAACGTGACGTGAAACCGAGGCGGCGCGGGCGGCGCGGCGGTTGCGCGTGCGCGTGCCGTTAAGCTGAATGAGTGCTCGTTAAAAAGCAACCCGCCGTGTAATTAGCAGCCGGCACTACATAAGCCAATGAAAATAAAACAAAGTCGCCATGTCCCACGGCCCCGGGCGCCTCGTGACTGCTCTCACGGATCCATCACGAAATTTTACACTCGCACTGCATCTCATTAAGTGTTATGAAAGGCCTCTTGTAAGTGACAGTGCCTTTTAAGGCAACCCAACGCCCTATGCGATACCGGCTGCCCATTTATGCTGTATTCGGTTCTTTAGGTATATGTAACTAAATTTTTTTCAAATTATTATGAGAAATGAACCCAACTACCGTCTAGCTTATCTTGGGTTTTCTAGGTTTACAACGTTAACATGTGATTTTATGAAAAAATCGAGTGGAAAATGAGTAGAGCGATAAGTAAAATCAAACGGCCAGTGACTCGACATTTTGATTTTACTTTAAAGAGCGCTTCTTTTCTTTTTACACAGCTGGATTTCAGGGTAGGTCCTGGTGGCCAAACAATTTCTGAAACAGTACCAGTATGTACAGTATACTACTTTGAAGATATTTTCACCTGCAATATAAGATAAGTGTTTAATTCTAGTGTCAGCTAAGCTAGTATCTACAACAAGTAAGAGCAAACATACCTGTTGAGCAAACATAACTTAAGATAATTCAATCAAAAGGTTGATCAGTATGTACATTAAACGAGACGTAAATAGGAAAACGCAGCTGCCGGGGGCGGCTATTATCGCGTCAGAAAGAGCGAGTTTTATCTCTCAATTTAGTGATAATTTCATAAAGCGGCGCGGGCGGCGCAGGCGGCGCCGGCGCACGGCGTCTCGCGCCCGGGAGGTCCGCACTTGCATCGCTTAAGGTAACACTAATTGCAAACCGCTTTAAGGACGCTGATCGATAACACGATAATGTCTTTAATGCCCGGTCTTGTGTCGGCTCTGAACATTACATTTTGTCTTGTCGACTCACTAAAATAATTATCGCTCCTCACATATGCCGTAACTTACATGCACGAACGGTATGGGGCCCAATAAACGTGAATTTACTCGAAATACCGTCATACATCGCCGGGTCATTAGATTTGTTAGCCCTGTCGGCGCATAAATCCTAAGATCCCTCGGTCGGTATGCGACATACCGGTCGTTTAAGATTGAATTGATATGAGTAAGGCGCAAGGTGCCGCGTGCCTTCACGCCCTTCGGCAACGCTCAAACACGGATTTTTTCTGCGTATTTTGCAAGTATGTAACGACGTATAACCCCAAAGATTAGATACCTACATAAATTTGTACACGACGTTTTATGTAAGTTGTTAATTTTTTAATCTTTACAAGTAAAATCAATGAACCTCTAGGAGACACCAAGCGACCAAAAACAGTAGTAAAGTAACCGTAAACAAAAGCTTCTAGGAAAAAATACAGTAAGTGAATTGAGTTCGGTGAGACTCAGATGTGAGGAAAATACTAAAGTCAAGGAGAGTGGGCATGTACTGACCGAGGACGACACAAAAAGTAAGGCAAATTCTTGTGTACAAAAACTTAAGAAACCTTGCATTTAAAACTGCATTTCAACGCAAGTTTCTGAATATCGTACAATTCTTTTACATAAAATGCTAAAGACCTAAATAAAACCGTTTAATATGTACGTAATGTACGCATCTATAGTAACTCGTATGAGCGGGAGGCGTGAGAGCGTGGAACAATTTAGCACGGCCGCAAGAGAGCACAAATTGCAACCAGTTGCATAACATGCATTATTTAAACGCGACAACCTTATAAGAAAGTATTAATGTGATAGAGACTACGTACGTCGCATGCGGTGAGTCAGAACGAGCTCAATGACCCCCGCTCACCCGCCGACGCTTACTATTCCTGTGCTGCCATGCACTACATTGCTTCATTTTGAAACATTAGCTAACTTTCAAAAATCACAATTAGTGTCAATCATAATCATCACTGCAATCCTCGAGCACAACTTCCTCCTTGACCCGGCTGCCAACACGAGCGGTCTGCACCACGCCGGCGCCGGCGCAGGCAGACCGCCATCGACACTATTTATGTACAATTGTTATAAATGATCTCATCAAAGGTCTACGTACTCTCGTAAACAAAATTAGTTCAGGCGACCTTCGAAAAAAGCGTTTGCCTATTTATTATGGGGAGCACTACGAATTGTATCGTGAGTCATGAAACATTTCCCAAACGCTCGTCTATGATACGACATCGGAGGCTTATCGCGGCAGGCCTCGCGCGGCAACAGACGGACAGGATCGTGTCAGTACATCATTCATCAGCTGGCCGCAAACGTGTAAATTTGCATACGAGCACGAGTGCAGTCTCGCGGGCGTCGACTGGAATTAAAGAGGGTCGAGAGAGCCGATCTCGTGTCGATACTGTCACATGACTAATGGAGCAGGCGCCGATCACAGATATCGACAAATAAAAATATGGCTGGGCCACAGCCGCCGCGCCGCGCCGTGTCGCGCCGTGCACCGCCGCGCAGCGCTCCCACAGCGCGCGGGTGACTCACTACGACACAACTTGTCACTTGCGGCCGACACGTTGACGTCTCGATCATTGTAACGGATCACACATGCACACTTATCGATATCATTATTTACCAACAACAATTTGACAGCAACACGATAATGCTGAAGTCAGCTGAAGCCGGGGAGGTGACATATCAGGTGAAAGATTGAGCGCAACAACTGATAGTCATGATCAAAAGCACTTTTTTCAGTGATAAGTCTTTTCTAAAATCCAGCATAACAACGCCTCTCATGGATCACACCCATCTAGGACGTGTTCTGTGGTGCATTACTTCACATGTAACATTCAACAAAAAGAAACATGTAGTAACATAGACAAAAATGAGGTCTCATAATTATAATTTATCTTTGAGAGTGAACACCGGCGCTTCAATCAATAATCTCTAAATCTGTACACAGCATAATAATACCGCTTGGTGACTGAAATCGGTCCCATGCTCGGCCCTATGGTTTAGTATCTATAATAAATATTTTAGCGATATTAAAATAAATCATTGTTGCGATTAGCCCCAATTTCTATTACCGATTCCCTGCCAAAGTTATTAATAAAATTAATGTTTAAATGTAAAAAATACTGAGGTCTTTTCTTGACCCATAACAAATCTTTTCTTCCTCAACTAATACCTACACAACGGAATTAACACGGTAATGCAATTCACAACGTGCGTTGGGCAGTTTAGTTGTTAGGCGGTGCGCCTTGGGCGGGGGCGGCCTTCTACGGCGGGACGATAACTAGAGGTCAATGACTCGCTTCCATTTATCATTGTTATGCAACTATACGACATTCAGGTGTCAAATGGTGGAAATGTACTTATCAATTCACTCTGAAACGTTATCGCGACGGGAAAATTTATCTCTCGCACTAATAGTTCCGTGGAAAATGTTATCTTTAAAAAAAAAAAGTAAATGAAATGTAAATCTTTGAAACACTTTTATGTTACACATAAATTATGTGGTATAAAATAGGTTTTTTCATGAATCATTCTCTAAATATTTTCACATGAAAAATAGACCATCAAGTTTCTGCTGGGCAGACCGTCTTCTAGTAACGTCGCTGGGCCCGGTCTAATATCTCAGTCGTTTATCAGCGATAAGCAAATCAGATACTTATATCAAAGATACTTGCAGCTAGAAAGTGCTCGATGGATTCGAATGGTGGAAGATCAACCTATCATAAAGCGACAACGAGCGTGGTTAGTTAAACCAGGTTAAAATGTAATTAGGGTAACTTTTTAAGTAGTTAACTGATTGTTTGTCAGTACGGAGAGTTTGACGTACGTGAGTAGGCAAGCTCGTGAAATAGATTACGTTTACGAGGTCTAGCGGAAACGATTCTCGCACTCATTAAGCGGCGGGAGTCCGGGACCTTGCCAACTGTGAGTGCAGGCGCTGGTCGGCCTGGTCCGGTGGCTGCAGCAAAGGCGCGCGGGCGGCGGCGGCGCGGACAGACGCATCCGCAGCGTCGCGTGACGCGCCATCACCACTAAATATATCGGCGTGACAATGAGACACTTCGCCGCCGCCGCGCGATAATTGCCTAAAACTGAAAGTGCTAAACTTCTCTATTAGCCCGCCTTTGTCAGCCTTAATAAAAGGAGGTTCAACAACCTAGCCGAGAACACGAATGACGCCTCGTCTAGATATATGCGGCATGCGGTTAATATCTACTGAGATCGAAATAAATCGCTAGGATTATTGCCAAGTGGAAAATCATTATACCTAATATATTGGACGCGTGGAATTCACTTTGACAATATTTTGACAGTGTGCGGTCTAGGAGCTTTAGTTTAGAGCCGCTCGCTACGAATAGCGGCCGAGACTTTTATCATTATTTTTATTTTCCTAACGTTTTCTAAAAGTGATTCATCGGATTCTGCTTAAGGATCTATTTTGATGTGGCTATTAATGTGACCGAGTATTGTTATTTTGGGCCTACTAGAATGAGCGTAGGTTAGAATAGAGATGAAAGTTTTTGTGCGTTTCGCCACATGCTGGTGTCGGCGTCGAATGTAGTAGTGTGTCGTCAGAGTAGGCGTGCCCTTTATCTGCGCTCGCGAGTGGAGCCGCAGCGCTGCGCCCGCACCGCGCTCCGCCGCGAGAGAAACGGGCGCCGCCGGTGCCCATCTAAGGAGCGCAACTGTACAACCGGACCGACTGCCCCCTATTTAGACTGATCAGCCCGTAATTTTGACTTGACATCTTAGCGCAGGCTCTCGTCTTAGCCAACTTAACGCGAAAATTAGCAACAATTATTATTGCAGGCGAATACGTAGTCAAAGAAATTATGTTATGAAAGCTATTTTAAGTAACCGCATCTGTTACTTTGTATTAGCAACTTATAATAAGGTATATGCACCAAGTTCATAAAACCACAACTTTACTTGCAAGTTGCACGATCAAGTAAAGGTCTACGCCTAAGCGTGATTAGCATAAACATTGACTTTAATCAATGCTGCTGATACAACTCATAAACTAATACGTTGGAAAGACATGAAGTGCATGACAGGACACTTACATGAAAACGACAAATTGTAAAGTTGCTACACAAGTCAGACTACTTCTAAATGATCTAGGTAAGGAGAGTTTGAAGTTTACTACTAAATACTAGTTCGTCGCGATAGTGAATCTGTCTTGTAAAGCATTTCCAACTTGCTGTATTTGCGGGTAGATTTTGTCGCATAGATACAAAGACATTCAATATTCTGATGCAACTCGATAGGCAGGTAAGTACTTCACGCCCGACGATTTGTTTTCAGTACTCACAAAGCATGTCTACATTGTATTCTTTCTGGAACATCGGACATGAACACTGTAAAACAATGGTTTATAGCAGGAAAACATTCATCAAGCGCGAGGCTGTGCTTGCAGCGCCCCTGTCGCGAGGTCGACGCACTGTCATTACGTGCGTTATGTACGATATAAGTATCACATATGCCATACGCCAAACGCACTACTACAGATGTTCCAGTTTTCGCTAAGTAGCCTGGGAGCGAGCGCGACTCCACGACGCTCAATTATCTCCACAATATAGGATTAGTAAAGAATGCCCTCGAGCTGCGGCCCGCAGACAGCGAGACGACCGTTGATACTCTACACCGCAATCAATCGCTCCTGTTTCTAACTACACACTACACGTGCACACACTATTATGTACTCGGACACTATTATAAATAGCTGCGCCACGACTGTATTAGCTGCGGTCCAAATGACTAAACACTATCCTGATTACAAACTATGCTACATTTACACATTTTAAAACAATGGAAGTATGATAGCAGTTATTTAAATCAAATACCAGCGGCAGATTGCCCTCGAAGTTTTCATAGGTGTTCAATTGCTATAGAAAGACGTATCCTTAATAATATCTGCCACTATTGAAGGAACTTTACGGTACAGAATCTCAAACACATCCCGTACAGACTAAACACTAAACATAATCTACAGTCCTGAAAGCCTACCGAAAAATTATTCTAATTAAAAGTACCAACGAAAAGAAAACATGAAGAGTCATTTGACACGGCAGATAAGAGAACTGATCACAACTCACAGCACACACATGACAATCAATTAAGATCGCCTGCCTGGCTATTTCGCCGACACATAAGCTCTATAATACTTTACTTTGTATTAAATGAACACATACTCTCAAGTGTCATTGCTGTCAGGAAAGATAATAACGTAACTGCATACTTTGTGTAACAGCTCTAAGTCGTTTGACAACATAACTTAAAATACTCACGCATAAGGACATAGTTTACACACATAGGCACTTACAGGCTTTGCGCTCAAGAGCTTGGATATGAAAGTCACACTAGCATTTATCCAAACACGTTTCGCGACCGATTGAGAAGAGTGCTCGGATCCATTACGTGCTGCGTGAATAAACAAACTGTCGTCATTCGATTATCGCCATTAGTCCGTCAGAAATAAGTTTGAGGTTCGAAAGCGCGAGTCCATACAGTCGTGTTTGTTGTCGACGCTCGAACAGCTCCAGCAATGGCCAATCTCTAGGAAATTGACATTCGGCGCCAAAAGGAGCTCTGTGAGTGATTGTGAGTGCACCATTTGGCGCGAACTGAGCGCGGCTAAATATTTATCGAGTCTGTTGGATTCATAAATGGCAGTGTGTTTGTACTTTATTTCGAAATACTCATCGGCGATGGATTTATACAAATGTTAACGTTAGTATAAAAACATTTTTTATTTTGAGACACTGAAAAATTTAACGCAAATACGGACTTTATACTTTGATACGGAAGTTGTCGACCCGTTTCCACTTTTCATTAATTATTTTGTATTATTTTATCAATCAACCATAACAGTAGTTGATTAAGCTATGAATGTTTACTTTTCCTCGACACGTATGCCAACAGCAGACCGCATCATCATACCGGCACGTCGACAACGCTTTTATGAAGATATACAACTAATAAAGTGCTAAGGTAATGCAAACAATTCTCATGCCAATTAGTAATGTGAAGAAAATTTACTTCTAAATAAACAATCAACGGTGAAACAGTCACATCCTGTCGGTTTTTATTTGCAATTTCTGTTTCTGTCCGTCTGTTTGTTTGCTACCAGTTAGTCAACTGTGATATGAGTATATTTGTAAAAAAACAAGGAAATTTTATTATAGGCACGTTTGACGGGTTCCAGAACCTACTTTTTATTTGTCAAGGTGATACGTACGCAACGAGAACAGCATGAACGCATACAAAAAATATTTCGTCGGGTTTTATTCGCATCAATTTACATAATAGCTTTTTAAACAATGCAATAATATTTTTTACCGAAATAATAAATTAAAAATGGGCTTACGAAAACTTCCTATTATTATTGATTAAATAAAATAATTAAAGGTAGATTTATGTTGTAAAGGTACTTATATTTTTAAATTATTTACTTGATTGTTTTAATATTTATATTATATGTCGGAAAGAAAAGACTGAAAAAGAGGAAGTTATTAAAAAAAATGCTTTAGATTCTCGACAGCTAATTAATAATTCATAACCATAACAAAGAAAGAAAGAAAAAGCATTGATTAGTAGCAATGGTTAAATCAAATTTTTTTTTTTCAAATTTTTAAATTATTCATTTTTTTTTAATGTTTTATATAGTTATTAAATATTTAAAATGTAAATAATATGGAAGAAAAAATAATAAAGGAAACAAAATTTTATAAAAAATATAAGAAAAAAAAATAAACAAACGAATTTGGTCCTGTACGAGCCCCTATCTCAGCATGGTAAAACACAGAATTAAAAATCTACAATTCGTTATAATAAACATTAAAGTACTCAACTTAGCAGATTCTATTTTTATGAAACTAATATTCATGTAGCATTCGTGCGTCGTCAGCGCTAAGTAGCACACGCGGCGGATTTGCAGCGTTTGCGTAGCGACTGTGTTGCGTAGTGGCTACGCATCGAAATTACACGTTTCGTTCGCTAGACGAAACGAAGCGAAGACGTCATATCATGTAGAATAGCTACAATATCTAAGCAAAAGTTTTATTTTGTTCTGGAGCTTTTAACTAGGCATTACCAATATAATTTAGTAGGAATGATTGGCACAAAATATGCATATTTAACATTGTTATGTTATGTTATGCATAATTTGTATTAACGTCACAACTGTAATCCCAGAAGGGTTCGGCAGAGGTGTACCTAATAGTACACCGACATTTCGCACAGTTCTGCTTAAGCACATGTAATAAATAGGAGGCAAGCCTATTGCCATCAACCGTGCACAAGTCCAGATTCCGTAGCTGCTACTGAGAAATTCCTCAAGGAAAAACCCAATAACACTTTGTCCGACCGGGGAATCGAACCCAGGACCACATAATCAGCAATCGCGCTTGCGACCACTAGACCAACGAGCAATTAAATAACAGTTTTTGACTCAGATAGGGTTGCGGAAAGATAAATGAATGCATAAATGAGTGTGTATATGCACAAGCGATCAAATATGAATTAACGTATTAACTAGTAACTATCCAATAAGTTAAATGACTTAAGAATAAAATTCCGCTTCATAACGTAAATCTGCAGTTGAGTAATTCTTAGTCACACGTATACACTACGATAAGAACACCTTTGCATTATTATAATTCATTGCTAATTTATGCGAGTGGATGCAGTAAACAAATGACGACCGACGCCTCGTCACACCTGTGCTCAATCAATTAACTTATAAACTCAATATTGCTCAACGATCTACTCAATCGAACCTATTGTCCAGCAAGTATTAGAAATGTCCTCCACGACCTAACCAAAGTAGTCAGTGTCCTAATTAACTCCGGTCCACTACGCACATTTATATCGCACGTTAGTTTTAACTCACACACTAAGGGTCTCGTTATTCATTCCCCAGTATGAATAATTAAAATATTGCGCAGTGAACTCTGATGTTTACGAGACAATCGCATGCAAATTACTTACTCGTACACGAGTGTTATATGTAATTTGTATCATGTTAATTATTACTACAACTGTTCTTATCTTCGGGCTGATGAAATTTTATACTCTTGTCGCGAGCGCGCGGACGTAAAGCCACGGACATTATTAGCTTAGCTGACATTCAAAGTGCCAGTAAAGGAAATTCAAAGAAGTTAGATTTTATGCGTCATAACTAAGTATCCCATGTCGGTGTCGAGGATTGACAAACGCGTGGTGTAAGGTTGCGCTAGCTAGGTGCGAGTAGCGGGCGCTGGCGGCGCGCGGCGTGGCGGATGCACGTGCGCGGCTCAATGGGCTAGCGTGCTGAAGCGCGGCTTGCACTTCCGACTCACATTCATTCCCGCGCCATTCATACAACTGCGTCATTCATTTAATTCAAGTTCATAACGAGACCCGTACGTGGGAGGAGCTCCGTAAGTCGGCCGACACACCCGCGCCCCGCTCTCGGCGACATATCGCATTATCCAAAACTTTTATTATCGATAAAGATAAACAGAGTCGTTTGCGGGATCCGGACGCTCCTCGCCGAAAATGTCCATAAAATAAATCGGATCGCTCAAAGTTCCGAATTGCATTTATCGTTTCTCCGTATTCAATCTCGGACGCTTTAAATTCTCCAAGGTGCGCAATATTTCACGAGTTCTTAAGAGTAAACTTCTAATTAAATGCCGGCGGTGGCATCTCCGACACCGGACGTGCTCCTTAGGGGCCCGGACAGCTACAAAATGATCGAATTTAAGGATCGAAACAAAGTGTAGGTGGCATGCAGCGCGGCATGAGCGGCGCGGTGAGGCGGCGCGGTTCGGCAGCCGCGTGGCGCCGAGATGGTATCGCCGCGGCGTGGCGTCCTTCTACCGTGCGATACTTTTCTAACTTTTTGGTTTGGCGGGTCGCGCGGGGGCATATTGTGTGCAATTGTAGCACGCGAGGGCACCGCAGGCCGACGACCCGCCCGGGCTCGCTCCGTATAATCCGACAGCATTATGGGCGACCCGGCGCCTTTGTAGGCTACCGGCTTAATGAGGGCCGTGGGTGGCTTATGACACGTCAGGATCTGATCATAAAGGTGCCAAAAATTCTACCTGCGCGGGCGACATTCCTATCTCACGCCTTTGAAAATTAAAGTCTATTGTCTGCGGATGCTGGCAGGAGGCGTCAGGGATTAGGAATGACACGATGTTATTTATTTCCAGAGGGCACATGAGTAAGTCTGGTGCGATTAAAATATATTGAATTATTTGGTGTTCCGATGTGGCGATGACTCCTAGCGTAGCGGCGGGTTTAATTGAGATGTATGCACTCAAATTCTTTGACCCCAATTAATTTCGTGGAAGTGAGTTCGTCGGGCGTTAATTAAGTGCGCTAATATTTGTGCGCAGAACACGCAGCGGTCAAACGCAATGTTCATTGTAATTGTAGATGACATCTAAGTCGCTTGCACAGAAAGAGCTTTCTCCAATCAAAGCACTTCCCGTTGGGCGTACACCTAGTGTACAGGCTACAATACGGACAACTTAATCCCCAATAGGTAAACCACTAAAAAACAAATGTAGGTAATCGTTTTTTATTTATGCGCGCACACACGAACCTCCATTCCCACTCACATTTCGCACGCTAATTATTTTAACTTCTATGAATTTTGCGTTAGTCTCTTTTATCATCAGATAAAATTTTATGGTTTTATTCCGGTTTTCGTGTTGCACGTAGTAAAACATGTTGTGGTTGTGTAGTAGAATGATGTGACTTGTGAGCATACAGTGCGATGATGTGCATGTACTTATGTAGCCCTCGGGTAATGCAATTTGAGTGCAATGGTAATGATGTGACGTCAGTCAGCGGGTCGTTTGTTACGCCCAGCTTCGCTGCGGGGCAATGAACCAGCGACTGAATTGGACGTAAGTGTCCTGCGACGCTGCGCCCGCGCCACGGACATAACGCAACCCAACCACGATTTACGACATTACGAGTGACGCCATGCAATATGATTGTAACTTGCAAAATTAACTTTATTTCGTCAAAGTACTGCAAGTCGGCAACGTTCACATAAGGCTACGTACTGTCCTAATGGTGATGGTAGTCTATAAATCTATCAATTGCGTTTGATGCGCATCTATACGAGGTAATAATGTATGGAAGACGCATTAAGTAATGTGCTGTACAGCGCAGCTCACATCTACTTAGCTACTTGTTTGGTATGCCACTTTTTATATCCTATCTAGATCCGATAAAGTACTTCGTAGGTATCACAGGTACGAACAGTTTATTCAAATGACCTACCGGTAGAATTCCGATACAGGAGAAGGCGATTGTAAAATAATACGAGTAGGTAAAGCGACAATTAGTGAACGATATCGGTGCGCGGCGGAGCGCGGGGCAGGGTGTTACAATGAGGCGCAATCAAGCGCGAGTACATTTTCATTCCACGCGCGATGCGACTGCGTGCACGCAAACAAACTTATATAATATTTGCGTATAAATGCGCATTTAAAACATTCCACAAATAAGGGTTGGGTATCCGCTAATAACTCGTATACTTTACAACTTCACATTCTGCGTTTGAGAGTGCAGATTGTTATCTAGCGCAATGCACGAGCATGGCCTCTAACGTCCAAAACATGGCTAATTATGTATTTTATTGTTTAATTGTGAGGATTTATTGCTTAGGTAGGGAGTTTTCACACGTAAAACTGAATGGGAACATAATTTTAATCTTAATTACGATATGAGTCGCTCGACTTCATATGGTCATTATTTTAACTGCGATACAAAAAAATGTGATTGACATCAAAAGTAAACAAAGAACTCCTTTATCTGACATTTTATTTCTTGACCGCTATGTTGGTCACCTAACATTAAACGTCATGGAAAAATATAAAAATGAAACATTTTAGAACATATTTTAAAGATTCAAGTTGACTCTACTTATGTGATGAATGTGGGGAGTAACTTGAGTTGTATAAATGTGTATATTTAGTTAAATTTCATGATTGTCATACAGACGGAGTACTTTATGTGGTCTACTCAAAGTACCAAATGTCCTTTCTTTGGTATTGTTCGTCGGGTCGTTGAGTTTCTTACGTTCTGAGTTGAGCACCACGGTTACTGACACATGCTTGCACTGATCCACTCAAATCATGGGTATTTCTTCAAAAGACCATCTCAGACGAGAACCTGCACGGTCCTCACATGATCTGACCAAGACAATGTATGGACTTAAAAAAGACAGTGACCTCTGGTTTATTTTAGCTGTTTCTTCACAGAATAATCAGATGAGAAACACAGGCCTCATCTTGTGTAAAAGTGTTTTAATAACCTCCTTACAAAATAAATCTCATTTATCATACATAACATCACGCGACACGCCTGTTTCTCTGAAGGATTAGGCAGAGGTGTTCCGCCAGTTATGTTTAAGTCACATAGAACAGGGGAAGAGTCAGATAAACATACTTCATTAAAACATGATCAGAAAGGCATAAAACACATAATACGAGTATTGTTCTTCCTAATTTCTACTAATTAATCCGGTTAATATGGAGACCTAATAGCATTAGAGAACTTCAGGTCATCATTTGGACTACGACAACGAGCGAGCTACGAGCTGTATGATACATTATAATGGGTAAAATTGGAAGAAGGAAATTGTATGACGATAAAAAGTTTTGTGTGGTGAAATCTAGAAACTAGAACAAATAAAGCCATCACAATTAGAAGAATATCTTTTTTATTTCTAAAAACTGAGAGCTTTAAACCATCGAAGTAGGTAGATACTAACTCAAACGTTCGTAATGATTCATTTCGACTTGGAGCAGGGAAGAAACAAGGATCTAAAAGGAATAGAATCGTCCTATCAGAAACTCGTGAATCGGGGGGCTGCGGCTAGCTAGACGTAATATAATACAAATATAAATGACATCAGAACCCAAGGCAATCACCGGCACGGACTAAAAGTCAAAGTAACAACAAATTTCGAATACCTATCCGCTATCAAGAGTATAAAAAGTATTTCTGATGGCACGCCGCTCTCGGGTTAAAAGATCAGCCCGATAAGGTTCGATCATAGTGTTAAAAATAACAATGCGCGAAGTGTACTTTTGTTTTCATGTTTATTAACGATCCGTGATGCTTTGGTCAGCACTTCCTGTTGCTCACGTTTTTATTTGAAACCAACAATCAATGTGTTAAGATCGTCTCTTTTAGAGCCGTACGGCGGCTTGCCATAAATTTTCAAAATGAAGGAAAACAGAAACGAATTTTTCTATTGGATTAATTTCATGACTTTAAATTAAACTTAATTTAACCTTTTGAACGCCAGAGCATAAACGCACGCGCGTGCCCTCTACTGGCGTAGAGGGCACGCGCGTGCGTTTCAACCACCATTTTGTCACATATTTGTGTCGTTTGGCGTAGGCACGTGTTTGCTTGTCACTTATATGTGACGATGGCGTTCAAAAGGTTAAAGAAGTAAATACTTATACTAGCTAGACGAGCTCTTATCAATTTGTAGAATCTGTTGCATAAATACTTATTGTGTAGATAAGTATATAAATAAATGTTAAGTACCTGTCTGAGAGTTTATACTAAAATAGAACTATTTTTATAACAACAAACTTCGCTTCTAACATAAATAAGGATTAGGAAAATTATACCCAACTGCCTCATAAATTGAGCCTATTGTCCCTAAGGCCCCTTCCAAGAACACGCCAGGTTGTTGATAGCATATAATATCAATCGTTTTATTTGCCATTTTTTTAACGCAAAGTATTTGGTGGTCTGATAGATTTGGCGGGACAGCAAAACCGTATAAGTGTCAGACAATCATCATCGCGCGAGAGCTCTTGGAGTATTATGTAAGGTATAGTAACGCCAATTTTTATTCGATCATTCCATTTACCACCAATATGAAGGACCTACTTGGCTTGCAAATTTGACAGTAGGTACCATGAGCTGGCGAACTCAAGTAGCTGGTGTCAGCCAGAAGGTCATTGGAGCGCTGCGGGCCCTGTACCGATAAAAAAATCGAATACCGTCGATTACAAGGACAATGCTTGTGCAGTCCTTAATTTTTTCAATCATCGATTAAGGTGATGTCTGCTACTATGACCTGAATGACACTTAACAGTCTTCTCAATAAAAGCATTCGATTCGTTTTCAATCTGCGTCAATATGATCACGTCTCCTCGCACCGATCACTTCTAAAGTACTGCCTATACGTATACGTCAGCATAGAGAGCAAAGGGCAAACACTACTTTGTTTTCTTTTCTCGACTCGCAACTCATTTTCAGTACATTTGCGCCAAACACACTAAAAATCTTCGTTCATCACATAATCGTCTTCTTTAATGTCCCTCTCACTGTACTAACTTCATACGATGTTCTTTTTTCATTGAGTGCGCGAGCACATTCGCAATAAGCTGGCAATATCTTACGGAGCCATTATTTTCCATTGTTTTTTTGATTATTTATTTATTTGCATAAGTACATATATAGGTAGATATGATTTCCTTTACTCATTTCAATACATATGATTTACATTTAAAAAAATCCTATACAAAAAATGATTCTTTATGATGAATGACACTTAATGACACTGACTACACTGATTCCACAAGGGTGTATTTTAGAGCAAGTTGCTGATGGTTAATCCTGGCTACAAGGTTGTGCCTATGCAAGTAGTCTCGGTTAGCCAGACGATAGCACCCGGAGATAATGTGACGGATCGATTCGTCTGGTCGGTAGCATGCCCGACATATCGTCGGCGTCAGTACAGGACCTTGTAATGCTCAACACCCTTTTTTACAGGAGCATAAGTCTCCGGTAGTTATTTTTCATCATAACTTCATACATAAATGCACAGACAAAACCTTCGGTTTTCTCAAAGAGGTCCTCGGAACGTAGCCAGGCTATGGACGCTGATAGGTCTACATCGGGCCCATGCAGGACCCGGAAAAAGCACCCGTAAAGCTCCTTACTCTGCCTTAAGAATATAGTTTTATTATTTATATGTAGTTTATGATTTGTATTTGTTATCTTTATATTAAATAAATATCAAATCCACAATTTTCTCTGTTGCACCTACAAAAGTTTGTCTCTGCATCACCCGAAAGTGAACTGGTAGAGAATGCCATTGGCATTTAAGTCCGTCCCTGTACATTATGTGTATTTATTTAACAGCATATTTTCTACTGTGCAGATATTTAAAAAACAAACATATTTTAGAATAGGTACACGAGTGTTATCTATCGATCATTACTGAATTGATAACCGCGTCACAATCAATCAGAAATGTGACTTTCGAAGTTGTCAGGTGACGAGCGGCCATTGCTGCCGTTCCGCGTTGTTTTCGTTTGTACTACAGTTACGCAAGCCTCCAACCTGAAATTAGCGCGCCCTTTCAGCCGACACCCACTGCTATCGCACGTCACGCGACGAACAACACTCAGTGTGTCCTTACGCACTTATTAGTACTAATACTTTACAGTTCTAAAGAGTTTTTTTAAGAGTTCACCCGGAACCCGGCGGAATTATATAAATCAAGCCAAAAGGGTCGTCAAAATGTCCACAATGGGTTGAAAATTTCGCGTCACGTCACCTCTTGTCTCGGTCGCCTGTCTAGACATCACAGACGAACACAACTTTTTTCTTTTCTCGGTAATACAATTTTTGGCAGACTTGTTAATACAATCTTGGCAAACGTTTGTAACTTTTATCACGTCCGGAAAATGAATGAAAGCTGTCGCCGTGAGTCACGTCGGCTTCGAGCGGGACTTAGAAAGTCCTTGCTGTCTATTCCAATGATTAAAGTAATGACATCACTCGCAGACGCAAGGCTAAAGCTATAAACTTAATTAGACGCGATCTTTTAATCTTACACCCATTAAATTATTTACGGTGCAATGACGAAAATTTAAGCAGCACAGTAACCTTCAGTTGGAAAACGATTATTTTTTAATGTTTTAAAATAACTTGATGCAATAGAATGCCTCCTTCAACTGCATGTTCAATAAGAGGAGACACAAATAGGTAATAAACTAAAAGCCTAAGCTAACTGTACATAAAATCTTAGGTGCGTCTGAAGCAATCGTCATAACACAATACGATAAGATTGTGAAATCATACGACATTGATATTCACGAACATGTGCTCCGTGTATCTGATGATGATATAACTATTGAAAGACAATACAACTTTATGAAATCATGCTGTATGCGATTTTATTTTTCACTTTCGACCTTGTGATAATATTTTGATATTACTCGTAGCTACTAAAACCTTATCTGATTTGGGTTTAATTCATCAGTAAGTGTGACTAACTGAAACATGAAAGAATAAGGTTTCTTTAGTATACGATGTAATCTTAATATTAACTGCATTTATGTTAAAATTTACAAAAGAATTTGTGTTTTTTTAGCATAAAATGTTTTTATGGTATATTTAAATGTAGTCAGTTCTTTCTTCCTGAAATTTTGTTAGCATATTTACAGAGCATTTTTAATCACATTGTGGTTTATACCTCACTGGTCACAGAGAGTATTCCTACCTAGTAGCTTTTTCCACTTCGTGCTAATTAGAGATAACCCGCTTATCTTTCTACTTTTCAGACTTATGCAATTTTGTACTTTTCCTTATATTCTAGAAACTACAGTGTGAAACTAATCTTTCATGGAAATATTGCCGCACTCGGCTAACCGAATGGTGTGTGGAAAATCATGTTGATGCGTTGTATATATATAATATAATTATGAAAGATTATACTTGTTACACAATTAACATTTATTTGTGTTCTAAATTCAAAAATATTTAAGTAGAGTAAACTAACTATATACATTATTAATTAAAAACTATTAAATAAACTCAAATAAATAAACTCTAAAAGGGCATCGTTTGAGGTTGAAATTCTGGGGCCGTGGGGCTCTTAGCCTGTTTAAGGAAATTTCGAAACGCCTAGTTGACGCTTCCCGTAACCTAGGCTAAGTGTTGCCATAAAACGTGGCAACGCCGCCAGTCTCCTGGGCACATTACCAGCTGACAGCGTTGAGGAGGAGTTCTACACAGTTAGTTGTTTAAAGTTTATCACTAAATCCAGTTACGACGCCGCGAAAATCATTCAGAGCGATCCATTGACAGAAATTGATAAAGTAATAAATATTTACGAGATTACCATTGACGAGTCTTTGCCCGATAACAGATTATTCATTGTATCATTCTCCGAAAATAGAACCTCTTAACAATTCTCTGTTTGTTGATATTGTTAAGACGAAAGTGAGCGGCTCACGTGGTATTGTTTTTATTATCCCTGAGTACCGAAGCTGGTATCGGTTCCATTGATAACGATACGAGCATCGATAAACAATTTAAAGCACAAGCGGTTTGCTAGTCAACTGTCTGATACTAATGCGTACGTGCGTTTTAATTGATCTAGTAGTTAGAGACCGGTGCGGAAACGTCGGAATGTAATTATTTACATAAACACACGTGCCTATAGCCGCTCACTGTTTCCCTAGGCGAGCGAGCGCGCTCCGCAGCTGAGCCGCGGCGGCCGGCTCGCTGACGCTGGCCAGATGAACAAGATCGATGTGCATTTAATTACGTCGGCCGGCATCGTTGGCAGCGCGTGCGGTGCATGATGCACACGCGGTGCGTGATGCAGGCGATGCGGCACTCACCGGCGGGGCGGGTGGTGCGGCGCGCGGGCTCGTCCTCGCGCAGGTCGGGCGCGTGGCGGCGCGCGGCGGCCGGGCCCAGCGCGCCCAGCGCCGCCAGCGCCAGCAGCAGCAGCGCGCGCAGCATGGCGCCGCACTGTGTCTCACGGATGGACCGCTCCCGGCCACGAGCTCACTATTTCGGCCGCGCGCGCTTGGTTCGTGCGGAGGTGCAGCGAGCGCAGGTTCGCGATCGTAGCGCGCGACTCGGAGGCGTCGTCGTAGCGCGACGGCTGAGCCGGACTGAGACGAGCGCCGCGCGATTTCCCGGCTGATGCGGCGAGGGGGCCGGCGCGCCCCTCGTGGAAAACGCGGCAATAGCGCGGTGCGGGCGGGGAAAATGCAGCGCTGTCATCCGCCCGCCCCGCCCGTCGCGCCGCCCGCCGAACCATCACACCATTATTAAGTGCCGACCATAATGACAACTTAATCCCTACTACTATTTCTATGGTTTTAATAAAAACATAATGTTAACAGCTAAAGACATTAAAATTAGCAAGACAGAACTAACCGACATTTTAAATAACTGCATAGATATGTGCATATAGAATTCGTCCCAGCACTCAAAGATGGAAGACCTCTATTAAACTAGTTTCTAACGCCAGCAACTGTTTTGAAGGAGAGCCATTAGTTTAAAAAAAATCTGAATTTATAGCAAACTACCTACGTGCAAAAACAACGTATGAATTTCTTAAAAATGTGTCTGTGCATTCAAGACATCTGAAAAATGTGTCTACGGTGAAGAATGAGTAGAAGCCAAAACAATATGTTTCCCGAGTCTTGTCGGGGTATTCAAATACACATTATACATTAATGATACAATGTTAGTAAGATTTTTTATTCTCATTTGTTATCTTTAATCATCGGGCAACAAAACAAACATCCAGCAAGCTTTGCGTAAATGTAGTACGAAGTTGCGAGAAGTCAGTTTGTGAAGTATTTTTATACATTGTTTACGATTATTATAATCATTTTTAATAGAGCGAATATTTTGTGTGATCAACATCAACATTGGTCGTTATATTAAAAAGAAACATTTATTAATAGGTCTAATAGCCCTTATCTACTGCCGTCCACAAAATAGTAGATGTAAATATAACATAAAATCTAAGATTTATCGAAAGCTTTAGGACTTTTGAACAAATGTTTTGTTTCTGTTCGAATTTACTGTGGAATTGAGTTATCCCTGATTTTACGAGTCCACAGAATTAAACGTCTGTCATAAAAAAAACACAAATTGTTATTGCTTTGTCTGACCGCCGCTGCTCAGTGCGTCAAATTCAGACATGTTGAACACATTCATAAGAATTTACAGAATTATTTACATATATTTGGTGCAGAACTGTATTTGGCAGCAAGCCCAACTAGTCGTATAATAAATATTTCATATCTTTAGAATATAAACTGGAATATCAATACCTGGTACAATGCTAGTGAATCGCTGTAAAACTGTTAACGTCATACGCGATGTGAAAGTTTATAAATAATTATTATGAGTATTATGACCTCGTACTGACTCCGGCGATATTAAACAACTAGACGTAGAATCAGTTACCTAGATACAGGATAGACGAACTATGTTGAGATTATTCAAAAATATGTGTCTGAATTCTGGAATATAAATTCAAACTAAATACCTACCTAATATTTTAGAATCTGAGGAAACAATCGTTAACTCTAGGTATCTCAGCATTTACCAAGTTGACACTTGCGTAAGTTTTAAGCAGAATTTGACAGCGAACCTTTATTACTTAAAGTTAATTGTTGTTGAAGTTGTTGATTTTGACCGTCACTATTGGTTCGAGTATTGTGTTACTGCAACCATAAATCTCATCTTGCAAATGAAATTCTGTGGCAGTGACTCACTGCAAAATGAAAGTATACTTTACTGTAAGTGTCTGATTATTGGCAAATCCAGATAAAGCAGTAGATCAGCGCAAGATATTCCAATAAATTCATAAATCCTAGAATAAATTATGAGATTGTAAATGAGGGAGTTTAGATGTTTGTTGAACAATCGCACCCTAGAGATACTTAAATGGCTGAAAGGATGTACTTATTTATGGTTCCAAAATTAGACAAAGTTGCTGCTTTAGGTACCTAAACTTATTAAGAACAGCGTATTGATGATTTTGAAGCACCAATACGCAATGGTGCTTTGCATACAAAGCAAATATAAGACTTGAAATCCGTCATCAAATCCCGGAAAAAGTATCAACTGCTCCATTTTATGGTCACTTTTATCAATTTGAAAAAATAAATAGCAGTATTTTTTCTTCATAAAATTAAAATATTTTATTCCACATAGGCCTACTCATAAAACGTCAAGAAAAGGTGCACACGGTTCGCGTTAGTCGTTCCCTAAGGAGAAGAACTAGCAAGAAATTATGTAATAGTACATAGCGCTTGTTAGTACATACTCGTAAGTATATGGGAGGACAGCGTAAGCCCGACAACAAGTGGTCACAGAAACGTAAAGTAATATAAAAAAAAATCTAATCGAAGCATCTTGGCATCTTTAGAAGTATGAGACACAGATTTTAAAGAGCGACGAACGTGGTACAGCACCGCGATGTGACTGACTGACGATTATCAAAAACATAGTTGATCGTTTCATCATTTTACAACAACAAGTTTGGCAAATATCTCACTTAAAAAAATATTTACCCGATAAACTTTTATTTGATAACGTATTATTTGACAAAAAAATCGTTTTATATTCATATTCTCGTAAAGGAACGTTTGAAAAAACTTTTTATACATTGGAGTATTAGGTACTCAATTTCCTAGAAATTAAACTCATCAAACAGGCAAAAGGCTAATTTTAATTAATAAAGCAACCAAAACTTTAGATTCAAGAGAGAGCGAAGCGAGCTCGAGATTTGGGGCACCCCGACTCGGAACTAAGGTAGAAACTAAGACCCCGCTATCCCCTTCGTGTTAGGTTACTTTAAAACCTACAAACAGAAATAGGAGCCCCGGGGCCACGTCGACCACGCCTTATAAAAAAAAAAAAAAAAAAAATTGATATTTATTTACGTTGAACTTTAGGTGAATTTGTACTCTAAAAGGGATCGAAACTACCCAAAAAATAACTGCCACTTCAAGCAACAATTAAAGAGAAGCATTGCCAAATTAATGTTTCTAAAGTGAGTGTGAGTGTTTATAAGATAAAATATTTGCGGAAAAATTGTTTGTAAAATAAATAGTTTATGGAACTTTGGTTGTAAACTAAAAATTTGACAAAAGAGTTTTGGTGAAACATTAAGAACCACCGCGCAGTTGCTCGCTACGTTACAAACTATGAGCTCGCACGCTACGCAGCAAACTATGAGTATGAGCTACGCGCTACGCTACACAGAAGGAGCTACACTCTACGTGCTACGCTACACTAAAAGCTGCGCCTTTCGCGTAGAGCTACGGCGGGCGGTCGGCGCGTCTACCATACCTTCTAGTACGTAGTACCAATAGTAACACCCACACAAGGTTTCTACAACTCAATTTATATTGTACTAGCTTTTGCCCGCGGCTTCGCTCGCGTTAATTTAGAATTTGATAATCAATTCGAGTAAAAAAACTCTTAACACACTAAAAAAGTTTCTTTAATAATATATGTATGTAATTCAATCATGATTCGAAAGACTCGTGGCGCCATCTATTATCATAAGAACGTTATTGTTTTTTTCCTCGGGAACAGTACTTTTTTGCGCGATGTTAGGTACCGTATGTCCGTTTACATACACCTGACAACGTATATGCAAAATTTCAGGATGATCGGTTCAGTGGTTTAAGCGCGAAAAGGTAACAAACAAACTTACTTTCGCATTTATAATATTAAGTTAGGATTAGGATAGTTAGGAAGTTAGGATTAGGATTACGACTTCTGATGTATAAATGGAAATTTTATAATGAATGAGATATTTACCAAGTACCAGTAACCTACCTAAGTAGTATTTGCCTATTTACTGTTCTGTTATCTTACGTTACACAAAGTTGTAGTTGATTCTGACGTCATAACAATGATATGATTTAATGTTGCTACATTTAGGGCTCGTGTAGATGACTAATCGTTTTATTGTTCGAACTTGCGTTCTGTTTACCGTTTCAGTTAAACTAATGTAGGTAGTAAGTAGGTTACTGAAATCCGTAATCGTAAAGGCTGACATTGATATGGTCAGGGGGGTTACCATGACGTCTTAAAGCAGGAGTAATTCCAGTGTGGGAAAGAGATGGCGCTAGACGACCTGTATACCATGTTTTACGCAAATAAATATTCTATTCTATTATATTCTATTCTATAGCTCTATCTCTTTCCCACACTGGAATTACTCCTGTCTTAAGACGTCACCCCCCAGATCGCACTGCATTCATAAAAATTCTTCTGCATTATTTTTTCTACAAGCTCTTTTCATGAAGATCAAAATGCACTCCCTTGAAAATAATTCGGCCCCATGATTGTGATGTTGAGGTCAACCCAGACACTGCTATTCAGCGCTAACGAAAACTATGTTATTAGCTAACAAGCTTTATTTAAAAAAAGATAACATGTTTGCCTTTCGTGTTGAAATTAACGGTGGACACCTCCCCGATCAGCATTTTTATCCAGCGTAAACTCCCCCCCCCCCGCCTCCGCGTCAACATATAATCGGGCTGCACCGCACTTTTTATGTATGAAAATACGTTGCGCTGCTGTTTTTTTGCATTTTATTGAGGTAGGTGTTTACTTAATGACCAAATTCTAATGTTATCCTAATTCAAAAATCAAAAATGGGAGAACATCAAACCATTTGATGACTTCCCATCCGAAAAAAAAGTTGATCCGGCAAACAATCAAGTTTGTCGACATAGCTCATGTTACGTAGAATCGATGACCGTCGGAGTAGACGTGTTCTTGAGTGGAGACCGCGAATCGGCAAGCGTAAGGTGGGAGACGTCATCAGGCTAGGTCGAGCGAGGATCTTAGCAGGGTGGCTGGTAGCAACTTGATAAGAGTTGCCGAGTATCGAAATGATTAGCGTGCAAATGGAGAGGCCTGTGTCCGGCAGTGGACTGCTGTGGGCTGATCATCATGATGATGAAGTATACCGCTTTCATTCGGCACCAAGCTCTTGACAGAACTGTCTAACGTTCTTGGCTAATAGACAATAAAGGTCAACGCCTATAGTTATAAGCGCTGCACGGAATCAGCATCGCCTCAACTCGACCGGGTTTTTTTTACGAAACTATACAGGGTGGAACCATCGACGCACAAAGGGTTACTACGAATTCAGCACATGACCCTCCAGGGTCCAAATTAGTCGGTTCTTTAAAAATAACTGTATACTGACCTATCTTTATATATTTTTTTTTTCTAATATAATAATATAATAATTCATTTATTCAGGTAATTTACACCCATTGCCAATTCATTCAATACAGTCAGACTATAATCACATTACAAACACAAAAAAAGACAAAAACATCACTATTTGGTTCAAAATAAAACAAATTACAAAAATAAATAGAATTGATTCAAATACAATAAAAATTTAAAATTCAACTCAACTCAACTTAATTAAAATTCAATCAAAATTAAAATCAAAATTAAAATGCAATACACAATTAAATAAAACTTATCGATTATCAATACATTATGGATCATAAAAATAAATTAACAATAATTACAATTTTCTAACGGGTAATGGAACAGCGACATGCCTGCCACAACAATGCCCTAGCCCTAAGTCCTAAGCCCTTATTGTCCCACTGCTGGGCAAAGGCCCCCCCATAGCCTTCTATTCATCTTTTTGTACGGTTTCTCTTTACCAGCCAATCTGTCACTGACCTATCTACATTAAAATAATAAAGCCTATAATAAAAAACATTGTGGTAACCATAAGCTCTATAAAAACAAGAAGGTAGACAAGACGTCGAATGACATCTTGCATAAGGGTGCCTGAAAAAAACTTAAGCTTTAACCAAATTTTGTTGCCAACTGCAACCATAAAAAAGTTAAAAGTAGGTACTTAGAGCATCATTAATAAATTAAATGTTTACAAGAAGACTAGACTGCGGGCCTGGTGGAGGCCTATTACTAGCAGCCGGCATCTTTCGGCTGAAATGATGATAGTTGGATCAATGGCATCATTCGAATGTACCTTGTAACTTAAAGCGCCTGCTCCTACGCTTATAGCAACATCTCATAAAATAGAAGCCATTCAATTAAATAACCATTTATAATCTTGCTAATTGTATGCACATGCATGCATGAGATGGAGCTATACGCCCGGTATAGTTCCATCTCATCTGGTGGTGGTAGGCCATGATCTGTTGTTCTTCTTAGCGTGTCGATGGCAATCTAAATTGTATCAGCCCAAAACTGAGCTACTAGTTTGGCGCTTTCGGCAGCGTCCATCAGTTCCTGTAGTGAACAAACAACAGGACACGCAGGACACGATATTAAGTGCCCCATCGTTTGTAGAACAGCACCGCATTTACACTGCAGGGCAGAGTCATTAATGAATCTCCACCTGAGCAGGTTTTCCTTGCTGCGACCAACCTGGGTCCGGAGTCTATTTAAAGACTTCCAGGTCAGCAATGGCCACTCATGTCCAGGTGGGAGATTTTCAGCAGGAGGAACGAATGGGTTAGGTAAGGATGCACTACCTCGCCACAGCTTTAGTCTTTCCGTAGACCGCTCGCCAGTGAGTGGAGCGACACACTTCAGAAAGCTGTTTCGGCTTTTCAGCCTTTGCGACACGAGGGTGTTTAGATGTAAAGGGTGTCGTGTGTCTGAAATCATTTTGGCTCTTTTGCTAGAGCTCGCCACTGTTCTGCGAACTTCTGGTGGCGCTATTCCTGCCAGTGGGTATAACATCTGTTGTTATTTAAGTTACACTGAAGTAAGATTAAACTAATACTAGTTACTAAAAGAGGTGGTGGTACAGGTCCAATGTATCTTTGGTTGGCGGTGTGTGGGTCGTTTTGACTACACCTTCTCGCGGAATCATGGTGCAGTTGAATGTTTAACAGTCCACGGTGCCAGGTTAATAGGCAGGTTGGTACTGCCACTTGAGAACTGCTAGGAATCAGGTTTTCGACCTGTGGAAAGGAAAGGACTGGACCGTAATCTGCCACATAAATCCAGTTCGATTTAGAGAAGTCTACCTAACTACGTTATGCGTTCAAAATATTGTTCCCTTGTTATGCCGATTGTCGACCCCATCATCATAACTTAAGTTTAGGCCGTCAACACTAAGAAACTAGTTCTCACCTTGCTTAGGTAAAGCTAATAATTTGCTAGTCTACCTCGTTGGTCTGGTTACAAGCTATTGTTGAATATGAGGTGAAAGTTCTTTTCTGTGTGTGATTTCCAGATCGGGCAGTGTTATTGGGTTTTCCCATCAGAAATTTCGCAGTAGCAGCCACGGCGTCTGGTTGATGGCAATAGGCTCGCTCTCTTGTATTGTTGTATTACATGGAACTTATACATAAATAGCGCAATGTGGGTGTACTGTTAGGTACATCTCTGCTTAACCCTTTGGGGATAACTGGCATGATGTTGTGCTATGTCAGGTAGTCTACACCTATAACTGATCGTGTCCGTATGGAGGTGGAGAGACGATTGTTGTTGTCAGTGGCTATCAGTCAGTAGCACGGATCATGTGTAATGGCGTGTGATTGGAGGTCTATGTCCCGCACTGGGCTATAAATGCAGATTTTTATTAAAAAAAACACGCCCAGACCCAAAAACTATCCTGTCTGCTGAACATGAGACACACATATAGGGACTAGTATTGGTTGTTTCCATACCGAACTCACATCCCACCGGGTAAACCTACATGATTATTGATGCCATTATTTCGTAACTAGGCCAATCGAGGGTGCATATCATATTCCCCACGATTTACAACAAATTGTTTGATATCACAGATTAGCGACTGCCACCGTTTTTGCTAGGCTTTTAAGAACAACAGATGATTGGCTATCGATCCCACCCACCGCTTGCAACCATCATCTCGTTAACCTAGCGTACAAAACATGGGTACTGCGAAAGGCGCGGTCCTAGGGGGGATCACAGAGGCCATGATGCCCCCCCCCCCCCCAATCATACACACCAAATTGCTTTTTTCGGATATCAACTTCCTGCTTAATCGTTCGTTTCAGAGAAACTAACCTTTCTGAGGCAGAATGCAAGAACATTTGAGCGCTCTTCGCTCGCTAATGCATCTGTGTGAGTAAACAAAAAGAACTTAATACACGGGGCGGAGGCGGGCTGCTTCAATTTTGAATTTTGCTCTCTTCTCTCGCTCTTGTATTCTATTAGTACCAAGAGCGGATCTACGGGGAGGGGTGGGTCATGGCCGGACGTCATAACCAGTCTTAGGCTGGGACCGCGCCTGTACTGCGATCACAAAATCGTTCCAACAGATATGATGAAAATGGTGTCTCGCATTATGTGGTGATATGATCAAATTTATATGGTCTTCAATGTTTTTGCTCCAGTCTAGCGAGTCGAGCACTTATGACACAGCATACAGTCCTGCATCGCGACAAAAATTTACAGACTGACAGATGGCATAGGTGGTATAGCATCCTATAAATGAGGTGTCAATACTTGTGTAAAATTGATGTTAGTGGACTTTTCTTGCCGACTGTACCTGTACCTTCATGCCGTCACTTTCTGACAACTTCCTTGTGCGATGTTGTGAACTCTTGTGCCTCGATCGTTAGATTTTTGCTATTAACCAAGAGACAAGGTTTATTAGCTGGCTTCTGTAGTTAAGCGCGTGTTAAAAGTTCAGAAATATTAAATCAAAAAATGAAACATTCGTGAGGATAAATTTTATTCCATAATACAGCATAAGATAAACCGGAATGTCACAATTCGCATTTTCATTATTTCTTGTTTTTCATAAAAATAAAAAAGAACCTCCTTCCATCACACTTGCCACAAAGTTACTGTGTTTCAACATTTTTTTCTAAATTATTATAAAAATGCTAAGTTACAATTAATTGTGTAGAGCATGTACCACTGAGAATCCTGAGCACTGTTCCCTGTAGGCGGAAACACTTCTCAAAATGACACCGTTTATCTAATACATATTTATACCTAAATTACAAATTAATCTTGGTTCGTCATGAGAAGCTGTTGACTGTAAATGCAGGTCAATCACAACGAGCCGTATGAATAAGCGAGAATTGTACGAAATGGTTTTGGATGTAAAATACATAACAGCTTAAACTACCTAGATAACTTCCATAAAAATAAACTACCGTCGTTATAATAGGTCAGGTGATATTAATGCACAAAACTGGTGACAATCGAACAGAAAGAACTTGGGATTTCAACAGGCCAGTCACAAAGCGATGTGTATAGGACGCGCACGCCCCGCGCCTCGCATCCCGGTGACCGATAGACCCTACGCTTTCGAATACTGCTTGCTACTGTACCTACCTACACAACGTAAACTGTAGGTCACTAGTATCATAAACTAAATAATTAAAGTCATCAATTGTGAATTAACTTTAAATACTTTATTGCGACAACTTATTCCACATAGTATACATATAAAACATGTTATGATGTGATTCACTTTATCACGAGTCAGCTACAAACCTATCCACATCACAATGCACGATCATTCAGCGAGTCTAGGTACCACCGTTTTGCTCCTTCGAATATTTTTATATTGAAAACAAATCTGCAATAATTTTGTATCGTCTTTACACACTATTTTTTTTGTTCAACGTCGTCAGGGATCGATCAAACAGCGCATTCTAATAACGTGGACCCTAACACCACATCGCTAAGTAGCGTGGTTTATTTGTACACTTACCACCCAATACCAAAATTAATTTTAAATGTATGAACGCAAGTGGTTCGGAGTGAATGCGATGCTCGATCGGTCACCGGGTGACGCATATCAGTAATGCATTCGCAGGTTAACTCACATAATACATTGTATTCAATATTCAATAGCAAATAAAGTTAACATATCTTAAACCATAGTCTCTTTCAGTAATCAGATTTGTCTGTGAGTTGGTAGCGCACATGCGGTTAGCGGTTGGCGTTCTTGAGTTGGTTAGAGAGCCAATCCAGGCCCTCGTACAGGCCGTCGCCGGAGGTGGCGCACGTCGCCTGGATGTACCAGTTGCGGTTGCGCAATGAGTGCAGGCCCAGCTTGTCTGTTATCTCAGCTGCGTTCATTGCGTTTGGCAGATCCTAGCAACACAACCTTGTATTAGTTCATGTATTTTTATTTCCTATTGGCACACATGCTAATATTAGAATAATTTGAATCAACTACTGATTTAATCAAAAAGAAACATGAATTACTAAAACAAAAAGATAAATATATGCTATACTTTAAAATAAAACCACTTTTAACTGTTTTAAAAAATAAACAAACTGCTGGACATATTTCGAGAAAGTGAGTTGTTTCATAAAATATGCATGTGACGTACCTGTTTGTTTGCAAAGATCAGAAGTACAGCATCCCGTAGTTCGTCTTCACTTAACATTCGCATGAGCTCCTCGCGTGCTTCGCCGATACGCTCTCGATCATTACTGTCTACTACAAAGATGAGACCCTGAAATTTTACAAAACCCTGAGTTTACAAAACCGTAATGGAAGGCGAAACATTCTTGCAAACGCACGAATGTGTAAACATTGATACTAGTAACGCGGCAAGTTTAGTGGCGAGCCTACCTGGTCACAAATTTGCTTCGCCATTCGCGTCGCATTTTTCGCGATATGTTAATCGGGTATAAGGTTTATTTTATGACATATATTTTTGTGCACACTAAATCATAAAAAAATAATATATATCGCCAGACGCCTGGTAATATTGTATTTTTGATTTATCGATATTATTAATTTCCGAAATTGTTCTCCAAATAGGAATGTTTTAAAATACTCATTAAATATGACTGTGCAGGCGATTCTTATCACCTAAATATCGCGCCTTCATTTTATAATCGTATGAATAATGATTATCAAAAACAATAAACGCCAAGGTTAACGCGTTCGACTAATATACTAGACATTCGTCCTATCAACTCTACTATGTTAATTAAAATTGTCGTAATACGCATCAATATTTAAACTACGCGCAAAATTAAATACTTATTTAATAAATAACTCGTGGCTGCAATTAATTTAAATGTTTAAATGTCAATAGGACACGCAAACACTTGGTCTATTATCAGTCTGTTCAAACTGGTGAATCACCAAAATTGTAGATAGCATACTAATCTAGTCTTCTTCTCAGTTTAAATTTCGATTATAAAATGCTTCTTGCTCAAATTACATACATTCACACCAAACATGTTGGATGGCTAACATTTTACAGTCTGTTATAACAGTAGTATAGGTGCTGTCACATAAAAAGAATGCTGACCGTTCAAGTAAACATTATCTGACTTTCAATTACAGCCTACCAAGTAGCTAGTAAAGTACCTGTTATGATTCTACAAAAAAAAACAATTGAAGTTATTTTATAAAACAATAGCCAATAGTACTTTAGGACGCGACTGTATTACGTGTTCCGACACATCTCCCTCCACTGTCGCATAACGTTCTTTTTACGTGATGTGACCTATTCAATAGTTCTCCACACACCCCGCCACACTAAAGGGATAAAGTGGCCCTGAAGTTTTACTTTTTATCATCACATAAATACATGTTAATTTATGTTTATTTGGGCAGTGTGATTAAAATGCTAATACGAAAGCAATGTCAATTAAAAACATCACATCAGCCATGGACATAAACAAACATACCTAAAATGCTTGTATAAAAGTTATATTCAAACACTAACTAAACAATCTTGATACAAAGAATTAGGCTAAAATTAAATAACTGTACATAATGAACTAATAAATTATAGTGAAAACTTAACAAAGAATATTGTAATTGTTGAACCTTTTTTCTTGTCATAGAAAGTTAAACATTAAAATATGCTAGTATAAATCGGCAAAATTATAAGAGAGAGCTTAAGGTTTGAACAATACTCAAGTGAAATCAGCTGTAAGTTTTAGTTAGACACAATGACCTACTTTCACAAATGTGTGATTGTACACAAGAGACGCTCTCCAGGCACTCTTCATGCATCTCCGATTCAGATGATGGATAATTAAGTGATGAAAAAATCCAACAAATATTAAGTTTTCCCTGGCAAACCAAAAAAAGCAAGTAGACTTAGCTCAAAATTGTTACCTATACCCTTAGTAGTAAACCAAATTATTTGTCCTTATTGAGTTTTTACCCCCATACTTGAACATTAACAAGTCATGTACACATGTTAATATGACTTGTCTGAAGATTCATAAACATCATAAATATTTTTGATGACCACCTCAACAAAAAGTATTAATTAAGTATGATTTATTTAAACAGTTTATAGTGTAACTAAAAGTAAAATCCGTAAACATTTCACTGACCTGTGTGTTCTGGAAGTAATGCCTCCACAGTGGCCTAATTTTGTCTTGACCACCCACGTCCCACACGGTGAAACTGATGTTTTTGTATTCTACAGTCTCCACATTAAATCCTGGAAACAGAATAATGAAGATGATGAAATACCAATCACTGATCGCAAAATTTTTGAGAATAAAAACAAGAAATTCATGTATGAGTAATATATTTTATGAATCAACCTGAACTGTAAAATCATAATTATGCAACACCATATTACATACTACATGATTTTAATGGTTTAATAAAGTTTTTATTGATGGTAATGCAATCTCATATGTATTTGAATTATTGTTAGTCTACAACGTAATATTGATTGGATTGATTTTGTAAAAGCATTTCATTACTATTTTCTAGTTCTAGTTATGTGGGTGTAACAAATTGGTATGAATCATTGTTGGAAATTCAAAACATCAGTACTTATGAAATTCAAATATTTCTGTTTTGCTAATGTAGCACATTTAAAGTTTTAAAACAGATTTTTGTACTCAACCGTATCAAATATTGAATATCGCGAGAGAAAAAGGGCATGAAAAATCAAGCTTGCAAGTCCTTACGTATAAAAATGCTGATGAGTCGGAAAAACTCAATTCATAAAAAATAATTTTATTTTCCATCTTATACCAAGATAACAAATAGTTTTAATGTAGAGTTAAGTAATTAGTTATCTTTGCATTATAACAGTATTGAACAAAATTTAACAAGATTAAAATCAATACAAAAGCAATTAGCCATATTGTACTGCCAACATAGCTAGTTACAAATGTTGATAGTCATTTAGCACTTCATCTGGGATCTGAGCATTTCATTTACTTGCAACATATGGACACAGGAAATAATAAAATCCAGAAAGATAATGATTATGTGTCATCTCAAAAGATGAAATAACACAAAGGGTCTAATTTTTAAATCTAATTACAAATCAATTAGAAGCACATCTAATGTAAACAATAAAACATGAAATACTCACCAATCGTGGGAATAGTCGTAACAATTTCGCCTAATTTAAGTTTGTATAGGATTGTGGTTTTACCAGCAGCATCCAAACCGACCATCAATATTCTCATTTCCTTTTTGCCAAATAGGCCTTTAAATAAATTCGCAAACATATTCCCCATTTTGAAGCTTTGCGGTTAGTCTGAAATAACAAAATAATATTAGAAATTTAACATTTTATCCGTACTGAGTCATCCGTCAAGTCTGCACGTTATTTCAATCAATGATAATGACATGGCAGGTCCTTACTGAAATTTGACGTAGACTGTTTTCTATCCTAGTTTCTTACGACGACAAAACTTGCGTTGTAAATGACGCAAGAATTCAATTACAACTTTTTAATTAACACTAGCTACAAATACAACGACTAGCAGGGATGATTTACAACAAAGATTGACCGACACCGCTGTTGGTCTCTCCTCGGTCACCACCCTCAGTTTGTAAAGTACACAAAACGCAATTTATAGCTTTATTAGGGTAATCCAACATAAGGGACAGTTAATATGTATAAACAGATGAAATACTTACATTTTCTGATACCAATTTCAACACAATCAAGAAAAAAAGCTTTAAATCAGTAGATTCTATACAATTCGCTCGATGTCAAAATGGCGGCGAACGTGGAAGTTGTTCGTGCCTATGCCACGTATTGGGAAAAAGTGGCCAGTGACAATAAAAATATAACAATGTAAACTTCACTTTTGTAGAGATCTACGAGAAATATTTTTTTATATATGTTTATTATCAATGCAATTTATTTTATCGACTTATTAAATATTGAGGTTTTAATTGAGCTTTTTAAGTTGTATAGTTAAATAATATACAGAAATCGCGTTCCTGCCGGCGGAGTATCGATACTAATGTATGAGTTGAACTAACCGGAGCACTACAAACACAGTTTTACGACTTTTGAGATTGTGTGAAGACTTTGAATGGTAAACAATTTTCCTTGAAGCGAGCTTTATATGTAGCTTCTAAGGATACGGCGACTAACAATGACGTGGCTTGAAGAGTAACTTACACCATCATTTTTATGAGTAACAAAATCTTATACGCATTTTATGCAACGTGGCACGGAATAACGGAAAGATCGTTTACATTTTTTTATTATGAAAATGAATGCTTTATTGTATTACTTGCCTTGCCCAGGAATGATACAATAAACACCAATCAAAGGCCTAGTTTATTGTATGTCCATTAGTACCGGTGTGTATACTCGTCCTCTTCTATCCTATATCTCTTACCCATCTCAGTGGATTCGTCGGTGTTCTTATATAAATAATCTTAGTTCACCCGCTCAACACTCAGCTAGTCTGGGAGGAAGGAGTAAGCACCCATTAGTTACTGTTTAGGGATAGGCTTTAAGAGTAGCAGGGTGTTGCATAGGTACATACGTCGGAGGAATAACGAATAGCTCAAGATTGCGTAACTATAACTACAAACAGCTGCCTTCTGTCTCTAACTTGAAGAATATTGTACATGCAAACTCTTTCCACAATATCCCCAAAAGTTCAGAGAATATTGATATAGTCATGGAAGTGGTATGTACCATTAATTTATAATGTCCTACAAAGGGTACTGCTGCTATATGTAAAGGGAGTGACTAGCGGTTTCTGCCTAAAGCACAGGCCACACCGAGCTCTTCATACTTCGTTTCGGTTCTTTCGGTAGTTCGCGTTGTGAACCAAAGTATGAAAAGAGGTGAAACGATGCCTCACCCGGCTCATTCGCTCGCTAGCTAGCTGGCGGTGTGGCCTGCACTTTATTTTCCCTTTTCTAAAGCTTACCAACTTGTGCCCGCGACTTCGTCCGCATAAAGTTAATACATAATTATCCTATGACACTCTGTGAAATCGGAGCGTAAAGTCAGTTCAAAATTTTTAGAAATCAACAGACGAGTAATTTTGGAGATATCCTCATCACATTCACAATTTACCTCTTTTTATAATATTATTGTGGATATATTTTTGATGACAAAGTGTGGGATGAATTTTCAAAACAAAAAGTCTCGGACTCTTGACACATCTGCTGCCAATGCTGGTCCGGTTGCGGCCCGGTAATAAGCGGGCGACCGATTATTTCGTGGAGGTTTAGTTGAGGTCTATGGTCGAACTCCTCAATCTGAGAATTGACAGGTGTCGTTCCGTACCACTGGCAAACTCAATGTCAAACTATTACGACGTCAAAGACTCAAACCAAGACCAACCAAGCAAGAGACCAACAAGTCACTCAACGTCAAGACGTGTCTGACTGCTGATAGTCGTAAAATAACACACCCATGCACATAATGTTTGTCCCAGAGAAACAAACATAGTTGGTGCAATATTTTGCTACTAAGAAAGCCCGAAGCCTTAAATAGGTGTGGGAAGAACATTATCATGGAAATTCTAGAGGATATTGGTATGAAAGCTTGGTTATCACAGTCTCCGAAGTACACAACGTTTAGAATAAATAAATTAAAAACGATTGACGTCCATGTTCTTCAAGATTTTCTATCAGCTGTAAGTTATTTTAAGGTCATAGGGTCAGTTTATGGATATTTAAGTATTCACATTTACTGTATTTATCTGGAAATCGTGTCTAATACCGGCTAACAGAATGATTTGGTTGGCAGTGTTGACAGTAACTGTTTTTTTATTTTAATTCACAGCAAAGAAAAGAGCTTCACGCAACACACATTCCAGAATTTTATTTCATAAGGCCAGATTGTCTTGTACTTGGGCAATGGCCTAATGAAGTAACTTTGGGAAATACTGGAAAGGAAGTCATAGTGGATGCTCTGTGTGCATCGGCAGTATTGAGAGGAGCTCATGTTTTTGCACCAGGGGTCATGGGTCTACCTGTTAGTGAGTAGTCTATGTATAGTGTAAGGAAAGATACTACATAAGACATAGCAAATTAATTTGTGATCTTTACAAACTGCACAAAATAGTGAAATTTTGAAATGCCGTCTGAAGTTATGCAGTCATTTAAATTTGAAAATTTAAGCCAACACACTCAATAAGGACCTTAAATTCTTATTAAGTATCAATATGTTAGAAAAAATATAGAAAAGATAGCTTTTTTTTTCTAGTCCATATTGTCCCATTGATGGGCTCTGATGAGCACCAAGACCTAGCTATAGCTAGGTAGGTTTTTTTATCTATAGCAGTATACTGCTATAGATAAAAAAAAAACAATTGTTTTCAGACTGCCAGTTAGGAGACAGAGTTGACATTTATGGAGATTTAGAAGGCCACTGTAAAAGGGGTCTAAAAGTACATTATGAAGGCAAAAAGCTATATGTGGGAACAGGGCATCTGAAAATGTTACGAGCAGATTTATTTGACAATGGTGTTCAACCCAGGTATAGATAGAGATATTGCATGACTAAATAACCATCTTTATACAAGTCATCATCTTCCTGCCCTTGTCCCATGTTAGGGTCTATGCACACCACGTTTTTTAAACGCGCCGTCGACGCGCGTTTGTAGCGATACAGACGCGATACGCACGCAAGTCAGACGCAGCCTGTAGACCTTTGCACACCTGTATAAATACAGACGCGCGTGTGTAGCGATACAGACGCGATGCAAACGCGCGTGAGTAGCGATACAGACGCGATGCAAACGCGCGTGTGTAGCGATACAGACGCGCGTGTGTAGCGATACAGACGAGATGCAAACGCGCGTGTGTAGCGATGCAGACGCGATGCAAACGCGCGTGTGTATCGATACAAACGCGCTGGCATTTTGCGTTTTTAAGCAGAACCTCGTCAACAGTAGCAAGATGGCGTCGGTCGAGACAGCATTGATTACATGCGCTTTGTTATTATTTTTTTTAAAAAAGAAGAAAAATTACCGACGTTTTTGGGTACACCCATTTACAAGCGAGAGAAGATTGTGTGGACAATATACAACAACGTTTAGAAAATTAATAGGACATGAAAAAAAATTTGCAAATTGTTATCGAATGTCGTATTCACACTTCCCTTTCCCTCGTTGCGGGGGAAACCCCGTCCGTAGGGAAGGCGCGCGCGCTAGCGCTCGTATCGGTGTCGCGCGTTTGAATCGATACAGACGCGCCGGTGCCGCGCGTTTGTATCGATACAGACGCGCCGGTGCCGCGCGTTTGTATCGATACAGACGCGCCGGTGCCGCGCGTTTGTATCGATACACACGCGCCGGTGCCGCGCGTTTGTATCGATACAAACGACAACAAACTGCTCTGCAGGATAAAACGGCGATCGTCGACGGCGCGTTTAAAAAACGTGGTGTGCGCAGGCCCTTACTTGGAGTCGGCGCAACACGTTTTTTTCTTCCATTCAGGGTGTCAACCATCACGCAATCATTTACACCTTTTTCCCTATAAGGGCACCCAAATCGCATCACATCACCTTTGCACTCAGACATGGAAATTGCGCCCCGGTCAAATTGGGCCAGGACAATTTATCACAGTCACCATGCATGAAGTACCTGGGATTCTACTTGGATCGTAGGTTGACATGGAAGGATCACCTAAAGAAAAAAAGAACAGAAATAAACTACCGATTCAAGAACTTGCTCTGCCTACTAGGCAGACAGTCTTCACTCACCCTGAGCAACAAACTGAGAGTTTATTGTTCCATCATAAAACCAATATGGACATATGGGATTCAATTATGGTCTTCTGCTAGCAAATCAAACATCATGTGCATTAAAAGAAATCAAAACAATATCCTGAGGGTCCTAGCAGGGGCGCCCTGATATGCTCGCAACTCAGAAATCCATGAGCACCTGGAAATCAGAATGATCCTAGAAGAAGCGACGCGCTACCTAGAGAATTACAAAGATAGATTAACCATCCAAATCCCCTTTCATGTTCACTATTGATGCCAAATTGTACTAAGAGACTCTAGAAAGCTGATATTATGCTGCCTGATTAAGTAGAATTAGGACACTGGTCCTGATTCTATAAAAAAATGTGATGAATCTTTCCACACATCATAGTCAAGGATGACTGATAGCAGATGAGAAGAGACAAAAAAAAAAAAAACTTTTCCTTCATATCGTTCCTCACACAATCCATTCACTGTTTATCCATAGTATCCTTTTAATATTTTTGCTCCTATGCCTGGTTAGTCTAGTGGTCGCAAGTGCAACTGCTGAGCATGAGGTCCTCGGTTTGTTTCGCAGGTCAGGCAGAGTTTGGGTTTTCCCATCAGGAATTTCCCAGTGTCTCGCCCCTTATTATATGGGACTTAAACGTTATTGGCGAAATGTTTATGTACTATTGGGTACACCTCTGCCTAACCCTTCAGGGATTAAAGTCGTGATATTATGTTAAGTTATTCTCTACAAGAGTATAAAGTTAAATTATTTCCACTAAAATAAATCCATATAAGGCCATGTTTCCAAAATGCATCTAACATAAGATGGAACATTAATTTCAGTGGTATAGCAGTTCATACTATTCTGCCTACATCCAAGTTGCCAGTAGTGAATGAAACTATATATTGTAAAGGAAAGGTCCTCCTACAAAACCTGCCTTCTATTATCTGTGGTTGGATTGTGGATGCTAAGCCCAATGAATATATTTTGGATATGTGTGCAGCTCCTGGCAATAAAACTACACATTTAGCTGAAATGTCTAATGACCAAGTAAGTATTTTAACAGCCTCATGGACATATTCTCCAAGATGATTACTGCAATAAACTTACCTATTGATATCTATTTCAGGCATTTATAATAGCATTAGATAAGACACCACAGAAAGCTGCAAAAATCAAGGAAAGCTGTGAAGTCCAAGGAGTGTCTTGTGTTACCGCATATGCCTATGACTCCACTAAGTGCTGCTCAGAAGACAGTAATGGAGTGAACAGTGGACCCCCTTTTCCACCAAACAGCTTTGATAAAGTGCTATTGGATGCCCCCTGCAGTGGATTGGGACAAAGGCCACAATTAATTAACAAAATGACTCCAAAAATGATAAGTTCCTATAAGTTTGTTCAAAGGAAGCTATTTGCTGAAGTAAGTGTGTGTATGTCTTTCATAAATATGCATAGATTGCGCATCACACCCACACTAAATCATCAGAACAGCACTCAAATATTAAATGTTATTTTCCTGTGTAGTCTACTGTGTGTACATAAGTAATAAAATAAATAAATAAAATGTGTAATTTTAGTAAATCACTTTACAGGCAGTCAAAGTATTGAAAGTGGGTGGGTTGTTGGTCTACAGTACATGCACTACCACAGTCGAAGAAAATGAAGGAATGGTTGCATGGGCACTTGAAAAGTTCCCAAACTTACAACTAGTAGCTGCAGAACCAATTCATGGCGGACCAGGGTTACCTAACAAAGGTCTTAACGATGAACAAAGGTTGGTTAAAAAAAAAAATATTATTAAAGTTACAAATACATTTCCTTAACAGTATTGGCAAAAGTCTTTTATTACTGGCACTAAACTATCACAATATTTATTTAGCAAACTATTATTTTCAGATTATTGGTGCAAAGATTTGGTCCAGAAAACAATGAACTTAGACCAGTGGAACCTATATACAGGGACTCAATAGGTTTCTTTATAGCGGCATTTATAAAACTACCATGAACTAAAATAAACATCTAAAAATTTAAACACCTTTTATATAATGTTTCTTATAAGACTACAACTGAGTACTTCTAAATATTGAGTGATACTTTAAATTCTAACCGAATTTCTTTGTAGTTTACTGGTTCAAGTAGTTTAGTCATTACTAAGAGTGATAATAAAGTCCCTAAATGTCTGGAACCTTATTTCTACTGAAATAAAGATTACGTAAGACTTATTTCTAAATGCACATCAAAAAACTTATCACCCGTCAATTTATTTACATCAATAATTTTTTTTTTACATCAAAAATACTGATTCCACATCAATTTAAAAGAGCGTACAAACGTAATACTTTTATTAGGATTATGTAAAGGGGATGGCGGGGCCTAGTGAGCGAGCAAACTAAGACCCCGTCATCCACTTCGTGTTAAGTTACTTTAAACCCTGCAGACAGGAATAGGACCCCCGTGCAGCGGGGCTTCATTGACTCGGTTTCACTTAAATAAATTGCCATATGCGTTAAAAAAACAGAAGCTTTGTTATAATAAAAATGTATTACAGTTTTTTGTGCGCTAGTTTTTATTAGATATCTGTTCATAAAAAAAGCTCTGCTTTTCAATTAATAGCGATGCGTCACAAATTCAAATTGTTTCTAAAATACTGCTAAAATGATAATATTTTGCTGTGCAATCAGTAACTATTTTGCTGTGCAATCAGTATTTCTGATTAGGATTGGGATTTTTTTTATATAACAAAGGAAGATTTTTTGATTTACAGTTAAATACCTACTAGCCTTTAAGAAACATATTAAAAATAACTATCGATTGTGATCAGTTTCATAGCAATTGATTAAGAAAACGATAAAAATGTCTTCCCCTATGTATTACTTAGTTTGTTAACTCTTTCCTACTATAAAACTAATAATTCTCTGCTATTTGTGCAACTAACACATCATTTAAAAAAGGTACTATTTGTTCTGGTATCATGTCAATCTTTTTAATAACATATATGTAAATACAAAATGTCTTTCTTCAACTTATTTTCTCATAAAACATTACTTTAGAATTTTTTAGGGTTCCGTACCTCAAAAGGAAAAATGAACCCTTATAGGATCACTTTGTTGTCCGTCTGTCTGTCAGGAACGTGCAGAGGTATCAAGTTGTGATTTAAAACAAATACTTGGGTCCACGGTCTCTTTCAGTTGTAAGTCAACGCGATCAAAGAATATTTACGTAAATGTTGCATATTTTGCGATTTCACAAGGGAATCAAAACCGAAAGGGTACTTCCCGTTGACCTAGAATCATGAAATTTGGCAAGAAGCAATGTCCTACAGCACATGTAAAGGAATACATCTGAAAACTGTAAAAATGGAGTTTAATAACAAAATACCTACAAGTTTGTACGGAACCGTCGGTGCGCTAGTCCAACTCGCACTTGGCCGTTTTTTTTTATTTTGAATAAGACTGGTATCATGATAATGCTCATGCGCAATCAGCTATTATGAGCAACTTCACGGGATTTTACATAACCCCGATGACAACATTACAAAAATGCACAATAATTTGTTAACATAACATTCTTTAAATAAAATATCCTAATCATGTCAATAATTAAAAAGGTATTTGAACATTTAAGTTAGGAACTGTCTACTTCATATTGAGTTGTTTGTACCTCTTCATGTCATTGAATCACCTTTGAAAAACGCACGTTATACCTAGATACTTATGGCCATAATACAAAACATTCGAATGAGTTAATCATCAGCATCATCATCATAATTCTGGATAGATCCTACTTTATAAAGTTTCGATGCGAACCCACAAGCCACCTTGCGCCTTCAGCAACACAGACCGCTTATCAAACTGAATGGGGTCAACAGTCTTCTCGCACGTGGAGAATTTGAAGTTCTTAATGAGTTCAACCATCGCCAGTTTCGCTGATATCATCGCGAATCTCAGACCTGTAAAGAGGAGATAAAGAAATATAATAAGTATATTATTTGAATTATGATGCGTTGGAATTTGTACCGGAAAGTTGATGATCTGTCTAGCATGCGCAGTGACACAAAATTATGTCGTCACAGTATTTCTCGCGGCAACTAATAATGACTGTTTACTGGCCGGTTGACAAAGAAATTTTTTTTATTACGTTAGCATACAATGATTTTCTCCTGTATCGTGAGTGCCTTTACATATATTTAGAGTTGAACCTCATCTGGCAGCACGAAATCGCACTTTTCCATGCTCCTATCCTTTTCTAATCCTCAGAACAGAACCGCCATTTTTTGGAGCGGGAATGCTATCGCCAGGGTTGGCATGATTAAAACAAGTTGTTTTACACATGTTTAAAATAGTGTTTAAAACAGTTTGATTTTTTTTTTTATCACACGTTTAATTAAACACATATTAAAACAAGTTTTAAGCGTTGTATAAAATAATAAGAAAAAAAACAAGCTTTAAAACTACTTTTGATGGCGAATGAATGGATATAAAATGAAAATAAATTAATATTTAGGAGTAAACTAAAGCTACTTGACATAAAAAGTTGAGTCTGTATGTGTTTGAACTTTTATTGGCATTGTAATTAAATAAAACATTTTTAAGATTAGTAAATTCAATCAAACTAAGATCTAAGTACCAGGATTTATACGGGACAAGATAACACCTATTTTTGAAACATGTATTAGAATATTCAAAATTTCAATTTTAAATCAATCAAAATTATTTATAATTTTGATTGATATTATTTTATATTTATATTATTTTAATTAATAAATAACACTAGTTATTATAAAATCAAAATTGTGTGTCAGTCAGGTCAGAGTAAGACAAAGACAAGAAAAAGACAAAAAAAAACAGACATATTTTTAATGTTTTTTGTAAATATTTATTATGGCGAATTTGAAAAGATCTAGTCTAGAAATGACGCATTATAGGTCGAATTATTTTGAAATAATGCCCTAAACTAAAAAGAACAAAAAAAAACACTTGTTTAAAACAAGCTGAAAAAAAAAATTAAAGAAAAACTGTTTTTTTTTCCAATCCAGGCTATCGCACGCAGCAGCGTCGACGAGGCGATCGGCAGCATGAGGTACAACCCTTAACTTACACAAACAGCCAGACCCGGAACAACTACCTGTAGGCTATACAATATTTGTTCGGTGCGAGAATCGAACCCGCGACACGCAACGCCACGCATTTATTTTACAAACACCATGTTGATTGTTCTCAAGTAAGATAAGTTATAAGGTGTAAGTTGGTAAGGCTGCTTATTTAATGCTTACCTATACAATTTCTGGGACCTGCACCAAAAGCCAGGTACAAATGAGATGCTCTATCTTTTTTGTCTTCATTCATAAAACGTTCCGGCCTGAACTCTTTCGGCTCTGGGTAATACTCTGGGTCCATATCAATACCGTACAAAGGTATGGCAACTACATTACCAGGCTCCAGCTTTATAGATGATCCAGGTATAGTATATGGTTTTGTACAGACTCTGTCCACGCTGGCTAGTGGAGGAAACAAGCGCAATGTTTCTGAAAAAAAAAAAACAATTATGTAGATTAACTATTCACCTTCGCCTTATAATGCTAAAGCCAATACAATTGTTTCATGGTCTTTCATAAGTGTATATTCCTAAAACGTAAGTAATAAGTAATCCCTCTCCCACACTGGAAAAATCCGGATGGCAATCTAATATACCAATTAACATATTGACCGCCACGGACGTCTATGGACGTCAAATCAAAAAGTGCTCACGACGCCAGGGGACGGCATTTTTTTTTTTTGGATGGGTTGTCATGAGCGATGATGAAGGGAGTGTCAGACTTGTACTGACTAAAACTCATCCATGTTCCTTCTTTGCCCTTTGTGTTCCAGGGCCGCGGTATCTCTTTCGAACAGTCCCGCAGCCCTGGCAGGCATCGGCCCATGCGGACCCCTACGTGGTTGCTGACATCTCTTTGAGGCGCGCGTGGAACACGAACGCGCCGTCGACACGGCCTGTCGTCATAAGACGGCCGGACGGTGAGCTAGCCCATAACTCGCCGTCCACAGGCCCGCGCCTACGGTGACCGGGGGAGGGGACGGCATGGCACGTCGAAAAGAACGCTTTTTTAGAGCGCTTGGCGTAGAGAACACAGATTTCTATTGATGTGGTCAAAAGGCTAAATAAGTAAGAGAGTATAAGTTATCTCCAACAAGTATCACAATACTACCCGCACGTGTAACTTTGTTTATTTGTTGCATAATTGAGCGCATTTAGAAATGTTATTTACCCAACAAAAAACCTTCAAGGTAATGCAACTGCGCAAGGAGATCGTAGTCCAATTCTTTTCCATCAGTCATTTCTTTCACATGGGCTCGCAGTTTATCCTGCAGCTCAGGCTTTGTGGCCAGTACGTGGATGGCAAAGGACAACAAGGTACTTGAGGTCTCATAACCAGCTATAAGGAACAGTAATAACTGCGCGTCTACGGTGTCCTCATCAAGATCTGGAAACATTTGAGAGTATGATCGTATAGTTCCTGCATTCACAAGCATCATTGTAATTAAAACGACGCGTCCTCGTGTACCTATCTAGTTGCAAATGATGGTACACTACTTGTACCTACTTTATAAATACACCTGTACAGTCACGAGTAAAACATAGAAATGTCTTTAAAATTCAAATTCATGTATCAACATTAAATCGCAAAAATAAGTATGCTGTGTCCAATAATTATGTAAACGTTAAATTGTGTCAAAATTAACTACACATTTTTATCAAATTTTCGCTAACAATAGATTACCAAAAAAACATAACCCTCCTTTTGGGCTTCGCCGCAGTCGGGTAAAAATAACATTTACTTTTAGTTACATAATAATATACCCAAGGAAATTTTAAAAACATGTATACAGTACAGTTTCGAAATTATATAAACAATTACAAAACAGCAGTTTCAAGCAGCTTGAGCTCGGAAATAAGGTTTGGAATGCACGTAACGGGGCACTGAGGAAAAAAAACTTTTAAATAAGTTTTCTAAATTTTAACAAAAAAGATGTTATTTTCGCAAATCGTGTAATTTCTCGATTTTATCATATATAACACTTGAATATATCAATATAAGGCTAAAAGCATGTGGTGTTCGTCGTACGTCGTACGTCTTGTCTCCGACCAGCCGTTTGTCGTAAAAATTATATCGATCGGTACAAAATGCAATATTACTATACCAAAAGAATTTAGGATGCAAGAGCGAGCGAAGCGAGCTCGGGATTTGGGGCACCCCAACTCAAACAGGTTAGATTCGAAGTTATTTCCTTCGTAGTTATTTTTTTTTAAACCACCCTGAACTAAGACTCCACCATCCCCTTCGTGGTAGGTTACTTTAAACCCTGCAAACAGAAATAGTAGCCCCGCGCCGCGGCTCGTCTCGACTTGCTAGCGGCAGGATCGGCACCTACAATTGACAAGCCTGATACCACGTCTGCCACGCCCAGGGTAGACGCGGTGAATATTCCTTAGGAGACGACGAAAGTGGGCGGGATTATTACCTAAATATCTAGAATTACGCGGTAAGGCAACTTTTGCATAATTTTTGCGATAGGACACACCGTTTTCGAGATAAAAATCAAATTTACACAAAAAAAAACTATTTTTACACTCGAAGTCAAGGGGTCGGTAGTGTCAGGGCACTGGAATTCCAAAGACACTTCCAAGGTCACTTGATCATGACCTCCAAGGTCATGGTCAAACCATGACCCCCAAGGTCATGGTCAAACCATGACCTCCCAGGTCACTTGACCGTTACCTCCAAGGTATCATAACCTCCGGGATCACTTGATCTTGACCTCAAAGTCACTTGTCCTTGACCCTAAGGTCACTTGACCTTAACCTTGGTCACTAACTATGAATACCTGTTACTGTTTCTGAGAATCGCGGATCTTGACTTTCTTAATTTTCACTTTGATAATTTCTATAACACGTATACAATTTCTTCAAAATGTATACATGTTATCGAAATTGTCATAGATACTTAAAAATTACATTGGAAGTGTAAGCTTTTTACTCATTTTGTTTCGTTTATTATTATTGTGATACCAATGTATACCCAATTTTGAAACCATTTGATGGTATATACATATATTATTGCTCGTGACGTGATCAGGGCCTGCAGTCTCGACATAGATAGCGATGCCATCGCAAACTACCGATCGCTAAATATTAGCGAAAAAATTCGCTTGCCGTAACGACGATAACGATAAATGCAAGTCTCGACAGCCGAGATAGCGAGCAAAATCGTAAATTTTCTTGACTTTGCGATGTCGGTACGCTAACGAAAATCGTATTCATAGTGCGGGGATTTTATTGTAAAATATTGACAGTTAAAAAAAAACCTTGTATTGTAGGGAAAATTGGTGGACAAGATATTCTCAAATTATTATTTTACTTTGAAAATTGTACAGACGATAGGTAAACCTTAAGATGTTAACACTTTTTTGCATCGAAACGTGTAAGTAGGTTAAACCGTTTTTAAGAATACACGTAACAAAGAACTTGTTTGTTTGCTTCCTTGCAACACCGAGACGTTCAACATGGCAAACTGTCAACTGTCAATGTCAAGCTTGTTTTTACACAAACTTTGAATTTTTTCAAATTCAAAGTTTCGATCTCAAATAAAAAAACGGAAAAAAAAACGATTCCCATGGACAGCGACACAGGCGCAGGCCCGAGTACCAGCAGCGTGAGCCTCAAGTAAGTACAACATATAACAACTATTTACGATTCCTATTTTTGGTACTAAATTGAATACTTTGTGTATATCCGAAGTATTTTGTGTTTACATAATGAATATCTTAATGTTTCAGGCGTAAGCGTACGCCACGTGTAACTTCGGGGCAGGTTGATGCACTTCTGGCTACTCTGGAAGCCCGCCCATTTCTCCACACGCGGAAATTTACCGGCCTTCAGGGCCGGGAAAATTTTGAAAGGGTCTGGAAGGAGGTTGCCGAGGAGCTCAACAAACTCCCCAACGGATCCATCAAGACGCCAGAGCAGTGGATGACGGTAAGTCTCAATCAAAGATTGAGTTTGTTTTAATTGTAAGTACATGCCTTGTGTCAGTTTTATTTAGACATATATATATTTACTTGAATTAATTATCCTAATTATAGGTTTGGAGAGACTTAAAAAGCCGCGCCTGCACTCATCATCATCATCATTTCAGCCGAAAGACGTCCACTGCTGGACATAGGCCTCCCCAAGGGGGGTTTTGCCATAATCGCCACGCTTGGCAGGCGGGTTGGCGATCGCAGTATGTTAGTTATAAAAATCACAGAGAACGCTGCTGCCCATTCTCTGGTAACTCCCTTAGTCGCCTCTTACGACACCCACGGGAAGATATGGGATGGTGCTATTCTTTACGTCCGGACACCATACAGAACTCTGCGCCTGCACTAAGGCGGCAAAAATAAAAAAAGAAATAGTGCAAACTGGCAACCGAGGCGTCATCACTGCTCCTTTGACTGAGGCAGAAAGGCGAATAACGTCTATAATTGGTGTAGATTACACATTTGGCACCGACTGCCCGGACGCTATGCCAGAGGAAGATGTAAGTTCGTAATTATTGTGTTCAGTAGGGTGTGTCATACTCTCTCATAAACAAATTAATACCCTCAATCTTTGAATGATCATAAAACTAAAAATACCTTTACAACTATTTACAGTCATTACAACATGAGATGGAGGCTGGGGTGATAATTTCAGAGGTTCTCTCCTTACCTCACTCTCAGTGTAAGTTTTTAAATTGTTAATTCAAAATATAATGTTAATTTAATTGTAATTTTTAATGTACCTAATTATTTTATTACAGTTGAAGACGTCATGGAATTTCTACCAACAGAAATAAGTAAGTTCGTGTTTTTTGTTATGTTGATTACCTACTTCTATATAATTTATTATGTGTTATACATCTATATACATAATGACACCAATATGTATTTATATGAATGCATTTAAATATTTTAGCAACTAGTGACAGCAGAGCAACACCTCCGCCAGCTATGCAAGAACAAGTGCAAGATGCAACCTCTCTGTCACCAGCACCAAAAATGAGTAAGTTTGAGTTTTGTCACTCTTATTAAACCTATATTTCTTTTCCATAATTCTAATTTTATGTGTTATTGATTGTTTCAGCAGTAAGTGGCAGCAGGGCAGCAACTGTTGCAGCACCACCACCACCACCACAACGAGAGAGACCCAGAAGAAATAGGAGTAAGCTTAAATTTTATTTACTAATACTAACATAAGTTCTACAAGGTGGTCAAAAATTTCTACACTATGATTAATTTTGGGTATTTTCAGATCTGAATCCTCGCCAAAGCGTTGTTGGGCAGTACAGTGCTGCTCGACAAGAATTTCAGGCAGTTGCAGAAGCAAATGCAGATACATTGAGGGTACGTTTTAGTATACATTTCCTTTTTTTATTATTAGAATCAGTAGTACGCTAGAAAGCATTAAGAAACATCTATATATCTAATTACCACCTGCCCTGAGAACATTACCAATTAACAAATTTAAATTTAAAATGTTTGCTTGGTTCTTAGACATGTGTTTTTATTCGGTAAATGAATTTTTAAATCATACTTTCTGACATTATTCTATTAGTATTTTGCAATTATAATTTATATTTTGACATTAAAACTTATATTTTTGACATAACATTATTTTTTGGACATAATGATAGTAATTTTCTTTTTTTATATATAATAATTACTATTTTTGCATTAATGATAATCATAACCAATTAATCTAAATCAATGTTATTGCACAATTTTATTAAGTTATTAAAATTCTTGTAGTGACTATTATTTGCATGTACTCAGTTAATTTAATATTTCTACACCAGCTATGGTAATATATGTGACACAATGTATAATGTAAGATCTCAATGTACCATATACTTAGAAATAAATATATCTTTATCTTTATCTAATTTTTTTACAGATGCTGGCAGCTGCAACTCAAGCACAAGCAGACGCTGTCAAGATGCAGGCTGAGGCAGCCAAGGTACAAGCCGAGGCGTCGCTGCTATTTGCACAGGCTGCAAATAAAATAGCTGATGCTATATCGACTTTTATCAATAAAAATAATAAATGATTTTATATGTTTTATTTACGTCAGAGTCAATAAAATAAAATATAAAATTAAGTAAAACTGGTATTAATGAGTCTTGTTCGTATGCGCTCTGCAACAGCTCGCCCAGTGCCAGGTCCAAGTCCTGTATAATAAAAACAAGATTTATATTATATTATTTAATATTATTATTTATATACACAAATCTTAAAATAAATCATCTGATAGGTTACCTATAACTTCCAGGCCATCATCATGAACTCTACCATCATTGTCCACTATTTGCGTGGATGTGGTGGCCTCTGGTTGATGTAATTTATATTTTATCCGCATGTTGTGTAGCACTGCACATGCATTGATTATCAGGCCAGCAGCGTATGGCTCATAATCAACTGGCGTTGGTGGGACTGACACCTAAATACCGACTTCAGCACACCAAAGCATCTTTCTATGATGTTCCTAGCTGAGCAATGAGCATTGGTATAATTATACTCCGGTGTCCCAAGGCGTTGATTTTTTAACGGAGTCATCAACCATGGTTCCAGAGGATATCCATCATCACCTAAAAGATTAAACATAGAAAGTACTTTCAGCAGTCTAATGGGCAACTTCTTCCTGGCAGTTTATAATGTACATTTGTTCATATTTACCAAGCAGCCATGAACGGCGGTCCCCAATATCGAAATGTCGCTTCATTGTTGAGCGCACAGGTGAATTTGCCCATATGTGAGCATCGTGTCTAGCTCCTGGCCATCGAGCATTAATATTTAAAATTAAAAGATCTGGGTCACACACCTACAACATATTAAGTATGATAAGTACATATTTTTCAAAGAAAAAAAAAACAAAAAACTAAAAAAACAACTATTAAAGGTCAACTTACAGCTTGCACATTTAATGAATGGCCCTCATGGTGACCACTCACATATGCCTCTTCATGTACTTTGGGAGCTAAAATTTTTATATGTGTGCAGTCTATGGCTCCAATCGCATCTGGGAATGGCTGTGGAGCATTTCTAAATTTCTCTTTAACTGCACACCGTTCTCCTTGGGTCATGGGAAATTTTATATATCTTCTTAACAGCTTCTCGTTAATAGCCAAAGTTACAGCATGTATAACTCGACTTACTGACTTTTGGCTCATGCTGCAACCCCACTGCAAGCCAATAGGTAGTTGGTAGCACCCACTTGCGTAAAATCGGAGAGCCGTCAGTATCTATTAAGAAGAAAATTAAAAGTACAACCGTATTTATCAGAAAAAAATAAATAGAAATATTATTTAGGCACGGTAAATAATATAACGCAAAGACACTCACTTGGGACTCTACAGAAAGACCGTAAGGCCGTCGTCTTTGTAGAGATGGGCGAAGATCACCAACAAGCTCGTGAAACATTTCCTTGTTAATCCGGTAAAGGTTTAAAAATTGGCCATCCTCTAAATCCAAAGGATTTTCACTTTCACGCCGGTTTCGTGCAATATTCCGCCGCATTATCATGTCGCGTCTGTGTTCGAGCACGACCAAATCCCACGCTAAATATTCTACAGCCATACTACTTAATATTTATTTATTGTTTTTATAAATTCTTTAAAATAATAGTGATACCGATCGTAGCGATCACTTAGCGGGCTGTCAAAAACGGTCGCAAGGAAATTCGATAACATTACGATAAATCGCTATCTTAGCGAAAATATTCGATAAGTTTGCGATGACACTCGATAGCTTTGGCAGTAGAGACTACCAAAAATCGTTATGATCGGATCGTTATGACGTAGCGACCGATTTTTGTCATTTAGCGATCGCTATCTATGTCGAGACTGCAGGCCCAGCACACAATAAAATAAAAATGCATTTGCATTACGATACTACGTATCATCATCATCATCATCATTTCAGCCGAAAGACGTCCACTGCTGGACATAGGCCTCCCCCAAGTGTCGCCACATTGACCGGTCCCGTGCGACTCGCATCCAGCGGATCCCTGCAACCTTCACCAGGTCATCGGTCCACCTAGTGGGAGGCCTTCCAACGCAGCATACTACGTATGTTGTGTTTTAATTATTTAACGTGGATGTGTAATAAAAATGTAACATTCAATCTTATTCATTAATCTGTTAGGGTACATAAAACTACTTACGAATATCAGAATTAGTTTTTTTGGCTTCATTTCTTTCCTTCTCAGAAAAATCAATCAAGATTTGCAGGAAATCACTCTTCCTGAAAACAAATAAAAGATATAAGTATTAAATAACGTAGATAAATTCTAACTTTGACTTTTTTGGGGAAAGAAAATATTTAAGAAAAAAGTAGCACGTACTAGAACCATAAATTCGAAGACATCTGATTTCTACAAATCCGCTGCCTGGTGGATTATGGTCAGTTCCCTCTCATAGATGTTGATTGTATCCTTAAGTTTTCTTACACCTACATATTATTATAATAGTTACTTCCAATAATCATCATTAAATAACTTACTTAACGCCAGATTTTCGTCGTTCCGCTTTTGCCTCTTTCAAAATCCTTATTAACTCTTTTGCAGAAGCAAAATTCAGAAACGAAAAGTTTAAATACTTAATCATTTGCGGCATAAATATGAGGAAGAAAAAGAACATCAGTCTTTTGTACAAAGGCATGTAGTCAAACTTCTCAGCCACCTAGAATTACATATTTTTTACCATTAGCTATGCACAGAATGTCCATCTACCTAACAAATATTTACAGTAATCTTTATATCCTTATTGGTGATAAATATAATGAGATAAGTCTTCTCACTATTTTTGCACGCACATTTCACATTTGTATTAATGTTATGTAATCAGCCTCAAAAAGACGTAAACACGGACAAGGCGCCATTTCAATGTTAACAACCTTTGTTCCCTAACACATCATCCAAGGTATAGGTACAAAACTAAGCATACAATGTATTTCACCGAAACAAAACCACGTGAATCAAAACCTTCTTTAACACCAGGTACTTTATTTTCAATGCACCTAAAGACCAAAACAAAGTAAACATGCCAGATACATAATGATCGATACATCGTTTGACCAAAACAAAGTAAATATTCCAAATACATAATTATCGATACATCCTGTGACCAAAACAAGGTAAACATGCCATATACGTAATGTTTTGCCCCAGTTAATGTATGACCGCCTCGTTGTGACTTTAGTGATATCAAGCGCGACCTCAGAGAATGAGGTCGGGCAAAGTGTTATTTTAGTGTCACTTTGCCCGACCTGGAAATCGAACCCAGGACTTTGGGTTTTTCCATCAGGAATTTCTCCGTAGCAGCCACGAAGTTCGGATTTGCGCCCAATTGATGGCGATAGGCTCGTTCCCTATTACGTGGGACTTGAACACAACTGGCGAAATGTGGGTGTACTATTAGGCACACCTCTGCCTAACCCTTCGGGGTTTACAGGCGTGATGTTATAATTTTCGCTCAATAAAGTATGAATTGATTTTTATTTAAACTCTTTGACTGATAATTTTTTATGCCACCGCAAATGTCAAATGTCATGCAATAACCTCATATAAGGGAAGTCATTATTGCTCTAGGCTCTAGCCGGGCTATAATATTGTACAGAATTTAATTTCTACTCGCTGGTCAATTAAGAAATTTGAATTTGGAACCTAAAATAATAATTTGTATGAAAACTTTTACCAAAGATTTTTCACTTAAAAGGTGCTAATTATATATATTAAGTGGGCAATAAGAAATAATACTGTTAATCAATTACGTATGTAATACAAAAATAATTACAACACTAAAAAAATGCTTTTCTGCAAATAATCAAGTCCAAAACGACTGAATATTTGACTTGCTCTAATCTTATTTTTATCTGTAGCGCTAACGGCGGCATGTCTTCGCAACGGCTGATCCAAAGACTACTATAGTATACTGGCTAGGCTGATCGATCTGCCTACCCGAGAACGCTCCTGGTGGCAAGGGTGCATACGTACAACATTTATGATTTATTTGTATTTCAAATTCAAAACTAAACACAAATGACGTCTGTGAAGTCATACACGAAGTGAAAAGGACAAAAGTAAATATTTGTTCTTCTTTTAAACGATGTTAAAGACGTGTCATTCGTTAGGAGTCGTATGACGTTGTCAGGATGGTGTAGCTCGTTTTGTAACGATCTGTGTATCGAAAATAATGGATCTAGGCTTTAAAAAAGGTTTTGGTTCACGTGACTATTTTGTTTTGGTGAAATACATTGTTTGCTTAGTTTTATACCTATCCCTTGGATTTAATTTTACGGAGCAAAGGTTGTTAACATTGTTAAGGGCACCTTGTCCGTGACATCATACATCTTTTTGAGGCCGACTGTAAGTGCAAAAAGATATGAAACAGTCTTGTTTACTTACATTGAAGAAATGTGCATTCTCATCGGACAAAGCATCGCACTTGATTCCAAATGCACAAGCCCCAATCACTTCTAATGTGAAGTGCCCTATCGTTTTCTTCATCTCAACGTCTTTCTTATCTATAAATGATCAAATATATGAAGTTAAATAATGTTGTATAATGAATATGATGTATTCTTGGTAAATATTTAATTATAATGCAATTATGTGTCTTCTGTAGAAGTGTACAGGGTGGAATTTTTAACGCCAACTGGAGGGAAAGTAGGTACTCTAAATACTGGAGATAGAAAACATTCCTTTATTTTTAAAATGACACAAATCTACATTCAGAGATTTCCGAAAACTCGCTTGCCACACTCGGAAATCGAAACGGCTAATTTCCAAAAAAAAATACCCTGTATTTTTATGACATCAATCGATAGGGTCAATCATAAGAATCAAATCTCTCTAACAAACATGATAAATTAAATTAAAGAAAAACCATGAAATCTTAAAATATAACAAAAAAAAAGGGTAAACTAACTAATTAGTTGCTCAAAATGGCCTCCATTTTCTTAAATACACAAAATTCTTTTAAGGAATTCATTTCCAGTAACTTTTAATAGCGAGATGCGATGAATATTGAAAGTCGTATTGCGAACCTCAGTTCTTAACTCGTGTCAATATCGTAAATGCGAAAAAATTATCAGCTGTCTCATACATTTGGGTCGAGTAGGTATTGAAATTTCGTATGGGACAGCTGATAATTTTTTTGCATTTACGATATTGGACCCAAGGAGAAAGTTGTTCAGTTTGATGGTCTGCAGCATATCCTTTCATATGACTATACCCTTTCTGTTACACCCTGTATATTTAACTTACCATATTGCTTCAAAAATTCAACCATTTGCTTTGAACATAGCTGTATGAGTGGCAGCATATTTCTTAGACGTGCTGAACTGAACACCGGTGTTAAAGTGCTGCGAACACCTTTCCATTCTGATCCCTGAAAAAACGATTTCTATTGTATTTTTTTGGTTCCAAAATATGTTTTTATTTAAGCAAAATTTGTTCTTATCTTTAGTTTATTTATTTGTTTGTTTTTTATTGACTATCTGTATTTATGAAATAAACTACGCAAACAAAATTTTGCAGTAATAAAACTCAGTTGTAAAAATATCAGGCTGCAACTCAAGTCAAGCATCAGGTTTTTAGTTTATAGATTAAATCATCTTCTTGTTTAATTATGAAAAGGTATATATTTTTTGAGACAGAAAGACAGAAGAGACATTTGACCTAAAAAGTAATAGAAATGATGAAGACCTGACCTTTAAGTTGAGAAGTGACCGACTCCAGAACTTTGGCTCTTTTGCATTCAATGAGATCCGGTCAGTGAAGTAATCAAAATCTCGTATTGTTATCGCCTTGACTAGATCTGGATCCATAATAGTTAATAGAGGCCTTCTACCTTCAAATAATCCTGCATTCAAACAAAATAATATTTTAAAGTAACTACATAATTAAAAAAACAAGCATAATTTTAAAATAAGTATAGGTTTATTTTAGTTTAAAGCACTGAGAATACAGAAAAATATTACTTCAAACAATAGGTTCTCTCCAACAATTCTTTGCAATAAGTTTTTTTGGAACCATGCCCAAAATATTTGGCCTTTGTTCAGCTTAATAACTACTAAAAGTTAGCTGCGGCGAATGTCGATATTGAAAATAAAAACAATGAAATAATGACAGTAACTATTAATTACTATTTCATAGAAATAATTATGGGAGTGGAGTTCCCATAACTGATTGACAAGAGTGTAGCCATAGTTTTTGTAATTCAAGCGAGCACAAAGCTATTTTAGATGACTTATACAGTGAAATATCATATGCATTATGTGATGCCGCCGAGCAAACATATGAAAAGGTAGGGACTGTAGGTAGAAGTAGGAATCACAGGACAATATGCGGGTGGAATTACCATGTAAAAGATGCACACCGGGAGGCCAGGCTTAAATACGAAATGTGGGTTTTACACAATCGGCCAACCTCTGGAATTGTTTTTGAAGAAATGCGAGTGGCCCGTAACATCTTCAAGGCTCGGCTAAAATGGTGCCAAAATAACCAGGAGCAAATAAAGATGGATACGATTGCAAAAGCAAGAGCAACAAATAATTTTGCTAAGTTTTGGAAGTCCACGAGTAGGCTTGATATTAAGCCTGGCCTGTCTGTGAATGTCGGTGGGAGGAGCGATCCGGGGGAGATTGCAAATATGTTCAAGGAACATTTTACAGTGCAGTCTCCTCTGGGTCCCTCAGTTGGTGTGATTAATGCTGGGCCTGAAGTGACCGGAGTGAATTCCTTAATGTTCTTTTCGGCCAGACAAGTTGCAACAGTCATTGAAAATATGAGCAGAGGCAAATCTCCCGGTCATGACGGGCTCAGTATTGAGCATTTCAAGTTTGCTGGGGTTCATCTGCCAAGGGTTTTGTCGCTTTTTTACACCATGTGCCTAAGTCACTCTTACTTGCCCGCAGGACTAATGAAAACACTGGTGGTCCCCATAATTAAGAATAGGACGGGCGACATTTCAGATAAGTCGAACTATCGACCTATATCTCTCGCAACCACAATGGCAAAAGTACTGGACGGTATGATTGATTCTAGCTTGAAGGAATGTCTATCCGTGCATGACTCACAGTTCGGGTTTCAACATGGACTGTCAACGGAAAGCGCCATAGTAAGCCTCAAGCATACGGTCCAGTATTACACTGATCGAAGGACGCCGGTTTACGCCTGTTTTCTGGATCTCTCCAGAGCTTTCGATCTGGTAAATTATGATGTACTCTGGAGAGAGCTTGAGGATAGGGGTGTATCGGTAGGTGTCCTCAGGATCCTACAGTATTGGTATGGGAACCAAGAAAATGTTGTTAGGTGGTCCAATGCACACTCTGGGACTTATAGGTTAGAATGCGGTGTGAGGCAGGGTGGTCTGACCTCCCCTAGGCTATTTAGCACATATATAAACGGCCTAATCGTGGACCTCAGCAATATGCGAGTCGGATGTAGCGTCCATAGTGTGAAAATAAATAGTATCAGCTATGCTGATGATATGGCGTTGCTGGCACCGACGGCAGGTGCTGTAAATGAAATGCTGCGGGTCTGTCAGGCGTATGCTGCCTCGCACGGACTTATTTATAATGTCAAGAAGTGCGAATACATTGTCTTTAAGGCCGGCGGTGAATGCCCAGATACTATACCTGACATTACCCTAAACGGCTTGAACGTCAAAAGAGTGACAACTTTCAAATATCTAGGGCATCTTCTCGCCGACGACCTTAAGGACAATGTTGACATTGAAAGGGAGCGTAGGGCACTGGCGGTCCGAGGTAACATGTTGGCCCGAAGATTCGCTCGGTGTGGCAGTCAGGTAAAAGTAACACTGTTTAAGGCATATTGCCAGAGCTTTTACACGGGGAATCTTTGGGTCAACTATACCAAAAGAACGCTGGATGACCTACGCGTACAGTATAATAATATTTTTAGGATGCTGTTGGGACTGCCTCGATGGTGCAGCGCTTCTGCGATGTTTACGCAAAACCGAACTGACGGCTTCCATGCCGTCATTCGCAAGAAAACCGCGTCGCTGTTGTCAAGGTTGCGGGCGAGTAGCAACAGCATTCTTAAAACTGTGGCGGAGAGTATCGACTCTCCGATTATTAAAGGTTTTGTGAGAAGGACAATCACTCAACATTAATTTGGGGTTGTCCTTTTCACAGTACTATTTATTCTGTATGTCTCTATTTTAGTTTAAGTACTAACACTAGTAATAAGTTATTTTATTGTTTACTAACACGTTGGATCATTGTTGTCCGAAAAATAAAGAATATTATTATTATTGTTTCCTTTATTTATCTTCTTACACATTAGTTACATTTTTAAATATTTCTTAACAAAAACCATATAAAAACATTTAAAAATATAAAAAATAGTGGTCCGCCGGTAGCGGGAGCAGGGTCCAAGCTACCGGTGGTTAGGGCTCCAGAGACAGGAACCTCCTCACAATACGAGCCGTATCGAGGAGTACTGCCTTCTGAATCAGGCCCTTGATCCAACCGCCTAAGGAGAGCCTCGAAAGATGGTCGTCGAGGCTCTTGGCTATAAGGCCATTGGCCGTCACGACGATCGGCACAATGATAGCCGAGTTCACATTCCACATGTCGACAACCTCGTGTGCCAAGTCGAGATATTTTATTTGTTTCTCTTTCTCAGCTTTCACGAGGTTCTCGTCATGCGGGATGGTAACATCGACTATCATTACGCGGCGCGCTGATCGGTCTATCACTACTATGTCAGGCTTATTGGCGACAATAGTCCTGTCAGTAATGATAGACTGATCCCAGTACAGCGTGACATGGTCTTTCTCGAGAACTGGGTCGGGCACATACTTGTAGTACGGAACCTCAGATTCCACAAGTTTATATTTCAAGGCAAGTTGCTGGTGAATAATCCTGGCTACTTGGTTGTGCCTGTGCAAGTACTCGCCGTTAGCCAGACGAGAACAACCAGAAATAATATGTCTGATAGACTCACCCGGACGGTGGCATGCCCGACACACGTCAACCGTCCCGTCCTTCATAATATATTTCCGGTAGTTGTTCGTCAACATAACCTCGTCCATAATCGCACAGACAAAACCTTCAGTTTCTCCAAAGAGATCGCCGAAACGTAACCAGGACACGGACGCTAGAAAATCTACATCGGGCCCATGAAGAGCTCGGTAGAAGCGCCCGTGAAGCTCCTTGCCTTGCCATACTTCCTTGCGGTCATCGGTAGTAAGTACTTCAGGTTTGCGCCAGTTCTCTTTAGCCATGGACAGCGGGGTGAGTCCCTTGTCCACTGCGACCACATCTCGGTGCATACCCACCTCGACTTTAAAAAAATATTCTCTGAGACTGCACATCTCGCGGTTGTGAAGGGACTTCGCGTTTAAAAACCCTCGACCCCCGCACTTCCGCGGGATGTACAGCCTCATCACCGATGATCGTGGGTGATGCATCCGGTTTGCGGTAAGCAGTGTACGAACTCTCCTATCCAGGGCATCGAGTTCGGTCTGAGTCCATTTGAGTACGCCGAAAGAGTACATTAAAACCGGCATGACCCAACCGTTGAAGGCGCGCACCTTGTTTCCGCCTGAAAGAAGGCTATGTAATACCTTGTTCAGGCGTCCAAAGAAGCGCTCCTTCAACGATTGCTTCATGTCAGTTACGTTAATGCCTAACGCTTCCGACATACCCAAATACTTATAGCTTTCGGTTGAGGAAAGGGTTCTCAGGTGTATGGAATCCGAGAGCTGAATTCCCTCGGATTCCATAATCTCCCCTTGCTTTACATACATGACTGCACATTTGTCCACACCAAATTCCATCCTGATGGCGCTACTGAAAGTTTCAGTTACTTTCAGTAGCTCCATCAGTCGCAATTCGTTGGGGGCAAAGAGTTTCAGATCATCCATGTAAAGAAGGTGAGATATGACCTGACCACCTCTCCTCAACCGGTAGCCTAGACCTGAATCCTCCAGCAATGTGCTCAGAGGATTCAGGGCTAGACAGAACCAAAGTGGGCTCAGACTGTCGCCCTGGAATATTCCCCGTTTAATCCATACAGGTTCATCGTTCCCCTGGATCTGTCGACATCCTGGATATCGAAGGACCGTCCTCCATTGCCCCATACACGACTCAAGGAAGGCGCGTAGAGTTGCATCTATCTTGTACAACTCCAGCACCCTCATAAGCCATGTATGTGGCACCGAGTCGTAGGCCTTCTTATAGTCTATCCAGCATGTAGACAGATCCTTGCGGGATCGACGAACCTGTTGGCTAATGGCCATGTCGATGAGGAGTAGCTCCTTAGTGCCGCGGGACCCATTCCTACATCCATTTTGAGAGGCAGACATAATGGAGTTTTTGTCAATGTGTGTATTAATTTTAGCTCTCAAAATGGATGTAAGAAGTTTATAGACCGTAGACAAACACGTGATCGGTCTATAATTTTTGGGTTCCGCGGGACTACCTGACTTATGGAGCAGGTGGGTAACGCCTGTTGTTAAAAACTGCGGTAAGGACCCAGACTCTAAGGATGACTGGAATTGGGATGCCAGGCAAGTGTGTGAACTACTAAGCCATTTGAGCCAGAAGTTGTGCAGTCCGTCCGGTCCCGGTGACTTCCAGTTCGGTAACGGACGAACTGCTCTGGCTATATCTAAAGGTGTAATCAAAATTGGCTCCATTTCTGGGATAGGTTCACACACTCGTTCGACATCACACATCCAGTCAGCCTCAGTATGACAGACGGGCACCGACCAGATGCTGCGCCAGAAAGAACTCGTAGCAGCATCATCCGGGCGGCACACGTCTGTCATATTTAGCTCGGGTCGCTCCCAAGCTCTGTATACCCACCTCTCATCGCTCTGGAACATGCGATTCTGTGAGTACCGATCAACCCGCCGCTTATACCTCCGAATACGGTTCGCCCATGCATAAACTTTCTGCTTCAGGAAGTCGATGCGCTCTGTGGCACGGGACATGTATTCTTGAGGACTGATTCCAGTCCCCGAGAATGCCCGCCTCACAAAGCGCATCACACGTGGTCGTGTATTGCCCTCCCTGAAGCAGTGTAGTTTGCCGATGAGTACCCTGGCCCCGTCGATGCGGCGCTCGATCCTGCGCTGCCAGGCTGGTACAGCTGGTTTTGGTCGAGTAGCTACGTCACAATTTGGGAACTTGACGTTAGCTAAACGACATGCCGCAACAGCCCCACAGTACAGGATCGAGTGTGTATCAACGAGGTTCTCGCTACTCTCGAATATATTCTCGAGTTGCGAGTCCAAGGCACACACCAGCGCTCTATTTTTATTATGCATGGGTAACCGTGGTAATCGGGGCCTAAGTTCGGTAGGAGTGGATCGATATTCACGAAGCGCATCTTCCAGAGCGCTCCTCAATCGGTCGTTGCACTGGCTACTTACCACAGCAACCCTATCATCTTCCTCTACAACAGCTGGGTTGAACCGCGGCGGGGTTGCGTCAATAACTGACGCTTGCACCGCGGTTTGTGCCGGAGTTAAAACGATACGGTTGCTCAGTACCTCTGAGCGCAGCCTATCAAGTACGGCGTCGTCCAACATGTGATTGCGTTGGATGACCCGCACCTGATCCGACAGTCGTTGGGCCGAAACGTTGACGGTTGGTTCAAGTACCTGGAACAGAGACAGCATCCCAACACGGTACGCAGTGAGGTTAGTTCCCCCCTCTGTAGACCCGTAGTATGCGCGCATGACGTTCTCGTTAATGGAATGAGTCCATCTCATGCGCTGCACACAACCACCGGCAGCGGGGACCCGGCTCGGGGCCGGATGGCCCCTAAGTCCCAAGCTTCTCGGTGGCCGGCCTCTCCCCTGCCGACGTACAGGTGTTGGCGACGTCGGCGGAGAGAAATACTCGTCGCTCGAGCTCGACGCAACTGCCACTGCCGGTGTCACAGCACTCACGATGTGGCTGGATTCCGGCGGCGGCGAGGCGGAGCTAAGCGACGGGTCCGGAGGTGGTAGGCGTGCGCGTCTGGCTGCTGCTCTGGTCAACATTTTAAGTCTTCATGATTTATTTTCAAAATTTTCTTGTGACATGGCTGTCAAATTATGTCAGATGAATTGGGTATTTTTTTTATAAGTATTCTTAGCGGTTATATATCTCATTTTGGAGTATATTCTAATATTTTAGTGATAAAACTGCTATTTTAAAAGTGTGATATGGTTTAAAATTTGCGGTATATTGTTTTACTGTATAAATTTAAGAAAATTTGATAAATTGGTTACGAAGACGTTTATTTGACGTTAGTGTTGCCAGATTATATTATTATTATTTCCTTTATTTATTTTATAACACACTTATTACATTTTTAAATATTTCTTAACAAAAACTATATAAAAAACATTTAAAAATATAAAAAATAGTGGTCCGCCGGTAGCGGGAGCAGGGTCCAAGCTACCGGTGGTTAGGGCTATTATTATTATTATTATTTCCTTTATTTATTTTCTAACATACATAATACATTTTTAAATATTTCTTAACAAAATCTATATAAAAAACATTTAAAAATATAAAAAATAGTGGTCCGCCGGTAGCGGGAGCAGGGTCCAAGCTACCGGTGGTTAGGGCTCCAGAGACAAGAACCTCCTCACAATACGAGCCGTATCGAGGAGTACTGCCTTCTGAATCAGGCCCTTGATCCAACCGCCTAAGGAGAGCTTCGAAAGATGGTCATCGAGGCTCTTGGCTATAAGGCCATTGGCCGTCACGACGATCGGCACAATGATAGCCGAGTTCACATTCCACATGTCGACAACCTCGTGTGCCAAGTCGAGATATTTTATTTGTTTCTCTTTCTCAGCTTTCACGAGGTTCTCGTCATGCGGGATGGTAACATCGACTATCATTACGCGGCGCGCTGATCGGTCTATCACTACTATGTCAGGCTTATTGGCGACAATAGTCCTGTCAGTAATGATAGACTGATCCCAGTACAGCGTAACATGGTCTTTCTCGAGAACTGGGTCGGGCACATACTTGTAGTACGGTACCTCAGATTCCACAAGTTTATATTTCAAGGCAAGTTGCTGGTGAATAATCCTGGCTACTTGGTTGTGCCTGTGCAAGTACTCGCCGTTAGCCAGACGAGAACAACCAGAAATAATATGTCTGATAGACTCACCCGGACGGTGGCATGCCCGACACACGTCAACCGTCCCGTCCTTCATAATATATTTCCGATAGTTGTTCGTCAACATAACTTCGTCCATAATCGCACAGACAAAACCTTCAGTTTCTCCAAAGAGATCGCCGAAACGTAACCAGGACACGGACGCTAGAAAATCTACATCGGGCCCATGAAGAGCTCGGTAGAAGCGCCCGTGAAGCTCCTTGCCTTGCCATACTTCCTTGCGGTCATCGGTAGTAAGTACTTCAGGTTTGCGCCAGTTCTCTTTAGCCATGGACAGCGGGGTGAGTCCCTTGTCCACTGCGACCACATCTCGGTGCATACCCACCTCGACTTTTAAAAAATATTCTCTGAGACTGCACATCTCGCGGTTGTGAAGGGACTTCGCGTTTAAAAACCCTCGACCCCCACACTTCCGCGGGATGTACAGCCTCATCACTGATGATCGTGGGTGATGCATCCGGTTTGCGGTAAGCAGTGTACGAACTCTCCTATCCAGGGCATCGAGTTCGGTCTGAGTCCATTTGAGTACGCCGAAAGAGTACATTAAAACCGGCATGACCCAACCGTTGAAGGCGCGCACCTTGTTTCCGCCTGAAAGAAGGCTATGTAATACCTTGTTCAGGCGTCCAAAGAAGCGCTCCTTCAACGATTGCTTCATGTCAGTTACGTTAATGCCTAACGCTTCCGACATACCCAAATACTTATAGCTTTCGGTTGAGGAAAGGGTTCTCAGGTGTATGGAATCCGAGAGCTGAATTCCCTCGGATTTCATAATCTCCCCTTGCTTTACATACATGACTGCACATTTGTCCACACCAAATTCCATCCTGATGGCGCTACTGAAAGTTTCAGTTACTTTCAGTAGCTCCATCAGTTGCAATTTGTTGGGGGCAAAGAGTTTCAGATCATCCATGTAAAGAAGGTGAGATATGACCTGACCACCTCTCCTCAACCGGTAGCCTAGACCTGAATCCTCCAGCAATGTGCTCAGAGGATTCAGGGCTAGACAGAACCAAAGTGGGCTCAGACTGTCGCCCTGGAATATTCCCCGTTTAATCCATACAGGTTCATCGTTCCCCTGGATCTGTCGACATCCTGGATATCGAAGGACCGTCCTCCATTGCCCCATACACGACTCAAGGAAGGCGCGTAGAGTTGCATCTATCTTGTACAACTCCAGCACCCTCATGAGCCATGTATGTGGCACCGAGTCGTAGGCCTTCTTATAATCTATCCAGCATGTAGACAGATCCTTGCGGGATCGACGAACCTGTTGGCTAATGGCCATGTCGATGAGGAGTAGCTCCTTAGTGGCGCGGGACCCATTCCTACATCCATTTTGAGAGGCAGACATAATGGAGTTTTTGTCGATGTGTGTATTAATTTTAGCTCTCAAAATGGATGTAAGAAGTTTATAGACCGTAGACAAACACGTGATCGGTCTATAATTTTTGGGTTCCGCGGGACTACCTGACTTATGGAGCAGGTGGGTAACGCCTGTTGTTAAAAACTGCGGTAGGGACCCAGACTCTAAGGATGACTGGAATTGGGATGCCAGGCAAGTGTGTGAACTGCTAAGCCATTTGAGCCAGAAGTTGTGCAGTCCGTCCGGTCCCGGTGACTTCCAATTCGGTAACGGACGAACTGCTCTGGCTACATCTAAAGGTGTTATCAAAATTGGCTCCATTTCTGGGATAGGTTCACACACCTGCTCGACATCACGCATCCAGTCAGCCTCAGTATGACAGACGGGTACCGACCAGATGCTGCGCCAGAAAGAACTCGTAGCAGCATCATCCGGGCGGCACATGTCTGTCATATTCTGGTCAGGTCGCTCCCAAGCTCTGTATACCCACCTCTCATCGCTCTGGAACATGCGATTCTGTGAGTATCGATCAACCCGCCGCTTATACCTCCGAATACGGTTCGCCCATGCATAAACTTTCTGCTTCAGGAAGTCGATGCGCTCTGTGACACGGGACATGTATTCTTGAGGACTGATTCCAGTCCCCGAGAATGCCCGCCTTACAAAACGCATCACACGTGGTCGTGTATTGCCCTCCCTGAAGCAGTGTAGTTTGCCGATGAGTACCCTGGCCCCGTCGATGCGGCACTCGATCCTGCACTGCCAGGCTGGTACGGCTGGTTTTGGTCGAGTAGCTACGTCACAATTTGGAAACTTGACATTAGCTAAACGACATGCCGCAACAGCCCCACAGTACAGGATTGAGTGTGTATCAACGAGGTTCTCGCTGCTCTCGAATAAATTCTTGAGTTGCGAGTCCAAGGCACACACCAGCGCCCTATTTTTATTATGCATGGGTAACCGTGGTAATCGGGGTCTAAGTTCGGTAGGAGTAGAACGATACTCGCGAAGCGCATCTTCCAAAGCGCTCCTCAATCGGTCGTTGCACTGGCTACTTACCACAGCAACCCTATCATCTTCCTCTACAACAGCTGGGTTGAACCGCGGCGGGGTTGCGTCAATAACTGACGCTTGCACCGCGGTTTGTGCCGGAGTAAAGACAATACGGTTGCTCAGTACCTCTGAGCGCAGCCTATCAAGTACGGCGTCGTCCAACATGTGATTGCGTTGGATAACCCGCACCTGATCCGACAGTCGTTGGGCCGAGACGTTGATGGTTGGTTCAAGTACCTGGAACAGAGACAGCATCCCAACACGGTACGCAGTGAGGTTAGTTCCCCCCTCTGTAGACCCGTAGTATGCGCGCATGACGTTCTCGTTAATGGAATGAGTCCATCTCATGCGCTGCACACAACCACCGGCAGCGGGGACCCGGCTCGGGGCCGGATGGCCCCTAAGTCCCAAGCTTCTCGGTGGCCGGCCTCTCCCCTGCCGACGTACAGGTGTTGGCGACGTCGGCGGAGAGAAATACTCGTCGCTCGAGCTCGACGCAACTGCCACTGCCGGTGTCACAGCACTCACGACGGGGCTGGATTCCGGCGGCGGCGAGGCGGAGCTGAGCGACTGGTCCGGAGGTGGTAGGCGTGCGCGTCGGGAGGCAGCTCTCGTTATCATTTGGTCATCGTTTCGTTATAACATCTCATTAAATATTATTTTCCATTTTTCGTATTGATGACGCCGCGACGTTGACAGACGTCATTGTTGATTGGTAACAGTTTTTTTATATTTTCACTTTTTGGTTTTCTTTCTGCTTTTATTCCAATTTTCTAATATTTGCGTGTTTTTAAAATACTATTAAAGAACTATTATAAAGATGTTTGAATAAAAACTAATATTTATATTAAAATAAGAATGATGATGAAATTTTGACCGATGCTTGACATACATTATTATTATTATAACTGAATTTTGGGCCAAACATATATCATACCTGTAAAGGTCAACTAAACGAACATTTTCATGAATTGAGTTTAGAATGCCATCTTTCTTATAACTATGAGAACTACATAAGGTAGGGAAGCCAGCAAATCAGAACACTTCGTATAGGCCCATCAGCCTTTTACACATCTTGTCAAAGGTCTGTGAAAAACTGATCCTTCAACGAATTATGCCTCTATTAAAAGCAATAATGCCATTCCGAACCACCGATTTGGACGTAGGCAGCAACATTCTACTGTCGAACAAGGTCATAGAGTGGTCGAGAAAATTATAAAATCTCTAGAGGATAAAGAGTACTGTTCGTCTGCATTTTTGGACATTCAGCAGGCATTTGATAGGGTCTGACACGAGGGCATCCTCTGGAAGATAAGAACAAGCCTTCCACACAACTACTACATCCTGCGGACATCTTATTTCACAGATAGAATCCTCGAAGTGAAAGAATCTGAATCAAAAGTATAAGAGCCGGCGTGCCTCGGAGTTCGGTGTTGGGACCAATTTTGTATACCTTGTACACCTCAAATCTACCAAAGGTATACGGAGTCATGACTGCTACATATGCTGACGACACAGCCATTATGGTAAGTAACAAGCAGCCTGAGCTGGCCACAGCTAGCACATTACTGGTCAAAGACAGTGTAAGGTACCTGGGCATGCACCTGGATAGCCGTTAGACTTGGAACCAGCATATCATAAACAAGAGAGAAGAACTCAACATACGGCACAGAAACCTGGATACTGGGTCGCAATAGCAAGTTATCGATAGATAACAAACTCCTGATATACAGGTCTTATCTGTCTGTATTGAAACCAACTTGGACGTATGACATTCAGCTCTGGGTACAGTGCAAGTAATTCAAACACCGCATTATTGCAAAAAATGCAGAACGCAATATTGAGATCAATAGCACAGTTCCGTGGTTTACTACCAATTCCGAAATCTACGCACACCTAAATATGACCGCTATAAAAGAGGAAATACAGGCCTCGACAGAAAATTATTAAAAACGACTCGAAAATCACCCAAACGAAATTAAAAAAGATTTAGTTTGGTTGCAATATTGTGTCTATACTTGTCACTTGGGTCTGTGGGTCGTCTTAGTGGCGGATTTGTAGGAGTTGGAGTATACGCTAAGGGCACTATGAGCAGCAAAGAAAGGAAAAAAAAATTGGGGCTTAGAATTTTAATAAGTTTTATTTCGTTTTAGAAGGCCCATAATTCGGAAACGGTGCGTCGGGCGACCATGCGTCTTAGAACCTAAATGGTTTCTATGGTCTAGGTTAACCCGATACTGCAATAAAATTGTGATATTTCGGAAAAAAAATTCTGAGCCCTCGCTCCATAGCGCCCCTAAGGCTACACTCCAACCGTCACTTGTTCATTGAAAAGTGATGACAAAAATTTGGACGAAACTGAACTATTTGGAAAATGGTAGCAAACAAAACTGAAAAAAAAAAATTAAAATGTTTGGACACAGTACAACTTAATGGCAATGTTACTAAAAAAAAAGAATTTTGCAAATCCGCCCCATATATGACGGAGATATACCCGTACATACACAAAAAAAATATATATATAAACATCCGAATTGATAACCTCCTCCTCCCTTTTTGAAGTCGGTTAAAAAGAAAAACCTTATAATCTAAGTTCTATTAAAAATACTGAATTGTATGTTAGTGTAAATAAATATAGTATCGTATGACCACAAAAAAAGGCTTAGAGTATCATGAACTTAAATTTAATGGCAAACAAAAGTCTTGCATTTTATTGGCACCTTTTTTTAATTTAGATTTTTCGTTTTTTTAACCTTTCGACCGCCAGAGCATAAACCCACGCGCAAGCCACAATTTCACCTACCATTTTGTCATACATTTGTGTCGTTTGCCGTACAGGGCACGCGCTTGCTAGTCACGTATATGTGACTAAGGCGGTCAAAAGTTAAGGTGTCATTAACACGCTAAGAAGAATCGAAAATAATAAGGTCTCTAAGATCAAACTTACCTCCATACCGATTTCCTTTAAAGTTATTATATGCTTCCAATTGAAATTCATGAAATGATTGTGTGCCTCTTAATCTGGGTCCCAGATTACCTAAAAATATCACTGGTTTCCTAAATGGGATGCCTTTCTTTTCGAAAAAGTCAAAAGTGCTTGTATAGTAAAAATATAAGCAAAATAAAATGGTAAGGAATAAGAGTAATTTCCAGTCTTCTAAAATAAATAATAACAACTTCTTGGAGCCACTGAAATATTCCATGATGCCAAGAGGCTTCGGAACTCAGTCAGAAGTCGGTAAAGCCTGGAAACTCGAGAGACAAATCACTACACTGTGAACATTTATGAATTAGTCAGATACAAACAAGACAAGAATAGAATAGAAGGAAAAACTGAAATAGGTCAACCGAAACGCTCAAGGAAGTGAACATACAACAAACACAACCAAAGAGTATAATAATAATAGGGCAGAACACCGTATAATAATAATGGGGGGGACCAAGGAACTTATATTACTAACTGGAATGATTAAAAACAAAATTTTGATACTTATAAACCGTTTGAAAATTAACTTTATCTCAAACACATAAAGTTCGTATTACTTTAATTATTCAAAGGGGGAAGAAAACTTCAGAACAGGAAAGCGACCAGTAATGCCAGTAAACATTTTTTTTTTTTTTTATATTTTACTAGCACATAAATCCTAACGGGGTTAATTTAATAATACTGTTTTGTTTCTATGCAGACTCCCTAACAATGAGAATCTTCAACAACGGTGGCTTGAAGTCGTCCCTCTAAAGAAGAACTATTCAACCCATTGCCTAGTTTGCAACCGTCATCCATCACCAGGATCTTCGCACTTAAATTTAAGATTACTGACTCATACAAAAAACCAACAATTACATAAAACCGAACCATACGTTTAATACTGCATAGTGTGATTAATAAATTTATCAAATACTATTAAGTTGTTCGAATAGGTATGCTACATGCTCATGCTTCATCTATGTGAATATTGCAGCCCTGTACGCTCTAAAATGTCTTTACAAATGAAGGATGTAACCTAACATGTAGACCACCGTGAACGGAAATAAGTGTCACGTATTCTTCACATAATAAACCTATCCCATTACAGAGTTTTTTTTAACTGTGGCATCCTTGGAAAAATAAAAGTTATGGAGATACGTTACCACTGCTACATTGACGGCAGCAGTCATATGAGGTTTTATAGTATTATTAAACCTAAAAATAAAGTAGATTTTTTTTTACAAATGAACCTTTGATGTGTCCTTCACCACAGTGTTCCTGTGTTGTCTACTGTGTGTACTTAAGTAATAAAATAAATAAATAAAATGTATAATTTTAGTAAATCACTTTACAGGCAGTCAAAGTATTGAAAGTGGGTGGGTTGTTGGTTTACAGTACATGCACTACCACAGTCGAAGAAAATGAAGGAATGGTTGCATGGGCACTTGAAAAGTTCCCAAACTTACAACTAGTAGCTGCAGAACCAATTCATGGCAGACCAGGGTTACCTAACAAAGGTCTTAATGATAAACAAAGGTTAGTTAAAAACATTTTTATTATTAAAATTAGAAATACATTTCCTTAACAGTATTGGCAAGAATCGCTTGTGAATCGAGTAAATTTTTGAATACTATTAACAAAAAATATTTAAGTGTAATTTAAACAAAGTCTTTTATTACTGGCACTAAACTATCACAATATTTATTTAGCAAACTTATTATTTTCAGATTATTGGTGCAAAGATTTGGTCCAGAAAACAATGAACTTAGATCAGTGGAGCCTATATACAGGGACTCAATAGGTTTCTTTATAGAGGCATTTATAAAACTACCGTGAACTAAAATAAACATCTAAAAATTTAAACATCTTTTATATAATGTTTCCTACAAGACTACAACTGAGTACTTTTAACTATTGAGTGATACTTTAAGTTCTAACCGAATTTCTTTGCAGTCTACTGGTTCAAGTAGTTTAGTTATTACAAACAGTGATAATAAACTCCCTATATATCTGGAACCTTATTTCTACTGCAATAAAGGTTACGAAAGACTTTAAAGGCACATCAAAAAACTTATCACCCGTCAATTTATTTACATCAATTAAATATTTTTTACATAAAAAATTCTGATTCCACATCAAATTTACCAGAGCGTACAAACGTAATACTTGTATTGGGATTATGGGGATGGCGGGGCCTAGTGAGCGGGCAAACTAAGACCCCGTCATCCACTTCGTGTAAGGTTACTTTAAACCCTGCAGACAGAAATAGGAGCCCCGTGTGGGGCTACGTCGACTCGGTTTCACTTAAATAAATTGCCATATGCGTTAAAAAAATAGAAGGTTTGTTTTAACAAAAATGAATTACAATTAATTGTTCGCTAGTTTTTATTAGATATTCGTTCATAAAAAAGCCCTGCTTTTCAATTAATATGCGTCACGATTTCAAATTGTTTCTAAAATACTGCTAAAATAATAATATTTTGTTGTGCAATCAGTATTTTTGATTAGGATTGTGATTTTTTTATACAAAAAAGGAAGATTCGATTTGATTTACAGTTAAATACTAGCCTTTAAGAAACACATTAAAAATAACTATCGATTCTTATTGTTGTACTCTTGTTTCATATCAATTAATTAAGAAAGCAATGAAAATGTCTTCTTGTTCTTCTTGTCTACGTATTACTTAGTTTGTTAACTCTTTCCTACTATAAAACTAATAATTCTCTGCGATTTGTACCCAACTAACACATCATTTAAAATACTGTAGGTAACAAATTTGTACTGGTATCATGTCAATCTATTTTATTAAAAATTATTTAAATACAAGATAGCTTTCTTTAATTTATTTTCCCATAAAACATTATAAAATTTTAGGGTTCCGTACCATAAAAGGAAAAAGGAACCCTTATAGGATCTTATTTGTTCTATACTTTGTTGTTCGTCTGTCTGTCAGGAATGTGCAGAGGTATCAAGTTGTAATTTAAAACAAATACTTGGCTCTACGGTCTCTTTCAGTTGTAAGCCAACGCGATCAAAAGATATTTACGTAAATGTCGCATATTTTGTGATTTCACAAGGGAATCAAAACTTATAGGGTATTTCCCGTTGAGCTAGAATCATGAAATTTGGCAAGAAGCAATGTCCTACAGCACATGTTAAGGAATACATCTGAAAACTATAAATGGAGGAGTTTAATAACAAAATATCTACAAGTTGTACGGAACTGTCGGTACTCGAGTTCAACTCGCACTTGACCGTTTTTTTTAATTTTGATTAAGACTGGTATCATGATAATGTCAGCTATTATGAGCAACTTGGCGGGGTTTACATAACCCCGATGACAACATTACAAAAAATGCACAATAATTTGTTAACATAACATTCTTTAAATAAAATATCCTAATCATGTTAATCATTAAAATGGTATTTGAACATTTAAGTTAGGAACTGTCTACTTTATATTGAGTTGTTTGTACCTCTTGATGTCATTGAATCACTCATCCTACTTATGGCCATAATACAAAACATTCGAATGAGTATTAATCTGGTGTAGGTCCTACTTTATAAAGTTTCGATGCGAACCCACAAGCCACCCTGCGCCTTCAGCAACAAAGACCGCTTATCAAACTGAATGGGGTCAACAGTCTTCTCGCACGTGGAGAATTTGAAGTTCTTAATAAGTTCAACCATCGCCAGTTTCGCTGATATCATCGCGAATCTCAGACCTGTAACGAGAAGATAAGGAAATATAATAATTATATTATTTGAATTATGATGCGTTGGAATTTGTACAGGAAAGTTGATGATCTGTCTAGCATGCGCAGTGCCACAAAATTATGTCGTCAATGTATTTCGCGCGGCAATGAATAATGACTGTTTACTGGCCGGTTGACATAGAAAATTCTTTTTTAAACGCGCTCACGATACAGGAGAAAATCACAATGATTTTCTCCTGTATCGTGAGCGCGTTTACACATATTTACGGTTGAAACTCATCTGGCAGCACGAAATCGCACTTTTCCATGCTCCTATCTCATTCTGACGCTCAGAACCGTCATTTGCTGGAGCGGGAATGCTATTGCACGCAACAGTTTCGACGAGGCAATCGGCAGCGTGAGGTCCAACCCTTAACTTACACAAACAGCCAGACCCGAAACAACTACCTGTAGGCTATACAATATTTGGTCGGTGCGAGAATCGAACCCGCGACACGCAACGCCACGCATTTATTTTACAAACACCATGTTGATTGTTCTCAAGTAAGACAAGTTATGTAAGTTAGTAAAGCTGCTTATTTAATGCTTACCTATACAATTTCTGGGACCTGCACCAAAAGCCAGGTACAAATGAGATGCTCTATCTTTTTTGTCTTCATTCATAAAACGTTCCGGCCTGAACTCTTTCGGCTCTGGGTAATACTCTGGGTCCATATGAATACCGTACAAAGGTATGGCAACTACATTACCAGGCTCCAGCTTTATAGATGATCCAGGTATGGTATATGGTTTTGTACAGACTCTGTCCACTCTGGCTAGCGGAGGAAACAAGCGCAATGTTTCTGAAAAAAAAAAACATAATTATGTAGATTAACTATACACTTCCGCCTTATAATGCTAGTCAATACGATTGTTTCATGATCTTTCATAAGTGCATATTCCTGTAAGGTAAGTAATAAGTAATCCCTCTGCCACACTGCAAAAATCCGGATGGCAATTTTTATTTATTATTATTTATATATTGCATATAATTAGATATTTGCGCGCCTTTCGTAAAGATAAAAGTAGGTCTTATTATCTAGATCATACCAATTAATAAGTAAGAGAGTTTATGGATATAAGTTATCTCCAACATGTATCACAATACTAAATACGACGCACGTGTAACTTTATTTATTTGGTGCATAATTAGGCCAATTTAAAAATGTTATTTACCCAACAAAAATCCTTCAAGGTAATGCAACTGCGCAAGGAGATCGTAGTCCAATTCTTTTCCATCAGTCATTTCTTTCACATGGGCTCGCAGTTTATCCTGCAGCTCAGGCTTTGTGGCCAGTACGTGGATGGCAAAGGACAACAAGGTACTTGAGGTCTCATAACCAGCTATAAGGAACAGTAATAACTGCGCGTCTACGGTGTCCTCATCAAGATCTGGAAACATTTGAGAGTATGATCGTATAGTTCCTGCATTCACAAGCATCATTCTAATTAAAACGACGCGTCCTCGTGTACCTACCTAGTTGCAAATGATGGTACACTACTTGTACCTACTTTATAAATACACCTGTACCCACGTACAGGTCGATCAGCACACAATAAAATAACAATGCATTTGCATTAACTATGTAGATACTATGTACCTATGTTGTGTGTTAATGATTTATAAATAAAATGAATGCATAGTTTAATTAACTCTATGAAAAGATGTTTAAGAACGTGTAACGTTTAATCTTATTCATTAATCTGTTAGGGTACATAAAACTACTTACGAATATCAGAATTTGTTTTTTCGGCTTCATTTCTTTCCTTCTCTGAAAAATCAACCAAGATTTGGAGGAAATCACTCTTTCTGAAAATAAATAAAAGATATAAGAATTAAATAACGTAGTTATTCTAACTACAGTAATAAAATATTGTCATTTTCTAAGGCTCTTTTGGGGAGAGAAAATATTGAAGAGAAAAGTAGCACATCCTAGAACCATAAATTCGAAATCTGACTTCTACAAATCCGCTGCCGTGCGGATTATGGCCTTCCGGATTACGGAATTCCCTTTTATAGAAGATGATTATATCCTTAAATTTTATATTTATTTACACCTACATGTTATTATAATAGATACTTTAAATATTCATCATTAAATAACTTACTTAACGCCAGATTTTCGTCGTTCAGCTTTTGCCGCTTTCAAAATCCTTACTAACTCTTTTGCAGAAGCCAAATTCAGAAACGAAAAGTTTAAATACTTAATCATTTGCGGCATAAATATGAGGAAGAAGAATAACATCAATCTTTTGTACAAAGGCATGTAGTCAAACTTCTCAGCCACCTAGAATTACATATTTTTTACCATTAGCTATGCACAGAATGTCCATCAACCTATCATCATTATCTACATTAATCTTTTAATCCTTATTGGTGATAAATATAATGAGACATGTCTTCTCACGTATTAATGTAATGTAAGTTTAAAAACATGAAACAGTCTTGTTTACTTACATTGAAGAAATGTGCATTCTCATCGGACAAAGCATCGCACTTGATTCCAAATGCACATGCCCCAATCACTTCTAATGTGAAGTGCCCTATCGTTTTCTTCATCTCAACGTCTTTCTTATCTAAAAATGATCAAATACATGAAGTTAAATAATGTTGTTTAATGAATATGACGTATTCTTAGTAAATATTTAATTATAATGCAATAATGTGTCTTCTGTAGAAGTATATATATACTGCACATACCTAGTTTATGCATACATAGGTCTGTGTTTCAATTGTACAATATTAAGCCATTTTAATCTTGTCTTACTACTATTACAAAATATGCGAAAGTTTGTGAGTATGGTAGAATGTATGTATGTATGTATGGATTTTTATTACTCTTTCACGCAAAAACTATTGAACAGATTTGGATGAAATTTGGCACACAGGTGGTTTAAAACCTGGATATCTACCTATCTATCTATCAAATAGGAACTTCTTTTTATCCCGGTACTACGATCCTGTGTGACGATAAAATATAAATATACTGTTATACATAATTATATTCTTGTTGGAACACTGCAAAGTAAATAATTTTGTCATTGTGATAATGTTCCTCGTTATAGACAAAGATAGCACGTCGCATAGTGCTATCTTGTGTACTTTATGCTAGGCTAAAAACTTAAATATTTGCATACATAAATTTAAACCTATTTACTAGTTTTGATATGCAGTGTGGGTCAATGGGTCGTCTTAGGGGCGGAGTTCTAGGAGTTAGAGTATACACTTAGCGGCTTAGGGGCACAATGAGAAGCAAAAAAAAAATGGAATTGAAAAAAATAGTTGGTAATTTTTTTTTTTATCGTTGTGTCGTAGGGCCATAGGGTCGGAAACAGTGTTTGTACAACCATGCTTTTCGGAAGCTAAATGGTTTGTATAGAGAATTTTAACCTGATACTGCCATAAAATTGGTAAATTAGGAAAAAAAAACCATGTCCTCGGTCCACAGCGCCCCTAAGGCTACACTATATTGGCAATGTGTTTAAATTCTTTCAAAGATTACTTAACTGCATGGATAGGTTTTTGAAAGTTCCACTTTTTACGTTATTTATAACTACAAAAAATTATCAATAACTCATCTATTTTGTTTGCTGTTTTTTTTTTGTATTAAACTTTATCAAATTACATTGAATTAGAGCTACTTATAGATTAATTTAAACTAAACATTTACAAAAAGAGGGACTTATTTATATAGAATAAACCAACCAACTAAATAAACAACATTCATTTATTTAATTCTGCAACCTAAATAGTTATTGTCTCATTCAATTAATGCTAAATACTATGTGTGTCAGATTTAATTCAAAGCCAATCAATTAATAATGCATGATTGAGTAAGAACATGACAACAGACTTTCACATTTTATAAATAAGTATTGATTGACCCAATGGCCCCGTATAAGTTATCATAGTAGAATATAGATTTTTAAAACATATATATATTTAACTCACCATATTGCTTCAAAAATTCAACCATTTGCTTTGAACATAGCTGTATGAGTGGCAGCATATTTCTTAGACGTGCTGAACTGAACACCGGTGTTAAAGTGCTGCGAACACCTTTCCATTCTGATCCCTGAAAAAACAATTTCAATTGTATTTTTCTGGTCCCAAAATGTGTTTTTATTTAAGTAATATTTGTTCTTATCTTGAGTTTATGTATTTGTTTGTTTTTTATTGACTTTTATCTGTATTTATGAAATAAACTAGTCAAACAAAATACTGCAGTAATTAAACTTAGTTGTAAAAATATCAGGCTGCAAGTCAAGCAACAGGTTTTTAGTTTATAGATTAAATCTTCTTGTTTGATTATGAAACGGTATATTTTTTTTTCTAAGAGACATTTGACCTAGAAAGTAATAGAAATGATGAAATCCTGACCTTTAAGTTGAGAAGTGACCGACTCCAGAACTTGGGCTCTTTTGCATTCAATGAGATCCGGTCAGTGAAGTAATCAAAATCTCGTATTGTTATCGCCTTGACTAGATCTGGATCCATAATAGTTAATAGAGGCCTTCTACCTTCAAATAATCCTGCATTCAAACAAAATAAGATTTTAAAGTAACTACATAATTAACAAAACAATCATAATTTTATAAGTAAAGGTTTATTTTAGTTTAAAGCACTGAGAATACAGAAAAATATTACTTCAAACAATAGGTTCTCTCCAACAATTCTTTGCAATAAGTTTTTTTGGAACCATGCCCAAAATATTGATAAAAACAATAATGGCCTTTGTTCAGCTTAATAACTACTAAAAGTTGAGGCGAATGTCGGTATTGAAAATAAAAACAATGAAATAATGACAGTAACTATTAATTACTATTTCATAGAAATAATTATAGGAGTGGTGTTCCCATAACACACTAAAAAGAATCGAAATAATTATTAGCCTAAAGTCTCGAAGCTCAAACTTACCTCCATACCGATTTCCTTTAAAGTTATTATATGCTTCCAATTGAAATTCATGAAATGATTGTGTACCTCTTAATCTGGGTCCCAGATTACCTAATAATATCACTGGTTTCCTAAATGGGATGCCTTTCTTTTCGAAAAAGTCAAAAGTGCTTGTATAGTAAAAATATAAGCAAAATAAAATGGTAAGGAATAAGAGTAATTTCCAGTCTTCTAAAATAAATAATAACAACTTCTTGGAGCCACTGAAATATTCCATGATGTCAGGAGGCTTCTGAACTCAGTCAGAAGTCGGAAAAGCCTGGAAACTCGAATCACTGCACTGTGAACATTTATGAATTAGTCAGATACAAACAAGACAAGAATAGAATAGAAGAAAAAATTACAATAAGACAACCGACAAAGCGCTCAAGAAACAAACAACACAACTGTCTTGCTTAACTTGTCACTATTATGTCAAAGTCTATGGTCTATGCACAGATACAGATTGCCGGAAATAAAAAAATAAATGAATCATCAAAATATGTTTTCCATGAAAACAATCTAATAAGGAGGTTTCATAGGTGTAATATTTTCCCATTAATGTATACATTGATGTACATAATAGTATGTGTGAGACACACCAACAAACCTGAATCCGCATTCTGTATGTTTTATTGCTTGCCTTGCACGCTGGAGAAATTGATTGACGCTAGTGGTAGCACAAAAATTGTGGCTTAATTCTGGGCTAGAATCAATATAAAATTGCCATGGAAACGCTATCGTTAAGACGATGAGTCACAACAAGAAAAAAAAATATGATTCAGAGGGTTTTTGGTCATCCCCCTTGTTCTCGTCGTAAAAATAAAACTGTCAGCATCAGCTGTCAATCTGTAATGTTCCTGTCAAGTTGTCAAGGAAAACTAACTAAAACGCTACTCCTTTTGGTGTTTAAATTTTAATAAACTACTATTTCAACTCTCATTTGATTTCATAGGGTTGAAGTTAAAAACGCTATTGTTTGCAAAAATCTGGATTGCGATAATATTAACGATATTAATTGTAAACCAAGCAAAGATGGGCAAAACGTCCAAAGATAAAAGGGATATATATTATAGGTTAGCTAAAGAAGAAGGCTGGCGTGCAAGAAGTGCTTTTAAATTATTACAAATTAATGAAGAACACAACATATTCAATGGTGTAACACGCGCTGTAGATCTCTGCGCGGCTCCTGGCAGTTGGAGTCAGGTACTGACAAAAAAATTGCGTCAAAATGCCAGTAGTATTGATGATGTTAAAATTGTTGCTGTAGACCTACAAGCCATGGCGGCGTTACCTGGTGTAATACAGATACAGGGTGATATTACAAAACTTTCCACTGCCAATGCTATCATACAGGAATTTGAAGGACTCAAAGCTGACCTAGTAGTTTGTGATGGAGCCCCAGATGTAACAGGATTACATGACATTGATGAATATGTACAATCACAGCTGTTATTAGCAGCACTCAATATAACAACTCATGTGTTAAAGATTGGAGGTGTATTTGTTGCTAAGATATTCCGAGGGGAAGATGTTTCTCTTTTATATTCCCAGCTGAAGCAATTTTTTGAATATGTAACAGTGTCCAAACCAAGAAGTTCGAGAAACTCCAGCATAGAAGCTTTTGTTGTCTGTCAAAACTATCAGCCACCTGAAGGATACATTCCAAATATGGTGAATCCTCTTTTAGATCACAAATATTGTGATTTCAATCAATTCACGGGTCCTAACAGGTTCATAGTTCCATTTAATGTGTGCGGAGATTTGAGCGCTTATGATTCTGATACATCATATTCCCTGTTAGAGGGCCAAAAAGTATATGAATTCAAAGAGCCTGTACAAAGTCCTATAAATCCTCCATATAAAGAAATATTAGAAAAAACTAAAAATATGAAAATACAAAATACTCCTGGAACCTCAAAATAATAGCAATCATCAAAAGAAAAAACTTTACAATCTTACTTCACCTTATGTTTGTTATGGAAATGTACATAATAAGTGGAGTAATTATATTTTACACATTATATTAAAATAAATGAATAGATCTTATTTTTAATGTTTTATTTTACTGTATTTGCAGACATTTAGTGTCCTTAAGATATTTGTTATCATTTTTCTTAAGAGCTCACACAAAGGATGAGCCTATAAATGAATTCGAAATCCTAAAATGTGAACTGTTAGACTTGGTTCACTCTCGAATGCACGGTGTTTTAGTTATTTTAAAATGAGCAAAGTGACTGTACATCTGCATATGCTACGTCGTAGGGTATGCCCTGTGACGTAGCATGAAAGCGTGGGCTACGGCCCATTGTGCACGATGTAAATATGAGCTTTGGGGCGCGGTACGCTATGAACGGTAAAGGTACATAACCTACGTAGGGGCGTCGACCATGCTACAAGGCTTTGCCGTCGCCCGAAGAACGATGCACCACGTAACGCAGCGCCCTGCGCCATGTTATGCCGTTCCCCGTTGTACAGACGCCTGCACAAGTGCACATCAAGCTACTACAATCTGTCATTAATAAATTTTCAACTTTTTCGCTAAAACATTAGGTTTATGGTTGATCGGGAAAATTTGACAGTTTCGGGTAGCTTAATGTGCTGGCGTTTCGCGTCTGTACAAAGCTCGAACCATACGATGCGTTGTTTGCCATTTTACGCAGCTACGCCGTAGCTCTTAGTACAACGCTCAATACATGCTACGCCTTAGCCCATAATACACGATGTGACGCAAACGCTACGTAGCGACCAACTCCCCCATAGTATGGTCGCCCCATGGACTTAGTATACAAAACTAAGTCCATGGGTCGTCCTAGCTAGGCTACTGGCTAGACCTTAGTGCAACACTCAAAGCGATAGATACACACGTTACGCGAAGGCCTAAGCCATGCTACGCCGTAGCCCGTAGTGCAATACGACACAAAAGCTGATGTGGTCAGATTTAATTTAACGTCTAGCAAGCCTAGATCATGAAGAATAAAAACTCGATTGGACATTGAATAAGGCATTGAAGATTTAAAAAACTATTATAGTTCTATCAACATAAAAAAAATATAGTACTATAGACACCGCCAAACAGTAAAATACTTATTTCCGTTTGGTAAAAGTTATTCTACTCTTTGTATCCTACTCTATGCTTATTGCAAAAAGGGACACCGCTATGGAATAACCATTTCCAGATTATTTTCGTAGATTTCTCATTAAAATTTTAAACTTTAGTGTTATGTATTAGTTTATTTTCCAGAATTATTAAATTATTCTAAATTTTATTCACGATGGGGAAGTTTGTATTGCCATCAGTTAAGAAAATTCTCCAGACTAAGGTAGGTCGTTTTCAGCATCCATCTTAATGGTCCAGATCCCAGGGCCTCCGAAACGTGTGGGATCGAGTAGTGTTAGTATGTACTGTAGGTATGCATATTTGCTAGCTATGCATATCTGCTAGATTAGGCCAACGGCCAATTTTGAGGTATTATTTCAGGTCCTAAAGTTAGGTAGGTACGAAAATATTACCCACTTTAAATAAATCTATTGCGTTGTTTATACTTAGATTTTGTAAAATATTATGGTTGTTCTGGGAATGGGTTTTAGTTTAGTTTCGATATCATTATAGTTTTCTACGAGTGCTGATTTTCATATAGGTACATTGTTAATATTAAGAATCAACACTGCCAAACACTTCCCGTTAGCAGAAATTTCATTTTTCGGTCTTTAGAGCAGACGCTTTATAGACCGGAAAAATAACGTGATGTTACTGTAGTTTAGGATGCTTACTAGAAGCAGGTTTCCGGTACGGGCGGTTCGGTACCGATCGGTGCAGGTATTAATTTCTCCGTTATCTTATGCGCTCACTTATAAAGAAACAGGTTTAAACTTGTCGGTGCCGACTACCTGGAACGAGTCATACGGGTTCAAGTTATGGTCAATACGGACAAATTTACCTGTTTCTTTATGCAAGTTAACCCTGGACCGACCGGTACCGACCCGCACAGATTTGTATGTACCTACCGGAAAACTGCTTCTATAAGTAAGCACCCTTAGTCTTATTTTTTATATTTGATACTGAGCATGGGCTTGGGCCGCTAGGAGGGGCGGATGGCGCCCCCCAAAAATAGGCAATTTATGAATTACTGAACAACTTTCTATATGGGACCACCATCGTAATCGCGAAAAAATAATTAGCTGTCACATACATTTAGTCGAGTAGGTATTGGAATTTTGTATGGGGCCGTTGATTATTTTTTCACGATTACGATGGTGGTCCCATGGAGAAAGTTGTTCAGTTTGATGGTCTGTACCACACCCTTTCATATTGCTATACCCTTTCTGTTACACGTTGTATAAGGAAATACTATCATCATATTTTCTTTTTATTAACTCTTAGACTAGACGTGAGATGACGGGGTGTGGACGAACGGGAACAACCCGAACAAACCTGCATACAAGCTACAATTTGTATGACCTAGTTTGAACTTGTTCATTTTTTATTTAAGTGACTCGCAAATTGAACTGGCAAACGTTAGTTGCACGTTTCGAGTTACATACGAACGAGTGACGTGTCCTACTCAATTGTTGAACATCTCCACTTGTATGCAAGTAAATCCGGCATGCATTTTCCAAGCTCTTGAAAGCAAATGTTTCCAATGCAAACAACTTGTACGCAAATGTGACGTCATTGATTTATTTGTTTGAGAACAATGTACAATATTAAGTACAGAAAAACCCAATCTATTGCACAGTTAAAAGTAACATATTTTGAATAAAGAATGATAAAAACATTATAAACAAAACACTTAATAATAATAAAAAAATCTTTTTTGCAAAAAATAAAACATGGCTTCAGAAGTCTGTGACAAAAAAAAAGTAAATCAAACAAACAAAAGTCACCGACTTCAGAAGTTAAAGTTATTTTTCATTTTTCTGTGTTTTTGAAGTCGGTTTAATTTTTTGCAAAAATGATTTTTTATGATTCCATTTTTAGTTGTAATATCGTATACAAATATTTGCTATACATTTATTTTACATTGTCAATTTCATGGTAATAGGCTTATCACTAATAAAATGGAAGTTATTATACCTAACTGTCGCAATCTGGGTGTACTGTACGCATCTGCGTACCCCTCGGAGCATACAGCCGTTATGTTATGTTATGATATTGTGAAAACAATAAACATCCAAGCGAGATCCGAAGATCAGCTTCACCAAATTTAAACGGGACCACCGCGGAATAAAAAATCGTCGAAATAGGTTCACAATTGTCGAAGATATCGATAATATAATATTTGGAAAGTCCCCTCGATTTCTCCAGGAACCCATCATTAGATCCTGACCTGATGACCATGGGACCACATGGAAAGTATACTGTTTCAAACAATGCCCATAAAATTTGAGGGTTGCCCTTAATTTTACTGGGATTCCATCATTTGATCAAGAAGACACACACAAGAAAATAGGTGGATCATTTAGATACCAATGTATACGCTTTTATAATAAACTACCAGGCCACATTCATGAACTAAGCCTTAATAAATTCAAAATTTTTATAAATCGTAAACTTTGCCAGAAAGCCTTCTATTCTGTTAAGGATAATATCGAGGACAAAAAAGCTTGGGATTGAACTGCTCCAATTGAAATCGATATTAAATTGAATTTGTACCCATTTTATTTTATTTTTATTACTGTTTGACATTTTTTTATTTTTTTTTATTAATTAGATTTTAAGAATTAGTTCGATTTAGTTGACATTATTTACTTTTTCAAGTACCGGTGGTATTATTATCATTTTTTCTTTTTCTTGAATTTATTTACTTTTTCAAGTGTCGTATTATATTTTTTTTTGTTTATTACTGTGAATGAGGACTACGTGGGTCATACTATTATTATTATTTTATAGTTAAGTTAGTTTCACGATTGTCTGGCAGTTTGAGTACTTTATGCGGCCTACCCAAATGTCCTTTCTTTGGTATTGTTCGTCGTGTCGCTGAGCTCCTTGGATTACGAGTCGAGCTACACGATCACTGACAAATGCTTGCACTGTCTGGACAGGTCCACTCAAATCTGTGTGGTTATTTCTTCAAAATACCATCTCGGACATTAATCTACATGGTCCTCATATGACTTGAGCAATGTCTGGACTTTAAAAGAGACTGTGACCTCTTAGTTTGTTTCGGATGTTTCTTCTCAGAATAGTCAGGTACGAAACACCAGCCCCATCTAGTTTTAAAACAACATGTTGTGACATGTAAAAGAGTTTTGTAAACCAATTTACAGAAATAAATATGATTTATGATTTATTTATGATCCTGACTTATACCTTCCATCATCAGCTCAGCAACATGAGATGATGATTACCAGGCACAAATATCTGAATACTGTTAGAGAGTATATGAAAAACATTGTATGTGCCTATAAAATTTGAGGGTTGCCCTCGATTTCCCTGGGATTAAATCATCAGATTCTGATTTGGTGACAATGGGACTACCTCAGGAGTACAGGCTTTCGAATAAAAAAAGAATTATGAAAATGGGTCTTCAATTGGCGGAGAAATCGGTGAACATAGATACATGAAAAAAAAACATATAGTCGAACATAGAAACTCCTCCTTTTTTTTTAAGTCGGTTAAAAATTGTCAAAGGAGTTTTGGTGAAACATTAGTGAACCGTTAACAATACATGTCATGGTAATAGGCTTATCGCCAATGAAATGGAACTTAACATACCTAACTGTTGAATACCTGAATTGGTACAAACGGCACAATCAGATGGCCTGCGAGATCACCACCCCTTTTGATTTTTTTTTTATGGGGATATATTAAATATCAAATTTACCAAAAATTCTATGCAACCTGTACACGAGTTAAGAACTGAGGTTCACAATTTAATTTTCAATATTCATCACACCTCCCTATTAAAAGTTACTGGAAATTAATTCCTTAAAAGAATAAATTTGTGTAGCTGTTACGGCTAATACCGAAGTAGGGTTACACCTAGTTCTAGCCGTCTATACCTAGGTGCCGCCGGTAACCGCTTGTTATACTTAGGTATATCCTTTTTATTCCTTTTGTGAGGAGCTCGTGGCCAAATAATAACAGCCTCTCGGGTCGATCTTTAGGTTAAGCCGTGTTTGCCTAGGTTGGGTGGATGGGTGACCACCCATTACATACCGAGTTTCCTCCGTGCTTCTGAAAGCCAGTTAAGCCGTTGGTCCCGGGTGTCATTTGTAGATCTTTGACAGTCGTTAGGTAGTCAGTGGCCCATAAAGTCTGACCACGAGTCTTACCAAGGGATATCGTATTACCCAGTACTAATTGGCGACTTTATTTTTGATACTTGGAATTATCCCAGAACTTATTGTGAGCAGATAAACTCATAGAAGGAGTCAAACATTCCCCAGATACAATTAAAATGTCGCTTTTTGAGCGCATTACAAAACAAACATGATAAATTAAACTAGGCTAGAACTAGGTGTAACCTTACTTCGGCTTTTAGTCGTAACATATCCAACAAAATGGATCTCATTTTGAGCAACTAATTAGTTAGTTTACCCCTTTTTTTGTTCTTTTAAAATAAGTTAAGATTTCATGGTTTTCTTTCATTTAATGTATCATGTTTGTTTGTGTTTAATTTATCATGTTTGTTTTGTAAGGCGCTCAAACATCGACATTTTAATTGTATCTGGGGAATGTTTGACTCCTTCTACGAGTCTATCTGCTCACAGTAAGTTCTGGAATAATTCCAAGAATCAAAAATAAAGTCGTTTATTTTTTTACCCTTTTTAGTTGTAGTATCTCACACCATCCATATAAAGTCAAGTATCAAATTTACATTGTAACCAAAAAATAATTATCAGCACATCATCTACAGAAGAAAAAATACATATTATTCGAGGATAACTCAAAGTACCGAAACAAAGTTTATAAAATGTTTATGGGTAAAAAAAATATATATGTGTTGGTGGTATATGTAATATTATGTATGTGTATATTTTATAAGATTATTTTGTGTATTTTTATCTATGGGCCTCAGTTGCCTGACAATAAAATGATTGATTGATTGATATGGGAGATATTGTGCGAGCTTCCTCTACCAAATGAAAAAATAATCACTTAAATCGGACCTGTAATGACAGAGAAATCGATGAACATACAGTCACGAGCACCAATATGTAAACACTTCAACTTTTAGAAGTGTTTTTCTGCCACTGTTCTGATTAAAATTTCATGTTGTTACGTACCTACATAGTATTCTGGAACTCATATTTTTATGAAAAAGATCTTGTCTCACAAGTTACAAACGTTATTTCTCGCGAAAATTGCTTTTAAATTTAGGAAAGTGTTTACGTATTGGTGCTCGTGACTTATTGTACATGAAAAAAAACAGCACTCAGACTTAAAAGGGACTCGTAGGTACCTAATATTTTTACGTAACAGCACCTGACAGGTACAAGAAAATTGACTGTCGGCCCTAGCTAGCAGATCTATACGTTTACAGTACATACTAACACAACTCGATCCATTTTGTTAGTCAGAAAATAAGTAAGGTCTGGCGGCCCCGGTACCTTTTAATGCCTTATTTGGAGCTACGCCGAGCATGATATTGCTAGATGTACAGTCGTGGTCTTTTCCGCCTGATTAGATTTTTTTTTTTTGCATAAATCATGCGGAGGCGCCGAGCCTCGCCCCCTTAAGGTTTAGGCCTATTAGGGAAGCGTTTACGCAATTAGTTGCAATCTGCACTGCCCAGCTTAGTGACGTATTCTGTGTACTCCTTTTGCGAATTTTACGGACGAACCTTGGCGCGCTTATCGAACCTTTTGTATTTTACTTTTTAATTAATACCTAACCGATAATAGGATTTAACAAATCAAAGTTCTAGTTAGAATAAATATTATAATTAGAATATGTAGTTTAAGTAAAATATCTGGGACAAATTTTCTCAGAGATGGGATCTAGCTTGATCAACTTTTCACCCCCTAAAGCCCCATTGTTACAAATTTTATCGAAATCGTTATAGCTGATTTAGAGAACGCCATTACGGATACCTATGAGCTATTAATAGTATAGGATTTTATAAGATTTCTACAATAAATTAAATTTCATTACAGAAATCTTTGAATTTTTAATTTACAATTAAGTACCGACACACAAAAACATCATTAGTAACGTAAGCCAATTTCAAGTAAGATTTTTTTTCTAATAATAGGAGTTTGAAAATAACAATAGATCTCGTTCGGCGTGCGCCGTCAGTGCGCTAGGCCGGTCGGTATTATGTTTCATTGATTTTTCAAAACGAAGTCAACGGGGCGGGGCTAGACAGCGCTTCAATGAGTTTTGAGTGCAAGTTAAAATGAATTTATTAGTGATCAGGCGGGAGCGTCCGCCATAGTACCTTGCCAGGATGCCTCATATCAACAAGTTACTTCCACTGCCAGCAAACACAAATATATCCGCTCTAGAGTAGGCACAAAGAGCTTCAAGTAAGTGTATTGAAATGAGTTTAGTAAAGCACAGATCTGACAGAACGCACTGATTTAACGTACAAAGGAGCAAAGGGCTGCAGGCTTTAAATTTCCCTCGAATTAACACCATTATACCTAATTAAGAACTTAAAGTTTGATCATCTCGGTCTTTTTCATTGTGAGAAACTCATGGGAGTTCTGCATCTGGAAAAAGCAGGTGAAGTCAGTTCTTGGGGTTTATATGTACTAGGTACCTTTACCTTTTAAAATATAGGCACACCACTAAGTTAGGTTAGTAGTAGAATACTAGGATTATACTTGACAACTAGTTGTTTTTTTTGTAATTTTTTTAATCATTTAATTCTAGACCATATACGACCATCACGATCCGATATGGGTAGTTCTAGAAAAAGAAATGCAAGAAAATATCGTCAACAAACCATACAACGACAAAGTAGGAAAATGGCTTAAATTTCTTAAGGATCTGAAATATCATTATTATTGTGAAGGTACGCTGAATCTTGTACTTGTGGGACTTCGGTACTTATGATGATATCCAAGATAGAACACACAGGAAATCGCGAAGGAGGCTCATGTGCCCGTCAATTTCTGTAAAATCAAAAAGCACCACTATTTGACGGGACCGGGCCATAGCTACGGGGAGGAATCATGGGGCATCATCCTGCCTTAAAATACCAATCCCTACCTTAAAAATATATTAATACCATCTTCATAAGTGCTTGGTCATAGTATAATATGATGGGAATGCTACTGCTATGTAGAGTAGCCGACATCCAAGCAATTTCACTTGAATTAACTACGGTTTGTCACAATGAACAAAAACCGGCCAAGTGCGAGTCGGATTCGCACACACACAGGGTTCCGTAGCACCAAACAAAATAATTACAATATTTTGGACGCTCATTTGTCAAACGCTGTATATTGGCACCATTCAAGGACAATTTAAAAGCTTGTGACGGGTTCCGTTCCACCAAAATAGTTATAATAACCCTTTTATTTTCATGATAGAGATAATAACTTGGGTTTACGGAATTATAAAAAGAGCGCATAATATATTTTAAAAGGTTATGAACAAAGGAAAGGGATTTGAATTTCTCTAAATATTTTTTTTCTTGTAGCTAAAAAACAGGAAAAAAGGCTACAAAATGAAGTTGGCCCTCGATGGTACACCGAATTCTCGATCCAGCAGAGGGAAGTTCTATCACGGGTGAAAACAGATATCCACCAGGACTTATTAGAAGACATACCTCGTCGCATGCGCCAGAATTTATCTGATCTCGGAATAACGCTTAAGATTCCGAAAAGCGTATTGATGAATGCGATGGAGCAATGCATTCAAGATCCCGGAATTTTCTTTTGGAAACTGTACAAAGCGATTTATAAGAAATCGCCGAGTGAATTACTGCCAAGTTTGTTAATACAATGCCACGTTGTAGATGGAGGCTTATATTTCTAAAGTTAGACTCACTGCAGGCTTTAGTTGAAGCGGTCATTCGCTGTCCATGTTAAGTAATCTACAGTACATCACCGGCATAGTGCCGTGCATATTTTCAGCTAGGTATAGTCTGTCTATTACTGCTGAGCATTGGGTCTTGAGTGCGATCCCCGATCCCATCGATTCCGGTCGGTTTTTCATTTAGGAACTTTTCAAAAGCAGCCCGGGCTCTTGATTTGTACCCGACTGTTGGCAATAGGCCCTGCCCCTAATACAAGTAAAAATTAACATAGCACAACATACGTAAAATTACCCCTGTTATCCCTGAAGGATTAGGGAAAATTTCGCCAGTTATGTTTGAGTCCCATGTAATATGGGGCGAGCCTATTGCCACCAACCAACTAATAACTTGAGTTTTAGGTGCACCAAACACCTGTGTCCATTTCTTCGATGAAGATAGGCGTTATGCTTTGTTTTATGTACTGAAGACTAGGTGTTAGTTAGGTGTGTTATTAATTTTAGAGTACGACATGAACGCCAGGATCTTAATGTCAAGCTTAGTGTTCATTGATATGGAGGAGTGTGTAGGAACACTAGAACGTGTGACTCATCAGAAAAAACCTGTGCCAGTAGAAGCTGCACCAAGTGAGTAAAAGTAATTTCGAGTATGTATCTACCAGGTAAAGACGCCAGTACATAAATCTACTACAATGTGCCAAATTTCTTTAATAGATTTTCAACTATATCGCTAAAGCATAAGGTGCAAGGTTGATTGGGAAAATTTGACAGTTTCGTGTAGCTTGATGTGCTGGCGTCTGTACCTAGCAAGTTAGAATGTATTCAATGAATTCGTTAAGGTGGAAGCGCCAGGGTAGCCCGCGAAATTCAAATTTTCTTACGTGTTTTGCAATTTGCATGTCAGTGTCAGGTTGTTCAGGTGAATGACTTTTTCATAAAAAAAAAAACAGAATAGGGTTATATGAACTCAGAGGGGTGTATTAATGATTATAATTCTGTAACTAAACACGGTTACTTACGCGACTCATTTTTCATCAACATACAACCTGACACTGACCTGCAAATTGGAAAAGACGTAAGAAAATTTGAATTTCGCGGGCTAGCCTAACGCTTCCACCTTAACACTATTTCCGGAAATATAATACAATAAATTATTCTGGAAATAGATATAAAGTATTTTTTACATAAAGTAAAATAGCAGTGTCGTAGCTAGTCATAATTAGTGATGTTCAGATCCGCTATAACTATGGACGCGTTACATACTATATTTATATAACACGCAATTTTATACGCTATAATTACGCGTTGTTACAAAACTTGGCAGCAATCTAAATGCGGAGACCAAATCATTTTATCCAACAACACGCTAAACGGACGCAATAATGCGCGGTAAATATTATCTCGCAACGCGTTGTTCACGAAAGAATCAATATAACCCAAGCAGCAAAGCCTTGTCGTATAGCAGCCCATTGCACGTTTTTCAAGAACTAATTGGTGTTAGTGAGCGGTTCTATATTAGACCAAACAACGTTTACGTAACCCGGATTTGGCGCAGATATAACGTTATTCGGTGATATAGTAGTTCTATAACAGCTTCGGCGTGCCAATTTTGACCTGTAAAATTGATGTTACACTGAGATCATCACCAAACAGTGATGTAGTATAGTCACGGTAACGCTGTTAATGTACTTTTATGTTATGTAATAGTGATTGTGGTGCTTTTCAATTTCAATTTTCAATTTCAATTTCAATTTATTGACACACACAAGTTAGGAAACATACAAACAAGTGACAACAGTGATAGTTAAAAGAGTGCATAAGTGGAAGTAGCCCTTTTTTTTTTTTTTTTTTTTTTTTTTTAAGATGGGAAATCATCAAATGACACCGCTCTGGGCGGAGCGGAAGGGAGTGTCAGACTTGTACTGACTAAAACCCATCCATGTTCCTTCTTTGCCCTTTGTGTTCCAGGGCCGCGGTATCTCTTTCGAACAGTCCCGCAGCCCGGGCAGGCATCGGCCCGTGCGGACCCCTACGTGGTTGCTGACATCTCTTTGAGGCGCGCGTGGAACACGAACGCGCCGTCGACACGGCCTGTCGTCATAAGACGGCCGGACGGCGAGCTAGCCCATAACTCGCCGTCCACAGGCCCGCGCCTACGGTGGCCGGGGGCCACCACGTGACCCCCGACGCCCAGGGCGTCTCCCGCGGCGGCTGGGACGTGAGGCTCTTTCTCTCTCACGTTCCGCCACCTCCTTCACTAGCATGACTGCTTCGCAGAAGGAGGTGACGGCTTCCCATTCCCTCTCGCTCCGGACCATGGCTTGAACCAGGGCCGGGCGCGAGAGGTCGCCGCCGCCAATCGCCTCTACGAGGACACGGCGCTGCTCCGCCCAAGCAGGGCAGGCCTCCACAGTGTGCTGCACCGTGTCCTCCGGACGATCCTCACAATGGAAAGTGGAAGTAGCCCTGGGCCCCAAACTAGGCATAGCCTGTATCTTGGTGGCCCAGTATAGACAGAAATGACAGATTGAGTTATTGACTGTTCTGCGTGACAGCACAGCAAAACACAAGTAACAATTAATTATAGAAAATAGTAATTAAAACATTCAGAAATCAAAAATAATAATAACAATCAATAAAATGAATATAAAAAAAACAAAATTAAATCAAAGTAAAGCTCAACATGCGTAATTAATAAAATCAGTAAACATAACATTAGGGCATTATTGATTAGAAGTGTGCAGTGTGTGTGCGAGAGTGAGGGTGTGTGTGTGTTAGAAAGTTTAAGACGGGCAGGGAAAGGTCTTGACTATTTGAGTGTCGTCTTGACTATGAGTTTTTTTACATTACTATACCATAATAATTCCTTCAATCGTTCATTCTCATTCAGTCTGTGTGTTGTTGTAGTGATTGTGTTTGACATTCCTTATTTCATCAAATCGTGGTAAGTAAATTTACAATATTAAGATTTTTATTCTGGTGACCATGCAGTAGTAAAATTCGCTAGTAGTAGCGACCCAGGCAGTGAAATGAGTTGCGATCACAATTTTATTGACAAAGTAGGGATAGTTTAGTACGAATTTTTTAAAGCCCCTCTCAAATTAGTGAGTTTTATTTAAATTAAATTAAATTAATCAAAGACATTAAATTAAATTAAATTAATCAAAGACATTAAATTAATCAAAGACTAGTTCCATAATTTTTCACTATAGAACAAAAAGTGTAATGTTGGCGACTACAGGCCTTCTATAGTACTATTGTGAAAGTAGTGACCACCATTGTGGTCAAATTAGGGTCCCTTTGAAATCATAATATAAACAATTCTCGTAGATAAAACAACCCATCTTCTTTATCTTTTCCAGTGTCTTCACAATAAATGAATTGTGGCGGCTGTGTCGCGGTCACGTTGCTCGGAACTGTAACTTTAAAATTGAGTGACGCTTAGAATCAAGTACCGACTGAATTCATAGTATAAATTTGTGATGTCTAATGTCCCGCCTTCCACCCTGTATTGTTGATTATTTTTAATAATTATTTTATCTACCTGATTATGAACATAAATTTTGTTGAATAGAATTATAAACAGTACATTAAATTTTTTTTTTTTAAATTATTTATAGTTGTATCTTTTATTTTAAACATCACCTATGCATCTCAGATAATAATCATTTGTACTTGTTAGAGCGTCATGTGAAATATCAATAGCCCAATTTTTCAGCCCATTGCATAATTGCTCGTTTTTACGTTCGCTACTTGAGCGTTCAGAAGTACATTCACCTGTACAACTGAACTCCATATCGGCACTTAAATCATTTACTATCTCTTTGCTCTCTTCCAGATTTTTTTAAATAGATTATTACTTTGTACAGAACCACTTTCCTCTCTTGCATTCTCGACTTGACTTTGATTGCTAGCTGTGGTTTCATTACAGTGTATTACAGGTATCTAAAAACCTGTTACATAATAATTCTGCGCTAAATAAGTGTCTTCGTGACCGGTATAACAATGGTAATATGCAGCGATTTAAAAACTCTTATAGCTTAAATTGCAGACATAAGGAGTAACACCAAACTCAGTTATATCACCAAATCGCTCTATTTTTGAGCAGGCATGACTATTACGACACTATGTACTATAGCCACACTATAGCAGATACATAAAGACACACTACATCACAAAAACGCCGTATTATTGAATTTTAATAACCATTAATGAAACAGGCCTTTGTTGCCCTAGTTATAAGGCAACAATGAGCAAGTTTATGGAACAAAGTAGTTCTGTAGATGTAATTATTCATTCAAGGACATAGATAAGATAAATAAACAAATAAATAAGTTAATACCAAAAGATATAAGACAGTATAGCACTAATGTAATTATTAATACAATAAAATCATATAGAGGTCCAAAAGTGTTTCGAAGGAAAACTCACTCAGGTACGAAACAAATCATAAAGCTGAAGGATAACAACGAGAACCTGGTGACGGACCGGGCTCAGATTGTGACTATTGTTGAGGAGTTCTACGAGAAACTGTATGCAACAAAATCTGCAGAACCATATCCCGATGACGATGCTAGAGCACCCCCTATTGAACATCAAAGTTCGGAAGTCTTGCCACCTATTTTACCATGCGAAGTCATAAAAGCACTATCCAGCATTAAGACAGACAAGTCTCCCGGCGATGATGGAATTACAGTTACACTGCTGCAAGCCGGTGGTGAACCAGTGCAAAAGATCCTGGTGGAACTCTTTAATAAGGTCTTGTATGATGTCCGTACTCCAGAACCATGGAAGAATGCCATTGTCACCATTATTCACAAAAAAGGCAATACTTCGAAACTAGGTAACTATCGCCCCATTAGTCTCCTCTCTCAAATTTACAAGCTCTTCTCTAAAATCCTGACAAATCGTCTTACCCGAGAACTTGACGAATCCCAGCCTATCGAGCAAGCCGGCTTCCGCAGCGGATATTCGACCATTGACCATATCCACACGGTAAAGCAGTTGATGGAGAAGTGCCAAGAGTATAACCGACCTATATGCATGGCTTTCGTTGATTACGAAAAGGCTTTCGACAGTGTCGAGCATTGGGCCGTGTTCCACGCTCCCCATCGCTGCCATATCGACTCGCGTTACGTGGATGTGCTGCGGGAATTATACACCTCGGCCACTCTGCAGGTTCGCATGCATACCCTGTCTAAACCCGTACAGATCAAGCGGGGAGTGCGACAGGGCGACACCATTTCACCAAAACTTTTCACAGCAGTCCTCGAAGACATCGTGAAATGTTTAAATTGGGACTGTTGCGGTATTGACATAAATGGTGCTTACCTGTCGCATTTAAGATTTGCGGACGACCTCGTCCTCTTTGCTGTGAACTTCGAGGATCTTCGGAATATGCTTTAAGACCTATACGATGCTTCTCTTAAAGTAGGACTTAGGATGAATATGGCTAAGACGAAGATTATGACAAACATCGACAGCTATTCGAATCCTCCAGTCAACGTTGGAAATTAAGAGCTAGAGATGGTTGACCAGTGTGTCTATCTTAGCCATATGCTTTCATTTGGCAAAGAACATCAACAAAAGGAGATATCCCGAAGAATACAGCTCGGGTGGGCCGCGTTTACCAAATTGGACGACATTTTGAAATCAGCCAAAATTCCGTTATGTGTACAGACTGAGAGTTGCACAGAGAGCCATGGAGCGTTCCAGGCTCGGCATAAAGCTGATAGATCGAGTTCCTAACGTCGAAATCCGAAAACGCACAAAGGTTTACGATATTGGAAATCGCGTTACGGAACTCAAATGGAGTTGGGCAGGACACCTAGCAAGGCGCAGTGATAACAGGTGGACTAAGGCTGTCACCGAATGGCGTCCAAGAACTGGCAAAAGAAACGTGGGTTGTCCGGCGGCGAGATGGGCAGACGACATAGTTGCCATCGGGGGAAAAACCTGGATGAGGCTGGCATAGGACCGTGGGGATTGGCACGAGAAAAGAGAGGCCTATACCCAGCAGTGGGTGAATTCGGGCTGTGGATGATGATGATGAATTATTCAGTCTATACAGTACTTGTCTATTATAGTTGTATAAAATGGTAATGTAAACGTTTACATCACTAGCTTATAGAACATTTTTTCTGTAGAAGCTTATAGAGCAAAAAAGTACTGTCAAACGCCTTAATACAACATGCTCTCACCATAAACACCGTTATATCACGTTTATAAATCTTTTTGGCGAAGTAACATTAGCTTTTTTTTTTTATATAGTACAGTTTTGCTGCTTGGGAATAATTTCCCGTACAATGAGAAATCCGCACAAACTGGTTTTATACAGCTGGATTGGTCGTCGTGCGTCCACTAGCTCACTGGTGGCGTGGAAAGGTGTGCATATTATGGAGAATACAACTTTGTGAATCGTTATAACTCAGAAACGGTGACTCTTAGGAGACAAAGTGTAGAGACAATTTTAATAGATAATTGAATGATCTACAATTTTAGTTTGTTTTATTTTTATGATAAAACTTACCGTTTGGCTCAAAAACGCAAAAAACCCATATTTGCGAACATTGAATTTTTTTTTTGCAAATGTCGAATTGATGGGTACATTTCACATGTCATTTAGAATTGTGTTCTGAACATATGTACAAATTTCCAGGGGTTGGGTTTAGTATCGAGTCTCGCCCCTATGTGATTTTAACTGCGTCGAAGTATTTAAAATTATTTTATAAAAATATTGGTAAATCACTGACTAAACTTAAAACGGAAGGTTAACAAAATTTTAACGTTTTTGAAGTTTCTGTCAAAATCATCGCAAAATACGTAAAATGAATCGCTAGGCCATTTTGTTGACAGTGACAAATATACTTTACGTCATTCCGTTGCTTCCGAGTTTACGTGAAGTGCGCTCCCTAACGTTTCACCTGCCTCCTGTTTTTCGACGACTTTGCTACCCCTCTGGACATCGATTGCTTGCTATGTTTCGACTTTTATAAATTAAAGTTCATATTTAGGTGTTTTATAGATTGCAAGAGTGAGCGAAGCGAGCTCGGGACTTGGGGCAGCCCGATTTTTTTTTAACCAATCAGACGGCGCTCCATTAACTACGCTTTTTTATTAATGCTTGCATCCCCCCTCCTCTGTCTATTAAGGCTATTTTTCTTAGAAAACATTCAACAAAAGTTGTAACCTTGAAAAATTAATTTAAAAAAACTTCGCTTCTCCGGGAGAGGGGAAAGTGGGAAGCGGTTCGGCAATTGCTCCCCCCTCCCCTAGCCTTCCTATTATGGCGACTCGATACTAAACCTTACCCAATTTCAGCTCTACGCGATTTTTATAACCTTACCCCTATTCTTTGGGCTAACTTGCCCGGCTTAAAGACTCTTTTCGTATAGCTGCAACGGTTAAGGTAGTTCCCTCTTACTGCCCCGTTGAAGGTTTCTATCCTGTATACAAACACCACAGTATCTACTCAGTTGTTTGCTAACGAAATGGTTTTACTGAGAAGGCACAATTATTGTTTATAGAAAAAAATAAATACTTTCAACCGAACGTGAAATTCGGGGAATACCTACAAAAGATGTACGTCCCCTTTTACAGCACCCATAAACCTAAGAAGGAGAAAAAACCTTTGCCTCTCGGCAATAAGTTGAAACTAAGGACTGAAGAGGTGAGTTTTTACGCATTACGAACATAAGTATTTTGGAGCCCATATCTATCAAGTTATCCATCTCCATCTCCATTATTTATTTGTGCTGGTGACTATCTATTCTGTAGGTAATATTTTTTTTAATATTGATTGGTAACAGATGTAGGTTGGTACTTTAATCATGTTCAAAATATAAAAGATACAAAAGATGTAATTAAAATAATAGAAAACCCCAAAATGGGCCACTTTAATATTATGCTCAATTGGCAACATTTACTGGCAGAAAACATAATGAAGATGACCAAAACCTCAAAATTTAGCTAGTCTCTTTAAAGTTTTTGCTATTCATTCTCATGATACTTTAGTTAGGCTAGTCTGACTAGTATTTTAACTGTAAATCAAGAAATCTTCCTTTTTTTCTATAAAATATCCCAATCCTCGTCAAAAATACTGATTGCACAGCAAAATAGACTTCACCTCAAAATATTACTATTTTAGCAACAATTTGAGTTCATGATCGTGACGCATTGCTATTAATCGAAAAGCGGAGCTTTTGTATGAACGCATATCTAATATTAACTAGGGCACAATAAACTTTGTAATTTTTTTTTTTTTCAAGCAAATCTATTTTTTTTCTTTCTTTTCTATTTTGTCATAATAATGTAATGAATTATTGAAATTGAACACAATATGATAAAAAAAACAACCGTAGCATTACTTTTTTGGGTAGAATAGACTCTTTTTAGTAATTAAATTCACCTAAAGTTCATAGTAAACATCAATATTTTTTGATAGGTCGAGTCAGCGTAGCCCCGCTGCGCAGGGCTCCTATTTCTGTCTGCAGGCTTTAAAGTAACCTAAGTAACCGAATCGTGGTGCCATAAGTCCCGAACTCGCTTCGCTCGCTCTTTCATCCTTTATTGTCCTAGCCACAATGCCTTTTTTACGATGAAAACATGTTGTAAAAATAGTTATTGTGTGAGTATTACATTTGTACGCCCTGGAGAAAGATGTGTTTAGGGTCGTCAGAAGGTTAAAGATAAACTCCGTGTTCGATGGATGTGAATATGAATGAATAATTTATTTTCCAAAAGGTTTCCTTAAATACTATTTTACAAATTAACACTAGCCAATAAAAACATGTACATTAAATTAGAATAAAAATTACAAACTAAAAATCCAATAACATTAGCAGGATTTCCACCAATCGCGTTACAGCACTGTTGCAGTGTTATTTCCACGAGGGGCGCTTGTGGGTTCACGGAGGCGCGACGTCTCAGCGCGCGCGGCGTCTCAGCGCGCGCGCAGATGGCATAAATATAGGTGCTCCGTAGTTTGCGCGCGCTAGTGTCAGGAGGCCACCGTCGAGTGATGTTGTGTTACGAATCGAGTTTACGGAAGATGGAAGACACGCGAAGCGAAGAGTAGAAAAGTGGCCTCACAGCTCCTGACACTCCTATTTCTTTACAGAATGTCAAAAAAGTTCTTTTCAGAACTGTTTCTTATCAGGGCGTCAAAACGTGGTCTAGTTCTTGTCAGAACTGTGTGCTTCATATTTCTTGTCAGAGCGTCAAAACATAATGTGCTGTGGTCAGCGGTGGCTACAGTACTCCCCCTCAAGCGAAGCGTACCGGCAGCTTGACGACACGGCCTGAGCGCGTTGATCTGTTGATGGCGGACTGTGACGTCACGTTGGCCGTAGGTACTTTTGCTTGTTGCTTGGTAACGGTTGGTGTGGTACTGGTTTTCTTGGTAATGGTTGGTGAGGTAACAGCTTGTGTTTTCTGGGTGATGGTAATCTTGCTTGGCGGTAAGGTAATGGTATGCTCTGAGATGACATATGCAGGCTTAAGTCGATCGATTGAAATGTTGGCTTGCCGATTCGGTAACTGTATTGAGTACACTTTATCTGTTCGGCTTATAACTCGATATGGGCCTTCATATGGAGCTTGGAGAGGTTTCTTGACTGCGTCGGTTCTAATAAACACGTGACTGCACTTGAGTAAATCTTGATGCACGAATACGCGTTTGTTATTGCTGTGAAGCTCGGTGACGGCTTGCGGTTTGTTTGCTTGAATGACATCACGAAGTTTTTCGACGTAAGTATAGTCCATTGTAGGTATGTAGGTATTTGATGTGAAGAAATCGCCAGGTAGGCGTAAGTTGTAACCGTAGGTAAGTTCGGCTGCGCTCACACCGGTGTCGGTGCGTAGTGCGGCTCGTAGTCCAAGTAACACCGTAGGTAACTCGTCGATCCATGTACTCGTGTCGGATAGTTTCGCCCGCAGTGCAGTTTTGAGCGAACGATGCCACCGTTCGACCATCCCGTTGCTTTGAGGATGATACGGTGTTGTGCGATTTTTCTTAATTCCCATTTGTTTCATTACATTTTGAAACAGCTGACTCTCGAACTGGCGACCTTGATCGCTTGTAAGTGTAGTCGGGCATCCAAATCTTGATATCCAATGTTGGTAGATGATATTGGCTATTCGATCAGCTGATATTTCGTCAGTAGGGATTGCTTCAGGCCATTTCATGAGTCGGTCGATCATTGTTACTAAGTATCGATGACCTTGAGCTGTTGTAGGTAGTGGTCCCACAATGTCGACGTGTAGGTGTTGAAAGCGATCGCTTGGCGGGAAAGATGAGATGTTGGAGAATGTGTGACGTTGTATCTTGCTTTTCTGACAATGTATACAAGTTCGTGTCCAATGGCTGATGTCGGTGTTCATTGATGGCCAGAAATATTTTTGAGTTATAAGTTTACGAGTCGTGCGCGTACCAGGACGACTGATGTTGTGCACGCTGTTGAAAACTTCTTGTCTGTGTTCCTCTGGTATATAAGGGCGTACATAAGACGTAGACGTTTCGCAGTATAACTCGACGTCAGAGTTAGGTATTACTACTTTCTTGAGAGTGATGTTTGTTTCTTGCAGTAATCGTTCAATGTTGCTGTCCTTTTCTTGCGCGCTGACTATTTCCTTGAAATTTATTGTAGATGGGCATGAAATAGTTTCGATGCGGCTGAGTGTGTCGGCGACAATATTCTGTTTACCGCTCACGTGACGTATGTCGGTGGTGAATTCGCTGATAAACAAAAGTTGTCTCGTTCGTCTCGGTGTTTCAGTACCTACTCGATTGAGTTTTTGACATGACGTATGTAAGCGGCTTGTGGTCGGTGAATATGATAAGGTGACGTCCTTCAAATGTCTTGCGGAAGTGTTTGACTGCCATGTAGATTGCGAGTAGCTCTCGATCGTAGGTAGAATACTTCTTTTGCGCGTCGTTGAATTTCTTGGAGTAATATCCGAGCGGTTGCCATGTTTTGTTTAGGTATTGCTGTAGGACGGCGCCAGCTGAGTTGTCGGATGCGTCGCAGAATAAGGCGAGTGTGGCATGATGTGACGGGTGGGCGAGTAAAGCTGCGTTTATGATGCTAGCTTTACATTGCTGGAACGCTTGTGTTGCTTCGTCGGACCACGTGATTAGAGTTTTGTCTCGCTTCTTTACGTTATGTAGGTATGAATTCAGTGGAGCTTGTAGTGCTGCGGCGTTAGGTACCTATATGATCGCGATAAAAGTTGATCATTCCGAGAAATCTTCTTAATTCTTCGATTGTCTTCGGTTGTGGGTAATCGATGATTGCTTGAATTTTGTATTGCGGAGGTTTGATGCCTTCCTTTTGATACGGTGTAGCCTAAAAACTGGGCTTCTGACTTGCCTAGGTTGCATTTGGCGGGGTTGATAGTGATGCCATTATCTTCCAATCTCTTTAGTACGATTTGGAGATGTTCTCTGTGTTGTTCTTCGCTTTCTGATGCCAATAACAAATCGTCTATGAATGGGAAGACGAAATCTAATCCTCGTAGTACTTCATGTATGTAGCGCTGAAATGTTTGTCCCGCGTTCTTCAAACCGGGGCACATACGTGGGAATTCAAATAATCCCATCGGGGTGATGATGGCTGTCTTCTCGATGTCTTCTTCTCTCACGCTCAGTTGTTGGTAGGCACGGTTGAGATCTATTGTTGAGAAGATAGTTTTTCCAGATAGGTGATGTGTGAAGTCTTTGATGCGTGGAACGGGGTAGCGATCTGGTATGGCGATGGAGTTGAGTCGGCGATAGTCACCACAAACTCTTATATCGCCATTCTTCTTGGGAACGATGTGTAGAGGTGACGACCATGGGCTTTTGCTAGGTCGACATAGTCCTTGTTCAACCATGTTTTCAAATTCTTTCTTTACTGTTTCGAAGCGATGTGGTGGTATCGGTCGGGCTCGACTATGTATCGGTGGTCCTCGTGTTTCGATGAAATGTTGCACGTGGATATCAGAGTTTAATTTCATCGATGTTAGTCTTGTTATGCCGGGATACTGAGCCAAAATGTCGTGGTATGATTGCGACATGTCGATGCTGCGTACCGTAGGCACGTCTGATGCTCGTACCGGGGTATTGACTTTTAAGCTCGTAACACCGTCGATTAATCTTCGGTTCTTCAGGTCGACGATGAGTTGATGGTGCTTGAGGAAGTCGGCTCCGAGTATAGGTTTTGAGACGTCAGCTACGATGAATTTCCACAAGTACGGGCGGCGTAGATTGAGATCAAGCGATAATGTTTTCTCGCCATACGTAGCTATAGTTGTGTTGTTCGCTGCGTATAGCTGGAATGGTAGCGGCGTTGGTACTTGTCCCTTTCTTCTCGGGAGCACGGATATGTTGGCTCCAGTGTCGACTAGAAATGCTAATTTGGAGTTTCTGTCCGTGATGTAGGTATAGGCGGTGGGACTTTTCTTGAACGCCGGTGTCCGCCACTGCCAACGTTCCGTCTAGTTTTCCGTGTTTTGTTTCTGTTTGTTGAATGAGCAAGGTGATGTGCAGCGTCTAGCTTGCTCCTTAAAACGGCGGTGATAGTAGCAGAACGGAGATGGAGAAACATCGTGGCTGCGTTGACGTGATGTCCTGCGGTGACGAGATGAGTGACGACTGCGACGATAGTTGTTGTTGTTTTGATAGCGACTTGACTTCAGTTCCGCTATTTCTAGCGATAATTTCCTTATTTCGCTAATGAGGAACTGCGTATCTGCTTGCGGTGCGGATAGTGTAGGTGGTGCGGGTGCATGCACGGCTGCGACTTCTGTTGGTGCTGTCTGCTCCATAATTTTGTCAGCAAGTAGCGCCAGTTCGTCGAGTGCTGTCTTGGTGCTGAATGTTTCACTGACTGCGAGGACTGAGCGGACTTGTGATGGGAGGTGGTTCGTCCACATAAGTCGCAGGGTGGAGTCGGGAACCTTGTCTCTGGCGAGGTTTTGCATGCGGTGGAGTAGTTGCGTCGGCTTCTGGTCTCCGAGTTCCATATCGGACAGTAATTTCTGAAATTGGCGGCTGTCGGATTCCTCGTAGGCAGATATGAGTCTGTCTTTGATGGCCTTGTACTGCTCCGTCTCTGGTGGGTTGTACAGTAGGTCCATTATCTGCTCGATGTCTTGTCGCTCGAGCTGTGCGATGACCATCTGTGCAAGCTGAGCTTGGCCTTTCTTGAGGTCATTCGTTGCTGCTTCAAAGCTGATGAACCAGAGCCGTGGTCGATCGCGCCAGAATGGTGGAATGCGCATCGTTAGTGATATTCCAGCTGCTTCAGCCTTTGGGACTGGATGTGATGTTGAGCTGGATTGTTCTTCCGTTTGGCAGGGATTCGACATCTTGATTTGTGTTGGTTCACAAACTGGCAGAGCTTCGTTCTCGGTTCTTCACTGTGTTCAGGCAGGGGTCACCACTTTAGGGTCGTCAGAAGGTTAAAGATAAACTCCGTGTTCGATGGATGTGAATATGAATGAATAATTTATTTTCCAAAAGGTTTCCTTAAATACTATTTTACAAATTAACACTAGCCAATAAAAACATGTACATTAAATTAGAATAAAAATTACAAACTAAAAATCCAATAACATTAGCAGGATTTCCACCAATCGCGTTACAGCACTGTTGCAGTGTTATTTCCACGAGGGGCGCTTGTGTGTTCACGGAGGCGCGCGGCGTCTCAGCGCGCGCGCAGATGGCATAAATATAGGTGCTCCGTAGTTTGCGCGCGCTAGTGTCAGGAGGCCACCGTCGAGTGATGTTGTGTTACGAATCGAGTTTACGGAAGATGGAAGACACGCGGAGCGAAGAGTAGAAAAGTGGCCTCACAGCTCCTGACACTCCTATTTCTTTACAGAATGTCAAAAAAGTTCTTTTCAGAACTGTTTCTTATCAGGGCGTCAAAACGTGGTCTAGTTCTTGTCAGAACTGTGTGCTTCATATTTCTTGTCAGAGCGTCAAAACGTAATGTGCTGTGGTCAGCGGTGGCTACATGTGCAATATTTGATATGAAAATAATATTTAATTGATGTAAATAAATTGACGGGTGATAAGTTTTTTGATGTGCATTTAAAAATAAGTCCTTTATTTATTTACAGAGTTATGAGAAATTGTGCACAGATAAAGATTTCGTGAGTACATGTTTAAATAACGGTTTATTACAATAGTACTTTTTTTTTTGGGGAAACTTTGTTAATGCATTCGAGGCGGAATTAACACCCGAGCTGCAAGCGATTATGGAGCCGAGAACTGCAGTAACAAATCTCCACGCATATCAAACGACGTTTATTTTCCGTAGCCAAGATAATCTCATCAGATGGGGGTTCATGGATGGCTCAGATCTCAAATGTGTATGCGGCGTGTCTCCACAGACAATGGCCCATCTTCCATCTTGCGCTGCATGCCCTAACACCTGCGCACTTGACGATCTTATGACTGCTACAGTGAGCGGAGTTCGCATAGCTGAATTTTGGGCCAAACATATTTAACTAAAAATTTGCCATCGACACGCTAAGAAGAAAAAACGACGTTTTTCAAAACACTTTCAAAGAAATAAAATATTAGAACGGAAAGTATGTATTATTGTCAGGAATTATTATGAAAAGAAACTATGATGAAACGTATAAGTTTAGTTATCTGCATAGATATAGATAGATCTAGATAACGCAAGAGCACCTACTTCGCAGGGCGACAAGCTAAAGAAACTTAACGTGGACACTGTCACGCTCAGTCTACATTTTTGCGCCACGCTAGCCGGACCTCTCACAAAATTAAACTCCAAATTCGTAATGAATTGCGGCTTTTACATGAAGAGGTTGATGCGTCGTTCTCTTTTAACAAGTGATGAATATCGAAACAAGTGATACTATCGTATATCGCTTCGGTTTCGTAGTATAGACGCTTTTGACATTTTTCTGCGAATTTTATCGATTAATGCTCATCGTACGCACGACCGCCAATCAAGCTATACAAAACCAGTTTATGCGGATCTCTCATTGTAAAGGAAATCTATACAAGCGAGGCCACGTTATACTGGAAATGTACAGCTTCATCTGCCGCCGTGTGTACGGAACACAAAGCGATTCTCGAGAATCGATTTCGGATACAGATTTCAAAGACAATTTTAATAAATAATCCTAACGTTTCTTGATTTTTTAGTTTTTCACATGATGGTAATTTAAAAGAAAAATTAATTGATGCGACGGGAAATAAAGATTGGTTCCCAACGAAGTATAGCACTACTTGTTCGATACGTTTTGAGGAAGCAAGCTTTGTTGAGGGAAAACAGCAAACAAATAAAAATTCTGAGGTAACGGAACCGTCACAAAGTCCAAAAAATACACGGCATGATTTCGTTAATAGAGAGCTTAAAAATCGTTTATAATGATGATCAAGATATTGTGCTTAAAACAACCAACGTTACAACTCGAGAACTTTATTTTTATTTTCGTGTCTCATTACTATGTCACAAAATCTATTTAAACGATTGTAAATAATTATTTACTGTAAACAATTACTTCATAAATAGTATTCGTACAGTAATTGAGAAATGGTATGTACACGAGACCCAACCAATTGATTTACAGATTATATATATTATATATTGACTGGCCTGTTGGTCTAGTGGTCAGTGACTCTGACTGCTATGCCGGAGGTCGTGGGTTCGATTCCCACCCAGGACAAATGTTTGTGTGATGAGCATGATCATTTGTTCTGTGTCTGGGTGTAATTTATCTATATATGTATGTATTTAGAAATATATAAGTATGTTTATCAGTTGTCTAGTACTCATAACACAAGCTCTGCTTAGCTTGAGACTAGACGGCGTTGTGTGATAGTTGTGAAATATTATTATATGTGTGGGTGAAGTCATAGTTATGCACGCAAACACTAAATAAAGCGAGCGAGCTCGGTTTTTATTAGTGTGCGTGTGGCACATCATTTACCATTTACCAATATATAGTCATCATTCACTTATGTTACTGAAGGAGGTATAATATTTTGTATCATATTACTATAGCAAGCTTGGCACAATGGCTATCGTCTTTGATCAGTAAACAAGAAACCGTAAGTTCAAACCTAGTATGCAACAATATGTTCTTTTTCTTTTTGTATTCATTCTTTTGTTAAAACATTACTTAAAGTAGAATTTATAACGATTCGATCCCGTTCAAGGTTGTGTAATGAAGTTTCCAATGTTTGAGATAAACACGGAACTCTCAGGTCATATTATTTTGACTGTTTAGAAAAAAACTACCGACAATTTAAAAATATTGTTTTCAAACACCTTCATTTATAAAAATGAGCGTTCTTAGTTGTCAATCTACGAGTATTTGCATTACTGAGTTTATTGATTACTACTCATGCGCATGTGCGCGGATTTATTTCTGTGGATCCAACCATGCAACATTTATCAATGTTCAAAAGGGTAGAAATCGTTGTTTTGGATGAGCAAAACATATCTATATGTGAAATTATGAGTTTAAATGTGGTGGAGGTGGTTTGTGGGGCAACAAACGATGGGAAACTTTATATCGTGTCCTGCCTGTCCTGTTGTTTGCTCCAGCGATGTGTGTACATCACAGGACGCTAGGTACTGAAAGTGCCAAAGTCGTCGACAAATTTTGGGCCGACTCAATTTAAATTGTCATCGACACGCTAAGAAGATGCGAAATTGGAAGGCGCTTAATGATATCGGTGAGTAACAGTTACATATAACATTATGTTGATATTATACCTACTTCAATTTAACTAACTCCTCTCACCTTCCAATGTTTACTAGGAATAAATAATTAATGTAACTTAAGTGCAATACCTACCATAGTTATAATAATATATTATCATAACTGAAAGTTTTTTTAAATTTTTTAATCTTAATATGATTATGATAAAATTAACTTGGTCTAAAATTTGCTCTAATGTCAGCGTATATCTTGTATTTATGTATTGTATTATTATTATAATTAATTAGTTATATTTATGTATATGGTATAAACATAGTGTATATTATGTATATAGTATTTAAATGTAGTATATATTTATTATAATAATAGCTATTATTAATAGTATTATAAATACTGTTTTAATCCTCAGAGGAGAACCGGATTTTGGAGACGTAGAACATCTTAGGCCAAAACCAAAGGCAAATTCATCGGCTCGATACCACGACATCGTGGCAAGGCACAAGGCTGATCCCTTCTTGTCCACCCGCGTAAAGGCAACAGCATACAATATGTGCTTACAAACTGTGAGAAATCACCTACATTCTGCTGGATTAGGTTGCAGCAAGCCAGCGCGCACCTTTGCTGTCCACTGCGCACCGACAAAACCGACTACACTTTGCTAGGTCATAGATCAATTTTGATTGGGAGAACAATGTGCTGATTTATAGCGACGAAAAAACGTTTTAAGTCGGATAAGGATGGGCGTAAAGTAGTAGCATATGTGAAGCAGCGAATATGGTTAGCAGCATGAGGTGAAGATTACAAGAAGTAATAGAAAAGGAAGTTTTAGCGACTCATTATAGTCGAATTTATTTTAATTAGTAGACGAATATGAATCTTATTTTTATGCAAATAAGGTTCATATTCGTTAAGCGAATGTGAACAAATATAAACCTTAGCAATAATTAGGTATAAATGTTAATAATCTCCTCCTCTAATCCTCTTTTAAAAACCACAACTGGTAAAGTATTGAAAGTATGGTGTTATTGTTATGCGGATAGAAGTTGTCATAATTTCTTACTATCTAACATGTTGATTCACTTCACCTCTAATTTTACTTTGATTCAATTTATATACCTGCCTACTTTGACAAATTATTTACGTCCATTCTTTCCAACAAAAAGCTTTGCCTTTACCAATAAAACTGGTAAACAACAGTGTTTTACTCATTCGAATGTCTAGTATGGATAGCCATAGCCTATATATATTTAAAACCAGTTCGTATTAAATCATTGTATCAGCCACACAAGTTTTTTTTGCTAACTTACAGCCCCCACCAAATTGAACCTTAAAACAACCAATGTAAGGAAGGAATAGGCTCGTCCAAACCAAATACCAATATTTATCTAATAATAAATATAATTATTTTATTGGTTTTATTTAATTATATTTAATTACTTTTTAATTTTTGCTCGAGTGATTTTATTGGTCACAAAATTGAATCTAATGAAGAACAAAAACTAAAAAACAGCAAAAATAACTCCTCAGCTGGGATTGAACTCACATCGTCTAGCTTAGATCACTAACTGACGCAAGCGCTTACACCAATCAGCTATGGTGACCATGTTACGCTTGTATAAAATATTGGTCTTATTGTGAACCCGTTTATTTTACCCGAGTGCAGGGTACACGGGTTAAAGATAAAAAAAATAAAAACCGTGTAGGGTAGACTACGTATACGCACACAATTATAATGAGCGACTGTATGAACATTACCGGCTCGTACAATGACAGTTACCGCTGTGTGCGATGTAAACTAATTAGCTTTATAAGATTTTAAACTATCATGGTCACTAACATTATCAAAAAAAACAAAAATAGTAAACATGGTAAATATCCCGTTTCCTGTACTAATTAGCTTTGCCGAGCGTACAAAGGCGAACTTTAGTGATAGAGAGTGATAAAAATAGGGTAGAATTCCTTTTCTTTTTGTTAACACTAGAACTTAAATTGATTATATAAGGTGTTTCAATTGAATATTTACGGTGCCGCACTCGACGGAGTCTTTGAATCGATTTGGTTTTCCCATCACTAAATCACATCACTACGCCACGCACAAATTACTTTTAGAAAGAGTTCAAAAGCGGTTTCTGTGGCACCTTGCTTTTTCGTTTGGGAAAAGTAAAACGCTACCCTCATACAATACAGGACTGAAATACTTCAAGATGCATTCGTTATCAACTCGAAGAGACATAATTGATGCTTTGTTTCTTTATAAACTTTTAAGAGATAAAATAGATTCCCCTAATCTACTGAGTCTCCTAAAGTTTCGTGCCCAATCCCGATATCCAAGAAATCCCATCACACCTCTACATCCACCCTTGAGCAGAACAGTTCTGGGTGCAAACTCTCCGATTCCACGCCTGTGTAAAATGATAAACAGTTGCGGTGATCTAATAGACATACACCACTATAACTTGTACAAGTTTCAGAAAATAATTATCGTGCATTTTTCTAGTGTTTAAGTAATATGTTAAGGCACCAGTCCGGTGACATTGACAGCCCGTCGAAGTATTCGCGCAGGTTTACAATGTTTTTTTGACTAAAGTTATTAACGAATTGCAATTATTTTTAGTGCACCATAATATTGGTTATATACTTAAGAACTACGTATTTTTTAAAGTTCATAAAACTCGCTCTTGTTGCGTAAATCTGGCGTTGAAAAGAGGTTTTACGCGCCTAACGCGAGTCCGAGGTCTGTGTCCGCACTCCTTCCGAGGCAACTAAGGTGAAATCGCAAAATCTATCTAGCCAATAAATTCCTTTATATCCTTGTCTTCAAAGTTGGCTCGTTACTTTTTGTAAAAAATGTTTTATTTTCTTAATCCGATTACGATAATATCGTCAAATTTCTCGGTATTTGCTCTCAAAAATACGTAGTTTCTATCACTCGATTTTTGTTATTATTCGATTTTATCGAAGGGCCACTGTTGAATGATACGATATAATAAAAAAAATCATTAAAATTAACGCACACTGAAAATTATTAGTATACCAAAACACCCATAAAATTACAGTATAAACACAGAAACGTTTGCCATATTTCGTTGGTGACCGCCGAACGGTCGAGATAGAAGGACGTAGGAATATCGTCAATTGTTTCCCGGACTTCTCACTCGCATAATCATGCTGTTGCGCTCATGTTATGTCATGCAGGCTGCTCTATTTTAACCGACTGCAAAGAAATGAAGGGTTACCCTTCATTTCTTTGCAGTCGGTTAAAATGTGTTAAAATGTGTTTATCTATGATTTTTAAACTTTTTACACATGCGCGGAAGACACTAGCGCGAACGGATACTTGCGGGAAATAAGATTCCTTAGTGATGAATCGAAATCAAAATGAAAGATGGCGGCTTTGAAAATTAGGGAATTCTTCGTCATAGCCCGTCACGTCATGTCCATGGTAATCGAGGGCGCTCCAATCGAATTTGGGGTCAAAATGAAAATTCAAGATTGCGGCGACGATTTTCAGTTTTTTCGTCATGGGTGTCATTTTCGTGGTTTTCGGGGTCGCTGATAACGAAAATGACGGCAAAATGGAAATTCAAGTTGGCGCTGACGAAAATTTCCGTTTTTTTTTCGTCATGGGTGACATTTTCGTGGTTTTCGGAGTCGATGATAACGAAAATTAGGTCAATATGAAAATACAAGCTGGTGCGACCAAAATTATCAGTTTTTTCGTCATGGATCACATGTCCATGGTAAATAAATGTACTCATTGAAGTAGTGGATTTTTTGCCCATCTACCTCAACCCTACTTTTTTTTACTTGCCCTCTATAGTAATACAACAATTTTGTAGTGGCAAGGCGACAAGTTTCATTATGCGGAAGCCAAAGGTAGTGCTAATTAGTGATCATGAATGTCACTATTTTATAGCGTGAATACACCAAAACACCCATGAAAGAAAAAACGACAATTTTCGTCGGCCCCATCTTGGATTTTCATTGTGACGAATTTTTGTTATCATCGACCCTGAAAACTACTAAAATGACACCCTTTATAGAAAATCCGGAAATTTTTACGCAAGTGCCCAGTCGCGTAAGTGTCTTAGATCTTAACAAAAATAAATCCTTATTGGTTATTGTAACAATTTTGCAGTGGCAAGGCGTCGTTCCATTATGAGTAAGTCAAAAAAAATGTCCAAAAAGGAGTGATCATGAATTTCAAAATACCTATTCGAAAAACTTTTTTTTTATTACGTCTTTGGATGATGGTTCCTAGAAATAATAATAAGTATCAGCGTCGAATTAAAAACCTCCCTTTTTTAAGTCGGTTAATATGTAGGTAGAGCAGCTTTGGCATCATCTCAAATAATTTAAGTACGACTAGCTGTCAAAGGGGGAGGTCCCCGCATACACAGTGTGTTTTTGTTTTTTTTATGTGAATTTCTGAGTTTTGCTGTTGTATACTGTAAAGTGATTATATTTATTGATGAACTTAGATTTGTGTTTTTTTAAGCATTAGCAGTGCATTCTTTTTTATACAACCACATATAGTACATGTGGTGTTAACCTAATAATTCATTGTTGCACTTATAAACGTAGCAGTAAATATTGTTTTATGAATGTATTGTGCAAACAATTGTTGGTTAAACAAATAAATAAAAAAAAAAAAAAAAATAGTGCTTGTGACATAGTAGGTAGTCAAAAAATGGCACGCTTGGTTTTCATTATACAGATCGTGATACTTGCGTTATCTAAGTCTATCTATATCTGTGGTTATCTGTCATATCTGCGGTATTACCGCACGTGTGCGGATAAATATTCACGAGTGTGAAATACATTGAATGTTGAACCTAATCGTAGTGCGATAAGAACCAGTTTTCGAGAAAGTGTATTGAAAATATTTTTTTTTTAAAAGTTGTCATTTTAAAAGTTCCAATGATAATTCATTGGAACTTTTAAAATGACAACTTTTTTATTGATTTATTTCATCTTATTCATAGTTGGTTAAACGTGAACACAGAAATACACACGCGAAAGAACAAGAGAGAATTTGTAAATATAAATTTTGGGAACCACCTAGTTCTCTGCGTTAGTATATTTTTTTTATTACTAACTTCCTTCCACATAATAGAAAGTGATAAAATGTTTGACTCCACACACGTAACAATAGTTAGGTAGGTGGTACTTGTACCTATCTCATAAGTTATTTTCTATTCCAACTTTGGAATCCTGCCTTGAAATACCTACTCCATGCTAAATACTATTATATACAATTTTCCAGGTAATACCGATCCAAAGATGGTTGCGTATGTAAATAAACTGCGTATGTTAAAGCTAAAAGCGAAACCTCGGTGCACTGCCCCTTACGAAAACGTGCAATTCCTGATCGGAGGCGTCACCTTTTCGGGAGGAAGGCCACGTTACCAGATCACCAGTAAGTATTCTCTCAGCTCTCACCCCCGCCAGCGCAAAAGTCAAGTCACTGTATTTAATCTACCCACATTAGGGCTGCCGTACGTCTTGTACCGGGGCATGTCCCGATTTGTGTCCCGATCAATTAGGATTTTGTCACGGTTTAGAAGTACCACGTACGTACGACACGTTTATTTAACTAAGATTTTTTTCGTGGGCTACACAGCAGGGTGATAGGATTTTCCAAATCGTTTCCCTATATCGTATTTCTATACGTTTTATCAAAAGAAAATATAAATTGAGAAAAAAAAAATTGAGCGCGCTTCGCCCGCTAACATATCCTGCGCGTTCCTTGGTAGGTACCTACTTTTGGCTATATCACCCGGACTCCACTAAGCGGAGATGAGCGCAGCGGAGAGGAGACGTGCGGAAACTGACTAATCACATAGGTTGAAATAGACGTATCGTCTCTCGTCTCTTATGTTATTGGTCGAATCTTGAGCGGAGCGAGGATATCTCTCTGCTGCGCTCCTCTGCGCTTTGGTGAGGCCGAGCCTTATTTTAAGATACTTGGGCGTCACGAAATGTATTCTACCCTTTGAATCGTATTATAAAATCAATCCCTTTCAAACAAATTATAGAAAGCGATTTCGAACCCAGGCGCAGTCTAGGCTGAACTTTACATTACGAAATTATTTCATCACGACTGCACTCTAAACAGCGAAAGAAAGTACAGATACAAAAAATCCAAGGTATGTCATGTCAAATTCCCGCACTGGATTTTACGGTGGATTACGGCTCACTCGCCCTCTCGCAGAAATGAGACCTTACTCCTTACCCCACCCAACCACTTCGGCTAAACGTCTGATCACGCATATAAATCAGATCAGACTGTCCGAGACTGAATTGGCAGAAAATTAACTGAAGAATGCACAGATAATACGTTCTATTTTGGAAGGACTGATACAAACTCTAGGTACTCATAGTCAACCCATAAATATGGGCACGCACCTCTGATTTTTCGAATTCATGTGCGTATAGTATAATTATCACTTGCTTTTCGGTGAAGGAAAACATCGTGAGGAAACCAGCATGTCTGAGAGATATTTCTTGACGGCATGTAAAGCCAAGTCAGAGGCCCATGGGCGGCATAAAAACTCTAACACCAGGTTAGGAACTAACCACACGATAAAAAAAGAATATGGGTCTTCTTGTAAGTTTGCGAAAGAGAGATTAATAGAAGTAAGTGCCTATGTGCTTTAAATCTTCGTTATGGTGTCATTAAAAAGGAACACTTTAAAAACATTATAGACTTCCAATTTTTAACCGACTTCTAAAACGGAGAAAGTTCTTAATTCGGCTGTTTTTTTAATGTTTGGTACCTCAACTCCGTGAGTAATTTGGTAGAGAAAGCTTGCGCGGTGGTCCCATATAAATTTTGTTTACTTATTGCTTGAGTAGTTTATGAGTTATCTTTAATACATATTTTTTTCTTCTATGTCTATGTGGATGATCTGCTCTACAAGGATTTGTGTGAGATACCATCTTACACAACTAAAAAGGCTGAAATTAAATACGTTTTTATTCATTTCCATTTGTTTAGATATTGCTGTAATGCCAACGGGTTACATCGCTATTAACGATGGCATAGCTGTCTGTAACGGAGAAAACGTCACATGCATAGACGGCTATTGGAAATACCCCACGGACGTGACAGAAAGATGTGACATCAAATGCAGCTGTATGACCGAATGGTATTTAAATTTCGTTTAAAATTTTCGTTATTTATGACCTGGACCCGCATGGCTGGTTTGAGGTGGCGCACGAAAAGAGTACTTGGAAAGATACAACGTGTAACAGATTAAGCGCAATACCTCAGACACCCCAATTAGAATATTAAATTATAAGTCTAAAACAACATCCGTAATTAAATCAATTTAAACCAAACCTAGTCTTTTTTAACAAAATAGTTATTCTTACTAAACGCAAAACGTATGTGCAACAACATCCCTACACACACTCATGCAATGTTAGCGGCCGACGCGACACGCACACTCGAGCGCCCGCCAGCTGACCATAGCTGTAGGCATTAGATGTGCGTTAGTTCAATGAGCGAATTTTACGTACCTAAAATGTTACAGACTGATATTATGAATAACTTTTGATACTACATTGAGTTTACCGTGTAATGATTGATAATTTTCTAGTAAGTGAAATTATCAACACGAATCTAAGACTTTTAGGCTTAGTAACGGGGATGCATTTAAAACAGCGACTTTTTACCCGAACTACGAAACTAACGAAGGGCGAAGCGCCCGGACTCCGTGCGGCACACGCGGGTAATAAATTTATCACAGATGCGTAACTTTCGCGATATCAACTACCCCCTGATAAGTCGTGTTTACTGCTTATTACGTGAAAAAAAAAAACAGTGTTTAAAAGATTTTAATCACAAACAGCAAACTTTGCTGCGCATGGAAAAATACCTACTTTGAAGATGGCCGGCCCGCGACCGGAGGTAGCGCGCGCGAGGGTCGCCGGTTTTGTGTATCTCGCTCTTTCACATCTTACGGTACATTAACAAAGTACAAGGAACCAGAAAATTGTCTACTATTTCGACATTTCTCAATACATCAATGAGACATGCGGAATACAAATCGGTCGTGCATTTAAAAAAGCCTTGTTGTTTGGACGGAAGGATTAAATTCTCTTACATCAACTGTTTTATTAAACATGTTACACATTAGTCATGTGCACGTGTGTATTACGGACCAAAAAATTAGGTTTTGCATTAAAGCATGTTTGTTCAATTTTAGCGGTGCGCGCGCCCACGGTGACGCGGCATTGCCAGTTCTAACTGTATTCATTACCTACTGCATTAGGTACCTATGACCATATGAACGATAATTCAAATACCGAACATTACATTGATGTGATATTAATAAGCGATATCACCGAGTAAAATTCAATTTTTTCTATCAAACTTTCACAGGCTTTGGACTGGCTTTGAATTCAGTCTACGCACCGCGCCGCGCGCCGCTGCGTGCCGTTTTTATCTACCTTATCTTTAGAGATTGCACCCCCGCGAATCTCGCGATCCCTCTGATAAGTTGTGTTTAGGTACAGTTTATTGTTTACATAAATATTCAAAGACGGCATGTTTAAAAGATTTGAATCATAATATTTACAGTGTAAAGAACACAATCGTATTGATAGGAAGAAGTAGGTACTTACAGAACTGGACTATTTACACTTTACACTTAGGTTATTAATTAGCACTATTTCTGCGATTCACTTTCATTAAAGTTTCAAAATGACCACCACCTTGTTCTATGCACCTTCTTTTGCACGCTTTCTTAAATTGTATTTCAATTTGGTAAGCACTTCAGTATCACTTTTCACCGTCACAAATGCTTGTTCAATTTTTGTTTTTAGATCCTCGACGCTTTTAGGTTGACTGACGTACACAAGCAATTTTATGCGACCCCACAAATAAAAGTCTTATGGTGTTAAGTCAGGCGATGTGGGAGGCCACGGCACAGGTCCTCCGCGACCTATCCAACGACTGCCATACTCCGCATCCAGAAGCCGTCGAACGGTCCACGTGAAATGCACGGGAGCACCGTCTTGCTGGTAAAACATGTCACGTGAAAGACCGCCAGGGACGTCATCCAGTAAACCCGGCAATGTCTCTTGCAGGAACTGCAGGTAGGTATCTCCGGCCAACCGTGGAAGGAAAACGGGGCCGAGTATGAATGTTCCGAGTATACCAGCCCACACGTTGACGGAGAACCTATGCTGGAACGAATCCACACGGCAAGCATATGGATTCTCATGCCGCCACAAATGCTGATTGTGCTGGTTGTACATGCCAACACGCGTGAAGGTACTCTCGTCCGTCCAAAGAATGTTCTGTTGCCAGTTCTCCAACAACCACCTACTGAATTCCAGTCGTGGCAAGTTGTCGGCCGGCGTTAGGTCTTGACACCGTCGAAGATGGAATGGGTGTTCACCATCAGCACGCAACGTTTGCCACACGTACGTGTGGCTGCAGTCGAACTGGGATGCTGCTTCTCTCGAGCTGTCCTCTGGATGTTCGTCGAAATGGTCGAGAATACGCTCTTGCAGACGAGTCCGCACATTCGTCCCTCTGTCCAAAGCCGTATTAGGAAGGAACGTCCCAGAGTCCCTCAGTCGCTGAGTTGCAGCCAGCATCGTCCTGGCGCTCACACTGCAGCCAAAACGGTCATTGAACTCCCGACAAGCTAACGCGACATTATCAAGACAGCGAGCCAGGGTCCGCACCATCTCCGTGTATTGTATGTTGGTATACCGGAAAGCCATCGCGCGCGGAAACAAAAATGTCACGGAAGTAAATAAAAGAACAACTACACTAGATCACAACCGGCGGATGACTAGCTTTTGTGCTTATTATGATAGGTACTCATGTTATTGGGCGGTAGCGGCGGCGTGTGTGTCGGCATTTCGCATAAACGTCAAAGAGGTTGCCGACAAATGCTTTGTCTATTTGCAATAAATTCTAAATTTCTTCAAATTAAATAATTTTATTTTGTAAAAATGCCTAAAAATTGTTTGTTAGTAGGGCTACTCTGATGACCAACTAAGTTTGGTCGTGCATTCAAATAAGCCTTACTCATTGGAGATAAAGTTGGAATTCCTTTAAATTGTCTTGTTATTTGACGCACACTACTTTTAATGTAAAATGCATTGATATTATTTACGTGTGTTTATTACGAGCTATGTGAACTACAAATTAATAATGTCGTGCGTTTTAGTAGCTTTTATTGCTCTGAGTTAAGGTTTCAATTTCCTTGAATTAAGGATTGTATTAATTTGTAATGATACTGTGTTCCTAATTTAAATTATTTAAAAGATTTTTCAGTCAAAATTTAACACCCTATTTTTTATGACTGAAATCGATTCAGAAGCCGATTCTGAACCAACTACTTTCAGGAACTGCGTTTATTCTGTTACACGTTGTATATGGGGGAGGCCTTTATCCAGCCGTGGGACATTAAGGGCTAAAAAAAAATGACACAGATAGCTACCTACAAAACTTAGAGCAGTTTCAGATAGGCGTATTTTTCTGCAGGTGTAAGCTTCTATCGCCTGACGCGCTTACACGCGCGCCACATTTTGCGCGTCAACGCTTGTACACATGGCCGCTCATCAAGCTCGACTGTTTGGACTTTGAACTATTATAAGTTGAACTCTGCGAATCGTGCGAGAGGGTCAGATATGTTGTTGTTATTTCGTCTCTCTCAAGCGCAGACCGTATGGTATGGAAGCGCCGCCGCGCCACATTCTAACCATACCATATCTATACGTAGGTATCATGTAGGTTATTTAATAATATTATTTTGTAAGCGAGTTGAGTTCATAGCATAAAGATTGTTATGGTTAGTTTATTTTTCTATTTGCGCTGCACCTGTGCACTAATACGTCTATTATTAAAAGTTATTTATTAGCGTTTTTAACAACGATAACTATTGAAGAAATGCATGTTTAAGAGTATAAAAGTAATGTTTTAGATTTTACTCATAAAATAAAATAAAAAAAATCTGAAAAAAAAAATTAAGCCACAAATTTTTCCATTCGCACTGGCATATAAATGTCTACTGTGAAATTTAATCATATTACTATTAGGTATGGTTTTTGATAAAATAGTAAAAGACATTTCAGTTTCACAATTTCGTGAGGCATATTGATTGGTGCCAAGCAGCTTAGACAAAATAGATAGCTAGAACTGTCTATAAACTGGATGAAAAGACGGCAAGGTTGGCGCAGTGGCTGAGCGATTGGTTGCTGCGCTGTGTCGCGGGTTCGTTCCTGCAGAGAACTAATAGTAATATATGTCCAACTGTCCCGGGTCTGACTGTTTGATACACAAGCAGTAAGATTAAAGTTACTAAACGCACGCACCATTCAGAATTCCAAATTGTCCTCGAATGCTGCCTTTGTGATTCTTGAATGACAGCGCATGCGATTCTCATATAAGACCTGCATTGTGTAATCATTTAAATCCTAATACTTGTCTTAAAAAATTGCTAAGCTGTGTTTGTTTGTTACTTCTTTTCGTCACAACAATCGACGATTTTCAACAGGCGTAGTTGAAAGCTTGGGAAAATATATTATTTCTCTTCACTAATATTCGAAATGTATATATATATATTTGTCAAAAGCTCCGTTTCCACCAACCGGATAAACCCTCTCGCACTTTTTTGATGTCACTGAATAGACCTGTCTGTCATATCTGTTTTGCCTTTAATTAAGTATATAATTGAGCGCTCGCGCATTCTTGAGCACGCGCGAACAGACGCTTTGTGTGCGTGGAATTCCTTTATTTAGTGACATCAAAAAAGTACGCGAGGATTGTTCAGATCAGACCGATTTTGACTCGACTTTTACTGACAGAGAGCTAATATTATAAGGACTAACATAGGTTACTCTTATTTTAGAAAAAATAATTAGGAGTTCCGTGCAAAAAAATAAAATCTTGAAATTGGTAACAAAATCCGATTAAAAAGGAAACTAATATTTTTTTTAATAATTTCAATCGAACAAAATGTGTTTCTGAAACTACTCGATAGGAAACGAAATCAGTCTTTAAGTGTAAAAAGACCTACTTATCAAAATCTAAACAAAATCATAAGTTGTCCTTATGAGCCAAGAACAGTTAAAAATCATAAAATAATAAAAATTTACAGCTTCCTATAATCAACTACGGTAATAATACAACTTAACTACTACTTAAGAGCCCTCTTACATTTCGGCGCTTCGCGAATTTAGGTATTTTACGCATCGAGCGGTCGGCGAGGTACACTACCGATTCTTTCTTTCATTTCTGTTCACTCGCTTGGACCATGATATTGTGAGTTTGGCATCTAAACGATCTCGATCCAACTTAACACAAGTTGTGTTAGAATGGAGTTACGGTGGTATTTCGGTGGACGGAAAAACTTTTCATGTGACATTTTAATGTTATTTAATTCGTTTTAAGATTTATTTTAACTCGTTTTATATTTTTCATTATTTAAAAATCTTTAAGTGTTAAATTAAGTAGATATAAATAAACATTCAAATTTTTACGCAGTAACCGATCGTTTATAACCGACATCCGTAGCATAAAAAATTATGGTACTATCGATACTATGAAAGCACTTTTGTGAGATATTTTAAAGGACAATATTATAGTCCACGCTATTCGTATCATTTAAACGTTGCATTTGTCATTTTTAAATTCGTTCAGGTAATTTCAAAATTTCAAATTTCGTATCAAAATCCGTTGCGTCGTTTTAAAGATCTAAGCATACATAGGGACAGACAGCGGGAAGCGACTTTGTTTTATACTATGTAGTGATATGTACATAAATAAATAGTACGGTTGCAACATGTTTAAATAAATAAAATACACCAATGTAACTAATAATTCTTTTATTTGGTACAGTCAATTACCATATTTTTTATTAGAAAAATATTTTTATTTTATTTATGACGATCAAAAATGGCGGTCGTAGTTTACGATGTTCTAGCCCGCACACAAAAGCAGAGTCTATATGGCAATCGACGCACACTACGATAGTATCGACAGGACGAAGCGCGCAAAATGAGACCAGTCCTAGTCAAGCGCTCGCGCCGTAGTGAGCGCAGATCGCCAGCGCAGTGAAATATATAGTACTTTTAATTAATTTATTAAAAATAACAGTAGCTATTTAAAAAATAAAAATAATAGTATAGTTCAAGCAAATACTTAAGAATATTTTGGTATAAATATTACGTCAAAATGATGCACAACTTCGGAGATATCGCAGCATGTTTCGAAGCCTTTTCGGTCGATAATTGAATTAGGTCCTTTTTTTTTTCGTTACATATAAGGCATATAACGAAAATATATTCTATTAATATTAAAGTATAGGATATATGTGAGATGAGAAATAAAATGTGGTGATCTATATTCAATAGAATCTACAAATTAGAGCCCACAAATCAAGTCTCCGTGAGTTTTTGGCTAAACATGCATCGGGAGAAAGATGATTACTAAATATAAATGTTATCTTAAATTCGGGTGCGCCAAAGTTCACCTAAATTTTCAACTCCGATAATTGGAAATCCGAAAATGTTCTTCCTAACATTTTTCATCCTAACAATCACAATTCCTAACTACTCTGTCTCTAATGTTCATAATTCCGAAGCATTCAACTTCATAATGTCAGTAGCAATAAACATCTATTATACTTTTATTCTTTTTCCTATATTTTCTCAACATAACCATCTTTTACACTATTATTCAAAGTCATATCTTTTTTGTTTAGATTTCTTTTTATTCATAATAATCAGTATTATATACATTAATTTTGCGTAACTTTATTTTCCAAAAAAGTGTTATTTTTGCAAATCGTTTATTTTCTCGATTCTATCGTATAAAACACCTAAATATAAGGCTAAAAGTGTCTCGGTGTTTTTGTCTCCGACTAACCGTTTGTCGTAAAAACGATGTGGGATCCATAGGTTAGGTTAGGTTAGGTTAAAACTGTGACCAACTACGCGCGAGCCGAGCGAGCGAAGCGAGCGGTGCCGCGGCAGCGGCCGGCGAGCGCTACCTCGAAATTGGTCGCGAAATTTTTCTAAGTATTTTTTTCAGTGCCCCCAAGACGATACTCTGACCTGAATTTCATTCATTTAAGACAAAAATCAGTGAAACGACTTTTAATAATTCTAAACTAAAATATTATGGTAATTATGTTTAGGGATAAAAGCGTTATGATAAAAAACAGTAGGAGTTTAAATATATTTACATTAATGATATTATTAATTACAATTTTCGGAAACATGAGTGTTATGAACATCGCCGGTAGCACTACAAATAGTATGAATGAAAACTTTAGGATGAAAAATTTTAGGAAGAGTGATCATTCGGATTACAAATCATTAGGAAGAACAATTTCGGGTAAAGAACTTTAGGTGAGCCAATATGGACCCCTTAAATTCGCTTTATTATAATTGTAGTAGAGATAACGACCTATTTTTAACAAATAATTGTTATTTAAAGAAACGAACAAAAAACATAGAATTTCAACGAGGAAACCTTGCAATTTTGGTTTTTTTGTAACACCCCTCTTAAAGAGACAAATATGTTCAAGCTAGAATTATTTTGTGTAAATAGTTAGATCTGTAAATAGTAACTAAGCTAGAACATTGTAAAGTATTAACAATTAAATAAAGAATAATTATCTTTAATCAATAATTGTAAGGAGCTAACAATAACAGAGCTAACAAATGTAAGGAGTAATAGTGTAACAACAATATTAGCTGCCACTGTTGTGGCGATAATTATGGCGCCATAAATATTACTTCACACACTTCGAAAGCAAATAAATATTCGTAATGACCTTGAATCCCAGCCGAGCGATATTTGGGAACTGTTAAAACTGTTAAACAAAAAAGTGCGTCTGTGTGTGTCAGTGCGACTGTGTGTGTCAGTGCGACTGTGTGTGTAAGTGCAAAGCATTAAACGCTACCGCACCGTTTGGCCGATGCCACGATGTTTAGTCCCTTTCCGACGATTCTCTGTATTGAATGTAGCGTAGTTATGGGTATGTTGGGGGTAGAGCTTAATGTGCTGGCGTGTGTACAAGTAGAGCGTGTGGCAAAAAGCGCATACACACGCTTCAAAAAATGAGCTTATACACTAATCTGAAACCGCCCGCCCTTGGATGGTTTTCTATAGGTAGAAAAAAAAAATTAACACTAATGAAATGTCTACACTTGGTCTAAGCACAGATGCACGCGGATCGCACTGTTCGTGCCCTTGCGCAGTTGTGGAGGACACACCTTAGGATATTCTTACTAACCTAATATGACCTGCAATTTATAGGGAGCCCGCCGTTATGGAGTTTTTGAAGAAATCCAAATGTAAATGTGGCCATTTATATGATTTATACAACGAGCAGCTAAGCAATAAGGAAAAGTATTTCTATCCGCCCACGAGACATGCACCTTTATGGATAGATCAAGCTAAAATTTTTCAAATGGACCCTATGGAAGATTTCATCAAAGACACTTTTGCCATCGCAGTTAAATCGACTGATACTACGGTGAGACCTTCACATACCTACATATTACCATGATATCATGTGACTGTAAATTACCGAAATCGGTGAATGTCAAGCAAGATGCACCAATGAATGTCAACTCAGGTGTATTTATTCGTGATGGAATAAGTATCTACATACTTATTCCATGTGACTCAGGTTGGCTGGACAAATCTTCAAAATAGCTCGCATTTAACTAGGACAATAGGGCACTTTATTTGACGGCTAAACACCCTTATTTCAGAATTTGTGACGCTACAGAATCTTAGATAATCGATCGAAAACGTGTCCAGCCAGCTTGAAAAACCACTTTTCGCTGATCTCTCAATCTCGGTAACGGAAGTGATACGTATCACAAAACTTTTAGCACGATGCCTGTCACAAATTTATGTGACGCCCGTTGATATGCAAAAAGTCGTCAAAATCACAATAGTTACCGAGATTGAGAGACGAGCGAAAAGAGGTTTTTCAAGCTGGCTGGACACGTTTTCGATCGATTGTCTAAGATTCTGTAGCGTCACAAATTCTGAAATAAGGATGTTTAGCCGTCACATAAAGTGCCCTATTGACCTAGTTAAATGCAAGCTATTTTGAAGATTTGTCCAGCCAACCTGAGTCACATCTTATTCCATTACCTATTCTTAACATTTGGTTTACAGCCTGTACAATCAGAGCCCACTTTAAATGCGTCTGGATTGAAGAAAAAAGAGCTCCTCGCGGTATGACGGTTATTTAACTTTGTTCTGATTTCCCATTTTTTTTTAATTTTCCTACCCGTTATTAAAATGGCATTAAACAATTACAGGCACTTTTGGCTGATATTTCGGATAAACCGCTCATGATTCCTCACTTACCAGAAGCAAATCTGTTGAGCAATCTGCAGGAGTGGGCCAGAAAACGAGTGAGAGGCGATTTGAAACGAAAGTCCCACAGTCAGTTAAATACCTTATTACTTAGTTACACGTCTTGATACCTGTTTTTAAAATAAGGTATCAAAACATAAGGTATCATCTAAGAATTATTTCATTGTATGAGGAGAAAAAAATCCAGATCCGGTACTTGACCAAAAAATTAAGTATAAGTATGCCAAAATTGTTTCCAAAATAAAGAGCTATTCCCTAAGAAAGTTACCGGGTATCACTTATAGATCCGCATTTGCCCTTGTTGTCCGTCTTAAAAGAATCACTCTGTATAACTTCCTTCTCGATTTCTGATATACCCGTAAAGTAAGATCTTTTTTGTTTCTACAGAACAAATGTTGCTACAGTCAGAGCGGCGATGGCTCAACTTGAAGCATGTGGACTTCAGAGCCCGGGCATTTAGAATTCCGTTCACTTCAAGGCAATTGAAGAATATAAACTGGGCACATCGAAAATCAATACAGAAATTGGTAAAAGATATTTATTGTTTAAAATGCCACTCCGCTTTTCACGGGGAAGATAAATCCGGGGGGTTGGTGCCTAACAAAAGTCGAATTCTACTTCATACCGTCCCAACTCCAATCTAGCCTAGATTGGAGTTGGGACGGTCCTCACGTAATGGATATCAATACTATGTTTTTTAAAAGCTACCGTAAAAACTGTGTATCAATAAAAGAAACTTATAGTCTAAGATCCGGCCTAAAGCCGACCTTCACTCGTCTGCTTACCGAATGATACCTTACATTATGATATAAGTGGAGAAACTTTGTTATTGCATTCGAGGCGGAATTCACATTCGACCCGCCAGGCGAGGTTGTTAAAGAGCCGATAATTGCAGTAACAGATCCCCATGCGTATCAAACGAGGTTTTTCAAAGAAATAAAATAATAGAAAGAAAAGTATTTTTGTCATGAATTATTAGGAATAATTAAAAAGCTAATAAAAATTGCTTTTTTTCCACGCTTTGCTTTCGCCAGGTTGTAGAAGAAGCAAAGGTATGAAGCCGATAAACAGCCTAATATGTAAAATTGAAATATTTTTGAATTTAGAACACAAATTAATGTTAATTTGTTCATATAAGTATTTTTTTTTTAATAATCATGTTTATATTTATAGGACATTCAATTTTAGACACAATTTAAAAATTAAAAAATATTTACGCCGTAAAGACGCACATCACTTTGCCGAGATTAAAAAAAAACAATCATAGCCGACTGGAGGCGACGCCGACGGCTTCAGCTAGGACCAACTTGCTGGCCAAAACCCCTCTGACTCGAGAAATTCGCATCATCAATCACATTTAGGTCGCAATTGATATACTTCAGTCACTTGGGTGAATTCGTAAAAGTACTTTTTATTACACTGTGTGATCTTGAGATGTGTTGTGCTTTATTTTTTTTTGTATGTGTGACTCAACTATTGCATTAGGTTATAGACCAGTAATGATAGTTTAAGGCATTTAAACAAATCTATACTATAATATTATAAAGCTGAAGAGTTTGTTTGTTTGCTTGAACGCGCTAATGTCAGGAACTACTGGTCCGAATTGAAAAATTCTTTTAGTGTTTGATAGCCCATTTATCGAGGAAGGTTATAGGCTATAGGCTACACAACATCACGCTACGACCAAAACGAGCGGAGCATTTATGAAAAAGATTGCAAAAACGGGGAAAATCCGAACGCAGACGAAGTTGCGCGGGTCAGCTAGTTAATTAATAAAAACGGTCAACATGACTTTGACTTTTGATCGACTTTGCTGTGGTTTTTTCGGTTTCGGTTAAGGCACCACTCCGAAGCTTGTTGACTAGTTTGCAAGTCAAACTCGTAAACACTCTCGTAAACGTCTCGTCACCAGTTACAGTGCATTTCATGAATGTTGGGTCGGAATTGACTGGTTCTAGCATGTCCTCAGCGCTTCGTATGCGATTGAGTTTTTGGAACAAATTTCGGTCTTATAGGACTAACCGAGCGGCAACGTGTTTCATACCCAAGTGATTATTTAAAATGGTACGGATCGACTCGTGAGACACAGAAAGTTCAGTGGCTATCTCTCTCAAACTTGAATGAGGATTTTCAGTCACTATTTCCTTCTCTTTTGCGATGTTAACTTCAGTTGAAGACGTTGATGTCCTACCAGAGCGAGACAAATCTTCCATCACAACTCGACCACTTTTGAACGCTTTTTACCACTCATAAACACGTGTTTTTGATAAAGTCGTTTCATCGTAAGCCTTCTATAACATTTTCAGGGACTCCGAATACGAAATTCCATTGGCGATGCAAAATTTAAGACAAACTCTTTGTTCGATGTTTGTATATATTATGTATTATGAAATTCGCAATCATCATCTTCCTGCTCTTGTCCCATGTAACTTGGGGTCGGCTCATCACGTTTTTTTTTTCCATTCTCCCCTGTCAAGTGTCACGCAAATTAAATTCGCAATACACACTAGATAATTATGATCTATCTAAAAACAGCACTGTATTTAATCTTAATAACAGATGAAACTCAAACTCCGCGCCAAAATGGAAAACAGTTGTGCCAATCTAATAACAAAACAAAAGAAAAAATTTAATTTAAACCATAAACAAATCATCTATTCCCGATATTTTTTTGACTGAATGTATGTAGACCTATAGACATTATATGTATAACATTGTGTAGTGACACCGTACTGGTTCACCACTTCACTAGATTTCTAAGTGGATAAACAATGTGTGGCGAGTAGGGAAGTAAACTCGCACAATAGAACGCAGCACGAAAATCACGTCACCAATGAAGCGGCTGCTGATAGTGTGTGATGGATGAACGCCATCCTGACCCACTTATTCATCTACGCCCCGACAAGTACCTACCTACCTGCCTACCTATTTGCTAGTGCTCGCACAGTAAGTGGGCCAAAAACGCCTCAAACTGACTGAAACCACACCACAAATCCACTCGAAATTTTAAACTTTTTTTCTAAAAACGAACACCAAAGTGTTACTCACTTAAGATACAAACAAGGATAGAATATTAAAAAGTATTTTTTTTTTTTGTTAGCCTGTTTGAGTGTCCCACTGCTGGGCAAAAGTATCCCCTTTCCCCTCTGTCCTGTACGATATCTGGCCATGGTCGCCCCGCAAACGAGATCAGATCGTCACACCACCTACGCCGCGGTCTACCTCGACGGCGATTTCCTCCGACACAATTCAAGTGGGTGACGATCGTTGCCCATCTCTCCGGGCGCATTCGTGCTACGTGGCCAGCCCACTCCCACTTCAGTTTGGCTGATTTTTCTCCAACATCTGCTACTTGAGTAATGGAGCGCAGGGTAGTGTTTCTTACGCGATCTGTCCGCTTAACACCTATTATGCTGCGCTCCATTGCCCGCTGGCAAATTTTGAGTCTGGACTTCTGTTGTTCAGTAAGTGACCAACTTTGTGCACCGTAGGTTAGGACTGGCAGGATGCACATGTCGATGAGTTTTCTTTTCAGCGTTATCGGAAGGCTTCCCTTCATGTGTAAATTTTGGGGCCCAGAAGGACTTCCAAGCATTTTGGACTCGTTTTTCGATTTCTTTGTCCTGTCTATTTTTAAAAGACACATGTGGCCCAAGTATGTATACTCATCGACATATTTCAACACAAACTCGTCTACCTCAACCGTACGTCTCGTGCTGTTGGTCATGACCTGGGTTTTGGATCTGTTCATAGAAAGTCCAACCTCAAGACTTGCTGTGCTCAGATCTTGGAGCATTTCTTGAAGTACTGAAGCTGGTGTGGAGAATAACACAGTGTTATCAGCAAACCGGGGGTTTGTTAGCTGATGGCCGCGAACATTTACGCCTCGTGAGTGAAATGAATCAGGCAATTTGTTAAAAACCTCCTGCAATGCACTTATGAACAGCTTTAGTGAGAGTGGGTCGTCTTGTTTGACACCTTTTTCTATGTGGAAATTAGGACCGTAAATATGTAACTGGATGTTGGCAGAGCTGTTTCGATAGATTGTGTCAATGAGGTCAATGTAGGTGTGCGTTACGTTGTGAGACTCCAAAGCATTAATAACTGAAACTAAAAGTTAAAAAGTATACGTAAGTGTTTGTTTTTTTTCAGTTCAAAATTTTATTGGAAGATTTTTGTTCGAGAAATAAGCAGAATCAGGTGGAACAAACACGACTTTGGTGGCCTACAACAAAATATGACTATTACCCTAACAAAAAGTTCTTGTAAGTAAAACCATTACATAAAGATAATAACCTCGACAGAGTATAGGAAAAGAAGGTTGGACCTGCCTACCTACGTTACCTATGACCTACATGAATAATTTAATTTTTTTAAATACGATTTGATATTTAGCTTTTCAGATATGGGTCTTTTTCATGAAACTTTAGCAGTAGCTTTGTTCATCAATAACAAAAAAGGTACCCTTGAACGAGCGTTAAAAATATTCCTGTTGAATAGTTCGGTGCTATCGAACCCTTTGTGCGCGAGTCCGACTCGCACTTGGCCGGTGTTTTGTAAGTTAAATAATCTTTCGTTTTTCAGAGACATATTCTTCACTTATATGCCAGCAAGAAATAAAGATACCTACTGGGTCAACCCGTACAGCTCGGAAAATACTCCTAAACATGGAGCTAAAACGTGTCCTTTGGGAAATTAATCAAACAGACTGCTAGATACTACAAACGCTCACAAAGGCATCAAACAGTACAAAAGAATCGAATAATTATTCACGATCGCATCTCAAACCGGGTGTCCCCCTGCTTATGCTAAAACAGAGAGAGAAGTTAAGAAGAATAGGTAAAAGTATAACACAGTCGATATCTGCTGTTACTCTGGCGCCAAACTTGCCCCAGTTTTTCGAACAATATTGGCAATTAACAAAATCGAGCGAAAATTCCAAATTCTATTAAGTGTCGTCGAATGAGTTAAGTGTATGAGTTCTAGAAAGCAAAAATATAGTGTTTTTTTTTTATTTGTATTCATTATTTCTCTGGGCTAAGTAATGTTTTGTAATATTTTAATGTAACTAGTTGTTGGTCATACAAATCAATCTATTGTTCAGTCACGTAATATATGTATATACCCTATAAAATAAAAACAAAAACTGAATAAATGAAATCGATTTTAATTTAATATACAGTTTTGCTGATGGGGCCCAACGCGATCCTGCGACAAATTGACCCCAACACATTGACCTCACCCCACCACATGTCGACCTTGAGCCGAGACATCGACCCCGCCACAACTCGACCCCAACACATCGACTCCACTAATCTCGGCCCCGACACACCGACACCGCCACAACTCGTCCCCGATGAATGCTCAATGGACCAGACAAGAGTGCCGCATGGTTATTTTAGTCCTTGAAAGCTCGCTGTTGGAAAACATTTCTGTAATTACGGGGCGTCCATTAATTACGTGAGACGTTAAGGGGTGGGGGGAGGGGGTCTAGCCGAATCTCACCCAATCTCACGAGGGAGAGATCTCGGCAATAATCACATTTTTTTTTTCCGCAAGAAACATTGTAAAATTGCAAGAAAACTGGTTTTAACTAAATAAACATTTTTCTCCACTAAATTAAGGCTCATCCATGGCCAATCCATAGAAATACGGCGAGGAAGGGACACCGACGTTAAAACGGTTACCACGTTTTCAGTACATCATTCAGAGCCCCCACATAGATATTATCATCGGTTATTTATAAAAAAACAGCTGTTTCCTAAAAAAGTGCAAGACCTACACGGTCAAAATGTATGGAACAGCTGTTTTTTTAATAACCGATATAAAAAACAGGGCAATCCTACACAATATTCGAAAATAAATATTCATTGAAAATAATCAAGCAAATTGTTTTTTTTTAAATATTCAACGCAATCAAGCACAGATTACCGTATACACTTAACTACGCATTTTGATAAATCTCATGTAAGGTTAGGTGTTCGAGTCAAATCTTACCAATGTGGGGGTCAAAAACTAACTTCAAGTAATAGATTTACGCTATATAATATCTGTACCTAAATCACTCGTCTGTCACTTTTTTCACCCTATCCACTTATTTATTCATTAATCCAGGTATTTTACTCGGTGGAAAAAGTGAAACCTACCTATTAAAAATAAACAAATTACGTATCTACTAGTATCTTAGGTGTATATAAATTATTTTATAGTCTTACTTTTCGTGTTCCGACCGTTTGTATGAAGATACACTACTATAGATATGATAACCGTGAAAAAAAAAGCTTTCAGGTTACATATGCACAAAGACTACTTTTTATTCTCTTTGGTTATGCACCTGCAAGAGAATTTCATCTTTGTTGGTTTTTCTTTTTTTATGCTAGTTATCTGCCTTCTGTCAACGTCAAATGTGAGACTAAGAAATTGTCATTGTCAAAATCAAAACATTTCGGAATTACGACGCGAGCAAGTGTACAAATAAAGAACATAAAAATGTCGAGGCAAGCCATACAAGTAGGCACAAAGACTGTAAGGCCAGTACTCTCCCTAAACCATGGGGAGGCAAAAATGAGAGTGCTGAACCTGTATAAGGCCTGGTATCGCCAAATCCCGTACTTGGGTGAGTGGCCTGTTATGTCATCAATGCTGTTTCGTACTGTCTTGTACTGGCTGTAGAGTTATAACTGTCCCTTTAAGAGTTTCAATGAGGTGTTCTTTAGAAGCAGCTGCTGCTAAGTTGAAAAGATCTAAACCATTAAATGTTGAAAAGTAATTTGCTCGTTTATTTTGTACTTTGTGTTGATGGGATGTATAGACCCATCATAAAAAATATTCATAATTGTAGAATTAGTAAGGGAAATTATTAATCTGGCGAATAAAAATTTAATTGGCGACCAATATACTGAATGGGCGACTATTGTGCCAAGTAAGCAACTATTTATGCGGTGACAAGGAGAATATAGGAATTAAGAGCGAGCGAAGGCTGAGAGGGACTTGTGGCACCCCGACTCGGACAGGTTAGGTTTGAAGGGGACGGCGGTGTCTAGTGAGCGAACTAAGAACCCGGAAACCTCTTCATGTTAGGTTACTTTAAACCCTGCAAACAGAAATAGGAGATCCGCGCAGCGAGGCTACGTCAACTAAGCCTTATCTACAATCTAGTGGTCAATAACCTTGTTTTAGGTTTTTTTCAGAGTCCTTGAATTATCACACTGATTGTATTGAACAACTAGTAACTCAAATTTGTATTTTCAAGTCGCTGTTTTAAACCCACTGTTTGTCACTCACTTAGTAGCCCATTTTCAATATTATTGACACCTTTAATTTGAATTTATTTTTGCTCCTTTAAATACTACCCAATTAGTAATGCAGTTGAATTAATTTTGTATGCACCATTTCAGTTACAGACTATGATATTCCAAAGTCAGAAGATTCATGCCGTGCCAAGCTGAAGGAATTGTTTCTAAAAAACAAAAATGTGACTGATATCAGAGTTATTGATATGCTGGTTATCAAGGTAATCTTAAAATTTCATTTATATTGAGATTTTTTGTACAAATAAGCCTATAGCTATTGACATCTGTATTATTTAGTTAGTCAAGATTAGGAAGGTTTTGATTATTTATGAAATCTAAAGTAGAATCTCAATTAATTCTAAACCGAAATATTATTTGGACCATGGGCACTTGTCTATGAAATCTGGGCGTAATACTAACAGGTTTAAAAATATCTCAAATAGTAACTTATAATGAGGACTTCACTTCATACTAAAACTCCAAGTACTTAAACTGCCCGAGAACAGAAATAGAGCCATAAGTGTGCATCCTTGTTGCGCAGGGTCCGGGCTAGCTCCAACACTGTCCTTGCGATGATTGTTCAGTGACTGGATTGCCCGTAGATTGGGCATTGTTGTGTCAGGCATATTGCTGGTGCTTGAATTGTCATTCTATATAGCTTTCATGTCGTAATTTTTGATTCTGTCATTCCTTAATTTAATTACTTGTCATTTTTTATATTTTTATTTTATTTCATTTTGCTTCGACATTAATAATTGATTGGTTATGACATTTGTTTATTTCTTATATATTTACGTCAATTAACTTTATTTATTTAGTCAAAGTAATTAATCTGCCTGCAAATTGACGAGTGTTGTTTTTTTATCTAATATGGGACAATGACCTGAATTAAAAGAATTTTATATATTTTTTTATGTTTATAAGACATTTAGAAAGAATATACTTTATTATGTATGTAAATTGAAACATAACTGTTTTACAATATTGCTAATTATATTGGTTATATGGTGGTCTTATCGCTGATCGCGATATCTTTCAGACAACCTTTAGCTGGACTGTACGATCATAAAATTTAAATGGAAATATGTTGTGTTTACATTTACACATACATTTTACCAAAGCTTTAAAAAATATTCAAACTGATTCTTGGGAACGCGGAACCGATCAGGAATGAGCGTGGAATATTTGAGGGTGACAGTTTGAGTTCGCTTTAGTTTTGCTTAGCCTTAAATCTTATGAGCTCACTGCTAGAAGATTCAGGTCTAGGCTACCGGTTGAGGAGGGGTGGCCAGGATATATCTCACCTCCTTTACATGGATGACTTGAAAATCTCTAGCTCCCAGCAATTTACGATTGATGGAGCTTCTCATGTTAACCAAAACGTTTAGTAGTGCCATCAGGATTTAATTTGGTGCGGACAAATGTGCGGTCATGCATGTAAAGCGAGGGGAGGTTATGGAATTCGTGAGATCTCAACTCTCGGATTCTATATTCGTTAGATCCCTATCCTCAACCGAGACCTACAAGTATTTGGGTATGTCGGAAGCATTAGGCACCAATGCTGCCGGCATGAAACAATCATTGAAGGAACACTTCTTTGGCCACCTGAATAAAGTTTTAAACAGTGTATTTTTAAGACGGAAACAAGGTGCGCGCCTTTAATAATTGGGTCATGCCGGTTCTAATCATACTCGAATGGAGTCAGACGGAACTTGACGCCCTGATTAGGAACCCTCCTACACACTATTGACCGTAAACCGGATGCATCATCCATGGATATCGGTGATGAGACTGTATATTCCGCGGAAATGCGGAGGTCGTGGCTTCTTGAATTCTAAGACCTTCCACAATTGCGAGGTATGCAGACGCGGGGATGCACCGAGATGTGGTCTGAGTGGACGCGGGGTCCTCACGCGGGGTGAGGACCCCGCTCTCCTTGGCTATAGTGAATTGACCCTAATCTGTGGTATTGGATATTAATGACTGAAGGGAAGTATGGCAGACCAAGGAGCACGAACGCTTTTCCCGGGCCCTTCATAGGCCTGATGTAGACCCCATGGCATCCGTAGCCTAGCTATATTTCAGTGAGCTCTTTGGGGAAACCGAAGGTTTTGTTTCTGCGATTATGGATGAAGTTATAATGAGGAACAATTATCGGAAATACATTGTCAAGGACGATACGGTGACATCTGTCGGACATGCCACCGTCTCGGTGAATCGATCAGACATATTGTTTCCGGTTGTTCTCGTCTTGCTAACGGCGAGTACTTGCATAGACACAATCTAATAGCTAGGATTATCCACCAGCAATTTGTCTTACTGTACAACCGTGTGGGTTCTGAAGTACCATGCTAGAAATATGTACCCGACCCTCGAAAATGCCTCATTGTATTTAGATTGACCTATCGTCACGACAGGCGTATTCTAGCAAATAAACCTGATAGTGTGGTATTTGAGATATGTTTCAATTCTGTGGGACTTATGCCCATTTTGACTATGATCCTTTATGTTTTTAATTATAATTAACTTACCTATACATACATATGTATGTTATTAGGTATTTCCATCAGGTATTTCTCGGTAGCATGGAGTTTGGATTTGGGACTAAAATATAACTAGCAAAATGAGGGTGTACTATTAAGCACACCTCTGCCTAACCCTTCGGGGATTACATGTGTGGTTTTATGTTGTATATGTATGTTTAATTTTCAGGGCCAAATGGAGCTCAAGGAAACAGTAGAACAGTGGAAACAAAAGGGCCACATTATGACCTACTTCAAGCCTACTGAAGAACCCAAACCCAAAGATTTCCTTTCAAAATTCTTCAATGGAAATGAATAAACGAATAGAAATAAGTAAATAGTCAAATATGCGCTAAGTTATAACAATATGTTACGAAATAGAGTATTCAAATCATGATTATTTCAGTTTTAATTCAGTAAATTGCTTAAAATACCTATTCCCCTATTAATTGTATAAGTAACCAACTATACTTCACCTTATTATACATTTAGTCAAAAAAGTATCGGGAATGGATGATTTGTTTATGGTTCCAAATTCAATATTTTGTTTTTTTTGTTGTTTGATTGGCTTGGCACAACTAGTTTCCAGTTTGGCGCGGAGTTTGAGTTGCATCTGTTATTTAGATTAAATTCAGTGCTGTTTTTAGTTAGATCATATTATCTAGTGTGTATTGCGAATTTAATAATGGAGAAAAACATCAAACAAAGAATTTGTCTTAAATTTTGCATCGCCAATGGAATTTCGTGTTCGGAGTCCCTGAAAATGTTACAGAAGGCTTAAGGTGAATCGACTTATCAAAAACACTTGCTTATGAGTGGTACAAAGCGTTCAAAAGCGGTCGAGATGTGATGGAACATTTGCCTCGCTCTGGTATGCCATCAACGTCTTCAACTGAAGTTAACAACGCAAAAGTGAAAGAAATATGTGACTGAAAATCTTCATTCAAGTTTGAGAGAGATAGCCACTGAACTTTCTGTGTCTCACGAGTCGATCCAAACCATTTTAAATAATCACTTGGGTATGAAACATGTTGCCGCTCGGCTAATCCCAAAAGACCTGTAAGAATTTTCTTTATAAACTCAACCGCATAAGTGTCGCTGAGGACATGCTAGAACGAGTCAATTCCGACCCAACATTCATGAAACGGATTGTTACTGGTGACGAGACGTGGGTTTACGAGTTTGACATGCAAACTAGTCAACAAGCTTCGGAGTGGCGCCTTCCAACTGAACCGAACCCGAAAAAACCACGCCAAAGTCGATCAAAAACCAAAGTCAAGTGGTGTGTCTCTGAATTCTTACCGGAAGGTCAAACAGTAAATAAAGAATATTATTTAAGCGTTATGCGGCGTTTAAGCAAATTCGACGAAAAAGGCCAGATTTGTGGAAAGAAAATTTCTGGGATTTTGCACCACCATAATGCGCTTTCGCACAAGGCCATCATAGTGCACGAATTTTTGACCATAAAGTCAACAAAATACCATCGAGCAACCACCTTATTCACCAGATGTGGCTCCGGCCGACTACTTTCTTTTTTCTTAACTCAAATTACCACTTCGTGGCACCCGTTTTCATTCGGTAGAAGACTTAAAGGAGAATTCGATACTGAACACAATTTCGGAAAAAGCGTTTAAAAAATGTTTTGATGATTGGATTATTCGTTGGCGTAAGTGTATCATTTCTGAAGGAGCATAATTTGAAGGCGATAAAATAACTTTGGATGCATAACTAACATTTTGTGTATTATTGATCGTTTCCCGGTACTTTCTTGACAGAGTAGTACATCCGCGTTGGTCTAGTGGTCACAAGCGTGACTGCTGAGCATTCCTGAGTTTGCTGAGGGTTCGATTCCCAGGTCAGACATAGTGTTATTGGGTTTTTTTTATCAGTAATTTCTCAGTAGCAGCCTGTACCTGGTGGAAGCGAATCGGCTTGTCTCTATTACATGGGACTTCAACAAAACTAACGAAATATGAGTTTAACCCTTTACACGTGTGATGTTATATGCTATACGTAAATGCTTAGATAATATAAAATTTTGGTAGAAACAACAATCGAAAAATCGATCTAGGTATGTCTCATATTAAAAAATTCGTTTTCTCTATTTTCACCTGAGCAGAGTTCGGTCGCCGAGGTAATAAACTAAAAACTATGATTGGATAAGGTTTGGAGCATATGATGCAGATTAGGACTAATATCTATTCGCAAGTAGATATTAGCAGCTTGATTATCAAAGATTTTAAGAATATTGACAAGCTGCATGGAACTTTTGGCGCATGACCATAATAAAACCGACGCCGCCATCTTGTTGTTTCAATACATATTAAAAAACACATTCTCAATTGTACGTGTGTGTATGTGTATTTATTCCAAGTACTTATTAATTCCATGATTTATACAGCGTCCATGACATCCATGTAGCACAGTAAAACAAAATGAAACTGTCAGCCCACATGTGTAACAGCGAATGTCAGTCATTGTAAATTAGCGAAATTAGCTGTCTCACAAAGCTACGAAAACCCATAAATCAGCAAAATGTATTCACAGATACCTACTAGAGTTGCGAGGCCCTTGATGTCCAAGGATTTCGCTGATGCTCGCAGACGGGCAATCGGACTATATAGGGCTTTTTATAGATATATTCCGTATATCCGTAAGTAATACCTACTCCAACTCGACTGAGCGAATGTGTTACTTAGGTAACTCTTTAAACGATGTAGCACAAGATCATTGCTCTGATATGAAGATGCTCCGCGAGGCCCAAGGCCTTAAATTACAAGAATTTGCGCTGCGCTCCTTGTGCGTAATCGAACTAAATGTATTGGAGGAGGCCCTTGTTCATCCAGATGTGGGATAGTATATACCTACCAATACCTTGGTACCTGAATAAGAAATTGTCATAATTCGGAATCTCGGAGAAGTGACCTTTATCTGTACAATTTCACTTTTAGTTAAATACTTCGACGTACCGAAAAATGAAGAAGATTGTAAATGGAAGCTACGGGAGTATTTTTATAGAAATGCCTGCGTCACTGATGTTCGAATCATAGATTTGCTGGTGATCAAGGTAACCTTTATGTAAATAGGTATAGGTGTCGAGCGGTCATACTATTTATTTATTTATCTTTCTTGCATAAAACAATATAATTATTATGATAACAAAGCAAACATGTTTAGGTATGTCAATTACTTACCTACCTACTTGTATTACCTAGATATGCACTCGGTACCTACCTATTTACATATAAAAACCGGCCGAGTGCGAGTTGGACTCGGGCATGAAAGGTTCCGTACTATCGCAGTAGAGCCCCCTTTAATTTTAAATTTATTTAATATGAGATACAACCCGCTGACAGACAGACGGACGGACGGACAGCGAAGGCTTAGTAATAGGGTCCCGTTGGTTAACCTTCGGGTACGGAACCCTAAAAAGGTAGGAGGGTTTAATGAATATAGCTACTGGAGGATTGTAAGTTATTTTTCAATACGCTTCGTTGAAAACTGGTTCTTATCGCATTACGATTAGGTTCAACATGCAATTTATTTCACCTCCTGGTTTTTTTTCATTTATTACAACGTGTGCGGAAATTAAAATTATACATAAACTAAGTAAGAGGCTTGCGGACGAAAAAATAAAATAGCAACATGTAACTACGATATTCTAATTCTGACCGAAACTTGGCTTAATAATAGTATATGCAGTAAAGAACTGTTTGATGATAGGTACGTGGTCTATAGAAGAGACAGGGAAAGCTCGGGCTACCACTGGGATAAGGATGGCGGAGGTGTCTTGATTGCAGTATCTAAAAAACTAGTTTCAAAAAGATTACTGCAAAGACAAAGTAATTGTGAGGATCTATGGGTGTCTGTAGAAATACCGTGCGAGCGCTCGAGGCAACTCCGCCGTCTTGATCTTTGTGCAGTCTACCTGCCACCACCGGTCTCTAAATCAATGTTGGAACATTTTATTAGTAATTGTAATTCTTACCAGGATAACCATAATGCGTACACATGCATCGTGGGAGATTTTAACTTGAGAACTATAAACTGGAATGACCTTAACAATCCTCTCAAGAATCAGCACATTAGTAGTCTCGATCAACTTCTTATTGATTTTAAATCAGTTAATAATCTCCGACAATGCAATAATGTTACCAATAAAAACAGTAGACTACTGGATGTTGTATTGGTGGACGTCCCAGGTTGTTGCGTTAGTGAAGCGGATCCTTTAAGCGTTATAGACCCTCACCATCCTCCATTAGATATACAAGTAACATTGAAGGAGTCGCTTAAACTAAAATGTAATAGCATTGCAAAAAGAAACTTTCATAAGGCTGACTATGAAGCAATAAACAAGTATTTGAAGGATAAGGATTGGGAAGAGTGTTTGGGATGTTGCAGTAGTGTTGACGAAATGGTGGAATTTTTTTACAGCGTTATTGGATCAGCTATCAACACTTTTGTACCTATCATTCGAAAGCAAAGTAGTAGGGTTCCAATATGGTTTGATAAGAAACTTCTTAATTTATTAAAAGAAAAAAACAAACTTCGTATTAGGTATAAAAAGTACAAGAATTCCCTTGACATGCTATCACTCAGATTAATCTCTAAACGATGTGATAATTACGCTAAAAAGTGTTACAATAGTTACATTGCGAGTACAGAAGAGTCTATTGCCAGGTGTCCTAAAATGTTTTGGTCATATGTCAATAATAAACGTGGTGGAGAAAGTTCATACATAGCTTCAATGACTAATGGTCCGATAACATCTTCGAATGGAGAAGGAATATGTGAGTTATTTGCTTTAAATTATAGCTGCATTTATAAAGATAAAACAACGTCACCTTCAGGTCAAAACTATGTAGCATCCGAGTACCTTGAAGCAATAGCCACACAGTCGGACAGTATAGCTTCCGTGGACATCAAATATGAAAATGTTGAGAAAAAACTAAAAAGCCTTGATATTACTAAAGGGGCAGGCCCAGATGATATACCGCCACTGTTTATTGCCAGATATGCACCTAGCCTGGCTGCTCCCTTGGTGAAGATATATAACGCCTCAATCCGATCTGGTCAATTCCCTAAACAGTGGAAACAGGCGAAAGTAGTACCGGCCTACAAGAGTGGAGACCCTTGTGACGTAAAGAACTATAGACCAATATCCATCCTTTCGATTTTCGGTAAAATATTGGAGTCGTTGATTTGTCCCCATATTCAACGCTTGTTTTCCAAGTTCTTAAGTGACCATCAGCACGGCTTTATAAAGAACAGATCCACAAGTACAAATCTGGTGTCCTTTGTTGAAGCCTCATGCGAAGCCATGGATAAAGGTATACAGGTTGACGCTGTTTACACGGATTTTAGCAAGGCATTTGATAAGGTTTCACATAAACTGCTTGTTAAAAAACTAGCTACCTACGGCGTCACCGGTAGTCTTCTAAAGTGGTTCGGTTCTTATCTGGCTGAGCGGGAGTTTTATGTGGTTGTCAATGGGTTCCGGTCTGGCAGGTATGAAATTGCCTCGGGTGTCCCTCAAGGTTCTCATCTGGGCCCGGTATTATTTATCATATATATAAATGACGTGACATCGTGCTTTCACAATACTAGCATATTCCTTTTTGCAGACGACCTAAAAATTTCAAGACCCATTAGGTCTCAACAGGATGTAAACCTAATGCAAGAAGATATCAATCGATTATCTGCATGGTGTAATCATAATAAAATCTCGTTGAATAGTTCGAAATGTAGTCACATAAAATTCACCAGGAAAGTAAATACAGTGAATTCGGCGTACCAAATAAATGGAGTAAACTTATGCGAAGTGGTTGTAGTACGAGATCTGGGAGTTATCTTGGACTCTAAACTCACATTTGTACCACATATTGAGAACATAATCAGTCGATCCCAAAGTATGCTTGGATTTGTTATTCGTAATGGAAAGGTATTTCAACGCCCACATACTAAATTAGTTCTCTACAATAGCCTTGTAAGAAGCATCCTGGAATACTGCAGTGTGATATGGAGGCCTCACTACGCAACCCACTCATTGCGGATAGAACGAGTCCAAAAAAGGTTTATCCGATACCTTGGGTACTCAAAGGGAAGGCAATTTAAATATCTCTCCTACCTTAATAAATTAGGCTGCTACAAAATGAGTACCCTGGAAGCTCGAAGGGAACTTTTGGATTTGAGATTCGCATATAAACTGCTCAATAACACCATTGACTGCCCACAATTAGTACGTAAGTTCAATCTTAGAGTACCCCGAGGACCACCTCGTAAACCTATAACACCCTTAGCTCCACCTCTTCGCCGTACAGTGTTTGGTGCTAATTCGCCTATACCCCGCATGTGCAAACTCATAAACGAACGCAGCGACCTGGTTGACGTCCACGCAGACTCTATATCGACGTTTGTCAGACGTAATTAGTATTAGTATTTAGTATAATTATCTAGAATTTAAGTAGGTACATTAGTAGGTATTTAAAAAAAAAATATAATTAAACGAGCATTTTGCATGTGGTGTTTGCCTGTAATTGGTTGTGCAGTTAGATTTAAGACACAATTACTTATATGTTCCTATCTGTGTTATATCTGTAACAACTGTTGGTGAACCTTAATTAAATAAATAAATAAATGTCCAAATTGGTTCAATGCCTATAGTCGGCGGCGATTTTTTTTTTTAATCTCGGCAAAGAAAGAAATTCCTTAACGGCGTAAATATTTTTTTAATATTTAAACTGTGTTTATAAATAAAATATAGATTTATTTTAAACAAATATTTACTTTATTATTTGTGTTCTAAATTCAAAAATATTTTAGCGGCGTCTTACCTTTGCTTCACCTTCAACCTGGCGAAAGCAAAACACGGAAAAAAAGCAAATTAAATCATAGTTTCCTAATTATTCATGACAAAAATATGTTTCATTCTAATATTTTATTTCTTTGAAAGTGTATCTATTGAAAAACATTGTTTGATACACGTGAGCATTTGCTACTGCAGTTCTCGGCTCCATAACAACCTAGCCTGCGGCTCGGGTGAGAATTCCGATCAAAATGTACTATTTTAAAACTAGGTACAAAATTTACTTCAGTCCCCTCTAGTGATCAGACGCAGGACTGACGGCATTAGGAAAGGAAGAAAAATTGCTTAAGTACTACGACTCACGGGGTAAAACGACGCCATGTAGCACCAAACAGCCAAAACCAAGTCTTGAAGTAGGTAGGTATAACGTCGCGAGTCGTGAGGACAAGCTTATGCCTGGGAGTCGAACCCAGAACCTCATGTTCGGTATTCCACCAAGGTAGCTGGACGAAGGAGGCAGTGACATCATTACAAGGCCGGTGTGCAGCGAGTCGAGTATCAGACAGGTCCACTTGCCTAGGAACACACGCCGCATGAGGAGCCTTGCGCCTTAAAAACTTAGAAGTTAAAAACTAGGTCAAATAAGCTAACAACAGTTTACGATTACAGGGCTACATTGAGCTTAAAGAAATAACTCATCAATGGCAGTCGAAGACTCACATTATGGACCACTGGAAACCAACTATTGAACCTAAGCCGTGCGACTTTCTTACCAAGTTCTTCAGCGGCCCTAACTAAAAAACTCAAATAAATAAATAACAAATTCAAGATTTATAAAGTACTTTCATTCCACATCTCATCGTCTAGAACAAAAAAAATATATTTCAATGGCTGGAAGAACAAGTAGGTACCTTTCGGGTATTTTTACACCCATTAAGTAGAAGCACATTTTATTGCATTTCTCGGAGGACCTGGTGGCGTGCAAACTAGAACTACGTTCAGATTCATATTCGTATCTTTATTTGCAGCCGGTGAAAGCCTGTCTCAAAAATAAATATATCAGTTAGGTACTCATACCACTTTAATTCATAAATATAACAATTCTGGTGTAACTTATCATTCACAACCATAAAATTACAACACTACTTTATTAATATAATTATTGTAAGTAGACAATCTGCATTCCAACATAACATTTGTAAGCGTAAGTACCTAAGTGGGTGTTTCCATTATTTAAAAGGTAAGTAAATAATCGAAACTAAAGTAGGTCTTAACTTCGACTATTTACTTAGTTAAAAAAAGGTTCTTGATGGAATCGGAGACCATGAATTCTTTTATAAATAAAAACGACATAGGTACCTAATGTACTAACTTGCTAAGGTCTTAAAGATAAGAATAAGTAAATAGTATGCAATATAAAATATGTTTTTACAAATATTTTAGTTAGTGTAGCAGTTCAATAAATATATACGTAAATATTTGTACTGACAATTAATTTACTTTTGAATCAAGTAGGTTTATATACATAAAATAGTACTCTGTTATATTGTAGGTAATGTCTTTTATTACAAAGTTTATGATATTATTTAGTTAGGCTTTTTATTATATTCGACAAACAAATTACGTATGCAAAATATATAGTTACCTAATCATTTGATATAATAAATATTTAATTATACATAACATTGATATCCTAAATTAGTTACTACATTAGATATTGGTTATTTTTATTAATTACAAAATTACTGCTATGTACAACAATTTAAACAGGTGTCGACTGCGGGGTACAGTGGGTACTTCCTCTGGATCTGCGAGCATGCCCTGTGCTCGTGGGTGCAACTCTTGGCAGGAGGCTCCTCCCACCACCACGAAGGTATCGTCGCCACAGCCCAACCTCGCGATCAGATCAGGTCCACTCCGCGCCGGCCGCATTTAATTAACATTACCATTATATCTAGTGAGGTCTTGTTCGGCGAGGTACACGTTACAACAGCATCTTAACAAACTCTGCAATTATAAAATTATAGTTGATAAAACGAGCCTGATCCAAAAAATGAGAAGCTTAAATTTAGCTTTCATACTGGGCCCTCGTCACTTCGACAGGAGCCACCATTGCACAGGTACCTACTAATCTATGCCTCAGCGAGTGAGGATCAGGATACCTATACATTCTTGTAGGTACACCTTACCTAAGTGTGCCTGGATAATCTTTTTACCTTGGTTTGAGAAGATTCTCAGAGCAGAAGTCATGCCGAAAAGAGAAAATAAATAAGAATAACTACTGAAAAGTGACCAGCAGAAAACGGATCAAGTAGATATCGGTTTGCAAGTGTCTTGTCTACGAGCTTTCTCGGCTCTTCTTTGGACCTCGACCATAACACAAGGTACGGTACCTTCGTAGTCGATCCTGCCGTCGTGGTCGATGTCCCCGAGCGCCAGCACCTGGTTGAGCTGCGCGTCGGTCACCGGCTCGCCGATCATCTCCAGTGCCGAGCGGAGCTCGTCCCGGGTTATATACCCGTTGTCATCGCGGTCGAACACCCTGTAACAATAGCAAGGAAACTTTAAGATTAAGATTAATTCAGTATTGAAGTGCTAGAAAGAAAAGCTCAACCACCCTAAAAACTTAAGCAGTGGCCAATATCATGGTGCTTTATTTCTATAATCCGAACCGATATGGAATGTTACAGGCACGTGAAATTGTCTGGCTGTTGTAGTGGTCGCAAGCACATGTGCTGAGTATGAGAACCCCGGGTCCACAGATATAGATAGACATCCGGATCGGATAAATAATTGTTTCAATTAATCAATCAAAACGTTTTATGACACATAGGCCTACATGGGCACTTATAAAATGTCGAAAAAAATGTGCACGGTTAGGGTTGATCGTTTTCTATGGAGAAGAACCGGCAAGAAACTTTATGGTTACTCTTTTAAAATTATTTGGTTTTACAATGGTATTTTTGGGTTTTCTTACAGTATTATTAATTTGTCAAAGTCTATATGATAGGTTTGTCGCCCTCTGTGCATCCATGAAACTAGACTCCTGGTACAGCAATCAGGATGTACCTACACTTCTGTAGGTACCTATGTGTCAGCGAATACGTAGCTAACATAATGGATTCTGGTTTTTCAGATATTAGAAATACCTATGTATCCCGATTGCAGACCCATACAATTGAACGAGATCACGTCTAAGCTATTACGTGATTGCAAGTTCGCAAGCTATGATTGCATGAGTAGGTCTGTACGCAAAGGTCAGACATCTGTAGGTCAATCTATTCCGTAATTCCTTTCATAGCCGTTAGTACACATTGGTAGTTTCAGTAGCATATTAACGTGACCTACTGAAACGTACCTTTTAAAGCTCGATTTTTTGAAACACGTTTATTAATATTATGGTTTATTTTGTAAATAATATACAGTACACACAGGGAGTGGTATGACATCCCTTTGATCGTTTTTAAAATGTACGTAGTTGGTAGATCTGTGTTTTGCCGCTAGACCCTAACAACCAACTACACACTTACATAAAGGGTATAACAAGACCCTAAACGAAGCCAAAAGGCACTTATCTCTGTTTTCTCCGTCATTGCGATCAATTTTTTTGTTGAAGACCGTACCTGGGAACCTTCTAGTTACGGAGATATTGGGGGTCAAAGATCCAACTTTATCACAAGTTTTTTTTTAAATACAGGTTTTCTAGGTAAGAAGTTTTCTTTTAACATCTTCAGGACCCCTGTACTATTTAATTCATCCATCAGCACAATGTTTTGAGTGCGTTACATTGACTCCTAACGTAAAACGTGATTTCACGTAAAATAATAATAATTTCGTGTAAAATGTTTCCAGAAATAATTTTTGTGTAAAGTTTGATGTATATAATGCTTGGTTGACGGCTTTGTTAAGGCCGTGTATAAACATACATACATATATACAGCGTTTTTTTCCAATTGGTAGAAACTACTTATAGAACGCCACCTGCTTCGTTCCTAGCATATCCTTTCCCCTCGTTCATAGCTACTTCTTTAACGAATAAATCTATTCTATAATATTACTAGCTGTGCCCCGTGACCTTCGTCCACGTCCTTGCGAAAATGCAAAAAAATATCAGCTGTCCCATACATTTGGGTCGAGTAGGTATTGAAATTTTGTATGAGACAGCTGAGAATTTTTACACATTTACGATGTTGAACCCAAGGAGAAAGTTGTTCTGTTTGATGGTCTGCAGCATATCCTTTCATATGACTATACCCTTTCTGTTACACCCTGTATATAAGAAGATAAAGAGGTATCTACACGTTTTGATGTAATCTTCGGAAAGTTACTGATCCAATTCAGATAAATATTTCACTAAGGGAAAACTACCATTATCCCTGAGTGTCTTAGCCTATATATTTAAAACATTCCGATAATTTCCTACCATGACGCGAGCAAAGCCTCGGGCATAAGATAGTAAGCAAAGCAATATGAATGGAACTCACTTAAATGCTGCGAGTAGGTCTCGTGTGATCTCTTCCTCGGAGTCGCCACCGATCGCCGCCACGTCCATGCCTTGTATTGCTTGTATCTTGGTCACCCACTGCATGAAATCGTTCTCATCTATTAGGCCGTTACCTGCAATTAAAACAATTTAACTTATAAGTGGAAAGCTAAATACGTTGTCACAATTCGATGCCCTGAAAGCTCGATACACGTTTATTTTTAACTGAAATGCCATCGTAATCTCATGTACAGGATTTGGGTCTGTCTTTTCTGTCATTCCTGCCTCTATGATGGCTGTAATATCAACTAGAATTCATCCCTAAGACAATATTAACAAAATCCTCAGTCTCACAATATTCAAGAAAATTAGCAAGAGCGTGACAGCCAGCCGTTTTGTGAAAATTACGACGAACATAATACCAAGCAATATACCGGTGATTGGTGAAGTACAGACGCCAGCACATCAAGCTACTACAATCTGTCGAATTTATTTAATAGATATCAACTTTATCGCTAGAACTCTAGGTTCAAGGTTGATTGGGAAAATTTGACAGTTCCGGGTTGCTTGTATTGAGTTGACATCATACAAGACCAGGCAGTCAGTCAGTGGTCTTAAAAGACCATGCCACAGATTGATTGATTATAGCAACAAAAAAGGACAATGGAAGTTATATATAAGTACCTAACTAGTAACTACATACATAAACACGTGATTAAGAAGAAAATCCCTGACTTTATTTTGTGAGGTAGTGCCAAACACACTTCGGCATAAAATCTTACATAAAATATTCCAGAATAAGTAGGAAACAAAAAGTGTGCCGTGTTACCCCACTGTAAAGCCCTACAAAACATAAACAGTTACACGTTTTAACGACTTTCTTTCGTAATGTGTTCCGTCATACAACCCGAATAATGTTACCTGCCTACAAAAACCTTTTTGGGGTCACAGATAAAGATTTACGACAAAATAAACGCATACGCCAGCGACGACCATATTATTAAAACAATATTAAATCGTGCCCAAATAATATGTAACAAAATGTTATGTGACAATTAACAAAAGGGCTTTAAGTCGTTAAATCTTAATTAACGCGGTGGCAGGAAAAGTCGTTAAAGTGATGACGTCAGCAGTTCACCCCCTGCTCACAGAGCACAGCATTAGCTCCAGTTAATTATAACAGTCATTATCAATGTTTAGTCATAAAGTCAGACCTCGTCATTCATAAACTTTTTTATTGTAGGCAGTCTTACGTTAGCAATATATTTTTATGTGGCTTACAAAGATTACTGTTCATTCAAGATAATAAACTAAAATAATTAACCCTGTATTTAATTCGGGGCTCATTTAGAACCTGTGTATACTGAGGTAATTTATTTAAATTTATACAAAGCGTGCCAGATGTGCAAGCACTTTTAAAGGCAGCGAGGCTTACGTAGACAAGAAGGAGGGAATTTAGCGCCACCTGTGGCTGCGCTGCACCTTTATTGTCTAGAAAATGTCCCGACGGAACCTTTTATTTAAATTAGGGATCTTGTTAATTTAAAGAAGTTAGAATTATTCCGTAGTCCATGTACGACTTTCTCCAATTTGTATGTTCATACAGTTAGCTTGATTGACTGCAATGATATAAATCACAGCTCAGAACGTGACTTATAGCATTAATAGACAGTTTTTGTATCGTGTTCAGAATGTTAACCTCGTGGAGGCTTGGATACAATCTGATTGGATCAAGAGATTATCAGGGCGCGATGCTAGATAGAGCGGGCGTGGCGTGGGGCTACCCCACTCCCGCGATAGCGGCTCGGAAGCCCTGAACTGTCTCCAAGTAATTTAATATGTTTTACTTGTTTCCATTCTTATCTTTGCATAACTGATAAAGTTATCGCCAATTTCAGGAAATAATGTCGGACTTCCAAAATTGCGTAACGACACTAGCACTACGACAAAAGTTCTTAGTAGAAACATAATACAATGCATATGTGTATAGGCTTACCTATGCGTTTGGGAAGATGGCCGCATCTAAATAATAAATCTTTAACCCTCGTGTCATACAATGTCAATTGTTTTGTTATGTACCATTGTACATTCCAAGAAAATAAATAATAAGTACTAAGTAGATATTGCGGTCTTTAGGAGCAATAAAACCAAGACATTCTTTATTTATAAGTTTTGTTAGCCACCATAAAGCCGTCAATCACTTAGCTTACGACGAAGTCTGCAATACTAAAAGTTACTGAGTATTTCTGGGGGCACGCAAAGTAATGAAGTAAGTTCTATAGGCAATTAGGCACTCCAGTGGTGAGTGATCAAGTAGAACTTTATCAATTACGTCACGAAGACTTGGAAAAGCGCAGGTACCGTAAGTGCCGGCGGGTGAGGGTCGCGCGCGCCGGAAGACCCAGCCTTACGCGCGCACGCCATTTTACAATAACCCTCTAAATTAACTGCCTCATCGATTTAATCAGGTTTTGTTTATTCATGCTGTTACATAAAACTTGCTCACGCAGTATTCTAATAAGACTACTAAGTGGATACCGAAAGTTTTCATAGTCCCTGAATATTTCTACGCCGACATTCTTTCAGCAATTACTGAATATGACGCGATATATCAACGTAATGTATACAGATTTTAATGTTAACGTCTGCTGCTCTCTGTATACTTTGTAAGTGGCAATTTGTAGTCACAGTACATTTGCTGACATAAAACAGTGCAATATCTCAGCGAGTTTATTATACTTATCTCAAAAAACATGTGCTATGTTGGCAGCAATTCAATGTAAATAAAAACAAAATATGTTTAGTATAAGTACCTATATGTCTAGTTAATTTAGATCCATGCACTTAGATCCACTTTACGACATGTTTAAAATACAGTCTCCTCACCACTAATGAGATCGTAAAAAGCGTTTATTTCCTAAAAACACATATCCATCCCCTTTCTACGGTTCTAAAGCTACTAGTAATTTCTACTCCGTCATGAATTCGTTCCAAGGCTAAACGAAAGAAATTGCGCGTAGATAAATGACATTATCGTCTCGAATTTTCATATGTAAGCCTCCGTAACCGCAACATATGTATGATGCGTGCCTCCCAAACGATATTAGGTCATAAAACACGACGATCGTACATAAATATTTATTTAAGCGTATACAGTCAAATCAACTTGTTAAAGAAAACAACTTGTTGGAAACGTTTAGTTTGTTTTTATAGAAAAGGCCTTCAGCTTTCATATATGTATTATATCCTTACAAAAAGAAAATATAATGTATTTCTACAAAACAACTTTGCTGAACATAGTTATGATACGCTAATTCCCTTTTTATTTGGTTTGTAATAAGTTAATCTATATAAAGCTAACTTTATATAGATTATTATCCGCATAATACAGTGATTTGCTATATAACATAGAAAGATAATGGCGACCCTGTCTGCCATGATCGACAGGCTGGTCGGTGGCGTGTCATTTGCGAGCAAACGGCACCGATTTACGCCCATCGCTCCATTACCAAGTTTGATGGACTTCTTGCATGCGAACTGAGCGTGGGACGTAATTTTCGTGACGTAAGCTGCGTTGGCTAGCCAACGGCATAACACGTTAGAATAGAAACAAACACTGTGTGCCTTGACAATGTCAGGATAGTAGAAGATTGATTACTGCTCTACTCTTGCACCAGTTACGAGTATGATAATAATTCACTTGGTATATTAAGATAAACGTAGTAAGGGTTTACTGTCAAAGGTGCGCCAGACGCATAATACACTACACCTGCATTCAAAACACGTCGAAAGGTGGTGATCCGTATTCTGATAGGGTTGTTTAACCGGCTTAAAGATAATTCTAAGAATTCTCAGAATTACAGGTACGCACGGCGACCAATCAAGCTATACAAAACCAATTTATGCGGTCTCTCATTGTACGGGAAACCTATACAAAGCGAGGCCATGTTATACTGGAAAAGTATAGCTTGATGTATCGCCGTGTGTACAGTTACTGGTCCTCACTCGAGTAGTCAATAGAAATCATACTAGGACGGTTTTTCACTCAAAACTGTAAACTATGACGACGCAGTGTCTCTATAATGGGTGTAAAAGTACCCTTAACGAAGCCGAAAGGCACTTGTTCTCCCCGTCATTGTGATCATTTTTTTGTTCTAGACCATACCTGGGAACCTTATAGTTACGGAGATATTGGGGGTCAAAATTCCAACCTTTTCACAAGTTTTTTTAAATGCAAGTTTTATAATTTTGTAACTTTAAATACGTCCACGACGAGCGTTCTATACAATGCATCCATCAGCACAATGTTTTGAGTGCATTACATTGAGTCCTACCGTCAATCGTGATTTTTCACAGCAAAAAAAAAGTCGTTTCCCAGCATTAATTTTTGCTTAGAGTTACTTAGTTTGATGTACAGAATGCTTGGTTGACGGCTTCGTGAAGGGTCCGTTTACATCTTGTATACGTGGAAGTACTGACCCGTTTTACTGGCGTCCTTTATGAGCTCAGCGATGAGGTCGTCGTTGACGGTGATGCCGAGGTTGCGCAGCATGAACTGCAGCTCGGCCGGAGTCACATGCCCGTCGCTGTCGCGGTCCAGCAGACCGAACGCCGTGCGCAGATCTGGAACAACACATATGTCAGTTAGTAACTTGATGCTATCGGCTGTCATAAAACCAGTGTTCCGCTAGGAGTGCCGAATATTACCTGGTCCCTCTTTCATAGAAGGTGTGGGGGAAAGGCGCCAGGCCATGGTAGGGCACTGACTACACGTTGGCATTTAGCATAGGATTATTTATCACATATACATTATACATATATAAAATATGCTTGCGGGATTGATAATAACGAAAAGCACGGCTATTTATTAGTTAGCGAACTAAGAGCGGGTTTTAGGCCACAATATTTTACAAATACCAAGTACGAAAGTGGCAAACATTCAATTCAATGAAAACACTAAAGTTTTCAAAGTATAGCTCAAAAACAGAAACAAGTAGGACAAAATATCTCCTATGATGTAAGTGTTTCGTAACACAATCAGGAAAATGGAACACCCATGTAAAAATATTGTAGCTCGAAGCTATTATGTCACAACCCCCTTTTTACTTGTTCCGCGTTAAATCGAGCATTTTTCCCTGTATTGAACGCAACGACTGTAAATGACGAAATATAACTGATACTTAAAAAAATATGAACTTTCCAAGTATTCAATTCGGGCTTTGGTACTATAATTTTACAGTAATGATCAAATGCACTTAAATGCTACGGCGTAGCAAGATGTGTTTTCATTTCAAGTAACAAAAATGCTACGGCGTAGCAAGATTCCCCTTGATTTGTAAGTTACAATTGAAAGTAATACTATGGAGTATCAAGATACCATTTCATTTCAAGTTTCAAAATGTCTATAGTTTCGGAGCCTCCTCTTGTTTTGGTTTTGTAATACTAGGCTTAGCAGAAAAATATAGCTACAGCTCACAGACTGTGATCGACACAAACCGCTCAATAATTTCGGATTTTTAATGAAAAAAATTGATTCACCAAATTGTAAGGAGGATATTATACATTTATTTACGGAGTGTGTCAGATTTCAGTCTGCAAGAGAGTATCTACTCAGAGAGCTTAAGATAAATATGTACGATGTTTGCATGTTCCATCATATTTTATCGTCACCGTACTCCGGAGCTGCTTATAGTTTAAATAAGTTTGTGTTGTGACGTTTTACATTATAAGGTCCGATGGGACTGGCACGTAAATCGGTATAAAAGTCCCTAATAAGAAATAAAGAACAAAAAAAAATCAATAGGATTAATGTGTAGCAGCTACGATGGAATCTAAATATGTATTAATGTCAATTTAAGAGTGTACTACTGTAGGATTAGCGTAAGATTTCAAGTAGCAATTAAGTCCAGAGTAGCTTTAACATTGTAACGTACAAGCTCAACCTTCACTGGTGGTAAATCTGAGACAATCGCACCGAAACGCAACCAAGCTATTTAATATGCGCCTGAAATTATATTTCTCCAGACTTACGAGTCCTCTCGCAGACAACGTTTGAGATTGGCTCAGAATTTTCAGAGAGGTTGCGAAAATAAAAACGTTACTTCTTGACTGTCGGAAAACATGGCACATAAAAAAGTTAAGGAACACGACATGTGTACACAAATACGTGCTGATGTTACCACGACACAACCGAGGTAAACATGTGAAATTTATCAAATAACACGACGAAAGCCACATAACAAGATAGAGGAATAACTCATCAGGTACTCACAGAAATCATTTCCCTTATTCAAAGCCATCACAGTTACAATATTAGATATTTAAATTACTAGATAATTCACAAGCTCGTTATATTTTGTTACTCGTACTTCGGGCACATCTTACAGTTATCACCACTTTTATCTAGATACCCTACCGCTATCTACAACGTGTTTTCACTAAAATTGTCGTCTCGTCTCGTCATATACATACCCAGCAATATTGACAAAAGATTAAACAACGTAGCGTGTACCTGTTTTATCTCAGCACTAAATTATTTTGAGCCATCGCTATCTAGATAAGACTTTAGAAAAGAAAACATCAACAGACACTAGACAGGCACAGAGTTAAGAACTTAGATGAAAACTCTTACATGAAAATGTCTGAATTGAAAATATGTGGTGAAAAACAACCTGGAGTTTTGTACAGGTTCTACATGTTAGTTGTTCATTTTGATTCTTCGATTTCGAACAAACACAATGTTCATTATATAGGGCGGCTGGTAAGAAACATTTATTTTTAATACTCATTTACTTTTATCACAATAACACAAGAGCGAAGCATTACGGAGCGGTCTTTTTTTTTTTAAGATGGATGGGAATTCATCAAATGACCACCCCCCGCTCTGGGCGGAGCGGAAGGGAGTGTCAGACTTGTACTGACTAAAATCCATCCATGTTCCTTCTTTGCCCTTTGTGTTCCAAGGCCGCGGTATCTCTTTCGAACAGTCCCGCAGCCCTGGCAGGCATCGGCCCGTGCGGACCCCTACGTGGTTGCTGTCATCTCTTTGAGGCGCGCGTGGAACACGAACGCGCCGTCGACACGGCTTGTCGTCAGAAGACGGCCGGACTGCGAACTAGCCCATAACTCGCCGTCCACAGGCCCGCGCCTACGGTGGCCGGGGGCCACCACATGACCCCCGACGCCCAGGGCGTCTTCCTCTCTCGTCCCGCCACCTCCTTCACTAGCATGACTGCTTTCCCATTCGCTCTCGCTCCGGAGCATGGCATGAACCAGGGCCGGGCGCGACAGGTCGCCGCCGCCAATCGCCTCTACGAGGTCACGGCGCTGCTCCGCCCAAGCGGGGCAGACCTCCACAGTGTGCTGCACCGTGTCCTCCGGACGATCCTCACAATGGAAACACCCGGGCGTTTCCTCCCGCCCGATTCGGTGCAGGAACCCTCCGAAACAACCGTGTCCGGTGGAGACCTGCGTCAGGCGGAAGGTGAGGGCGCCGTGGCGCCTCTCTAGCCACTCCTCAAAGAGGGGACTTATCGCCACTATGGTGGCATGCCCTGCACGGGGTTGCGACAGTCGCTCTCTCCATGTCACCATGAGATCGCGCCGGAGGTCTGTCCACTGAGCGGCGATTTGCCGCGGCAGCCGAGTTTCTCCCCGACGTAGTGCCTCCGCGCGCACTCGTGAAGGCGCGCGAGGACTATAGCCTCCAGATTCCATGGCGGCAATCCGGCAAGGAGACTCGCCACCTCACCGGAGATCGTGCGGTACCCCCGGACTAGCCTTAGGGCTATTCCCTTTTGGGGCGCATTCAGGTAGCGGGCGGCTTGCCGCCTCAGAGAACGCGCCCACACCGGGGCCCCGTAAAGGGCCATGGACCGCACGACCCCCACGTAGAGCCTCCGGCAGGAGGCGTTTGGACCCCCCAGGTTACGGAGCGGGCTTACGAGCCGCGCAGGTGCTCTGCCTACCCACTGTTGCACGGTACGGTAGTAATGAGACAGAATGGCGTCATGCGGCTAACAGCTGATAGGTCACAGGCGCGCGCGCGCGCGAATTTCATACGGCCAGATGTTGTGTTATTGTGATAAAAGTGAATGAGTATTAAAAAAATAAAAAACTTTGGGAAAGTTGTTTGTTGTCATGAGTACAATCACGTGTTTAAGTATCGGTCACTAATTACCAGTCACCCTATAATATTGACCATCGCTCATAATGAATGAAAAGTCGTAAGGAAATATACTGTGACCAAAATACAATTAAGTTTATTGTTTCAATGAAACGTTGAAACTCTGCACATTATTCAAGATCTTCTTCAAATCCTTTTATCTTTTTCTGACCGTTCTTTAATCTTGTAAGTAATTTTTAGATGGCTTGTTACGAGCAGTCGACATGACGTCATTTCCGAATTCTACGCTTACCTAAATTTAGCAGAGACATGTATCAGACTGTTCTTCATTTTAACGTCTCTTCACTACTACGTGTCTATGCGGGAATCGAATTGTGAAACCAACCCAATCTTTATGAGCATGGGAGACGGCGACAGTTGCGCATTTTTCACTCGATATTCTATACCATTTTAATTAATGTAAATTATAGTTCTACTGCATGAACTTGACGCGACAAGCCTACAAAGTGAACATTAAGAACATAGTAAAAGTCGGTAATCTGTGACCGCTTAGCAACTCGTTAAATTAGTACACACATTATGTAGGAATGTTGGTGATAATGACCAGCGAACTCTAAACACCGCATTATTCCCGGCATATCGCCCCGTTCCACAAATATCACCCACCTATTCGATGTTCTACGAAATGAGTTTTTTTTCGTGACTCCGACTCATTTTCTTTGTATTACTTGATTATTTTTAAAAGTTCCTGGTATTGCAGATGCTAGTGCTCATCGTGTGTTACTGAGATAGAAATGACGAGAACAATAATATTTGAACCCACATTGGTAATGGTGTACATACTTGTAAATTCGATGTAACGAAGTAAAGTGAACAAAAATTTATTTGCCTAGATTGCAGATACATTAAATAAGATGTAAGCGGGAGATCGTAAATAACTATAACAACTACACACAGAGCTATTAGATGTAATAATATCACGCCTATGTTTCTTTTTCCCTAAGAATTAGAGAGAGGTGAAATATACCTTTAAGTCACCGTTGTCTTGCCCCCTATTACATGAACTTATCATGTAATAGGGGGCAAGTCTATTGACATCATTCAAATCCTCGTGTCTGTTACTGATAAAGTCCTGATAGAAACCCAAAATTCTAAGAATATTTTGTTCTTCCTGGGAATCAAACACGGCTCAGCAGTTTGACTGATAAATCTACAGCGTGATCAGTTTTACTGTCAAATACTATGTAAACTTATTTTAATGCTTTCAGTTTGGTCAATCCAATCACAAAAGAGAATTAACAGCGGATTTACTAATCGGAGACTTGATCTAGTGTTCTGTAGCCAGGATTACGCCTGGCATTGAAAATAGAAATCAAGTACAAGTAAAGCATAATACATTGGAAATGTATACAAATGTTTGCTTACAGATTACATGTTGATTGATAAATGTTCTCAGGGAAGACGAAATGTTGTTGTATACTTGTTTAGACGATAAATTGTTGACGAAGCTAATGTTTACATAGATTTGCCATACGTCCGGAATTTTAGCTTAGTGTCCGGAATGCGGGAGGAATTCTAAAACATCCAGGATTTTCAAAAACGTCTATGATAACATTAAAATATTTTAAATTAAATCAACATAGGAAACAGTTAACAGTATCGTTTGCTTGTATATAAACGTAGGCAAAATATCACAATAAAAAATAATATCTTGTAAAAAATTGAACCATTTAATTTCATATTTAGTGTAAGTATGAGTTTATGATTTATATTTTGAGAACACCGAAATGTTCTGCAACAAACTTAGACATCGTTGTAAAAAAAAGCAGTATCAAATTATACTGCGGAAAGAAAAGTCCGAAATTTCCTACAAATGTCCGAAAATTTCCGAATAAATCTTATTTGTGGATCTGAGAACCCTATCTGTTTACATAGGGTAATGTTTTAGTATTGTTATCGTGTAAATACTGCGTTACGTGTAAACATGTAGGATATGGGTTATAATTATACACTGGCAGCGGTTTGGACAAGTAGAAATAAACACAAGGAAAATTTTCGTCCGTAGGTCATGATGAGAAATATCGTGTCGAGTCCAATATACAATAATAGATTTTATGGAAAAATCTTAACAAAATACTTATTTTTTATCGTAAGAATAAAACAAGCAGATGAAGTAATAGAAAATCACAAATTCTCCTAACGTTAGATAATACTTTTGTTAAATTTACCGTGACGGTAGTTCAGACAAAGCGAGTTGACAGAGACTTAGTAAAGTCAATTACTCAATACGTCAACAACCTGAACTGAGGTGCAGAGAGATAAAGGATAAAACGTAAGAACAGTAACCAACCATGCCGTGAGCAGACTGAATCATTTTCAGACTGAAAATAATTTCAAAACATTGTTGCCATCGTTATGAGAAACATGGGCTAATGCTTCAAAACATGATATCAACGAAGAACGATTCTGTTGTCGTTCATTCGTTCATTACACTCATTATTTGCTACAAGACTCCTATCTAACTAACCTAACAGTCCAACTACTCCTAAGACAAAGGGAATAGGAAATTACATGAAAACCCGCAGGTTTAAATTTTTAAACTGACATGGCCACTAACACTAAAAACGAGAAATTTATCTTGCTTCAGTTTATCCTGCTTGCAACAGCGCCGAAGTATCGGGAACTCAAAATAAATAGTAAACATGGTAAATATTCCGTTTTTATTGTTAATTAAACCCGCAGATTATACAGAAACACGACCATACGAAGACACCACTATAATTGGCAACTCGATTACCGGAGGAAAGTGCCATCTTTGAGAAACTTTTCCAGTTGCAAAGTCTCACTTTGTGACAGCGCCTGTGATATCAAGCGATAAAAGAATTTAAAAGAAGCAGCAAGTATTCTCTTCGACACTACAAAGTTATCGCCGTAGAAACAGTTTTGAAAATCTCTCACGTTTATAATTTTTCCGCATAATACGAGTACTTAGCCTCTTGAGTAAGATACCTATAGCATATCAAGTATTATTGCGTATCAGACATGAAACTTGACATTTAAGTGATTTATATAGAAATTACGATTAAACAAATAAACACACTTGATAAAGTAGGTACCTGTACTACTTTGACACACGCACGTGGTGTGCACGCATGCATTTACCCTGATTGAATTAGGTATATTATTTCTAAATATAAAATTTTATTTTCAAAGTAATCCGCATTTTTATTAGAGCCATAAGTTAATCGGATCGTAACTACTAATTTATTAAATCAATCCTTGTCGAATTTAATATCTTTCGCATTCAAATCTGCCCACCCACTCAATATCCATTAATCAGTTTGGTTAATCGTTGATTACTATAAATAAAATATCTGCAATGACGTTTCGTGTCTTGGTACAGTTCGTGTTCTATTGAAACAGCAATTAAACACTGCCATGATTAGCCTATCTGTTCATTGTTGATGAGATCTCTCCATAAAGTCATTGAATGTTCCAACAAACATTAGATAGCAAGCTCGTATTGTCCGACCATCAAATTTATTGTGCGTCATTCTTCCTCTTGGCTTTGCAACAAGATAAGATTCGTTGCTCACCATGTCATCGCTTTTATGGACCAAAGAAAAGTAAAAACCGATGCACTGAAAATAGATGTTGTTTTTGCAAAAGTTTTGATTTGCATGGTCACTTTCTGCGACAGCTAAATAGGTTTTCCCAACTACACATATTGATATCAAAAGCATAGTAGGTATTCCAATTCTTTATATACTACATGACTCACCCACCTTTTATAAAGAAAGTAAAATAAACAAAAAAAGAAGTAAAATGTAACCAATGTAATGGACGTTCATAGAAGTGACGACAACAGTTCTGATTGATGTCAAACAACACAAAGGTAAACAACAGCTCGTCACAGACACAGTGCCACACTCTACCACACACCGCCACCGAACTGCCAACTAGTGTGGGTGGATGAATCGATCATACAATTAGCCCAAACCCACATTTTTCAGGTCAATCCATGAGGCGATAAAATGTAAACATCAATTAAAATATCAAGTTATGACGAGCTTTTAATGAAAACCACTAAAGATACAAATACGTATAATGTATCAAATCTTTTATAAAATTTATTTTTATGAAGAAACAGGAAAAATATATTTTAAAGAATATCTTCGGAAAATGACATTGCGCGTAAGAGAAAATTTTGAAATAAACATAAATTCATCTGAAAAACGGGAACTTTTTCTTTTGAATAATATCCAAACTTTTGAGTAATGATCGTTATTTACAAAGTTCTGTCTTGCCGTGTCGCTGTTGAGACTTCAAAAGTGGGTGATATGATACATTAGTCGAAAACTGAATTTTAAAAAGTATAGGTAACACTCACTGTTGAGCATAGCTTCGCTGGGCGCGGGGACTACGGGCCGGTCGTCCACCGGCGACTGTTTCTTCTTATTCTTTTTCTCATCTTCCTGCTGTGAATCAAACAGTGCACTGTTATCAGACATACACACGATTATTAACACTATCTCACAATATATTTTCTACACAATCTAAGTGCACTGCCAACGCGCAGTGTTTATTAACAAGTAATGTAAAAAAATAATGCTAACTGATACTGATTTTTTTTTATCAATTTGCTGGTGTTATCAAACTTGTCATTCGTTTTATCGGACTATTGTCTGATCAATAAAGCGTGCTTATCAAGTGAAAATAATAATAAGTTTGTCTACACAGTCATGGCGTAAAATGAGTGATTTAGGAAAAAGTTATGGTGGTGCTAGTGATGTGACGTACGTGACTCATGCTTGGGGAGATTATAGTACGTCGCCGACGGGCAGCACCTCTGGATGTAGTCGACGTAGAGAAATGAACTGTTCTGGCGATGGCAGACGGTGCACTATTTATAGGAACATGTCATTACCATTGTGATCTTTAAATGTAATACGTTACTTCTGCATTTGGCGCTCAGTCTACCTGCCCACCTAATAATACTTGCCTACCTATGCTTCCTATATACAATGTTAATAGACACGTAACGCCTACTTTAAGTGCGAAATTAGAGTCCTGATTGATTACCAAACCTTGGTAGTACAAGCATTAGATTGTATCTGCCAAAACAATACATAAATACTATGTTTCTAGTTTTTCAGAACAAATGATCGCTGTTTTAAATGCTACAGAGAATATGAGAATAATGGCATATTATTTGGACTACAGGTATTTTAAAACTTTAAGCTATTTATTGCATTGTACTAGCGCCAAATGATGAGCACAACACGCTCGTCTCACGTATTGTGAAAATATGTAAGCTTGTATCTACATCAAATAAAAGACTTAGAGCGGATTTCACCAATAAAACGGAACGCGATTAGCGCATTTAAACAGCGTTCAGGAACGGTCAATGAACTTAAATATTGGTACTTATAAATAACCTAAACGAAAAAATGGCGTCCAAAACTTCTCATAGCTGTCAACTGGTAATGTCGCCAAGAGGCTGGCGGAGTTGCCACGTAGTACCAGAGGCTAAGCGTTGCCACACGTAGCCTCTGGTACTTTTAGTTCCTTGATATTATTAACATTTATAGACAGCTCTTGAAAGCAGTTTAGATGTGCTGATGGCAGTTTAATCGGTGAAATTCACCCTAAGATGTGATTCGCCTGACCTACGGTCTTATAAAAATGTAGCTTAATTTAACATTTGGTATATCCAAAAGTTATCCTTGCCTACTATACCAAGAACATACCTAGTAAATTAAGTGTTAGAATGGTAGGTACTGCAAGTTTGTACACTACTTTGTTTTTCATGAAGCTACTTCGGAAACTATCCATGAAGTATGCAGGGTGACCTCGACATAAAGGCGCGTAAGTACCCAAGTTCAGCGGAATTCTGCGGGACCTTCGCAGAGTTTTACATAAAGTGCTGGAATCGTCCGGGAGAGAGTATAGGGACCTCGGCTAGTGCACATAACGTTGAGATACTTTTACACTTGTATTATGTATGGATTATATTTTCAATCTATTTACAAACATATTGTTAGTTATCATTTCTTTGTCTCTGTGGGTTTTCACTAGATTCTTGAGAAGGTGTATGTCTCATGATAATTCTAATTGTATCGTGAAGTGAAAGGTAGGGAGACCTGCAGCCTTGAGGAAACCTCTTTTATATGGATGATAACTGTCGGTCATGCATAGCTAAAATCTTTCACGGACTTTACAAAGAGAGAACGAGAGAATGTATTGTTCCCGACATTTATTTAGCAGAAATAAATTACTGTGAAGGTATACAGCCAGAAGTAGGTAATAAAACTAATGCAAGCTGCCATACTTTACGATTAAATAGTGCATTGTTGTGGTCATGTAAGTCGTTGTACTATGTAGTGTATATGTGAGTACTAGAATAAAATTAACGTTGAAAAATATATGTGGCATTTGGGGCAGTGTCGATCTCTGCCCCCATTCCTGGCATTAAAAATTAATTATTTGTATGGCCTGAAATACCTTCTCACGTAGGTGAGAAGGTATTTCAGGCGGGTATTTCTTCGTGGCTTATCGAGGTAGCTCGATAAGCCACGAAGAAGAGAATGTTAAAGCCGGAATGATCGTACAAAAGAAAATATACGCACTTCTCTCCGTCAAAAACAAACAGTTTCAGTCGTGAAAAAACAAACGTTTGTTTTACTGTTATTGGGTGGTATTTTCCATTTAATTTGCATATACTGTAATATTTACAGTAATGAACTATTTATAATAAATTAGAATTAGGTATTCCATGTAACCTTGACATAACGTGCGCGTGATCACCGCGCCTCATGCCAATTTATTCATATTGGCTGATAACCATGCCAAATCGTAGTAAGTGACTTGAAACGACCTAATTAAATCCAAGTACCTACACACATCGCACTCAAATCAATGAGAAAATATGCTGTTGTAAACAAACTAACACCGAATAAGAAACTGCGCTCGCGCTCTTCACTTTTTATTTTTATTTGGATAAATTACGACTACAAAATTATTTATGAGCTAATAATATAAGTACGGATACAACCGTAAATCATAAGTACGGATACAAATAGCAAATATTTCACGAAAGCTCACTAACATTGACCTCAATCTTTACCTTCATGAATGCGCTGCATGAAACGAGATTTTTTTATAAAGGAAATGTAGTCTAAATAAAAATAAATGCGTAATGATTGATATAGATATTAGTAGCATAAAGCATGGTGGGGTGCGAGTGTGACCGAGCGTTCGCATTGAAATAACTCGTGTCGCGCTTGGCACGGCGTCAACTCGCGACGGGCCAGTAAACACCTAGCGCTTTGTGAAAAAATGTGACATGACCAACTCTCTGTAGGTAAATAAACCGAAGCTGTGATGTATCAGCCTCAAGATGAGTAGTGCACGCCGCTTCAAAGAGCACGTTAAATCAACTCGTTTCATTGTTAAACAAACTCGCACTGAAACAAGGCGATCCTAAAATTAAAACAGTTTTCCGAAAACATTACAGATGCTAGATTGCGCACGAAAATAATTGTACAAGAATAATTATAACAGTATGAGGTATTGAGCCGCATTGACCCAATTGTACGAAGTTCACAACAAATAGACAAAGCGCCTTGAGTGCTGGAGCTTTCTGATAATGAGAATTCTTATTTTATTTGGCATTCAGTGTACACTCAACGCGGCACTCCATTATACCCACGTTTGCTAAATTAAACGACGATCTTGACAGTTACATGAATTCACTGTTTAGTACATGCGTCGATAAAAATAAAAGAATTTTAATTCATACAAAAACATTGCAATCGACTTTTAAATAGCTTGACTGTCATAAAGGCCAACGACCATACGTAAGTAGAGACATTATAAAGTAGAAGGCCATCGGTTGGTAGGTAGCACCTAGCTTGTTTGACCCTTTGCAACAAGGTAACGCTGAGCGCTACATAAGCAACTCAAAACCTTCAAATAAATGACCAAAGCCGGAGAGGAATGTTTCAAATTACATAGTTGTGAAATGTTCGCAAACATACGTTGCATACTCCGGCCTCAGCACCGGTGGTGAGCGACGCTTTGAAAGATTCTCAACATTTCAGGCGAAAAGACAAATGTCATAGGTATGTTCTCCAGGGATTCTTGGCGAAACCGCACTAAACATTAAAATACGACTGTAACGTTGCCAGTTTATTTTGTTCTTATGTACGTTACGTAGTTGTGAAAGACCTTCGTTAAAGTTTCACCTAGAGGACAAACGCAGTGCAGTGTAGTCGGAGTTATATACGGGAGACGGCGCGTAATTTTTGCGAGAAATTTTATAGCGAGTGAAATTAATTTTTATCGATTGTTTAATATGCACTGATCATCGAAATGAAAGTCAGCTGTCGTAGCCATAGTAACAGCAAGTCAAAGTTGTAAAAAATATTAAAAAACGCAATTTCATACCGCGCCAAAACCTTATAGTTCGATTATTGAGGCCACCTATAAAAAATTGTCAGCGGCATGTACGTAAGTGGGACGAATATACGTCAGCTGCGTAAATGAACTTGGAATTTTGGAAGGCATTCTAGGCTTGGCCTAGATGATAATTAGGCTAAATTTGAAGCTATTGGTCTAATCTAAGTCAAAAAATCCATGATGACTTACATTTCAAAGAAAATTATTTTTTTTAATTTTTGAAAGAGTTTTCGCTGAACCAGGAATCGAACCAGTTGCTTAACAAAAACACCACCCAGTTTTATTGCACTAACCAACAGTGTAGGTGATCTAGATCAAATACTGGGAACAAACATTATGTGAAAAATCAAGGGAAATGCCTTTTTTGTACTTTTCCGTAATAAATATAAAATCATATTTACTGTAAAAACTGACATTTTCTTTGATTTTACACGAACTATTCCTTTGCATGTGATGAAGTTTTTTACAAAAGGGATCGGGGTCTATATAAGTGTTACTAACAAAATATGGACCTAGTCTGAAATAAATGTTTATTATTATATAAGGCTCAGGCAATATGTTTTTCGAAAAACCATAACCGCAATTTTTTTTTCTTTAAAATTGCGGTCATGGTTTCCTTCATCACTTAGTCGTAATAACTATAATTTCATATTTAGCCAAATGTACCATCGATTCTAAGTACACTTACGCAGCTGGCGTATATTCCCCCCACTTACGCAGCTGCCTATTTTTTTTTAGGATGAAAGTGATCCCAAAAATCATCCCATAAGGTTTTGACGCGGTATGACTTACGTATATTATATTACTTTTTTATCATATTGCTGCGTGTCCTGTTGTTTGTGCACTACAGGAACTGATGGATGCTACCGAAAGCGCCAAACTAGTAGCTCAGTTCTGGGCTAAAGAAGATCATATTTTTACAACTTTTGCTTGTCGTAACTTTGGATTCCCCCATTCCTGGAGCAGCTGACTCGAAGTTACCTACTGTGGTATGGTTAAAGTATTATTTGATATGATTTTCAGCCGGTATAAAAAGACTTCGTCAGATTAACGGTACCTCCCGTGCTTTTACAATATTACTAAAACTCTTATTTAAATCTACCTACTTATTGTTCAGCTGATCTAGTATAAATAAATGACAGTATGAACAGGAGACTATGAGTATGTATGGGATTAATACAAGTTTAATAAAATAAAATTAAAACTCACTTTTCTTCTGCTTCTCGAGGTAGTAGCCATGCCCTGTAAAGACAGAAATAATTATATTAACATTAAATAGTCGAAACTTTATAAGTATAAGTTCAAATGCCTTATTGTTGAACAAAGAATTCTCACTTCACACAGAGAAAGTTCTGACAAATTAATTAAAGCTCATAATTTGTCTCAACGCAACCGTGAAACGTCCACCACTATACTCAACTATTCTACCAAAAATGTCACATACTGACAACTTACAATAATTACTGGACTTACACCTATCCTTATCAACCAAATGAGTGGGTGAGTAACTATCTTAATGGGTTGTCAGTTACTTACATAATTACAGAACGTGGATGTGATTACGAACACTTTGAACCTCCTCAATTCACTGAGAAGTGATTTGATACCTTTGTAGCTTACTTTGTAGATACAAGTATTCTTGATATCCATATTCCGCAATATCAATTATTCTCGGAAACTTTGTGCTCTCGGAAATTTCAGGAAAACGTGCATGACGTACACTGAACAGTAACAAGTTAAATAAAGCGATATGGGTACTACAGTGATTATAAATTTCCGAAAACAATAATATTTTGATCGATATTACTGAAACCACTGGAAACTGTAAACAAATCTCGTTTTTATCAGAATTTTCCTTTTTAAAAGCACTGTTTTATTGCAAAACATTTTCTTGTAATTTTATATTATTATTATACTAGCGACCCGCCCCGGCTTCGCACGGGTGCAATATATGTATATATATAAACCTTCCTCTTGAATACCTCTATCTATTACTGAAAACCGCATCGAAATCCGTTGCGCAGATTTAAAGATCTAAGTATACATAGGGACAGACAGCAGGAAGCGACTTTGTTTTATACTATGTAGTGATGTTTAATCATTAATCTATTATAGCAGACTGAGCGAAAATACTTATTTAGTGTTTAACGATTACTTTTAACTATGTTTATAAAATAACATGGTCACAGCAAGCCGCAAATTGCTTTTCAAGCCACTATTATCGTAATTAAAGTGTCACTAAATGCGTTATTTCAAGTTAATTAGCCAGTCCCTTTTAAATAAACGGCCTGTCTAGCAGATATTGTTCACTAATGTTTCAGAACATTCACCACAATGTTATGAGAAAGCTTTTAAAATATTAAACGACCGTTTCACTAGATATTCCTTACATACAGGTTAATTAAAATGATTGATCGTTTTCTAAATTGCTTAGATGAATTCTGGAAATCGTTTTCATTATGTAGAACCTAAAGTTGTAGAATACGCCACTGCTATAGCAGGTTCATTAGTTAGGTAACATTTGTCCATGAAGACCGTGATGCCGGTAGTTTTTTAACGAAATTTTCATAGCTACTCAGGTTATGTAAATAATATCCTACCGTGTCATAACTCATGGTAGGTACTTTTTAAATTGGCCTTTTTCCAAAAGAAACTTTGGTAGATTATAGGTATAAAACACGCTACCTATAACAACGCTGCCTGCTCAGTGTTTGTGAGATTTCTGATTTATTACACCTAAAACTCAAAATGCAAGTTTATATAACTTTTTTTTAAATGTACTTTAATTCGCATAATTTCGAGTTCACTAAAAGAGGTCTTCCGCGACACGCGATTGTAGCCGAAAGTATACTCCGACGCGTGATCGCCTCCGTCCGCCTGTCGTCGTATCCAACACGGTAGGAATTAAACTATGTCATTAACCGCAGAAACGGATACGTTTGCAAGCGGCGGTTCGGGGCCGATCATATGCGTCGACATCCTGCCGGACGCGATCGGCTGTCGCCACATCCGTTCGTATCCTTTCCGATCCGATGCTATGCGAGCCGTTTGTTGGAAATCATCCTTAACACGTCAAACATATTTGTGATCATTAAAATAGCGGAACACGTGCTAATAATATAAGATATAGGTACTCCGGCTTCCTGTACAGACAGATGTCAACGACCTTCTGTATGTAGGTCAAGGTTACCAAACAAGGAGCCAGATCATTGTTATTCCGATAAGTTGCGCTCTCCTAATTGATCGAAGTTATTACACCATTGGTATTCCAAAGGCTTTTGAACTTTTACGCGCAACAAGATTACTTCTCGCGTATATTATGAACCATATTATGAATTTTAAGTACTTTTATTAAAATACTTTTTATGACAGAGAGCGCATTTCATGCAAAATAAGCTGCAAAAAAATAAGTGTTTGAATTTTTGTAAAAATGTGAGCAGAAATGACTTACGCAAGCGAATCGCTGTAACCCGACACGAATGTTCCGGAACAAGACGTGCCCCCAATGACTGCGCACATTCATAGTCAACCAGTTCCCGTTAACCTGGCCGTGTTCTTGATTTCGGGACAAGTTCCAATCAGAAATAGCAGGAGCAGTGGCCGAGTTCCCCGATTGTGTTCTCTGTTTTCTATTTATAATGTTCCAAATGAACCGGCTGATACGAAACAGTGTCCAATGTTAGTCCCACTGCACAACCGGTAACGATTTACTAATACAAGTTATTTATCTTCAGTTTTACAGAGACGCGTGTTTCTTTCTCATGCGACCAATTTGGATTCGGCTCAACATAACAAATCCTACGCATTTTTAAAAAGGTTCATTCACAACGTATGTAGTGAGGCCGAATGAAAAACTCTTCACATTATCTGAAATCATAATTTAAATACTAAACAGATGGCACACGCTTACGAGTATTGCCACAAAAAATAACGGCCAAGTGTGAATCGAATGATGCGTTCGGTAATGCTGTAGATTCTATGAACCCTCTACGGCGTAGACCCTCTACGCCGTAGGGTGTCTACGCCGTAAGCTACGACTGACCACTGGTAAATTATATTATGTGTTCGTTCGCGCGATATAAAGCAATTATAGCTTTATCTAACATTAGAAGTCATCAATATTAATTATGATAAATCACTCAATTTTTTACTGACAAGTGGTGGTTATTACACCACTTAGATTTAGATTTTTATAACAGATAAAATCAGACGGCATTGCCCCGTACATAGAAACCCTGACAGTTCCGTAAATTGGGTTTCTACATTCTTTGTACGAAACCCTAAAATCTCGTGTACGACAATCCGCAACGTAAATCACTTTGGTTTAGAATGCTTTAATGCTTCGAAACGTCGAAAAGGAATGCGGATAAAAAGACACTAAAGGATGATTTCCACCAAACGGCTCGCACCGCATGGGTTCGGAACGGATTTTACAATCTTTATATTATATTAAATCGGTTACACCGCAACACGCGATCGTAGCCGAAGACATACACCGACGCGTGATCGGCTCCGTCCGCCGGTCGTCGTATCCGATCGGATCCTTTCGTCAACACGGCAGGAATTAAACTATTTGACTAGGCGCAGAAACGGATACGTTCGCAAGCGACGATACGGAACCGATCGTATGCGTCGACATCCTGCCGGAAGATATCGCCTGACGCCGCATCCGTTCGTATCCTTTCCGATGCGACCCGTTTAGTGGAAATAATCCTTAATACTTTTTGCTACTTTCTCCCCTGCTCATTTAAGAAGAAACGACAAAGGTTTTGAAAACTAACGACTAAGGAGGTTTCGTAGCAAAACACCATTTCGTAGCACTTTATAGTCCCTAAAAAGAGCTACGACATGTGCTACGCCAAACGCTACGCGCTACGACTGATGGTTACTTTACGAAATTTGTTTTGATTATCCTCAGAATGAGTTAGAGTAAGCTTGATACCAGTACTATAAGAAGACTTTCATATTTTTCAATGGCAACCAAATATAGATGATTCTAGGGAAGTGTTTGAATAAATGAAAATAGAACATTAATGAAAGAGGTAAGCTAACTTCTTCACAGTGCAGCTATTTCAGCTGGATAGGAAATTATAAGGAACACTCTAAGAAATACTGAGAAAATGATTCGTCAAACATAATATTATCAAAAAGTCATGGTTGTTAGGGGCCATTAATTCATGTAAACATGAACATAACCTTATGTTATCTAAATAACTTGCAAATTTGCTTGATATCAGATATTAATACAGAAGACAAATGCTCAGAGCATCGAAGTCGACTAATATTGAGTAACTTTTTTGGTTTGCACTTGATATATTTGCATTTGAGCAGGTAAGACATGAAAAAGAAAAAGTTAAGCAAAGTAGGATTCTTGTAAGAATTAAAATATTTAATATAATGTATATCTAGTAAATGAATTATATTTTTTATAAATACCTTAACAAGAGTCAGCATTTGGCGGCAACAAACGAAAAAACTAACCAAGATTCACATAACCTTCCACTATTAGCGACAATTATATGACACAACGCGAAAATCGATCGATAACTACAAGAATATTCTGTAAACAAGCAATTTAGTTCGAAACATCAGACTTGTTATGTTCTGAACAACTTTTGTACAAGTTCTATTAGCATACAAACTGCTGTACTGAGCGAAGACGCGACAAAATGAACCTTTTTATATAATTAATATGAGTGTTATGTCGGCGCCAAGTTTAAGGTTCTATCGGAAGTTCTTTATGTTGATTGAAGAAAGCGCGTAGCAGCTAGCGACACGTCACCGATCGATGCGGTCAAACTGTTGGACCAACCTTGCACCACGACCAAACACATAAATATACCTTCGACAAGTTATACCTACTTACCTCCTTCGAAACATTGTCTTTCATAGTTACAAGTCCTCATTATAATCAAGACTTCTTTGATAGAATTGAATAGAAATATTATTTACTAACATTGCCTAAGCAAAATTACTGTCTCTTATCCACTAATTTTGTATGTGTAGCTGAAGATGTTCTTATACGTAATGAAGTTAATTTTAATGTTTATAGAACAAGAAGAAAGTTTAAGTTTTCCAGATGGTTTGGTACGTTTCTTGCCGAGTAAGCAATAGACATTGCAACATAGCAATTCGGTTATATTTTTAAATTAAATAGTTAAAATCGAATACGAAAACAAAAATCACACCTCTACTATTTCAAATAGCTTCGGTCAACCAGCACAGACACAGACACCGTCTCGCCGGCCGCCGCATCCGAACTTATAAACAAACCGCACTTATTGCAGCAAGCCGACAAACTATCTCAACACAATATCCTCTGAATAATTCCTCAAAACTTCCATTGTATCCGATACGTTTCAGAGAGCCATTGTATCACAACACAGGATTTTCATTAAAACACCAACACTTTAAAAAATCAACGACTCCATTTGTTATTTGTGCAGTTTAGTTGTAAATACGGAAATGCCATCGGTTAGAATAGCAAGTGATAGGTTAGTTCTGTACCTATGCCTTGTGGTGCGGAGTGGAGCGAGCGGTTGCGGCGCGGCGCGGCGCGGTGCGGTGCTGGGTGTAGCGGCACGAGTGGTGCCGGTGGTGGCCGCAGGGTTGCTGAGGAGCACGAGCCGGTGTCGCGCGGCCTTTGTACGTCGCACCAGGCGGGCGTTTAATGCGCGGGTATTTCTGTAGATCACAGCCATCGGACAAATCGCGACCGTGCGACCCGGCCTCAACGAGCACTCTAATAATAAACTTGTTTATATTTTTTATTCCCTCCATGACTTTTATTCTGATTCCTCACTGATGTCCAGCGGCGGACGCCGAGGCCTCGCTCCTCGACCTCGAGGTCCACGTGCGCCTCAAAATAGACCGCAACGCGACACTCATCTTCGATTCTCGTAATTTATCGAGAACGAATTAAACATTTCGGCGCCAAAATGAGTTTTGGACGACGGCGGGGTGTCATAAAGAATAAATGGCGAGTAGGTGTGTAGGTGTTGGATTGTTGGAGTGTGCGGTGCGCGTGGTGGGTACGTACCGAGAGCGTGTCAGAGAGCGCGGAGCAGAAGGCGCTGAAGCCGGAGTGCGCGGGCGGGCTGGGCGGCGGGCTGCCGCTCGCCCGGTCCATGGCGTGTGCGGCGTGCGGCGTGGCGGACACTCGCCCAGCACTGCCGCCGCCGCGCACTAACGCGCCCTCGCGTTACATAAACCTCGCGGCTTGCCCGCTGCCCGCTCCCACCTGTCTGTTGTCGCTACGTCTTGGCATCACATGCGAACCACAACAATAACACTAAATAATTATAGAAATACTATTTTAAGCTCACTCAACGCCGACTCAGACTAATTTGTAGCACTTTATCTTAACATAGCATTTGATTTTAAGCAGACACGAGAACAGACTGGGTTAGTGATGTTATTCTTTGATTTACACGTTACAGTTCGAATCCCTTCCACTCCCATTCATTTCGGCGTTTCATAGACAATACACCAAGGCTACAGTGGATGGTTCCTACTTTCATGACATGGGTAGGTAGGTAGGTACCTGCCTGCGTGGGCTCATAATGAGTAATGACTTGTCAAGGGTGACCTGTGTTCGACCGAACATTTGACTTTAGCATGAAACCGCCTTCTTTTACGCCGAAAACGTAATTGCTTTTATCGAAGGTATAATGTTTAATGAACTCTTGCCTACGTTATAGGATCCTGAAAGGTCACATCTAATGTTAATAAGCATACCTATAGCTGCTTAATTAATATCAGGATTTCTCGGAAAATCCAATGAGCATCGAAAACACCGAAATTTAATAAAGCCATACAAAAATTCAATAAAGCCCACAATCTGCCTACAGCAGAAAACGAGAATAAGCTTGGGTTTCGGCGAAAAATTGCTATCGTGTATTCCCTTGCGCTGCAGCCCTGATAAAGAACATAACAATAACATTAGGGTGGCCTTCGACCGCTACCCTTAATTTTAATCAGGCTTTGAACACAATGAAAACTGCTTTCGTTATATTTTATTGGTAAATTATGCCGCCTCATTGGTGTAGTTAGGTTACTCGTTTTCAAATTATGAGGTCACGCAATAAAGCAAATAAAATGCGTCCCTTTGTAATTGGATTTTACATTGGATATGATTTTACTTAAGGCAGATGTGTTTTTTTCATGGATTTTTATTTAGTCGAACTAAAAAGTGGATAGACAAATCCAAATGCTTGCGAATGGCAGCTGACCTATGTCCACCACCAAAATCCAAAGAAGAATTAGCTTCAAAGCATTTACTGTTCACATAACGCCTTTGTAACCACACTCTTGTACAAGTAATTAATCATACCCCTCTAGATAAACAAACAGTCCATGGAAAAATATTTGATTTCCAACGCGACTGCTGTAAATGTTCGGTTAAACACCTGTTTACATACTTCGGTAATGTTTTATGTCGTCACGACTTTCCACAATCGTTTTTATGATCATCTTTAATAGTCTTACATTCATATGTTACAATTTATAATTACTTATAAATTATTTTGAAAATTGTTAAATTTTAGACGTGTTTTTGTTATCTATTGTCTAAATAACTCTTTGTAATCGTTAATAATGTTTAGTGGAATGTGCTGTATAAAGAATACGATAGTTTTTATTGCAATTCTTCAAATAGTTTTAAATTTTTGTTTGTTTGCACAATGTGGGAGAGTGAAAAGAGTGGTTGGAGGTACGGACGTCTGCTGTGGTATAGAACTTTCCTTTTTTCGTTTCGTCATCTATCTGGATACTTGTTTTTCCTCTCAGATTCATCATCTTCATTCTCCCCTGCACTTATCCTAATTTATTTAGGGTCGGCGCAGCATGTCTTCTTCTTCTATAGTTATATATTCTCATCATCTCAGCAGTCACCTCCTTTCTATCCTTCTACCTTCCTTCTCTTTTTAGCAAAACTATGTAAATCCTAAAGCTCGTATAATAAGTTAGATGGTATGTTTCGAATTAACCACAGTACTTAGGTAGGTATACTTACTGCCTGTAAAAATTACTTTCATTTAAAATCAACCCGTACTTCCTCCCCAGTCACAGCAGGTCAATATGTGTCATGTTGCTGTATGATTGAAACTCGTGTCGTTTTTTTTTAACCTACTTCATAAAAGGACGAGGTTATCAAGTCGACTGATTTTTTTGCGTAACTTCAGCGATTTGTTCGCCATTTATTAACCGGTTTCGATGCTACTTTTTTATCTTCATGTAGCTAACCCTTGCACGTAGATACATGACGTGACACGCTTAGCTGACTTCTTTATCATACGAAACGAATAACTTTTAGAAAAACCTCGTCATGCAGAGAATGGGACGTAAATGACGAGATCTCGATAATTTGTAAATAATTCGTTTAGAGCCAGAAATCTACTTGTGTGCTTTACGTAGAACCCACATTGGACATAAGAACCGCAAAACCAAGTATATTTTATTAGACATGGGAATCGAATCCGAGACCGCAAGGTTACCAGCCGCTTACACTACAAGGCACTTAGAACACGAAACCTGATAGGTTTACATTATAGTAGGTTTCTATTCGTATAAACCTCTAGTATAAAATGTTCAGTACCTAAGGTATAAATAACTCGAATCTTGAAAGTCTAGTTCAACTAAGTAGGTACTCGAAAGTCTAAAATTAGAGATGAGAGGAAAAGCTTTGAGGTACGCTTATTAAATTCAACCCCGTTCATTCTTAAAACCTTTACAAGTACGTAGTCATTTTTTTGTAGGAAAAAACGTACTATAAAGACATCACATCATGAGTGCCTGTTTTATACGGCCTACCCAAATGTCCTTTCTTTGGTATTGTTCGTTGGGTCGTTGAACTCCTAAGTTCTGAGTTGAGCTCCACGTTTACTGACACATGCTTGCACTGACTGGACAGGTCCACTCGAATGTGTGTGGATCTTTCTTCAAAAATGATCTCAGAAAAAAACATGGTCCTCACATAATCTGGCCAAGACAATGTCTGGCTTTAAAAGAGACAGCGACCTCCGAGTTTGTTTCTTCCCAGAGTAGTCAAACAGGAAACATCAACACATCTAATTTGTGAAAGAAATTACATGCAAAAGTGCTTTTAAAATCCCGACTTACAAAATATATAAATATGATTTCGTTTTGTAACTTATATGTTATATTTTCTTCTGCGGCTAGTCTCGCTTACCATAATGGCTATGTAGGCATATGCTTTGTTAACACAAAGATCCTTACAGCATATATTATTTACCTAGGTACTACCTACAAACCTACCTTGCACTGATAAGACTATATTGAAGAAAGCTGATTTCCCTATGGACTGCAGAGGTCAGGCGGTAAATACAGTAAAACAAAAAGCCGCAATATCAAAGACAAAGGATCTCACACTGCGCTCGTTAACTATAGTGCAAAACTAAGGGTAAAAATATAAATATTACTGAACTGTAGGAACCTTTTGGAAGCTGGGAAGAATCTGATTGCTAGCGGCTATAATGCTTTTATGCTTAGCACGCACTGCGACGTAACGTTGTTGCGGGCATCTTTGAACCGCCGGAAAATGTAATTAATGGCGATTTTTAAAAAAGTTGATTTTAAAAATATATCATTTAAATTTTCGGAGACTTTTTTTTTTCAATTTTGTGTATTTGAAATAGACAGAAAGCTTATAGACCCCGCCCCCCACCCTAATTTTTTCTTACTTACACATCTTATTGATCTAACACCTATTAGAATAAATCTAATAAATGTAATTCGGTATTCATTAAAAGGGAAAATCTGCGTTTCGCCTTTAGCTTTCGTAGTAAGTACGTGGTTTGCACTAAACCGTTTACATATTTTCGGATACCAACGGCGCCGGCGTTCCATCGCAGTACTATACTAAGACTAAGTGATTGGTCGCTGAGCTACGAATCCTAGCTTGTGTATGGTGCATGTGAGATAATGCTATATAAAAACCACTGAATTCTTTGTAGAATAGCTAATACAATGACTTATAAAAGTCATGCCAACAGTTGATTCAGTTTCACGAAATTCCATCATAATCATTCTCTTGCCCTTATCCCAATTCATTTGGGGTCGGCGCAGCATGTCTTCTTCTTCCATACTTCTCTATTACTCGTCATCTCATCCGACACCTCCTTTCTTGCCATATCTTTCTTTATACAGTCCATCCATCGTTTCTTTGGTCTTCCTCTACTCATATACCCATCCACATTCATACTCAAAACTTTCCTCACAACATTTTCCTCATTCCTCCGCATCACATGCCCATACCACGACAACCGATTACCACACAAGAAATTCCATCGTAAAACCAAAATCAGAAATCGTAACTAATTTAATACACGGCGTCTGAATCGTTATATTTAACTTTCATGAAAGCCCGCGACTTTGCCCGCGAAGTTTCTTGTTTTAAGGACTCTGCCCACTACACCGCACCATACCATGACCGTGGTATGAACGTATTAGACAAAAATATATTGTCTGCATTGTAAAATATGAGATTATGCCTACTAGACCGTACCGTCACCGACCAACACCGTCGCGTGCCATGCACGGAGCGTACACAATTGTCGGAGAGAATATTTTGCCGGTGCCGATACACACTTTTAACATAAAACTTATGCTATGACGATTTTTTTTAAACGAACTTCGTCGCAATTCTTTGTAAACTTGATCTCATAAACTAACATTTGCCCGAGGCCTAGCCCGCGTTTATCACCATCATCATTCTCTTGCCATTATCCCAATTCATTTGGGGTCGGCGCAGCACGTCTTCTTCTTCCATACTTCTCTATTACTCGTCATCTCTTCAGACAGCTAGCTCGCGTTATGCTCGGAAATTATCCTTCGGTAGCGCCCTGATAGCCTATGACACTCGGAGATAACGTAGCTTCCCATTAGAAATTATTCAGAATCGGATCAGTAATTCCGAAAATTACCCCCAACTTCTGAACTTACAAACACAAGTACGCACAACGGCCAATCTAGCTTTATAAAACCAGTATATGCGGATCTCTCATTGTGTTTTGTATAGGAAATCTATACACAGCGGGGCCAAATTATACTGGAAATTACAGCTTCATGTGCCACCGTATGTACAAACTTTACCTGTTTATAATATTAGTCAAGATAAAGATGAGTATAGACAAAACTCTAATATTTTCTTAGGCACACAACCCAGCGTAGCATCGCTACGGAACTCGAGCAGTCTACGCCACTTATGTGGAGCCACGCTTCTGTCGCCACACTATGCCCTGACGGCGGCTCACTGTGTGCTGAAAGATGAAGACCAGTATGTTTTGCAGCTGAACAACTACTGCGTCGAGGGTGATGACCCACCGCCTAGAGCGGAGGTGTTAGAGATTATCAGACATCAGCAGTATGATACGTAAGTGATTTATTTATTTATTTTAATGCACAATGTACACAACCAATGTTACACGCTAAGCTTAAACTAGTGAGTACATGACCCTGTTAGGGCGCAGCAAGATAACTTAAAACTAATATTGCAGAGTATCTATTGTTATTTATCTAATAATTATGACTTACATAGATCATTAGGAACTTTCACGTTTAACTATATTAATTAAACTTATAAGTTTGAAAGTTCTAGCATTTCGTTTCATTTACTCAATAAAATTAAAATCATGTTACACAAAATCCATTAAACATGTCACATAAAATAATAAATACAAATAGCTTTTTTACATAAAAAAGAACCTGTATTAAAAGGAACACATACATAAATATATTTGAACTCTATTTTAACATTTTATCTTCTATACATTCTAGGATACTATAAAAACACTTTTCTAAGAACAATGACTTTAGTCTAGCTTTAAATAAACATAGTGAGTGTTCTGGTGGACCGTATATTTTCAGGTAATTTGTTGTATATCTGTATGCTTCGATATTCTGGGCTATTTTTATACATTTGTAGTCTCGGTGCTGGAAGTATTAACTTAGTTTTGCGGCGCTTATTTATGCGTTGTTATATAAAAAATAAGGAGATCGTCTAGGTATTTAATAAATATAAGGCAGTTCTACTACTAGAAATGCTAAGGCAGAGATAACTCCGAAAATATAGAAAACGATATGCCTTTGTAGACCTACCTAAAGTGTTGCTAAGAAAGCAGTGTCCTTCGTAGCAAAGAAGCTACATGTTTTAAAATCACAGTACAAGCTGTATAACAGCAGATGGAATCAATATCTAAATCGCCTTACATGGTACAAAACAAGTCCAATAAAAAACTGCAAGGGTAACAAACAGCGGGCCTGCGTCGCAGCGGGATTATGATTGGTGTAAATCCGCGTCAGCGCTTCAGCACCACGTTTGTCACGTTGTATGGTTTCAGGATCACGAGAGGGCACGATGTGGCTTTGTTGCGGATCGCACTACATCTCGATGACGTCACCTGGCTTAACCGCTCTCTCTTGCCCACATCTTCGTTCGGGATATCAGGTGATTGACTGATAGTAAGGACGTAGAACACGTGTATTAGGCTTATGTAGCTTAGAGGTCAATAACATAAGTAGGTTTATGTCGTAAAAGGAAGGAATTCCGTTTGTATGTTCACAACATTTTTTTTTGTGCTTAACTGCTTATTTTTCAGCTCTGTATTATCTACGTAGAGTTTTTCGGGTTAAAGTTCGAGGGCAAAATATAGTTACGACTTTTTAACCCGAAAAGAATTGTTAAATTAAAATATTTAAATAAAGCGTGTAAATCTCAATTTAATCCTACTCTGCATTATATTTAAATATAAATCACATCTGCAGTTATTAGGGTAGGATAAGGTCACATTAATATTTAGATCGTCTAGTTCAGATATTATTCAAGTCCTTTATTGGAGGCCGTCGACCACTTTTCAGGTGAATGTACAATATACGGGTACGGGTACACACATGTGGATACAATGGAGACTTCGGAGCGACTGTTGGCAGGCACGCTAAGGATAGTTTCGTTAGACGAGTGCACGGAAGCCCTGGGCGCGCACCTAGCTCCGCGCCACGACGGTGGGATGATGTGCGCTGTTGGCGACGGCATCGACGCCTGCCAGGTACCGTCAGGCTAACTAATTAACTCAATACGTCTTCATTACTGTTCCTAAATGTAAATACAAGTGCAGTAGGTACCTTATTAAAATTACCTACCCTAACTGTTACTTTTAGGAGGGTAAACACATGGTATTTATTTATCTAAATAAGTAGATTACCTACTCCGATTTCTCACAAACTGCGTGTGTAGCGAGGGCGTCATTAACCGGCAAAGTACCTAAGATATATAATATACCTACTTAAACGATCATATCGTACCATAGATAACATTTTGGTTGTGGAGTTGTGGGTGGAGTAAAGATATAAATATAGTATGTACATAGGTAGCTATACTTAACTATGTTTAACTATCTAGTAGACTATGCAAAATACGTTCCCTTGCCGTGCCGTCGCGAACGGCGGGAAAATGTTATTAACGTATTGATGAGCCGGGTGAAACGCCTGAAATGTTAAAAACTCTACAAGATTGTACTGTTGAACTTTACCCCTGTTCTGCTACATTGTGGCTTTACTGACTAGAAGCAGTAAATTCAACTTTTGTTTGTATTTATTTGCCAATTTAGCCACCCAAACGACTGGGACGGTAGGATTAGCCAGTTTCGAAGCTCAAGTCAAGATTGCGGGCTTTTTCTGACTATACAGAAACATTTGTTAAAGAGTTTATCGAAATCAATTTCGACTTGAGTTTAGATATTTTCGGTCATAAATCTTGTTTCTAATGTGTTTTTAATGCGTTACGTCGTTTGTTAGTTAGTAGCCACTAGCTAGCCTACTAAGTAGGGACCTACCGACTGGGTGCCGAGTTGTTGGGTGTCGACAAATGGGCGCTTATACGGTGTAGGTAGGTACGTACCTACGTACGGCGACCAATCAAGCTATACAAAACCAGTTTATGCAGATCTCAATGTTTGGGAAATCTATACAAAGCGAGGCCATGTTATACTGAAAATGTTTAGTTTGATGTCTCGCCGTGTTTACTTGAGTATCTGTTGATTAAGTAAGTTTTTTTAATTTCTAGGGTGATTCAGGGAGCCCACTAATTTGCTCCGGAGGGGTGATCGAAGCGGTGAGTAGTTACGGCACCAGCTGCGCAGTACCAGGTCTTCCAGGAGTTTACGCTAGCATCGGATCGCACTTACCATGGATACGAGCACTGATGAAACATGAATGATTAAATGTTTTTTTACTTACCACGTATGTATATTTGTTATAAAAAGATACCTACCTACCTAACCATACAAGGTGTAAACGGACCCGAAGTTCAAGTTCACGATGTCGTCAACCAAGCAAAAAAGGAAACAAACATAAAACTAAGTAACTCAACGCAAAAATTATTGCTGGGAAACGACTTTTTGGGGTGAAAAATCACCATTTACGATAGGACTCAATGTAATGCACAGAAAACATTAATGTGCTGATCGATGCATTGAATAGTGCTGGGGTCGTGGAGGTATTTAAAGTTACATTATTTAAAACTAAAATTTAAAAAAAAACTTATGTAAAAGTTGGAACTTTGACCCACAATATCTCCGTAACTAGAAGGTTCCGAGGTATGGTCTAGAGCAATGACGGGGAGGAACAAATTCCTTTTGGCTTTTATAAGAGTACTTTTACACCCACTATAATAAAAGTAATTTTCAGTTGCGGCTCAAAGCGCTCAATCTACACTGTTTGGTCCAAAAATAAGTAGCCACCAGCTCACGATAACTTGCTACATTTCAGGTTCACAAGAAAGGTTTAATAGTTTGATCACGACAAGGGATAGGAAGATAAATAAAAACAATATCAATGAGAAACAATCATTATATTTGATCGACAACACATACGGAAAGTTACATTTGAAACATAACTCGCAATAATAAGTAGTATATTTATAGCCGTTTTGTGACCTAATAATTCCAATTATGTACAATTTTAACGATTACACTAGCTTTTGCGGACGCCATAATTTCAATAGTTTCGAGGATAAAAAAACTTCATAAGCATTGACAGTACACAATAAATCAAATAATAAATCTAAGACCGAGCTATCAAGCGTAACGTATTAAACAAATAGGGGCAAACTTTCAAACACAAACACTAGCCAAATAGCCAGCCAACGCCAACGTGTGTGACGAATCGAACACGTGGCGAATCAAACAAGTGATGAATCGAAAAAATTACGAGTCGAACAAGTGACGAATCGAAAAAATTAAGAATCGAACATGTGACGAATCGAACAAGTGACGAATCGAACACGTGACGAATCAAACAAGTGACGAATCGAAAAAATTACGAATCGAACAAGTGACGAATCGAACACGTGACGAATCGAACAAGTGACGAATCGAAAAAATTACGAATCGAACAAGTGACGAATCGAACACGTGACGAATCAAACCAGTGACGAATCGAAAAAATTACGAATCGAACATGTGACGAATCGAACATGTGACGAATCGAACACGTGACGAATCAAACAAGTGACGAATCGAAAAAATTACGAATCGAACATGTGACGAATCGAACACGTGACGAATCAAACAAGTGACGAGTCGAAAAAATTACGAATCGAACATGTGACGAATCGAACACGTGACGAATCAGACAAGTGACGAATCGAAAAAATTACGAATCGAACAAGTGACGAATCGAACACGTGACGAATCAAACAAGACTAATCAAACAAGTGACTAATCGAACAAGTGACGAATCTAAACAGTAACGAATCGAACAAGTGACGATTCAGTGGCACCAGATTTAAGGTGCGGTGACATCGAGCGGACCGGACTGCCAACACCAGACTATCGTAGATATTTCAGTACATTATATGTCTACAGTTCGCACCTCGGTTCAGAGTTCAGCCCACTTGGTTTAACCGCACCTTTATCTGATTAATTAGATTGAAGCTATAAACACGCGTTGGCAGATTTTGGTTGGCTCACATAAAGATGGTAATAACTTATTTTGTACTTAATATCTCAAGAGTATAAAATTAAATATCATTCTCTCAGCAAGCAAGCAATTACAACAATAAATATTTATTCAAGGTTCAAGCTCAACTTTTATTAAACATAACTAATATTACATCAAGTCATATTTATAGCCATCTAATATAGAAACCAGTATCTTTTAGAGAACTTTGGTCAATAGTTTATATTTCTAGAACATTAAACCGTATATTGCACACATAACACGGATATAACTACATCTTACAACACATAGTTTTTATTCATATCATCTCCTTAGATGTAACTATGATATTTGTCCAGCTTATTCGACATACCCGTTTACTTCTTACTTATTACATACTTCTGTAGATAATTCGACATTATTTAAATACAACCATTTTCTAAGTAAAGGCCTTTTCAAAGGTTTCTAGTTAACACACAATAAAGACAACATATTATACTAATAACGTCTACAACATCTAACATAAAGTTATCTAAAACATACATTAACTAACATATATGTGAAGATTTAATTTAAAGAATGTAATATAGGAATAGAGATCCCCTGGGGGTTCACACAGTCAGATTAGGAAGAAGTTATATCAATACAGAAGTATAAAAATCGCCTCAATATTACAATATACCTGAGGCCGAAGTCTTGGTTCGATAATTTTGTTAAGTCAATAATAATAATTGAAAAAACAGTAATACACTTACATAGTTATATGGCTATATATTGCGAACAATTTCGCTCTTCCAAAGTCAATCTCAAAAAATACACCAGTACATCAATAAGTATAGTTTTTATAAACTACTTGACTACTTTGTTTTTAAGGTGCCTTTGTTCTGAAATCAGTACACATACTATATACGTACATAGAAAAAAGATACTTTAACTATTCGAGTTTTTTTGCAATAATATTATATTAATTGCATATAAGGATAAGTTTTAAGGGACACTGGGTTTGAAAAGGCACCTTAAACCGCCAACCTCTTTTTTTTCCAGTGCCTACTTCGTCTCACTCATTTTCGCCACTGCTATGCGGTTTGAAAATGATATACATACCATTTTCAAACCGCAAAATACACGCTTTGACGTGGAGTTGCGGATACCAGCCCGTTATACAATACATACCATTCTTACATCAAGCAGGGATCCAACTCTATCTCCCTAGAATAAGGTATCCCTTACGTTATTAAGTTTTATTAAATAATATTGTCTAGCTAACACCATTTTGAACATGAGTAACTTACACGTAAAACAACTAGGAACAAAATTGTATCTAATCAATTGTGAAATAATAAAGAAAGACCGTAATGGAAGATATAACTTCGAAGGCAATAGGTGAACACATCAAACCTTGTCGTGACAGCAAGATGAGATCAAAACCAAATTTATTCTAAGGGGCTTGACACCAGTCTCATACATTTGAAAGCTTTTTAGGCATTTTCAAGCTAAAGAATGCAGATCTATCTAGATATATTTAAACTATTTTGTTCTAAAACTCCAGAAGAGCCTTGTCGACTCGTCAAGAATATTATAAATAAGACATAAGAGATATAGCAATTGACTAAACACCGAGATCTACTTAACTGACCAGTGTTCAAGCCCTTCTTAGCAGTGTACAACTTAAGACCAGTTGAACCACGTTCGACCTTCAGCTCCTGGAGTGCTGCTTGTACTCTTCGGCGATTTAGGGGTCTTGGGAGTTTGTGGTTTGGATGAGTCTGAGTTTTTGTCTTCATTGGATCCCTCGACTGCCTCCGTAGCAGATTTCAACTGAAACAAATTGTTGAAAATGTTATAAAGTATTCTCGCATTGGTCTGCTCGCAAGTAAAACTGCTGTAAGCGATGTTCAATTCCCAATTACCCTGGTTGGGCGAAGTGTTATTGGGTCATCGGCAATTAGTTCGACCCGTACCACATGTTATTTAAATATAACCCTGCCTACTTCAAGGAAACAGGTGTATATTACATTATAAAGTGTCCACACTAGCGCGTACATTTAATATCGCTATCGAGGCAATGAAATATCGCTTGTAATATTTGTAGTTAACCTTATCTAGTACTAAAATTAATACGTTATACACATTTGCTTGCAGCGGCCTGATAACGTACCTTCATATTAGTTTTCACTTGCATCTCGCGTTCGTAGTCCCTCACGTCTTCTAAGGTCATGTTGAACCAATCGTCCATCCAGGCAAACGCCTGGCGATGACCGAGTAACAGGATTTCGCGAATCGCCTGAAAATTTACATATATACATTAACTCACGACTCACAACGGTAGAAACCTGAGTCAGCAAACTTTTTTTGCATAAAAGTAAAATATGTAGATAAATGCAACAAAAAAAACAAAATTTAACAAATTTGGGCCCAATTTTAAATTTATCTACTCACATCTACCATTATAGGAATAAGATAATTACAAATAAAATCATCTGAGGCTGCCGAAGTAAATATGATTAAATTATAATTTTCTCACATGCTGTACCATAACATCATTATAAGATCTTACGACTTGTTTAAGTATTAAAGTCACGCGCATTTTCAATCTACTAGTGCTATATTAGGAAGAGGTTCCGCAAGTCATGCCAGGTTAGTACACGCCTTGGAATTACATTAAAAAAAATCTAGAATGAACTCACTCCTTGAACATACTCCTCAACCCTGGTCTGCAGGCCCCATACCTCGAACTTGACACTGACAGCCTTGTAACAGCACATAATGGGCTGGTGGGTGTCCCTCCAGCCCTCCACAAGGGGACCGCGACCCGTCTTCTCTGACTTGAAGAACTTTGGGTCTTCCGCCTCCTTGTAATGATGCGGCTTGATCTCATCGTAAGCTATGTCTAAGAAGTCAACCTCTCTTTGTTCTAGTTCTTCTGGAGTCATGCCCAGACACTAGAAAAGAAAAAATATTGTGTATTCTAATATCTATGAAAAACTTGTCTTTGATAGCCAAAGTTCCAGTTCAATAACTTACATTTTCTGTAGACCCATTGTTATCTTCATATCTTGTTTGAATTGAGATAGCAAACTTTGGAATAAAAGAGCACTGGAAAAATAAACATATAAATAAATAAAATTATTGGTTTGAATAAATTATAAACCCATTTTTATTCAATACTTACTGTATATTCTGTACAGATTCAGCAACATGAAAAAGACAAAAAAAAATTAATAATCTAAAAAATTTCTTGAATTATCATAAGGATTTAAGTAAATTTATCAGCTCTTATTTCAATAATTATTGCAAAATGTAACTTGGCTTCATTCAACAAAAGATTAGGTCAATATGTTATAAGGAAAAATAATTTCAACTTAATAATTTTTATTATCAATACAAACAAACCTTGGGGGCAAACCATATTGTAGTTATAGATTATATTGTTTAAGAAAATTTATTTACCTGTAATTGTGTAAGGGTAATAATTCCATGCTTTTTCAGTGACATAAAATATTTTTGGTATCAGAGACTGGACCCAATATGGTAAGTGACTGTAAAACAAGGAAAAAGGAAATATTGTTAAATGTGGTAACATTTTATGCAGATATTGTGCATTTATGCAAGAATTAAAAAATAGTTTAAGTTATAGATTTACTTCTATTATGTAACACCTTGTAGGTAGTAACTGAGTGAAAACATGCTTTATATTACTTAAAGAAAGTATGTTATTTCTGCTCACTCAGTCCAATGTTTATCATTATATAAATAGAAAAAAATGTGTCATACCACAGTGATAAATGCATAAATTTTAATCTAATCTGCCCAAGATAAATTTAAAAGTGTATTTCCGGATTAAGTTATGCCACACCTAGTATGGAACTAAAGACTAGGTTTTAGAAAGTACCAGCAAATGAAATATATATATAAACAAAATGCATCTTCACATAACAAAAACTGAACATGTCTGAGAGATTAGGAATTAAATCTTGTATGCCAAATTCAAGAAAAACACACACCTAGACAAATGTATTCTCTTCTCAGTGTACTGTCCCACTCCATTGACTTCATCATTGACTTGCTCATTTGCCACTACCTCCACTCCTTCACCATTGCTGGATTGCTCGAAGCTATGCCGCGCTATCATGTACAGCTGACCTATGCGGTACTAGAATAAAGTATAACAGTCATACACATGTTTGCAATCATTTCTCTTTATGCTACCAGACTGTTTACATAACTTATAACTATGAACTTTAAGCCTCAGACTTCCATGAGTTGCAATTAACGATAATATGTGATCAATTAAAATGATAAACGGTTGAGCCAATAGCTGTGCCCTGCAGTTTACAGTCTAGTGAACCATTTGAGATAGTACAAATAGAAAACTAATACGCACTGCAGACATCAATCAGCAGCCATACATAAGCAATGTTATAGCTAACTATAAATCAAATAGTAATCTTTCCAAGGCCGTTTTTGTCGTAAATACAACATAACAAAGAAATAAAATACGCCATTGTATGTATTTTAACAGGTAACGTATACAGTTGGCTACGCTTTTGAAATTCATAAAAAGTACACATAGTTTCTGTAATAAAATAAAAATCCTGCGTATCACAAAATCTAATTAATTTGAAAGAGTACCTCCTCCACTGTCATCGGCATACAAATTCTGAATTCCTTTGTTAACACCATTTTCTTAACTTGATCAAATAAAATAAAACACTATTTCATGAAACGATAACAAATTCTGATTCCAGAAAACGCATAAATTCACAAAATTACTAGGTTTCGTAAAATAATCACAGTTCAATGTAGTTGACAATTTATTGACGTTGACATTTCGCAACGAACATTGATTGACTGGTTTATGAATGAGAATGGTGGTATGTGAGCCGGTGTATGATTGAAACCAAAAACAAACACCAACGCTATTTCCACAGTGACGCAGACGCGTGTGTCTGCGTTTAGAATTTTAATGTAAATGTTCTAGGTTTAAGGTTATTGTAAGGTAAATGTCTATTCTGTGACATCCCAATATAAATGTTTTCTCTCACTAATTTTGACGCATTTCCTACAGGGTGTTCTGAAAGGTCATCATCATCTGCCTAGCCTTTTCCCAACTATGTTAGGGTCGACTTTCAGTCTAACCGGATGCAGCTGAATACCAGTATTTTACATGGACCTACCTAACCTCCACAATCCAGTTATCACTGGGTAATACGATACACCTTGTTAAGACTGTTTGCCAGACTTTCGGGCCACTGACTACCTGTAACGACTGTCAAAGATCTACAAATGACAGCCAGGGCCAACGTCTTAACGTGATTTCCGAGGCACGGAGAAAACTCGGTATAAAATAGGTGGTCCAGGTGTCCTGAAAGATTTAGTCATATTTAACGATGTGGTTCCGATTATCAAACCGAACCACTTTCTTTATGGGAAGAATATCTTAATCACGAAAAAAATATCACCTGTCCCATACGTTTGGGTCGAGTAAACACAGAAATTTTGAAAAAAAGCAATATTCTGTCACTAAAAAGGTAAAAGGTATCTAAAAAGGTTCAAAATAATGATTTTGAAATTGTCAAAAATACCGATGTGAACGTACTGCCGACTACTGTTGGCCATAACGCTACAAGCTTTTACGAAAACTATTCTTTTTCACTTACTCCAGGGTTTATTTTCTTCTTTTCAGTGTTTTTATAAAACATCGTTCTTAAAAAGGTTTTTTAAGCATATTCAGTGCATTTCTAATAATGCATCATTATTACAAGGTGTTTTGCCTGTTAATTTTGAACATCTAATTCATAATGGAAGCCTTCTGAAGATTTTACCGGACACACCGGAACACTCCGCCAACGTGTGATCAGTGTTTACGGATCGTATTATCTTGTCGAGTGCGCATATAAGTTTCTCGTCTGGGAGTCATATCATAACAAAAAGAAAAAAAAGTGATAGAATAATTGACAGAAAATATTCTAGATTTGAATTTCATGGCAGTTATTGGCCTCATTCTGAGTTTAATCTTATGGTTGATTAGTTGTTGGTTGGTTGGTTGGTTTGACCTTGTGGTGGTATGGTTTTTAGAGAAGTGAAATTCTAGCATCGAAGTAGTAATTACACAATAATAATATTGTGTAATTACTACTTCGATGCTAGAATTTCACTTCTCTAAAAACTACAGAAAGTTTAGACGTAGTACATTGAATTTCTATATATATTACCTCTACGTTACTTTTGATTTCAAACTTCACTTAGTTCTAACTTTCCGATTGTCGTCTATCTAGCCTTTTCCTGCTTCTATTATGTGGTTGGTTTGCAGTCTATTAGATGCAGCTTACTAAATACCAGTTTTGCCATTAAGCGATTTCCGAAATTACCCGATCTTCACATCACAATCCATTAACTAACCAAACAGCTATAAAGCAGCCTGGGCAAGTGCAGCTAATCTGCTAAACCTTAATCGATCCAGGCAATCGTGCAGCTTTTACTACTTTAGCTACGAGCCGCATATTCTTTCCACTGTATCCGAAAATATTTTTTTAATAACTGTTATTGACAAATGGCAATGTCAAGTGACAGACCGTTGCTGTTGTCTGACAGCCTGAAGTGACGGTGACATTGACAACAATTGACACTTTGACAACAAAGTAGATTCATGAAAATCGATTATTGGTGCGAGTTATTTAGTAATTTAATAGAAACTTCAATTTACTCCTTTATGAAGAGGGTTAGATACGCTGCATTCGTACCACATTGTTGTGTTTATTAACTTGAACTATAAAATGGATCCCAAGGAAGTGGTAGAGCATCTAGTGGCATTAAAAGTGATGAGGTTGACCAAACCTGCTTTAATAAGCCCAAAAATCGTAACTTGCGACTCTAAAGACTTACCAGGTAATATTTTAAACAATTACCTTAAAGACGATGCCACTTCTGTCAACCAAATGGAAACCCTCGCTGCAGGACAGTTTTTATTACTTCCACAAAGTTTCGGGAACATTTATCTTGGAGAAACGTTTTCCTGTTATGTTTGCGTACACAATGAAACGAATAATCCTGTGCAAAGTGTTTCCATAAAAGCTGATTTACAGACAAACTCACAGAGAATATTACTAACTACTCAACAGAACCTCTCTCCAACAATGCTTGATGTAGATGAAACATTAAGTGATGTCATACACCATGAAGTCAAGGATCTTGGCACACATATTCTTGTCTGTGAGGTAACATATATGTCTAACTATAACACACTAGCATCATTTAGAAAATTCTTTAAGTTTGAAGTAATGAAACCATTGGATGTGAAGACTAAGTTTTACAATGCTGAGTCAGATGATGTCTATCTTGAAGCTCAAGTACAAAACATAACATCTGGACCTATTATATTAGAGCAGGTCTCTTTGGAAAGCTCTCAACAGTTTAATGTGAAATCATTGAATGAAATTGATGATGGAGTTTCTGTATTTGGAGAAGTCACATTACTTCAACCACAAGAAAGCTGCCAGTATCTATATTGTTTGACACCAAGAGAGAATATTTCAAAGGAAATAAAACTATTGGCAGCTGCTAAAAATATTGGAAAACTGGATATTGTGTGGAGGTCTAACTTGGGTGAAAAGGGGCGGTTGCAAACTAGTCAATTGCAGAGAATGACACCTGACTATGGAGATATAAGGCTTACATTTGAAAAATTACCCAGTAAGGTGTCTGTAGAGGAGCCTTTTGATTTCGAATGCAAAATAGTCAATGCGAGTGAGAGGACCTTAGACTTAATTCTAAAACTACGCTCACTTCAGGATTCTAGTCTTCTTTGGTGTGGCATTTCAAACAAGAAGCTTGGACCATTAGAGCCTGGCCAATCTTTATACATCAGCTTAACAGCCCTGCCAATAAATACAGGTCTATGTAATATATCTGGAGTATCTTTATTAGATTTATTCCTGAAGAGAACTTATGATTATGATGATTTAGCATCTGTTTTTGTCTATTAAACTTGTTATATTAAATAAATATTATAATATATATTGAATCAAATCTTTTATTTCATATTCTATGGCTGTACCCAGGTAGTGCAGACGGGAATTGTAAATATCTTTCCCCAAGTTGATAAAAGAGTTGCATCAAACACCTGCCCAAAACTAACATCCTGTGTTTGTTACTATTAATTATTATCAATTGCCAATGATAGGATAATGATAAAATCTCTATTACAAGAAGGGATTACGAAACCCAAAAGTGGAAGTAATTTAATACATATAGTTTTTGTGGTAGCTAGGGCGTAATTTTTCCCAAAGAGTAAAATACCTAGATGTGTCCTGCCCTCTGTCATTTTTTTAAAGATAAAGGTATATTTTTTTTGTAAAAACATGAGTACGTATACAGGTCTTATAAATAATGATAAAATCTCTATTAAAAGAAGGGATTACGAAACCTAAAATTGGAAGTAATATAATACTTATAGTTTTTGTGGTAGCTAGGGCGTAATTTTAGAGTAAAATAACTAGATATGTACTTCCCTCTGTCATTTTTTTTAAAGATCTTTATCTTTATATATTTTATAAAACATGAGTTTGTATACAGATTTTATAAATATTAAAAGTAGCTACATGTTTTGTCATTTAGCAATGGCGTAAATAAGGCGCAATAAGGTAAACTTAATGAATAAAAAAAAATTTAAACAGAGTTTGTTATCTAAAAAAATATATGTTCGGCAGTTCGCTCCTTGCTTCCTCTTGGGGCTAATCGAAGGGGTCAATTATTTTAATTCTGAACGGATGTAGACTGTGCTTTAAAAACAGCATTGCCAGAATAAAAATTAATTAAATTTAAAAAATGTGTAATCTGTTATGTGTCATGTCACCTATGTCTGTCAATTTTCTGCCAGTTGGGATTTTAGATTTTGGGAATTTTCAAGTTTTTGAGTAGTTCTCTTTATTTTATTCGTCAAGGAATGATTGTGAACTACAAATAACATTTACTCTGCTGAATGAAATTTATTTAAGGGTTAAATGACGATAAGCTTTCGCACAGTATAATAAAATTGACTGCAATCACAATAACGAATGTTCCTATTGTGAACAATTCTGATGTGGCCCAATCATGTCGATTCGGACTGTGACTTTGTTATCTTAGCTAATTTCCTTTTGAACGTTGAAGTGTGAAAACGGAAACATAATTGTACTGAAAAATGGCATATCAAACGCTTCTCCAGGAGTACATGCTCATACCTCCAGTGACCAGGGCATATACCACGGCGTGTGTTGTTACTACGTTAGCTGTCGTAAGATTCTTATTTGTTTGTTTTTTTAATTATACGTGTCATTTGCTGAGTCATTATAACATTTTTGTATGAACATTTAGTAATACTTTTAGGACTTTAGGATAGGTTTGGTGAACATAATGATAATAACACTTTTTTTCTGTTTCAGCAACTGGACCTAGTCTCACCATTTCAGTTATATTTTAATCCTAATCTTATACTTAAGAAATACCAATTATGGAGGCTTATAAGCACATTTCTATTCTTTGGGAATTTAGGATTCAACTTTTTCTTCAATATGATATTCACCTACAGATATTGTAGAATGTTAGAAGAGGGCTCTTTTAGAGGAAGAACTGCTGATTTTGTTGTTATGTTCGTGTTTGGAGGTGTACTCATGATTGTATCCTTTTTACTTCATATTATTCAACATTTAAGCCATTTTTACTTTGCTAAATTACTGCAAGGTCTTGTTTGTTGTTGAATTGGTTGACACTGCAAAACCATAGTAAGTTAAAGACTTACAAAGAGGCATGTTATTAAATTTCAATTTCAGTGATGTAATAGTTGGCTCACAACTGTATAATCATTGCCAATTAGAAATAAAGGATGACTGTTTGCCAAATATTTTTAAATTTCCTTAACAGTGTTTATATCAGCTGTGTGCTTTCTTTGTGAATTTATTATTTTTAGGACAAGCATTTACTATAATGATTGTGTATGTATGGTCTAGAAGAAACGTCTTTGTGAGAATGAACTTCTTTGGTCTCATGAACTTTCAGGTACTGTTTATGTATACTATTTTACTAGACTATTTATTTTGGTGCACCGAATTACAGCTTTACAAGTGTCTTATTATCTCACAGATTTTTTTATTGGTAACACAAGTTTATCTGTCTACTACTACAAGAGTTAATAGCTTCATAATTTTTCCTTGAAATTTTGAATGCAAATTGTTTTAATTCAAATGAAACCAATTCTCTTTTCAGGCACCATACCTTCCCTGGGTGTTATTGGGTTTCTCCGTGCTACTTGGTAATGCAATATCAGTAGACTTAGTGGGTATGGCTATTGGCCATATATACTTCTTTATGGAGGATGTACTACCAAGACAGAATGGGGGTCAAAAAATACTGAAGACACCAAAGTTCTTGTAAGTGGTAATTTTATTCCAAAACTTTGTCTAGTAATTTTTAAATTTATTTTTATGCATTATTTTCAATTCTGATTTTAGAAAAGGAAACATGTTGAATACCAATATATTAACACATGCATGCCTACTGCTTTCAGGAAAAAGTTATTTGATCCTGCCCCAGAGCCAGACTATGGCCCTCTCCCGGAGCTGGATAACGTGCGACCAGGAGGTTACGACTGGCGCCGCCGAGCTAATGAAGACGAGGATGCTAGATAAACTACCTCTTGGTTACTGAGTTAAGATGCAATTTCAAAGCCAAAATATTTATTTAAGAATGTCTAATGATTTCTAATGTCTTTTGATGCATTGCTCTTTATAAAAAATAATGATATTCTCCATATAACTACAAACTCCATAGTAATTATTGAGCAGAACCTAAGGTTTCTATGCTCATTTTTCCTAGAACTAACAATATTAAGTCCTTAGTGCAATTGATATTTAATTTGAAAGACCAAGCAATATGTTTTTTCGTGGGTAATGGATTATTGTTTATCATACAGTGAAAAAGTTTAATGAATTTGTACAAAACCAATGCTGACGTGTTACGATTTCGTCATCAGCATTGAATCAATATAAGGTATTTTGTGTAAAAAGTTTATTGATAAGGGTCTGTTAATTGTGAATACAAATGATTGATAAATATTAATTTGTTTTATTGTAGTATTGGATAAATTGTATAACATGAAAACCCATAACTTCAGATTTTGCATTTTGTTCATAATAATACCAGCCTATTACTGGCCCACTGCAAACGCCTCCTCTCATACAAACTTCTCAAGTTATCGTGAAATCAGTAATAGTTTGTTGGTTCATTTGCTCTAACTAACCTGATTTTATAAAAATCTACTTTGAATGACAAGCAACCATTAATAAGCCCATCATAATCTGCTTAGCCTTTCCCCAACAACTTCCTTGAACTGCTCTAAAATAAACATAGTATACTTAGTTGTATTAAGTGCCTTTTATGGTTTCTCTTGTACCCACCGTGATTTATGGAAAACTAGCTGTTGCCCGCGACTTCGTTCGCGTGGAAATTGGATTTTTGTGAGAAAAAAAAGTAGCCTGTGTGCCATTCTAGACTAATATTTATCTCTGCCAAATTTCATCCACATCCGATCAGCCGTTTTGGCATGATTAAGTAACAAAGACCCATCCATAAAAACTAATGCATTTATAATAGTAGGTATTAAGATTGTTCTCTTGTAATCAACAGCGGCTTTTTATTATTGAATTATCGCATCAAAATGTATAGTCATTGGTCTTAATGAGGCCCTAGTGTGGTGTTTCCTACTACCTTATAACCAATAGGACATTTTGTCAGATGTTACATTCTTTATAACAGGGCAGGTTCTACATCAAGTGATGTAATCAAAGATTAGATTGTAATCAGAATTGTTTATTCTACATTCACGCAATCTCATGGTGAACTTTAAAAACACAATTGCAGTTGATAAGTCCAAGTCAATAAGTAATGATAAGCGTTTGATCAATGACTACTTTACAGCCAATACATTGACATCTTAGTAATCTCTCAGAGCTCTCTGCAATCTCTCTCTGTATTTACAAATTGTAAGCCACGTCTAACCTGGCTGACCAATTTAGTATCTCAAAGAACTCATTAAGGTCACGGCTAAAACGAAACTTAAAAAGCCCAACTAACAAGTCAATGGGATAACGCTATTTTTTTAACGTAAACTTTATTAGCGTTATTTAGAAACATCACAGCTCGTGATATATACTATTTACAGATCAATGAGTGAGAGCTCCACTAGTTTCGTTTTACCCGCAACGTCATTTCTATTAATATACATCAAATTTTAATAACAGCCACTTTATATTAAATGATTTCAGCTAATGATTAACTATGATTTGTAATTAAGCAAGTTATTACACCCAGTGTGTTCGTCGTGTCATATTATACTTATAACAGCTGCGATAATGTTTAAATTAATGTTTGAAAAAAAAAAAACATACAATCATTAGTTACACATATAATTTACATAAAAATTTATAAAAGAACATAAGTGTCTTAGAATAGAACCGTTAGTTGTGATCGTTTCGAACATAGTTTCGTAACATTATTAAAACTACTAGTAACAACAAGAACATAATTTCTAGTTGTATTCAGTCTTCATTCAAACTCTCACACTCAATTCCAAAACACAGTTGATTGTGAAATCAAATATTCAAGGATATACTCATCAACTTGTAATCACACAATAAAAAACTATATTCTACTATTTTACAATTGGGCCAACAAAATCAAAATTAAAAAGGCGGCATGATATTTTTCACGTAAAATACAGTTTGTTCTTTAATTACATCATCAGAAAAAACATCACAGTTAACTAGTACACAATGCGTTGACCCGTACTTGTGCTGACTAACTTTCAGTGTTCTTGCAATGTGTATTATTGAGTTTTACAACACTGTTTTCACTAATAATAGCAACACCTAGATAAATTTCTAAATATTAATGCACAATGTGCATTTCAACTCTTAGCCCTGAGCCGAGGGTTGAAAATACAACAGAGCGCCTTTATTTGGGCACACATTTAGGTGTCGCCTAATTGTGGTGAAGTAGTTTTAAATGTATACTCGTTGCGATAATTGATTTTCCACTCACATCAAGTTAGTTTTAATTGACTTTTTATAAGATGACTAATACGTCAACAGTACATACAGTCCAAACAAACCACGACCTTAATGTTACGAGAATAGAGATCACTGATTTTTACAGTGGTTCCAAGTCAGAGGTAAAAGTACTGTAGGTATTCTATCAAATTGTAGTAAGATTGTGTCGTAAAATAAAAGATAAGTAGTAGAAGTAGGTCTGTTGTTTTCAAGATTACTAATGTCGGTCACGGATAACTTTCGATGACCCAAGTACACTCGTACACTCAAAATTTTAGCAAAGCTTACAACAAATAAACGGCACTTTGTTGTTTTCAGCATTACAACCACATCAACATCAAACAGCTTCATGTAAACCACAATAATTTAGAAGCAAAACAGTCAGATCATGGCGTCACAGCGTTATATCTCTGAATAAACAATTCTATTTGACAACTAACATAAGTAGACAGAATCAAGTTTAGGAGGTGACCTATGGATGTCTCAACATGACCTGAACCCCTACTATAACGTCTTTAAGGAGGAGTAATATTGCAGTGTGGGAAAGTGACAAGAGCTATACAGGTCGTCTAGCGCCAACTCTTTCCCACATTGGAATTACTTCTGCTTTAAGACCGTCATGGTAGGCCACCTGGCCTGTACCTTACAACAAAGCATACAACAACTTTTGAGATCATACAGAAATATCTAGTACAGCGAAAAGCTGAAGTTATTATAGTACAAAAAGTATTTACACACTACTATGCACAATGTAATAATTAAATGTCAAATATACATACAAAACAGATTTTCAGAAACACATCTGTCTCATAATTTATCGCAATGAATCAAATGAAGTAGGCACCTCCTTCACTTTTAACCAAATACATTCAAAAATAATTACAGATCAGTTACAAAAAAAGAGTCGAACCTTCATTTTTTTTGGCTTCGTTGTTTATCACTATTATTTAACTAAATTTTGTAGTAATCTTGAACAAAAAAATGTACCTAGAAGCTAGCTACATAAATCACATGGGGACATTTTCATAGCGCTACAATAGCTAGTAGCACCGTTATGTCATCCGGTTTTCCCCCTGCGAACAAAATATAGAATTAGTTATGACGCGGCATTCATGTTATTGAAATTTATAAGACTAAACTCATTCACTTGCTTTTATTTTATCTAAAATCATGAAAATCAATTCAGACAAATAATAATATTTTAGCAATCACTTTCACACTAATTTTAAAATTACGATTCTTTGTTGTTACTCACCAATGGCATCGATGCCATTCTGACGTGCGCTCTTGGCGAAGGGCGACATGTAGAAGCCGTCAAAGGACAGGTTGCGCGCCATCCAAGCGATGGAGTTGGCGACGGCTTGCAGCCGCTTGGTCTCGCCGGCGAGGCCAACGGCGCGCCGCATCTCCGCCACCAGCACTGGCTCTGGGACGTTGTCGAACACGCCGTCCGTCGCCACCAGGATCACGTCACCGCACTCCACTGTGAACTCTGACGTCTCCGCTGATTCTGGCCTATAAAATGAAGTTCTGAATCAATAACAAATCTCAAAATAATGATGATTAGGATTACACATATTTTATAACAGTATACAGGGTGTAAACAGACTCTTCACATAGCCGTCAACCAAGCATTCTGTACATCAAACTAGGTAACTTTACGCAAAAATTATTGCTGGGAATTGACTTTTTTTTGGGGTGAAAAATCACGTTTTACGGTAGGGCTCGATGGAAAGCACTCAAAGCATTGTGCTGATGGATGGATTGAATAGTACGGGGGCCGGAGGTGTGTGTAAAAATCTTACATTAAAAACATGTATTTAAAAAAACTTGTAAAAACTTTTGACCTCCAATCTCCGTAACTAGAAGGTTCCCAGGTATGGTCTAGAACAAAAAAATGATCGCAAAGACGGGGAGAACAAGTGCCTTTCGGTTATATTAACGGTCTATTTACACCCTTTATATGGACCATTTGGTGCTAAGTCTTCTTAACTGCATACACACTACATGTTATCAAAAAATTATTAATTGTGGACTGGAATTATCATATGACAGTATTTAAATGGCAGATAAATGATACATTTGCCAAATTAGATTTGGCATTAGCTTTCGTCGGCCTGTTAATTGACACTTTCAGAGTCAGGATCAACCTGTTCATTTTCCTTATTATCAACTTATAAATAGTGATAGTTACTAATTACAAAAACCCCCAATAAGAGCGACTTGCAGACAGGTAAACACTTCATAATTGAATATTATGTTTTTCTCCTATACTTGCTGGCTTGTTTGAGTTTGCATGGTATTTAGGCATGACACGGTAGTGATACTCAATGATGACCGACACCATTAACAGATATCTTTAACCCTCAATAAGAGTAACAGTAAACGTGGTCTGATCCATCCACGCAGTAATGTAATCATGATCACTATGTAAACAACGCGCTTTGAATGCAGTGATAATGAGTATGATGTTGAATGTACACTATTTTACGTGCAGAGTGTGAATTTTTATGCATATTATGACGGACTCAGCTTCATGTGATAAAACCACTTCCTTTTAAGTGTTCACCGTTGCAGCATGATTGCGTGAAAGTCAGTCCTTGTATTTTTAGCAGTATTAAAAGACAAACACTAAGAAGTGGCTAAATAATAACAGCCGCTCGGATCGATCTTTAGGTTAAGCCGTGCTTGCCTAGGCTGGTCTGTGGATGAGTGACCACCCATTACATACGGAGTTTCATCCGTGCTCTACTCAACTCTGCAATATAGCTTCACTTTACTTCTAGTTTTAATATGAGGTACGATAGGTATATAGGAAGCTATTCATCCACAGGAACTTTCACAGCTACAGGTTCTTAGAACTACAAAATGCTTCTAAAACGACGCAATTTAGAATAAATACATAAAGAACAACAGAGCACCTCGCCAGAGTAAAAAAACATTGGACTTTATTCTTGTTCACTATCTACATAACAGCGAGCGTAGTACATAATTGGGGCGCTAAGACGTAACCACTCAATTCTAGGATGTATCATGTAGGTAGATGTATACAAGATGTATATGTATGTACTATCCAAACAGTTATAACAATTAAAGTTTATAAATAAATAGTGAGGACAGTGTGTCGTTTATTTGATGTCAATGACGTAATTAAATAGTGTCAACAACCTCACAGCTATTCCATTCTTACATTGTGACGTCATTAGAATGATCTTGTGATTAGAGTTACACGTCGAGATTTATTTTAAAAGATTTAATCAAATTCTTTCGTTTATCCTGCCAATAATAAACAAGTAAACACAATTCCATAAATTAAGAGAATGCGCAAGTTTAAAGACCTGGCAAATATCCAATGAGCTAAAAATTCTAATATTAGTGCATACAGAAATACAACAGCTGTATGTGGAATGAGCACATGACTACTAGTCTCGTGGTTGAAGCATAATGAGTCTTATGACTGCGCAAACTAAATCCGGATCAGATTAGATGTAACGTATATTTCATGTTTCCTAACTGCTAATTGTATTGATAAGGAAAACCTCACTTTTAGTCAACTAATTAAGAAGAATTTTAATGCGGTGTTATTCGACATTTTAATCTCTTCTGACCCGCAAACGTGATTGTACAAGGTCATTAAAGTTCATTAATGTGCTCCTCATTATAATGAGTCTGAATTAAACTGTTACGTTATGTTGACAGTGTTTGTAAATAGAATTTGTTTGTAAACTTTTACTTCGGTTCTTCAATACATGTACATACTTAGAGCTCGATTGGCAATTGTATGCTAAAAATAGAGGCTTATTTTTATTAATATAAAGCATAGTATCACTTGATAAAGCTCAAGTATTGTTACTTCTATCATCATCAATGTCCTTCGCCTTGTTTTTCTCAACATGTTCGGACAGTCTAACCGGACGCAGCTGAATATCAGTATTTTACATGGAAACATTGTAAGAAAAAGATAGTGGTAATGTGACACGATACATCACGATTCATAGGAATAACTTTCATCGTTGTGTGTATCATGTTCTACTGAGCTGAGCTAGACTATGAGCTCACAATGTTACTCAATTACCTAATCCGTTCGGTGCCAGCTCCCTAATAGCCGTTTCTCTGGTATATACTGCTCCATAGCAGTAATTGAGACACACGAAATGATAATGTAAATTAGCCTGGAAGGAGGACGAATACAACAAAACTAATTTAGGTACAAAGCTGCAGCGTTTTTAAAACATAACGGCACCGTTTCGAAAATTGATTTGGCACGACACCAAATGAAAACTGTCAACAATACGCAGCGACGATTTTCACCCAAACTATCGTATAGAATGCCCGACATTCTTATGGCAAAAATAAACATAGGGCAGGTTGATTTCGTATCGAGAGGAAAGACATTCTGAAACATGTTTGAGGTACCCATAAGACACATAAGCCTTCAGTAGTATTTACACTATTATCGGTATTGAAGTAACCTTTCGCTCTACTTCTGATTTTATCATCAAGAAATTATGACGCACTATACTTCTTTTATCAAATAAGTAGACGCGAGATAAACACATAAATAACAATTCCTGGGCATTCAGTACAATGTCATTTTAAAATAATCTTGATATCATAGAAATATCACCATCTCGCGTAGTTTACCTCAAATATTCAATCAAGAACATTATTTTATTTTCACTTCCGTTTAGTCGCTAAAAGTGCTACTACCGAGCATGCATGAGGTTTGATTCTCATGTCAGTCAAAGTGTTATTGGGCTTTTCCATCAGGGATTTCTCAGTAGCAGCCCGCTTTCTGGAGCTGTGCCCGATGGCAATAGGCTCGGCCCCTATTATATAGGACTTGAACATAACTGGCAAAATGTGGATCTACTAAGGTACTGTTGTACTTAACCCTTCGAAGAACATAACCGAGATCTTATGTTATTTGATTTTATTGTTTTCTTTTCCAATTGTAAGACCTTGTGAACATGTACGTAGAATACCTACTATTATATGAAATATAATCTAATTGTATTCAGTAGCAGGCATAACAAACAGAAGGTTGAATGCCTAATGTGTACCTCGAGCCGCAAAAAAAATAAAACTGCGTCTACCAAAAATACGGTGGTTTCAGTCACATGAAATTCGTGTCATCACTCTCCTTACACTTTGAATGTTTTCAGAAGTGCTACTTTCTAATGCAAATACGATTTCTCAATACAAGTTGCTGAATGTTATGCTGAAATATTTGGGAGTATACCTGTCACTTAGCACATTCCGGTCGTGGCCGGGCGGCGGCAAGCTGAGCTGGTAGGGCGTGTTGAAGTAGTGCTGCTGCTCATGCGAGCGGTGGACCACTCGGCCGCCGCGCACTACCATGTACCCGCTGTCACCTATGTTGGCCGCGCGCATCACGCTCTCCGACCGGTCTAGGATCATCACACATGCCGTGCTGCTTCCTATAACAAACAATGTGCCAATGTGAAACTGAGCTAATACATATTGGATTTTTATCACTTTTAGGAAAAGTAAAAGTAAAATAAACCGTATAGAACATTGGTTTATTTTCTTTTCATTGTGTTTTTATCATTGACAAAATAATTGTCATTGGTTTTAATAACAACCTTTGCATGAAATTATAAACCAATTTAGTTTTATAAAAAAGTATAGTAAATATGAAAATGGACAAGTAAACGTGGTCGCTCACAACGGGCATCATCAGAAGGCTTAAAGTCATCCAAATGTCAAGGAGAGGGCTATGCTCGGAGTTTCCTTGCGTGATCGAATTAGAAATGAAGACATCCGCAAGAGAACCAAGGTTACCGACGTAGCAGGAAGAATTGTCAAACTTAAGTGGCAGTGGGCAGGGCACATTGCTCGCAGAACGGATGGCCGATGGAGCCGGAAAGTTATGGAGTGGCGACCGCGAACCGGAAGACGTTGCGTTGGAAGGCCTCCCACTAGGTGGACCGATCACCTGGTGAAGGTTGCGGGGATCCGCTGGATGCGAGACGCACGGGACCGGTCAATGTGGCGACACTTGGGTTAGGCCTATGTCCAGCAGTGGACGTCTTTCGGCTGAAATGATGATGATGATGGACAAGTAAACAACAAGGTACAGATGCTACACGAAAGTCAAATTTTCCCAATCAACCTTGAAGCTAATACTTTAGCGATAAAGTTGAAAATCTATTAAAGAAATTTCACAGATTGTACTAGGTTGATGTGCTGGTGTCTGTAAAGGAACTCTAAGAACAAATAAAAATATATCATGAATGTAGCTACATAGAGGTACAGCATTTATCAATAAATTATTTTCTTGAGCACAACTACAGATAATTGTTTGCTACTTAACTCAGGAAAATAAAAGAGGACTTTGTATTGTTCAATTGAGACGGTTCTGTTGTCTGCAATATAAATATTTTTAGTAGACTTGAATACATCTGTCATTAAATTCTACATAGATACTGCAAAAACGCAGTCTATCTGTACCTAATTTGGGTGAGCCTTTTCTCAGGCCAGTTATGCATGGCTAGAAGAGATAAGAACTTGTAGAAGGAAATAAGGTAGATAGATGTCAACATTGATTGACAAGATTGTTAATGTCTGCATTTAACCTGATTACTCATTATGGTTTTCTAATCAGTCAGTGTTGACTTTCAAGACTTGTATCTTACTACGGAATTTGGTTGTGCTGTGAATATTGGTATATTGAGAAGGTACTCCTTTATAATGTTATTTAAATGTAAATATTTTTAGCTTTCCACCAGGTATGAAATCAAAATTTATTGATGACACACATGTCTCCACTACCAGAATACTTAGCACATTCACAAAATGCTTATTGTGGTTTTTCTATATTTTTGAATAACTAAAGTTTTTACAAACCTAATATTGGTTTCTTGTGTTCCAATAATTCATAATAGGACTTGGCCAGCAGGTCCCCTGGCTCTGACATCTTGAAGTGCCCCATCTGGACGAGCCTCTCACATGTCCTCATGAGGTACGAGGAGAACTCGCCAGGATCGATGCCGTAAGCACGCCATCCTCCTACACCATCTGCCACACCTATTCAACATACCTTGTTAGTGTTATTGAACAAAAAACAACATTCCTGTTTTACCTGAGGCACCAGAAAAAAATATAAACAATTAAAAAGAGGATTAAAACTTATTACAAATATAATATGTGAGGTCATCGCAAATTTTATGTTCAGAACACCTTCAAGACGGTATTAAGATACAATATTTGTATGGTAAATACATAAATAAATACAATAGTTTCCTTTTGCTCAGCAGGGTTTTATAAGTCAGTGTACTTAAATCCAGAGCATAAAGGTTGCTCTCTCATGCACTTGTTTTTGGTAGAAATAGGTTACAAAACTAAATAAAGCAAATAACCAGTTATGATGACTAACATGCAATTGACAAAAATCTATGCATACAACAATATGCTATCAATCAATCAGTCAAATCATTTTATTTTCAGGCAACTGAGGCCTATAGATAAAAAAACACAAAATAATGTTATAAAATAATAAGCTAATACATATAAAAAACCTTATTTAACTAAAACTAGACACGAATCGTTGACGGTGTCGTGTTTTGCTGCGTGGTATCGCGTCACCGTCCTCGGAATCGACGGTATACGACACCTTTCGGCCAAAAGTCCTCTTTCAAGAAGGTCTGCAGATGATGAGTTGGAGCTCGAACCACGAACGATTTGAAGCTGATGTTGTGGCGCGATTCCAACCTTTCGGCCCTCGTGAGTCCTGTTGGTCTTTACTCTTAAATACTCCACGAGTTTCTCAACCTTCATGGAGTGATGCAGACGCGAAATGTACAGCTGCGTCGTAGGCACAGCAGGACGCAGCAGCATGTTGGCTATAGAAATGCTATTCAATTCATACACATCAACAAACAAATGAAACAATCATTTTCATTTGTTTGTTGATGTGTATGAATTTGAAGACAGTGCTTATTGTCTCGTTTATTTTGTGTCAAATTATTACTAACATAATGAGGTAGGTCAGGTCCTCACATATAAATAGGATGGTGGTAGAATATCCTCAACCCCAGAGGATCTCTGAAGATTACTTCCTCATATATATATATTTAGGATTTCAGGGTCTCCAAAAGACCATATGTTTTGTATATTAACATAGTATACCCTCTTTTATTTGGAATAAACTTCTGGCTTAAAATGGTCAAAGAAAACATGGTGAATCATCAATCTATCAATCAGTGTTTGAGAAAACTCATTTTAGTTTTTTGGAAAAGTGTCAATAATTTCTTTACATATATTATTGTACTGAGTGAGAGTATTGCTGATAAGGATCAATATTAAATTAGTATAGGTAATGTGAATAGCACCAAATACGAACATTATTAGCAATTTTGGCATTATACCTCCTAATTTTTTCACCTAATCACTTGGCTTAGATAAAATTGTATTAGACACAAAATACATTACACAACCCTAGACTCATAAACATCCCTATTACTAAGCCTCTCCTGTCCGTCCGTCCGTCTGTCTGTCTGTCAGCGAACTATATGGGGGCTTTGTCGCTCAAATCGCACTAACCATAAAATTGTTTTAAATTATTTTTTCATTGCCACCAAATAAATGTACCTGGAATGCTCAGAATAAATATATTTTTGTTTCATAATTTACCTTTCTTTTTAAAAATAATTAACATAATAAATCAAACAGTGAAAACCTTTTTTCTTCTATTTCATTAACACAAAAACACGCTCACAAAATGTTGTCTGTTAGACAAATGATTATTAATAGTGTTCCTATTACACATGTTATGAATCTAGGATTAAAAGATATACACAAATTGCAATAATATAGCTTATGTAAAACGGTGAGCTTAACCCAGAATTGGGTTTTCTTAGAGCAAACCTTGCTTCTATTATGAGTTTTGGAAAAGAGGATTTTTACCTATGTGTATTTTTTTATTTCTCATTCTGTAAATGACTTTCTGATAAAACATTTTGATACCATGATCACTGAACTGTCTACTTCTTATCAAAGTAGAACACAGTTTGTCACAAACACTTTAACAAATAAAATAACTTGAGACAAAACACATACATCTCACTACTGCAATAAATTATTTATTAATCAAGTGATTATTTACTTATGTTATAACAAATTACAATCAGGCATGTTGAATTCTTTATTAGTATTAGAAAAAAAATACATTGTAGGTATTAAGAATTAAAATATTCGTAAAAATAATAACATTATATGTAGTGTAGTTTTTTATGAAAATTACCCAAATTCTGTTTACATATTTTGCTTTGTTAAATAACTAAGTATTTGTTTATGATATTTTAGTTATGTTTTTATGACTTGAATTTAAGAATCAAGTTATTTTTTGAATTGGTTGATGGTTACAAAAGCCACAAGTAGAACGTAATAAGTTTCTTAAGCATGTTAGAGCTTCGTGATAATGAAATTTAAAAAGAATAGATAAAAACGATGATAGTAAGTTCATAAAATAAACTTAATCGTCTTACCAATAACATCCGCGTTGCTGGAATTGGCGGAGAACCATGCGTCGTCACCGAACTGTCCTTTGAGCGTTCTTCCATTAGCAATGTCTTTGGGAAAACCACACACAACTGATACTAAATATGGGTGTTTTGTCGTTGAAACATTTAATTCAGTAGCACTTGAGAAATTCGAAAGTCCATTTCGTAAAGCACGTGATAGCAGTCTCCCTGTCCAGAAAATAGACTGCATCATTCATTAGTTGAATCGTACTTTGACACCAGCCTTTCACAAGAGATCAAATGAAACTAACGAAACCATTTTTAGAGAATAACAACACTTAAAGAGTCATATTTATCTACAACATAAATTTAAAATGAATTTTAGTAAATTAGTCGTATCTTCAATTTTTGTATTACATTTGTCTCGTGACTGCTGAGGAACGATCATGAACATTGGACAGACAGCCATAGATACGCCATAGAGTAGAGAGAAGAATTCAAAAGAATAAGGAAAAAAATATTTCGACACCTTTTTTGCTATGGCAATTATGTTTTTGTTACTGTTGCTTTGATCAATTTTAAGTCTTCGTAGGCTTTATAGCTTCGACTTCCAGGCTAATATAATTTTAAAAAAGAAGAACAGGTATAATCATGAAGTAAATAGCATACAGTTAAGGTATTTCAAGTTTAAGAAGAAGCCTTCGATGTATTACTAGCCTTACTTCTTACGTCAAAAGCCAACCAGAATCAATTTAAACTTTATTTGTATTGTGTTAGCGGCTATAAACGCGTGAGCACCCTTTGATTGGCGTACAATATTGATCCATAAACAATAAGCTTAGTCTGACGTTTCAAACGGATCTATGGAAAAGGAAGGCGTTGTAGAACCATCAGAAGAAATCTCATCTTTTCCGAATAATTGTAATGACGGCCGCTAATTGATTAGTTGTAATTCAAAGCCGATTTACAATTTTATCATCTTATACGTTAGTGATAGTATTTTGGAGACAATATTTCGATTAAAAGTGTAAAGAAAAGGCATAAAACTGGTGTTCGATAAGTCACTTGGCAATATGCCTGCCGTCAGGGGAGATGGAATGCGAGGGCTCGCAGTCTTCATATCAGACATAAGAAATTGTAAAAGCAAAGAAGCGGAAATAAAGAGGATCAATAAAGAACTGGCCAATATAAGAAGTAAGTTCAAAGGTGACAAAACACTCGATGGCTATCAAAAAAAGAAATATGTATGTAAACTTTTATTTATCTTTTTGCTGGGTCATGATATCGACTTTGGTCATATGGAAGCAGTCAACTTACTTTCATCTAACAAATATTCCGAAAAACAAATAGGCTATTTGTTCATATCAGTACTGGTCAACACCAACAGTGATCTAATTAAGCTCATCATCCAGAGCATTAAAAATGATCTGCAGTCACGTAATCCTATACACGTAAACTTGGCTCTGCAATGTATCGCCAACATTGGCAGCAAAGACATGGCAGAAGCATTTGGCACAGAAATCCCAAAGCTTCTTGTCTCAGGAGATACAATGGATGTGGTGAAGCAATCTGCTGCTCTTTGCCTGTTAAGACTGTTCAGGAAGTCACCTGAAATAATACCTGGAGGTGAGTGGACCTCTCGCATCATCCACCTTTTGAATGACCCACACATGGGTGTTGTAACAGCGGCGACATCTCTTATTGATGCCCTTGTTAAAAAGAATCCAGAAGAGTACAAAGGTTGCGTAACACTAGCAGTTGCTAGACTGAGTAGGATTGTTACTGCCAGTTACACAGATCTTCAAGATTATACATATTACTTTGTGCCAGCCCCTTGGCTTTCAGTCAAACTCTTGCGCTTGCTGCAGAACTATACTCCACCATCTGAAGAGCCTGGTGTCAGAGGTCGCCTATCGGAATGTTTGGAAACCATTTTTAATAAGGCCCAAGAACCTCCTAAATCTAAAAAAGTACAGCATTCAAATGCTAAGAATGCAGTATTGTTTGAGGCTATCAGCCTAATTATACATAATGACAGTGAACCTAATTTGCTTGTTCGGGCATGCAACCAACTTGGCCAATTCCTTAGCAACCGTGAGACTAATCTAAGATACTTGGCTCTTGAATCTATGTGCCATCTTGCTACATCAGAATTTTCCCATGAGGCTGTCAAAAAACATCAAGAAGTTGTTATTCTATCTATGAAAATGGAAAAAGATGTCTCAGTACGACAGCAAGCTGTGGACTTGCTATATGCAATGTGTGATAAAACAAATGCTGAAGAAATTGTCCAGGAGATGTTAGCTTATTTAGAAACTGCTGACTATTCGATAAGGGAAGAGATGGTTTTGAAAGTAGCCATTTTGGCTGAGAGATATGCTACAGATTTCACCTGGTATGTCGATGTGATTCTCAATCTTATAAGAATTGCTGGAGATTATGTTTCTGAAGAAGTTTGGTACAGAGTCATTCAGATTGTAATCAACAGAGAAGAAGTTCAGGGGTATGCTGCAAAAACTGTATTTGAAGCACTACAAGCACCAACTTGTCATGAAAATATGGTTAAGGTTGGAGGTTACATACTTGGAGAGTTTGGCAATTTGATTGCTGGAGATACAAGATCCTCACCTCAAGTTCAATTTGAGTTGCTACACTCAAAATACCATTTGTGCTCAGCAGCAACAAGAGCACTTCTGTTGTCTACATACATCAAACTTGTTAATCTCTTCCCAGAAATTAAAAATCGTGTTCAAGAAGTATTTCGTGCTGACTCCAACTTACGTTCTTCTGATGTTGAATTACAACAAAGGGCTTCTGAGTATCTACAGCTGAGTATTGTCGCTAGTGCTGATGTTTTAGCAACAGTACTTGAAGAAATGCCTGCTTTCCCAGAAAGGGAATCTTCTATTCTGGCTGTTTTGAAAAAGAAGAAACCTGGGCGTATACCAGATGATGTAAGAGAATCAAAGAGTCCCCAGCCCTCAGCAGTACCCACTGCAGTGATTAACTCAACAAATAATACAAACAACTCAAGTGCTGATTTGCTAGGACTGTCTACACCTCCAGGAACTACAGCTCCAGCAACTGGAAATGGCTTGCTTGATGTACTTGGAGATCTATATACAGCCCCAAAAATCAGTCCTAGCACTGTACAACAAAACAACATAAAAAAATTCTTATTCAAGAATAACGGAGTTCTCTTTGAAAATGACCTAATCCAGATTGGAGTCAAAAGCGAATTCAGGCAGAATTTGGGAAGGATTGGCTTATTCTATGGTAACAAAACTCAGTTCCCCATTCAGACTGTGCGTCCTGAACTGCACTGGACTGATTTGCATAAGCTGAATGTGCAGATGAAGCCCATGGAACCAATATTAGAAGCAGGTGCTCAAATCCAGCAAATGCTTACTGCTGAATGCATTGAAGATTTCATTGATGCTCCAAGTATGTCTGTTTCATTTGTGTACAATAATGTACCCCAAAAAATTACTATGAAACTACCACTCACATTGAACAAATTCTTTGAACCAACTGAAATGAATGGTGAGTCATTCTTTGCTAGATGGAAAAACTTAGGAGGGGAACAACAGCGAGCACAAAAGATATTCAAGGCTTCAGGTTCTATTGACATACCCGCGACGCGCACCAAATTAGCTGGGTTTGGTATGCAGTTGTTAGATGGAATCGATCCAAATCCTGATAACTTTGTGTGTGCTGGTATTGTTCACACCAGAGTGCAGCAAGTAGGATGTCTTATGAGATTGGAACCCAACAAACAAGCTCAAATGTTTAGACTGACTGTAAGATCTAGCAAGGAAACAGTCTCACATGAAATTTGCAATCTGTTAGCAGATCAATTTTAAGTTTAGTTTAAAGAAACCATGAAATATGAACAACATTGTTAGACAATGAAGTTGGTGTAATAGTCGCCTAGAAGTTCACAGTCACTTTACATGTAGAGTTGATAAAATAATAATGCGTACAATTCGGAAAATATTTGAAGCAAAACACTTGTGAACCTTGCACTGAACTTAGAATGAAATGAAATCTCTTGTGTACAATTTTGAATTTATTTTATTGCTAATATAGAGTTAGGTGTTTTGTAAACCCAGATTTATTTTAGTTAACATTTAAAACTGCGATTTATAAGATTTGATAAGATGTTCAAAAGACAAGGAATACTTACTTTCATGTTACTACAATAATATATTCAATATTATAATATGCTAAGAATTTACCTAATTCATCGCGTTTTGTAAATCAATACACTTCCATTCGTAAAACCTAATCTGATATTAGTAGTAGTATAATAAAAGATAATATATTATTTGTCATCTGTAAAAATGTATCATGATCAGCAGCAGTCTGCAGCATGATATTTTATGAGTGTTTTAACAACATCTGCACCAAATACTGCTTGTTTTGTATATATATTTAGAGGATAAATGAGATTGTCTTTCATTACTTCATGGTTGATAGTGTCTTGTTTGGGCGATGAATAGGTAGCTATTTAGTGTCACACATTATACTGTTGTCTCGCATATTTCTAGGTATATTCAAATGTATTTATGGTATAATAATATAGAAAATTATAATTCATACCAAAGTAACTATTTGGCTGTTAATGTCAACATGTATCAAAATTTCGATTGGTTCAGTTAGTATTATACTCATCAGTAGCTTTGCTGGTTGGTGTAAAAAAAAGTTAAAACAAACATAACAAAAATTGCTTATTCAACGAATATTAACTAATGCTGGTGAGTATAATATTTTTGTCTGTAAAATTATCTCATGTAACTCTATCAAATATTATGAAATATAATATTGTTTCCAGTTAGCCTTGTATGTAGTATTTAACATTCATTGTTATACTATTATATTCATTGCAATTGTAATAAAGACCCCTTTATTTTTCCTATAATGTTCCTGTTAACTCATAGTAAATTATATAAAGGCCAATAATAAATATCTCCAAATGGAAGCTGATATACAGTATTAATTTTGGTTATAAAATCCTTATTTTATATTAATCTCCATCAGTAACTTATGTGTTTTTCATAATATAACCAGGAAGAGAATTGTAAGCCCGGGTCTTCCTCTAATATACCTCTAATACATTCTCCATGCATTAGTCTTTTTTTTTGTACATAAACTAAAATATCAAAAACCCAAAAGTAATTTTTTTCTTTCCCTTTTTACACTACTCAACATTTGAACTTTTAAGAACTTAACTAGCATTGTAGTGAATACAAGTTATCTGTAATCAACATTACCATCATGACTGGTGCTTCTCAACAATTAAAAAATATTATAATGTACCTACTTCACAAACATTCCTATATAATAGGCCTATTTATATTTTTTTTAAAGTAATTGAGTATTTTTGAGTCATTGTGTTAATGGCTTTGTACTACATTATAACTTATTTTTGAAATATTATCCCAATGAATATTTAATGGTACCAGTTTCTCATTTGACAACCAATGCTGCAAATTATACTTGTGGGTTAGTATATCAGCTTCATACTCATGACATCGTAAATGTACTTGTTTGTTAGAGATTAAATAAAATGTGTTGGTATGTGTCTTGAGTATACATGTTTTGAGTCGATAGTAGGAATCTCACAAACCTAGAAAATTTTATTTTCATATGTACCACAAATAGAGTTTAGATATAGGGACTTTAGTATTATGGACATAAAATGTTGTTATAAATTTATTAGTAGAGCAAGCATGCTAAGTTTTCTTTGCATGGTAGGTTTGTTAAGAGAACATTAATAATAAATTAATATATCATTATAAACGTTTTTATTAATCTTGTTAAGAATGTGGTACTCATAACATTGTATGTATATTATGAAATTTAAAGAATGTATTTATGCTTATTTGATACATGTACACTTCGTATATATGTGTGTTTATCAAAAATGTAATATATCACAAAGTGGGTGTGATTCTGTAACAGATAGATGTTTGTTCTTGCGCTTCAAAACCCATTATTGTAACTCTTAAATAAAATATTTATCCAATACGTATTTAGTGCGTTTTTATTTAAAAAAGTATACGGAAGTCCAACCAATTTTTAATGTAAACATAAAATAATAAGTATTTACTTATATTCTGAAATAATCCTAGAGGTACACTTAAATAATATTAACTTTTTACTAATCAAACCATTCTTCCACATTTGGTGAATTCTCCAATACATCATTTGATTCACTGTAACAAATAAGATCTATTTTATTATTGGGTAGGTAAGGTCCGGTCTGGCTTTGATTATTATCAAAATTACAATGAAGATTCTCGAGCGAACCCAATCTCCAAATTTTAGGCTGTCACTGATAAATTCCTAGCGGAAAGTTCCAATAACACTGCCAGACCTGGGAATCGAACCCAGGATCCCACGCTCAACAGTTGCGCTTGCAACCACGAGACCAATGTGGCAATTGGGCAGGGAAAATAGCGTGCACCTTCGACCAATCTCTACTAGTTCTTGCCTGCGGCTTCGCTCGCGTTATTTTCGGAAATTATTCCACGGGAACGTCATATTTAGTAGAATTTTCTGAATCAGATCAGTAATTCTGACAATTGCCCCTACATTAAAACTTCTTTTATAATATTGGTACAGATTGGCAACAAGACGAGTTGTTGTGAAGATCTTGTCTGGACCCAACCCTGGGATCACCGGCCAGGCTGTGCTGGACTTAAGAACTTGCTGTCATATAATTGAACGCGTAGGTATACAGGGTGGAAGGCACATCGACGTACAAACGGACGGTTACCACGTATTTTGTACATATTTCCGTTCCGATAATGTTTGTGGGAGGGCCCACAAACATTATTCATCGGTAATAAAAAAAACAGCTGTATAGAAAAGCTGTTTTTTTTTAAATTTGCCAGTCATGCGTCATGTCAATTTGTTTTTGGAGTATGCTGCTCGCTATCTTGGAATCTAATTTCAGGCCAGGAATGCGGCATCATCATCATCAAAGTTTGCTACAAATACATGACATTGTGAAGGGTCGTTTGTAAAGATCTTATACAAAACTGGGCCCAGAACGGAGCCCAGGAGTACCCTGCAAGGCACCACACGAGAGAGCATCTTGCACCTCGTAGGTTTACTTGAAATTGCCTATCACTAATATTATACGTATATTGGCTCATGAAGTCATACCGACGTCATGAGCAAATATACGAATGGGGCAGGAGCTGCTTTATCTTGCCATTTGTGCTATAGGTACTCGATCAAAGGTTTTTTGGACGTCGATGAAGGGTGCCGAACATTACTCCTTATTTGTGCGGTAGACTCGGTGTATCTGTTCTATAGTGGAGTATTGCTCGCGAAATCGAATTGGTGATCAGGTAAAACTTGGTTTTCTTGTAAGTTTGGTTTCAGCCTATTTAGGACTACCCTTTCCCATAAAGCTGATAGGGCGGTAAGATGAAGCTTCGTTTGCATTCATTACGATTTGTGATAAATCAGTCTAGACAGATGGCACGGGTAGTGGTCGCAATACGGCACAAAAATGCAATTCCTGGTTGAGAATGGCATCTATTTCAGGATCATCAGGAACTGCAGATTCGTTCGGTTTGAAAACATTGGCAAGGTAAGTGGGGGAAAGCTTCTGATTTTTCTTGATCAGAACAAGCCCATAAATTTTACCAGATCTGATAGGGAGAAGCATTGCTGAGTTTATTGTAAATTCTTGTATCCTTCCAGAGGGAACGTATTCCATTGGCTACAGGGGTTAAACTTCACAGGATGCTTCTTATTTCATTTGCTGTTAACTTATCTATCAACTATAGCTGAAAATCAACCTACTAAGCACACTGAGCCTCAGTGCACACTTCATGAAAATATATTTCACTATCCGGTGCCCGCGACTTATGTCCGCGCGAAATTATTATAAAAATACAATCTTCCCCGTTTTTGCAAATTTATTCATTGATGCCCCGCTCCTATTGGTAGTAGCGTGATGTTATATAGCCTTCCTCGATAAATGGGCTATCCAACACTAAAATATTTTTTCATTTCGAAGTAGCTGTTCCCGACATTAGCGCGTTCAAGAAAACAAACTCTTCAGCTTTATAATATTAGTAAATATAGATTAGACTAAAATAATGTTGGTTAGGAGCCAGTTTCCATTGTAGTGAAGAAATCAAGCAAAAACTTATGTTTATGTAAAAATAGCACACTTCTATATTGCAAGAAATCTCTCTTCTGGTGGAAGAAAACAGAGCTATTCTTATATTCATTTTCCTTGGGTCTCGAATCCATGAAAATACATTTCACAATTTTATCGAGGAAAAATTCCAAAATTTTTATTATGTTTCGGAAATATTGCTCCATATTAACATGAATTTCGGTAACCAATAATGGTGAGATGCCATTATTCGTTACTGCTGTTTCGGCCCTAAATTAACATACTTCTTTCGTGCTTCCCATTTATGGAAGCACACTCACCTTTTAGACAAAATAGATCAAATTATCAGACATCTTCACCATCAATTTTAAGAGTGGCTTTGGACGACAGCTTGGGCACAAGAGCACTGGGCATCGGCAAAATTTCTAGTATTCGTTTACCGGCTTTCATATCCTCGGTATCCGAATATTCCTGATTAATTTATTAGTGCCTACGGCACTACACACTGATTGATATCGATGTACCGTGCTTCTCCAAGGCTATCGATGCTTGGAAACTCGCTTGCCCGATTACTGAAGAACCCGACAATCCATTTACCCCGAGACAGTGCACGGTGGGACGAGCCGCTCTGCAAAGTAGTTCAGAACAATCTACTGAAAGTCTGCTACTACTGCTGAGCGTGCGCGCTGCGCCTGCTCGCTGTGGGTGAGTTGTCACTGTGGTGAAGCTGTCAACAGCCTCGATCGACACGGCCTGTCATGCAGCCTAAGTGAGGGCCGTTTTGCGCGGCACGCGACCATAAACGACATGAACCGACGAGCTCTTGTCGCCGTCGGCGTTCCAGCTATTTAAGAATCCAATGGCTTGGCACGCGAATATGGCAAAAGACTGGACGGCATGTCGTTTCCTTGGAAGATGGGTAGGCCTTTAGTGTGGGACGCAACAAAATCAAAAATCATGTGTCGATACTCTTGCGCCATCACATCTTCCAAGCTCATCGTGCTGCGTAAATATAGTTAACTTTTGTGGAAACTATATTATCGAGCCGTTTGGGGTTGAAATTCTGAGGCCGTGGGGTCCGAGAGTTCACAGTCTGTTTAAGGAAATTTCGAAACGCTTAGTAGACGCTTCTCGTGGCAACGCCGCCAGACTCTTGGGCACGTTACCAGCTGACAGTGTTGAGGAGGAGTTTTTTTATTGCCCTTTTATAGTTTAAACTTATACTTTCACTTACGGGATATCTGCGCTATATTACAGGCCATATTATATTGTGCTATATTATGCGTCGAAATATCGGGAGCTCAAAATAATGAACAATCATGGAAGATATCCCATGACAGTTTAAGTTTAGTTTTAAACCGTGAAACCTTGTATAACGGGCTGGTGTCCGCAACTCCACGTCCAAAGCGCGTATTTTGCGTGCGGACCGTGAAACCTTAAAACAGTGTCCTTTTATAGATAGTAGTAGTAGTTTATTTAATAGTTCTTAATTAATAATGTATAATAGTTAGTTTACTTAATAAATTCGTTTCTCTATTTTCAATTGTAACGAGTATGTTTATAGCGCAGGTACCACTGGTTACAAAAGTTAGGATTTGATGTGTGGCCTACCTAACTTCTGCCATTTTATTTTATTTTCAAACTAGCGACTATACTTAGAGCCTGTGACAGGTTATTTTTACCACAATTGAAAATAAATAATATCTTGTCATTATCCATAATTCATAATGTCTGTTACTTGTTCACACATTCGCGGCGAGAAAGTTTTCGATTCATTTTAGTACACAGGTGGGTCACCTGGGCTGGCTAAAGATATAGGATAATTTTCATCCCGCCAGTATGGTCCCGTGAGATAATTTCCGATTTCCATGTGAGCGAAGCCACTGTCAACAGCTAGTCATGTTACCAATCAATATCAGATTCTCAAGTTTTCGAATTGAAAGAACCATGTTTTAAATTACCTGTCAAGTGATGGATCATTGCTAAACATCTCAGTCGGCACAGTAGGGGGCGCGCGCTCTGGTAACAGTTCCATGTACGACTGCCGAGACTGTAGGTGGCGCTCCACTTCCTCGGGAGTCATGTGACCATCCCCAGCAGACAGGCCGAAACCCAGCGCCGGTGAAACTTTAGACAGCATTGAACCACCGGACTGGTGCTGGAAAAAATTATGCTATTTATTCTTATTGTATTTTTTTTAAATATCTATAATTTTTTTTAAGAAGTTTATTTTCGGGGTGGAACGGACACCGACCCGAAGACGGCTACCACGTATTCAGTACATCATTCTGAACCCCCCCACATAGAAATGACTACTTTATTGCTGACTGTAAAGACAAGATTATTTTATTTTTCGCAAGTTGACTGCAAATTTTAATTGTCATATATCATAAATTTAATCCCAACTGTTATTTTTTGAATACTGTATGAAATTGATTAAACTGAAGCAGTATGTAAAACCGATAAACCACTAATTTCCCTAACTGTACATCATTTATATCTTGTCAGCTTGGAACATTTTTTACCAATAATTATTTGTTAAATATTGGTACAACACTTACAAGATGACTAGCGTTGTAATTTCCCTAACTGTACATCATTTATATCTTGTCAGCTTGGAACATTTTTTACCAATAATTATTTGTTAAATATTGGTACAGCACTTACAAGATGACTAGCGTTGTAATTTCCCTAACTGTACATCATTTATATCTTGTCAGCTTGGAACATTTTTTACCAATAATTATTTGTTAAATATTGGTACAGCACTTACAAGATGACTAGCGTTGTAATTTCCCTAACTGTACATCATTTATATCTTGTCAGCTTGGAACATTTTTTACCAATAATTATTTGTTAAATATTGGTACAGCACTTACAAGATGACTAGTGTTGTAATTTCCCTAACTGTACATCATTTATATCTTGTCAGCTTGGAACATTTTTTACCAATAATTATTTGTTAAATATTGGTACAGCACTTACAAGATGACTAGCGTTGTAATTTCCCTAACTGTACATCATTTATATCTTGTCAGCTTGGAACATTTTTTACCAATAATTATTTGTTAAATATTGGTACAGCACTTACAAGATGACTAGTGTTGTAATTTCCCTAACTGTACATCATTTATATCTTGCCAGCTTGGAACATTTTTTACCAATAATTATTTGTTAAATATTGGTACAGCACTTACAAGATGACTAGCGTTGGGTGGCTTCTTTGGAACTGTTGCCCTTTTTCTCTTGATTGCACTTGAACCTTTAACTGAAGAGCTTGCTGACATATTCTGGTTGGCATTGGCTTCCATTTTTTTTCTGTAAACACAATAAAAGAATATAACACTCACTCCATGTACTGAATTAGAATTTATAAAGGAGGTGAAGGATGTAACATAACATGTTATAAAACATGGTTATTGTTCATTTTTCATAGAAAATTTAGCAATGAACCAATGAGTTTTACCAAGTTTCATAACATGTTACTTAATCTGATGCACCCTAAGGAAGCAGACTTAGAATTGCCATAAAGATTTTCTGAACATGCATATACTTCTCAGGTTAACACAGTGGTAGGCTACCACTGTGTTAACCTGAGAAGTATATGCATGTTCCAAGTATCTGATGACATAAATACTGTCTGATGCCAGCAGCCATTTCCTATTAAAATTAATGAGAGTATAATACCACAATACTGCCGTGGTCAACGCAAAAGCGGTATCTCAAGGAAAGCCAGTTGAAAATTGAAGTTTTGTAAATACAGGGTGGAAGGGACACCGACGCGAAAACGGTTACCAGGTATTCAGTGCATCATTCTGAACCCTACTAGAAACTTTTTATCAGTAATTTTTTTTTTAATCAGCTTTTCTAAACAATTTGACCATGTAGGTATTGCACTTTTGTAGGAAACAGCTGTTTTCTTACGTTATAAACCAATGAAAAATTTCTATGTAGGAGGGCTAGGAATGACGTACTGAAAAAAAATTTCGCGTTGGTGTCCCTTCCACCCTGTATAGTTTGGTATACACATTACGGATTGTTTTTTATTGCTTGAATTTTAATGATTTATAATAGATACTGCTTTGGCTTAGTTCATTAGATGCATATTTATTTAAGCTAGCCATTTAAATGAACTTAATTTTTTTTTTCTAAGATGCCGCTTTTGACTTTAGCATAGTAGAATATCCCCCAATAATTATCAATATCATTGATATAATAATAAATGTGTATGTATTAAGAGGTTTTTTTTAATCGTTGCCTGACCCTAGGAATTTCTTCTGTATCGTGGGTGTGTTTACAAACATTTAAGCTCACATACACAAACAGCCAGACCCGGAACAACTACCTGTAGGCCATACAAAAATTTGTTCCGTGCAGGAATCAAACCTGCGACACGAAGCCTTTTTTTACCTTTTAACATCCATGCGATAGTATTCAGGATCATCAGAAGATTCTGTGTCATCACTCTCTGATGTGGTACTTTCAGGTTTCTCATACTGCAACAGACGGTCAAGAAGAAAACTGCGGTCTCTTGATACCTTCAACAGTCTTTTTTGACTACATCTCAGGGCATCTTGAAAACATTCATTCTCCTGAAAAGAGACAAAACCAAAATTATAACATGCTCTAAAGTACTATAATAAGTATCAGAAATAATTGTAGTCTAGCAATAGTTTGTAGACAGGCCGACAACATTGTTGCAATTGGACAGGAATGTGGAGATTGGCACTTGAAAACAGATGCCTATACCAAGCAGTGGGCGAGTTCAGGCTGTGGATGATGATGATGAATAATTTATAAAATTTAAACAGATTCTTCATCTTGTGTGTTGAAGAAGTTAGTAGGTGAGGGTATATGAAAGGTATCCATAAATGAAGGTGCAGGTATGTTTATAAATTACATTACTACATACTACTAGGAATGTATCACTGAGCTTACATAAATGAGATACTTGAGTTTCTTTTTTAATGCCATGTACTGCACCCTGTAATTGGGTTCTGGTTCAGGCTCACTGCTGCTGTCACTCGAATATTCCTTGTGAGAGTCACGCGCCTGCGGGGGCTCCGCTGGAGCGTTATTGCTCACACTTGCCTCGGTTGCTTGCATGTTTGCTATAGAGCGGCAGTACCACCCGTCTAGCATTTTCTGTAATAAAATATATCAACAAACGTTTAGACAAACATTATCGGAAATTATAGGATTAATTCAAGTTTCATTTTCCTGAATGATTTCGTTTAGAAATAATTCATTTGGTGCAGTAATTATTCATATCAGGCGGGTCTGTTGCTTTCTCTCCGGACAACAAACAAAAATATATCCAATAAAAATGACAGATTGTTTTAAAACAGCCCAGTAATACAACCTTAGAATAATTTTCCGACGCCAGTATAAAAACTGTGGTAAACACCTAAGAAAATAGTTTATTTTCCTTACAAAATTGCTTTTTCAATGGAATATTTTGGTTACGTTTGCGTTTGGCTGTTGCTTTGTTTGACATTTTTATCGAGGTTGCCAGTATTCGAGAATGTCGCAGAAAAGTAGAAAACTATGTTTAAAACATTTGACGTCTTTGACATTCACATTTGGTTCTAAAGCGCATGCGAAGTTTACAAAGATTAAACACTCAAGACTTTCGTTTGGCATAGGTATAATATCAAATGGCTCTTTGATGAAGAACAAATCCAAGATTTTTGAGAATGCGAAAGTGAGCTCGAAAATTGGGGCATGCTGACTCGGATGAGGTAGATTTCTGTGTGATTTTACTGAATGAATACAAGAGCTCGAGAACCACAGCTAGTATCCTTTTATAAATTAGCCTTTGTATTGCAGTCCCCCTTCACCTTTGAGACAGTGCCAGCAGCTACATTGTTGCTAGCAATTGCAAATTCTGTTAGTAGATTTGAATTTTTTTCACGGGTGATCCAAGTAATAATGTGAGGACGGCCCAAGGTTAGGTGCCAAGCTGTAACATGCAGGATCATCAGCACCACTCAGCGGCAAGCACTGAGACAGAGTTTGAAGTACACAGTAAAAATCCTTTATGGATCTCCCAGATTTTTTTTTTTTTTTAATTATGAACGCTTCCGAAATGCCATCAAATAGACGTCATTGATTTAAAAATTGTATGGGTTGCCGCTAGATGTCTCTATTGTAGAGGAGAGATAATAGTACGTCCAAAGTAAGAAGTTCAATATAGCTTGCTTCGTATTCATGAAAACGTCAAAGATCGTTTTTCACATAGACAGCAAAGTATGAAGAATTTCAGTAGAATATCTTCTTTTGAAAATGACGTTTTTTCTCTAGTACTACTACACTATAAACCTGTAATATTATGTAGGCACAACACTATCTAAAGATTTGATAAGAAGTTGTGTACTTCAAATTTTGACGGGTTATACTGAATTTCGAAATCTTGTTAGTCCAAATTGAACCTTAAGTCTACCGCATGTGTTCTTTCAGCTGAGTGGAGCCGTGTTCGTTGCGGTCAATCTGAACCGGATTGATTCCTCGTGTTGTGATGGCTCTCGGTAGTGAAGTGAATGATAACTCCACAAAAAATGCTCCTCAAAAAGTGAAAAAATGTCCAGCGAACAATACCGTGAGCGACAAGAGTGGCAGCGGTAATGGTAACAATGGTAAGTATTAAATGGTCATGCCCTCAGTTATGTAACATTGAGAACGGTTTTTAGAGCTACTATCAGTTTTCCATGTTAAAATAATTGCTTGTTCCTAATATGTGCATTTTGGTCATGTGACTTCATTGGATAAATCATGTGATCCATTGATTTTTACGAAAACGGTATGCATTTTCATGACATGCGTACTACTGTAATTTCATATATTTGTATGCATTTAATTTATCAATAAATCTATGACATTGGTTTTGGCAGTAGGGATTATAAATACATGAGACCTTGATGCACATTGTTTGAAATGTAAATTATTACACAACTTCTCATTAGGTTACATAGTCATACATTCATACAAACTATGTTTTAAGTTTGCATTGTAAGTCCACATAGGTACCTTGTTCATTATTGTCATTCTTAAAATGTCTTGTTTTGATCAACTAATTCCTAATAAAATATATGAATGTTTCTAGATTCTTTTGATACTATTAGTAGGAACAATACTGCTTTGTTTAATTAGGTTTAAACCATGTCTAATGGCATTATTCTCAACAATACAATCTTAGTGACAAACTGATTCCTAATAAAATATATGAATGTTTCTAGAAACTTTGATACTATTAGTAGGAACATTACTGCTTTGCTTAATTAGGTTTAAACCATGTCTAATGGCATTATTCTCAACAATACAATCTTAGTGACCTATAATGACCTCCACTAAATATTATTAATTAATATTTCTGGTGAGTGTATTGTGTTAATTTGAATTTTTTATTCAACACATCTCTGCTTAATGATTATTTATTGTTCAGGAATAAATTACACTTTTTACTTGCAATACTCGAAAATTTTTACTGGCATTAATATAAATGTTCAAAATATGTAAAAGAATAAATTACAAATTATACTTTCATTCAATTATATTGATTATTATTGATTTTATTTGTTTACCTTTATTAGAAACATAATTTTGTGGGCATGTGATTTTTAAGAAAAACAAATAATAAATTGGAGAATGTCAGGACTAAATACCTTGGTGATATTATGTAAGGCTATTTATCTATAAATAATAATTGTAGTTTATTTTATCACTGGTGAATGGAAGTTTAATGTGACAAATATATGTGATAATAATATTTTTCTAACCACTACAGAGATAATGCTATACAGATATACATACATGTAGTTTCTGTTACTGACCTCACCTAGTTCTGTGAAGACACTGGGTTATCATATTGCGTTATGTTCATTGCTATAAGGGCAAGTCTCTCTCACACACACACACACACATACGTCTCATGCATTGATTTATTTATTCTTGGTTATTAAAACATACTTTTTGATTGAGTAAAACATTAATTTTAACTTACAGGTTTGATATAAAAAAATCATTCTCTTTACAAAAGTACACTAGATGTGCAAGAAAAATCTTTAATCAAGATAATAAAATTGTTTTTGCTATTGATGATGTAGATTTTCATTTTAGAAAACCTGTTGTTACACTTTAGAATATTTCCTTGCACAATCTGCATGGTAGATTACCATAGTGACTTGCATTAATTTATTACTATAAAATGTCTGACATATTATATGTAAGTATGTAGTGTGTACTGCACATAGTGTCAACAATCTTCATCTAAATTGACCTAGTTTCTTGACATGTAAAATATTTTATTTAGTGTAAACAGTTAGATGTAGTTCAGGCATGAATAATTATTCTTTTTCTCATTGATATTCATTTTAGCACTCATTAAACTAGTTACAGTATAGTACAGACGCCAGCACATCAAGCTACTACTATCTGTCAAATTTCTTTAATAGATTTTCAACCTTATCGCTAAAGCTTTAGGTTCAAGGTTGATTGGGAAATTTTGACAGTTTTGGGGGGTAGCTTGATGTGCGTACATATTCCTTTTTTGGAAGAATCTAAAAAAAATAACTTACTATTCATTATTATCATAATGGCTGTGCTTGTGTTTTTTTTCTTTCGGATGCTTAGTGCTTCTATGTGCTCATTCAGAATATTATAATATTTCATTTTTATTCCTAGCACTAGTGACAATTTAGACTCATTCCTCAGTGATTGGCCAGAGAAGGCCAACACTGATAGAGTTGGAAAGGAATGTGGGAGGCCTGCACCCAGCAGTGCGACAGAACAGTTTGTTTAGCACAAAAAAAAATCCTAGCAACCTAATCCATTATAACAGGCATTAAGTCACAAACAAACCCCATCTTTATTTAAAGGCCTTTTAAAGAAGGTTATAATTCCTAAACATCCCATGCACAAGTTTTATACAGTCACATGTATCTGTGGTCACATGGTTTTAAAAGAATGGTAAAATGGACAACAACAATTCTATTTACATTACAACAATGGGCTTGTTCATCAATCAACATTCAATTGGGGAAGTCCTATGTTAGCGTGATCTTGATTGCCCTACTTTAATTGATGTAAGGAATAGTACGTAAAAAAGAAAAAGGGTGTGGTGTACACGTATTACTGATAACACGCATTATCGTACGGAAGTACAAATTTTGGACATCAGTATCAACCTGTTTTTCTATCTAATATTTTTTTGTATGTAAAAGTTATCTACATGAGATAACTTTTATCACAAATATTGACAGAGAACATTGGAAAGATACATTAGTAGTAAATATAAGTAATTTGTATATTTACTTAATAATAAAGCATAAGCATAATCAGCCTATAATGTTCCCACTGCTGGGACACAGACCTCCTCTCTCTGAGAGGGAATGGGTTATAATCCACCACGCGGGCCAAGTGCGGGTTGGTAGAAGTCACATGTCTTCGAATTTTCGGTTCTAGGACATGCTCTCGTAATAAAGGCGGCTTGTAAATTCCTAGGAATAAGCTATCAACCCGGAACACAAACGACTTCGACAGGGAATACCGCTCTTTAGGTACCTGTAATACGCTCAGTGAATATATGTTCGAAACATTTTGTGCGTTATTAGATATTAGGTTAGGTGGGTAGTTTTAGGCTGTCTTTACAACAGATCCGATAAGTACAGCGCGTGTAAAAACGTTATTCTAAATTCAATAATAATGACGACAGTTACGCCCGAAATACCATAACCGAACTACTTCACGGAAAATACGACTTGTCTGTTGAAAGAGATCTTAAAGGAGTAAATCATAAAGGCCGTGTCAGCATTTGGCATACTTGGCAGAGTTTTATCATCTGCTGTCATGTCAATGCCCATGACCTTACATGAATTAAAACCGGAGTCTGCAGCATTGATATTTGGATTCGGTTCACTGAAACTATGCAGCGAAAAAGGTAACGCTGAATAACTGTAGTGAAAAGCCTCAGTAGCCGTTAGAACTATAAGAGACTAGGTACCTACAGATCTTTAGCAATAATAAAGAATTGAATTGAATCTTCTATTGGTGCAAAGAGCGATAAGCCGAAACGGGATGGCCATAAAAATATCGATGGAAGAAAAATAAATCTTGAGTCGAAAGAATCTTTGGTTGTAAACTGGCAAACTAATGTTTTGTTATTCGACCGCGAGTACTCGAAGGTAGCTGTGGTCGTCAGATTTTCATTGTTCTGATTTCAGTCTATATCAGTGTCCGGTAAATGGTGATAGATTTAATAACTAGTGTTATCAATATCGTCATCAAAGTCGTCCACTGCTGGACATAAGCCTCCCCCAAGTGTCGCCACTTTCATATATATGCTGAGTACAAATTGAAAATAGATTTTCTCGTAATTCATTCGGGTCATTTTGTAACTTTAATTAGTTTTAAGTTAACAATACGATATACCAACATAGTTAGAGACTGAGATTAGTCTAGCATGGGTACTACCCAAGGACTGCCGCTGCTGCACGGTGGGCTGAAAATCGGCTTTCATAGACTTAGGGATTTCAATTTGCAAGTTGTTTGCCGGATATCGCTTCTATTAGTTATTACTATACAAAATGTCACCCCAGTTAATTTTACACAAAAACGAAGGAATTGTAATTTTTTCAAGACAAATTGGTGAATCTAGTATGAACATTCTAATCTTCTCTTAAACGGAAAGGAAAAACCGTAATATCCTTAAAGGTGGTTATAGTACTAATTATTTATAACGTTTTGTGATACTCCACATAAAATTTATCGAAGCCGTTTTTTTTTTAAATCATCAATATATTTTTATTTATTTTTACATATGAAACGGTTCCTTTTAGTGTTAAGTTGAGTAACACAGACTTTTAACAACACGTAAAATAAAATAGCATCACTCCTATATCCCCGAAGTAGTAGGCAGAGGTTTATAGTACACCCACACTTGGACAACTATGTTTGATCTAGATATTTATCTATACAAAACGAGTTTTAAAACTTTGCATGCAACCAAAATACCAAATAAAAAATTGTTTAGTCGATGCGGGATACAACTGCACCAAAAAATATTTCATCATTAAATTAAGTACTCTCACTTTTTAGAAGAACAAATAAGTCTAAGTTGGTGATTAAACTTACCAATATAAGAAGAAGTCTCAGAGCAAAGAACACGCAAGAAAAAAACACTAAAGTTTTAGCAGTTACCCTGTTATGAACAATTTAAATTATAAAGCAAAATGTTAGCCGTTTTATTGCAAAACGTCGATAATTAGTTTAGTACCCTCATTAGAAATTTTAAAAAATGGGCCAATGAAAATTTATAATTGTGAAAAACATTTCTTAGAACTCATAGCACAACTGTTCTACAAACAAACAAAAAACAAACAAACAAAAAACAAAACAAACAAACAGTAAACATGGTAAATATTCCGTTTCCTGTCTAAGCAACTGTACTAATCAACAAATTAGCTTAATTATAAAAAAAAAGTGAATGTAGTCCATACTTGGCATTCTTTTGCGATATTGCTAAGCATTTAATCACTTATTCAGACTTATTAGAAGACTAAATCACTGTAATTACTTAATCACTTGTTTTTAGACTCACTAGAAGACTAAAAAATTTGTTATTTGGAATTTTGGTTGTATGCAAAGTTTTAAAACTCATTTTGAGTACTACTTCGGGGATACGGGTGATGCTATTTTATTTTAAGTGTTGTTAAAAGTCTGTGTTCCTCAACTTAAACACTAAAAGGAACCGTTTCATAATATGTAAAAATAAATAAAAATATTTAAAAGATTTAAAAAAAAACGGCTTTGATAAATTTGATGTGGAGTATGACAAAAAATCATAAATAATTAGTACTAAAACCACATGTAAGGATATTACGGTTTTCCTTTACGTTTAATATAAAATTAGCTTCTTCATACTAGCTTCATATTTTTTTTTTTTTTTTTAAATATATTTCTTTCGTTTTTGTGCAAAATTAACTCGGGTGTCATTTTTGTATAATAGTAATAACTAATAGAAGCGATATCCAGCTAAAAATGCGGCACTTGATAATTGAAATTCCTAAGTCTATGAAAGCCGATTTTCAGCCCACCGTGTGCCGTCACTTTCTGGGGAATTTGTAAAATGATACGAATTCATTCGACCACCTTTCAGGAGTCCTGACAGATGGTCGTATGAATTCTGACTGATCGAGATCAATGGTTTGAGCAAGGTACCTAGTTCGCGTGAACACAAACGAGAAAGGCTGCTTGAATTGAGAGAAGTGTTCGCACATTTTCTAAGAGTTCTTATTTGGGGCTGCATTCTAAAACAATGCTAAAATCATCATAACCTCTTCAGTGTTTTTATTTCATCACTAAGGCAAAAAGTTGCTGATTGATGTCTTTACGAAATACAGATTTTTTTTGTTACAGTAAGTTAGACGAATACTAAACGACCTCCACTGGGGCCGTCTGTCATTATGTCATTTTTTGTCCGTAGAAAACGGGAAACAATTCACTTGGTAGTTTGAAAGCATGAAACATGTGTATGTCATGTGCTGTGTGTTATACCGTGGCAGGTTGTACAAAGTATAATTATCTATAGCTACCCTTCAAGCTTGTGTATACTCATGATATGTAGATACTTGCCTACATATCTGATGATAGACGTACATCGTACTTGTATCGATCAGTGAATTTATGAACAGCTAACGATTTATTCTTGCGTTGTCTTTTATAGGGTTAAGAGGTTAGAAAAGCATAATGTCGTAATGTAACCTTATCATCACATGTATTGCTTTATTTTGAGCTGTTACGACGGAAAAAATACGTGTGGTTATGATTGATCCATTAGTACACAAACGTAGATCTTGATAACGGTTTATGTGATGTGATTTCTGCTCTAAGATAAGAATGACTATTGGGTATCGGCTGGTAGATAAATTCTAAGATAATACCCGTTCTCAGGCGTCACTTAAGAATGCCTAAATGCGTACTGTTGAATTTTCATCGGCTCAGCGCCGAATGCAATTACAACAGTACAATAATATTTAGGCATTCACTTAGGTTTCGCCTTGTGCTAACTGCATAATTATGTATATCATGCATGATGCACCATTTATACTTATTATATACGATAGTTATTTAGTTACGCACTGTAGTTTTATCTGTTGAGAACATAAGGTTCGAGAAGATGAAACGATGTTAAACCATAATAACACACAGGTACGGATGAGATTTAAAAAGCTCCTTCCTTACTGGCAACCGTTCAGTGATAATTCGTGTCCGGTTACGGAATTTGTATGTTGCCTCAAACGTCGCGTCGTCGTGAGCTCCTAATTTGAAGTAACACGTTGCTCAATAATAGCACCTTCTTGCAGTATTGTTGGCTCGAAATTCATTCGTATTTGTTGAAATATTAACTCGAAGTATTAAAACAGGTATTTGGTTACTTCTGGGCTAAACAAGGGCTTACACGAGTTCCCGCCCTGTTGCCATATAACTGATATAAAAGAATCAATGTAGTGTCCAGAACTCTGCTGTGGTCCAAGCAAATGGACGTCTACTTGGCAGTTTGTCTGTTTAATAGGGCCTTAATGAATACTTCAGGCGTTTAGTTAGTTCATTAAATGAAACTGTTCCGTCAATTTAATTCAGAATGGCCGGAAATGCTTTAATGCTTACGAAATGGGGCACGAGGGTCGACTAAAAAAGTTGATTCAGGTCCACATTTTACGACGAATCCTTTTTGACGAAGATATCCTGCCAGTCAAAAATGGGTCGACAAAACTATTGTAGTTTTAGTCATTTATATTCATGAATAAAGCACAGGCCAGACCGCCAGCCGGCCGAGCGACGCGGGCGGGATTGTACGAACTGTGTGACTCTAAACTGCACCCTGTCCGTTACCTTTACTCATTTATTGATCCTGTATTACAGCATAATTTTATCATTCGCACGTGTTGCGTCTTACTTACTGTTCAGAACGAACGAACTAAATAATTATAAATTCATAATAATACAAAGGCAACTTTTACTTTCTATTCCTGACACCACCATTTCCACTTTGTAAAATAATAGGACTGTAAAAATGGATCACTTTACGAAGTATTCTTGTTTCCTTCACTATTTGTGGAAGACACAAACTTTATTTCTATTTATACTTTTATTCACATGGTAACGAAGTTCAACCACCTCTCAGAATCCAAAAGGGTTCGTGATTTCGTAATGTTAGCATAGATAACGTAATATTGATTAGGATTACATATGTACCTTCTTCGTAGGAAAAAAACAAACTTGGCCGTTATTTAAAAACTGCTGAAATGTCAAGGCATAGCACTGAACTGAATGTCAAATTATTTTTTTAGTAGCTTCTGAAAAAAATAACATGTTCGCATTTAGTATCTACCGAAGATTTTTTTGCAAAATTCGTACTGCGACAAATTTGTATATTTGAACGCAGCTGTGCGATTATGTTTAGAGATTGCCTCGTAAGTATACCATAGAGGATACAAAGGTAAGGTCAAGGAATGAGAGCACAAAATAATCGATGATCTGAGGTTAAATATTCAGCGATCGTCGCCGGCGCTGACGAGCTTGTTTCTGTTTGCATAATTCATTGATCGATTCAGTTCAGTAGCTCCTCGAACCGTGGCCAACAGACGCGGTGTTTATCTGAATTTGAAATCAACATTTCCGCCGATGCGCCTTGACGTCAAACTTTCAATAAAACATACAACATTATTGGCATTTTTATAAGTCAGGGAATTTTAATTGTTAACCACCATTCAACTCATAATTGTCATTCTTTGACGGTTTTGTATAATTTTGCTGTAACACGGCAAATTAACTGGTATCAATTTGCTTAAAAATTTCTTCGATGGTACTTTTAGCTAGATAATTGCAAAACGTGAGCTCCACACTTAGTGTAAGGATGGAGACTTATCATCAGACAAGTATCATAGTAATACTACTTACACAGTCGTGTCAACTGTGCAAGATATTTGCGAATCTATTTTGAACCTTTCTAGTCGGTGGAAAGTAGACAGTAGGTAGCTAGAAAAAATAAAAAATCTGTGGTTAGGAGGACTGGTAGTAGCTAAATATTCTATTTTTATGATTCCAGTAGTCATCATCGTTAGTCCCCTATCCTTTTCCCAATGTATTTGCGCAGTATGTCTTCTTTCCCATGCGACTCTTTCATTAGTCGTCATCTCATGAGTCACCCCTTTTCTAGATATATCATCTTTCACAGTTCATCCATTGTTTTGTTTAGACTTTTCCTTACTCTCATAGCTATCCACATTTTCCTCATTCCTCAGCCTCACATGCCCATAGTTGTGATGTTTCCATGATTATAGTAGTACCGAATGATAATTTTAACGCAAGTTTATGGACGCTGAAACTGACACGTCGCTGTCAAGCGTCTAGCACTTTTTCGAAATATTCAAATGTATTCGCATTCGGGTTAGCTGAGGCACTTGATCACCTCATGACAGGCTTAGGATGTGAGACACATGTTGTTGAACGATAGCAAACGAAAGAAATTGTGTCAACGGCAGTTATCAAGAATTTTGATTTTCTACTTATCTTGAGTCCCCAGGCGCTGTTGTTATCTTGTTTGGTAAAGGCATGGAAGATAACATCATTTCGGTGATAAAATTTATCTTCCCGTTCTGGTATAAGAATAATATTTTACTACTTTATAAAATTTTCTGTTTAAAGCCTTTTAAAGATTAAAGTGGTCAGGTCTTATAAATAGTGCGATAAGGTTCATGCAAGTGCAAGTGCATATTTCCACATTTTTTACTTTACGTAAAGAATTTTGAAATTCATTTTTTAATTTTGTCGTTCTTATCAGCATAATGATAATTAAGTATATTTATTATGCAATTGTTATCATTGCCACATGAATAACTGTGTCACAAAATAAGTGTTAATGGGTCAAGCTAGTTTATATTAAATATGTGAGATTATGTGATAATAGTATACTGTTCTCATAAGGATGTTGTTGAATTAAATACAAATCATATACACCGCCGTAAACCTGCGTCGTAAAGCAACAATTTATCCAGCATAAATCATGTGTCTAAAAGCGCCTCGTTTTACTTAACTATTTGCTCAATACTTGGCTCTGTAATACATAGCGTTTATCCTTGCAACGCATTTATAGGAACATACGAGTTACTGTAATAAATCGGTCTCGTTCAAGAGATAGATAAAAACAAATACGCGGTCAAACTGAGTTTGCGCGTAAGTTGGTGTTGCGTATGGACAACATCGATGGCGTCTATTGTTGGCGGCATCCCGTTGCCATCTATTATTGACTCGACGCTGGAGATAGTTGGCGGTGCGCCAGCGCAGACCACGTGTGTGCCCGTCACGGGACGAGACATGCGCGTTTGAGTCCAACCAGTGCGCTCGCCCCCTGCGCGCACGTCTCGCTCCCGTGTGCGCTTACTACCGCTGTTAGCCTAAAAACCTGTTTCGATGCCTGTTTTTACATAAGTGATCCACGGCAGCTACGGTTATACATAGAAATAACGAGTACATGCTCAATTTTTTGCTCTACATAAGAGCACTTAGTGCTATTATAAACCAGGCTTACCTATATACTCAATGATAATAATTATGATCAGCATAGCAAACTATAAGATGCTAAATAACTTTCAAGTTGATTTTGAAAGATAATTACCAAGGTAACAATATTTCCTTGTTGTAGCTGAAAAACAAGATAAACAATCGGCAAAAATGAAGAATGATAAGAAGGAAGTTTGCGTAAAGCCGGTGGTTTGTAGTAACGGGCACGCGAGTACGCCTAACGGGCGAACGGAAGACGAGGGCGATGGCGGCAGCGCGCCGGCACCACGTGTGTCGTATGCGGCTGCGGCACGCAAACCACCCTCGCCACAAACCAACAACACACCCGCGCCCTTCCCCCCTAGTACAGGTTACTATAACACTTGACAATTCATTCCCGTTCGATGTGTCATTTAATATCTGAGGGCATTGCATGATTCTATAGTAGCATATGCAACTCTTTCATCTTGACTTGTTACTCTAATAAATATAATAACACTTTACAGATTCACTAAAGATAAAGACGAATGGTGAGAAGTTGTCACAACCGAAATCCGGACTTTGTACAATGAAAGTAAATGGAGAAGGTCTTATGCAGACGTGCTTAGGCAGTAATGATAGTAAAGATGATAAAATAGGTACCAAAGAACCAATAGTAAACGGCACAGACAAAACTGATACCATTGTCAATGGTGAACCACAAAAAGAATTAGATTGTGATATTAGTAGTAGTGATAATACTAAAGTAGTTTCTAATGGAATTAACAGTGACTCCGATGATCCCAAAACTAAAAAGTCTGAAGAAAAACCTGAAGTAATAAAACTGTTGTGTCCCAATAAGCCTGAAGGAAAACAAGCATCAGAAAACAAGAAAGATAAAAAGACAAAAATGACGGATAAATCTGGTGATTCGGAAAAGAAAAAGGAATCAGCTAAAGACAAAAATACAGAAAAGAAAAAAGATTCCAAAGATGAGACCACTGTATATAAAATTGACGGCACGGATAAAGTAAATGGAGAAAGTACTAATAAAGCATTGAATGGAGATGGAGACAGAGAGTCTTCTCCAAGTGAAGACGGAGATGAGAAGAAGAGGGATGCTGAAGTTGTGTTCATTCAAGACATGGGCTTTACTGTGAAGATTGTGAGCCCTGGAACCGAGCCATTAGACATTCAGGTGAGAGCTTCTCTGTTTACAGAAAGGTGTAATATAATCACAAAGAAGGAAATTAGTAATTTAGTAGATATACTTTTAGTATGATTGGAAGATACTGATTTATTATAATTCTATTTTATAGGTTTCCAGTATGGAACTCGTACAAGAAATCCATCAAGTATTGATGGATCGCGAAGACTCGTGTCATAGGACTTGCTTCTCTTTACAATTAGATGGCGTCACTTTGGACAACTTTGCGGAGCTCAAGAACATCGAAGGATTGAAAGAGGGATCTGTCATAAAAGTACGTAGTAATCTTATTTTATTTTACAAACTTCCTATACATGAGTATACGAAATTTGTAATATCTGTAGGTCTTATATTTTACGCAAGAAGTTTTAGGTGCATAAAACAAAAGACAAATTAAATGCTTTTTGTAGGTGGTTGAAGAACCATACACAATGCGTGAGGCTCGCATCCACGTCCGTCATGTCCGCGATCTTCTCAAGTCCATAGACTACACAGATGCTTACGCCGGTCAAGAATGCAGTTCCTTAGCCTTCCTCAACGTCACCACACAAGGAGACATTTTAGGTAAACTTCAAACTAGTTTTGTTTTTATACAAATCTATTTGCATATCTAAAAATATTTTTAATAAATAATTTAATCGAGTCCCTGTATAGATGTATGGGCAAGATAGTATAAGCACATTATACAACAGTTTTGTTAATCGTCATATTACGTTTACCAACGTATGATTTAATATTGCTAACAGTGCATTTGTCACGGCACATAAATAGACATTGCATATAAAATAAAATGTATTGTCTATTGACGTTAAGCAAACTTTTATGACAGAGTATATTAAGTTTAATGTTGATAATGTTATTGTTTTATAGAAAAGAAAAAGTCTCGCCCTGAGAGTGTAGATTGCACTCCTCCAGACTACATAATGCCGGGCAGCACCGAGCGACCATTGCTGCCACTGCATCCAGGTCTTACCAAAGAAAATAAGGCTCCACAATGCTTGAAGGTAAATTTGTGAAATGGGAATGAGCCTTGGCACAACTTATAGAGAATTAAAACTAACAATAGGTACTCAAGAAACATTATAGTGGAAATTCGCAAAACCAACACTTGAAAGACAGGAATCTCTTTCGCAATTGTCTATACATTTTACTATGAAAATGTTTTCAAACTAATTTAACCCCTAGTTCCGTTACTGCATGTTACTAACTACAGACATACATACTACTAACAGTTATTAATATTATTATAGATGATTAACATGGTCACGTTTGATGCCAGGTCCTTACAACGTCGGGCTGGAACCCGCCGCCAGGGCCGCGCAAGATGTGCGGAGACCTGCTCTACCTGCATGTGGTCACGCTCGAAGACCGCCACTTTCACATCACGGCGTGTCCCAGAGGATTCTACCTTAACCAGTAATTATTACATCATTTTAACTAATAAACAAGTGGTTTTCCTTACCACGTGTACGCCGTATTGCCGCAGTCTCAATTGGATGGCAACAAAACTTGAGTTTGTTATTCATTTATGGACATTCTATTTGAATTTTCCGCATTTTGTATCCACCACATGCTGCGTCTGAAATATGTTCAGATAATGTATCAGTCGACGATGACTGTGACGGGAAGCCTTATAGTGCAACCCTCACCTAATTAATCCATATGAAACACGTTTGGATCTTGATATCTGGCAGTTGGATTGCTTAAGATAATACACATCGCTGGTCAAATTCCATGTAGATGTTATAATTTGTCTGTAGTTATCTTAATAATCCCATGAGGTGACTGATTAAATTGTAGTAGATAATTTTTATGGCCGCGTCATGATACTGCGGTATTCGTAAGTTAAAATGGTTACTTTCCAGTTTAAATATGGTACTCTGCTATCTAAGCATTTGTAAAATGTATGCTCTTTTGCTGGCTCTTCGGTTGGCTGGTTCGAGGTGGCGCAGGAGAAGAGTACCTGGAAGGATATGGGGGAGGCCTAAGCCCAGCAGTGGGACATTCAAGGCTCTTAAAAAAAAATCTCCTTTAGCCATAGCATATTACTTTTAGCATCGGCGATTTTGCCACTGCATCATGCTTTACGATGTCCTATGTCTTCTGCCTTCTGCTATGAATCTTATATTAACAAGTAACAAGAACAATTTACGAAAATACGGAGGGTCTTCCTTGCATAATATAAGATTACATAAACTTAACGCTGAAATATTGTTTAGCGCCCGATATCATTGTTAATCCTGATGGTCATTAGGCTTCTATTCAAATGTAAGACTTGGGTCTTCGGCTGCCTGCATTGTCGTGAGCCATGTCGTATTTTACGGCAACAGACTATGACTGTCCTAATTCAGGGGTAATTTAAATGTATTAATGTACAGGTCTACAGAAGAAGTGTTCAGCCCTCGCCCGGCGACGCCATCGCTGCTATGTCACTCGTTGATCGAGTTGCTGAGCATAGTGTCGCCAGCGTTCAAACGCAATTTTGGGATGGTACAGAAGAAGCGCATGCAGAAGCATCCCTTCGAGAGGGTGGCCACGCCCTATCAGGTGTACCAATGGGCCTCCCCCATGCTTGACCACACCGTTGATGCTATTCGCGCTGAGGACAGTAAGTTTTATTTAGCTACTAACATTTGCAATCCGCGTATTTACTCCCTTTTTGAGCGAACCACTTTGTACCTTTGTAGTCATACACCAGCCCCCGCATGACCACCAAAGACAAGTTCTTTGACAGAAGAATCGACAAAATGACAGATAGTGCAAAGAAATCTGTCATTGTGTCGACACAATCTGTCATTTTGTCGATTCTTCAGAAGGTGGTCATGCTACGGGGGCTGGATATAAAGTCGGTACTTTATGTATTAATTAATTAATTCGTTGTGCCAAGTTAGAGTAACGGAATATCAAACTTTTTTCAAACTTTCACTATTTATATTAAAGTGGGATTTTGCTTTTTTTAATAATTACTGAATTATCCCAGGTGCTTTTTATTGATTTCGCACGCATAAGGAAAATTATTTAAATGATGTTCTACCGCTGTATTTTCCTTCCCTAAGTCTCGTTAAATTTTGAATGGGGCAATAATAATACTTAGATATACTCACTTGCCTTATCGTCGCAAATATATCCTTGTTACACAGCAAATTAATTCCATGCTGTGTTTTCAATAGGGAATATTTCAGTAACTGGGGAATTCTAGAGAACAGTAACACGCACACACATGTCATTACAACACACGAATGTAGGAAACACACAATTCAATGACTCGGCACAGCCGGAATGCATAACAGAATATAATTATGTTAATGTAAGTTTCGGTAAAAAGCCGTTCGCCTTATCCTGAATTCTAAATTATCTTAGATATTTATCAAAACTATTCTCCATACAAACGTAAAATCCCAAAACGTATAATTTTACATAATCACAAAACGTTGGGGTAACATAATCATTTGAAAGCCAAATAAACCGTCATGCATAAACGGACGCAACTAATTTCCGTAATGAAAATGACATTGTAATGCGCGAGTATAGAATAGCTGAACATATTTACATGAACTTTGTTCGGCGGCGTCTATGCATTATTATTTGTATGCAGCATAATTGCATGTTGCTCCGTTCAAAATGCGGTGTCCCAATTAGGAACACGTTTAGCTTCCATTCAACATGTCATGAACAAAAGCATTTAATATGTACTTTATTGTATCTTTTTCAATAGTTTGTCATACATTTTTCACTTCTCATACACAAAAGCTGACATTCATCGTCAATCTTATAACTAAAACGGTGATTAAGTCTAATACCGTCTTACTTGGTTGCCACGAAAATTAATACGATGGACAGAATTTATAAAGCTTACAAAATGAATAAAGTTCAAATAAATCAAATTCTTTTTCAAATAATCTACAATGAAGTCTATTACTAATAATAAGTGTCTTAAGACATATTTCTTTATTCAAGGCTTTAAACAAAGGCATAGAAGTTTCTGACTCATTCCACTACTGAGCAAATGATTATGTCTACCGTTAATTTCAACCAGTATTTATTATTTTTGTCCAGCACGACCGACTAATAACATGCCTTGTCTTATTAATTTAACATTGTCCCTCAGCATTCTCCTCAAAGTTGGGTTACGAGGAGCACATCCCCGGCCAGACCCGCGACTGGAACGAGGAGTTACAGACAACGCGCGAGCTGCCTCGCTCCACTCTGCCGGAACGCTTGCTGCGCGAGCGAGCCATCTTCAAGGTTAGTGGCACACTTGTAATATACTCATTACTCATGCGAGCAACGCACGCAACTTGTTAAGTAACTTTCATTGACAGATTCATTATTAATGACGTTCACGGGTGTGCTGTTTAGTTGACAGTTGCATTTATAACAATTGAACATGCGAAGAGGTACATATGTATGTTTACTGGTAAGTTATGAATTTTTAAGTTTGACCATTTAGACTTTTCAGTATTTATATTTCTAGGAAAAATGCACATGTAATAAATTATATACTTACTTAATGAATAAAAAGAAACAGTTAACTTGAATGTATCATACAAGAATAGACCCAAAATACGTCATGCACAATGGAATAGCGCCAATAAACGCATATGAAATAGCCATTTACTCAACGGAACTAAACTTGTTCTATGAGTACCTAAACAGCCAACATGGGTCGGTTAATGTGTAATAATAGTGATTTTGTTACTATTTGACTGAAAAGTGTTTTTTTTTTTAAAAACGTTGCCCCACACTAGGAATTTCTCCTGTATCGTGGGTGCGTTTACAAACACTTAAATTCACATACACAAACAGCCAGACCCGGAACAACTACCTGTAGGTCATACAAATATTTGTTCCGTGCGGGAATCGAACCCGCGACACGAAGCGCAGCAGTCAATCGCTCAGCCACTGCGCCAACCGTGCCGTCGTGTTAGTTAGTTTCCAGTTAAAACGGAGAGTAATACCAATATCAAATCTTGGTGGCGACAAAATTTAGATTTTAAATAAGACGTATTGTCCCGTATTTACTTATTCTTTCATTATGACACAGGTGCACAGTGACTTCGTAGCGGCTGCGACCCGCGGCGCGATGGCCGTGGTGGACGGCAACGTCATGGCCATCAACCCCGGCGAAGAGCCCAAGATGCAGATGTTCATATGGAACAACATATTCTTCTCTCTTGGCTTCGATGTTCGCGACCACTACAAGGATCTAGGCGGCGACGCAGCGGCCTTCGTTGCACCGGTAAGTTCTAATTCTCATACAAATCTACTTTCAGAAATAGATCTTGCAAAATGTTAGCAAGGTGGTAATGGAACACATTATGTTACTCGTAGAAGCTATTTGAACGCAATTTAACTAGAAATTAACAGATTGTACTTCGGTGAGTGTGCTCAAGAGCTCCACGACCTCATTCCACCATCTCCTTTCTTCCATCGGGAGTCCAGACGTACTGCAGGTTATCACCCATACCTTGTCGATGTTCCACACATTCGCACGAAGCGCTTTACTACATCATTTATTATGCGCACAGCCAAGGAGTGGAATTCCCTGCCTGCGTCGGTGTTTCCAAGTTCATATGACCCCAATCTATTTAAATCGCGAGTTAATAGGCTTCTTTTGGGTTAGCTCGTTCCATCGTCGAACTCATCTCTGTCCTTGGACTAGATTGAGGTCAAGAGTAAGCCCATAGAGAATAAAAAAAAAAAAAATACGTTATGCATTTTAACAAGATAATCAGACTTATTCAGGAAACTGTACTGAATGTAAAACATAGTCAAGTCTTAATCTGACCTTTTACATTTAGTAGCATAGAATCTAATTTGCTATTATTATGTATAAAAAATAACAGTTGTAGGACAAAAAAGTTATATCTAAATTCTTTATCACATCTAACGCAAAACAAAGGTGACCCTAGCTACCATTTTGAATTTTAATGCAAGATTCTGAATACGAATTGAATGTGACTGCGTAAACGTTGACGACATTATTTAGTAGGTACTCTGTATCAAGTCGAAATGGATTATGAGGGTTTTGAAGTCTCTAAAGAGAATCTTCCTGCCTTTGACCCTTATCATGCGGGGTCAACACATTTTCTTCCATTTCTCCCTGTCACCCCTCACACTATCATTTCTTCCTTTTTCTTTTATAACATTTATGTTGTTTTATTTACCACAGCGCAACGATCTCCAAGGGGTCCGCGTATACAGCGCGGTGGACACGGCGGGCCTGCACACGCTGGGCACAGTTGTGGTGGACTACCGCGGGTACCGCGTCACTGCGCAGTCCATCATCCCCGGCATCCTGGAGAAGGAACAGGAGCAGAGCGTCGTGTACGGCAGCATCGACTTCGGTACCACTGTGCTCTCGCACCCCAAGTATATGGAGCTCGTGAGTAATATATTTACCTAAGTATTTAGACAGGCTTACGAAATGAGAACAGTAGTTGTTTGGTCATACTGCTTATAAAAGCACACTATTAAATACATACCTTGAAGAGCCTACTGCCAAAACTTTGTCCTGAGCTTCTCTGCAAATGACTTCCTGGTTAAATCTACTTCTGAATGTAAGCCTCCTAACAAATGCACACCTCGCACGATTTGCTGGTTAGAAACAAGCAAATTGTGCTGAGCATTAAAGGGACGGTCAGGACGGTCATTTACATGGTCACAATATCAGATCCATGGTCGATTTTATTTGAACGTGGGTGATCGGGCAAGGAGAATCAAACTGCGTATACTGATCCAGAAAGAGCTGGCGAGACAGCCTAAACGCATATGGCGAGAGCTGGTTCGAGATTGCGCGAGACAAGAGCTCTTGGAAAGACGTGGGGTGGCGATTTCCCAGCAGTGGGACAGAACAGGCTAGATAGACAAACAAGAATCGCAGGCCGCTGCGATTAGAAAAAGAACCTTATTTCTTTTTCTAACATCTCTTTTTTGTATAGCTAAGCAAAGCGGGTCAGCAGTTGAAGATAATGCCGCACTCAGTGATCAGCGCCAATGGGGACACCGTTGAGTTATGCTCCAGCGTCGAGTGCAAGGGTATCATCGGCAACGATGGCCGACACTACATTCTGGATCTACTGCGCACCTTCCCGCCTGATGTCAACTTCCTGCAGCGTGAGTAGAATTTACAAACCTATGAATAATTTGCCATACTTGGGACTTGCTGGCTGATGCAAAAGGAATATCTAAGGATCATAGCAGATGTAGTGTCGTTCCCACCCCATGGGAAACAGGTGTGAGTTTATGTATGACTGTATGTGGATGTTATATAGAACTTTGTCATATTTGTTTGGTGCAAAGTGGTGATGCCAAGGATAACGCATAAACGACGTAAGTCTAACGACTCCATAATGCATGACGGAAATATTCAATAATGCGACGAAATTTCGGACTGAAGTGTAACATGTAATTTTTATGAATTGCTGTAAACACCGCGGACTTTCCGCTGTGTATATTTCTGTTGATTCGTCAAGTAGACAAGATAACTAACGACTTTTATAGAGAGTCCACTTTCAACACATGTTTATTTGTAGAAATGTAGATCGTCGTAACGTATTTCATTTCATTTCAGTGGAAGACGACGAACTGAGGGAGGACATCAAAACAATGGGCTTCCCAATCATCCACAAGCACAAACTATGTTGCCTTAGACAGGAATTAGTAGATAGTTTTGTCGAGTAAGTCATATTATTATAACATGAGAAAATACAAATATTCATTTCTATGAACAAACTTTAACAATACATGTGTTTCAGGGCACGTTATTTCATGTTCATCCGCTACGCCGCCTTCCACCTACAACAGTTGAGTGCGAAGCGTCAGCGCGACAATGCCGCACAAAAATCTATAGAAGGCAAGGAGATCGATACCAAGGAGGCTGCCAATGAGACTGAAACCAAAGAAGTAAAGCAAGACACCAAGAGCCAGGAAAAAGAGGTTAAGGACAAAAAACAAAAGAAGGAAAAGAAGGAAGATACGAAAGAGAAGGAAAGTGACAAAAAGGAAGCCACAAAAGAGACAAAAGATGCTGAAGATGATAAAACAGTGCCGAAAAGTGAGAAAAAAGAGGATGATTTGCTTCTCAATGAGAATTATTCTGAAATTGACACGGATGTCGCTCAGAAGATTGTGGAGAGCATAACAGATTCGATCTGTAGCGGAGGAGATAAACAAGAAACTGATTGTAAGTATATTTATTACTACCTGATTCAGACGTTGTTTATTCATCATTCTCTTGCCCTTATCCCAATTCATTTGGGGTCGGCGCAGCATGTCTTCTTCTTCCATACTTCTCTATTACTCGTCATCTCATCCGACACCTCCTTTCTTGCCATATCATTCTTTATACAGTCCATCCATCGTTTCTTTGGTCTTCCTCTACTCATATACCCATCCACATTCATACTCAAAACTTTCCTCACAACATTTTCCTCATTCCTCCGCATCACATGCCCATACCACGACAACCGATTACCACACAACTTTTTATTCAAATTATTAATTGTTATTTATGTAGGGCATAAGTTTTAGAAACGAGGTACCTGCCGCTGTAAATTCACGAGACTCGGTATCCATGTAAGCTCTTGCCCCTCAGCTGGCGAACGTTCCCGCGCAGTGGTAGCGGCGGCGGCGCGCGCAGTCGCGTCCCTCAAGGAATCCGAGTTCGATGTGCGCTTCAACCCCGACGTGTACTCCGCCGGCATCAAGTACGCCGCCGAGCCGGAGCAGCTTGCCAAGCAGAGGCACCTTGTCAAGGAGGCTGCGGCTTTCTTGCTGACCACGCAGATACCGGCCTTTGTAAGTTTTTTATTTCATTTTTCTTCTGTAAGATGCATATGGAATTAAGTCCGCCTCTGTACAATTAAATACATTCCAGTAACCAAAAAAATGGGGGTATATTCATAAACGATGATTAAAGTTGCGAGATGTACCTATAAATGTCAAAAAAAAGTTATAATTAAACAATTTAACATCGTTACATAACTTTAAGCAAAGTATATCAATATATATATTATATTTCTGAATAATAAAGTACTATTTTCCAGGTCCGCGAGTGCCTGGAGCACACGTCGGCGCCGATGGACGGCGCGGGGCTGACGGAGGCGCTGCACGCGCGCGGCGTCAACGTGCGCTACCTGGGCCGCGTGGCCGCCGCGCTGCGCCCGCACGCGCAGCTGGCCTACCTGCACGCCATAGCCGTCGGGGAGCTGCTGCTGCGGGCCGCTAAACACATTTACACGGCTTATCTTCAGGTTAGTACATTATGCAGATTACAGCAGTGGTGAGACTTGCTGTATTTATATATGTAAGTATTTGTGTAATAGTACATTTTGATATAAGTGGGAAAACTTTGTTATTGCATTCGAGGCGGAATTCGCAACCGAGCGACAGGTGAGGTTGTTATGGTGCCGAGAACTGCATGAACAAATGCACACGTGTATCAAACGACGTTCTTCAATACACTTTTGAAGAAATAAAATAATAGATCGAAAAGTATTTTTGTCATGAATTATTAGGAAACTATGATTTAATTTGTTTTTTTTTTCGCGCTTTGCTTTCGCCAAGTTGAAGGAGAAGCAAAGGTATGAAGCTGCGAAACAGCCTAATATGAAAATTAGAATATTCAAATATTTTTGAATTTAGAACACAAATAAATGTTAATTTGTTCATAAAAGTAAATATTTATTTTAAATAATCATATTTATTTATGATATTCAACTTACTTTTCTTATGATGTTCTGTATGGTGTCCGGACGTAAAGAATAGCACCATCCCATATCTTCCCGTGGGTGTCGTAAGAGGCGACTAAGGGACTTACCAGAGAATGGGCAGCAGCGTTCTCTGATTCTACAACAACCATACTGCGATCGCCAACCCGCCTGCCAAGCGTGGCGATTATGGCAAAACCCCCCTTCTTTGGGGAGGCCTACGTCCAGCAGTGGACTTTTCGGCTGAAATGATGATTTATGATATTCTATCATAGATAGACATGATTATTCTATAATTATACACAATTAAAATATTCAAAAAATATTTATATATCAAGCAGATCTCTTTGCCAAGATTAAAAAGAAAACAATCACCGCCGACAGGCATTGAATCAATTTGGCCATAATATAGTATAGTTATCTGTGGAAATTGTCATTTCCGCACATATGGTAATAAATGAAAAAAATCCACACTTGTGACATACATTGGCATGCATTGAACCTAATCGTAGTACGATAAGAGCCAGTTTTCGAGAAAGTGTATTGAAAATAATTTTTGCTATTGTAAAATATCTGAATTTAAATTCTTTATCTGAATTTAAATTCCGTAAATTTCAGCTAGGAATAAAACTTGCCGCTGGAATTCAACTTTTGTTGATTTGTCGCCGGTAAGCGAACGTAAAGTTGTCTTTTTTTCAATAGCTTAAATGGTGACGTATGATTTTTGTCGTTGCAGGGCTGCGAGGCGATGTGCATCGGCGCGGGCGTGGCGCACTTCCTGAACTGCCTCGTGGGCGCGTGCGCCAGCCCGGCGCCCAGCGCGGCCGAGGGCCCGGGCGCGGCGCGCGGCGCGGCGCGGGGCGGGCGCGGCCGGCGCGCGCGCAGGCACGCGCCGCCGCCCGACCCGCACCCCGACTGGCACAACCTCACGCCCAAGACCCTCTTCACCCAGATTAAGCAGGAGCTTAAGGTCAGTAAAATGGCATATGCTTGATTTTACTTCGACCGGGCAATATGGAGATTGTCATTGGAAACTTTAATTAAATATTGTTCAATGTGCTCCCAGTGACTGGTTGTATCCGGCTGAACTAGAAACCGACCTCTAAAAATTTGAAGCTAGACAGCTCATGTCGCTCCTTACATATACGTGGCGATTCTTGATTTAACAATTTTTTTACAGGCTTACTGGGGTTACGAACTTAACGCTGACAGTATGGATTCTGTTATAGAGAAACACGGTTTACAGAAAATTTCACTTCTCAGGTAACTTATTTCTTTCCGATTTTGTTAACCTAGCCCCTTCAGCGGCATTGTTCAAAATTAAATAACATTTATTCGTTTTTATTACAGATCTTTCGCGCTCAAAGTAGGCCTGCAGTTGATGTTACGCGAATTTGACTTTGACAGCAAGAACAAGGCGCCGTTCACTGCGAACGATATCATGAATATTTTCCCAGTGGTCAAACATATCAATCCACGAGTAAGTAAAAATAAAATACCGAATTCAAAGGACTAAAAACTCTTAGAAGTCTATCAATCTCAGTTTTTCTTAGGATTAGACGTTTCTCAACAAAATATATTTTGCAGGCCTCCGACGCATACAACTTCTACACGACCGGTCAGAACAAGATTCAGGCAGGCGCGGTGTCCGAAGGTCACGAGTTAATCGCTGAAGCGCTGAACCTACTCAACAATGTGTACGGAGCGATGCACAGCGAGATTGCGCAGTGTCTCCGTATGGTGGCGCGACTGTGCTACGTCACCGGAGAACATAGGGACGCTATGGCATACCAGCAGAAAGCTGTGCTAATGTCCGAGCGGGTGAATGGAATTGATCATCCGTATACGATTACTGAATATGTGAGTAGTACTCGATATTTACTTTTATTGTTTCCCCCCATAAAGCAACTTGACATATTGAATAGCCAATCAATTTGTGACCCTACTTGTCTTCCGATGTATAGTCGTATTTCAATCACGTCCAAAATCCCAAAGCAATCCCTTACATTTATGTACCGAACTGCAATATTGTAACTCAGGCAATAATGTTCCCCAACTGCAAGTTAATATATAGGTAAACTGTGCTAAAAGTATCTTTTTATTTCCAGTCTCATTTGGCGTTGTACTGCTTCGCTAACGGCCAAGTGAGCACAGCGCTAAAGCTGCTCTACCGCGCGCGTTATCTAGCACTACTCGTCTGCGGCGAGAATCATCCGGAAATGGCGTTACTTGATGTAAGTTTGTCAAATAATTACTTATGTCACCAGCAGTAAGGATCAAGTTAAATAAATTATGTAGGGAAATGTATTAACAGAACAGGAAAACATATTGCGTCGCCCTCGAGTAATATGGGATCAGACCCAGTGAAAAAGCAATCGTCTATATAACATAAACATTTGAATTTGAGCAACGCATGCTCAATAGCATACATCTAATGGCCTCTCTAGAGCCCCACGATGCAAAAGTTTCGGTCGGTGGATATATAGTTTATACGTGTTTGTCGTTTCCCCAGAGCAACATCGCGCTGATCCTGCACGCGGTGGGCGAGTACGAGCTGTCGCTGCGCTTCGCGGAGCGCGCGCTGCACGTGACGTGCGCCACGCACGGCGCGCGCTCGCTCAAGGCGGCCGTGGCGCGGCACCTGCTGGCGCGCACGCTGTCCTGTCTCGGCGACTTCCGCGCCGCGCTGCAACACGAGAAGGAGACCTACTCCATCTATAAGCAGCTGGTATGTGACCATTATGCGCCATGATGTTATGTCTTAGCCTTGAAGATTAATTATTTGGAATCCTACCTCAAGACATAAACCATGCTGAGATAGAGAGGACTCGCTCAGCTTTTTTGTTTTTTATTTTTTTTTTTCAAACAACTATTTGTTCTAAATCCATATGCTTCATGTTACCGTAGCTGGGCGAGAAGCACGAGAAGACACGCGAGTCGTCAGAGTGCCTGCGGCACCTGACGCAGCAGGCGGTGGTGCTGCAGAAGCGCCTGGCGGAGGCCTACGCGCGAGCGCCGCACGCTGCGCCCGCGCCGCCACCACTGCACATCCAGCCGCCCGGCATGGCGTCCGTCATCGACATGCTCAACCTCATCAACGGCATTCTCTTTGTGCAGATCAGGTACAGACATGCTTTAGTACTCTGAAGATACCGGAAAGCAGCGTGGCCACTTTCGATGATCTGGTGACGATCACCGGAATCCGATGGTTACTAGACCGATGTGGGGACACTTGGGTGTGGGCTATCCCTAGTTAACGAGTTACGAGTCACAAACATAAATTAAGGGGACTCGCCGAAGTATGAAACTATTTTACATCTAATCAATTCTCAATATTTTCCAGTCCGCAAGACATCGAGCAATTCAAGGCAGAAATAGAGAAAAGACAACTAAAGGAGCTGCCTATCCCCGGCGTGCTAGGCGAGCTGACCAAGGCGTCGGACGAGAAGGCGCAGGAGACGCGCGACGCAGAGAGTTGAGCGCAGGCCCCACGCCACGCCACGTCATGTTCCACTCATATTGGACATTAAACTATATACATTGTTACTTTAATATAATTATTGATTGATGATATTGTTCCTTATCTATGAATGTATGCGGTAGTGAATAGTGTGCTAAGGTTTGATGTAGATTTTTTTGTTAGTCAATTTTGAGGATATTATTTGATCAAATAATGAACTGTTATTTGGAATGAATTCTCGCAGAGTGCGGTAGTTGATGCATGTGCGTACATTTCGCTCAAATCACGCAGATCTAGTTTTAATTTTACGCTTCCGTTTGGAATTCACAATTTTATTCTACACCCAAAGTAGTGCAATTTCAAGTAGTGATAATAGCAATAAGTTTTGGTTGTGACCCTGAGACCGTGTGCGTCGCTATGTTATGGTAACTGGTGCTACTGCCAATTTGTCCTTCGTATATATTTTAATGGTTTTATGAATTGTTATTGTCGAGTATTATTTTTTTTTTTTTAACTAGTACGGGAGTATATTGTTGAAACACCTGTAGCAGTAGACATTCAGTTATATTGTGATTGAAATGTAACAGGCTTTACGGCCCGAGTCTGCCGACTCGGAACTGCGGAGTCAGTCGATGGCCATTAACAAACTGCATGCAAAATTGGATTAGTTTATAAAGAACAACTCGAATGGGCTTCGCTCGATTCTTACAAACACTGCCTTAAATACATTTTAGTTTCCGGTGTAGTTGTTAGTGCCATAATAAGAATGTAGTGCATGTAAGTTTGTGTAATTATTTTTCTTTAGTCTGTGATACAGCATGTTTATCATCGAGTGACTTGCCTTTTTATGCAATAAATAAATTGTAACTGGCTTCCATGTCTGTTTGGTACGTAAAGTAAGATCTAATCATCAAAGTGTAATATAATGAATTATGATACTAATAATAAATTGTCGTCGATATAATGTTAATATACGAGCCTTGTGAAAGAAACACATAACTACGGTGTATTCATGTTATACTTCTATAATATAAATCAACTATTCTTATAATGGTATTGATATGTTGTCAGTGACGCCAAATGAACAAGTGTTTATGAATGAGTGTTTTGGGAAAATGTATTTAGTGACTTTATCTTTCGAAATCAGCAGTACTATTGTCAAACAGTGTCCGCTACATATCCAAATAAGCTTTGTTGAGTGACTTAGAATTTGTCAAACTTCACTTAAACCATCGAAATATTAGCTTTCAATTATCATTAGATGTCTTTATTTGTGTCAAACATTATGATATATATATTGTAACTTATAGTCAAAATTATAATAAAAGATGTCAATAACTGTTAGCAATAATCGTGGTTAATTTTTTACTGTTCTTGTTGTAATAACCTAATCGAATAGCGTAACTTATGGGTTTTCAAAGATTGTGCTTTTGAGTCAATTCTGTCAATTACGTTACATTTGTATTTTAAATATTTCGGGCCATACTTTGTGTATGCTAAAAATATACTACTGATACTGTTACCACTCACTTTTATAGTAATAGATTGCACGTTATTGCGTATCGATAGAGTCGTTTCATAAACCAGACTTTCGTCAAAGCCATACCTGTTTAAGATGTGAAATTCTGTCGTTGTACATCACTAACATATATATTTTGTCAATATATTTGAAATATCGATGTTACTTGTCGATAGAATGATCTGTTATCAAACAAGGAGAAAGAATGGCGATAAGTCTGCGCAGTTATATAACCTCTGTCAAAATCACAGTGATTTTTATTCTCGCTATAAGATTATTGCTATTTGGTTGGTTCTGTCAGAGGTATAATTACCGAAAGGACTGTGTAATCGATACGCACATCGTACTGTGCTCGTTAGCTAAATATATAAGAATGTTGTTCGATGAAGTACGTGCCTAAGCAAACAATAATCAATCGTTGTTACATTTCTTTAACAATATGATGACCATGTAAATACGGCGCTGTTCGTAGTATGATAAATAAAAAATCGTTTTTAAAAAGCTTCGTTTTATTTATTTATTCTTATTTTAACTTCTAACAAACACGCCAACAACTCTTACAACAAAGTGCCAATATGCAACACATATTTTCTGGTCGGCAGTCGTAGTTGGTTCACCGATTTCCATATTGGCTACTGCACTTGTTCGCATCTCTCTGCTACCCTATCTTCCGAAAGGATCGTGTCTCAAGTAGCGTCTTTGACTCTTCTGTACGACTCTCTTTTCCGTTTCCTCTTCAATACGACTGGCTCTTTCGCGGTGAGCGACTGTTATAGTTATACATTCCAGTAGTCGTAGGAGAGGTAGGTTTTTAGCGTACTGTAACGATGCGACAGGGTTCGTTTAGCGCTAGGTCGACCTCTTTAGCATGGGCAGAACGACGCCACAGTGAACGAGTGAGGCAGAATGAGACAGGCCTGTAGTGAGAAGGGCCAAAATTTGGAATAGATAGCTTTGAGACGTCACATTTTATTACTAATATTCCACGTCATGTTGAAAATTTTGTAAACGAACTTATTACAAGTTAGACGCTGTTAAATATAATTATACAAGCATAATAAACTACTAAAATACGGCAAGATAACACTTAAAGATATTTGATGGTAAAGTAGTCCTGCTACATGCACTCAATAAATTAACATTAGTTTTCTGGTAAGCTGTAAATGATTACCACTATAAATAAAAAAAGATTGTACTTATAAAGAGTACTTAATTTAGCCCAATAGGGACAAGTCTGCACATACATAGTTATAGACCAGAAGATTGCCTTCTCGATTGCTCTCTCATAACTAGTAAGTACTAGTAACTCCTCCAACTAAGCTAAAAAATGCTTTCGTTAGAAGTGGATTTTCCACAACAGCGCACAGGGTGTGAATCTGACACGAGCACTAGTTGCCATTCAAACTATTGCCAAAACATTTTCTAAATCCCTATGCTTTGTAGCTGCCCTATACCGTATCTCCATCATTAGGGCATCTTCGATTAATGTCGGCAGAGGGCGTTACTTCCGCGCGCGTGGCCGAGGTCGGGGCCGCGCCCTCGGGCGGGGTCGCGGCCGGCGACGCCGTGCCCGCGACGAGCGGCCGCGCTCCAGCTGCGCCGCCACAAGTTCACCCAGGGCTCCACGCTCCGCCAGCATAGACAGGAACGTGCAGATGAACTCGTCGTAGTTGTGTGTGCGACGGCAGTCGTCCACCTAGCAACAGTAATTTATAGAATTGATTAACGTAGATCCAAAATATGTCTTAGATGGAAAATAAATACGGCAGTAAACTATATTCTTGTAAGAAGAAGGCTGCAGGGCATTCCAAAGGTATCCAATTAGTTTTAGAAGTTGGAGTGCTATCAAATATACTTTAATTCGTCATCTTATTATCCAGAAGCAAATTTAACTGGTAATAGTTTCATGTGAACATACAACATACTGGTAATGGCTTACCTTATACATATCCCTCTTATCATTCTCATCATTGAGTGCCTGCTGACATAGCTGCACCTCGTTAACAATGCTGCTCATCAAAGCATTCAGTTCAGAATGCGTCAGCAATAGCTTCCTTAGTTTGATTGGCTGATCCGGTTCGGTCTCACAACAAACTAGTATGGGCGAATCATTGCTCTTTACCAAGGCTGTGATGGATGTGGGGTAAAGCTGAAACATACAACAAAAAACTTTATGATGATGGAAATCGAGACTGAACTGAAAGATGTGAAAGAAGATTTAAAACCACTGGAGGAAACGATGAGATAAAGGGGTCCACAACCTTAATGGTGGACTGACCAGATCCTCTAGTCTTTGGCCACTCAATGGACGGACAAATCTGGCGCGAAGCCAGGACAAGACATCAAAAATCTAGGTCTTGATCCTCAGCATTGAGGGACGGAATATAAAGACAGACAGTGCAACTTTCTCTCTCTAATACACACTTACATCTCCGACTATTTGATTGTCTCTGTTGATTGTTATGAACTTCACAATTACGCCCTGCTCTACAGGATCAACTGAAAAAATGAAGGATCCACTTTATTGCATATTTAAATTTTTAAATCAAAAAGTAAAAGAAATCACATTTTAATGACGACGACCTGAAGAAGTCAGGTTGTGAGGTGTTTGACTGTGGCCAACTTAAGTATCAGTTCAGATAGTTACCTAAAATAATACTGCTGTCTTGGTGTGGACGATCATTAGCTCCAATCTCTATGGTAATAGGACGAGTGTAGTCCACATCGTACAACTGCAATTGTGACGACTCTAAAGCAGTCAGTATCGTCTCCTCACTGATCTGTACTATGTTTTCATTGAGAGAGTTTTCATTGCTGCCTTCTGACAACAATTCACCATGTTCTGTGGAAGATTTGATGACTTTTTTGATATTAAACAAGATTATACAGGGAAGATTATACTCTAAAAGCTCAATAGAGTTATTGTGCTTTGTGGTTGAGATGTAGGTTCAGACCATCAAACTGGACAAAAGCATGGGCGGAAAAAAATGCAGTCTTCATACTAATTGCAACAGCCGATGGGATATTTTGGTGTATTCGTTGAACCCACAGCAAAAAAAAAATCAAAACCATTGTTTCGTTGGCCCCACTACCCTGAGATCAGAAAAACGAAGAAATGAAACAAACCTTAATGAGGCCAGAGGGAATTAATACATTCCGATCCATACAGTATGACAGCTATGATCACAGTCTTGTATATTTTCCCTGATCGCAAACGGGAATAAAATCCCGTTCGTTGCCAGTGAGGCATATAATATGACACATATCTTCCCCAAAAAGTACCAGGCTGGCATGAGCTCAAGGTGGTATGCATTCTAATAATTCTGGGTAAGTATAAAGAGCATTTATCTTGATTTATGTTTAAGAAATGCGTTTCTAGAAACTCATTTTTTTTTTGTGATAGGCCCGAATTACAAATCTGTAGTCATGATTTCTCATTATTTTTGGGGTAGCAGACTAATAAAGTACATTGTGCAAATGTGCAACAATTAAAATAGATTATTTATACCATTAATTTCCCTGCGTTTTGATAGCAAATGTCGCATATGTTTGCCGATCTTTGAGATTGCTTCCTTTAGCCTTTTCTGATTCAGTTCAAGTGCATTTAGCCTCTGTGTCAGTGCTAACCTTCTGTCAGGCACAACTGCCATCAGGTTGAACCTGGGATGGTAAAGAAAGACACTAGTTAAGAAGGATCATGACTTATCATCATCATCTTCCTACCCTTATACCATGTTACTCGGGGTCGGCATAACACATTTTTTTCTACCGTTGTCACTCATGACGTATTTTTTTACTAGCCTAAGTCGTGTCTCACTGCTGGGCAAAGGCTTCCCTTTTCTCCTTCCATACCCCTTTATCCTATGTGATCTCTGGCTGCCACCACGGTCGACCTTGACAACACTATCCTCCCTCAGGATTCCAGTGAGTGACAATCTTTGCAATTTCCTCCAGGTGCATTCGTAGCTGGCCCACTCCTACTTCAGCACAGGATGGTCTAAGGCTATCTTAAAAAACTAAGATTATTATGCATTGCATGTACTATCATGAATAATTTAATAATTTTCCAAACTTATCACACCTTATATCATGGACTTGTTCACCAGCATCTCTGCCAAGCCTCACAGCCATGACTCTCTTAAACTTATCAGTCCAGTCCTCATCAGAAGCCCATGGCCCATGATCGGTTGGATATGGTTTCAGGCCATCCAGCTCAAACAAATGCCCATTGATGGGCACAAAACATACAAAGTGATAAGCTTCACCTGGAAGAATGACAAAATCAAAGACTTCATTCTTAGTAGGTGCAGTCAATAAATAAAATTAGTCTCCAAGTTTGCTGCATTTAAAATTGGTTATGAAGTGTGAAGGGCAAAGAATTTTTTTGCCTATTTACTTACTAATCTCTTTTAAATACTGTTGCTGCTCAATCAATAACAAATAATCACTGTCTGTACATCTTATGTTTACACACCTGTAAAGCGTCCAGTGGGAACTCCTGCACTTTTATCAGCCTTTTTCCTAGCTTGTGGTATGGCATGTGAGTTATGAGCACAAGCCAACTCTGGGGTGTTTCCAATAGCCCAGCCTTTGTTCTCAGGGTTCATTCCAAGAGTGTGATGCTGTTTAGTGAAGGGATAACAATAGAGATTAAGTTTATGGAAGTAAACAACAATGAAACATTTGCATTGTTTAAGAAAACAAAGATTATTTACCTTTAATCTGCTCAGTGTTTCTCCTAAATGAAGATTAGGATAGTTCAATAATATGGATAGCAAGGCATGAGTGGCACAACTGTTTGGAACCATTTGCTGTGCAAAAAATATATTGTTTATTGTCTCCTCATCGCGTACGAAACTTTCAATCTGTTCTACGAATTTCCTGCGGGAACGTCTCTCTTCAATCCATCGAAATAAGAAGATGAACCCGTAGACTGGACTTTCGAAGGGTTTGTGTAAGTCATAAATCTCTTCTACTTGAACCCCTTTTACTCCGAAGTCCTCCAACAATAGGGTAAACAAGCCCGGGTCGCTCTCTAACTCGAGCCATCCCTCTATTAGACTGTTTATCTCTACCGGCATGTTTTTCATAGATGATGATTTTTTGGATGTAGTGAAGCCAAAATTGGTTGAGTTTAGGTTTTAATAATTTTATTTATAAATTAATATAAAATTGCCCGGATCCTTGCATCAAGGTGTCCATTGTTGTCGTTTGTCAAGTGTCAGTGTCATGTCATGTCAAATGTCACAAAACTGTCATGGATAGGGCGCGACTACACGACGTATGTGCAAGGCAATACGAAATGGATCTGTTAATACTAATTAGAATAATAGTCACATTCGTGTGAAATTACAGGTGTAGTCAAATCGAGCGGAAAAGACTATGAACTGGTTGCGGAGATCGAAATTTGACCGGTACCCCAGTACATTAACGTTAATACCCAGAGGTCGAGCACAATTCTATATTCCATGGAGAATTTCTGTTGAAAAGACTTTCCCCAAAATTATACAACACGGGGTCTTTTCGCGCTTAAATGTCAGTGTTGATGGTGAACATTTGTGAATCAAAATTCAAAATACAACATGGTGGCGTTAGTTCCAATTTTAGTCACTAGCCAAAATATCTCTAAGATATGCATTACCTCCAATGTTATTGCCCAAATGAATCCAGTTTAATAGATCCACCGTAGTACCGACCTGACCCACGTTTAACGAACGGGTAGCGGGGAAACACAAAGAACGGGCCGTTCTCTGTGTGTTTTGCGCTTTATTTTCATCAGTTTCAACGAGGCGATAAAACAAATTTCGATGTCACCCAAGGGCGTCGATTGTTTTGAGCCAGAGGGGACAGAACGGTGCGATTAAAACAGATTTGTAAGGGTTAAGTTTACTATTTACGGATGCAGCTGAACTTCTTCTAATATCTAAAATGCAATAGCTACTTTAAAATGTTGGCACCTCGGTGATCGCGGATTGGTTAGATTTTCCATACTTGTTTATAGTTCGTGTGACTCTCTTTTGGAGCACAAAGGCTCTGGCAGTTATATTTAAAACTATTCCCCCAAAACTGAACACTAAATCTCAACCTTGATTCTATTAGAGTATAATGTACCATTTTAAGGTGTTTTATGTCTATTACGTCCCTAAGACTGAACAAGGCATAACACGCTGAGGAAATATACGAATCAATGGCTTGCAATTCCCTTTTCCAATTTAAATATTTGTCAATGTAGATCTCTAGAAACTTTACCTCATTAACTATGTTTAACTTAATGAGCGACATGTTGTCTTTATAATGAGCTGTTGTACTAAATAACATTATTTTGGATTTTCAGTGTTAATTAAAAGCTTGTTACTTTGAAACCGAGATTTAAAACTGCCAACACTGCATTAACTTAGCGGAAAGCTCCTGTATGTCGTTAGTTTCAACTGTTGCGTTGGTGTCATCTGCAAAAACTGTCAGCTGTGTGTCGGGAAATATTGAATTAATATAATTAATTAAATCATTTGGGAATAATATAAACAAAATAGGCCCCAAAATCGATCCTTTAGGTACGCCCTCTACTATATCTTGCATAGAAGTTTTATTGCAATTGCTATTACCATTAGCTTGCATATTACTAATATCTATTATACATTCATTTTCCTGTTTCTTAAATATGAAGAGAAAAGTTGTAAAGTTTTGCCTCTCACACCATTATGCTCCAATTTTGCAATGAGTATTTTGTGGTCAATTGTATCAAAGGCTGAGCTTAAATGAAGGAAAATGCCAGCTACCCTCTTTTTACAGGAGTGCCAGTCCAAAGGCAAAAATAACGAGCTTTCGTGATTAAAGTTTTTTCGCTGGGTTCAAAGTACAGGTGCTACCACATCAAGCTACCATAATCTGTCAAAATTCTTAAATAGATTTTCAACTTTATCGCTAAAGCATTAGGTTCAAGGTTTATTGGGAAAAATTTACTGTTTCTTGATGGTAGCTTGATGTGCTGGACTGATGGCGTCTGTACGAACCGCACGCGTTTCAGAAGTCTTTTTTCAAGTTTCAGAACATCAAAAGTCACGTCAGCGTACACGTGGTGTGTTCGCTAACGCAACTCCACCACTGTTCGCGCACTCGCGTTTAATAGTCTAGGAAACCGACCTTCACTCATCTGTATATGTTGTCTGATAAAATTACGTCAGGCAGTTTCCCATAATCGTGAGTCTTGACCAATTATACTTAGGTAACCTAATATCACCGAAACCTATTCGCAACATGTTTGTTCATGTATTAAGATTCCTAAAAATCAAATCTATCAATTTTGGTCGTAATGATGTACTGGCAGAGTAGCTGAGTGATTAATTTATGCATGGTCGTTATAATTTTCGTTGTACCTGCAGATTTACATTACAAATTAAGATGAGACCTACGCACTTATTTTGGGTGTTACAGACAGATACACCAACATGAGAAATTATTTACGACTTGTAAGCAAATTTTTAAGAAACAGTTACAAAGCCTATTATTATTATTTATTGCAGAGTTTCTCCATATTAGTTACATTAATATATATCACAAAAACACAGATTATAAACATAAAATGTTAGTGTGTTATTAACACAAAAATGTACCTAAAAATATGTTAGTATTTTTAGTACCTATAACTAACTGATGCCTATGGCTGTCCTTATCCACTGATTCTGGAAATGACAGTCAAAACGGGCAGCAATCGCATTCAGAATGCTGTTGCTGCTGCTTTGTAGACGGTGCAGCAAGGAGTTGGCTTTCTTGCGCATGATTGCTTGAAAACCATCCGTACGCGCTTCAGCAAAAATACCAGACTTGCTGCAGCGCCACGGCAGCCCCAACAGCATCCTAAAAGCGTTATTATACTGTGTGCGCAGGGCTGTGTAGGTTCGCTGCGTATGCTTCACCCACAGGCCACTAGAGTAAAACGACTGGCAGTAGGCCTTATCTTCACCTGGTTGGTGCAGCGTGCGAACCTGCGAGCGAGCATATTGCCTCTTACCGCCAAAGCCGCAGGGCTTTCTCTCTATGTCCTCGTCATCCTTAAGGTCAGCAGTTACTATGTGACCCAGATACTTAAACTTATTGAGGTAGGTATCAACCTATTTTCATCTTTTCCTACCATTATCAGGTTGCAGTTCTTTAACTGCCTGCAACCTCCCGCATCTCAGATCCAGGATAACAAATAAGGTTGGCAAAGGTAACGTAAACACAACGTATTGAACGTATACGAAATGTCACAAATAAAACATTTTTTCTTTCAACAACATTTATTTTTTTGTTTATATACACTCTTATCTTCCGAACTTTGTACAATGTACAAATAATAAATGCACAACTTCAGCATTGTAAAATCCTCATAAAGACTTGCAGGCACGCGCTATTTGAATCAATATTATTAGCACACGATTTAAGTTTAAGTTATTTATAAACAGTATTGGTCCCATTTTATAATCATTCGAAAGCACTCGGCTATTTACAACGTCAATGATGATTTTATACATGTATTTTGCTTTTAATGCAATCCTAGTAATCTATTCCTAGAGTTGTTAGGCCACGAGATCCGGTATGAAAATATTCTCGAGTCTTTTAAAATCTATACTCCTAATTGACTATCAACTTGTTAGTATCCGATCAAATTGGTTTCGATTTCGTATCTTGACTGCATTATTAACTTCAAATCAACTGCAATTAACATGCCAATCGTTAATATAAATACAGATAATTTTTGAGAAGTTTTCATTAGGCATATTGACTAGCACATGCCATAATGTAACAACTTCATTATGCATGTGTCTGTCTATTTCAATTTAATAAGCACTTATAATGAGCGTCACTTTGTTCGAAATCTTTAAGTTGTGCAATCAGAATATGTACAAATTACAAATTATTATGCATGACTGGATGATCTAACAGAATATTTAAGTAAATATGCTTTAATTTGAAGACTAGAATAGACAAATCGGAACAGGAAACTATAATACCTCCACTAAGATTATAAACGCGATAGTCAACTAAAACGATGATACTAACGGTCATATCACAACGACAAGCTAACAAACGTTGGAAATATCAAATCTACTCATTTATTATTCAAACATTGTTCCAACAACATTTCTAATTCGTCAGATGTAACGTTCATCTATCCGATGATTGTGTTTGTGTACATTGTTTTGCGTCCAGCAAAGTGATAGTAGTGTGTCTTATATCTACAGGCTCGTGAGCAAACTATAAGCTAAAAAACAGCTGTATTTGATAACAACTGATGTGCACTCACACCAGTGGGAACATTCAGAGCTCTTCAATAAATGGCACAGCGACGTAGGACACTACTACTGCTTGTATACTAATAATTGATCATGAACAGATATGTAAGGGCGCCTCTCGCCAGCTGGACGACCCGCTCCACGCAGGCGTTCCGGTGACTTATCCTACTTTACAATTATTTGGAACCACAGTGGTGCTCTGTTTGGAACACAATTTATAAAATAATTATTGGAAGAGTTTTTACTTAACTGCCTAACTATAGGTACATATTTAACAAAAGGCTATTTTACAAAATTTCATAATTATGTACAGAGCAGGAAATAAGTAACTAATAATAACCTCCCTATTATCACATAAGTACGCAACGCTCTTACTCGACCACCTACATTCAATAAAAACGATAGTTTCATGTTAGGATATGTACGTACAATATAAATATAATACCATGACATTGTTGGGACATCAACAATGTGGACTAATTGCTATATACGAGTCTCATCACATGAAACAGCAGTCGATTTAAAGTAACAAAGTTGACCGGCCGGGCTTTCATCTGATGGCGTGTGTGGGGTTGTAGGGCGGTGGCGGCGTCTTGGGGACCTGCGACCGGTGGATGGGGGCGATGGCGGACAGCGGGGTGGGGGGCAGCTCGTCGGGCTGGCCGGGGATGATGGCCACGTCCGTGAGCAGCGGCGGCGGCAGCTCGTGTCGTGCGCTGCTGGTGGCGGGCAACAGCCGCGCGGGGTTCAGTTTGATGGCGTCGTCGTAGGTCGGCGGGGCTCCCGCCACCGTGTCGTAGTCTGGAGGCTTTTGCTGCATTGTTTCCTCATCCGGCATCGATATTACGTGGATGGGATCGTCAATCTGAAATTGTTAAAAAAAAAAATTAAGTACTGTTACAAATATACTAATAACTTTCTGGGCGTAAAGTTTCATTTTTACCAAAATCGGATTGAACTTGTTTGTAATTATAATTTTACATAGCTACATCATATTATGCAATGCTACACGTTGCTACGCTATGGTACACGTTGCTCCGCATTGCTACACGTTCGATTGCTACGTGATGCTACACGGTGCTACGCGACGCTACGCTAGGCTACGCGATTTGCTACACCAATTTTCCCCTGGGTCTGGATTTATGTTTTTCAAGTGTGTATCATCTAAGGTCATGGGCGTACCCACGGTGGGGCAGGGTGGGGCACTTGCCCCACCACTTGCCCATGTCTAAGGTAAGAAATTGCAAAAGAATACTCACTTGGTGTGTGTCAGGTGACGCGCGGTCGGTCTGCGGCTGCCTCGCGGGCGACTGCAGCCAGCAACACATGGCGGCGCAGATGAGCAGCGCTCCTGCAACGATGCAGGCCACGCCCACGTAGCGCACGGGCTCCGCGTAGTCCTCGGCCAGACCCAGCCAGTTAATCAGCGCGCCGGCGCACAGCAACACCATGCCGTACCTGTACGGCCTCTGTGATTGTCTGCCTTCGTCTAGGGACATGCCTGGAAAAGTGAAAAAAATACAATTAATTATTTTGTATTGTGGTATAAAAGATGGGTGCTATGATTGCACGCTGTTGAGCTTGACCCTCTATCGGCATGATTGGACTTTGGACTCGAAGAGGCTAATAATTGTATTGATAACGATGGTGCCTTAATACATTGTTTGATTTTTGTTTCTGAGACAGTCGTTAGTGAATTACTTTCGCTTTTGTTTCATTTAGCGACATTTGTGGTCGGTTACAGGAAGTAGGTAGTTCCGGAAGCTCGAAACTGTTAACTCATCAAATGGTGGAAAGTGTACGGCATGTAGTTTACTGGGGCAATGACACGGCGTAATAACGGGATTCTATACTCGCGAACCGGTGATCGAAATGAAAGTTGGGAAAGTTCACAATTAGATGACACGAAAGGTGGATTGTTCTAAATGTGGGTTGTTCAAAGATCCGTGCTTATGGAAAGGTCATGGAAAAACAATTGTTTTCGCGAGGTGGCGTCGAGGAATACTTTATGAGAGATAATTTCGAGGTGCTCGAGCGTCGATGATCGAGGTTAGCGTGAAGACAATGGTCTCTCGGGAGAAGTGGGTCAAGTTCGCGACGTGCGCTGGAGTGGCGCCGAGCGGTCACGCGGGCGGGGGCGGGGGGAGGGGGGGCGACCGGTCCAGCCGAGATGACACGCGTACCAACTCATCAATTCATTTATATGCCTATAAATCGTTATTGGTCAATGGGATCTTTATTGCACGAGAACGATTTACACATAGAAAACGGCTAATTTCAAGTTGAGATGAGGATGTAACTAAGGCTTCAGGATTGAATCACAAACTTTTTACTAGATTTAGCCAAATTGCTATCTTGTATTCCGAATTAGGCCTTGCTTGTCCTTAAATTCTTCATGTTTTTTGTCGATTTGTACGGAAACATGACATTATTTCATTACAGTTGCCCACGAGGCGAAATCAAATTTCCTCCTAATTACAAAATCATGTGAAGGTATGTCAGCCGCATGAACGAATCATTTGACACTTGGTAAAAAACAACGATACCATTGACACATCAATGGTATCGTTATGTTTTTTTCAAGGAACGTTTTATGGGTTTTGACAACCTGATAATAATGTAGCAATACGAGTAGTAATGGTCTCCTAATCGTGTGTATGATTGTATCGGAGTGTTGCAGTCGTCCGAACTGCAGGTGATAAGGATTGATTGCTTTATGTTATTGCGTTCTTAATTATCAAAACCGTACCTGTATACTTTTACACGGTGTAACTATCGATTAAAAACGGTCGAATGCACCCACTAAATCATGTCTTCAAACGTGCGTGATAATAACCTTAGTAAGTACATAGCATAAGGCTTATTCCAGAAGTATTGAAGACGGGATATTCTGTAGATAGATTGCGTTGAAAGAGGTGAACGTACCTATCTTATGAATTGAAATAATGACGGATCAAAGGTCAATAGAGTTTATCGCGTAATAGGGTTAGTTTTAGTAATTACTTTTTCTTATCATGATTAAATTGCAAGGATTAGGCGAGTGCCTTTTTCTAGATCATGAAAGTAGTTTTTATTAATGGAATTACTCACAAATGGCTGATTGTCCTCTCCCTCGTAAGTCTGTTTCGTAGGGGCCGTACGGATATATTGTACCCAAAGCCATATTTCTTTAATGTTACTTAATTATAGGCTGGTAATATCACTTTATTCTTCAACTACTTAATTATTCAATAGCGTGCAAAACGCTTTCTTGTTCTATCAATGCGACGTCACAATTGTTTTTCAAGTAGGTACAAAGAAATGTTTTATGTACTTAGATAATATATGTAAATGTGCACTTCATCTCGATTATCAGATGTAACTGAACAAAAATCACTAAGAGCAAGCAATCTTATCAGTTATTCGTCGTCAGATCATATTGATATGATTGTAGGTCAACATCATGACAATGAAATATTTTTTGCAATGGCCTTTTTTCACGTCGAGATCCTGGATACTATTTTTAATGAATACTAAGTCAACCCATTTGCTGAGGGGATAAATCATAAACCAGTTTAACCTTTGGCAATGTCGAAGTAAGGATAACCCTGTTGCTGAAAGGTTTCCGATTATGATAATCATTGTCAGATTTAGAGTATCGGGCCACTGCAGCTCGGTAACACTTGTAAGCGGTCTTTCCGCCTACTCGCGCGGAGTAGGGCTTCGGAGTCGCGGTCGCGCTGTTTCGTTAAAGCTATAATATTCGTTAAATGGATTAAGCCTACACAATAGTTGAATAACGGCACGGTGTTCCTACTATTGTTATTTTTTAATTATAGAAATGGCACATTGAAACAGCATTCTGTTGTTGCGGCTATCTATCTATTCCATACTTTACAAAGATAGTAAAGAAAAAATAAAAAGGTTCCGATGTTATCACTGAGCGCATTTGTGAAATTTTTGTTCGATAGACAGTGGCGTGGTTCCTACATAAATCATCGTCAATCCTAGGTTATCTTATCAATGAAATGTTGTGCGTCTCTTGAATGCACAAACTAAATGTCAGAATAGCTGAAGGTAACATAAATAGACGCAAGAAATAATAACGTGTATGGCGTCTAATTTTACGCATTCATACATTTGCAGTTTAGCAAGGTCTCAGCATATTTCAATAGCACACGCAATTAACCTAGCTACTATCCGTTTCTGGTTTGCTTTAAGTTTTTTTCGTTAGCTGTTATAGTTGTAATAATTGCAAATACTTAAACTAATTTTTCAAGTGCTCAAGTTTATTGATGAAAGATTTTTTTTTTTTTTTTTAGGTACTCCTTGCCCCACACTAGGAATTTCTCCTGTATCGTGGGTGCGTTTACAAACATTTAAACCTCACATACAAAAACAGCTAGACCCGGAACAACTACCAAACAAAACAAACAACTATCATACAAATATTTGTTCTGTGCGGGGATCGAACCCGTGACACGCAGCGCAGCAGCCAATCGCTCAGCCACTGCGCCAACCGTGTCGCCATTCAAAAAGCATGCTAAAAAACTTAGTTTCACATTTTCAGCTTGAATATTTCAACTTCTGGGTGTCTAGCCTCTTCTTCAAGGAGAGGAAATGGGGGATCAAAATCACTGGGCCAGTGCACATAGTTTTTTTGTTTGAAAGCGGTAATAACTTATTCTTGCAGCAATCCATTTATTTCGACCTCGCACTAATGTTTGTTCCACCGACTCGTCATTACATAGTATAAAACAAAGTCGCTTCCCGCTGTCTGTCCCTATGTATGCTTAGATCTTTAAAACTGCGCAACGGATTTTGATGCGGTTTTTTTAAATAGATAGAGTGATTCAAGAGGAAGGTTTATATGTATATATTGCACCCGTGCGAAGCCGGGGCGGGTTGCTAGTAATGAAATATAACCATCTACTGATGTAAATAAACACGCACAAGTGGTAGTTGACATTATGTTGTCTGTCATTGTAATCTTTATGTTTTCTTTGGGAAATTCCAACATTTTTTTTGTATAATGTTCCTTTCTACGTTCGAACATTCCACTCTAAGATTGTATTTGATTTCTGTCTGCATGTCTAGAGATTAGGTTCGACCTAATCTGTATTAGACACATTTGAAATTGTTTTGTCACTTATTGAAACATGATGACAATCAAATGCTATTCCGAATTTTCAATTTTTACGTCATCCACCTAGCGGGCCCAATGGCTAATGGAAAAACCATTAGAAACAGCAGGCCCGTTTTCGTTTGACCGCTGAAAGCTAAAACACTATTCCCTGTTTCTGAAAGTCAATTCAATTAAATACTTCTTCAATTTTTGTTTATTTGTTTATTTAGTGTAGTTATGTTTAGTTTTAACTTTTGCTTTGTGATTTTTGTTTTTTTATTTTTTATTTGAATACTATTTTCTATTTGTACACCACTTTTACCATCACAAAATTTGTCATTGAAGAGCGGGATCTCCTAGCACAGGTATATCTTTTACTTAAAAGGAGGTCTCTATGTAAGATTTACTGTAAAAGTTGTACAAGTTTCTGCAATAAACCTTTATTATTATTATTATTATTATTAATTGATTTCATGGCTGTTATTTCTGTCAACTAATCATACCAGTTAACGTGACGTTAGAATGTTAGTTAATTGTTGTGTTGAGCCTGCCAACCCGTTCAGAAAAGTCGTCAGACCACCACGCAAGGACCTGCCTACCAGGCCCGAAGGCACCTAAGAAGTCGATTCCTGCCGGCTTCTCTTCGGGAACAAGGCACTCTACGAAGTGGTTAATATGTGACCAAATGGTATATTATATTTGTCACTGTCAAAACTGATAATCAGTGAAAACTACTTTTGACCGCTGTTAATCAGTCTAAACTACTTTTGAGCGGTGAAAACTATTTTAACAATAACTAACATTTACTTAGAAATTTATTAGGTTTGTTAGGTCGTTTTTTTGTGACCCTTTGCAAAACATTATGTTGTTGTAATTCTAGGACTAGGTAATTACAACATTCTGAAACAACATAATATTTTAAATGGATAAAACGCATTTTCACATATTAAGAATTTTGACTGACACCAGTCAAAAGAGGTTTTGACCGATTAACAGTTGACTGTGCATATATATAATATACAGACAGTACAGACATGTAAGTAGCATAAATAACCTAAGCAAATAGTGAAGCATAGGTAGGTATTGATCACGCAATGTAAAGACCATCTAGCTGATTGTGATTTTTTAATTCCTACGACTGACTATCCAATGACATGACATAGTTATCGACCGATGTATAGTTTCGCGAAATGCTTTGTCATCTATTTAAACATGCGCTGCAAAATTACCTACGTGAAATAGATATGGAAGGTTTCCAGCTAGCCCGGTATATTTTTGTAGGTTGTTGTAGGTAGGTACTAATCGCGTCTTTTGATAAGTCAATAAAATTCAATAGCCTCTCGCTTGCTGTCGTTTGCAAAAAACCGTCTAACTAGGACATGTACTCTGCTTATAATGAGATACAAAGTAATAAGTATAATAATACAGTACAATATAATTTCGTCCAGAGAATTAGAAGTTATAATGTAGGTACATTTATGTTTGTTAAGCTTATTTCTAAATATATTCACGTTATCGCAATATTTAATATCGTCCGGTAATCCATTGAACAGATGAACTCCAATATGGTCTTTCTACCGTAATTAGTGCGTGCGCTGATGACTTCAAGTTTGTTTTTAGACTTATTTCTCAGGTTAAGTGACAATGTTTTATTCTTTAGTTATATTTTAGTTTGTATTGAGTTTGAAGTTATGTTTTTAATAAGAATGCAGAGGTGTAGTAAGTGTATAGCTGTCTGATAATTAATAGTTTAGTTTTTCGTATATGGTCTTTGTTGGAGTAAGATAATGATAGAACAAAGTTTTAATTATTTTATTAAGAACTCTTTGAAGTGAATTTAAATTAGTTACTGCTGCGGAATCCCATATCTCAATCATATATTCTAAATGCGAATTGACTGACGAGTTATAAAAAACTAGCAAACTGTATTCCAAATAAAGTGCGCAATTTGACACTTTATTTGGAATACAGTTTGCTAGTTTCCGTAATGCTCCCAATAACGATTTTAATTTACTTCTGTGACGGTTGATGTGTAAATACCAAGTTAGTTTCTCATCAACCCTTAATACAAGATATTTTTCGTTGGTTGATCGTTTTATTATTTCGTTATTTTAAGAGGCGTGAAGTCCGGTATACGCTTGTTTTTTGTGGTAAAAATCATGAATGAGGTAAATAGGGCTTTTATCTTTACAGTCCATCTTCATGATATCTGTTCATCCGTCAGTGTCTGTCATTTCCATTTTATTGAATAAAACGTACCTATACATTTATTGATAGAAACTCTTTCATGTGGATCGGTTATTTTGTTGGACCAAATAAAACCTGTTGAAGTAGTTGATTATTTCTACTTTCAGGTTAATGCTACTTTTTATCTAGCATCTAGTTTCTTTATTGGAATAAAATTTTGCATTTTCTTATTTTTTTCGTCCTTCAGATTTGTAATAAATTGACGTGCAGGCTTCTTCTTACCGGGCCAAAGAATCTACAACAAAATACGTGAAATGACATTTAAATGAAACCAGAACCAAAACTGGATCTAAGTCCACCTTTTATTCACCTCAAACGGCTGCATCATAAGAATTTTTGTATAAATAGATTCTTATTAGAATATATTAGATACGGCCCATAATCAAGCTTAAAATTATTATGTAGAAATGGCGGAGCGTTACAAATAACTAAGAAACATGACAGTGACACTTCACGGTCAAACCAGCTGACTCTAGGATTTGATATAACTTTCTCAATGCCAAAAACATTTTATTTACATTATAAACGGAACGATTTCTCGAATAGATCGATATTTCGTTTCGAGTTTTGGCGGCATTCAATCGAATTTAGAAGAAAAACGTTTTTATTGACTATGGTCACGCAACGACATTGGCCAGTGAGAAGAGCCATAGTGACGTGACGTGATTGATTTAGGAAAAATATTTAAAACTATTTTTTAGTGCATTGTGACAATTGTCTGCAAACCATGTCGGTGATCGGCAGTGACCGAAAAGTTCAGTGAACCAACACGAAAAAAGTGGACTATTTTAAAACTCAACCAAGATACCTACCTACCTAGTCATTTATTTCACTTTTGGCTCAGCGTTCAAAAACCAATTCTTGAAATATCTTCGTTTGCTTTGTTTTGATAACATTCAGCGTTGTAATTTCAGGAAAACAAAGGTAGAATATGAACAGTTTAGGTATTTGTCATCTCAGTAAGTCTATTCATCCTGTTTTCGCCAATTTATAATAAGAAATAGGAATGCGGGAATGCCCTGTACCTAACTAATTAAAGAAGTCTGGATAAACAATAAACTGTACGGAACGACCGCGTCGGTGGAAACTTTAGTGCGTATTTTCATCATTTCGGGTTTATCATGATATGCGAAAATATCATCTTAGGTATTTATTTTAAATATCTGACGTAGGTATTTGTGAAGCCGACGCTTTTAGGTATATAATATACTAAAGATCGGTATTTATAGTAGTGACTAAATCTGTCTGAGATGTCTTATTTACATAATAAGTAGATATGTTTATCAGTATTGTGTCTAATATATTCATAATTCTGTTCAGTTATCATTCTTACAACTACACATTTTTGTCTGCGCTGGGTAAGTTTAGTTCAAAAGTCGCTGAACTACGGTTCATTGTTACAGAAGTTAATTTTGATTCGAGTCTGGTGTATTTTACGGTAAAAATTTACACTTTCTCTTTTAAGTAGATATTTAAATTGGAAACTGGGCGAAAAGTTAGCACTATATTTCCTATCGTTGAAATCAATTTATCCTATAGGTGTTATCTGTCTATCACCGAAATATGCAAAGAGAGAAGCTAGGTACCTACATCATATTCTTTCATGAGCTAGAATATAACTAGTAGCAGACGGATACAGCTACACTATCTGAAGGTAAGCGTACTTACTAGTCATGCTTATGTACATGGCTAGTGGACAAGGTTTCCCCAGCCCCTGGCATACCACAGCATATCGCATTACCGCCGGCGACATGTGGTCTCCACTCATTACGTACGAGTATATTGTATACCGCGGTTGCCCGCCACCGCAGCTGGATAATATACCTGTGTATTTCGATTTACCTGACTCGGGTACCTATATGAGGGCATGGACGTGTAATGTAGTAGCTAAATGTTGTTGCTATTGTAATTGTTGTTGGATTTTTGTAATTGTTTACCTTCTATTGTTTTATGGTGCAGCACGCTGCGAGAGCAAAAAATTGGTACATTTGTAATGAACGTTATTAGAGATGAACAATTAAATTAATTTTCTTTTTAAAATAGTAAAAAAAATGTGGGTTATCTCACTGCCATTACGCTAATCGATTCTTATTAGGTCATAAATAAATAGATATTTATTTAGTAGTAAATAATGTTTTCTTTGATAATTATCCACGCTGATTCATAACTTGATCTCTTTATTTATTTTTTAATTTACAAATAATAATTTAATTACTAAAATATGATGTAAAAATGTATAGGTAATTGTTTTATTTACTAATTGTTTTATTTTTTAGTTTTAACGAAAATGTTCAAAAAATCTATTTGTTGATTAATTAAACACATTATTTGTGACAGTTTTTCTTCAAGTTGACACTTGACGCGTTTGGAAACGCGTGGAAGCGGAAAATCGCGTTCTGATACACGTGAAGTTTTATTATTTTTTGTTTTTAGTTTTGCTATTATCATTATAATACTAATGTTATTATCACTTCGAATCCTGTACCTACTACCTCTTACGATAAAACCAGGATTCTGCCGCCGCTGGTATAAATTAATTATTTTTCCTTGATATCGGTCTAGATCTTTCCAGAAATATTAATAATAAACAGAATAAACGTCCTTCCTTCTTCAGAGATTTATTTAAATTATGATAAACAAATCAAATCTACATAATTATATAATATATTTACGTATTACATAATGTTACATCGTTGCGTATCTTACATAATTTGTTTACATCGGGTTTTTGTTATTGTTAAATACAAACAACTATACATATTGACACAAAGCACTATATACTTAATCGTATATATCTCTCGTACAATAAAGATAAATGCTAAAATTGCGTCAATGTAATCTGGAAATTGACTGTGTAAAGTTAATCTACGTACGAATATTCATTAGTTAGATAAACTTAACATACTTTTAAATACGTACAGTTAATGGCAGACTGCTCAAAATATATACAGCATGTTTAAAAAAATTGTGGTCATATTAAAGGCTGTGGTATAGAGCATCAAACCTATGTTAATAAATAAATGATTAAAGATGAAAAAAAAAATTCCGAAAGATATTCCCTGTCCCCTACTCATACTCCTACAGGTAGCTGTTCCGGGTCTGACTGTTTGTGTTAGTGAGTTTAAATGTTTGTAAACGCACCCACGATACAGAAAAAAATCCTAGTGTGGGACAAGGTTTAAAAAAATACACCGACCCAAATGCGGTATAATCAATATAGGTGCTGAGTTTTTTTTGTCAACAAATAAGCCTTTGTTTCGATATCGCACATCAAATGGTTATTCATATCATCGATTCCTTAATCAATACAATAAACATCCCTAATAAGTTCCAATTACAAATAAACAAGAGATATCTCTGAGATACCTACGATATTAGCACAATACCGAACAACATCTAAATTCAGAAGCGCGCTGATAACAGAAGGCTTGCCACTTGACACCGTTACATTGTTTTGCTGTCGATAACCTTTTATTCACGTTTTCAATGAACCTGTCTAATAGGGGCTCCCCCTAACTCTAGCCGGGGCTTTGACCGCTCCTGGTTTAGGGAGCCGGTTCACGAACGCCTCCAACATTTAAATTCTACAAGGGTTGGTAGTGGTGTGAACCTTTGTTTTGTTTGTATTTTATGGGACTAGCGGGGGAGCCCTTTTTTATGGACAAAACATTTTGTCTTAGTGTTCCTTTTTATAACTTAACTAGCGACCCGCCCCGGCTTCTCACGGGTGTAATATATACATATAAACCTTCCTCTTGAATCATTCTATCTATTAAAAGAACCGCCTCAAAATCCGTTGCGTAGTTTTAAAGATCTAAGCATACATAGGGACAGACAGACAACTGGAAGCGACTTTGTTTTATACTATGTAGTGATGATGGAAGAGATTCAGAATGGCAGCTGTGATTTATGGCTCGTTTACGGATGTCAGTTTTATAAACGATAACTACCTAACCCGCACAGGGTTAGATAATATAATCGTTAACGTAAATTTGCCAAGCCTATTCTTCCTATTCTATTCGATGGCATTAAATAATTTGTAGCTTTCTTACTTTCTAAATCTTTTTTGTTCGGAGGCTCTGTCATTTTTCATGCAAGAAACGCTAATGTGGTCGATTAATTATAATTTCTGTCATTGTTGAAGAAAGTTTTGTGTGTACTAAGTGTATTGGATGTATGCAATCTGGAAACCTTAACAAGTTACTCGTAACTAAGTGATCACCCGGAACCATATTCTCGTAGCACGGTCTACGAAATAGGACAGCGTAGGCGCCGTCTAGTCTACGAAAAATAGGACACTTATCTTTTAACGTGGGCGCGGTCTACGAGAAACGCTACTATATCAATGCTACGTAGTTTGCCACGTGGGATAGATATTGACCTAATTTGGCAGTTTAAGGATTAATGTGGATATTATTTATTGTTTTATCAATATTAATAAAATCTTTTTTTTTTTTTTTTTTTGGATCCGAAATCATCAAATGACCCCTCGCGCTCTGGGCGGAGCAGAAGGGAGTTTCAGACTTGTACTGACTAAAACCCATCCATGTTCCTTCTTTGCCCTTTGTGTACCAGGGCCAGGTATCTCTTTTGAACAGTCCCGCAGCCCTGGCAGGATATTAATAACACCTAGTACAGTGTATCAGCGCTTATGCCTTAAGCGATCATTTCTGTGTATCTGCTACAACTTGTATTTACTTATCGAAGGTACTTGATGGAGATGTTTTGTCTCACTCTTTATATGGGCAAGCGACCCATGATATCAAATGTGGGTGGACGTCTACTGGATACGGAACCTAGATCATTTGCGTATGAATGCGTTTGCGCAAATGTCAGATCAACATTTATGTGCGTAGCTACGAACACGGAAGTTATTCTTTTCTGACATTAGGCTGAATCCTTTTAGTGACAGCCACTATTTATAAAGTAGTATGTGACTATACTAGTTTAGTCATAAATGCGTACTTATGTATTTGCGCATTAACTGTTCCTCGTTTGTCTCTAATATGACTATGAACCTGTTACTAAAGGTTGATGATCTAAAAAACCAGAATGTGGTTAGCCGAAGCGGTTGGCAAAATGTTATTTGAAATGCCACTTCAAATATATACTGCCTTTTAAAATATATACTGGGTGAACAGAAAGGGTATAGTCATATGAAAATATATGCATATGGTATATGATACCCATGGAGGAAGTTGTTCAGTTTGATGGTCTGCAGCATATCCTTTCATATGACTATACCCTTTCTGTTACTCCCTGTATATATCCTTGCTTTCGGAATTTTAATTTTTTATTTGAATTGGGACAGGAAAATCATTTAAAATATGGAATTTCAAATCGAAGTCTCATCCATACGTACCTATTTTAAAATATTTTGTTACGCGTAATACGCTTTAATGGCAATGTTCCATTATCACCAACCAGAAAGCTTTTTGTAGATTGATAAATTTAAATAGCGATCCCAATGTCCATTAGAGCTGTAGGCTGTGGGCTTTCAAACACTCTCCAATACCAGTAGTAGTACCTACATTAAACGAGTGATTTTATGAGATGAATGATATGGAAAGACCTTTTAGTCCATGTCCGGTCCACACTTCATTGCACAGTTGAGGCATATCTTACCTGAAACAAAAGAACAGACACATTAGTATTTCGTCAGGTTGCGCATGAGGTTTTGTAAGAAAAGAGGTGGTATTACTATTAAAACGGTGGTTACGCCATTTTGCTCCGTACAATGGCGGTAGGGCAATTTGTGTGGGCTGTGGGGTCGCAAGGGATTGTGCGCGGCCAGACGGAGCATGCGCCGTGAAACTATAGCGGTGCTCTGCGCCTGCGCATCCGCCGTGACTCTATTATTGTGATTCTAAAAGCTTCTGATGCCTATCAGCACAACTATATATTTTCTTTTTTAGATATGCATTGAGATATTGTAGACTAAATTGTATATTTGTCATAGTTAGATTTTACATAAAATCTTGATTATTAAATTACGTAATGTTAATAAAAATTGCGCGCTTTGTTGCGGTCTTGTAGAAGCATAATTATCTTCCACTTAGAGTTGAGTGATTCTTGGAATATAATTGGTGCTACAGGTATTATTAAAGTAAGTAGATGAGGTTTTTTCGCTATTATGGTAAAGGTACGAAATTGTAAAAGGCTCCGTTGCCCACGAAGTATCCAACGAATATAATTTTGCCCTGGGACGTATTAAAGGTAAAGTATAAGTTGATTCAAATCAAACAATAAATAATGATATTGCATATCTCCGTCAGTGTACAGCATACATTTAAATTGTAATTGTTTTTTTCGAAATAACAAAAGAAAAGAGGTTATTTAAAATAAGTTAATACTTAATAAGTTTTTTTATTTTTATTTCTTACATATGAGACTTGTTTATGTTAATTAAGTACTTTCCTAATTAGTTAAAACTCATTATATTAGCACCTACTTATTGTTATTTCCTTACTTTCATAAACTAGGCAAGGTACCTACTCTGGTATCTTCCTGATGATACTACCAACTTATCTTTACAAATAAATAAAAATTGAAATGTCCGTTTGTAATTTCAAAATAACAGCTTTTTACTGAATGCTTATGAAAGTATATTCGGACTTATAACGAAAAATCACTTTTCTAAATTTTTGTTTGTCTGTCTTCATGTTTGTTCCGTCTTATCTCCGAAACGACCGGACTGATTTTGACGGGACTTTTACTGGCAGATAGCTGATGTTATAAGGAGGCTGATGTTATAACTTAAGCTACTTTTATTTTAGAAAAATAAATAGGGTTCCGTGCAAAAAAATTAGAACCCTTGAAATTGTTAACAAAATCTGACTCAAGTAGGTAATATTTTTATAATAATTTCATGCGGAGATCGCGGGTCACAGCTAGTATAGAATAAGTCATAATGATAGAATAACGTGTTAAGTACACTACTCAAGCGAAGTTTCATCATAATTCGAGTAGTTACTTCATATAAGATATGAGATAAGTGCCTCCTATACTTAGATTTGCTACGATAACAGATGAGCAAAGGTAAATCGCAAATTCTTTTGTGAAAACAAACATGATATGGATATTATTCATGTTAATGGGGATAGGACGTACTTACAGCGTAAACAAAGAATAATAAATTAAAGTCTTTCTTGTAACATTTATATAACTTTGTTTGTTTAGCTTGTGCTGTGACCTTCTACTTTTGCGGTGATGTCGCAAAGTAACGACTTTATACCGACACCCGCTATCATGTCGTATGTTGCTGAATAGATACTATATTTTAAAAAAAACTGAGACATTTGACAACCTCAGTCGTATAACACACACAGATGAAAATATTATCGTAGCTAACAATAGAGTGCAGTGATCACAAATGTCAAGTGTAAGTACATGATGTGAGCGTACTTATCTATTGTATTATTTTCTAGAATTATAATCGATAAAAGCGGTACTGAAGGGAACGGAAACTACGTATTAAACTCCTTACACGTAAAAAATATTAATCGCTGACATATGGCGTGTTTAAACACTCAAATAGCTTGAAGGCGTGCGCAGAGCCGTTGACCTTTCGACCCGGAAACAATATATTGCCTTAACCTTCGCTGTGGTCACAAGCCCCGAGCCCCGACTGCTTGTGAACCTTTTACTGCAGCGCGCAGCAACACGCCGCGCACGCGCAGCTGTGCTTAACGCGCATAACTTCGACGTAGACGCAAAACAGAACGTGCTTTCGGCCAGAATGATAAGTAAACATTCTGACACGTACTTAAATAACATATTATTTTGACTGGAGCCAGTCAATGGGCTATTCGCTATAAGTTTACATTGTGGACCAAGTTGACTCTGTAACACCAGTTGTTGGCGAGTTACTTTCTACACCGGGAGCACATTGCGTCGGTGAGTAGTACATCATCTAAGGAGTCGGGAAACTTTGCACTCAAGTGCGGTAACGCGACCATTTATCTTATAATGGCCAGGGGCACTCCGCTTTCAGCGACCGCTGAGAATATCAATGGCATCATAAGCATAATGGATTTAGTCTTCTGCACGCGTCTCGCCACCCATAAATGGGGTCTGCCACTTTCACTTGAATTATGATGTCCTCCTTTTAAAGATGCGTTGTCACGACAAAGTTACAAATAAATTAAATATTCTAGACAAAGCGCGTCAAGTTCACACGTTTTTAGGTTAGTGGGAACAAGAAACACGTACTAGGTAATATGGATACCGTGTCTTTTCAATTAGTGATTCTAAATATTTTAATGGCAGTAGAACTCTCTTAATTTCGACAGAATAAACTGGCAAAGTTGTATTGAACCTTGAAAACTGAACTCTTTTCTAAAAGTTGAATATCGTTTTTTGTTCTCAATCGTAAGTAAACTATAGCTTACACGAGTATTTCATTTAATGATTTCGGTGCCGGCACAAAAACTGTGATCACAGCGATCATGATAAAAAAAAAACTGCTTTTCAGTACTTGATGCTGTAAAAATAGATTAAATCTGCTGTGAGGCAGTTTTTGCCGCTGTTCCGATTAGATTGAAGGTAAACAATATCACCTTGACAGAAAGAGAGGCGTTGGTGACAATTTAACTGCGATTACACCGACACAACATGGTCTCGAACATTTATTAGTAAACTAAAGCTTCGTGGTTGCTGTTCGCACCTACCGGTATTGTTTTTCCGCCAGTAAAAACCCTTTTAAAGATCGAAGAAAACAAACTAAGGAAAAGTAGTTGTCTAAGTGCATTAGTTGTATGACTGCAAGTACTATGATTCATGGGATTCTTATTTAATTCTTTTTCCTGAAGCACATACGTATACCTTAGGTAATAAAACGTGTAATCTGCAATAATAAATAAAAAAATGGCTCATATAAATATATAAATTGTACATTTATAGTCATAATGTCTGATAAATAAAACTACCATTTTGATGGGTTTTTCTAAAGTTCTTTAAATTGAAAACTGGATCTACTTTGAGTTCTTAAATTACCTTCTGATTCACGAAATATTGCGTAATTTTGCTCCAACTTTTGGTGACTAATGATATGTAATACCTTTATAGTTTTTATACCTGTGTAATCCAAACCGTTCCCGTATGAATTTGATTGATTATTTTTCTGATATCTAAGCGGAAAAACTTAGTTGACCGTGCTGCGGTCGTTACCTCGAATTAGCTATGTCGATGTTTGGCTTATACAGCTTGTTGCATTAGGACGAAACAGGCGCGAGGCACAAGCGCACCGCACGCCCGCAGTACATCCGGCTGCGGCCCAAGGAGAACTTTCCATCAACCATATGTCGACATTAACTGCTCGTTGTCTATTCTAACATTAATATAATGATAGTATCCTTCAAATAAATGATGGGAACTGATAAAGTGCAAAATAAATCGAACTCTTTGCAGATCACGCATGTTTGGATGTCTGCCAAAATACTTGTTGTGGTGTTTTTAAATACGTTTTCATTCGAGAAATCCCGAGTCTAGTCATCTGTTTACCTAACACTTAATCGGCGTTTTATTCGAACACAACATCTCTCTTGTATATTCTATGATCCTGAAAATCTCTGACAGGCAGATTCAATTGGTGAGTTCCGTTTTGCGAATCTAATGTTCTGCAGTTGGGTAATACGCTACACATTTAGCAGGACTGTACTACACAAGATGATAAAAACCAAGCAATATCGGTATCGAATTGCGATTAATTAGTAATAAAGGTTCTATTGTTTATATAGCTAACTTCTGTACTGTGTGGTATGGTATACAATCTAGGTTCGATTTGTTACATAAGCATGTAACAATAAATGGTAAGCATGTATTGCGTAACTAGTGACTTTGTTTTGGTCTCTGGGACGGTTGAAACGAGCGTCCATAGTTACCGATATCTAACGCGTGCAAAGTTTCAAATTGATTGTAATTGTGATTTGTGTAGGAAGGTTATTAACAAAAGCTGTGTGAATATTTGGATAACCTTCTGTTTTTCTGTGTTAACAAAGACAATAAAGGTATCGTGTCCTGGTACATGCGGGTGACAAAATTGGCAGGTGGGTAAATTAAAGCATTATTTTGTCGTATAGATGTTAACTATAAAGTTTGTCTCAAATATTCGTATCTTAGGTATATGTATCTAAAGTCAAATACATCCTATCTTCTTTGGTTGTTTCAGTTGGTTTCTGAAGAAAATTACAGTCACGCCATGCGAAAGTTAAACCAGAGTAGAAAGTGTTTGGCTTAGTCATACAAATCACGGTCTGCAAAATTTTCTCATGACACCAAAAGAAGCGTTGGTGATTACAATAATAACTGTACGTATTTAGAAAAGGCTCAATAGTTCGCATGACAAGAACTGAAAATATTCTTCAATTCCTCGCCGGTACATACGGATATAAAGATGACTTTATATCATCATCATCAAGCAGGTAATCAAAGAGAAAATGCGTAAAATCACCCATGAGGTCAAACTGCTATAATGATGGACACATTGCACAACTCGTAAAATGGCTGTCGTAACCTTAATCCACAGGTAATGTTCTAAAAAGTGTCCGTTATTTGAACAGCATCCGTAACTGTCGTTTTTTATAATGTCTGTATGATGATTCACGTTTGTTCGGGGAAGCAAGATGAGAGTAGCCGGAAAACTTGTAGCGTGAGTGTATTATCTGTACATATTGTATTGTAACTGCTTAAAATTAATATCTGTGAAGCTTTGGGAATCATTTTCCTGGTATTGTAGTAAAACATAAAGAAACTGAAATGATGTGGATGTGCATATATAAGGAAAATGTGTTCGATTATTATGTTTAAACTTTTAAAATGTCTTATAGTCGTTATAATAAACTAAAATTAGGAATACCTGTTCTACATCTATAATATTCAGGTATGATAAAAATATTCGAATAGTCTAGGTACCTGTTGAGTTTTCGAAGCCTGTTTCAATATGCTGGTAAATTCTTATTTCGTCTCACAATCAGAATAAATTGCACTTTTAAACACAGCAGTAAATACACTTCTCTAAAATAACGTAACAATTAAAAACTTAATATTGTGACGTCAGAGAACACTTATGTATTGCCAGATATCAGTTAATTGTGTTGATAAGGAGCACTAGACATTGGCAGCGACCGGTTGTGACGGTTGGCGAGGTACGTATGGAGGTGTGTGGCGGAGCTCAACACATTTGTACCGCATGAGGCTCGCCATTTGACAGCCGTCATCGGCACCGGCTCCGTGACGTCACGCGTGACGCGTGCACTAAACACCCGCAAGTTTCACCAAATTACGTCACAGCACACACGTTGTGGATATCACCGTGTCTTAGTCTTAATCTACCATTTCTGGGTCAACTGACCTTTACATATAATATGTTTTCCTAAACGAATAATATTTTGCTATTTAATTATACCGGCATTCAATATTCTGTGTCTTTTTATCTCGCGAGAGGCCCCAGACTGGTTACTGGCCCCAGCGTTAGTTCCAGTCGTCTTATGCTAAACTTATTATGTTCGCTGATACGTTGAGTGAACGAATTTAATTTAAACGGTAGTATTGTATATTTTGCACAAGATTACGAGTAAATAAAATCATTTCAGGCTTTTTCAGAAAAAATAAACCTGCAAGTAGTGTGTCGCCCGTAACTATCTTGCATGAGTTTGATTTGCATTGAGAATACTGTCATTGGTTATTGACCATTAATTATAATGCGCATAGGTACACAAGGGTATGACATAAACACTATTATTATGTTTGCAAGAAAAATTATGATTAACCGTAATTTCCTTAGAACAGTTCTTGTCTTCATGCACTTCGTCACGTATCTATTGGCGTTGATGTCTATACAAGAACGATCAGTTATTACTGGATTCCCCGAGTTCTCATATTTCAGAAATAGTTTCTCTTCTGTAACCAAACAATACGGATCCTACGCTTCGAACTACTTAAGTTTTAAATAATGATCTGTAAACCTAACAAAGGGTGTAAATAGACCCTTAACGAAGCCGAAAGGCACTTGTTCTCCCCGTCTTTGCGATCATTTTTTTGTTCTATACCATACCTAGGAACCTTCTAGTTACGGAGATATTGGGGGTCAAAGTTCCAACATTTTCACAACTTTTTTTTAATATATATGTTTTTAATGTAAGATTTTTACTTTAAACACCTCCACGACCCGCGTACTATTCAATCCATGTATCAGCACAATGCTTTGAGTGCGTTTCATCGAGTCCTGCCGTAAAACGTGATTTTTTACCCCAAAAAAAAGTCGTTTCCCAGCTAATAAATTTTGTGTAAAGTTACTTAGTTTGATGTACAGAATGCTTGGTTGACGGATTTGTGAAGGGTCTGTTTACGCCCTATATGTAGGATGTTTTGATAATTGAGAAGTAATAGAAGCAGGTAATTAAGACAAGTGTGTTGTTTGCGTAATTGAGACTAATACTTAGTGTTGTTTTCCTGTGCAAGTTGTTTATAAGCTGTGGGTTTTAACGACTTTTATTACCTGTATTATCATTACAATTTTCCGTACTTATGTATCTACAACGCAAACATATAGGATTTTCTATGTTAAAGTTATGCACTTTTTTTTTTACAACCTATCCCCACAATAGGAATTTCTCCTGTATCGTGGGTGCGTTCACAAACATTTAAACTCACATACACAAACAGCCAGACCCGGAACAGCTACCTGTAGCTCATACAAATATATGTTACGTGCGGGGATCGAACCCGCGACACGCAGCGCAGCAGCCAATCGCTCAACCACTGCGCCAACCGTGCCGTCAAAGTCAAAATTCGAAACGTAAGACAAAGATATAATTCAAACTTATTCTCAGTTTTTCTCTTAACTTCTTTTAGTACGTAGATTTAATATTTCAAACGAACTCAACAAAAATTTCCGTGAATGCGGCGTCATTTTACGAGACCCGTCAGTCAACTATGTCCACACGTACTTATTAAACTCACAAGTTTTATCAGACATAGTAAACCAGTGAACATTTAGTTAAACAAATCTGAGGTGGTACCTTTATATGATGTGCCTACATAATCGAGGGAATTCCATTCTTATCTCTACAAAATTGTTGACTTATCGATCGATGTGTACGCAGGAATAGAAGTAGTAGTAAGAAAATGAGATTCAAAACAAGTTGTTAGTATGGCACTAAAGGACAATCTAAGTGTGATTTCAGAGACATATATCTTCCACTTAATCTTTATACGATATAATTATACTTTGACTCAGAATGGAAATTTTGCGACAATTCTATTTTGGGACGAAATGTGCTAATTTTCAGGCACCTGAACCTCACTTTTTACCTGTTATACATACGCTAATAACTCAAATCAGTTTTTTTTAAATCGTATTAATAAATATAAAAGTATACTTGGTTATTTGCATACTTTTTCACACTATTTACGTTCCAAAAATAAGGTTTGGATCTTTTTAATATTTACTGAATGTCTCGTTATAATTTTGTTTGGACGAGTTTCCAGCCACAAAACGAGCGCTTGCTCGAGTCGCTGGCAAAAAAAATGGTATTACAAATTGAAATGCGGTTATAAATAAAATCCTATTGTAAACAACCCATTAAAGAAAGCACACACGTATAGAAACGTACGAAATTGAGTTTGCAACCCAATATATTTGTTGTGTTGTTGATCGAACTCTGTTGTCTGTCGAAATGATTAGCGTAAATAGAAATATATATTTAGAATGCTTAATAAGTAATTAGTTGGCTAATGGAGACCCGTGCGCCACGCCGCTCGCCGACGGGAATGGCGGGCGTGCTGTTGATACTTGCACCTCATACGTGAGAATCACTATGGAGCGTGCGTGGCCTGCGCTGCACTGGCTGCTCAACACTACTCGGGCTCAGCTCTATTTCTGCTCGTGTTAATGACTTCATACAGATATACACTCGCCAGTTGACATTTAGGTCATTCTATTACGGTTTTCATTATGTTTTCTATATTTTTCACGTACTGGAGATAAAGAGGTTAAAGCCCCGCGCGAATTAGCGTCTGCGTCGTTGTCAAAGTCAATGTAAACAAAACGTAAATGTAAGTTTCACCTCGGCTGTGCTAAATTGCGTTTCGTTTGAGTTCAGTGCAGTGTCACTTTGCTTTGAATCGGTGTTAATGGAAATACGTATAGAATAGAGACAGGTGGGCATTTCGCGAACGATCATGTGAATGAATACACTACATTGTTAGTTTATAGCCTATTCCGGTGACCCAGTTCTTCAATTTATAAAATCGAACTAAGCTTTTAAAACGTGTGCTAGTTATAATGAAGAAACTATTGTTACCTGTTTGTTAGAACGCCTCAACGGAGGCCTGACTGTCTTTAGATGCTGTTTTAAAACACGACTAGACCGCATGATGTATTTAAACACGTTTAAACGCATAGTGTAGTCATAAATGAAATAATAGGTACACACGCATGTGCGATTAGTACCACTGTAGCTGTCCTGAAACAAAAGTGATAAAATAAGATCTAGAATACTTAGGTGAATCTCAAAACATGGCCACAACGTTATGTAAAATACTGCAGGTAATGCTTGCGCAGTAGGTAATGAGGTTATTAAGAAGATCAAGCAAGTTACCGACATGTAAAGAGTGTGACCGACTCCATTGTGACTTATTAAATGATTAGCAACATTGACCATAACTGACACAGTTTGATCTCGCTGAAGGTGGTTTTTTTTCAACATGAATGAGAGGATCATACTCACAATCCACAAAGTGGATTTTGGATGTTTTTTTTGCATTCAGATAAATAAGTCATGGCAGGAAAAAATGGAAAACCAATCTTTTGAAATATGTACCTAAGTAAAACAATGCATAGTGGTTCATTATCCGCCAAAACAAAAATGTTTGGATGACCTCAACATACGGGAAATATGACTTTATCGGAAATAGATACTGCTCGTTGCATTTGGAGAATTCGCAACCTCTAAGTTTAGGTAATTTACCAGCGCAATAATACGCACAATATTTCTGCATCTATTCTATTTTTTTAGCTATAGGTACATCAATACGCTTAAATACGAAACCGAAAACATTATGAACTAATAACAACCATATTATATGTATAACAAAAATGAACGTTGCCACTTTCACTGGCTATTACTGAAGATTATTATTTAATTCCCCCACGTTTGTGTCAATGGTTTAATATGAGACGGCAGGTCAATCGATAACGTGTCGCATTAAATATGAAGTCCATAGAGTGGAGTAGGTAATCCATCGATCACTTGTTCGAGTCCGAAGGTGACATTAGACATGAGCATTAGCACGTAATGGTGATGCTTCGCAGCGACAACTACACGCATCAGAAGATTCAGAATCAAAACACACTGAATTCAACGTCAAAAATTATCAATATTGGATTTGAATATATTTGTGCATAATTAACAACTGTAAACTATGACAAAAGTTAATATGCGACTATGTTAGTTTGATAATTATCGCAAACGCAAACTTGTTAATATTAATAATCAAGGCTTTGATGAAATGGTTCGATAAATTATATTAATACGGCAATAATACAATAAATGATTACGTGAATGACTTACAATAACTTTGTTCAAGAAAACAAGACGACCCTACGACGGTGAAAAAGTCACCTAACCCAAAACTTTGAAAATATCTAGGTAAATATGTAGATCTTATGGATTTTAGTTTTTCCCAAGGACTCCTTGTGATAGCCTTTCGGATCAGACACTAATTAGTACTAGATAATAATTGTTCATTGTTTCAAGTTAACGAGCGTGTGCAGTAATCAGTCTACATTGGAACTACTTCAGCGGTCACATTTTGTAACGCACAGGTATTTAGAGCAGTCGTGGTCGATATACAGTGAATTATGAAAACCTTATTAGTGGGTGTTGTTTTTGGTGTTACATTAATATTGTTAAACGGTACGTATGGCGCCATTGTCTGTAGATTAGGTCGCGTATTTATTGCAATTGCATTCCTTGTCTTTCATCGTACATTTATGTTGTAGTTCAAATAGTGCTGTTTCTCAGCCTAGTTGGAATAAATTACTTTTGAGTTTATGGGTTTTCATACGCATTTTTAAGAGACGACGACAAGGCTAAGCGCGTAACCGAGTGCTATCCAAGAAGAAGAAGCAGGCTATATGTGGAGAAGTAAAACACATAAACGCACTCCGTGGCAAGCTTTAGGGAGGCCTCATCATCTGCCTAGCCTTTTCCCAACTATATTGGGGTCGGCTTCCAGTCTAACTGGATGCAGCTGAATACCAGTATTTTACATGGAGCGACTGCCTATACCTCCACAACCCAGTTAGTACTGGGTAATACGATAGCCTCTGGTAAGACTGGCTGTCAGACTTTTTGGGCCACTGACTTCCTAACGACTGTCAAAGATCTACAAATGACACCCGGGACCAACGGCTTAACGTGCTTTCCGAGGCACGGAGGAAACTCGGTATGTAATGGGCGGTCACCCATCCACAGACCAACCTCTATGGTGTCTAATAATAAAATTTAATATTTAGAAAATATGTATATGTAAGATTGTTGAATAAAGGTTATTATTATTCCTTTATTCATTTTTTATAAATATTTTTAACATTTTTAAATATTTCTTTAAAAAAACCATATTGGTTAATTAAGTCATTGGCCGACACGACCATCGCCACAAGGACTGCTGTAGTACAGTTTATTATTATTATTATACGCGTTTTTTAGGGTTCAGTACCCGAAGGGTAACCGTGGAGGCTTATTAATAGGGTACTAAGCTGTTTCTCATGATCAGTAATAGGTAGACAGTTGAAATTTGAGACTCGACTCGCAGTAAAGCATTGAATTAAGTAAGCTTTATGTCGCGTTCCTTAGGGTAGAATTTTCTTCGGGAGGTTCCTGCACCGAATCGGGCGGGAGGAAACGCCCGGGTGTTTCCATTGTGAGGATCGTCCGGAGGACACGGTGCAGCACACTGTGGAGGCCTGCCCCGCTTGGGCGGAGCAGCGCCGTGTCCTCGTAGAGGCGATTGGCGGCGGCGACCTCTCGCGCCCGGCCCTGGTTCAAGCCATGGTCCGGAGCGAGAGGGAATGGGAAGCCGTCACCTCCTTCTGCGAAGCAGTCATGCTAGTGAAGGAGGTGGCGGAACGTGAGAGGGAAAGAGCCTCACGTCCCAGCCGCCGCGGGAGACGCCCGACCCCGGCCACCGTAGGCGCGGGCCTGTGGACGGTGAGTTATGGGCTAGCTCGCCGTCCGGCCGTCTTATGACGACAGGCCGTGTCGACGGCGCGTTCGTGTTCCACGCGCGCCTCAAAGAGATGTCAGCAACCACGTAGGGGTCCGATGCCTGCCAGGGCTGCGGGACTGTTCGAAAGAGATACCGCGGCCCTGGAACACAAAGGGCAAAGAAGGAACATGGATGGGTTTTAGTCAGTACAAGTCTGACACTCCCTTCCGCTCCGCCCAGAGCGGGGGGGGGGGGGGGTGTCATTTGATGATTTCCCATCCGAAAAAAAAAAAAAAAAAGGGTAGGATTTTCAAGCGTGTTCCACGAATGCTTTACTGTGAGACGAGTCTTCGACTTGTGTAAGTTGCGATGAGCATTATCTTTCTATACAAGTCTAGACTATACCTAATAGAGTTCACTTCAGTTTCAGAATACCATCTGACCCAAGGTCAGCCTTTGACTGATGAATTCCAATTTTTTGTACCAATTGAATTGGATCCAGTAATCCGTGGACAAATAATAAAATCACATTTAAGATATCTACTCCGGCTTACCTCTTACAAAAATTTACCCTACGGTACTGATATGTAGGTTTTTAATTTATCGATAAAACGGTACCAATTTGTTTATGTGAAACAGGCTTATCTTTACATAATAATATGCTTTATGCGGTTGGTTTTATTTAATTATATTTATAAGTGATAGGTAGATGTCTACGCAATACGTACAGGTGAGGTGTTATCATTATCACTTATCAGCCACTGCTGCGGTGTTTATTAAATCTTCATCGGTACTAAAAAAAATATATGGTGATCACACAAAATAATCGAGTTAAATTAAAAACAAATTGCAAAATACGTAAGAAAATTTGATTTTTGCGGGCTACCCTGGGGCTTCCCCATTATTGAATATTAATTGCAGTCGGGAGCAAAAGTAGTTAGGTATGACTGACCCCGTACCTACTGCTGCTCTGAAATATTTATACAACATTAGTCTTAGTATATGCGAAACCTGATACACGTTCTAGTATTTTTATGTAAAGAATCTATGTACAAAATTTCAAAACTGTATCATGAAAAATCACAAAGTTATAAGCTTGTTCTGTTATCTAATTGTTCGCACAAAATTGTGGTCTCCACACAGCGCGCGCCTCCAGCGTCGTCTTGAGCTCATTGATAATAATAATTTGGCAGTAGGTATCAAAATTATTGCGATAGGTACTTAAAGTCACGCGGTGTTCAACTTTTAACTTTTTTAAATATTTTTGGGAAAAAATATAACATGGTTTAAAAATTATTGGAATCGATTCAGTTACTTATCTGCACAAACTATATTCAGGTTTCCCATATACTAAAAATAATGTTGTATATTTATCTTGTGTCAGACGTTTACGCGGCAAACAAACAGGCACAATATCTTCGCGAAAATGTACTGTTTGTCTAAAGTTCTGGTAACAAACAAAGCAAAGTAGTTATATGTAATCAGACAATAAGTATTTGGTAGTGAATAACCTGAAAGTGGAACTTACGTATCATGTGATTTTTTGAGATGACGATGACTGTCTGTGATGTGTGTACACACGGCGGCACATCAAGCTCTACATAACTAATATAACCTGACTTCGTTTTGTATGAGCTTCCCGTATGATGAGAGATCAGCTTAATTTGGTTTTGCATAGCTTGATAGGCTGCCGTGCGTACACCTTTGTTGCAGCGATGGATAAATCCTTCAGTTTAATTTAATTCTGGCATGATACACGGCTTCGATGATGCGTAGTGGTCACGTAATGTCTTCCGATGGCTTCACGTACGAGTGTTGTTGCTGCTCATAACCAATTATTAGTTATAGCAAACGTAAACATTATTATTTGCTTTCGTAATGTAAATATAGGCAGCAATACGCTGGTCTATGAGCAACAAATAAGTATTTTTTGTAAGTATGAGAACTACGCGTATACAGCATAATTTAATCGGTACTTTCGTCAATTCTACACGAAAGTCAGCTTTTTAATGTTAATTCAAATCACACCATTCGTGTCCCAATTCCCAAAATTGAGCAGTCCATGCTCGGAAAGTTATAAATACCTATTTTAGGGATGAGATTGACCCTTCTGATACAGACCGCAACAGAAAGTGTCACAAATAAATGTTCCTGCTGTTCACCCAGGAGTAAATCCTCAAAATGTTTGATAGATATTTTACTAAAACTAAAGGTCGTACACACTTTAGCACAAATGGAGAGATTGTCATGTGTCTTCGAAGTGCATCCCTTATCGAAAATTGTGTACACGCGCCATTTGATTTGCACGATACTTGCAAGTATCGGTTCACGACTCAAAAACAAATATATAACGTGTACCTAATTACATGTTATAAGTACCTAACTACCTAGTATAAGGTCCGACATAAATATATCCAGTTTTTATGACAGAATACTCCATTTTTCACTGGCTATCAAGGGGTTGTGTCTACGCTAATATGTATATTATTTGATCTCTACGAACGTCCAGCGGTGAACGAAAACGAAATAGGAAGGCGTTCCTAAAGTACATTCAAAAGTTACTGTAAAATACAAATTTACCTTCATTTTTTTTAAAGAAAATCCGCGTAAGCGTTACCGTTTTATTTTAAAAGTCAACAAGTTCACAGCACTCCGTTAATTCATCATCATCTGCCTAGCCTTTTCCCAACTATGTTGGTGTCGCCTTTCAGTCTAACCGGATACAGCTACCTGTACCAGTATTTTACATGAAGCGACTACCTATTTTACATGATCCGACCTCCACAACCCATTTAGTACTAGTAATACGTTAAGACTGATTGGTAAGACTGGTTGTCAGACTTTCGGGCCACTGACTACCTGTAACGGCTGTCAAAGATCTAGAAAATGACACAGAACTCCTTTAATTATCTAACTTAATAACCTGCGTTACAGTATTTTCTAATTATTTCATTAAGTATAATAATTTAATAATAATTTTCCTTGGCATAGACAAGACTGGTGTCAGAAAATATACCTAACATTCTGGTAAAGGCATAACGAAACCTAAACGATACAACATTTTATGCTGTTGTAGGTGTCTCTGGTAATTGTTGTCTGAAAGATTCGGAAGGATTAGGAGGACTAAGGAGCAATTTATGGCAATTTTAAAGCCTTGGTAATACAGCTGCCAGATTTTAAAATGTTTCGTGGCGAGGTGGCGTGGGCAGGAAGCTGCTGCACCTGCTGCTGCATGGACAACTTCTATTGGAGAATTCTTATCGTTAACATCTCGGAGATCATGTACGACGGTTAGCAACTACATTAGTAATGCTGGAGTTTCATGTAGATATTATAAATTAACATACACCGAAAGCAAAGTGGTTGGAAAGATACTAGGATTCAGAATGTAAAGCGGATTATAAATAAATCAAATTGTACGTTACAATTAGCAGGGCCTTGTGAAAAGAAATAAGTATTTTTAGCCCGTACTAATGAAGAGATGTCGAAAAGCAAATTGTTGAGAGTAATTTTAGATTTTGAAATATGTTGTGTAAATAAAGTAAGTTAGTATACTTTGCTAATAGACTGTATTCATCAAAACTGCTAACCAGTAGAAATGAAAATAGACTTACAGTTCACAATCAGTGTTAAATATTGGTTTAGTCGACGTCGACGTGTCTCACCGTGGTAGGTAGGACATAATCACATAATGGAGGCATCGATCGGACGAGCTCGTCCATCACCGCGCCGCGTTGTGGCTCCGCGTCATTAGAAATCAGGACTACGATTGAACAAACAGGTAAACGTGACATTTCCTTTTAATAATAGACCGTGGTTTCTTTGAATTAATTATTTGTAAAGTGACCTTTCCAATTCTTGTTTTATTTAGGTATTCACGTGCTACATAATACATACGTAGGTACCAACATACCTAGTTATTTTTAGTCCTAATAAAACCAACAATCTGTCTAAGACTTGGTTGAACTATACGGGGTGGAAAGTACACAGACGCCAATACGGTTACCACGTATTCAGTACATAATTCATCATTGTGAGTCATATGCCTACGGGGTAATGATTACAATCAAAGTCTACTAGAGTCTAGGTACTGTGAATACTTCGTGACGAGTTAATTGCACTATGATTTTTATAATCGCCTTTGCGTTGTATACAAATACAACTGGTGAAGTTCAACATACTAGACTGAAAATAAAATTATATTTCCGAAAATTTTAAATAAAAAGTTTTCAATCGAGTGTTTGACTTTTTATTTGTATTTGATTAGAATATTTAACACTGACGATGAATTATAGGACCTTAATTTGAAAAAAGGCTGGTCACTGAAAACTTACCCTGGATATTAATAAATACGTCTAATCAGATTTAACATAGGTAGGTAGCAGTAGCAAAGGGTCAATTTTTCTAAGAGGTAAGCCGGAGTACATATGTTTAATGTGATTGTATTATTTGTCTATAGAACACTGACTGTGCCATTTTTCAAAGGGAATCCGGTAGGAATCAAGTCGTATGGAACCTTCGCCACTAGTAGGTAGGTAGCCCAAATCGTTAACTATGTACCACCGTTAATATATTCTCGCGATATTTACCGCGATTTTACACCTAGGTGAAAATTTTATACAAGGTGTAGTTGAAACCGGGTTTCTTAACTGTGTTATAATAATAATATTATCTAGAGATTTATGATAAAAAACCGTTGCAAGTTAATAACGATGTATTTTAATTCGGCCTCAATCAATCAGCTTTTTACCCATGACCTATATATTTTGGGAATGCGTTAATTCAGGCTATATTAATAACAGGGAACACTTAAATCACAGGCTTTCAAAGAATACAACGAGAAGCTCGTTACAGACGCCAGCACATCAAGTTGTCAAATTTTCTCAATCAACCTTGAACCTAATGTTGTAGCGATAAAGTAAATTTGACAGACTGTAGTAGCTTGATGTGATATCGTCTGCACCTTCTTAAAAGAAGACGAACAATATAGCAATTAATTTCTACCAACAATTTAATGAATCATCAATTTGTTAATTTAAATAGTTTTCTTAATCTGAAGTTTTTGCAAACCATTTAATCGAATGAAAGTTGCTGTCCTTGACTTGATTGAAGTCGTTGGTGGTCTGGAGACATCCAGCCTATTAGAGCAATTTACTGGAGTTTAGTAGAACAGGTCATAGGGCAGACAGATGCAACGAGATCATAAATGTACGAACGAACAAGCATCGTATTGTGTGAATCAAGACAATGAATAATTAGGTTTACGTTGGCTTATCTATTTATTTTTGTAGAGCATAGCGTCATATTCGTAGAACAGTGACCGATCTGACTGATTATTCAAGAAAACCGTATTTGTTACTTCATTCTATCTTAAATAAACCCTATTGATCAAATGTATGTAAGGAGGAGCTCGTGGCTAAATAATAACAGCCGCTCGGGCCGATCTTTAAGTTAAGTCGCGCTTGCCTAGGTTGGTCTGTGGATGGGTGACCGCCCATTACATATCGAGTTTCTTCCGTGCCTCGGAAAACACGTTAAACCGTTGGTCCCGGCTGTCATTTGTAGATCTTTGACAGTCGTTAGGTAGTCAGAGGCCCAAAAAGTCTGACAACCAGTCTTACCAAGGGGTATCGTATTACCCAGTACTAACTGGGTTGTGGAGGTCAGATAGGCAGTCGCTCCATGTAAAATACTGGTATTCAGCTTCATCCGGTTAGACTGGAAGCCGACCCCAATATTGTTGGGAAAAGGCTAGGCAGATGATGATGATCAAATGTATGTAAATTTTCAACTTCACAGATTAAGTATTCAAAATAATATTCTTCTTCTTAGCGTGTCGATGGCAATCTAAATTGTGTCAGCCCAGAACTGAGCTACTAGTTTGGCGCTTTCGGTAGTAGTGTTTACAGTCGAACTTAAGTCTCTAAAAAAATTATTAAAAAAAAACAACGAATATATTTGAAATGGCTGCCCTGCAAGGTTTAATAATATGTTAGATCCGTCACTGTTCTAAGATTTTTTTTCTTGACCTATATCTTGTCCTGAGATCAGAGATGAGGTCGACGTTGGAACGAGTTAACCCAAAAGAAGCCTATTAAATTAACTCGCGACTTAAATAGATTGGGGTCATATGAGCTTGGAGACACCGACGCAGGCAGGGAATTCCACTCCTTAAGACGATATATTGTACCTATAGGGCTACACCTATAGACACATTACAGTCGAACTTACGTCTCTTTGTGTTCACAAGTCGCGCAACTAGACAAGTCGCAAGAGCTGTCGCGTCGCTCACCTTCACAGGTCGTGTCATTTAAAACTCGATTTCATATAGCTCATCAAAATTGCTAACATAAGTGGCTCTACAGGTTGGCCAAACGCGCCAATCGATGGAATCTTCTCCATATTGTAAACAACAAGCTTTCAACGACGCGCTTCAGGAATGCTCCGTCGTCAAGCGGACGAAATGTTTCGTCGCCAATGCTAACGGTCGGTGTTAAGAGCCACCACTAAATGTTTTGCACCAATATTGCACCCACACTTGTACCGCGTGTACTGAGCTCTCAATTACCCGTCTGAACCACGTGACATTGACATAAATCAGATAGTTATATAACAATCAAAATGCTCCATTAACTATGATTACTTAGAGCGGCCAAACAGCCTCAGACATTCTCCGAGCGTACACTAGTACAAACAAGGTATTGTATTGTCTTATGAATGAGATATCATTTTATTATAATCAATATCAGCCATTTGAACGATAGCTGCTTCATGTGGGTACTATTTATTTATTAGTGTGATCGGTCATTCGAAATTTTCCTGTATGTTGATCAGTATAAAACGTCAAAGTGCGCTTTTAATATTTTGAGTTGAGCTCTTGTCTTTTAAGCATAATCTTCAGCGTAGCTTTTATTGAATGTTAAAAATATCTGTGTACGTTATGAAATCCCGTTTATTTTCATAATTTCAATTCATACTTAGACCCGCTTGCACCACAATTAACTAAACGGGTCTAGCTCCTAAAATATTTATACCTTTTTTCCATCTCTCCCCTCCATCCATACGACTGACAGAAACAGAAATCTTTCTGTTTGACTACATCCTGCGAAAATCATATTTGGTCATTTGTGGTGGAAGCGAGCGATAACTTTAGAAAACCTGAATTAAAATGTTCATTCTTCCAACAAAATATAGATTCTAGTTGATTAATACATACATAAACTTATTTCATTAAAAATATTCTAGTTTGCTAAACAAATTGAATGGAAAGAAGGAGTGACAATCAATACATTAATCAAAATTTGCATTTAAACCTTGAAATATGCTTCCTGAGACGTAGTCGGCTCGTCGAGTCGTCGTTCATTTTATGGTCATCTTAAAATTGTATTGCAAACTCATTGTCTCCATACTGACATCACTGCAGAACCGGTTTAACAAGTTTTTGGAGATTATCTGAGATTAGGTTTTTTTTTGCAGTCATCGTCTAGATAACCCAAAAGCGGGTTGTGGATCAAAAGCTAAGTTTAGTAAGCTTGGGAAAAGTAGCATTTTACATTAATAAGAGCCAGCGCATCAACTTAAAAATGTCGAGCTCAGGTTAGGTCTTGGTCGTCAACCTGCTTTAGTGTCAAAACGCATAGAGCTAAGTTTGAGACGGTTGACCGGCTCGGCGGCGTGGCGGCGCAGGCGCAGTCACGAGCGCGCAGTGTGACCAATGAATCCGTCATGGTGACGATTTCGAACGAACCGATCGCCTGTGACCGATTGCACCTGATCAGAAATAATAACTCTGATGACGACATTGTTTGAAGCGCTGAAAGCGATATAATGAGCGGTTCAGGCGCGACTCTCGTAAAAGCTTTTAATTACAACCGACACGAAAGGTTATTTTACACTGTATAAGAGTGGCTCGTCCAATGATCGGTGTGGACCCCAACACTATACATATAACGTTAATCCTAATTTATGGTGGTATGTCATTTATAGCAAACCACGTTTTTAATCAAACAAAAGAAGATTACTTTTTAGCCGACTTCAAAAAAGAGGAGGTTATCAATTCGGGTATAATAATAAAATATATATTTTTTTATGTATGTTTGGACATAACTCCGTCATATATGGATGGATTTGCAAAATTATTTTTTTGTTTGAGAAGATCTGATCTCTTCAAAAAATGATAGCAAATCAACAACGATTGTTGCTCATTGTTCCAGAAAAACTTGTCCGATAAGAGTCAGGTTTTTTATTGACTTTTCTCTTTCATATTTCCCATGGTTGTAATAAAGATGGTGCTACAAACAGAAAGAGTAACAATAAATGACTAATATGCAGATATTGCGTATCATGGTGACCACAAAGTTTCCTATTATGATACTAAAATGTGATAAGTGAAAAGTAAACCCAAGTGTCGTCAATGAGATCATTTTATAGTAAAAAAACCCTGTGTGGTTTTCTAATCCAGATTACAACTGCAATTAAAGAAATTACCGGCTTTTCCTAACAGCACTGCGTCGTGGGCTCGTGACTCATTAGTATTAGGTATTAGCAAACAATATTAAAGAACATTATCATTAACACTACCAAAGGGATATTTACCATGTTTACTATTATATTTCGGCACTGTTGCAAGCACCATGATCACGGATAATATCAGGAACTCAAAGCAATCAGTAAACATGGTAAATATCCCGTTTCTAGTGTTAATGATAATGTTCTTTAGGATTGTTTGCTAATAAGCAAATAAAATAAATAACTATTAGGTATTCCTAATAGTAATGAGTAAAAGTTAATGATAATGTTAGTGACCACGATAGCGAGCGATAGTTTAAAAACTTATAGTACTAAAGAACATTAGTTTCATAAAGCAGTCTATTCCCTGACGCTTTGAAATGAATATTGCATGCAGCGGATATTATTCCTGCAGGATCTCATTTGAAAGGCTTCCGTGTGAACGTGAGATTGGCATCTACGTGTATACATAGGTACCTACATTCTACAGTATTTCCACTACCTATTTCAAAAGCATTTTTTTAATTTCCTTAAAGAAAACAAAGAAATCTCCGTCGATACTTGTAACATTTAAAATTATTTATAGTGATGGAGATTGAAGACACATTCAATGAAGTAAACTAGGTATTTAATCTTATTTTTTCATTTCAATGGATAGCATTGTACCTACTCTGTAACGTGTATAACAGAGTTATAGATAAAAGGGGGATCCCTAATCCCAAAGTTATTGTAAACTGAACTCTAAAAATGAAAAATACCTACTATAAAATTATGCATTACAGGTAACTATATTCTATTTTTCTTCTATGCTTAGTAAACAAATGATGATGAGATTATTAAATACATAAAATCTTACATTTTATACACGGCTAACATTACAATATCTGAAAACATTAATAGCTTAGTTGTTTGCGATAACAATGACGACTTTACTTAAGTATTTCTTTATTTACGCAACCATAAATAATTTCAGTTTGATCGAATGAAAAATATGAAAATGGAAATGAAAAATGTAGGTAGATATAAAAGGTTTTTATACCATACTCTTATTTTTTTATTTAAACAAAGCAAAGTTTATAACGAAAATAAGACTGTTTAGTGACAACTACTTACATGAATTCTCTATTAAACAATAAATACCTGTTTACTATCACTTATCATAGTTTCATGGCAGAACAATTATTAAGAAGAACTATCTTGTATTTGTGTTGTGCAAAACGCGCAAAATAGATTGAATAACAATGGAATTAATCTTTATTCAACAATTTATTGCAGTTAAGATTACCACGATACACAATCAAGATGAAAAGAACAATGCTTTGGTATGTCGATTAGTAATTACAGTTGATACGCGTGGTTGAGTTGGTTGATATAGATTTTTTTGCGGCTTCGGCCTCGGCTAGTAGGGTTTACTAAAAAAATATTCATACGAGCCCATACTTATATACAAATTAAGAAGTAGGTATAAAGGACCTAGTGCGTGAGGGCCTATATACTTATTTAGGGCCCCGACCACGACGTCCACGACTACTCGCACGACTGAGAATCTTGAACAAAACTGGTAAGGCGCACGGTCGTGAGACCAAACTTTCTTCCTGCACGCGTAGCATAACCACCGTAAAAACGGGTTTTGTTGACTGAAGAATCGACAAAATGACAGTTCAACAAAAGAAATCTGTCATTTTGTCGATTCTTCCGTTTACAAAACCCGTTTCTACAGTGGTCATGCTACGCGTGCTGGTCTCGACCAAAAATCGCTTTTCTTAGTGCGAGTGTGATGAAGATGTTCAGAAAACTTAATCTTTTCGAGATGGTCTTTTGTCTTTTCACGGGTTTCTTACTAGAAAATGCCATCTAATTGGATAGCACAGTAGGTAAAAATGATATAAATAAAGACTAGAGTAAATAACTCTAGTCTATTTGTGATATTGTATTGTAAATAACAATACAATATCAAAAATATTTGGAAGTGTTGGCACGTTATAAAAGTAGGAGAAATCGTAGGGATCGACACGCACCTCTGCCTTGACGAAACAGTGGGTAGGTAGGTACGTGCAGTTTCCCGCTACTTATTCCGCTAGGTAAAAACAAAAAGGTCGCTGTGATGTAATTAACGACTAGTAGGTTATCGTCGCCTTGAATGTTGCTTATTGATTTCAATAACCTTCTGTTTTTTGTCACAATCGCAACATATCGATGATATTGGTAGGTTTTTGTTGCACTACGATACGATATTAATTTATCAAATTTATAGGTTATATTTTGAGTCTTAATCTCAAATATTTGCAACACAAAAGTGACTAAAGGTATTTTGAAAACTCATTGAATAATCTAATGAGAAGCTAGCTAAGTTAATTGATTCTTAGCACGTCCAATGCCGGCTGGCATTGTACCACAACATGCCAAACATGCTTCAATGTTACCGCACAACATAAACAAAGATCCTTCTACACGGAGATTAGCTGCGGGTAATAATTGCTCACGTTACGACAACGGCCCACTTTCTGACAGGGAAAACTCGGCCCACCTTGCGGAGTGTTGATAAATTGTGCTGCATTAGCGCATCATCAATAGGACTTGTATTTATGTGCGAGTTATATAAAACCATCGTTTATAAGGCAAAAGCTGAGTCGTCTAAATAAGTAATTTGCCAAGATTTTATTGGAAATCTCAGTAATTTTCCACCAGTAACTACGATTGTTATTAAAAGGTTTTAAAGTTGTGGTGTTTAATGAACAAAAAAAAAAAAAGGGAACAGAGATACCTTTTTCTCTATTCATTCAATCTGTTATTCATTTAATTTAAAAAAAACCATTATATTAAACTGACATTTCGGTAAATGTCAGTTGAATTAAAGCGTCGAACTGACTGTGCAAGTAGGTATATCAGACTATCTTGCTCAATGTCAAGGCGTGACAATGGCAGCAGTAAAGTACCGTACCGTATCGTAATTACCAACAAGGGTTAAATGTGAGGGAATCTTACTTAAAGGTTTCTCGTATCGACAGAAGAAAAGATGATAAGTATTTATGAATCATGTACATGATAATAAGAGACAGCCTATCCGTGAACAGTTGGATCAATTGTGTGATAAGTTATTTAACAAATTACCTAGTGAACTGAAAGACCTACCCATTACTATATTCCGAAAAAAAAAATGTACGCCTGGTTAGTCAATAAATGTTTTTACACGACCCAGGAATACCTTAGTTATAAGAATAGAAAATTATTGTAAAACCTTTCTATGTTCCTATTCTAGTGCAATAATACCTAGTTAAGTGATTATACAACAAAAATGAAAAAGAGTACCTATATATGTATAGTTATGTCACCCATTCCGTTTTATTGTTATTATATTATAAGCTTTTATTTTATGTTTCGTATACCAGAAATGGTTTATATGAGGATCCTTAATGTTATATTGTGTAATGTAACATTTATTTACCATCTATTTAGACCCATAATATGCGAATAAATTATTTGATTTGATTTTGATTTGAAGCATCGTATAAATGTCTGCACTGAACACAGCCTGGCTTCGTAAATGTAGGTTTAAATTTATTTCAAAATGTTGTCTTATTTTTATATTACAAATTTTCTGACAATAATACACATTTTGAAGTGGTGTGAATTTTGAATGTGTAATTATAAAACTTTCAGGCATCCGTGTGTTCCCAGTTTCTCAATCCCATACCATGCAAGTAAGAGGCGAATTCAAACGAGGCACGACTCGGCACGAGACACATCTATCAACCTGTGATAGTCAACTGTGTTTTATATTGTTTGGAGGTTACAGGTTAGCAAACTGTCGTTTAACACTAATTAACATTTAATCTGGCTAATTCGCAGCTGCATGAGGCTAGGCCATGGTTTATTTTAAGGATTGTCAATCTCTACGGCTGTGGTTAATAGGAAAGCGCCAATGGTAATTTTATTTGTTTTTTCATAATATTTTGCAAATATCAAGATTATTTTTGTTATTGTTGTTTTATTATTGTTACTTTACAGCCGTTCTTCCTATTCGAATTTATGCAACTAAAAATAGAGAATAATTTCTTGTTTAAGAAATTACATTCAATGCATTGATTCCTGAAACTCACACTAGGTGTCGCGGTGTCGTGAGTTCCAGGCTCCTACGTTCCGTTTGCATTTTTACTGTTACACAAATAACAGTCGTATATCCTAATTATAAATATGACGTTTAGCTCATTGAGAAGAAAACTACTAATAACGTCTATCTTTTTAAGATCGAGAACTCGAGATTTAATGATGAGCCTGTTACTTGTAACACTAACATTAAATTAACACAACCGTGGGGCCAAGAGCTATTGTTTTAAGAATTAATTGAGTTTATGAGAACTGACCGCGACTGCAATGTTATATTTTGAAGGTCACTAGTGTTCTTATTATAACGCTTACCGTTATAACTAAATGTGTTAGTAGCATGCGAGTTTCTTCATTACTGTATCTACTGTAAATCTGTTAACATGTTGTGTATAAAGTATGGATTAGCATCCACGGAAACCAGTGAAAAACTACGTCATCTCTTTATTAAATTAACGAGCCTATTCATCTGTTATTATTTATCTATATTAATGGCAAACGTCATAGGAGCAAGAATATTGGGACCAAAATTATCTTTGTTATTCGGAATTTTCCGAAACATTGCTTTCACATACCGAACACACAGTAATTATGACATAATTAATGGTAATTAAATCTTACCCCAACTTTAAAAGGCCATGCCTCATTCCTTAATCGTGATAGCCAAATGCTCTCGTTTCCGTTGAGAGGTCAAGCGAAACCGCGGCCAAATCTAGTCTACAGCAGACCGTTCAACTTATTCTGACCTTACTATCGTGACATGAAAGAAACAAAATTTACATACATTTCTATGGCAACGAAGAACCCAACACTATTACAAGTAATGGTTCGACACTTACTCTTTATTAAGAAATCAAAATGTGATATTTGATAGAATAACGTTCTATTTTAGCCCGACTTACGATGTTTATACGGCATACATTAATGATTCCCACGCGTGAAACGTATTGAATAAATTAGAAAAGTGGATTTACAGTTTTGTCTATGCTTTAACGTAAATGTGAGCTAGAATGTTTTAAGATAACCGCATACAATCAAGGCCACACTAAACAATTAAAGCAAAACCAGTAGCATGCTAGTCTGCCAATATAAACGTCGAATCTTAATTATTTTAAAATCCTAATTTAGTATGTAAATCTTTGCATATTAAACTTTTAGGATTCGTAGTCTTGTTTAAAACACACAACTGAACCGCAAGACAATAAAACGGCGCCACTTCCATCAGATAGGTTACATTTCTTAACCTTTTGACCACCATAGCCCCCCAACACCAACGTGACAAGCAAGCGCGTGCCCGGTACGCAAAACGTCACAAATATGTGACAAAATGGTATGTGGCAGCTTGGCGTGAAGGGCACGCGCGTGTGTTTATGCTCTGTTCAAAAGGTTAATCCAATAGGCATTTACAAACTTGCTGCATTTTATAAGAGAAAAGCTTTCAATAAAGGCAAAAGGTTGGCTTTGACCTTTGTGACAAGGTCTACCTGAGACTGAGCTAAACATGAAAGAAATATCACAGCTCGGAGCAAAATTTTGAACAGCTACTTTAAAAGATGGAAACGAGAGTTAGCTGCTTCAATGCCTTGTAACCTCATTGTTTGTGAAACATACTGTCGATGTGGGAAATAGAATATTGCGTTTAATAGCTAAAACAAAAACTAAGTCTTAAAAGCAAATGGAAAAACCCATTATATAAGTTTTAGAAAATAAGAAAGTCAAGGCTCTGAAATACTACCAACCGATTCTTATATTAAGTGTTTTTAAAAATGAAAGGAAATAGCAAAGGATATCAAGCCAATAAGCCATTAAATAACTTACAATAGTCTAATAATCAAAGGTAATAGCTAAAACATAATCTAACTCTTAAAAGCCAATGAAAAACCTATTATATAAGTTTTAGAAAATAAGAAAGTCAAGGCTCTCAAATACTACCCACTGATTCTTATATTAAGTGTTTTTAGAAATGAAAGGAAATAGCAAAGGATATCAAGTCAATAAGCCACAATAGTTTAATAATTAATACATTTTTAATATACAGTGAACATTTTATATTGTATTATACTGGTTATAATTATAGCAACACTGAACTATTTATGTAAATAATGGTCCATGTTCATTATTCTATCCAACATAATAACAATGGCCATCAAACATAATACAATAGTAAAACAAACATTTAAAAATTATAATCATAATACAGTAACAACAGCAATAAAATAACTTAACTTTTATCTGTAGGCCGGAGCTCCGTTCTGGTCGATGTGTTGAACAAGAATGGTCTCAGACACTCAGAGCTCCCCCTTTTATAGTCGTGAACAAATAACTTTGACGTTTCTGTCAACCGTCATCTAAAATATTAACGACATAAAAGGTGGATATCCGTTTGGAATATTTTCTATGTTTTACTACATTATTCCTTAATATATTAATTAGTCTACTTTTACATACATACTGAAATAATTAAAGAATTATTGAATAATGTAAATTAGGTATTACATACTTGTAATAAGTTTTAGGTTATGCAAAACATTACTTTTTATTCAAGTTTTAACAGTAAAAGGAATACTCATGATAACAATAACAATACCTATAATTAGGATAATCTATTACGGCCATGCTGACAGTACTTCGTCCACGAAGTATTCGCCAGGCGTTGTTAATTAAAAAAAAAAATATATATATATTCTTATTTAGGGTAGTTACATAGACATGGAGGCCCACATTCAATTCGCTGCCATTGAGATAGACCAACCACAAAACAAATAGGCAAACCAGCGAACATTAGCCAACTACATAGACATGCCAGTCACATTCACCCGCTGCCCGTGAGATAACTTGGCACCAAATAGGAGGCTACCAGCGGATAATAAACATTAGCCAACTACATAGACATGCCAGTCACATTCACCCGCTGCCCGTGAGATAACTTGGCACCAAATAGGAGGCTACCAGCGGATAATAAACATTAGCCAACTACATAGACATGCCAGTCACATTCACCCGCTGCCCGTGAGATAACTTGGCACCAAATAGGAGGCTACCAGCGGATAATAAACATTAGCCAACTACATAGACATGCCAGTCACATTCACCCGCTGCCCGTGAGATAACTTGGCACCAAATAGGAGGCTACCAGCGGATAATAAACATTATACAGCGGTTTATAAACATTATAGGTACATCATATTTAACAAAGAATTTTTGAATAAATAAGTTCAATATTATCTCTACAGCACAATCAATAATTATAGATCACATAAAACATAATGCTTAATAGAACGTTATGTACCACATTTCATTGTGATTGCGATCAAAGACAGATTACACAATCAAAGCAAACCAAAAAAAAAACAAAACATGGCTTAGCCTATATTTATGCTTGATTTTAAATTACACAAAATAATTTTGTTCACATAGCATTTTCAACAGCAATGTTTTCGTCTACCCACTCTCCAGGCCAGAATCGCAATTTTTCTTTGGCCACAATAATATTTCTCAAATTATTACCATGACTTTTTAGAGAATAACGATCATTGAGAAGGATTGAGCTTACTTCGTAGGGACCTTTAAATTTTGAACTTAATTTATCGTTACGCCTATGGTCCTGACTAACATAAACCAAATCACCTATATTATAGTTTTTATTATTCTGCCTAACAGAGTCAAACCGTTGTTTGAATTTTTCCGCGACTTTCAATAAACGTTGCTTAGCAAGTTGACGATCGGCCTGCACATCGATATTTTGATCTATATTTTCACCTATAACTTCATTTAAACGGGCTTGTACAACTGGTATGTTTCCTTCGACACCAATTAATAATCGCAAAGGAGAGAAACCGGTTGATTTTTGCACAGTGGTATTCAGAGACTGCTGTACTTTTGGTAGTTCGTTCGACCATTCTGACGCTTCATTACACATAGTACTAAGCATATTGATTACTGTAGAAACGTAACGCTTGACCTGCCCATTACTTCGGGGTGTACCTGTAGCTATCATGTGGTGTTAAGCTCCCTAAAAAGTGCTCGGACTTGATTTGAACTAAAATTTGTACCACGATCAGTAACTACCAAAGATGGCGTACCGAACAAAGTAACGGTTTCTCTTATTATAGGAATTAACTCTCGAGCATTCAGAGTTTTAAGAGGCTTTAACAAACAAAATTTGGTGAAGCCATCAATTAGTAATAGAATGTACTTAAAGCCTTCCGTGGTCAACGTAAAAGGCCCGGTACAGTCTAAATGAATAGTATGAAATGGTACAGCGGTTTTATCAATAGGATGTAATAGCCCTTGTTTTGGGCCAGAACATCCCTTTTTTTTCAATACAAATCAAACAATGGGAAATATATTTTTTAACAAAAACCGCCATTCCAGGGAACCAAAAATACTGTCGAACTTTATGCATCACTTTATCGAACCCCACATGACAATTTTCATCGTGAAATAGTTTCAATATACTTAGTCTATAACCTTTTGGCACAAACATTTTTGGCTCCGCATCGGGATTAGTTTTGTAATGTAATAAACCATTTTTAATTATATTTTGATTGGAATCTAAGTCTCCCGATTGTAATCGAGATATGAGGTTTTGAGTCTCCAAGTCATTTGTCTGAGCAACCTTCAACCATGAATCGGGCCTAACGGTGTCAGGGACTTCAATTAAATAAATTTTTGGAGAACTACGTTTACGTATGGGGAAGGAGGATTCAACGGGATTGCGGCTTAAGAAATCAACATGACTTATGAATTTACCTTTTTTGTACTGAATATTGAAGTGAAAATCTTGCATAAAAGTCCACCAACGAGCTACTCTAGGACTGAAATGTTTAAGAGCATTGAAGATGGCTAGGGTTTCCAAATCGTCAGAGCAATACTTAGATTCTAAAGGACTAGTTCGTTTACTATAATAAGCTACGACCTTATTAACGTTAGCTACTCTTTGTAATAGTATTGCCCCGTAACCTATGGCACTGGCATCAGTGTGCAATTCTGTCGGGAGTAAAGGGTCAAAAATAGTTAGTCACGATTTCTATATCTGGGTATTGAATAACATTTCTACCTATTAATAGATCATAGGAAAAATCAGTGTCCTTAACAACAAAAATATCTAATTCAATACACAAGTCTTCAAATTTAATTGGTACCGCAATTTTAGCAAATACTTGTAATTTACCGACTCCTATTCCGCATAGATTTAAATGACATGAGAAAAAAAAAAATGGCAGCCAAGACGTTTTGCTATCGATTCTTAGATTATACTACAACTAGCTCCAGTATCTACAAGTGAATTTATGGCTCCATCATATATTGATACTGCTGTCAGTATCAATTTGTTTGGTCTAAAAAATTAACCACTTTTTGTAGTCACAGTTGTATCGGAGTCGCTTTTAGGTTTGTACCTACAAATCAAATCGTTATGTCCGGGTTTTTTTACAGTAAGTACAAAATTTTGCTTTCAAAAGTGCCAGATTTTTGATCACGTTGTTGTGCATCATTTTTATCTACATCTTTTTTAAAGCATTGTGCCTTAGTATGCCCAGCCTTGCCACATGTAAAACATTTTATGTCGTTAGACCGAAAATCTACTTTAGGACGTTTAGAAGGATTAGTATTAGCAGAATTTCTACCGTTATGTTCTAAAGGTCGTTTCCTTATTTTCGTATAAGAGGTAAATAAAGAAATTAGCCCGGATGTAGATTTGACATTGCTGTTAAAAGAGGCCATTCTTACATTAACATCACATATATTACCACAAACTAATTCTATCAATTGTGATTCAGTAAATGCAACTTTAGTATTACGGAGTAACCTAATTTTCTCTTGCATATTCACAATAAGAATCTGCAGATTCTGATGAATACAGTACAGCTTTTTGCATTTTCTCTGCAATATTCTTTTTTTTTCGGGGTACAATGCCTTTAGTTCTAAACATAAATTCCCATGTTCGACCGTCTGCGGGATCCCACGTATCGAACCATAACAAAGCAGATCCCTTAAGGGCCTTACCGGCTTTGGCCACGGTTGCGACGCTGCTCCAACAAAACTCCTTCGCAAGAGCGTCGATGTTGCCGCACCATGATTCGGCACCCAGGTCACTCGTAGCTGGATCGAAGATCGGCAAAGCGACGTCACTCTCTTTATGATGGCCTCCGGAAACAGCATCTTTGATGGCCCTCAGTAGATCTTGCAAAACTGAGGATTTCCATTCTGTAAGCATAATAGGCAAACTTAAGTAAAAGTGAACGGGACACGATCCCACTTCTGATAATAGCTAAAACAAAAACTAAGTCTTAAAAGCAAATGGAAAAACCCATTATATAAGTTTTAGAAAATAAGAAAGTCAAGGCTCTGAAATACTACCAACCGATTCTTATATTAAGTGTTTTTAAAAATGAAAGGAAATAGCAAAGGATATCAAGCCAATAAGCCATTAAATAACTTACAATAGTCTAATAATCAAAGGTAATAGCTAAAACATAATCTAACTCTTAAAAGCCAATGAAAAACCTATTATATAAGTTTTAGAAAATAAGAAAGTCAAGGCTCTCAAATACTACCCACTGATTCTTATATTAAGTGTTTTTAGAAATGAAAGGAAATAGCAAAGGATATCAAGTCAATAAGCCACAATAGTTTAATAATTAATACATTTTTAATATACAGTGAACATTTTATATTGTATTATACTGGTTATAATTATAGCAACACTGAACTATTTATGTAAATAATGGTCCATGTTCATTATTCTATCCAACATAATAACAATGGCCATCAAACATAATACAATAGTAAAACAAACATTTAAAAATTATAATCATAATACAGTAACAACAGCAATAAAATAACTTAACTTTTATCTGTAGGCCGGAGCTCCGTTCTGGTCGATGTGTTGAACAAGAATGGTCTCAGACACTCAGAGCTCCCCCTTTTATAGTCGTGAACAAATAACTTTGACGTTTCTGTCAACCGTCATCTAAAATATTAACGACATAAAAGGTGGATATCCGTTTGGAATATTTTCTATGTTTTACTACATTATTCCTTAATATATTAATTAGTCTACTTTTACATACATACTGAAATAATTAAAGAATTATTGAATAATGTAAATTAGGTATTACATACTTGTAATAAGTTTTAGGTTATGCAAAACATTACTTTTTATTCAAGTTTTAACAGTAAAAGGAATACTCATGATAACAATAACAATACCTATAATTAGGATAATCTATTACGTTCATATTGGATTACTCTGGCAACAGTGTCAAGGTGTAACGTGATGCTTCGGGTACGCAGTATTATATTATCTGTGCTTCGGGTCAGGTCTGCTGGTAAACCAGTCTTAGGTGGTAGTTGCTACGTCGACGTAGAAGTCCAGTACAGCCAGAAACGCGTGACGTCATAAACCTTGAGAGTATCAGAGTACATTCACTTAACTAAATCCTTACGAAGCCAGGCATACCCGGACGTACATACATACATATAGTTGTATTATAATAATGGCGATAGTGATCAATCGTGACGTGACTGTAGTTCGTGTTGTGAAATGGATGTGAATGTACTGTTTGGTTCACGATTTGACATTAAAATGGTTTGCTGTTATCTTTTCATCGGATAATTATATTATATGCATGTAGCTAGCTACCACATGTAGCTGGGTAAGCTGGGTGGTTGAAAGCGTAGCAATCATTAGTGAGGTTCCACGTTCGATGCTCGCTGGGGGCGCAAAAGGGCTATCTACTGTTAAGAACTTTTCAGATACAATAATTGGTCAAGGTTGAAATCTAAAGAATAAAGCTGTAACACCCAAATCTGAACTTTTTAAACTTTAAAAAGTTTTTGACGAAGACTTAGCGAGTGTTAATTACAAGGTTGTGCCACGGAATAATAAATACCAAATTAAAGCCTTCATACATGAGAGACATGATCACATTATCATTCATACCGAGTTCGTCTTTGTTATTGTTTAGTTAGGCGCTAGTGGCCAGTCAAACTAGTGATGCCCTCATCGCTTATTACCTTGGCAATTTTGCTTGTTTACATTTTTCGACAACATTAGTATTGAAAATGTTTTGCATGAAATTAATCTTAAATTGTATTACTTTCCATGTTCTGTTGATTAGGCTACATTTATGACTGACTGCTGTAAATATGCGGGTACACAAGTTCAGTAAACAACTGATGAATTACTTGAAATATAAAACCACGTATAAACACTTAAGCTGCTAATTATTTCCTTTATTAGGTGCATAGTTTGCATATTGTAATTAAAGCCTTGTTGTTTCCTTACAGTCAATCTTGCAATACAACTGTAGTTAATCAAGTCAATTTATGTATGGGCACGGACCCAATTAGTTTCTGATACACTAAGGACGTTGACGCGCCTCTTAATTCAGACAATATTTGAGATTCAATCGTTTTGATCGACTCTTTTTGAAATAACGTCAGCATCCGAGCATCATTTGTGGATACGATTTCACTTTATATTGACAAACAAGTTTAGTAAAGTTTTTGCCAACAGTGGCGGTTTAGAAAGGAATAGGGCGCTTGTACACGAGCGGCAGGCATTAGAAAGTAGCCGAGGATCTCACCTGCTCCGCATGAGTTCTTCCAGAAGTCGCAAAACTTGCTGCACGCACACATCTCGACGTACGTCACTTCGCACTAGTGCCAATGTATTTTTAAACTTCACTTGTACAGTTTCGCAATCCTTCAGCCGGTGCGCATTCACACGATCGCGTTAATGTGGACAGCTGAGAAAAACTTTATTCATGTTATAGTAAACAGCGGCGGCGTAAACATGTCAGCTAGCGGCTCAGATGCTCGCTTGTGTACCGTTGGAGCGTAGAAAGCGAGCGCGCGTGGTCGGGGCCGTGGCGGCGGGCATCGTCTGAGCTAGCGAGCGGGGCAGAGCGCGACGTGCGACCGGTACGGGCGCCCTCGTGCGACTGCCGCTGCCGAGTACAGCCGACCGGAGCCCCCAGCCTCGCGCCGGCAACCACTTCACTCGGATATAATAAAACCTAGGAAATGCACAGATTTTGCGAGCAACGATGTGATTATTAGCGCTGATTGACAGAATCAATTCGACGAAACCAAAGGCGCTGAAAAACGCGGAAAGTATACGTCCACAGATGGTTTACATAAGTAATTTCCGTGTGTTAGCTAGTAGTTACTAATTTGTCGTGCAAATTGTTTCTTTATCAGTGTACCTACGCTCCAACGCCGTTTCGTTCGCTTATCACAAGAAGTTGAAATAAAATATTTTTACCGCGATTTATTTTGCGTGTCGGTATATTAGATATAGTGAATGTAAATAAGTAATAACATAAATTACGAGACAATAAAATCTTGTCCGAATATTGTGGTACAAAAGAGTTCAACGCTCTACGAATGTCTACGGTTGTACGTGAGTCCGGAAGCGTGATCACAATGCCTAATATAGGCACCAGTACATTATTGTATATTGGGCTTTTATTTAAACATTCTTTACATTTTTACCTTCATCATTTGCAATATAAAAGCCGTTCAAAAATGGGGAACTGAATGTTTTTATTTTAATATGTACGGAACTTTCGTCGCGCAACTGAGATAAATAATAATTATAGAAAAGGTAGGTAGAATTATTAATATGCAGTTTAAACCTACGAACACTACTAACTCCGCAAGAACATAATTTCTACTGCAATAACCGGGTTTCCTAACCTCTAGATCTAATGTCCATCGACACACGGATCCGTATATCGAGGTCTGTACCGGTTTTTGTGTCTCGGTCTACAACTGATCGTGCCGTGCACTTCTGCGCAGGTTTACGTTAAATTCCTATAAAATACGAAGAAATGCTGCCACCGGGGCTGCGGGACTGTTCCAAGGAGATACCGCGGCCCTGGAACACAAAGGGCAAAGAAGGAACATGGATGGGTTTTAGTCAGTACGAGTCTGACACTCCCTTCCACTCCGCCCAGAGCGGGAGGAGTCATTTGATGATTTACCATCAGAAAAAAAAAATATGCTGCCACAAAAGGAGTTAATGAGGTGCAACTTATTATTATAGTCATACTTTCGGTTAGATCTGAGTATTCTGTTCTAATGTAACATAATATTATTATTAAACTTTTGTAGTCGATTAAAAATATGCGTCCATAGTGTTTTTCTCTCACGAATACACGTGGTGTTTGTGGCGAATTTTTGTAACCTTGCGTATAGCTACTCGCCTCACAGCCACGTAGTGTGTAATGCAAAGCAGATCCCTGGAACAATACCCGTAGCAGACTGTAAAACACTACGCGTAGCCGTTTTATAACCTGTAACGCAGCAGACCGTAGCGCATAACGCGTAGCAAACTGTAGCCGACTTAATCCCGTAACGCGTAGCAGACCGTAGCACACTACGCGTAGCCGACTTTAGCCTGTAACCAGTTGCAGACTGTAGCACACTACGCGTAGCCGTTTTATAACCTTTAACGTAGCAGACCGTAGCGTATAACGCATAGAGAACCGTAACGCGTAACGCGTAGCAGATCCCAAGCACAATACCGACCGACAGACCCTTGCGTGTAAGTCGCGTACGTGTTATTCGCTGTGGTTGGCTACGCATGGGCATAACACCCACAACCGAACAAGGAACAGTCCCGGCTTACCACTACCTTCGTTTTGCAATGATACCATTTACGCAGAACTACTCAACAACTACGTCACCTGTGCCATCATGTTTGCTATGAACGGTGTACCATTCAGGTGGCATCAGCTTGTGTATGTTTACCAACACTAGGATGGTCCATTCATCGTGGGTGACTGTATTCTGAGTGGCAGGAAAACAGATGATACATATCTACAGGCTTTTTCCTAATCAACAGTTCGTTGAAAATATTTTTCAGTGATCTGATTCACGGTATTGTAAACGTCCGTGCATGACAGTGTTATTATTCTAGTGACTATTGGTATTTGAATAATGGGAGAGTACTCTCACTCAGTATGTACGTTTGTACGAACACCTGCTTATGTGAAGGACACCAAATTAATGTAAGTTATGTGTATGTATGTACTCGTAAGTTATTTAAAAAAAAGAATATTGTTCTCCTTCTATCTAAGAAGAAAAACTCAGTAAAATTAGAATAATAGCTGCTCTCTCTCAGCTATTTTTTTGAATAAAAGTTTCTATTTTACACTTTTCAGTTGTGGTATCTCACACAAAAATCCTTGTCAAGTACCTATCAATTTAACATTGTAACTAGAATTTATTAGCACATTATCCACATAGACGAAAAAGAAAAATACATATTATTGAGGTTAACTCATAAAGTAACGAAGCGAAGTTAATATAATTGATATTGGGCCACCGCGCGAGTTTCTTCTACCAAATGAAATAAGAATATAGTGTCCGACCGCAAGTTCGGTTTCGGTTTCGGCGGCAAACCTGCCGAAACTACGATCGAACCCGAAACTGCATTGAGTTCTCGGGCTGTGATCGGTCATGTTCGGTGGCCGGCGCGTTGAATTTCATCCAAGCGACGAAGACATTTTGCCGCGTCCACGTGCCTAATCATGTCGTGACTGGTTAGTGTTTGCAGTTCGTTTTGTTTGTTAAACCTAACTATCTATTTATTTTTGGTTAATTTAACTCTCTCGCTAATGCTATACCTAAACAAACATTAGTTAAGTACTTGGTACTTACTATAATGCATTAGCGGTGATAATATTATGGATGCAGAGTTTCAAAGTTCATTTTAGTACTTATTACCTACGTAGCTAATTGTTTTTTTGTAAAATAAACACTATTATAATTAAATGAGTAGGTACTTACATAGGCACCTACATATGTATCCGTATAGTATAATAAAATTATTTTCCCCTCAAGACATGATCCTTGTAAGGAAGTTTCGGTTTCGGTTTAGACCGAAACTGAGACCGTTGCCGAAATTCGGTTTCGGTTTCGGTCGTAAAAACCAATTTCGGTCGGACACTATAAGAATCACCAGAATCATGGAGAAGTCGGTGTACATATATGGAAAAAAAAGATTCTGGTAGAATACATAACCACCTCCTTTTTTAGAAGTCGGTTAAAAATATATAACAATACAAGAGCATTTGTACAAAAAATATCTTTTGAAACGTGTGGTTTAAACGATAAAGTGATTTTTTTTCAACAAAAATAATATCACGCAATCCGTATCGCGGAAGAACCAAACACCACTTATTTGTTAACCAACTTCCAAAAAGAGGTTTCGTCTGAATGTTTTTTTTTTTAATAGCATCACATAAAGTCTAATCAAAGACTTCCGTATTTTTTACAATAAGTTACCGAGTTTAAAATAATCTTACGTGATGAATAACCAAAAAAAGATAAATACTTAAACACGACATGGCGACAGTATGAGTCAGTTTGCACTCTGTTAGTAATTTAGTCGAGCTGTAATGTAGGTAATTCTGTTACAGCATGACCTCTGTTTAAGTTTAAATAACAAGCGTTTAGTTGAACTAAGGTGAAAGTAATAATTAACCCTAGTCAGCGGTCAAGCCTCTGGATCTGGCAAAATGTCATATATTTGACATAAAACTTGACCTTAAAACAAAAAGGACAAATAACGGTGAATAATTTTAGCCATAAGAGTCATACGGGGTGGAAGGGACACCGAAGCGAAAACGGTTACGACGTATTCAGTACTTCATTCTGAGCCCCATACATAGAAATTATATATCGGTTATTAAAAAAAAACAGCTGTTCCATACATTTTGACCGTGTAGGCATTGCACTTGTGTAGGAAACAGCATATTTTTTTTTAATGACGTGGTAACCGTTTTCGCGCCGGTGTCCCTTCGACCCCGTATAATAAAAGGTTTTTTTTTTTAATTATTTTATAGGACGGGTACAGATTATGATAAAGTTAGTATTATAAATTCACGTGTCAGTACTTGCACGGCTTCACGGGTATTAAATGTCTTCTATGCTAAACGATTTTCTTCTAAATTGACTTAGGTGATCCCGATGCACGTTTCTTTAGGAAATACTTTTATATTGCTCTTAATTGGACCGATAAAAGTCCTTAAAGACTGTTTGTATAATTTAAATAAACTCAAAAATGTTAATCAGCGTTTTTAAACCATTCAACTATGAGTAGAAAAATTAAGTAAATCTACTATATGATTGATTTGATTTTGTTATTTACAGGGCCGACATCCTCAAACTGAATAAGCCCCTTTACATAGAGAGAATAAAAAACTATGCTTCGAATTTACTTCTTGAAAAATTATTTTCAAAAAGATATAAATTAGACCCCTGCGGCACTGGTACTGATGTGTATTGTATTGTAACGGACTGGTGTCCACAACTCCACGTCAAAGCGTGTATTTTGCGTGCGGAACTACTAATGTGTATTATAAACAATTAGAAAATTCATGGAGGACATTAATTAACACGTGAAGAAAGAAAATCCTATATGAATCGTGTGAAATGCCCATTTGTCACTAAACATTTTTATTTAACTAGTCCGATGGCCCAAGGCAACAATATCGCTTGGGAAATTATTACTGTTTAATTAAAAGATAGTAGATACTAACCAGACGTCTACTAATCTATATTAATAAGTTACAGAATACGCAAAATATAGCCAGTAAGCCTACGTGTGTGTACGTGTATTGTATCGATCGAAGGCCACTCCGTCTCATATAGAAATCGGGAAGTGTTCTCTGGTGACGTAGTGCCTTACGACTGCCTCGCAACAGACGGCTTTACAACACTTAATAAGCTTGATAAATATCGGTAATTAATGAATGAGTTTACATCGTTATCCGTACTTATTCTGAGTACTTACTCCAATAGTTTGTGTCAGGACTGTGTACTTGATTGTCTTGCTCTTTGCCTCCATATCTTGGCTGATCAGGATTCATTGTATGTTAAAAATAAAGAGAACTAGCTAGGTACTCAACTTCTTAATTTTAAGCAGTGATTTTAATACTTATTTAAATGTCATTTACCATTAATAAAAAAAAAAAAAAAAACCAATATAAAGTACAAATGGAAAAAAATACCCAAAAAATCCCCCACTGATCTTTCAAAGTAAGATAACGCACTATGTTTAATTTTAATTATATTCATCCAATTATCAATTCAACAACATACTTAAGTTGTTTGCATTGATACTATGTTGAATCTTCAGACTGTTTTATTCATATCGTATGTTTTATTCATATTTATTTTTATCGGTCGAATGTCGTGAATGAAACCAGTTTCTCACTGTTACTTGAGTATAAAACTGTCTGTAATTGGAATAACACACCGTCCTACGCATTTATCTTGAGCAGCAACAAAACATACCTCTTAACTAAAATAAAAAAAAAAATCGCTCGCCCTACCAAGGTCAGATAATGACCATCATTTGATCAAAAATACCTGACACGTAATTTGTAAGGTTTAGCCTGATTGTAAACCGATTATCAACTTTTATTTGAGTAAACCTTTCAATAATGGTTTACCACGATAAAAGTTTATAATCAATCATGTATGAAAATAAGGATTTTCGCTTTTTAACCCAAGTCATATTAAGTGCATGATACTCAAATATCTTCACAGAAAGTATATTAGCAAAAAAATTTTAAGAGCTCATCGACCACCTTGGACTTGGTTGACGATAACCTCTTGATGCAGAAGTTCAATGTCGTCACATGAAATGTTGTGTACTACAATCGTACTGATATCTAGAAAGCCGGAGACAACCCCGACAGCGGAGATAAGCCTGAGGTATCAGGAATGTGGGAAGAGAAAATAATAGTTGACTTTTATAGATATTTCTGTAGGTCATTTGCCTCCACTAGTGTAGTAGCTGCCCAGAGTACCCGCTGAGAATACACTGTCTACATCTGATTTCGTAGGTTAATAGAAAATCTCTGTAACAAGTCTATTCTAAATAACAAGAGGCTATGAAATGAGACCTGAAAATATCGTTATTGACTCTTGGATTAAGGACACCTTAGTCTGACACTCCTAGAAACACCACACTACCGGAATAGTATTTTATATAAGGTTTTTCATACACGTAATATTTTAAGAGTAACTTCTATAAGTCGTAAAGTCGCCATAGCAACGAAAAAAAAATTATCTGAGTGTTTTTTTCTACGAAATTATTATAATTCTAAAAATTTTTGAGACTTTTTGCATAAAATCTTTACTCCCATATTCTAACAATGACAGTAGGTAAATACGACGTAGTAAACTAGCGTAATGGATGTTCAAAAATAAGGAGCTAGTATTTATTTTGTGGGTCAAGTAATTTTAAATTATTTATTTTTTATAAAAATATACTCATATAAAAAAAATAATCCCTTGAAATGGCTTCGTTATAGCCGTTAGATGATTTCCTGAAAATATTTCGTGTATGAATAGTTAGACCTTATATTATTTTACATAATATAATGTAATCATAATAAAATGTAATGTAGTCTTAAATCCCTCGCTTCGTTCAGGAGTTAACTTTTGAGTTCCCCGTTTTGAGCCCTAGGTTCCCTCGCTGTGTTCGGGATTCAAATAGCGCCCGTGACGTAAGACACTGCTTTATCCCCTTGGTGCATAATCTATTATTATTGTTGTAACTATTTTTGTTTTATCTATTGAATTAATTTACATTATTGTTTCCTATTATGTCATATAGGAAACAATAATGCACATACTATTAATTTGCGTAATTTAATTATTTTGTTTGGCAACTAAAACCTACGAAATGATAACTCTTTAGTAAAAGTTTTCATACTGTTTTGATTTAAGGATCCAAATTCAAATCACATTATTGATCAGCGAGCAGTAATGAAATCAGTACGGTTAGAGCCTATCTAGGCCCTAGGCGCAGGTCAACCTAAAGTAAAGCAAGGCATTATTGCCCTAGGGCCCAAGGCAATAATGACTTGCTTTACTTTAGGTTTGCATGACATATAATTTGATATTTCGAGCAGGTGTTGTAAAAGTAATACTAAAGTTTGACGTTTGTTGTGGCAAAATGTGGGTGTACTATTTGGTACACCTCTGCCTAACCCTACAGGGATTACAGGTTTGATGTTATGTAGAGTTTGTATAAAGCCTCGTCTCCATAACGCGACTCACAACGAGTAAGCTAGTATCATTTTATAATATCCGTGCTACAAGCAATGCATAGTAAGCAACTAAGCATGAGTGCTGTTACCGCGCGTACTCACGACGACAAGCTCCAACAAAATTGCTGATCGTTTTGGAATTTTTATAGTGCATATTTTAGAATAGTCATTATTTAAATATATCGTAACATTGCTAGAAGTTTGTAAGTTTAGATGTAGGGGGCAATCGTCGGAACTACTCATCAGATTACGGAAAATTTTTCGCCAATGGGAAGACTACATTTTACCCGACTATACGCTATGTTTAAAACGTTCTTAAGCGTTAATAAGTTCCAATTTCCGACCAAAACGCGTGCGAAGCCGAGGGAAAAAGCAATAGTAATTTATAACAGGCCGGTATTTTTCTTTTCTTTTTTCATAATAAACATTACCCCACAATAGGAATTTCACCTGAATCGTGGGTGCGTTTACGTTTGTAAATATATATATGAGTCTAAATGTTTATTTAAACTCATATAAACAAACAGCCAAACCCGGAACAACTACTTGTAGATTGTTCCGTGCGTGAATCGAACCTGCGACACGCAGCGCAGCAGTCAACCGCTTAGCCACTGCGCCAAGCGCGCCGTCAAAGTTTACATTCATAAAGCTTACAAACTTACTTCCTAACTAGCTGTGAACACAAGAACTGTTGTTCCGCAAGACACAGCTTTATCATCATCTGCCTAGCCATTTCCCAACTATGTTGGGGTCGGCTTCCAGTCTAACCGGACGCAGCTGAATACCAGTATATTACATGGAGCGACTGCCTATCTGACCTCCACAACCCAGTTAGTACATGGTAAGACTTTTGTCAGACTTTTTGGGCCACTGACTACCTGTAACGACTGTTAAAGATCTACAAATGACAGCCGGGACCAACGTCTTAACGTGCTTTCCGAGGCACGGAGGCAACTCGGTATGTAATGGGTGGTCATCCATCCACAGACAAACCTAGGCTAGCACGGCTTAACTTAAAGATCGATCCGAGCGGCTGTTATTATTTAGCCACGAGCTCCTCAAGGCACAGCTTTATAATTTACTCAAAAGAGTATCTGCGTATACTTTTTTGAAGATTCAATGAAACGAACATTGTAAACAGGATATAAATTTTATAGCAACGAAAATAAATAACACGTTATTTAGTTATTTCCAGCGGACTTTGATGAAACATTTATTTAGCATCTTTGTTATTGAAGCTGGTTCATTTAGCCTGTAATTGTAACTTTTGGTTACGTTTCGATGTTCCAGTTCTTTTCAACACTGTTTCGTTGCTTTAAACATTGATTAATAAAACCTGACAACAGTCCTTGTAATCCCCGAAGGGTGAGGCAGAGATGTACCTAATAGAACATCTTTTAGACAAACTAAACTTGTACTGTCATTTACGGGATATCTTCGTGATTGTTCATTATTTTGAGCTCCCGATATTTTGGGCAGATCACGGAAGATATCCCGTAAGTGACAGTGTAAGTATAGTTTTTTCTCAGTCCCGTGTAATAAGGGGCGGTTCTTAGTAGCAACCACGGAGTCTGGATTTCTGGTCGGTTGATTAATCTATGTCATTAATTTAAGAACAAACCAGAACTACGTAGTAAATCGTTTTAAGGATCTATACTAATGTTATAAAGGGGCAAAATTTGTTTGTAAGTTTGTAAGCAGGTTATAATTTTCGGAACTAGTGATCGATTCCGAAAATTCTTTTACTAACGGGGGGCTTAGTTATCCCCGAGTGTCATTGGCTACATTTAAAACGTTCTCTTGAGATAATTTCCGTATATAACAGGAGCGAAGCCACGTGCAAAAGTTAGTAAGATATACATACTTAATTCATTTAATTTGTAACAATAAAATACATTTCCATGTACAAGATGTTTTGCATTATTATGAAATTAAATGATAAGATTGTAAATTGTTATGCTGCGTATACCAAGGAATTAAATCAACTTTACTGATAGTGGAGGAAAATATTGGAAAAAATGTTTTTTTCACGTCAATTTTAAATATTTTAATAAGTTTATTTCTATTTTATCGGTCGAGAATACGATAAAGCTGAGCTACTCAATATGTAAGTATGATAGTTTTTTTATTAATGGAATGAAACTCCATCAAACTAGAAATAACCGACCAATAAACGACCACTAATTCATTAATTATAAACCAGTATTTGTCTAAAGGAACTATGTATATTTATATCCTCCATCTGCCGTGTATATAATTATGTTACAGTAGTATTATACCTACCTATAATCATATGACGGCATAGGTCTGTTACATGAGTGGCTAACTTGTAAATATTGGAATAGAAAATTGATACGTGAAGCCGACTGTCTACTTGAATATGTACCTTCTATTTAAAACACATAGTAACCTACACGGTGAATTCTCCCAAAGAGGTTATTGCCAGGAACCAGTGATCTGGCTGGTTTATTGAGTAGATCACATAAAGTAAGACTCAAGTTAGCTATGTACAAATTATTATAATGTAAAAAAAACCGTAGAAAAAACATTTAAAAATATAAAAAATAGCGGTGCGCCGGTGTCGGGAGCAGGGTCCAAGCTACCGGTGGTTAGGGCTCCAGAGACAGAAACCTCCTCACAATGCGAGCCGTATCGAGGAGTATGCCGTCTGAATCAGGACCTTGATCCAAACGCCTAAAGAGAGCCTCGAAAGATGGTCGTCGAGACTCTTGGCCATAAGGCCATTAGCCTTCACGAGAATCGGCGCAATGATAGCTGAGTTCACATTCCACATGTCGACAAGCTCGTGTGCCAAGTCGAGATATTTAATTTGTATCCCTTTCTCAGCTTTCACGAGGTTCTCGTCATGCGGGATAGTAACATCGACTATCATTACGCGGCGCTCTGATCGGTCTATCATCAGGTCTATGTCAGGCTTATTGGCGACAATAGTCCTGTCAGTAATGATACACTAATCCCAGTACAGCGTGGCATGGTCTTTCTCGAGAACTAGGTAGGGCACATATTCCTATTCCGACCACCGGTACATCCGGTTCGACGTCTCCACTCAGACCTCAAGCGCGCCGGTCCTACAGGCCCCGAGTGGTCCGCGATGGGCGCTGAAGCAGCTGGACCGGGAGCTCCTCCTGGAAGCCTCGATCGTGCAGGCCTGGGTGTCATCACCGGCCAGGCCTGCCGACATCAACAACGAGGCGAGTTGGTTCCAGGAGGCCATGTCCGAGATTTGCGACGTGGCAATGCCCCGAGTTCGGCCAGGAAGCGCCCGACGTCAGGTGTACTGGTGGTCGCGAGAGCTGACGTCTTTGCGTGAGGCGTGCGTTGCCGCGCGGCACCGGTACGCCAGGCATCGCAGGCTCCGCATCCGCCCTCCGGATGCGGCAGCCATTGAGGCGGAGCTTTACGAGGGGTACAGAGCGGCGAAGACCGCCCTCCAAGAGGCTGTCCGGCGGGCCAAGAACCTGGCCCGCGAGGAGATGCTGGAGTCTCTGAACGGAGATCCGTGGGGGCGCCCTTACAAGATGGTGCGGGACAAACTCCGCACCCGGGCCCCCCCGCTGACGCAGAGTCTCCGGCCTGAGCTCGTGGAGGACGTGGTGAGCGCTCTGTTCCCTTCGCGAGGGAGGCATCCTCCCCCGCCTATGGCTCCGCCGCCGCTTGCGGTGTGCCGGACGCGGACCACACCGATGACGACGTTCCGGAGGTGACTGGGGTAGACCTGGGAGTGGCGGTACGCAGGCTGAAAGCCAGAAATACCGCCCCGGGACCCGATGGCTTGCCTGGCAAAGCCTGGGTCCTGGCCTCTGAGGCTCTCGGGCCCCGACTGGAAGGGCTCCTAAGCGCATGCTTGGAGAGAGGCCAGTTCCCGCTTCGTTGGAAGACGGGGAAGCTGGTCCTCATCCGGAAGCCAGGGCGCCCTGCGGACTCTCCGTCCGCATACCGGCCCATCGTGTTGCTCGACGAGGTGGGCAAGCTCTTTGAAAGAGTTATTGCTAACCGCCTCGCCAGGCACCTCGCGGGGATGGGGCCGGATCTTGCGGAACACCAGTTTGGTTTCCGCAAGGGGCGCTCGACGGTGGACGCCATCATGCGCGTGAGAGCCCTCACGACGGGGGACGCGGTTTCCCGGGGCGGGGTTGTATTGGCGGTGTCTCTTGACATCGCCAACGCCTTCAACTCCATGCCCTGGAGCTGCATTGGGGAGGCACTCCGGTATCACCGGGTGCCGACCTACCTTCGTCGTGTGGTCGGGAATTACCTGACGGATAGGGCCGTCATCTACCCCGGTCGGAGCGGAGAATGGAACCGGCGAGAGATGTCGTGCGGTGTTCCACAGGGATCGGTTCTGGGACCGGCCTTGTGGAACATCGGTTACGACTGGGTGCTGCGCGCCGACCTCCCTAGCGGCGTCAGCGTAGTCTGCTACGCTGACGACACGCTGGTACTGGCACAAGGGAGGTCGCACGAGGCGGCGGCCGAAAACTTGACACGCGGGGTTGCGATAGTCGTGGAGAGGATCCGGCAATTGGGTCTCGAGGTGGCATTGCACAAGTCCGAGGCCATGTGTTTTCATGGGCCTCGGAATGCGCCACCGTCGGGATCCCTACTGACGGCAGGAGGGGTTTCCATCGGCGTCGGGTTGACGCTGAAGTACCTGGGACTCGTCCTTGACAGCCGGTGGAACTTCGTGGAGCATTTCCGACGTTTGGCCCCCAAACTGGAACGGACCGGGGCTGCCTTCAAGCGGCTCCTGCCCAACCTGGGGGGTCCAAACGCCTCCTGCCGGAGGCTCTACGCGGGGGTCGTGCGGTCCATGGCCCTTTACGGGGCCCCGGTGTGGGCGCGTTCTCTGAGGCGGCAAGCCGCCCGCTACCTGAACGCGCCCCAAAAGGGGATAGCCCTAAGGCTAGTCCGTGGCTACCGCACGATCTCCGGTGAGGCGGCGAGCCTCCTTGCCGGATTGCCGCCATGGGATCTGGAGGCGATAGTCCTCGCACGCCTTCACGAATGGCGCGCGGAGGCACTACGTCGGGGGGAAACTCCGCTGCCGCGGCAAATCACCGCTCGGCGGACAGACCTCCGGCGTGATCTCATGGTGACATGGAGAGAGCGACTGTCGCAACCCCGTGCAGGGCACGCCACCATAGTGGCGATAAGTCCCCTCTTTGAGGAGTGGCTAGAGAGGCGCCACGGCGCCCTCACCTTCCGCCTGACGCAGGTCCTCACCGGACACGGTTGTTTCGGGAGGTTCCTGCACCGAATCGGGCGGGAGGAAACGCCCGGGTGTTTCCACTGTGAGGATCGTCCGGAGGACACGGTGCAGCACACTGTGGAGGCCTGCCCTGCTTGGGCGGAGCAGCGCCGTGTCCTCGTAGAGGCGATTGGCGGCGGCGACCTCTCGCGCCCGGCCCTGGTTCAAGCCATGGTCCGGAGCGAGAGGGAATGGGAAGCCGTCACCTCCTTCTGCGAAGCAGTCATGCTAGTGAAGGAGGTGGCGGAACGTGAGAGGGAAAGAGCCTCACGTCCCAGCCGCCGCGGGAGACGCCCTGGGCGTCGGGGGTCACGTGGTGGCCCCCGGCCACCGTAGGCGCGGGCCTGTGGACGGCGAGTTTTGGGCTAGCTCGCCGTCCGGCCGTCTTATGACGACAGGCCGTGTCGACGGCGCGTTCGTGTTCCACGCGCGCCTCAAAGAGATGTCAGCAACCACGTAGGGGTCCGCACGGGCCGATGCCTGCCAGGGCTGCGGGACTGTTCGAAAGAGATACCGCGGCCCTGGAACACAAAGGGCAAAGAAGGAACATGGATGGGTTTTAGTCAGTACAAGTCTGACACTCCCTTCCGCTCCGCCCAGAGCGGGGGGGGTCATTTGATGATTTCCCATCCTAAAAAAAAAAAAAAAAAAAAAAAGGTAGGGCACATATTGTAGTACGGTACCTCAGATTCCACAAGTTTATATTTCAAGGCAAGTTTCTGGTGAATAATCCTGGCTACTTGGTTGTGCTTGTAAGCCTAATAATAAATAAATTAATTGTCAACGTATAATAATTCCGTATAAATTAATTTAAAAAAAAACAAAAGAAAGAGCCATATTTCATAATTTCAATAAGTAGATAATATTGATAAATTAATCAAAACAGCGAAATCATTGACAACGATTTGTGACGTTGTCAACTACGAGTTTAAGCACAGTATAAAAGTAGATAGTTATATCGAAAGACAAGACAGTACTCTGACATTTGATTGATGTTTTATAATGTTTAAAGTTAATAATAGATTTATTTCTAAAACTTAGTTTCCTCGTTTGACTAGCGACTACCACCCACCTACCTACGTCATCAAAAACCAAACCAGTAAAAAACATAAAGAATACATCAACCATTTACCTGTCACTGATCAGGGAAGTAAAAGGCAGAAATAGATAGATTTCGATGTTGATTTTTCTCAAAAAAAAGGAAAATGATATCATCTTTCTACTGACGTATACATCATTAGGTTATTTCTAACAATAGACCAGGAGGTTTTTCCTTAGTATTGATTTTGCATCGCGCTGATTACGTTTCCAATTATCCTGATATTTAAACCTCATTAATTCATAATCACGGAGTCTGATGTTTAAACGTTTTTGTAACGTCTCTCATGTATTAATGCGTCAAGCCATTAGTCAGAATTTTATTGAAATAAAAGGCAGTTTTGTGAAAGACAAAAGGCACTGATAGTGTCATCATCATCATCATCATTCTCTTGCCCTTTTCCCAATTCATTTGGGGTCGGCGCAGCATTTATTCTTCTTCCATACATCTCTATTACTCGTCATCTCATCAGACACCTTGTTTCTTGCAATATCATCCTTTACGCAGTCCATACATCGTTCCTTTGGTCTTCCTTAGGCACTGATAGTGTAACACAAACCAAATATTTACTTGTTGTGGATGTCGTTAAAATTACGGCTTACGTTAAAGGAATGACTGACTAATGCGTATGTGGTGCATTAAAAGAGCATCTGTAAGTAGCAATACGTCACAGATAGTAATAAGTTAAAAAAAAAACTTGAACTGTCGTCTACTACATAAGTTACTGTCCTATAACGTGACAAAACAGACACAAAATGGCCTTCACATTCACAAATCGAGTTAATAACTCGATACGTTGTTTTCCGGTTAAGATCTAGTCGTAACCAATTAACGTCATAGTTCTAATTTATTAATAGGACAACCCCATACTGTCGCACAGTTTCCAATTACTCAACTCCAGCCAGAATCAAAAGTGGAGAGATTCAGAAAATCGTCGCAATGTCCCGAAAGAACGATTCACGGTCAAAGTCTTAGGTTCAAGTACATACCTAGCTGGCAGGCGTGGAAGTGTGGTGTGGCAGCCATGGCACCACTACTCATACTGTCTTGACTATCCGACCTGCGTCGCCAAGTTTCATCACTTACCTGAAACAATCATTAGAACATTATAATAAAGTAAATATGATTGCGCTGACGAAATTTATCGAGACGCAAGGAAGAAAAAGAAGACTGATGGAATTTCAGGTCTAGGTGCTGACCTAACGTTGAAAAACAAGTAGGTAGAGCTCTTTTATTTAGGCGTTCATTTAGGTGGTGCCCTGTTATTAGTGAAAACAGACATTAGTAAAAGAAATGAACTGTAAATGTAAGCCATCTGCTGAAAATAACTCGACTATAAGTTATGCGCGGCTTTTAAGATTAAGTTTAACATTAAAAATAATATTTTTTATATAAGATAAAGCACGTGGATTTTCCATCATGTATTAAGTCGTGGGAAACATCTGGTTATGAGACGCACTGAACCGGGAAGTGTGGCAGAAAAAAGAGGAGGCATATTCCCAGTAGTGAGTGATTCCGGGCTGATATGATGATGATGATGATGATTATGTTCAGCCTGAGGATAAATGCCAGTCGCCTTGAACGCGTGTCGTATTTCTGTAACGACATTCAACAGGACCGACATGAGATTTTAGGTAGCTTATACAATGTTTCATATTTCCAAGATCGTTTCTCTTGGTAGAATGTCATTTTATTGAGTCTGATGTTTCGTTTCGCTACACTAAGGTCATAGTTATGTTCCATCCTAAAGAATAACGTTGCAATATTAAAAAAAGGTGCTAATTGATTGCGGCCGATCGAACATGGAATATTTTGAGGCGACAATTTTTCGACCTCTAAAAAGATTGATACAAAAAAAAGTGTGAACGCACTGTTTTTTGAGAAAATATCGAGATTTATTTAATACAAGTCGTATACCCGATGACCCCTTAAACGAATCAATTTTTAACAAATCTGGCTCACTCCTTGAAACTCATCTGCATAATTACATGCTCCTACACCCAGTGGTTCAGTTCGATATATGAATATATTAAGTATTATCGTAAACCGTAGTTGAAAAGTGTGGATCTTACATTAAAATCCATGAAGTCTAGTTTTATTTTCCAGGGAGAAAAACGGGAATACGTATGGAATGGGCTAAACACAGCTAGCCTTTCCTTTTAAGGTAAGGTCCTTGATACTTACTAGCTCAGCACTGTGACATGTGGTCTTCAAAATAAATAAATTCATTTATTTCGAAATTTCGAAATCCGAAAACATGGACAAGTCATCATCATCATTCTCTTGCCCTTATCCCAATTCATTTGGGGTCGGCGCAGCATGTCTTCTTCTTCCATACTTCTCTATTACTCGTCATCTCATCCGACACCTCCTTTCTTGCCATATCATTCCTTACACAGTCCATCCATCGTTTCTTTGGTCTTCCTCTACTCATATACCCATCAAGTAAAACTCGCAATATCTAATCTTAGTAAAAACTCTTTCGAACTGTTCAACAGGTTGCCGTTTATTTCTTGCATTAAAATTCATAACACGTTTTGCATGCTGTAATTATGTTGTTACCATCTTTACATTTTTCACGCTAAAATCAATCATGACAACGACGACACGACGCACGGTTCGTCGCCGCGCCATTATAACAAATATAAAATATTGTCCTACGTGTGATTCTTAGGATCGGGATATGTGAGACATGACGGCTATACCTACTCGATGGTAATTACCTTCATCTTCTGAAGAATCCATTATTGAGTTGAGGAATCCGATTTTGACAAACAAACACACACAATTTCGCTACATTGCACAGCACATGCACGCCTCCACTACTACAATATAACTAAATGCGAACTTAGTGTATTTGTGAGCAGTAGATACTGCTCATAGATATTAAAACCTGTATTCGTGATTCAAGATTTTGACCTTCCTTATCGATCGAAATTATATTGGTTTTAAAATTTTGGCCTCTAATTATTAAACGCGGATTGAAGTTGTCGCCCAGAGGTAGACCGCTAATTTTTTTTTTTTAATTTGCCTAATTTATTATTTTAAATGTTATGTTATTTTGCAAGTTGGAGCTCAGATTTTAGTTGAATGGCAAAAAAAACGACGCACTCATAACAAAATTACACTGACATTCTCAGGGTTAAAAAGTTTGGAAATGACGTTGCCCACGTCCCTATTCGATTTAATCCATACTTCCAGGGACACTGGGGTACCCTGTATACAGGGTGTAAATGGACCCTTCACAAATCCGTCAATCAAGAACTATGTAAATCAAACTAAGTAACTTTACGCAAAAATTATTGCTGGGAAACGACTTTTTTTGGGCTGAAAAATCACGTTTTACGGTAGGACTCAATACATTGGTTGTGCTGATGGATGGATTGAATAGTACGGGGGTCGTGGAGGTGTTTAAAGTAAATATCTTACATTTAAAAAAAAGTTGTGAAAAAGTTAGAACTTTGACCCCCAATATCTCCGTAACTAGAAGGTTCCCAGGTATGGTCTAGGACAAAAAAATGATCATAATGAAAGGGAGAACAAGTTGTTACATCTGTTATAAAGTAACCTTATGTAAATCAATGAGTGCATCTCCCACACAAATACCTACCAGTTTACCATGAACAGCGAGGAGATATAATACAACACCTGATCGCTTGAGTTCGATAACAATTACTAGTAATGTGTAATGAGAACACGCTCGTCAGTATTACAATGGTGGAGTAATTGCTTAACGGTTACCTTTTGCTTTTACAGCATTCAATCATGTAAGTAATAAATAAACTGTGCTAGTACATGGAGGACGCAGTTTTCTTTGAACCGTGATGTAATAATGTTTTCCAATAATTTCTCATGACGTGTCAGTTATAAAAAGTACCTCTGATAAGAAAATGACGTCATAACTTCAGGATTTTTAATTAATGAGGTAGGTATGTACGTCACATAATAACATGATGACGTATTCTGAATTTTTGTCAACCTGCTCGGATCTTTACTGTTTGTAAGGCAGTTCTTGTACCTATATCAAACATCTTTTTTAGGAAAGTCAGTAATGCTTTTTTTATCTTATTTTACATTGACGCTGTTCTAAAACATGATCCAAATATGATAAAATGCTCATACTCCTGTCTTTATCCCACTTTATTTTGAATTAGTACAGCAAACACAACTTTTTTCTAAATGCAATTATAATAGTTTCTGCAGCTGCAATTAATTTATATTCTACATGTTCAATACTGCACTAGTATCCAACTAAACCTGCTCCAAACTTAACTGTCAACAGTTTCAACTGTCTACAAATGGTAAACAGCGCTCAAAGATATATTTTAGTCTCTTCCGGGGTCGGGACCAGCATTTAACGAAACTTGGCCTTATTTTTCTAGTAGAAACATATACCTCTATCTAAAAATGAAAGAGGAAACGATAATCCTTTTCTGCATAGCAACGTTTATTTGTATTGGTTTGCTTGTGTCTGTTTTATGAGGCTACTATACTTAATCAAAGCTTATCTATTCGATAGTACGCACGCGACCAATCAAGCTATACAAAACCAGTTTATGCGGATCTCTCATTGTATTGCAAATGTATACATAGCGAAGCCATGTTATACTGGAAACGTATAGGTTGATGTGTCGCCGTGTGTACATTTGTAGAGGTCATCATCTGCCTAGCCTTTTCCCAACTGTATTGGGGTCGGCTTCCAGTCTAACCGGATGCAGCTGAATACCAGTATTTTACATGGAGCGACTGCTTATCTGACCTCCACAACCCAGTTAGTACTGAGTAATACGATACCCCTTGGTAAGACTGGTTGTCAGAATTTTTGGGCCACTGACTACCTAACGAGAGGTACAGGTTTTTGTTCGATATCCTGACAAAGTGTGTTATTGATCAATCAGTAAGTTAAGTAAGTGGAGCAGTTTTGGACCATTAAAATATAAAGTCGTGTCAACGACACGAAGAGACTAATTAGTAAGTTCAAAATTTAAAAAAATCTGTTTAATGACATTTATTTCTTAAAGAACAAATTACAGTTCACTTAGAAACTGAACTAAATTAACAATAGGTTGTAGTTTACATTACGACGTTCAAGCTATCCAAGAAACAGAACACCAGTTTCATTTATAAAATAGCAAATATAAATAAAATACAAAACAGTTCATGCTAAACTTATGTGTCTAATATAAAATGTGTCAAATATTTAATTTTTAGGCCTTTTTTCAAATGTTGCTATGCTTGTACGCACGACGGCTAATCAAGCTCTGCAAAACCAAATTAAGCTGACCTCTCATCGTACGGGAAGCTCATACAAAGTGAAGTCAGGTTAGACTGGTTATGTATAGCTTGATGTGCCGCCGCGTGTACACTCTGACTTTTTTAGGTAATTTATTGTATAGCCGAACATTCTCACTCTTGGTACTTCTAGGACGTTCTTATACAAGAACTTTATCGAATCTACTTATTGCGAGTTAATCGGAGGTCCTCAGTAACCGAACAATAGTAATGGAAAATGACAGAAATTAATTGGCAACTATTATAACAATACTTTCCTTCTGCTAATTCAATTTATAAAGACAGTTAACTGATTAAATTAATTTTGCGTTTGAGAACCTACGTTTTTATAATTGGAAATAATCAGTCAAACAAGGTTTTTCCAATTAATGATTAAGGATAAATATAAAGTCTAGTAATTACAGCATTGTAAAACTGACTGACTGCAAGTCTATGCTGTAACATTATGAAGTAAGCAACCATAAACACAAAACATAATCAAACCTACCTTTAAAACAGATTTGTGACTAAATTTATTCTGTCACTTACGGGAAATGGTCTATATCGATATCGGGATATGAAAGCCAGTTTTTATAAGTATCTCCCCGAACATTGAGTTTCTTAGCTCTGCGTTATCTCACTGGGTGGGTGAATTAAGGCAACATAATGTTAACTGTTTTGTATTACCTAGTTTTATTTAGTTTAATTTGTTTTAATTTAGTAAGTTTTTTTCTATTTTTTTTTTTTTTGTAAGTTACGACAACGTTTTGTGGGCATGCAGAGTTTACCTATAAGTGATTGATACACTCTATTCTGATTTGTTGCTTCTATTTCATTTGCAAAACACAAACAAATAAATATCTTCCGTGTTTATTAATTATTTTGAGAGTTTTGCGACTGAGTGACCACTGAAGACAGAAATGTTTTTAAAGAAAGGGTTTCACCTGAGCGGGTGGGCCACCGAAGGCGCGGTCAAACTCAGGACGATCGTAGTCTTTGGTGTTTTACCATAATCAACTCTCTCGTTCTATATTTTTTAAAGACTTATATGACGACGTAAGAGCTATTAGCTATGGGCTCTAAGACTTATTCTTACAACAGGATACGTAAATAAATAAAGTAGATCCCCCATTATGACGTAAATGCCACTGTTCAAAGAAATCACAAAAATCGTGGAAGGAAAAACCAAGCTATAATGTATCCAACGTAACTATCTAGTATCCACGAGTATCTCCACATGGTGTTTTCGCGTAGTTTCCTAGTAACAGCTACAAATATCTACCTACCGGCTAACAGAGAATGTTGTTTATTTATAAAGTCGGGTTAGAGCGATGCGTTCAACTGGCCGACTGCTAACAAAAACCTTGACTCACTCTCTAAATAGATAGCTTGTGGATAGTTTGAACTCATAAACTTATAGGAGTATCATCATCATCATTCTCTTGCCCTTATCCCAATTCATTTGGGGTCGGCGCAGCATGTCTTCTTCTTCCATACTTCTCTATTACTCGTCATCTCATCCGACACCTCCTTTCTTGCCATATCATTCTTTATACAGTCCATCCATCGTTTCTTTGGTCTTCCTCTACTCATATACCTATCCACATTCATACTCAAAACTTTCCTCACAACATTTTCCTCATTCCTCCGCATCACATGACATACTTATAGGAGTATCATATCTGGTTGAAATTGGTGTCGAGTTCAATATTATCCACAGTGAGTTTAAATTTCATGACTTTGATAAAAAACATAACAATTATTTATCTTAATAGGGCCTATAAAGTGCTCGTTGCCACTAGGTCAAGATCCGATCTAGATTGATAATATTAATGCTTATTATATAAATAGATTGCATTATAAGGTGTGGACAGAAATAACATTTTCTCGGCGTCTTCAATCAGAATTAAGAGTTTCCCAAAACGTTAAGGAAAAAATTATAACGGTTATGGACTTTAGAAGACGCTCGTGAGTGTGAGGCCTAATTTAATAGAAAAAAATATTTGTCGTAGGCAATAAAATAAAAATTAAAACGTAATCAAGTGCCATTAAGATAGTGTGGTCATGTTACGTCGATGCTACAGTTATGATCATAGTTTTATCTATGATACGGTGTAAGTACACGGATGTCCAGTTGTCCACTGATCGAATGCACTTAAAATGTAATATGATAGTGATAACCCTTGTCTATGTGCATCGGAGTTAAATAAACATCTAACATTTTCAATTGAACTACGTCTATAGTTGCAAGTGTCTAACTTTGTTGTGGGGTTCAAATAATTAATTTAATTTAAAAACTTGAGTACATATAGCTATACAACATTATTTTTAGTATATGCAAAACCTGAATATAGTTTGTTCAGAATAAGCTACTGAATCGATCCCAATAATTTTTAAACCATGTTATATTTTTCCCAAAATATTTAAAAAAGTTAAAAGTTGGACACCGAGCGACTTTAAGTACCTATCGCAATAATTTAGGTACCTACTGCCAAATTATTATTACCAATGAGCTCAAGACAACGCTGGAGGCGCGCGCTGCGTGATGACCACGATTTTGTGCGGACAACTAGGTAACAGAACAAGCTTATAACTTTGTGATTTTTCATGATACAGTTTTGAAATTTTGTACATAGATTCTTTACATAAAAATACTAGACACGTGTATCAGGCTTCGCATATACTAAAACTAATGTTGTATAGCTGGTTGTAAATGGCTGCTTGTTACACTGAAATAGTATTCAATTTGAATACCTATCAATACATTTACTTAAAAACCAATCCGAATTGTCAGAAAAAGACATTGTTAAATAAATTAGAAAACCGGTTTTATGAAATTCACTAACGAATATTTCCTCTGTGCATGAATGTATAGCGAGGAGAGGTAGATGATCCTAAAGCTATTATTATCATGTATTTATCAGCCATTTGTGTCCCACTGCAGGGCAAAGGCCTCCCTTCCCTTCTGTCATTTTGGGAACGGGTTTACTTTGCGTTAAATCAATAAATTAACTGTTAAATTAAAAGGGAAATCAAGATATGCTGATGACTGAAAAGTATATGACCTGGAATGTACTAACGGTATAATCGCCAACACATCAACTTACCACAAACTGTTAAATTTTCTGATTGGAACATTTTGTGGTTTAAAATCATTTGGAGAAATTTGACGGTTTGTGGTAACTTAATGTGCTGGGGACTGTACATTACTATGGCCCAAATATTAACAGATTCAGTAAAACTGAAACCCTGACAGTCGTTGCATTCAATTAACTTGTATAGCCAAGTCTTTTAAGAAAGACCTTTTCAACCAAACAGTATTCTGTTTTTTGTAAAAAGAAATACGTAAAAAAATTAAGAGCCCATTCTGCAGATATGATGGAACGAATAAGCAAACATGTATATGTCCTTACATTTAATTGCACTGTACCTTTTATTAACGAAAGCGAACTTCGCTGGCGAGTGAGATAGGAATTCAATCGGCTTTGTTTGAACAGACATTTTTCAATTAAAAGCACTGCACTACTGCGATGGGTATTGCTTGACCGGCATGGCTGGCATCGCCCGCTCCACAAAGGAATAAATTAAATAGCTTCGCTAGGGAACTGTCTACTGACAATAACTTATATTGAAACCCAACTATTACCTTAATCGATAGTCGGTATTGGGCTTTAAAAGAAAGAAAGTAGATAGTTTATTCTTGCACCAAATATCAGCCGTACACAACTAGTAAGTAACAAAACAACAGTTTAACTGAAATGGTCGTCTCCAGTAAAATTACCACCCACAGTATTTATTGAAAGGTAATTTTCTGAAAATTTTGTCAGTCATTGAACTAAAACTGTGACGAGCTTGCGGTCGAAAATATCAAAAGAAAACGGAGCGGTCTTTGTTCCAAAATATTCCAATTTAACATCCACCACAAAGGAAATGATTGGTTGAAACCCAGTTTGAATAATAGATTGTTAATGTGCGACAAACGACAGGTGCGTTGTGATATTTGAACGTGAACTATCGATGCAGCTTACTTTTATAAATTACTTTAGTATTGTTTGTTTTATGTTGGTGTTATTGCAATTTTCTCCCATGATGACCAAACTGTTATTGCTGTGACTGAGGAACCTCGTGGATGTAACAAAATATAACATTAAAACACACGATATTTTAGAAAAATTAACAAAAAGTAAAAACTTAGAATTAAATGTGTGAATAACTTTATTGATTTCTTTAAAATCTTCATCACTCGTATTTCTACATAATGTTTACAGTTCTACTGGTTTCCCAGGCCCTACATATTTGGTTTAGATTTTGACATTAGAATTTTTACGTAACCGAAAAAAATACTAAAATGTATTTTTGCCATTTTGTGAAAACGTGTGTAGGCAATAGAAGAAAATTATTTGGGAAATTCAGTGTAATAAGAAATAAAAGGTAATTTTAGTACGACATATGAAGAAACTCGTTAGTTCCGGCGAGGATTGATTGGAGTCAACCCTCGCTGCTCAACCCTACCGCGTCGGGGGTAACGTACTGACCTGAATAGATTTTCCTCGACTGTCGGAGGGTTCACTACGGCCTTTAGCCCTTCGATACTAGAGCGATAACTTTTGATATATATATATCAATATCTGTTATTGTTTAAATAAAAGATGTAATAGGTAAAAAAAAAGAAACTCACCTTCAAGGACACATAAAGGAAACTTACTTTAACTTAGATTGTATTTCTCACACGTAATGAATGACACACGTAATGAATGAATGATCCCATGTAGAAGATAGAAAATGAATATTTTTGGAAGATATATTTTTTAAATTGGGTTAGGAATTAAAAAGGGCCTGTTATGGGACAGTATTTAACCGAGAATACAAATAATATTCAGCTTCAGAAAAACTGAGAAAATTAATTGAAAATTCTACAAAGCTGAAGAAAACAGTTAAGGTTAGTTACGACATTATATTTTACTTTCTAAATATTTGGAAATGAATGCTAAGTACGTACCATTACCACAGACACCAAGCACCCAATTTAGCACTTTATTATGTTTTTAAGGCAACATTCACAGATAACATCAAAAAACGAACAGATTTTTCATTACAGATGAAAATGAAGATGAAGGCACGGAAATGAAAGATACCTACCGAACACGTTTTACCAACTGACTTTACGAACGACTAATGACGAACTTGATGTTCTGAAGTATTAATTACGAAAGAGGTAGAAACCTATCATAATTGTCTATGTATATTCATTGTAATTATTGTCTAGGTCTTTATGATCTTTTCTTCCTACGTCATATCAGAAAATTAGTCGTAAATTAATGAAGGACCACCATCATTTAAAAGCTTCATAAGAAGCCAAGTGTTTCATACCACTTGGAAGACGGTGGACGGTCCCTGGTAGATATATTTGTTCATTTTCTTACTAATAATGTGTCAGTGGCAAAGGTTCCATACAACTCGATTCCTACCGGATTTCCTTTGAAAAATGGCAAAGTCAGTATTCTATAGACAAATAATATAATCACATTCAAGATATGTACTCCACCTTACCTCTTACAAAAATTGACCCTTCGCTACTGTAATGTGCTTCAAAGTAGAAAATTATGTAACAACTTGTTTAATCTGATGATAACATAGACCTAAGTAGTAATCGTCGTACGGTATTATTTTAAAACGTAAGTTAAATATTTTTGCTGGTGGTTTACAGACCTAAACACCTAAGTAATAAGATAAAGTATCCAACTTCAATTAAGAGCGAACAGAGATGTCTGTTGCCTCTCTTTTTTAAAGGCTCTATACAGGGTGGAGCAGTAGACTGATCAATGTGAATTCGTGCACATGGCTGCGGTATTCACCAGACTTCCCGAACAGGACCTTTTCTAAAATTATCCCGGCGCCTAATCGATATACCCACACTTCCCTGTACCGTCTAGACAGACGTATATACAGACATATGTACCTACTCTAATATTATACTTTTTCCGCCACCTACAAGTAATTGTGTGAAATTAACGCAACAGACTGTAAACGCGTTCCGTGTTGACATACCCGAACAGTATTTTCTCGTGTGATAGTGTGATATATAGCCTAATTGTGCTCCAATTTTGGAGAGATAAGAGACGGTAAACAAAAGACGTTCCATACGCTAGTATTAACCACGATTAACTTTAGAATTACTGAACTGTGTTGAGTTAACTTATATTAAGTGTAAAGAGGCGTAAATTGCAGCTGTTTCTATACGAATAAGGTATGAAAACAGTTAGTCGGCGGGCTCTTACCGTTAATTCGCCTGTCAGACAGTGTATCCTCCTCGTCCCACCAGGGCTGGTCTAGAATCCTGCGCGTCGGCGGACGGTCGAAGTTCCCGTAATATTGAAACTCCATTTTAGCACTTATCGTCTATGTAAACACTACTTTCTTCTGCAGAATTTAAATTACACAGACACTGTAGGGATACACAAACACCACGCCACTTTAAACGCTTATGCGATACTGATTTGTAATTAAGTCTTCTCGACCAGACACAAATGAGATAAACGATTGACGCTGAATAATAACAACATATAGGGTCATTATTATTGACAATAGTACGGTAAGTCGCTCGTTTGTCGCCGAGACATCGCGCGTCGTGATAACGCCCGCCTCGCCGTTGTTCTCCCTCACCTTCTGTGTCTGTCTGTGTGCTTGTCGTGTGAACAACCGCCAGCAAACACTATGCCAGCCACTTGCACAAATATAAGGAAAGGAGATCTGTGAGATTGCCTCTGTCGTCGCTATGTTTTATGGAACGTGAATACTTATTGCGTTTTTATTGGATTCTAGGAAACATTTATTCAATGTTTTTATAATTTGTGTGAGAGCTGGATGTTTTAAGACCTGACTGACGGTGTTACACTTTTTAATTGGGTGAGTATAGTTATCTTGTGTGTGCTTAGCTCACTCGACCTTAATTGTCACATGAAAATCGGTCACGCTTGACGAAAAATGATAAGAGAAAATTACTTCTCAAATTTAGAAGTTCTTACTATAATTGGGTCAATATCGCGCTCTACATAGGTAAGTCTTTACTCAAAAAATGTGCTAGCGTTTCTTCTGATTGAATCGAAATCATGTGTCCCAACATCAGTAGATAAGGCCTTAGCCACATTACACGACTTCCATTTGCTTACAGCTTACGACTGAAATTGATTAAAATTGGCAAGTTTTTTGATCACTACCGTCGATCAGGTGAGCGCAATTTCTAAAATCTGTTTGTTCTAGAATCAAAAAGGTAATGATTTTAGAATTAGAATTTGAAAGGTACGTTTTTCTATGTTTTTCGAATAAAATATAGAACAGCATTTGAATCTGTGTCTATGAATAGTACTTTTTTTGTACATGTTCGCAATGTATAATTGAAACGTGCATTTGTTTAGGTATAGATAAAGACGTAATGTAATATTTTCAATGAACGCGTTTACGCTTATTCTGTAGCCCTCTTCTTAATGAACAAGGAATAAAGTTATGCTTTGGCATAAGTTTATTGCGCCATATTCCTCGGAAAATATTTTATGGTTAATCTGAAGTTCATACCTACGTATTGTAACTTAACATAGCGTCTAATAGTAAGGGGGTAAAAGCTCAAAAACCTAACGTCCTGAAAGTAAAGTAGAACAAAGGTCAGAACTAAGAACATTCTGTAATTGATGATAGTTTTACAGAAACGTCAGTTATTTTCATTCTATTGTGGAGCTATTGTGACGGGACACGCCACTTAGCACTTTAGACGCATCAGCACTATTGGCAGCAATATGCTAACCACATGAACGTGTGCAACCTACAATATGTTGACATACTCAATTTTATAGTTAAACGATATCAGACGCGTCACTTTGGCCTTTCATTCTGCATCTTTCACTTGAAGTTCACTCAAAGTTACAAATAGAGAGTTGAAAATCTTTTTGTTTTTGTCAATTAAAAAGGGCCTGTTACAGGTTTATTTGAAATAAATGTTTTGAGTTTAGGCTTGAGTGAAAAGTGAATAATAATAGGCTCGCCCCCATTACATGGGACTTAAACAGGACTGGCGAAAGGTGAGTGTACTTGTTAAGTACACCTCTGCCTAAGCCTTCGGGAATTACAAGGCGTGATGCTATGTTATGAAAAGTGAATACATTAGTGAACCGATCCAATGCTATTGACCGAAAAAAAAGAAAAGAAAAGGAGCAGATAAACGTTCATTCCTATGTGAATACTTGTCTCACTCGAGTGAACCATTCACTCGAGTAAGGCGTCTGATATCGGCTTTATATGGACTACGAACGCCAACGCAGTTAGAACTATTAGAATACGTCAGTTTACTAAAACAATTGCTACAAAAATAACTCTACAATCGAAATTGCTTTTTCAGCACTAATTAGACCATGTTTGCATTGTATAGTTCTTGTCTGTATTTTATTTACTATGCATTGAATACAAGGCAAAACAAGGGTTAGGTAACCACACTATGTTTATTTGATATCAAAGTTAGATGAGAAGGTCGTATTTTTTAATACTTAAAATAATTATTTCTGACTTCGGTGAAAACAAAACTAACCCAGACCATTCATATTGAATGCAAAGAGTGTTAGTCATTGTTTTCATTCATCTCCGGGGTGACATTGGTATGTGAGATTTTCATGGAAATAACAATGTTTTCTGATTATTACTAATATAGTCGTTGATGTTGGTCACCTTTATCAACCTTTACTTGTTTATTATAGAGGTTCGTTCAACCGAGTAACCGAGAAGGAAATCTTATAATAAACTGACGAATAAAAATGTAACCACATGGTGTAAGTTTATCTAAATGCATATTAACAACTATTTGCAATCTTAAGTACTTGATTCATTGTCTGTGTCTGTACATAATGTGCAATAATTGTTTACAGTCATAATTAAGCTACGTAGCAAGTATTTAAGTTCCCGTTATCAATGATAACAATGACGTTTTTTTATGGTTGTATTTAATCAATTAATTCCTCGATAATAAATCACAACGGGATGTCACGTCATTGTGATATGTTCTCGACGGAGCGTCACTTGTTTACCGACGTTTTTAATTTGTAAATAACCTCTAATTGACTATCTAGAAGTTTATTCTTACTATCTGAACTCTGACAGCAAACGTTGTTAGTGCGCGATTAATACTGTACCGTCCATCCTACGTAGATGTGCCTACCTCATTAAATAAGTTAATGGCACATAAATTAAAAATAATGTACTTTATTAATACTTATATTCATTTTAATTACTCAGGTGACCGTATTATAAAGATTGCGCCCTTTGTGTTGCTGTACTGCCGCGCAGCATCTCCATAGTAATAGGTGAAGTTTGAATTGTTGTGAATAATATTGAAATAATTTATTAAGTTAATAAATGGAATTTGAAAGGGCTATAAAGCTCTACTCATAATACAGTTTATGACAAAAGAGCTTAAGGTACTACCGTAACGAATTCCTTTTCAAGGAGTTTAATATCTTACCCCGTAGGTACATGTCCTCCCACGGCCTTGTGATAAGAGATACGCTGTAAAGGACTTATATTAATCCCAATATTGTGACGTAAGTAGACGAATGATCGATTAATGGAATATTTATGACAGTGATCATTGTATTCGGCAATCAAATAACACAACTTGTTCCACTTTGAATCTAGGCTTCGTTAATATTTTATCAGCTACTAGATACTTAGTCAAGTTAATCTACCTTTAAGGTTAAACTCGATTGGTTAAATTATACGTGGTTAAGGGCAACCAGTTCCACAAACCTCAATAGTTTAATGGTGTCGAACAATTTACAGCATAAGTTAAAAACTGAGTAGTCGAGGTCTTATGCTACGTATACGAGAATTATAGGGGCCCCTATCGTTGGACGCATTTACTTTAAGTGCATTTTTTGCAATTAGAGTATCTAATTATAGGTAAACTATTTGCAAAAACATGTAAATACGAATTTTTGTTTTGTAAGTTAAACGGTAAAGTTGAAAATGATAATTGTTACCACGAAGAATGGAAAACACTAGTAGGTTAGTTACTAGATGATAATAATAATTAAATTAATGATTGGAAACTGTTGGAACCTCATGATATTTTTTTTGTAATATAAATGATTGGCTAACTTGACTAAAGTGTCAGAAAAAGCTTCAAAAAGCTTACAAAAATATTAAAGGTTAATTTGATAAAAGTAAGGGAAAAAATATGGTAAAACCTGCATTTCTTGAATTTAAAAACAGTCGAAAGGTAATTGTCTACTTTTGCCACTTATTCAAGTCAGAATTTAAAAAAAAAAAAAACTTAAATTTTTCTTTTAATTTGAAAGAGTTTTTTTTAGGTTTTAAGAAACAGTGTGTATTTAAAGTTTTTGTTGATTATTTTAGAGACACGAAAATTAGTGACACTGATTTCCATGCGCTCAAATCATGCATTATTTCAAGCATCATAAAACATAGTACTCACGATGGCATTTCTACAACCTCCGTACATAATATTGAAGACGCGGTACACTATCACACCGTTTTATTATTCCCCGGTATCAGCCTAGCGTTTGTTCGGCGCGTGTTTGGCTACTATGGTCTACAGAGCAGCTGCCATCATAAGTAACTTCGTAAATGTATCTCGCGCCGGTCTCGCGACGGACTTGCGACCGTGTTCCGTTTCGCACAACTGACGAATTTTCGCGGACAGCGAACGCGATTCGTTAAGTGCCTAATTCTATATTGATAAGCAATATAAACTGAAATTCGTGACAACGACAAATGTTTTGTTTTAAAGTAGATCCGACCGGTTTTTCTTGTTTCATATATATTTCTTTCTAGCCCAACCAATAGTTGAATTTCATTAGTGTTTATGGTACGATGCGTTATTCTTGAAAGAAAATGTGGGGAAAAATCATAATTTTCATGTATGATGACACGCTTGTAACGGTTTGTCAGCCATAGGTGAGAAAAACGTATCGACAACTAGAAATTAAATAATAATTGAATTTATAAAAAACGTAGTTTTATTTTCGTTTGGACCTCAAATAAAAATAATCTATGTTTGCCTCCTTCATGATGAAGAAATTCTATTCATTTCACATGTGTGTTAAACTAATACAAATAATAACATTTAACAAGACATACATACAATATTACTAAAAAGAACTGCTACGCCACGCCACTACTACGCCTCCTACGCCTCTACAACAATATTTGACTGTAACGTTAAATCGCAAATTGGACAAGTGACGCTAGTTTACCGATATAATTACGAATGTGTGCACAAAGTGTAATCAAACACCTAATATTTAATAAAAACACCCTTATTGATTCCTCGTGATATGCGTCATACAGGTGTGAAGCGAGTTCCGTATGCATGCAATGTGCGAATTTTATCAGAATAGAACACACAAATGACTGACTAAAATCTAACAAACTTGTCGTCATTATTATTATTGATAATGCAAATATTATTATGTAGTTATGACCGCAAATTAGCGCAGTAATTGTATAATTTATGTATCTTAAACACGTTGACATTTATAACATTGATTACTTGGCAAAACAGTTGTCATTTGAAACTCTTGGTTCGTGCAATTCTGGTTTTGAAAAGTATGCGTTATTAGTGCATATTTTATGGAATGCGATAAAGAAGTCTCCACGAGCTGGTACGTTGGTAGGTGCATACTATTATACTTTACATCCGGCTCATGTCTACTAACAAAGATTTTATTACTTGCTGGTGTCAAAATCAATTTCATCAAAAAGAGTCCGGTTAGGTACAGGTACTATTTAAAAAAAATATATGTCTGTAAACAAGATCATATGACTATCAAAAGGTGACACAGTGTGTGCCATGTGTCTTTGTCTACAATGTAAGGTATCATACCTAACTAAACTAGATTTCAGCAACCTCATTAAATCTAAGACAGGTAATTGTTTTACATATTTACTTTACACTTTATCTGGGTACGCAAAGCGCAGTGGAATTATTTTTTGCGTCACAATATATACTTAAGACTTAGCAAATATATAGCGGAATCTCTGTATATAAGTATTTGATCTTAAATTCAACAAGGTACACGATAAGTGAACAATTATGGAGATAAGTTATCTATTAACGTTTCATTGTTAACGAGGAAAATAGCTGATGAGTAGGTACATTGTAGGTACTAATGCACTTATACATAGGTAGTTACTTTCTCTGCCATTTGCGTCAAGTTCAAGTCTAGTGCACGATGACGTAACGTGTACACTAGGGTCCTGCCGGCTTCATGAAACTTTCTTAGAAATAAGAAAATACTTGGAATTTTCCTTGAACCAGTAATTACATACAAATAATACAAAAACTCTTTCTTCAGTTTTGTTTTCATGGAAATGTACAGTTTGACGATGACCTGGTGAAGGTTGCAGGGATCCGCTGGATGCAACTCGCACGGGACCGGTCAATGTGGCGACACTTGGGGGAGCCCTATGTCCAGCAGTGGACGTCTTTCGGCTGAAATGATGATGATGATGTACAGTTTGAAAACCTGTAGATAAGAATCTTTATAAAAAAAACATTAAGACTACCACAAACCGTAACGATGTACAACCGAGCTCACTGACGGTCTGCCACTTTTCACCCCTATACCCTAAGCAATAAGGTTGAAAACTGGTCGACCGTCAGTAATTCGGTAGTACATCGTTACGGTTTGTGGTAAAGTCCTGTTAGTGTCCGCTTTATTTTACCGCTCTGTCCACTGATAACTGACTGTACTATCTAGAAAATTAGAGATGAATCCCCATGGACCGAGCCTAAACAATTATCCGTTAACTTCAGACGCGGATACAGAGGGGGGCAATCGGCGCAATTGCTCCCCCTCACCTGGAACCGGCCAAATACCTACCTCATTATGACCATCGAGTTAGCAGGATTAAAACTAATGGATTTCCGCAATGTAACGACTGATTAATATTAAAAGTTTTTGATTATTTTTGTTTAAAATGAATTTTCTGAAAGACTCACACAAAAATAGCCCCCTCCTAAACGAAATTCTATATCCGCGCCTGGTTTAGTTACTGTATTTAATTATAGTCTTTGAACATTGTTTAAAGGAAAAACACGTATGTAAACGTAAGAGTAAGGCCGAATATACATTATCATACTGGTCACGAATGGTTGACCAATTTATGTTAAGGTTTCTATCCAATCACGCAAGCTTCGCCCGTTTACACCTTTGTGTGTGGACCCGAGGAACTGCGAGAGAGTGACATATGGGCATGAACATCATGACATGTGGGCAACATGCTTTACTTTTACACAACATACATCACGACTGTAATCCCAAGTTAATAAATATTTGTCGAGTTATGAATAAGAGAAAAAATAAACTCTCCACTGTAGAAAAGTTAGCTGTTCATAAGTCCTTTTATTCAGAAATATATGTTACTTAATTTACTTAGGGAGACAATTTAAGAATAAAACATCTATGGCGCCAAGATCGAGCGAAGCGAGCAATATAAACACGTTAGAATTGTTTTAACCCTACATACAGGAGTTACTTAGTTGACATACAGACCAAATCAAGATTCAAGAAGAAGTAGTCTGCAAGAGCGAGCGAAGCGAGCTCTAAAATTTTTCTACACGTTTTTCTGCCTTGGACAGGTTAGAATTGTTTTGACCCTACATACAGGAGTTACTTAGTCGACATACAGACCGAGTCAAGATTCAAGAAGTAGTAAGCTGCAAGAGCGAACAAAGCGAGCTCGAAAATTTTTCTACACTGCCTTAGACAGGTTAGAATTGTTTCGATCCTTCATAAAGATTGCGTTTGTAACTACCGCAAGAGTACCTACCTAAGTTGTTAGATGGGAAATTAAAAATTACCGTGTTTCTACTTACGATCGTAAAAGCGGCAGGCAAGCGCTGCATCTAAGTTGTTGCATCGTATGTTTGTCTTACTCAAGTATTGACACTTAATTTCCTACTAAAAACTTATTATAACTGCTGCAGTAAAGGTAATGGAATTACCCGTATAACGTGTTACTACTTGTAGTAGGATTGGTAGTAACACGGGTAGGTAAGTCACGAAAATTAATAAAAACTGAAGAAAACTCCTGAGAGTTTTAATTGATTAGATACGTACTACATTTTATAAGCAGTAATTGACAGAAACGGGCGTGAGACTTAAGTGTATATTTTTTCAGTAGAGTAGAACTCCGCAATTGAACTTAAAGATGGCAAGAGGTTACTTTAGTAACTAACTACAAATTGATGAAAGTAAAAATTTCCACAGAAACACAGTTCACCCACCTTTATCATGATGGCATTCAGATTTGTTATTTACTTTTAACATGATTGTTTCTTATCAAAAGAAACTAAAATCTTTTAATTTCGTTGAGCACCTACATCGGAGTAGTGATATAAATATTGTATGTATTTATGTAGGACTTGGTTTTCATTACCCCTCAGTTGAAAAGACAGAGCTGAGACTCTTAATGCACCAAAACGCTTAAAATAACCTGAAGTCTATGATTTTGGTATTAGTACCAACCTGCTCCACGAAAGGGTGGTCGACCTTCGTGGCAGCTGTGATGCTAATAAATAGTTATAGGTACTACAGATGATGCTTCTATAGCTTGATATGCACCTAGTCTGGAATAAAAGACCGTAATCTGACAAATCTCATATATTAACTACCTTTAAAAAATCAGATTTTTTCAGGAGTAAAATTGTCCCTGATACTTCGTCGATGAGAAGACATGCCTCTCGCTTTCATAGGATCTGTGATCTTTTATACATAATGGGTGTTAAAATACCCTTGAAGAAGCCGAAGAAAATTTTTACTCTCCCATCATTGCGATCATTGTTTTTGTTCTGGACTATGCCTGGGAACCAACCTTCTAGTTACGGAGATATTGGAGGTCAAAGTTTCTACTTTTTCAAAACTTTTTTTTTAATATCTTTTCTTTCAAAGCCTCAATGACCTGTGTACTACTCAATGCATCCATCAGCACAATGTTTTGAGTACGTTACATTGAGTCCTACCGTAAAACACAATTTTTCACACACAAAAAAGTTGTTTCCCAGCAATATTTTTTGCGTAGGGTTACTTAGTTTGATATACAGAATGCTTGGTTGACGGCTTCGTAAAGGGTCGATTTACACCCTGTATATCTCAATAAAATCATGACACATGCTTTATAGTTGAACGCAAGAAATTATGTGACGCCCTTTCATCAAATCTCCAAACCAACTCTACCAAATCATGACGCATGCTTTCTTTGTCCGCAAACAAGGTCTGCAAAAGACCCTATTATTGATTTTAATCTGATAAACGGTCAGTGTCGTGGCCATGAGGACGAAAGTGCTAAATTAGTGGCCATTACATTCACCTGACCTTCACCTCGCGCTGTACTGAGATTGGAGTTTACGATACGAATAAAAGTAACTAACCACGTCCAAGTAAATGTGCTCACGCGGGGACCACTGAAAATGTTCTTTAACTGACAATTTTAAGTCTTAGACAGTAATTTTAACATTATATAGGGTGTTAGGGCATCACTGTGCAAAGTATTACCAAAAATTCATTTCATAAAAAAACCGCTGTTTCATACATTTTGCTTGTGATTGAACTTTTGTATGAAACAGCATTTTGTTTCTACGCCTTTGTGTATAGAATCTTTTACTGATTTAATGGTAACAATTTAAACGTAACCAACTTACGGACCGTGTATTATCCATAATATCTGGCAGTAGCGAAGGGTCAATTTCTGTAAGAGGTAAGCCGGAGTGCATATCTTTAATTTGATTATATTATTTGTCTATAAAATGCTGACTGTGCCATTTTTCAAAGGAATCCGATAGGAATCGAGTTGTATGGAACCTTCGCCACTGATATCTGGTATATATAGGGCCAAAGGTAGGTACGCGAAGGAGAAAACTGATGTCAATGGGGCGGAAACCTTGACAGATTACCTATAACCATCGAATATAGGAGAGGCTATAGCTTGTAGGTACTACAACAAAGAGAGAATCAAAATTACACAAATTTTAAATTCATATCCTCTTAGTCTTAGTGACAAGGTGATGCTAGCTGCTTTAAACCAGTTTCTTTCAATATTTACGAGAGACGAAAATTTTACACAAGGATAAAATCATTTAAATCAGCCAACCTACGTACGGTCGTTGACACCGAGCTGGAAATAATGTTGGGATCATATGTGAATATCCTACGACTACTACTGTCCATACCGTTAAAAACAATTAATGCGGTATAACTCTGCCGGGTGATCCCCACATTATAGTTTCAATTAGTTTCTATCACGGTGATCAACACCACGTAAGCTCAAGCATAATTATAATCTACGTGATATCTAACTGACGAAATATGTTTGTACACTAATATAAAGGGTGTAGCAAGACCTTTAACGAAGCCGAAAGGCACTTGTTCTCCCCGTCATTGCGATCATTTTTTTGTTCTAGACCTTACTTGGGAACCTTCTAGTTACGGAGATATTGGGGGTCAAAGTTTCAACTTTTTCACGGAGGTTTTTTTTTAATACATGTTGTTAATGTAAGAACTTTACTTTAAACACCTCTATGACCCCCGTACTATCCAATCCACCCATCAGCACACTGTTTTGAGTGCGTTACAATTGAGACCTACCATAAAATGTGATTTTTCACCCCAAAAAAAAGTTGTTTCCCAGCAATATTGTTTGCGTAAAGTTACTTAGTTTGATGTACAGAATGCTTGGTTGATGGCTTCGTAAAGGATCCATTTACACCCTGTAAAGGTATATACCTATATATTAGTGTACAAATTCAAACTAACGGTTTCAACTTTGAGGTAAAACTTATATCGTAATAGTATGGCTTCCAAAATACTATGTACTACGTGAAAACGTAAAAGGTTAAACAATTCAGTAGGAGAAAATCAATTTTAAAAGTTGCTTCGTGTATGGATATTAATGTTCGTGACTGTACCAACTGTCACCTTTATATACCCCCTCGGGAACACTGGTGTGAAGTCATGTAAGTGCATAATTGAACACAGCAGAATAGAATCAGGCACTTAACCAACGCCATAAATTTTTAGGAGCCATGAGTGGCGTGACATGATACGTCACTCTTCGGTCGAGGCAGCATGTGCTATTTCCGGAGATAACAGCTGTGACATTAGGACTGACAGGCTGATGCCAAAACTGAAACCTTTCCAAAACTGTTCGTGTATTTGGTATGGCGACATATTGCACTCATGGTGCTACAAATACGAGTTTTTTGTGGATCCTGTAGCCTCATGACAGTAAAAAACATATTTCAAATAAACCAACAAACCCATTACATAAAACTTTATCGTTTCGATCGATCGATCACCTAGCACACGTCCACTAAACACACAGACACGTCAAATTGAGCACCAATATGCACAACTACGATAATTACTTCGGAACACAGTGACTTAAGGAGCTGTGTATTAACATCTACGTAAAAATACTTTAAAATAATGTCGAAATCCTTACCTTCATCGTCTTTCCCCACGCCCAGCAGGTAGGCACTCCTCAGGAGGTGACCCATCTTGAAGATTAAGCTTACGATGCTGACTTTGTGCAAATTGTTGAGTGTGTAAAAATAAATGAATCTTTACATCTAATATACTAATAACACAATAAACACGATTTTCAACTTTTAAAAGGATAGCAAAATTATAAATCTAGAATCTAGGCAAAAAGATTACCGCGCGAGTCGGTGAAAACGATAAACGGCTACATTTCGGTAGATATAATATTAATTTGGTTTTGGTAATAGAAGAAAGCCAATGAATGTAGTTAGTAGCGTCACCACTCCACAAATGCTGTAAACTGAGCGCTAACCGAAATTATAGGTTGAGCTAAGAGAACGAACAGAGAACGTAGTGGAGTAGCAACGACGAAATCTATTTTGTATTAGATAGGTATAGGTACATCTTTGTTATGTTACTTGCCGAGTTGTCGTCTTTCGAATTTTATAATAAAAAAAACATCTGAAAAATAAAAAGCTGTCAAAATGTGACTTTTTTTTATAATACTTATTCTTACTTAAACTTATCGTTCATTTCATGTAAGTAGATATGAAAAGCATAGGTAGGTATACCTACCGCCAAGGTTTTATTGTATTGTCCAATTTTATTCGTTCCTTTTTATTTTAATTCCGGATAAATTAGCTGTCAACCCACATCCAAAAGCATCCCAAAACTCCTAACTACTTAAATGACCCTTAAATTAATCTTTGCAAAACATCCGACACTTCTGTCATCATTAAATAAATAACGAGATCATTTATATGTATTTTGAGAAAACCATAATAAAAAATAAAATCAACATGGCCGATTCCACAGTAGCCGTCGTTCCGTCGTCAGATGTTGACATAAGCTAGGGAACAATGAAGCTATCTGGCATGCGCGCGCGCAGTGGAGCCGCGCATGCAAACTCTGCTACTCCGAGATATCAGTGCGAGCTATAGCGGAATTTGCTACTGAAATTCGGCAGGTGCTAAAAACTGTAAGCCTGAGGTAATCACCGGTAATAACCTTTGAAAAGAATGAGCAAGTTCTTGACTGAAAGACTTATTTTATAATACGTAAGGGTACAAAATCAGAGGGATAGACAGTGGAATTTCATCGTGCATAGATTTGCATATCTCTCTGCTTTTTTTTTTTTTTTTTTTTTTTTTTTTTTTTTTTTTTTTTTTTTTTTTTTTTTTTTTTTAGGATGGGAAATCATCAAATGACCCCCCCCGCTCTGGGCGGAGCGGAAGGGAGAGTCAGACTTGTACTGACTAAAACCCATCCATGTTCCTTCTTTGCCCTTTGTGTTCCAGGGCCGCGGTATCTCTTTCGAACAGTCCCGCATAAAACGGCCTGTCGTCATAAAACGGCCGGACGGCGAGCTAGCCCAAAACTCGCCGTCCACAGGCCCGCGCCTACGGTGGCCGGGGGCCACCACGTGACCCCCGAATATCTCTCTGCTTGGAGCGACCTCTTGATACGAGAGATCTGTGTGATTTTCACTGTTCCTCAAAACGCTTCGGTCTAGAAAACTCAATTTTTAGGTCCACAATTTTTTAAATTGTGGACCTAAAAATTGAGTTTTCTAATAACTGGCACTACTAACAGCGAACGTCTTTTAATGAGAAATCTAACAATAGGTTTCTGAATTATTTATTTGAAGTTGAGAATATCAAGCTCTATTTTATCAGCATTCCTTTGAAGAAATTGTGAAAGCTAAAGTAGAGTCTCAACTTCAAATACTCAAGTTAGGTAGTTTTTCAGTTATCATAAGATTACCCTCCACCTCGTATTGTTTTGTCCATCAATCACATGGCCCGTGATACTTACAAGTCTTACAACACGTACGTAATCGAATAATTCTATACCAAATAGGTAGGTACGGTACCCTCAACGTTGAAGTCGCTCAGCTTGTCACTTGGACTGGCGACTTATGTACATACACTACTATGTCTCTAACATTTACAACCAGCCATATACTTATATTTATTATCTTAGGACTCCCCCAAGGTCGCCGTCTTTAAATAAAAGGTTACTTTTTACAAATATTTATGTCTTCTACTAAGTACATTTATAAGATTTTATAAGATTGATAACTACGTTTTTTTTTTTTATTATTTAACTAAGTAGTTGTTATGTACTGTTGGTACTCTACTAGTGTGGAGTTGGATCACTAATGCTCGTTTCCACAAACACTAAACGCCACCTAAATGTAATGCGTATTTACTTTACGTATTTTACTGTTCGATTTACAAGTCTGCGTTGAGCTGATCGTTGAAAAGTTCAGTGCGCTTTTATTTGCCATTACATTGAGGTCTTTTCTTGTTTTATTCAAAATGAGCCTAATTTTCATTTCCAAAGCAAAAACCCTGTCTCGTTTCTATTCTGGAAATCATCACAATCGGATAGAGAGCTACGAGAGAGCCAAGTATTTGGGCAGATAAAAAAAATAAAAAAAAAAGGTAAGTAGGTACCTGTGGTATGTACCTAGCTATTTCGAACAGTGATACCTTTCGTTCCCTAGGTTACGTCTCTGAAAATAAAGATGTCACAACACATAGTTAACATTACGTGATAAATACACTCGTCTAACCTTGTGGTACCTATGTATCTTACGATTTACGAAAACGACAGAATAAATATTGAGATACCTATTCTAAACTTGCACAATGTATAAAGAATGTTCAACTAAACATTCTAGCATGTTCAATGAATGTTCACTACGATTAAGTCGGTCATTTTTGCATTAGAAAATCTCTAGTGGTCGCGGACTTTTACTTTACTTCTGGACTCGTGGTGGGTACCAAGGTACCTACCTCATAAGTTGTACAGACGCCAGCACGTCAAGCTAACCGAAACTGTCAAATTTTCCCAATCCACCTTGAACCTAATGCTTTAGCGATAAAGTTGAAATCAATGAAAGAAATTTGACAGATTGTATTAGCATAAAAGACTAAACAATTAACCTTAGAAAACTTTTTACTATAACTAATTTATTTGTTTTTTTAACATTTTATGTAAACATTAAATACAGAAAAGAAGAAGGAAGAGAAAAATAGGTACAAAGGTGATGCTTATTTCTAAATACTTCTCTTCCAGCAACTCCAGTAACTTCCAACAAGGCGCTACAAAATGCTTACCTATTTCATAAATAAGCACAAATGGATAAATGTGAAATTTTCGAATATATCGTTTCGGAAATGTGCTTAGCAGAAAGTAAATTGAGCGTGAAATGACAGCCGGGAGCACGCGGCACCTTGCTTCACGAATTTGGGTCAATTTTCGTCAGAAGCAGGGATTCGGCACCCGGGGCCCTTCCTTCCGTGTTCTATTTATATCTGTTAACCGTAAACCGAAATAGGTGTTATAATAATAAATATGCACGTCAATACAGCTTGACAGGTTGTTGCGTAAAGTTATAACGTGCATATTTCAGGATGACATAAAGATTTTATTGTGTTTCACGCGTTATATCCGTATCCTTGTTTACCTACTCTGCTCCCGTATGAAGATTGCAGATTTTCATGAGAGATTTCTCAGCCGAGGCTCTCTTATTCCAGCGCAGCTTGAGTATTGCTGATTGTGGCATTACATCGCTACCTGCCTAAAGTTAGTGGGCTGAATCCAACTCAACTGATAACTTAAGAGAATAAAAGCCTAGCTTGTAACACAGCCAGGACGTAATTTTTTTTATTTATTCATGGTAAACTTTTCTTAAGTTAGTAGTCGGTACACTATCCGGTAGATATAGAGTACCTACGTAGTAGATCTAGGTACGTAGAGTCGGTAAGTATATCACTGTAAGGCAAGGCTAATCCACGTAATGTGATACATGACACGCCGCATTTCAGTTGTAGTTTAATAAAGTTTTGTTTCCACTAACTCTAAGCAATACCCAAACTAATCCTTATATATTGCACTGTTGGAGGAGTTTCAACTCACGGGCTGAACCAAGCGTTAAAATCTTAGTGTCCTTTTATTTAGTCATTCATGTAGGTTTCGCGTATTAGTGAAACCGGAAACAAATGTAACAAAAAAGATTGTTCATAACGGCAATTCCAATGCCTTCGCTGGCATTTCCTGAAGCTAATGATGTTATAAACATAATGGATACTGGAAGTATTGTAAATGTTGGATTTCCTCTCATGAACCTTTCGATTTCTTCACACTGGACGCCTGAGGGTGGACATCGCCGTTGAGGGCGCCCGCAGCGAAGGTGGTGTGACGATCTGATCATGCTCGCGGGGCAAACGTGGCCAGAGGTTTGGAAGGAGAAAGGGGAGGCCTTTGCCCAGCAGTGGGACACAGTTTCTCTCTCTCTCACCCAATGCACCACGACCACCGTTTGCTTTGCTCGCTCGGCTCGCGCGCGCTTTGTCACTGTTCTAACCTAACCCATTTGGCCGGGGTGCTTACAATACTTCCTGCGACTATCTCAATTACCTGCGCCTACCTGACCTATTTAGTCGCTCAGTATAATATTACAGTATGTACCTAGTCATCAGTCGCCAGATATTTAAGAAACACTCATTATTATATTCTCAAATCCAACATGATCAACCCTCATTGGTAAAACCTAGCATCTCCCAAACTCTACCGGTAAAACTCCGAAAAATCGTCTCTTGTCTATAAAATCCTTATAATGGGTGTAAAAGCGCTTGATCTCTTCATTATTGCGATCGTTTTTTTTTCTTCTGGACCATAACTGGGAAAGAACCTCCTACTTACGGAGATATTGGGGTCAAAGTTCAAAAATTTTTCACTAGTTTAAAAAACAACCAACGGATGTTGGTAAATCCTAAGATTTACTGGTCGAAACCTAACATTCTTTACCAATATACGGGCTTGTACAATAACATAACACCCTTTTTGTTACACTTTGTGACGTTGTGTCGTTTTAAATTCGTAAATAGGTGTTTGATACTAGGCTGCTAATCCCAGCTAGACTGCACTTATCGGGCTTCAAAGAATATTCAGGTAACAATTTGTGAAGCCCAAATAAATGTCAGCGACATTTATGTCTCGAGCTAAGTGGATATTACAGGGTGTAAGGGACCTTGACATCGACGCGCACGGAGCAACTTGTTACCTATTTTTTTAAACTGACTGTTGGATTTTGGTTATGGTACGTATTGCACATAATTAAGTATGAAACAGCTATTTATTTATTTTTGGCTAATCGATGACTACACTCCTGCTGCTGGTTGCTGTATTTCCTGATCAGGACATACTATCTAGTATTATATAATTATATAAGTGATGTTGTGAGTGGTGTTCCGACAGCATAGTAAAAAGCGGGATTTTACGGTTCTTCCTACTGAACCGTTAACGGATCAGCCCTGCATGCCTTAGTCCTGATGTAAAAAAAAACACCGATACATAAAGTAAGTGAATAACTCAGCCTTGTAAGTACCTAACAACAGTATGGTTAATTGTGTTTGGCTTTCATTAGAAAATTGTTTGTTTGTGAGTAGTCGCCATGACAACGGACCTCATCGCCCTATCACATCTCAAGATAAATAGCCCTATGGAAATTAATGTTAATACCGAGGTCATCTACTATTAATAACATAGATGTGCAATATGTAGATAGGGACTGTTTCCGCAAGGGTTAATAAAATGCTAAGATTCGATCAAAATAATATTCGAATTGAATTAGTGTATCTAGACAGATACACTAATCAATCGATAGACCGATAGTCTTGTTTAAGCGAAAACAAGACAAGGTGTGCGTTGGGTCTCACTCTATGAGGGTTCCGTCTCAAAGCTGAGCCTGTCGGCCAATTTTCAAAAAATAATTTTCATTTAGTACGGACGCCAGCACATCAAGCTACCCGAATCTGTCAAATTTTCCCAATCGACCTTGAACCTAAGGCTTTAGCCATAAAGTTGAAAATCTATTGCAGCTTGATGTGCTGGCTTGCGTCTGTACATATTAGTAAGTAGGGTCGTTTCGCCGGTATCGCGACCACCTTCAGTAGGCGACCATTTGACGGACTAAGTTTCTTTAAATCAAGATAATAATATTTGTAGAGGTAATATAAATAAAGAAAAAATCTTACGTGCTCCAGAAATAATTATGAAATAAGAATTTACACAGTTTAAAACAAATGGGTTAACCCAGAGCCGAAAAAAAATTGCTCAGTGCGCGTCTTGATTCAGTGGTGAGTGGAAGTACCGCGAGTTGAAAAAAAAATAGCACGGCGCGTGGCGCTCAAAGCTAATTTTTATTACTTATTTCATGTTTTACACACAAGTTAGATGTTAAATTGAACAATCGATAAGTTTTGGTCATTATCTTGTTGTAATTTGCTATTTTTAAACTTATTATTAAGATAAAATTAAGTGGTCGGTAATCGAAATGCTTATTTATCAAAAACGTTAGATAGCGACCACATGGTCGCAAACCGACGAGAACCGCGTTATTCTATTTTGATTAATATGATCCTAATGCTTCATAAAGGACTGTTACAATTTTTAATGTAGCATTGTAAAGGTTTTTCATTGTAGTTCTTTAGTAAGCGACCACCAGTTTCTTTGAAAGAACTTTGTTTAATTTACGTACAAAATTGGATGCTAAACAGGTGGTCGTAAACCAAAATAATCGAAATAAAGACATTGGTTTCCGGCCACCACAATTTAGTATGAGAGAAATAACGGCCGCTAACAGAAATAAGTATGAAAGTTCATTGAGTATGCGACCAAAAAAAAGACTGTTCAGTACACTGAAGAAGCCCTGAAAAAGCTCTCGATGATATCCGAAAAGAAGGGAAGGAAATAAAAAAAAGAGAAACATGTAGATTGTTTCAGATCCCAAGGACCACGATATAAGATCGGCTTAAATATGAATAAGAAACGCGGAATATCATCATCGTCTTCCTGCCCTTGTCCCATGTTACTTGGGGTCGGCGCAACACTTTTTTTTCTTCCAATCTCATCTGTCAACCGTCACGCTATCATTTACTCCTTTAGCTTTCATATCGTTGCTCACACAATCCATCCATCGTTTCTTTGGCCTTCCTCTCCCTCTCCATCCATCAACGTTTATATTCATCACTCTTTTAGTCACATGTGATTCGTCCTCATCAAATGTCCATACCAAGACAGTCGATTCCCTTTCAACATTTCCGTAACTGGCGCAACTTTTAAATTTCCTCTAATATTCTCGTTCCTTACCTTATCCATTCTTGTCACACCACATATGCACCTCAACATTCTCATCTCCGCTACATGCAATCTTATTTCATCCACCTTCTTCACAGCCCAGCATTCCGATCCATACAGTACGACAGGTCTAATCATGGATTTGTATATTTTCCCCTTTAATTTGAGGGGCATCCGTGGATCACAAGTTGTTCCAGTGACCTGTCGCCATTTCATCCATCCTGAGTTGATCCGCTGCTTTACGTCTCGGTCTACTTCAACATCACCTTCGACAAGCGACCCGAGGTACCGAAAATCGCAACAGATCGATATGGGCGTTCCAGCAAGTGTTATGGGCACAGGACTGGAGAGACCGCCGAAATCACAGAATAAGTATTCTGTTTTGGTCCTACTGACTTTCAGGTCAACATTCTCCAGTCTTTGCCACCACACCTCCAATCTGCTCTGGACCTCTAGGCCACTCTCGGCAACCAACACAATGTCGTCGACAAATGGCATACACCAGGGAGGGAGCCTCTTCCTGGATGTCCGACGTAAGTGCGTCCATTATCACAAGGAAGAGGTAAGGGCTTAGAGCCAGCCCTTGGTGCAAGCTGACAGCCACATTGAAGCTGCCGGTAGTGCCCGCTGTAGACCGGACTTGGGTATTACATCGACTGTACATCGCTCGGATCAACTGCACATACTTCCCAGGCATACCTTTCTCTTTCAGGGCCCACCACAAAACCTCACGAGGTACCCGGTCGTATGCCTTTTCGAGGTCGATGAACACCATGTGCAAGTTTTTGTGCGCACTTCTGTATTTCTCCCACAGCTGGCCGATGGCAAAAATGGCATCCATCGTTCCCCGACCAGGCATAAAACCGAATTGGTTTGGTGAAATTTCACTCTCTTCTCTCAGTCGTCTTTCAATAACTTTCTCCCAAACTTTCATACTATGCGCCATTAGCTTTATTCCTCTATAGTTATTGCACTCCAGCACATCGCCTTTATTTTTGAAGATGGGGGGCACCAGCGAACTGTTGCACTACTCGTCAGGTATGGCTTCTTCCAGCAACAACTTATTGAAACGCGGAATATGATTCCTAAAATAATTTTAAATTGACTAATGATTGTTAATTCTATTACAACTATGACTAAGTTCCTACGAAATCTAAGATTGTTATTTTTTAATTATAAGAAAACATTACACCAAAGGATTACCATATTTGTTTTTATTGAGAGGCAAATATTAAAATATTTTTAAAGCGATTATCCTCGCTGCAGAAGGATAGGTTCTGAGGTCTGGTCCTGAAGTCGGACTGACATGGTGGCGTTTTTGTACAAACACTTCAACACCTCGATGTACCGATAGTCGATTTGGCACCGTTGGAGAGACTGCAGTACAGCCCAAGTCTCAATCGAATCGAAGGCTTTCTCATAGTCCACAAACGCCAAGCAGAGAGGCAGGTTATACTCTTCGGTCTTCTGTATAACCTGCCGCAGCGTATGTATGTGGTCTACGGTGCTAAAGCCTTTTCGGAATCCGGCTTGTTCGGGAGGCTGAAAATCGTCAAACCTGCGCGCGAGACGATTCGTGATGACTCTTGAGAACAACTTGTAGACATGGCTTAGAAGTGTGATGGGCCTATAGTTCTTCAGCCGGGCATTGTCGCCCTTTTTGAAGAAGAGTACCACCACACCCCTGCACCATGCCTGCGGCGTTTTCCCCTCGAGTATGACGGAATCAAACAGCTTCTGAAGGGCCTTAAGTACCGGTTTTCCACCCGCCTTCAGGAGTTCGGCCGTAATTCCGTCATCACCCGGTGCCTTGTTGTTCTTAAGCTGTTTAAGAGCCATCCTAATCTCGTACAGGCTGACATCCGGAATGTCTTCGGTATAGTGTCGGGTCAGTCTAGCTCTTGGGTCGTTAGCTAGAGTTGCAACAGGATTTCTAGTTGAAGTGTACAACTGCCCATAAAAACTCTCGATCTCCCTCAGCAGCTCCGGTTTGGCGGATACGATCCTGCCATCGTCGGTCTTCAGTTTCGTTAGCTGGCTCTGCCCAATAGCCAGATCTCTTGAAAATACCTTGGAGCCTTTATTCCGCTCAATAGCGTCTTTAATACGCTCGGTATTAAAGCGGCGGAGGTCGCTCTTCAAGGATTTAGAGATCCGTCTATTGAGCTGCCGGTATTTCCACACCTCATCTGAAGACTGCAGGATCATCTCACGCCGCTCCTTCATGAGCTCGAGAGTATGATCAGAGAGTTTTTTGTTGTGTGCACGACGTGTCTTGAAAAACTTAGACCCAGTCGTGTGGACAGTTTCCACGAACCCATCGTTGTATTCGTCCACTGAGCTTCCTAGGCACTCGAAACGATTCTGGAGTTCAAGCTGAAAGCTCTCGGGGTTTTGGATCTGGATCTGTGCTGGACGGAGCGTAGACTTCATCAGTCGAGACCTTTCAAGCTTTATATTGATGTTCAATGTGCCTCTTACCATGCGGTGAGCGCTCCCGGTTTTCACCGAATTGATCACAGAGACATCATTGAACATCTGCTTCTTGGTTGACATGATGAAGTCAATCTCATTTTTAGTTGCACCATCGGGACTCTGCCAGGTCCACTTCCTGTGCTCGCGCTTTTTGAAGAAGGAGTTCATCATATAGAGGCCCTCCTTCTCCATAAAACTACCCAGTTGGTGACCCCGGTGGTTCCGACTTCCAAACTCAAATTGCCCCACCTGCAGCTCATCTCCATCTCGTTTGCCCAGTTTCGCATTGAAGTCCCCCATGACAACGGTGAAGTGAGTCTTGAAACCATGCAGGGCTTTGGAAATATCCTCATACATGGTCTCCACTTCGTCGTCGGGGTGTGCCGAGGTCGGGGAGTAGACCTGTATGACCTTCAGCAAATATCTTGAGGATATTTTGAGTACAAGGTACGCCACCCTGGTCGACACACTCTCGATCTTCACCACGTTATTCACAAGGGGCTTGTGGACGATAAACCCAACACCACCCTGGGACTGCCGGTCACCCTCTCGGAAATAGAGCAGGTTGCCGGATTTCAGGATTATCGTGTCCTCACCCTCTCTTCGGACTTCAGATAATCCCACAATACTCCATCGCAGCCTGCTCAATTCCTCTTCGAGTTCCGTTATCTTCTCGTCGGTCCGGAGTGTACGCGTGTTGTATGTTGCCAGGTCAAGTCGTCGGTATTGGCAGCCTGATCCCGTCCGGAGATTCTTAGCACCCCTTGCTACGCCGTAACCTCGACCGCTACCATAGTCGAGGGTAGACGGGCTGCCGGGTACTAGGGGCCATTTTTTTATTGTGCTCGTCATTTAGGGGGGTTTTGCCATAATCGCCACGCTTGGCAGGCGGGTTGGCGATCGCAGTATGGTTGTTGTAAAATCAGAGAACGCTGCTGCCCATTCTCTGGTAAGTCCCTTAGTCGCCTCTTACGACACCCACGGGAAGACATTGGATGGTGCTATTCTTTACGTCCGGACACCATACGGAACATATCATCCAGACCTCAGAACCTATCCTTCTGCAGCGAGGTGTAAGACAGGGAGACGTCATATCTCCGAAACTGTTCACCGCTGCACTGGAGGATATCTTCAAGGTTCTGGACTGGAGAGGGCTAGGCGAGTACATCTCTCACCTTCGGTTTGCCGACGATATAGTGGTCATGGCTGAGACCATGGAGGACCTCAGTACAATGCTCGATGACCTTAGTAGAGCTTCCGAAAAAGTGGGTCTTAAAATGAACATGGACAAAACCAAAATCATGTTGAATACCCATGTAACACCCACTCCTATCAAGATCGGAGACTCTACACTCGAAGTTGTAGACGATTATGTCTACCTTGGACAAACGATCCAGTTAGGTAGGTCTAACTTCGAGAAAGAGGTCAATCGTCGAATCCGACTCGGCTGGGCAGCGTTCGGGAAGTTGCGTGGTATCTTCTCGTCCAACTTACCGCAGTGTCTCAAGACGAAAGTCTATGACCAGTGTGTGTTGCCAGTGATTACTTACGGGACCGAAACATGGTCGCTCACAATGGGCCTTATCAGAAGGCTTAAAGTCACCCAAAGGGCAATGGAGAGGGCTACGCTCGGAGTTTCCTTGCGTGATCGAATCAGAAATGAGGACATCCGCAAGAGAACCAAGGTAACTGACGTAGCCCGAAGAATAGCCAAACTGAAGTGGCAGTGGGCAGGGCACATTGCTCGCAGAACGGATGGCCGATGGGGCCGAAAAGTTCTGGAGTGGCGACCGCGAACCGGAAGACGCTGCGTTGGAAGGCCTCCCACTAGGTGGACCGATGACCTGGTGAAGGTTGCAGGGATCCGCTGGATGCGAGTCGCACGGGACCGGTCAATGTGGCGACACTTGGGGGAGGCCTATGTCCAGCAGTGGACGTCTTTCGGCTGAAATGATGATGATGATGATGAAAGCGATTATAATTGTTTTAATGACATATTTTTCATATTAAAATAGCGGTCGCAAACTAGCTCACTGGTGGTCGTAAACTGATAAAAATGGTCGTTTTCGCTATATTTTCACTTTTTCAGCATTTTATAAATATTTTTGTATTAATGTATTTTATTTTATGTTTTGAATCCAAACTAGACTATATTTGGGACAAATTCACATTAACATATACTATTTTGCGCGTAAACAACATTTTTTTTTCCTCATCTTAAGTGGGCAACTCAGCTAACTGGTCGCTAACCGGCGAAATGACCCTATAGGATTTACGATATTTTTACTTTTGTGGATAGATTACCTACTTTTTTTATAGCTGGCTGCCACTAGGTTTTTCAAAATGGCGGACTGTAGACTGGCCAGGTTATTAAACACAATAATGTCCGAAGCTCTTTCTACTTGATATTTTTAGCTGTTCCTGAGAAAAAAGACATGACAGACTACAAAGTGATCCTGTATCGGTTGTGTATATTTATTAGGGTTCCGTACCCGAAGGGTAACCAACGGGAACCTCTACTAAGCGTCCGCTGTCCGTCCATCCGTCTGTCTGTATCTCATGATCCGCAATAGGTAGACAGTTGAAATTCTCACAGAATGTGTATTTCTATTGCCGCTATAACAACAAATAATAAATTTAAAATTAAAGGAGGCTCCTACTACGATGGCACAGAACCCTTCATACGCGAGTCCAACTCGCACTTGGCCGGTTTTTTTTAGTTGACTTTCACTTCGATTTGGGAAAGGGGCGGAGCTATACAGGAGTAAGATTAAAAAATGCTGAGATGATAAGAGATCATGGAGGGCACCAGATCCCTAAAAATAATAAGGCACCTTTTTGTTTGTTTTATTATTTATTAAGAATAACAGCACAGTCTAAATATAGTTCTAGACTGTGCTAGTAGCTATGCGGTAATCAGCGCTAATTGCTACATTTAGAGTCGTAATTAATTAGGTACCTACTTGAATAAACAGTCAGCGTTTCTATTATAATGTGTACATACATTACAAATAAAGTTTCCCATGAAATCCATTTGTGTAACTATCCTCAGACAAGAGCAAAATTAAAAAAGCTATACCTATCCTTAATTCTAAGGAGAAACCAAATACAGGCAACACCTATAGTGTGTTTAGCAGGCACCTACATGATACATCTACAGTGTGTTAACCTTTTGTACGCCATTGTCACAAGCCTGTGCCCTGTTCGCCAAACGACACAAATATGTGACAAAATGGTAGCTGAAATTATTGCTTGGCGTAGAGGGCACGCGCGTGCGTTGTTGCTCTGGCATTCAAAAGGTTAAGAATAAATAAAGTTAACGGCTAGTTCTCAATCCATGACTACACTTACATTTACACTTACTACAAATACAATTTCAAAAACGAAAAACCAAAATATTTCAATTTACAATACTTTAATTTTTGAAATTAAAATATTGAAAATGTTACTTTTTATTAATTTTGGTTTCCTATCACAACGCTAGCCTATCTCTATAGCTATATGAAAACAGGTTTGGTTAAGAATGCCTTGTGACATTAACTCCGCCTATGTACAGTTACGAGCACTAATATACATTATCATTAACTCTAGAAACGGGATATTACATGGTAAACATCCCGTCTCTAGTGTTATTGATAATGTTAATGACCATGATAGTTTAAAAACTAATTTACATGTTGCAACTTTCAAAAGTGATTTACTTCTATGGTATTGATTGATTGTAACTTTATGCTGTTACGAAAATAGTATTTTAGAACTCATATTATTATGAAATAGATCTTATTTCAAAGTTTTAGTCGATTTTCAAGAGAAAATCTCTTCTGAGTTTCGATGGAGGCTAAAAGCAGAATTACAGTTTAACTTCTTATTGCTAGGGCATACCAAACAAATGGGTTTGGTTAGGTAAGAACTGAGTCCAAACATGCGCGAGCCGAGCGAGCGGTGTCGCAGTTGCGGCCGGCGAGCGATACATCCAAGTTGGTTGCACCTTTCACCAAATTAATAAAAAGGATACACCTAAGTTTAACCAACTGCTACCGGTCGCACCTAGGCATAGCCGGCTAGAACTAGGTGTAACCGTACTTCGTCTTTTAGCCGTAACATAACATCAACATCATGTAATAGGGGGCGAGCCTATTGCCATCAATCGGGCATAAATCCGTGCTCCGTGGCTGCTACTGACAAATTCCTGATGGAAAAACCCAATAACACTTTGCCCGACCTGGGAATCGAACCCAGGACCTCATGCTCAGCAGTCGCACTTGCGACCACTAGACCACTACTGTACTAGAAGTTTGAATAAATAAATAACTTATAAACATCACATTTCACTTAATTATACAAAGGGTAAACCAGCTTCGGAAAATAAGAATGCAGATTCAGTTGAGAGGAAAGGAGTAGGCGCCAACGAAGCCCCGTAAATAAGTCTATTACGTTCGTTTCTGTCGTGGGCAACGTTTTCTGAAACGAAATATTCACTTTAATTAGCTATGTAAATAAAGATATTGATATAATGCCCTAACACTAATAATCCGACACCTGCATGAACTCCTAAATATTATGGCACACTATATTGGATTTTAAACTCTGTGTTCAGCGCCGAAAATTCACCACTTTTATTGAAAAAGGGCATAAGTCTCTATGCCATAACACAGTCACACACAACCTCCTGCATCTTTCAGGATTTTAATGACGCGAATGACATCTGTTCCATTTCCAATTGCTAGCTCCATAGGTACCTATTTGGGATCTACCCTAATAGTCATCCCATCAATTATCGCAACTAAACTACACAATACGGTTCTAAGATTGTATGGAATCGCATCAATCCAATTCTGCAAACATTCAATTATGAGATCATCATCCACTGGGATGTGCAGGTATCATACTTATTAATTCCTCAGCACACCAAAACTACTGTCACACTCAGTTGACCAGCCACACTCAAGCTGTAGATTAAAAAAGATGCACATCTCATGCCGCCAACACGGTCTGGTGTGTAGGGCCCTCAAGAGTGTAGGCACAGTTACAGTTATGATACAAAGAGTATTTTTTCCTATCCTCAACTTATAAATATAACCTTTATTTCAGAAAGCTCAAAATACTGCCATTAAATCTAAAAGAAGTTCTTCAAAAAAAAATAAAACTAACCTATTATTGACTCCAATATTTTATATTCTTGTTTCAACAGTCTACCCAATTCGTTTATTTTTGCTACTACCATTTTGACCGACCATGTTGTCAGCACTGGGTCATCACTGGGATTTAATTTTGCTAGTGCCTGCAGCCGATATTCCAACTCTGTCACTTCTGTAACAATACATAATGTAAAAAAGTATAAGGCAGATTTATAGAGAACTAGCTTCTGCCCACGACTTGCTCTGCATGGACTTGATTACAGGGATATAAGTATCCTATGTGTTAGTGCAGGCTGTGCCAAAGGACATCATTCACAGCCCGTACAAAAAATACCCAAAATTTTAGTGCCAGCCAAAATTAATGTAAATTACATATTTCGAAAGAAGGCATTATGGAAAACATTTTTTATTACTACGGCTAAGATGTACTACCAATACTAGCATTGTTTTTGAAGATTTAAAATGTGAATTTTCTGTAATAGTCCCCAGTGGGCCAGTGTCACACATCTTTATTTATATTTTAACAAGTTATTTTCGTGGATAGAGAATGTCTCCAAGAAAATCATTACCATATTTAAATGGGACCATTTAAATATGGTAATGATTTGATGAAGATTTCTAAAGTTGAAGAGTGGAACTCCTCAATGGATGGGAATAATTGTACCACATTTAAAGATATTTGCTGTTGGTATGCATTATGTACATTAACATTGCAAAATCAGGCCATCATTGACCATCTGAGGGTCTGACGATGTCTCTTGGAGACAAAAAATGCAACTCCTCAATGGATTAGAATAATTCAACTGTGTTCTCAAGTTATTTTGGGCTACAGACGAGAGGCATCTGTCACCTGAACAGATACCAAACATATTGCATGAGGGCTGTGAAAAAAAACTAATGTATACCCAATGGGCTTGTCATTTCTACTAAATAGTAAGAGTTTAGAACTGAAATTCAGTTAACCAGCGCTAGCTTAGCTTGTTAGCGCTTTTAAACAAATATGCAAAATATTGCTGGCAAGTTATGATTTTTGGTATTTTTTAACTCAAATAGCAGCAAGGGGGTTTAATTGTAGACCTTTGTTGTAACCGTTAAAAAGTGTTCAAGATTTAATTTACATTTAAGTCTGTAATTTTTTAGTATTGTGCTTAAAACAGTTAAAATAAAACTATAATTGTTAATATTTTCAAACATAAATAGCAGCGGAAGGGTAAATGGTGGACACTCTCACAATTTTTTTAGTATTACAAAACATAAAAAAAATTTGAGTGTGTTATTTCCCGTAAAGTAATACTTTTTTTTTCTGGCCAGACCCTTCCATTTTTTGATTGATGTCCTTTCATTCAAATCTGCATAGCATCACATTTTAATATTAGCATTTATGGTACTATTAGGATATCAAAATCAATAAAAGAAAGGTTACAAAAAATCACAATCCTCAAAATTGTTTCCAACAAATCAAAGATTGTCTAAAGCTGATAGTTGTTGATATAGGTTGATTTTCTCTTTGATCCTTTAATCATACCTGCCGAGGTATGATTGAAGAATGCAATGAATACTTACCCTCATAAATGTCCCCCATATCACCCAAAATCTCCATTAAACTTTCCATTAAGGGTTGCAACTCGCGCGGAAAGTATTCCGCCTCATACTGAGGCAAATCTAAGGCATAGATCGCTTTAGCAACATTGTAACTTTTGTCTCGATTTTTTTTCCAGCCTATTATTAGAAGGTGGAATCTTGCGATGTGCGAGTACACTGTCCTCGACAGTTCTTGTTGCTGAAAAGTTTTTGGTGTTTCTAAAATGATAAATTAAGTTAAATTTTATATTAGTTTGTTGTTTGCATCACCGGTGTTTTATCTAGTCCTGATAATACATACCTCTAGGTGTAAAACTAGTTGTTGTTGACGACGTCCCCGGTTTGGGTTCGGGACGTTCTGCTTCTGGTTCAGGACTTTTGTGTTCATGATTACCGGGTTTAAAAATTGATTTAAAAATTGAAGGCTGAATCGTAGACATTATTTTATTCTTTGTTCACAGAACTCGGGGAAAACAAACCCAATTCTGTTCACAAGATTCACAAGGAGTTTTTCCAAAGCTCAGTCCTGCAGGGGAGAGGCGTCGTGTTCGGTGTTGTGTTGTCTATTTTTTATTTTGTTGTCGATTTTTAGTTTAGTTCGATTGGTATGGTATGTCTGAATGATGATTACCGCTGGCGGCCATATCAGAGAACATCCTCTAACGAGAGTACTTCACTTTACACAAACAAACAAACGACCCCACAGCATAAAAACCTAAACTTTTTGACACAGATTTGATGGCCGGGTTTTTTTTTTTCTTCCTCTTGGCGTTGCACTATTCGTGCTTATTGCCACTGACAATATTTTATTTGATAAAAACAAAACGTGAGAATCGATTACTCGCGAAATAATAAAATATTACAACGGGAAATTAGGAAATGGTATCCCTAACGTTCATGTATTTTTTTAGATTCTTGGGAAATTATGCAAGGGCCAATGTCTATTTTGTCTGGGCTACATGCCGGCAATATTATCGGGGACTAGCCATCGACTCAAGGAATAGAGGAATACCCAATTATCACTTTTCCCGACCTGAGAATTGAACACATGACCCACTCTCATCAGTCGTGCTTGTGATCACAATACAACGGGCAGCAAAAAATTAAAATTAATCTGTATGTTTTCTAATAGCCTTTACCCTTCAGGGGGAGCGAATAAATTTTAGAAAATATAATAATTTCACGCGAAAGAAGGTCGCGGGTAACAGCTAGTACGTAATAAAATAAACGTTTTTATGAAGTTATAGGTACTTTAAAGTATAAAATAGAATTAATGACAGGACCGTATTTGCCAGTGGCGGTATCTGGTGAGCTTAAAAACGATGGTCCTTATTACAGTATTCTGTGTGGACGTAATGTTTTGAAGTCGCTAATGAACCACCGTCATTATTTTGCTATGTGTGTACCTTGCTTCGTCAAGCAATATTTGAACGCATCCTTAGAAACGTAAAAAGTCAGCGTCCAACATGAAACCAAACCACAGCCAATCCAAACCAGAGCAATGGTATGGCATGGACACTCTTTGGCATGGATCGTTATATTACTTTACTCTATGGCATGGATTTAGAATAATTAACGACATTTTTCCCTTTTTGTGGGGAAAAATAAAATAAAATCGTGTCTTGGCGAATATATATCAATATATATCATCAAAAAAGTTTTGGGCATTGCCTTTACCTTGGGGCCAGAACATAACAGACTGTATAATCTAGGGAACCAAGAGATATATTCTAGAATTCGTTATTTGTTATAAAAATTTACTTCTAATATGCCGATTGCATCGTGCCGTGCATGTACGGGAACGGGTAACACAGACACAAAAATTATAGTTGACACCACTAACCAATAAAATAAACAAAATTAGTCAAACGTTTAATTTTGGTGTTTTTTTTTTAAATAGGGAAAATTCACAAACTTGATCTAGCCACCTTGCGTCAACTGTCAAACAAGCAAGTAACATCCAAAACATACGTAAAAAAAGAAGCTGCCTTGCCATTACCAATCGGCGTCAAGCGATTTTCTATATTTATCAGAGCAATTCACAAGATTTCTTGGATAGAGCTGTAATAAGTCGACTTCCATATAAACACTATTTGTATGAGATTTGATTGCGTTATTTGAAAAATTAAAAAAGTTTTTAGCTTAACTTGCAAGCTTATGCTCCCTTTTTTTCCATTATGGCTGGACCTATACAAGATGTGGTAGAGGAAGATGCAGCAGATTTACAGTTTCCTAAAGGTAAGACCCGTTGTTAGCTGTAAAACATTCTCCCTCACACATACATACTCTTTATTACATACACCCTTACACTCCTCATCACACCCTCACACATTCACACCCTTGTAAACTCCAACTCAAAGCATTTATTTCAAATAGACCTGTTACAGGCAGTTTTGCTTAATCAATATAGGCTACCTACAATCCAGCCACAGGCATAATAATTGTGAATGGAGCGCAGTTGCCCATTCCAAATTCGTAGATCTCATGGAGAATGGATAAGAAACTCCATGGACACTCTTATCAAATCAAGTTAGGTATTACATAGTACAATATTGTTGCTTCTTTAAGTGAGCACAAAGTTGAAATAGAAAAGAAAAGAAAAAATTTAAATCTAATCTTGGTGCTCACATTTACAAAAAAAGAAATAATGCTTCTAATTGATATAAAACAATGTATTTAATGTTTTTTGGGTGAGCAGCGGTGGCCCAGTGGTGGCGGTCCCGACTTACGAGCAGTAAGTCGTGGGTTCGAACCCAGCCAGGCGCATTACTTTGTGTAATTTATTTCATCACCACCGCTCTCAAAACGGTGAAGGAAAACATCGTGAGGAAACCGGCATGTCCTAGAACCAAAAATTCGAAGACGTCTGACATCTACCAACCCGCACTGGGCCCGCGTGGTGGATTATAGCCCATTCCCTCTCTTAGAGAGGAGGCCTGTGTCCCAGCAGTGGGAACATTATAGGCTGATTATGCTATGTATGTAATGTATTTACTACACTGAGTTTCAGCTTTTTTTTCATGTTATAGATATTATGTTTTAATTTGATTGTTTACTTGATTTTAATTTTGATTGTTAAACATCCATGTCCTGTTCATTCATTTGTACTTAAGAGAAGAATTATTTTAATTTATGTTTTAGCCACCAAATATGTTTTAATATTTGCCAATGGTGAACCCTCAATCTGTATTGGTGCCCAAGATACAGGCTTTGCCTAGTTTGGGGCCAATGTAAAACTTTTTTGTAAAATTTTTAGCAATCCTCATCATTCAATTATTTTTTTACATGTTTGTAAAACCTTGAGACCTTAGATGTAAACAAGGCTATATCAAACCTTGTAATTTCATACTCCCCAGTTATTATTGGGGTGAAAAATGGAAATGGTAAGTATAAACATACTCAAGAGTAGGTTACATAAATAAAACACTTGACTCCTCATTTCAGAGTTTGAAAATGCTGAAACATTGTTGATATCAGAAGTTGACATGTTGCTGGAACATAGAAAGGCACAGAATGAATCCGCAGAGGAAGAACAAGAATTCTCAGAGGTTTTCATGAAGACCCTCACTTACACCAACATGTTCAAGAAGTTTAAAAACAAAGAAACTATAGCCGCTGTTAGAAAGTAAGTAATTGAGAAACAGGGTCAAGTTTCATATAAAATGTTTTCAAGACTTATTGGACTACTGATTTCTTAACAATTTAGAATCTTAAATAAGCAAATCAAGTATCTTGACTTGGCTCGCGAAGATGATGTTGATGGCTTAGTTGCCAAGAGCCTCTACCAACACCTAAGGAGGCTCTCATTAGGCAGCTGGATTAAAAGCTTCATTCTAAAAGTGGTACTTCTGGATACAGCTTGTATTGTTGTACTCCCCTCTCTGGAGCCCTGACAGCTGTAGCCTAAGCTACTATTTAAATTATTTTTTTAAAATAAAAAATATAAAAAGACAATTAAATGCAAAAACTTCATAAAATTTTTGTTTCAGTCTCCTTCAATCCAAAAAACTACATAAATTTGAAGTGGCAAGCTTAGCAAACCTTTGCCCAGAGACACCTGAAGAAGCCAAAGCTCTAATACCATCTCTAGAAGGAAGATTTGAGGATGAAGAACTTAGAATATTGTTGGATGATATACAAACTAAGAGAAGTTTGCAGTACTAGTATTTAAGAAATATTAATATTCCATTATGATCTTTTATGTAGTATTTTATAACACTAAGACTGAATTAAATACAATTTCAGATTTGGTATCCCTGCAGTTTATGTATTATTATATCTATTTATTTCTAAAAACCGAACCTATTATCGTGTAGGGTCACGTAATAATAGACTTTTAGAAATAAACTAACCAAAGTGTTAGTCGCGAATACGCGGCGTCAGCATAATCAGCCCCTATAAGAGCGTATTCACACGGCGTATTTTAAACGCGCCGACGCGCGACGTCGCTGTTAAAAATGCAAATTATTGCGTTCGTATCGACTCAAATGCGCTTAACGCGCGTCATTGCGCCCAACAAATACGCCATGTGAATAGGACCTATCGTTCCCATGGCTGTGACACAGGCTTCCTCGCTATTAGAGGGATTAGTCTGTAATTCATCTAGGGTCAGTAGATGTCACATTTCTTCGATTTTTTTGGTTCTAGCACATGCCGGTCACCTCCTGTTTTTCCATATATTAATACGCCTGCCTGAGGTCGAACCCTCACGACTGTTAAGTCAGGGTCGATGCCACTTGGCCACCAGGTAGTGCTCTTGCATGTTAGGCCGCGTTGCTAATTACAACTTTAGTCGCGCATACTTGAGATTTTCACCTGACACAGCCTGATACACCAGCACAAAATCCCTGATCGTGCTTTGAATTCATGTCACCATTCGAGATCAAACTATCAGTACACACTGAACGAATAAAAAAAAAACGATAGTTTAAATCAGTCTGTAATTGGATATGTCTGCAATACAGCAAGATACATTACAGTGAAAACAGATAAAAGTGATAAAATATTGGAAACAAAAATAGTAATTAGAATTTCTTCTCTGAAACAAAACTATAATAAAACCATTCTTATTATTACTTAAAAGTAGATACTAATAATATTGATGTTAATTAATGCCTCTAACTAAACAAGCCCCTTGTTGAACATTATTTGTAAAAAAACTAAAGGATTTTTTTTATCAATAAACCTTCAACAATTTTAGATAACTTAAAACTCAACAATCCTTCGATAATTTTTCTTAATTTCTAATTTTGTTGCCTAAACATTATTTTTTAACAAAATGCCGAACAAAAGGCTTGCTTGAATTATAAACTTATCTCAATGGGCACTTTTGGTTTAGTTTAAATGTTAGTATTTAATCTAATATTGTATTAATAAAAATTACAAACTTATCATTCATCTAAAAGCAAACTTTAAAATAATATTAACCATCTATAAAAGAACTATCAAATCTAAGGTCCTAGCCAAGTTACTTTTATGGTACAACTCATCCTTCTCCTACCCTGAACATATAAAAATATCTTTATGTACTTTAAAAACATTTCAAGTCCTTAAATAAAGATGTCCTTTGGAATACTGTGCTCCAGCAATCTAAATAATAATGGTGGCAATACAAACATCTTTATTTAGGAACCTTTCTCCACATCCCAGTGGTTACTTTAAATTAAACAGTAAGGGGACCGTTTTATAGCACACATTTTATTAACAGCTAATAATTTTTCGGGTCCTTTACTAAAACTTACTAAACCTTAAATTAGGTAACGACATTGGGAGAGGCTTATATAAATCCTAAATTACAACCTGGACCTGTGACATAAGTCTATTTATTAGTAAAGCATAATATTGTTTTGGATTCCAAGTGTAGGGAGTCTAGAAGCGACATGGAAGCTGTTAGGAAGCAATAGCAATGCAAACATAATCATAAAGCTTACTTTACAGAACATGTGTTTCCACAACAACGACCGAGCAACTGAAAATATGGGTCAATGAAGGCATGAAGACAATTTGTAAGAAATAAAATATACATACAACCCTCAAAATTTATATCGTAAAATTGTTTGCTTGTATATTTATTCGAATTACAGCTATATATTGCACTTATTTCAGAAACATTTTACACAGAAATCCGGATTTTAAATATTGGCTCGGCTCTTCTTCCATGTTAATGTTTTTGCACAATATATTTATTCACTATTAAAAATGTTAAATCATTAACGACTGTAGTGGCATTTTATACAACATACTAAAATCCTTAACGTACACACAATCGTTATTGTGTTAAAATTAATGATGATAATACTTTTTGTACATTTCCCAAATGTTTTTCTTCATAGCGTCAGATACTGGTTTTGTTTGTCACATTCGCAGTCAATTCGAAAATGATCTCTACCGTCAAGTGTGATTGCTTACACAATGTAATCGCATCCCAAACACCCTGCCCCTTTGTCACAAGTCGGTTAGTCTGTACACTTATAGTCACTACGCAGCACCTTCAATATTCTTCACAACTTATGGATACTGTTCATTTTGTGCAACATTTTAAAACATGATTATAGTAGCACTAGTACACACCAGTATCGAAAATTGTCAAGCCACGATCAACATTCAGATTTGACCGTTTCTCTTACATTATCACATTTGTTTATTGAATAACCAATATAATCAATAGGTACTAATTTACATCAGCAACTGGAAATATTATAATCACTAAGTTACATTTTCAAATTCGGCGTGTGGCTCTTAATAAAAATTTTGTTTGAGCAATGATAAGATTTAAAATACTATATTCCCAAAGGTGAGCCATCCAAAATATATATTTGCCGTCGAATTTTAAAAAAGGTTAAAAAATAATTGCGTATGTCCAAAAGCAGATCTAACTATGTTTATGTGTAAGTTGTCAACATTCTACATTATCAGTCTCGATGATAAAAATGCATTTTGGCCAAAATGAGAAATCCAACGAGTGCGGTCCAAACTTCCCTAAACGAATGTTACACGAACAAATGCCTCATGTACCTGATACAGATACTGACGAAACATATCAAATTTCAGAAACAAAATAAGGTACAAATGAGTTACCAAGATATTAACTGGAGAGTAAACAAACAAGTAAGCATGTCCATAATAGGCACTTTATAGTACACTACACTACGTAACAAATAAAGTCAAGTTACCTGTATCAAAGTATGAGTAAAGTTTAAAAATTCAGTCTATTTTCTTACTTAGATTTTCATTTATCAAATCCCACAAGTTAAAGCTCTTTTGCATTAGAAAATCGTTCTAGCAACCGATATATCCATTACCACAAATAAGACGATCTGGCCCTTTCAGAAATTTGGTCCGAAGTAATTTATCTTCAATTATTAAATTAACAAAACTTATGTATGTTGAAAATAAAAAATGACTTATCATACTATAACACTTTAAAATTCTATGCTTGCAACATGTAGTGTTATGTACATAATTTTAAAATAATACATAAAATGAGATCAAATATATATCCAGTCATGTAAACAAATTAAGCTGGAGCAGTGAGTGCTAAAAAACCTAAATAAACATTTTAGAAAAATAGCTCCCTCATTACCTAATGTATTCATTATAATAATATCAGGATAAACTAACACATAATATATAGGTACTCGTAATTAATATGAAATATTTTTGCCATTTGTTTGGCTTCGTTCTAATGCTGCGGTTAAATTGCTTTGGTTGCTCTGTTTGTCAAAGTAGTAATTTGTGCAAAGTAATTGCAATTCTAAAACAGATTTAATTCATTGGAACATTCCTATTTCTTACTCTCACTCGAAATTTGATGGATATCGACAAACATTCAATACTTCGTGTTTCAAAGGACATCATTATTATGTCACAATTAATTTAAAGAATGTTTATTATTGTCACAACAGATTAATTAAAGACATGTATATGTATTAGGTGATTAAACTTTGGATGCCACTAACATGTTTAATTTCTGTAATAAAGTAATTGGTTATAGCATTTATGCAGTGCTATGGGTAAAATATTGTTATTGTACAAATGAACCACTAACTCCACAACTTCAACATACTGTCATATCATAAGTGATTAATTTGTACGCCACAAAATACAATAGCAGGGTCAAACTAACGCGAAATTGAAAATACTTCGTAATTTTCAACTTCCAACTAAACTAGGACGTTTATTAAGAGGGTTAGTTGAACGCAATGTTAATAAAATGTCGAGTTTGGTGGATGAGGAACCCTCTAGTCCGTGGACTGGGCACACGTGGGGTGCGGGTGCCGGTCGGAGTGCGATCAGTGCGAGGAGGACGCGGGCGGGGACGGCGGCGGCGCGGGCTGCAGCGGCAGGAACGCGGAGCCCAGCGACGGCCGCAGCGTGAAGCCCGGTATCGTCGGCTTCATTACAGAAACTGATTCTGAGAAAGCTCCTTCGCCCGCTTTCAGGTTCACCTATAACATCAATGTTGGGTTCCATGAGTATCAAACTAAACATAATCTTAAAGAAATTTAATTTTGAACACTTCGAGAATGAGAGGTCTGTAGCAGTAGTACTTAATCACAACATAAATAAAGACATTATACTGATTAATATTATGTTTTTTTTTATAATTATACCATATTTACCTTTTCACAACCATCTGGAGGTTCTCGAGCTAAGAAGCGATTTATTTGCGGCGATGTACCCAGTTTAGAGCCGTCAAGATCCGGAGACGAGCACACACTGCCGCCTGAAATGCAGAACAGTTATTTGAAACAGAAACTCTGACATCATTAAGTCATTGGAACTAATCGTTCAATGTTCTGGAAAGCAAATTTAAGAAATTCAATAGTTACTACTTTCATTTTTATTCTGTCTACTGCTATTGTATCTTCTACAAAACTGAATGATTCCTATAAAAGCAAATAAGCAAAGAATTATACAAAAAAACACATGCTTCAGGACTTTCAAACCATTCTCATGTTTAGTGCATTTCAACTATTAATTGCGAAGAGTTGTCTAAAAGCTAAAGTTAGTTATTGACCTGCGGCCAGTAGCTCTGAGGACCCACCGCTTGAGAGAGACCCCCGGGATGGTGGATCTATGCCCACAATGTATTGTTTAGATACATTCATGTTTATCCACATATTTGAAATAGAGTATTGAAGTAGTAAAACTAGAAATTGTGTACAAAAACTTGTATTCCCACTAAATAACAAATGCAGAAGTTGTTATGACTGCAACAGGTTTAGAAAAAAAGTATAAGATAGTAAACAACGTATTCGTAAATAGGAGATTTTTTAAACGTTTTCGTTGCACTCAAAGAAGATGATAAATATTCAGAATTATGACAACATTATCTCGGTATTGGTTAAGGAAATTACCTGATGAATGAGCAGTGTGACTCAGATCGTGCGGTGTCTGTGTGTTGACGGAACGCCGGAGAAGTTCTGCAAGGGGCGCGCGATGTCCTTCTGGTGTAACCTGTAAACAGAAAAGGTCAGTCTTTTCCACTCCAGTCCTTTTTACAGTATTACATGTTGAATGTCTTTTATTTTGGGACAAGCTCGCCACTCTATTTCAAACTACAACAACTTCTGAAATCCTGAATCAACAGTGTCGACCACCAGAACGCGACTCGTCGCGTTCTGGTGGTCGACAATGAAGCTCCTAGAGTTCCAGTGAAACGATTCAACTTCTTGGATCCTACAACAAAATTAATCAAAAAAGATATCATATCAAGCAGGAGAGAATACGAAGGTATGTTTACAACTGGGATAAACTCAGTTGCCTAGCATCATGGATTAAAACTGACATTAAAGATATCTGCATTAAATATCTCTTTATAACTGTATGTATAACAATATTAAAATTTATGTTTAGCAAGCATTGCACCTAACAAATATTTAGTATTCAATTGTTCCATCACCCGCAAATAATACTAAACATTAGCACACACATAATGTGTGTTTCTTATAAGTAGATTGTGTTAACTATTTATAGTAGAGATGAGGATGTTATTGTTCAAACAAAACCAAGAACTATGTAACCTGTTAACGGTTACATAGTTTTCCAAACGGCCAAATACCTTAAATTTTGAATTCCTACTGACATCAACATATATTTTGTTAAATTACACAGCTGAGTTAACTGTTTAAAGGGGAAAACTATAAATAAAAATGTATGGTCTTATCATGCAAGTACTCAAATAGGTACACGAGTGAAGCCACAAACATGCAGCATCATACATTTTTATTTATGTTCAGGAAATGAGGTAGACACATCAGTGAGTACATACTTTATCTCTTAGCCGGTCTAGATGTTGAGTTTGTGTGCCACTGGCTGGATACAGCACAAGTCTCTCTATCTCCTGATTGAGACCTTCCACTGATGACCGTGCTGCTCTCAGCGGGACACTGCTGCCTCCAAAACGATTCCCTAGAGTTTAATTACACACTTTACTTTAGCTAGCTGTGATTGGTTAGTAAAAAACTTAAAATTGCATATTGCATAAATTATAATAACATAAACATTATGCATTTGTTTTTTATGCAATAAAAAAAAAACAAATACAGAGAGTTTTGTACATCTGACCCTATACTTCTGATGACGAGACATGTTACGATATTTTTGCAGGGGAACAATATATTTTTAAATAACAGCTCTATAGAATTTCATGTACTGCCTTCCTGGTATCACATAAAAAAAATATGTTTGTTTAATACTTACAAAGACTAGTGTTCATAGTTTGGTTTGAATAGTCCCCAGAAGCAGATGGTTTGTGTGTTCTTTGAAGGCGATTGCGCAGGAAACGATCGAATTTGTCCTCTTCAGAACTACGGGAGGAGCGGCCTGATGTTCCACCTCCTTCTTCAGTCTGTCCAGAATAGGGTTAAATAATGAAATGCTTTTGAAATGTAAAATATTGTTTATCTTGCCAAGTCCATATTTTAAATGTGTTTCTAACCAATATTTCTAGTTGAGAAAAGTGCACAATTAAATATAAATAAATAGAAATGATTAAAAGTGATTGTGGTTTACAAACTAAAATAAAAAAATGTAAAACATTTCTAACTATAACCACTTACTTTGTAAAAATAGGGGTTTCATAATCATCAAGCTATTGATAATTTCAGTATAAAAATAGAAACATACTTGTGTGGACTTATCAACTTGCAACTGGCCAGCGTGTAGATAGTAGTCCCTAGACCACTGTCCTTTGTGATACAGTGTGTCAAGTGATGCCGTACGCCTGATGACACTGGCACCGAATCTGCCCTTGCCTAGAATATCCATCAATTTTATGAATACTCCTTTATCTCTTTTTCAGAAGACCTTCTTATTGTAATAACATCGATAAATAAATAATTGTATGAAAGATGATATCATGACAAGGAAAAGGCATTGAGAACTGAAATGTTGCTGATTAAAACATGGAGGGTGTGCTGCGGCAACTCTAAATTAACAAACAGCAGGAGGGTGTTGATCAATCATTACAATTACAATCATTGCCTGGTGATTTGTCATCACCATCAGCCTACAGCAGTCTACTACTCTGCAAGGCTGCGGCTGAGTGGCCTGCAAAGCGCAGGCCACTCGCATGATTTTTTGGCAACTCTCATCCAGCTGCTACCAACTACCTTGCAGAAATTGTTATTTTTTAAACTATATTTTTTTTAAGTATACATTTTTGTTGTTTTTTTAATTCTATCTTTATTTGAGGCTTTAGCACACTCTAGGTGACTTTGATAGCCTCATGGGATTACAGAGATCAGAGATTGTTGGTCTACCTATTTTAGGGCTGTCCCTAGATCCTGCCCATTTGTGGTCTTCACTCAAGAACACATTGTCATGCCTGGTGATTTAGGTGAGAAATTATATGACAAACTGTGTGGGAAAGGTGGCTAAGATAAATTCCTCATGGAAAGGGGGATCTAATAAGCTGCAACTAACTTGGGTTAGCTGCAGCTTATTAGATCCCCCTTTCAACAGGGAATGAGAAGGATGTTCTTTTTTAAACCTTACCATTCCTGCTGCCACAAGACTAACAACACCATGCCTGAATCCCAGAAAGGTTGAACCTAATAGTAACCCCACATTTTGTCAGTTTTGTTTAAATTCCATGTAACAGGGCACTGGCCTATTACCATTAACTGGACAAAAAACCACTTTGTGGCTGCTACTGAGTAATTCCTCAGCGAAAATCTCAATAATGCATTGCTAAGCTGGCAATTGACCCTAGCACCTTATGCTTAACAGTTGCGCTGTTTTAAAATATGAGTGAATGTATAGTTGACCTGTTAATGAGATTATAATTTCCAGTCTCAAACCCATTACAGGACCATTACTCCTTGATAAGTATCTAGCTAGGTTGTAACCAACCTCTCATGTAATGTTATAGATTGTACTTGCTATCATAGGTTTGCAAATCACATAAATATTGTGGTATTGTGTGTATTAGTGTGTATATGTTACTTTGTCTCCTTTAGTGATAGCTGCACTTTTATTTGAATCTTATTAGTACTTTAGCGATTTTTTTAAAGAAAATTTATGTTGTTAGGTAATCCTTGGTCTTACCTTTGTAATTAACAGCTCCAGGGCTTCGCTGTCCAGACAGGGCGTGATCTGGTGATATCCGGCGCCACGCATTCGTGGGCGACAGCGTCGGGCTGTTGCTGGCGTTCTTCTTGAGCCCGCCGCTCTTCATGACGGACGACACCGGCAGCGTCGCCCGCATCGGTCCCTGCTTGCCCACGGGACAGTCCGACTGCTTCCTTACCCGGCCCGACATCCTCGCTTCCGCTCACGCTTCACTACTTTACAAACACCCCTATTTCTTCATCAAACGACACACTCAACCACTCACTGCGCAAGAAAAATAAGTATTTCATTCGCCGACGCCGCACCAAGCTCTTTGTAGAGGGAATAATCTTGGGCACAGTAAACCAGGCCCTGTTGTGGTAATACGACTGTTCTTATTATGCAATACGGTAATCAACACTTTCGTTAATGTAATGGGATGTAATAATGGGTGGATCTAATATTCAACTAGTACTTATTACATAAAAACAAAATTACAAAGCGAGCAAGTCACATTTTTTCTGCACAATGGATGAATGAATGAAGCTGACAGATGACAAGGGACATCGCGCCATTCCTTTTTTCTTACAAGAAATTTTAAATTACTCTAACAAAACTATGTTTAAGTTGCATCGTTGGAATCTAGAATGAGATAAAACTCAAGAAAATACTGAACTAATTATTACCTACGAGAATTATTCCACTTATTCGTTAGCATTGCAATTAACAGCTGATTATTCCGCCATGTCAACTAAGTTGTCTATGCTCGTTGTTGGAGATTGTTATGGCCTCCTCCCCGTTTCACGAAATGAAATAAAAGAGGAAAAACAATAAAAAAAGCTATGTTATTTTTAATCTAAAATAAAACTTTTGATTACTGAAGAAATTATGTAACAGCAATGGTGATAGTATTGGGCATAATACTTTACATTTCGGTACCATAATTATAATATTGAAATCAAGGTCAAGATTGCACACTCGTTGGCCCAACCCATCCACACAGAAATACTTGAGTGTGGACTTACGTTTAATAAAATTCTATTATATAATTGATTGATTGAGTAGGTGATACCCTAAAATCTAAAACTCATGACGAACTAGACGAGCTCTCCTCGCCGTAGTGGCGCGAATTATGATTTCAAAATGTTTATGTGAGCACTTTATTGGTGCATTTTTTTCTAGATTACATGGTTTTCCTATAAGGTTACCAATCAAAGTAAAGTTTTGTAGAAGGTACGAAAAGGATATTCTGCCCTCCAGAAGAACAAGAATCCCATGTGTATGTCAAGATTTAAATCCAAGTCATCATCCTCCATTAATGTACCGTTCGATTACATAGAAGAATACCGATTATATGACCGCCGTACAGGTTGCCCTGTGCACAATATTATCTTGATGGAGCCATTCATCTTAGGCAGTTGGTAAATAATAGTAATTAAAAAGTACGGTATCTTTTTGCCGAATAAGATGTTTTCACTTCTGCTTTCGTACATTTATCAAGACTTTTGATTCGACGGCGTCTCGTAGTATTGTAAGACATTAGACGAATTGGATTGATTTGAGAAAATATTAAACCAGACTGAGTTCAAGAAATATATTAATTACATCTAATTATTTTTATTACACTAAATTAAACACAGAAAATAGTAATTTATCACAATATAAAGGATGGTACAAACTTTATTTACCCAGAAATAAAATGCACTCAATTAAATCATTCGAATTAACATCGATAAAATTAAATTGAACTTTTAGAGGAAACAAACAATAAAAATAAATATAGAATAAACAATAGAATATATCACTGCAACTGATATGTACCGGAACTTGGATAACTAACTAAAATTTACAATAATTGAAAGATAACTAATGAAAATATAATACAATTAACACTGTTTACACTTGACTTAAACCACACAAACGTCCCATTTATCAAGCGCCCTTACATAATATGTATAGTATTGCCGTCAATACGAAATCTACTGTCAACTAAACTAACCTACATTATTATACTAGCTTGCCTAGTAAAATATACAAAAACCTATATATATTTGTTTTCTATTCGCTAGTGGTCGGGTTTTGAGCAATGAGCTTCTGCTGAGCAATCCAAGCTTGGATCTTCTCTTTGAGTTCTGTGTTGGACTTAACTTGATCCATGGACAGCGGCGAGCGGTTGAACGGATCCGATTGATCACTCAAGAGATGTCTGAAACAATTAAAAAAGAGTTAGCTGATATGATAGAGAGAGTTGTGTGAGGATAACTGAGGGGATAACTCAATTTTCATCATTATTATCATAAAGAGATCAATTTGGACAGACGAATCTGTCCCAGATAGGTGCAGACTCAAGAAACGATGAAACAGCCGTGTGGGCGATCGACTTTGAATCCATAAAAGCCATAAAAAGCAGTATAAATTTTAATCGAATCGGACAAATCTGAAGGTAGAATTTATTATATTCAGTAAAAATCAGTCTACCTTGCGATGGTTGTCCTATCAACAGTGGTGCGTGAGCTGGGCAGTATGACGGGGTCCATCATCAGGGTACTCATGATGGGGTCAAGGAACTCCTCGGGCGCATTCGCGAGGATCTCTTCTTCTCGTTGTCGCTGCACTGCGAACCCTTCCACGCGAGTCGCCACTTCTCGTAGTGAACCTATTAGGCCTCCGCCCCCGATGCGCGCTGAGGAATAATGTTGTGTCATTAGAACCTTTATAAATTATGTTTGCAACTCTCATATTATGTTGGTACCAGCACAGCTAAGAAGCTCGCATTGTTGCATTAGGGCGAGGGTTACTGGTAATCTTGGCTATATTATATTTTCCTATAGGTACTGTCATCGAAGTTTATGTCATAAATCAGTTAATCGATGACTGCGCATTGTCACAAGCAGTCAGGAAAGTAGCAGTAGCTATCTGGCAGCCTGCAATGCCTCACCATTCTCATCCAGGCGGATGACAGTAGCCGAGAATTACACAAAATCATGTGTGATCCTCCGATCAAGGCTCAGGCATATTCGATAAAGGGACTTACCTAACACGGCCTCAGCCAGTGTGAACAGTTGCGGCGAGTACGACCGCCCGTCGTCTGACACGGCGGCACAGAAGCGCTCGTTGTTGCCCAGCTCCACGTACATGCGGCAGATGTCCAGCACTGTGCTGGCTGGCTCGAACTCGTACTCTTTCATGTCTTTTACCTGGAAAGAAAAAAAAAGAGGTTGTAAGAGTAAGCATAGACAAGTCAAATAGATTTATGAAGTTGTTGCTGGCCATTTTTTTTATTTCAGTAGAGATCTTTCTGGTTCTTTTTTTGGTTGTATGTTGATGGATAGAGAGGGAGATCGAACCGAATAAAAGGTGGAGAAAGAGGAGTATGCTATAATCGTAACAGAAGAGTGGGGATGATGGGCTATGAGTTGAGCTCGCGGATAAGAGATGTGGTAGAGGACGAAATTAGTCAGGCATTCGTGAAATACCCCGGAGCATAGTTATTGCTATATACCTACGTGTCCCATTTTGATCAATCACAATATACGGAGCAAAATTATTGAAATAGTAGTCGAAATGTGTTTGTAATGTGACTAACCTTCACAACAAACATAGCTTATGCCCGCAGCTTCGCTCGAGTTATGATCGGAAATTATTCCACGGGAACAGGCCATGAAATGGCCTATGATACTCGGGGATAATTTAGCTATCCATTAGTGGCAGAATTATCGGAATCGGATCAGCAATTCCGAAGTTTAACTCTTTATTTATAATATTAATACAGATAAGCCAAGAAACCATGGGTCAAGAAAATTCACTCACCTTTAAATTCTTCTTATTAGGCCCGACAAGATGCAGCAGGAAGTAGTTGAGCATGGAGGCGATGCGCTCCACGAGCGTGGGGTGGCAGAAGACGTAGGGCGCGTGCGCGGACAGGCGCACCAGCGTGCGCACCGTGTCGCGGCCCAGGATGTTGTCGAAGCGCGCCAGCATGCCCACGTGCGCCAGGCTCGACAGCGCCGCCGAGCGCTCCGCGGCCGGCAGGCGCGTCCAGCTGCCCGACTCTCTGGGGTAACACATTCATAGCTTGCATTCATGCATGGCATTTTCTCTTCACTTAAATCAATTAAATACAGTACTATTAACCCAAGAAAAGTATTAAAAGATAAGTTCTACTAGTGCTCGTCGTTCAAAAAAATTATTTACCTCTACAATTTTCTACGACAGTTCTAATGTCCGTGACTGTCACGGCCATTCATACGACGTCATTTACCTCATTCTGCCTTGTTTACATCAAATTGTTGCCCCTACTAGAATGATTTTACTAATTTTATGTGCTTTATTCAATCGAAAATTGCAATTACAATACTATAATAAAATCGACCAGTTTTCAAATACAATAACTTAATTAACTTTGTCTAAGTTTTTATGTATGTAATAAACTACGTACTGTGCAGCTTGCATAGTGCGTATCTGCGCCATGTTCCCGAGCGCTTCATCCAGTAAGAAGATGGCGTCGTTCATGAGAAGGTTCACGAATCTCAGATATATCGGAGGGTGTACCGCCTCCATGTTGGATTCAGCTTGCTTCGCCAGTAGCCTGAAAAAAAAAAAAAAAAATATCTTCAAAAAATTGCAAATCAAATAATTTATATCCAGAATTGCGGTTCATATGGGTTTCAAAGATAAAAAGTTTAGTCCTAAGTCGCTGCCACAAATCTTTCGTTAATATGCGGATATTCGCCCTGCGGTCTGAAAAATGCTTGCCTGGTGTGATTTTCCTGAAGATAGTCACTATTCTTGAAATACGTGCCACGGTTTTTCATGTCATGGTTTTATGATAATCAAATTTACATAATAGTCACTCACGTAAATGCATCTCTATGTTCCTCCATCTCCCACAAGAAGTCCATGACGAGGTACATGGGGCGCCTGTAGTTGAACTTCTGCTCAAACTGCACGCTTTGACCGGTCATCTCTATGCCCACGAAGACGTCCAGGAGACAGGGAACTAACTATAAAATTTAAAAAAAAAACACATGTTATGAATAACTTTTACTGTGTTGGGACGTCTCTGCCTACTCCTTCCAGGGTTACAGGATTTTTAGGAGATGGGAGATTCTCGAATAGGGTAAAGTGACATGAATTTTCTCTATGAGAATATCCCTAGTACAAAGCTAGATTTCATCATTGGCATCATATTGATTGGTTTTATACTATACCACTCAAATTCTAAACCCGACTACTGAAAAATCACGCTTTCATTAAATTCGGGGTTTACAAGGTAAAATCGATTCCTCCTATTGTTGAAGTCGGTTAAATTTAGCCTATGTTACCCGGGCCATAATAACGAATCAATTGACACCTTATTAAGCAAAATCGGATGAATAGTTCAGGCGCTACGGAGGGACATACGTAATAAATACAAACATACATACATAGACAGCCAAAATCATAACCCTTCCTTTTGGCTCCGCCTTAGTCGGGTAATAATTTATCACCAGTGACAACAGTTGTTATTTTCTGTCCAGTAACCCATTGTCTAATAAGGGTGAAATCATATTTTCACGCACGGATCAGCGATTTCATGTATATCTATCTCATTCTGTCGTTTAAAGGTGCCATTTGGTTTAACAAGAAACCTGGTAGCAAACATTCCCGTTGCCCGTTTAACGTGCGGCTGGACCTCTCACTATAGTGAGTTACTAATTCTAAATGATAGAGAGATGCAAGAAAATGTAGGTCTGTGTTAATGTGATTTCAGCCTAATTGTATTTTAGGCGGATGACCAGGTGTTGTGGCGTGGCTGGGAGAGGCCTATGTCAAGCAGTGAACTGTGTGAACCATTGTCTAAACTCGAAATACCTGCAACCGATGTGGATGTTCTTTGAACAACTGTTCCCTGTAGAAGGATGCTAAGCTGCTCAGCGGTTGCTGGTCATCCGGGTGATTCGGTAGCATCGCCTCGAGACATTCTGCCAGTCGAGCCCTGAAATAGAAATCGTTATTATTAATTAATTATTTGTTATCAGTTAATAAATCATACAGTGAGCCATCATTATCTCCCGTCTTATGTAAGAGAAGATTATGTGATAAAGCGTCGAGACTAACACAAAATTCACTCTACAAACACAGCTATAATTTTAAATAAAAATGTAAAAAAAATGTTATTCAAAGGCATCAGTATCAGAGTACCATCGTGTTTTAAGTCCCTACTGTACATACGTCGGCTTACCGCGCGCTGGATTGCAACTGGACTTACCTAAACCGTTACTGGAATGCACTGGATCAAGTGAGAGATCAAGTCCATTAAATGGTTAGGTGGTCGACTTTTCAGTTCAGCGGCCCAGTCCAGGGCAACTGGAATAGTGGTAGCGGTCAATCTAGTGCTGGGTTAAACGTTCAACAGTGCTCACGCATTGTTGTTTTGTTTGAATATGCACTTAATTCCTAATAATGACTAGGACAATGTTGACGTTATGACCCAGTTCAGCACTGGACTGGACTAATGTGAACCAGGTATACCTCTATGCCTATACATATATTACAATATACCTGAGATGTGGATTATATGTGCGTGAAGAATCCCCCATAAAGGTGAGTACAAGCGTGAGCGCAGGCCGCAGCACGCTGGCGATGTCGGCCTCCTCGGTGATGGCGCCCGGCGTGCGACGCGCCATCGTTATCAGTACCACCACGTTCTCCAGCACGAACTCGGGGACGCATCTGAGGATCATTGAGTACCAGTGGTTAGCTTTATGAATAGTCTTTAGTAGGCTTTGAGTTGAAAGTTTTTTTTTGCCAGCCTGTCTTTCCAAACATGAGAAGTTCAGTGATTCTTATTGTCAGGATGCCACGAAAATAAGTAATATCCCCAAACTAAGTACATACGAAAATGGTCACTATACAGAGTGATTTTTAACCAGGCAAATGATTGCGGCGGCTATGCCAACCTATAATAGGACTAGAAATCTTTATAGTGTTTTTCAAACAAACAAAACTGCATCTAAGTCGTATGTAGTACATAAAAACCACATAGTATAATCTTCCACAACGCCCAATCTTCTTCTTAGCGTATCGATGGCAAATATTTCAAATTTGTTTAGCCCAAAACTCAGCCACGCGAACCCCGCTCACTGATGCAGTGAGTAGGTCATCAGGTGCGCAGGTGATAGGGCATGCGGTGCAAGATCGAAGGTGGCCCATTGTCTGTGGGCAGACGCCGCATAGGCGCATACGCACTTGAGCTCTGAGCCGTCCAGCCATCTGCAGAGATTGTCTTTACTCCGGCCGACTTGGGTTCGAAGTCTGTTTAGAGATTTCCAAGTTGGCCACGTCAACATATAAATAAAAGTTCTAACGTCCAATAGCGATAAAGAACTTGAAAGAATTTCTAGAATATATCTAAAAAAAAGGAATTGTACATACTTTAACGGAAATAATAAATTCGAAATACAAACCTCAAAGTATCCGGCGGCGGCGTAGTAACAGGCATCTGTATGGGCACCATGTTGATAGGCGCATAGCATGCCTGAGGCGTCTCGGGATCCGCTCTGACCGCCACCTGCACTAGCCACGTGCAAGTGGTTGCTTGAAGACGGTTCAGGTTCGTGAGCATCTCCTTCTCCAGCAACGCGCAACGGAGACTCACGAATCTGTGGAGTACGTGTTTGAAAGTTGGTTAAAAATGTAGTAGGTGTATCTTTGGCTCAATTTTTACATTGCGGGAGGATCTCCTAAACAGTTTTGTACTGACAAAACTGCCACTGGACAGTAACCTAATTGTAATGAGCATAAGAACCACTGTTATCTTGACAGTAATGCAAAATTAGATAAAACTACTGTGAAAGGACAGAAGTCGGACGTTACGTTACATGAACAAGAAAGAAGGTCCAGTAGCGGGCTTATGAGAACTGAATTTCACAAAGATGGTTTTTATGAATGGACTTTAATTGCATAGTTAATGCACACTCAGGAATTCCCTAGTATGTATAGACGTATAGATCCTGGATTTGTGCCCGGCTTGATGGCAATAGGCTAACCCCCTGTTTAATGGGACTTATCGTACTTAAGTGCCGTTCAGAAAAATACATGCGTGATATAATGTTTATGTTACTTGGCCATAAGATGGTGTGCGCGCTGTCTCATTGGCTCCACAAGGTGGTGTGCGCCGGCCGACACATCGGCCAGTGCGCGCTGGGCCTGCCCCAGCTCCTGCCCACACCGCCAGAGCTTCTCAGCACAAACGCGGACACCTGAGGATACGAAAGCAAGAGTTTAGTTTACAAAAGTACAAAGATCCCTCAGCTACCCTAAGGTAGTTCAATCATTGAGTAGAATAATAAAATCAGGTTAGGTCTACTCTTCTTCTTTTCGAGTCAAAGAAGGTAATATTGTTGTTTTAAATGAGTTTGTACCAGTAAGTGGCCATGACAATCGTGTTTGGATACTCTAACAGGCGCATGGTTTGTCTTAAACACATGGTTAACTTTACAGCAGTTCAATTCTTGTAGCGGCTTACGTGGGACCGCAGTCAATTCATTGGTTTCCATATAGGCCTAGTCACATTTTCGTAAAATGTTAATACACTCACCCAAATCGATACACTTCTGAGTCATGAAGAAGCACTCAGTCACAAAGTTGTAAGTTTCAGCGGTAGGCCGCTTCACTGACTGGTCATCCTCTGTCACTCTCAGTGGCAGTAGACAAGTCTCACTGTGCAGACAGTCTAAATGCACAGATTTGCCTGCGCATTCTTCAGGCTGGAATAAAAAGACTTTATTTGCAAACATATTTCGCAACCTAACATGTATAGACCTGTTATTTGGCCTTCTCTATGATAGAGATTCTTATATTGAGATTTTTATGCCCGTTTTCACAAACATTAAGTTAATACTAAATGAATGTCCTAATCTTATTGTACTCGCAGAGCTAATTATAGCCTTAAACATCCAATTATATTATTGACATTAGGTGTCACTAATGAGGATTATTTATTTATTTAACTCTTTTTTCAATTGCTGGGTGAAGAGCCAATTTTTAAAACAAAATTGAAACATTTTCCATTGTTTAAATGCTCACCAGTACAGCTCCATATGTAGGATCTATTTTGAGTGCCTTAAGGTCGTCAGCTAAGTTACAAAATGGTTGACACAGCTGCAGCAGCACTGCACCCAAGTTTAACATAAAGCCATCTGGCACGGAACTTAGAGATGCCGCGCTGACCTCGCCATGCTGAAATTGTAACAAAGGAATTTTGTGATTTCTGCAAGTAATGTAAGGATGAGTTTGTTGGACTACTGCCAAGAATAATGAGGAAGGTATTGTGTTTAACCAGGACCAGCTAAAAAGGAATGACACTCAAATAATATAAAGCCCTTTGTATTAATCTCTATTTCTGTCTTTGAAATACAGTGGGATGAGATTATGTTAAGTTAAAATCTAACATATTTACTAGCATCAAGTTAGGGCATCCATCAGCAAACAAAAAACAAAACCATGCACCTACCTTTTCATACAGATTGATTATCTTTGTCAAAGGATGGGTTTATAGTTGAAGTTACATTAATATTTGGCTTTTAAAAGCAAATGCTTAAGTTAAGTACTCTGGTAGAGGAAAGTATGTACTAACACTAGTTTCCAAGTTCTGTGTATGCTACCCAAATGGACTTTGTATGAAGTAAAAGAGTTTTATATTTTTAAGAAATATTTACCTGCACATTCCAGAGTTTTCCTCTGCCAACATTTGATTTTAAACACTTTCCAATCCAAGATAGTAACCGGTTCCTCAAATGTGGTCCGCCCTTAAGGATATTTAGGAATATTCTGTGCAAGTTGTTTGTTAGGTGAGACGATGCATTCCAAACTGATGTCTCTATCATTGACGTAGCTGCCTGTAATATTCAAGTTATTGATTCTGTTAGTTCCAGTTTGTTTTGTGGATTTACACAAGCTTTAGGTAGTAGGTACGCAAAATGTATTACAGACATACATAAACTCACGCCTATTTCCCCTGGGGGTAGGCAGAAACCACAGAACGCCTAAACCTGAACCTGCTACGATCCTTACACACTCTTTTGCAAAATGTATTAATTTGTAATAAATATGTTTTTTATTCCAAACTGGTTAAACCTTGCCAAGCACCGTGACAAGTGGAAAAACATGGAGGAGGTCTTTACCCTAATGGGGCTACATCTCCAACCTTTAATAAAAACTAACACTACTAATTAGGATAATTTAAAGACTAACACAACTAACATTTAATTATTAAACGTATCTAGTGTTAAAAGTATCTAGTGTTAAAAGTGTGTAAATTACCTGAGATTTAAAATAAAAGGGTTTTTATTTATTTATTATTTTAGTTTTGCACTGAATGGTCAAATAACTAGTACCCATAGGTTAGACACTCTGACTGGAACTTTACAAATTATGAATATTTAAATAAATGTTTAACTTTACCTGATCCATGGGGTTATCAAAAAAGTCATGTGGTAATGAGGAATTTCTGGGAAGAACCGAGAGACTTAGTAATGCACCAATGACTGAATCCTGGTATACTCTCCCATTGGTTTCATTCTTAGGTTCACATGCCTCCAGTAAAATTGGGGCTAACCATTGGTTGGCTGAAATAAATAGAAAGGATGAAATTATGTTTTAGTCATAAATAACTTAATTATTTAGTAACAACCACTCATATTAGTAACAAGCTTTCATATTTTACTATTCCAACATACAAAGGTTTGATACTAATTTCATAAAAAAATATAGGCTAAAAAATGTAAAACAAATCTTCCGCTTACCAGCAAAAAGTTGTAAACATGGCAGCACATAAATAGGCAAATTAATAAGGTTTGCTTTGTGGACATCCATGTGGATCCTCTGCAAAACAGGAATCATTGTGTCTCGCAGCTGTTCCTGGGAGCTTGGATCACCTAACAATGAAAAACAATGAATTTATCAAATAACTGCATAATTCTAAAGATAGACATAGATTTGTAAGTAAGCAAAGATAATTTACCATCAGACATAAATGCTCTCACTATATCTACAAAAAATGAATGACATTGTGGGTCTACATGTTTTAAAAGTTCCACAAGTTGTATGGAAAAGTCTTGTCCTTCAAACAATGCCGGCTGTTTCAGAGCAGTTACTGAATTTCGGAATATTAGCTCTTTCATTCTTTGTACAGCAGCCTTCACAACAGGAGACGATGCCTGCTCATAACTTTGTAAATTCTGAATACAACTAAATAAGTATGGGAAGATTTGCTTTTGAATAACATGTTCCCTGTAAACTCTACTTGTTTTCGGGATAACATATTTTTCAATATCTATAAGAAGTAACCGTTCAAACAAAGCTTGCTCTAATGCTTCTAAATCTAAGAATACTTGAGGCTTAGTGGCTTCAGCCAATTCCTCTAAGAAGACCAGTTGTCTGTCTCCAACTGGGTAGCCTTGTCCAGCGTTGGGGTTAATTGTAAAGTGGAAAACGTTTTCCACCATATTATTTATTGTTTCGGTGTCTTCGGTGCCTGACGATATTTTGGAGGTAGTTTGAAACGTTGCAGTGTCGTCAACACGAGCTGGTTCAACTACAGATGATACTTCAGATGCTCCTAACAGCCCAGCAAATGGATTATTTGGTTCCGACATTCTAAAAATTTCTTCGAAACGACGAGCACTAACGATATTCAAGTTATTTATTAAAATTTGCTTATACACAGTCACATTCAGCGTCTAATCACATTTTGTTCATGAAGAGCTAAGTATGTATTAATGAAATAATTCGAGAGGATAGCAACTGTACGAAATATAAAATTTTGTATTTTCGTGAAATGCTGACTTATCACAAAATTGATAATAAAAATGACATTACGATTTCAATGATCATGATGACATTTACATTCGGTTTTGAAATACAGTAAAAGTTTTCAGATGTTTTATAAAAAAAATCTATTATTTTATTTGATAACTTTCCGTGAATAAAATAAACATTTCTTTTTGTTAAATGTTATTGTTTTTTAAGAAAAAATTGAAACATAATTAAATATTAAATTTATATTTTTTAGCTAACTAGAATTAGCCAATGGTATTTTTATTATTGCAACATTATGATTGAGAAACTAGTTACTTTTTATTGTTTATTCATAACTAAGACATACATTGGAAAATAAATAAAATATATTGCAATGATAAATTTGAATATAAATTATACATAGTGTAATAAAGACATATAGTGCATCAATTTCGTAATTAATTTAAAGATATTAATTCTGAGCGGAAATGTCGCACTCATTCTTGGCACCACAGAGGGCGCGTTGCTGCCGCACCACTAGCGCTTCCATATCCTACGTGTTAAAATTAGAAACTAAATAAATTTTGGTCGCCGCTTTGTGCTGCTACAGTCGTCGTTCGATATCAATATAACGTACTCGAATTGTTACGTCTTTATGCAGGACATGACCGAGAAATTTACATTTTATATGGCGTTTAGTAGTCGCTTATAGTGATTCGTTCATTAATGTAAGATTGGTAACAATTAATATTATTTACTCGATAGGCCATTTTATGAATGCGTGTCCCCTTTTACTAAGTGCTTGGTCAGCTAAAGGAATTATACCATACACGTGCAACATCCATCTACGTTACACATTTTTGTTTAAGACGCGTTTGAAGGAAAAATGCATAGTATTTTGCAAATCGGTAATCGTATCATTCGTTATTGATCAATCTAATACCTAATATTGCTATCTAGGCCAATATGGCGGCTGTTACAAAGCGATACATGTATGTTTGCTTGGCAGCCATGGCCGACCGTACACAAGTACAAATATCAATTTTCAATACCTATCTTATTCCTGAAACAACTTTTAATTTTGTGCATGATATTACTTATTACTTGCGGTCTTACCGTACCGTACTTATAATATTTTTTTTTAACTATCAATGTATATGTGTAAGTAAATTATTATTTACGCCTTGAAGGGGTTATTTGGTGTCGGTAATGTGAATATTCTCATAATTTCTTTTAATTTCTTGCACAGAACATGTTATTTTTTTATTTCTACGATAATTCTGCATTCTACGTTCAAAATTTGTATTATTATAATGCTACTAAATTATGATGGTTTAGGTAGGTGTATGTAGGTTACACGCCATATTTACACGTAGGTATCTACCACTACGATATTGTGCTAGTGTGTGTGAGCGTTATACGCCTCGTGACCTCGATGAAAGGAAGGACATATCTTGCTGTTCTAGAAGGCTGACGTCACCGTCGTCAAATCGTAGCGAGAGCGCAGAGCGCAGCTAGATATTGTGAAATGTGAACGGCCACCCACTGCTTGCTTGGCTTGGCTGTATCTACCTAAATTACTCTTGAAAGTAGTGGCTAAGAACAGTTATGGTACTGACTTCTGCCGTACATGTTGAATTTCGAACTGCGCCAACACCTAAGTAATATTGTGATTCTTGGAGATACATTCCCAATGCTAATTGTTCCAACGAATATTAGGTATAGTATTTGAAAGAAAATCGAGATTTATTCTCGTCGACTAGAAGCTTATTACACTATCCAGAAAACTATTACTCAACATTTTTTATATTTGCTCGGTCACAAAGGGCGTGTTCTGCATTTGTACGTGGAATGTGAATGTTTTAGTGTGAGTTTCCTTTGTAAGGTTTATTTTTGCTTTCAATCTCTGTATTTTTCTGAGAGCTAAGGGTAGAATTTTGTTCACTCTAATTAAATCCCTGTGACGTGTTCTATCCCTTAGGTTGTTAACATATTCTAGCAGAATATCTCTCTAATTTGGCCGCGTAATACCTACGGTAAAAATGGCGAGTATGACATCGTAGATTTTCCTTGCATGACGTATTTGCTGTTTCACTCAGACTAGTTAGTATTTTTAACACTATTGCTATCTCTTTCTCATGAGCTATAGAATTCGGTAAGCTGTCATGCTAAGAATACGACGTAGTTGAGACAGGAACGCCGGTAACAGATTTGACCGTGACTATAATTTACAGAGAATTCGGGTTTGCTAGCCATTTCTCCATTTGATAACACGAATTGCTGAAAAAGTACTGGTTATACACATTTATCACTTGGTGACGCCCGCCGTAAACAAATCTCATTTAATAAATTGATTCGATGTGTTAGGTACGATACCTATCTTTAAGCATATAAATAACGTTTTCAAAATTGTTAGATAAAACTACTATTAACTAAAATAATCTTGAGCTCCGGGATATGTTTTTAGTTTTTGTTAGAGTTTTCGCTTTTACTGAACGTATTATTTCACTTTTTATTATTTTATTATTGACCAACAAAAGGTTAAAGTCGAATGAAGCAAGATTTTACATTGCACGACACCTTTATTTTACATTAGTTAATTTAAATTAGTTTGATTTTTCTTTTTTTTGTGTTTTTTTTAGCTTCTGCATGCTCATTATGGTAGATATTTATGCAATGTAGGAAAAAGTGGATGTGCGATAGTAGACGCCTGCCTACCCATTTTGATATTTTTAGCGCGACGTACATGTAAATGATTTAAAATGCGTACAAGCGCCATCTATTTTCTTCTCAATGCAACTATCAGAGTTTGGGAAATAGGTAGGTTCTCTACCTGTAGATAGTATATGTAGTGTTCTAGACGCAAAAAGACCATAAATAAAACAATGGTATTAAAGAGAAATACTAATAGGCACATAATAAGAAAATTATATTCGCATTCAATTATCCAATACAATAAGTTTTTTTTTAATATGTATTGTTACCTTTTTCAGCATATCACACTAAGTAGGTAGGATGTTAAACAGTAATAATCGATATTATTATCGCAGAAATATTTTAAGTAGGTACCTACTTAAAATATTTCTTGTTAGGTTTTACAATGGGCTATTATTTGAACTATTACATTTATAATACGATATTGGTTATGTTTCTTACAAATCGATTGGAAACCCCCCTTTTGAAAGATATAACTAGAATCATAATAATTGACATAGCAATTTTATTTAATTTCAGTGACACTTTTAAGATGACTGAAGCAGTGGTGAACGCAGAAGTAGAAGATTTGGAGGATGGGGAGATAGAGAGCGAAGGTGAAGAAACAACTGAAGTGACAACTGAGGAGAAAGGTATAGAAACTGTGCCGACTATCGACGATAAAGTACCACTAGAAAAATCTGAATCCCAAGATTTTTATTATTCAAAATCAGGTAAGAAAAAGAAATCAAAGTCTAATAAGGAACAAAAATATAAGGATAAAAGTAAAAAGAATCGCAAATATTCTAGTCCAACAGAAGATGATTTTGCTGGTAACATCGAAAAAGCTATTAGAAAGGCTATGAACAAAAATGATGGTGTAGAAGGCTACAACGAAGACGACGTTGATGAACGTCGTAAACCTAAAAAACGGAAGAAATACGAAAGTAAAGATGGTCCTGGTAAAAAACGTAAAAAGCAAGAATTTTCAGATGAGATGGATGAAAGTGAAATGATGTGTGTAAGGGGCGCTTCTCCCGTTCATAGGCAGTCACCTGTTGATGGATATGCTGACGACGATCGAGATTCATACGCGTCTGACAGTAGCCAGGAGTCTCGGGGTCAGCAACAGCACCATCGGCAGCAGAGGAATAAAAATAGACAGCGTGATCGAAACAAACAGAATAAAAACGATAGGAGAAGAGGTAACCATCCAATGCAAGATCCTGACGGCGTTTGTTTATATTATATGCAAGGTAAATGCCATAAAGGTGATGACTGCATTTACTCACATGATGCACAACCTCCTAGAAAAATGGAGCTGTGCAAGTTTTATTTAATGGATTGTTGTGCAAAGAGAGATAAATGTTTATACATGCATGCTGATTTTCCATGTAAATATTATCATACTGGACTTCCGTGCATATACAAAGATGAATGTAAATTCGCACATGGCAAACCATTAAGTGATGCTTTGAAGAATATACTTTTAAAACACATAGAATCGGCTCCTAAAGAAATTTTAGGTGATTTTCCAAGACTCAACAGAGAAGGGGCATTAAAAATGTTACAAACGACTCAAGGAAAATTAATACAACTGTATTCCGAAGATCCAGAGAGTAATGAGAAAAACATTCCATCTCTTTTTGAATTAACTATACCAAACCCTCAAAACTCGGCAGACTCATTACAAGGAAATCAATACAATATGAATGAAAGGCAAAGTAAAGTATCACCAAAGGTACGGCAATCGAGGTGGCAAAACGATTTAGCAAATAATCAGAACTTTAACGCTAACTTATCGCCAAATAATAATACTAACTCAAGTAATGTACTTAGCATCAAGAATCTTACTGGAGTTCTGACTCCTCGGCAAATTGTGGATCTGGGAAAAATGGGTATAGACAATTTAGATCAACTTGGTCAATTGACGGTATTACAACTAAATAGCATTGGATTGTCCTTAAAACAAATTACTGAAATCCAGTTAAATACAATGAACATACAAAAGTTAGGTCTCATAAACTCAAACAATGAACCGCAACAGTTCATGACTCAAACGACCGGTAGTAAAGATTTGGATTTGAGGGTGCCGCCTGTACCTGTACCTAGCAATGTAGTGGCACCATCTGATTTACCAGGTCAAGACATTGACATGCGTTTCCAGCCGTCGGTAATGCTTCCAGTACCTGAAGACACCTCTGCAAGTAAGAGCATGCAAAGAGAATCACAGACGACTAAGGATATGATAGATATAGATCAGTATACAAAAGATGCTTTAAAATTCGCATCAAAAGATAAGGAAAATATTGATATGTCCAACGAGTCGTTTGACGCTGAAAAACCAATCGTTGCTAACGAGGCGAAAGACGTAGATCACAGAGTTCTTCCTTTTTCGGACGATGGTCCCAGGATTCTACATTCGACGGTTGAAGACAATCACGGGACGAAAGAATGTGATACTGATATTAGATTTCTTCAGCCTGAACCATTATTTAAAAATCCTGAAAAGAGACATCGTCGCTCGACTACTGATGACGAAGACAACAATTTATTAATCGATGAAAAATGGTATTCTAGTGATGAAGAAAAAGGAACGAAAAAGAAGTCGCCAACTTCATCACCGATACAAAAATCGCCCTCTCCACAGGCTTCCGCACCACAGATCATAGAACCTTCTGCTGTTTTAAGCAGGCTTGGTGATCTTTCTAAAATAGATATCAGTGAAGAGGTAACAAAATTGCTGAACACAATGAAAAATAATCTACAAGAAAATAAAGTTGAAAATAGCTCCGAAGGTGCGGCATCACCACAGAATAGACCAAGGGATCCCCGAGCTAGAAGATCTCCTGAAAAAGTTAGCGATTCCAATAAGACTACTATTAAAAAATCCAGAGTATCGATTTACGAGTGTATAGATGGTGAGCCCACTGACGGTAGGCGAAGAACTGATGTCGATTTGCGGAAATCTGATTTTAATCTTCCTAGTTTTGGCGATACCGATTTGCGTCAAACTAGTGGAGATATTGATTTTCGTTTAGGATTGCCTTTTAAACCCCTTCCTAATTACACACCTGCATCGGAGATAAACGGGTCAATCAATAGCCATCCTCCTTTTCCATATAAAGTAGTTCTAATTGACATACCCCGACCAGACTACACAGATATTAGAAATAGTACTGCTAAGTCACAGGCATTAGTCGATCCTAGACTTAGAAAAGTTTTTAGGCTATCTGTTGATGAGTCTAATAGTGATAGTGAAAAGTCCACTAAGACATCGACCACCACTACCCCTACTGGCCCTAGAGTCGACCCTCGAAGAAAACCCAAAGACGCTGTTGAAACTATTGTTCAAGATCAAAAGTCCAGTTCATTGGATTTGCAAACTATACTCCAAAATTCCAACTGGTACAAGGAAATGAGTTCGACGCAAAAAATATTTGTAAACCAAAATTTGGCACCCGTGACGCAAATGATTAAACAGTATCATCAAGAAAGGATGCCCGGAAAGAAATTCGATCTAGCTCCTATTCAAGGTAATAGTGTGTTGTGCAATATATTTAACAACTTGGGAATCTCCTTGGGTGAAAATGGTGAGTATTCCTATTTACCAAAACCCAAAGAAGCCTTACTCAAAACACCAATTAATTTTAATCAAACTGCATTTGGTATGAACAGCAATATGGGTGGGCCTCCAGGTGCAATGGATGGTGGTAACATGAATATGATGAATATTCCTCAAATGGGTATGGCAGGTATGAATAATATGAATTTAGGTAACATGCATGCATTCAATCAATCGATGCAAGATCCGCGGGGTGGTCCGACGCCTGGACTACTAGGAATAGCTCCAAATATTCCACACAACTTTAATAAGTTTGGTGGCCCTAATAAGTTTGGTGGACCTAATAACTTTGGTAATATGCAATTTAATGGTCCGGGCCCTGGGAACGATTTTACTTTCATGGATGGCGATCAAAATTACCCAAGGTTCCCAAATCGAGGAGGTCATCGAGGACGCGGCAACGATCGGTGGAATCGAGGAGGTTCTGGTAGAGGGCATAGAGATAGAAAAAACTTTAATGATCGTGGAAATTGGAAGAATGATAGAAATTAGGTTTTGTATTATAGCTTAAATAGCCCAGGATCCAGGGTTCATTTTTACAATTGATTACTTTAAAGCAAATTTTCAGTGAGTAGCTTAATTTTGATAGACGCCCAACTTTTTCTCTTACAAAAATTCTCGTTTGTGGTAGCAAACAGGACTAGCAAGGATAAAATATGTCGTTTCGGCAACCCTCAAAAATGTATTACTAACTGTGGATTTTTTTTATTAAATCTTAAGATAATTATTAACATTATTAAAAAAAATATTTGTCCTACAAATGTATGGTTTGATCAAAGAGTCCCCCTCCTTCCAACATGTATCATAACAAGGTCATCAAAAATGGTTACTAACCAGCTGATTTTTTTACTGTTGCTTAGTTAATATTTATATAATTTAACAGTCACGTTGACCTACAAATTGCGTGGTACGTTATCCCGGACCTACGCTCAGAAATTGTTAATACCACAAGACCATTTTTCTCATTACTAACTGTAGGACAAAAATATTACATAAACATAATAGATTAGTGTGTTCTCTGTCCAAATGGAACAATGTCCTACAAGAAAACAGGTATGTAGGTATCACTAGTCCGACAAGAATTGTCATTTTCGTTTTTCTATTTCTAACATAAGATGTGAAAACATTTTTTTCTGAATTTAAATAACTTTATTTTCTAGTGAACTAAGTACAAAATTTTGTGTTTTTACATATAAAAAAAATCTTTAACTTTTTCGCTACTAACATCACTCTCATCTTCATCTCTCTCATTCGTGATATCTGATTATGTCTAGTTAGGTAGTTCTAACTTCGAGAAAGAGGTCAATCGTCAAATCCGACTCGGCTGGGCAGCGTTCGGGAAGTTGCGCGGTATCTTCTCGTCCAACTTATCGCATTGTCTCAAGACCGACACCGCGAACCGAAAGACGTTGCGTTGGAAGGCCTCCCACTAGGTGGACCGATGATCTAGTGAAGGTTGCGAGGATCCGCTGGATGCCAGACGCACGGGACTGGTCAATGTGGCGACTATTGGGGGACGCCTATATTTATTTTAAAATATGGATTTAATGCAAACAATTAAAAACACATTCAAAATATATCATTATTTTTGATGACGTCGTTATCGATATACCTTGGAAGGAGACTCTTTGATCGGTTTGATCATCATTCATACATTTTGTAGGATTTTTTTTTTTTTTTTTAAAAACCCATTGTAATATTTAATTATTTTTTATTTAAATATTTTAGAATTGACATATTTTATCCCTGCTACTCGTGTTAGCTACCACAATCGAGAATTTTCGTGTAGGAAATTGTTGGGCGTCTCATCGAAACGAAGCTATTCATGAAGATTCAGCTTGATAGTAATTATTTTTACATCAGGGATCTGTACTACAACTTTTGAGTGTAGTACCGGGATAACGTACCACGCAATTTGTAGGACAATGTGGCAGTTAAATTATATAAATATTAACTAAGCAACAGTAAAAAAATCAGCTGGTTAGTAATCATTTTTGATGACCTCGTTATCGATACATGTTGGAAGGAAGGGACTCTGATCAAACCATACATTTTGTAGGACATATTTTTTTTTATAATAATGTTAATAATCTTAAGATTAAAAAAAACCCACAGTTAGTATTTTTGAGAATCGTCAAATCGACATATTTTATCCCTGGGGTGTCAAGGATAAAATATGTCAATTGTTAGCTACCACAGTCCAGAATTTTTATAAGAGAAAAAGTTGGGCTTTTCATCAAAATGAAGCTACTTACGGAAAATTTGCTCGATAGTAATCAATTGTAAAAATGGACCCTGGATCCTGGACTAAAATGCTTTATTACCATATAGTTAACGTAATAAATTATTTTAGCTAAACTAGAGGAACTCCTTCCACATGCAGCAAAATGTGATCAAGGTGATAATATTATTTATGAAATAATGATTAATGACAGACTTTTGTAGGTACGTTGTATTTTAATAGTTATAGGTAAGGTTACGTTACGTGTAAAGTTTAATGTACAAGGTCCTTTTATATATTGTAAATACGTTCTATGTAGCAGGTAATTGGTCGATTTCAGTATCGTTATCTATGTAAATTAATTTTATGAAATACTGAATTAAGTTTATTAAAAAATAACTCATTATAAGAGCCAAATGTTTTAAGACTGAGTGCGTGCGTCGATATTTGTTTTTTTTCATTAATTTGTTTCGATTCTTAAATAACAATCAACACAAACTGTTAGTTTTGTATTAAACAAGTGTGATGGAAGAAGCTATGCTCAGTCATAGTGGTAAAGCAATATGAATATACCTCTAGATTGTTGAACTGTTAATGTTGTGTGTTAGGTAAATATATTGTAATAAAATCATACAGACGGGCCTACTCAACTTTAAAATAAATTCATGTTTATATTTTATCAATGTCTTGATTTTCATACCTTTTCTTTCAATATTTTATTTATTTGTGTATTATACTTTCGCACACAAATGTAACAATTTACTAGTGAGTCAAACTGGCATCTTGTCTTTGAAAGGGTTGATCAGCATGCTCCGTTGTTGAAAAACTTTGATGTGTTAAAAAGTTTGCTAAGGTCATCCTAGATAATAAAATTTTAGTGATGTTAAAACATCACTTAAATTAAATTTTATGTATATATAATATGTACGTAGGTATTTAACAACGGTTGATATATTTTGGTCACTTTGTATGATTATTACTTAAGGTAATAAAGTAGGTATCAAGTGCTTACCTAAACGACTTATTATCTAAAAAGTCGATACGATTTATTTAGGTCAACACGAAAAGTTAAGACTAACTTAAATAACAATTGTGAAAATTTTCTTTGATAAAGTAATCTTGTTGACACTTAAACTGACGATAATGATGTACTTACAAATTCGTATCGGTTAAGCCGAAGTACTATCGACCGTAAATAACTTATACTTTACTTATCATTTGATACCAAATTAGATACGCATAAAACATCTTATTTGTTTCTCTTTTACGGAACTAAACTAGTGCTAATAATAATGACTCTTTAACTTCCTTATTTGAAAGTCCTGACTAGTATATGTGTTGTCAAATCTCATGTTAAATGTTGTTAACGTTAACATCAGCCATACATAAGTAATAATTCAACTCCCAACGCAACTATCGGATCGTGGATGCTGAGCGAGCGGTCTTGAGTTCGATCCCCATCCGTTGAACTAAGTTAAATTGCTCGGAGCACAAACGTGTAAGATAAGTTACACAATAATTATTCGTTTTGTGTAACTCTCATTGCCAATAATCTTAGGAAATAAAAATAATCATGTCCCTTGATGTTATAATATTTGACAGGGAAATGAAACGCTATTCTGAATTGTTTCCTTAGGTGTTTATGCATTTTTTAGAGAAGCTGGTATGTCATGTGAAAGTCGTCCGTCAATGATGAATTTAATGTATTCCAGTTCGGCGAGTGTTGGGGTGACGTAAGTATGCATGGAGTGGAGAGAAATCAAAGTCATCGAGGAGATAAGATTATAAACTATCTTTATTTATTGATTGAAGAACTGAAGTTATATAGCTGGCAAAGTCTATTTTCAAACGGCTGCCACCAGTTTTTAAATTAATTGCAACTTGAGAGACCTTCGAAAATGTAGGAGCTGAAAGAAAGTAGATTAGGTAAGGATCAACTACAGCAACTGCGTGTACGAAAACTGAGAAATTATTAAAAACTTACAAAGGCTCAAAGAATCCATTTCTTCCTGATCATCAGTGCAGTTATAAAACAAAACGCACTGTTTTGCTGATAACTTAGGCTGTGAGACGAAATAGTTATAAAGAAGTTCCATTTCTCTTGCTGCTGCTTGGGCTGTGTTAGGAGAACATACCAATATGACTCCCTGAACTCCAACCCTAAGCGACGGCCAACATGATTCAAACCTGAAAATAACATCAGCAGTCAAGTTTTATAAACTTGATCTAAATACACACACCTATAAACATGGGAGCAGCCAAATCATTCAATTTTGCTTACTTTTGTAGTTAGGGACTTATCAGAACAGCCACCTATTATAATGATTTGAACTTAGCACAACAGGAAAATCTGTTTGGTACCTACATATACACGTTTTTTTTTAATGTAGGTAATCTAAGTGAATAAAGTGAAAGAATATGGTTTTCGGCCTACTGCCATCTTATTTATAACTAATACCTAATTAACGTAGTATGTAAATAAAATTATCAACTTGTTGATTCAATGAACAGTTGAAGCCTTCCTTCGATGGATGGCGCTTTTTGTAAGATCATCTGGATGCTGGAATTTACAACGTTTACAACAATACAGTAATGATGCATGCATGATATCATACCTATGGTCACCACTGCAGTCCCAAAGTTCTATATCAATGCTTGTTGATTTCCCATTGATGTTCAGATTGGGAAGTTCAAACTCCACTATTCTGACGCCTTGTGTGGGGCGAGGTGGTTCAGTTTCTTCGACATTTATAGAATCTGATATGAAGTTGGCTATTCTTGTTTTACCACTCTAAAACCAAATCTTTTATTCATTTTACTTACCCTACATACATGACATGCTTAGAAGTAGGAAGAATACCTATGTTAGTTCCTTCTAATTGGTAGGTAAGTATTAAGTTGGGTTGAGAATACAAATTTTGATAAAATTATTGATTACCTACCTCAGACGGTCCAATCATTAAAATCTTCAATTTGTTTGGCTGCATTTTGCTAAGAGACTGTCTAGAATTTCTTTGAATTCTATCAAAATATTTCTACACAAAGGTACGGGTTCACTTATTATAAAACACACTCGCAAAGCTTTGCACTGACATTGTTGTGTTTACCTATCATTACCCAGGCAACGTGAGCAAGCGTAGACATCCCTCTATAATTTTGTTGTCATTAGAAACTATTCTGCGGTTTCGCTGTTAAAATATGATAAACATATACTTTATACAGGGTGTAAGGGACAGCCCTCCACAAACTGACAGGGTGCATTCAGCTCCTTATTTTGAATCATATTCCATCGGAATTTTTGTCCGAAAAATTCATTCATTCATTTAATTAATTTATCATGTTTTGTATAGAGATTTGATCCTTATGATTGACCCTATCGACTTATGCCATAAAAGTGCAGGCTGTTATTTTTTTGGAATTTAGCCGGTTCAATTCCCGAGTGTGGAGAAAGCGAATTTTCGAAAATCTTTGAATGCAGATTTGCATTTCCTTTTTTATAAATAAAGGAATGTTTCCTTTGAGCAAAATTTTCTATCTCCAGTATTTAGAGTACTTTTCATCAAGGTGGCATTGAAAAATTATACCCTGTATAAGTTTATTACATAATATTATATTCGATAAACTCGAAATTAATATTATGTACTTAATTCAATTATAATTCATTTAGTTTTGTCGGTTACCTACTATGGATCTGCAATGGTTTTAACTGAAACTTTAATCATTATCAATAATGACTGACCTCTATTAGGTTTAATGGGTTCATATGGATGAAAGGAATTATTAGCTTACATACCTCTATTATCTTAATAATCCTATAATACCTGCATAGGTACTCGGGTAGGTAGGTACGGATGTCTTGGAAAAACCGACCAAGCCTTTCTAGTCAGTCTACCTTTATGAAAATTATTAAATAAGTAATGCTACCCACTTGAGAAGGCACCAGGTCGAGCTGCCTATAACATTTCCATAAACTAAAAACATGTATCTTTGAAAAATTCATAAATTATAACCATGGATATAGGTATAGGGATAATTAAAGCATAAAACAGGTGTGAATAGACATCTATTAATAGAAAATAATGCATGGGTTTCACTAAAGCTGGTATACAGCAGTAAAAATGCAGGTCCCACCGAGATTTGAACTCGGATCGCTGGATTCAGAGTCCAGAGTGCTAACCATTACACCATGGAACCACTGGGAACGGCGACGAAATTAGGATCCGCTATCGTCTACACAGAATTTGGCATTGTAATAAAACTGCAGCTACACCTCGATTTCTAAAATTAACTAGGCCGAATGTGCATGTGTCAATGTGTGAGAAACTTGGCATTTATTTTTAGTTTCTATTTTAGTCTCAATCATGTGTAGGTCTTGGCACAAGAATAGAGAATTATTTCTACTAAGTTAATAATAACAATAACAGATTATAGTCTATAATTATGCGTGTTGCTCTCCACTACCCTTGCTTGGCTGGTAGAGAATGAGCCTAAGGCATTAAGGTCCGCCTTTGCACCTTTTTTGTGGAATTGTTTTTATCAAATGTGAAGTAATGTATGTAATGAAAATTGAAAAGAGACGGTGGGTAGTTTCATTAAAGTAAATACTTAAGGGCATTCATTACATGGCTCAAATCCCAAAAACAGCGTATGTTCAAAGAAATTTGTTGATGAATCCCTTCGTGCGTTTTCCGTGTAAAAAAAGTATGTTATAGTTAAGTTCATCACAAATAAATTGTATTGTTTAAAATTTTAATAAACCTTCTCATTTTTTTTTGGTTAATCGTAGAAAATAGGTCCTTTTCAACCTTAATTGTAAATTATCTCTGTAACGGCTGAATAGATCGGCATGCATTTTGTAACAACAAATACGTAATGACATACTTAACAATCTGTATTGTTTTTTTTCTGTTATTTCTTTTAATATTTTTAAATAATAAATAAAAACCGAAATTTTGCGAAATGTGCGGGGCAAGTCAACAAAAACCAGTACAGGGATCAAATCATCAAGGTCATCGAGCAATGTAATGCCCTTGAAAACAATATCCGTACCTTGGAAGCAAAAATATAATTATATTTTCAATTTTTAAGTATTTCATTATGCTAAGAGCAATACTTGTACATTTTTTGCACATCGTTTATTTTTATCTGTAATAGGTATTGTGAAAGTGAAATTTCAAGCCTTATTTAGTAACTTGCACGAAGTTTTTAAAGTAGGTAACTTTATAGTCGTCCATACAGGAAATATCTATTAGTAAGGACGAGTGATGGTACAAACAAAAACCTGTGGGGTGGGATGTCTAACGGTAGCGACCAGAGACTAGAGAGGTTCTTGACTGATACTTTAACAGTAACTGTTCCTAACAATCCTAACCACCGGGTCCAGGCAGTGAAATAAAAAGTGCTACAACCTAACCCAGGCATTCGTTCATTAGGTAGTGAAGTGGAGCCGTTACGTAGGATTAGATACGGAGTATTCCTCATGGCATGCGCCACCATAACTGACCACCACGTGCTAATTGACCTTTACTTTTTATCCCCTTTCGAAGTTGCTTGGCATGTTTCTTCTAAATAATTGGTTTACGGTTTAACTATTCATTATTCGTGTTTGTGTGGATGTACTGATAGATGCATCTTTGTCTGACCCTTCGGGGATTACAGGCGTGCTGTTGTTCGTGTTCGTTTGTTGTTTATTTGTGGGAGTTCCAGTGCATCTTACTATGTAGGGTACTATTGATGATCGTGAAATTATTTCCCTACTTCTGGTGAATATGATATTATGTTATTAAGTATACCATGATATCGAGGTTAAGTTTTTTTTTTCTTGTAACTTTATGGACGGTGGCGTGCCAGGGATGGACAAGACGGCAAGCCCATGAGGCAAGCAAATTCTACTGCAGAAACCCAGACATCATGAAGAGTTTTAAGTCCCTAAAAACCCTTCAGCCTTGTCATTTTTCTAGAGAGCGACTTCCATCTCAAAATACAAATGGTAGGTACCTACAAAAAAATACCTGTTCGATTTACAGTTGGACGTCTTTATTACCATGCATAACAGTAGGCGCATCTAGTGTTTGGCTTCGTCTTGTACGCTAAGTAGAGTAAAGTAACAGCACTTGAAACCTTTTAGTTATCATTCATAACATTCATAAATCTTTATTTATCACTACATCAGAAGTAACAGGTATATGCATAATCTAAATATAAGTAAAAGGTGTCTGATGAAGTAGGTATGTCCTGAGGTACAGATCACCTCTCCTTCCAGATAGACTATTTTATTTACAGCAAAAATTTAAATCAAGATTCTAGAGTTAAAATTGGAAGTAGGTAAACAAGTGCTTAAAATTAATTATTTGAAATTTGACATTTTTAAACAAAAAATATGAAATTGACATAAAAAACAAACTACTGGAACATTATGTATGAAATTAAACAGGTAGTTAAAGATACTTATGGACTTAAAGAGATCTGCTTCCGGACTCCGTACCTCAGCAACAATCAACATTGAACAGAAGTCGATGCTGATGGAAAACGTCGTATAAATAGATAGCCTGTATGTACAGGTACACGTCACGTCCTCAAACTGTCTATTTAATGACATTAGATAACGGGGAGCGACCTTGCGGTCTGCTGTCACTGCCCACTGCCCACAGCCTCCAGTGCTTTGCATAATCCTGATGCATAGTCCATAGTACGCATAGAACAGCTGTCATTATCAACCCGTTATAATGTCTGCGATGTATAAGTTTCTTGCTGTCATATTTAGTAACGGAATTCTCGAGATGTGGTGTGTTATCGTTAATGTGGATCATAATGTAAATGCGCTTGCGTCGTTGACATGCAGGTTACGTGTTTCGAGTTTGAATTTATTTTAGTAGTGGTTGGGGTACAGTTTAGATTTTGGATTTATTTATATTATAACCTTTAAAATTGTAAACTGCTTCTAAGTTGTCAGGTTGACCAAATTAATCAAATAAAAGGGCTTTAGTCCAGTTCATGGAAATAATCTCGCCCCCTATTACATGGGACCTAAACATAACCAGTGAAATTTGGGTGTACCTCTGACCCAACGCTTCGGAATTACAGGCGTGATATCATGTTGTATATTGATCAAATTAGAAAAAAAAAACTACCATAGGCAGGAGTTTAGGTATCAAGTTGTTGTATAAAAATACCGAATCCTCGTTGAAGGTGACTATCCCCTGGCAGTCCTCGGTGGTGGTTGTGGTAGGGGAAATATCGGTAACTCAACAAAAACTGTAAACATGGTAAATATCCCGTTTCTAGTCTAAATAATAATGTTAGTGCCCATGATAGTTTAAAATCTTATACCTCGTTGAAGGTGTTGTATTAATCCAAGCACAGCATGAGATGAATAGCTTTGAAGTAAGCTAATCTTAATTAATCGATCAACCACACATATCTCTCGATCTAGCGATTGAAATGTTCTAACGTTGTATCGAGAAACGATTACAGTAGCTGTGGTTGCGTAACCAAGCAGATAAGCGACATTTAGTAAGAACATAAACAAGTCTCATTCACTGACTGAAGGAATAGACATTTACTTTAGCAGACATGGTTAAATGTTTCCGGTAACATTGTACATGGTGTGGGTAGTTTTAACATGCATTGTAACTGTAACTGTACACACAATGGCCCACGCTGGTCCACACTGGTCCAAACTGAATGGTATTTGCGACGCGTGTTTCTTAGTCATAAAGACATTAGCATGCGTTGGTTTCGAACCAGGTTGACCATATTTCACCAAGTTTACGCCACGTTGCTTTTTCCAATCGCTACAACGATGTGTGGCTAAATTATGTTAGCAGTAGCAGACCTTTGGCAAATGATAGCGTGACAGTTGACAGAGGAGAATGGAAGAAAAAAACGTGTTGCGCCGACCCCAAGTAACATGGGACAAGGGCAGGAAGATAATGAGTGGAAGACCTTTGGCCTTAAATAATAGGTTGTTCACATTCATAGATAGAAAATGTTTTAAATTAATAATAAACAAATAAATAATCAATTTATTGACACACACAAGGGAAACATACAAACAAGAAAACAAAAACAATGATAGTTAAAAGAGTGCTCAAGTAGAAGTAGCCCTGGACCCCAAACTAGGCACAGCCTGTATCTTAGTGGCCCAATACCTGTAGGTACATCTAAACTAAAGTTAGGTACCTGTTTCGTCAAGTTGTGAATCAGAGTAATTGAAGCTTTGTCGTCAGGTGTCTTTAGTTTAATAATTTCATTAAAATGAAGAATGAAATATACTACAATCAACGGTAGTATGGACAATTGGCAACCCATTGAAAATTAACATGACCAAGGCTCTCTTTCCTGTACCTATGTAACTACTCGAGTATTCATTGCAGCATTATTTAATTTAATTTTTTAGTTATATCTCCTAAGATAGTTTTACAACCTAGTGAATGTGGTGTGGCATGGAATACAAACGGCATTCATTAAAGTAATAGCCTTGTGTGTATGCCCCAGTGCAGCGGTGAGTGGACGGCGACAACAGTTTGCACTTCCGATTCGCTAACTTCTATGAATGCTAGACACTGGTTATGCGTTTAGAAGTTAGTATTAACGACAAAGATAGAAATACTGATAAAGACGTCTGTATCTACGCTTTAATTAAAGCTAGTTCTGATACCAAGTTTCTTTTAACCACACCTTTTCGCATTGTCCCTGAAAAGTTTTATAGGCATCCGTTCTAAAACAATGTACTTAGCCGTTTTAAAACACGCGATAATAAATCTGTCTGTCCATCGTCTGGCTAAACCTTAGAGTCTGTAGGAAGGGCCCGTGCATAAACATGGAGCCTAATGAAATAAAATACTAACGCCGACGTTCGGAGGCGTCAACTCCTATTTCACTTAGCGCAGTCCGCCCACTCGCTGGAGAGATACATTGTGCAGTTGTGCTCACACTACACCGAATATAAGTGGATAGAATACCTTGATGTATTGTGTGTTGTGTTGATGTGTAGGGTTACCTTGAAAAACTGTACACAACACAAGTTTAATGCTGTGAATTTGACTTATAAAAGGCTTTCAAGTTAGTTACATTGAACAGGGGGATCTACTGCGAATCGTTTTGCAACAATCCCAACGATGTGTTTATATAACCTAGGAGAAAAAGACTGAGAACTTGTAAATCCTCATACGGCTTAAGATTTATTATAGACAAATAAATAGAGTGGGGTTGATTCATAAAAGATGCTCTTCTCTTGCTACAGATTTGATGTATTTTGTGACAGGAAGCTATCAACCGTCAGTGTTGCCCGTTGAACATGGACCTCCTAGATCGCGTGTGTGTATTTATCTATGGTAGGCCCGATACATAGGCTGATAGCAAGCAACATTGTCCTGTTAGTTAGATGGAACAGGATTCTTCGAAACAAAAATCTCCAAGATGTATTCAGCAAAACCCACGGGCTTATGATGTTACTAAGTTAGAACTGTAGTTTTAGTTTCTATATTATTACATAAAGATAACTTTTAAGGCCTCATTAGGGTTGTATCAACAGCTTAGTGATAATTTACTAACTCATTGCTCACAAGAAACACAATGGTATTGTATCTAATACAAATACCGGATAGAAGTGATGAGAATTAGTTCGACAAACACTTCATGTTTAATTTAATCGGTTTCATTCCCAGATCAAGTAATCAATCACGCTTCAATAATGAAAGCATAGTTAGCACTTCAAAAGACCTAGAACAAGAACAGACTGTAGACGGTGGGACGAAGCCAACCAATGAATCGAATACAATCGTGATGAAGTTTTAATGTAATTTTATTACTTTTCTCATACAGCGGGCTAAAGAATGAACGTAATACTTATGTAGGCACTTTTTCGCTTTGTGCGTCTGCTGATTTCCAATTGTAATTTAGTCTGGCATTATAATACATAATAGCGGGCAATAGCTATTTGCGAATTGAATTTAGCGAGATTTGCATATTTTTCTTACTCTCCTTGCGAAGTTACAAGAGAGATGTCATGTATGTCGTGATGCCTGCTTTCATCATGAGCACAGTTTGATAGATCAGCGATTTTTTAAAGTAAGTTTCACAGACGTTTAATGGCTGCAAATAAAATGCATTACCAAGACTCGTTATGGTAAGTCTAATGTCGGGGGTACTTTTCCATGTTATGTAAAAGAGAAACATTACTTTCTCGTGTACTTTTAGCACAAATGTTGTAATGTCTGCCATGATGTATCCGCTGTGCAGTGTAATAAAACAATTTTCAGTTATTATCAAGAGAGAGCCAAATGGATCCCATTATGATGTGAAACGAGAGCTTGTTCCTAAATGCGGCGTTTATGGAAATGTTCTGTATAAGAACATTAACCATTGATGCATTAAGGTGGGCTCCATTATAGAGATAATATTATAGAAACAGATTATTTACAAAGTACGAGTATAATGAGTGGTAGAATATAATCTTACAATGCCTTTGTTTTGAAATGAGCAATTTGAAATGGTGTTGTTTCTGAATAAATGTTTTAAATGACACATATTACCTTTGACTGAAATAAATTAATTAAAAAGTGAGTTTTTGTACAGGGTTTTATTGCGAATGAATCGCAAAGGTAACGTCTAACTGGTTAGCTTATAGTAAAGATATAAACAATGGTTATAAATCGTAAATTCTCACCAAAGTGAAAAATCGGAGGCCGCTTGTTTCAAAAAGGTCAAAAAATGTTGAGCTAGCTGATCAAAAATTTTGAAATTACTGATCATTCGTAGGATTAAAATGTCAAAAACTTATTCGACACTAACGGCACCTTAATCATCTACGTTCCCTTGTTTACTAGTCTTAAAATTACCGCTGCTTATGAATACAGGCTTACATGTAAAAATTGTTACATTGAATTTCTTTGGATGTAGCTGGCCATTTTATGGTCTAACGCGGAATTACCATCATTACATTAATGCCCCATACTCCGTGATATATTGTTATGGCATATTGACTTTCAAGAAGTTTAATTTATTTCTTATTGAATAGTGCATTGCCCCACGCAGGAAGACAATATGGAATAAGCGAGATTATAATAAGGAAGACAGATAAAATAAGAGTGAAATGAATACTGAAGAATTTCTGTTTGACAAGTCAATTTATTATTGGCCTAGCTGTTGCTCGTGACCTTTGTCCGCCTGAAATTATAAAAAAATGACTTCCCTATTTGAATCGGATTTTGCTAACCCTTTTCTAAAATAAAAGTCTAAGTTACTCCTTATAACATCAGCTATCTGCCAACAAAAGTCCCATCAAAATCGGTCCTGTCGTTTCGGAGATTAGCTGGAACAAACAGACAAAAATTACAGTTTTTTTGTTATAAGTAGGTACCGTATATACTTTGATGGTATTCAGTAAAAGTTTGTTATTTTGAAATTACAAACGAGCACTTCAATTTTGTTTACTTTTGACTTTTGTGTTGAGCATCCAATCACAATAAATAATAAGCGAGATCGCCAATATTATGACCTAAAACACAGCCAAAAATAGGATCACTTATAATTTATGTGACACTATAACGGTAGTGAATCACTCCTGTATTTCAAGAGCGATAACCTAAAGTTGTAGGTACCTACATTGTACCGGGTGTCCAGGCTACTGATACCAAATTACTCAATCACGCAATCCCGGTCAGTCAGGACCTCTTGCTAGTCAACGTCAATATAGTAACGTTTTCTTCTTGGCGAGATTGCAATTGCACCCGTATTGCCATTGTGTGTTATATGTATTTTCTTTAGACTTAGACCTTTACGATGAAACGGTTATCGCTCAACGTAAAACCAGAAATTTGCAACAGAGGAAGGAACTGAAAGGCGCCAGTCGTGCGTTTCCTAATGAGTGTATTCGTACGTGTATCGTATATTTTCACGCATATTACTGGTTGTAAGGCTGAGAGGAAATCAATTGTAATGTGCTTGAGTCCTCGTCACCTGTCTGCTAGACTTCGTACGTGCTCCTAAACAGTAAATAATATATCATCCAGTGGAACAAAATAGATTGTTGGTATTTCTAGTTAACATCATGTTGACTGAGAACAAAATACATTAGTTTACTTTGTTTATCTTCAAAGCAAACTAATAAAATAAGATTAGAGCATCTCCTTATTGTTATAGCAAATAAACAAACAATATTATCAAGCCTCTCACTTTGTTTACGAACGCTCCGCTAATGTGGTTCTTTCCATTCAATAGTAAATGTTGTAGTATAATAAATGCAAGGCATCCGGGTTCGTCGTGCTATCCAGCCCGCGCACCTAAACTGTACCTACCGACCTAGGTATCCTAACGCCGTTCCTAGGTCGACGACCCTTCCTAGCCTCGGAGGCGGTAGATTCGCAGGATACGATAAATTTCAATAGTGCATTGACTGCATGTGCCCGGTCCAGTCTGGATAGACAGCCACTGCAACGCAAAATCATATTAATTAAAGTCTAATCTGAATGTTCAAGGGACTTTATCGTTGAGAAAGTGTATTTTTTATTTGAAATTGCCTTGAATTATTATTTGTTAAGTAAAAGTATCATCCTGTAAAATGACAAAAGACTCTTACTTTTTGTTAGTCTTTCCTTTTCGTTTAACTGGGAGGTCCGAAGCTGACATTGTAAGTACTACCAGGGTAAAACAAGATCGTAATTCTCAGCCCGTGAAACGCAATCAAGCATGACTTGACCATTAGCGCCGTGTCATTGGAACTTTGATGTGTTTATTCAGTCGCTGTAAATGTCCTTCAAGGCTGTATAAGCGCTGTACTGCAAAGAGAGAAGCAAATGTTAGTGCAAAGTTACAAAATCATACTTAGTCTGCACAAACGGGTAATGTTAACTGCCATGCATATAAGGTAATTGTTAAACAAGCCTTGACTTTCGTTTAAAAGGTGCTGTATGAGTTGTGAAACCAACTACCCTGGTTTTATGATGACCAATAGGCTCATGTCAAGTTGTAAACTGGCCGTTTCGTAATTTTAATGTCCTATGGCTAGGCTTGGAGTGAGGGCATCTCCCGGGTGTCTGCCAATTACGTGCCCACATACCGTCTGCATCATTACAGTGATTGTTAGTGCACTATTGTAAACTGGGCTGGTTTTTTGTGGCGTGTAGTTAAAAGCGTTGTCTAACAACGACATTTACGGCGGTTATCTACTATAATAAAATTCAGTTTAATGCCGACTCTAAATGCAAAGGCTAATATAACTCGACGCCAATTCGTTATTATTATAACAAGTGCATAAGTCTTTTATTTCTTTTTAATTTTTCTGATATTTTATAGCTTGACAAATTGGAAATGCACGTACTAAGAATGCTGTTTTTATTTTACGTTCAATAAAACTAAAACTCTTGATGCAATTCAACTAACTCATTTTGAGATGCACTGAGGTTGGCAATTATATTATCATTTCCTTTATTTATTTTATAACACACTTATTACATTTTTAAATATTTCTTAACAAAAACTATATAAAAAACATTTAAAAATATAAAAAATAGTGGTCCGCCGGTAGCGGGAGCAGGGTCCAAGCTACCGGTGGTTAGGGCTCCAGAGACAAGAACCTCCTCACAATACGAGCCGTATCGAGGAGTACTGCCTTCTGAATCAGGCCCTTGATCCAACCGCCTAAGGAGAGCTTCGAAAGATGGTCATCGAGGCTCTTGGCTATAAGGCCATTGGCCGTCACGACGATCGGCACAATGATAGCCGAGTTCACATGCCACATGTCGACAACCTCGTGTGCCAAGTCGAGATATTTTATTTGTTTCTCTTTCTCAGCTTTCACGAGGTTCTCGTCATGCGGGATGGTAACATCGACTATCATTACGCGGCGCGCTGATCGGTCTATCACTACTATGTCAGGCTTATTGGCGACAATAGTCCTGTCAGTAATGATAGACTGATCCCAGTACAGCGTGACATGGTTTTTCTCGAGAACTGGGTCGGGCACATACTTGTAGTACGGTACCTCAGATTCCACAAGTTTATATTTCAAGGCAAGTTGCTGGTGAATAATCCTGGCTACTTGGTTGTGCCTGTGCAAGTACTCGCCGTTAGCCAGACGAGAACAACCAGAAATAATATGTCTGATGGACTCACCCGGACGGTGACATGCCCGACACACGTCAACCGTCCCGTCCTTCATAATATATTTCCGATAGTTGTTCGTCAACATAACTTCGTCCATAATCGCACAGACAAAACCTTCAGTTTCTCCAAAGAGGTCGCCGAAGCGTAACCAGGATACGGACGCTAGAAAATCTACATCGGGCCCATGAAGAGCCCGGTAGAAGCGCCCGTGAAGCTCCTTGCCTTGCCATACTTCCTTGCGGTCATCGGTAGTAAGTACTTCAGGTTTGCGCCAGTTCTCTTTAGCCATGGACAGCGGGGTGAGTCCCTTGTCCACTGCGACCACATCTCGGTGCATACCCACCTCGACTTTTAAAAAATATTCTCTGAGACTGCACATCTCGCGGTTGTGAAGGGACTTCGCGTTTAAAAACCCTCGACCCCCGCACTTCCGCGGGATGTACAGCCTCATCACTGATGATCGTGGGTGATGCATCCGGTTTGCGGTAAGCAGTGTACGAACTCTCCTATCCAGGGCATCGAGTTCGGTCTGAGTCCATTTGAGTACGCCGAAAGAGTACATTAAAACCGGCATGACCCAACCGTTGAAAGCGCGCACCTTGTTTCCGCCTGAAAGAAGGCTATGTAATACCTTGTTCAGGCGTCCAAAGAAGCGCTCCTTCAACGATTGCTTCATGTCAGTTACGTTAATGCCTAACGCTTCCGACATACCCAAATACTTATAGCTTTCGGATGAGGAGAGGGATCTCAGGTGTATGAAATCCGAGAGCTGAATTCCCTCGGATTCCATAATCTTCCCTCGCTTTACATACATGACTGCACATTTGTCCACACCAAATTCCATCCTGATGGCGCTACTGAAAGTTTCAGTTACTTTCAGTAGCTCCATCAGTTGCAATTTGTTGGGGGCAAAGAGTTTCAGATCATCCATGTAAAGAAGGTGAGATATGACCTGACCACCTCTCCTCAACCGGTAGCCTAGACCTGAATCCTCCAGCAATGTGCTCAGAGGATTCAGGGCTAGACAGAACCATAGTGGGCTCAGACTGTCGCCCTGGAATATTCCCCGTTTAATCCATACAGGTTCATCGTTCCCCTGGATCTGTCGACATCCTGGATATCGAAGGACCGTCCTCCATTGCCCCATACACGACTCAAGGAAGGCGCGTAGAGTTGCATCTATCTTGTACAACTCCAGCACCCTCATGAGCCATGTATGTGGCACCGAGTCGTAGGCCTTCTTATAATCTATCCAGCATGTAGACAGATCCTTGCGGGATCGACGAACCTGTTGGCTAATGGCCATGTCGATGAGGAGGAGCTCCTTAGTACCGCGGGACCCATTCCTACATCCATTTTGAGAGGCAGACATAATGGAGTTTTTGTCAATGTGTGTATTAATTTTAGCTCTCAAAATGGATGTAAGAAGTTTATAGACCGTAGACAAACACGTGATCGGTCTATAATTTTTGGGTTCCGCGGGACTACCTGACTTATGGAGCAGGTGGGTAACGCCTGTTGTTAAAAACTGCGGTAAGGACCCAGACTCTAAGGATGACTGGAATTGGGATGCCAGGCAAGTGTGTGAACTACTAAGCCATTTGAGCCAGAAGTTGTGCAGTCCGTCCGGTCCCGGTGACTTCCAGTTCGGTAACGGACGAACTGCTCTGGCTATATCTAAAGGTGTAATCAAAATTGGCTCCATTTCTGGGATAGGTTCACACACTCGTTCGACATCACGCATCCAGTCAGCCTCAGTATGACAGACGGGCACCGACCAGATGCTGCGCCAGAAAGAACTCGTAGCAGCATCATCCGGGCGGCACACGTCTGTCATATTTAGCTCGGGTCGCTCCCAAGCTCTGTATACCCACCTCTCATCGCTCTGGAACATGCGATTCTGTGAGTACCGATCAACCCGCCGCTTATACCTCCGAATACGGTTCGCCCATGCATAAACTTTCTGCTTCAGGAAGTCGATGCGCTCTGTGACACGGGACATGTATTCTTGAGGACTGATTCCAGTCCCCGAGAATGCCCGCCTCACAAAGCGCATCACACGTGGTCGACTATTGCCCTCCCTGAAGCAGTGTAGTTTGCCGATGAGTACCCTGGCCCCGTCGATGCGGCGCTCGATCCTGCGCTGCCAGGCTGGTACAGCTGGTTTTGGTCGAGTAGCTACGTCACAATTTGAGAACTTGACGTTAGCTAAACGACATGCCGCAACAGCCCCACAGTACAGGATCGAGTGTGTATCAACGAGGTTCTCGCTACTCTCGAATATATTCTCGAGTTGCGAGTCCAAGGCACACACCAGCGCCCTATTTTTATTATGCATGGGTAACCGTGGTAATCGGGGCCTAAGTTCGGTAGGAGTGGATCGATATTCACGAAGCGCATCTTCCAGAGCGCTCCTCAATCGGTCGTTGCACTGGCTACTTACCACAGCAACCCTATCATCTTCCTCTACAACAGCTGGGTTGAACCGCGGCGGGGTTGCGTCAATAACTGACGCTTGCACCGCGGTTTGTGCCGGAGTTAAAACGATACGGTTGCTCAGTACCTCTGAGCGCAGCCTATCAAGTACGGCGTCGTCCAACATGTGATTGCGTTGGATGACCCGCACCTGATCCGACAGTCGTTGGGCCGAAACGTTGACGGTTGGTTCAAGTACCTGGAACAGAGACAGCATCCCAACACGGTACGCAGTGAGGTTAGTTCCCCCCTCTGTAGACCCGTAGTATGCGCGCATGACGTTCTCGTTAATGGAATGAGTCCATCTCATGCGCTGCACACAACCACCGGCAGCGGGGACCCGGCTCGGGGCCGGATGGCCCCTAAGTCCCAAGCTTCTCGGTGGCCGGCCTCTCCCCTGCCGACGTACAGGTGTTGGCGACGTCGGCGGAGAGAAATACTCGTCGCTCGAGCTCGACGCAACTGCCACTGCCGGTGTCACAGCACTCACGATGGGGCTGGATTCCGGCGGCGGCGAGGCGGAGCTGAGCGACGGGTCCGGAGGTGGTAGGCGTGCGCGTCGGTAGGCTGCTCTCGTAATCATTTTTCGGTTATCATCTTGTATCTTATATGTAATTTTCAGTGCTTGACATTTTTGACGACGCCGTTGACAGGCGTCATTTTTTCATCAACTGTATTTAAATTTCTTTTTGGTTTTCAAATTTTCTGTTTTATATTCTGATATTTCCTTTGGTATCTTTAGGTAACTAATATAAATACTTTTGTATTAAAACGAATATTAATATTAAAATAAAATAAAATAAAATTGTTCGATGATGTAACCAGTGATTGACGTACGGGGTTGCCAGTTATTATTATATTATCATTATTATTATTGTTATTATTGTTCTTTGTTCTTTATTCAAATTCCTATAAGAACATAAAGCTGCAAAAATACGCTCATGTTTTGAAGGGCCCTCGGTAATTATGACGAATTTAATTTGCATTTTACACAAAACTTGTTAAATGTTCAAGGAACTGCCGACAACAATGTAATTATGTTATTATGTGGAATTACGGAGCTGTGAGGGTGAACTTCTGAGTAATATCTGGAGACAATTGTCGGGAGCGGCGTGCGACGCGGGCGCACGTCTCGTCGCCGCCTGCGCAGGAGTCGGGACGTGCCACATCGCTCATTAGCGTTTTTGCCCTAATTAACTACATGACGTGTTCAGTAGTTCAGCCAAATTAAATATGAATTATGCAAATGAATGTGCCTTTTCTTATTAAAGCTTGAAACAATGTTATTTTGAAATTGGTTTAACGACAAGGCTAACATTTTATTATCTCGAGACATTCTAAAAGTGCATAACGTAGTTATAAACATTCTTACATAGAAAGACATAGTCTATTATATCGTAATATCTACGTGAATACAGGTAACCAACCTTTTTAGTCGAACTATTAGATTGATTGTTCCATTGTGACGTTGCAGGCATACATCCATTCGTTCTTCGTCTATGATGCATAGTAGATTCGATTTTAACTCAGTTCAATATGTAATATTCGTATTATCATGAATTTAATCTACGTTGGAGCTGAGATTGCATCCAGTCAGCCTGGTCTTGTCTCGTACGTCATTTTCTTATAGTTTAATACTTGGAAGATTTAAAGTACGACATCGAAGTTTGTCATGCTCAAATTTCATCACCCTTGACTCCACTTTATCCCGTTAAACGAAGGTTCAAATTAGTATGAAGGGTTCCTTCTCAAACTATCCACCTAAGAAATATTAATAGGGATCTGTCAATGTAGGTAAGAAAGATAATTTAGTACTTGTAGCGGGAGACACTTGGTATTCAGCGCGAAACCCTGACTCATGTCTGTGTCGTAAATCAATCATTGATTGGTTGTGAATGATGCGATAGCTCCTACTCACTTTTGTACTGTTACTTGCATACATAATAAAGGATATATATGCATGTGACGTATAATAGAGAAAGCGTATATTAAATAGATTAGTTGTCCGTTTAAACCGATTATAGAGATTTTCCAACAAATGCATGTGTGTATTCTGAAAGTTCGTTGATGAGCAAGTAAATAAGGTTTATGATCTAAACAACCTCGATCAACCTATAGATCAACCTTATTTTCGTTTTTAACAACCAGCCAGGCACATGAACAGATATTAATATTGTCCAGTGGTGGTAACCTAGGACAAAATAATTGTACAAGAATTAATTAAACATCTAACCAAATGCATAGAAAGCTTTATACATCTATAGGCATGTATGTATGTTATACAAATCTAATACAAAAATAGATCGTGGCAATAGACAGGCCACCTATATCGCAGCACGTCGATACATAGATTACGAAGCATTCATCACAGATGACTGACACACCATTAATGATCCAACCCCAGGCTTTCCCCGCATATCTACAACGATTTTAATGATGCCCCGATGAAACTCCATGAATTATTAGCTTGTTAATAATGCTAGAACGTAGGACCATCAATTTTCTAATACCATTTTAGACGTAATAGCTATGTTCTGTGTGTGTATGTTTGTGTTCTGTATGGTGTCCGGACGTAAAGAATAGCACCATCCCATATCTTCCCGTGGGCGTCGTAAGAGGCGACTAAGGGACTTACCAGAGAATGGGCAGCAGCGTTCTCTGATTCTACAACAACCATACTGCGATCGCCAATCCGCCTGCCAAGCGTGGCGATTATGGCAAAACCCCCCTTCTTGGAGGAGGCCTATGTCCAGCAGTGGACTTTTCGGCTGAAATGATGATGAATAGCTATAAGGTCTGTAGATCGCTTCTTATCATCAGATAAGGTAGAAAGAAAGGAAGGCCATACGTCTTGATAATCAACATTAATCCCTCTTTAATGTTTTATTGAAACCAGAGTTCGTTTTTGCGCTTATATCTCCAGTTTTTATTCGTCAAAGTAGTCTTATTAAACCCTAGTTGCGTCGCGAAACGGTGCTTATTGCCATGACGCGAGTGACGAGATTGCATCTTTAAGTTGATTGTGAATCACTGCTACTTGTGCCGTGCCCTAAGTGGGTGCATGCGTCGGCGCAGAAGAGCCCTTGCTCATGCTAATGCACCGAAATGACATCACTAAAATGCAAAGTATCGTAATTGCAATGGCCACCACTGACACCGCACTATCTACCATCGCGCACAGTAAGTGGACTGATGCTATCGACTGCTGGACAATGAGCCACAACACTACCGGCTCTTTCATTATCGATATATTGCTAGTATTGTTACACATATCGATCTTATCATTTATTTATATGTGTTTCTGACCAACGACAGCATTCATCATTAACTTGCTCGATCGATACAAAGAAAATGAATAGTCCATCAAATGATAGCCTCAGTTAAAGTACTTGAATGCTATTTTCGTAATACCAAATGATAGTCTATCGTCTGCGTTCATCTCTGACATCTAATTTGTGTAAGATCTCAACGTCTAACCAACCATTTGAGTCGCATGATTGACGGGGTGTCGAATGAAACACGTTTCAATTCCATAAATACCGTTCGGATGTAGTTTGATGATGGCTGTGATGCTGATTACACCAGTTGTACCTCTATGATTGATAACTTCCAAGCGAACGACACCTAAGCTAGCCCATCGACTGTTATTTACTCGGTTCTATACTTATTTTCTGCAATCCACTTGTAAGTGGCGCGGCGGCGTCAAGAATCAAGACGCATTAAAGTCTGCGATACAAAAGGATATAAATTAACTTTCAGTTCAGTCCTAAATAAACAAAGTAAATTGAATATAATATTTTAAATTCAATCCCAGTTTTATCATGCATCTGCAAAAGTAACGAGTGTTTAATTTTCGCGGCGTCGGGAGCTGCAATAAAAACGTTTCGCTATTGAATGGGAGCGCGTATGTAGGCGGTAGTAATTGATTACTGTGGCGAACACGGTATCAGCTTATCGCTCCATCGGAACGTACGCACAATGTCCAATAAACTAGGTGATGTTATCAGTCGTTGTAAATGAATCAGTTGAGCTCAGCTCGAAACCCTAGACGAGGGACGAGGTGACGGCTCTACTCGCTAAAATACTACAAGCAGCCAGTTCATCTTATTGTTCCGCTCGAGTTTATTCCTGACCTTTGGCTGAATATATTTCGTATCCAGTTGCATCAACGGTCGTTACGAATCACTGAGTAGTTGAATAATGCGTACTTAGTAATTCTGATATTTTTTTTGTACTGGTTTGAGGGATCGAGATTTATTCCCCTCCGAGTAACTATGTAATGTTATGAATTCTTTACTGAAGCATAATGCATGCTCCAGTTTATCGAACGAGCTTATAAAATGTTAATGTATCCTAAATGCTTTTGACGCCTTAATTCAATAAAATAAATGAGTGTACGAGCAACTCTTTTTACGGCGTATGTAAAGATAAAGTGATCGTAAAACTTCAATAAATTCCTGGAGCTTTAGCGACATTTAAATCGCACTTCGACTGAAACGCTTTTTATGTTGATTATTGTGATTTTTAGCGTTATTTTACATTCTGGAGGCGATCATGTATAAAGCTAGTGTAAGCGTATTTGATCGGCGGCCGTCCAGTGCGACCTAGGTGCGTAAAGTGTAATCCTAGAGACATATACGAGGGCATTACGAGATGGGTAGCGCTAGTGTTTACTGCAGTGCTGGCAGGCGCAACGACGTATTATTTACGATTAGATATGGAAAAATAAAAGCATGCAGAACTTTTATTCAACTTTTCCTCACTCTAAATTCAAAGTTATACACATAACGTGTAGAACGTAAGAACGCGTTCCGCGAATCAATTCTTTAAACCGAATTTGTAAAAAAATAAAAGGTTTTTAATATTCTTTTTGCGTAAAGATTTGCATTTCGTTAAAGATATTTTGTGGCCTGAAGCTGACTTTGATTGCTTTACCAAATTTACATAAAGGTGTTTCAGGCTCATGAGCGTTTACCGTATAGTCCTGGTGAAGTATGATAGACCGTAGCGTCACGTACCATCTGGATAATGCGGCAGTGTGTGAGGAGGTGGGGACACGTCATTACAACCACATTACCGATTTATTTCGTCACACACGACTACTCCCCGACGTTACTTTTTTGCCTGACTGAGCACGCAGCTACGCAATATGGTAAATCATGAACATTTACGCAAAATTATTGTTATTTAACTTAGTTGCTGAGTTAGGAATGTTTAGAGAGGCAGTTTACTTGATTATTTATTTCTTAACATAAATTGGTTAGTGTCAGCCTGAATTATTTTGCGGGGCCATCTCATTACTGCTAGCTGTTTCGGTGAAAGGCCCATTAATGGTCTATCGTGTTTTTTTTCTACCTCGTCCCGCCATCTTCTAATATACGTGGTCCCCAAATTATGTATTATATGAAGGAAGTCTCTTTGTCTGTATTTCCTGTACTCTTATTAGCTGATTCATAGATTGTGTTCTCTAGTCAGGTTTTGCACGTCGAAGCGCTCTAAGCCCAGTAAGACATATACATAATATGTACTTTTTAAGTTTCCTCTAAGAAATGAAACTTGTGTGCCTTCTGGCGCTAGGCCGAGCAATTTCCGGGCAGTACTGGACCACATCCTCTATAACAGAGCGCCTATTCCTCAGAGTACTCCGTTTTATTTCATAATAAATAAATAGAATATTAAAAACATACATAAACTCACGCGTACAGAAACCTAGGTTTTGTACTGAGGCAATCACAGGGGTTTACAATATTACCACACTCAAGGTGTTATATGACGCTCTAGTCAGGAGCCATCTTGAACATAGTGCAGTTATTTGGGCTCCACACGAAACAAAATACAGTGTAATGTTGGAGAGAGTCCAAAATAAATTCACAAGACATTTGTATTTTAAACTATATGGGGTATATTCATTCTATCCATTAATGTACCCTACACTGTTTGTACTGGGTATGGTGGGGTATAATGAGCACAGGAATTTATTCTCGCCGCGTATGTAGTAAAACTATTGCGTGGTGCAGCTCATAACCCGGGCAGCACACCTGTGCGTGATCAATACGTGTGGAGGCGGCGGCGTCCACCACTGCTAGCCGTGCCGGTAGCCAGAACCAATCTCTTGGCTAAAACCCCTTTCACCAGAACGATCCGCCTAGTGAACGATATTCACGAGCGAATCGACATTTTTTCGTGCACTTTGAGTGAATTCGCAAAAGTTTTGTTAAACGTAGTTTCTTATTTATAAGTAGTTAGATAGGTAATGGACCTGTGTTAGGAATAAGAGTGATAGCCACACTATCGAATTAGGTTTAAGATTACCTGTAATGATAGTTGTAAGTTAACTAAATAAATAAAGCCTTTTTCCGATGGGAGTAGGCAAAAACCACAGAATGCCACCTGCTACGATCCTTACATGCTCCTTTAGCCTCGTCCTCGTCCAATACAATATTGAGATTCTATAATAAGTCTGCTAATATTTCCTCAATATTATCTAAGTGCATTACGTTTTACAGTAATGTAAAATAATTATAGGTTTTCGGTTTTTCCTAAACAAGAAGAATATGGTAACTACCTGCGCTATGGAAGAGTCCTATTCTCGATGTGGAGTAAAGCTGTAAAAGCTACCCTCAAGACAGATGATGTTTTTCCTTAAGATGAATATTTGAGTTCCACATTCCATATTTATCTAAATCAAAACCCACGAGGTCTGTTTATGGTCAATCCGTGAGACAGTGCCATCAATCGTGTTTTACATCTGATATAGACCTTCATAGCCATCCATATAAATATTTATGAAATACTTTTTGCATGTACAGTGGCAAGCATCAATATGTAGGTATAGATAGACTTATTTAAGTTGAAGCGAACTTTTTTTGAAGTAACTATTAGAGGTAATTAAAAAAAATCGGCTGTTTCCTACAAAAGTGTAATACCTACACGGTCAAATGTATAGCAGTTAATTAAAAAAAAAAAACCGATGAATAATGGAAAGACGACGATGACGACGACCACGACGGTGACGACAACGACGCTGGTTTGGAACGATGTACTGAATACAAATGGTAACCGTTTGTGCACCTTCCACCCCGTGTAACTTTGAAATTTCTCTGCTCAGTTTAGGCGCTAAGATAACTATTGCTTTTGCTTTGCCGTAGTTGGGTACCTACACCTTCTCCACGTGTGCTCCAAAATGCTCGGAGTCTCGGACTATGTTCGTAATTACATGAAATTGTAATCATGACAGTAGGCGAAAAGCACTTTTACGTTTATAAGTGTATAGATATTTGTGGTGGTGACCGTACTTTGACCCACGTGCCAGAAGGCGTACAGCTCTATATTTTATAATACTTATCTGTTATCCTCCCATATTGGGAATGTCCAGCGTTTTGCATAATACATGCATTTGATCGTGTGCAGTTTAGTGCCTCTGCTTATTTATGTACACATCAATGTATTACTGTATAGTGATTTTATGTTTGCTTGTAAATGTAAATTTAAGCACATAGAGTTCAATCTTTATGATGGTATTAGGGCGTAGGAAAATGTGGAGCTCTAGTTACTTATTTCATTTTGCACCAAATCGAATGAAAAGGCTTTCAATTGTTTCAATAGGATTATGAATTAAAAAGTAAGAAAGCAAATAAATTCTTTTCGAAAGCTTTGTCATTTAGCTTTGCATACATTGTCTTGTTTGAAAGCTTAGTCTGGATTCTCAAATGACAACAGCGACAGGGACCTATTAAAACTAACTTTAAAGAAGAAAGTGTATCCAGCAATTTTCAACAATGCTAGTTACCAACACCAAATGAATAAAGATTAAGTACGAAAATGAAACGACAATTCTCAGATAGCATTTATTCCGGTGCAGATGGCGTGAGCGAGCGTGCGCGTGAGCCGGCGTCGCAGGCGCAGCGCGGCGCGGTCGATGCGCGCGCGCCGCCCGTACCGTGCGCACTCGACCACCACGGTCGTGTTGCACGACTCCTGCGCAAACGTGATTATAACCTCACAACATGCCCTTATTTATTAGAGAAATATTTGAAAACGTGAGCTAAATATCCCTCGGTATTGTTGGTACAGTTATTTGTGGATACGGTGGAATTCTTAGCTGTAGTCATACAATGTTGTGGCCAACTGCTGTTCCAACTCAGTTACTTATTCGGCTGAATAGATTTTAATTTTTTCAGAGCAATATAGTCCACATCAATAATTGTTATACTTAAAGGCTGAATAGTTCATTCATCACACCGAGCTTTAACTACATACTTAAGGTGGAAACATAGAACAGTAGTCAGACAGAGACACGTAGCCTCGTCGGCATCTAATATTAAAGAATGTATGAAAATGAATAAAATTAAGATTTTGGTCAAAATAGTGTATGTGCGTGAGTCAGGATTTTCCAAAATGTAGCCCAAAATGGGTAAAAAAACGGTGATGAAAGTTTATATGAAAAAGTTTGAACTGAAGACAGTACATACACGGATGAAATCACTGGCAAAATTTTAGTTTAGATAAATTTTAATGTACTTTAGAAATATTGGATAGTAGGATTTTCATCTGGATTTTTCTCGCGTGTGAAGCAATTAGCACAGTAATTACCCTATAGATATAATCAAAGGCGAAAGTAATAAAATAGTACTTAATTTTATTTTATTTCTCACCTTATAATGATTCAGTTGCACTTCACTAAAGGGCGCTGACCAGCCAACGGACCCTGACGCCCCCAGGCTCTTCAAAGGGTAATGGTTGAAAGCTGTTAGAACCTTTTTAGTCAACATCCAACTCTTGCTGTAGTATCCTATAGGACTGATCACCGCCGAACTTACTACGTGTTTTAGTAATTTAGGAGTAGGTAATTCACTACCACATCTAGATTTGTACTTCTCATTTAGCTTTTCATCATCTTCACTATCATCTATGACTTCATTGCTTAAATTACTTGTATCTTCTATTAATTCTATTTCATCTACTACTAAATTATTATGCTTTTTAATCCGTACATCGTCTCTTTTGACGTAAATTTTGCTCTTCACTCCTCTGCCATCCATGCCGTATTTATCAATATCTTGCATGAAATCAAAGAAAAATACATTTTGTATCATTATAGAGGAACGTTCTGAAGACTTCCAACCATAATTATTTAGACGATTGAGTAACTCTGGCCACGTATCTGCAATTTTTGGCAAAACTACTTCGTCAATGTCCAGTGGAACAATAAACTCTGATTCTTTTATATTTCTATATAAACAATCATTATAAGTTATAATATGATCTCTCCTTCGTTGCCAAAGAGATCTTTCCGACTTATGCTTAATAGGAACATGGAATAGTCTAACAATACCCTTATCTTGATAGTGCAGTAGAACTCTTTTTGTCTCTTCTGCGACTTCATCTACATACATATCTATCAAATCTACACCAAGTATTTTATTGATTTCAATCCACTCAACTAAGCTTTGAGATATATCTTTATCAAAGTCCATGTCCTTGACACAAATTGTGAACATTCTTGTACTTTTATTATTTCCTTTAACGGGTTCCAATCGGAAAGCATTCGTGGGGTCATCGCAGGGTTCTGTTACCACTGATACGACTGAGGGGCCATAAAGAGATTCAGTCAGAGGGCAAGACAGTAGCAACGGGGTATCAACTTCTGATAACGTAATGTCCCACTTGTGCCACCATATTTCCAGAGGCTTCGCTGCGACCACCTCGACCGTATCTTCAATTAAATCTCTGTTTCTCGAACGTGTTTGGCAGAACAGTGTATCTTCCGTTGAATAATTACGTCCTGTTGAAGAAACACAAATGTTAATAAAGAATAAGGCAGTAGACAACATACTGTCTCAAATTGATTTTAAGAATTGAGCAAACGGAGATAAATATAATAATTATATATGAGAAAATAAAATGATTCCTACAGTTAAGTGAGATGTGAGTGAACGGAAAGTGCTCGCCGGCACCGTTTCAAGCATCTTCCCGACACTCATAATTTATATAGAGAAACTCCATTACTTGGACTTATATAATAGTAATTTGTTGAAATGATTTCCTCGGGTACACTTGCGGTGCTTTGCGAGGAACTGTCATTAAAACGGTTCTTCAATTACAGGCTTGCCTGATCAGGATGGAACGCCTTCCTAGTGGAAACGGCCACGAAAGCAATTCCCTTTTTGTTGTGCCAAGGTTTTAATAGGTGGATAGGTTTTACAGTTGTTTGATTTCTAGGTAGTACTAAAGTTTACAGGTTTACACATGAAACGTAAAAATTATGATGGGCTCACGTAATGGTTCCTAACGGGCAATGAAACATGTAGCTAAAACACTCTTCAATCCAAAAGTCATGAATCGAATTTCAATCTAACTGTACTTTCGAAAGTTCAATATTGCAAAGTAATTTAAAATAAAACGTTTCAGTAATAAGTGAGTTGAAAGCCAACCACTGAATTCAATAGGCATGTTTATTTTTAACCGCAAAAGGGAGCTATAAAATCGACAAACAATCTTTCCAAACCAAATACAAAACGTAAAAGCGAAAGGCAGCGGGAAGGGCCAGTGTTTAATCCGTCTCTCATTCCTCACCACAACATAGGAGTTGGGTGGGTTTATCTCGGCAGGGAAGGAATTTACACGACGCGTACGCTCGCCTCCAGTGACAAATGAGTGTGAGCTTATCGGGCCGCGCACTGTCGCCGGCCCAGCACTTTCCATCCAAGCTTTTGTTACTTTAAATCCTTTAATGTGTTATAAAAATACATCTACAAACTATACTTAGTACTAGTACCGTTTTAATGAGACATCCTACGTGACTTATTGGTAGCACACATTTTAAAACAAAAAATCTCCTCTCTTGATTAAGTTGCGAACGTTGCAACTTTTTGTTTTGTATGCAGAGAAAATAAGGACTGGCGATCGGCTATCACAGACTCCGGTAATTATGGCGTTGGTTTATCAGTACTTGAGATTTCCCTGATGTCTTTATTGACCGAGATTATTTTGTTTACCTGACTTTATTTACTTTTTCTGTAAAAGCGGGCGAGGCAGTAAAATCTTTAGTAAGCTGTCCGTTTGCGCTGATCTTGAGAAATACTGAATTATTTTGATAGTTTTCACATAAACGTGGATTATAGAGGACAGCTTTAGCTTATAAAATGTTGTTTGTAAAAGAGAATAAGAATTTGTGAAGTAAAAACGCCCAGGGTGTGAAATTATGGGGCGTGTTAAATAATTCTGCATTGTCCGATACATTCGCGCATGCATGTTTATGTCATAAAATTTTATGTAGATAAATTTATTTTTAAATTGATTCCCAAGAATCTAGAGTTGTTTGCATATTTCAATATGTGTTTAGGGTAAATTTATATAATCGTCTTGAATCGTTAGGGTGGAACGTATGAGTAGGAAGAATATAATTACACGCGTCCGCTTGGGCTGGGTACTGGGCAGGAAGGGAGGACAGGAGCGCTCGCGGCGACGCGCGTGCGATCCGCACAAACAAATATAACTTAATTGCCGATTAAGTTTCTGTATAAAAATTAAAACTTTGAAAAGCTTGAAGTTCACGATGCGCTTGCGTGGGGCGAGACGAGATAGCATCTTGTAAACGAGAAGGAATGCAAAATCTGATGGAAAACCACAAACTTAACAAATATGGTTAGAACACATTTGATATCTTAAGTGGTTTGTGTGCTCTTTTAGATTTCTTTCGAGTTCATTTGCATTTGCATTTACTTATCTAATATCATAAACTGCTAAGCATAGCATGTGGGCTTGATTCAAGTTATATAACCAGTTTTGTTTACTACGATTATAAAGACTAATTGCGAAAAAATGGCGACGGGTGGAACTTGAATAATTCATATAGCGTACGTAACTTTTAATTAAGTGTCATTAACCCTTTGCATGTGACGATGTCCTGTCAATTATGAGGACGTTAATGTTTTGCTGCGTACAATGTTGCAGGAAGACTAGTGTGTACCACAAATTAGACGCACCATGTACGTAATAGATGTGCAGTTTGCAACTCTTTGCAACTTATTATTTAAGTGGTAGACAGCTGGTATTATGTAACTTGCGGAGTTAGTGGTTAACCATAGGGGTTTCGTTATTATCTAAGTATGTTTTACAGTTCTGTAGTGGACCATGAAAATATTTAATTTTTTCGTAACCCTCCAGTAGGTACTAACTATAGTTGTAAAATTATTTAAGTTTAGTTTTACATCGAGCTCAATAGATGGCGTTACTGGTTATGTCAGTCGTTTTACTTTTAATAGTGTTTTTAGTATTTGGTTTCATGCTTCTCTCAAATTTTACCACAATACGTAATTGTTTAACTTCCGCAGCCAGTTTTATGAAAACTTTTTGATAGCTGCATACTTCTTATCCGTACAGTAACCAATTAAATCTGCGTACCGTGGAAGGTTGCGAGAATACGGACGTAGCGTTGTGGAGCCCGGTCGTCGTAGTACGCGGCGTACAGCGATACGCGCGTACCAGCTACGTGCTGCCACTCCTGCGCACTACGCACATCACCTGGCCAGCTTCGGTCCTGAAACAATGCCACATATTTCGATTAACAGAACATCGGGATGAATAAAACATAAAACAAAGGGTAAAATGTACGGTGTAATAATATGCAAGCAATATGAGCTAACAACATAACCACGGTTAAAATTGGTGTTTGATATGTAAATACATATTTCTTCACTATTCCGAGATGGTTTTTCACAATAGGCAAAAGGCTGACTTTAATCAAAGTTACTGCGCAAAGTAAAAAAAAAACGGTATATCAGTCTATGGGCCAGAGTCGTCTCGCAGTGGGTGCCATAAAACGGGCGTCGTCGCCGAGGGAGGCCTAGAAAACGGTCGCGCGACCTAGAGGCGCTTCTGAGAGATTGGCCAGAGAAAACCGCACGGAGAGAAGAGTATAGGACTATGGGGGAGGCCTTTGGCCAGCAGTGGGATTAGAGGCTAAGTAAAAAAAAACATCCCATAACATCCCAATACTGGGACACGAATCTCCTCTTGTGAGATTGGGTGTGCCATAATGCACCAATCAGGCCTTTTTTTTTTTTTTTTTTTTTAGGATGGGAAATCATCAAATGACCCCTCCCGCTCTGGGCGGAGCGGAAGGGAGTGTCAGACTTGTACTGACTAAAACCCATCCATGTTCCTTCTTTGCCCTTTGTGTTCCAGGGCCGCGGTATCTCTTTCGAACAGTCCCGCAGCCCTGGCAGGCATCGGCCCGTGCGGACCCCTACGTGGTTGCTGACATCACTTTGAGGCGCGCGTGGAACACGAACGCGCCGTCGACACGGCCTGTCGTCATAAGACGGCCGGACGGCGAGCTAGCCCAAAACTCGCCGTCCACAGGCCCGCGCCTACGGTGGCCGGGGGCCACCACGTGACCCCCGACGCCCAGGGCGTCTCCCGCGGCGGCTGGGACGTGAGGCTCTTTCCCTCTCACGTTCCGCCACCTCCTTCACTAGCATGACTGCTTCGCAGAAGGAGGTGACGGCTTCCCATTCCCTCTCGCTCCGGACCATGGCTTGAACCAGGGCCGGGCGCGAGAGGTCGCCGCCGCCAATCGCCTCTAAGAGGACACGGCGCTGCTCCGCCCAAGCAGGGCAGGCCTCCACAGTGTGCTGCACCGTGTCCTCCGGACGATCCTCACAGTGGAAACACCCAGGCGTTTCCTCCCGCCCGATTCGGTGCAGGAACCTCCCGAAACAACCGTGTCCGGTGAGGACCTGCGTCAGGCGGAAGGTGAGGGCGCCGTGGCGCCTCTCTAGCCACTCCTCAAAGAGGGGACTTATCGCCACTATGGTGGCGTGCCCTGCACGGGGTTGCGACAGTCGCTCTCTCCATGTCACCATGAGATCGCGCCGGAGGTCTGTCCGCCGAGCGGTGATTTGCCGCGGCAGCGGAGTTTCCCCCCGACGTAGTGCCTCCGCGCGCCATTCGTGAAGGCGTGCGAGGACTATCGCCTCCAGATCCCATGGCGGCAATCCGGCAAGGAGGCTCGCCGCCTCACCGGAGATCGTGCGGTACCCCCGGACTAGCCTTAGGGCTATCCCCTTTTGGGGCGCGTTCAGGTAGCGGGCGGCTTGCCGCCTCAGAGAACGCGCCCACACCGGGGCCCCGTAAAGGGCCATGGACCGCACGACTCACCAATCAGGCCTAGTCCTGTTTAGTTGGACCGGATGACGTCAAAATTATTTTAATTGAACATTAAGTATTCATAGGGCAATAATTCATGTGACACTGTGACCTACTAGCGTCCACGCGCGCATTGTAAATATTTATGATGTAAGTACATGTAAATATGGTAGCTGTATGTACAATGTACATGGTCTATATGCAGTTCATTGTACTGTATACCTCGTTGTTCTGTGATCGCAAGCCCGACTGCTGCACACGAAATCCTGGGTTCGGATCCCAGGTCGGGAAAAGGGCTATTAGGAATTCCTTTGTATTTGTGGCCGGTTGATGGCAATAAGCTCGCCCCCTATTGCATGGGACTTAAATATAACTGGGTGTAATGTGGGTGTACTACTAAACCTCTGCCTAACACTTTGGGGATCACAGGTGTGATGTTATGTTATGGTAGCTGGATGTACATGACATATACGCGGTTCATTGTACTGTATAACGTCAGTGTGTAGGCACAAGTGTTATCTTTCAAGCATTCCTAATAACCTAGTTTGTATTTGCATTAATGGATCTAATATGGTGGGTCTATAAAAGTAGATCTCGTGTAGCGACACTTAGGACCATGTGGTTTACCTAGTATTCAAATTATATTAATGCAGGATAACAAACTGATTAACGTAAACAATAAATAATTAGATTTTTCTTGACAAGATTTTTATAGAGAGTCGGTTTTTAAGTTTTTTTAAGCATAAGCAGAAGGTACTTACATTTTACTATGGGGCATTTTTTTTTTAATATGATTAGTTTTTACAGCACTGGTACAAAGTTCAATATTATAATTAAATTCGGTTAAATATTCGTTTCTACGAACGGTTATCCAATAACTTTTTGTTCGTTTTGTTATTACATATTTTCCACCGTACTTCTGGCCATGTTTAAATGAGATAATTAGCTTGTGTTCGATACTGTCGATCAATGTGTCTTATTAGTAGGTGGGTGACCGGATATTAAGGATTCTTCACGGTGTACCTCGAAGCAGCGTTGCTAATTGTAATTAGTTTGCTAGGACTAGGACGCTCATGATTGGTCGAAATAGTTCTTCTGAAGGCGTTTGATTGGACAGTTAAGTTTGAAAAAAATGTATGATTGGTTGGCTGAACGCGTTGATGTCTAATACAGGAATAGCTTGGAGGTGCAGAGTGTGACGAATTGGATGCTTAGCTAGGATGCAAGGATAATCATTTATACTAGCTACGGTAGCTATTAGCCATTCCTTCTAGTCAGTGAATTCATCATTAATCTAAATAGCACTCTTACATCCTGTATAAAAAAAACTCCCGATTTTTCAGTAGTTACAGAAATTTTAGATAAAGTCCTAAAAACCTGGTATTTACCATGAGGTCATTCATGCCACCCAAGAAGTAGACCCCAACAACTACCACAAACTAAATAGTTGTTTTGATAAAATGATCGTTCGTTTTATTACACTGTTTGTGTGTACGTTAAAGTGTAAGCATCGCGCTTATCGCTAGATCTGCGCAAACTGAAGTAAAATAAATCGGTGTTGAATTAAATTCTCACAGCACCTACGATTATTTGTGAATTGTAACGAAGTCGGTGTGAACAAGGCAATAAAATCAGCCCATGTGCGCAAGCGCAGGCTCATTGAACACCATTTATTTTATAAGAGCGTTTGAAACCGACACATAAAATTTAATAGTTCCAGTTTTTAGAACATTGAAATTATTATAAAATTTTCACAGTAAAAGATTAATATCCATATTTTAATCAATTAAAATGGTTTAGTTTGGTAATAATTCATGTTTTATACTTCCTATTGCAAGTAATAATAGGGCTTTTTAATGGAATGTCTTTATTACCGTCAGACGATGTAGGTACCTGATTGTAAGTTTTATGGGAAAGTAAGGTAGCAGTACTGTCTTTAGAAATTGCATTACCTTCAGACTGTGTTTAAATTTTAGTTTAAAAAACAGTTTAAAGAAAAGGTTTCTCAAATTCTCGTATTCTGTGGAACGTCAAAACAATAGCTATAAACGATTTTTTCGAAAAAATATGGCTTGTTATGTTATCTATGGTTTAAATTATAATTCAATCCATGAACAATTGATTTGAGAACTTAACACGAAACTTGGAAATATGATATTTTCAATAATAACACGTTTTCTCACCACTGTCGATGTTTGTCGAAAACTGACAGTTACGACTATTGGCAATTACACGGCCATTGCCATAAACTTCGCGGTTCGTTAGTGCAAGACCGCAGCTGTCTACCTGGATATTACTTATACGACCAATATCTGCAATAAAACATATTTTACAGAAAATAACGTGTCTAACTTGAACTGAGGCTTTATACTGGTCGGGTATTATTTGAGTCCATCGACACGCAAACAAGAAGAATAGTTAGTATCCTAACAGAAACATGAAAATACAGTAAAGTCATAACATTTACGACACTACTAACTGTAAGCAAATGTTTCACACAGCACATGAGCTGATTTGAGGTAAAGCTCACTGAACGAAATGCTAAAAGCAGCACTAAACGCGACCGACTATTCATAGACACGTGTTCTCGTGCAGCGGCAGGGTTAGGCACAATTGTGCATAAATACTCCACGGACGGCACTCTATAGCGAATAAACTATCGCGAAGCAGTAAGCGCTAAATTATAATAAGCCATAAAGCTGATTTAAGGTTTGCTTCACTTCGACGCTGAGTGTCCGTCGGTTTAATTTGCGTAAGTCTAAGCCAGCTGCATCCCACGGCTGACGCGAGGTTATACTGCCCGCAATGATTTATAAGGGGAATACAACTGCAAGCCCTTGTGCAACGCCAAACAGATTTTAACTCTCTCGTGATTTCGACGCTCAAAAAAGAGAAATATTACTATTTCCACTAACGATGCGAGTTGTTGGTCCGCTTTAGAAGCTCCTAGTTAAACGCATATAAAGGTATAAAAATATATTTTTTTTATGGTAATTTTAGATCTCCTTTTTAGCTCGCAACTATAAAAGATTTAATGATTTGCCGTAAAAATATGTTGAACCGAAAGAATAGTTTTGAAATGTAATAAAATTGTGAGTTAAATAAAAATAGGATTGTCAATTATTTCAAGATTTATTTATTTTATGAGAAGAAAATCTTTTTTTATTATGGTAAGTGAACTCGTTGATTATTTTAAATAGATATAAAACATAATGTTACAGTACCTATCCATTCCCATGCAAATTGAAATTGTATCTACGCTTTAACTCTCTCTCTCTCTGCATGCTCTACTGGACTACTAATTTACTAAATAAATAAAATTGTTTCCAAAATAGGCCGTGGATCTCTTCACCTTTGTAAATACAACAAGCAGAGAAAGTGTTAATAAAAAGTTCCTTTGTGATTCCTAACGGGGTTTCAAATTACTATAGCATCGTTTTCCGTCACGTACCATGAGATTCGATAGGACACTTCCATGTTTACGTGACTTGATAGTTCTGGAGTATACATGCAATTATAAGTTTTTACGTGTTGTATAAAAAAGTCAATCCTGCGCTGACGAGTTCACTTTGTTGCATCGTCTTCATGCCCTTGTCCCATATTACTTATAGTTTTTTCTTCCAATCTTCCCTGTCGACCTATACGCTGTCATCTACCTTCTTACTCTTTCTTTCATATCATTCCTCACTGCATATAGGTCTTCGTCTCCCTCTCCATGTATCAATCTTTATAATTACCATCCTTTTAATCACATGCATTTGTTGTATTGTAATTTTTTGCGCTTATTTGATAATTGAAGCGCTTAATTCTGAGGTCATGTACTCAATGCATTGAATACTTCAAAGGTTTTAAAAATGGACATTCTGATGAATGAATGTCAGATTGTACCTTGCTACTAAATCTGCTGTCTGCTGATAGTGACTAATTATGTGATTGCCAATCTGTTCTATGCCACGGCGAATTTTTTTGACAGAGTCACAATTTTTTTCTAAAAAACTGTGTGTAGATAGGATAAATTGAAAAAAAGCACTGTATTTTGTTTTTTTCATGTTATAGAGTTGGTCCCATAGCAAATGTTCATTTTAATTTTAAAATATATTATCCTCGTTTAATCTAACACACCATATTTATAAAAAATACAGTAGAATGATGCAGGTTCATGCCCTGATTTGGTCAACTTTGTAAATAGCTTTTCATCACGACATTCTAGAAAAAGAAGCTTTGGTTTGCAAAAATTGCCAGGTATGTTATGCCCTGATGACTCCATGGTAATTATTAGCTCTTGCTTGGTAGGAAATGGGAATTTACATTTGGTATTAGAAAAGGTTTGCATATTGCTGGGTATTTGCGTAATTATAGACACGTCGTCGTCACGCTACTGGATCTTAGAGGTGTAGGTCCCAGTGATCGTAATTGTATGGTTGACTCGTCAAGTCCTGTTTGATAAGGTAGTTGTACGGATACAAATAAATAATGTAATAATGTTGTTTTTCTGCCTTATGACTTTAATATTAGCGATTTTCAAATTTTTTTAGAAAGATATGTGAATTTAGATTTTACTTACAGCTTCGATTTGAACCCTGAAATTGATCATAACATTGAGTAATTAATACGATAGAACGGTTATTCATTCAACTCTTGAATGAGCTTCTAACAGTTAATAGATATCATTCAAGTCTCTTTATACTATTCTGTTCTATTAATCAATGCACATAGGGACATTATCTCAGTACGTAGTTTTATTGTCACGACTTGCCACCTACATTAGTGTGAACATTAAACACCATTGGTGTTACAACAATAAATAAAACAAAGAGAGCTCATAAAAAGATAATGACGGCAATAAAATGTAATAATACACCGAACGCGAACTACGTGGCCTTATTTCCCAGGGACCAAATATCGAACGCATCTGTACAATCTCATTGTACCTTTAACACTAATAATATGTAATCAATTCAGTTCTTCACCCACACAATATACCAAGAAATAAGTCCAAGGTGCGATGTGTAAATCACATTTTTATAACGAACCAAAATCGTGAGCTATTATTAATTTTTTTGCGGAATTAAAATTCAATTTTGTTCTAGACATTTTCGTGACAGCAATGCTTAGGGAGATAATGATAATCTTTATTTGTGATCGTCTGCCGCAGCACTAATAAAGTTTGTACAGACATTACTCTTCGGTCTAGTTCGTGGGAGATACGACGTGGTGATATACTAGTCTAGTATCGTCCTAGGTTTTTTTTAAGAATTAGGCTCGACCGCAAACCCTCCAGGGTAAAGTTATAATATGAAAAACACAAAGAGTGCACATAACAAGTTCTATGAAGCAAAAGCAAACGTATTTTGTGTATTCTTCCTATTAACACATATTGGAAGAATGTGACATCTGTAAGAAAGATTCCCGATTTTTATCCGAAAAGTTTACTTAAATTATTAACAACCAGTTTTTGAAGAAGATGGTTAAACTGAAACTAGTTTATGTTGTATCCATCGATGTTAGTTTTGTTTTAGGTGCTCGTTTACCATTGCAAGTCATTTTTATCTATGTAAGAAAAAGTAAAGTTAAAACTTGCACCAACTGCAACAAAACTTGTAAACGACACCAATCCGGTTAATCATGAAACACGTTTAGTAATCGCAATAACGTTGATTAGATTTATCTGATCATTTGACTCTGGATGCGGCGGCATGTATTAATTGTCGATGTTAATGCCGACTCACTAAAGCACCAAATGCTTAAACATTAATCGGCTGGTGACTACGACGCACCCTCGCGCACTTTTTTATCCAAAATATGCCATCTGTTTTCTTAGCGGCCAGTGCTTACCGCGCATAGATTGTAGTGTTTCTTTTTATGTGATTGGCGAAAGAATGAAACGAATTATTTATGAATGGCATTCACTCGGATTGTATAGAAATGGTATTCATCCTGTTGGTGCGAGAATAACATCTCATCTAGTGAATAAAAGTTTCGCTATATTATTTGCAACATTCGCATACGTGAGCGTTTGCAAACTGTTCTTTTGACTATCGTTTCTTACTTCTATGATAGGCATACTCATAGATAAGCAATAAAACCTTATAAAATGCTTCCAAACAAATATTGTACCGATAACTTGATCAACACCGTAAATTCTGTACATCCTTTCTACCAGTAATTTTCAAGTTCCCGTTCATAATTTCTGCCTTCATACCATATTTCTCGATATGCAGATTTATGCATTGTAAAATATTCTCAGTATGTAATGATGCATGCACGAGCACGACGGAGATCCTGCCTATAAGGCAAGTGAGGAGTTACCGACCTCGCCGGATTTACCGGAAATGGGTATCTGTTTCTATTTATGCATTCAAATATGTTTGGTTAGCGTATCGGAATTACGCAACTATGCCGGCGGTATCTAGCCAGCTATCTGCTTATAATATCTGGCTTTAGTATATGGAGCAGGAGGCAGCGTGCCAGTGGCGGCATACTATTAGAAATGCCCGTAGAGGATATTGATTTCGATTTATTTTCCATTCGTGACCAGCATCGGAATAGATTATCGCTACACAAAACGAGTTGAAATAAAACCACGGAGTGCTCGCGCTGCGCGGAGGCTATCGCCGTTTGTGCGATACCACTCGATTCTTATCGTCGACAATTTGTTTATAGCAATCATTTTGTTTAGATGACGTGAAAAATAAGAAACGATATGTTTTTATGTCTATCTGTCTATAGGTGGACGCGGGCTCTTTTGTATCTTTCAGATTTGTTCCACTGTGTTTATAAATAAGAAAAGCTGTGCAGTTAATGTATGAGCAGGGTGAGCACTACATTTATTAACTTGATGTCCGAGTTGACGTTTCAAAAGATCTTTGTTGGTTTTGTCAACTTTTTACATTATTTCGCGGAGGAGGTTTTCTTTTGAAGCTGGACGAGGGTTTTAAAATACCTTTTTAAGGTATTAAGATATCAGTTTGCTCATTAAATATAAATAAAGTTGAGTGCTGTACAGTTTACGGTAAATTCTAAATATAGTTTGTGGCGTGGGTTGGCGGGAACAGGAAGTGTGGCTGCATACAAAGTGGATGCGACAATGGATCGTATTTTCTCGGAGATGTGTTTTCTCATCCATTATTGTCTGAAATATTTGCATACGCGATATGAGGTGTGCGGCCTGACGCGCTGTTTACTTTATTTTAATCTTTTACGGCTTTTTTAATTGAATCATATTGAACTTAAAGAGGAGGTAGCGTAATATTGTACTTAATTTAGGAAGTTAATTAATACCTCTTAGTGTGCACATTTTTCTAGTTGTTAGTTAAAATTGGTTGATTTGTATTCGGCTTTTCGTATTTTTCAAAGAAGTTAAGAAATAATTATTTAATGTTTGTGGGTATTTTTACACATGATGAAACTGCCATATTGGATGTCACATAAGTATTATTTATCGCTTTATGGGTGGCTTTTTATGGGTTTATTGCCGTTTTATAATATTTTTAAAATTTTGTATATTATGTATATTTTCTAACACTGTCTGTATTTGCGATTCACGAGCACAGGATGCTATAATTTATGTGTAGGTTTTCAACAAAAAAAAAACCACTTTAATAAAGCTCAACATATTCCACAAAATTATGATAATAAAAAACATCATTAAAATGTGGTTTATCTCCGGTCACCCACACGGTCATAAAATGTAAAATATCTGTTAATTTTTATATTTCGTATCGTTTTTTTTTTTGCAAGGATTATACCTACTTATGGAATTTATTTTTTGCACTCACAACGAATAATCTAGCAATTTACGAGTTTTATATTCAGAATGTCTTGTTTTGGAACTGGAATTAATAAAAATTAAGTGTGCATTACCGTCACAGATCGTCAACATTAGAATAGATGGAAAAGTACTCAGTGAGAACTAACAATATGAGATAGCTTCGGGAAGACTGGTAAGCTGTCACAGGTGAGTGGTGTGGGACGGTCCATTTCCGCCTGCTTGCCCTCCGAGTAGGCCACGATGGTCCTCATGGTGGACATGGCGGCCAGCTCCCCACGGCCGCCGGGCCACTCGCTCACACACGCCAGCCAGCTCACGCAGGACACCGTCACTCCTGCCAGCAAATACTTCACAACACGCACGAACTTCCGCCCGTTCACCGGCATCGTACTAATTATGCCATTACGATAATTGATAAAAGAGTCTCATTCATGAAGTGTCGGAAGCTTTACGAGGTGCGCGTGCGTGGTCGCGTGGTGGTGGCGGGGAGGCGCGCGCATGCGCTCTGGCCGCGCTACCATGGCGGACTGCGCGCAATCAGCTGATAGCGTATCAACAATGCGTCCCTGGCGGCTAATCGTTCTAAACGCCAAGACGTGGAAATCTAGTTTTCTATACCAGTTTTTACTTGTGATTTTTCTTTTGCGACTACGCAACGTGAACGCACTTCTAGTTTTGCTATAAAAAGATGAGATTGTGTCAATCTCACGCGGAACAAGACATTTTATGGCAACTCAAGGGTCGGGACTCGTTCCATCTAGCCATTTGTTTAATTACCTTAGATCGATTATACACGGCAGGCTGTAATTATGGATTGACTTATGTGTTCGTGGGACTGCAGTTTACACGGATGTCGCATCGCGTGGCTCGTCCAAGTTCACTCAACTTACTCCGCAGCGTCATTTGAATAATAACACCGATAGAAACCAAAGCTTGAATAAGTATTACAATATTATTCTATTTATACCGAGTTTAAGAATAACCTGTAATATCACGAAGTCGTAAAACCAATACCGTGCATTATTTTATTGCCTTTTTACCTGAATATAATTGCGTCCACAGAAAAAAGACAAGAAAACTTAAACTTCTTAGACAAAATTAGTTTACTTGTTAAACATAAAGATAATAGAAACGAAACTTTTGTGTCTTAACTTTTTCTGATGATGTCGAACTAAAGTGAAGTTATAGTAAGAATAAGCGTGTTCTCAATAATTATACGCGACGCGACTACGCACGCTCGTAAAAGTCGTAAATAACTTACGACAATTTAATAAACACATCAAGTTTTAAACGCTTTTTCAATAGCTTCTGATTACATCTGTAGTATTAATTTGACAAGTGGCACAGCTACTGTTGCTCTTTGTAATTGCTGATCGTATTTATACCCGGCCCGTCGCTAAACCTGCAATTAACGGGTATTATGTAATCATTTATTGTTATCCGATGTTCTGTTTGACTTTAAAGAAAACTATTATGTCGTCAACTTGGACAAATAGATAAACCATCCGTTGTTTTATTTAATAACATGCTTGGAACATCTTACCCTGTAATCATGGAAATCTTCGTAAAATAATAAGGGTTTCCATTTGTTGTTAGTATTATTCTAAGACATATCCGTTTGCATTTGATGACTGCGTAACAACACGTTATTTATCTCCGGCTGCTTTTATTGCACTTATGTTGCATATATTTTATGACTGCAAGTACGATTGAAGGATACTTCTGAAGTTACCCTTTGAGGGTAATCAAGCGGAGCATAAAACGATTTCCTGTGCAATGGCAGAGAACATCTTATATTCCCACAAGCAGCGGTCTATTAAGCTCTGAAAAAAAGTTAATTTTATATTTTGCGGTTTCAATCCAGGTGTAAAATATACCAATATAAGTTCGAAGAAATAATTATGTATTAGTAAAGTAAGTAGCCTGTTCGATAAAAGTAAATAAAGGTAGTATCCTTCAGTACAGTCTTTTATTTTTATCTTTATAAAGACAAGTAATTTCTCAAGCTTCGCAATGTGATTGATGCTGCCTCTTGACATCGGTTGAACTCTTGTAATGAACATATAAAAAGAACTTGTAAGCTTTTAACTCATTGGAATGTTGAGTGCAAATAATAGTGTCATTGTTAATTCAGATTTATGTGAGCAATAGCTACAAGGTGTTAAAAAGTAGATATATCATCGAAATGAAAAAAGAACAAGGATTTAGATTTGCAAGGAAACACATAAAATAATAAAAACAAAACAGCACAAAGGTCCTGATTTTCTAATGCAGCACAATATCTTACACAATCGCAATAAATATGAAGGCTGCGCACGATGCTGAGTGCGAGTGTCGCAGTACAACGCATGCACTATTAAAATGCAGGCTTTATCGGCGCGCGCGCATCTCGTTCGTTAGTCGCCTGGTCGCCTGCGCGGACGCCGTCTATTGAACCCACTATCGGCGTTAGAGAGGCAATAACCAGCCGAGCTGTGCTGTTCCCACTTTTATTTCACTTGCAAATGCTCGACGAACTTTAACATGCGACTTATAATGAAAGTTTCTCATTAGTGTTCCAGTCTTTAGCTTAACGTGTGAAAATACCGAGAGGTTCGCCTACGCCTATGCTAAACATTTTACGTGTTAGCACTGAACATTCAACTTGCCTTTTTACATTTATTTCTCGTGTTAGCTTATAAGATGAAGAATTGGCTTTAAAAATTAGTGTTGAGTTTTTCTACTACTAAATTGTTGTCTCACTCTTACGTCATCTATCTCTCTCTTCTGTTCGTGTCTCTAAGCAGCACGCTTACATCGCACATTGTTTTACTCAATATAAATGTCTAGACCTAATTTATAAGCCTATAATATCCATAAAACAGTGTAATAAATATAAGTGCTCAGTTTGATAATTTAGTGTTCGTGGTTCCATTACAAATATCATACAATTAGAATGCATAAAACCAGTTGCATTTAATGTTACATGAACTTTAGAAATCATTTATTGCCGGGGCAATATATGACTTTCGTACCCGCAATCTGGTAATGAAATCACATTTTGAAAGCAAGCCAAACTCAACAAAACATTTAAAATAGGTAATATAAAAGCTCTCCTCTCTCAGAGTGTATTAACTCTATTAGATGTTAACGAGTACTTAAAATAGAAATAAGAGAATAAAACTCCCTACAATGTTTCTCTAAGCATTACCCGTCTATTGCAGGTTTAACGAGTGGATCCCTTCAGATCGAAGCTTTATTTTTAAGGCTGGAGTACACCAGAGTTTATGTTAATATGCTAAACAGTATTTATTTATTTAACAATTTATGTACACACTAAATATAGAAAAGGGGAAAGGAACAGAAAAATAGTACAAGGGTAAATTTATACTGTCATTTACGGGATATCTTCCGTGATTGGTCATTATTTTGAGCTGCTGATCACGGAAGATATCCCGTAAGTGACAGTACATGTTTAGTTTTAAACCGTGAAAGCTTAAAACAGTGTAAGTACAAAGGTGATGTTTATTTCTAAAGAAATCTCTTCCTGCAGGCCTGCGAAATAAGATAGGTACTAAAAAAGAGACAGAGTATGTGCCAGGAAGTTGTGCTACAGACCATCAAACTAAAGAATCGGCTGTCCCATATATTTGAGTCGAGTAGAATTTGGATATGGGATAGCTGATTTTTTTTCGCGATATTGGTACCATACAGAAAGATGTGCAGGATGATGCTCTGCATCACAGCTATAAGTCAGACCATACCTATCAGATAATATCTGCATAATACGTCTAGGATACACACAGCTTATATTATACGCTGTATGTATCCTAGACGTGGTAGACTGTCTGCAGACCTCGTGAAAACGCACATAAGTTACATGTTATGATCGCGAATGTATAGGGCCTCGAAGGATTAGGGCGATTTCTAGAAAGTAGGTAGGCAAAGACTTCCCCAAGAATGAATTTAGTTTAGTTTCAATGGGATATTGGTTAAGTCTATTTCAATTCACCAGACTGACATCCGAACTTCGCACTAATTTGAATTGCAAACAGACACTTCAATTTTATTTATTTGTATAGCTATACATATATATAAAAAACGTATGTCAATCCAATTGAAAGTCGCTGTTGAATGCGAAAAGCTTCGAAAGACCTTTAGGACCCCACACTCACACAGTTTACTGTCGATATAGTTGTGGTGCAGTTCATTGTTTTCACAGAGCGATAGTCTGAGTAAACACAATCTTGCCTAAGTCTGCGCACATCTTTAGTGGCGTAGGTCAGAGTCGTGGCTCTTCGTTTCATTGTTAAAAATGTATTTAATTGGCGTCGTGTGTTGCAAATTGAACGCGCGTGGTGGGAATGTTGCCATCCTCACGTTCTAACATTGGGCCCGACACTCCGACACCCCGACACTAAGGCACCAGGCACCAGGCAGTTATCATCCTGACACGTTAATTGGAAGCTTTAGGCGTAAAAAATATGTGAAAAAGTTATTTTTGTTGAGTTTTTGTTTAGGTTCCCACGATGTGTGATGGTGGTGCTTGATTGGCTACATAGAATTCTGCGTGTTAGTTTCAATGTTTTTTAATGTCAGGGATGTACGAGTATGAAAGCTTTTTCACAAATGGTTTTTGTTACTATTTACACAACATAGTAACAAGCAAGTGGTTAATTCCATACATTTGAATTGTTTTTGGTAGTGGTGTTTACTTAGTGGCAGGTATACTTGACTTTTTGTCTTTTGGGTCACTGGTTTGTGACCCTTACGGAGTTTAGGATAAGTAGTTGAAGTAATTCTTCCTTCGTGCTTCGGAAAGCAGGTTAAGTAAGCCGTTGGTCACTGCTGTCATTTGTAGAACTTTAACAGTCGTTTCAGGTGACCAGTTGCTCGAAAGTCTGACAACCATTCTTACCAACGGGTATTACCCAGTACTAACTGGGTTGTGGAAGTCAGATAGGCCGTCGCCCCATGTAAAATACTGGTACTCAGCTGCATCCGGTAAGACTGGAAACCGAACCCAATTAATTAGGGAAAAGGCTAGGCAGATGATGAGTTGAAGTTTTGTATTTCTTTTAGTTTTTCCAATAAAACTTTCTATAGACCCGACATAGGAGTGTTAGGCACTATTTAAATATCTACTTAGGAGATCTCGCACGAATTTAAAGATAACTATGCAAATAGGCACTAAATACAATACTAAAAAGCTCATAGTTAGGTAGTGCCTACTTAATTATACAATTGCTAAACTCATTACATGCGGTTTTAGATTACAATAGTGCATGCATAACTAATGACATTCGCCTAACATGGCTTCTGTAGAAAAAAACTTAGCTGTATGTGCTTGTGTCCGTTTAATATTCTTGTTTATTCGAATTCGTTGTTGCTGTGTACTTGTAAAATAAGCTGTGTAATATTTCTTTTTACCACCAATACAATGTCTTAATTTGGGATGAAACATCCGTTTCTGTGATGATATTATCGATGATTTTGAATAAAAATATTTGAAAAAAAAAAAAGAAATCTTCCATTTGTTTTTCGAGAAAAATCTTTCAGTTACAAGGAAATTAAAAATGAATTACGACTGGATTTGTACTCTATAAGTAATGAATTCGTATGGTAATCATTTAATTATTTATTCTCAAATAAATTTAAAACGACAAGGTGTATTATTGCACACCAATGACATTTCACATAAATACTAGGTGCGCCCGCGGTGTCACCCGCTGTGAAAAAATCAGCACACGTTCAGACGCCAGCACATCAAGCTACTACAATCTGTAGTAAAAAAAATAATAAATTTCTTTAATAGATTTTCAACTTTATCGTTATAGCATTAAGTTGAATGTTGATTGCGAACATTTGACAATTTCGGGCAGCTTCATGTGCTGCCTACAAGAACTGCAACTTGGAAAAAAGAATGACATCAAATTTTCAAGAACATTTTTTATGTTTTTGATAATTTGATGCTAAAATCTGGTAAAAGTAAGCTGTGCCTGCGTTGCAATGCACCTTTCCAGTGCACTTTTCCTACCTACTACCTACTTATACCTTTTACTACTCGACCCTATCTACCCTACCCGACCTACCTAACTTCCTACCTACCTACCTCGTTTGAATAAACAAGACCTTGAATTTATGCTGACCTAGTACTTTACCTACTACCTCCTTATACTTTTTACTACTCTACCCTACCCTACCCTACCTACCTAACTTCCAACATACCTACCCTACCTTTTTTTTTGTTTTCGGGGGGAAACCTTCAAAAGGCTAGTACTTTTGGTCGCCAAAAAGACGATTTTAGTCAAAATTTGGGAAAAAAATATTTGATCATCCCACGGGAACATCGCATTTTTCCGGGACCAAAAGTAGCCTATGTGTTAATCCAGCATATAAGCTATCTTGATATCAAATTTCATCCAAATCCGTTAAGCCGTATGAGCGTGAAGGAGTAACAAACATACACACATACACGCATACAAACTTTCGCCTTTGTAATATTAGTGTGATTTGAAGGGGATGAGACAATCAACATAAGAGTATTTCTCCTTTTTTAATTATTACCAGAGCCAATTGCAAAAACAGAAACTAAAACGTCTTTTTCTATTTGTTACCAACATAATCATTAGTGAGAGTGTCGACTTTCAATTTACTGAACAAAAATAAAAGTTGTGTTAAAACACAGGGGACCAAAACACAGCATAGTTATTTGCACGCAATTCAGAAATAAATAGCTTCGTAAATAGTGTGCAGGGCAACATTATGTCGGAGTTACCGGCGTTAAGAGAGAAAATGCCCTGTGGTCAATATAAATTGAATCTACAATGCGGTATTGAGTGGTCGTTACGGTGATATGTAGGGGCACATTCACTTCAAAAGGTTTTCAACAATACTCCGCACGGTACTAACAAATTACAACCCGAAATTAAAAGAAAATTCGCCGCATTTTCCGGAATTCATGCGACTTTCAGTGGCTGTACAACCTAGATAAAATTTTATTAAATTTCAACGGTGGTAGTGAACCTGAACATATTTTAACTTTACAGTGTTGCATCACATGACAAAAACTGCAGAAATATTGAACACGAATCAGAAAACTGTACTGTTATTAAGTTGTTAGGCGTACATAAACATCAAAGGGCAACTTTTTGCTCATCACGGTGATTGGCTTTCATTGGTCGTAGGAACAAGCGAACTATGTTGCTACCCATAAAAATACCCATGGAACGAATGTTTTCGAAGCGTTTTTCTATTTAACGATTACGACTTGATTACAGGACATATAATTCGGAGTAGAAAAAAGGGTTTAAGGTGAGGTTCAAAGCGGGAGGTAGCTTTTTGCGCGCATCGCAGTTGCAATCTCAATAAACCAATTTGCGACGGGCCCCGGCACTGTGACGTTACTTATAGGCTTTTGTTTCGGCTGTCCTCGGCTGTCCTCGGCTTGCTGCAGGACCATGTTCCGACCATCTAAGGACTCAACTTGTTATTTACTTCATTTGAGACCACTCAGCTTTTCCTTTTGGAGACTTCCACGGTATATCTATATCTAGTGTTCTCCAATTGTTTTATAAAAAATATGTTTTGATAAACTAATATTAATTTTAATTGAATTCTCTGAAAGAGTGCTCAAATCTCAGAAATACGACTACGTCCCAGATTTCTTTATATCATTTACCATTGAATTTAAGGACAATAGTAAAAATATATTGCGTACTAAACGGTTATTACACTTCGAGTGCTCGTGACGATATCCACAAAGTTTCAACTTTATACGTTACGGTGTGTCTAAATGATCATACAAGAAACTTTTTACTGCATAAAGATAAATATCTGAGTGTATCACTTTTGAGGAGACGATTGTACGAGCGTTTACGGACATCAAAAGGCGGTAAACGTTCCAAAGAGAATAATGATACGATGGAATGGGAAATGAGACTTAATGAATAGCTTGGATATGGGGGAAACAATTTTCCGCGTGTCATCATGGTTTGAAGGAAGAATGCTCGGCTTAAGTAAATATTAGGAGCGTGTGATCATAACTGTCGCCATTGTTGTATTGTGGGTTACTCGCACAGTTAGTGCTTCACGGCGCTCGCCATTTTACCAAACAATGTGTGAACATTTAACTGTTTGAAGAGAAGCAATTGTGCTACATGTGCGAGGTACAAATTTTATGGTGTTTTGTGAGATTGGATGGCTCTATTTATCACAGGGTGTTGTTATGTAACAGTTATGTTGTCTTTTTACCATAGACAATCATTTTTGTGTTTTTAAAGCTTTATAACGTAACTTCGTCGGAAAGATAGCACCTATGATGGTTATGTTGGACGCTCTTAATGTGCACGTCTTTCTACATCGTTCTCACATATATGTATAATCTCGACATGAACGATGTAACCAAGATTTTGTAAGAATATTTTGATTTAAAAGAGTCTGTAGCTTCGCTTTTTTTTTGTTTTATTTGACATTCTAAAGTGCCTGTGATGGTCTAATTGAAATAAATGCTTTGAGTTTGAGTTTGATGTAAATCCAGTAAAAGCGCTGATGGTCTGAGGTTAATATTTGGAGTGCTTCTTCTTCCTGTACTTGTTCTTTAACAAGTAGACATTGAAATTGAAATCATAGTTTTGAATGTCGCTTCTCCAGTTTCCGAAAATAAACAAGCTCCTGTAGAGACTGTGGCTGTTATTAGGCATAGGTACCTACTTTAACTAACATTGATTAATTACTAATAACTTTGACCGAGCTTTGAATGCTAAGACTCTTATTCAGTGATTTCTATAGGTAAATATTACTACTTACTAGTTATAGCATACAATGGTTATATTTTACGTGGAGTAACATAATATCATGGGCATGACTGTGTTCGCCAGAGGTGTGGGCAGAGGTTTAAATACAAAACACATACGGTGTTGATTCATTGAATTGAGTGTAGGCATTTTGTGTGCTATTCATACAGGTTGAATGATTGGTTTATAATATAAATATTCCATTCTGAGTGGTCGTTTCTAGTATACAGAACCAGTAAAGAAAAACGCCTGAAGCAACAAACAGGAAGACTTGTTTTCTCGTGTGATATAGGCAGATAAATCTTTATACACGTAAGTTATAAAATTGTGATTTCTAACTTATTTACTATACTGGAAACGTTTTTCTGAATGAATAAAACCTACATTTTTACACAGAAACTGGTGACGCGGTAGGCCAAGAAGGTGATAGCGTGACGAATGTGACAACCAAAATAGCAAAGCCAGACAAAAATGGAAAGAGGGAAGAAAGGCCTTGCCCTGCAGTGGGACACAACAGGCTCTTAATATTAGTATAAGCGAAACCTGAAACATGTGTCTAGTATTTTTATGTAAAGAATCTATGTACAAAATTTCAAAACTGTATCATGAAAAATCACAAAGTTTGTTCTGTTACCTGGTTGTCCGCACAAAAACGTGGCCATCACGCAGCACGCCCGCGCGCGCGCCTCGACGACCTATACAAAGCGAGCCTGTCCTAACCGCTCGGATCAATAGCGTAAGCGTGAAGATGCGTCTTGAGCACGTCCTTATAGCGGAGATGTTGACTGCCATAGTTCCGTTTGCTCTCTGCTATCTCAGAGTAGAAGACAACTTTGGGTAAACGGTAATGCTTCATGCGAAGGACGTGCCCACACGACCTGAGTTGACGCTGCATCAGTAGAGCTTCTATGCCATACATGTCGGAACGGCGCAGAGCCGCAGTATTAGGAACGCGGTCCTGCCTCTTAATGCCTAGGATGGATCTCAGACACCTTAGGTGAAATGTGTGAAGTTTCCTAATGTCTGGTTTATACAACATTATTTTTAGTATATGCGAAACATGAATATAGTTTGTTCAGAATAAGTAACTGAATCGATTCCAATAATTTTTAAACCATGTTATATTTTTTCCCAAAAATATTTAAAAAATTTAAAAGTTGGACACTGAGCGAATTTAAGTACCTATCGCAATAATTTAGGTACCTACTGCCAAATTATTATTATCAATGAGCTCAAGCCGACGCTGGAGGCGCGCGCTGCGTGGTGACCACGATTTTGTGCGGACAACTAGGTAACAGAACAAGCTTATAACTTTGTGGTTTTTCGTGATACAGTTTTGAAATTTTGTACATAGATTCTTTACATAAAAATACTAGACACGTGTATTAGGTTTTGCATATACTAAAACTAATGTTGTATATACACCATGTCTCTGCGCCATAAAAAAGGACATTCACATTAACAAACCAAAACCACAGTTTCACGACACTTTAATACAGCGTGCAAAAACAAAAGGTAATTTGGAATACGTTAACGTAATTAGATATGATCTTGATGGATGCTGTAAGAACATAACGTATTACCGGCCACACAAAAAAGGTTCGCAATTGGTAAATAATTTTGAGGTTATTGATCCAACACCAAATTGGTTTGCCGGCTTGTAATTGAGTATTGGCTTCGATGATCTAAATTATTTTGGTAAGGAACACAGGGGTTTCTGTGATTCGAAATATTGAGGCTTAAATTGCGTTTATGATTTAGGTTGAAACCACGAATTGGTAGGTATTATCTATGCCTCGTTGTCTAGTAGTCGCAAGCGCGATGCTGAGCACGAGGTCCTGGATTTGATTCCCCAGATCGGGAAAAGTGTCATTGGGTTGTTCTATTTGGAATTGCCCAGTCTAATCAGAGCTTACGATCGCAATTTGCGTTACCTGAGTGGTTTTAGATTAAGCATATTATCATTTTTTATTTTCAAGCGGATTTGTAGTCACCATTTTATATCTGTAGTTAGTAGTATGATATTTGTTTGTCTGAAAAGCTTTGACTTGAAAAGATTTTATACACGCCAAGATGAAAAAAAAAGATGTCTTTAAAAGTCTTTTAAGGAAATTAATGCCTTTTAATATTTTATGGCTTTTATGTTCATCAGTGGAAAACTGAAAGCTTTACTGCTATGAAAATCTTTTAATTAATTACTGCGATTTCTTCCTTCATGCCTTTTAATTTTTTAACGTTACTCTTAATTACTTATTTATTTCTCGTGTGTAATTTTTTTATGAAACATCCAAAGTAGGATGTTTCATCAACAATTTTACTTATTTTATTAAAAGATTAAAGAGATTTCTGCCGCTGCTCGTTTGTCGGACTTTGTCTACGAATAATTAGAAAATCATTACGGTAACAATGTTGTGCCTAGGTAGGTATTTACTGTTTGTAAGTTTAATGATGATTACTTGTGATAAAGATAGCTATTGTAGTAGGTACTTAAGTTGTTCGATGAATGTTTCCCAGGACTTATTATTATGGATATTGATTTCACACTATAAGCCAAGTAAAAAGCGTGGGATGTTGCTTTGGATGTGTCATGCGATTTGCATGACACATCCAAAGCAACATCCCACAACACACACATCATAAAAGTAGAGTTAACACAGCATAACAGTAACGAATTAAGATCAACGCACACTTATACTGGCGACTACTACATTGATGGCATGGTTGGCGCAGTGGTTGAGCGATTGACTGCTGCGCTTCGTGTCGCGGGTTCGATTCTCGCACGAACAAATATTTGTATGGCCTACAGGTAGTTGTTCCGGGTCTGGCTGTTTATGTATGTGAGTTTTAAATGTTTGTCAACGCACCCACGATACAGCAGAAATTCCTAGTGTGGGGATAGGTTATAAAAAAAAAAATAATACTCTTCGAGGGATCAACATCGGTTCAGCTCGTCGTCAACTAGCCGTACACCTAACGTAAGCATATGTAACTACACTGATCCAGCACCGCCCAGCACAACGGGTGAACGTCTCACTTGTAACGGGTGGACGATACACTTGCGAGTAAGCTTCGGAAGAAGGTATCTACGGTCCTACGTATGAGAATCGACGGCTTGCCCTAAGCGGGTGGTCTCCGCCTACTTCAGGGGGATGTCTGCCGTTTGAGATTTGCCAAGAATCGAGCTGAATGGCATTCAATTGGAGAGGCTTTTGTCCAACTGTGGACTGCTGTAGGCTGTTGATGAGATCCGATGAACTGCGTGTGCGTTGGGCTCAAAATGCATTTTGTAGCTGCATTTTCGTGCATATACTTAAAACGAGTAAAATATGCGTACCCGCATTATCAAGATAAGAATCTCTTCCCACGCCGCAATCGAGGTACTTTACAGACTTGTATGTAATATTTCTTTCAATTTGGAGCTTAACATTTTATTTAAGAGTTTTGTTGTCCGATTTAATTTTACTTTATCTCCTGACATTTGCGATGGTATTGTATCGCCCACGTGCTGGCTTTAAAAAGCAAATGAACGTTGGAGTATTGAAACGCTAATACCTACGTTATTTTGCGAAGGCTTGCCTTTCCTTGCTGTCCGTACTTTCAAGTGTATCTTCAACCAACTTGAAAAGTATGTGTGATGTGATTACATCGTTGACCTAATAGTAATAACTCAACTATGTTGCTTCCGATCTTACCAAATGAGGTGCTCGCTCCAGTGCTGGTGGCTAGTACTCGCGACATTGTGCATAGCTAGTGCTCCAGATGTTGGAGGCCAGTGTTGGTAGCATGTGCTCAGGCCAGTGCCGGAGGCCAGTGCCGGAGGCTAGTGCCGGAGGCCAGTGCCGGAGGCCAGTGCCGGAGGCCAGTGCCGGAGGCCAGTGCCGGAGGCTAGTACTTGCGACATTGTTCATACACACAGTGTTCGCGCCAGTGTTGGTAGCAAGTGCTCGGGCCAGTGCTGGAGACCAGTGCTCGCTTCAGTGCTGGAGGCAACTTTAGTTTTTTTTTTAGGTGAAACTGCGTAGACGCATCAAAATTGGGCCTAAGTGGCAACAGATTGGGTTCCGAACAACAGAACCCGGCGACGCGGTAGGCCCAAAAGGAGATGGCGTGACGAGCTGGACTCTTGTCAAAAGGATTGGGCACAGATAGAGATAAATGGAAAGAGGAAAGGGAGGCCTTTGAACTGCAGTGGGACACATCAGGCTCATAATAACAAATAATAGTACATTATGATAATATTGAACCTTGAATGGGAAAGAAAATTCTCCCTTGTTTCATGTTCTAAACTACAGATATCTAACCATACTCTGCAAAATTATCTACGAAATAACACCTACACATAAAGTAGCAAGATAAAATTAAATTCAACAAAAATAAGGTAAAACACCAGTCACAAATACACTCAATGGACGTCATAAGTTTACTTTATGGTGTTTATGTCGTAAAGCAGCAATAATATTGTAAAATAATAGTGACTATTACCATCAGTCGTCCATTCAAAGCATTTAGACTTTATTTCTCGATGTGGAATCACATTGCAAATTGAAATAGTCGTGATTGTCCGCGGGTGGTGTGCCTCCAGCCTCCAGTATTCCGAGTCTGCGACCTATCGCACCTACCGCCATCTCCACACAAACCCTGCTACAATAAATTAAGAAACCCGAGAGCACCAAGCATCCATACATGATTTAGTTGACATCGAAATTACTTATTTAGTTTATTCTATTCATAAGGTCGGCGTCGGCTCCGGCTGTGATAATAAAATCATAATTGTTTCCAACGCTCATATTTTTGCGGCGCTCATAAAAGCAACGTTTAATGAAATGCATTGTTTTTTTAATTGTAAACCGACTTTGCGGATCATAAAGTTTTGATTCTGAGCGCTTCTTTGATATGCGATATATTCGAGCAATTAACAACAGATAAAAGATAAGAAAACGTGGGTGTAAAAGCTGCCTTATAAATCTTCATTTGGTCTGAGTACCGATTTGTTTTTTTAAATGAATGGTTTAATTACGGAGGATAACTTTCAGCTCTCGAAAACTTTTTCGTGTGTAGAATTCGGAACGGTTCAATATAAAAGTCAGAACTCATTAGGGACTCGAAACAGTCTCGCATAGAAAGTTGGGAGTCGCCCACCGGCACGTGCCGAACGTTCTTTTTTTAAACTTATCTCCCCGACTCACATGGCTTAAGGATTTTGTTTGTTTTTCATTGAAAGTTATGAGAGTGGGCCGTGGGGCGACAGAGACAACGTTTTACTGTAAAAGGTTATACGGGAATGATAATAAGGAGAATTCGTATCGGAATTCGCTTGGAAATCTTTTGTGTATCTTGTCACTTTACAATCACATGCATCAGCGCGCATCAATTGGAGTGACGGCCGCGCACGCGCATGGCCGACGCTACTCCGACAGCTACCATTTATTTACCAAGTGGTATGGAGACTCGCCTATTCAAATGTCGCGCACTGATAAATTGCTCGCGATTTGCATATAAAAGGCCGGGAAAAAGAAATTAAAGTTCAGATCCTAACTTTGTCTTTATTGAACCCGTTTATAGGACATCGATTCCTTCTATTGGCATAAAAACTAAGAGACGTGTCCATTCGAGATATCGCCATGTGGAGCGCGGAATGAATTATTTCTGTAAAGATATCTTCACTGGATTGTTTTATTGAGATTGTATTGTGTTAACCTTCGATTACTTATAGCTAATTAAACGTTAATTGGTCACGATATTTTGTAAAGAGATTTAATGGCAGTTACGCAGCTTGATAAAGATGTACGTTAATGATTACCTACACATGTGTAAAATGTTAAAATCTTCGTTCTTGAACAATACTTCACGCACCACTTCTCTTTATGTTGGGGTAAGATCTTTTAAATTGTTAATAATCAAGCAAGCAAATTAACAATGCTTGAAAAAGCCCCAAGCATTTGCTCCATTTGATCATGTTTCAAATTTCTAGGAGCTTAGGAGCTTCTTAGCGTGTTGATGCCAAGTCGGCCCAGAATTTGGTTACAAGGAGGCTTAAAGACTTTTCAATGTAAACTTATTTTCACACATAATGAATAATTTAAGTGCAACATATCCAACCCTGTTGTAAACAAGTATATTTCTATTTCTCACGATTCTTAACACCTTATTTACGCAGCCGCTACTTTACTCGCATTGCGATACGCTGAATTAATTTAAAATAAAATTATGATTCCTGATAAGGCTTTATTCAGGTAACATCTGCTGCATCGTGATGCCTTCCGTTTTATAGACCGACTATTGAACCATCTAACCCTTGATAGGGTGACCACTTTTTATCAACTCGCCGTCTTGCGTAACTAGCTGTACAGCGATCAACTTTTTGTCCTAATACATAGCTGAACAGGTTTCTAGTCACATATTTCTAGATGTTCAAGCGAAATTGACCTCTATGGTTTAAAAACAGGGATTTTATACAGTGTTTTTTCCTTGAAAGTGTTTGGTTTTATATTTAGTTCTTGTATTAATATGCAGTCGTCACGCCGACCCTAGACGCCGGGAGAGATTGAAAAAAGCTTGGCAAGCGACGATCGACGGGCCAGGAGGTAAAATTCCAATAATAAAATTAATATTACTTATCTTACTTATCATCGTATAAATTATAACAAGAAGTTGTGTTTAATATTGATTTAAATTAGAATTAGGAATGATGGATAGCGTACATATAACTACTGCATGTATTTTCTTCATGTTCATTTTCTCGTCACGTAAAAACTTAGAATAACGATGAGGCTTAGTTTCTATTCTTACCTTTAAAGGTCTAATGTTTATAGGTAGGTAATAAAATTTTCTCTCTTCAGATTTTATAAAGGGTGTAAAGGCACTTGTTCTCTCTGTCTTTGCGATACCTGGGAACCTTCTAGTTACGGAGATATCGGGGGTCAAAGATCCAACTTTTTCATAAGATTTTTTTACTATTGAATCCATTCATCAGCACAATGCTTTGAGTGCTTTGGTGAAAAATCAAGTTTTCGGTAGAACTGGTGAGTTCTACCGAAAACTTGATTTTTCACCCCAAAAAAAAAAGTCGATTCCCAGCAATAATTTTTACAAAATGCTTGGTTGACGGCTATGTGAAGGGTCTGTTTACACCCTGTATTAATGTAGAACTTTTTATTAAAAAAAAAAAACTAGTTATATTTAGCTCTATGTATCTCTCTTAAATAAGATTTTCAAGCTCTTTATTGATATAATCGAAACCAGAAATCGATTCAGTTTATGATATAAAACGCCTTAACCAATAAATTGATACATAGATCAAACTTCTAAAAAAATAATAAAAAAAACCTCAAAAAAATAAAAGGCACAATTACTTCAACACGAACATTTACCATATTTTCGTAAGGAGGAGGTGAGGGCGTGCTCAGCGCTTTAGGCTAGGAGGCTGCGCGGGCGCCGACGTCCGTCATTGAAATACGTTGCCATTGTGAGGCGCTGGCTGAATAAATATTTTAGTTAGCGTGCCACCCAGGACGGCGGCCACAAAGACCACATTCATGATTGATCCTTGAAGGGCAGAATTAAATTTATTGATGCAAACTCAGAGACTGCCGCGGACCCTAGGCTCATTTGTTTTTATTGGGACAACGAAAATAATCATTTATTGATTGGCCGTGATTGGCTGGCTCTAGGCGGCTTTCCGAACCTATTTTTATTTCTTGGACTAAAAGTTCTATTTGAATCGCATTGGATATCTTATTGTCGTCTTTGTTCAAATTAAGTATGAATTTAATTGGTTTTCTGATTATAACTGCTGGCATTTCTTTTACTTCTTCAAGTAACCAAATCGTCAACACTGAAACGAGGAACTTGGTTATACTGGGTACTCCAAGTCCATAATATAATAGTTTGTTTACACAACTGGAAAACAAAAGAAAAAGCTTTTCTTTTGTTTCAGGGACGTTTTCTTTTTTAGTTCGCTTATTTGTGTACTGTGCAAATATGTATTGTCTGAGTTGTTGGCTGAGCAATTAGCCCTCTCAATAGTTCTCAAATATGTTTTCTGTTCTTTTTTATTACGTAGGTAAGCTATATTTTCGTGTTGCTTTTGTGTATGCTGGCATCATTGAAGCTCATTGTTGCGTGTTTAGAACTAATCCTAAAAGCCAGCTTTAATAATGCTTGATATCAACACATACAGCATAACCTCACGCCTTTTTCCCATGGGGACAGGCAGAAACTAAAACGCCACTGGCTACGCTACGATCACATAATTATGAAAAAAAAACCACATTATAATTCGAGTATCACTGACGCATAATACACATACACGACTGTATAAGTATATTATGCGTCAGTGATACTCGATTGAATTGAATTAGCAATGTAATGTGTTTTTTTTATGTAATACAATATAACGTAAATGTGTTTTAGTTCTGGTTTTAATCGTTCCGGTCCATGCAAGCTATAAAAAACACGATACCTACTGACGAGATACAAAATAAACTGCCATGCCACCAAGAAACTGTTATAAAAGTAAACCACACAATACCACGTCCATTTCCATATCATTGCAGTATCCAGTTTTCCAGAATAGTCTGTAATCTTTGAACCCTGTGCATTACAGTACGTGACTCCGACCAGTTCTAACGCACATTATATGCGACTGCGTATTATGTAGAGAACAATGATAGTGAATAGAAAGCAAATAAGGCTGCACTAGTGGGCTGACCCCAGGTCCAGGTCGCCTTATTGTTCCAGGGTAACAACTGCGAACCGTTAAGCTGGTCCTATATTTGTACGTGTTTGGAGCTAGACAATAGGAGATTAGACTATGCATAGGCTGCCAATTACAGAGATGTAAGATGTAGTGAAAATGGATTATCAAAATAATATCTTTTGTGATTTTTTAGCACAATAGGTACCTACATAACTATGCGAAAAATTGAGATATTTTTCTTAAGATACCGTCAGCATACATAGGGAGACGACCCGAATGACCTAAAGGTACTAAAAATCGTTCCTTGTTAGTGTCATTTGCTCATATTTGTCCAGTAAATGGCTCAAATATTAGCTCCAGTATCCTTCATACCAACAAAACAGGTATCGGCACATCCTTTGTCCGATATTATTTCGTTTTATGCATAAAGTTAATGGAACTTTACATATCTTATGTCTCCGGCCACTTCATTAATAATGCACCAGATTTCTTAAACATTGTTGGTTCTTCGTAGTCGGGAGGGCTCGGCTAAGGTCGGCAAGGTTGCTAGGCCGAGTTTCTAAATTTCCCCGTATTTAATCTTTTTTTTTCCAAAATCATTCGTTTTGTGGCTTTTACTCCATTGTATTTTTCACACAGGAACTGAAAAAAACGGAGATATATAAAACTATGTTCATTCATAAAAGGTACCACTGGGTATCGAGTGTTGTGTCTGTATTGTCGATTCCTGTTCACGCACGACACGTTCCTATTAGGGTATTTATACGCTAGTTAAATTTTTTGTAGCCTTTATTTTAAAAAAAAAAACCATGCCGCACACTAGGAATTTCTCCTGTATCGTGGATGCGTTTACAAAGATTTAAACTCACATACACAAACAGCCAGACCCGGAGCAACTACCTGATCATACAAATATTTGTTCAGCGCGGGGATCGAACTCGCGACACACAGCGCAGCAGCCGATCGCTCAGCCACTGCGCCAACCGTGCCGTCAATAGCCTAGCGTAGCCTTGCATGTCCCACCCTCATATAATTTCAGGTACTCTTTTCGTGCACCACCTCGAATCAGCTATCATAGTTATTATTACAAACTTTTTCTTGATTTTTAAAATTTTACCGTATTTTTTTGTTTTGTTACCTACTACTTGAAATTCCATCACATCGTACTGGTTTTATGTCCAATTCTTACGCTGTCTCAACTATAAAACTCTGGAACGCGCTACCCCTTGACATTAAAAAAGCTGAAAGCAAAATGGCTTTCAAAAGAACAGTTCGGAAGTACTATTTAAAATCAGACTAAATTGCTCACAAGCTAGATATTAGTTAGTAGTCATAGTAATTATTATAAGGTTTCTCGTATTTGGACTATTTGTATGTATTATAATATATATTAGTTTATTTAATTTTACTGTATATATGTGTATTTTGGTATGTACCTATTTATGTATATCAATCTATGTTAACAAATTAGATTTTTTTCTTATTTTTTTTTTTTGTACTCTATCACAATGCTATCCTATTTGACCCAAAGGTTGACTGGTAGAGAATGCCTTGTGGCATTAAGTCCGCCTATGTACCACTCTTGTACATGAAGTTTAAATAAAAATAAATAAATATTTTTTAGTGACGGTCGATCAATCCTTGGAAAAAATTTCCCCTAGAACGGTTATTTTCCCCGAAAATGGGAAAATGTTCCCAACCTACCAACACTGGAGGTCGGGATCGATCGGGGACGTCAATCACCCTGTTTTTGCCGGGCTGCGGCAATAATTGCACGTCATAAATCCTCATTGTTGACACGACATGATAAATGTAAATATGGATGGAGTAGCTAATGAGCCGACGTATGCATGTGCCCGTATGTACGGAGGAACCTGTATTCTGATTAGAATCCGCTGGGAAATAGATGGTGGATGATAATGGGAGTTAATTGCAAGTCTAATGTGCAGTAACTTAGTGCTGGAGGGTGTTGGTTTTGTTATGGAGGAGGCGGGGTTTTAGTTAACACCTTCACTGCGGCACACCCAAAATCGGCGCGACACGGTGCCTACCGGTGCTGCGCACGATGAAAACTGTATTTTTCTCGCTGGTGCGGAGGCGATTATATGAGTATAGTGGTGTCAGTTCAAAAAGGACCGATACTCACTGTCGAATAGGTCGATGGATGCGTGTTCCGACCGCCACCGCACCAGCTGATGATTTTTATTGCCGCAGCTAGCGTGTTAAAAGGTAATTGCCTAGGATTCCAGGATGAATTGGACAAGGTCGTCACATAAAAAAAGTAGTCTCGAGAAAGATGAAGTGCGTATCAATCGAAATCGGCACAACAGTGGAGGGCCGACAGGACCAGATGTTTTTATAACGAATTGAATAGGTTAGCAAATATTTTCTATGTTTTAGGCAGAAAAGTTTAAAATTCAGTACTTGAATTTTACCTTCTGTGAGACTAGAAATAGGAGTGCAATAAAACTCAAAGTGCACGACATACAGATGGGGATAGGTCAATATCCTATCATAATTATAGTACAATCGTTGACTTTTTCCGCTTTTATTGAATAAAATTATTGTGATTGACTGATAGTCTCAAATTCAAGAAATGATCTTCCAATGCTTTTTCGTTAGGGAAATTAAAAAAAAATACTACTACCAGTATCACTTTTTGTTTGAGTTCGATCTCTTCACGCATTTACAGCCACTTAAGGCTAATGTTAGATCTGAAACTCTATTATTGAACCTATTCCATTAAAGTACCTGTGATCACGGGAATGATTGAAAATTCGCATCATAAACACTTTTATTAGACTGATCATTTTTTTGTACACTCGGGTGCTTTTAAATGGGAGCAATTTAACCATTTAAATGCTATTAATTCTATTGCAGATAATCACTACGTACACTGGAGTGAATGATTACTGCGAAAATATACACTGCCCGCTTTTTTTTCTTCTTTTATTTGTTTAGTGCGAAAGGAAGCGGTAGAATTAACCTAGACATGTTCTAAGCTGCCTCATTTGTTATTTTTCTTACAGTTTAACAAATTGAAGTAGTTAGAAACTAAACGAATTACTGTAAACAGCTTTTGGAATAATAAATACAGCTGGGGGCCTAAAATGCCACTTTATCAGAATCATAATAGGATAGTTATATGAATAAAGAAAAAAAAAAAACGTTCATAAAATGAACTGCATCTGTGACCATTTTAAAGCCTATGTCAAGCAGGACATCTTTCGGCTGAAATGGTGATGATATTTTATTATTATGTTATTATGATTCTGCTCAAGCGGCCATTTTAGACCCCCAGGAACGGTTACATTTTTTGTGAGAATTACGAAATTAAAACATGCGCATTCGCAAAATAACTACCATCACATTATATTGAAAACTTCCATTCGCCAAAGTAACACGTATCCGTCACGATCTCGGCTGTTTATCTCGTAATAGTTTTCATTTACCACTTTTAAACAGTTTTCAGATTACGAATCCATTAAACAACAACGTGTGAATCTGTTCTCATTAAAAATAATGTTTAAAAAAGCTCCTTTTTTACGTAAACCATTTAGTTACAGGATAAAATGAACAAGAGAGACGGAGCTTACTTTTTAGCAAAAAAACTTGAGCGTAGTGTGCGAAGCGGGAGAAATAATGGGTTAATTTGATCCATTTTGTGCCGTGAAATAACTATAAGGAGTGACTGTAATTAGACCACAGTATGTAGCTAATGGTTATACACGGTATTCTAATGATGGTGTTCGGTGTAAGACCCAGTGGTACAGTTTTCGAAGACCTATATATTACTTGGCCACAAAAACGGAGGCGATCCTGTCAGTAATTGCGTCGGCGCAGGTTTCGCGAGCGATGTTTTTGCGCAACGTACCGCATCGTTGGTGTCACGCACGTAGCTCGGATTGCTTGTAACACACTAAACCAATTAGCTGCTGCGCTTCTTTTTCACCAAGATATTCGCTTTTGTTCGCTTTTATGCCATCTGCCTTGTTATGAGCTTGGGCCGGATTTTTTTATTTAAAAACTTTATGTTTCCACTGCACCCTGTGTTTTTGGAAGTTTAATAAAATAGCTGTTAGTTTGTTGTCCGATTGGACAGCTATTTTTTTAGATAAATAAATTGTTCAGTGGCCCGATGGCACGCATGATTAGTTTAGCAATAAACCATAGACAGTCATATGTAAGCCCGAGACTCTCATAACTAGTACTGTTAATATTTTTTCCAAGAACTCATACAATAGACATAGGTATTTGATCCAGAGATAGTAATTCTAATTATAATACTAGGCGCCTGTGGCAGCCATATTGCACACTCGCACAGTGGAAGCAGTGTTACCGTTTTAGAATTAATTAACGAATGAGCGAGTTTTTGTGAGAATTTCCTTTGCTGGTTGGACCTGCCTATTGAATGTCGAAGAAGGAACTAGGAAAAAATAAAGGAAGAATTAGCTGTTGGAATTATTTTATCTCCACACGATATAATATGTACTAGGTATAATAAGGTGCGATTGTGGGATGCCTGAATGCTTAAAATAATAAAAAAAAAAATACACAGAGTAGATAATATACCTTTGTAAGAAAACTAAAGTCAGCGTGTATAAGAAAGAATGAATACTCTAGCAATATTTAAACTTAACATACGCCATACGGGAGGCTAAAAAGATTTTACAGGCTATCGTAAAAATGTCCTTTCCCATTTTAATCACACAAAATCTTCGATAACTACCATAAACCATGACTACTTATCTGATATTCTCTAAAGATATCTTGCTAAAAAAGAAACGAAAGAATAACCCACCACTACATTGCTCTCCAGTAGGATTTAGTTTATGGAAAAGTAAGGCTGTGTGTAGACATGGGTCCAGATTGTCTTCAGACATGCCATTGCTCTTTGAGAAGAATGATGGCGAGCACACACGCAACAAAATAGTCTCATACTACAAATGTAATGAAGACACTGTTTGGCTACAAGTCAAAATAGTTCTATTTGCAGCATACAAAACTGTTTTCCCTTCGGTGTGCGCACAGCCTTAGCTAAGATTTACATCGACTCAAAGGTCAAGTGCGATATCATAACGCTTTGAATAAGAAATATGAGTGCACGCAGACTGCAATAAAATATAATTTCTGACACACGCCTGATGTAGGGGCAAGAGATCGCATTGTAGACTTAATCTCTCGATTTCAGAACTGGGAATAAATCAGGGATCCCGTGTATTGTCATTCTGGGATCCGGCACTTATTCTCAATGAACCAAGGGGATATTTAAGATTTATAGGCTGAGCATGATATATGATAGTCAAGCCTTTTATTATGGCATTGGCTGCACGCTACTTAGATGATTAATGAAGTAAGAACAAGAGTTATTGTTTTAATTCTACTGTGCTTCGAGGCTTCATCATGTTTTGAATGTTGGGATAAGATCCGTGGGTAACAGAATATTAAGGTGCTTTGCCATTTAAAAAAATTACCTTCTCGAACTTTAGTGTGGTCATACTTTCTTTATGGGAAATGTCTTGACGATTTCTTGGTATTAAACATGTGTGGGTTTGACCTCAGCGACTCGCGACCGACCATGACGGCGACGTGTCGTACTTTCGTCGCAATTATTTTATAATCAGATTATTTGTACGGCTGATTGTCCATTTAAAAGGACTATACAGTATTGTGATATGAGTGAACACTAGAAAGCAAGAGATCTGTTCTATTCAGTTCTTACAAATTGCACGAGATGACAAGACGATACGCTTTGTACACTTTATGTTAGGGTCAACAAGATCCCCGAGTCAGCATGAAAGTGAATACTCAGAATACATGCAAAGGTAACCTTTATTCAGTACGTAATTTATTGATTGCTTTTGCATGCGATACCTTAGAGATACGTCTCTAAGTAAAGCTCCTTTGAAATCGTACAGAAATAAACTTTTTTTTTATTCCATCTTGAATATGAGATTATCCTACAGTGAGATAACGAGCGAAATTGAAATATTTTGTATTTCTTTTTTTCATCATACAGGGATTATTAGTGATGCTACACACATGTTGGGTTGGCCTGATTCGGTATAGCAGCGGGGACGCAAGATTTGTTCGGTTTTAATCGTATTGTTCCGAGCCGAGCTGAACATGGTTCAGCGAATTGAGATGCCGAATGAAGTTTGTTGCTGGCTTAAGCCGAATGGAAGCCGAATATGTGTAGTAAGTTTCGGGTGAAAGTAGCAAATCAAATAAGTTTATAGATATGTTCTTAATCATAATCATAATCCTTTAATTATGTCAAGATCAGGAATTACAGGCGCTGGTTCACACATGCTCTTATACAAGGAAGGTGTCTGAAGTAGGATGGTCTTGAGATACAGATCACCTCTCTGAGATATTGCTTTTAGGCTTTATTGTTCAACAACCATTGCCATACAAACTGGGCTGGTCACATCTGTCGCATGCCGGAGAAGCTATGGGCTAATGTACACAATAGGTCCCAAACAGCAGCAAACGGCAACGCGGCAGGCCCAGAAAGAGATGGCAGGACCAACTCGACTCTTTCCACAAGGATTGGCGTATAACATCACTGGATAGGGATAAGTGGAAGGAGGGAAGGGAGGCCTTTGCCCTGCAAGCCTGACCTGTGGGACAAAAATGGCTGATAATAATAATAATAAACATTGCCGAATCCAAAGTACAGCCAAGAACAAAATGTGCAGCACCCCTTGCGGCGAAGGTAACTAATAAATGAAAACTTTCGTTTGATTGAACGTGCAAGCCGCACACAGGATAATAATGGTATTACGTCAAAGATTTGCGGCCCTCCTAATGATGGTCATTATAGTCTAGCGAGCCATAAGTATCCATTCGTCTCTTAGCCTAACTGCCCTCTGATTGTGAGGGCCATACATCTTTTGTCCTATTAGATATAATCTGCGCAATGACTGATAGTCGCCAGGATTTTAAGGTTGCGCACACTGAATGCAGCGGCCTTAAAGCATAGAGAAGGCGCATCCATTTTTAAAATGTGGTGAATGTTTCGCATAAGCAGTATTAAATCTTTGTTGTCGATGGTTCATCAGCAGCGGTAAAGTGGTCACCTAAGTTTATTTTATTTAAAGTTTACATATAGACAGTAGGTAACAACACCCGGGTTCTGGAATGATAAGAAACGATCAATCTGTAATCTGATTGGTGGTTGGTAATTCAGTAAATAAATCTTACCAATTGACGCGCGCTAAAAAATCTGTTAGCTAATTTTAGAAACTAGGGGTTAATTTTATATATATATATATTTTTTTATTCTGTATGGGCTTACTCTTGACCTCAATCTAGTCCTGAGGACAGAGATGAGGTCGACGATGGAACGAGCTAACCCAAAAGAAGCCTGAAAATCTAAGCATAAGCTTAATTTTATATCTTACTGGTTGGGCCTTTATTAGTTGGCGTTGCAATTTCATTTCAATTTTTTTTCTGAAACCTTCCTTGGCGTATGTAAAATAACTGTGCAAAATTTCATCAAAATCAGTTCAGCAGTTTAGGAGTTTATAGCGTACGAACAGACGAAAAGACATTGATTTTCCCGACCTACCAATTTTGACCCCAGAAACCTGAAACTTTTTTTGGTGAAAATAAGAGTGATGGTCGATTCTCCTTAAGCAAGTACGTGATCAAAACTAATCTCATTCTTTGTTTCCTAAAGCTTTTTAAAATTCCTGCAGTATCCACTCGCATCTGCATTAGATGTGAACCAGTCCTCTACGATCAAACGTATAGATAGCTCCGTACCGGTCCCCATAAAGGTAGGACTAATACTTATTACGACATAACATAAAAATATTATCTAGTAGCAAATAGCGACCATGTTGCGACAAGGTTTAATAAAGGATCCCTTCAGGCAGTTCATTTGCGAAGTAATTAGAAATAAATAACATGTGTCCTGGCGCCACCCGTTACTTGTTTTGCAATAGTTAAGTAGATAAGTGAGTATTATTAACATGTTTGATAAGTGATATTATTATCTAATATACATGATTATTTATTAATATGTATGAATATATGATATGTTGTTGACGTTTTTTTTATTAATTAAGTATACTTGCGTTTGGCCACAACTCACCTGATGTGAAGAGATGACGCGGCCTAGGGTGGAGCACGCTTGCCTAGAAGAAAACCATTCACTCGTACTTTTAAGAGATCTAGGTTATAATGATCGGGAGACAGAGAAGCCGGCAGTGAACTATGACATATCCGAAAGGCCCTTGTCCTCCCCGTCTTTGCGACCATTTTATTGTTCTAGACCATACCTGGGAACCTTCTAGTTACGGAGATATTGGGGGTCAAAGTTCCAACTTTTTCACAAGTTTTTTTTTTTTAATACATTTTTTTAATGTAAGATTTTTCATTTACACACCTCCACGACCCCCGTACTATTCAATCCATCCATCAGCACGATGCTTTGAGTGCTTTCCATCGAGTCCGAGTAAAACTTGATTTTTCACCCCAAAAAAAAAAGTCAATTCCCAGCAATAATTTTTGCGTAAAGTTACTTAGTTTGATGTACAGAATGCTTGTTTGACGGTTATGTGAAGGGTCTGTTTACACCCTGTATCTATACGAAATAATTATCTAATTAAGTACCAGACTAAGTGGAGTAGGTGGGTACAAGAGTCATGAAAAAGCGAAACCATTTTCTAAACACATTGGAACGGGATGATAAATATGCTAAAACGACACCTTCGCCTTTGATAAAACACCACAAAAAAAAAAAAAACCTTTAGAGCGTAGGCGCGAACTTTCGCGCTCATAACGAGGGCACACCTCAACAAGCACGAATACTTGACGCGAGCTTTTATCTTCCAACCAGTCCACCAAGCAATAGCATTAATTTTAACTGACAGCTCAATTACCTTCGGACTCTCCATCTCATACAGCACCCACTTTGATTTGTGCATTACAGATCGCATTACAATAATTTTATCCTGTCTTCTTTACGTCACACGCGTATCATAAAGGTGAGCGTGGCAGCCATTTTGTCTCTTTATTGAGTTTGTAATTGCATTTCTTTGTGAGCTTTCGCTTTTTAATGTTGTTTTTTTAAGGGTTGGTGTTTAACTATGTCTGCGATGGGTTCATCTTCGTAGGGATATTTTTTGTTATTTTTAAATAAAACGTTTTGAATTGCCCTGTCAAGACATGAGTAATAAAAAGGCAAAGTTTCGCGGTTTAAATAAATAACAGATTTTCTTATTGCAGTTTTATTTTGTTTCTGCACATTGTTTCTCCATCGGAAACGTGCGTAAGCTTATTGAGAAAAATAGTAAAAGTGAACTGGCGAAATGTGGGTGTAATATTAGGTCCACCTCTGCCTAATCCTTAGGCGACCACAGGCGTGATGATATGTTACGTTATACGGGTGGAAGGGACACCGACGCGGAAACGGTTACCAGGTATTCAATAAGATGGGGTATATAATTCAGAATGGTGTATTGAATAAGTGGTAACCGTTTTCGCGTCGATGTCCCAGTCACCCTGTATAGTAAAATTCTCCCAAGCGAATTTCCTTGTGTTAGCAGTGGCGATGGCGGCTAATCTAAACGGGTCTCAGGTGCACTCTTGGTGCACGCTTTCTGCCCTGACTCTCATAGTCCGATTAGACGGCAATCTGACACAACCGGAGAGAGATAACGAACAGGACCACCGGCTCAACGTGTTTTCCGATATACGGGGTATCACACCACCAACTTCCAAACTGTGGGCCGATACTGAAAAATTCCTAATGGAAATATTCAATATCACTTTATGGGAGTCGAGCTCAGGACCACACGCTCAGCAGTCTCGCGCTCCGACCACGAGACCAACAAGGCAGTAAAATTAGAAACGTAGTCATCATCTGCATAGCCTTTTCCCAACTATGTTAGGGTCGGCTTGCAGTTTAACCTTATGCAGTTGTACACCAGCATTTTACATAGAGCGACTGCCTATCCGACCTTCACAGCCCTGTTAGCACTGGGTAATACGATATCCTTTGGTAAGACTGGATGTCAGAATTTCGGCCCACAGACTATCTGTAACGCAGTCGTTACACACCACATTTGTAGATCTTTGACAGTTCAAAGATCTACAAATGTGGTGTGTAATATATGCCATAATAACAGATAATATATTATCACTTGAAATAACGTTCACATGATATAATTTTCATATGCTATAAAAACAAATAACCTAATTTCATGTGATCTAATTTTACATTTCATATAAACTTCTTTTGCTCTAATAACATTTAACGTTCATCTCATATAATTTTCAATTAGTATATTGCTCTTTTTATATAACGTTCAGTTGACCTAATTTTCATTTGACCTAATTTTCATATTTACTCATTTTCTGCCCAAATTCTGTAGTGAATAAGTAAATATCAGAAAACATCATACTGTTATAACCTCACCTAACCCAGATGATTCACCAACCATAGAGGGGATCTGACGCAGGTATTTATGAGGTGAATATGAAAGAACAAACATATTAATTCGTAGTTATTTATTCATACAACATGACTAACCTTATTTCAGTTTTAAGTTAGAGGCCAAAGTCCGAAGGAATTCAATTTCAGTGTATTCCTCTTTATTTTTCAGGATATGAACGAATGAATCGACGTCTCTCGGTCGTCTCAATCGTTTCTAAATTATATTAAACGTTACTATAGAATTTGAATATTATACTAACTAAATATTATACTAACTGAATATTAGTTCAAATGTGCATTATAGAAAATGTTTATTAAACCATATAAAATTAGGTAAACTGAAATTATATCAATAATTCATTATATCATTTCATCGTTATACTAAAAAAAAATATATTAAATGAAATTATCTCATGTGATCGTTAGAACTTTTGTTATTATGTCAAATGGTACGCACTCCTACAAATGACAGCCGGGACCAACGGCTTAACGTGCTTTCCGAGGCACGGAGAATCTTGGTATGTAAATGGTGGTCACCCATCCACGGACCATCCTAGGCAAGCGCAGCTTAACCCGAGAGGCTGTTATTATTTAGCCACGAGCTCCTAAAACAAGAAGCGTAGTAAAGATAATTATGTTAGCAATAGGAAGGGATGTCTGAATAGAGTTGTTACTACACAATGGGCAATTACCTATCCAATGGAGCGTTTGTTGAACACTAATGCCTTAATTGTAATCAAATTGGACCCGAGCCCACCTGTGTAATTCTATTGGTTGGCTATTGATGCACGTATACTTATTAACTATCAATCAATCAATAACCTAATTAAATGTAGGCAATATAATACTAGCTTAATATAGGTACGAGTGTGAAAACTGACGAGTAAAATCTCGATAATATCCAGTGATTTTGAAACAAATTCAGGTGATATTACTGTAATTAAATACTTTTAATATTCTAAATGCGAAAGTAAGTTTGTTTGTTTGTTTGTTACCTTTTCACGCCTAAGCCACGAAACCGATCATCCTGAAATTTTCTATATACGTTGTCAGGAGTACAGAAACGGACATAGTGTACTTTTCATCCCGAAAAAAAGTTCTGTTCCCGAGGAAAACAACAATAACGTTCTTATGATAATAGATGGCGCAACTTGTCTTTCGAATCATGAATTCTATTATTACAAGCAGAGTACAACCCGAATTGATTGTCAAATTCTAGATTAACGCGAGCGAAGCCGCGGGTAAAACCTAGTAAGATAATAAATATAATATTTGTTGTCTGTAAAATTTATCTCCTCAGAATAAACTAATGGGTTATAACTATAGAGGATAACGCCAATGCAATGTACACGAGAAAGTTATTCAAGTTGTCTTTTATTTTAGCCCGCAAAGAAATACAAGCTCATTTTTCGTCAAAAGCGCCATCTTTTGAGATTGTAAAGAACTAAAACTGTCCCAACTAAGGGTTGCGCGTGAACCGCGTAGTGTTCACATGCACAGTTTGTGCTCCTTTCCAAGAACAGTGGTTCAATAAATGCTTTGTAGAGGGCGCTTAACGCTCGTGTAGTTACAAACAAAAGCGTATAGAATAATGCTAAAATTAGGCTTCACCCAATTCCCAGTTCCGTATCTACTCAAATATTATACTAAACAATAAATAAACCGGGTACCTAACCACGATGGAAAAAATATGACCGGTAATAATTTTATGCCTTCGATGAAATCCACAATCTAGCATCTAGACTTTTTGATTTTTTTACTCACCACGGATAGAACCGTCGAAAAAATATTCAATAGGATTTCCCGCTTTTTCCTCTCAACAGAGTCGTCCAGTGCAGTTTTTTTTTCATTTTGTTTTACTGGTTTTATCCGTGATAGACAAGTAGCCGTTACCGTATTTTTGGTTTATTTATTTTCCAAAACCCGGTTTGTGTTGGTTTTTATTTGTAAAAAATTTAAAAACTTTTCACAAAACCATAAAAAAATATGGATATCATAATAATAATAAACAAGTAAGGTGTAAATTCTAACACTCGTTTTTAATTATCTTTTTGGGAAGATGTTAACTGAAAGCCTAAACAAGTAAGTGTTCATTTAGAGATTTATCGGCTGTTAAAATGATGATAATCTAAATAACCTTAGCCGTTACGGAGCTTAATGGCTGACTTTAAACAAGATGAGCAGACAGAATGAGTTACGATGCACTTAGAAATGTGTCAATGGTTTTGTAGGAAATGCCATTGCCAGCAGTGTTATGATGTGGGTACAACTAATAGATACATTACAAACTTTACTTACCACTCCGGTGCTCTACTGCTGAGCATGAGATCTTGGGTTTGAATCCCGGGTCAGGTAAAGCGGCATTGGGTTTTTTCAGGTATTTAACTGATGCGGATTGGAGTCTGGATGTGTCCTCGGTGGAAGGCAGTCGTGACTTAAACAAAACTGGCACAATGCGGGTGTACTGTACAAGGTGTAAACGGACCTTTGACGAAGCCGTCAACCATTCAGTATTCTGTACATCAAACTAAGTAACTCTACACAAAAAAATAATGTTTTTCTTTTGGGGTGGAACATCACGGACTCACGGTTCATTGTAGGACTCATTGTAGGGCATTCAAAACATTGTGCTGATGGGTGCATTAAATAGTACAGGGATCATGGAGGTATTTAAAGTAAACTTATAACATTAAAAACTTGTACCTTCCGGCTTAGTTAAGTTTTTACACCCATTATGTCACATCTGCCTATAGATCGACCGCTTGAATGAGTCCTCCGCCTTGCCCCATCAAAGGCACATTAAGCGTCCACAAAATCCTAACAATATCCCACGGATTATTCGCTTTAAAAGAACCACACTCGACGTAGGTATTACGATACTAATTGAATCAAGTCGTGATCAGCCTTCAGAATATTCAATTTAAATTGATACCTTCGCGAGGACTCACTAAAGCGGTCGGTGTATAACCATTCCGAGTTTACAGGCATGATGCAATGTTATGTTTACTGCCACACAATTCCCCCACATCACCTCCACACAATAAGAATTACAAAGTCTCTAAAACAAAATAAATGATACAAGCAGAATTCCTTCATACCGTAGCGCAATTCATAATTAGGCTTAATTAAACAGCGGAGTTGGCTTGTACACCGCCGCTACCGTGATCTATTTAAAATGAAATAACTACCTCTTGCATCCCCCGAGCGGTTGGCGCAAGAAATTTCTTGCTTTATTTATTCATAAGCCTCACAAAGAACCGGTGTAAGTAAAGTACCTAGGGGTAGAATTTAAAAGCTCTTTCTTAAGAATGTAACATGAGCAACGTGTATGGTTAGATTGTGTTTTTTCTTCAGGATAGGTATTGGTTTAATGTTGGTAAGCATGGATCTCAGGTAATGGTATCTCTGAATTGATGAGGAATGACGAAAATACACCATTGCGTGTTGTCTAAATTGAAGGGGATCTTTGTGCGCTTGTTACCATACAGTGCAGTACTATACAAAGCAGTGAGATGAAGAGTCGAATTCCTTCACCAAAAAAAAAAGTATTTTGTAGCCAGCACCCTTTTTTTTATGATTGGATTTCATCAAATGACCTCCCCCGCTCTGGGCGGAGCGGGAGTGTCAGACTTGTACTGACTAAAACCCATCCATGTTCCTTCTTTGCCCTTTGTGTTCCAGGGCCGCGGTATCTCTTTCGAACAGCCCGTAGCCAGCACCCTAAGGGTATGAATGAATCACTTTAGCTTTAAGTTCATTGTAAGATCTTCACACATTATGGAAGGCAAATAAAGATATGAATATAAATTGACAAAGCGAATTTTATGCGAGTAGATTACGCATTTACCCTGTAGATGTAATTAATGATAGGCACATTATTTATGAGTTCAAGAATGAATGAATATGCAGATTAGATTGTTTTGCAAATAATCACAGAAACACACAAACATCTCAGGCCCAAATCACATCTCTCCAAAACAGTAATAGAATAATCTAAGATTCCACAATATACTCCTGAAGCTGAAACTGCAAATCAATCGAAGCACTTCTCCTGACACAAGACGTATTAGAATCCTCTCTGAAGCTCATTGCTTGCTTGGCTAACTCGATAAGTGGGTCACCGTATATACTGGGGCCAGCATTCTGGGAAACCGTTCAAGGAAACTGCTGGTTGTTTTGATTCTAGCTATTTTGCATAGACGATGCAGCTTTTGTTTTAGTTAAGCTGTCTAAACTTGAAGGTATTTGCTTTCATATTATGTTTTGTATCGACGTGGATACTGACATAAGACAGGTTTGCTGGAAATAGGATGCAATGCCCTATCCTCATTAATAGGGATGCAATGCTCCATCCTCAGATATTTTCGAATTTAAAACGGTTGAGAAGCACTGGGTTTGAATTAAACAAATTAGCTGGTTACCCACACATCCTATCTAAATCTGGAAGGTGGTCTGGGTGGTGGTGGTCCATAATATCGGTATACAATCGACTATTGGGTGACATTATATTTTAAGCGCGACGTCTGAGAATGCTTTTAAAGCTAAACTTAAAGACTGGCCAACCGAACAGGTACATTAAAAATGGTTTAAGGTAATTGATATTTTGTTGACAAATGATTATTCTATTATTTTATTGTGTTTTTCCAATTAATGATAATTCTTAATTAATGATAATTTGTGTTTTATACTCCTTTCAATGTATGTATAATGATTTGTGTTTTATTTTTGCTAATTTTCATTACATGTCAGCTACATGTAATTTCGATAATGATATAAAAACTAAACAAATCTAAACTTAAGATGCCTACGAAAAAAATTGCGGAAGAAAGTCGTCCGGGATTTTATATTTCCAGTCTAGTATAGCAGCCACCCCTAATACCTAGAACTCTGACGCATTCTGCAGTCGTTTCGTATTGACTAAAACGAGCCATTACTCCGAAAGAAAAATATCGTGAGCAATATACCTACTGGATCTGCGATCTACCAACTTTATTGGCTTTTTCCAAGAAAAATGGTTCCCAATCTATTTAAACATTCTCTGAAATATTCAGGCATTCTTTGGATTCTCAGAACTGCTTAAGTATTAATTACGTTGAACTGTTAAATACTTCAAATGGAATGTAAAATTATTATGCGAAAATTAATAATATTAATAAAAAAGCCTTCATTTTCGCGAGCTATATATATATAGCTTTCGATATTTTTGTAGGTAAGAACATATATTTATGGGGACATAAACATGTGAAGTAGGTATCTTGCACTATTATGAAGAATAGCACAAACTGCTAATAAAGTTCCCAATTGCAAATGAAAACAAACAGATTTTTTTTTAAAACCCGTAACGAATATTCCGTGGCAAAATTCATTTCAATTAAATGCCGTGGTGTTACATGTTAGTTGTTCCTGAATTTCGGGCTAACAGAAATATCCCGAGGCGGTGATGTCGGCGCGGCGTTTAGACGCGACCTGTAATCGCTCCCGCTCCCGCCTCCGCTACCGCTTGTGTCTGTCTGAATGGGGGAAACAAATCGATATGCATCGTATCCAGCGTTCGTTTTTAATTTCGTCGTTCGTCATGTCCGACCGACCGATGCGGCGCTCTACAAACGATAGATTAGATTTTTTTACAAATATACACTGGTTTTCATTGATGTTACCCGTCAGTCTTATCTACGTTCGTTTGGTTTTGAAAAGTTTTACGGAGCGTGTGCTTTAGAATAAATATTGGAACATTGGGTGCTTTTGCAATTGGAATTGGACGTGGGTTTAATTATTTTCTCCTTTTTTAATCAAGTAGAAACAGACAGGTAACAAACTAATAATGCATGATAGCTAATCTGTTAATTATTACCTAGTACCGTCAAAACAGAAGTCTATTTGATTTGATTAGTGTTCTTTGGTAGAAGTCCGAGAGATATTTTTTTTTCGTATCACAAATAGATTCAGTTGTGATTTTACTTTCACCGGAACTACCGTTAATATACGCATCGATTTTATGCTTGATCAGTATCTCCAAAAGCCTGTCACTTGTCACTGCTTACAATAAAAATGCAACCAATACAAATATAAAATCCAGCTTTTTTGCATGCGTTTCAGCCTCGAGTGAGCTTATCACAAATTTTATTGGCATCAGTTACAAAAAAAACTGAGTTTTTTAACAGTGACAACTTTTTATCTGACTTTTTAATATTACGTAAAATACAACGGCTGATTTTATGAAAACAAATAAATATTATGATTGACTAGCTGTTACTTACGACTTTCATCCGCGTGAAATTATTATAAAAATGCTCTTTTCCCCGTTTTTGCATCATTTTTCATTGATGCTCAGCTGCTTTTAATCGTAGCGTGATGTTATAAAGCCAATAGTTTTCCTCTATAAATTGGCTATCCAAAACTCAAAGAATTTCAATTCGAACCAGTAGTTCCTGAGATTAGCGCGTTCAACCAAACAAACTCTTCAGCTTTATAATATTAGTATAGATTAAATCTCGCCGTAAAACGTCTTGAAAAGAGAATACTTATTTTATTACATAAAAATTGAACATCATTCAGTTACCCTTCCTAACCTGAGAATCGGATAATAGCCTATAATCGTCTTACGTTGATATCGTATTCCTCCATCCGTACTATTCGAGGTGAATTATGATAAAACCCAGTACAATTATGCTGAGGTTAATTTCCCTAGCGAGGTGGCTTGATTGAGACAAAGGAATCGTAGAAAATGATCCCTTCTCTTCTCGGGAATAGTGGAATAAATGTATTGCGTGCAATTCATCTTAAGCCGGTCAAAGTAGTACGATTTAACGCGCTCAGGTCAAAGTTTTGGAGATTTACGGGTATATTTAAAGTTTATACTTGAGAAAATCCTCATGCATAAGCGACTACTTTAGATTTAGTATACGGATATGCAGGACAGATGACATGCGAACTGGAGAGGACTTTTGCATGGAGTGTTCGTGCAGGAGGCCTGATTTAGTACCTACTGCATAGTATACGTTATTGCTGAACGACCCCTCTGGTCGGCCCCTTAATATGTCAAACTTAAAATTAAAAATACTCGTTTCACATGTAATATTTACATAATTTAAAGAATGAAAGAAGAATCATATCTATGGTGATAGTGATTGTGCTTGTTGCAAACAATTTAACTAAAATGCAATAGGATAATTATTGTATATTCGGTCCGAAAATCTACGTATTTACGTTGCGTTTGCACCGTGCGCTCGTGCTAGGGCCTCAGGTTACACCCCAATATACGTTATGTATAATTTGTTTATTACTATGTGAGACCTTACACAAGAAGCAATGTAACTAGGTATGCTTTGCCAGTAACTTCAAATCACAACATCACAATAGCAAATGGACAACCACCGCACCACCATGATGTCAAACGGATAAGCACTTATCAACTGCAAAGGAAATTGCAAACCGTTTTATAAAGCTAAACAAAATTACTTTTCATCTTTTCAGTACAGCATAAGTTACTGTTTGTATTTTCACGTCAGCTTCAGATATTGCAAGTTGAGAAAGAACCAACTTTCTGTATCAACTTTAAATCCAAGTTTCATCATTTTCCGTATCAAGCACACGGCGTTTTGAAGACTAACTTCATTAAAACAATTCGCTACGTTGTTAAATTCATATTACGCTTATTACCCTATGTAGGTCAGCGTCTGCTCCATGCGAATTCAACGTAACAAGTTTGTACTAGGCCGACAAACAAGTTCACAAATAAATTAGCGAACACCCAATTGCCCTCGCGGCCCGCGTGTGAAAGAGTTTCAGGTACATCCACGACACTTCATTATGCACAAGCGAGGCCTTCAAAATAATTCAAATGGCTGCCGGAGGACGATTCCCTTCTAAATAATTCATAAGGCTTTGGGTTATGTCACAGCTGCCACTACAACCTTCTGATAGAAACTCTAAGTGGAAGAAACGGAGATAGTCTTTGATTTCATTTAGTTCGCTTCGCCGAACATGACCCTCCATCTGATAATTTATATCAAAGGATTTGTCGCATCAAAGAGTTTCTTTAAAGCTCATTTAGGACATATCTTGTTTCCACCATGAGCTTGAAATAAAGATACGACTCCGCCGCGCGGTGTTAAACGTCAGAAAGATTTCGTTTGTTCGTTTGAACCTTAATTAAGTTAAAGTAGTGGAGCTATTACAGCGCACATAAACTGTATAGTGTGGGTAGTTTGCTTCTATGTAGCGACCGGCGTATGTTAGAAAGCTCATAAAACGCGGTGAATCACCTGCTCAGCTTTAACAAAATCTGTCTGGTTTCTATTTACAGACATTTTGTAGAAATGTCCAAGTAAGACTGCGTTTTTCAGAGATGAGCGAGGATGCGTAGCGAGGGATATGTGTGGAACTAACCAATCACATAGCGAGAATATTAGTTAATTTCACACACATCTCTGCCTGCGCATCCTCGCTCATCTCTGGTGGAAACGCAGCCTAAGTGGGAGGCTTTTCGCAGAAGTTTTTAGTAGCAAAGGATGTGAAGTTCATCGAAAAGCTGTTACAAAGATTAAGATAGGTAAAAGTGAGGTAGACGTTTTACGAGTCGGCGAGTGCGTAGATATAACCTCCTAGGGAGTACATTCGCACATGGGCGGGTGATAAAATCAGCATAAATTGTGTCGCGCTCGGCTCCCGGCTCCCGGGCTGCGGCGACACAGCTACTGTTACTTATAGGTAATGCGTGTGGAAGTAATGGCTCCTAGTTATGCTAATACGCTTTTACGTCAGCCAGTCTATTCATCATCGTGTGCGTAAGATTTATAGCATTTTCTTCAATGATCATATAATCATATTTCCTTTATTTAAACTTTTACAGATTATTTTACCTTTTTAAATATTCCTTAAAAAAAAATAAAAAAAATACATTTAAAAATATAAAAAAATGTAGCCCACCGGTATCGGGAACAAGGTCCAAGCTACCGGCAGTTAGGGCTTCAGAGAGAGGAACCTCCTAACAACACGAGCCGTGTCCAGAAGTACCGCTTTCTGAATCAAGCCCTTGATCCAGCTGCCTAACGAGAGCCTCCTCAGGTATTAGTCGAGACTCTTGGCAATTAAGCCATGGGCTGATACAACTATCGGCACAATGATCGCTGAGTCCACATCCCACATGTCGACAACCTCGCGAGCTAAGTCAAGATACTTGATTTACTTATCTTTCTCGGCTTTCACGAGGTTCCCATCATGCGGGACCAATATGTCAACAATAATTATGCTCCGATCGATCCACCACCACTATATCAGGCTTATGATGGATTGATCCCAGTACAATGTGATACTGCCATTTTCGAGAACTGGGTCGGGCACATACTTATAGTACGGCTCTTCCGATTCTACGATTCTACAAGGTTGTATTTTAGAGCAAGTTGCTGATGGATAATCCTGGCTACAAGGTTGTGTCTATGCAAGTACTCTCCGTGAGCCAGACGAGAACACCCGCAGAAAATGTGACGGATTGATTCGCCTGGACCCGGAAAAAGCGTCCGTGAAGCTCCTTACTCTGCCATATCTTCATGCGGTCGTTAGTGTCAAGCACTACAGGTTTGCGCCAGTTCTCTTTAGCCAAGGAGAGCGGGGTAAGGCCCTTGTCCACCGCTACCACATCTCGATACATCCTCACGTCGGTTTCAAGGAAATATTAAGCCATCCACCTGCGCCTCAGCAAACATCCCTGATACACTGTAGCGCCATGGCAGCCCAAATAGTACCCTGAGTGCATTATTATATTGGACACGCAGGTCGCTGTATGCCTGCTGCGAATAACTGACCCACAGGCTACAGGCACAGGCTGCAGGCGCTTCAAAAAGCGTGATTATACAATCTACGTTTAATTTGGACTGAATCACATTTGATTTTGTACCGGATGACCAAGCTGTTATGTGTTTTACTCCCCATTGTTCAAGAGTAACAGGAACTAGTTAGCTCACATTAATATTATGGCAAGGAAATATAATCGTTTCATAACATTTTCTGGTGGTCTGGAATACCTAGTTGGATAGGATTCAAATTGCCTCGGGACACGAGCATATCAGAACAAGAAAATAGGATTGTTTTGTTACAAGAGTTAGTGTTAGTTTTAATTGATTAAAATACACACGTTAAAATGTATGCAAAGAAGTGGTTGTTTCTCAGTACGTGTCATCTTTTTTATTTGAATCTGCACTGCCTTTTTTTTTTTTTTTTTTGGGATGGGAAATCATCAAATGACCCCCCCCGCTCTGGGCAGAGCGGGAGGGAGTGTCAGACTTGTACTGACTAAAACCCATCCATGTTCCTTCTTTGCCCTTTGTGTTCCAGGGCCGCGGTATCTCTTTCGAACAGTCCCGCAGCCCTGGCAGGCATCGGCCCGTGCGGACCCCTACGTGGTTGCTGACATCTCTTTGAGGCGCGCGTGGAACACGAACGCGCCGTCGACACGGCCTGTCGTCATAAGACGGCTGGACGGCGAGCTAGCCCATAACTCGCCATCCACAGGCCCGCGCCTACGGTGGCCGGGGGCCACCACGTGACCCCCGACGCCCAGGGCGTCTCCCGCGGCGGCTGGGACGTGAGGCTCTTTCCCTCTCACGTTCCGCCACCTCCTTCACCAGCATGACTGCTTCGCAGAAGGAGGTGACGGCTTCCCATTCCCTCTCGCTCCGGACCATGGCTTGAACCAGGGCCGGGCGCGAGAGGTCGCCGCCGCCGATCGCCACTACGAGGACACGGCGCTGCTCCGCCCAAGCGGGGCAGACCTCCACAGTGTGCTGCACCGTGTCCTCTGGACGATCCTCACAATGGAAACACCCGGGCGTTTCCACCCGCCCGATTCGGTGCAGGAACCTCCCGAAACAACCGTGTCCGGTGAGGACCTGCGTCAGGCGGAAGGTGAGGGCGCCGTGGCGCCTCTCTAGCCACTCCTCAAAGAGGGGACTTATCGCCACTATGGTGGCGTGCCCTGCACGGGGTTGCGACAGTCGCTGAATCTGCACTGCCTGCTACGACGATCTGCTACAGTTATGATATTATATGAAATATTACAGTATCATAGTCGTATGTCTTGGATAGTGATGGGATAGGTTATAATAGGAGGGATATAATAGGATATGATAGGAGGGTTTTTTTTAGAGATGGGATAAAAATAGGATCCTACGTAAATAATGTTATGGAGGTTTCTATTTTTATCCCATCTCTTTTTAGTTTGTTGATAAGCGCTTACTTGAGAACGGTTGAACCGATTTGGTTTTTTTTTTAAATGTTAGATCGAAGTCCGAATAAGGATTTTATTTAAAGAAACTTGGAAAAGTGGGTATTATTCTTTCGTTTATTTACTTTCTAACTAATATTGTACACCCTAAGGGTGTGTTGTAGAGAACTTTTCAATTTTTTACCAACTTTTTTTTTTTTTTTTTGTGACCCACCTACAACAACAATACATTATTGTTCTATTCTAGTCTAAAAGTAAGAAATCATTCAGACCACCAAAATAAGGACAATGGTAAAATAAATAAATAAGAAAAACGCATTAGATACTTACAAGAAAAAAAAAAAAAAAAATCTGCTAACGAAAATACAATAAAAATATTGGTTACCCAATGATTTTAGGTCAAAATAAAAACACTTTAAACGTGTTTTTTTTTTGCTTGTATATCTTTGGTTAGACGTACTGTACGTGAACGCTATATTAAAATTTATCCATCTATTGTAATGGGAACTTATACCACACTATTTTTAGTAAATGCGAAACCTGAATATAGTCTGTTTAGAATAAGTAATCGATTCCAATAATTTGAAACCATGTTATATTTTGTCCCAAAAATATTTAAAAAAGGCTACAAGTTGGACACCGAGCGAAACTAAGTACCTATCGCAATAATTTAGGTACCTACTGGCACATTGTAATTATCAGTGAGCTCAAGACGACTCTGGAGGCCCGCGCGTGGCGGCGCCGCGTGGTAACCACGTTTTTGTGCGGACAACCGAAATTTTGTACAGAGATAAAAATACTAGTCACGTGTTTCAGGTTTCGCATATACTAAAACTAATGTAGTATATTATTCAGAAGCTCACAAGATAGTATTATATCAATGATTACATTGCCAGACTCATAGACCTATAACCATAGAAATATGATAGTGTAACATCCTCCTTCCTTCAAAAACCTCCACAACAAATAATACTAATGACGACCTCACTCCACGTCCAGTTACGTCGCCATAATGCTATTCAACAGCGAGATTGGAATTCCGAATCCTGGCCATGTCCACCGCTTGATTGTGCGTTTGTCGGCTATTGAATGTCAGGGTTTGGGCCAGCAGGCCAGCGACATGGCAATTTGCTGCTAGACAGCCATAACGCGATTTACGTTGGCGCTATTTGTTTTTGTTGCTGCGCTCGGTGTGAATTACTTAGCGGGTGCATAGTTTTTAGAGCTAATTCTAATTCCGAAAACGCTATTTGGTAGGAGTGTCATTAAGGCTCGTTGTCTGCCTCGTTGGTTTAGTGGCAGGAAGCGCGACTGCTGAGCATGAGGTCCTGGGTTCGATTCCCAGGTCGGCCAAAGTGTTATTAGGTTTCTCCTTATCCATCAGGAATTTCTCAGTAGCAGCTATGGAGTCTGGATTTGTGCCCGGTTGATGGCAATAGGCTCGGCCCCGTATTACACGGGACTTATGTGTAACTGACCAAATGTGGGTGTACTAATGGGTACCCCTTTACCTATCCCTTCAAGGATTACAGGCGTGATGTTATGATGATGATGTCATTAGGGCATGATTTAAGTCAGGTAATTCAAAGGTATGATAGCGTAGCAGTTGGGAGGGGATTATCGAACAAGAAAAGGTATTGAATCGACCCCAAGTACAAGGTCAGGAAGATGATGACGTCATTAATACACAAAACTGACTATAATAGTGACCTCAAGTTGAATGCGACATTGTCAGTTTGATTAACTTTAGAAAGTGTAAATGTTTTAGTTGTGTTTTCGTATCTCTCAGCATCGAACCGCGACAAGAAAACTGTTCAGAAGTTATAAAGAACATTTTGTTTTGTCTCCAGAGTAATGGAGTCAATGGATTACTTTTACTTTCACTTTTATCTGAGATTCCGATCCAGTGGAACTTACCTATCTATAAGTTGGAGCACAAAGGACATAAAAGCTGAAGCTGAAATTAAAATGGAAAGTGAAGAGAACAATACAATACTTTGATTAAAGAAAGCTTCATTTATTTTGACAGGCTGTTTTTCTTTTGAAACATAAGAGTTTTTTTTTATTGTTGGTAGAAAACTTTCTCTGACCAGTAGAGAGTTTTAATATGCAATTATGAGAGGCTAGGTCTTGCCTGCCAGTCTTCACTCGTGTAGGTAGTTAGGTCGGACTGGAAATTAACCCGCGAGAAAGTATTACAGGAATAAAAGTATCCTATGTAAGATTTATCTCAATTAGTTCAGCCATTACAGAAACTTTCGCATTTTCGTCTTCAAATAGGCGGTTGCAGACAAACCTCTAGATTATGAATTGAATCAACAAGCTAGCAGGTTGGTTCACTGCGATAACAGTCTTCTAGTTTTTTCGATTTTTGCGGAACTACCATAAAATTTACCTCAGACGATCATTAAATCAAACGATGCAAAAAAGACGAATCTCGGTCGTTCTGAAACGTCCCTGGAATCGCATTTCTTTTACAGGTGTACCTACGACGAGCAATCAATCTATACAAAACCAGTTTATGTGGATCTCTCATTGTATGGGAAATCTATGCGAAGCGAGGCCATGTTATACATACTGAATATGTATAGCTTGATGTGTCGCCGTGTGTACCAACAGGTAGGAGGGTAGGATAGACTGTAAAAAAGAAAGTACATTCTGTGTAAACATGATAGGTATCTAGCGTTCTTCAGTGGCTAGTAGAAAAAATATGCACTACCTATATCGATTTGATTCTTTGAGACCTTATTTCCCTTTTTTCTGTGCCGAGTTCGGTTAATCAAACCGTAATGAACTGGTAATGGAATTGGGAAATCTTATAGAGATTCACGTTCAAATTATTTTTCAATACACTTTCTCGAAAACTGGTTCTTATTGCACTACGATTAGGTTCAACATGCAATATATTTCACACGTGTGGATTTTTAATATTTTTCTGCACACGTGCGGAAATGAAAATTTCCACAAACTTATTCTAAGTCCAAATGGGTATAATGCCTATAGTCGGCGGTGTTTGTTTTTTTTTTAAATCTCGACAAAGATATGCGTCTTTACGGCGTAAATAATTTTTGAGTATTTAAATTGTGTTTATAAATAGAATATCATTGATAAACATGATTATTTAAAACAAATATTAACTATATAACTTTTATGAACAAATTAACATTTATTTGTGTTTTATACAAAAATATTTGAATTTTCTATTTTTCATATAATAGGCTGTTTAGCGGCATTATACCTTTGTTTCTTCTCCAACCTGGCGAAAGCAAAGCGTGGAAAAAAAGCAAATTAAATTATAGTTTCCTTATAATTCCTGACAAAAATACTTTCCGTTCTAATATTTTATTTCTTCGAAAGTGTTTTGAAAACGTCGTTTGATACGCGTGGGGATTTGTTAGAGCAGTTCTCGACTCCATAACACCCTCGCCTGTAGCTCGGTTGTTAATTCCGCCTTTAATGCAATAACAAAGTTAAGTTTAGTTATAAGTTTCCCCACTTATATGAAAATGTACTTTTGCGAGTTTGTTGAAGTTACGTACTTACATACTTACGATTGCTCACAAAAATATAAAGTAAATACTGTTTTCGAGTTTTTTGAAGATTTTCTCAGAATTCTTTGTTTGCGTCTAGAATAACATATCTGAAGAACTAATGAAAAGTGTTTCTTTTCTAGACTTATTTAAGAAATCATAATCATATTGAAATATGAGTACCAACTTTGTAAATTGTAATGTATCTATTCAGATAGATACATTTTAATGTACAAAGAGGTTTGTAGATCTTCATTACTTTATATTTCGTTGTAGGATTAGCTGTACTCATTAATTAAAGTGACAGTAAAAATTAGTTTTAGTTAGTATCTCAAACTGGACTTAGAAAACGTTTCTAGGAAACGTTAATTGAATTGTGATAGCTTCATGTACATAGATTATATACAATTCCAGTTCACTTGCATATTGTATAGCTGAGTGATTAATCCCAACACTTCCTGGAATGTAGCTCGCCAGAGTACATGACGGCAGAGTGGAACACAATGTCAGAGATGACAAGCATGTTGCAGGCTGTGGGTGAATCGGGGTCGCTTCTCCCCGCACGTTCGATGCTCTAGATTGCAAGGCATTCGTCGTCATTGTCTACGCTCCTGGACTGTAAATATTTTGATACTTTCCTTTCAGTTTGTTTCTAGATTTCTTCCGCTTCTGTATTGCGACACAATGAGGAAAAATGGCCGGTTAAAAAGAATTAGGGGTGAACGGAGCTTGAATTCATCGTGTACTTAGATATGAAAATACAATAGGGTAACTTCACAATTTGTTATACATTTTTACGCTTGATGTTAAGGCTTTTACAACATTAATTACAGCCTTTTCTTTGTGTATCTTTTTCAGATTTTTTAATGAATATAAAGTATATTGTATTACCCTTCAGACTTTTAATCAAGCGCTGTAAAGGCGTCCATATATCAAAGTCATTGTACCCGCCAGCAATGCATAAACGAAGCTCAAGAACTTTGGCCAATGATTAATTAAACTTTTTTATATAATCCTCTTTGGTCTCGATTTCCTTTAAATTTTCTCAGCTTGTTCGAGCATAAGATTCCCAATAAGTGGTGACCCGAACTGGGTTGTGGTGGTAGGGCGATTTTCGCCTAATTGTAATTAGTTCCAGGTCGGCGGTACATCAAAGTTGGGATAAGTTCTTTCGTTTAATTGACCGTAAACTTGAAGCGACGCGGATACATCCACCTGGAAGGGCTCACTCGCCTCCCGAGTGATTAATGGGCTTCTTGTTTCAATTATGTCCAATTTTTCCTTCCTGTTACATTTTTATTTAATGGTAAACAAGTAGATTAAAAAAGCTTAATACTAAATCTGATTAGGACATTAAAGTTGATTAATGGTTCCGAGAACAAGTTTTTTACAAAACCAATTAATAAATGTAAATAAAACTGAAGTTCTAGCATCTGCATAACATTTTATGAAATGTGCTCTGAAGCGCAAATAACACGCAGATAATTGCAGGACAAAGCCGAGGGCTGCAATTATAAACTTGTCATGTTCTATTACAGACCATCGAAGTCGGAATAAAGTTGATTAAAACTTATTGTCTGTTTTGTAAGTTATTACGTCCAGTGGTTTTATAGATAGATCCAAGCGCCTCAACTATCACCTGCAAAGGCTTTCTTTTATGAAAAAAAAAACTTTTTTTAATAAAACTTCCTCGGTATTTCATCTAGCAAGAACGTCATAGTTTCCGTCCAGTTTCCCGCCATCTTCGTCGGCATCAGCGGGATTGTTCGTCGGAAGCTGGCAACCCTTAGCGAATAGTTAAACTTAATGAGGCCGACCGAATGTTGCCTGCTCCTCCACTCAGATTGTTTCCGGCACAAGAGAGAAATATTTAAGGATAAATGACAATACTGATTTCGGATAGATTTCCATGTTAGATTGTCTGGAAAGCGAGCTTAATTAGGGCTTCCAATGTGCGCGTGATTCGATAAGATTTTCTTTAATCGATAACGTTAATCATGTTATTTCTGGATCAGACAGGTAATGTTCTATTTGTAATTATGTGCGTGAGACTAATTTTCAGACAGCAGCTTTCAAGATTCAATCTGACTGTAATAGGTGAATGTCAGCTTCATGTTATCTATTAATGTAATACGTAATCTTTATCTTTGGTTTGGTTTGGTTGTGGTTTTACAGTACTTTTTAAAGTTTTACGTCTGTTTTAAGCAAATAAACCAATGAAAATTAAGTAATTGAAAGTAGGTATGTAAAGTAGTTAAATAGCTAATTCAATAGATACTTATTAATTGATAATTATAAGGGATTCGTACCAGAAGGGTAACCAACGGGATCTTATTAGGTAAGCCTCCGCTGTCCGTCCGTCCATCCGTCCATCTGTTCATCCGACCGTCCGTCCGTCCGTCTGTCTGTCAGCGGGCTGTATCTCATGATCCGTAACAGGTAGACAATTGAAATTTTCACAGAATAAGTATTTCTGTTGCCGGTATAACGAAAAATAATAAAAATCGAACTTAGCTGTTTTTTTTTAATGTTGAAGATTAATTTTCATGTCATGGTCTCATTTTGAATATTTATTTATGTAATAAACCTGTAGTCGGATTAATAGTTGATAGCCACACTATCGTGTAATGGTAGAACTTGTAAGTTAAATAAATAAATACATAAAGTAAGCTACTTTACTATAGCATAATATGAAACACCTCTACAGCTACTGTTTGAACACAAATTGTAATGGCCACATGTACACATCTTACAAAGGCACGTGCTTAACGCGTACACCGCTTGTGGTTTATTTTTATGAAGTCCGTTGGATTTAACTTTAGTAGTAAACGCGAGGAGAAAGCAGTGAGTTGTGATGCAGTTTAAAAGAGAGCGTTATTGTTTTATATGGCATGTACTTAGAAGTAAGTACTTTTGAGTCTAAAAATCCAAGGTTATCAGAACCAGTACTTTGGGAAATAAAAGAACCCTCACTGGTAAAGCTCGACCCTTTATCAAAATAATGTGACAGATAATTTTTAATTACGGGTTTTCAAGTGAGTGGGTACGTTCGTCATCCCTAGCGACTTTCTAAAACACCTAACTATTTATGAAACATACAATATACATAAATACATAACATAACATTACGCCTGTAATCCCCGAAGGAATAGGCAGAGGTGTACCTACTAGTACACCCACATTTCGCCAGTTAGGTTTAAGTCCTATGTAATAGGGAGCGAGACAATTTTATTTTAAATTATGAAAGATGGTATAAAATATTCATGAAAACAAATAGTTATTTCATATTTATGATAAGCAAATCCAACTTATCACTTAGCAAACACAGTCCTTTGGGACTGCTATTTAATTGATTGTCAAAACTTAATCACGACAATCCTTTGATTGTAAATAACTAAACAATAACAAATACTTTAGCAATCCAGGGAAATACAATTATAAAGTAAACAGGCATACTGTCAGGCAGGATGAAATGAAACGTCTAACACCTGGTTTTGAGCTAACTTTATTACTTGAACGTCTGGGAACGTAACGCGGACGCGGCGCGTAAAATATTTTTCCCTCGGAATGACGCGCTCCCTCGGTAGCTAGTCGTAAACTGCGACATTTATTACGTTTGATATCGTCAGACGACGTCTTTACTGCGTAACGTGTTCCTCGAACGTTGCACGTGGCAACAAGTTGCTGTAGCAAGGTATTGAGCTGTGCGTGCAGGTGTGACAATGTAAGTTCAGATCTTGTTCAGGTATTCTATTTGATGGAAATTTTCATTCTGTTCAGTTGGTTTCAAGAATTTTCCATTATTGTGGGATATTCGTTATGGGACTCAACGACAACGTTTTTTTTTGTTGCAAACTCAGAATACGTACACTATGTTGGGTCAGAATGAATTATTTATCTCTAAGCATGTGTAGACTGCTCTTGTAAAAAATATTTTAATTAAGCCATTAACACATGTTTTATATTTGAATCTAAACACAAACACTCGACCTTTAAACACACCTAATAATATCATTGGTGATTCAAGCAAGATCGAACAAAGACATCACAGCATTCAGCATTGAATAGGGACCGTCAAAGTGAGAGGCGCCCTTTCAAACGCGGCTTACACAAAGAAAACAAAATTTCCACCATCGGATTTTCATGTCAGTCACGTCGGAGATTTTTTTTCCGCGCCAAAATGAATTCCATTTCGACAAACAAATCACCACAGATCCAATCAAAGGCGACGACAACGGCCAGTATTTTATAAAAAAAACTTGTTGATCATTTTTCGTGTATTCCTTTCTAGTTACATAATTAGCTTTTCTTTTTGCTAAAGTTGCGGTTTCTTTTTGTTTAGTCTTAAAGTTTTGCTTACGAAATTAGGGTAGAATTTTGTTTCAGAAAAACTAAGTTTTTCTTCTTTCTTTCTTTATAAACCTTATGTAAGTTTACGACATTATAATATCTTTTCATGACACGAAACATCTACAAAATGAAAGTGCTTCGAAATGCTTAAGATTTCAAGTTTGTACTAAGAAAATTTCGTCAAAGTTATTTAGTCATTTCTCAAATGATTCTGCAAAGCCTTGAGCACTTAAGTATGATTGGAATCTTATTGGAGAGCTCCAGGGCGGATCATCTCATCAATACTTTGATTGAGGCTCCGAACCACGACGGATTAAGACTCGAAGACGTTTTAAGTGGAAGATGGAAGATTTTCTATTAATTTTCAGACGAATTTGTTTGAGTATTGGAACTCCATATTTTTTGCAATTTTGTAATATACTTTTGCCAATAAAAAATCGATAAGATGGAATAAATGGTGACGTGTGAAACATATGATACTACACTTATTGTCTCTCAAGGGTCCCCCTGCCATAGATGACATAACATGGTTCTCGGTAGTTCCCCTGCCGTTACTAAAATAAAAGCATACTTACGTTGGCACGTTTATAGAATAACAACTTTCCGCGAACGCATTTCATGAATCTTATAACAATTTGACGTTTAGGCACACGATAGACGAACGACTTTTTATAGATCCAATCTACGTTTAACCTCGAATTTATTTATGCTTTGTTGGTCACCGAAAATTGTTCTATCCAAACGGTCACTGCGTTCGAAAAGTGGACGATTCATTGTAGAACGTTTGGTTTTTGTTTTTGTTCACGCGGGGTATTTTCTACGAAAAACTGGCTTCCAAATGTCGGCCGTCTACGTTTGAACAAAGCTTGCGTAACAGAAATTCTTGTAAACAATATCGTACCGAACTATTCCATCACTAAACTCTCGCTGTAGTTTCAACAAGTCCGAGATCTGACGATACAGCACGTCGCGTGGTCCACCACACCGCCTGTTGGCCGCTGTTCATACTTAATCAATGTTTATAACACTCCACAACTTTTCCTATCATTGCTGTAAGAGCTTATGAATATTTAACGATGTACAGCTTGTAATAGGAAGCTAATTCGAAACTTCGCTCTAGTTAGGAACTCGAGTTCTGTTGCTCGGAGCTGTAATTACAGATTCTATTTTATGGAGTAATGAATCTTAAATTATTAGGTTCACAAATAGATTCTTGGAACTTAATAGTCTGTGTGGGAACCACGTCGTCCCAACTCATCCGTTGTTGAACCCTGATTGAGGGATCTGTGTAAACGATTACCTGTCGAATGTCGACTGTAATAATGACTAAACTTTGGCGATGTTCAATAAGTTTTGGCTTCCGAATGAAAGAAACTTTACCTGAAGATTGAGGGTATAGAATTTTTGGTATTGGCTTGACTATTGTTCGAGAAGTACCGTGGTCGAGAGAATTTCCAGGGAGACAGCGGAGGTGGGCAGTCGGCCGAAATCCGGAGAGTCTGCAATCCGCGCCGCTTGGTCGGAGTCCGGATATTGAAATAAATAAACAGGCGGCTGATTCATTTAACTGCCGTGCGAGCGTGTCTGCCTTGCAGGTAGCCACATTATATTTTCCTACAGTATTTATTGGCTTTTACGCTTCAATTGCGTTACAGACCGATTTTGTGAAAAAGCGATTTCATTTTAACATTTTTTAATGCCTGGTTTTTCATTTGTGTATTAAGTACAAGGTGGTAGAAGTGAAAATATTATGAGTGCTATCGGTGTCTTGTGCACTCACAATAAGCCTGAAAGTGATTGAGTATTTTGATATCTAGAAATTGTTACTGAATCAATTAAATTAGTATTTAGTGCTCTAACAGAGACTTTGATACGTCTGTAATCTCGAATAAATATTTAATAAGAGGTTTAAGTGTCGTCCTAGCTTATAGGAACGTATTTCTCCTAGAATGAGAGCGTCCCAAGGGACGCAAGTACTTGGCAGGAAAACGGCTCGAGTTTATTGCATGTATGCCTTTAGTGGTGGCGGGATGCTATTACATCTCCTTATATACTTCCCTTAGCGACTCTCACTTCCGGGAAAACATTTGTGCATATGTGTTAAGTGTTCTGCGTTAGTTTTTTTTTCTAACGCAAAATGCTCTTGGCCTAGTTTTTTAGCTGAGGGAAAGAAAACTCATATACATGTTTGGACACAAACTCATAACATATGTATATATGATGAACTATGCCAAGAGAACTTTTTCTCGTTTGTAACTGAAGATTTATTTATCTAGTGAACTAGAGGACTGATATGGGCTATTGACGACGTTAATTTATGAATAAATAAATCAGTCTGCCAATTTTGCATCACTCTGATATCAAAGTAATATAGGCCTCGTATATCTGGAATATATTAAAGCGAAAATCCATTCTAAAGCTATACAATCAACGACTCAAAGCGTTTTAATCACCACATACTGGGTCATGTACAATTTCCAAGTGATCAGTCCACCAATCAAAGCTTCGCACTAAATATTCGGGCTCGGAGCGTATCTGGTGAGCTCCACAAATACCTAACCGGTCTATTTGACGGCCGCCTCCTCTGTAAACACGCCGAAATTGATTTTGAAGCTTATCGTACTCGAACCGCAACTCCCGCGTGGTTCCATGATGGAATTTTGTAATTCGAACGTTCCATGTGTGTGTCTATGGTATTTACGTCATTAACTGTTTGATGTTGTTTTGAACTAGGATTTAGAATTAGGCGCGTTATTAAAACCTACGCTGTTGTGCAGACCGTATAGAAATTGAATTTGAAATTAGAATGTTCTGCTTTTCAATATTTTTTTTCAGTTGTGTTTGCAGTTGTGTTGTGATATGTTGTGTCCTTGTTTGTTGTGCTGTTGTTATTAGAGAGGCAACCGAAGAAGAAGAAGAGCTTTTGTTATTATTACTGAAATGAACATCTAAAGTAAAAGTACGTACTTCGTACTTGAACCACAATACGAGAAACAAGAGCGAACATACTGAACTGAACATCTAAATTATACGGCGGATGAAGTTGCAAAACTTCCTGGTTTCTTCAAAGGCGCACTGTTAACTCCATAATTACACCTTAGACAGTTACCAAACTTAGTATTCGTTTTGAATTGGAATAGATAATTTACACGGGGAGAATTTCTCGACCGTCAGAGAGGCGTTTTTCCACTGGAAAATATATGAACTGGAACTGTAACCAAATAAGTATTTATACTTTGGCTAGCTTCTGATGTAGCTGTCGTGCCGATGCTGGTACCAATGAAAACACACCCATTATTATATGACCACCCGAGAATCCAGATTCGTAGTGGAGACTCGCCAGGCGATTATCCCTAAGCGAGAAACCAAACCCCAAGATACATTTTATTTTACCGTCAATCTATCAATATTTTCATAAGATTAGCGTGAGTAGCTATAAACCTTTTAATATATTTGATAACATTATGGAACGCAATAAATGAATAAGAAGACACCGTTTACACGTGTAAACTTTTGTCTCCTTTCAATAATCGAAGCGAGAAATTCTCCCTGTGTAACCGGCCCATTGGAATAGGTAATTCTTCGGAAGTTTTATACAGGCTGTTCGTCAGGTGCCTCAAACGCCCTCTTAAATAAGCCGTGGGCTTCACGAGCTATTAAACAGAAGATTAGTTTCAAGCTGGGGTGAATAAAAAGGTGTAATAGTTGCTAGATTGCCCCGGTTTGCCACAGCAGCTGCGTATACGGTAAGCTACTTATGTTGTTAAGCTATTAAGATTTCAGGTGCTCGTGGTTAATTGAGGGAGCAAGATTTAAGAGAAAATGTGTTGGAAAAAGAAAAATGGTTTTCAAAGTAATGCTGTTTTCGGAATTATTTTCCTGCCTTATAGATTTGTGGCAGTTCAGTTGAATATACTTTCGGTAGTTGATATCGATGTACTCTTGTTGAAGTTTGCGATAATTAGTTGTTTAGGTACGTGTAATGTTACTTTTTATAAGATTTAATAAATATTCCACCAAGATAGAACCATCTACTCATTACCTGTTTATAATATCCAATTCATTTGAATGCAATAAACAGTACAAAACTATAATCAATATTTTTCACTCATAATTCCCGCCAATAATTCACTACCCAACAACAGAGAAAGTTATAAAGCCATTAACTATTCGCAAGCCACCACCAAATCTATATTAAAGTCTTAATTGGAAGACAATGTGTGTTTGACAGTTATTTGTGCGCAATCCCATGCGGAGTTAATTAAGCATGGTGTTCGCCCGGGGAAAGATTTCAAGCTCATATTTACCCCCAGCAGCGCATTTACAAAGACTCGTAGATTTAGTTCCAACCTCAGAATCATGTCAAATTAGGATTGGTTTCACAAATGCCCTACACAGCCTATTTGGTTTCCGTTTTAAATTAAATTCAAGTCAATAGGGTAGGAGCTCGTGTGTTCGTGACTGGTAGATCTCCAGGTTAAGCCGCGCTCGCATGGGTTGGTCCGTAGATGAGTGAACACCCATTACATACTGAGTTTCCTCCGTGCCTCGTAAAGCACGTTAAGCCATTGGTCTCGGCTGTCATTCGTAGATCTTTGAAAGTCGTTACAGGTAGTCAGTGGGCCGAAAGTCTGACAACCAGTCTTACCAAAGGGTATCGTATTAAATACTGTTCCTCAGCTGCATCTGGTCAGACTGGAAGCCGACCCCAATATAGTTGGGAAAAGGCTAGGCGGATGATATGATTGGAAGATTTGATAAATTTAATTTCTAGGTTTGCACCATAAATCGCAACGTTTAACGCTAAACTATGAATTGAAATAATATTATGTCTCCTTCATCTTCCAATAATAGACAGAAACGCAACGAAATTTTAGATTTGCGTACAAGCGAGCCAAAGAGTAGGATTTATTGAATAGTTCTAAAACAAGCCCTAACTCAGCATGATTCTGAGATTAAATTAGGTTTCGTAAATATGCATCCCGGTAACTGCAGAGGCCACCGCACTTTAATACCCTACGATCATTCTGAAACTATTTATGCAAAAATGGAACAAGTACTCAAATAGGAATTTTTGGTTTGTTTTCAAATATTTTTTAATTACCTATGTGTGATTAATTCAGGTGCTTTAACTTTCGTATACGTCCATCGATGTAGCAAATATTCAACGGTAAATATTGTTACCGTTAATTATGCCTATAATTACTCTCATCGCAAATGATGAGCGCTTCACAAGCTTACCTAACCTAACCTAACATTATAAATCCTGACATATCCGTCATGAATGTATGTGTTTTATATATTATTTGTGTTTGGTTAGGTATTCATGTGTATTGTAGACACTAACTACTGCCCTCTACGATGAAGTAGACAGTAGTGCGAAGGCGTCTTCTCTTATCATGGCTAATTTTCATTAAAAACACAAACTGCAAGCTGTCTTGCATTGTGTAACGTTTTGCAATCAATAAAGTTATTAAATTGTAGCAGAAGCAAAAGGCTCGCGGGGTATTTTATTGGAACTATAAGATAACTGGCAAAATGAGGGTGCAGTAGTGGTGTGTGGGTATATTCGCAAACCCCTTCGGCAACCACAGGCGTGATGTTATATTGTTATGTTAATTATTTCTGACATCTGGCTTACTTCATTGTTCATGATATTTACTTATTTAAGACAAGCCCCAGTTTAATATGTAGGTATTTGTATGTATCCCATCCCGCTAGTACGCCTTGTGTAAAGCTCTCCTTGGTGCTCGGGGCTAATGTGTTTGTTCACGCATATGTATGTATCTGTCATGTTTTGACTATCGGCTATGAAATAGTGCAGGTTATTGAAATCGTGAGTTCTACGAATAGCAGATGCTATATAGATTAGTCGGTATACAGACTTATAGAAACTAGCTGTTACTCGCGACTTTGTCTGCGTGTATTTGTTTTCTAAATATCCAAGATACAAAGTAGCATATGTCCTTCCCCAAGTCCCAGGCTACCTATCTATCACGATCAGCGTTCCCCCGGGTTTTCAAGGCTCTACCGCTGAGTTCAATGGTCACAGACTCACAGACAGAGTTGCTTTCGCATTTATAAAGTTAGTAGATATGTATTACAATTTTATGAAATCCTCATTGAAAAGTGCCCACCCATATCTACAGTAGGTATTTGGATGTTCATACCGTATAATTTGAATTTATAACAGACACGCGATTGTCAGAATCTGACGGATTCACCAGTAAATATTTCTACAAAGCACAACAGTACTGTATATTGTTAGATTAGGTATGCGCCTTTTGTTTCAAAACTGATTCAAATCGATATAAATCTTATAGTTATACTAATTATTGAGAAGGATTGGGCGTGACGTGTCAAAACTCATTTGGAAATGACCCGTCTACATGTCGAGATATAGGTAAATCGTTGAGCGCGGTACGTTTAAGCTGATTGCGAGCACATAAATCCGGGCTATGACAGGGGACAGGCATGGCCGCGCCCGACTTTTGACGCGTCAACTTAGCCGGAATGGACCTGCCTGATTATTCCAACGAGGGTTGTTAGATGTTACTGTAAAATAGGGATGGAACACGTTTCACATCTCAATATTCGATAATATCCGGAAAATCGGCCTTTGAAAGTGCAAAAAGTATTTTCAAGTGAAAAATTGCTTCCAATTTTCATCATTAACGTTTCACGGCTCATTGAGTGTTGTTTTTTTATATTTATTTAAACTTTATAAAAAGCTCCGCTCCATTCAGGTATTTATCTATCGGAACCTTTAAAAAAAAAACCTTAAAGAGTTAAGACACTGAAGGCTTTCAAGTTTTTTTATTGAAAGTGTGTAGCGAAGCGAAGATCCATGTTTCTACTAACCTTTGTATCCTAAGATCCTTTATAAACCTCCGAAGGAATAAAATACTTTTGGGAGTTAGGGCAAGTTGCACCTCTCTTTATGACTGAGACGTTCTCTTGGAGCTTTTTCGTGCTTCCGTTAACTTAGTTTGCGTATATTTTCACATCGTACAAAAAGCTGGAAACTTATGGCCCAGACTGGCAAAAGACAGAGTCAGCTGGAACGGTTTGGAGGAGGCTTTCGCCGCTAAAGATGGCCCACCTAGCAATACTAGTCTTATTTTAAGTACAAAATTTAACATTACTTACAAATAAATAAGTACACAACACATTAAACCCTTATCCTTGCTTCCTTACTAATATTATAAATGCGAAAGTAAGTTTGTCCGTTTGTTTGCTACTTTATCACGCCTAAACCACTGAACCGATCATCCTGAAATTTTGCATGTACCTTGTTAGGTGTACAGAAACGGACATAGGATACCTTTCATCCCGAAAAAAGGACTGTTCCGGAGAAAAACAACAATAACGTTCAGAATCAGAATCAGAATTATTTATTTGTGAAACATAGGTGAAGAACATATATACATTAGCCATACATGTCAAGGTCTTAAATAGATAAGTGTTGCACTATGCTTCATCATTGTTGACATACAAATATTAAAGTCAGGTTTGTCAAAGTTAACAAAATTTTACGTTAACAAAATACATCAACGACAACATCAACGTTCTTATGATAATAGATGGCGCAAAGTGTCTTTCGAATCATGATTGAATTATATATTACAAGCAGAGTACAACCCAAATTGTCAAATTCTAAATTAACGCGAACGAAGCCGTGGACAAAAGCTAGTATTAGATAAAAACTAAATGTAAGGGATAAAATAAAGCTAAATAAATAAAAAAATATTTTCACAGTTATTTTTTTTTTGGTAGTTCCTTTTGCTCGCTATCAACTCATTGCTGTGAGTGGAACTCTTTAGCATAATACATGTCTTTATTTTCTAAGGCAAACCAATTGTAGTACAGGTGCATTGTTTCGTAGTATTCAGTGAGACTAGCAATATGACGGCTTTTCATACCGAAAGCAATTTAAGCCACAACTTTGGCTGTAATGACTGGAGACGTTTTAACCTGAAACGGCCGTTGATTGTTCGACGCGGAGCCATTATACTGGACGCCTAGTTCAAACCATAAGTAGTATGTAGACACACGTCAGGTTCTATGTAGAACATCATCATCTGCCTAGCCTTTTCCCAACTATGTGAAGGTCGGCTTCCAGTCTAACCGGATGCAGCTGAATACCAGTATTTTACATGGAGCGACTGCCTGTCTGACCTCCACAACCCAGTTAGTTCTAGGTAATACGATACGCCTTGGTAAGACTGGTTGTCAGACTTTTTGGGTCACTGACTACCTGTAACGACTGTCAAAGATCTACAAATGACAGCCGGACCAACGGCCTAACGTGCTTTCCGAGTCACGGAGGAAACTTGGTATGTGGTGGTCACATATCTACAGACCAGCCTAGTCAAACACGGCGTAACCTAAAGATCGATCCGAGCGGCTGTTATTATTTAGCCACGAGTTCACTATGTAGAACAATAAAAGTAATTTACTATAAATTAGCATAGTAATCGATCCGTTGGTTCCAAATAATCTAGAAATAATTCCATGCTTCTCGCAGGTCATGAATATTGTAATGGAAGAACCACGAGGGCGTTTGTTCGTCACGATGACCACGACGAAACTGTGCTTTTACCAGAATCTTATGAATATATTATTTAAAATATGGCCCAGCCTGAATTATGTGCCCACGTGTGTTTTACATATAGATAGGGTTCGTATTAAAATGATAAATTCACCTGAGCGGCCGAAATGTGATTTATCCCATTTTCTTGTAACATTCGCTTTTATTTTCGTGTTCGGCTTTGAAGAACATGAGGCGTATAGATGAGAAAATACATAATATGATTGAACTAGTATAGGTATACCTTGAATCGCATGTTCCTTTGCTTCAATAACCAAAATCAACAACAACATGGTCGGTGTTCACTTATTCAGTCGAGTTTCGGTTCGTAATATTTGATGGTAATAACAGCCAACCTAGTTTACAGCACAATGGCTGAAATGCAGTAGTTCGACGTATAACAAAGTGCGGGTAGATATGTGAAACAGGTAGATAATCGGATTATACCACGTCCGCTGTTTGCAGTTCTCAGCGGGCACATCGGGAGCACGTAAAATCGTTACGTTTCGATTCGGGCCCAATCCTCCATCGACAAACATTTGTGCATATTCTGCGGTAGCTGGGTTTATCCATTTTTATGGAAGTAATTATACTTACTTCCCCTGATTTTCATATTTGTTTCAAGTATTTTTCAGTGCTTATCTGAAATTTTCTGTATTAGTTTTACCTTTTTTCGTTGCGTCTGAATAAGCTATACCTACCCATAAACAATAGTAACTAATTACAAAGCGCTAAGACGAAATGACGATAAACAAACCCGAAGAAACCGAAATTAAGGAAAAAGGTAGAAACCAAAGTAAAATTAGGTCGCTACGTCAAACAAAGAAGGTAGCTCAATAGAAATCGATTCATCGGTTTTCGAACAAAGGCACGAAATTAGGTGCAAAGGCATCAAAGAAACAGCCTATATAAAATTCCACCGCTTTTCCTCAATATACATTTTCAAAAGTTTATTAACAAATGTAGGCTCCTGACTTAGTAATCACGTCATTATCATGTCAGCTACCTCTCATCAACTCTTGGACGCAGGCTTTCCCCCAAATGAGGGATATTTCAGTAATGAGCTAGCGCGGCAGGGGAGTCCCGATCGCGGTAGGATGTTATTAGCTCACAGGTGGATCCCTGCTCATTCCCCTGGCATAATCTCTTACGACGCCCCGGGGAATCCAGGGGGTTGTGTTCCCGGAACCTTTAGAAGGCTAACTTCCTCGTTACAAAATGTAACTAAGTTTGACACAATTAGATACACGGAGTGATCGATTTTATCACTTATTTGGCGCAAAGTTGTTGTTGTGATTCAGAATATGAACTGAAAACTGGTATTGTGTAGTAAATACTTAGTTGTTTACGTGGAAGACAGGTTGTCTGATAGTTAAACGGAGATAGTTGATTACTTCTATGCTTCTAACATAGCGTTCGTAGGTAATCATTAAGCTGGTGTTCTTATTATTAACTGAAAGTAGACTAAAGTAAGATAGATACGGTACTGTAGTCCCTTACGTACGTAAGTTTGAAAATAAAAAGGAAATTTTATTGGTTTATGAAGTCATAACCCATGAACATAAAACATGTTTCACCAAACTCAAGTCAAAGTTCAATTTGGAAGTGAAATATGATAATCCATCGTTTCGTGATGCACAGGTGCTGCTAACAAAGTTCCGGACAGAATAACGTTCATTGTTCGTTCACAATAAGAACAAACAAAGTAGCGAGAGGAGCTAATTCGCGTCGGCTTACAAGCCAGCTCTTTGAGCCCGAGTGCCACGGAAAGCTTAAAAATCAACCAACCGACTCCATTCACTCAGAGGTGTTACTTGAATGCAGCGTTCGTTCCTCAGTTCGTTCATTCTCCACAATTGAAATGGTAATGCGGCTCCGCTCTAGTTCTAATTGCCATGCAAATGTTGGAGCCCCGTACATACTGATATGTTTATACCTCGGCAAGGAAGTCGAATCGTAAAGAGGTGATCATGCTCGAAATGGTTCTTTCACTTGTCACTAGCGAGCAAGCAATGCAATCTAGTAGGTACTAGTTCAGCGTAGGAACTATAAACTTCAACTTACTTTCATTAAATATATCTGCTTCGGGTACGGACTTATTAAATGAATTAAGGTTGTCACACATCTTAACGAGTGGTGAGTTGAGACATGTGTTTGTAGAGGTAGTAGGGCGCTGCAGAATTGTGGTTTTATGGGAAAGCGTGGAATTCTAGGCGGAACTTTCAATAAAATGTGCGACAGCAGTATGTTACTATGTTACATACGAGGTGCTAGTAGTTGTGGTTCAAATATTTCTTGTTGTAAGTAGACTGCAAGTTATGTTGCGTATAGAGAAAAATAAGTATGATCAAAAGTTAACCGTTTCAAGAAAAAATTACACAGGAATATTACGTTATTTGACATTCAGACCACACACACATTGATTACTTAAGAAGCAGATTGATTCCATTGACTGAAGCTTTGCGAAATATTGATAACTGTGTGTTATTTCAAGTACGCTACACAATCTATGATACAGTAGTCAAACCTCATCTCGACTATTTAATACAAGTATGGGGCAGGTCGCTGTTACACATCATCATGACGTACAAGTAACGCAAAACAAAGAAAAATAATCAAACTTTATAACTTTACGCTAAAACTAAACCACATAACCTGCAAAAATTATATATTTACCACACATGCTGCATACTTATAGTTTGTTAGAATTTTACAAACAAAATGCCCTCACAAATCATTTTCAAACACAAAACTTACTCACACTTAAGCCCGTCACAGACGTAGCTATAATATATCGAGATATATATTATAGTATAGCAAGCTACCACTATATTGAAGTATAGCTATACTCCAATATACATATATTTTGTTCTCACTCGGTATGCCAAAATATACCGAGATATATTTGTCGACATATTTTGGTGACGTCATAGAAATATATATATTATAGATGCGTGTGCGGTCACTCAAAAATGTATATAGAAAATATGCCGTAATATGCCTTGCTATGATTCATATTAATATATATTATAGCTACGTCTGTGAAGGGCATTACACAAAACTTACTTACACTACTACGCTAGGAATAGCTAGGGATAGTATGGGAACTATCGTCAGTTAGAACTTTGTAAGACATGACAACTATTCAGTTTCAGGGAGCGCAGCTTTATAATAAGTTACCGAAAGAAATAAGTGAACAACTTTAAAAATAGGTCAATTTGTGTTTGGCCTACCAACAATAATAAATCGTTACCCCACTGTATGACATAGATCGAAGGACAACTATGTTTAAAGTTTATTATTAATTGCATTTTTATTTTATTAATATTTTTTATATTATTAATATTCTTTGAAAAAAAAAAAAACAATATAAAATCATTATAAATATAAAAAATTGTAGCCCACCGGTATCGGAAACAGGGTCCTGTCAGTGATGATGGATTTATCCCAGTACAATTACTGGGAACAATCCATTATCACTGACAGGACTATTTAACCCAATAAGCCTGATATAGTGGTGGTGGATCAGAGCGGCGCGCAACGATTGTTGACATAACATGACTTGGCTAGCGAAGTTGTCGACTCGGCGATCATTGTGCCCATAGTCGTTTCAGACAGTGGCTCAATTGTCAAGAGCCTCGATCAATACCAGAGGAGACCCAGTTCTCAAAAATGACAATATTACACCAATGTGTAATATATATAAATAATAACATATATATATTCGAACCAATAATATATATATTATATTATTGGGTCGAGCATATACCTATAGTACTGCACTTCCGATTTCGCAAGGCTGTATTTTAGAGCTACCTAATGGATAATACTGGCTACAAGGTTGTGTCTAAAGATTCTTATTATTACTAAAGATTCATATTTAAGTGAACTATGTAATGTTGTTTTTGAGAAATAAATTTCTTTAAACCGATTTACTCTTTATTTGAATCAAAGCAGTAATTAAACATTGATAAATATCTCTCAATTTATCTATTCCAATATCAGTATTAGCGACCCATTAATACTAATCGATTCGGTTTGTTTGGTCCCCATTGTAAACATTTAGTCTAATTTTCGTAAATTAAACCGATTCCAGTAACAATCGCAGCCATCCAATTATAGTAACACGCTAAACCGACACAATGATCCAATCATGGGGACTTTTGTAAAACTGTGGCGTTCGAACCCGGCTCATAATGAGTGAACAATGTAAATGCGGCGTATTGTTTGTGATAACTATGAACAAACCGACGCCGACGCTGCCACCAACAAAAGGGATTTCAACAAATAAACTATTTCATGCGTTCAACAAAGTTAGGTTAAACGCGGCAAAACTCGACTTTGGTCGTGTATTCTGCAGCGTAGGACTTGTCACAACTACTTGTACACAAATAATAAGCTGTTTCTACAAGCTTTCTCATAGAATATGGTGCAAATAGAATTTTCAATATTTACCCTCCCATTTTGGCCCTACAAGCGTTCGGTTTTTCAGTTACTTTAAAGTGCTTACCAGAGGATGGGCAGCAGCGTTCTCTGAGTTTTATAACAACCATACTGCGATCGCCAACTCGCCTGCCAAGCGTGGCGATTATGGCAAAACCCCCCCCTTCTTGGGGGAGGCCTATGTCCAGCAGTGGACGTCTTTCGGCTGAAATGATGATGATGATGATGAAAGTGCTACTTGGAATTTCATTACTTATTCATGTGTTTTTTTAAGAGTTTATGAAAGTAGATACCTAGTTTAAATACCGCAAGAGTCACGCTTAAATATCTGAGGTAGCAGATATTTTGTAGTGACGATTCCATTTTAGCAAAATAATGCATTTTAATTTGGAAAATCATCATGGTCCTTCTACTTTCTTTTCTTTGTACTTTTCGACAATACACTTTTTGGATAGCCTTGTTTACTCCTTCGTACTAGGTGTAGGTACATGGTTTTAATTGAAAAAAGCAGAAACTTACCTAAATGATCGACTTCATAAAAGTTTAATCTAGCTTAACTTAATGTAGTAAAATGTCAGGCAGGTACCAATATGGTGCTAAAGTTCGGTCCCACTGGGCGCCGCGTGTGCTATACGCTGCGATACGCTCATACGACGGATGCGCCGATATCCTCCGATACATCATAAAATATTCCTACGTGTGCATTCAATATTATGCATGTGGTCCAGGAATTTCTAGTCCCTCGATATGTGTAATAACTATGCGTTTTGCGTAGTTTGAGTTGTGTTATCGCAGACGCTTAGAATAATTGAAGGTAATGCGGAAAAATAAACAGCGTTTAAATTTTTTGACTGTTTATATTTTTGAAAACTACAAAACAAAGCCTACGAGCGCCAGAAGCCATCGAAAGCGATCAGTGCATCGAAACACAAAATTACATAAAGTCATCATAATTGAATTCATTGCTTTGTATTGGAAGACAACGGCCAGTAGATGACTTTACATAGCCGTCACGACACGATAATGTCTCAAATATGCCCCTCGTCTTTACTGCGTGTTCATCATCTTGGTTAGTCGTGTCATCTGGTCTAGCTAATTGTCTGCGTCTATCTCTTCTTTTACCAACTATTTCTGTTAAAATTGAAAGGCCCTGGACATCCCCTCGATTTCTAGGCAACGACTTGAATTGATGATACAGGGTAAGAATTTGGTACAGACACTTCCTTAGGTCTTCAGGTATTGTTTTCGTTGGCAGAGTTTTTATTCTGATACCATCCCACCAGTCTTTCTTATGGTCTTTCTTTATGTGGCTGGTTACATATGTTCCGTCGTCATATATTTCGGCAGCTGCTATTGTGAAGATTACCAGGAGCGGTAGCGGGCGCATTTTTGACATGCACCGAAGAAGTTCTGGAATATAACGGTTTTAGCTAGTTTACTTTAGTGAAATAAAACGATTGATGTCGTCGTTGGTCTCTGCATTAGTGGTTACTTTCATGGCTTTGGATTTGAAAGACTTTAGAATTGAAAGTCTTGCTTGACCGAATTCAAGACTTTTAATGAGTTTTCACTTTTTGTACTCCTTTATCAGATAAGCTGGTGCATTAAATGGAGTCACGTATTCTATTATGCGTTCTAAAGGCTCGGCCTGGAAGCAGGACACCGGACTTTGACAGATAATGTGCTGACATGTCTTTCAAAGCAGCTAGTCACGCTGTACCGTCTGCCTATCATCTGTTCTGTATGTGGTACTCTTATGGCCTGACCAACATTATGTCTAGACTTGTATAGAGACGATGGCCTCTGAGGTTGTTTCGGTGTTTGTTTTTAGAGTAGTCGGATAGGAAACACCGGTCTTATCTAGTTTTAAAACATAATTTATTGCGATGTTTTTTAAAAACCAACTTATATGATTCTCACACAACACCGCTCGTCCGCGTGGTCGGTCGGAGGCGGCGAAGCCAATGTATTGGCGGTGCACCGCGCCAAGAGATGTTACGCCGCCGTGACAAGAGACGGTACGCCCGCCGCATCAAGAGACGGTACGCCCGCCGCACCAAGAGACTTTGCGTCGCACCAAGTGACGGTGCGCCGCACCTAGAGACTTTGTGCTGCGCCAAGTGACGGTGCGCTGCGCCAAGAATCGCCGCGCCAAGAGACGGTGCGCCGCGCCAAGAGAAGGTGCGCCGCGCCATGAGATGTGCGCCGCGCCAAGAGACTGCGCCGCGCTAAGAGACTTTCCGCAGCGCCAAGTGACGGTGCGCCGCGCCAAGAGAAGGTGCGCCGCGCCAAGAGATGCGCGCCGCGCCAAGAGACTGCGCCGCGCTAAGAGACTTTCCGCCGCGCTAAGTGACGGTGCGCCGCGCCAAGAAACGCTACGCCAAGAGACGGTGTGTCGCGCCAAGAGACGGTGCGCCGCGCCAAGAGATATGCGCAGTGCCAAGAGACGGTGATAGGTATCAATGGATTTCATACAAGCCCATGCCAAGTGAGATCCGCTTTACCGCCCGACCGTGCGGACGAGCGGTGTTGTGTGAGAAATGCTTTACAGAAATAAATCTAATTTATCAGTTATACGAAATCAATGCCTGATATGATAGATAATATGTAAGTATTAGTTCAAATTGTGGAGTAAATGTATTATTTACCTTTTTATTTGCACGTGCTACGTTCGGCGACCACACTGATACTGAGTTAGATAATAAAGGCCTTTATTTTAATCATACATATTTATTTTTCCTTAATTGAATGTTATTCTAACTCACCTATATAAAACTGTGCGGGTTATATCAGTGTCTATTTTGATTGTTTCTATAAATATCAAGTAAGTACTAGCTTATGCCCGGGGATTCCCACGGGATCGTACTCCGCGATAAAAAAGTATTATATTGGTTATCTATCTGTCTGCCTAATTTCATCCAAATCTATTCAGTAGTTTTTGAGTGAAAGAGTAACAAATATCTATCCATCCATCCATACTCATCATCTAAGTAAATACATATATAACTGGATGTAGCCAAAACATGATGGCTGAAACATACATGTCCATCCGTCAAATAGCAAGAGTTTATTTAGTTGATTTATTAAAACTATAAAAAAACTAAATTCAAATATTTGCGACGAAAAAAATAACCAAGAGTCGGTTTTATTGAATTTATGATGTGAGCGGTAGGTTACACCGTTGTCTATTTGTAATCGAATATCGGGAAAATTGGACTAGGAAAAAGTTGATTTAGTATGTGAAATTGTTGCTAGTAAATAATAAATTGCATTTCAAATTGTTTGTGTTACTGTACTGTACTGTTTTAATAGCTTCGTTAAAATATTATCAAAATTTTATCGAATCATGTTATGCATTTATTGGGTCATTCCTTAATGCCGTAAACACAAACCGATTCGGTGACCCCAACATAAAACACACACACAGAACTTCAGAAGCTAGTTATATTATCTACTAGCGACCCGCCCCGGCTTCGCACAGGTGCAATATATACATATAAACCTTCCTCTTGAATCACTCTATCTATTAAAAAAAACCGCATCAAAATCCGTTGCGTAGTTTCAAAGATTTAAGCATACAAAGGGACATAGGGACAGAGAAAGCGACTTTGTTTTATACTATGTAGTGAAGTCTTTAACATAAATATAATATACTTACTCAGATCTCAAATGTGTATGCGGCGTGTCTCCATAAACAATGGCCCATCTTCCATCTTGCGCTGCATGACCTAACACCTGCGCACTTGACGATCTTATCACTGCATCAGCGAGCAGAGTTCGCATAGCTGAATTTTAGGCCAAAAATATTTAATAAACACACGCTAAGAAGTGTGTGAGCTAATATAAATTGCAGTCATCACACTTCTATTCAATTCAAAATGACAGGATAAAAGTATCTATTCAGTAAATATCATTATTTTTTCTCCGTAGTAAGCGACATTGTGCTCGCAATTTCCGGGGTACACCTACTAAGTTAAATTCGGTGCGTACGATTTTCATTGCAAATTGGACAAGTAGGTTTTTATTCGCTGCGAGAATATAACCATGCTTCAACTTCATTCCCGAGCTCATAGGAATATTTTTGCATATTTCCTGCTATCACGGAACGTCGATTTACTCCAGTTTCTAGATTGAATTTTCGCTGACAGTATAAAATGCGTGGATTCCATGTCTCGCCCACTCGAGTGCGGCAAGCGAGCTTTCTCAGCGATATTGGAACTTAATGATGCGTCCCCCAATAGTTACGTGACTCAAGAAAATATTATTGCGACTTTATTCTGCCTAAAATGGGTAAAGGTTATGTTATCATTATTGAGTCGTTACCAGATTCGAAGTGGGGCTTTATCAATAAGTACGCTGTTAGATTTTACTGATCGATTTTATCAACTTACTTTTCGTATTACGCTTGAAGCAACACAATGTATCTGTACACGTATTGAAAGAAAGTTTTCTCAATTTAATTTGAATCTGCAAGGCAGTCGCGGTTCTTACGGTCGTTTTGTGAAATTGAAAAGAAAAGTGTAGTTTGCTAACTAAGCTTGGTTAGTTGGCGAGTTGAGCGGGCCACTCACTCGGGTCCGCCCGGGTCCGCCCGGCGCCTGCGCTGCCGCTAACGACACCTTGTTGCTGCGAACCTCTTTCGAGACTTTCAAGAACGAAGGCTCCGCACAACTTTGCCCAGTTCATAAATGGAAAGTTTACACCAATCGGTAAAGAACCCGCCATTCAGAAATAACTTCGTCTTAAAAGATTTTTTTTTGTAAAGACTCTGTGTTAACGATGTTGTCTTAGTTTTGAAACTGAAATTAGCTTTTAAAGTTTAGTGTTTAGTGTGAAAATGTAGTGTAGGTAATGTTAATTTTTGGTTTATAGGCCTATCTCCGTGATAGAGTGCTATTAATAAAAAATATATTTATATGTATGTAGTTTCCTGCAATGCATGAATCAGTTATTATGGTACAGGTCATTTCCATACATTTAGATTGTTTGTTTACCTAATTCAAGAGGATAAGTGAAAATAGATAAAAGAAGGAACCATTTAGCTAAAAGCACATTAGGTACCCACTGCAGTTGTAAAAATACATTTAATAAATAGACATTAATGGCTGTAAATAGTTTGCTAGTTTTAGTTTAAGAGCTATCCAATCGGAAATTTAATCGAACTTATATTTTTTCTTTACACACTGGAAATCGGTAAAAGATCAACTTCTATTGACCGCAACCCAAATAATGGGGGATACTGTCATTCCGGAATCGCAACAGAAGGTTCTACAGGCTATAGGTATATTGCGCGTGTACACAACACCGCAATGCCGCGGCGTCCACGGCGTAATGATAGAATGTCCCCCGGCGTTGCACGTGATGCGACTGCCAAGCTCACCACAGCTCTGCTTACATCGCCGGCCACTGCTTTATAACCGTCTGTGTATTGCCGCTGATATTGATAGGTACTTTTGTCGGGTTTCCTGTTTGGGGAAGAGTCAAATAAAACCGGAGGAGGTCCTAGAATCAAACGACTGAAAATCATATCTGAAATAGTATATGAAAACTGGTTTGCCTTTGCCGAGAATTGAACCAGCAGAAGCATTATTGTATAGTTTATGCTTTTATTCGAACATTTCAATGATGACGATAACTAAAAAACATCCAATGTTGTAGGTAGTCATTTGGATCCGCGTACCACGAATATCATTCTGAACTTTCATGAGAAGCCAGAAAAATCCTGTTACAAAGTTGAACTTTGAAAATGTATGATAGAATTCACATCATCTACGACCTTCTTACTAAAAACAGTTTATCAAACTCATTGGCTCTAAGAGGAGCTCTTCACAAACATTTATGAGCATCGTATGAAGCGAACACTTCGCATCACGTCACGACCGACGCCATAACGAACTTTTCCCGGCCGAAAGCCGACAACTTCTATAAATAATTGAACAGCCAACTTCGCTGGCGACTTCAGATGATAGCTCCTGCACTATATTATCGGAAGAGGAATCGTTTAAGTGTTCCTGAATATTTGTCGGCTTCAGAAGTTTCGTCTGTAATTTACATTTCTATATTTTATGAGCGAATAAATTATACGTTCATACGTAGGCGTTGTGGTTGTATGCTCGTCGCGTATGTGGTAGTATAGTTTGTTTTAGTTTTGGCATATTAAATAGACGTGAGGCAATGAGAAGTAGACTTGTAATTATTAGCTTTAGTTTTAAGATTATCATGCTTTAAAAAAAAACAATCAATAGTTTCATTGCGTACTTATTCAATATCGCAGGAAACTTCTCAGAAACTAAAATATTTACTTTCAGATACCTTCAAAAGGAAACACCCGCGTGTTTCTGCCATTGGTATTCCCGAAAACTTTAGCAGTTTCTTTTATCAGTTCCTTTGTAGATCCTTCGGAATGAGCTATTAAATAAATAGCTAGTGGCCCTTACCGCACCGAATAAAAGAACACGACCTTCCCTCTATCGCCAACAATGTTCGCAATTGAAAAATAAATCGGGTTCCCTTCGAATATATTTGTTCAGATATTTTGACTGAGACCCTCATCACATCCTTTGTATTCTATAAATAGATTCACTATCCAATTTCTTCCACCAAACTTTAACAGGTGAAAATAAAACTCGCCAAGTTAATTTCACATATTCTTTATTTTAAAAGTTTTTACGAATTATAAACTAATTGGTAACGAAAATATCACAAAATGAAAATCACATATTAAAGTAAAAAATAAATATTTCAAAAACAATAAAAAAATAACAAAATTGAATAGACATCAATATCAAAAGTATAGGATTCAAGCTCGATGGGAAAATGTTACGTAATTCCTATGTATTTATGTACTTGTATAATCGTCTAATATGTACTTTGGTATAAAATACTGAAGTTAAAAGCTCTGGGTTTATTCAGCGTGAGAGTATTGCGTTATCACAGTGTTCGGCAAGTAAATACAGCGTGGTTAGTGACCTGTTACAATATTAACCATTTTACTTATAAAAATCTTTATTACCTACTACCTAAAATTTGGTTGATAAAAACGATGATAGACCGCTTAAAACATTGTATTGACTAGTTTGACTACTGAAACTTTCATAAGTAAAATGGTCAGTGTGAAAACTTATTCGAAAACATTTAAAAGTTACACATAATAAACTACTATCCTGTATATTGTAATACTGAATATCATAAGACAGTCAAATGTTTAACTATTATTATTAAAACTCAGTCTATTTGCTTCCACAAATTCATTTGACAGTTTTTGATATGCGAATTTGTACAGAATGATATTTGCGTCCGCACAAACTTTGGGTTTAATATTGACGTATGCTATTCCCTTTTATGTAAACGTTGTTGTGGTTAAAGCTACCGAAACACGGGTCTATTGAGTTCCACTGATTGATTGACATAAAATGTCGGTTTGGTCCTCATCATTTGCTACGATTGAAACTGGTTTTTATATTCGAGCCACGCATTACTTTAAGTTTACTACATTATCGAAGAGCTTTGTCTATGTTTCCTACATACAAGATTGTCTCCATTTTATTCAAATATCACTATAATAACATGTAGAGATAGTTTTACAGTGACTAGGTAAATTTTCTTCCTATATTGGACCTACGTTGTTTCTTTATAATTTTCTAAAACATTATTTTCCTTTATAGCGTTCTGTTCGACTACCCAAAGGGACACGACATTTTAACCAATTTTCTATTTGAATACGTTGTAGTACAATTGAATATACAAAAGGAGGATTCAAGATGAGGACAATGGGATTTACATCTCACGAAAGGAACATGCTCTAACCAAAATAACATTCAGGGTAAAGGACACATTTAGAGCCTTGTCATACAAGCGATGTCTGAAAACTGACGACGAGAGGACATTGTGTCTAAGCTTCACGTTTCAGACCCGATATTTATGATTCAAACCAGATATATTTGCATTATGTTTGAGAAGAAAAAGCGTCGGACCAAGGATTTATGACTAGGGATAAGTTGCTCTAAATCTGTAATATTTTTCCAGCCCTTACATTTTCGTCGCCTGCTGTCATTGGTACAAAAATCGCTTCAATGACAAAGCTCTGAACATAATTGACATAAAGGTGTGTTTACACCGGCGCCTTCGTGCAGGCGTTGATGTCCCCGATGCTCTTGACGCGTCGATGTCGCTTCTGCTTCAACAGAGCGTCGTCTGCCGACTTGGCCGGCAGGGGCGAGCTCACTCGGTGAGCTTGGTCCGCTTTTTGTCCGTACCTTGGGAAAAAACGTCCAATTTCAGTTCAGTTTCAAAGTTGGTTTCGCACCAAACGGGAAAGACGTACCTATATAAAAGAAAACAGGTCAGTAAGACCAAAAGCTAGGGAAAAATCTTTGCAAACGAAACTCTTTTTTATATGTGAGTAGAAAAATGACCGGCATGTCGTTGATGTACGGATATAAACGTGCAAAGTTCAGATTTTCCCCCAGTCTAAGGCATGGGGAGTCTAAGAATAATTTCATTGTAATAACAAATTCAGGACTTTCTAACCTGAATATATAAACTAATAAACCCATCGAAATCTATGTAAATAAGACAAAACAAAATGCCAAACTTATTTTATTACGCCTCACCCAAAATGTAAATTTCGTGAGCCTAACAAGGTTATCCCTATAAATTGAAGTAGGCGTATAGTCAAACACCTACACGACTAGAGTGTTCCACATTAGAAGTTGGATTAGGTACACCGGCAAACAGCAAACCTTTGTCTCTCACTCTTGTAAACTTAATTAGGTCATCCAATTTTGTTGGCTTTAAAACACGAGCAGTATCTAAAGAAATAAAAGAAAAGAATACTGCCTATTGAATTTCCGCGATTTCTTTCGCGTAAACTTTTATGCAATCTATAGAAATGTGGACTGTTGAATAATTCTGTTTTTGTGTAAAAAGCTAACATGAAAAACAAGCTAAAGTTTTTTCTTTCAATAAATAACTACAGCGTTTTTCTTTATGGAGAAGGAATGAATTTCTTAATTATTTTAGCAATTTTATGCGGATAAAATTGTCGCTTGTTGAGAAAACATTTTAGAAGGAAATTATCGCAGCATGTTAATTCTGATGTTGAAGACGTCCATTGGGAATGGTGACTACATATTATCAGGTGAGCCATAAACACTTTTGTATCGACACACTTACCTATGAGTAATACTAGAATTCTCCTTGATATCGTTCAGTCTTGTCAGGCTGTCCCTCGTCGACACGCTGGACTGCGAGTACAAGCTCAGCGGCGTGTATATCGGCTCGTACTCCTGCAGCGTCGGCGGCGGCGCGTACGTCATGCTCAGCTGAGACAGCGTGCGCACGGCTATCGGCGGGGAGTAAGAGATCTGATACGGCTGCGTCAGGCTCAACACGCTTGAGCTCTCACTTGAGCTTGACGGTGAGGTCCGTTCGTGCTTCGGTTTCAGGACACCTAGTGCTCGGGTTATTGAGCCCTGAAACGAATTCTATATAAGTGATTGAGTTCTAGGTATGAAATTGTAATAACATCAATAGTAACCAATTATCATACCCTCAAACTATGCCTCCTGGAGTCCCCACTAAGATCGATGCCTGGTAATCCAGTAGCAACCGACCTTGAGAACGGTCTACCCAACATCCTGATTTGGTGACCAAACAAGTTTCTGAAAACCAATTACAATGTGATTTCACTACACAACGGAAGCAGTACAAATTTGAGATCACATATAGAAGCCAGGCAGAGCGTAGTTTGCGTTAGTTATGGTCGCTTTAATCTCTCAAATTTGCACTCATTTGTGTTTAATATCTGCTAACACAAAAAGCTCACATGCAAATTCTCGTTAAGTTATATTTTACAGTCGCAATGTTGGACCTCAATACTGCATTTTTTATTCCTAGCAGGAAAAAATAACGCAAACATTTTCATATTCACAGATTTATATTCACTGGAAGCTACGAGAGACAGTTAATAAAAAGTGAATGTAATTCAATAATATTTTGCATAGACATCAAAAGCATGATGCACTTTGCTGGAAATGATACGAATCATGCTGATTGTGTACGAATATATGGATATAAATAAAAAGAAATAACACGAGTAAATATTAATGGATTGGATGACAACGAACAGTACTGGATCCAATATCCGAATTGGAAGCAAAAATATTGAGATAAAATGTTTGTATCTAGCAGTACTCTTCCTTGCACGCTTGAATTAAAAGAACAACAACAATATAATCAAAATGTCACTAAATCCATCAAGCACGAAATGTCAACGTTGGAAATCTGTACAAAATAAAAAGGAACGTTACATGGAAGGAGAAAATGTGGACAGAGTCTGATTATTATGTAGTGCGGTCTAATGATGATGACAGAGAGGCATTCATGATGTATCGATAAAATGATCGTTACCGTTCTGTCTCGACGCAAGGATCGCCAAGTTTAGGGTGATGGATTATAAAAATAAACTGACTCGATGTCCCTTAGGTTTATCTTTTCATCAGGATTTATTCACATTTATAGTTCAATCGATATCGTTACAGGTGAACTAATATACAATGTTGTCAACTTTACAGTATGAATGTATACAAGTCAAAAACATAGTTATCTTACAGTATTAGTAAATGCTATTATTGTTATAATCCTAAAGCTATGGTGATGGTTCTGTCTTTACACCTATGAATATTCAATTGTAAAGATTTTATTTAAAATCTTCGACTATTATTACAATTATTCCAAAACGGTCATTAAATTGAAATGAATCCTTTTTCAATAACGTTAGTGAATGCAAGTAATGGGATATGAGTTACCCCCTATGAATAATACGAAGCATTTCATGCTTATATCTTTATAATATCAACTAAGTTGTATACATTTACTAGTTTACCAAATTGATCAATCTCGAATTAACATTAACGTGACGAATCTAATCTACGGCAAGATCGGGACTCTAGGGGGTCACAATGTCCAACATTGAATCTAACACTGACGAAGGCGAAGGAACAAAACAAAATGACTGTGAACGTGTCCGATCGCTCCAACTTCTTGATATCCTTTACTTACGCACCACGATCCCTACGATAACTTATCAGTCTTCACCGCTCGTAAAGTTTTCCATCAAAAAAGTTTCCAAAAACGAGCAAGTTTTGACGGTAGGTAGATACAAAATTTTCTTTCGCAAAGAAAATATTTTGTGTAAAAATAGCGAATTTACAAACATTTTGATACAGGAAATTTTACATAGATACAGGTTTGGGCACCGAAGCGATAATTTATTTTTTAAACGAGAGTTTTTTGATTTTCGTTGGTTTATCTTTGTTTTGTGGACAACATGGATGCTCGGGCAGCCTCCACTTGCAGTTCTTCCACCTGGCAAAATATCGTATACCTGCAGGATTGCACCTCACATTATAATCAACTACAGATGCGCACGTACGGGAGGGGACTCTCTGCTCAGTGCCACTGTGCAGAGTGCACCGTGAGGGTCACTGGTGGGCACTAGGTCACTACTGAGTACTCAAACAACTGGTCACATGCACTGTGCGTCTCACCACAACATCGTTGCACTCGGTCGCCACTCACATACGTCGTAGATTCATTTTAACAATGCACTTATGGGACAAACAATCTAAGAACTTGGTTATGATATATAATAATAGATATACTGTGCTCATTGTCACCAAACAAACTGCTAGATATATTCAAGTATATAATATTGTAAATACATAATTCATTCATATAATGTAACATAATAAGAAAATATAACATTTACATGGATACATAATACAGTGGTGCGAAACATATTGACTCGCAAGTTGATTGATGCGATATAGCTCATATAAATATTAACCGAAAGAGTGCCTAAAGCAAATATTATATTTTCCTGGATTGGCATATAAATGAGTGTGTGGTTGACTCACCTCGCGGGTATGATGAGAGCATCGAATTCAGCTACCAAGTGTCTTCTAATAATGCTCTTGGATGGAGGAATGCCGAGCGCGGTCGCCATTGTCTCTCCGGTGAACGACGGCTCTAGTACGACGAGCCCGCCGTGTACTCCACTGTCTGTTATAATAAGATTATCAAGTACGTGACCGCCTGTTCGGGCGCGGATATCATTAGCAAATAGACAGTATCAACCCGGGAGACCAAACATACCTTTCAGATTATCCGCAAATTCACCTAAATCAATATTATGAGCCCATCGCATAAACCTCTGATTGGTCCAGACTAAGGGGTCGGCGTCGACGTTCTCGCACTGGTGCCGCCTGACGGCCAGCGCCTACAACAAACAAAGATGTTGTAAAAACTTAACGATGATTGATCAGCTGGGGTAATTTATAACGTTGGATATAAGAAGGGAAATAATAAACGTGATGTAACAGGTTTTTAGCTAACTGTCGAGCTAGCAACAGCGAAGTGCACGATGATTAATGGGTGTACATTACGGGGCACGGCAATGCGAGACGGAACATTTTGTTCCAGCTCATTGGATAATCGCTCATTTGCTTTTCGTTATCTCACCCCACTTATCGGAAGGGACGTGGAAAGGTTTCTCATTTCGAGCCACGCAATTTGTAAATGAGATGAAGAGTGTAATTTATGTCATTGTCATCTTTAATCTATCCTTCTATCCTTTTATCTATCTTTTCTTTGGCAATACTTTTGTCGTATTCAAAATTGATTAAATAAAATGAACATCTATTTCCTCATTTTTGCTAACCGCCACTTATCTCTTACGAAATCTAGTTGCTCTTCCCACTCACCTGTCGATCGTACTTCATTATTCTAAGCAGATGTATTCCGTGCACGATGGAGGCTTGGTGGAACTTCCTCGTCACACCGAGGTACTTCTCCAATTCCTTCTTGCTGATGGTATCCAACATGCGAGCATCCACTAAGTTCGCTAGGAACGACTCTGCGTACTGTTGAACAAAAAGAACTCAAATTAGAGTTCCTGCGTGTTTTATTCACTCTCACTCAGTTGTAGACCATTTTCACTGATATCAAAACTATGATTACAACTTGTATGGATGAGCTTAAGTTAACCATGTCAAATATTTAACTAATTCGTACGTCAAAGTATCTCTCCATACCTGTGACAGTCCCAAATCTGGCAGCCATTCAGCGGCGACCCAAGCGTGCGTCAACTGCCCTATACTGGGGTTCCTCACGAGGTCTGGTCTCCTGCGCTCCTCGATGGCGAGCCGCAGCTTCTTACGGTGCATCGGCTGCGAGATGCCCAGCCCCACCTCCAGGTCCGCGTCGGACAGCTCGAGCAGAACCTGCCCATTCAAAGCACGGATCTAGAACCAACCAGAACACAATATTTGACGCTTAATGCGCGTCTCTCGCTCTACTACATACATCCCTATATACCAAATATTATAAACCGATCACGACATGAATAACTTTGACGTTCGTGATTTCCTTTTCATGTTACAAGACTGAACGCCTACTGAAAAGTTTGATATATCAACATATAAATAAGCAAATTTTGCGATGAATTTATCTGGGGGTGGTGTATCGGTCCCCGATTTCCATACAGATCTAATAAAATGAGCGCATTCCGAATAATGAATGGATTTGTGGGTAATGAAAATGGTCTTTTTATTCATTTCGTTACATACGAAAATATAATCCGCGTCGTTTTCATCGAGAGTTATGACCGGCCGAAATGTAAACATTGATTTTAACTTTCACGTAGTTCAGATGAAAATAACAATTTCTTTATTACAATTTCAACGATGCACGTTGTTAAACAGGTTCTTTACATAAAATATACCATTACGTATACAGGGTGTAAACAAACCCTTCACATAGCCTTTAACCAAGCATTCTGTACATCAAACTAAGTAACTTTACGCAAAAATTATTGCTGGGAACTAACTTTTTTTTTGGGGTGATTAATCACGTTTTACGGTAGGACTCGATGGAAAGCACTCAAAACATTGAGCTGATGGATGGATTGAATAGTACGGTGGTTGTGGAGGTGTGTAAAAATCTTACATTAAAAACTAGTATTTATAAAAAAAAACTTGTGAAAAAGTTGGAACTTGACCCCCAACATCTCCGTAACTAGAAGGTTCCTAGATATGGCCTAGAACAAAAAAAATATCGCAAAGACGGAGAGAACAAGTGCCTTTAGGCTATGTTAAGGGTCTATTTACACCCTTTATAATAGTATTGAGGCTTTTCTACCTTGTTAAATAAATGGAAAACTAAGCGGTTAATACGATTTGTGTTGATACTGCTTGAAGCCTCATACAGTTAAATACAACACAGCACCTCGTTTTGCTGACATCTACGGACACTAGGTTAAAATTAGCAAGTGGGTTACTAAGAGTGTACAGTGCATATTCATTTAATATTGTACTTACCTGCCAAAAAAAACTGTCTTACTTTATGCCTTATTTCAAGTAACTTTGAGCTTTGCTGAATGCATAAAGAAGTGAAATGTCGTATAACAGCGCTGTTGTCGCGACTGCAGCGGTGTACAAGGCGTGACACATAAATTAAACACTTTCAGTAGTACTTTTGGACTAGATTTTAAACAATTTTTTTAGTAGAAGCACACGTGGCGGTTCCCTACCCTCTATAAAGATGATAAATTACTCAATGTTAAAACGTGTTACAAATTGGACATTAGAAGCACATACACTCAAAGATTCCTGGGTGACTTGACTATTTCTGTCGCTATAGCAGCGACCGCGACATAGTTTGCTACTAAGAACTAGCTCAAAAAAGGCAAGCAGTGTTCGTGGAGGCCTGATGGCACTGTGAATAGCCTAGAATTAGACATACCTTGCCACTCTTGACATTATCAGCAACAGCAGCGGCATACTGTGGCATGCCGAGCGCCAGCTCAAGCCACGCGATGATAGCGGGCGCGCGCCATCTTGAAAGTGGCAGCGATGCCGCCTCCCGTAACGCCGCCTCACTGCCCAGAGGCGACCAAGCGCGAGTGCTACCAGTACCCGAGTAGATCGGCTCTGAACAACAAGCTATATTGAGAAACATTGAAACATATTCATTTGTGACCTGAACAGGTCACCCGAAGGTGCCCAATGTTGTTGGTACCTACCTTAAACATAATGGATTATGGATTCGCATTAGATAAACGTTGAGATATAGAAACGCCAATTTGGGTCTGAACAAAAAAGAACTAAGTTCATTCTGAGCTTAAAAATTGTTGACAAATTAACTTTAATTACAGTTCTGCGTGATTCTTTTAGTGTGTAGCCGTCTTCGGAACTCTCGCTTGGTCTTTCAATACAATAATTTCATAAGACCAATTCACAAATTGTTACCAATAGCACCTTCCTGACAAAGTTACTCAAGCGACCAAAGGATCCAGCTCTATAGGAAAACTTCAATTTTGAAAAAGTTGCATACTGTTTATATTCTAGGTTTCTGAACTCACCACTCTCATGTCCGCTGATGGCCGCACTGCCGGACTTGGTGCGGTGCCGCGAGCGCGCGAACACGCGTGATATGGAGCCCCAGGCCGAGCCCCGGCCGCGGGCGCCTTTGCTGCCTGCCCCCGAGCGACCGCGCACACCGCCTAGCAGGGCTGCCTCGCACTCACCTGGGCTTGATAGCTGCTCCACTGACCTAATGGGCGCATAGGAGGTATTTAAACGAAAATGCGAGCTAACGAAATATTCAGGTGTTTCTGTTCACGTGTTTTTTTTATTAATTTTCAATAAATACTTAGTTATACGTATATATAAGTGCGTTATGAACATAGTACATACATCGAAAATAAGGAAAACTTTAAAAATTATTCTATGTAATATAACTTTATGAAACCCTAGAAACTGTAGAAACTCGTGTAGTGGAATGTTTTTCACTTTTGTTAAAAGTTTGTTTGGACCTAGCAATAACGCTACACATATGTGTGCATTGTGTAAACATTCACTGTGTATGTTCAATATATTAGAGGTATAAAGTATGAAATAGCCGATTTGTATGGTCGATTTCGTGAAAAGTTATATTTCCATACTAACATTATTTTTTTCTTAGAAACGTCTGAACCGATTATGATGCAATTGCAAACTATAGTTAGAGTGAAAAAAGCTGCGCTGCACTTCAAGTAGGTATATTTTTGTCATAGATAGTGTTTTGAGAATTTAAGATACAAATTCTCAAAACACTATGTATGACAAAAATATACCTACCTGAAGTAGTGAAACCGACGGCATTTTGGAACAGGTGTCTTGACACACTACCCTATGGGGTAATTTGCAACTACTAGTACGGTTTTTAAACTCTAACAGGTACGTAATTTAACAATGAATCCAATAAAAATTAGGAAAAAATATAACTATACGTCAAAGTTACAAACACAGCAAAATGTGAGAACAAAAACGGCAATTTCATAGTTAAAGACCTATATAATTCAATAACTGAACAGTATGATGACTAGAGAAATCATTAGTTAACATCAGGTGTACGATCTCTATAATCACTCAAACGCGGAATCAAGATTTGACACTCAATCTGTATGCCGTCTTCTCACGTAGCAGCATTGTCAGGCTTTTAAAATATTGCAAGATGAAAGATATAAAAGGTAGCCTGAGCGAACAGTTGCGGAAAATGAAAAAGAATTAAGCCGGAAGAAAATGTAATTTCAAACAACTATTGCTGAATCGTGGACCGAATCGCGTAATGCTCGATAAATTTTACTGTCAAAATTCGATAATATCGCCTGTAGAAATAAAGTATCCCGTAAAAGTAATAGAATGCTAAATGTTATCGTTCCATTTCCTATTAACTTTTAGAGGGCTGTAATGTGCAGCAGGTGAACGATCTATGATTATTCCAACTTGTCAGAATTACATTTCACATCTAAATTGCGAACGTCCTTTTTAAACAGCCGTCCTTGATGCGGCAGCCCTTTTTAATATTGCAATACTAGACGAAAGATATTAAAAAGTAGCCTCAGGAAATGGAAAAGAATCAAGTCGAAAAAAAATGTAATTTCGGACAACTATTGCTGAATCGCGACCCAAATCGTGTAATACGCGATAAATTTTACTGTCAAAATTCGATATTATCACTTTAAGTAATAAAGTACGCAGCAAATCTAATAGAATTTTATCGCCCAGTTTCTTATTGGCTTCTAAATTCCCGCTATCAAGTGTAATAGACCGCTAGGCTATTTGCAAGATTGTGCTAATGTCAGCAAATAAAGATAGGACCTCATTTGCAGTGAAATATTTTTTTTGCAGGCATTCAGATTGAATGAAAATGATTAGGTGCCTTAGCGGTAGACCCTTGAACTCGTAATAAGAAAGTTTGAAAACTTTTCGAGGCTATTAACAGGATTAACGCCATTTTTCCGCTCAAATTAGCACCTAAAAGGATGTCTCCATAGAATGGCTTGAGGGCAAGTTGTAGAATTAGATCATGGTAATGAACATCTGCTCAGCTGAATACTAATATTGTCGGCTCCCCTTGTAACGGCCTTGTCGCTTCCTACAGCCCACGGGAAGAAATCAATGTCATAACAAGAATAGAAACAAATGATTTAAGAAATATAGAGATATTTTACATGATGACATGAACTTAGAGGAAATGTGGGATCCGGGTACGATCAAACTGGCCAGATTGCAGGCTCAGCTGCGGATACGCGTTATATACGCGTGTACGCAGCCGTGCCTGTACTGAAAGATATTTCCATACCGGTTTGAGCGAAACTTACAAGTTCTCACTGTAGTTATAATACCAACCTTGATAGTGATCCCGCGTCGATGGAGCGTGTGAAGGGCGAAGCACTGTTGTGTGGCGATAAAGTCGGACTGCAGTCGCGAGGTGTGCTCACTAAGAAAACAAAAGCAATTCCGTAGTTTTCATTCATTGACAAAGTAGATTTCGGGCTCCTATCACCACGTCACTGACAAATATTTTTGTCAAGTCCTACTTACGATGAAAACATAACATTCGGTAAAGTTATCGAGTGATCCAATACACGAAATTCAATTTATATAAAGTTAACCAACTAAAAACTGTATGTAAGTAGATAAAAGAAAAATCCCATAGCCAAACTATGTGCGAAGGAAAATGGAATGGAAACTGAAAATGCGGTTCACGATCCTCTTCGTATTGAACGACGCAGTATATTGTCGCCATCGAATACTTAGCCCTAATGTTACATAGTACATGTAGAATAGGCGAGGCTTACAAACTACTTTATATTACTCAAGCTTTTATCCCCGGGCGGGATAAAATGTCCCGATGCATCTATCGGAGGCTCGTGTAAGAAAAATGTGTTCCTCGCAAAATATTGAGGCGTGGAATCAGTATTTGTATCGTTTTTTGCGAACACCATGCTCGCAGTCCTATAATTTGGAGGCTTTTAAATGGAAACTCGACTTCTCTTTCGATTATTCGAAGCGTCAACATAAATATGCACGTTATTTTATTATTTCCTCCAAGATAAAGCTTCGAAGTATGCCAATATTACACAAGGGGATCGTTTGATACCACATAAAGCTGTATAATATAAATAACTGGTTTAAAGATTGTAAAATAACAAGCTGCAGACTCGGGAATCTTTTACGAGCAATATCCATTTCCTGCGGTTGGCTTTTGACGGTTTACGCAAGAATACAGCCAGTAGACATTATTTGTGTTATCAGATGTCATTATTTTACTGCAAAAGTTTGAAAATTGTGTGTTTATTTTTCGATAGCTATGTAATAAACCTAAGTATGTATCTTGATTAAGTATTATTTATTCGTAAGAACTATCAACCACGTAAGACTTATCTTATGTGGTTGATAGTACTTACAAGCAACAAAGCGAAAGATAACAGTGTTAATATCCTCCCATCTATCTTTCACGGATGTAATTGTTTTTTTTTTTCAAATCCATAAGCACTCAGAGAGACATTCGATAAAATATCCAATGGTTAAATTCCATTTGCAGATATACAAAAGAAAATCACTTCAGATATTACAAAAGCATATTGTGTAAAAGCGAACTCCAATATTCGAAATAAAAACTCAATGAATTTGTTCCGCTTATATGAAAAGAATGCAACAAAAACATGGTAAACTCAAATGGAATGAAGTTCTGAATTTCCGAACAGTCGTTTTGCAATACTAACGTAGTTGTCAGGAGTTTTATTGTTTGATGTACGCTGAGCATGTTTCGTAAAACAGTATAATATTGACTACTGCCTCCAGCAAATTTAGTTGTTTAACTGTGCACAATTTAGAATGCAGAATGCATTGCAAATTGTTATTTAGCATATTGTGGAGTTCCGTCATTTGCATTTAACAATGTTTCAATTCGCTGCCATTTTTTGTTAAACAATTACAGACTTCATTTTATGCTGTTTTTTGTTTTATTTTATGTTTTTGTTTTATTTGTGTTTTGTTATTATTATTTTTTTTTTTGTAATTTTGTGTGATGCACGTCATGTACCTGCGGCAAATAAATATATTTTCTTTCTTTCTTTCTTTCTTTCTACCAACTACAAATAGAAGTTGGTAAAAAGTTAAATTTTACATTTGAAAATGCATGCGACAATAATAAAATTTGTACAAAAGTGACGATATTAATTTCTAGGTCTGTAACTGTAAATCTATCGAAGAAAAACTGAATCTTTTTCTAAAAACGTGACTTGATCGAGTCTCCCAATATACAGGGTGTAAACGGACCCTTCACGAAGTCGTCAACCAAGCATTAAGTACATCAAACTAAGTACTTAACTATACGCAAAAATGTATGCTGGAAAACGACTTTCTTATCACGTCTTACGGTAGGACTCGATGTAATGCACTCAAAACATTGTGCTGATGGATGGATTGAATAGTGCGGGGGTCGTGGAGGTGTTTAAAGTAAAAATTTTACAATAAAAACATGTATTTAAAAAAAAAAAACTTGTGAAAAAGTTGTAACTTTGACCCCCAATATCTCCGTAACTAGAAGGTCCCAGGTATGGTCTAGAACAAAAAATGATCGCAATGACGGGGAGAACAAGTTTCGGCTTCGTTAAGGGTCTTGTTACACCCCTTAGAGAATTAAGTGCAAAGATATAAATTAAATACAGCAGGACTGTAGGACTTTTTTTTGTTTTTCAATAACAAAGGGACGCGTATATTTTAAAAGAATTATGCTTAAAAGCACACTTTTATCGTTATTTAACTTAAGGCAAGGTTTATTATAAACAAACTCTTTTGTGTGTAAGTCAACAGTGAAAAAAATTACAAAAGAAACGGTGAGTGAGTTCGTTAAATAAAACCATGTTTTCATTCGTCATTTATCAGTACTTGTTGTCGCACATCTGTACGAAACAATTTGATTTCATCGTTATGAAAGTTTTTACTCTGTAATAAAAAACTCGTTTCACCAGCGGAAATATTTGCTGTTTCAATTTTTTCTCGGTAAAAAATCCTCTGATAAGAATGAGATGGAAAACTTTGTAATGTTTAAATAGATGAGTTTTTTTTTTAATATTTATAGCAAGAAACCTCAACTAAATGAGTAATTTCGATGTCAAATATTATTTAGAATATAAAAGATGAACGTTTCCACACAGATATCATTATACTTATTTTCAACATGAGCGAGTTGCAATCCGCTTTATTTTCCAGCTGAATCATGGAAATCATATTTCACTTCATAACAACAATGCCGTGGATGTAACAACGTTAAAAGAGATTCGTTTAAGTTAAATTCGTCAAAAATTAACGATGAAAATTCGACATTCGGTTTAATGAACGTGATTTTCTGTTTAATTTGTAGGTATTAAATTATTGTGCCGCATCGTAGCCCCAAATTGTCGAGTCAAAAGAGACAATTTAAATGTTGTGGTAACGTGGGTAAGTAATCAGATTAAAATAAGTATATTTTATTTTTCATGTACATTATGTTCGGCCCCTGTTGTGTATCGGACATATTGGCACAGCAGGGATCGAGTGTCTCTATACACTATGTAATAAAAGTACTTACGTTGATAGATATGATGTGCGGACGAGACGAGGGACGCGGCGTCCGTGTCGTACGCGTCCAGCGCGGGGGGCGCCCCCTCCGCCGTGGAGTCGGACAGGTTGCCGCCGCACACTGACGTGGCGCCACCGTCGCTGCTACCTGTCACCGAAGCCATGGGGAGAAGATTACCTATTTTGGCTTTAATGAATTCTTGAGAACTGTTTAGTTTTCTCACAGGTACTTTTCACAAAAAAAAAATATTAAAGAACAGAAAAGAAATTGTATTGATCTATCTGCTGCCTGAAAAATCATCTGCAGGGAGGGGAAATAGACCATAATATTTTTGAACTTATTTTATGAGATGACGAGTAATAGAGAAGCATAGAAGAAGAAGACATGCTGCGCCTACGCCAAATAAATTGGGATAAGGACAGGAGAATGATGATGATGATTTCTGAAATTTTGGTATTTATTATACACACTTATACTCACAGAGATGTCTGAAAGAAGACATTGCGTCGATTCTAAATAAATGAAGTAATGGCAGGAGGATGATTAACTTCAGTACATACCTCTAACACCGGAGTCGGCACTGCAGCTTCCCCTATCGCCGATCAAGCCGGACGGTCCTCCCAGCATCATCGGAGGACCCATGCCGAGCGAAGCCACACTCTCACCTTCTGATAGACATCCCGCTGCTTGCAGCTGTCTTCGAGCCTTTGCAAAAATGTACACGCATGACGTTACAATGAGTGAAAAAGCAAAAATCAAAAAGTTTCTTACTTGATTGCAATCAATCGATATCAATTTCGATATTATTGTTGATAACATCAAATTAAGTCTCTTCAAATAAATATCACTAAATATCGGGATGTCATAAACAGAAGTCGATCGACCGCAGTCTAGTATATTCTTATGCATCTATTAGTAGTGAACTCTATATATGTTAGATATACACAGTAAGTAGATATACACTTGCATACATGATCAAAATTCTAAAAGCCTATTCCTACGACTAGGCTTAGAAAATATAGCACCCTGTCGAAATTTTTGTTTTCAAAGGTACTATAACATTTTTCGTTCGATTATCAACATAGCAGCAGGGTATCAACTTCATTTTATGACCCCGTAAATATTTACTGCGGAACAATTTCTGGCTGTATACGACATCTTCCAATATTTCGCCAATATTCGGTAACTGCAACGCTTAGAAAACCAAAAGTAAAATTACATTATGCTCACAGTATAAGCACACAGGTGGATTCTACAAGCCGTGCCTACTCGTGTAATCCCTCCATCACTGTTTACAACACTCGTGTTCCCAAGTTATAGGCCGATACGATCCAACATCACATCCCAAACACGATTATAGTTATACCTCCATCGAAACACCCTTTTAATGCTTCAATTAATTTCGATTGGGGCTTTAATTTGGACAGGATTTGTCCGCTCGAATGGGACATCCCGTTGCGAGCCCGCATCAACGTAATGGTATCGAATGTTCCGCGGTCGCAGGTTAATATCCGGATTATGCGTAACGGAAAATCGTGTAATAACAACCGACTTATACGTACTAAGTCGAGGAAACAGTTGCGTTTAATTTTCCCTGCAATTTAGATCAGACGGAGCAATTTGAAATGGTAATTAACACAGGCGAGTGATGGATGGTCTTGCTTCGAGCGCACATCACGCCACCTATTCATCATAGTACTGAGCTGTCGATAAAATTTTATTTATTATTGGTTGAAGCACTTCATCATTGAAGTTGTTCATCAAAAACAATTTTGTATAATATCGATGTGGTTCCGCTTCGGAATGGACAGGTTTTGAATGAATTATCTCGTGAATTGTTTTGGTCATTTCGCAGTCGATAAAAGAGAATGTTATTGAATTTGAGCACTGTGTTTGTTATCATGAGTTCATTATCATTGTTTAATTAAATATAAACATTCAATATAGAAATAGTATCAATGTAAATTCGACGTAATGCAGCACCTAAACGGTGGTGGTTAAAAGCTTTCAGTTTCTGAAAACACGTAGGTAGGATTCATGCATACTATAGTTTCAAAGGCACCATTTCATTAGTTTAGTAAGCCTACCTCAAAGAGTTGTTCCCTGGCATGTCTAAGCTGTGTGTCTCTCGCACTGAGAGCGGCGGCAAGTTGCAGCGACCGCTCCGCTTCGTCGCGGGCGTGGCGGAGTAGAGCCGCTCGCTCCCGTTCCCGCTCAGCTCGCTCCGCTCCTAAAGCGGACGACGCACCACCTCGAGAACGCATCTGTACAAATGTGGTACTATACTATAACAAAAACAGTAAAAAAAGATGCAACATCAACTTTTCGCAAACATTATCTGAAAAAGAATGTGGTGCAAGGCTGAAAAACCCATAAAGAAATCACATTAAATTGTAAGTAATTCTCATTCAAGCAAAAATGTGGGAAATATTATTAAGAGCGTAGTTGGACTTGATGCGTTTCTGAAGACTTTATTATAGTCAAGACTTCATGAATAATGATTAAAAAGTTAGAACTTAATAAAGAGAAAAAGGCTACCAGACTCTCCGTAACTGAGAACAATGTAGAATAATAGCTTATGATGTGAGAGCATTCGCCGAGAAGTTTCTATATGTGTAAAATTCTATAAGCTGGGAAATAACTGGGGAAGTTCTGTGTGACCTAGATCCTATCCGAGCATAATGAGCCTAGCAAACGATGCTAGATCAAAAGATATGGCATAATAAATTGAGTGACCACAATGTTGGCTTCACACAGTAATGACTTCGTTAATGATACTGGGATATTTTGGAACAAAAGGCCGACCCATCTATTTTTTAATTTTGTAACCCTGCGTCGGAGGTAAAAGGCCCTTTTACGTGACAACGCATTTCCCTCGCACCGCCTAACAACATTATTGGATTACTTGTTATGCTAATATTCGCTTTCATAATGCAAAATTATTAAATTTAACCTGTTCATAGTTTCTTATGAAGTCTCGTAGCTCTTTCTCTTTGTCTTCGAGCGTGGCGTAGAGTTGTTTCATTTGGTTTAGTAAATCAAATTTCTCTGCTTTCAACCGCTTCTTGTCTGCCTTCAAAGCTGAAACAAAATGTTTGTACTTTTTACTAAGTCAATGTAATTTTTACGTGTACCTGAAGCCTAATAAGAATATGAAAAGAACAAGGATTTCTTGAAAATATTTGCTACGAGCGAAGTTGTCGTTTAGAATAAAACATGGTTTGCGATACATGGTTTGAATTGAATGGGCTAGTAACACACAAGCCTGTATGTGGAAGTGGAGATGCACTAGCGAGAGCCATGCCTCAATCCCAAGTGATTCAAACTCTTTGAGCGAGGCTGCTCGCTTTGGGAACCTGTGTCCTTTGTCGCTCGCTCTCTATGCAGATCCCCTCAACTCGGACATTTGTACGTTTCCAACGTTTCATAGAAATAAAACGCATCCGAGATTAATCTACATTTTACTGTTTTTGCAAACGATTCTAGAGAGACTGTCGATCGTTTTGACGATTGCCATCACTTTGGAAGTTTTGAAATTGGATTTCGGTTCCGGGCTCAGATTTTATAGGCCATCATAAAGTTCATGAATTTTTGAGTTTTTGCACTTCCGGGAATTAGTCGAAGGTTCTCCGTCAAATACTTTGACGGTCGTTTGACGAATGATGAGTGGCAAGTGACGTAATAATACTCCAGCATAGTAAGTAGGTCGGTATGTTGCTAAAGTTACTTTGTGGATTAGTGTGGTTTGTGCGTAGGAAGGCAACAAGCCCTTTGATTGTGGTTTCATCGATCACGTGAAACAGTTACATAAGGTAAACATATTAGGTATACCTTTGTTTGTAGATTGTAGGGCCAAGTCAAATATGCGGCCGTTTGTTCTCGTTATGTGTTTGTTTGCTAATGTATGACCGCTTCATGTACCTATGCTTAATTCTGTAATTTAAATCCTCACTTAATAAGAGACGGTTCAACCACCTGTCAAAAAAATATGATATGTGCTGTTTAACTTTGGTAGCACTTCGCTAAATGTGGTCTGAATAAATGTCAGAAACATTAGACGTTTCTCACCTGGAAAACTGACTAGAGACATAAACATAACTATCCAGGTACTTTTAAAAAGAACTAAAAATAACAGAAAAACTGCCATCAGAGAAAATTACTCCGTCCAAATAAAAGTAAAGTTCGATACCTATACTATAATGAGCCAAGTTTGTTACAAGACCGACATCACATCGAAGTGTTCTGCTTATTTACTTGATACAACCACCGAACGTGACTTCGTTATTTTGCTTGACTTCCATCGATCGACCACGGAGAGACGAGGCAGGTTCAACTATAGCCGAGGTAAATGATACCAACTAACTTGGCATAACATTTGAAATTATGATTGAAACATTCATTATTTTGTCTAGCTTGCTGAAATTCTTCTGGTGAGGTTGCTGTAGTTCAATTTATTGTAACTAGTTTATTTATTGTAGTACATACATTGATTAATAAAAGGGGACAAAAGCTTACGCGTGTAAACACTGTCTTCACATAATATAACATCACGCCTGTAAACCCAGAAGGGTTAGGCAGAGCTGTACCTAATAGTACACCCATATTTCGCCATTTATGTTTAAGTCCCATATAATAGGGCGCGAGCCTATTGCCATCTATTGTTGTGATTATTATTCAAAACCATTTGCACGCATTTTTTTCTTTACCATTTGTGTGTTTCGTAGGGCTAAAGATGATTGGTATAGTGACCTACTTATCCGATTATGGCGCACATAAAATGAGGGCAATGGAAATTCAATATGCAGAATGTAATAAAACGAATAAGACTCAAAACTGTGCTCTAACTTAGATAAATTTGAGAAGTTGCTGTCTAGCTCGTTAAAAACTTTAGAAATGGCTTATTTAAAAGTTATTTTCAGTAAAATAGTTATGAAACTTCAGAGCCATATTGACTTACAAAATATTTTTAGAATTCGATGCAAATAAAGACTTTGTTATTGTTAAAGTTAAAGTTCTAGTCATGGTACGTAATTGGTGAATTGTGAATTCGAGTTACACCGCTATGTTAAACATGATTGATGCGATAATATCACTGGTAATCACTGGAATTATTTACATCTAATAAACATCATAACACAGATAGCCACCTATGTGACGAATTATTTATCCTTATCTGACACTAGATAAACAAAATATTCATGTAATTCACACTTGTTTACCTACGAGCCACTTAAACATAATGAATAACGAATCCAGCACATGGGACCAGCTGCCAAAACACATACGGCCGAGGTATTTCTGACAACTTTCGTCAGCATAATGACATTAGTGAAAATGTCAGTCCAAGTTACAGCAGCACACCCTTAGTGGGACGTGACCCGTTTACTGATTTGGGTCTGTAAGGCAGTCCTTCTGTACCTTGCGAGATATTATGAGCATAGTTTATCAAAATGTCGGCTTGCTCACGCTTCCTTCGCATCGGGCGGCACTCAACAAATTGCCCACTTTTGTGGGATCGAATCGGATTATTGAGATAAAGCCACTGAAGGTGTAAGTTCTCTATTTATTAGAATGTTCTATTCAAAGGTATTCTGAATAAAACTTCTAGCGCTGCGGTTCTATCTATGCGTGGATAAATTTTGTGAAATACAACCTAAGTTATGTTTATTTAGTACTTATTTACAGTTAAACAACTTCAAAGGGTTTTCTAGGAAAGTTCTTCTGTATTAATTCACTAGTAGAGTAGCAGTAAGTAAATTTTAGAAAATATGCTAGTTTCATTCACGTATGATATGCAGACTTATCGTTTTGAACGTGAATGGCCCCTAAAGCTTTCATGATTCGACATTTTCCACGACCAGATTCAAAATGGCCGATTTGTAGTAAAATTGAATAGATTTATCACTGTTCTAACTTTGTAGAACTTCAAACTTTTAAAATTCGTAATGACTTTTTAATATTGCTGATCCATAATAATTTGATATCAAACTTCACTTTTGACTGTAATAGCTAAGTTTAATACTCGTATTAATGTCTTTACCAAACTAATGCTATAAAAATATAATGGGTAGTGTAATGTCGCCATTAATTTCTTTAGCAAAGTAATACCCGACATAAACCCGACCATTATGTTTTTGGGTAAGATCTAGTTTGATATATCTTTAGAAATGTTTTCTCTGGGATAATGGGAGAATGTCTGGACATTGTATAATGATAATCTGATTCGCAAACGGACAAAATGGACGCTGTATCATAATCATAACTTTTTTTTAATATTTTAGACTGTAACTATGAGTAAAACGTGAATGTTTTTTTTTTTAAATGCTCTATTGCGCAGTGTTGCTTAGTTTCATGTACAGAATGCTATGTTGACGGCTTCGTGAAGGGTCCGTTTATACCATGTATTTAGTTAGTAGTGTTATTGAACGAATGGTTCCGAGTTGGTTCGGTTCCAGTTGATTGCATCCCATCTTTTGCGCTAATAGATGTAATGTAAGAAATGAGTGAAACGTAGTTTTTACTTTCACGATATTTACGTGGAAAGCTTATAACTGCAGTAAAAAGCATTCGGAATAATTGATGTAAATTAGGAGATGTCCTAAGGAAAAATGACAGTTAAAAAGAAGTGTCACTTACAGTTCACAGCTTCTCTAGCCAGCAGTAGTTCTTTCTCAAGTTGTTGAGGGTCCAGTTGCGGTCCGTCCTGGGTGTCAGACTTGGCTCGTTCCAGTAATGCGCTACCAGCTTCTCCTCGTTCAGCAGCCGCTACCAATAGGCGACGTACTCTGGTAAGCTCGGCCTGGACATAAATGGTATACTGTACCTTCACTTGAGCTTAAAAAAAACTTTATTTACTTGTGAATTCCAGATCGTTTTCTTTTTCGGCAAGATCATTTACGGAAATAACTACCTACCTACTCCAAGCAAGATGCTGATTAAATGCGACAAAGTTTTGATGGTATTTTATTACGCATTAGGTAAAACTTTTTATTTTATCTTCAATGTCAATCAAGGTTTGATATGTGTGTATATTTTCGTATAATATATGCAATAATTGTGTAGATGATCACCTTGCTGAACCTTTGAATTTGGGGTAATAATTATAAGTACCATAAATGAAATTGTATTTTTTTTTCTCTTTAATTATTACTAGCTGACCCGCGCAACTTCGTCTGCGTTTGGATTTTCCCCGTTTTTGCAATCTTTTTTCATAAATGCTCCGCTCCTATTGGTCGTAGCGTGACGTTATGTAGCCTATAGCCTTCCTCGATAAATGGGCTATCAAACACTAAAATATTTTTTCAATTCGGACCAGTAGTTTCTGAGATTAGCGCGTTCAAGCAAACAAACAAACAAACAAACTCCTCAGCTTTATAATATTAGTATAGATTAGGGACTTTTATATAAATGTACCTACCAGTCCCATCGGACCTTATAATGTAAAACGTAACAACACAAACTTATTTAAACTATAAGCAGCTCCAGATTTAAGTGACGACAAAATATGATGGAACATGCAAACATCGTACATATATATCTTACGCTCTCTAATAATCAATCAATAACTAATCCTCAGTATACACAAAACCCATGGAACTGGAACCAAGTGGCTCATTAGAATCTAATATCTTATCACACGAGATAACGACCAAAATCAAGTATCAGAAACCAAAAAAGGTTACAAAAATATGTTCTCATCTCACGTATTCTATAAAGACAGTCGAATATCATGAAATAGTTATGTATTAACGTAATCGACTTCCCAAAGGTCCATCGAGAGAGTAATAAAGCCACGGTATCTTATTTAACATCAGCCTAAGTCCGTCCGAGTGGAAAAAGGTTAAGTAAAAAATTGATCCTCGAACGCTGGCAGAATCACTAATGACAGTTTATTGGAGAAATATACCTTTATGGCACTGCCTACCTTTTCTGCCAGTTTTGTAATTTGGAATTTTAGGAACATCACGCATTCACGCATCCAGGGTTTCGTGAGGAATCTTTATACAACATTAGTTTTAGTATGTGCGAAACCTGAAACACGTGTCTAGTATTTTTATGTAAAGAATCTATGTACAAAATTTCAAAACTGTATCATGAAAAATCACAAAGTTATAAGCTTGTTCTGTTTCCTGGTTGTCTGCAATAAAACCGCGTGCGCGCCTCCAGCGTCTTCTTAAATTCATTGATAATTATAATTTGGCAGTAGGTACCTAAATGTTTGCGATAGGTACTTAGTGTCGCTCGGTGTCCAACTTGTTACTTTTTTAAATAATGTTGGGACAACATACAACATGGTTTATATATTATTGGAATCGATTCAGTTACTTATTCTGAACAAACTATATTCTGGTTTCGCATATACTGAAAATAATGTTGTATAGTAAAGTAACTATAAATAACGATCGATTCAAAGATAACCAGTGAATATGAAGCGTTTTATTTTATCACACATAGGTACATACAATTCATCAATGCTGATAACTGAAGTATCGAACCCAGAAACCCAAAATCATTAGCTCAAAAGCCGCTCTTACGGAAATCCAATCAAACGGCAAAATACTGAGCCGATAACCCAAAATTGGTTTGTGTATAAGCTTATTATACCTCTACCTGTAATCTTTCATTTTCCATCCGGAGTCTCCTGGCCACTTGTGCGGCAGTGAGCATCCCAGGGGACGCGGGGACTTCCTCCTGCCGCGACCGGTCAGAGCGACCGCCAGGTGATGCCGCGTCTGTGTCACGAATTATACCATTTGAATGAACGTCACGTCTGCGTTAGGCAGGATCACTAAGACTATTGTATAAAGAATCGTAATCAGAAAAGTAAACATTGTCAATACGCAGTCGTGTCCTAGTCTTACTTCATGTTACACACAAGAAAAAATCTATAATTAGTTACACATAACAACTGTAACTTGGTAATTACAATCTTTCAGCAAAATGTCCTGACAGTGTTTGTTTTAACCGTCACACAATGTCAAACTTAATTACCGAAATGACATCCCGTTTTAAAATGATTTCGTGCCTCATATGAGAAATATATTGCTTCACACGGATTTACCGCCGGAAGCCAGTTAATTAAAGCCCGATTGTTTGTACCCTGACTTATTAATTTACGAGGAAACTTTTTTATTACTTGTACACGCACGTACGGTTCTATAGTTAAGGTAGGACCTATATCAAAACATGATAATTTGACGTTGTTATTTTTTACAGTCCGTGTCAACTCAACATCCTAATTCGAGCCTCGTTTTCCCAGTATCATTTCTATGTTTATAGCGCTACTTCCACAAAGTTGAATCCTTGTTTAGCGTTCAAGGGCTCACGTTGTAACCCTCATTATTAGCTGTCGTACTATAATATGAAAAGTTTTGTAAAGTACGGTGCTACCGCAGTCATATAAATGGAATTGGTTATGGCGACGTAAACGTTGTAATAACGCGAAAGTTTCCAGAGTCACGAAAGCCGCGACTCTGGCCGGTCCAGACAAATCGATTGCTCGCATGTAACACGCGTCACAGGCGCACGGCACACGGCACGGCGCGGCGGCAGGTGTGCGCGACGCCTACTTTATTGTGCCATCGCTCTCACAGTGACGTATTGACTTCGGAAAAATAACGCCTTCCCGACACCATGTAATTATTCTCTTCCAGACAACCTCTAATTCCACGGAACAAATAGAGTAAGAAAGCGCTCGAGATCTACTGCCTCACATTAATAAACGTACGAGCTCCGCACTCGGATGCGAGGAAAAAGAAATAATAAGCTGAAGGATTAGTAACAAATGGAGCAGTAGCAAATTGGTCGCTGAGCGCCGGCTCTATCGGGAACAAATACAGACAGATTGCAGATAAATTATGCTCGGGCGCACATTGTCCCAATGATCCTATTATCCTGCTTGCTCTGATAAGTCAATACGGTGAGGCATTGCACAATTGTCTCCGGGACCAATTGTTACGGATGAATGCGCAAGTTACCCTGTATTGGCTGTATAACAAGCTAAGTTATGGGCATAAGATAGCAGTCGTAACTACTACAGAATTATTAAAGTAATAAATGTAAAATAAAAAGCCCTAAATAGTAACTTATATAACAGCTTACTAATTAAAGAACTGAGAAAGGAATTAAATGACAAATTGCAACATCAGGCGGAAAGTTTCTTTCTGGCGGAGTTGGCTGGCTGTGCAGTGTGCAGTTAGTCGGCAAATGAGCTTATTCCCCAAGGCTGCGCGCTCATTAGCAGCGAGGATATTCTGCAGAGAACGGCCCGCACAATATATGGATGTTTTACCAACACATAGTTCATGTCACCTCCTCAGTCGCGATGAGGAAAATATTAATTTAGTTGCACTTGCGCTTAGTAGCTTTTAATAAATTGACTCGAACGAAAATTCCCGGAAAAGCTTTTCGACTACTGTACAAAGAGAACGTACGCAGTTGTTGTTTTCTGTTTATTATAATAAGGAGCGCGGCGTCCAATAAATTTTGTTTGTAAATTAATTTTTAAAGGCATTTTGCGACCAAATTCAAATGCGAGTTGAGAACTATAACTTTTCGTAAGTACTATTTATTTGTTGAACAGCTTTATAACATTTTCCTAAACTACGACGTCAACGTGAACGTGTTCTGTGTCGTTTATTATAAAGTAAGGAGCCCGTAATTGTATTCAGCGTGTGTAGACTAAGACAGAGTTGAACGACGCTCATAACATTCTGAGCTTGTAGCAGCACCTATGAAGAATTTCAAACTAAGTCTAACTTACTTCATCAACAAAACAAACATGCCGTCTCGACTAGTTGCGAACTATTATCTCTTGGATTACAGACTCTTAAGACAAACTCTAGCTGCCAAGTTTACCTTTTCCTCAGCCCGCTTTGTTTTATTTCATAAATAATTGAGATAAATGTAGATAGACGTGAATTCGTGTAGTCGCTTTTATTTATACGAATTTCGTTGGATCGAGCAACTTGGCTTACAATGTTTCGACATCGAGTGACAATATGACAACATCACTTCGAAAATGTGTAACAATAAACTACGACGTGTTGGCTGTAGAAGTCGTGCTTTAAAAAAAATCCGTAAATAAATAAACTTTCAGATTGAAATCAAAATAAAGGTATTTCGTACCTCCTTCCAGTGTGGCGGTGATATCAGCTCTAGGTTCAGGTCCATCGCTACTCCTCCCCGGTGACGTAGCATCTGGTAGAGGTACTTCCTCCTCTGAACTGTCTGCTGGGTCCAAAATGTTCCTTTCACTGGCATGACTGTTGCCACCGTTGCCGATTTCAGCGTATGTTCCACTATCGCTACCGTTTTGTGTTGACCATTTCACCGGAGATTCTAGCTTGCCGTTCGCTTGGTTTTCTTTATTGTCATCGTCTAGGAAGGATATAAGGATTTATATGATGAAATTGTTTTAGCGAAGTTAGCATAGGGTGATCACAATCTTTATAAGAAGCCCTTGAGTACATTCACAAACTTTCCGACAAAAGGTAAACGCTAAGGAGGTCACGGACACGAAATTCACAACGATAAAATATATGGAATTGTCCGGTTGGGTTGACTACCTGATAATAATAAATTGTCTGTGTAACAGTGGCTGTTATTTCTTTGGGAATACGAGTCCAAATACAAGGGGCTTTTCCTTAAAACTCGGTGTACTTTTTTTATCTACATTTTCCGTGTTTGATATGCCATCCGGATTATTTGGTCGGATGCGCTTTGTTGCTGATTGATAAGAGGTTTTTGTAGGATTTTCATGCATCAGACTGCTAATGCCAAGTATCGTTAGGCCTTTCTGATATTTAAAAGGCCTGCCGTATGCTTCCGTATCCGTGTACCTACACATTTTGCTTTCAGCAATCGGTCTACCAGTAGCGTCAACGATCTTTCATAGGTAAGGTTGTGAATTCTCAACAGAAACTCAAGCTGTCACAAAAAAGTGCCACCTTGCAACGAAGCTGTGACAGCCAACTAAGAAAAGTTCCAAGTCTTACCTATAAAAGGATTATCCTTCCCATTCCTTATAGACAGCCTAGTGGTCCTGTTGAGCGTGCCCTCGCCGACGCTGAGGCCCCCGTTGCGTTTGTCCAGCGTGCCGATGAGCAGGCGTCGTTCGGGCGGCACGGGTCGGTCTAGTTCGGGTCGCTCAAGTGCCGAGCTGGCTGGCGTGATCAGCGGGTCGGCCGGCTCCGGCTCGGCATCCGCGTCAACCCTAGAGCTGACTGACACTTGCTCGTCGACCATCTTGCGCAGTTTCGCCTGGATGAATTTGGTCAAGGTACATTTTATATCCTGTGTAGAAGACGGTGAATTATGATCTAATTAACATTGCGGAAACGGTATTAAGAGCGTTAACGTATTACGGCATTTCATACAAACATTCAAGTGATTTTTTTTCAAAATTTCTGAACCGATTTTAATGCACCTGTCCATAAACTTGAGAGAGAACATTTTGAAATGCCGTAAGACGTTAACACTCTTAAACAAGTTTTTCTACGGGACCAATCCTGAAATGCGGATAAAATTTGCTGTCCCATGCATTTGTATTCGCGTAATCGTTAAAATGTAAGTGGCAACAGTTTTTGTTTCGCGATTTCAGGATTTTCTCGATAATTAAAGTTGTTCCCTTAGGAGGTTTAGGTAAACAGAAACTAATGTATGTTGTATGTTATTTGCTTACCATAAATAAAAAAAGGCTGGTAATGGTAGAAATTTAGGTAGATAGGTACTAAGGCACAGGTTAAAAGTACAAGAAGTATTAATTAAGAAAGAAGTATTAGTTGTTAATTGAAAGTTTAATTATAGCTGAACGGTATGTTGAAATTATGTAATTCTGTAATCATGAAGAAGAGATTAAAACGAATAAAGGTGCCTTTAGTGATATCTTATACAAACAATAATTTGTATAGTACGATGCTATCGGTGAACTTTCCACTACGCATGTCCACAATCAAACAATAGTTGAAGTACTACATAACAACCTGCGTGCCCATCTATTGTGTCGCTAATTGATTTAATTAATTAATTGATGCGTGCTTCAATCATTCGACATTTACATCCCACCGCAAACTATGTGCTACCATGTCATTATGGAGTAGCTTTCAACTTCATGATGTAGGTTGTAAAGTGCCAGTAATCCAGTTTATTTATCAACACGCTTTGAGAACAACAGCGATATATTTTGGCCATCCACGACGCCATATCTGTAGCTATTAATCTGAGCAGACCCTCTCGCTTAGTTAATTCACCTGCTACCGTTTGATGTAATAGTCGTTTAAGTCTGCTCGTCGTGGCGTGCGGCCTGGGGTGGAAACCGAATCATAGCAACGTCGCCATTCGTGATAACACTTTCGTTTTAATGATACCGAAAACATGAAACCTTTATCTTCAAAATTACAGGTATTATGTAAAATCTCTGATGTAGTCACATGAAATTAATTCGTTAGTAGTTTAGGTTTCTAAAATGTCGACGTCTTAATAGTAGCACAATCACAAATATCCCCATTTGTAACGATAAACTTTTATTTGCCAACATGCGATAATTTTACCTACTTAGTTCCATTCAATTTACGGCACAAATAGTCAGTCGCGTGTGTAGCTGCGTTGTGTTTTGCGCACGCTACCCGCATGTCATGTAGCAGGATGTTGTCAAGAGTTGCCGTTAAACGCTTTAACAATGGCTTGTCGAAGTGTGGCGTGCGCTAATCGTGCATGCGGTCCTCACCTGGGCGTCGCCTAGTATGCGGCGCACTAGCGCCATCAGGCCGCCGTGGCAGGCGCTGTCATGCTACCCTCCCCCGGCCCGCCGCCTCATTGTCTCCCGCGTGACACCTGCCACACGCTCGTTACACTTCCTATTCACCACTAAACTTTCAATACAAATTGAAACTATTCCACTTTGCCGAGTGCCGCCCTTTGTCTCAGCACTCCGATGACAGCCCGGAATGAGGACGCTTCCCCGGAATTATCTGAAACAAACATATTTCATTGTTAACTTCATGATAGAGCGCCGGCACACTTGTTACAGTTTCAATTAACTACGTCGTCTTCATAATTGTGTCGTAGTTATGTTAGGACAGCATATTGCAAAACGATTTTAGTTGGTAGATAGGGTAACTTTCAGTTCATGGCAATATTCAGTTTAATTTATTTTTTGTCAGACGTTTTCAGTATTTCTATTAACAAGTTTCCACAAAGTCTGAGTTAAAGTTTGTTCAAAATTAAAAACATTTTTCTGCTACGGAAGCCTTTTGAATCATCGTGCGAACTAATTACAGCGTCCACCAAGAAAAATACTAAAGGGCTCTTAATTGCCTGCTAAGTACGAACCGTAATAAAGTTCCGTCAAAATACTTGTGAAACTCATTATTCAGGTCGACGCCGGCGTCTCCTGCGGTACTAACGGCCCTCGTCTTTGACGCCAGCATCTGATTCTTTTTGTCAATGCCTACTCACGCCGCCCGCGCCGCCGCCGGCACAAAAAGAAAAGGGTTTTAGTTCACTGAAATATAGTCTGCAGCGAGAAAAAAGTCGATGCCACAATAAAAAGCTGTTGTTTATTGAACACCGGAACAGCTGCTGTCATTGTTGCTGGCGACTGACGCAATTACAAAAACGCGGAACGCTATTGCAAACCATGAAACATTTTTTTAATGTAATCGAGCCTGTTATGCAAATTTGAAGAACGAACTCTGTGTTTTTAATTTAGGAGCTTTAGCCTGATGAATATAGTCCAAGCAAACACTTTAAGGCGGTAATTTGCGAAGTGCGGCTCGTTGAGCCCGCCCGCTCCAGTTATTGGCCGCAAAATTGATTAAAATTCCAGCTGCGTAAGGGAGTCTCATCTACTTTTTTATTAGATTGCGCTCACTGAAGACTGTTTTAGTAAGTTTCTATTCGTGTTTGACCATTGGATTCTGCCGAGTAATCAGATCGTGGTGTCGTAAGTCGTGGATTCAAGCAGCGAGATTGAGCTGCTCCGTGATGGAAATAAACATCGTAAAGTACCGCCCGTCGCTTGTATTTTTTATGTTTTAATTTAGTACGAATAAAAGCGTACCTGAGTGCTTCCTTTAATGAACATTTTAGATTTACTGAGGGATGTGAGTATTTATATATTTAATATAAGGTACTTTGAGGCAGCTATAACATTACCAAAGTTATAAATATGTTTAGTTTTCATTTAACAATTTAGTAGGTGACATTTCCATTGAAGTCTTTAGTAAAATGTATTCTGTATTTTTTCGAAGCAATTTGTCTTTATTTATTTAATTAATCAACTAAAAAAACACTAGAACTTATGGTAATGAAACTCACAGCATTCTTCGTTAAAACAATTCGATGTTTCTCTAATTTAAATCAATATATTTACCTGGCATTTAATTTAGATTTACCGTTCCCCCATTTTCACAAGGGTCGTCACGTCACGAGTGCAATATTCATCAAAGTAATTGCGCTGTTTCATTAAAAGTCCCGGCACATCCTTCAAGATTTGCATAAAAAGGTCTCCAGGCCTCCCATCAGGCCTCCCTGAGGCCTCCCCACGACTTAACATTAAACCAATTTTTAAATGTCACTTACTTCTAAAAAACGTCACGTTTGAAGAGCAGTGTCCGTAAACGGAGATGGCCAAAGAATTTGTAGTGACATTTTAGAATAACTTGAAAGCTTAGCAGTTTTCACAGTAAATTGCGTTGGTCGTTTGAATTGATCTCCTTTCAATAAATAAATGAAATGACATTTACAGTAAAATTCATTCCATTTGAATAAGTTTCAATAAACTTTTTTCAGACATTCATTGGAAAAGCTTTTTTTTCAGTGCTTATTTAGCGTCGAACATTTTTACTGGAGATTATTTTGTAGGAATTTTCGTAAAACTAATCTGAGAATCAAGATTTTAAGTAAGTTCGTATTCTAATCTCAGTTCCAATCTAGAGAAAAAATCTAATTTACCATTTTTTTTTACTGATTTTGACATTGATTGCCGTTAAGAATTTGAACGTTTTTAAATACAAAAATTGGTCTGCTGTTATTATAAGATAAAACAGAAACATGTTATGTTTAATTTGATGAACAACGCACTTGTCGAAAACAATTCGTGGGAGGATGCGGGCTGGGCTCAAAGAACTCGAGTTATACAGAAGTTGTACGTGATGCTACGAAAACACGTAATCCTATGTTCTGAACTTTGTTTTGCGGTGCGTTTTTCATTTGTAATGTTTTGTAAATAGCTTAATTAAATAATTTAGAAAGGCACTTTGATGTTTTTATTTCACTGCGTTACCCGCAACTCAGTTCGCGGCCATTTTTTCAATCTATTGTCGGACCTCAATTCAGAGTGTCACTATAACCCTTTCGTGGTACATATTTATTTATTTAACACTTCAAGCACAAAAGTACAGAGGTGGACTTAATGCCATAGGCATTTTCTACCAGTCCACCTTTGGGTGATCAGAGACAAGCAGTGGTAGGTGTACATCTGAAAATAATTTAAATTAATACTAAGATTAGCTACAAGGATATATAAAATACTATAACCATATATCAAATACTACATATCAACTAACTTCAACTTTATTAGTAAAAGTTTAGAACATCATGTTTCCATCTAATTAATTAACTCTTTACATTTAATTATCTGTCAGTCAAACACCAAATCAGTGATGGAACTATTGTGGCTCTATCTGTTTCCTATGAGAGAAACTAATTTTTACTAAGACATGAACGAAAATAAGTTTCCTTAAATATTACCTGTTTCATAATAATGTGTCATTGCATTCCTTATCGTCATAATTTATCTAAACTGTCTAGAAATACCACAATAAATTGCAAAGCGTAATACAAAAATAGTTTCCCAAGCCTCCAAGCTCAAGCCACGAAACTGGCGTGGTCTGAACCGCTCGCTAGATGCCGCATATTCAGCCTAACCGTTATTCAACCTAAACTACAGCCTAGCTATATTTCTACGGAGTGGAGCACTGAGCCTCGTTATTACAGCCTTTGAATACTTCATACTTTAATTAAAACGTAGTCGGGGGGATTTTGTTTTCAGACACATATGCAAATAACAATTTTGAGGTTACTGATACGTGGTTAGGTGCTTGGAGTCTTTTGGTTTAATTTCAAAAAGATTGTAAGATGATTGTTTGTTACAATAAAGAATATTTACTGAAGTTTACATTAACTAGTAACCTTACATTTTGAATACAGAAATAGAGAAAATACAAGAAAATTATAAAAATTTAGTGTAAACATAATAATGTTTGTCAGCAATGTTATCCTACTTACATGAGTAATTTCCAATGCTTGTACAAAAAGAAAAACATTTTTTAAATAATTGAACTATTATTTTCCCGCCATTTGTCACTGCACACTGCTGCACAATCATACTAATTAAAAAAAAAAACTTGGGCAAAGGTAATCCTCATACATACAGCTTACAGTTTAGTTTTTACTAAAAAGGTTAAATTACAATAGATTGAATATGAAATAATCAAACTGAATATTTAACAAATATTATTTTTAATATCACGTATATTTCTTGCATCTTTAATCTAAATAATATTTTAGAAAAAAGAACGAATTTATGACTATTACTTTTTTTAAGCAGACGGCCCGAGCACAGGTGACGGGAATCATCCAAAATGGCGGGGGTCGCACCGAGACTATATTTACGGCGAAACTTACGCGACGTGCTTCCAACTGTTCCATTATAATAGACCCATAAATAGCTGAAGTTTAAATCTCAACACTAAACTATTTCATTATAATCTCACTGTATTATATTGCGTGATCGTCCTATTGCAATATTGGTAACAAACAATATTCATGTTTCCTCACCGAATAATTTGTCTGGAGGTATGGAGCTTTTTTACACTAAACTTATATTTGCTGGCTGTCTCGTGAAAAAATCGAAGATACCTTTTGAAAAAATAAACTGTTTTTACTTTTTCACAAGTATACGTCATTCGCATTTTTTTTAAGTGAATGTACCAGTGTTCATTGTTACGACAATTTAATGTTATTAAGTACCTTTATTGGTTTCGATGTGGTATACAGCCTATACAATATTTTAACTAAATATTTATTTGCGGGCTGTTTGTCGTGAAAAAAAAACTGAAAATGCCTCAAAAAAATATGTTTTTAGTTTTTCATAGTTAAATGTGATTCGCATTGTTTTTACTTAAATAGGCCATTGAGTCAATTTTATAAATACTTTTTGTTTTGTTATTACTACAGTCAAGAATTATTCATAATAAACCATAAAGTCGATAAAACTAAATTGAATAAGGTCATATTTCAACACAAATTAATGCGCATCTACCTCAAATACTGAATTTTAAATCAATTCGAAACTCCCTTAGTCAAGTCAACCAAAGATTGTCATTCACCCTAACGCTATTAGTATTATGATTACCATTACACATTACCGCTTAGTCTACAGGTGTTTACCAAGAATAGAGCAACATTATGTACAGGCAGGCCATTCAATTCAAAATTTTGGAAGCCGCATAAAGCTTTAAAGGTCCCGCCCAATTACGCGCGAAACGCCCTAAGGCTTCGTCCAACAAAGCGAACAGCATTAAACAAGCCATTAATAACACAATCTAGTTATGTATTAAATAAACTGTAGTGCGAATAATATGGCCTGTTATATATTCATTCTGTGGAAATGCCGCGACATGAACCGACCTCCTCCATTGTTTCTATAATGAAGATATGTGCGTATTGCGTGCGACGTCGGAATACTAATACTACAAATAAACATAAGAGACAAGCTGGTCACATAAACAATAAAAGAAAATAATTATAATTTGCGCTGCGGTATGCGCGTCCTTGTGGCCGAGGTCGTCACAAATAGAGCAGAGTCTTTATTTACACTTTTCTCCTCTCCCGACACTCGGCGTTCATTTGAACGGAAAATATTCTTATAAAGCCAGTATATTCTGGGAAAAACTATTTCGACATCAAAGAAAAAGGTGTCAAGAGGAAGTAAGTGGAATTTGCTGAAAGGTAGAATTACCGACCTGACTGTATCTAAATGTGAAAGTAGTCTATGTTTTTATATTTTACGACAAAAATATATCTTATCTACGTTAAGCTAGGCGCTACATTTCTCAACCGAAGCTAATCACTTTAAACTTTCCCGGAGACATTTGCAAGACACTACAGCATATAGTGCTAAGCTAGGGAAAACCAAAGTCGCTAACTTAATCCGTTTGGCGGTCTCTAACCAGCCGTATCTCGCATACGGATGGCCTGACGGGCGACGGGCGGCAAGACCAAGCGTTGACCGCGAGAGACGTACCCTACGAATACATTTACTTATGCCTCCTGAATCTCCTAACTGCCTGGTACACTTGCTTCCTCGTTTCGCTGAATTTATGGTTGAATCATACAAACAGTTTGCCGTCTAGTTTAATGGACAAGCTGAAATAGTTTGAGTTTGCTGTTCCAATTCATGATGTCCTAGTGTCATGGAGATACTTGGAAAGCAAAGAGCGAACTCTAATAGTACTGAGATTTCTCATACTGAGGAGGTTCTTTTTAAAACTTGACTATTCCACTTTCGACAGAACTGTTTTTTTTTTTGTTTGGTGACGTTGAAATTAAAACTCAGCGAAAATAAAATTGGGCTTAAACTATAATCACACCAGAAAAATTAAAAAAAATAAAAGGCATGATTTCGTTAAAAGTAGATTACTCCACTTCAAAATGACATTACTCATTTCAAATATACATTTTTGGAACAAAATATGATTAATCCAGAAGTTAATTAACAATTTCAGTCTAAACTGCTACAAAACATGTTTTATTCCTACATTTTACAGTCAGGACTTATGTTCTAGAGCACATAACAAAACTTGATTATTCCAATCAGCCGCCTCAAAACTAGACTAATCCATTTCAAATTTTGTATTTATTCAAAATATATTATTGCTAAATTTTTGAATCCTGTACAAAGCAATGCCAAATCTTGTCGTCTATAATAACGGAACAAAATTTCGGGTTAAATACATAGTTGCATTCCTAAAAAACTATTTTATCAAATTGTGCAAAAACACACAAAAATTAGAATTGTCAAGTTTTGAAAAGAGCCTCCTCATTTAATGGTTGGAAAATAAAATAGGTTTTAAAATGTGCACCATTCAGTACGGAAAACACATAAACTGCCATATGGTTTCAACATTGAATAAACCATCGGCTCTTGGGAGTCACAAAACGCGACTAAGGAGGCAGTGGCTCCCCTGTGCGTTATAAACTACGATTCTAGGATGTATAGCAGTATCCACCAGTTGGTTATTAATATAAATCTGCTGACATGGAACAGCTTGCATAAAATAACAGTGGAGGCATGGTCATGATTGCATTATCAAATAGTAATAAACTTGCTCCTTTGTTTCAGACACGATTGTATCCTACAACTTACCTATGCCGCCTATAATAAATAACACAGAATCTGTGAGAATTTCACCTCAAAAAGTTTTAAGTTTTTCCATACGGACCTATTCTAATCAACCACCCTGGAAACTAAAATCCATCGACATTGAAAAAGAATAACTCTTCTATTTCAGGACTGTGAAATCGATACTTCATATGACAGACAGTAGAAGGCTATCACTATGAAAAAGTTGCCAACTTAAAAAAGGAAAAAAGCGTTACTCCCGACGAATATTCCATTCGACTAGTGTAACCAACTTCATCTCTGAATGTCGCGCTTCGTGGTTTGCACAAGCCTACGTAAAATGTTTTCGTTTTAATCGACGAGAACGTTCCACGCACATCGCTGGGTTTTCCGATGTCGATTCGAATTTTCTTGTTGCTTTTAAATTGGAGAACTGTATAAACAAAGCCACAATGCTTGTGTAGTTGTCAAGGGAAGTTTTATAATGTGTTATTTATTTTTTTTACTTCAAAGAGCATAGACATCCACTTCCTTTATAGTAGTATAATCTTATACTGTCACTTACGGGATATCTTCCGTGACTGTTCATTATTTTGAGCTCCCGAAAACAAAATAATGAACAATCACGGAAGATATCCCGTAAGTGACAGTATAAGTTTAGTTGTAAACCGTGAAAGCTTAAACACTGTGTTAGTAGTATATTGTTATTATGATTTCTTCTATGAGCAGCACTGAACTGCATATGAAAAGGTTAACGAATAGACATTCAAAGAAATAATATACCTAGTCTTTCTAAAAAAATAAGTGCAGACACAGCCTTTCCTTCTCAATACCGAAAACTTTCAATTATGAACACACTTGCAGCCTGAATTATAAATACCAGCAGGTGCCCTTTCCGCCGACGAAAAATAACTTTCTTGACAGTTTGACGCAAGAATTTATAAAGTGTACCAGGCAGCTTGGTGGTGCCTGTAATAATGCGCGGTTCAGTCGCGTCAGCGGGAAAAGTTGGTGCAAGTTCCCTCAGGAGGCGACGTCGACAGACCCACAAGTTCCACTCCACACAAACTCACTAACTAGATAGGGGCTTGTCTCGAAGTCCTTCCTAGTTAATTATAAATAAATATGACGTATTCCGTGCCCGCTTGATTTGTTGAACAAACCTGCTGTGTCAACTATCGGAATTGGGGAATTGGGGATAACTTAACTAAACTGTACCCGGAAATTAGACAAGTATCGGAGGGCTGTTACAAGTTACGATGTAATCCATTGTAATAGATATGCCTATTAGTGTAACCTCATATTGGAGGCATTATAATAGATTACGTAATGAAAGCACTGTAATTTAGAGAAATGTTAGGTTGTAATAATTTATTTAAATAAATCAGATGGACAACGCTTGGGTACCATAGTCATACCGGTATTTAGAAAATATACATAAAAAAACTGCAAATGCAAAAGAGGATCAGTCTTGATATTCTTCTTAGCATGTCAATTAATGACAATCTAAATTGAGTCAACCCAAAATTTGGGAACGACCATGGCGTTTTCAATAGCGTCCATCAGCTCCTGTGCTGTGCGAACAACAGGATATGATATCAATTTAAGTGTCCCATCGTTTGTGGGACAACACCATATTTAAACTCCAAGGCAGAGGTATCTATGAATCTCCACCTGAACAGGTTTATGAGAAGACTGATGATATATATGAATTATTAACTGTATCTACTTTTATTAACAAAATATTCAATTCATATAATTTACAGCTACAATAATTTTAAATAAACAAAAACAACTGACGGTAACGTAAAACAAAGCAATATTTCACGAACCATTGACGATTCTCGTCCGGGGCGGCAAAAATAATATTCATTTAACAAATATTGTGAATTGTAGCTTGAAATACACGAACAAAAATGTACAAGTTTACACGTTTATTTACACTTGCATGAAAATGGGTTTTATCTTCTTTCACCGTATTCTCACTTATTATTTTTGCTACGAATAGCATGTGTTTTTTGGGATTACCATAACATGCTACCCATTACCCATCCTTTTAACTCTATATGTTTATCATTATCACCAAGGCACCTGTAATACATTGTTATAATGACAGAATATAACATTACAATTTGTTACTCAGGAATATTAAGAGACCCGTTTCTGAGAATGTTTATTATGAGCCCGAAATTTCAGAGGGGAGGAGACCCATAGCTTCAGTATTAAAATGGACTATATTGTGGTGGTGCACACCTGTTTTGGTGATTGTTGAAGATATAATACACAGCTGTACTGCTCCTTTATAATTATATCGTACAATTTAACACATTATAAGAAACTAGCTGTTGCCCGCGACCTTCGTCCGCGTAAAATTTTATAGCCTATTCCTTCCTCGATAAATGGGCTATCCAACACTAAAAGAATTTTTCAAATCGAACCAGTAGTTCCTGAGATTAGCGCGTTCAAGCAAACAAACAAACAAACAAACTCTTCAGCTTTATAATATTAGTATAGATTTTACTTTCGTACTAAAATGTTTTAGATTACTATGTATCTGCCTTCTTTGACTGTTATTTGTGTTACAAGCGCGGTGTAACATGTATAATATTATTATCATATATTACAGTTTCGCAACAAATCCAATTAAATCAATAAAAGAGGTCTTCACTCAACAATGAGCATTAAAATCCACATCTCATTGCGAAACTTTAGCAATAAAAATAACAAGTAAACAAATTCCTCTACGGAGCAAAATCCTTTTCACATTCGACTGAGCCGCCATCATTATAGGCATCTAATAAGGCCCGCCGCACACACGCATGTAAATGAGCCCTCTTATGAGCGAATAACTGTAATATAATCGCTCCCATATATCCGTGCGTATAATTGAAATGTCAGGTGGATCTCGCTGTAATCCAATAAAGTCGCGCGCGTGATCATATCATCCGTAGGTACCTCTATCTACTTGTACATACTACTCCTACGTATTTTTATATAGAACGCGGATTTTAGTTGAATCCTCGTGTTGATATTTAATTCAGTTTATGAAAAACATTTTCGTAAAATGTTCTGAACATTTTTTTCGCCCACACTCATAAAATTGTAGTGCCAATCTAGAATATTTTATCTCACATCGCTACCAACATAAATTCGTTTATCAACTTCACATACGATGTACAGTTTAATTTCCTCCAGTAGATGAACAAGTACTTTGAACTTAATCCATTAGTTTTACTTAATCACAACGATAACTTAGAGTAGCCATTTCCCAAACCCGCATACTTTGCGGCTAGCAATATGAAACAGATTGAAATTAATATCCGCAGAGGCTTACTAACTTATGACAAGAGTAACCTTTGATATATTAATCCACTTAAGTTTGAGAATTCCCTTAAAACCGATATTAAATACGCCATAGTGACGTAAATCGAGTTGATATAAAACCTCGCTTAGTTTAGCTGTATAAAGCGAAGCAGCAAGGGTACTGAAGTAGATGAAGATGTTAATTTCCTATGCAAACCTCGCTGAAAGCGCTTTGAGCTCAGGTGCTCGACGCAGATATTGCACTGGCCGGTGTGGCAACACAATTATACGTATAGACTATCAAAACAATGTTGCTTTTCATTACTGAAGACTGAGTTAGTTTTTGAATTAAGTTATGTTACGTTGTCGACCATTATTGTTTGATATTGACACTCGTATCGTTAAGTCATAGTTTAATCCTAGTTTTAAGGTCTTGTTTACTAACACAATTTGTATTTTATTATATGTATGTTAGTCTGTAAGGTATTTTATCTATGGGCCAAAAAAGCCTGAAAATAAATGGATGTTGTTATTGTTACTGTCTTAGGTGTTACATAAACTGTAGTTTCATAACTTGACACAAATGCTTTTTATGATGAATAGGCCCTTCTTTATTTGAATTACAAGAATATTACAAACCATATTTTGTATTACCGCATTTGGATCAAATTACTGTGTGAAGGATGAAATGGCACGAAAAGAGGTGTTTAATGAGATGACAAATAATAGAGAAGTATGGAAGAAGAAGACATGCTGCGCCGACCCCAAATATATTAGGACAAGGACAAGAGGATGGCGATGATTTGGATCAATTTATAATACACTATACAAATAAAACTTACAAAAACCTCTAAAATATATACTTAACTCAGAAATTTCATAATTACTTTGTTGAAAGCATAAAACACCGTTTATAAATAACGATAAAAAATATAACGAAACTTGAAAAACGAGGGTTTCCAATTAATGAATCCATTTTCGTGTTTATTTAATGAAACGTTATTAATGAGAGGTGTTTTGGAAAGTTTCAGTTATGGAATAAATTCTGTTAATGACTCTTGTTTTAATGTTATCGTCAAAACATTCACAATGAATATTTGATTTAGTATTAATTTCATTATTGAAATGAACTTAGTAGATTTCTGGATGAAATAAGTATTATTTTTTATTAGCTAAATATTATATACATTTATAAAGTAAAATAACCTATATTACCTAACTAACTTAAAAATAAACTTAAAAAATGGCGTCAGCAAACACCTTCTCAACGCTGTCAACTGGTAATGTACAAAAAAGACTGACGGCGTTGCCACGTTGTATGGCAACGCTAAGCCTTTGGCCAACTAAGCGTTTAGAAATAAGTAGATATTGTCAATTCTAATCATTTTTGAAATCAGTTTTACTTACATGAGTTCCATACAGAAAAAAAAATCGAAGTGTTTTCTATTACTTTTATTTACGTCAAATTCAAATAATCAGAACAACAAATTCGTAGTATTTATAATACCTTGAAAGGTACTATTTAATCTATAACATTAAACCAAAGCCGACTACATAATCCCAGAGTCAGCAAAACAAAATAGCGTTCACAGAAATTGTTAATCCCTAACAATATTAACGTTCACCTGAAAAACACGATGTTCAACTTATTTCTAACCTTTAACATTATCGTAAAGGCTTAAAATAATCCTGGATCCTTTTTTAAGTGGGCAACACCGTTTGGACCTCTTCACTAAGTAATAGCTTTCTAACCGAAAGAATGACCACTAATATGTTTGAGCGGGCGTGGTAATTAAAATGTTTGCTCGTTGGTCTAGTAATCGCAAGCGCGACTGCTGAGGATGGGGTCCTGGGTTCGATTCTCAGGTAGGGCAAAGAGTTATTGGATTTTCCCATCTGGAAGTTCTTAGCAGCAGTCACGGAGTGTGGATTTGTGCCCTGTTGGTAATAGGCTGGCCCTCTATCTGTCGAAATTGTGTTCGTCGAAATTGTGTTCGTCGTACTAGGTACTAACTATATATATGCCTAACCTTTAGGAGACTACAGGCGTGATGTTATGTGGTCCTAAATCTTTTTAAAGTGAGCTACACTTTGGACCTCTTTATATATAGAGTAATAGGTTTTTAACCGCGCCTCGAATGACCACTAATATGTTTGAGCGGCGTGGTAATTAAAATGTTGCATGTCGCTTAGTAATATCTACAATTTAAATAGATGATTGTTTTAAAATGTGGTGGTTTATAACAATAAATTGATATGAATTGTGTATAATGACGCTTGTTATGTGTCGTTTAACATCACTTATTTGTTATTGTGCCTTGCGGTACATTTTATTTTCATAACTTTGCTAATGTGTATGTCCAGTCAAATTATTCGTTTAATCGTTAACGGAAGCTTCAAGGTTGTCAAAGTCAATCATACATAATTTGGTTCAGAACTTTTTAACGTTATTTTATTTTAGGCAAATAGAAATTGTCGGTCACATTTTTTTTCTTTCGAAATCAATTGCCAGTATCACTGTGCATACTGTTAAAGTTTCCAAGTTTAAAATTTTAAAACCAGCAGCATAAAATATAACCCTCCAAAACTCACTGCCAAAATTATACATGTAACACAAAGTTAAGACGTCGTGTACGGCTTAAAATTTAAAGAAATCCTGAGTGTATGCTTAGCAGGGCGATAACCCTAGAATGATGATGTCAAAATGTTAATTGCATATGTAAAATGGTCCCAGTGCGCTTAGGGTCACGACCTAGGGTGGTCGACCTGAATAGAACAATATTGAGGGATGTTGGTAATGAGATGAATGGATGCATATGATGTTGTGTGTTGCAATTGACGTAGTTGGTACTATCACTTTTGTTGATCCAGTCTACTTCATCAATATTTTTACTCGTCACAAATAAGTAGCAGACTCGATCGGCTTTCTCATGGGCAAAAATTACGAACTACAATGTTAACTTTCATCCCTTATTTCACCCTTCTAGGGGATGGTTTTTGATAAAGAATTTCTTGATTCTCTGTCAAGCGAGCTAAGTGTTTAGGCTATGCATAGTCTGACAGTGAATCAATATTTTTTTTATAGGTTTTACGTTTTCTTGAAGATGAAAAAATCCTCAATGTCAACCCTTTTTTTCTGTAAATCTGTAATTTATATTAGTGCACATAAGAGGCTTTGTAAATATAAATCTTTCACTAAAAATAAAAACCAAAAAGACAGTTAACAACCTAATTCAGAAAATACCAGAACACAATAAAAAGTGCGTGTACATTAAAAACTAATTTACCTTGCAATAAAACACTGTAACAAAGAAAGCCCGCAATAAAGACAACAGGTAGATCACAATATTACTGTATACTCTACGGTCAGGTGATAAAGTTTATTTTAACGAGCGCAACACCCTTCCACCCACTGTTACTAACGTTTTAATGTACCACAATGTATGTTTCATTTCACACAAACATGAATAATTTCGTGCTTTCGTACAGCAGGTGACTCAGTGGTATCCAGCCAGACTTACGTGTCGCCGGACCTGGATTCAACCCCAAGTACCCAGGCAATTTCATCATCATCATCATCATCATTTCAGCCGAAAGACGTCCACTGCTGGACATAGGCCTCCCCCAAGTGTCGCCACATTGACCGGTCCCGTGCGACTCGCATCCAGCGGATCCCTGCAACCTTCCCAGGCAATTTACTTGGTGTAATTTATTTCATCACAACAGCTCTCAAAGCGGTGAAGAAAAATATCGTGAGAAACTGGAATGTCCTAGAACCGAAAATTCGAAGCCATGTGACATCCAGCAACCCGCACTAGTTCTACGTGGTGGATTATGGACCATCTCCTCGTACAGAGAGGATCCTTGTGACTCAGCAGCGGGGAACTGGTCTGATCAAGGTAACATAAACAAGGTGAGTGTTTACTTAAGGGTTTTCCCATCAGGAATTTCTCATTATAAGCCACGGAGTCTGGATTTGTGCACAGTTGATGGCAAATGGCTCGACCCCTATAACATACATATATGGGACCTAAACACAACTGGCGTAATGTGGGTGTACTATTATTTATACCTCTGCCTAACCCTTCGGGATTACAGGCGTGATGTTTTTTTTTTTATCAGTCTATTCTGTACCACCACTGGGCAAAGGCCTCCCCCAAGGCTTTACAATTTTGTATAACATTTGCCTTCTCCGACCGTACCGTTAAGAATGAGTCTAGATCGTCACAGACGTGCTGTTATGTTATGTAAACAGCAGATACTCCGAAACCTGAAAATCTGACAACCAATCAGGGAATACCATGGCTTATCACCATACCAAGGGGTATGATGTTACTCAGTATTTGGTTTGTGGAGGTAACTTCAGCAGGCACCAGTGGCTCCAGTGGAATCTCAACATAATTGAGAAAAAGTCGGGCAGATGATAGGATATTTTTTAAATAGACTGTTTTCTTTCCATTTACAGTAAAGTTTTAAAAATAGGCTAACCTTATAAAGTCCTACTCATTTATTCTTCAGTGGGTGTCGTGAAGAGGCTAAGACAAGAACATTTAGGATATTCCCATGTACTACGTCTACCTACGTCTGTGTTAAAAATAACCTCATTAATTCTCGACAGTTGAACGAACTCGACAAAACGAGTTTGTTTGCTTACTATACAATATTTGATGATTATACAACATTATTTTTAGTATATGCGAAAACTGAATAACGGACTGAATCGATTCCAATAATTTTTAAACCATCACACATTTTAACCAACCGCGGGTGTGCCGCGTGGTGACCACGTTTTTGTGCGGAGAATTAGGTAACAGAACAAGCTTTTAACTTTATGAATTTTCATGATCCAGTTTTGAAATTTTATACATAGATTCTTTACATAAAATACTAGACACATGTTTCAGGTTTCGCATATACTAAAACTAATGTTGTATTGTATGAGCTACTTTTTTCTATTAAATGGACATATGACATACGCCCGGTTTTTTCAAATCATCATCATCTGCCTAGCCTTTTCCCAACTATGTTTGCGTCGTCTTCCAGTCTAACTGGACGCAGCTGATTGCCAGTATTTTACATGGAGCGACTGCCTATCTGACCTCCACACCCCAGTTATTACTGCGTAATACGATACCCCTTTTTAAGACTGTTCGTCAGACTTTTCGGGCCACTGACTACTTAGTGACTGTTCAAAGATCTACAAAGGACGCCGGAACCAACGGCTTAACGTGCTTTCCGAGGCACGGAGGAAACTCGGTTTGTAATGTCGTCCCCGGACCAACCAAAGCAAGCGCGGCCTAACCTGAAGGTCGACCCGAGCGACTGTTCTGATTTAGCCACTAGCTCCTCCTCATATTCTGAAAATCTGATCAGTAAATCTTCGACCGTTGTTTTGGTCAGGTTTGTATAAGTTGTGGAAGTTGACCAAAACAATAAGAACTACTCAAGTAGTACGTTGACAGCACAACAACAGATTAAATTACCACAGAAACCAAAGGATAGTGTACACTCGTAGATAATTTATATTTCAATGTATTTGCTGTACACCCACTAATTAATCCCACAAACACTTTAGAAGCAGATTGGCGAGGAGCTTACGAAATAAACTGTGGAAATAAACAGTGTTGTGATTCAACAGAGTAAATAATCTCTTAGTAATGGAGTTGTTACCTTCTTCGCGAACATTGTTAGTGCGGCTTTGCCGTTCGTTCGCCTGCGATCTACAGCTAAGCATTATGTACTAATTTAGAAAAGAGATAGAAATCTAGTATATTTCTTTTAAAGGTCGAACATGTTTCTTACACAACCAGTTCGAGTGTATTTACCTTCTTAAGTAATCTTATCGGCAAGCCTAATATCTGAATTAATAATACACTGCTTTGGCAAGCAAAAAATCAAAGAACCTTTTTTAGCTCACGCAGCAGAAGAACCAGGTCAAATACAATAATCTTAATTAAAGTAAATATTAACAAAACTCAACTTATAAGAATTTTCTTTTTCATAATCACTGTTTGGCTTACAGGGACAGTACAGCTACAGCTGTCGTAGCTAAAGTGCTACGCCACTCGTAGCGATGGCTATGACTGCTACGAGGATTTGCTACGAATAAAAATACTTTCAGAACGACTAAAAACCACTCTTGAGTATTTGTTATGCCTTTATTTTTCATGTTGTATATAATACAAAGCTTTTGCCCGGTGGCTTCACGCGCGTTAATTTATAATTTGATTAAACTCTTAACGCACTACTCAAGTTTCTATAATAATTCAATCATAATTCGTAAGACACGTGGCGCCATCTTTTATCATAAGAAAGTTATCATTGTTTTCCTCGGGAGCAGTACTTTTTTTCGGGATGAAAGGTACCCTATGTACGTTTCTGTACACCTGATAACGTATATGCAAAACTTCAGGATGATCAGTTCAGTTATTTAGGCGTGAGAATGTAACAAACAAACAAACTTACTTTCGCATTTATAATATTTGATAGGATTGGGATTTCATTAGGTTGGTTGACCCTACGTATCTTTTGCTTAAAGACCACGGTCAAAGTATCGAGCGTTACCACTCACTGTCACTTGTTTCCTTCGCGTGAGTAAGGTCACTTCACAAGACGCGTCGCAGTGACATGTGGGCATGCATTTTTTTTTCGGATGTGAAATCATCAAATGCCCCCCCCCCCCCCTCTCCGGGCGGAGTGGAAGGGAGTGTCAGACTTGTACTGACTAAAACCCATCCATGTTCCTTCTTTGCCCTTTGTGTTCCAGGGCCGCGGTATCTCTTTCGAACAGTCCCGCAGCCTTAAAAAACTACAAAAACTTTTTCATTTTATTTCTTCTGCAGTCGCGCTTGTCCTCGTGGCCCACGACAAAATACTACAATACTAACCTTACTTTAATGTTCTGGAGAGGCGTATAGTTCAATTAAAACTTAAATTACATGTATAAAATAGACCCTTTAGTACGTAACACCACATCCGTAATAATATTTTAACAGTCAAAGTTAGAATTGTCACAATTACTAGGACTATAAACATTTACTGCGTATCTTGGCTGTCTGTGTCTAGTGGGACACTAACGCGGCTGCCAAACGATAAGTACTGGATTCAATTCCTGGCTCGGGTTAAATGGTAATGAGCTTTTCTATTAGGAAACTTTTCTGCGGTATTTTTATATACATACATGTCTTCTGTTATTGTCAAAATGTGAATGTGTTACTCTTGTGGATCAGACGAAAGAAAAAAAATATCGGCCATCAAAAACAAAATGTGCTGAACTTCTAACATCTACCATCATCAGATACTGATACTTTATTTCGTCTCTATAGGTATATTGTTTGGTGGATTGTTATAAAACACACACACACACACACCTACAATAATAACCAGTAGGTACAAATCACAAACGAGCAACAAAAGAGACATATCAAAAAAAGGTTGTCACACATTTTTTAATACATTGTCGCGTTCGCAATAAAGTTTTATTGTGATACAAAACATTAATTTCCTTGGGGACGACACCCAGGTGACTGTAATTTACGCACACACACACTAATAAACACACACACATGCATAAGCATGATACACGTGCGATTCAAACCCACATCAATATTGAATTAAGCTTATGTGGCTGTTCAGGCATTTTAGCCGCAACTGACGTATTTACACAAGCTTTTAGAATTTCGTTCGAAAACGTGTGAAGTTATCTATAATGCGGTTTTAGTAGATATGTCTGTTTTGGAGAGTAAACATCAAAACAGACATCTTAGATATGTTATTATTGAAACTAACTATCGAAATTCTTCGATCGATTCTTGTTACCCATCTGGCAGAAAACGACGCGGCAGGCCCAGGAGATGGTGGAATGAGGTGGACTTATTTTTCAAGCTTTGATTTGCAGTGGGACAACATAGGTTCATAGTATTAATAGTTACATCTTCATGTAAATTTAAGTCGTCTATAAGATAATAAATGCTTGCAAACACAACAACCACTAATATTATTTTTTAGTGTACTTACTAACTCAAGTATGGATGTTGTGTCTGACAACGTTTTATTAAAATCCAAATAAAAGAAATTACAATAAGAATTTTATTGTAATTTCTTTTATTTGGATTTTTTATCGTGCTTATTATTTAGTGATCCTAAGATTTCTACTACCTTGTATGTGTTTACTCGTAATCGAACACTAATATTAGCAACATGCAACACTTGCATATTGCACTTGCTTGTGCTTAACAATTTTGCATGCTTTATTTTTAAGCTAAACATGTATGATCTCATTTTTATGTAAGACCTTTTTATACCGTGTTTTAAGCAACTAAATATATTATTATTATTAAAAAAAAAATACTGTACTGTAATTGACTCTGTGTTGCACATAAAATTGTTATTTATTTAGATAGATTAGACTGGATCTGATGCAGCTAAGTACCAGTATTTTACATGGATCGACTGCCTATCTGACTTCCACAACCCAGCTAGTAGTGGGTAGTACGATACCCCTTATAAACAATTGTGTATTGAATACATAAGACCCAGAACATAAACTTAATTAAAAGTCTAAATCATTGCAAAAAGTTCCAATATCTGAAAACATAAAAATAGCAAAGGTAAGCAAAGTGTTATTGGATTTTTCCATTAAGAATTTCTCAGCAGCAGCCACGAAGTCTGAATTTGTGCCGGGTTGATGGCAAAAGACTCGCCTCCTATTCCATGGGACTTAAACATAACTGGTAAAAATAAGGGTGTGCTATTAGGTACACCTCTGCCTAACCCTTTGGGGATTACAGGCGTGATGTTATGTTATGTATACGAAAACATAAAATGACTTACTGTGAAAAAATTCAATAAAATTAACACAAAACTGTCAATAAAACTACACGAATCAAAATTAGAACACCTTAACCCTCTAAAAATAAACCTCAACGAACACAATTTTCCTTGTAAGAAAATAAACTTAATGGAACTAGCGATAAACACCGAATATCACTCGAATAGCGACTCCGATATCTTTCGTATCGTGCATCGAGCTCGTTAAAGAGTAGGGGGCCGGAATAAACACACTGCTTGTGATAGTGAACCCACAGGGTGGGGGAAATGGGTGTAAATGGGGGAAAATCATCTCTCTAACAAGCGCCATCGGAAAACAATTGGAATGAGAGACAATACATGGTTTTTTGCACGTAATAAGTTGATTTACGATTTGTAACACGCTGTATATAAGGTCTTTTTTTTCATACACGAAATATTTTAAGAATATCTTTTGTAAGTCGTAAAGTCGCCATAGCTACGAAAAAAAAAATATCTAAGTGTTTTTTTTTTTACGAAATTATTATAATTCTAAAAATTTTTGAGACTTTTTGCATAAAACCTTTACTCCCATTTTCTAAAAATTACAGTAGGTAAATACGACGTAGTAAACTAGCGTAATGGATGTTCAAAAATAAGGATCTAGTATTTATTTTGTGGGTCAAGTAATTTTAAATTATTTATTTTATATAAAAATATACTCAGATAAAAAAAAATAAACCCTTGAAATGGCTTCGTTATAGCCGTTAGATGATTCCCTGAAAATATTTCGTGTACGAATAATCAGACCTTATATAAGGTACAGGGTGGCTAAAAGTAGCCGATAATTTTGAGTAGCGTTCTTATTGTGTACTGAATAAGACTCGTAGCAGTGACATTAAATAGTTACTGCCTCTCATAGAAAAATGGCATGAGTTAATATTTAAAGTATGTACGAATAAAACATGCTCTATGACAACTACTATTTTGTGGTAAGTTTTATAGACATCTTAGGTGTACAATTGTCTTGCCTGCTACTGATTACCAACACAATTATGCCATTGTCTGCCTAGTTAGAGTTGGTTTTCAGTCAGTATTTCTCTGTCATGAATTGTGAAATATTCCTCAATTTATTGTGCCAATATTGATTGTATTATGCTATGAAAAACTCATAAGAATTCGTCGCAATATGGTAGGCTACAAACATGTTTCCGATTTGATAAAAAAAACTAGTAAATACTGATACGATATTGCGCCGCATCATGCTATAACCCTAAGTTTTAGTAGTATTGTTTTTCCTATTGGCATCTAAAATTGGCCATTCGTCGAAATCATATTCGTACTAATATTATAAATGCGAAAGTAACTCTGTCTCCATACATATAGAGTGTATCTATCAGTCTGTCTGTTACCTTTTTACGATTTTTTTTGCCACGTAGGTATACCATGATGTGGGTCAGGATATGAGTCTTTTGATCTCGTGTAAGCTTGATTAATATTCATGTATTAATTTCTATTAAATATTGTGCATTTTTAAATACCTTTGCCAATTTAAATATAAATAAGTTGTGAATTCTATCAAAACTTGTTGATTTACGGAAGTTTGTTTTAAGTAATATATTAATTATTGTTTATTATACTATAAATTATGTTGATTTTTACTTGTATTTTTAGAATAATCTTATATTTTATTTGTAATATTATTCATAATGTTATTTTAAATTCGTAGCTCAATTTTGACTTCCCATACGGTAACGGCGGGAAAATGTCGTAAGTAGTCAGTTGAGTACATACGTACGGCTGAGAATCATGCTCATGACCAAGGAGTGATTCCACGGCAGTCATCTTTGAGCTACGAAGCGAGTTGTTCATGATTATCATATTGTAATACCAATAAAGTTATTTTGAAGGAGAAGTTTTTGGATTTTTAAATAAACGTTCAACAATTCAGAAGTGGGATTACACCAAGGATTCTGGTGCACCTATTGCTGCCACCCTGGTGTGATCATACGTCTACAACAAGGTATGTTATTAGTGCATTTGATTATTCAATATGATTTTTATTGTGTAATTACTTTTGCAAGTGTTGTGTCAAATTTTTCCGTTGATACCATAAAGGAAAAAAAATCCGTATTGTTGCAATTCTGCTTAAAGATTATTTACTAATTAGATTTTTTTTTGTACATATTGGTGTAAAATACGCTTAGCGAAATCGAAAGTCACGTGTTTTACTGGAAATTACGATCATTTTCTGTACAAGAACGAACTTGAGAGCTGAAATATCAAAGTTCCAAGCTATATTTTTTTCTCTCTTGTATTTCTTTCTCTTTCCCAACACTGCTTGCTCAATGTTTTTACATTTTATGTAGGTCATCATTTGAGTACTCTGTGTACTCAAATGATGATGAGTTTAAAAAATTTATAAAAATTATATATCCTATGGCTAGTGTGGCCGTGATGTAGCAGTTATTTATTTTCATAAATGGGCTAAGACGACCCACTGACCGGGGTTTATTCTTGTATGTTATTGGGATGGTTTGAAATCAACTTTACCACCTGTATTGTAAGTATTTATTTTTCTGCTGTGTGAAATAAAATAAACCACAGTAACGAATTTATGACCTTATTTATTCAATTAATTGACTAATATTTGAATAACATGTTTGATACTTAGGACAATTATATGAAATAGATACTCGTTGTTTCAATTTTTTTTTTCAGTATATTGGACATTGCACTGTTAGTACAATTGGATGATGCCTAGTGACCGGTCCGAGAACAGACAGAAGTCCATTCGAAGTCATCACAGCGTCATGCCGGGAGGGTCCTCGAGACGCAGCCGATCCCGGACACGTGCTCGAACTTCGAGAAAAAGGCATCCCTCGTCGGTAGCACCCCGCAGCGATATTCGTTGCTCCGAGCGGCGTAGATCCAGAAGGTCATCTCGACGTGTGGAGTCGCCGGCAAGAAGTCGAAGCAGGTCAGTCGTAATAACGCCATTACCGCATTACAAACCACGTGCGCCACCAACGGTCACGCATGCACATGTACCGAGAGCTAGAATTATAGATCGTAGTCTTAGTAGGCAGAGGCGTCTGAGATTGCAGACCCCTCGCAGAGAAAGCATTAATAGATCACGTAGTCCAGTCAGCTCTTTTACGAATGAAACCACTACATCTGCGCCGCCGCAGCCTGCATCTACCGATGCTGTTAATAATGAATTACTTAAAATAATCAAAGAATCGTTGCAATCCATTTCAGCTGTAAATCCAGAGCATAAAGAAAGATTTACCAATAGTAATGTAGTTCCAGAATTCGATCCTAAATTGAAAAACCAAACAGTTGTTACTTGGTTGAATAAAGTTAAAGAATGCTCTGAGATCTACGGCTGGGACTGTAAACAGACGGCTCACTATGCTCTCCCAAAGCTAGTAGGTACTGCCAAAAAGTGGTATGAAGAACAGCCATCAATTTTGCTTACATGGGATGAATGGGTCGAAAAACTTAAATCTGCTTTTCCGTCGTACGAAAATTATGGCCATTTGCTTACGGAAATGTTAGCTAAAAGGGCAAAGTTTGGAGATGATTTAGAAGAGTATTATTATGAAAAATTAATAGCTTTGAATAGGTGTGGTATAGAAGGTAGGAATGCGATTGACTGCATTGTTTACGGAATAGATGATAGATCAGTTCGGTACGGAGCAGAAGCAGTAGGTTTTGAGGATGCTGATAAATTGCTGGGCTATCTGAGGGGTGTCAAACATGAGCGATTCGATAGGTTCAATAAGAAACCAGTACGTTCTGTAACCGAAACGCGTAAACCTGTAAAACATGAAGTGGTTAGAGTTTTGAAGTGTTTTAACTGCCATGAAACTGGTCACACGGTACCAGAATGTAAAAAACCTATTGTTTAGTGCCAAAAATGTAAGCGTATTGGTCATGATGATCCTAGCTGTAATAGAAGCGTTTGGACAAAAGCCGAAGTTAAGACATTATGACTAGATAATAGTAGAAATTTAGGGGCAGACAGCAAATTTATCAAAGGTGTTAACGTTAATAATGTCCAGTTGACCGGGTACGTAGATTTTGGTAGTCAGTGTACGTTAGTCAAAGAATCAGTTATAAAAGTAATTGTACCGCGTGAAAAATGGGAGACAAATAATTTGCCGTCTCTTAAAGGCTTTGGTAATACATACGTGAATGCATTAGGTAAGACTAAAATTTCGTTAATGATTGACAATGCTAAAATTTCTGTCGAGGCGATTGTTGTACCTGATAGTTATCTAAACTATGACCTACTTATTGGTCAGACGGCTACGGAACAACCCCACATATGTGTATTTAAATCTGATACAAATTTGGTGATTAATGATAAACGAGTGCAAGATGATTCACGACTGGTTTTGAAGTCTTTCAAAATCATCGCTTAAACTATAGTGTAGAAATTGGCCCTTACAATATAAAAAATGGTAGTGGTTACTTAACTATTCTAAACCATGATAATAAATCAATTCAATTTAATAAGGGGCAAGTCTTGGCACGTGCTTTTCGAATTAATAATAATATTAAAATCATTAATAGATTACACGAAGTTCAAAATCGCGGCGGTAAACCTCCATTAACATTGGATGACCTCAATATTGATGACAATTTAGATGTAAATCAGAGACTTAAATTATTCAATACTTTGAACCAATATCGCGATTGTTTTGCCAAGGATTTGTCTGAATTAGGTCAGACAACGGTTGCAGAAATGAATATTCAGTTAGTAGATACGGAGCCAGTCGTTTATCGACCATACAAGTTAAGTCATTCAGAACGGGAAGAAGTTAGAATTATGATTGACGAACTCTTAAAATATGACATCATAAAAGAGTCTCAGTCTACATATACGAGTCCGGTTCTGTTAGTGAAAAAGAAAACTGGAGATAAACGGCTTTGTGTAGACTATCGTGCCCTGAATAAGAAAACTATTAAGCAACATTATCCGCTGCCTCGTATTGAGGACCAAATTGATCGTTTGGCTGGGAATAGGTACTTTTCTGCTTTAGATCTGGTATCTGGGTATTACCAAATTCCACTTACTGAAGAAAGCAGGCGTAAAAGCTCGTTTGTAACGCCCGATGGGCAGTTTGAATTTACTAGAATGCCCTTCGGTCTAGCCAATGCACCAGCCGTTTTCCAGCGAACTATCAATTTGGTCTTGGGCAATTTACGCTATAATATTGCATTGGCTTATATGGATGATATCTTGGTACCCAGTAGGTCATTTGACGAAGGCATCGAAAGATTAGAAATCGTACTTCAAAAGTTTAGGGAGGCAGGCTTAACATTAAAACCGCAAAAATGTTATTTCTTTCAAAATCATGTAGACTACTTAGGTTTTGAAATTTCCAACGAAGGTGTAAGGCCGGGCTTTAAGAAAATTGAATCCGTTAAAAACTTTCCTAAGCCAAAAGATGTCCACAATGTTCGACAGTTTATCGGCCTAGCCAGTTTTTTCCGTCGTTTTATCAGGGGTTTCGGAGAGATAGCTCGTCCCCTTACAAAATTATTAAAGAAAAACTCTGTTTGGGTTTGGTCACAAGCTCAAGAAGAAGCATTTGTTAAGCTGAAAAATGCACTGATTTCTAGGCCTGTACTAGCATTGTATAATCCTAATCTTGAAACTCAAATACACACAGATGCGAGCAAACACGGTATAGGTAGTGTTTTACTTCAAAAACAAATCGATGGAGTTTTCAAACCGGTAGCTTACTACAGTAGACAGACTTCACCTGAGGAGTCCCATTTTTCGTCGTATGAGTTAGACTCTTGCCGTTATTGCTGCTCTAGTAAAGTTCAGAACATACGTACTTGGGTTAAACTTCACCATTGTAACATACTGTAACTCTCTTAGAGCAACGTTTTTAAAACGAGACATGTTACCCCGAGTTGCACGATGGTGGAGTTTGATTCAGGAGTATGATTGTAACGTGGTATACAAATCCGGTAAAGGCATGATTCACGTTGATGCATTGAGTAGGAACCCGACTATGGAAAATGCAGGGATAATTCAGGCTATTGACACTTTTGATATTATGACGATAACTGATGATTGGTTAACGACGGTACAGCTAGCGGACTCCGAAATACAGCGCATCAGGAAAATTCTTTCTGACAAAGACTTCGATGACATGGTAGAAATACGTAAGAATTTCGTCCTAAAGCGCGATAGGGTTTATAAAGTAACTGAAGACGGATTAAGGTGGGTGGTGCCAAAGGGTTGTCGGTGGCAAATCCTCCAGAAAAATCATGATGACATAGGTCACTTTGCATTCGATAAGACTTTAGATAAAATAAAAGAACATTACTGGTTTCCTCGCATGCGAAAGTTTATTCAAAAATATGTCAATTCCTGTTTAGAGTGTGCTCATAATAAATTACCGGCGGGAAAAAAGCAGGGTTTCTTGCACCCTATACCTAAAGTAAATACGCCCTTTCACACTATTCATGTGGATCATGTTGGTCCATTCGTAAAATCAAAAAGGAAAAATTGTTACATTTTGGTGATTGTAGAGTCGTTCACAAAATTTATTGTGTTAAAGGCGGTTAAAAATACCAAGTCCACTTCCACTATTGCAGTTCTTAGGGATTATTTTGGTACATTCGGGTTACCAAAACGACTTATCAGTGATAGAGGCACGTCATTTACAAGTTCGAAGTTTAAAAGTTTTCTTACTGAAATAGGAGTCCATCATATAAAAAATGCAGTGGCTTCACCTAGAGCAAATGGTCAGGTGGAGCGGTATAATAGAACTATTTTGGATTCTTTAGCTTCACAAAATCATGGTAAAGACGAAAGACTTTGGGATGACAGACTATTACAGGTACAGTGGGGCCTAAACAACACCCTAAACAAAGGTACGGGTAAAACCCCTTCTGAGGTTTTGTTTGGGCTAAGGCTTACTGGGATTAATGAAGGTAGCCTAGTTTCGGAAATTGATGATGATATAGTTAAAAACACACATGACGAAAGTGAATTAAGCAACTGTTATGATAAATTACGTGAGATTAGGGATGAAGTAGACGATCATACAAAAAAGTCTCAGGAAAAACAGAAGAATCGGTACGATAAAAAAAGAAAGCAACCGCTTAAATTTAAAATTGGAGAGTTAGTGAGAGTTGAAAGAGCAGTACATACTGTAGGGAAAAGTAGAAAATTGTTAGCTAAATGCTCAGGGCCATATAGAATAACAAAAGTTTTGGATCACGATAGGTATGAGATTGAAGATACTCCTATTACTAAAAAGAAAGGAGCGTCAAAGTATAAGGATATATTTTCTATAGACAAAATACATCCTTGGCTTTGTTTTAATAATAAAGGTAGTGAGTCATCTTCTGGCGAGAGTACAGATGATTAAAATAATATAAGATTAGAGTAAGAGAAACCTATGTTGCGGTGTCTGAATATTTAATGTATGTGTATAGTAATGAGTAAATTTGATAATGATTAAGTTTATTAACGCTTTATTTTATTTGTTAAATGTAATGAAACAATTTATGTGATTTGTACAGAGACTAGTTTTAAAAACAATAAATAAATGAATAACTTAGAATATTCTTTTAGGGGTGATTATTAAATGCAAACTTTTGTTACTAAATTGAATGCTGATAATTACATTATTGTTAACCTACACTGTTATGAGCTTGAGTGTTAAGTACTTTGAAGTGCAATGTGCACATAACTATATAAGCCGCTATGAGCGAATTACTTTTAAAGTGCAATGTGCACATAACTATATAAGCCGCTATGAGCGAAAGGCTTCTTTGAAGTGCAATGTGCACATAACTATATAAGCCGCTATGAGCGAATTACTTTTAAAGTGCAATGTGCACATAACTATATAAGCCGCTATGAGCGAAAGGCTTCTTTGAAGTGCAATGTGCACATAACTATATAAGCCGCTATGAGCGAAAGGCTTCTTTGAAGTGCAATGTGCACATAACTATATAAGCCGCTATGAGCGAAAGGCTACTTTGAAGTGCAATGTGCACATAACTATATAAGCCGCTATGAGCGAAAGGCTGCTTTAAAGTGCAATGTGCACATAACTATGAGAGTCGCTATGAGCGAAAGACTACTTTGAAGTGCAATGTGCACAATAACTGACATAACATTGTCATTTTAGAATAATTAATACTATGAAGTATTGAATGTTTGGGTAATTTTTATTTTTATGTAATATATTCAAATAGTTGTTTTTGCCTAATGGTGTCGTTCGCGGGGACGCGAAATTAATCAGGATGGACGAATTGTAAGCTTGATTAATATTCATGTATTAATTTCTATTAAATATTGTGCATTTTTAAATACCTTTGCCAATTTAAATATAAATAAGTTGTGAATTCTATCAAAACTTGTTGATTTACGGAAGTTTGTTTTAAGTAATATATTAATTATTGTTTATTATACTATAAATTATGTTGATTTTTACTTGTATTTTTAGAATAATCTTATATTTTATTTGTAATATTATTCATAATGTTATTTTAAATTCGTAGCTCAATTTTGACTTCCCATACGGTAACGGCGGGAAAATGTCGTAAGTAGTCAGTTGAGTACATACGTACGGCTGAGAATCATGCTCATGACCAAGGAGTGATTCCACGGCAGTCATCTTTGAGCTACGAAGCGAGTTGTTCATGATTATCATATTGTAATACCAATAAAGTTATTTTGAAGGAGAAGTTTTTGGATTTTTAAATAAACGTTCAACACTCGGTAGTAGGTACGTTCTCATTATTTCTGATATCAACGCAAGCGAAGTCGCTGATGAAAGCTAGTATTGCCTTTCCTTTTTATTGTTGTCTCTAAAATGCCTTTTGAATAAGGGCTTTTATGGAATATACTACTATTCCAAATTTTACTACAATTCCTAAACATGCACTAAATGGGCTTCAATCATCCTTTATATATGAAGGACTAAGACATACGATTGCCCCAAAGTTCATACATTCGATCTTTTTACGAGGGACCATTTCAGTACGCGATATTTTGTTTATTTTGGTAATAATAAAAAAGAAACCATTTCAAGTAGGTTATAAAATAAAGCCTTAAAAACTCTTTATTTTTATTGGGTAGTTTGGTAACAATTGTAGGCAATTGTTTAGCCATATAATTAGGCATAAATATTTACTTATTTGTATACTAAGCCTGTACCCAAAAGGTCAAGGAAATATAACAATAATAAATTCTGTTAGAGAAATTCTTATGCCAACAAATGGCGTCACTTCTAAAGTTTCTTTTCAATTTGAATAACAAAATCAGAGACATTGTTTTGAATTACAAAGCTTCTATAGTCTGTTTATAGAATTTTGGAAGTCTGAATATTTAGTAAAGGTGCGAATAAATCGGACGGTGGAGACGCGTCACCGGAACTCTGTCAATTAATGTACACACGGCAACACATCAAAGCATACTTTTCCAGTATAACATGGCTTCGCTTTGTGTAGGTTTCCCGTTGAACGAGAGATCCGCATGTACTGATTTTGTATAGCTTGATTGGTCGTCGAGCGTACTGACGTATCTGTCTGGTGACAGCAGCCAGTTTCAGCCCTATTCACACGGAAATCACAAGTACGATATTTTATGGTCAAATGTTGGGACAAAATCTCCTCAATTGCCCGGTTTCACTGTACCTTAAGGCCCTGTTCACACGGAAATCACAAGTAATAATAATAATAATATGGACAAATGTGCGGTCATGCATGTAAAGCGAGGGGAGATTGTGGAATCTGTGGGAACCCAGCTCTCGGATTCCATAAATCTTAGATCCCTCTCAGCAACCGAAACCTATAAGTATTTGGGTATGTCGGAAGCGCTGGGCATCAATGTTGCTGACATGAAGCAATCGTTGAAGGAGCGCTTCTTTGGCCGCCTGAAAAAAGTATTTAATAGTCTTTTATCAGGCGGCAATAAGGTACGTGCCTTCAACGGTTGGGTCATGCCGGTTCTGATGTACTCTTTCGGCATACTCAAATGGACTCAAACAGAACTAGACGCCCTGGATAGGAGGGTCCGTACATTGTTGACGGCATATCGAATGCATCACCCGCGTTCTTCTGTTATGAGACTGTATATCCCGCGGAAGTGTGGGGGTCGAGGCTTTTTAAACGCTAAGACTCTCCACAATCGCGAGATATGCAGTCTCAGGGAATATTTCCTTGAAACCGACGTGGGGATGCATCGAGATGTGGTCGCAGTGGACAAGGGCCTCACCCCGCTTTCCTTGGCTAAAGAGAACTGGCGCAAACCCTTAGTGCTTGACACTAACGACCGCATGGAGGTATGGCAGAGTAAAGAGCTTCACGGACGCTTTTTCCGGGCCCTGCATGGGCCCGATGTAGACCTATCAGCGTCCGTAGCCTGGCTACGTTGCGGGGACCTCTTCGGAGAAACCGAAGGTTTTGTCTGTGCAATTATGGATGAAGTTATGATGACGAATAACTACCGGAGATTTATTGTGAAGGACGGTACGGTTGACATATGTCGGGCATGCCACCGTCCAGGCGAATCAATCCGTCACATTATCTCCGGGTGTTCTCGTCTGGCTAACGGAGAGTACTTGCATAGACACAACCTTGTAGCCAGGATTATCCATCAGCAACTTGCTCTAAAATACAACCTTGTGGAATCGGAAGTGCCGTACTATAAGTATGTGCCCGACCCAGTTCTCGAAAATGGCAGTATCACATTGTACTGGGATCAATCCATCATCACTGACAGGACTATTGTAGCCAATAAGATCTGATATAGTGGTGGTGGATCGATCAGAGCGGCGCACAATGATTGTTGACATAACGGTCCCGCATGATGAGAACCTCGTGAAAGCCGAGAAAGATAAGAAAATCAAGTATCTTGACTTGGCTCGCGAGGTTGTCGACATGTGGGATGTGGACTCAGCGATCATTGTGCCGATAGTCGTATCAGCCCATGGCTTAATTGCCAAGAGCCTCGACCAATACCTGAGGAGGCTCTCGTTAGGCAGCTGGATCAAGGGCTTGATTCAGAAAGCGGTACTCCTAGACACGGCTCGTATTGTTAGGAGGTTCCTCTCTCTGGAGCCCTGACCGCCGGTAGCTTGGACCCTGTTCCCGATACCGGTGGGCTACTATTTTTTATATTTTTAAATGTTTTTTTATATGGTTTTTGTTAAGAAATATTTAAAAATGTAATTAGTAAGTAAGAAAATAAATAAAGGAAATAATAATATAATAATATTCCACAACTATCACACAACGCCGTCTAGTCTCAAGCTAAGCAGAGCTTGTGTTATGAGTACTAGACAACTGATAAACATACTTATATATTTCTAAATACATACATATATAGATAAATTACACCCAGACACAGAACAAATGATCATGCTCATCACACAAACATTTGTCCTGGGTGGGAATCGAACCCACGACCTCCGGCGTAGCAGTCAGAGTCACTGACCACTAGACCAACAGGCCAGTCAAGTACGATATTTTATGGTAATAGGTTGGGACAAAATCAACATTCTACTGTTAGAATAAAAAAACATGTGAAACTATTATGTGATCCCAAAATTATACGGTAAAATCGTAATAATTAAAGCCATGTAAGACCTTAACCTCCTTAAAGAATGTCCGACAGCACTTAACGCCAACGCGCTCACCCACATTATAACCTTTTAGTTTCTTATATCAATATTAAGTAACAATCTTACGAAGAAACAATATTGCGTCCCACGAATCCATAAACAATTGGTATTAAAGAGTGCAAATATTGTCCAAACAACTTAATGTTTCTGAACCAAAAATTAATACTTATACTACTTCTTTATTTTTTTGTCTTCTTTTTCGTGTGGCTATGGCCTAACCTGGTGTCAGAGTTTTTATGCCGCCCATGGACCTCTGACTTGGCTATACATATCATCAAGAAAATATCTCTCAGCCTGGTTTGCTTTCCTCACGATGTTTTCCTTCATCGAAACCAGATGAATCTGAGATGTGTGTCGTGGGTTCGAACTCGAGACCTATGACTTGGCAGTCCGACGGTCACACGACTAGGCTATCACTGCTACTTATACTACTTAAGCAGGTCTTCTAAAACTACTTGTAAAATACAGGTGTACCTACCTCTACGGGGAACCCAGACGTATTAATATGGGATTACGATCGTCTGCACCTTTGCTGACAAGCTTTGATCTCAACGAACAGATTCAAACGTAGTTGAATCAAAATAATAAATAGCAAAATATCTGAAGTAAGCTCAAACAAATATGGTGGGGTAAGCTTCAGCCTTCTGGAGAGATGTTTTCTTTGGTCTAAGTGTTATACAGACACGAGTGACAGCAACATAGTACTACTACATACTATTAAAAATCTTACTGTTACTGGCCGAATACAAACGGTGTTACCGAAAGCTTATGTTCAATGTTTTAATTATTTAATGTTTCCACTGCTGAAACACAGGCCTCCATTCTATGACAGGGAGTTGGCTGTAATCCACCACGTAGGCCCAGTACAGTTTGGTGGATGTCACAAAAATTTTCGTTGTTTTTACTCTAAAACATTCGGTTTCCTTACTATGTTTTCTTCCAACATTTTGAGAGCAGTAATCATCATCATCTGCCTAGTCTTCTTTTCCCAACTATGTTGGGGTCGGCTTCCAGTGTAACCGGAAGCAGCTGAATAACCAGTATTTCACATGGAACGACTGCCTATCTGACCTCAACAACCCAGTTAGTACTGGGTGATACCATTCCCCTTGGTAAGACTGGTTGTCAGACTTCTGGGGCCACAGACTACCCGTAAAGACTGTCAAAGATTTACAAATGACAGATCGATCCGAGCGGCTGTTATTAAGTTTAAGTTTTTGAAAGCAGTGGTGATGAAATAAATTACACAAAGTAATGCCTGCCTCGTTTTGAACTGACTAACTTCATCTCGTAAGTCGGGGCTGTTACCACTGGGCTGCCACTGCTCTCCAACTCTTTTTAACACTTAACTCTGCTCTCTGATACTCTTAAAACTCATCATTTAAACAACCAAGACACAGTTGCCACCCGAAATCTGAGAATACTATGCCATTAACATCATTGTCCTGCCCTTATCCCAATTTATTTGAGGTCTTTCATCTTTCATTCATTTATTTCATTTATTTCTTTGCAAACATGGGTAATAGGTACATAGATGTTCTTTTACAATGAGGTTCTCCACATTTTGCCGTAACGTGGGCATGCAAATGGTTTGTTTACAATTATAATTGAAATTGTATACAATAAAAAAAAAAAAATGTCAATATGGTCAAAGTAATAAAAAATATCAGTAATGTCAAACGGAATAATATTATGCCAGTTTGAATAACAATGTGTCAATTAGAGTAAAAGTAGGTAGTCACAGTAAGTATATCAATCAGTCAGTGAATCATCATTCGACGCAGCATGTCTTCTTCTTCCATACTTCTCTATTACTCGTCAACTCATCAGACACCGCATTCCCGACTGCACAACTAGTTGAGCCATCCAGTTGGTCCGTGGGGAAGCAGTCAAACATTATTTTAATAAAAATAAAAAAGGACACAATTGGTTGTGCGGTGGGGAAGAATCTCGCAATAGCATTCCCCACTGCACAACTAGTTGTGCTATCTAGTTGGTCCGTGGAGAAATAATCCTTTCCTGCCTATAACATCCTTTACATCCATCGTTGTTTTGATCTTCCTCTACTCATATACCCATCTACATTCATACTCAAAACTTTCCTCACGACAGTCTCCTCATTCCTCCGCAACACATGCCCATACAATGACAACCGATTACCACACAACTTTTCAGTCACCGGCGCCACTTTCAGACTTCCTCTGAGATTACTACGTTTTAATGTATTTTGCCAAAAAGCCAAGCTACATATAAATAGTACTCATATAAAGGTAAACGCTACCCAATATGTCAGGCGGGGTCAGTCATAAAGATATATGGAAAAGTTGAGCAGAATCGTTCAAGATGAAAGAGAAGCCGCTCAAGTGTGAGGAACGCTTTGCTTCATCCGAAGATTATGCGTAAGTATGTTTCCTGAAAAGGTTGACTTTGACCTGCGTGACACAGAAATGAAATCTAAAAGAACAGTTTTGCTTCACTTGTGTCGAAAACAAGTCGTTTTATTAAAGGCAAAAACTTTTCTTGGCTTGAAAAAATGTCTTAGGTATTTTTACTAGTAATAGACTTCTAAATAAGACCTTCTAGTTTAGGATGTTTAAAATTATAGAAAAATACACACTTGTCTTTGTGATCATTATAAACATTTGTAATCTTGATACTAAGAAATTTATTCTACGGTCTATAACTTCACGTAGGCTTGAAAGCATCTGTAATTTCAACTTAAGACCAAAAATCCCCTCGGGGCGTCGTAAGACAAGACTTATTACCATAATAGCGAGTAGATAGAGTAGTAGATAAGTACTAATTAACATTACTTCTGATAATTGCTTCATTGACCAATGCGTAGACCGATTCGTAGCACTTCGTAGCAGAGCGCTACGCGCTACGAAACGACTCTAGAGTCTGTTACAACATTAATTATTGAGATATAAGTTTTGTTAGAAATATACAACATTAGTTTCAGTATATGCGAAACCTGATACACGTGTCTCGTATTTTTATGTAAAGAATCTATGTACAAAATTTCAAAACTGTAACATGAAAAATCTCAAAATTATTGTTGCTTGCTAGCTTGTTCTGTTACCTAGTTGTCCGCACAAAAACGTTGTCACCACGCAGCGCGCTCCTCCAGCGTCGTCTTGAGCTCATTGATAATAATAATTTGGCAGTAGGTACCTAAATTATTGCGATAGGTATTCAAAGTGGCTCGTTGTCCAACTTTTAACTTTTTTAAATATTTTTGGGAAAAAATATAACATGGTTTAAAAATTATTGGAATCGATTCAGTTACTTATTCTGAACAAACTATATTCAGGTTTCGCATATACTAAAAATAATGTTGTATATTTTTCCTGAAATCAATAAATCCTTTTTTTACTTAGTCAGCTTTACGTACCATCTCATTATAAAAAAGCTTTTGTTCAATTTTTCATTACGTACTGGCCAGAATTTTAGTCAGCAACCAATTTGACAACAATAAGTTCAAGTAGGTACTTGCGTCGCAGGTTACCTATACAGGTTAAATACCTACTTGAATTATAGAATATTGCTGAGAGAGTATCTAAAACTGTTCTGATTATTGCACAAAGTATCTACTTTTTACTTTGATCTCATTTTTTCTTGTTCTAGAACTAATATTTTTTATAGTTATGTTATTTTTTTTATTTTAGTCGTAATTAGTTAGTTAAATAGTAGCGATACCGTTTTTCTTTATATTATATTTCGTAAGCTACAAAAATCCCCTTAAAATGCACATAAAAAAACGCATATGTTGTATGCTCCTTAAATGTAAGGAGTTTACTGTTGTATTTCATATCTAGAGCCACTCGTTTTAATTTTTGTTTTTTTCTTATGTTATCACTTACTTTTGTAAATGCTGGTAAACCTGTAATTGGCGACTGTAAGTCCAAGACTGGAAAACCTATCTATACTTAATATATGTTGTACACAGAAGCTTTTGGTGAACCTATATTAATAAACAAATAAATACTTTAAGGAACCCGTTTGTCCTTCACGCAACTCAAGCTTACCCTCTGAACCTGCACAGGTGACCTACCATAACGACTTAAAGCAGGAGCTATTCCAGTGTGGGAAAGAGATAGCGCTAGACGACCCGTATAGCTCTGTCTCTTTCCCACACTGGAATTACTCCTGCTTTAAGACGTCATGGTAGCCCCCTGTTTTGGCAACACACACACTCCGGTCTACCTGTACAGTCCAACCGTACAGGTAAACTTGTCAGGTACACCCTAGAGTGTATAGGGTACCTTTAGATACCATTTCAAGTGATTTGAAACTATACAACATTAGTTTTAGTATATGCGAAACCTGAAACACGTGTGTAGTATTTTTATGTAAAGAATGTATGTACAAAATTTCAAAACTGTATCATGAAGAATCACAAAGTTATAAGCTTGTTCTGTTACTTGGTTGTCCACACAAAAGCGTGGTCACTAAGCAGCGCGCCCGCACGCGCGCCTCCAGCGTCGTCTTGAGCTTATTGATTTGGCAGTAGGTACCTAAATGATTGCGACAGGTACTTAATATCGCTCGGTGTCAAACTTGTTTTTTTTTTTTTTTAAATTTGGAAGAAAATATAACATGGTTTAAAAATAATTGGAATCGATTCAGTTACTTATTCTGAACAAACTATATTCAGGTTTCTCATATACTAAAAGTAATGCTTTTAATAATACTTTTAGTGCTATAGTGAGCACTGAAAGTATAAAACATTCAATTACTAAATTATCTTGAATCAAATTGCTCTTCATAACATATTCAAAATGTCTAATGCTGAGTATGTGTTGCATCTAACCAATCAGATAGATTAATAATGCCTATTCGATATTGCAATTCCACTTTGATAGCGCTACTACCACATCTGGAATATTGAGGGTATCAATAGCGTTTAGCATAGTTATTGAAATATATTGCAATGTCTATGAATAACTAAGCATTGAGAGAATATGCAAGGTTATGATAATATTTTAAGTCTCATCAAAGTCTTGTATTATACAGGGTGTAAACGGACCCTTCACGAAGCCGTCAACCAAGCATTTACATCAAACTAAGTAACCCTACGCAAATATGATTGCTGGAAAACAACTTTTTTTGTTGGGGTGAAAAATCACGTTTTTGCAGTAAAACTCAGTGTAGCACAACTCAAAAATTGTGCTGATGGATGCTTTGAATAGTAAACTGGCCATGGAGGTAATATTATCTTAGTAAGTAATATTACCTTAAAAACCAGTATTTAAAAAAAAACTTTGAACTTTGACCACCAATATCTCAGTAACTAGAAGGTTCCCAGGTATGGTCCAGTACAAAAAAAATGATCGCAATTACAGGGTGAACAAGTCCCTTTCGTCTGTGTTAAGGGTATTTTTACACAATTTATTATTGGATGCCGCGCATCAGGGATGCACAGGTGGACGACTTCCATGCCATCTTGCGCAAGAGGTATGCCGACTTGCACTGCAGAGTACTAACAGCATTCTACCGATGTTTAGTGATAGGCTGGACAGTCGGTTACATAAGCTTAGAGCAACCTACATTTATGTTTAAATACTTACGGAGACAAGTAAGTTCATAAAAAAAAAAATGGTGATGATGATTTAAATTAATTAAAAATGTTAGTAAATACTATCATTTCGAGTTAATTTGTGAACGTGTATTATTATGAATGTACCTACATGGATCTTGTGATATCTGAATTATATGAATTTATTTACTATGTGAAGTAATATGGGTTGAGAAAGTACTTCCTACCCATTTATTTTTTCTGTTTAATAATATATAAATAAAACTATAAATGTCGATATTTTTGTGGAGGGTGTATTGAAGTGTACACCTCTGCCTAACTCAGAAAAAAAAAGAAAAAAAGATATCAGAAATTATTTTCTTAAGGATACCTACAAGCATAATTTCAGTTAGGTCTAGACTGTTGAGTAATTGAACAAACAAGTGCCAAGGCTTCGATCCTGAAGGTCAAAAGTGTGTTTTGTTTTGTTAAATGTATTACCATTATTTACAGGCGCTTACAAACTATAACATAACATTGCGCCTGTAATCCCCGAAGGATTAGGCAGAGGTGTACCTAATAGTACCCAATGTACTGACTTCCATATTGTGTAATCGGCTAATCTAACCTAATCCAGTACCCGCAATCGCTACTGCGTGTAGTATTACGTCGGATTCCCGGGTCGGGCAAAGTATTATAGGGTGTTTTCATCAGACATTTCTCAATAGCAGCCTAGACGGTATATTTGTGCCTGGTTGGTGTCAACAGGCTCGCCCATTACTTTAAACTACTCTGGGAAAATGTGAATGTCCTTAAGGCACTCTTCTGTCTAACTCAGCGGGTATTAAAGATGGGATGCTATGTATATATGTACACAATATAACGAAATGAATCAATTCAATTCAAGTGAGATGCATAAATTAAATAATTAAAAACGATCTTAGATGAGCTTATACAAACCGAAATTCGACATGACATTTGTGTCTAAACTAGATTAATGAATATCTGTATCTCAAACAACAGCGCTCTTCCTTAAAAATATACATTTGAAAGCTTGAAGTTTAATTTGGCTTTAATTATATATTACGTTAAGTTTTACTTCATCTAGAAGCAAACAAAATTAAAAAAATGTAAAATATAGCAAAGTGGAGTGGTGACCTCCTTTTGTGTAGAATGTGGATGAGTGAGTGTGTGTGGAGGGAGAGTATGTGAAACTAAATGTGGCACAATTAAGAGGATTTCGGTTTCGTCATAGGTCAGTTTATGAACGATAACTAACCCACCTAACTCCGCACTAAACCCGCAATTCCTGCACACATCACAAGATAAGAATTAATTGCAGAACTCACAAACAATCGTGTTCCCCGCGTTAACCATAGAGATTAATTAAAAAGCTCAACGTTCAAGTGGCCAGTAATAGGGCACCACAACACCGCTCCCCACGTGCTGGCAGCTAGTACTCGAGTCGAGTACTCGCTTACTTGCCTACGGTACTGTTGTGTTAAGGGGAGTAATCTGTAACTGAAGCATGACTTGCAAGCAGCGTGCAAACGGAAGCGAGAATAAAATAAATTGCAAGATATGAGTAAGTGAATGTGACCGACAAAAATAATGGTACAAAAAAATTATGTTGGTTTTTAATGGGTATACGGCTATGCTTGTAACAGGTACAGTTGTTACAGGTAGTCAGTGGCCCGAAAGTCTGACAACCAGTCTTGCCAAGGGGTATCGTATTACTCAGTACTAACTGGGTTGTGGAGGTCAGATAGGCAGTCGCTCCATGTAAAATACTGGTATTCAGCTGCATCCGGTTAGATTGGAAGCCGACCCCAACATAGTTGGATAAAGGCTAGGCAGAATTAGCAGAATAAGAATAAGTAATTTTATTTGCTCAGATGATGATGTCTGCTTGTAAAACGGACTACATACATTATTTATTATGGGAAAGGACTGACGGAAACGTCTTCCCTTAAAGTGAGTACAGTTTCTTGGAGGTATTTGTGTTTAAATTTTAAAGTATTTTTGCAAAAACACAATGCCCTTTTTGTATGAAAAAATCTTTACCTTGAAGCATACAACGGCTTGATAATGTTCTTTGTTAAAACGGGGCGAATTTCGCAAAAATAAAAATCAAACAAAACTCTTTAATGTTTCAGAATAACGGCTCGTAAATTCAATTTATTTCCCGATTGAATAGAGGCACAGTGATGCGAGGCTTCCACACAAAAACGCTTTTAGCACCGGCACTGTGGCCCCACAGTAAAACTCAGTTCGAACATTCTTTGTGACCATAAAATGAGAAAGGGGAACGTGTGAATACCTCTAATATCACGGAAGTTATGTTCAAGTAAAATTATTTGCTCCAGAATTTATGTAATCGCACCTCGGAATGTGGAGGCTTCTTACGAAATTAGTAATTTTCGAGAGATGTGTAAAATTATGTTACAGGAATCTTATTAAATGGATTGCTTCAGTCAAGCAGCGTATGAAAACATAATACTATTTCTTTGTCCCACTTTGACTTGACGTTAAGTGAAAATAATCTAACCCCGACGGAATGACAAAGTGACAAATTGATTTTTTAATGTCCAGTTCCTTCAGAGGAAGAGGAATAAAAAAGAAAGCTATACTTTAATTAGCTCGACGTTAATTGGTCACAAAAACAGAGGCGTGACGTAATTTCTTTAATACCTCGCAAAGGCAACGGGAACATTTCCTTTTTAATCAGTGGGACCTTCCGCGCGGGATTTAATTAACGCTCCTAAACATTTTACATTGGCAATAATTGTGCCCGAGGAAATTACAAATCTGTTTGTATCAATTAACACGAAGTGCTACTTGTTATAAGCATCTGGCGACATTCACATCCGAACACTGATTTTGTATTTATTTTAAACATAACTGTTGAATGATCTGTAAATATGTTCGTGTGCTATGTGTCCACAAAACAAATGAAAATGATGCTGGATATTATAAATTGTTCAAAATTTATGAAATTCTCATGTTACACTAATATGCTTTGTGTGAGTTTAATTTTAACAGTTTACTCAACCAAACGTGAAATGCGCAAACGTTGTTTCGTTTATTAATTAATATTTTTGAATAAACCAAAAACTGTTTTCATTTTAATGTTTTCCATTAAAACCGTTTTAGTAAAACAAATAGATGGAAGGTTTTGACAAACAAGAGACATTCGCGGAATTAATGAGATCAAAAAAGGTCGAATAAACAAGCCACAATTACTCCGGGGATGCCTTATTTTTCGTCGAAAGAAAATTATATTCATAAAAAGAATGGTATAAGTACTAAAACCCTAAAGTGCTTGGTGGTGAAAGTGGAATATAAATTAAACAGAATGCCATTAGGGCCATGTACGCGTGAGCGCGCATTTGACAGCGTTTTGTGAAAGTTTTAATGACAGCTAGCTAATAAACGGGAAGCCGAAGGGGATTAAAGAATAAGTGAACTGTAAAGCATTGAGAGTTACAAATTGTTGTCAGTGAACACTGGAGATATTAATATAAGGGTACTTGCACAGAGAGAAAGGTTTTGATCTCGCTCGATTTATGAAAGCTGGTTGAAGAATTAATAACATCAGATTAGATCAGATCGGAGATTTCAATTAAAAAAAAAGGTTTTTTTGTTTAGAAAGTTCTCATCATCTTCTGACATGAAATAACAATCACAGAGACGTGATTTGCGTTCTTAAGTAAATGTTCTTGTTGTAAACAGATCAAACAAAACCTTTTGAAATAGCACCGTCCATTTATCTGGAAATGTAGGTATGCACCCTAATTCAATTGTTCCAGCTGCGATAAGTTCGTTCCAACCCGCTTAAGCTTTGTCACTGCTGGAATTAGAGAGATTAATTATTATCATTTCGCTCTTTCTCGTTCTTATTTGAACAGAACTCTTAGCTCCATGAAATTCATTGCTACATTTTAGCTCCAACTTCTTTTAAGAGCTCTCTTACAAATCGGCTTTACGCTAATTTTACAATTTACCTAAAAGGCATGTATTCTATTGTTATAAAAATATAAGATATTTGTAAGATCAACAAAAAAAAAATGGTCTTTATTCAATAGAGTCTACAAATTAGAGGTCCCAAATCAGGTCTTCGTGAGTCTTTGCCTTAACATGAATCGGGAGAATTATAGAAAATAGTCACACAGTGGGTGCCTGAAGACGGCCGTTGTAACCGAGGTAGGCCCAAGAAACGCAGGCGTGACAATTTGGAGTAATTCTTAACGAATTGGTCGGAGAAGGCAAATTGTAAACAGGATTGGAATGAATTATTTTTACTAAATAAATGAATAAGTTATCTAAAATTCGCTTTATTATTACTGTGGTAGAGAAAACGAACTATTTTAACAAGTAATTGTTATTTCAAGCAATGGATGAAAAACATACATCTTCAACGAGGAAACCTTGCAACTTAGCGTTTTTTTTTTGTAATACCCCTCTTAAATTATTTCTCGGAATGATATGGTTCAATTTCTTTTAAACACTTGCAAACTTCTGTTACTCAATGCTAATGTTAGCAATGTTGTGTTAAGCAAGACATAAAACAGCCCCATGAATATTGTACACGGTTTTTCTGCTACCTCTGTTCAGTTAACTCCCCACAATTTTCCTGCCTGCTCACAAAAAGGTCTTGCAGCACTCTAAACCCTACAAAAACCGGTCATTTTTGAGCGCAGCATTAAAGCGGTTAGCCCCGGTTAACCCGTGTGTGCCACAACAAACACTCCACTATTCACTGCGAGGCCTTCAAGAGATATATTAAGATGGAAGCGGCACCCGGGTGCAGTCTCCGGCGCCGTCGCCTGCCGCACAGATTTATCACTTTACCTCCTGACCTTTTGAATAAGGACAGTCTTTGTTTTATGATGATGTTGGGGAGAAATATATTGGTATTGGACATTTTGTTTGCATAGTGATGTGATGTTGTTCTAGTGTTGTTGACTTATGCTTTTCATGGATAAGCGTCGTAAATGGTGAATGTAGATAGCGTCATGGGTTAAAAAAACGTCTGTAAGAGTTAAATTCAGTAATGCCACATTTTTTGTAATAGTCGCCTATGAACCATTTTTCATAAAATTTCCTCTCATTAACATTATCTTTAACTGATCTGAAAATTTAATAACCTGTAACAAATTTCATAATGAAGGTTATCCATAAATACTTGACGTTTTAAACGATCTAATTTAATAAAGTCGTCAGGATTGCTGAGCCCATCGAATATTTCACAAGATTAACGTTTTTCGATTAACTTGAAAGCGAAACGGGTGGATCTGTCCGACAAATTATATTTATATTGCAATAACATTCGGAGGGGTGCTTTAAGAGCAGCTAAGGGGAAAACATGCGAAACCCACCTTTTTATGTTGATAATTTTTGCTGATGTTATTTTCGATTGTAAATCTATGATAACTGGGTATATTTTTTACTATAATGAGAAAAAATAAAGGAGCTTAGGGTAAAATATCTGAAAGCATTAAACGTATTCGAGTGCTATCTTTAAAAATAAACGTTTCTTTAGCTTAAAAATATGCATGACGAGACTTCAGAGAATATTTGCATAAAAGATGTTTGAATACGTCTGTCTGCATCTTTAGTCTAATGTAGAAACCTTCTTCTTTTATTTTACTCCGCTTTAGTGCGGTGCACTACATGGAGTAGTTTCAAGAAAAGAGTTTTAATTTTACGCGTCAAGCTACTGGCGTTGTGAGTTCTGACAACCACTGGCAGACTGCCAGGTCCGTATAGTCTGCCATGATTGAATAAAATCCTATGGCATACTGTCCTACCTCAAAGTAATTGCTATAAACAAAAGGAAGCCTTTGTAGAGACATTCTTTTGTTTCTTTTCGACTGTTTTGTGTATCTTATTATTGTTTTTCTGATTAAACGGATTGGTGAACGCACTGTGCTAAAATCGCGTAAGAAAATATTAAATAATAATAGAAAATATTAAATAATAAGGTGCGTATCATTAGGAGGTTCCTCTCTCAAGAGCCCTGACCACCGGTAGCTCGGACCCTGTGCCCGATGCCGGTGGGCTACCATTTTTTAAATTGTTAAATATTTTTATGTTTTATTTTATATAGAAATATTTAAAAATGTAAATTATATGTATAGAAAATAAATAAAGGAGTAATAAAAAAATCTTTATTTTCAGACCAGAGATCCATAACAAATTAATAAACAACTTGGCACTTACTAACTAAAAACACGTTATACAAACTTACTACAGTACATATCTGATATCTTTATATTGCTATCGATCCTTTTGTCAAAACATAATTATGATATATCACCAACAACAGAACTAAAAATGTTAGACAAGTGCTGTAGTCATGACATATGTATTTATAACGTTAATAAAACTTTGGTTTCGAGACTACTCGTATTATATATATATTATATACAACATTAGTTTTAGTATATGCGAAACCTGAAACACGTGTCTAGTATTTTTATGTAAAGAATCTATGTAAAAAATTTCAAAACTGTATCATGAAAAATCACAAAGTTATAAGCTTGTTCTGTTACCTGGTTGTCAGCATAAAAACGTGGTCACCACGCACTGCGTCGCGCGCGCGCCTCCAGCGTCGTCTTGAGCTCATTGTTAATAATAATTTTCAGTAGTTACCTAAATTATTGCGATAGGTACTTAATGTCGCTCGTTGCCAACTTGTAACTTTTTTAAAATATTTTTGGGACAAAATATAACATGGTTTAAAAATTATTGGAATCGATTCAGTTACTTATCCTGAACAAACTATATTCAGGTTTCGCATATACTAAAAATAATGTTGTATATAATATAAGTACTTGTATTATATATATTTGTGCTGATGTTGACCAACAGAATTGTGAACACTTACTAAATTCAAAACAGAAAAATGCTTCTCTTGAAATTCATATTCATATTCATATTCATTTATTTTGCGTACCATAATGTGCATAAAAGATGTTATAAAAAGCTTACAGCTAAGGTACAATTATGGACCCTGTTAGGGCACAGCAACATGGTATTAACCTAAAAATTAAAATGTATCTATAAATGTATATATAAATTCTGTGTCACTAGAACCTAACCGAACCCAGTTCAATTCGAATGAAACACAAAATGACAACTTCTGAAGAAAAACATCCAATAGAATTTCCTAGAAGCACAAAAACATCAATATTTTCAGTTGTCTTTTATTTTCTGTGTGCTGACAACTAGAAAATACAGTGGGCAAGCCATAGTTCATAAGTTCTAGGCAACATCTGCGATTTATGGGTTAAAAGCGGTTATGTGAGCGATCATAACTATAAAAAAAGGTTTATGAAACTGCGTACTGAAATCTGCGTAGGAAACAATTTTTTGTATCGAATTTATTATCTCGTGCTAGTGAATAATTCATGTAAAAGAAATACGAAGAAATGATCAAGGTTCGAATAAATAGTGAGCTAAGATTCATTTTGTTATCCAGGCCAGCCAAAATCATGTAATAGCCATCAGGAGAATTTCAATTTCACAGGAGTATGCATAATGTTCTGAGTATAAATATAGGATAATATCATAACAGCATTTTCTTTACTTTTAGTTTCACGATCTAGCACTAGGTGTTGGTCTAAACTGAATATTTTCAGTTCACAATGACATTTAAATACGAGTATATACCAATCGTCGTTGAAGTTCTAACATCACGTAAGTAAATTTTTGGCGGTTTTGACATTTTGATTTTTGATGCCGTTTGCTAGAAAATCGGAAGTTGTTTCAGCCAATCACAGAAACAAGCAACATCTCTATCCAATTTTGAGTGTACATAAATTATAAAATGGTGTAGTACATTACATTACATTATCTAGGCACAATTATGCAGTTTTTTCACTCTCCTGTAAAGATACTATTTTTGACTTACGTGGAAGTTCAACGACGCAGTATTTTATAGAGGTAAAGTTTGTAAGTTTTTATGTTTGTACGTTTGGACGGAACTACTGATCCGGTTACGAACATTCTTTCAGTTATGGAAATAATAGTAATATGATAATTTATTTTGACATTTATTAATTTATTATAAATCGATTGTGTATTTTATTTTTGACTTTTTAATTTAATTCAATAACGTTTCTAATGTAATTTAATTCGTATATTTAGATTTTAGTTATAATTTATTTGCTTGTATTTGTATCTATTTTTGATTTTATATGGGTCTCGGACCTGAAATAAATGGAATTTATTATTTTATTTATGGAAACTAAATTATCTCCGAGTGTCATAATGCTACATTTAAAACGTTCTCGTAGGATAACTTCCGATTATAGTCGTGGACAAAAGCTCATAATAATTAGTACAGTAATTTGGAACAAAACAAAATAACATTTCTATTTAGTATGTACTGTACCACGCTCTCTGCAGCATCTAAAAACATACACATTACATAGCAAAGCTAATAGAATATTCATTTGATTTCAAGTTTAGCCCATTAGTGTACTCACGAGTCCACAAAGTTGTTTCACAAAACCTTTTACTATAAGTTATAACGTTGTTTTCTGAACATATCTATCTAATATGCATTTTAGTGGTAACAGAAAAAGCTTTTCTGCTTTGGTACTTTTGTTTGTAAATGTACATATTCAAATAAGTACGTAAACCCTTCCCAAAACCGTGTGTCCTTTACATTTTTTATATGCTTGAGTAGTTTTTAAACTCTAGTTAGAATTCCCATTTTTCTGTTTTATAATTTTCAGGAAAATTTCAGAGGGAGGTTTACTGTAAGACTGCCTCGTTGAGCCAGTGGTTGCAAGCGCGACTGCTTAATATGAGGTTTGGGTTCAATTCCCTGGTCGGTTAAAGCTTTATTGGGGTTTTTCATCATAAATTTCTCAGTAGCACCAACGGAGTCTGCATTCGTGCCCGGTTGATGACAATAGGCTCGCCCCCTATTACATGGGACTTACACATAACTGGCAAATGTGGGTGTACTATAAGGTGAACCTCTGCTTAACCTTTCGGGGATTACAGGCGTCTTCTCCTTAGCGTGTCGATGACAATCTAAATTGTGTCAGCCCAGAACTGAGCTACAAGTTTGGTGCTAAACTTGTAGCTCAGTTCTGTGAGCTACAAGTTTGGTGCTTTCGGTAGCATCCATCAGTTATTTGTAGTGACGTAATGCCATGTTATATACATATGTTTACTGTAAGCTAGACGTGGATTGTGTGACGTTTTTCATGGCAAGTAATTACTCTCGGGTTAATAAGCATGTAGGTACCTATCATGTCTTGTACGCTTATAGTCGTTAGGGTTCTGTAACCTGTACCTACTAGTTTCTTAGTCTTAAAGGCTTCTAATATCTAAAAATAAACTTTAAACGTACTCACATCTATGAACACGACATACCCCTCTTAAAGAGGTTGGATTTATGAAAGTTAAATAATCAATAAAAATATTACATTTACTAAACACCCCTGCTTATCTATCTCCACTTTTATAAACTCAAGTACTAAACACAACAAAACAGATTTTCAAAAACGATTTCACACCCCAAAACTACAAGAACATTTACAATATTGCTGTAACTACAAAAGGTCGTAATTCCAATAAAACATCAGGTCTAAAGTGGACAATCCTGCAGCACCACGGAATCATTACTATAATCCCAGCTACTATAAACCTGTCGGGCGCTAAGACAATGGAACTATATCGAACCGAATGTGCCACTTCAATGGCTTTTAAAGGAATTTTCTTACAATTGGATTAACTATGCTGTGGTTATTTTATTCTGAGATTGGTGGTAACATAAAATATACCCAAGAAGTATGTACCAAGGTTCCAAATTACATATTACAAACTTTTTCAGATTTCACTCGCAGAGGGCGACTGGGGCACGTATTACCGGGATTCATTTCAGGCCTAATTTTATCGAAATTCATTCAGCCGTTAAAGCGTGGCAAACAAACAATAATTCCTATTCATTCTGATATTTTTTTAATAACTAGGTACCGGATTATTTGCAACTTCAAATCGTCGAAATATGCAATAAAGTGCCATCCACTGAGGTCAGTGGGCACAATTTGAATTGAGGTGCTTTATTTGCTCATGACCTTAGGTATATTTTTGCATTTTTCCAGTTAGATAGGTACAGGTAAAATTAAGGGAAATACCTATGTACGATCAACCGATTTTAGCTAAACTATGCATTACTAGCTGTTGTCCGCGGCTACGCCCGCGTGAAGTTCGGTAACTGTCCCACGGTATCATACTACCGGGATAAAAAGTATCCTATATTTTAATCCAGGTTATAAACTATCTATGTGCAAAATTTCACCCAAATCTGATCAGTAGTTTTTGCGTGAAAGAGTAACAAACATCCATCCACCCTCACGAATTTTCGCATTTATAATATTAGTGTATACAAATTCACAGTGCCATATATTAAAAAAAAAATAGCCGTTCTCTAATAATAAAAAAAAATATCAGTTAGGATTCAGGGTGACAGTTTAAGACTTGGAAATTAGGGCAGCTACCTGAAAGTCCTCAGAACCCACCGAGGTGTTCATCCTAATACTGTGAAAATAAGGCGTAAGACAGACGGTAATCCGCAAGACCATTTTATATAAGGTAGGTAAAGCCTACACGAGGTGTGAAATTAATCTCAAGCGAATTTGACCTTCTATGTCGAACAAGGTCAAGACACTAGACTGAAATGTCCTTTTATTCCGATGCCTTGTCCGAAATTAAATACCTTGTTCTATCTTGGGTTTAAAACATATTTTTCAGGGTTTAGTGTTCCGTACCCGAAGGGTAACCAACGGACCCTATTACTAAGAAAGAAAGTAAGAAATCATTTATTTGCTGATAATGTAGGTATACATATAAGTTGGAATATTTATTAAGTGTCCCGATAGATTTTACCTTACGGCATGCAACATAATTATTAGGTTTGAATTAAATTAAATAGTAGTATAGATACAGCTATTAGGTACGATTATTTTCTTTTATTTAAACTTTTAGAAATTATTTTACATTTTTAAATATTCCTTAAAAAAATATAAAAAAAACATTTAAAAATATAAAAAATTGTAGCCCACCGGTATCGGAAACAGGGTCCAAGCTACCGGCGGTCAGGGCTCCAGAGAGAGGAACCTCCTAACAATACGAACCGTGTCTAGGAGTACCGCTTTCTGAATCAAGCCCTTGATCCAGCTGCCTAACGAGAGCCTCCTCAGGTATTGGTCGAGGCTCTTGGCAATTAAGCCATGGGCTGATACGACTATCGGCACAATGACCGCTGAGTCCACATCCCACATGTCGACAACCTCGCGAGCCAAGTCAAGATACTTGATTTTCTTATCTTTCTCGGCTTTCACGAGGTTCTCATCATGCGGGATTAGGTACGATTATTATTAGCCATAGTCAAATTTAATATATAATAATTTAATAATAAGCCTCCGCTGTCTGTCCATCCGTCCGTCCGACTGTCTGTCAGCGGGCTGTATCTCATAATACGTTACAGGTAGATAGTTGCAATTTTCACAGAATGAGTATTTCTGTTGCCGCTATAACAACAAATTTTTAATTTCAAATTAAAGGAGGCTCCCCTACTACGATGGTACGGAACCTTTCATGCACGAGTGCGACTCGCACTTGACCGGTTTTTTCTTACTAAGAAGCTTTTGCCCGCATCGTCATCCCCGTGGAGATGAAAAATGATTCCACAGGGCGTACTACCGAGATAAAAACTCCTAGCCATCCTATGTCCAAAAGGTTATGGTCCACGTCTGGGTCAAAAATTTTACCGAAAACAGTTCATCCGTTATTAAGGGAAAAGGTAACAGATACACTTAAAGAGTTACTTTAGCAGTTATAATATTCAGTATGAACATTTAACACGAAATGGGATTAAACAAACAGATTCTGTTTATTTAATAATATCATGGTTCAATTTTATTGCTAAACATATAAACACCCCAAAATAAATGATATCATAACACAAAATATATTTACGTAACTCCCTATTGTTCAGAAATCACGCTACATTTATTTAATTTACAATTTAAACATTGGAATGGCAAATATTTCAATATAAAGCGAAGCTTGTGAAGCGCTCATCATTTGCGATGAGAGTAATTATAGGCATAATTAACGGTAACAATATTTACCGTTGAATATTTGCTACATCGATGGACGTATATGAAAGTTAAAGCACCTGAATTAATCAATCGTATATATATTTAAATGAGTTCAATATGATTTTACGTATTGATGTGAATCCATAACAGGAAATATACCTTCAGAAGTACATACATGTCGGATATGTCTGGATTTATTCTGTTAGATCATGTGGACAGACCATGGGTTTCGTGCTATGAAATAACACTGGTGCGATACACTGTTTCTAGAAAACTAACGAATTACTTGAGATTACAACTAAACACAATAACACGGGGCACAATAAATTGGGTATAGTTCTAAGACGTCTCAACTCCGCCGCGAACAGACATTGACTGTCGCCCTCGCCTCGAGCTGGACATCAGGGCTCTGTAGAAGCACACCGTGTCGTGGGTAGACTGGTTAGTAAGTCGCGTGATGTCACTATTGCACTTTATGTCCATACTAATGACCGGATCAGATAAACATATTTATAAGTCATACGTAACATATAATCAGAACACACGTTACTAAAAGAGCGATGAAAATAAATTTGCATGAATGAAGAGGAAGACCAAAGAAAGATGGATGAACTGTGTGAGGAATAAAATGAAGGAAAAAGGAGTAAATGATATCGTGACAATTGAAAGGGGAGAATTGAAGAAAAAAAAGTATCGCGCCGAACCCACATAACATGTTATGGGACAAGGGCAGGAAGATGATGACGTATCAAAATCAGCCTAGAATGTTCCCTCTGCTGGGTCACAGGCCTCGTTTCTATGAGAGAGAATGGGCTGTAATCCACCACGCCTGGCCCAATGCATACTAGTAGATGTCATTATGTCTTCGATTTTTTTACTGTAGGTCATGCAGGTCCAGTTTCCTCACAATCTTTTCCTCGCCGTTTTGAGGGCAATTATATTTTAAGGTATGACTATTGTAAAACCTTACAACTCTTAAGAGTTACAAAAACACCTACCTTACCTACTTTACCAGGTACTTAAGTACCTAGTTTTTTTTTTGTAACATGGGTAAGTAAATCAGCCGATAATTCCCTCTGTTGTTGTTCAGACCTCTCTGTGAAGAGGATTCGTTTTAAAAGTTTGCGAAGGCTTTATTCGAAGTATCCTAAGCCTAAAATAGAATGTGCGAACGTGAATGTCTGCGTAGATTTTATCTCCAGAATTTCATCTAAGTTTAAACCACTTTACTTTGAAAGGAGTACGTTCAGTTCAGTCCAAGGTCGTATTTATTTAAGACAAAAGACAGATCTTCTGCCTAGCCTTTTCCCAACTTCGTTGGAATCGGCTTCCAGTCTAATAGGATGCAGCTGAATACCTGAATTTTACATGGAACGACTGGCTATCTGACCTCCACAACCCAGTTAGTACTGGGTAATTCGATACTCCTAGGTAAGACTGGTTGTCAGACTTTCGGGCTACTGACTGCCTGTAACGACTGTCAAAGATCTACAAATGACAGCCGGGACCAACGGTTCAACGCGCTGTCAAGCACGGAGGAAACTCGGTATGTACCTACTGTCACACAGGTACGTTTTATATAGATATTCCATATTATCTGCCGGATAGGTACTGTAACTCTAACAAATTGGCACCTTGTACTTCTTAACACTTCTAATGTAATTCGAACACGAAAAAAGTAGATACTTAAGAGAAGTTTTGTGCGAGTTCCAACGCCATCTGGTGCGAATTGGGAGAACTGCCAAAACAAACTAACTGTTAAGTTGCGAGAAAATCGGATACCAACTTGAGGAACGTACTTAAAGGAAGCCAGCTTACTGTACAGTCTTACATTATTTTGTGAAATAATATCCTGAATTAAATTCAAATATATCTTTTTAGAAAACTAGGTACAAAGCAATAGCCTTTTTTCATGGAAAAATCTAGCACATTTGCTCATTGTTGGCGATCAAAACATCTACATATATACTTATCTACATAAACTCACGCCGTTTACCCATGTGGGTAGGCAGAAACCACAGAACACCACCTGCTACGATGGGGTATTCCTCAAAGCGCAACCAACTAAGCCCAACTAAATTATTTCTCAAAGCGCAACCATGATTTAAAAAAAAAATGAATCAATCATACCACTCTCTATTTTTCATCATGGTTGCGCTTTGAGGAATAATTTAGTTGCGCTTAGTTGGTTGCGCTTTGACGAATACCCCGCTACGATCCCTACATACTCCTTTTGCCTCGTCCAAGTTCAAACATCTGCTAATACACGCACGTCGGTTGACATCTAGTCCTGGTAAATTCAGGATAGAATTTTAGGGATATATTGTGTGTCCAGCTTAGTACAAAACTAGATTTTAAATTGAAAAAGTCACAATGATATTTGCCAGGATTTGCACGGCTACAAACAAAACGTATTTCCTGTCTTTTGATAACAAAGAAAACTGTAATCTACAAAGCTCCTGTCAAACCAACAAGATCGAAGTTTTTGTATCCACTGTCTGTAAAACACTTCCGAGAGGATTTTGCAAAGAGAAAAACGAATACGGTTCGAAAGAAAACTTGTATTATAAATCTTAGATTGCTATCGACAAACTGCCAACTTGAACATCTATCACATGACCTTTATAACACTTTCAGTACTATCGTAATACTGTTTTTACCAGTTGGTGGTAAACACGACAGTCAAGACACACAGACAAATTTGACTGAAAAAGTGACATTAGACGCGCGTTGATCAAGTGCCAAACGTTTGTTCAAAACATAGACTTTAACACCCTTGTCTATAAACTAGTCAAAGTGATTACTTGAGTTAAGTAATTACATGATACGATCATTATTCTATATTTTGGTAATTGCTTGAAGTTAGAACTGTCAAAAGTTAGAAAGAAATCTTAGCTTTGCTTTCTTTGACGGTTCTTACGTTGTTCAAATTCTTGTGTATTGCATAAAAATGGTTGCATAAGTAATTACTCAAACTCAAGTAATTACTTTAACTAGACTATGCAGGGTGTAAATAGACCCTTAACGAAGCCAAAAGGCACTTGTTCTTTGCGATATTTTTTTGTTTTAGACCATACCTGGGAACGTTCTAGTTACGGAGATATTGGGGGTCAAAGTTTCAACTTTTTCACAAGTTTTTTTTTTAAATACATGTTTTTAATGTAAGATTTTTACTTTAAACACCTCCACGACCCCCGTACTTATTCAATCCATCCACCAGCACAAAGCTTTGAGTGCGTTCCATCGAGTCCTACCGTAAAAGGAGATTTTTCACCCCAAAAACATAGTTGTTTCCCAGCAATAATTTTATTCTCTGCCTAACCTTTTGGGGAAAACAGGCGTGACGGCAAATTATATCTTACGTATCTAAATAACCTGCAGCTGCATCTGGTTAGACTGGAAGCCGACACCAACATAGTTGTGAAAAGGATAGGCAGCTGATGACGTATCTAAAAACCTGCCTACTGTGTCTTTTTTAAAATAAACGTACTTTTGTACATCCGTACTCCTACACAAAAAAAGGTTTATTTTTATTTCAAAAGGCACGTATAACGCTCCTTTATTAAATAAAAAGTAAGGTCTACGACAAGGTAAGACTACGTGCTCGTATTTTTCCAACTTCCAACGCCTACCTCCAACATTTTCCCCTTCTCCTTGTCAATACAAATTTGAATCCGTCGTAGTTAAGTACGACGATACAACTTTTGCTCGCAGAAATCAACAAGAAAACTCGGCGACCCAAAAGTTATATTACACCTATATCAAGTTTCGAAGAACAATAAAGCTTTTTGGGAACTTGTGTCAATCAAGAGTGCGCCTTTCTTGAGCGCTTACATTAGTGTGGAGTAGGCGTTTCTTGAAATAACACTTCAGTGAACCGGTTTCATATACAAACACATATAATGTGTCATAATATTTCATTAGCACAAAGGATATGTGTATATATGTATTCATGAACAAAACTAACTATGGTTCTGTTTATTTCACATCATCCTATCCTAAGATTGCCTTGAAGCAATTGCCGCAGAGTTAAGACCGTTAATTATTCTCTCCCATTCTATTTAGGACGTACGCTATATACTTGCTATGGTATGTTCATAGTTTTATGAACTGATGAACTCTAAGCACATGACATCTCACTCGAGTATTGACTGACATATAACGTTATTATGTTTACATTATCAAATACGGCTATGCTTTTAATTAATAAAGTATTCGCTCATCCGGTGATATCAACTTGGACGGCTACGTCTAGCATTGAACTGGGATAGCTTGAGATAAATCATGATAAATTTAGAGGTAGGTGGGTCAAAATATACTTAACGCAAGCTCGCTAACACTCAATCTATTTATTAATAAATGCGCATCTATCCTCCCTCGCAAGACAAGTAATGATTACGGACTACGTTTCCTAATAACATAAAAAAACCTTTTTAAATTACGAGAATTCTCTTCCGAAATGAGGAGAAATGGCCTCTGAAGTTATAATAATGCCAGTGAATTAGGTGCGTGGGTAAGGAATTCTTGATTCAAGATATAAACGAACTTAAATTGGAGAGAATACCTAACTTAACATTTACGTTCTACGCAAATTACTCAATCTAAGTTGTCCCGTGATTCCAGCCCGATGACATCTACAATTCTACATTCATATGTATGTCGGACCCGGGCGTTGTTACGGGCTTAAAATTAATCGTAAGTACGCAGAAGTGACATCACGCGAGCTACTTACAAGACTACCCACACCACAGCTTGCTTCTACAGAGCCCTGATGTTCAACTCGAGGCGAGGGCGACAGTCAATGTCTGATCGCGGCGAAGTTGAGACGTCTTGGAACAGTACCCGATTCATTGTGCCCCGTGTTATTGTGTTAAGTTGTAATCTTAAGTAATTCCTTAGTTTTACTAGAAACAGAGTTTCGCATCCAGTGTGTTTTCATAGCACGAAACCCATCGTCTGCCCACATGATGTACGAGCCTAATGGAGTAAGTCCTGACATATCCGACATATATTATTTTAGGTATCTGAGTACACAAACACGCTTGAACAATGTCATTAAAGAAGCGACTCTAACCTCAGAAGTAAAAAAACGACAATCGATCCTCATTATCCTGACATTGGCCAAGTTATAGAAGCGTTTAACGCAACTCATTTGTCTTCCCCGGCCACCCACAAAAATGAGACCACTTCGTCGGCCAAACATAAGGGAGCTTATCTTCAGAGAGCTTACTCTTACTGTTTACCTTGTGCTGTCAAACTAAAATTCATCTAAGCTGGCTTAACTTTAAAATATAAACAGCCATCAATCTTAACTGTAAAACGATTCCAAGTTTACCAAAATAACATTAAACAAAAAGAAAACTAATAAATAAGCAACTAAACTAAAGTTACGAGACTAAACGTAGCTTAATCATCATCTGCATAGCCTTTTCCCAACTATGTTGGAGTCGGCTTCCAGTCTAACAGGATGCAGCTAAATACCAGTATTTTTACATGGATTTTTTATATGACCTACACAACCCAGCTAGTACTAGGTAATACGATACCCCTTGGTAAGACTGGTTGTCAGACTTTTTGGGGCACTGACTACCTGTGACGATTGTCAAAGATCTACAAATGACATCAGTGATCAACCGCTTAACGTGCTTTCCGAGGCATGGAGGAAACTCGGTATGTAATGGGTGGCCACCCATCCACAGACCAACCTAGGCAAGCACGGCTTAACCTAAAGATCGTAAAACGTAGCTTAATATGCGTTCAATATTGCCTGTATGCATTCTATATTAAACTGTTTACTCGGAGTAGTGCAAGAGCCACTCAGGAGCTAAATAATAGCAGACATGCTCTTCAATAATTAAAGGGGAATTAAATCAGGAGTGCACCCTCTCGCGGCAATCTGTGTGGATATGGTTTCACGACATCAATAATCCGTCGACAGTATAAGATACGGCTCCTCTCGCCTCGTGGCTAAATGAGATTTCTGAGGCTGTAAGCCTACAATTTCATAGACAAGCGTATAGCATTTTGTGTTGTTGTATACAAGGTGTTGTATTGTGGCTTTTGTCTGCTTTGTTGGCAGCTAATTTGGAAACGGTTTTGGCGAGATCGTAGGTACATTTACGGGTTGATATAAATAACAAGCTTATAGTAAAAAGAAACCTTTTTTTAAACAAGCTTTTAAATATAGGTGTGACGTCATTTGTTTTTCGTTTTCTTCTCAGCAAACCCTTTTAATTGAGACCCACATCATGTGGGTGTACAAAAATAACTAGTCCGCCATCTTAGGGAGTCCATATTGGATTTAGACTGACGTCACTTAGCTAACCATGCATTGTCATTCAAATTAAACGTATTTGCAAATATCAGGTCAATTGGTTGGGGCTGTTTTAAAATTCAGTTCCCAGATTTGACCTAAACCAACAAACAAACATTGGAAGTTAAATAAAAGCTTGAAAAAATTCACTATTTCATTTAAACCTGCATTTTAAAATTCATAAACGTGAAAAATGTAGACCAACGAATTTCAGGCCTATTCAAATTCTCTCATCTAAATTTTCCTTGATTCTGAACTCTGAGCGCATTCTATGTTAACTTGTCTCTCTCAAATTCAGATCTGAGAGCAAATTTACTGAAAGTTACGCGCCACGTGAATTATAAATGAAAGCAATATGTTTAAGTAGGCCAAACCCTTCAGATTCGAGAGTACATAAAACTTTCATAAACACCTATAAACAAACAGAATTTATAATTGATGTAACAATAAGGATAACGGCGAACAAGTTTTGTACTTTGTGATTTCTCTGAAATTTCGTTTTCAATTATTTTCCAGTCTATCAGATATTTTGTTTGTAGAAATCAATCATTATAAATGGATTAAAATGGTTCAATTTTCAGTTTGTTAAGTAATTGACATCAATGCTTTCAATGTCAATCATTAGTTAAACAGAAATAGCAAGTTAGACCAACAGGAGTTATTTTTATGGTTCCCTACCTCAGTCGGCAAAAACGGTACCCTATAGGATCACTTTGTTGTCCGTCTGTCAAGACCCTTTTTCTCAGGAACGGGTGGAGGTATCAAGCTGAAATTAATATCGAATACTTAAGTCTACTACCCCTTTGAGCAGTGAAAAATTAAAACTTGTAAGTCAACGCGATCAAAAGATATCACCGTTTATGTCGCATATTTTGCGATTGCACAAGGGAATCAAAGCCTATAGAGTACTTCCCGTTATCCTAGAATCATGAAATTTAGCAAGAAGCAATGTCTTACAAAACATGTAAAGGAAAAAATCGGAAAACTGTAAATATGTAGTTTAAGAACAAAATACCTACAAGTTTATAGTAGGCCTGAAACACAGGTTTAAATAAACCTAGATCGGGCAGGTCGCTACCAAATATCTAAATTGAACTATCATTACTTGAAACTGTTGAATATATTTTAGTTATAGTTTACTTATAAATACTAATTATACGACTGTATGAGAAATAATACTACTGCGCCTAAATGTACACTTTTTGTAATTCTTTTTAAATAAATTATTCCCATTCTTATACGGGACCAACTCGCACGAGTCCAACTCGCACTTGCTTATAATATGAGTATCTCAATATATAAGCCACTTGGTAAATTTTCCCTCATTTTCTTGTAATAACCCACAACTGTGATGGAGTAAAAAATATTCCCCATTTATACATGTCATTATGTTAACTGAGGCTGTTTTGTGAACTCAAGTTTCCACAGATAGCTTTCTCTTCTTCACAACAGATTTAATTCAAAAATCTACGACAAAAGAGCCTTTCTACTGACTCTTATTTCTGCTGATTTAAGAATCAAGTTCGCTCAGCACACTCAATGTCGTTTTTAATCAAAGACCTTCGAACTTCTGTTTTGTTTTCTTGTTTGCTTTACGTTAATAGAAAAGTTTTTAATTGATACCACTCTTTGTTTGTTCTGCTCGGAGATCGATAGGCTACCTGAATTGTGAGGCCTGAAAGGTATTTCTGTACCTTTACAAACTATTTTATGAAATACGAAAACAAATAGGCTTTGTTTAAAGTCCAGCGAGTTTTCATCCTGAATTACATGGCATTAAATTGATGACCACCTCGTTGGTCTAGTGGTCGCGCGACTGCTGAGCATAAGGTCCTGGGTGCGATTTCCGGGCCGGGAAAATTGTTATTGGGTTTTTCCATCAGGAATTTCTCAGTAGCAGCCATGGAGTCTATATTTGTGCTCCGTTGATGGCAATAGGCTCGCCCCCTATTAGCTGGGACTTAAAAAAAGTAGCGAAATGTATGTGTGTACTATTAGGTTCACTTCTGCCTAATCCTTCGGGGTTTACAGGCGTGATGTTATGTAAATTGGCTGAGGGAATGTGTGAAAACTTATTTCACCTGAATGAGAGATGAAAGTGGCACGTACAGTGTAATACAAGAAAATGAAGAAAATCTGTAGAATATTTGATTTTATAACAGACGTATTACTGTTTCGATCCATACATTTCTATTATGAATATAGAAGCCCTCTCCATAATTCCCAACACGTACAACTAAGTACTATCTAAAACAAATCACTAGCTCACAAACGTTTACAGCGAATGTTTTTATCTCGCCAGGCCAAGGAGCAACCCATTTCAAAACAACGGACAAAAAACGGCACTCCCAAATAGCCCAACTCACCCTTTTCAGTATTCAACAAGCACTTTAAAAGTTTTGGTGAAAATATTCAATGAGGCCCAGTTCATATGTGGGCGTATACGTGCCAACAACAGGCGAAGCCCGGGGCTGTGAACTCCGAGAGTCGCTATGCCCTGTTTACATACGACTTGCTTATCGGTCTCACGTATTGAAGGAAGCTTAAAAGAAAGTGGCAAGGTTTTTGTTTCTTCTTATTGTTTTCGCATTTACAATAATAATAAATTTTGTTGTTTATAAGATAGATTTTCAAGTAATTTGGTAGCTTAATTGAAAAAAAAATAATGAATATGTCACCTATATTTTCTGACAATTTGCAATCTACATTTAAATTACAAGAAAGCTTTATTATAAAAGATCAGCTGATGTTTTTGTACAAAAAATAGATTTTCAGGTTATTTGGTAAGTAGCTTAATTTAAAGAAATCATAATATATCATGTCTATATTTTTTGGTAATTTGCTATCTAACATTAATTTTTTACAAGAAAATTCTATTACAAAAGATGAGACAGACAAGCTTAAAATCAGACAGTTATAGGTTCATGTTCATTTCAAATCAAATAACAAATCAACCAATTAAGCCCTTTCTAAATGATTAAACAATAAAGTCTACTTGCTATTCTTAATTATCAGAATTCACTCTATTGTTTCAATCAACAACACAGCTATGTAATCACATAGATTGTTTGTAAGATATTGATTTGACTTGTTGCGTTAGTTACCTACTACTTTTCGAAACCGTCAAAGTTATATGTATTAAAGAAAACTAGCACTTCGCCCGCGACTCTGTCCGCAAAAATTGTGCCGGCTCGGCTAGTATGTGTGAAATAAATATAATTTGGCATCTACGACTAATGTAGCTTTCTGCCAGTGAAAGAATTTTTAGAATTTTTAGTTTCGGAGATTACCCCTACATACAAACTTACAAACAAATTTTTCTTCTATATAATATTAGTATAGATATAAATAATTATGTTTTCAGTAGTTGAGTAATGATACGCTTTGAGCTACTTTCTGTTGGAAGTATGTTTCAAGATTCCAATTTTCATTAAAAAAATATGGTATAGACATTCCCATAAACAACTACGAACACAAAGATACCTACGCCACGCCACTCCAAGCTTTATTAATAAAGAGAATATGAACATAAATCATGTTACATTCCCGTTAAGTTACAGCATGTTTATTTATCAAAGCATAAAACTAATGTTGCCGCACAATTTCTAATGCAGTTTGTTCGCGAGTGTACACAGAGTTGTGCCGACACAGACTTGTTTGCCTGGAGTTTATGCACGAGTGCGGGCGGGTACAGGTAGTCACACAACTCAAACTACAAAATCTCATCGCTCACTGAACGACTTTGCTGTAGTGACATAATATTTCTATGAACGATTTAGTGAGTCGTTCAAATACCGTATACTGCGACGAGGATAGGGTTGGCAGAATCAAAATCAGGAACCTGGAGATATTTTCATTTGTGTTCGAATTTTAAATCCAAAGCTGGTTATATCCTCCTTACTCTTCGTTTAGAAAATTACAGTCCTTCCATAGTTATTGTACCTCTAATTTTGTACCACTGTAAAAATCACACTTAATTTTATTTTTATTACAATACGGTTGCTGCTGCCAGTAATATATCTATATCTATACAAGTATATAAAGTATTGTTTGTAATTTCAAAATAACAGATTTTTTCTAAGTGCATATGAAAGTGCTTATGTACGGCGGTTTTTTTCTTTGTCTGTCGGTCTGACTGTCCGTCTGTTTGATCCGGCTAATAACCGAAACAGCTGCACTTATTTTGGCTGAGCTTTTACTGGGAGATAGCTGATGTTATAAGGAGTAACTTAGGCGTAACTTACTTTTATTTTATAAAAACCATTAGGGTGCCGTGCAAAAAAATTAAAACCCATGAAATTGTTAACAAAATCCGATTCATACAGGGAAGTAATATTTTTTTAATAATTTCACGCACACGAAGGTCGCGAGCAACAGCTAGTCTACCTAAGTGACAATGATCTTTACTCACGTTACAATAAGGGTGTGACTGAGTTGCTTCTGCCAAAGGTAAAATAACTGTAAGCTTAATATGATTTCATCTTTACCTTTGAAGTTACTGTCGCACATCTTCTTAACTTCATTTGGTTCTGATATTAGAAGACATAAAACACTAAACCACATACCTATATAACGCAAGAGCACCTACTTCGCGTGCCCGGCTTAAGCATTTTATGCTTAACGTGGCTACAGTCTTATCAGGCATTTTTTTTTAAACAACAACGTACAACTCAAGAACTTAATACTAGACGTTTAAAGAACAAAAACGTAGTCTATTTCGTATAGTAACTTGTTTGTGCTTATGACGTCATAGAAGTTAGTAAAAAAAATGGGTTTATTCCCGTCTGCCCCCACAAGGCTGTCCCCACTGGTGGTAGTAGCAACAATTTGTCACATCTACCACCACTGGTGGTGGTTGAGTCTGTTCAGTCGCATCTGCTCCTACCTCTGGTGGCAGATGACACTTAAATTAGTGGAATCCCCCACCAGTGGTGGCAGACTCGACGATCAAATAGCCGTCTGACACCACCAAGTATTTAAAATAAAAAATACAAAGAAGGATGGCCTTTCTGGACCCAGCTGAAAGATGTACCAAAAAATCCGTCATTTCTTTCTCAAGGAAATCAACTCAAGAAAATTCAGCAGCACTTAGATACGGATCGGGATACTTGCGTTATCTAGGTACCTATATATCTATATCTGCGCCCTAAATAAAATTATTTCGGTTTTAAAGCCTCAAAAATTCTTGATGAAAGCTTAATTCTCCCTACAAGCTCTATTTTCACTGAAGACGTGGCAACCCTTGTCATGTGTTGCCACGCTTGAATTTTGTTGCGAAATTTTAAAATGCTGAAAAGGATTTTCATTTTGGTCACGTCATGGTAAGCCTTGTATGCTATATGTTGGAGATAAATGTAGCTGACCGATAACTTTCATGTAAATATCGGAAGCTATGTATAAGAAAAACTGTGAATTACACACGCATCAAGAAGATCTTTCGTCTTTTTCGAGTGGCTAGTGCCTAATCTGGTGTCAGAGTTTTTATGCCGCCTATAGGCCTCTGACTTGGCTTTACATGCCATCGAGAAATATCTCTCAGGTATGCTGGTTTCCTCACGATGTTGTCCTTCACCAAAGTGAAGGACGCACATCATGAATACGCACATCATGAATCCGAAAAATCAGAGGTGCGTGTCTTGGATTCGAACTCGAGACCTATGACTTAGTGGTCACACTACGAGGCTATTACTGCCTACAAGATGAAGAAGCAAAAATAAACAAACTTACGTATGAAGGTGAAATACTGGTCAGAAATGAGCTTAATCCACCTCATTTCAGTTTTCCTCTGCTCTACTGTAATACTGACCTGAAAAAAAAACTTTCATTTAATTTCAATGTAAATTGGAAATTAATATGCTCGTTAATCATACATTTACAAACAATTTATTGAATTCGGTTAATGGAATCATACGGTAACCTCACAAATAATTATTATCAATTTTATGGCTTACTGTTGCTTTATTTTTCCAAATATATTTTATGTTTTCAGTAATGTAATATATCAAATAATTAATTACTATGTACATTATGTACTAACTACAAATAGATCTAAAATAATAAGTAAAAAAATATTTTTTGCAATTTACGATTATTCTAATTAATAGCCACATAGCCAGACTCCGTGGCTGCTATTAAGCAATTTCTGATGGAAAAACCCAATAACACTTTGCCCGACTTGGACATCGAACCCAAACCTCAATTAATAACCTAGCATCATATACCAGATACCTATATTATTCATATAGCCAACCAACAAGTCAAACAATAGCCAAATTAAGGTCTAAATTAGCCAATTTACTTTCATGAGAGCACCACACATAAAATATACACATATTTGCCTAGCCTTTTCCCAACTATGTTGGGGTCGGCTTCCAGTCTAACCGGATGCAGCTGAATACCAGTATTTTACATGGAGCGACTGCCTATCTGACCTCCACAACCCAGTTAGACTGTCTGTTGACTGGGTAATACGATACCCCTTGGTACGAAGTATTATATTATATGTGCCCTTGGTAAGACTGGTTGACAGACTTTCGAGCCACTGACCTTTAACGACTTTCAAAGATATACAAATAGACAGCCGGGACCAACGGTTTAACATGCTCTCCGAGGGACGGAGGAAACTCGGTATGTTATCTGTGGTCAACCAATCACAGACCAACTTAGGCACAGGCTGTTAATATTTAGCCACGAGCTCCTCCAGAATACACACACACGCACAATCTACACATACCTACCATTACATATAACATTGCAACCCTAACTATTGATCTAAACATACTCGTAAAGTTCAATGCCCTAGCTTGTCAATACATAGGTGGGTTTGTGATAAAGGTGACAGGAGTCCGTTGGCTAGTCGGGCCAGTGAAGCGGCGGGCTCGAGCTCGCTCCAAGAACTTCATTGTCAATGGAACTGTAGTGTTTCTGATGAAACTACTGACTCATACACACACACATGTCGCTGTACCAATTCCGGAGAAACGGTTGTAAATTATTATTAATCTGGGTATTAATTGATTTTGTTGTATTTTAATTGTTTTGCATTTTGATTGAAATTTAATTGGATTGTAATTGAGTTGAGTGAATTTTAATTGTATTTCATTGTATTGGAGTCAATTATATGAGTAAACAATTCTGTGATAAATGGCGATGGGCGTAAATTACCTGAATAAATGTATTTATTATTATTGTAACTGTATGCCAGTATAGTATTTAACTTGCACTGTACTAATTTACGTCGTGTATGATGTCCGTTTCAAAATTTGCAAACTATTTTTCGACCACTTTTTGGTATCCGGTTGAGCTGAAACTTTGCACACATCTATGGTTCTGATGACAATACATTTTAATGATAGACATGAGTTGATCCTGCAGCCAGGATCGCCTCTTCACGAGAGAACTCCTCAGCGGTTAATATAGCATCATCATCATTATCTGCCCAGCCTTTTACCAACTATATATGTTAGGGTCGGCTTCTAGTCTAACCGAATGCAGCTGAATATCAGTATTTCACATGGAGCGACTGCCTATCTGACCTCCACAACCCAGTTAGTACTAGCTAATACGATACCCCTTGTTAAGACTGGTTGATAGCACCGACACGAAATTTTTTATATGCGTTCAATGTTGATGGATAAAATTAATTTTCTTGTTTTCATTTTAATAAAAGCTTGTTTTAAAAGCAAAGTTACATGGGACAAGGGCGGGAAGATAATGAAAAGCTTGTTTTAAAAAAATAAATTTAATTTTTATTCAAAGGTTATAGAGTAGAGTATAAAATAATCTTTAACTTCTTTTGTTGCGCTATAACCTATTTTCACAAGGTAAACTGACACAATAAAGGATAAAGGTAAAGGCAACAAGACCCTAACGAAGCCTAAAGGCACTTATTCTCCCCGTCATTCTAGACCATACCTGGGAACCTTCTAGTCACAAGTTACGGAGAAATTGGGGGTCAAAGTTCCAACTTATTCGCAAGTTTTTTTTTTAAATACATGTTTTTAACGTAAGATTTTTCCTTTAAACACCTCCACGACACCTGAAACCTCCATGAATCCGAAAAATCAGAGGTGCTTGTTTTGGGTTCGAACTCGAGACCTATGACCTTGGCAGTCCGACGGTTACACCACTAGGCTATCACTGCTATCAATAGTTGGGGATGAAATATACCTACATAAATATGTTTGCAAACAAAGCAAATACCATTCAATAATTCATCATGTTAGAAGTTCAATGTGCTTTGTAGTGGTTCATTTTATAGCTGAATTATTATATCATTGTTTAATTACATTACTAAAATATGATGCAATGATTGCCCAAAACACAAACGTAATTAGTTTTGGCTGTGTCCTAAATGATTAATTTCGTACATTTTACCAATTTGTAGCACAATTTAATGTATATTAATATTGCCCGACTGTTATTGCACAAGACCGTAATAGCTCAAACAGCAAAAAGCTTTTAGTCAATTTACCTCTAAATTATCAATATCAGAATCTCTATAAAAACTGAGAAACACCAGCTCAAAGAAAATTGACTGTCTTTTGTAATTCCATCCATATTTCTTATTAAAAACGGGCTCGTGGCTACATAATAACAGCCGCTCGGGTCGATCTTTAGGTTAAGCCGTGCTTGCCTAGGTAGGTCTGTGGTCACCCGACCACCACACGATGGTGATGTGCGACACATACCAAGTTTCCTCCGAGCCTCGGTAAGCACGTTAAGCCGTTCGTCCCGGGAGTCTTTAGTAGATCTTTGACAGTCGTTAGGTAGTCAGTGGCCCAAAAAGTCTGACAACTAGTCTTACCAAGGGGTATCGTATTACTCAGTACTAACTGGGTTGTAGAGGTTAGATAGGCTGTCGCTCCATGTAAAATACTGGTATTCAGCTGCATCCAGTTAGACTGGAAGCCGACCCCAACTTAGTTGGGAAAAGGCTAGAACACACCTTTATGTTAGGTTATATTCATATACGCTGTAGATATAGGTACGGCATAATACACAATTAGGTACTTAGAAAGCTTATACTATTTATTTATTCACCTATATTATTTTGGACACCAAAATCCAATCTCCGAAGACAGCGGTCGAATCAGAATGTATCATGTACACAATCGTCCAAATTGTATTACAAAGAAGACATAGCATGGTGTCTAAACACGTATTCATAGTCTAGACTAACCGACGACGGGGCCTACACTACGGCGGGCAATAGTTTCAGTTAGCACGCAATCCTCTCATTTCTGGCTGCTCTATAAATATTTGTATGTTTAGACGAAACAGCCTGATAAGCACTTATTAATTGTTAAGTTTTAAAACTACAAGAATCTTATGCGCTTTTTAATTTTGATATAGTTCGCTGACAGAAAGTAAATAAAAGGTGGCGGCGACAAGAAATTATGTTTCGCTACAACAAATGCCCGTAAGAATGTAGACATTGCATGTTGTGTTGAACTAAACATTTTTTAAAGTTACGATTTTGTGCTTGTTATAGTTTGTTAATTTCTGAAACTACAAACCCATGATTAATAAAATGAAGTCTTTTAAACAAAAACCATTTGTATGAATAACTCATTACGCTAGCTCTGACTTAACTTACTGTCCGTTTCTTTATGTATAGAAAATGTTAAAAAAAACCAGTCCGATGCGATATTCGTAAAATAAAAATATTAATGAATTTTAAAATGCATGACTTTTGTCCCAAATTACCAATGTTTCCCTAAAAAACAAACTTTTAAAACGTCCGAACAACATCTTCGGCATAAGTATATTCGATCGTCAATTGTTTTTTTATGACGTGACTACCCCAGAAGCGACCGCTCGCACCCGTGTGTTGCCATAGACGTTTCCTCATTTTAGTACATTTTATTTCATTTTCATTGGAGTATTTTTTTTTTACTTTTTCTTCAAAAAGTATTACATAAATGGAATCTTATCTCCATACCAAATAATACCCTCACGGATCGGACATGGTTTTTTTCAAATAACTAAAGAATATTCTACGAAACTAAATACTAAAGATAGACCCTAAGATTTCGCTCTTAAACTGTCGAATGAATCCGGAGGCAAAAACTGATGTTCTATTAAACTTTTAAGTAGAGGATACTTTATAAAGAACGGGAGCACAAATTAGATTAATACAAAATTTTCAATTAAGAATCCTTTTAGCCTACTTAGTTAATTGTTTCGAAAGTACGGACTTTAAGGGAAGTAGGTTGAGGGGGCGATGTTGAGGAAATATCGGATCTTATGGATGATGTAATTTGAATTGACTTGCGACCTTGCCGTGTCAGCTTACGTCAACAATGAGATGTTACAATGTAACATTATCAGCTTACGATTGGAGGTTCTGTTTGTATTTCAAACTCGTCGGGAAATTGAGTATTTGCTGTGAGCAAAGACTGCATAGCTTATACTGCCATTAAAAATGTAGTACTAATACATGAACATAAAGCATATAATCTCAAAACAACAAAATAAATACAGAGAGTTTAAAGATTTTTGAAAAATCCGCCTCGTTGGATCTGTGACCGAGTCTGTACTAATGAGTACACCTCTACCTAACCCATAGGGGATTACAGGCGAGATATTATGTTTTATGTTACAATTACATGAACATAAAGCATATAATCTCAAAATAAACAAAATAAACATAGATGGTTTAAAGATAGAACCAAGATTTTAAAAAAAACAGACGAACATAGCCACAGTCAAAGAATCATATCATCATAAAACAAAATAAATAACAACTACTAGTACCGGCCCAAAGACTTCATTTGTATAGTCGGAATGCCTACTGCATGACGATAAAGATTTTCAACAAGCTGCCATCACATGTCAGACCTACCTATAAATAAAAAACATGCAATATTTTCTTGGCTTCTGGACATGTGTTTCTACTCTGACAGTGAATTTATTGATCATAAGTTTTAATAATTCATTAATAATATAAATTACCTATAATATTGTAAATGTATAATTATTATTGTTTTTTTCTCTCTAAATAATTAATTAATATTGGTGTATTAGTCACATTATGGTATAATACTTATATTAAAATACTAATAGTTCTACACCGGCAACGGTAGTATATGTGAACTAATATAAATTGTAAGATCTATATACTCAGAAATAAATGATATTCTAAACCTTTCCTCTCCATCCCATCCCTTTAAACGAAGTGAAAAAGGAAAAATGTCAAGTAGCAAATACCTAATTGGAAATGTGAAAATGCAAAATGTCATACGCGATAGAAATCGTGCCCTGCCTTCAAATATCTATAACGAGTGGTCACGTACCGGCTTCCATTTTATACCTGTGACTGCGAAACTGTCTCATACTCAACTAATGTCGAAAGGCCATGAGCTTCTTTGTTATCTTGGGCCATTTATTCTGTAAGTAGAATTTTGAAGCTTCTATTATATAATTGTGTTCTTTTTTTTAAAAAAAACGTTGTCCCTCACTCGGAATTTCTCTTGTATCCTGTGCGTTTACAAACTTTCAAACTCACATACACAAACAGCCAGATACAGGTCATACAAATATTTGTTCCGTATGGGGACCGAACCCGCGACACGCGGCATAGCAGCCAATCGCTTAGCCAGCGCGCCAACTATTGGTATGAAGGCACCTTCATACCAATATTTGTATGTCAAACCTATAAGCTGTTAGTCAGCGTGGTGAACAATTCTCATCAAGAAAGGACTCTTTATAATAATAGTGCCATTGCTAGTCTGGTGCCAGTAAAAGAATTCTGGATAAACAAACCCATTGCTGAAAATTAATTAAACGACAAAAACAAGTACCTAGCTTGTAGTTGTCTTTGGAAATTGATAAACTTTGAGCGGACATCAAAGACAAAAATGTCATCATTTAATCAAAGCTGATTGCAATAAGACGGCCCACTTTATATAAAATATACTTGTATAATTTAGTTTTTGGCAAAAAGTTTCTGATACAAGACAAGGTCGACCGCAGCGAAGGTGGTGTGACCATCTGATATGTTTGCGGGGCAAGCGTGGCCAGAAATTGCACTATACAGAGAGGTCTGGAGGGTGAAAGGGGAGGCCTTTGCAGCAGTGCAGAGCAGTGTGGCACAATACAGGCTATGAAAATAAAAAGAGTTTCTAGTATCTGTGTCAATTTCTGAAAAAATAAAAATCCTAATGTAAATAAATGTAACAACTTTGACCGAATTTCAAATGATGTCGAAGAAGTCGCACAAAATCAAACTTATATTCAAAAGCTCTAGGCTTTAAACCAACTCCAATAACGTTCAGAAATCTAGGCAGACGGTGATATTAAACTAGGCCAGCAGAACTCTAAAACAAAGAAGAAGATTAATTAACGCAATTTGAGTTCTAACACTAATTAGCTGGAAGTTTGCATATCTAAAGAGATTTACTGCAACAACTTGAAAGTTCAGTAGATTTATCTACCACTTACTAACTTACAATTTTGTGTATGCTGATGTAAAATATGTGGTATACAGGGAGTAACAGAAAGGGTATAGGCATATGAAAGGATATACTGCAGACCATCAAACTGGACAACTTCCTTAATGGGTCCAATATCGTAAATGCGAAAAAAATATCAGCTGTCCCATACATTTGGGTCGAACAGGTATTGAAATTTAGTATGGGACAGCTGATAATTTTTTCGCATTTACGATATTGGACCCATGGAGGAAGTTGTTCAGCATATCCTTTCATATGACTATACCCTTTTTGTTACACCCTGTATTTTCAGGGCTTTCAGTCGTTAAACTTAAAAATAAATATATTTTTATTGCAACAAGCTATAAGTAGCGGATTTAACCCAACAAACGTAGAAAATCTGAATTTTCCAATTTCTGGCGGGATGTAACAATTAAAGCCAACTTGGTACAATTAAATTATTAAAGAATATAGTGTCTCATTTTTTCAGGAATCTCATCCAAGCCAAGTCAGAGGTCCATGAGCGGCATAAAAACTCTGACACCAGTTTAGGCACTAACCACACGATTAAGAAGAAGGAATCTCATCGTAATGGACTTCTGAACTAATTCGGCATTATAATTTTGTCAAGTCTATGATTTTGTCGATGATTTTTTTTTACTAGATACCAGCAAGAAAGTACATATTTTTATTACGTATTTAAGTTTGTTTATAATTTGAAATACTAAGTTATTCCAACTATAAGTACTAAATGATAAGAGCCACTTTTATGATACCAATCAAAAACCTAGATTGCCAAAGATAAAGACTGATAATAACCTTCTTCATTAGAAGAAACTTTTTCATTATAAACTCTCAACTATTTTATATTACGATCTATCTCAATTTTCTAAAGTTTTAGACATCTTCATTAACAGTTACAAGATGAGAAAAGATACTTGAATATTGAAATTTCAGACGTTATTTAAAGTACTCTCAATCAAGAGATTGACTTCGAAATATTTTTACCTTTTTTATTGTTTTTCGAGAATTTCTCAATAACGACTTTGCTTTAAATGCTCATGAATAAGACAGCCAATACTAAAGCCTACAGTGTAGCTAGAAATAGAGAAATTCTTTATGCGATACAATATTTAAAAATAACGATGACGGAAAAATCAAAATGTAAGAAACTGACATCATCATTTAGTACTGGTTAATACGATACCCCTTGGTATGATTGGTTGACAGACTTTCAAGCCACTGACCACCTGTAACGACTGTCAAAGATCTACAATTGACAGCCGAGATCAACGGCTTAACGTGCTTTCCGAGACAAGGAGGAAACTTGGTAAGTCATGGTTGGTCCCATCCAACCCAGGCATGTAAGGAACTGACATAAACTAAATCCTGGTGAAAATCGCTGAAGAAATAAGTTATACAAAGGAAGTCGAAAAATCCCGAGAAACACCAGACTTACAATGCAGAAAAACAACAACAAGTCAGAAGAGTTAAAACCTATCAATTTTAAGAACGTTTTTCCCAATAGTTAACTGCACTTAAAACTTGGGCACTCCCTGAACAGGTGTGTTCGATATTGTGCATGATCTTGATCTCATGAACAAGGACACCTTTTTAATCTGAAAGCATTCGCGAAAAACTAAAAGAAAAAATAAACTTTCTGTCATTGACAACAACTGGCCACTTAGTACCTTAAAAATGAAATACATAGAAATAACAACGTGTCACGAAAGTAACAATGTAAAAACGTATCAATTTCAAGAAAACGTTTCCCAACAATTGGCTGCATTTAAAAACATGGGCGCTCCCTAAAAGGGCGTGTTTGGTATAGTGCAGGCAAAGACGTGGGAGCGGCGGGGTCGCGTTACATTTTATGAGCCCATCAAACGCCAGAGCGCAGTCAACCGGAACTTAGGAAATATTATGTAATAGCTTATGGACTCACTTATTAAATATGTGAGAAATATTGGGTAACATTTAAGACGTGTTTTGGCAGAAAAGATATTGGTTTTTGTTTAGGTAGGTCCATATTCAGATTAGCATAAGCATAAGCATAACCAGCCTATTAATGTTCCCATTGCTGGCACGCAGGTCTCCTCTCTATGAGAGGGAATGGACTATAATTTACCACGCGGGCCCAGTGCGGGTTGGTAGATGTCACATGTCTTCAAATTTTTGGTTCTAGGATATGCCGGTTTCCTCACGATGTTCTCCTTCACCGTTTTGAGAGCAGTGGTGATGAAATAAATAACACAAAGTAATGCGCCTGGCTGGGTTCGAACCCACGACTCGTAAGTCGGGGCCTCCACCACTGGGCCACCGCTGTTCATATTCAGATTATCGTGTCTTTATTTGCATAACATAATGTTAACAAGGTCTTAAAATGGTTTAAAGCTAAGGTACAATTACAGAGCCTTAGGTTCTACCTAAGTACATAAAAATAATAATTGCTATTCTGTTGCTGTCGTGGCTGAAGCATAGATCAAAAGAACCCCTTTTTAAACAGAATTGAGCTTTAAGGAGTTCAATGTTTTTAAGAACGCTGACGGCATTTTTTCTCAAATTCAGTCATGCTTCAATAACATCTAAAGCATACGATTGTCAAAATATTTGCTCTCATCCTTAATGTTCTTGCAAAATGAATTCCCCTTTTACAAGAGACGCTTAACTAAATATTGCATGTAAACGGTTCATAACATTCAATATCACGAAATGTAATAATGCTTAAACAGACAGTACCGCACTCGGTACTATAAGATAAATCTTAAAAGCCTCATCGCGTCGCGGAATTTTCCATTAGATTTTATGGATTTCCCTCTTGTCCGCGCATTAAATTATAACCGGAGGGTAAACTGTACTACGGAACAGAGATTGAAATTTAATTTCATCATTCCCGCACAAAAACATATTTCACAGTGGAATGTGAAGACAGTGATTTCTGTTCACCTGAATTGTTTGTAAATATGTAAATTAACCAGACATAAAATACGCGTAAATCTATTAGGAGATAATGTAAACATTGTGAACACAGTCCCACAATACGGAGTGCAAACAAATCTTGGTCACGCGAAGCTTGGCAAGTATTTCGCGAAACAAAAGACTTTATTTATTTAAGGAAGCACTCAGCAGTAATTATGTTATGAGGTTGTACAAGGTCAGGTCGGGTAACGAGCGACGACGCAGGACAAAGCACTGCCGACCGGGATTACTAAATGAGGGCCGATGGTTGCATCTCTTCAGACGGGATTATAACAGTGTTACTGAAAGTCTTCCAACTTAACGAAGATTTTAAAGTGACTTTAATTTAAAAGGTTAAGACACGGGTAAGAAAGCACTTAAGGCAATGTCTACTTACGCTTTTAAAGCTTGAGATAGGTACTGTTCAAATCGTAATTGCTTTGCATTTTTTTTTTAAACAAATATTTAGAAGAACAGTCTTCAGTGAAAATGAATCAAAGCAATCTTGACGCGCTACGGTAGGGATGCCTGGCTAAGGGGAGAGTGCGATGTTTGAAAACGGCCACTTTTTCCCGTCTCAGAAATGCAGTCGACAAACAAATTCCAAAAGTAAATGAAAATTTTCATGCAGCCGTATTTACAGAAATTTAATTAGAGTCGCCCTCTAGAGGTGCCCTCGGCATGATTCCACGCATTTCGTTGATGTTTTCCTGCATAATTCCCCCTTTTCATTACTTGCAGAGCGTATTTTGTTTTTGCAAAAATAAAATATTCAGCTCCGAAAGAAGACTTGAATAGTAAAATAGGTTCTGTTGAACTATTACGGCATAATAAGGGTTAACTTTATTTAAATTGGACCGTCGGGTAAGTAGAATAGTAATGTATTTTGGTTGGAGCAATGGGTATCCGTCAGTCCCTTTAATGACGTAATTCTTGTAGATAAATTGCATTTATATTCCTATTCAATTCGTCTACGTTCTAAAGCTTGTAGATCAATGGTGTGGGACTATCGGGGCTTGGGACAACAAATGCTAATGCCCACGAGAGTTGGTCAGGGTTTGGTCCCTTTGTCAATATAGGCTGGTCGGTGGAGTCCCATGGGTCTACGTAAGACTCTCTTCTCTTGGCTTACGGGAGGGTCGGAGGCGCATAAGCTATTGGTTTGGGGTTTACAGTACCTATGATCCTTTCGAAAACATACAAATACATTGCCAGTGTTCAAGACGCGCTTTGTGAAGCCCCTTGTCGTTGAATGTCGTATGCCAGCTTCATTGATGTCATTGCCTAAGGCCTGTAGGTAAAGTAATTAAGTTGATTCATCCCGAAATGGGGGTAGTCTGTTCATTTATTAAACTACAAAGGAGGGTCGAGAAGCCAGGTACACTTCGATCAATACTGTCTATGTTTCGTGACAAGAGCACGCAGATTGGAAACCTATCACAGATACTTTTGTCGACACTACAGGTACTAATACAGGTACCTAAAGTTACTGTAAAAAAATCTAGAAATAAATTCGAGACTCCTTTGTTTCATCAACTTTCGTACTAATAAACACATCCCGATTTTCAATATGAAATAAAAAACAGTTCTTGAAAAAAAATCCTACAATTTTAATATCACACATTTAAAGCAAATGTTATTTGTACAACCCTACCTCCGCAGTAATTATTTTTTCTTGCGCTTCACAACGAGGTCAACAGCGCATTTAAGGAAACGTTTACTTCGTGGAACAATTAAAAACGATGAGTTTTACAAGTCATCGGGAAAAGTAATTAACCCAAATATTTCTGTACAAGGCTTATACAGCGTGTGTTGTACAAGGGTTGATACAGGTTGTGTTAAATTAGCAGCCTTGATGGTATTGTAATAAATTAATAATTAATGGGGTTTTCAACCTTATGTCAAGGTAATACCCCTATCTTTGAACAAGGTTAATGATGTTGTACTTACAAGTAAAAATGCTTGATTTGACCATGAGATAAGGGACTCGACATGTTTCGTGTTTTTTCGGCTTTGTTCATAAAAGCTTTACGTGTGCAATGTATTGGGAAATAGCCCGGACACATGTAATCCACAAAGGGTTATGTGGGGATTGCCTTAATCCTCGGTTCACCGATGACGGTATTATCGTTGACAAAAAGGCGTTAGCCAGAATTGTCAAAAAAGTGACGATAGCCACACTTTGTGGCACCTACCATAACTTTTTATTAAGAGTACATGTGCACACAGCGTGCTTGTTTCATTTCAGTTTAAACCACTTCTCGTTGGTTTCCTATTTTCATATACCTAATAATCACGGAATCTCATCTTCATTATTACCATCATGACTATCTATAGGTATCTCACGGAGAGGAGGTCTTTGTTCTTGCCCTTCCGGGAACGTTGTATGTTGATTATGTAAGGTATGTACATTCGTGTTTGTATTGTATGGCTAATAAATATCTCACGGTTGCAGCAATCACAGCCAATTACTAAGTTTATCAACCAATTAAACAGCAAAAGAAGTATTGTAATAAAAAGTCGTGGGTACACTACCCTACAATCTTTTAGACTGTTTGTGCCGTTCTATTTATTTATACTGCCCTTAGTAAACGATACAAGCGAGTCTTATTAAATTATTTATCATAACCAGCAACGTAGGTCTAGGTACAGTTTTTAATAAAAGGCGACACGGCCCGTCCACCATTATATTAATTAATTACGGAACATTATATCGTTCTCTATTAAAGTGTACCATCTGGAGCGAGATCTGTGTGTTTAAAAAAACGTTGAACAACATTCCTTAGAAAAAATGTTTATGGGACAGAAAGTCATTAACATTACCCCCTGGCTGTTCAAAATGGGACAAAGAATGGAAATCTTCCTTTTTGGGGATATTTAAGGCCCTCCACTGGTGACAACATAGAATATTACCAACTTTGATAAGGGACTAATATTGTAACCATGTTATGTTACCTATGAGTTAATGTTATCTTACCTTGCACACAATATAAGATTAAAAAGTCATTTTTGTCAAATGTATCCTACTAATATTATAAATGCGAAAGTTTGTGAGGACGAATGGTTAGATGTTTGTTTGTTACTCTTTCACGCAAAAACTACTGAACGGATATGGATGAAATTTTGCAAGCAAATAGTTTATAACCTGGATTAGCACATAGGATACTTTTTATTCCGGTAGTAAGATCCTGTGGGACAATTACCGAACTCCATGCGGGTGAAGCTGCGGGCATAAGGTAGCTTTTATAAGGTACCCGTTAGAAGTCTACATACTAATATGATATAACGCTGCCCAATTGAGTTTCACCCCAAGTTACATAATATTCTACACGCAAGGGTTGAGAGCACTGGTACCTAATCATTTTGTTAATTACTTCTCGTTTCTAGAGCCTGAGGTGGCTCTTCAATATCTCATTATTATTTTATGCACGAGTGCCCATTTAAATAGAGACACAGTGAAGTTTTAGTTACCTTTATAAAGTGCGCCAGTAATTGACAGTCTGTGGGTTTTTACCCGACTGCCAAGGAAGGGTTATGTTTTACGCGCGTATCTTGTATGTTTCTTTGTAAATTTCTTCATTACCTGGGTGATTATAAGCTGGATGGATTTCGACGATTAAGGTATCATTAGATTTGTCTCAACAACCCAAATGTCCTTAGGCAAGTTTAAAAAAAAAAAATTGCGGATTTTTGGCGATAAATTGTAAGTCGTTAATTTTTTTTTTCAACTAAACCTATCGAGTAGGGTATCATGAAGGAAATAAAAAGGAGATTACAAATATATAAATACACACAACACATTAAATAACACACACACACACATGCATTATACAATTTGTAGTCGGGTTTTTTGAAACTTTTAATAAAAATTACTAGTTATTGAAGAAAATGTCCTTGAAAAACGATCGATGCGAATTCGTCTATGGTTCTCTACATAACTAGATGTGCACACAGACTAGGTTAAAGCAATTACGGCAATTTACTTGGAAAGTATTAAAATATAATCGGTCCGTCCTGCACTGTTATTATAATTACTAATCAAACTGCCTCGTTGTGCGACTGCTGAGCATGAGATCCGGGATTCGATTCGATTCGACTTGAACATAGCTGGCGAAATGTGGGTGTACTAATAGGTACATCTCTGCCTAACCCTTCGGGGATTACAGGCTTGATGTTATGTTATGTAAATAGATATGATCTTTATTAAACTATAGATACTTTTGAAACATTTTAATGTTAAATCATGTCAAAATATATAAAATATACGAAGGTAGGTACCTTATTTTGTCTGTCTAAGCCCCAACATACAAAGGAAAATCAAATATATCAGAATATTTTTCGAAAAAATATGATAGAGTGATATTTCTTAGTGGAATGTGTCGAGATAGGCCGATACCTTCGAAGGTTCTGTCGCGTTCGATATATTGCTAATATTTAGGGACTGACGACACGCGAAGTTATGAGTGTGCCGTGATCGATGGCCCACATAACTGATGTCGCAGTATAAAGGTAAGCAGTAAACCAATCCTACAAAAGATACCATTAAACTTTTTAATTTTCTTCATAAGTGCAGAAGCAGTGACAGTCTAGTGGTGTGAGCATCGGACTACCAAGTCATAGCTCTCGAGTTCGAACCCAAGACACGCATCTCTGATTTTTCGGATTCAGGTGCGTATTGTGTAATTATCTTGCTTCGGCGACGGAAAACATCGTGAGGAAACCAGCATGCCTGAGAGATATTTCTCGACGGCATGTAAAGCCAAGTCAGAGGCCCTCGGGAGGCATAAAAACTCTAACACCTGGTTAGGCACTAACCACACGATAAAGAAAGACTTTAAAATTGAATCCTCAACTTTTAGCATTGCAAATACCACAGTTTACCATTAACTTCGTTCTATATGTACATTAGTGTGTAAGAATTAAATAAATTAAAAAAAACAGGTCCTTTTTATGAAATCAAAGGGGACAAATCGCCTTGACAACTAGGGTATTCCGCAACTATTTTTAAGTGCAACTAAATTATTCCTCGAAACGCAACAATTAGTTGCGCTCACAAATTCAAATTCAAAACATTATAATTATGTTTGTTGCTCAAAGCGCAACCATGATTGAACAAAAAATAATGAATCCATCATACCCCTCTCTATTTTCCATCATGATAACTTTGAGGAATAGTTTAGTTGTGCTAAGTTGGTTGCGCTAAAAAATAGTTGCGCTTTGAGGAATACTCCTGACAACTAAACTTTTGGTTATGAAGTACTACACACAAAAACGTAACCGCTTGTCTTGATGCGACAGCACCGACTTTCACACGAGTAACCTGCTATCTAAAGTATGCTTAGAATTCGTGTAAACGCTGCGCTTATATGTGAACCTTTTCCGACTCATTTGTTCCTAGTTGAAATACTGTATGTCTAGTTGTCTATTGTGCTGACGATATTCTACCCAACCATGGTTTATTGGTAAAAGTCTATGTGACTTGGGAACCGATTGACTGGCCCCACAAGATCGATCGCATGTCTAAATGAATATTATATCGTTTTGCGATAAGAGAAATGGATGACTACCGTTCTCACACTATTTACGAATACTCGACGTCTTGAGTGAAATGTGATCGTATATTTTTATGACTTACGTAGAATAAACATTTCAGATTGTCACAAAAAATGCCATGAAAGTGCTAGAAGAATTTTTTGGCGCTTGAATCACATTAACAGAGAGGCGTATTTGGTCAACATTTCAGAATTTGTTTAGTGAAATATTGGATAAACGATATGGCGACGTTATTCCCATTTTATTTATGTACACATAAAATACATAAAAGGTGTAAATAGTCTCTTAACGAAGCCGAAAGGCACTTGTTCTCGCCGTCTTTGCAGACTTGTTCTTTGCGATATTTTTTTGTTCTAGACCATACCTGAGAACCTTCTAGTTACGGAGATATAGCGGGTCAAAGTTCAAACTTTTTCACAAGTTTTTTTTTTAAATACATGTTTTTAATGTAAGATTTTCAAACTTTAAACACCTCCTCGACCCCCGGACTATTCAATACATCCATCAGCACAATGCTTTGAGTGCTTTCCATCGAGTCCTACCGTAAAACGTGATTTTTCACCCCAAAAAAAAAATCGTTTCCCAGCATTAATTTTTGCATAAAGTTACTTAGTTTGATGTACAGAATGCTTCTTTGACGGCTTTGTGAAGGGTCTGTTTACACCCTGTATACAGGAAATAACATACAGACAAATGAGCTCAAAGGTGCCGCTTATTTCATTAAGAAATCTCTTCCAGCGGCCCTACGATAGGAACGATAGACAAAAAACATTTTATCCACGTACCGAAGATCCTTGTACAACAGTAAGTATTCTGGAGAGCCATTACTAGCACAAATCACGTGCATGGACAGCTAGACATTAAACGAACAAACTTCCAATCCGTATAAATGTTTGACCTGACACGAAGATCGAATCCATTTCCCGTAGCGTACATAGCAAGCGTTCTGCTGCCAATTGGATCCTAGATTAATGACTCCACTTGAATACGCTTTGGATATTTATTTTTAGTATCTAACTACTATACATACTTAATAATAACATAACAATACATCTCGCCTGTAATCCCCGAAGGGTTAGGCAGAGGCGTGCCTCATAGTACACCCACATTTCGCCAGTTATGTTTAAGTTGCATGTACGAATGCAGACTCCGTGGCTGCTACTGAGAAATTCATGATGGAAAAACGCAATAATACTTTAACCGACCTGGGAATCGAACCCAGGACCTCATACTCAGCAGTCGCGCTTGCAACCACTAGACCAACGAGGCAATCATCAATAACAATACTAACGTTATCTATGCGAAAGTTATTATCTGTCCGTCTGTCTGTTACTGTCTGTCTGTGAGTTGAATGTTTGGCATACGGATAGGGATAGGCCAAAACTTGGGTTAGGCCATATTACATCATTTTATCCCGGTCGTACGTCTTCGAAGGATAATTTTCGACAACTACACAGAGCAAAGGTTAATAAAGGAGAATTCCCAAATGCTGGAACGTTAATATAATTATTCACAAACCCGCAAATACTTCACAACACACGAGACAAAGGCATCTAATTGACCAACGACCAGTTGCCCCAAAATCAATACAGCCGGTGGTCATTCGATGAACGTGATACGAAATAATGATCGCATTCAATACCCAGGTACCTAACTATTAGGCCGTGGTCACATACGTGCTCCGCGGTGAAACACCGCCTTTGTCCACACATCGTACTAATTGCGCATTGATCGCTTTGTTAATTATATAGCTGTGCACAAGATGGTACTTCAACGTGAATAGGGGATTTAAAAAAATAAAGGCGTCAATAGACGGTAAATATATTAATAGCCTACCATTAAAGGCATGCAAATAATGTTTTCACATAATTAATTCGTGAAAGCCCGGTTTGATTAACGAGGCAAAATAAATAAATGGATAATATTTACGATTAAGTGCAATTCATTAAATTGCACAAAGAATATCAATACCAATTTGCAACTGAGTATTTGTATAAATTACGGCACAGTTTTCCGTTTTAATACCAGAACGTTAAATTCTGTTTACACGCTACATTTTTCACTCACCAACGTGTATTAATTAAATTCATGAAAAAAATTACAAATACCTTATCGCTGAAAACGAACAAAAACTTTTGGAAAAACTCTGTGTGAAATAAATTGCAGCATTTAATGTGTTACAGAAGTAACTTGATGTTACAAGTTACCACAAACTGTCAAATTTTCTTACTCGATTTTGAACTTAACCATCAACATTTTATGGTTTAAAATCATTTGAAGAAACTTTGACAGTTTGTGGTAACTTGGACATTTAATACACTGTACTTTTTTCTCATTATAGGGTTCTGCTTTCGGATTCCCATCATATAATCATATGAAATATTCGAGCAAGGGTCGTGGCTGACCGTAATTATATGGGGAGGCTGGACGGTCGATCTATAGAAACATTATTGGGTCTCTACTCTTTGACGGCGTATACCGATCGGCACAGTTCGGGAAGGATATAAATAGCCCTACTATATGATTGCAACATGGGAAAGCTTTCCTTTCCCGTCTTATACGACACGTAAACTTGGTATTTGAGTGGAATATTAATACTGAACTCTGCTTCTGTGGGCCGATATGTCCGATCGATATAGCTGTGAATAGAAATAATTCACCCAGCACAATTTATATTTCGATAGCTTCATCAATACGATAGATCCACTCTGCTTAATTTGAAATCGTATTGATTATAAAATAAAACTGGTATATCTGTGACTTTTTTAAAAGAGCGTAGTGCTTTATCATCTGCGTAGCCTTTTCCCAACTATGTTGGAGTCGGCTTCTAGTCTAACCGGATGCAACTGAATACCAGTATTTAACATGAAGCGACTGCCTATCTGAACACCACAACCCAGTTAGTACTTGGCAAGACTGGTTGTCAGACTTTCAGGCCACTAACAATATAAAAAAAAAACAAGTTATCCCAACTTTGGAATAAAAACCCGTTAGGATAAGATAAGCATGTTAAAAGCAAGTTAGGGCCAAACAAAAAAAATACCTTTATTAATTAACCACAATAAAATTAACCTCAAATGTGACCTCAAGTGTAAAATAAGTATTTACCACGAAGTTAAGTACTATGTTTTAATGTGATCCGCTTAAAGTCAACACCAGAGCTAATCGGATTAAGTATAACGACGAACAAGTTCAAAAGGCCCTAAAGCTTTTCAGTATTTAACCCTGCACCTAAACTATTGCGCCACCCTATAAGTTAGGTAGATAATACCTTGGAAAAGTCATTCAACAACTATTTGATATAGATGGAAATAAAAAACCTCATTGGTCTGGTGGTTGCAATCGCGACTGCTGAGCATGAGGTCCTGGGTTTGATTCCCGGGTCAGGCAAATTGTTTTTGGAATTTCCCAGCTACAGCCACGGAATCTAGATTTATCCCTGGTTGATGCCAACAGGCTCGAGCCCTATTACATGAGACTTAAACCTAACTAGCGAAATGTGGGTGTAGATACTATTAGATGCACCACTACTTAACCCTTCGGGGATTACAGGCGTGATGTTATGCTAAAAAAGTACAAAAAAAAATGTCGAGTTGGTATATCGAGTGGCTTGGATTTGCTTTGATATCAATTCTTTGTAAAAAGCTCAATATGTAATCATCATTTCAGCCGAAAAGTCCACTGCTGGACATAGGCCTCCCCCAAGAAGGGGGGTTTTGCCATAATCGCCACGCTTGGCAGGCGGGTTGGCGATCGCAGTATGGTTGTTGTAGAATCAGAGAACGCTGCTGCCCATTCTCTGGTAAGTCCCTTAGTCGCCTCTTACGACACCCACGGGAAGATATGGGATGGTGCTATTCTTTACGTCCGGACACCATACAGAACACAATATGTAATAGCACCTGTATTTAAAACTATGTAGTTAGGTAACCATACCTAAGACGGAACACTGTGGAAAGTTTCTGTACGAGTGGGCTACAGACATTAAGTAATAAATTAAAAATAAACTCAAGAAAATACAATTTCATTTACAAAGGTCTTTTGAATAATAAATTGAATAAAAATATCGTCAAAGGTAATGTCGAATCCACTGAGTTGTTATGGAGTTAACCGAGCATTCATCACAGAACTAATTAGCCTTATTTCAGTTTCTTCGATAAAATATGATTTTAAAATGATGTTAAAATGCCCACATATTGACTGTTGAGCTGAGGACAGGACTGAAAAATACATTATCATTTTCTTTTGGCAACTTTAGAAAAATATATATGTTATTACATTTAAAAAAACGATTCAAATTTTTCAAGAATTCGTTTTATTACATTAAAACAACTATTCTTAAAGAAAAGCACCGTGTTTTATTTAAACAAAGCTCTTCGTAGGTACAATCTGTAGACAAGATAAATTTAGAGGTTCAAGGGCGAGCCTAAAGCATACATATTTTATCAGCGAGCCGAATGAAACACGTAGAGATTTCCTTTTTTTAGATGAAAATGAAATCGTTATCAGTGAGTTCTTACTTTGTATCCCCATAATGTCTTATTGCCGTTGTTATGTTGTTTAAAACTCACATCCCATCGAGTAAGGGGTTTTCGTATGGGACTTTTACGACCGCATTCGAAATACTAAAGAGGTTTGCACAAAATAAATTCTATATGACTCAATATTGAAATGTCCTTGCCAGAAGGTTTAATTTATTTCAAATCTTTAGAACCAGCACGCGTAACATGACCACCGTAGAAACGGGTTTTGTCGACGGAAGAATCGACAAAATCGACAGACCAACAAAAGAAATCTGTCAGTTTGTCGATTCTTCTGTCGACAAAACCCGTTTCTACGCTGGTCATGCTACAGGTGCAGAGCTAGGTTCAAATTTGATTAAAACCTGCTTCAAAGATTCACCAAAAGTTAGATACTTTTGATGTTAGATACAATGAAGTTAAGAGCAAAAATATAATCGATAACAAATTGCTAAAGTTAACTCATCGGATGCATGTGTACTCACAGCTACGCCGGATTCCTGTGAGCAGCGAGGTTACAATTTTCGCGCCCACTCAACCTTGAGTGAGGCGGGGCAGGCGGCATTAGTGGGGGAAAAATTAGATTTAACCCCGACACCGTGCACAGCGTCGCCGGAGAGGGTTTACCTACACATCTATGTCCCTTTTAGCTAGTAGTCCCTCCCCAACAGTTTATCCATTTTATATTTTCTCTCGGCCGCAAAGAATAAAGTTGGTATATTTCTTAATTTGAAACAGGGGAAGTGGACGGAGATAAGTTTGCTTGTTTTCATTTTGTTATTCTTTTGGTCCCGAAAGTAGCCCGCGGTTGCGACGTGAACAACTGTTTTTGTTAATTTGGGCTTGTAATACTTGCTATTGATTTTTACGACAAAAATGAGGGCTGTATTTCTAAGCCACGTATTGTTGTGGAAATTGGAAGTGTCTACATATTTTATGGGTTGACTTTATAGCTTGAATATCATTGTTGTTTTTTTATGAATGTGCTAAATAATTTGCATTACAACGCCTGCCTCATATTGTGTGTAATTTAAAAGCATGATTAAAAAAGTTTAGAGGGTAGAGACTACTGAAAAAAAGACCGTAAACCCCACATTATGTGGCTCTGCATCCGTAAGTTCAGCGCAATTTATTTTAGTTAAATTCCTAGCCGGACTGCATAATTGAATTTGTAGGTGCAAAGAAAACAATTTCGGTGGCAAATTAACATTTACGCAATAATAGGTTGACGGGTGGATGAAGCGGGGTGTTTACGACCCATCCTTTGTTCTCCAACTAAAAGGGTTAAGTTTAAACATCGCAGCTCTTAACCCTGCCTGCGCGTACCTGTGAACATATGTTGAACAATATTTTCCCCGCTCTCGTTGCGACACGTTGTTTTATAAAAGCGATCGTGTTTTTTTTTCCTTTTGAGTATTAACGCGTGGAAATTGCGTGTGACTATTTTCGTATGAATGCGATGTTTTTGTATGGAAATGTTGGTAATTGTATACGTGTGTGAATGGATTAACGGCTGTGTATGTGGAGTTGTGCGTAGACAGGGGCGGGTGTATGGATTAAGTTATAAACAAGGACGTGTTTCTTTGTGTAGCTTTTCTTTTGTTCTGAATTTGTTTTTGTGTCAGGACTTTTAGGTGTAAATTACTTTACACGTCGACTTTACCCACTTATTTTAAGACGACATGGAAAATACACGAATCTGGGAAACTAGAGCTCTAATCTCCTTCCATCTCGTTCTATTTTCAATTGTTGGTAAAAGAAAGCAATAGTTTAAGTTTAGTTGAGTCTGTATTTAACAGAATGAGCACCAGTATTGTACTGGCTCTAAAGTTTACCCATTGTAAATATAGCAGTCGGCAATTTCTTTCATTGAGTCTAATAGCTTTTATACTCAATGGTTTCGTCTTGGCCACGCTGAGGCGGCCATTGAAAGATTATACTTACTTAGGTACAATAATATTGGTTTTGTACGAGCGTTTAAAGGATTACTTGGATATTATTTGGAAAAAATCTATAATTTTCAATTCAATGAAATGTGTAATGATTGGTGATATTTGCAATGTCATACTTTAGACAAATTTTCTAAAGAGTCATTTAAAAAGAAACTAAGAAATTATATATTGGATATTGGTCGTTGTGTTTATACTTTGAGGATACTTTTAAATACTGTTCGCCTGAAATCTTCGCTTGTTACTTGAAACATATTCTTATTATAGCTGTTCAAATAAACCTAGTATAAAAACATTAGATTAGATTGAGCGCCCCAAAAACAGACCATACGTGAATATAGACATTGCCTATCGACACATAAGATCGGAAATCGATAAGCCAGCACGTGGAATTACACAGACAATTCCAAAGCCCTTTATCCTTAACGAATCTATCGACGCAGTACGCGCTAAGTTCATTGTTTTGTATTAAACAGCCTATCGCCTCGACCAGCTAAGGCAGGGATTAGTCGCTCGCTTCATTTTACGGGTCAATGCTTTACAGACAAGACGGGCGCATGGGAAGGGTTAAGGTACATCCGAAATGTACGATATTGTTCTTTGACATCGGGAATTTGATACATCCTCTAAAGACGTTACAAATTCGTACACGATTGATCAGATAATGTAATACTAACGTTGAAAATATATTAGGAGGTTATAAAAATCGTATTTTTTTATATTTGTGAATGGTAATTTATAGAGCAGACATTTTTACACCGTGTTTGCAAGAAAACAACAAATCATAATCAGTTTTTAAAATCTCTTGGTCACTAACATTATCATTAACACTAGAAACGGGATATTTACCATGTCTACTGTTGGTTTTGAGTTCCCGATATTTCGGCACTGTTGCAAGCACCATGATCACGGAACAGATCAGTAAACATGGTAAATATCCTGTTCCTAGTGTTAATGACAACCAATCATTGTTAGAAATTGACCATTTATTTTTCTTTTTTGTAATGAATCGATAGCCCTGAATATTGCTACGAGTTCCGCAGCTTCAGTAGCATCCATGAGTAAAAATTACCGAGCAAAAAACCGGTAGATCAGATTTTTGGTGTAAGCAAAAGATTTCATAACATTTCTCATACTGGAAAATTGAAAACCTTTCACGTAAGACCAGACGCTTAGTACTTACGGCTTCCTTTTCAGAAATATTACAAATGCTTTGGTGGTGGATTCTTTCAGTTTAAACCAACAAACCCTCTAACATATTATAATATAGGTAGAGGTCACCAGTGAGTGGGTAAAATAATGTACCTAAATTCTGAATATTATGAAATACTCGTTTTAGGATTTTATTCAGGTATATGAGTGTAACTAATTATACCTGTCACAATAATTAAAAACTGCATCTAAATCGGTTCATTCATGTAAGAGCTATGGTGCCAGAGCCAGACACACACACACACATAGCGGTCAAACTTATATCACCCCTCTTTGTGCGTCGGGGGTTAAAAATGTAAATCAACAATCAATTGTTCGAATTTTCGTTACTTTCGCGCAGAGGCCTCAGTACCTCATGCATTAGAATAGTATCTATCAAAGTCTTGACTTTATATTAATGTTGTAAAGTGAGAACTCGTATCAGAAATTAAGCACTTAACTCAAAGCATTAGGCTTTGAGTTCAGTGCTTAATTTCTGATACGTACTTAATGTATATTGGTCTATTACCCTTCGTTATCGAACGCTAACACTATGCACTTTAACTTAAACATCGGAATAATTATTTAAACCTCTGGATCCAAAATGCAATTGTGTAAAAGAGTTTCTTATTTAAAGAATTCAGGCACTACGAAAAAAGATCAAATAGAAGATGACAGTTAGTCATTTTTGGCATCGGACACGCTTGTCCCAACTAAAACACACATCATTATAAAAGAGAAATACTTGAAAAAAATGGTGTTTACCTAAAGACTGCTGAATTTAGAAAGAAAGCTGACCAGTTACTTCAACTTCTTCTGCGATTGTTGTAATACCAGAAAGCGTCTCGTAATCCCGTGTAAAAACAAACTTATCTTCTTACAATATTAACATCGTTGCAGCCTCCCACTTACTAAAAGTATTGCGAACAAAGATCCTAATCAAACGTTCGCGGGAGCTCAGCGCACCCTTGGGACTTGACGCCTTCATAAAAACTGTTCACTATTCCATGGACCTCAAATATTAACCCTAAGTTCTTGGCCACGACCTACCCATTCAAGCGACACGCATCTTGCGACAGTGAGAATGCGTCCTGAGTGACGGCGCATCGCCGAATGCAGAATTCGCGGCGCATGAAACGAATACTGAATTGTAACGGCCCGGAGCATGTGCGTGCTCACTTGCACTCCGGAAAGTTTCAATCTTGCTGTATGTTCGCTTCTTACGCCGCGGATTCCGCATGCACGATGCGCCGCCGCTGTCACTGAGGAAGCACACTGACTCGGGAGAAAACAAAAGAAAGTAAGTTCTTACACCAAGCCACGATTCCCCGTGACCAACATAGCTAGCGGAGTGATACGCACGCGACGGAAACAATTGACGCGCGTGCATTTCCACTGACGCAAGTTACGTCGCCCGAGGACGTGAGCGAGGCTAAAGAATAAGGCTAGCTTCTTAGCGCAGATTTCAATTACCGAAACCCTCCGAGGGATAATATTGTTTCGTTTACCTACCTACACCTAGTCGTGTTTACCTGAGCTTGGCACTTGGTAGCAAGGCAGTACCTACTCCCTTCGTGTCGATATTGACATGGGTGCGCCGGGAAACCGACTATTTATAACACAGGCCGGAGTTAATGGAAAAAATAACGGAAGAATACATAATGTTTTATGAACACACTTATGTAGTTAAGACTGAATGGTTTACTGACTTTTCCCAGTCACTGTGTGGAATAACGAATATTTTTTTGAAAGAACGGTAACTCCTTATTTGCTAACTCCTTGCTCGTGGCTAAATAATAACAGCCGCTCGGGTCGATCTTTAGGTTAAGCCGTGCTTGCCTAGGTTGGTCTGTGGATGAGTGACCACCCATTACATACCGAGTTTCCTCCGTGCCTCGGAAAGCATGTTAAGCCGTTGGTCTGGGGTGTCATTTGTAGATCTTTGACAGTCGTTAGGTAGTCAGTGGCCCAAAAGTCTGACAACTATACACGTATACCCACTATACAACGTATTACCTAGTTCTAACTGGGTTGTGGAGGTTAGATAGGCTGTCGCTCCATGTAAAATACTGGTATTCAGTTGCATTCGGTTAGTCTGGAAGCCGACGTCAACTTAGTTAGGAAAAGGCTAGCTAGGCAGATGAACAGTAACTCCTTATAACCCAAACTGCTTCTGAATAAAATGTAGTAAGCCAAAGCATGCTAACGAGGTGGCTAGGCTTTTTTTTTTAAGGTTCACCAACAGCTTCTGTGTACAATATATGTTAAGTATAGGTTTTTAAATTAGTCTTGGACACTTTGGTTAACAAGCATTCACAAAGATAGGTGAAAACATAAGAAAACCAAATTAAAACTAAAACGAGTGGGTCTAGAAATTAAGTATACTAGAAAATTTCTGAAATTGAAGAGATAACTTTAGCATAATACAGGGTGGCCACACTACAAACTGTTAGGGTGCATTCAGCTCCTTATTTTGAATCATATTCCACCGGCATTTTTCTCCGGATTCGTTTTTTTTTTCATTTACCTTTATTTCAATGTAAAATTACATTCCCTGTACGCAGCACTCCATTTATGTAAATAATACGGCTAAAATAAAAAATCCAACAATGGATATTGAAATACTCTAATGAACGACGCTTAAAATCAGCTGTTCACTTCTTGCCTAGCTACAGAGTTCATCGACCTCGTCGTCGCGCTTGCCGTTCGCTACGTGCGTTTTGCCACGGTAACGATACATTGCGTATGAGGAAATAAAACAAATCAAATTTAACATAACATTACATTATTGCCGTAACATTCCTGAAATTATTACTTGTACTGATCATCATAGTATGATAGACTGAATTCACCCCATCAGTTTTAGGAGGGCTGTCCCTTACACCCTGTATACAAAAAAAAAATGCATTTTTATAAGTAAACTTATACTACTTATAGGGTTGGTAATACTAGTTGCGAATTACAGTTCTAGTTAATCAGTAGTCCAGATCTACGCAGCTTCGCAGCAGGGTCATCCGACAGAGAATCAAAGTTGTCGTCATAGCTCAAAGTATATAAAAAAATACGCGTAACAAAATTAATAATAATAAGTAAGCAGAAGTGGCAATGGTCCTCGGTCGGCCATATTAGCCATAGAACCGATGACCGTTGGGGTAGACGTATTCTTGAGTGGAGATCGCGAATCGGAAAGCGTGAGGTGGGACGCTCTTACGCTCGGTGGAGCAACGATCTTCGCAGGGTGGCTGGTAGCAACTGGACGAGAGTTGCCGAGAATCGAGTTCAGTGGCGTGCGATTGAAGAGGTCTATATCCAGCAGTGACTGTTTCAGGCTGATGATGAGTCATTTCAACAGGACAAGTAAGTTTAATAAGTTCTATTCTAAGCCCTTTAAGAGTATCATCAATTCTATATATCGTATCGCTCGTAGAATAAATGTTAGTACATTTATTCCACGAGCACATTACATAAGTATCTCAGTACTTATTGGAAAACATACCTAATGCTACACATCTATTCTCAATAAATACTTTGTATTCAGCTGAAAGCATCACTTTGGTAAATACGTAAATAGTGAATCATTTGTGTAAGTACATAATATACAGAGACATAAAGGATTCAGGATTCAATTATGTTGAAAATGCTTTTTGAAACCAAGGTGCGCAGTCGTGCTGGCGACCACTAGACCGACGAGGCAGTCAAAGAGGAGAGGTATAATGATATTATATCCATACTTAATTAAAACACAGTCGAATGGAAACTGCAATATTCTCTTGTGATATTGCATACAGACCTACCTACCTACTTATGTAGGTACCTACGTCCCGATAATGGCGGGCCATTTTAAGCCTGAAATCAATAATTCATTCATCCTCTCACATATGTGACAACGCTGGTGTCAATCAATTAACGTTAAAGGCTTCATGAATGTAGTCCGGTTTTCATTCAAATGAAATTGAGCTACAAAAACAAAGATAAAGTTAATTTAGTTAAAAATCGGTATTGATATCAATGTAGCACATGTATTATAAGATTCTGAACGAAAATGAGATCAACTAAGTATGTGGTTTTGCCTTTAGAGGCAACGAAATATGAAGTGTCAATCAGAAATGGTGAATTTTGCATGAATTTTACCAATATTAAAGATTGAAAAAATAAACATTGATTGAAAATAATGAAGATTGCTAAAATTTATTCAAAATTCCGATTTCTCGTTAGCACGAAGAAGAAGAAATGCTTGTAACTTAAAATCACCTATGAAAGGTCAAATTAAATTAGCTAAGGAAACTTCGTAATCGTGATGGTATCGCTGTCTAAAGACGATAAATATAAGATAAAAAATTGGGTCCAGTAGACAGTTTTGTTGAAACAAAAATTATAAATTATTTCTGGTTTTATCGCGTTTAGATACCCATAGCGCTCTGCTGGCTTATTTAGTTTGACCTTTTATATAATAAATTCTCTTGACAAATCTCAGAGCAAAAGACAAAGGAATGGAACATTCCACAACAGTTGGCAGCTGGTATTCTACGCCTAACCCATAGAATTCCATGACGTACAAGTTTACGCTCCCCACAGTTCAAATATTCAGAAAAAATATTTCCTTATCGCCCCTCTACATTTGTGGAAACAATAAAAATGCCCCCAATTTCAATTTGTACTGGCATTGTTTGTGCAGCGTGTTCAGACACTACAGTCAACTGCACGTGTTTGCTAACAATTTGACGTTGACAGCGTCTTTATGTCCTAGCGGTAAGAATGGCTTTCGAGTAACCACTGACGTTCGATATGACCGTACTTTTGACGTAAGTCGCACGTGGTGTAGACATCCCTCGCTTGAACTACCCTTCGCAAGAATATTTAGTGTAAAGATGCGGTATGCAGAAACACCAGTGGGCCTAGTATGAACACGCGGAGTAACATAATAGAAATACGGACGATTTGGCACACAAATACTCGGCTTTAAGGCTATCTTCATATCTTGACGTCGCGCGTTCGTGCTAGGGCCTCTGGCTTATATTGTTTGTGGTAAGACTTTTGGCTCATCCGATAAAATCGGTCAATGATTTAGTCAGTGACCCCCAAAAATAGGTCAGCTGTATGATTCTTCTTTGAAACTTTTTATTAAAAATCGGTCAGTCGGTTATGTATTTTTATAGGTCTGCGTAAATGCCAAAAAAAAATTGTTCTTTGTGAATTTTCTCCATTCATTTGTAGCCATGGGCTATGAAACATGTTTTAAGGCCACAATAGAAAAACCTTTCATTATTTTGCCCTATTGTCTAGTAGACTTGTTTAGTTTCATAGTTCCTTTTATTTCACTTTGATATTTCCGTGGGTGTCCCGAAAAGGCACGTTATATTAAAATATCAACGCGTTATATTAAAATATTCACGCTACTACAATAGATACGGATAAGCGCTAAAGCATGTACTCTACCTAAGTACTTACTAAACTATATAAATGTAGCTACAATATTCCTGGAACTCGTCGTACATTACAATGGTAGTATATAGGGTGGAAGGGACCGCCGCACAAACGATTACCACGTATTCAGTACAAGCCCACATCGATTTTTTTATTGATAATAAAAAAAAATAGATTCAGAATGGTAAGGTACTCAAAATGTAACGAAATAAGAATGATATTGAACGAGTTTACGTTTAAGTTTTACAAAATATGCCTCTTTCGTCGGTTACTATTGTAACCGACGAAAGAGGCATATTTTGTAAAACTCGTAAACTTTGGGTAAGAAAGATCTTTCGTCGGTTACAATAGTAACCGACGAAAGATCTTTCTTACCCAAAGATGCGGATTAGAGGCAGAATGCTATAGCAACTGAGACAATAAATAGCTTCAAAAAACTAATGCAAAACGTAATTAGTTCATAATCGGATTAATTCAATTGTTGTGTACAAACATTACCAACAGCAGTGGGCACTTACAGTAAATATCGAATACAATAGAGCGATAATAATCGAGTAGAAAATGTATCGATAGCGTGACGTTTAGGAATGTATCGATTAAAATAAAACTTGAAACTACAGAGCTAGAAGGGATTATGTTTTATAAGACCACAAAATAATTTCATCATCATTATATGCCTAGCCTTTTTCCAAGCTGAGGTCCAGTTCCAGTCTAATCAGATGCAGCTGAATACCAGTATTTTACATACAGCGACAGCCTATCTGACCTCCACATCCCAATTAGTACTGGGTTATACGATACCCATGGTAAGACTGGTTGCCAGGTTGTCATGGCAAAAGAATATGTAATGCATAATTAACATGGTCATAAGAACAAAAATCCCTTAACTCACGTGATGTAGCCATGTATGGTGTTTGCATTGAAAATTAGTTTTCATACACGAAAACAAAGTTCCCTTAGTTAAACAACCACAAAGTAAGATTTAATATCGCCTCAGGAACTGAGTAAACAATGCCACTTACTTCGAAAGGGAAATTGTTTTCTGAATATTGAAAATGACGTGATATGAAGTTAGGGTAAGTGTAGACAGTATATGGTTGATGGTTGAGAGCCGATTTATTGCAGACAATGTTGTTCACGAAATCCCACTAATATTATAAACTGATGTCCTGTAATGTTTGTCCCGTTTTACCTTTTGCTCGGTTCGTAAGACTCGTAGCGTGATGTTAATTAACCTATAACCCTCCTCAAGAATTGGAAATCGAATGCTAACAATTTTTTTCAAATCCGGAAATTTAAATGGTAGTTTGTGAGATCACCGCGTTCAGACAAAAAATAAACAAACTATTCTTCTTTATTATATTAGTTTAGATATGAAAGTCTAGGTGTATCTGAGTTTATGCACTTGGATGTGTCAACCAAAGGGAAGCGCCGGCTAGGCCGCGAAATTAAGATTTTTTTATGTTTTTTCAAAGATCTTGGGGCTCTCTTAATTTCAGAAGCGTTCATCAATGGAATGTACGTACATTATATAAAGCAATTACAGGATTTTGCTTTCCACGTAATATCTTTTCTTTATTTAGCTGCACAAAGTAAAAGTAAAGAAACAAATATATTACTAAATCTGAACATCTAAACGTAATCATTTGCAATATCGAAACGTAGAAACAGTGACGGAAGCAAATTTCGCCGGCTACCCTGGCACAAACAGATAGATTAGATGTAGACTTGACCATATCTTGATTTAGGACAAATGATACTTTTAATCCCAGTAGTGTGTTCCCATGAGTTGATTTTTAATATTAAATGATATCAACCTCCACGTGGAAACCTAGTGTACAGCTAGTAAAACCATAACTTTATATTCCTACAAACAAAGCACACAATTTGGCTAGCCAATCTATTGTCCATTAAATAATATTAGAACATTAGAATACTCTCTGCCACCGATATATCGGACACACAGTCTGTTGTTACCGGTATCTGTGGTGACACGGTACACATAATTAAATTAAACGTTAACTCTGAATTAACTAGAATTGTCATTCACTAATGTATTCCATTATCTGCGTCCTAATATTTGGTAGACCATTGAATGATTCGATGTGGTTAAAATACCTTTATTAGTATTTTCCCGTGAATTTGTAATGTTTAGTTATTCCATTCAATTGAACATTGCCTATGCTTAGCTATTTTGAGAATCTAAACGATACTTTTGTCCATGAGCAAAATACCGTTATATGCGATTTGATAATAAGTCCATTGAAGGCAACAATTTAAGACTCTCAAAAATGCTTATAATACCATCAGAGCATGGACTGTTAAATATGGCCATCTGCTCTAGGAGCCATTATTTTCATTCTAGCAAAGATTCTCGATTGTCCCGACAGAGATTCGAAGAAAAAACCTTTGTAACAGACAATTAACTGCAGCGACGAGGAATTAATTCCTTCCAGGGCCGGGACCAGACGAGGACCCTTAATATTTCTTTTGTGGGACATTTAAAAACATAATACTAGATTAAAGCCTGTACTGAGGACAAAGTAAGGTCGATATTAGTGTAATTCTCTTTGCGGTCCACGCATTTCGCGCCGTAGAATGAACTGAATGGACGCATCAGTATGAAAATAAGGATTATCTCAGTTATTTCACGCCAGCTAACACCTAATTTGCGAATGAATTCCTTATTTTGCGGAATATATTTACTTTAGCTACAACGAAGTCTTTTTATAAAATTCTTCAGGAAATAAAACTGAATCACGCAATATTATAATATCTTTTCACCTTTATTTTTCTAATATTGAATCTAAAGAATAATTTCTTGCAAAAAAGTCGTTCACAATGCCGTTTACTCTTTCTACGAACAATGAATTGTCTGTGCTCTCATCTTCGTAGACCTCTTCATCACAATGTTCATATTTCATTTCAGTCATTTTGACGGCGTCCTCATATGGGGCCGTTATTATCATCATTGAGACTAGAGCCTCTATCAACCCAAGCACCGAATATTCGTTTAGATGTTTTTGAAAAATACTCCTTGGGTATACTTCTTCAACGTCCAAATTACAATATCGAAGGACAGCTGTTAATGTTCCGTAGTAAATGTCGAGGACTTGATCATAGTGTTTGCTGAGGAATTCGCCGTCGGTTGACATGTACAAGAAGTAGGCTATGTCGGTGACCGGCGATGCGAGACGGACCAGCTGGTGGTCAATAAATATCACTTCCACTGGCTTGCAACCCTGCGAGCAATGAAAATTGATGTGATGAATATATTTGAACAAATCATAAAAATATATTTTACAGTGATTTGATGTACCAGGCTTTTTAATTCTGATAGCGTTGTCTTTACTTTACGTTGTGTGTCAGTCATTGTATATGAATGTATTTATTTAAATGAATGAATGAATTGAATGAAGTAAATTGAATTGTATTGAATTGAATTGAATTGTTAATATTGTTTATGTAATGTGACTGTATTGTTTCTACTATGAGTCAGTGATACTCAAATTATTATTATTTTTATTTACGCTAAACATATAAATAACTCAATATTTACATGATCCTAGTTCACATTTTTAACAAAACTCTTCAGTTCTTAAAGTTCTTACCTTGACTTTGTAAAGTATGTTGTTATTCCAGCAGTCACCGTGACAAATAGTCCTGTAGGAATCTGGTCGAGTGCATTTATACAAAACCGTCAGTATGTCTGGAGCAAGTCGTTTCAACTTATCTTTCGCGGATGCGTCTAATACTACGTTAACAGACGCCTCGTAATACGAGCTCATACTCTTCGGCGCGGGCCCAGGATTACAATACTGCACATCGTCATGGCACAAACGAGCTATCTCCTCAAATTCTCTCGGATTTGTTTTCTCCAGCACAAAGGATAGCGCATGCAATTTCGCTAAATTTTTCATCACGAGTGAAACATAATCCATATTCGCCTTGAAGAGTCTGTCGCGTAGTTTGTACCCCTCTTCTTTTAATGACTGCACGGCGATGGTTTCTTTGCCATATTCGCCACAAGCCAAAATGCAATTTGGAAATTTGATTTTCAATCCTTCAACGTTTTTAATTTTATTTTGAGCTTCCAGCAGTTTCGGCACGATCTTTTGGTAAAAGATGAATTCTCGTTTGTACGATTCTCTGAAGCATGCACGCATTTTTGGTTCCGGATGCCACTTTATCATTATGTTCTTTCTGATTTTCTGTCCATCGATAAGACCTTTAAGCTGCACATTGAAAATACCGGTCAGAAAACTGTCGACCTCTTCACATCCTAGCTGTACTACATAATCAGTTAGTTGCATATTACTTAGTTCAGCCGTTTTGTAAATTAATTCAATAAAGTCTTCATGACACCGTGATATTTTCTTTGGTGGCATTATTCACTGATTTCACTTTAAATCTATTTTCACAAGTAAAATGATGTCGTAAACTGAATATTGAGATTTCACGGTCAGATGACGACTGACTTATCACAAGTAATCTTATACCTACACTATCAATAGTTAAACTGTCAAATTTCGGTATCTATAAGATAAATTACAGGAACTAGATGAACAAAACATCATCTTCTTGTTTGCTTCCACTGATAATACAGGTACCTAGTTGAATATATCTTAAACTATTATCAAGAATTGGAACCCACAATCTGAATGGCATTCCCTCGATGATTTTGTACTTATTCACTTAGAGTCAGCACTCGTGCCAATGTATAAAACTATGATAATGAGACGAGATTGGTGTTTAGCTGTTTACTGGCGTGTTATCAGTGATGCGGCGGGTACAGACGACAGACGTTTTGAGCGTTATCAGCGCGGAACAGTCTCAACGAATGGCCGCGAGATAAACTAGTCCCGGCGCACACAATACCTTTTGTAATGCCACTCAATGGCCGTCCTGCCTGCCTACAGAGTCGTCGATGTGTGTGTGCGTCATACAACTGGTTTTATGCATTCAATGTCGTATTGTGCGCTATTGTCGTACTTCTGACCACGGGTGTGCCACGGGTCTTGGAACACGCACAGTGAAATGTGCATAAAATGGACCGTCCGTTATTCTGTCTGCTTTGCGAAAATATGGAATAGTATTCCATATTCATTTTCTGAGGCGATCGGTCCGTGTGTAGGTTTCATGAAGTAATATTGTTGGTTGATATTGAATAAAATTGTCTTTTGAATTTGTCCTAGGTTTTCTGTGTTTGTTGGATATAGTTTACGACAAAATTTTCTTAACTGTATCTTCGGGTTTCGTTATAAATTTATTCTTACCAAGAAATAACAAAATCGTAAATGAATTCCGTAGGAAAAACTACTAATATAATATAAAAAACCTATAGAAGTCACTTTTATCAGTATTAAGGGCTCCTCGTGATCTAAACTATTTGTGTAAATACAGTCTGCTACACTACTGAACTACTGAAAACGAATCGTTGATATTTACGAAAACGAACTCATTTCACATTTCACAGAGGCAGACGACTGACGTCATAAAGTTTTTCACCTTTGTCATAAAACAGCAATAAAGCAAACCCTTTGTTCTGAGCTTAGTCAAAACTACGTAGGTATAAATATCTAATTAAATACCTAAGGCTCAATTTAAATTGCCTTAGAAGCGATTTTTGTGATGGAATTTTATAAATAAAATAAATAAAAAGTCCGCAAAAATTTCCAGTATTAGTTTACCGGCTTGCATAACCTCGGTCCACGGCAGAACAAGGAGGAACAACTATATAAAAGCTGCTAACTACGAGAATGCGTGAGAATTTTCCAGAAGACGCGCGACTTGTTTTTCGGACAATGGGCCTCATCAGAAGTCTTAAAGTCACCCAAAGGGCAATAGAGAGGGCTATGGTCGGAGTTTTTCTTGCGTGATCAAATCAGAAATGAGGACATCCGCAAGAGAACTAAGGTTACCGACGTAGCCCGAAGAATAGCCAAACTTAAGTGGCAGTGGGCAGGGCACAATGCTCGCTGAACGGATGGCCGAAAAGTTCTGGAGTGACGACCGCGAACCGGAAGACGTTGCGGTGGAAGGCCACCCACTAGGTGGACCGATGACCTGGTGAAAGTTGCAGGGATCCGCTGGATGCTGGTGGCGACACTTGGGGAAGTCTTATTTCCAGCAGTGGACGTCTTTCGGCTTAAAGGATGATGATTATTCCTGAGTAACATGGGCTGTATTTATCATCGCATAAAAAAAATGTCCACTCGTGCGAAGCCAGACGAACTGCTAGTTTAACAATAAAGTCAAACTAACTACAACATTTAGGAGGCACTTACAATTCTGTTTGATGCCGAATTGTAATTAATGTTGCTTTCAAATTGAAAACTGTATCTATTCACTGCCTCTATTCCATTTGGTGTACCCATTATCTTTGTGATGTAAGTACTGTTAATATATTTATGCTGGATGGATTTTAGATGTGTGGATCATAATGGATAGAGGTGAATCGTAGATAATACTATTTACCCAAAGTTGGATGTTAGTCAATTAGGTAAGGTAGGTGTTGATTTTTGTAATTTTGAAACAAGTACTTGATTATTGCCACAACCAATATGCGGGATCCAGCTGAATCCCGCTGGATTGAAGTCAATCCAACAAATTCTATCTGTACTGAAAACAGTGTTGGTACAATTCCCAAGAAGTACAAGCTAGTTTACCTAAATATTTCGACAGTTATATTTAACTCCCATATAATAGGGGACGAGCCTATTGTCGTCAACCGGGCACAAATCAGAACCTCATGCTGCTACTGAGAATTCCTAATGGAAAAACCCCATTGCACTTTTCCCAAACCAGGCATCGAACCCAAGACCTCATGCTCAACAGTAGTGCTAACGAACATTAGACAAACGAGACTGTGATTCCTCGGCACCTTTTTATTAAAAAGCAATTCCGTAAACTTTGGAACTACCACAAAGTGCAAACATTATTAAACGCTAGATAATATAGTTCGCGCGACGGCCAATCAAGCTGTAGAAAACCAATTTATGCGGATCTCTCGTTGCACGAGAAATCCATACAAAGCGAGGCCACGTTATACAGGAAATGTATAGCTTGATGTGCCGCCTTGTGTAGAAACTTAAACTCACGCCTTTTTCCATACATTACATACTCCTTTTGCCTCTTCCACGTTCATATATCTGGTCATACATGCACGCCAGTTGCGAGTACTACGTAGCTGACCTTTCTGAAGAACCTCGCCCTTAATGTCTGTGTATGTCCTTCTAGGGCGTCCCCTGCCGACGGATAAGATACAAAAGAAAAGCTACAGTAACAGAGTTTTAAACATTATCGTTGATTTCAGTAAAAGCAACATTCAAAAACAATACGATCTACATCCTGCAACATAATTTGGCATGGGGGGAAACGTGTCTAGACGTGCAGGAAATCAGTTTTCCGTAGACATCGACATTGACGCCGGTTGCCCGCTTCAATTGACTCAGTTTTTCATTTTATTTTTATTGGCAACACTTACATTTTGATTTCATGTTCGAAGTAATTGTGCTACTAAAGAAACGATCACAAGATTAAATACACAGGAACGCACAAGTAAATTTCGCGACAAGTTTTTATATCATATTATTATATATATTGTATAGTAGGTATCAGTAGCGAAGGGTCAATTTTTGTAAGGGGTATGCCGGAGTACATATTTTTAATGTCATTATATTGTTAGTGAATTTAAATAAAAGCTTATTATTAAAAACGTTTTTTTACTATTGATTTATTTTTTCAATTTGTGTGTTTAACAGCGCTGCCCTCGACATCATTTGATCGTCAGACGTTCTTTCTATGTTCAAGATTAGTTTCACAAATCTCTTTATTCCTATATCGAAGCCTAGACGATATTCCTAGAAGATAGAAAACCCTGAATTTCATTCCTTTGACATAAGTCAAATTATTAAAACAAAACATGTTCCAAATATCGGATACATCGAGTATCATAACAATTGGAATCAGTGCCTGTTACAGAGCAAGTCAAGTAGAACACTTCTAACGTAATAAGTTCTGCTATTTATTGTTCCTACTTCTTATGTAGAGGGCGCCTGCGTCAGTGCAATACTATAGAATTTATTTGTAAAGAATATTGTAAACTCCTTGTATTTTCTCGTACCCTGGTATTATGACTCCTACAGTAAATTAATAACTGCATTTACAGTTTTTCCTAACTGTAAAATAAGTTAGTGCAATGAACGTTTTAATTACACAGGCGTCGTGTACAACTAAGACTTTTATTTAGTAATTATCGTTTGTTAGGAAACATACACGCGAGTATTGTACAAGAATATGGTTTAAAAATTACATGAGTGAGGCGGAACACATCGCTACCGAGACTTTAATAGATTATAACGGCGGCCGCTTCGCCGCGTTTATTGTGGGGAACGATCACTATCACCCTCGATAGAACACAATGCTTTTGAAACAGCCAATCGCCTCTCAGGATCATATTAAAGGAAAATAATAAAACTTCTCAAAAGAAGGGGCGAAATAAAACGTATTACCTCAAGACAAACGCATTTCAAACACTAATGTAGGACCACCTTTTATCGCTCTTATAAATTTTCTTCAAAAGCTCAAATTTTTCGGCGAAGCGGTGAAAGCACTTCAAAGGGGAAGTAATGAAAGAAAAATGAGGAATGTTTTAATAACTGCCTCTTCGTGTTACAACATTTATCTTTTATGTGCATGGGAACTGTTCCGATACCCCTTTGTGTTTTGGAAGAAAAAAGTCTTCCACTTAAAACAACTCTTGAATTTGTTTTTAGGTCAGTAGCAACCGAAGACTTTGAAGAAAATTGCAATTGTGTCCATTTGTGTCGAGAGCGACTCTTTGTGTAAGATAATGATGTACTTACTGATAGTAGAAGCACTACGCCCGAAGCCCTGTTATAACACCGACATCGTAAAAACCAAAATAACAAATGTTTTATATCAGAATATACCCTTAAAATAACACCGACACGCCCACACCGCAGAGATATGAACCTAAAATATTTTTGCCTACATTTTAAACAAATAAATCCAAAAGTCGGCTGTAAAAAATATGAATGCAATTTTCTAACTGGACGAAATTGGAATACATTTTATCCGGGCAAAACTGGCGTATCAGCTAGATATTTTATAAAACCGTTTTATAAAATATAAATCATTTCGGAGGCAGAGTAGCGGGCTGGCGCGCCGGGCAGCGCACGGGGACGTCTTCAATGCAATAGTGGCTTATTTTACATTCAAAGCTTTGGGAGGCGCTTTTAAGGGGTTAGTTAATATTTAAACATTTTTTCTACCGCACAAACCGTTTCTCTGCGTGTGTTTTTAAACAAAGTAGCCCGGAGTCTGCTGGCTATGCAAATGACCCGGTTTTAAGCTGGGAACGCATAGTGTATGGTTTCCATGCCGTTGCCTTGCTGCGTGCTCGAGCTGTACCGCCGTGTTAGGGGTGCATTAGGCCGAGCAGAGCAGGGGTGCGTATCGATTGGCGACCCCCACCCGCCGCCCTCGACACTACACAATATTACTCTCTGCACTCCGAAACCCACCCTTTCGTTACATTTGCAACGTTTACTTGGTAACCGAGATCATTGTTTTAAAATATTTGACTTCAAAATATGTCTTGCATATTATTATAAACTTAGGTTTGTACTGTATTATTTTATATTTATCTAGATTCACTCTTCCGATATATTCTTGAGAAAATCAATTAATATGATGTTGTAGTAATTAATAACGTTGATTTATATGTGAGTGACTATTATTCTTAGATCATTATTATTAAAAAAGACGTCTTATTTGTTTCTTTTTGAATAAAATGAAAACAAAAAACTAAGAATCATCCCGATTTTTTGACAATAAAATACAATATTATAACCCCTAAATTCATAGAGCGCACAAAAGCGCTGTCAGGCGCACGCGTCGAATGGCAACAACCGCGGTGATTGCATGTAGACAACTATACATCTAGGGGCATCGCATCCAGGGGTATCGGGGGCACTTTGATATCACACGGCTCAAATTGTTTTATCTCGCAGCACAAGAGGGTTAGCTACGACACTGGTTTTCTTTTATTTTATTCACAAAGTATGAATTGCGTTTTTTCTGGTAGCCCTACTCATGTTTGGAAAAAAATGATGAGTATTTTATTTATGCTTACCAAAATTATGCGAGTGTGTAATATTTTTTTGCTTGTTCACTTTTATGATTTCGTGAAGAGTAGAGTGATGCAGGGGTGTGTCAATCTTCATTTTATTGCATGTGATGTTCATGTTTTGATTAAATGACATTTTGACGGATTGCATTATGCATAGCATGCAAAATCATACATACAGGCTTGTGTGTGGTTTTTAAAGTGACGCGTTTTTTCGATTATTCATCTCACAATTTCATTAAAATCATGATCAATCACGATTATGGACGGGGAGAACATAGAAATGTAATTCGCAATACTTCTTTGTTTTACAAATTAAAGTAAGTTTGTTGTTATCTTTTTCTATGGAGATTTCTGTAATCAATCAGCAATGACGACACCCAAGGGAGGGCGATAAAAAATCTTCACAATATTACACTTTTAATTCATACTGGTGTTTTCTAGAAGGTTAGAATAAGGTGCAGGGAATACTCACATTATTGTGCAAGTCTCACGCAACAGGGGGTAAGCCTATTGACATTAGAGGGGCGGTCACAAATCAAAGCTCCGGGGTATAACTGATACAATTCTAATAGAAAACTCAATATCACTCAGTCCTAACTTTAATCCAACCTGTCCTAGGTTGGATTAAATTATATTATATATTATAATGATTATGCTGATAAGTCACGGTTGCAACAACAATACCAAAGAGCGAGTACATTCAGAAAAAGCTGGCAGTTTCGTTACAACGTTAATGTTTACTTCATTGTTTGTTTTTTATTTTAGTACATCCGTGTAGATTTCTATTTACATACATATATATTGATATATATTTATAGTATTTTGAAATATCGTTATAGTATTTTATAAATCCTTGTAGTTTATCTTAGTAATAAATTAAATTTTTGCAGATATATATATACACCTACCACTGTTTGTCTCTGCATCACCCAAAGGTTGACTGGTAGAAAATGCCTATGGCATTAAGTCCGCCTCTGTACTTTGTGCTTGAAGTGTTAAATAAATAAATCAAAACACACATACACAAACAATAACACACACACACACACACACATACACACACACACATACACACACAAACAACACACACACATACACACACACACTACATTGTATAGTTTGTAGTTCCACTTACCTTTAATTTAAACATCTAAATATTGTGTACCTATACGTTCTGTCTGGCAATAAATTAACAGATAAGCCAGGCAAATCAGGTGCGTCAATCAACGCGTGTAGCGCCGCCGCCGCGGTTGTTCAACGAGCGAATCCTCCATCGCCGCCCGCTTGGATATGTACAGTCACGGGCATAAATACCACACATAAACGCAACATTCAAAAGCTATATCCTCCTAAAGAATCGATATAATGGTGTTACGAACATACCATTTCCAAAACCATACTCTGTCGTAAAGCTGCAAATGCTGTTTAAAAGAAAAACATTTTTTAATTTTGTACGTAACTGTACCCATAGTTAACGCACAATTGCATCAACTGCCCGCCAGCCGGTCGGCTTCTGATGAATCAAACGACAACTATATTGGAGTTAGGGATGGGTTACCTGTGCAATCGATGGTATTTGCTGTAACATGTTCGTTGAAACGTGTTGTTAGTTTTATTTATTTAGTAATTGTTTACAGGGCCTAGTTAAAGTGACATTCTATGCTATTTTTAACACGCTTTTATTAGCTTCACTTGTGACTATGTAAAAAAATCTAAAAGTTAAATTTGACCCACTTCCCGATTTTCGATTGAGCTGAAATTTTGCATATATGTTTAGTTTCGATGACAATGCATGATGAACTGCGTGACGTAATTCTAAATCCAATATGGATTCCAAAGATGGCGGAGTACTTAATTTTTATGCATTCTTTTGATATGGGTATCAAAGGAAAGGATTTACTGAGAAGAATACGCGAAATAAAACGACGTTTTTCTAAAAGCGTGTTTTTTCGTTTTTAATTTTTTTAATTTTTTTTTTTTATATAGAAGATGGATAAGTCAAAAATGTGTCAAAGTGACATAAGCTATCGAAAAGCTTATTTCAATTGGCTTATTTTCTTTTTAGTATAATTAGTTTCGACTCTTTCAATGAAAAACAGCCGAACTAAGGCCATGTAAGTACACATTAATTGATCACTTTGATCACTCAAGTGAAGAAATTGCGTATTGTCGATTACAGAATGACGGTATTACCCATCCTACTTAAGTAATATAAGTCTCTTCAACACCCACACGTCTTAGGGGAGGGTGAACAAGGGCAGATATACAGTGTGTTCGTAGCTTATAACACCGACGAAGTTTGAAAACTTCAAGGAAACAGGGAACTTTTAATAGTGCTTTTAAGCGATGAATCAGCAAGCTGTCGATATTTTCTACCACCTTGCGATCTCGACATAGGTCGGTACCTAAATCAGCGATAGTTTGTGGTTTCTGAAAAGTTTTTGGAATAGCGTGTTTTGAATTAGATTCGAGCTTGACTAAGGTCACTTGGAATTAAAGCAGGTTAATTTTGGTATCACTGTTGATCCTAAGATGGAGACAAACACCATTATTAATATTTCATCTTCACCGGTAGTCACTATGTCTGTAATAAGTAGTGATAGCCTAGTGGTGTGACCTTTGGACTGTCAAGTCATAGGTCTCAAGTTCGAACCCAAGACTCACCTCTAATTTTTCTGATTCATGCGCGTATTGTATAATTATCACTTGTTTCGGTGAAGGAAAACATCGTGAGGAAACCAGCATGCCTGAGAGATATTTCTCGATAGTATGTAAAGCCAAGTCAGGGTCCCAAGGGCGGCATAAAAACTCTGACACCAGGTTAGGCACTAACAACACGATTAAGAAAGAAGAAGAAGACTGCTGATGCTAAGATGGAGACAGACACCTTTATAAATATTCCTACCTTTAAGATTTACCGGGTAAAAAAATCTTCACTGACATTCACTATGTCTGTCGGACTTACTGCAATTACGGGTTTTCCTATTTCTGATTCATAATAATAAGTAATTTTCATACGTACACATAGGACTAAAACAGCCGTTTTTGAGAAAAAATTTGCACCTTTAACTACTCAGGGGTAAATAGTTAAAACTGACTAAACGACAGGGTTAATACGTATGTAATTCTGGCCTGCTCATTACACATAAACCTACATACTAGTAGCCGTAGGTGTATTCTGTCACAAACGCGACGTCACAGTTTGCGGTCACAGTTAAATGTGGTCTGACTCGCAGCGCAAGCGACGCATTCAACATCACTCAGGATTTGTAGCACTCCATCCTGCTTTGTATACGTGAGCTAGTTATTATGCCATTTCTACACATTGTTATGAATTAAAGTCACTGCATGTTTATCTGTGTGAGCGCGTTATTCGTGTAAACTATACGACGGATTTTGAATAGTTTTGATGAGGTTATCATCATAATAGAGATTCTTTTTCCGGAAATTATATTGACTTTAATTATTACAAAGAAATCTCGACGGTCTCTGTCAGTTCGTAAAAACCATCCACGGCGGATTGCTAGTATTAATTAGGTTCAGGAGTATAAGTTGCTGTTCGGGGCTAATATTGATTGGGTAGAACTGAAAATGCACAGATCCTACAACCTTCAAATGGAGCGAAAATCTGACTACTACACCAGCCATTTGTGGAGAAAAGCCAAGGCCCTATGATTGAAAGGTTGGTTCGGGCAAGACAAGATGACATTTCACCTACTGTTAATAGATTTCTACTGTTACTTGTTTGATATCGCTTGACATCGTCGGTGTTTCCAAGTTCATATGACCCCAATCTATTTAAATCGCGAGTTAATAGGCTTCTTTTGGGTTAGTTCGTTCCATCGTCGACCTCATCTCTGTCCTCAGGACTAGATTGAGGTCAAGAGTAAGCCCATACAGAATTAAAAAAAAAAATGACAAAGACCTGCCCCCGTAGCATGACCACCGTAGACAAGGATTTCTTTGACGGAAGAATCGACAAAATGACTGATTGTGTCGATTCTTCCGTCACAATGACAGATTTCTTTGCACTATCTGTCATTTTTTCGGGGGCTATTGACTAGTGTTGACTTACAATGATAGTGAACAATAAACATCCCAACACTCAGCTTAGTAACTCAGTGTTTTCCTAGTATACACGGTGTAAACGGACCCTTCACGAGATCGCCAACCAAGCATTCTGTACATCAAACTAAGTCGACAAAAAAGTCGTTTCCTAGCAATAAATTTTTGCGTAGAGTTCTTCGCAAAAAAGATTGCTACAAAACTTTTTTTTGGGGTGAATAATCACGTTTTACGGTAGGATTCAATGTAACGCACGGAAAGCATTGTGCTAATGGATGCATTGAATAGTACGGGAGTCTTAGAGGTATTTAAAGTAAAGTTATAACATTATTAAAAACTCGTATTCAAAAACATAAACTTGTGAAAATGTTGGAACTTTGACTGTCACTATCTCCGTAACTAGAAGGTTCCCAGGTATGGTCTAGCTAGAACAAAAAAATATCGCAATGACGAGGGAGAACAACTGCCTTTCGGGTTTGTTAAGGCTACTTCTACACGCATTCCTTTAAGTAAACCTCCTTTATCTATATCTACTTACTAATTAAGATTTAGGAACACATATGTATACCTCCACTAATCTAATAGGGACAATCCCTGTGTGTATGTGCTTAATTGGGTTGATTATAAAACAGATACACCAATCGGTAGTATATCGTTTGAAACATTAGCGTAGATTGCGGTAATCCTATTTGTTGACGGGCGTCACATCCACGGTTGCGGTCTTAAAACGTGCTGCAGGTTTCAAATACAGGCTGAATTGCGTAAGTACTGTCTAGGTGGTATTGTATAGTTGTCAATGTTGATGAGAATAGTGTTGCTGTGTTTATCCCATTCAATATTCCTCAATACTTGCCTCGTTGGTTTAGTGGTCGCAAGCGCGACTGCTGACCAAGAGGTCCTGGATGCGATTCCCAGGTCAGGTAAAGAGTTATTGGGTTTTTCGATCATGAATTTCTCAGTAGCAGCCACGGAGCCTGGATTTTTGTCCGGTTGATGGCAATAGGCTCACCCCCTATTACATGGGACTTAAACTTAACTGACGAAATGTGGGTGAAGTATTAGGTACACCTCTGCCTAACCCTTCTGGGATGTTTATATTCCTCAATCTTCGGGAAGTTAACTAAGGTGTTACGAATGGCATTAATTATTTACATTATATTCTTATACACCTTCTTTCCTGCCTCGTTGTCGTTGCGCTATCACTTTATTGGGCGACTGATCGCAAGCACAACTATTGAACATGAGGGCCTGGTTTCAATTTGCACGTAGGGTCGTAGGGTAAAGTGTTAATTGTGGTTCGGTGCCCAGAGAGTTTTTCAACAAGCATGTACAGCATGAAAACATAGATAGAGAACGCTAAAACTATACTACGTAACTACAACGTACTTTCAGAAAAGGCCTTTTATAAGTACAACGGCTTGTTCAGCAACGTTGATTTTCATCTCATCATACGGGGCCTGCGAACGTAAGGTGGGGAGGCCCTCAGGCTCGGTGGAGTGACGATCTTCGCAGGGTGGCTGGTAGCAACTGGATGAGAATTGCTGAAAGTCGAGTTGAATGGCGTGCGATTGAGGAGGCCTATGTCCAGCAGTGGACTGCTATAGGCTGATGATGATGATGATGATACGGGGCCTGATCCAAAACGACTTAAACAGGTAAAACTTTTCGAAGAAATTGTGGCCTTTCGCTAAAAATTCTACTCTGCTATCAAGTTTTCATGCTGAATATGCTTGTTGGAAACCCCTCTGGGCTTCTCTGCCATTGGGGTTTTGATAAAAACATTTTCAAGAGCAGCTTGGACTCTAGATTTGTTTCCAGTTGATAATTCATTTGTCCCTAATTTCCCTAATACAAAAACATAACTGGTGAAATTCACATCTCTGCCGCAGCCTTCAGGAAACACACAGGTGACTGTAGTGCTACAGATATTTTTTGTGTGAGGTTACAATTTCAGTCTTATTGCGAGAACACACCGTTCAATTAAGGTTTTCTTTCTTCCGTCACACAACTCACAACGAAATAAAATATTAACGTATTTCCATTTATTTTACATCCATCGGTCGCGGTAGCCCTGCTCGGTGGCGTATGTCACGTTATGACTTCACCGATGTGGTTATAACTTGATCCAAAATGTGGTGTGCCGTCCATCGCGTGCGGAACGTTGCCGGATTCGAGCGCAATGTATTGTCAACCAACAATGTATGACTTTATTGGGGAATTGTCGTTGCGAAGTCTTTATTGTGAGTACGACTGTAAATGGATGTGACTACTACATACGTTGTATTTTAACGTATTTTTAGGAGTGGCATATCTTTAAATATTTAGTGTAGATGACAAAGTTCAGTCGAACAAGCCTTTAGAACAAACAAGCGAAAAGCATTTAAGCTACCGTATACTTATAATGGTTTATAACAAGCAGTGATAGCCAAGTGGTGTGACCGTCGGACTGTCAAGTCATAGTTTCGAACCCAGACACGCACCTCTGATTTTTCGGATTCATGTGCGTATTGTATAATTATCACTTGCTTCAGTGAAGGAAAATCGTGAGGAAACCAGCATGCATGAATGATATTTCTCGACGGCGTGTAAAACCAAGTCGGCTATGGGTGGCATAAAAACTCTTACACCAGGCACTAAAACCATGGGGAAGAACGAAAGAAGAATGTTAAATATAGACGGATAAGCCTACAAATAAATATAGCACCTCATCATCTCATGAGAAAAAAGACAAATAAAAATATCCTGCTCCGTAACAGCGAAAAATAAAGAAACAGGCTCCACACACTTAGATACCTTTCAAAGATACGCCATATAACAACACACCGTTAACAAGATCCTTTTTAAACAGGTGTATCGGTAATTACATTCCTCGTTCCTCGTCACAAACCTTTATTTTCTTTCCTACCTCCCTTTTCTCTCATCTCTAAAGCAACATTATATAAAACGGTTTTAAATGTTAAAACAATAAATCTCACAATTTTGTTCACCATTAATCAAAAGATTCCCCCGATTTTAAGTACCGTTTCGATCCCTCTTATTTATGTAAAAGATAACATTCCGAACCAATTAGCGGACTAATTAACCGTCTGAATTTCATGTTATCGAATATTTTTCAAGTAAATCCTGCGCAATGAGACGCCTGCCGATGCCCGTATAATTATTGTTTGTTAAATACAGGCAAGTGGTTCCTCTAATTTAAGACCAAATTATACGAAACCATTTTGGCAACTTCAATATAAATTGCCTGTGATCACTCACTCGGATGTGCTATAATTGGCAATATTGTTTGAGTGCCACCACTTCACCGCAAAACGTACTTTGTATATTGTTGATTTTAATTTGAATGCCCTCAAACGGCCTACTCGTGAAAACGATATGAAAATCGAGTGCCTACCTTAATTTGATATTCATGTTCCCATTTCCATTATAAGGGAGAAAGTATGTAAATACTGAACCGTTTAAAGATCAAGACAACCTTCTTCAAACGTTCCTTATGTGTCACGTACCGTATCTTCCGAATACAATATAGGTATAGCGGAAGGCATACCCGCCATATATTCGCACAATATACCAATTACGAAATTCCAACCGAAAAAAGTGTTTCCACAAAATTTACAATGGCGAGTGCACCGCTCGCCGCGGCACGTCTGCGGAACAAATAAAAAGTTCGCCCTTCCGACGAAACGCGAAACGCGACGAAATGTATTATGGTACCTTTTCCACGTCGATAAGTAAACGTTACCCTTGTCCCTACGAGTTATGAACCCTCAACAGAAGGGTACATAAGCGTATTTTTCCTGAGGCTCTTCAATTCCTACTCTCCTCTGTAGACGGATTACTGCCAGCGGTCGAGTGACAGAGCTAGCAACTTTAAGAGGCTATTAGGATAATAGGATTGAATCACATTGTATCATCGCTGGATTATCTATCTTTCTGATTGGGGCTTCCCACGAAACTATCAACAGGTAGCGGCAAGTTGTCGTCGCCAAAGTAATTGCTTTTCGATATCGGGCGCACCGAATTGACCTATTTTGGGCAATTACTACAGCCGACTTAGTAAAAACTCTAGCCCCGAGGCTGCAATGTCAGGTCCAGCACAACAAGAAAATGGGAATGAAAATGTACAAAAAGTACACTTCTCAGTACATTGATCTGAATTGATTTATTTAGGTAAACATTCGCTTCACACGGGAACGTACCAGGGGCGCATAATTGAAAAGGCGTCGTGTCGCGTCTAAGCATTCGTCCGTCTGTTTGCTAGGCCTCCCCTCGTGCGCCCGGAAATATCGATTGTACCTGTTGTGCTCTCAAACCGAAGAGCACCCCCTGCCTGCCTGCCTCGTCTGTGTTCAAATAATGGAAATTATTATTTAATTGAAAAAGGACGAGTTTTGTGGGTTTAAGAATTTGTCGACGTCAAAAACGATGGAAGTAATACTTTTTGTATATTATACCCTTGATAACTGAGACTTTCTTTATTGATATCGACAAGGAAACATTTCTGGATAAACAACTCAACATTTTATTTATTCGATATAATAATTTTATTTTCCTTAACATCGGTTATTCTGTAAGTGCAGGTGTTTATATTTATCCAATATTCTGTTGGTAACAGCTTCTTCGCTATCACTAAGATATTACAAAACAAAAAACCAACCAACAACGCAAAGAAATCCTTCAAATAATTCGCCACAATATGCAACACAAGACGGTCCCCCGTTCGTGTCACATTTCTTATCAAATAAACGGATGCATATTCCGGAACAGATAAATCTTTGAATCCGTTTAAAACGCTTGTAATGTCCACCAAGGAATAAAAGTTTTTCAATTTCCATTCAAATCTCGACTTGACGACTTTTACTCACCAAAATATTGTTCAGAATCTTTCCTGTATAATAAGTCTTGCTATTCTTTAAGTGCTTGTTTATTTTTGCATTTATTTTTACAAGATTTTTTTATCCTCGCCTCGTGTTCGTGAATTTCATTCACAAATTCTCATCTTTCTCTATTCGGTTTCAAAACTTATTTGGTATCATACAGAGTGGTTTCAATTTATTATAAATTCTTTGACGATAAGTGTAACATGAAAACGAATTCTTCTATTTGATTCGTAATTTAATTTAAATTTGATTTGATTGCCTTCATAGGATATTAACATTGGTCGAAAGTATTTTCATTTCAGCACTGTGGTCACAAAAAGTTTGCGATTGAACCTACATATATGGGGTCACAGTGTTAATAAAAGGTCCCGACTGTGTTTATCTAGGAGTTTGTAATATGGCAACTACTATGGTTTCCTCCACCATTTAAAGGGGTATTGCTCAAACGTTTAGCCTGAGGCCTGACATGATGGTAGTGAGATTCATCGGGCTTATCTTCAAGGTGAAGTAATCTTTTCTGTACTCCATCAGTAATCTAAGAACCCTTACTGCTGTGCTGTACCATAAATCAATGTCAATTAACAAAGAATTATTAAAATCCTGCTGGCAATGTCTCAGTGCAATTTGATAACTTAATGTATCGTACTGAGTGAAAAAGATGTAAATTATAATTACGGTACAGCATCGTTGGTCTAGTGGTTACAAGTGCGACAGCTGAGCATGAGGTCTTGGGTTCGATTCTCAGATCGGGCAAAGTGTTATTGGATTTTTTTCCATCGGGAATTTCTCAGCGAGGTGTGGGTGTACAGATACACCTCTACCTCACTCTTCGGGCATTACAGGATGATAATATATTGATATGATGTTGTTATTTAAAACAGTCAATTGTACAATATACACATACCCATCCAATTTATCATAACCCAAAACCTACCCTACCTATCCAAATCGGTTTTCACGAAACATTGCCAATATCTTAATGCCCTAAATCGAGAATGTTCGTCGCTACGTTCGTCGCCCGGCGGTACTCTTAGACCTACTCCCTGGAGTGTCCTGAGCAGTAAAGTGTCTCTTGATTCGAACCTCCTCGACTCGTAAAAGTCTGCACAGTTCAGGAATACCCAAGGAAAATATAAGACTAGCTTGGCGAATGGAAATACTCGGTTTTATTGACTGTGTGTTGAGTAGGAGGTATGGTGTGGGGAATTATTTTATGATATCTGACGTTAGCTTCAAAAGGAAAGGAGCTCTATACCTGTGTTTTTTAGTTAACCCACGTTAAGCCTTTGGTCCCGGCTGTCATTTGTAGATCTTTGACAGTAGTTACATGTAGTCAGTGGCCCAAAAAGTCTGACAACCAGTCTTTCCAAGGGGTATCGTATTACCCAGTACTAACTGGGTTGTGGAGGTCAGATAGGCATTCGCTCCATGTAAAATATTGGTATTCAGCTGCATCCGGTTAGATTGGAAGCCGACCCCAACATGGTTGGGAAAAGGCTAGGCAGATGGTGATCATGACACTATAACCCAATAAACCTGAATACCTCTAAAACAAAGGAAAAACAAAGCGTCTCAAAAACAATATTATTTACCACTAATTATAGCAACATTACAGACTCATTCAATACGAAATAATAAAATCTCTTAATCGGTTAAATTGATCTTTTAAATCTTGTAAAAAACCGTTCGTCGCTAATTCATTTTTTTTTCTTTGTAGAGTTCTTTATACACTCGAGAAAAGTAGCATGCCTTGGAAAATACTTGTGAGGCTCTACTCATAAAATCATTATTAAAGTCTCAATGTAGATCACATTAACTGAGTATAATCATATCACAAAACTCACCTACTACTAAAAGGATTATTTGACGTGATCTATTGATACTCCTACCATTGAATACACAACTGTGGTCTAAAAAACATTCCCAAATTTTATCTCATGACGCGCCTGCCATATGCACAAAGGCTAATACCTCACTAGCGGAACAACCCCCTATTTGCTGAGCGACGAGCGTGTCACCCCGTGACAACGCACCCTATCTGCACACCGCCTTACTTTCAACCCATCGGTTATATGGTAATGCATTACGGCTTTTTACTTCGACTTATTGCATATGCATTCTAATAGAAACCCTATTGCGGAGTTCTAAAGTTTAAATCCAAACGTGGGAGGTTAATAGGGAAATGTAAGGCCACAGTAATAACATCAGTGTAGTGATTTAGCTGAAACAGAGAACGGGTTAAAGGTCATGTCTAGGTTAATAAGGTCGGTCTACATTGAGATGAGGACGTTGTGTTACGTGACGTCGGTTTATGATATTGATTGGGGAGAAATTGGATGAAAGGGAATGTTTGTTTGGTAAGGTTTAAATAATTCATGTGGTTGGTATAGAAGAGATACATTAAGAAGTCTGCCTACTACACCGTACCGTATCATAACCGTGCTATGAACATATCAGGCACGGATTGAAACAGGAGACCCACTACTATGCACACTACACCGTATCAACAGCATATCATATTCGTTTTTAGAACGGTTATCAAACGCGGTTATAACGGGGTTAGAACAGTCATCAAACGGTTAAACCCTCAATCAATCAATCATTTACTTTGTTAAACATAGGTATGGTTACAGATAGTATATTGTCTAAAATATGTGTACTATGTTTTGCCAATTTATGGCGTACAAAATTAACATAACTAAGCAGCACCCTATATTCTTTGTATTGAAAAGTATGAGACTGTTCCGTCGCCGTCGCGTGCCATGCACGGAGTGTAAACAATTGCCAGCGAGAATATTTTGCTGGTGTGGTCCGTGACGGAACGGTCTAGTAGACATCTCATACTTTTCAATACAAAGACTTGTTTTTGCCTAAATACGTTCATAGCATACTTTATTTATTGATACAATATTTATTGAAACAACATAATTAATAAAGACAAAATATTTGTAAAGATAGGTAAGGATTCTTGCACAATAACACATACTCCATTGCGATAACTTTGAGAAAAGACAGTACCCTTAATAAGATTCTGTTACTTATGGCTCCTGTTAGGCAATAAATCTCTAACTTCGCTACTTATTCTTCATGAAACTACAATGAAAATGGAACACATACTTACCGGAGTTGAAAACAACAAAAATAACTTACTTTTTTTTTGGAAGAAATCTCCCACATTCAAAATAAGATCCAAACCCTACCTAATTGGGTAATGCTGCTAGTTTTTTTATTTTGATTTTCATAAAACATTTTCACCAGCGACCCTACAAGTCATTTATTTAAAAGGGGTAAGTTATGTAATACGAAAATACTCTGTTTAATAACCACAAATCTAGTTAATTTACCTTATAGTCACTTCATCATGTAATCAAATGGCATCATTCGCATGAAAATGCTACAAATTCAAAGCGTTTTGTTTCAACTATTCACAGAATTGCAGAAATTCTAAACACACGCCGACAAATAAATACAAATGTATGTACAATACATCAAATAACACAATTGTCGGGCAGTGTTCCCTAAAACGTTCACGTACGACTATCGAGCACAATGGAAAAAAAAACAAACACAAAACGCTTTAATTAAGTCCAAAATAAAAACGTTTTTCATTCGTTTTGTTCAAATATTTGGTCTGAATATTGATAAAACCATTGCATTTATAAATATTCGCGGAAAATGGAGCTATTTTCAATTATTTTCGTGGAAACAATTGTTTATTTTCGTACGAACTTTAGCCATTTAAATCAATAGAGAGATATAATAGGCATTGCTTTTAAACAAATATTGTTTAATTTTACAGAACGTACGCACGGCGGCCAATCAAGCTATGCTAAACCAAATTAAGCTGATCTCTTATCGTACGGGAAGCTCATACAAAGCGAAGTCAGGTTATACTGGTTATGTAGAGCTTGATGTGCCGCCGTGTGTACTATACTAACTTTATTTGCTCACAGATACACATCCTCACTCACAAAAGTTTATTAATGTAAATGATCCATTAACTTGACTGCTATGGGTCAGTGTAAATGACCCATTCACTGTAACTGCTATGGGTCAGTATTTTCATTTATTCAATGGTATGCACAAAAATATATTGCACCTACTACTCCATTCATTTTACCTGTCGACGTTTTGTTCATGCAAAGATAAATCATAATAACGTAGATACTTATTATTGCGTAACGTTGTGGTGAGTAACTTGTAGCAGCAATATTTAGACGTTGTATATAGTATCTTCTTCATAACTCGATCTGTGCACACATTTGTGCACTATAATATCTCCCGCGTCGAATTACTATCCCGCTGAGATAGAGCGCCATGGTGAAAATTTGTTCAGCAGGACTATTATTATTACATACATACTTAAGTTCACTACTTTTTCAGATAGGGGTAGACACTATAGATCTACGATCCTGACATACTCCTTCCGCCTCGTCCAAGTTCATACATCTGGTCATAAACGCTCGATCTTCCTGAAGAACTTCACCAATACACAACATTAGTTTTAGTATATGCGAAACCTGATACACGTGTCTAGTATTTTTATGTAAAGAAGATTCTTTCATGTACAAAATTTCAAAACTGTATCATGAAAAATCACAAAGTTATAAGCTTGTTCTGTTACCTAGTTGTCCGCACAAAAACGCTGTCATCACGCAGCTCGCGCCTCCAGCGTCGTCTTGAGCTCATTGATAATAATAATTTGGCAGTAGGTACCTAAATTATTGCGATAGGTACTCAAAGTCGCTCGGTATTCATTTTTAAATATTTTTGGGAAAAAATATAACATGGTTTAAAAATTATTGGAATCGATTCAGTTACTTATTCGGAAAAAAAAATATTCTGGTTTCGCATATACTAAAAATAATGTTGTATAAGGACATATACTGACCAGTGTAAGTCTTTATTTACTAATTAGTTAATCACGCATAAAACATTATTGTACCATGAGATTGCAGGGTTAAATGTCATAAGACGCCCAAGTGGGTGTATATGATGAAGATTTATGTTCAAACATATCTATAAGTACGCGGTAAATGATCCCAAAATAGCTGTCAGTGTAGCTGTCAAATGTGTATCGAAAGGGCACCAATCACGACATTTATTACCGTTATCAACATTTTTACGGTCGACCCCATTCTGTAGCTAATGGATTCTTCCTCTTATTATGTTTCGTACACACAATAACAACAAGAAAATGATCTTGATTACATCTTGGAAAATATACAGAAAAAATATAGGTATAATATGTATCAAGGACTCGTATGAAAGCTTGAAATACGCTTTTTGAATTAATGAATTCTTTGTAGGAAGGAAATATGAGTGTAGGGAAACGAATATCAACTCAGTAATTCTCAGAAGTGTCACATGGTATTTCATTAATAAACGGAATATGGGAAAGAAAATTCTCGATAATGTGTTTCCGTGGAAAGTAAAAATCTTCTCTTCATGTGTCTTGTAATGATTTTAATTAGTTGCAGGTCTTGTATAACAACATAACATAACGTCACGCCTGTAATCCCCGTAGGGTCAAGCAGAGGAATACCTAATAGTACACCCACATTTGAACAGTTACGTTTTAGTCCTATGTAATAGGGGGCGACCCTATTGCCATCAACTGGGCTCGAAACCAGACTCCATGGGTGCTACTGAGAAATTCCTGATGGAAAAACCCAATAGCACTTTGCCCGACCCGGGAAGCGAACCCATGACCTCATGCTCTGTAGTCGCGCTTGCGACCACTCGACCAAAGAGGCAGTCAACAACAAAAACGAGGCAACGAGGTATCCTTAGGTATTTCGAGGTTAACTTAATAATAAACACTTCAATAAGACTATATAGCCACTATTTCAAGCTACCATAGAGAAAAGTTATCTATGAAAGGAAAATCTCAAGGGATTAGGACATTAAGGAGCTATCCGTCATCATACCCCGCCCAGAACCCATATTACATCCACGAAAGAAACCTAAGATAGCAAAAATAGCAAACTGATTTATTTTTTGTTAGTTGAGAAAAAACAAGATCATTAAGTATTTGTTTTAGAAGTTATAGTGAACTGTGAACGATAGATACGTTTAAATAGTAACACTTTTTTAATTGGCAATTGTTTATTTTGATCCTGCATATATTTATTTATGTACGAAATATCACTTGTCGAAATTTGAATTTTTTTTTTAGTTTTATAAGTTTGTTATTTGTTAATAATATAAAAGAGATTAATTATGCGTCCAGACAGACAACGTGTGGATGTTCTGAGCATACAAGTATGAATACAAAATCATTTTTTCAAATGTGTCTTTAGCTAAGTATGTGAACCGAGCTACTTAAAATAAAACGCTTTTCTCTAAAGTTTACTCTAATGAAGTTTTCGGTCTAATTAACTTTTCAGTTCCAGCATAATGTGTACCAAAGAAATTATTGGAGCCTAGACGAGCAAGCGACACAATGTAACTCGAGTCTCGAGGCCAGTGGGACGGATGCTGCATTCGGGCGACGCTGAATGTGCACTTTACCTAACGACTTGTCCTCTCGACAACAGATGTAAAATGCATTTTAAACTATTTTGAAAGCATATTTCTATCATAAGTAAGTTATGTTTTTGTCCCAAATATTTGGGCTACTACTATTTGGGTGATTGTGGTACTAAAAGAGTGATGCGTATGAATGTTGATTGGTGGAGAGGGAGAGGAAGGCAAAAGAAAAGATGAATGAATTGTGTGAGGAATGATATGAAAGAGAAAGGAGTAAACGATGCCGTGACGTCTAACAGGGGAGAATGGAAGAAGAAAACGTGTTGCGCCGACCCGACAAGGCAAGATGATGATGAGGATTTGGGCAGTCTGACTAAGCTAGACTGAATTTATTTATTTTTCGTAAACAGCATGTTTTCGAATCAAATTCCACGATCTAAATTGATGTACAGAGGTGCGTTATACATTAATGAGTTGGTAAATTAATATATTTAGTTATGAACATAAACTCATCTGGATGACTCAAAAGGGTGAAGAAAAACATTGTGAGGAAACCAGAATGTCCTGGAACCACAAAATTATAAGAAGTAATGTAACATGAACGAAGCCGTACTGGTTCCACGTGGTGATAGACATAGTATGTCCCAGCAGTAGGAACATTATAGCCTAATTATGATTATGATATAGACTGCGTCATGATATTATCATCAGCTCTATCTAGGTTTACCTACGCGTGTAAAAAGGTATCACTTAGGTAACCACCTAAGTGCCTATCCACTGTGCTACGGGCTGTTCCAAACTTTGCAGACCAATAAATCAGTCTGCAATTTTTTTTTACAAACCAAGTTTTTTTCCAACAATATGTCTTACCCACTTATTTATTACTCTAAATACAATACTTCGCTTGAGAAAATTCTAAATTCATTCACTGATAGACATATGTACTGATAGCATAGCTTAAACCGCTGGGCCTACAAGCATCACATTTGCACAGGAATTCCATAAATAACGATGGTCTCATCACAAGATCGCCATCTTGTGACAAGCAGTAACGAATGTTGTTTGAAAATTCATCCCTTGAAGGGGTTAAATAGGGGATGAACTCATTCTTATTTTTTGTCGATGGGAGAACATCGTGCTCATGGCTCGTAAAGTTATAAAATCGTTAAAGAAACAACAAGCCTGTTGCTCGACTACGTAGACAATGAAGCCTTCCTCTTGGGGCCACTAGGGCGTGCAGAGTACTAGGGCAGCTCCGTAATGTGCACTCTGCCTAACGACTTGCATTCACGCGCCGACATCTGTATACGTCGTACGACACCTTGCTGCAACGTAGTTATGACAGATGACGTCATAATTATGCCAGTGATACTGGCTGAAAATTAAAAAAGAAACTATTTGAAAATGGAAATTTGAGTGAGCTTTGTTTTGTTTCTGAATTCAAATTATACTGCTGTATGGTTCTATTGGCGCTTGGCGGGCTTTTGTAAAAATATAAAATTGTCTATGGTAAATGTTTTGAAAAATAAAATGGCGGCAATAGATCCGTCAATGACCACACGTTAAAAGGGCCATGCAATACTATAGCGACTAATTCTGGCTGGAAACGAAAAGAAAAAATATTAGAATAAGGATTTTTGAATGAGGCGTGTTTTGTTTCCAAATTAAAATTAAGTAAGCTGAGGCTTAGAAGGTTTTATAATTTTGCATACAAAGAGAAGGTTTATTAACATGTTGTATGTTAAGTTTAATCCTCAATTCACATATACTCGTACATACATACATTACTAGCTTTTCGGAGGTCGGAAACTGTCCTACGGGAACGTACTACTGGGATAAAATGTATCCTATGTCCTAACCTAGGACAAGGTCCATCCATTATACAAATTTAATCAAAATCTATTCAGCCATTTTGCGTGAAATATGACAGATAAACAAACAATTACTTTCGCGTTTATAACATTAGTATGGATGCTTTTCGAAGCCTTATTATAAAAAACCGTTAACGTGATACATATGCAATAGTCATTGTAAGAAAAAGGTCCACGTAAAACCCTCCTTCCTCCCATCTTCCTTCAATGGAAAAGCTGTGTTTTTATCTTTTTACCTCGGGCTTTTCTTGTGTAGCTTTTGGAGTACGTAAGTTCAGGTTCTTTCCGAAAAAGAAAGAAAAGGAATGTGATTAAATACCGTTAATGCACGTACGTGTTATAACAAAGAGATTATGTACTCAAACGGTCAATGTTTATGGTGTATTTTTGTTCGTAACTAAATATTTTTAACCAAAAAGAATTTGTTAAAGATTGTGTGCCACTGTGGCCTACATACCTAAGTTGGACCGTAAGCTTTAGGTCAAGACGGTGCTAATCTAGATTTTATAAAGTTTCTCGGAAAGGCTTGGTTCAAGTCTAGGCATCTACGGCTGTGTAGCGTTACTACACACAAACATAACATATTTTAAAACCATGTGTTTATCTAGAGATAAGCAAAGCATATGAATTAACCTACACGTGTTAGCAAAGCCTTGAGCCGCATACTGACATAGCGAGGTGTGCGTCGCGAATGGTTCGTCACGCAAGCCTCAACCTGATGCATACGATGGTACATTTGTGCATGCGTCCCGAACGACACATGCTCAAGCTGAGCACGCAAACAACCATGCCGGCTCGCACTGAGGCGGCGTTCGCTATGATCGTATGACGCGAATGCTCACTATGAGCGCACACGTCCACACAGCCCGAGGCATGCGAGACGAACCATTCGCAACGCACGCCTCGCGATGTCTGTACGCGGCTTTGTATAAAAACACCAAACTTTGAATAAACAAAGAAAACAAAGCATGTTATTTATCTCCGAAAAATTTACGTGAGAAAAGCAAAAGGCTCACAGATTTACCTATTCACTTTGTAGCGAAAAATCTTTCTTAAACGTAGCTCAATTCAGAAATTGATACCCACAATTTTTCTTAAGGTTCGCGGTATTAGAATTCAGGAATAAAGTAAGGCGAGGTGTATAGCCGTAACAATAATTCACTGAATGAAATATAGCTAACACCCACCGCGGTACATTCCGGTGTTTCCATCAGAATTCCGAATATGCTTAATGTTAGTAGGTGTCCAGTAATTTATGATCTAGTAAAAGTATTTTAATGTTGTTTAATGTCGTGGGGGTATTATATACTTAAATTTAATAATGGTACAGGAAATTGTTTTTTTCTAGGTAACAACGTGAATTATAGTGTCCATAGACCGCCTCTTTGGAATAGTGGCCGCAAGCGCGACTGCTGAGCATTAGTTCCTGGGTTCGATTCCCAGGTCGGGGAAAATTTTATTGGGTTAGCAGCCACGGAGTCTCGATTTGCGTCCAGTTGATGGCAATAGGCTCGCCCCCTATTACATGGGACATAAACATAACTGGCGAAATGTGGGTTTACTATCAGGAAGAGTCAAGAGCACTAATATGTACTCAGCAAAATTCAAAAGCGTATTTCTCGTTTAAAAATGATTTCTATTTTGAGATAAGACCTATTTCGTAATAGTATGGCTTCCAAAATACTGTGTTCGTGAAATCGTAAAACATTAATCAATACAGTAGAAGAAAATAACTTTTCAAAGTTGTTGCGTGTTAACATATTATTGGTCGTGACTGTACACCTCTGCATAACCCTTCGGAGACTACAGGCGTGATGTTATGTCATACCTCATTGTTACACTAAAACTAGTACCTATTTTGCTTCACCAGTAAATCTATTTGCTACATAAGAATATTCCACAACAAAGTGATGGGAAGACATAGAGTATACAAAAGGTGTCTTGAAGCGGTATGCAAATGTGACGTCATGCAGATCGACCACTGATGCATGGCCGGGGCAACCTCGCCGGTAACATTTCCTTTATTATACAACAGTATATTTCTACTATACATATATGTACTGTAGACCAAGAGGTCGTGAGATTGAACCTTTGTCTATTGCAGGCAAGCTTACCGAAGCGTGTTATCAAAGTTAGATAACGTTGTGCTAACATAGATTCATCTTGGATAAATCTATTGAGAAAACATGAAAAAGGTTAATTGCCATTTAAAATGTATCTTTTATTATATTTAATTACTGGAGAAGACAAAGCGGAAAAGGGGCTTGCGGCAATCTGGTTGCGATCGGTTTATAGATGCGTGACCATACAAAATACACCTCATCACCTCACTTTAACGTGCCTCGAGAACCACATTCATCTTTGACAGTCGTTACGGATAGTCAGAAGTCCGAAAGTCTGACAACCAGTTACCAGGAGATCACGTGCTGGCCAGTAACTATGGGTTGTGGAGGTGAAATCGCTCCATTTAAAATTGTGAAACTCAGCTGCATTAGGTCAGACGGGAAGCCGACCCCAACATGTTTGAGAAAAGTCAGCAGATGATGATTATTTAGAAAAGACAAAGACCCTGATACTCAATTCATAAGATCATGCAATTATAATATCTGCGTAAGTAATCTTAGGGTCCCTTTTTCTAACTTCTTATTTTCCAATATTAATATTAATTAGTGAAAAGACAAGCTTGTCATTAGCGAATGATTGATGGTCGGGGCTTTGTCTTAGAGAATAACTAACATTTCAATCGAATTAGATGACAAAATAATAAATATCTTCTAGATTTATGAATAAGAAAATCACGAACTCCAGTGAATCCGAAAACAAATATGCGTTTAACGATTCTCATGACTACGTAGAAGTTATGAACGGATAATTATGTGTAGCTTTATTATCAATAGACAAATAAAGTGATAATGAAAATTGAGTTGTATTTTTGAGTTGGATCTTATAAATTCCTTACAAAATACAGCCTTGATATAACATTATTGTGCCCTGCGGACGTTTTTATTACAAACCTATACAACATTAGTTTTAGTATATGCGAAACCTGATACACGTGTCTAGTATTTTTATGTAAAGAATCTATGTACAAAATTTCAAAACTGTATCATGAAAAATCTCAAAGTTATCAGCTTGTTCTGTTACCTAGTTGTCCGCACAAAAACGCGGTCACCACGCAGCGCGCGCCTCCAGCTTCGTCTTGAGCTCATTGATAATAATAATTTGGCAGTAGGTACCTAAATTATTGCGATAGGTACTCAAAGTCGCTCGGTATCCAACTTTTAACTTATTTAAATACTTTTGGGAAAAAATATAACATGGTTTAAAAATTATTGGAATCGATTCAGTTACTTATTCTGAACAAACTATATTCAGGTTTCGCATATACTAAAAATAATGTTGTATATGGATAGATCCAAACCATATGAATAGAATAAATGTACGACAAACAAGCAATGGTTCTGAGACAGATATTACTCTGGTGATGAATAGTGATAAAGAAGCTTATTGTATCTTAATTTATTTCAATTTCCACCCGCTATGTACGTTTGTGAACACAATAAAGAACTTTCGAACTATTACATAACTCAATAAAGTCGAAAATCAAATAATTAACATTAAGGAAGTATAACAAAGAAGCTGATATATGTATGCCTTGTAAAATTTGCCGTAAAACAGCTCCTTCAAAAGTTTGTTCAACCGCAAGACTGACGTTTGAACTGTACCTTTATGAACGCAGGAACGCCAATGTAATAAAGGTTTATTGAAACTTATTATATCCAGGAGCGAGTTCAATTACCTGTTTTAATACCTAAACATATCCATCATGTCCCTGACAAAGGCCAACGAACCCTCTGCAATCAATTACCGTAAAGGTCAGCACTAATGTCCTATACAACACTTATCGTTTATTCAACAACGTCTTATTTATAAAAGGAAATAAAACATTTAACATTTTTATAAGCATTCTCAACATTTCTAATTCATGAAACTTGTAACGCAAGGTGGCACCTATCCTTATAAATTATTCTCGGTCCCACGCCGGATCCTATCCCTTTGTTGCGTATTACTTTTAACGGCCTTTTCAAAGACTGTTTCATGTATAATCTGCGAACTCTTTTTGTTCTTCAGTACAAATTTGTCTTGATATAAACACAATTGAGTGGCGGAATAACTAAACCCTAAAAATGACAAATGTGCGAGTGGAACAAACGTTTTCGTTGGTAAATACGTCGGTAAAACAAACAGTGAGAGTAAACAAAGTAGTCTTAGCATCTGGTACTTGATCAATATCCGTGTCCTTGACATTAGAGCAAACCACTCGCATCCGAGCTCTCAATACCTATTCATATCTCGTTATTCAATATTCACCCACCTTATAGTCCAGTGGCGTAATAATTCAGCTCTGCTATTTCAGTAACAGAGGTAGCACACCACTGGCTTGCACTGAATAATTCCGTATAATTGAGAATCCTCGCACGAGTCACTGGCGAATAATTTTCGGGTCGGCGTAGCGCGTAGTCGCGAGTGCTACGAGTCGTAGCGTCGCGTAGCTCGCGGTCGTAGCGGCGCGCGGGAGCGAGTCGACTGGCCGCCCGCCTGCTTCGCGGACACGGATTGCCGTACACAGGGTACTTACGATGTGCAGATAAATTTTCCTTTGCCGTACGGCAGTATGGTAGGTTAGTTTGATAGTTCGATGCTGGTCTTTGAATAAGTTTGCTTTTAATAGACAAAATATTAATTTGGTTGAATGATTATGTGATCATCATCATAATAAATATAATAAATAATAAAATTATGGAATATAAATTGTATGACAATAATTTGTTATTTGGTTTTGGGCATTATAATATCAGTTCTTTGTTCTTAAAACGAGTAATTAAGGGATCTGAATAAAATCATTTTCTCATAAACAATAGCTGCTACATTCTACTTTATTCAACTCTAAATACATAACAATATTTAAAAATACAATCCCTCTGCATTGTTCTATTTTTAGTCCATAATCATAACCGCGAACACGATAAAATATTTCAACGTTCTCCGACCGCGGAATAATTTAACAACTCTGTGAGCATCTGTGTTGGTTGCCTACTCTGTGCATCAAGGAGCCGCGCGGTGCGCAGGCGCGCGTGACGTCAGCGCGGGCTCCCTCCCCTCTGCGCCGCAGTCCCCTCGCCGCCCACACCGAGCCGGACCGCGGCGTGAACCACTGGCTCCATACATCACTGCCCGACACACGACCAACGTGATAGAATGCTACTGAAGAAAAAATGCAATGGAAAATGTACTGTCAGACTGAATTATTTCGTACATAAACAGATGCTTCACCTAGGACGAGACTTTGAATGAAACGTTTTAGTTCGTCCGATGAATTTCAATTGACCAAAACAATGAATGCGATTAAACAATGTTTTTCGTTGATCTACATACACAGTTTGTTTATTTCGTTTCGTTGACAGGTGCTCAGAAACTTGATCTTACTTGACTTGTGTGTCAAAGTTTCATGTAACCTTGTTAGGAACTTGTAAGTTCTTTGAATATTCTGATATATTCCGGGAAAGTATATTACATTAAAAGTTGTTAAAGCAATTTGAATTCAGGAAAATTGTAGATCACATTTCCACGTGGAGGAATAAACTCGTATTGAGATTGGTAGAAGTAATCATCCAATCCATCAAGTTGAGTGACAATAAAATTTAAAAACACTCAAGTATGTGTTTACATATAACATACCTGAGTATTTTGGAAACATCCGTACTGCAATATTTTAGTATATTTCAATTTAGCTGATGGTGTGCAAATATACTCCCAACAAAAAATAATCACACTGTCGAAACTGTGTCTGTTAGTCTACATCATCCCACAGCTGGACAAAGGCCTCTTTCCATGACTTCCAGTTCTTTCCATCCAGGAATAATGTGGAACATTGCCAGTTAGTTTTCTCCCCACAATCTTCTACAAGGTCTGCTGCGTCAGCTTCTGGGCGTCACTGTCAATAAACCTCTTTCTTCTTTCTGTATCGTGTGGTTAATGCCTAACCTGGTGTCAGAGTTTTTACGCCGCCCAAGGGCCTCTGGCTTGGCTTTACATGCCGTCGAGAAATATGTCTCAGGCATGCTGGTATCACGATGTTTCCCTTCACCGAAGCAAGTGATAATTATACAATACGCAAATTAATCCGAAAAATCAGAGGTGCGTGTCTTGGGTTTGAACTTGAGACCTATGACTTGGCATTTCGACGGTCACACCGCTAGACATCGCTTGCTTGTTAAATGCTTAATAAACGATTTAAAAAAAAGTATTTTTTTAAAGCTACACGAAAGTGCTTATTATAACTGTAATATGTCTGTATTTAAGTGCACAGGTGTTAAGGAGCCATTGCATTTATCCTGTCAGTCACACCCGTTTGGTGTCACGCTCGCCACAGACGTGTGATCTCTGACATAGCTCACACATGTTGTTGTTATATTCTTGAATTTAATATTTTAGCTGAGGCATTTGAAGTATAAAATCGTGAATTTGAGAGTTGAGGTGTCAATAAAAACTACGTGTGATTAGTTTATTTCAGGTCCAAAAATCTCGTTCTCAAGTTCAAATCAAGATTGAGAATTACCACTTGAAAACTTATCAAACTCTACTTTAGCTTTACTTAAGAAATTCATAATTTATTTGGCAAAAATTCTATAGAGACTACATTGAAGGAATACATTGGACGAGTTCTTAACTTCAGTATTTAAAATCAGACACCAGTAGTAAATACTTGATAAACACACTTTGGGATTAATTATATCGACAAACAAGCAGTTGAAACTACTAAAAAGCTCTAAACAATCACAAAATGTTTTGTGTTTTGCTATTTACTTCCTACGTTCTACGAATACTAAGCCATGAGTAATGCCACATTGTGGGACAATTTCTAAGAGACCTCAAGAACCTCGCTTCCTCGTAAACACGACGACACACAAAAGCGTATCTTAGTGAGGCTAATATACTAAGAAAATAAGAGCATTACTCCTCAACACACACAAATCTTGCTTCTACAAACCTCATATAACTTCAATAAGATCTTTCATCCGTGTAATGGGCTCTGTTTTCAGAAACAAGAGAAAATAAAGTAAAATACGGAGCGGCGAGTGTGAGCGAAGCTATGTATGGTGTTGAGACGCATCTGAGCGGAATTCTATGATGGTCATATAAAAGGGACGAAGTTTTTGTGAGAGCCCTTTCTATTTGGGGTCGCGTCGGACCCCCGCTGTTACACTGACCCTCCGAGGGGTGAGCGGTGCAAGTGAACTACTTATGTCATAAAATGATTTGGTTTTTTTTTTAGCTTTGTTGGGCATTCTTTTTTTTTATTGTTATAGTTTGATGTTTGAATCGAAAGCAAGCTTTTATAAAAGTGGCTCGCCGTTATGAATTAATTTAGAAATAAAATGGGGTTATAACTTAAATAAGTGCTTTACGATGTCATTTTTCTAAACTCGTTAAATTAAGACTTGATAAAACATCTTCTCAGTGTATTTCCAAGAAAAGACAAGGGCCGCCATAACGCTATTATGATTAAAGAAAACGATATTCCATCCAAACAACGTTACCACGAATTATGTATAACACGAAAATAAAAAAGCAAGCATTTAAGCTGTTTTATTTACTAAAGTATTACAAAATCTATTAGAGACGATATTATTTTTCTCCGCGGAATATTTTTTCATGCTAATGAATGGCTCAAAATATTATGTCTGATGTTTTTCGCATTAAGTGAAAAATTTGATGACAAAAATAGTTTTCTTGGGGAGGACAGATCACTCATCACACACTCACGACTCCTGTTATCTAACTCTGTTACATGTGACGTAAATATGACTCTTGTATTGTCCTTAGTATTTAACTTTTTAAGGGTAAGCAGGAACAGGGCTTAAAGTTTCTCATCCCCTATTTAAAGGGAGGATCCTCAGACAGGTGTTGTGTATGATGGGCTACGGCCCGAAGGTTTTTTTTATTATTTGTCTGTACTGACCCGCTGCAGGGCAAACTTCTCTCCCTCCTTCCATGAGCTCTTTTCCCGTGACTCCTCGAACCAGCTCTCGCGGTACGCATCCAGATCGTCTTGCCACCCCTTTCTGAACCGGCCTCGGCGCCGTCCGTCTTTTGGCAACCGTCGTGTGAAGACCTTTGCCCAGCGGACCCGCCAAACCCCATTTCAGCCTAGCAGCCTTCTTGCCAACGCCTAAAGGTCATAGTCAGCTTCTTCTTCTTTGTGTGCCGATAGACTCAAATAATACCCGACCCGTATATTGCCACCTTCACAAATCTATCTTTAGAACTATAAGTTAACTCTATAGCCAGCTTTAATATGGTCTTAACTCGCGGTGTTAGTGTTAGTTCTTCATTTGCGTTATAGATGGTGCTGTAGTAGTTTTTGTATTATGGCGCTATAACCTTTTTACAGAATCTCATCATACTAAAATAATCGTCCTAGTAGTTAAAACATATAATAACCAACACAGAATGATCTAGCCTACATCAATGTCTGTTTTCAGTAACAAAAAAACTAAACAATGCTCACACATGTTGTTGTTATATTCTTGAATTAAATATTTTAGCTGAAGCATTGAAGAGAATTTTTAAAGTATAAGATCGTGAATTTGGGAGTTGAGGTCTCAATAAAAACTATGTGTGATTAGTTTATTTCAGGTCGAAAAATCTTATCAAACTCTACTTTAGCTTTACTTAAGAAATTCAAATTTATTTGGCAAAAATTCTATAGAGACTACATTGAAGGAATACATTTGACGAGTTCTCAACTTGAACTTAAACAATGCAGTAACATTTAGTGCCGCTTAGTGTAAATACAAACGGGCATTAGTGCCTTCTCAGATTTTTACGACACATTTATCACCCTAAAGGCCCATCTACAATCAATAACAACACAAACGACGGAAAAAAATACATCACAAATACATTAATCATGACTAGTCCTTCCCCGCTAGCTCTTACGTCAGGGACCTCGTATAAGGATTGGGGACTATTAACAGAAATGCGCTAGTGATCGCGTGATATCGTCCCCCGAACTCACCCCGTCACCGACGCATTGTATCAACTGTTGTCACCGCCCTTATTAATGCGTAAGTCTCGTCAACTGGTACAATGAAACAGATTTTGGGAAGATTAGAATAGAATAGAAAGCATAATATGACGTAAAATTATTCTATTGTCAGTTAAATATTTGAATAAAACTGATAATGGTCTGTTTATTCGTGATTCGCGAGCACTTGGCTTTTTAATTTACATTTGAGTTATTTTGATACATCCATGGTATAATAATATACTTCGTCTGGAAAAAAAAAAAAAAATTACAAACTAACTTAACTATTTAGTAACTCGTAGCATCGCAACTGATGACGTATTCTTTGGCCAATCACGTGACCCAGCTGTCACGGGAAGAGAATACCAGGCGAAATATATTATTATACTATGGATGTTACTAATTTCGTTAAAAATAAAAAACACTCTCACAATATTCTTCTCATAAAAACGTTTAATTGTTGTTCTACTTACAATTGCTTAATTTTAGTTCAGCTGCGACGTTAGGATTCACAATAATTCAAGAACACATGCTTGAATTATAGTGAATCCTCACTTCATCGTCGGCCCAGACTGATCCCAACTCTATTGGGCTCGGTTTCCAATCCAATCGGGTGCAGCTGAATACCAGTATTTTACATAGAACGACTGCCTATCTGATTTCCACAACCCAGTTAGTACTGGGTAATACTATACCCCTGGGTAAGACTGGTTGTCATACTACTAATACCTGATGTTTTGGATACTATTCCCCGAGTTTGTCTAGCTACCCGTCTATCAACACGTAGATATGTGCATATTATGCACAGTGCATGCATTTAATCCTAATGGTTCCTGCAGACAATCAAACATCAATTATATCATTAATGGATTACTTAATAATGAATGGTAATCTTGTATGCAAAAGGAGTATGTTCGGTAAAATGTAGCTTATATGTGGGCTATTAAATTTGATGTCAGTACGACTATCTAATCTACACGTGATGTGCCTTCATTACTTTGTTTGAGGAACTAGGATTATTAATTAACTAGATTTTGCCCGCGGCTTCGCTCGCGTTAATTTAGAATTTGACAATCAATTCGGGTTGTACTCTGCTTAATAATATAATTCAATAAGCGACCCGCCCCGGCTTCGCACGGGTGCAATATACACATTTAAAACTTCCTCTTGAATCACTCTATCTATTAAAAAAATCGCATCAAAATCCGTTGCGTAGTTTTAAAGATCTAAGCACACACATACATAGGGACAGACAGACAGCGGGAAGCGACTTTGTTTTATACTATGTAGTGATGTAACTTTTGAAAGTATTGTGGTACTCATAGTAATATTAAATTGGATGTCAGTGCAACTATCTGGCACCTACACATTCTATAATAATAATAAAGTTTAATAATAATAAAGTTTATTTGGAACAACTTAAGTTATACAGGTTACACAGGAAAAACGAAGATAGCTACTAAAGTAAAATACTGTGGCGCAGCATCATAGAATAGACATTGTTCCAGATTAACCTAAAAAAAAAATTAAATTATAAATTAACAAAACAAAGAGAATGAAAACAAACCGAAAAAATAAAATAAAAATATGATATTTTACACTGTGTGTGATTACTGTGTTGTGTATATGTAGAGTAGAGGTGGGTGGGTATGAGGTGTGTTATGGTGTGTGTGTGTGTACCGCGTTTATGACACCATAAGTTGCTCAGTCTCATCATAGGACAGGCACTCTCTCTCGATTCTCTGGCTTGATACTTTGTGATTAATGAAGATGTGCTTTAATGTAGGATGTAGTATGATACCGTCAGTGGAAATTAATTGTTAAGTAAATACATACGACAACTTGCTGTCTTATAGCCATTACATACATCTGTTTGACAATTGAGTTAATCATCATCATTAATCGTCAATCATCATTCATCGTTAATTATCATTTTGATATAAGTGGGGAAACTTTGTTATTGCATTCGAGACGGAATTAACACCCGAGCTGCAGGCGAGGGAGTTATGGAGCCGAGAACTACAGTAACAAATACCCACGCGTATCAAACGACGTTTTTCAATACACTTCCGAAGAAATAAAATATTAAAACAGAAAGTATTTTTGTCACGCATTATTAACAAACTATGATTTAATTTGCTTTTTTTCCGCGCTTTGCTTTCGCCAGGTTGAAGAAGAACCAAAGGTATGATGCCGCTAAACAGCCTGATATGAAAAACAGAAAATTTAAATATTTTTGAATTTAGAACATAAATAAATTTTAATTTGTTCGTAAAAGCAAATATATGTTAGAAATAATCATGTTTATCTGTGATATTCTATTTATAAACACAATTTAAATACTCAAAAAATATTCACACCGTAAAGACGCATAACTCTTTGTCGAGATTTAAAAATATACCGCCTACTATAGTCATTGAACCCATTTGGACTTAGTATAAGTGTATCTGAGTAAATTTTTATTATATGTGTGTTGTGTGCGACAAGAACCAGTTTTCGAGAAAGTTTATTGAAAAAGAAGTTGTAGTCATTTTGATTAATTATTAATTTCATTGACTATACTTACAGAATCATACTACCTGGAGTAATTCATCAAACTTTCAGTTCATTCAATATGACAGCTTTATTGGGGCATGCAGCGCAAGATGGAAGATGGGCCATTGTATGTGCAGACACGCCGCATACACATTTGAGATCTGAGCCATCCATGAACCCCTATCTGAAGAGATTAGTTCATGGAGTTCGTATAGCTGAATTTTGCGCCAAACATATTTAATAAAAATTTGCCATCGACACGCTAAGAAGAACAGCTTTATTTCTGTGTTCATTTGAAAATAGAAATACTTTTAGTTTAGTTTTGTCAATAACCAACATGCTAATTTCATGGAATACTCCAAAAGTTTTACATGATAATACGCTTTCAAACAAATTCAGTTTCAGTAATACCTTGTTTTACTAGGAAAATTAGGTAACTTTCCCAGAATATGAAAACAGAACTGTACAGTTACTTACTACCTGTACCTGTAACCTGTATTTCTGGAATATTTAAGTAAATATTACTTAAATTAAATCGTGTTTTCACCAATAATTTTTACGGTTCCGTACCCGAAGGATAAGAGTCAGTCAGTCCGTCCGTCTGTCTGTCATCGGTCGGTATCTCATGATCTGTAATAAGTAGACAGTTGAAATTTACACAGAATGTGTATTTCTGTTGACGCTATAACAACAAAAAATAAATTGAAGAGGGCTCCACTATTATGATGGTATGGAACTCTTGATGCACGAGTCCGATTCGCACTTGGCCGGTATTTTTTTGATGTTTTATAAGATAAACACTTTTGTTTACCTTTTCGTAGATGTGACGACGTTGTAAGTTTTCTTCAGTAATATCTTATACCTAGCACATCACACATACACAGAGGGTGACATAATTATAACTCATTCAACACACCTCACACGTGCTCCCCTTCGCAAGCCGAGTACCGCTAAACTAGTACACATTCTAATTCAAATATCTTTTAACTGTGTGTCAGTAAAGCTTTGACTACATCCATGTCTTTAAGGCTTCAGCGAACTGACAGGTTTTAATGAGTTCCCTCGCGATTACACTGCCTTGAATTTCTTGGTACACATCGTAAACAGACTGTGTTAGTTTCTACCTTTTGAATGTTTCTTTTGATTTTTTAATGAGTGTAATTTTTATTGGGATTGAATTAGTCGACTTTTGTAGGAAAAAGTAGATAACATAACATCACGCCTTTAATCCCCGATGGGTTAGGCTGAAGCGTAGGTACCTCATAGAACACCCATATTTCGCCGGTTATGTTTAAGTCCCATGTAATAGAGGGGCAGCCTATTGCCATCAACCGGGCACGAATCCAGACTCCGTAGCTGTTACTGAGAAATTCCTGATGGAAAAACCTAATAATATTTTGCCTGATCCAGGAATCAAACCCAAGAGCTCATGTTCAGCAGTCGCGATTGCGACTACTAGACCAACGAGGTAGTCAGAGGATAAAGTAAGTTGTGTTTTAACGAAAAGTAATTTTATTCTAAAGTTCAGAACAATAGCATGCGTTCATGCATGGTATCAATGAAAATAAGAAGGCACAAACGTATTAGGTCCTTTTAATTTATACTATTTTGTTGTTGCTCCATAAAAAAACTGTTGTAACGCCTTTCACACTGCTGATCCGAATTTTAATGGACCGTTAATTTCAATGTCCCATTTTATTTGTGGTGATCGCGATTTTATTCGCATGGTGTGTTCACACGAGCCGACGATATCGGATACGATAAAATAACATTATTCGATTCAGACTTGTGTTAACTCGTTTATACATATACGCGTGCCAAAGACTCTGACATTAATGGCACAAAAAATAACAGATCGCCTCTGTGTGAACAACCTTTAACATTTCAATTGATTAAAAAGAATAGAACCACACGACAGATATTTAAATTCAATTCCTTAGTTTTTCAACTCCAATACTTTTCCGTTATTTTATTTTTCTTCACAATATCTGACACGAAAACACAAAGGAACGGTGAAATATGTCTGAGCCTGTACCAGGATTGCATGACTGAAGCGAATCCCTCAAAAATGGACGTTTATTATGAAACATCAGATACTCCAGCTTATTTATGTTCTTAGATTAACAAATACGCCAGGTATCCGGGTCAGGTATTATGGATTGTTCTATGTTCTCATTTGCATACTGTAAAACTATATACTTGGGTATAATGCCTTCTTGAAACACTTTCGACGATAGGATTTTAAGTAAAAACACTCTATTCTCACTCTACTCTACAACATTAGTTTTAGTATATGCGAAACCTGATACACGTGTCTAGTATTTTTATGTAAAGAATCTATGTACAAAATTTCAAAACTGTGTCATGAGAAATCACAAAGTTATAAGTCAACCGTCACGCTATCATTTACTCCTTTAACTTTCATATCATTCCTCACACAATCCATCCATCGTTTCTTTGGTCTTCCTCTCTCTCTCTCTCTATCCATCAAAGTTTATTTATATTCATCACTCTTTTAGTCACATGCGATTCGTCCCGATATCAAACGATGGATCAAAAAAAATAAACGTTATTTGCTGCAGCAAATTTTGAAATAAGTCATATTATTATCCTTTCAATAAAATTCATATATTGCAATAATTTCTCAGTAAAACTACCCGCTGACAGAAATAATATGCGAAGATGCTTTTTAGAACGAGCTATATCATGAGGAGCTCTAAGAATAACAACCATCTTAGATATTATACCAGGAATTTTTACTTTGCCTCCCCTGCTTTTTTCCTTTGACTGCATCGTTGGTCTAGTGGTCGCAAACACGACTGCTGAGCATGAAGACCTGAGTTCGGTTCCAAGGTCTAGCAAAGTAGTTTTTGCTTTTTTCCATCAGGAATATCTCTGTGGTAGAAGTTGTCCCCGGTTGACGACAATATACTTGCCCCCTGTTACATGGGACTTAAACATAACTGGTGAACAGTTACTGTAGGTGTAGGTACTATTAAGTACACCTCCGCCTAACCCGTTCGGGGATGACAGGAGTTACTGTTCATTGATCAGTGTTCATAGATTATTATCGACTTATTAAAATATCTAATTTTCTTGCGATTGCCCGACCTCGCCCCAGTTGTGACTTCCAGCTAGGTCAGTGATTTGGTCAGCGAGTGCACTGTGCTGTTCCGAACTGTATCCGTTAATTGAACACCTGAGAACTACGCTCCATTTCACGCTCGCAAACCTTGAAGTGTTTGCAGGTAACTTTAAACCTGTTGGAGAAGTCATTCTCTATTGGATTCTCTAAAAGGTTTGAATGATGGTTGAACTTTAGCTTGAAGACATTACATAATATAACATCACGCCTGTAATCCCTGAAGGTTTAGGCAGAGGGGTACCTAATAGTACACCCACTCACCGCCAGTTATGTTTTAAGTCCCATGTAATAGGGGACGAGCATATTGCCATCAATCTGGCACAAATCCAGAGTCCGTGGCTGGTACTGCGAAATTCCTGATGGAAAACTCAATAATACATTGCCCGACCCGGGAATCGAACCCAGGACCTCATGCTCAGCAGTCGCGCTTCCGACCATTCGACCAATGAGGCAGTCTTGAAGTAATTGTAGTTACCTAAATAAATTAGTTATGATTAAGACAGAAGGTTTCTTGGTCTTCAAAAGCTGGAGTTTACATGCCTTTTGTATTGCGCAAGTATTTGTGTAGACGCATTGTTCCGCAAATCAATAGATCAGAACCTAATGTCCATATAACTATTTTTGTCACAAGTAAATAAAATAAAAATATTTATAATTATGTACTGTACTGCGAGACTAATTAGATTCATAATTGGACGGTAATTGCAAATGTTAACAAAGCAGAAAGACTCACATCAACTATCAGCTTGATTGAAAACATCAATCAGAAACACAGCATCTGACGATATGCTAGGAATCTCTCCGAGGCACGGACATGACGGGTATCCGTGGCCCGTAATGAAGATTTATCGGTGACCTCCGAATGGCCCCGCAAATTACCCACCGACACATTGGAATGCCGTTGTTGCGCCAAAATGGACCAAAAATATACCCGCACCGAAATTAATAGCCTCAACGCTCAATTAAGCATCAAACAAGGTCATGAGTTAATGATTTGAACTTATTTCTTGACCTTTCGAAGGAGAAAAAGCGAGTTTTTGCTTTTCTTTCCATTTTCCTGTAAATTACAGACTTAAAGGTTTTTTCAGCGCAGAATTTACGTTGTTCCCTTATCCTAAGTAACTCCATTATCAAACGCCGGTTAGTGTAAAGCTTCGTAGGAAAAAATGGGGTTTTATAGGTAAATATTTGCTTCATTTTCTTGTATTTGCTTTAATCTGACCTCAGTCGGGATTCCCTAACTAGGACGGGGGAAAGTGATAATCATGATAATAGGCTGCTTTAATAACGCTTGGTACAGATCTGCGGGAGCGACGCGTTTCGATTTTTTTTTGGTCCGCTGGTATACAAAAGTCGATTGGAGTTATAGGTACCTGCATTGGTTCAATCAAACTTGGGATTCGTATCCCGCTCAATAACCAAGCGCACGCCATCAGAGGCTGATGGAACTTCCGATCACACACCCGATTTCCGAAAGCCTTTTCAATTTAATCTGTTGTCAAATTTTCAGTAAAGCTCATGTCAAGTTTGGTGACCGATTGTCCGTTGTCAGGCAATCATCATGGCTAGTAGGAAGACTGATATAAAACTTTACCGGGCATTTGGAATCCAGTTGTAAGTAACTAATAGGTAAAGCAAATAAGTTAAAACTTACCACAAACATGTGTCTTTTCTTACAAAACTCATAATTTTCATCTCAAAAAGGTAGGAATATCATTAAAAGAAAACAAAAGCGAAATCACCCAGGGGGAAACAAAAAAAAAACACAACCTTCTTTAAAAACATGCCCACAAACTTTGTCATGTTAAAATAAAAATAAAATACCTGCATTCAAAGGCATTTCTTTTAAGGAAAATATGTAAAAGGCAGATGATATTTTCATAGAACATAAATGAAGATGAAAAAACTGTGACTTTTACGACGACACGCCGCGGAAATTATTTGTCATAAAAATATGACTTTGATGTTATAAAGGGTACTTTCTCAAGAAGTGGGTATTTTTTAGGTCTGCTAGTTTATTAATATATTCAGTGGTCTATGAATTTCAAAGTATTTTTTTTTTAGGTTTTAAGACGTGAACTTGTCCATATTCTGAAAAAAAATGTCTCCTTTATTTGAATAAAAAATTTAAAAAATCATTAATGAGTTGCTTAAGAAAATTCAGTAACGCATTTTCTTCATTTCTTAATCGTTAATTGATTAAAGTGGTCATAGTGCTATATTTTCAGCAATTAATGTTGACAGGCTGATAAAATATGGCCTTACAAAACTTAAACGACCATCAGATTTATCTTGTTATTCTAAAAACCTTGAAACCTCACTTTCCTAGCAAAAAGGCACTCCAAACAAAAAGTAAAATTACTCCCTCACAATATGATCCGTTTATTTTTCGGCTCAGCCTTGCTTTGTGTACGCGGGCTCATTTAAATCACCTTGTTTATCTTTTTTCTTCTACTTTTACATTTTTACTTTCTCTTATTTATGATAATAACTAATTTACTCTATGACTGGTACTGGTATATTGTTTTAAAGCCGTCCGTTGTTTTAGAGAGTATCATGTAATCTATATATATATACATATAAAGTAAGAAACTGACTGGCTGACTGATTCACTGACTGATCGAACAACGCGCAGCTGAAACCGCTGGGTCTAGAAGCATGAAATATTGCACAAACGTTCCTTAAATGACGTGAAGAAGGGATTTTTGAAAATTCATAGTTTGTTTGAAACTTGGTCAATTTTGCGAACGAAGTCGTGAGCAGCAGCTAGTTCTTCATAAAATAACTGCAGACTAAAATGACGAAGGTTTCGGTTTCGATTCCTGAAGCAATAATATTTTATGCCGGAAAGCATGTTGTTCCGGACCTTAGTATATTTTCGCACCTACATTACTACATAATAGTAGCAGGGCTACTTTTAATAGTATAAATAAATAAGTACTAACAAGACGCTTGGAAAATGGAAACCTATAAATACCCCTGTACTATCAGACAAGATTACCTCAACAGCATTCACAATAATTTCTCCTGAGAAAATCTGCGGTATTGCCAGCATCAATATCGGTAAATACTAAATTGGTTCAATAACTCTTGTCAAATTCCCTTCTCAAAGCAACCATTATTTACTCATCTTAGTCACCAATCGCCATTATAGAAATAGATTCAGAAATTGGAGTTCATATTTAAAACACTTTTGTACCTACAGTATGTAACAAGGCTAATAGAATAGACAGAAGGGCAACTATTGAAAAAGTTAAATAGAGCAATACAATTTGGATGGCGAATGCAAAGCGTAAACAGCAGTTATAAAGCCGCTCAAGCGCAGTCACATTTATGATGAAAAAGACTTTTTTTGACGTTTTTGAGTTTTTCCAATATGATTTTTTCTGTAGCAGCCATGGAGTCTGGAATTATGACCGTTTGATGGCAATAGCCTCGCCCCTATTGCATGGGACTTAGAACATAACTGGGGAAATGTGGGTGAACTATTAGGTACACCTATGTCAAACCCTTCGGGGATTACAAGTGTGATGTTATGTTATGTGTGTGATGTAATGTTATGTTGTCACCTATAATTTCCATCAATATTGTTTTCCGAAATTTCTTTCGAATTTCATTATTTTGTCCTGATTACTGTTTTCGTTTGGTCACCGTGTGTTTCTTCTCTAGAGGGCCATTTCATAGGTTAAAATTATCTTATCAGAAGGTTAAAAATGCAGTCACGTTATCCTAAAAAATAATCTATTCACTGAATACTGGAAAACTAGGTTTTTTTATTTATTTCTCATGTCCCTACACCTGCACTTTAGAGGGCATAAAAACACTATTATCACCGCGATTTACTTGGTCACATACTGGACTCAAGAAACTTGATAAAATAAACCATAACCAAAGAAGAACGACGCTCTTCGTCTGTATGTAGCTGGCCTTCTTATCATTTACCTGTCTTATCACAGGGAAGTGTAGGGCCCTGTCAGTGCCCCCAGTGCTGAGCCGGCCGGCTGTCTCATTCGATAACAATTTGCTTCGGCCGTGATTTATGGCCGCAATACCCGGTGCGGTTACTTAACCGATGCGGCTGTATTAACTTTTGACTGTTTATTGAGAATTTTGTATCGGTGCCGGGTGTGCTTATTTCTTTGGAGATGGAATTAAATTGGTGAAGGTGCTGGTGAACGCATTTTGTATGTCATGAATTGATATATATTTATAGTATTTTGATATTTAGTTATAGTATTTTATATATCCTTGTAGTATAACTTACCTACCACTGTTTGTCTCTGCATCACCCAAAGGTTGACTAGTAGAAAATGCCTAAGACATTAAGTCCGCCTCTGTACTTTATGTTTGCAGTGTTAAATTAATAAATAAGAATTTACTTGATTAATTAATGTAGTGCACGTTAATTAGGCATGGTACACCTCTGCGTAACCCTTTGGGGAAAACGGGCGTGATGTTATACAGTGTTAAGTAACTTGTCTGATTATCAGAAGCTAACATTATTCAAATAAAATATAAAACAATCTCACACAATTTATCGAAAATTCGAACTTCGAACTCGAATTCGACTTATTTTCTTTGCATCTACTCGAAAACTTTGTTTGTTTTTCGTATCTGAAAAACTACATCAATCAACAAACAATTTCTTTCACATAACAACACCAATTTTCTTCCCCACCTACTTTTGATGACGTTACAATTCCAAAATCACTCGCCATTTCTTTGCAGCACAATTGCTCATCAATTGCGCGGGACTGATCATTAGGGTCCACATAAATCAGGTGGCTCTTCCGACGCACGATACGATCTCAATGATGTCGCCTTCCGACTTCTTTCGCTCCCCAACGCGATGTAGAATAGGACTGTCGAGTGTGTTTTGTTTTTTTAACTTGGTGGAAATGTAGTGAGAGGTGAATGTAGTCGTACACTGTATCGGAATAGGTTGAACTATCTATACTGAACTCTGGATAGAGATAGTTTATATCTAGAGTGACATTGAATGGGGAAAATGGTTAAAAGTCAGTGTAGCGACACTACAAAAAATACTACAGCAAGATAGAACAAAAAGTACTATAGCGCCATCTATGACACAGATGATGAACTAACATCGAAATCCTACATCGCGCAGTTAAATTTATCCGTGACATTTTTTTTTTTTTTTTGTGATGGGAAATCATCAAATGACCCCCTCCGCTCTGGGCGGAGCGGAAGGGAGTGTCAGACTTGTACTGACTAAAACCCATCCATGTTCCTTCTTTGCCCTTTGTGTTCCAGGGCCGCGGTATCTCTTTCGAACAGTCCCGCAGCCCTGGCAGGCATCGGCCCGTGCGGACCCCTACGTGGTTGCTGACATCTCTTTGAGGCGCGCGTGGAACACGAACGCGCCGTCGACACGGCCTGTCGTCATAAGACGGCTGGACGGCGAGCTAGCCCATAACTCGCCGTCCACAGGCCCGCGCCTACGGTGGCCGGGTTCGTGTACGTTCCGCCACCTCCTTCACTAGCATGACTGCTTCGCAGAAGGAGGTGACGGCTTCCCATTCCCTCTCGCTCCGGACCATGGCTTGAACCAGGGCCGGGCGCGAGAGGTCGCCGCCGCCGATCGCCACTACGAGGACACGGCGCTGCTCCGCCCAAGCGGGACAGGCCTCCACAGTGTGCTGCACCGTGTCCTCCGGACGATCCTCACAATGGAAACACCCGGGCGTTTCCACCCGCCCGATTCGGTGCAGGAACCTCCCGAAACAACCGTGTCCGGTGAGGACCTGCGTCAGGCGGAAGGTGAGGGCGCCGTGGCGCCTCTCTAGCCACTCCTCAAAGAGGGGACTTATCGCCACTATGGTGGCGTGCCCTGCACGGGGTTGCGACAGTCGCTCTCTCCATGTCACCATGAGATCGCGCCGGAGGTCTGTCCGCTGAGCGGCGATTTGCCGCGGCAGCGGAGTTTCCCCCCGACGTAGTGCCTCCGCGCGCCATTCGTGAAGGCGCGCGAGGACTCTCGCCTCCAGATCCCATGGCGGCAATCCGGCAAGGACGGTCGGTCGCCGCCTCACCAGAGATCGTGCGGTACCCCCGGACTAGCCTTAGGGCTATCCCCTTTTGGGGCGCGTTCAGTTAGCGGGCGGCTTGCCGCCTCAGAGAACGCGCCCACACCGGGGCCCCGTAAAGGGCCATGGACCGCACGACCCCCGCGTAGAGCCTCCGGCAGGAGGCGTTTGGACCCCCCAGGTTGGGAAGGAGCCGCTTGAAGGCAGCCCCGGTCCGTTCCAGTTTGGGGGCCAAACGTCGGAAATGCTCCACGAAGTTCCACCGGCTGTCAAGGACGAGTCCCAGGTACTTCAGCGTCGACCCGACGCCGATGGAAACCCCTCCTGCCGTCAGTAGGGATCCCGACGGTGGCGCATTCCGAGGCCTATGAAAACACATGGCCTCGGACTTGTGCAATGCCACCTCGAGACCCAATTGCCGGATCCTCTCCACGACTATCACAACCCCGCGTGTCATGTTTTCGGCCGCCGCCTCGTGCGACCTCCCTTGTGCCAGTACCAGCGTGTCGTCAGCGTAGCAGACTACGCTGACGCCGCTAGGGAGGTCGGCGCGCAGCACCCAGTCGTAACCGATGTTCCACAAGGCCGGCCCCAGAACCGATCCCTGTGGAACACCGCACGACATCTCTCGCCGGTTCCATTCTCCGCTCCGACCGGGGTACGTGACGGCCCCTATCCGTCAGATAGTCCCCGACCACACGACGAAGGTAGGTTGGCACCCGGTGATACCGGAGTGCTTCCCCAATGCAGCTCCAGGGCATGGAGTTGAAGGCGTTGGCGATGTCAAGAGACACCGCCAAGACGACCCCGCCCCGGGAAACCGCGTCCCCCGTCGTGAGGGCTCTCACGCGCATGATGGCGTCCACCGTCGAGCGCCCCTTGCGGAAACCAAACTGGTGTTCCGCAAGATCCGGCCCCATTCCCGCGAGGTGCCCGGCGAGGCGGTTAGCAATAACTCTTTCAATGAGCTTGCCCACCTCGTCGAGCAACACGATGGGCCGGTATGCGGACGGAGAGTCCGCAGGGCGCCCTGGCTTACGGATGAGGACCAGCTTCCCCGTCTTCCAACGAAGCGGGAACTGGCCTCTCTCCAAGCATGCGCTTAGGAGCCCTTCCAGTCGGGGCCCGAGAGCCTCAGAGGCCAGGACCCAGGCTTTGCCAGGCAAGTCATCGGGTCCCGGGGCGGTATTTCTGGCCTTCAGCCTGCGTACCGCCACTCTCAGGTCTACCCCAGTTACCTCCGGAACGTCGTCATCGGTGTGGTCCGCTTCCGGCACCGCAAGCGGCGGCGGAGCCATAGGCGGGGGAGGATGCCTCCCTCGCGAAGGGAACAGAGCGCTCACCACGTCCTCCACGAGCTCAGGCCGGAGACTCTGCGTCAGCGGGCGGGCCCGGGTGCGGAGTTTGTCCCGCACCATCTTGTAAGGGCGCCCCCACGGATCTCCGTTCAGAGACTCCAGCATCTCCTCGCGGGCCAGGTTCTTGGCCCGCCGGACAGCCTCTTGGAGGGCGGTCTTCGCCGCTCTGTACCCCTCGTAAAGCTCCGCCTCAATGGCTGCCGCATCCGGAGGGCGGATGCGGAGCCTGCGATGCCTGGCGTACCGGTGCCGCGCGGCAACGCACGCCTCACGTAGAGACGTCAGCTCCCGCGACCACCAGTACACCTGACGTCGGGCGCTTCCTGGCCGAACTCGGGGCATTGCCACGTCGCAAATCTCGGACATGGCCTCCTGGAACCAACCCGCCTCGTTGTTGATGTCAGCAGGCCTGGCCGGTGATGACACCCAGGCCTGCACGATCGAGGCTTCCAGGAGGAGCTCCCGGTCCAGCTGCTTCAGCGCCCATCGCGGACCACTCGGGGCCTGTAGGACCGGCGCGCTTGAGGTCTGGGTGGAGACGTCGAACCGGATGTACCGGTGGTCGGAATAGGTCTCCACCCCCTCCATGACGCGCCAGTCAACGACACGCGGCGACAGAGCGGGGCTAGCGAACGATATGTCCACCACTGACTCGCCCCGCATCCGCACGCACGTGGGGACAGAACCCCGATTTAGGACGACCAGGCCTGTCTCCAGAGCCCAGTCCTCCACCATCCTACCCCGCACATCCGTTTTTTTAGGATGGGAAATCATCAAATGACCCCCCCCGCTCTGGGCGGAGCGGAAGGGAGTGTCAGACTTGTACTGACTAAAACCCATCCATGTTCCTTCTTTGCCCTTTGTGTTCCAGGGCCGCGGTATCTCTTTCGAACAGTCCCGCAGCCCTGGCAGGCATCGGCCCGTGCGGACCCCTACGTGGTTGCTGACATCTCTTTGAGGCGCGCGTGGAACACGAACGCGCCGTCGACACGGCCTGTCGTCATAAGACGGCTGGACGGCGAGCTAGCCCATAACTCGCCGTCCACAGGCCCGCGCCTACGGTGGCCGGGGGCCACCACGTGACCCCCGACGCCCAGGGCATCTCCCGCGGCGGCTGGGACGTGAGGCTCTTTCCCTCTCACGTTCCGCCACCTCCTTCACTAGCATGACTGCTTCGCAGAAGGAGGTGACGGCTTCCCATTCCCTCTCGCTCCGGACCATGGCTTGAACCAGGGCCGGGCGCGAGAGGTCGCCGCCGCCGATCGCCACTACGAGGACACGGCGCTGCTCCGCCCAAGCGGGACAGGCGCCATGCTCTGGATCAGCAGATCCTGAGCGCAGGCGCAGTGGTTGATGTTCGCCTGGAGAAGGCGTAATGGGGCCGTTATTGGCACTCCATTTCAGCCCCCTCCCGGGCCCCCTGCGAGGGCCCCGCTGCAGAAGTTGCAGCAGTGGCGGCCGCGGCGGCGACAGTGGCGGTGGCTGCGGTGGTGGCGACGGTGGGGGTTTTGGTGGTGGTGGTGGAGGGCCTTCCGTTGCCCCTGGCCTTGGCCTTGGCGGGTGTACCGCAGGCCTTGCTCCCTGCCCGGTGATCGGCCGGCTTGCCGGTTGCCGCACATGCAGCGCAGTGCGGCGCGGCGGAGCAAGCCGCGGCCATGTGACCGGGCTGGCCGCAACGGAAGCATAGGCCACTGCGGTCCACCTCCGAGGTGCACCGGACCGACACGTGGTGCCCCACATGGCAGCGGAAGCACCTCAGAGGTCTGGGTTCCAGCAGCTTAACCTGCGCCGAAACCCAGCCAACCAAGAGCCTTCGGCCCTCCACAATGGCTTTCGCCGCCGTCACAGGGCAGCTTACCGTAACGGTTCACATGCCCGACAAGTCCGGACGTAAGGTGCCTGTCTTGACCTGCTCAGCAGGGCACCCACCGGTCCTGGTGACGGCGGCCACCACCTCCTCCTCGGTCACCGAGTCGTCCAGACCCAGGATGCGCAGGTCTCGGGCCTCGTCCGCATTTAGGAACGCTCTAAGCTGTTCAGCCAGAGCGTCAGCGGACGAGCCTGCCCCTGTCGCGGTGACCCTGAGGCGGAGGCCCCCGGTGATCCCGAGCTCCCCGAGATCCACCGTTGTCCTCGCCTTAGCGAGCACGTCGCGGTACCTCACGCCCCTCTTTTCCGCGTCCGGCTGTAGTGTAATCACTACAGCTGCGGTCTTCGGGGCGCTGAGCTTAGCCGCGACGCTCCGCTCCTTTTGTTGGCGCTTCCGCTCACGCTTTCTGGCCTTTTTGGTTGCCTTCCGCTCCCTTGACCTTTCTCCAGCCACCTGCCACCCGGTCTCGGCCGCGGAAGGCTTAGGGGGCGGGGGGGGCGGCGGTGGCGGCTGCCTCGCGGCTGGCGCTGGCACAGTCGCCGCCTTGCCCTTCTTTTGGGCCGCCGCCTTGCCCTGCCTCAGGGCCGCCGCTTTCTTGGCCGGAGCCGGTTTCGCCGGAGCCGGCCCTTCAGGGGACGACGCAACCCTGCCGGAGAGCCGGGCAGACGGCCCCGGTGTAGAGGCCACAGCAGCCGCATATGTGGCCACCCTAGGGCCCGGGGACGCCCTGTTTGCCGCCAGGGGGGGGCGCAGGACAATGCCCTCCAGTACGGAGAACCGCGCCTGGAAGGCAGCCAGCTCCTGCCGAACCAGGTTCAGGACCTGGTTCTCAACCGGCACGGGCACGGGCTGGCTTGGTCGCTGCTGGCCCCCATTTTGGGGCGCCTTGCGGGAGCCGGCCTCGCGCAGACCGGCCAAGTCTGCTCGGAGCTTCCTGTTCTCCTCTTGGAGAAGCTCCGTGGCAGCCATCAGGCGAGCGACCTCCGCCCGCAGTTTGGCCACTTTGTCTGACGGGGGCCCCCCATATCTGGCCTCCGCTGACGCCATGATGGAGGCGATCGCTGCAGGCATGGCCTTATGCCTGGTGGAGGGCTTCTGTTTACATGAGACAGCCCTCAGCGCTGCCTCCACCTCCTTCGCGAAACCGGCCTTACGCTCCGCCTCGGAGCCGCCGTCTGCACCCGCCTCGTCGCCAGAGGAGCCCGTACGGGCCACCCCGCGACCGGCCACCCCCGGGTGACGCCCCTCCTCGGCAAGCCGCGCCGACCTCTCGGTGGCAGAGAGGCCTCTCCCCTTGCCGCGGATCCCTCCTCGCTTACTGGTGGGGATCTTGCGAGCCGAGGCCAGCTCTCCCTCCGATGACGACCCTCGGTCGCCCTCCGGCCAGGACCGCTTGCGGAAGAACTTCCCGTTCACCGCAGCAGCAGTCCCGGGCCTCCCGCGCTCACATCGCTGGATGCGGCGCCGGACTCCGACCCCGCATCCCTCTCCTTCCTCCCTTCGCCGTTACCGGCCGTCGTTTGGGTTGTTGGTTTTTCCATACTGTTCCCACGAGTATGGGGGAAATAAAAAGTCCATCTGGGCAGTGCCCCCTGTACCCAGATAAGCCATAGCCAGGCCCGGCAGTGGTTCGCACTAGTGACTGATTTTCCATAGGAACCCGTCAGCCATACATCTCCTCGCGGTGCGCCGCCGCTTGAGATTCGGGGTAACTTTTTATAGAGGTTTTCTACCTCGCGGTCCGGGCGGTTAAGCCAAGACCCTTGGTCCCAATCGAAGCCGCGAGACGTGATCCACGACACTTCGACGGTGGGATTACGATATCGACGGGGACAGTGAATGACTGCGTCCTTCACTGTCTGCTCGGCGGCAGGGTAAGTGCACACCGAGCCCGCCCTTGCTCCTCCGCTGTGCCCTCTGCTTTTCAGAGGGTCACGCGGAGTAACGCCACCTTGGTCCACAAAACCCCTCCCATGTCAGAATATTAGCCATAGACAGTAACATTCCCCAAGGAATAAGAATCTCTTCCCATTCCTCGGGGAAGGATACTACCCACGCCCAGGGTGCACCGGCCCGGCAGCTGCTATTCCCTCCCGACGTATCGAAAGGGACCGGCAGCCATCGGGCACACGAGGAGGAATTCTGACAACGCACCCCAAATTTATCCGTGACTTAAGAATATTTAGAAGAACACAACTGTCGAGCAGTAGCCCATAACACCCGTCTCGTCGAAGGATCCTCTCTTTTCTATGGGGGATGAAGCACTTTACACCCTGTTCTTCATACCCTCAAACTGGTGACAACCACAAAAGTTTATCGGTGCATTGAACAGAAAGTAACTATTATTTTTAAATCTGTGTGCACGTCTTAATAAAAAACAAAATTCAGCATTTGACGAACGACAGATGTAGGTAAAATTATTTTGTTGGACTTCGTGTAGGTTCCTACAGCAAACTGGAACTTTCGTGGAAAAATGCACTACTCTTGCTCCTTGCATTTTACATAGTATTGCGACTTCACTCAGCAGATGTCAGAACCATCTGAAATGTAGCAAAAACATACTTTATCATTATGCAAAGTAACTTAACAATAACAATATTATAACAGAGGGCAAAGACCTCAACATCACCAAGGTACATCAAAAGTAAAGGTTGTTTCACACGTTGCTTTTTCGAGACGGCACATTCGATGCGGCGATATTTTATTGAACAACTAAGCCGATCTGAAGCAATTACGACACGTATTCGACTTTCATTCGGTTCGTAACGTGCTGATTAACGAGTTTTGTTTGACCTGTACCATCACTGAATCACAATCGAGTCGGCTCGGCACGATTGGAGCTAAATCGACGGCTTTTTCCCGAAGTAATATTACTACTATTATAAATGCGAAAGTTTGGGTAGACGGATGGATGGACGAAATAACAACTTAATGGATTTGGATGGAGTTGGCACACAGATTTATAACCTGGATGACCACATACGATAACTTGTGTCCCGGTAGTACGAACCAGTCGGACAATTACTGAAATCCTCGCGGACGAAGCCGCGGTCTCAAACTAATATCTCCATAATAATGTTTGCCACTTGGCTGTACCGAATCATGCCTCCTCGAAGATGAGTGATAGCAGCCCTAAGAGTTCTCGCAGCCAGCTGGCGATCAGACTATTAAGTCCAGATTTCCTCTCAAAGTTTTCCTATAGCATACTAGACTAAAAATAAATCGATAGGTATTAAGTAAGTAGGGCGGAATGAAGAGTAACTCATCCGTAATCTTCTGCTACAAAACTCTTCAATAGTGCGGTATTAAACGTGGAAGTTAGCGGTAGCCACCGTAAACTACGAGTATGTGCAAACACTGAACCATGCTTTACATAGGCTAGTATAATATGATATACTTATGCTGTGGTATTACCATGGTGAGGTGGTAAAAGATTTTTGCTACGATTATTTTGCCATACCTGCATAAAACCATTCGGTGTGAAAAGTATGGGGTATTCCCGAAAAGCGCAACTATTTTTGAGTGCAACTATTTTTGAGCGCAACTTAATTATTCCTCGAAGCGCAACCTAATATTGGTAATGGTTGCGCTTCGAGGAATAATTAAGTTGCGCTTAGATGGTTGGTTAAAAATAGTTGCGCTTTCTTTGAGGAATACCCCAAATATACCAATCATAAAAGTAATCTAATAGTAGTCTAATAGTAGTAGTACCATTATTAGGTTGCGCTTCGAGGAATAATTTAGTTGCGCTTAAAAATAGTTGCGCTTTAAGGAATACCCCAAATCAATCATACCAATCAATCATAAAAGTCTATACAACCACTTCTAAGAATCGCTTAGAACAATATCGATTTTAGGGCCACGTTGAATTCAGATTGTATAGTATGTTGTTAGATATATACTAAAATCTCTTTCCTTAATTGGCTAAATGGATACCTGCTTACCAGAGAAATACTTTCTTCCCCCAAAATCCTGTAACGTAAATAGTGCAAGATTTATCTTTCATTAGAAGATTAGCTCCTATTCTTACTGATTCTCAAAATTACGATCCCCTTGATGAACGAAAATTGGCAATTTGAACCGAAAAGTTTAGCTCCCCTGGAAACGGACGTGTAACTAAAAGAAAAATGGCGAATATTCCCCTATTGTGAACATACTGATACGGGGCCCTCGTCTCGGCTAATTTAATTTTTCTCTGTTACCTCATATTCTGGGGGATGGGGGCCTTTCTGTACATTCCCCCAAAACAAAGACGTGCCGAACACGAAATCTTTGTGGGAATACGGTTTTGAAACTCCAATTAGGTACGACTTTGCTGTTGGTCGTGTTTGTCGCATTATTCTTATAAAATATAAGCTTATTTTTCTGCCTGTTACCTAAACACGGTATAAGTTAATTCGTTTATAGGATTAAGTTTAAGTAGTTGAGTAAAAGTTGTGACTGAAATCGTCTGGGGATTTGGGGAAATATTTACCATTATTTTGTGACGGTTTAAAATCGAAAATATTATTGGGCGCTGGTGATGATACTTAGGTACCTAACTAGCTACTTAATTACATGATTTTTTAACATAGGTTGATCGATCGAGAGAATCTCTGAATGACGTAAAAAAGTAAACGTATGTTAAGGATCAGATGCAGCGAGAAAAAATAGTTGGCATTTTCATCCAATTAAGATTCAATTCAACTTAACTCTCCGTAAGAACGTTTATCTCAATTTTTGTATGTTAAGGCTCGTTAAACTCGCTGTTTCTATTCTAAGTTGATAAATCGACATCCTAAGGAAACGCTCGCAGCACTCCACAAGATTTATTTGCCGAGTTTTTTCATTTGTTCTTATTTCTACATTATTTTGTGAAAATTACTGGAAATCTCCGGAGATTACGAAGTAATGTTCTCACAATAAGATTGGTTAACAAATTGTACTTTTGCAAGGTCAGGCTAGGTTATTTAAAGTCGGACAAAATTTGAGTAGAAATAATGCATTAATTTAAAGATACAAGTACCTATACGAAGTTCAACAATACTAGATGTGAGATCACGTCAATGCAGCCAGTTCCACAGCTTAATAGAATTGAAAATACCGTAAAATATTGCTCACAAGAAAAAACCTTGTCTAGAATAATATTAAACGTAGAGTTAGAAGCACCTGACGGGCAAATACGTGACGAGACGGGACGTCTGTGAGATGGCAGAAAGGGGCATTTACAAACATGTATACCAGCTGAATTTAATATAAGCTTCTAACAGAAATAAATTATATAACATTAGTTTTAGTATATGCGAAACCTGAAACACGTGTCTAGTATTTTTATGTAAAGAATCTATGTACAAAACTTCAAAACTGTATCATGAAAAATCACAAAGTTATAAGCTTGTTCTGTTACCTGGTTGTACGCACAAAAGCGTGGTCACCACGCAATGCGCCCTTGCGCGGGTCTCCAACGTCGTCTTGAGCTCATTGATAAACATAATTTGGCAGTAGGTACCTAAATTATTGCGATAGGTACTTAATGTCGCTCGGTGTCCAACTTGTAACTTTTTTTTAATATTTTGGGGACAAAATATAACATGGTTTAAAAATTATTGGAATCGATTCAGTTACTTATTCTGAACAAACTATATTCAGGTTTCGCATATACTAAAAATAACGTTGTATATGTTAACAAGACGTGTGCTCGGTGGAATTTTATCCAAAAAAAGACAAACGTCCAAAAAACTCTTGCCATTCATTAGAAGATGAATAATTTGCAAAAGTCATTCTGCTTGACCCGTAGTTTAGGCCGGGCGATATCTGTCAGTGGATTTAAGATTCTTGTTATGTAGTTATAGTACGGAGACGTACTATAACTTCTTCTACGATGTTTGTGTTTTAAGCCAACAAGAAATACACGATCAATGGAAAAACAACGGCGATTGCAACGGTTCAAGTTACTAAATTCAAAGTAGGAAATGGAAAAAATGGAAATTCACGATGTAACCGGCACCATACTTTTAAATGTGAATTCCCAATTTTACCGGCGAATTTTTTTTTTATTTTTTCATCCCGGTGGATGGGCAAATTCGACAGAATTACGTCAGATATGACAGCCTGCCTATCACGTTACTCTGTTTCTTGACATTTTTTATTTGAATGACGCTTCATTTAGATGGTTAACCATTGTTTTAGGCTAAAAAGTATTTTAGTACAAAAACGCTGAAACAAAAATGAAATATTATAAAACTTATTATAACAGTAAACACATCTTGGAAGTATGCAAATTCTGCGTTAGGATACTGAGAACGGATAGCTAAAGATATAAAGGATATTAGCATAAACGGAACCGTGTGAACTTCGCACAAACAATGTTAGCGTGTTACGTTGTTGGGGTAAGCAGAATTATGTGTGTTAAATACTCGTCTATATTCCATACATTGTGTTTGCTTAATTGCGTTGCGTTATTGGCTTTAATTTCCTTGAGTAAGGGTTTTCGTTTAACTGATAAAGTTGGTGGTCTGACTTTTGAAAATTACGTAAGTTGTGTTTTCCTGTAATAAAAGCTAAGGGCTTTTTGATATGTGACACACAAAGAAAATATATATATGCGGAATACCATTGAAAGATTTAAACTCTGCAGGACTACTTAAGGGGGGGAGGCCAAGGTAAAACCCGCGAAATTCAAATTTTCTTACATTTTTACGCTTAAACTAAATATGGGTATACAGAGTATATTGGCTAGGATCGCGAATCATCTATACAAATAAATAAAATTGAAGCGTCTGTATGTAACATCAAAATAACAGCTTTTTACTGAATGCATTTGAAAGTATATACGGTACTTCTAACAAAAAAACATTCATTTCAGTTTTTGTCTGTCTGTCTGTCTGTCCATTGGTCGGTCAGACCAATATCTCCGAAACGGCTGAACCGATTTAGATGGGACTTTTACTGGCAGATAGTTGATGTTATAAGGTCTTACTTAAGCTACTTTTATTTTAGAATAACAATTAGGGTTCCATGCAAAAAAATTAAAAACCTTAAAATGGTTAACAAAATCCGATTCAAAAAGAGAATTTTTTTTTTTTTTTTAATAATTTCACGTGAACGAAGGTCACGAGCAACAGCTAGTATTTTAATAAATATACAACGTGACACTGACCCTAAAATTGCAAAACATGTAAGAAAATTTGAATTTCGCGGGCTACCATTTTTTTTTTTTTTTTCGTGCACAAATTTAAAGTAATAAAGGATACTTCCACCATTCAGCATAATATTCTGCAACACTAGTCTTTGTTTTATTTACTTCATTCAGTCTTTAACCTTCCGGCGAAGAGAACCTACAGTTGGGGGAAATGTTTAATTATTCTAAAGCGTTAATGCAACTTTCGTGTTTAGGGACTAACTGTCATTAATTCAGAGGGTACGTTTGAAAAATTCTCAGGCTAATTGGTAGGATAGTCGAGTCCTGCACTTATGTTTATTTGAATAGGGTCTTAGTACTCCAGTCCTGCTGTATGAGAGTATGATTACTGTGGCGTGGTTTTAAGCAGGGTTCGTAATTATCATTTAATTATTTTCTTTGATAATTACCGTGATAATTATCGGATAATTATCACGGTAATTATCAAAGAAGGTTAAAGACTGAATGAAGTAAATAAAACAAAGACTAGTGTTGCAGAATATTATGCTGAATGGTGGAAGTATCCTTTATTACTTTAAATTTGTGCACGAAAAAAAAAAAAAAAATGGTAGCCCGCGAAATTCAAATTTTCTTACATGTTTTGCAATTTTAGGGTCAGTGTCACGTTGTATATTTATTAAAATACTAGCTGTTGCTCGTGACCTTCGTTCACGTGAAATTATTAAAAAAAAAAAAAAAAATCTCTTTTTGAATCGGATTTTGTTAACCATTTTAAGGTTTTTAATTTTTTTGCATGGAACCCTAATTGTTATTCTAAAATAAAAGTAGCTTAAGTAAGACCTTATAACATCAACTATCTGCCAGTAAAAGTCCCATCTAAATCGGTTCAGCCGTTTCGGAGATATTGGTCTGACCGACCAATGGACAGACAGACAGACAGACAAAAACTGAAATGAATGTTTTTTTGTTAGAAGTACCGTATATACTTTCAAATGCATTCAGTAAAAAGCTGTTATTTTGATGTTACATACAGACGCTTCAATTTTATTTATTTGTATAGATGATTCGCGATCCTAGCCAATATACTCTGTATACCCATATTTAGTTTAAGCGTAAAAATGTAAGAAAATTTGAATTTCGCGGGTTTTACCTTGGCCTCCCCCCCTTAAGTAGTCCTGCAGAGTTTAAATCTTTCAATGGTATTCCGCATATATATATTTTCTTTGTGTGTCACATATCAAAAAGCCCTTAGCTTTTATTACAGGAAAACACAACTTACGTAATTTTCAAAAGTCAGACCACCAACTTTATCAGTTAAACGAAAACCCTTACTCAAGGAAATTAAAGCCAATAACGCAACGCAATTAAGCAAACACAATGTATGGAATATAGACGAGTATTTAACACACATAATTCTGCTTACCCCAACAACGTAACACGCTAACATTGTTTGTGCGAAGTTCACACGGTTCCGTTTATGCTAATATCCTTTATATCTTTAGCTATCCGTTCTCAGTATCCTAACGCAGAATTTGCATACTTCCAAGATGTGTTTACTGTTATAATAAGTTTTATAATATTTCATTTTTGTTTCAGCGTTTTTGTACTAAAATACTTTTTAGCCTAAAACAATGGTTAACCATCTAAATGAAGCGTCATTCAAATAAAAAATGTCAAGAAACAGAGTAACGTGATAGGCAGGCTGTCATATCTGACGTAATTCTGTCGAATTTGCCCATCCACCGGGATGAAAAAATAAAAAAAAAATTCGCCGGTAAAATTGGGAATTCACATTTAAAAGTATGGTGCCGGTTACATCGTGAATTTCCATTTTTTCCATTTCCTACTTTGAATTTAGTAACTTGAACCGTTGCAATCGCCGTTGTTTTTCCATTGATCGTGTATTTCTTGTTGGCTTAAAACACAAACATCGTAGAAGAAGTTATAGTACGTCTCCGTACTATAACTACATAACAAGAATCTTAAATCCACTGACAGATATCGCCCGGCCTAAACTACGGGTCAAGCAGAATGACTTTTGCAAATTATTCATCTTCTAATGAATGGCAAGAGTTTTTTGGACGTTTGTCTTTTTTTGGATAAAATTCCACCGAGCACACGGCTTGTTAACATATACAACGTTATTTTTAGTATATGCGAAACCTGAATATAGTTTGTTCAGAATAAGTAACTGAATCGATTCCAATAATTTTTAAACCATGTTATATTTTGTCCCCAAAATATTAAAAAAAAGTTACAAGTTGGACACCGAGCGACATTAAGTACCTATCGCAATAATTTAGGTACCTACTGCCAAATTATGTTTATCAATGAGCTCAAGACGACGTTGGAGACCCGCGCACGGGCGCATTGCGTGGTGACCACGCTTTTGTGCGTACAACCAGGTAACAGAACAAGCTTATAACTTTGTGATTTTTCATGATACAGTTTTGAAGTTTTGTACATAGATTCTTTACATAAAAATACTAGACACGTGTTTCAGGTTTCGCATATACTAAAACTAATGTTATATAATTTATTTCTGTTAGAAGCTTATATTAAATTCAGCTGGTATACATGTTTGTAAATGCCCCTTTCTGCCATCTCACAGACGTCCCGTCTCGTCACGTATTTGCCCGTCAGGTGCTTCTAACTCTACGTTTAATATTATTCTAGACAAGGTTTTTTCTTGTGAGCAATATTTTACGGTATTTTCAATTCTATTAAGCTGTGGAACTGGCTGCATTGACGTGATCTCACATCTAGTATTGTTGAACTTCGTATAGGTACTTGTATCTTTAAATTAATGCATTATTTCTACTCAAATTTTGTCCGACTTTAAATAACCTAGCCTGACCTTGCAAAAGTACAATTTGTTAACCAATCTTATTGTGAGAACATTACTTCGTAATCTCCGGAGATTTCCAGTAATTTTCACAAAATAATGTAGAAATAAGAACAAATGAAAAAACTCGGCAAATAAATCTTGTGGAGTGCTGCGAGCGTTTCCTTAGGATGTCGATTTATCAACTTAGAATAGAAACAGCGAGTTTAACGAGCCTTAACATACAAAAATTGAGATAAACGTTCTTACGGAGAGTTAAGTTGAATTGAATCTTAATTGGATGAAAATGCCAACTATTTTTTCTCGCTGCATCTGATCCTTAACATACGTTTACTTTTTTACGTCATTCAGAGATTCTCTCGATCGATCAACGTGAACGAAGGTCACGAGCAACAGCTAGTATTTTAATAAATATACAACGTGACACTGACCCTAAAATTGCAAAACATGTAAGAAAATTTGAATTTCGCGGGCTACCATTTTTTTTTTTTTTTCGTGCACAAATTTAAAGTAATAAAGGATACTTCCACCATTCAGCATAATATTCTGCAACACTAGTCTTTGTTTTATTTACTTCATTCAGTCTTTAACCTTCCGGCGAAGAGAACCTACAGTTGGGGGAAATGTTTAATTATTCTAAAGCGTTAATGCAACTTTCGTGTTTAGGGACTAACTGTCATTAATTCAGAGGGTACGTTTGAAAAATTCTCAGGCTAATTGGTAGGATAGTCGAGTCCTGCACTTATGTTTATTTGAATAGGGTCTTAGTACTCCAGTCCTGCTGTATGAGAGTATGATTACTGTGGCGTGGTTTTAAGCAGGGTTCGTAATTATCATTTAATTATTTTCTTTGATAATTACCGTGATAATTATCGGATAATTATCAGATAACTATCAAATTATTATTTGTTACTTATAAGATTTGATTCATAACTTGATCTCTTTAAAAAATATTGAAATCGCTTTTTTTTAAATGCATTTGCATTCAGTCCAGACAGAACCACACGGTCACATTGTCCAAAAAAACGACTTGGTATAGACAAGTATGTATACTATGTTTAGACATCGTGTGTTATAGACAAGTCTGTCTTACCTTTTTTTCTTCAAAAAAAGTAGGAGGTTTTGTATTCCACCAGCATCTTTTTTTTTTCATTTGTGTACACCGGTTTCTCCGTGATTACTTGTCCAATTTTAAGTGATCATTTTTCATGAGGTAGATTTTATAAAGTTTGTTTCGGTATTTTATGAGTTATCCTCTATAATCTGCATTTTTTCTTATTCGTCTATGTGGATGATGTGCAAATAACTTCTAGTAGTAGGTATAAAACTGATACTGCACAAGGATTTTTGTAAAATACTACAACTAAAAAGCGTAAAATAAAAAAACATTTTTGCAAAAAAAAAAACACTTAACCGACTTCCAAAAAAAAGAAGTCGGTGGCAAAAAAGTCAATGAAACCAACAAAAGTCACCGACTCATCTTTATAGCCTCATCTTTTTAAAAAATGAAGATTAAAGGGATTACCGGATACTTAACTACACAAAATAAAAATCAATTTTATTTAAAAAGCATTTTAGCTATTTATTTTTTCAATTCGTCTGTGCTGGGCTGTAGTTGAGCCTTCGATCCCTGGGGACCGGCCAGGATGTAATATCGGGATGGATTGCCCTATTTCCACACTAGTGTGTACTGGAAGCTCTAAATCCAGTAGTTTAGCCTGTTTTGTATCTAGATGTTACGTAATTGGTTCTGGAATAGGTAAATGTTTCGCTATCGTATTTTTGCGTAAACTTATTGGTTAATAATGTACCTATTTGTTTAAAACTTTTTACTGCTTAAATTTATTATCATTTTAACCGGTTATGAAAATCGTAAAGGCACACTTCACTCAACATCTACCTGCCCTTGTCCCATTTTACTTGGGGTCGCACGTTTTCTTCTTCAATTCTCCCCCGTCAACAGTCACGCTATCATTCACTCCCTTTTCATTCATATCATTCTACACACAATCCATTTATCTTATTTTCAACGTTATATGCATCACTATTTTTATCACATACGTTTCATCCGACCTCATCACATATCCATACCAAGCCAAAAGATTTTTTTTCAACTAGTGGGTAGGCAGAGCACCCGCGCGGCTCGCAAGCCCGCTCCATAAGCGACGCCCGCGCCACAGTCCGGCCGCCACGTGCCGTTGTCAGTGTATTATTGTGATAAAAGTAAATGAGTATTAAAAAAATTTTTTCTTTGGGAAAGTTGTTTGTTATCATGAGTACAATCACGTATATAAGTATCGGGCACTAATTATCAGTCACCCTATATGCTCATTTCACTAGAGTTTTCAAAGTTAACTTTAAAGTAGCAATCTTGTGCTAAGAAGATGACACGTATAGTGTAGGCTTTACCTACTTCATGAATTTGCATACAAATATTATTATTAGCATTTCAGATTACGTAAAACTGATTTGCTGGACCCTTGACACCATTTGAACATCTTATCCAAATAAAAATAATATCCAGCGATTAATCTTAACTAGAATTTTTTTTAGCAGATTTTACTTTTGTATTTAATTCTTTGAACCCAAAATAATAAAAGAGAACCATTCCCAGTCTATTTCGTTTTCCGCAAAAGGAACTAACAAAGGCTTTACGTTAACGCGCCTGAAACTTAAGTGAAGTACACACTACACCTAGCATTGACCCTGAATGAACGAGCAGGTAAACACAACACGCTCAATCCCTCATAGGCTCAACCACAGATTAAATATGTAGGCCAGGTACAGACCATTGTAATGGGTAATGGCAACCTGAGATGGAATGGTAATTTCCGGGTTGAGGTTTGTATTTGTACCAATGCGCTATATGTGTACGACTCAGACCTATTGTGGCTACATAGTAGAAGTACATAGAACACTCCGATCTGTATGTACTCATGTAGGTACGTATACTATGCTTGTTTATTCATGGATATTTAAAATTTAATTAGTTTCGGTCCATTTCCAATTCAGCTTACTTATTTAGTAAGTTATATCGACAACTCTGGTTCTCTGACTATCGATACCTAAACACGGATTAACAAAAAAATACACTACACTTAGTGTAGTATACTGGTCGTACCCCAAAAAAAATCATAAAATCTTTTCTTTGTGTATTTTATCATGTTGATCGATAGCCATCACTCTCCGCAGTTTCGCTAGCCACTTTAATTGACTTCGGATAATTTAATTCAATACGCTTCTATAGCATCGACTGACATTGCTCAAAAGCCAGAAACTAGGCAATATTTGAACAAAAGAGTAAATTCCTTTTTTAATCAATTCAAGCAGGATCCCGCAAAGGCCCACAAAGTAAAAGGCAAAATTCCGAAACAAATCTACATTTTAAATTGTTCTTGAACATGAGGCGGCTTGATGTGTGTGATTGGGCCTCGAACCTGTGACCTGATTAGTTATTTTGAATCAGTAGAAACAAATGAGACACATGTTTCATGCCGTAAACCTAGAGTCAACTTCTAAAGTCGATGTGATGGGAGCCACGGAGCCAAGCATGAATTAAAAAATAAAGAAATCTCATAAGATCGTGCCTAAGGCCGACCTGTTCTCATCTGTTTAGCATAATCAGCCTATAATGTTCCCACTGCTGGGACACACGACCTCCTCTCTTTTTTACATAACGCTTTGTTATTATACTAACATTATTAGGTATATACATCTGGAGACGCTCAACCCTCAACTACGTTGACATGATCAGTCACAGCGTCCCGGGAAATATGTAAATTTGTTTTGAAAAAGTTATGCGGCCAATCTGCGGAATCCTTCAGTGACGGATTATGAGGGCGGCGCGGCACTAGAGGGATTTAAAAAGGCTTTTGTATCAAAATCGCTTGGTCGCTGGTCGCAATCAGCCTCTCATTTATCTTCATCTCGTTCGCTGTAATTATAATGTTTAGTGAGAAATAATTTGCATTTTTTTTTTTGTAATTATTTCATGTTTCTGAACGAATGAGACGTGGTTGATTAAAAGTTTTTTCTACGTAACCTCATTCTTGCTACTTCTCTTGCATTCTCATTTTGAACGCCTACTTATTAACTTGCTTGCGTGTTTACTTTGATCTTAGCCAAAAGGCCTACATGATTATCTTTACCTTGCCTACAAATAGACTGGATATTTATCTAGGTAGCCCTAATTAGGTAGCTTGAGGCAAAAGTTCCAAATATACTGAATGCCTATCATATGTATCCAGTAAATTATATCTGGAAAGTTACCTAATTAGGGCTACATCCAGTTTGGGAAACCACGCTCCAGTTTGGTAGACGTGCAAAACAAGTGAAAAAAGTGCATTTTCGTAACTATTTTCATCTTCATACCTTCAGTCCCGTTTCGCCAACAATTTTCAACTGTTTTTTGTAAGGTACAGTCACAAGGAAACGTCTTCCTGATGTTGCAATTTTTTGTAGGTACCGATAAATACCAAGATCCTTAAATAGGACCGGTTGTCAGGCTTTCGAACGCCTGTCTATCCGTTACTCCAGATTGCCGTATTTACGGTTACGTTAGATTTCTCTCCAGTGAGTACTTTGAACCCTTCAAGCTCCAGAATATCCAGAATAATTCAGTATGCCTTGAGGCATTAAATCTGTTGATAACGTTTACGTGAAGTTTACGTAAATAAATATCAGCGTCATCTAGTTTTAATCATCATAGTTAATCAAATTTCTTTTAACATAACATATCAAGCCTGTAACCCTCGAAGGGTTAGGCTGCTGGTGAAATATGGGTGTACCTTAAGTACACCCATATTTCACCAGTTATGTGTAAGCCTCTTGTAACCTTTCGCTATCAATAGGGCACAAGTCCAGACTTCGGACTGCTTCAGAAAAAAACATGATGGAAAAATGAATCCACACTTTGTCTGACCATGGAATCGAACTTCTCATGAGTACCTCATAAGTATTTAAGATATTAAGTTCCATGTTCCCGTGTTCAATTAATAGTAAAATTTTGAACATTTTCAGGAAAGCCATTAAGCTTGAAAACTAAAATCAACGTAAAGACTGTTCGTTCAACACTTTTATCGTTAAACGTAACAGTCGAAAGGGAGCAAATCATTAGCAAGTATTAGCGACGCAAAGCTGATAATCTGATTGTTAGAAACTTTAAAGTGCTTCCCACCATTACGGTTTTTAGTCCTCTTAGCAGTAAATAAACATGAAACCACAGTCTACGTAATGGTTTGCATTTACGGATTATTACATGTACTTGTTTCATTGTTTTATTTTAGGTAAACATGAAAATAAGCCTCTGAGAGCCTCTCCCACTAGTTGGACCGATGACCTTGTGAAGGTTGCGGGGAACCGCTGGATGCGAGTCGCACGGGACCGGTCATTGTGGTGACACTTGGGGGAGGCCTATGTCCAGCAGTGGACGTCTTTCGGCTGAAATGATGATGATGATAGACCGGACAAGACGAAGAAAATCGTAATCGATCACTGTTCCTACTTTGTTACAAGTCCAAGTCTGTCTAGTGTCATAGGCCCGCTTGTCAGGGAGCATTTATGTCAAAATCGAAAATATTCGGGATCATTTTTGTATGACAGTATTCCCAATATCCGCTCTATAACAATTTTAAATCTCTTTAGCCGTAATCCACCAGGCGGACTCCGTGCGACTTTGTCAAATTGTGATAATTTGAATTTTGAATTCAAAAAGTACATACCTAACTCGCGGGAAACACCTCGATGAAACGGAAAGTTTAGCAAAAGAACGGAACCTACTACTACTTACCTTACTGTGGTACTTAGAAGAAGGTGATTGCAGGCTGAAATGATGATGTGACATATCTAAGTACAAGTTGGCTCGAGAAGAGGTGGTAATGATTTGTAAAAAAAAGTTAAATTTCTAATTAAGGAAAAATATTCATCAAACTTCTTGATGCCAACTGACGGTACACAAGTTTGGCGCCGTGCCATGTATGGCAACGACGTGTCGGATTTAAGGCCACGACTGCACTGGCTAGCTAAAGGCTAGGACTCAAACAAGACACGAAGGCTATTTCATCTATCACAGTGTTTCAGATGTTACTACAAATACATGTATTGTTTGCCTTTGGGTGTACTGGAAACTGACCCTTACTGGCAGGAATGTAGTGAGTTTGTGTTAGGGACATCATGGTACCAAAACACAAAGTAAGCTTCAAATAATACTGGTTTAAGACGTCATGGTCATGGTCAGGTTTTTTTTTATTTTTATTCTCTATGGGCTTACTCTTGACCTCAATCTAGTCCTGAGAATAGAGATGAGGTCGACGATGGAACGAGCTAACAAAAAAGAAGCCTATTAACTCGCGATTAGGTGAACTAAAAAGCGCAGCTACGCTATGAATGGAATACTTTAAAAGCCTACGCCTCCACGAGCAAGACTTAAATCTTATATAGACAACAAAAATCTATTTCAGACCTGAACGCCAGTGCTCGCACCAGTGACAAAGCCAGTAATCGCGTCAATGATCGCGTCAATGATCGCGCCAATGACCGCGCCAGTGCTGGAAGAAAATGATCACGCCAGTGCTGGAAGAAAATGATCGCGCCAGTGATGCGAGACTAGAGAATAGACTATAAAAGGAATACTGTAAAAGCCTAAGCCTCCACGAGTATTGATTTAATGTGCTCTGAGCCAGCCTTGAATCTTACATCGGCTGCAAAAACCACTGTGCTGGCGCCAGTGCTTGCGCCTGTCCTCGAGCCAGTGCTTGCGCCTGTCCTCGAGCCAGTGCTTTCGCCTATTCTCGCGCCAGTGCTCGTGCGAGTGCTCACGCCAATGCTTTGTGAGGTGTAATGTGAAGATTTGAAATCTTGTGAACAAATTTAGGTATTAGTTTCAGAAAAGATTTATCTAGGTCGACCCGTCCTTAAAGTTTTTAGTACAAAACTAAAAGTAATAAAAAAATAAAGTACAAAAACTAATAAGACAAACAAATTAATATACAATATATTCTTGGGTACATAAAGCCCCTGAAGCCCATGAATACCCAGCTTTATTTCACCAATTTACATGAATTTCAAATCCACAATAAATAAACCGAAATACTTCTAGCACGTAACGTTCAATTTTTATGCTAATTGAGTCATAACTTGCCTAGACACCTATTTATTACCAAAAACATATTTATTTTTAGACAAAGCCGGGTAACATTTCTCTTGTATTGTATTTATATAACATCAAGCCAGTATTTCCCTGAGGAGACAGGGGTAGAAAGGTACACGGCACACCTGCTGTACATTTGTATGTACGTCCTATACCGCTATCAGTTCCTATTAATTGGGGCAAGCCTATACACGGCTATTTGCCGGGCATGTTCCCTTGATAAAACCAACAATACCTACTTGGTCTGTTGTGGGATCGCACGCGCTCTACAAACTTCTAAAATAATTCAACGCACACCTTGCACCGCTGTACCAAGAAGTAAGTTACCACAAGATTTGCTTTCTTTTTCTTCGTAATATATCGATGGCAAAAAAAAAAAAAAAAAAAAAACGTTATAGTTTAAATGCGTTTGGCATAATTCCGCTACGCCAACTCCGCTCAATGATGCAGTTAATAATAGACCATCAATTGCGCAGGTGACAAGGCATGTGGTGCACGATGGAAGGTGGGCCATTGTCTGTAGGGAGACGCCACATCTAGAGAGGCGCCACGGCGCCCTCACCTTCCGCCTGACGCAGGTCCTCACCGGACACGGTTGTTTCGGGAGGTTCCTGCACCGAATCGGGCGGGAGGAAACGCCCGGGTGTTTCCATTGTGAGGATCGTCCGGAGGACACGGTGCAGCACACTGTGGAGGCCTGCCCTGCTTGGGCGGAGCAGCGCCGTGTCCTCGTAGAGGCGATTGGCGGCGGCGACCTCTCGCGCCCGGCCCTGGTTCAAGCCATGGTCCGGAGCGAGAGGGAATGGGAATCCGTCGCCTCCTTCTGCGAAGCAGTCATGCTAGTGAAAGAGGTGGCGGAACGTGAGAGGGAAAGAGCCTCACGTCCCAGCCGCCGCGGGAGACGCCCTGGGCGTCGGGGGTCATGTGGTGGCCCCCGGCCACCGTAGGCGCGAGCCTGTGGACGGCGAGTTATGGGCTAGCTCGCCGTCCGGCCGTCTTATGACGACAGGCAGTGTCGACGGCGCGTTCGTGTTCCACGCGCGCCTCAAAGAGATGTCAGCAACCACGTAGGGGTCCGCACGGGCCGATGCCTGCCAGGGCTGCGGGACTGTTCGAAAGAGATACCGCGGCCCTGGAACACAAAGGGCAAAGAAGGAACATGGATGGGTTTTAGTCAGTACAAGTCTGACACTCCCTTCCGCTCCGCCCAGAGCGGGAGGGGTCATTTGATGATTTCCCATCCTAAAAAAAAAAAAAAAAAAAAAAAATGGAGACGCCACATACGCATTTGAGATTTGAGCCGAAATATAATAGTGCCTCTTATACTGTAACTAAACACAAATGAAAGATTTGCGAAAAGTCAACTCGGGTTAAAATATTGTAGGACTAAAGTTTCTTATAAACTCGCCATTTCGTAGGAAATTTCATCGAGTACACGGCAATAATACAGTATTCTAAAGATTATTTAGAAGTGCCAAAATTAAGCATAAAAGAGTCTTGAAATTCGATACACTTCAAATAAAAGTACAATAATTCTTAGACGAAAAATACAACACATAACAAAGTACCCACATAAATAATTCAGATCGTACAAGACGTTTGAGGGATTATTTCAAGATCGACGCTGAGGAATACATGAAAGCCATAAACGTGTGTTTCTCACATGTGATGCAAAAGCATTGAGATGCACTGAAAGTGTGTTGATCCAGATCCTTCCACTGTCGGCACGTTCCTTCAAAAGATGAGTGCGATTTAGTTTACAAAACTATCGGTAAGACTCACTACAAAAGAATCCTTGTTTATGGAAGTTTCTGCATTGAATGCGTTCATTATGGTTTGTTTTTTCTCAGTTGGTATAAAAAGAAGAAGTAAGGAAAATTGTGACAGATGAAATTATTTGGCAGTGGGCAGGCCACATTGCTCGCAGAACGGATGGCCGATGGGGCCGAAAAGTTCTGGAGTGGCGACCGCGAGTCGCACGGGACCGGTCAATATGGCGACACTTGGGGGAGGCCTATGTCCAGCAGTGGACGTCTTTCGTCTGAAATGATGATGAAGATGATGAAGGAAAAAAATGCTGTAGAAATAAGTGCATAGGTGCAAGAAGAAAACGAGTTGGTAATGTTGCGTATTAAGTAGTACAATTGTTCTTGGTACCTAGTCATAAATTAAATACGTGAGTAAGACTCATCATCATACCGCAATATCCCTAATAGAGTTGCATATCCTCATTAGGTTGTTCAGAATTATCACAATACTTTCTGAATGGGCAAGTAGGTATGTACATTTATTTTACCTCTAACCTCAAAAGTACATCAACCCAACATAATAATTAACGTGAATTTATCAGCCGTGCTCAAAAGAAGTGGTTCTCCAGCCCAGTTAATAGTTAAGGAAGTATGCGCAATGGCCGACAGCCGACCTCTCTTGTGCTCTAAATTGATTCCGTGCCCGACGAGGCCCTTTGTTATCGGCCAATAGGTAATGGAGCTCTGAGCAGCGCTTACACAACGCTCACTATGAATATTCTAGACGTAATTTAATTTTCTGAACGAACTGCTTGCATTACACATTGTTGTCTGACAAAGACCATTTTCTATTTGGATTACGGACGATGTTTAAGATGATGTGATCATAGTCACGTTAAACTTGTCTAATAATTCAGTTCTACATACCTACTACAATTTAGTTTGTCACAATTTTCACGTTTAACCATTTGTATAGTCAATCGAATTTACGATGGATCAATTAAACAAGCTATCAAATCTAAAAATAGAATTCTAACTGTACTGGTGAAATTCAATCAAAAATTTTGTGTGAAATGACCGAACACTGTGGATTTCAATTTGAGGACCGCACAAGCGAATCGTTTTTCAAGATCGGATCCCATTTAAACCACAATACCGGTAATCGGGTGGTGGCCATTCCAGTCAAAATTACGTTCACAGCCGCTCTCGTGACCGGTCACTCCAACTGGAGGGCTAGCTATATTTAAAATTGATTTATTGTATTTATATATTTTTCTGACGTTTAGGGTCGAGATTTCGAGAGCGAGCTGACCCAGCAATTAGAGGCACAATGTTAGGTGAACTGAATAAAAATACCTACATAGGGTCTATAATTGTGAACTTCAGATAAAATTTATGTTATGTAGTGGTATGTTATGTACTGTAATTTTGCAAAACCTAATTGAAGTAGTTATCAAATCACAACCAATTATGTACTAAACGTTGCCTATATGACCTATTGACAGATAATTATGTGGTATATTCTGAAAGAACTCGAGAAATCTCATGTATTGAAAAGTGGTTTTAAAGTTTTCCAGAAACAGAATCCAAGAAATAAATTCACAAATGCACGAACCAATTGTCACACAATTACCCACAGCTTAAAACTCAACAACATGTGAATAATCCACCATTACAATAAAGTAACAAACAAGCTTAAACCCCTTATAACCAGTATAAACCAGTTAAAACACATGCCCGCGATAAATCGAATAATAAATAAGCTGCAAAAAGATGGAATCTTTTATCTGTATCGGCGGAAAGCTGTCACTGACTGAACACGATACAGAATTACCGTCGAGGTGGAAAAATCAGGCTGGTCTCGGTTCCACAGCCTCCTCAAAATAAAATCTCCGTTTCACGCCCCAGTTACCCGACCGGAAGATTCGCCATTCATTCCGTTCACATGTGTTTACGCTACGGATCCGGATGTATTCGAGCGCGACGATACGCCTGCAATCTTCGCCTTTTAGCAAGATTATTACTGTTACTGTCACCGTTTTTTCTGGTTTTTGGCCATGGGTTTTCGAGTGTGCCTTTTGATGCATTTGTGTTTTTAACTGCAACTCAGGTGATCACTTTTCTAAAAGGTTTATAAAGGTTTTGCCTCTTTATGGAACCGCTGAAAAGTGACCTCAGAAACCTCAGTTTTTATTGTGTATTATTTTTATAAGATTTATGGATATTATAATTTTTGATTCTGTCATTCCTTACATTGTCATTTTTAATTTTTTATTTTGCTTTTGACAGTTATTGATTGGATCTGACATTTGTTTATTTCTTATATGTTTACGTCATTTAATTAACTTTATTTATTTAGTCAAAGTATTTAATCCGCCTGTAAATTGAAAAAAGTGTTTGTTTTTTTATCTAATATGGGTCAATGACCTGATTTTTTTTTTATTGTACCTTTTTCACAGTATTGCATTCTTCTCTTGTTTTGGCACGATTCGAGTTCTACTTTGTATGCTCACAGCCTCATACTATTGTGAAAAAATTAACCAAGTGATCAAAGTTGGTAGCAAGACTAACTGCCCAGGGTGCGCCCACAGTACTTAAGTAGGTATTGACACTCGTAGAGCCTGTTTTATGACCCTCATTAACTTAGATCGTTTTCGTGGCCCCGATAGGCCCTTTTTACAGTGATTTGTACCTAATGAGTAAAGATATTAAGATAGATAACCAGTCAGCAAGTTGCATTTGAAAAAGCTGGGTAGACACCAAATACTAATACTTCTATTTATTTTCGAGTTGAAGCGACATCAGAGGCGTTCATAAATGAGGCATTACAGGGAAAAACTTATTTGATTTTGTCTAGGCTCTATTTCTAAATAAATTATACGACCAAGACTTTGATATTGTTTTTACGAGTCCGATACAACAAACGTTTTACGATCACCCTTTCCCAGCCTAATCGAGCAACTTCAATGGTAATCAGAATCCCATTCATTTACGACCTCATTGTCTTAACATAAAAAGGAATCTATTCGAATGGCCGAACATTCTTGTAAGAAATTACCCAACTGTAGTTTGGTAGGTAGGCCTTCTTTGGATCTTTGGTCTTGTATACAAAGGTTACCTAATATTGAAGGCTATCGCATTAGACAGCCGAACTGTATCAGCTGATCTGTTGAAGTGTTAAGCCAGCCTCCGCTTGGCTTTTATTTTATACGGTCTAATGTTTAGCTATCTTCGATTGATTGTTAAGTCAAAATGTCCTATCAACCCGTTTGGAGAACTCGAAGCTATGATTTTCGTTATTGGCAGGGAAATGTTGCCATAATTGCATATTGCAAAAAAAATCACAACATTTTAATACAACTGTAGCAATCTAGTTCATTACATTCGGAATTTAATAATCTGTCCACCAGATCTGGTGTTGCCAGCAAACTAAACCGTAGCCCGTAGTATTGCCTGGTCGCCTCTGCGGAAATTACTAGCCACGATGGATTCCGCCAACGCCACGTCTGCAGTGCAATAAGACCCGAGGATAAATGGACGGTAACGGACCACGATATATCCTAAATATCGTACGGGAAATGTTATTAAATGTCCGACTAACATGCTTGCTTACTTACACAGAGGATTACAGGAGTGGGTCTATTTCTTGTATCGTGTTATTAATACTTACTAGTTGCTTCTATCAAGGTTTCGTGTGTAAACTGTCTTCATTAAGAAGATATTAAGCTACATTTGTGTAAATCTAGACTGCAGGTATCTACAGGAATTTCTCAGTGGCTGCCACGGAGTCTGGATTTATGCTCGGTTGATGACAATAGGCTCGGGAACGAGCCTATTGTCATATATATTACATGGGTCTCAAACATAACTGGCGAAATATGAGTGTACTATTAGGTACACCTCTGCCTAACTCTCCGGGGATTATAGGCGTGATGTTGTGTAATTCTAAGAAAATATATGTGCCCACAGGAATGCACATGCGTCACTACGAACATTTTAATCAAGAAACATATAAATACTTAATACGCTTATCCGAAAGTTATGCTATAAACTAAAATCAAAACCCGAACTCAACGTGTTTAACACTTCATTACCCAAATAAACACGTGACGAACGAATTCAGCTAGGTCCCTAAACATGAACCAATGAACTAATTAACAAATATTCTGAACCGATTCACTTTACATAGCTAATGAGTGTTTACAATACAATGAACTCTTACGAAACTTAATGCCCTAGTTTATTTACTTTATTTGTATTTACTTGCATTATTTGAAATTCAAATCGTTTTCTTTGTATCTTATATATATACAAGGACAATAGGGATAGGCAATCAGTGTGTGTCCAAGTGTTGTTACAATAAGATATATTTCAGCGTTTTTTCTTCTATGAAGGAGGTAGGTGGCTCTTGGTTTATTTGATACAGACGAAGTAAAAGAAGTGATATCATCTGATTGCTGGTATAATAACGTAATACAAAGATAATGAGTAGATTTTTCGGAACATATCATTCCCCGCTACAATTTTTGTATCGAAAAGCATACCGGGACCAGTTCACAATTTATTTAGATTCAAATGAACATTTAGCGGTAAGCCTAGAACAGCATTCGTTTTTTCAATTGTACCTAATACTAATAACTAATAATGTAACGTGAAAATTCAATTTTCATCGGCTTTTCAATCTGTTCTTGGAATTTTCCACAAAGAATGTAAATTAAAGATTTTGTTAGAACCTAAGACTCTTACGTCGTTTCGCTCTTAATTTTATAGTTTTCCACATTATTTTCTTTGGAAAACGTTTCATTACAGTCTTCTTTCGTACAAAAATCTTTCGATTTCCTTCATCGTGCCTTTTATACGTTCTTACTTGGCAAGAAAAGTTAAACTTGATGCGAAACTCTTAATGAGGTAATCAAATGCATCTGGCGTTCTAACAAGTGCAATTATTAGACTTAACGAGTTTGATCTTTCTTGCAATAATTCATCTCTCATAGCAAAGCCTGTTTAATTTGTATCGTTAAGTCCAGCATTAAATACTGGTGGATGTAGCTAGAGCCAGATTGTCTAGATTTTCTTAGAGATTTCGTCAGAAAAAGTAGTTACAGAGAACTTCAATGGAGAGTATAGTACATAAGTATTTAAAAACTGTAAAAAGTGAGTCCAAAGATTAATAAAATACAAATAATATGGACGGCTAAACTCTTTGATAGCAGTAATATTGTTAGACGTCCGCAAAAGTCCCTCCCGCTAAGAGACGATCGGTGTTCCAGCAGTCGAAACGTCATAGGCTGGCAGATAAATTAAATACAATAAGTTTGTTTTTTTTTTTAAACGTGAATATCTTTTATTTTTTAGACCATGCCTCCTCAAGTGGATCCAATCCCCAGTGGCGTAGTCTTCGAATCGGACACACAGACCTCAGACCTGGGACTCGATAAAGATGTCTCAGTACTGAAACATGCAAGTCCCAGGAAACACGAATATGTGTGGTTCAACATCTTCTGGTTCCTCTACTTGCATATTGCGTCGGTGTATGGATTGTATCTCGTCTTCACTTCGGCTAAATGGCAGACTAATGTGTTTGGTGAGTAGACTTCTCAGAGTTATACTTAATGTACGCAGTGTGTAAACGGACCCGAACGGATCACGAAGCCCAAACATTATGCACATCAAACTAAGCTTACGCAAAAAGCGTTGCTGGGAAACGACTTTTTTTTTTTAGGTGAAAAATCACGTTTTACGGTTGGACTCAATGTAGCGCACTCAAAACATTGTGCTGATGGATGGATTGGGCGGGTGTTGAGGTGTTTAAAGTAAAAATCTTACATTAATAATGGAATGGAACTTTGACTCCTCATATCTCCGTAACTAGAAAGTTGCCAGGTATGGTCTAGAACAAAAAAATGATCGCAATGACGGGGAGAACAAGTGCCTTTCGGCTTCGTAAGATAATAAACCTATAGAGTAAAAATCCACGAAAATACTAATTAATTTGGACACAACATTCTCCATTATCGAATAAAGCGTACATTTAGATAAACTTTCTCGTTTTACCAAAATTGACATTGTTTTCATTATCAGTAAATAACGTCTTGCAACTGACGTTCTGTTTAATCCAAGTAAATTACCTAAAAGAATTTTAAACTACAGAAGTATAAAAACAGATAATTGTATTACAGCATTCGCCGTACACCTAATGTGCGCCATCGGTATCGGCGCAGGATCTCATCGCCTTTGGACTCACAGATGTTTCAAGGCACGCACTCCTCTCCGCGTAGTGCTCATGCTATGGCAAACTATGGGCTTTCAGGTAAGCAGACTACACCTACTTCTTCATAGTCAGATATTGTACACATGATGAGAAAGCAAGGATCCAAACAGGGTCCTTGTTTTCTTACGATTTGCCTCCATTCTGCCACTACATGGTTTTGAAGCCCACCAGTGTTAGACACAATTTACGACTATCGATGCCAAAGCCGGCGGCCGGTGGTGGCCCCGACTTACGAACAGTAAGTCGTGGGTTCGAACCCAGGCAGATGCATTACTCATGTCGTAGAACCAAAAAATTCGAAGACATGTGACATCTACCAACCCGCACTGGGCCCGCGTGGTAGATTATAGCCCATTCCCTCTCATAGAGAGGGGGCCTGTGTCCCAGTAGTGGGAACATTACAGGCTGATTAGATGTCAAAGCCGAGGTGAGCAGAGCAATTAATCACGAGTTAAAATAATTATTTAAAATGTTTTTAGACGACGAACGCTTTCTAGTTCCTTCCCAAAAGTTATCTCGATTCACTTTTCTTATTCCACATGGGATGGAGGAGTGATTTATTTTTTGTAATGAGTATTTTAGTCCATAAAAAGTTTGTTATTACAATAAGTTCAATGTAAAGTTATAGCCACATAATAAATAACAAGTACTAGAAATGCTAATTGTATTGTCAAACCAGCCTCTCACGTCAAGAGGCGTTTGCTGAAATCATTACCAGGCCTCATCAAGTCAATTAATGATAAGTATCTACGCTGTTATGTCAAGAACTTGACTGTTTACTTAGTTAATGTGCAAATTGATGAGCCAAACCCTGAAAGGGTCGATTAAAGGATCATTAAGGACTATGTTATGTATTGTAATAAGCTTGTATACGCTAAACTAACTTTTCAAATAAGCAAGGAGTTTCGTTCTCTACAACATTTTGTCAATTTCAGTCATCTGTTGGACTTTTGAATCTTATAACAAAACAAAACGTATTTAACAGGAAAGGAAACCCATTATGTTTAATTCACATGTAGGTTATTACATTCTATTGACAATACTTGATGGAAAAACCCAATTACACTCCACCCAGAGTCGGATAATTGATCCCGGGAAACGCTCAATAGTAGCGCGTGATGCTCAATAGAAGCTAACCGAGGAAGTTTTCTAGTTGTTTCCTATTTTCATCAGATCATCAGTCACCCTCCTATAATTTTGTCATTTCCATCTACAAGGACTCCATATTCGAGTGGGCTCGCGATCATCGCACCCACCACAAGTACGCGGACACTGACGCAGACCCTCACAATGCTGAGCGAGGCCTGTTCTTCTCCCACATGGGCTGGCTCTGCTGCAAGAAGAGTCCTGAAGTCATTGAAGGTGGAAAGCGCATTGATCTCACTGACTTGTATGCTGATCCTGTTGTCATGTTCCAGAGGAAGTGAGTAAAAAAATATTATGGTAACTTATGAGACAAATCCGTTTTAGATAGAGTCGCGATTTTCTTGGGCGTAGAAATCACCATCAGCATTATCCTGCCCTTATCCTAATTTATTTGGAGTCGGCGCAGCAAGTCTTTTTCTTCCATACTTCTCTATTACTCGTCATCTCATCAGACACCTCCTTTCTTGCCTTATCATCTTTCACACAGCTCAGCTCGGCTTCTCACGCGTAGATGTTAGCTTAATATTTTGTTTCCCCGTATTTGTTTTAGCCTATTTTAATCTTAGACCGGCTACATGCCTAGTTCAACGAAAACCTTTTCTCAGAACAAATAATCCTATTACAACCCAAAAAAAAGAAATCGTACATATAAAATAGTGTCCCTACAAATATAACCCTCTCCGATTATCTAATATCCTACAGAATTCTGTGTTATAAGTGAAACCATAAGTCTCTCCGAGCGGTTGTCGCCGGTTCTGTCTCCAATATATTTATACGTATGCTCACAAAAGCCACTGCTGTACTCTGTATTAAAAGGAAAAGCAAAACATATTTTTCTAAGATCTTTGTGTCTTTTAACTGTGGGAGAAAAATAAAGAAACACGACGGATCAACCACCCACAGCCACCCGTTCTCTGAAAGTTAGGTCAAATAACATTTATTTCTAGTGAAGCAGAGATTTTTATTTTATCACGTAGGTCCCTATTTCAACAAGCGTCTGGCCGAGGGTATTATGAAGTGTGAAACAAAGTTGATGTCGACATAAATATTAAAACTTTTTATGATGAAATGTTGATAGTCTGAGGGAGTTGAAGGTTGCGTGTTTTAAAACGGGACTCTCGTTATGTTGATGTAATGACATATTCATTTAAATGTACATTTTACGTAAGTACTCCTTTTAGTTTTGACTAGATGTTAAAAAGAGGGTCCACCATTATCCGTCTAGACACTAAAGGCTGGTCTAAACTGAGACGCTGGCATTGGTGCCGAGAAGACTTTGCTTAAGTACAATTATTAATCAATTAACGAACCTTGATGAATTAAGAATGAATAAGCAAGGATAAAGAAAAAAAAAGGGACAGAAATCCGCTATCATCATTATTCATATCGACGAAGCATGTGTTCTTCTTCCATTAGTCTCTATAGAGTCATCATCTTAGCCTTCACCCCCTTTTTAGCCATAATTATCAACAATAATTTATCATCGTTAACGCAAATGCCATCCATCGTATTTATATATTCGTTTGCAGAAATAATAAGATATAACGGGTTTTTTTATCTACAGGCACTATTTGAAAATGATGCCGCTGCTGTGTTTCGTGCTGCCCACCGTGGTACCGGTCTACTTCTGGGGCGAAACCTGGACTAACGCGTTCTTCATCCCTACCATCCTGAGATACACCTGCGGGATTAACGTCGTGTGGAGCGTGAACAGCTTCGCGCACGTTTTCGGATACAGGCCTTATGACAAGTAAGTGCCCCGATACAAAAGCCTCATAATAGCGTAGTTGATTCTTTTTATGGGCTGTCAAAATTCGAGTCGCCCATAGTTTTGTATGGCAATAGTAACCTGCGACGTCAATAATTACCAACTCAATGACTCAGCTATTTATTGATTTCAAAGCAAGTAAAAACGTAATTTAACAGTTCTTTGAAAATTAATGAGTTTTCATTCTTTCGTGTGGTTAGTGCCTAACCTGGTGTCAGAGTTTTATGCCGCCCATGGGGCTTTGACTTGGCTTTACTTGCCATCGAGAAATAGTTTTAGGGCATGTTTGGTTACCTCACGATGTTTTTCCTTCATCAAAGCTAGTGATAATTATACAATATACGCACATGAATCCGAAAAGTCAGAGGTGCGTGTCTTGGGTTCGAACTCGAGACCTATGACTTGGTCTCTTTTTAGTGAAATTGTGTCTTGGAATTATTGCTTAATGGTATCAAGTACCCAATTCAATATTTTACCTAAAATCACTTTAAGGAACAATTTAGAAGGGTACGGAATAATAAGTAAATCTTGTTATGTCCCCCAACAATATGTGCAAAACTTTATAGATAAATAAGCATTATTACGGAGTTACACCTGGATATTTCATCACTCTCAGATCGGTTTGATTGAAGTAGGTAGAACAAAGGACCTACTCTGGCGAGAGATCGGCAAACTAAACTTTACTACTATATTTGCATAGTTTTGCAAACTCAACCACCGACAGATTCTGAACTTAGCTCGGTACATAGTTCACATACATGAAAATACAGTACAATAATTGCTAATAATATGTGAATCTTCTTCATTAACCATAATAAATCTCAAACAGATTCATGGAAATTATAAATAATTGGGTACCTACCAGAGCACAACACTATCCGTCTTTTATCATAGCAACACTCAAGGGTGACATTATTCTCGATTCTTGCTACAAACTAGGTCAGGCTAAAATCATTACCCTCCTTTTAGGCTCAGTACAGTCGCGTAAACTGCACAAGTGAACAGATAATTTGGTTACTTGAATCAATTAATAGCAATAATGGTTCATGAATTATGCACGGCGATCAAGTAGCCAGTCTACCTACTAGTAATTAATTACATTGTTATTATTGGTGATAAGCCGATTAGCGTTAAAGGCGAGGTTCCTGTACCAGTATAGGTAGGTAGTTAGGTACTATATTTAGTATCCATGGATTACCCAGTCACTTCTGCGAGATTCTAAGGGGAAAATTACTAATGCAAAAATCCAATAACCCTCTGTGTCAGGTCTTCCACGTTCACCAATCCTTCTTACACTAACCACTGGATCAACGAAGTAGTCCTGAGTCTGATAAGATCCAACAGCTTTTTTAAACAATTTATTATGCTCTCTACAGTGATTACTCTTTACCAAACTATCACCGACTGCATGTCAGTTCATATGGAAAATTATGCGGGGAACTTTTCCACAAGTTACACAACTTATCTTTAATCAGTGGGGCTTCAAACTGTAAGACATCTCACAGTTAAGTAAACGCCACACTCCTATTAGAGAGAGAACGTAAAAGCGTCTCGGACTTCACTCCTCAGATTAAACGTAAAATATATGTTTTTCTCTAAGGTCACTGAACCCGCGCGAAAACATTGGAGTATGGCTGATCTGTGTGGAAGGCTTCCACAACTACCACCACACTTTCCCCTGGGACTACCGCGCGACTGAGCTTCCCCTCTACAACATGCTCACACCCACCATCGTGTTCATCGAACTTATGGCAAAGGTATGTATTCATTGGGCCCCTTTTTACAAAGTGTACAGCGGAAAAATAAATAGGCTAACCCTTGCGCGGTCAACCTGAGATTAGGGTTGCCAACAATTTGTATAAAAAAAAAACAAACGAAATCTATGCTGAGAGTAAACGATGTCTTTATAAAAGACCAAGTTTAAAATATCACTAACTGAACATTAAAGTATCGCAGCCTAAATGTCGACCTGATTGTGCTCCAGTAATAGCCACTTATTTCCTTGAACTATGCTGCTCGCAAAACTTTAACTCGGAGCTGGAAACTTGTTATAATAAGACTTTATGGACGGAAGTTTAAATTTTGGCACCGAAACATGAAAACACGTGCTTATGCATCGTCAGTGAATATATTGGTAAATATTAAAGATGAAAATATTAATACAGGGTTTCATCTACTGGACGTACTACACCTTATACTATTATTTTAAAATGAGAATAATAACTAAAAACTGCAGTGGTAAAGTTATTTAAAATTTTTATTAGCCTTTTGTGCCCCACTGTCGAGCAAATGCCTGCCTTTCCTGGGTTAAGCACAACTGCAATTAAGGATCATGTATTCTATCATTATTATCTGCCTATCCTTTTCCATAAGTTGGGGTCGACTTCCAGTCTAACTGGATGCAACTGAAAGCCAGGATTTTACATGGAGGGAATGCCTACCTGACCTGTAAAAATGTATTATTTTCTATACCTTTATCACTCGGTGACCTGTAAAATCGCAGTTGTCGTTAATTTAATCAAAATGTAATAATACCTTATTTGTTTTTTTTTTTTTTACATAGATTGGACAAGCATACGACTTGAAATACGTGTCCCCCGAAATTATAAAGCAGCGTACACACCGCACAGGGGATGGCTCGCACCACCTATGGGGATGGGACGACCCTGAATTCAATGAGAAACTCAAAGCGAAATACGGTGCGGTCAGCCACAGTGAAGACAGGACACAGGCATAATTTATTTGCCGCTCCGTTTTTACTTTTAATGAAGACTGTAGTAGAAATAAGGGTGTAGAATTTTACTCGACAAATTAACATCAACATTAATGTCAAAAACAAAATAAAAATCTTATTAAATTAACCAAATTCAAACTTTTGTTTTAATTTTCTTGTAGATCGATTTTCTTTGGGGAAATCTAATTTATCTGAAGCTCCTTATTCTGTTCTCATCGATAAAATACAATAGAATTTGTACCCTATCAGCTCTGCACTTAAATGAGTAAAATGAAACAAGCTTGAAATCTTTTTCCAATGGTTCGCAGCTGGCGCCGTCGTAAGCGATAAGCGAAAATCGATATTGGCCTCTTCCATTAGCAAGGTATAATTAATGCAATGCAATCGTGTGCTTACTAAAGTGGAGTATGCGAGCGACAGTTGTAAATTATAAATTAACCGCATCATTACCGATCACACGGAAAACAGCTGTTTCAAAACTTACGACTTGATGTTTAATGGCCGCCTGCATAGTGCACACAGATAAAAAGTAGGCAGTGTCTACTTTCAAGTTCTTAAATTCCTGAAGCTAGGGCACTTCAAAAGGCACCAGCGATGATCACTGTTTTGATTCGGAACTAGGTAGGTACTGCACTACTGCCAGCACCAACAGCATTTACACGATTACTTTTATCATATTATTCTACGTAAAATAGAGTTCGTTCGGTAGGTATTTGAAAAATGTCATGTGGCTAACAGACGCGAGGTGGGTTATTGATTATTTAAAATAGCGAGTGACGTAAACATCAGTCTTAAATACGTTTTACTTAATGAATAACTAGGTAAATAAAGTGAGCGGCTGGATTTTTAACTTTCAAACGAAACAGCACGCTTCGATTTAAGCATTTATTTAGGTTACCTACAAAAGAAATGGTTAAAAACGAAAAAATACCAATGTCGGTGAAAAGCAAACTTTATAACCCGTGCATTCTCCCATGCCTCACTTATGGGTGTCAAACTTGGCCTGTTACGAGTAAAAACAGCCAAAAACTTATAGTTTGCCTCCATACTGGAGCGAAGCATGATAGACATATGAACGTGATAGGAAATAAGGAAAATGTAAGCAATTTCTTACTTAAAATAAAATAAAAACTCAAAACTGGACAGGTCTCATTATGAGAACGAACAGGAAAAAATGGACAAAAGACGTAATGGAATGGTATCCTAGAAATGGAAACCAAAAGATGACGTAGGTACCAAACGAATGGCGATGATAAGCTCGTGACAGAGAACAGTGGAAGAATCTATAGGAGACCAACACACTTGACTAACAAACTGGTTGCTGAAGATTTTGTAATTACTATTAGTTAGCTTAGAGAATTAAGTTATTTTTTCTTTATTAAACTAGTTTTAAAATTACAATTACATAAGTTTAAAATTTATTACGTACTGTATTTTGGTCAGCGCATAAAAGTTTTTTTATTTGCTTTATTTAATATTTATATTAAAAAGTAAGTAAGTAAAAAAAAAAGTGGACTATCACTTTGCTGTCACCAACTCCCAAAGCGGCCAAGGCTAGGAAAGACTAGAATGATGGCAGTTTATTTTTGATCGTGTTTTACTTACTCAAATTTGGAGAAAGTACCAAACCAGTCCTTCATAAAAGAAGCGTACCAAAAAATTATATATCTTCGCTTCATCAACATCATCTGCCTAACCTTTTCCCAACTATGTTGGGGTCGGCTTCCAGTCTAACCAGATGCAGCTGAATACCAGTATTTTACTATCGATTACCATCTAAAAATCAAAAGACCGACGACTGTTTTAGATTTCACTAAAGCAGCTAAGGGCGTCGCCAACTTTTGAGCCAGGCGGGGGCATTAGGGTGCAAGTAAAAACGGATTTGTAAGGGTTAAGTAGTTGACTATCTATGAATGCAGCTGAATTTCTTCTAAGAATCAAAAATGTTAGCACATGCAATTGAATAATAAGGCCTCGAGGCAAGGGGCTCCTAATTAATTTCAGCCTCTGTCTACCGGTTAATCATGGGAAAATTCAATAGGAGTGCCAATCCAGAGGTTGAAAAAACGAGCATCTGCAATGATCTAATAAATAAAAAGATGTAGATATCGCACTAGCGCGCGCAAATTGCTGCAGACAAATTCAGACAATTGTCGTAATTTAAGTACTTCAAGCACAATAGCTATCTCTTTCTGTATCATACGTTCCATATTATCTATCGCAGCCGTAACAACGCAGATATTTGAACGCCGCTCAGTATGAACGTAGCGTTTCTTTCTTTATAATATCATTGATGATAATTTTTAGGGTTCAAAGTACGAACCGCATGCATTGGTTTAAAGAATGTATAAGTTTGTAGCGGTAAGAGTACTCAGATGGTCATTTATCGCCTTAAAAATATTTGAATATGAGCGATTCTACTGTACGCTAATTTATTACGTAGGTACTTAATAAATCTGCGGCATCAGGGAGGATAAGTTTTAACTTTAAAAATCCTGAGCCTAGGGGGGCAGAGGAAGAGGTTGAAAGTTCGTTGCATTCTTCTTCTTGTCATTCCTAGCCAGTTGGAATTACTAGTTTCTGGAAAATCATGCTTTTCTAGAATCGATAGAAATGTCGTCATTATTTTAACCTCCTAAGATATCGTCTAAGATTTACAACCGCCCTAAAACCTTACCATTCCTTGTTTCTGAACGAATTTTAATAAAACTAGCAATACTTCAATCAAAACGTCAAATTAACTGTCACTGTAAATCACTGTCAAGTGTCAACTCAAATCACAAAAATATCGTCGTATTGTTGTGGTAATAATTGTATATTGAGAATTACTGGTAAATCACTAATTAAGTGACCTACATTTTTCTTAACTAAACATTAGGAGCAAGTACATAAACAGTATACAAGCTGCTAAGCCCAGGCTAAAAAAATATTGCGAGAACGAAACAAACATTCCATAGATTTACCATTATGTTATCATCATTAATAAAGGAACACCAAGTAAAACAAGCTTCAAAAAGAGTTGTACAAGGTAAATATTTTAAGTAAAAATGTATGCAAAAGAGTAGGTACCTATTGGATAATATTCACACTTGGTTTATTGAACAATAATAAAACTAAAAAAAGTGCTTTCTCCTTTCAGAACAAAAACGCAAAGAATGCATAGCTGCAGCTAACGATTTGACTCAAGCACTCGTCGACCATCTCAATGTTGGGTTTGTAAATTAAACTTTGTAAACTTTGAGCCTTGCTCTCATTGAAAACTTGAAAACGATAATTGAAGCAGTAAAATGGATGTAAACTGTTCACTTTAAAACACAACTATAATAACAATTGAATATTCTCAAAACATTCATGTGAAAATTGCCTCTGCATAGGCGAAGCATCACCCAAATAATCAAACTGTTAAAACAGTATTGTATGATTACAAGTACATACACTTTACAATAAATACTCTAGAACGGAAAACATAAACATAACATCATATACTGCGATAGTGTTGATAATATAACAAAAATAAAGCCTGTACTTTATCCTTTCAGAGTGGCACAGGCATACCTAAATCAAAAGAAGCTTGATGCCGAAGCAAAGCTCTTGCATCAGGGAGCTATAAATTTTGCTAAACAGACACAGCAATGGCTTGCTCTTGTTGAGAACTTCAGCAGTGCCCTTAAAGAAATTGGGGATGTAGAAAACTGGGCCAGAAGTATTGAAAATGATATGAAGATTGTCACTGATACTTTAGAAAGAGCATATGAAATGTCCCAAGAACAACCTAGCATTGTTAGTAGTACCAGTAATCAATAAACCCTAATAGCAGTAAATATTTTTCTTTTATTAATATATAGTTAAAATATCTAAACAGGCCAGCTGACCAACACGACTGGAGAGATATCAGGCGCTTTCTGAGGCATACCACCAACTTCGAAAGTTCGAGCTGGTTTTTAGACATTGTACTCAAATGTTTTTTTTTTTTTTTCTGTTCTCATCTGCTATCAGTCATACTTGACTATGATCAGATGTGTGGAAAGATTCATCACTTTTTTTTTTATAGAATCAGGACCAGTGTCCTAATTCTACTTAATCAGGCAGCACAATATCAGCTTTAACTCAAATGTAAACATTGTTTTAAACTTTCACATATTAATTACAACTAAACTCTAAAACGCAGAAGAGCTCAAAATAATCAACAATCACAGAAAATCTCCCGTAAGTGACAGTATAAAAATCATTTTAGTGCATATTTAGCACTTACACGTGATATGTTGTACCATGGTTTTGCAGATTTGAAGTGGCAGATCACTTTAGGGTTCCATAACCAACGGAACCCTATTATTAAGCCTCTGATGTCCGTCCGTCCGTCCGTCTGTCTGTCAGCGGGGCTGAATCTCATGATCCATAATAGGTACAGTTGAAATTTTTAATTTGTTTTTATTATTATACCCCCTATCCCTACCACGATGTTACGGCCGGTTTTTACACAATTGACCATTTTTAGAGACCACCGTTAGATTATAATCTATCTCGCGAGATTGTAAACTGTCGAAAGATTGTGAACCGTAACATACTGCTTACAATTTCACGCATTATTTTTCGGTAGATTATAATCTATCGAAGTGAAACCGTTAAATTGTGAAATGGCACGCGACGGAACTCATCTCGCGCGTTGATTGGTTGAACGTCATGTACCTCGCGCCGCTATATTTGATTGTTAATTCGTTTGTTGTCGAATATAAACAGTGCTTCGGTGATTGTAAATTGATTTCGTGTTGAAAATAACAATAATAATAAGCTTTGGAATTAGTTATATGAAATTATTGTGGAAGCAAAATGAATCTGTGATGACAAACAAGTGCAGTTTGAATGATAAATAAGTTAGAGTTAGTCACCGAACGTAATGGACACAGAACGACCTATGTAAGACCGACCAATCAGGGCAGCCTTCGGAAAATTGACAATTTCACTTCAAACTTCGATATATTAGACAGCGACATCTGGAGTTTGGTGGGATAAAAAACTTGGCAGCCATCTTGTCTTGTTTGTCAAAAAAATTACATAGTCGCCATTCGACAATGTCATTGTCGATCAACTCCGGCTTTCCCGACGTGTTGATGCGCTTTCCGAGTTTACTGTTATTTTTTTTGTTAAGTTTTGTTTTTATTTCATAATATTGTTATCACTTTGTTTTTCGTTAGTGATTTTTGTTGTTTTGTTATCATGAGTGAACTCCGAAGAAATAGCAGCTCAACTAAATTATAATAAGCTTATAACGAATAAATATTAATTTCTTTTTGATAATAAATAAAAGGACAGTATTTTGAACTTCATACGCTTTTTTTTTTTTTTGTTGAGATGTGAGAGTGAGATGTCTGTAAATTGAATAGGATTATTAATTTAAATCCTCATAGTATCTAAAGTATGCATACCTATAGGTAGGTAGGTAGCTTTAGTTCACTCACCAAACTCAAGGCGGCAGCACTTTCCATACATGCAAATTTTACCACAGAGTTGTCACTCTTTCCCTCTATACTTAGTTTACTCTTTGGTCTGTCCGCGAATGAACTAGTTTTATATAACGTCTATGGTCTTAGGTCCAATTTAGTTTGGCTGAGGGTGAGGGGTAAGTACAGTTATACCAACTCCAGGTCTACTTCCTCTGTGACCGAGGCGTATCGTATTTACCCTGTATTAACTGGGTTGTGGAGGCCAGGATAGGCAGTCGCTTCATGTAAAATACTGGTATTCAGCTGCATCCGGTTAGACTGGAAGCCGACCCCAACAGAGTTGGGAAAAGGCTAGGCAGATGATGATGATTTAAATAACTGAACAATCATGAGGTGATTGGTAGGCCAGCCCTCAACCACATGACTACCAATTAAAACCGTTTTAGGTTTCTGCAAGTTGCAATATTTATAATAATATGTTTGTTGTTTGGTTTCTTGTATTCAATTTAACCCTTTGACGTAAATGGGACACGGGTGTCCCCACGCTAAATTATTATTTTTTGTTTAAATTTCAATGATGTACACCGTGTTATTCAATCTGAATCGTTTGATTTTGAACGCATCTTTATTTTTTTACAATGTTGGGGGTCAGAAATGGGGGGCGGAGAGTCAAAAAAAAATTAAAACTCCACGGTAAAGTTTAAGTTTGTGTTTCACTTTTTCAAAGAAGATTTTTATTGCGTTCTTCAAGTTTCAGCATATTATCAGTGACGTGATTTATTACAATGGTAAGTAAATATGTATAATTGATATATTTTTTAAATAAATTGCAAGTGTAAAGTTATAATTATGGGTAATAACTACAAGGGACACTGGCGTCCCAATATGCGCTATCGGTCGGTTATTCACTGATTTCTTGTTATTGTTATTGTTGCTGATTGTTTGTTCTATGGCTTTTTATACCTATTTAGACTAATTTATCCTTATTATTATTTATTGTTTTAGGCTTACAAAAGCACAAGAGTGTTTTCTTTGTAGTCTACTGAGATAGAAGAGTATCTAATGGCCGATACTAGCTACAGTGAAGATGCTTTGATTCTGGATGAAGAGAAGTTATAATCGGACCTGCCCACTTACTAGATCTAGCTCCTACCTCATTATCGTCACCTTCGCCGCCTACATCATTACCCCATTCACGCTCAGTACCGATTTTTTCGATGGAGAACAAATACCTACAGGCCATACAATTTTTCAGCAAGCGATTATGAATTTGGTAAGCGAAGAATGTGTTTCGCCGAATTCAACTGATGTTTTCGAGGCCGTCGACAAAATCAAAGGTCTTATTGAAGAAATAGTTGTGCTAGAATTCATGTTATATGCACAACAAAATGGCTTGTAGTTTACCACTGATTACGACGAATTAACCGCATTCATAGAGATGAACTACGTAATGTGTTATCAAAACCTGCCTAGTTTTCGTAATTATAGGTCAACTGAACCTGATTTTGAGATGGAGACTAACAGGAGAATTCAGCATTTGGTTTCCCAAATGCTGCCCAGCTCATCAAAATTCGGGTCTTCTCGTTGCGTATTCCACAGAGCCTAAACACTAAGGTCTTCAACCAATGCGTCCTGCCTGTTATGACTTACGGGCCCGAAACGTGGACACTCACGGTAAGGCTGGTCCATAAATTCAAGGTGAGCGACCTTGAATTTATGGCTAGCTATGTAACGGTCTATGCTTGGAGTCTCTCTGAGGGATCGCATCCGAAATGAGGTGATCCGACAAAGAACCAGCGTTGTCGACATAGCTCACAGAATAAGTAAGCTGAAGTGGCAATGGGCCGGCCATATTAGCCGTAGAACTCAAGAACACGTCTGGGGTAGACGTGTTTATCAGATGTGTTCTTGAGTGGACACCGCAAATCTGCAAGCGTAAGGCGGGACGCCCTCAGGCTCGGTGGAGCGACGATCTTCGAGGGGCGGCTGTTAGCAACAGGATGAGAGTTGCTGAGAATCGAGTTGAGTGATGTGCAATTGAGGAGGCCTATGTCCAGCACTGGACTGCTGTAGCCTGATGATGATGAGCCAGAAGACGTCATTGCCGACACACGTAATGATGAAGGCAAGCAACCGAAAAAGGTGCGTTCAGTATGCTAAGGCACAAAGAAAATCGTACGTATCGTTAGAATTTGCGAAACATGCGGTGTACACTTATGTTTCACAGCGGATAGAAATTGTTTTGCAGATTTTCATATATAAAGTCATTATAAATATATTTTATATGAAAGATCTTTTATTATTTCATTTCTAATACTAGATAATTATCTTATAATACCTGGTAACGAAAATCGACAAATCAGTATAATCTGCGACCCTTACCGCATATTGGGACATATTTGTCCCCATCAATAAAACATAAAATAATAAATGTATGATATTTATGTTGTTACATATACTTAAAAATCATCAAAAGTATCACTTAAATCCATATAAGTATTTAAAAATATTCTCCAATTGGTTTTAAGCGTCAAAGGGTTAAAGAAAAAAACGAACAACAATAAACTAAAAAATAGAGAATGAATGTTTTGACGCCCTGCAATTCTTTTCCCATTTTGATGTTTGTAAATATTCTTATAATCTTAAACGAATTCGAATATAAGCTATAGAAACTTGAAATAATAATAAAAAAAATGGAGTTAGTTGCAATGTTGCTATTGTTTTAACATTTTAACGTTAGTCCCTGGGTAGTCCCTCCTCGCTAGAGTATTAATGTTCTGTGCCTTTAGTACCACAGAATATTAATACTCTAGCGAGGTTAGTACTGTCATCACATCACATTATTATGTATTGACTGGACGGATCACTGCTGCACTGTCAATGTCATGTGTCTTGATAAGAATTTCTGATAAAAGGAACACTCTTATCACTTCGTTTATGACTTACTGAGACATAATTGAGCTGTTTATGGATAAGCGGGTATAAATATTTGTTAGTTCCGTTCAGTCTCCTGGCGCGTCAAGTCCTCTATGGTCCGCTGGCTTGAAAAAACCTATAAAAGTAGCTCGCATTTATTTTAAAACTTATTGTTAGTGAAATTCTCAAGGATGTCTTCAGATACTACCCCAAGAGTACTGTCTATCCAGAGCCATGTGGTGCATGGCTACGTTGGAAATAAAAGTGCTGTTTTTCCACTGCAGGTAACTTTATCATCTCATTTAAAACATGCTACAATGTTGACGTAAACCACAACAATATTAATTATTTATCGCGGAAATGCCATTCTATTTATTAATGTACATATAAATATTTTTTTCCCAATAGGCACATTGCTGTATTTAAATTATCTTGTTATGGTTCATAAACTAAAATGTCATTTTTTTAAACCTTGACCTACTTACTTTTCTTAATTGAATTTTTGTATTATTTGTTGCCCTCGTGGTTATTATTTCATTGCTTAGCAAATTTTTACAAATAATTCTTGTAAGGCTCATAGTGTACTAATTTATGTTAAAAGTCAAATGATATAAGGTTCATTTGCACTTCATTCAAGCATGTTCAATTTAGACATGTTCAATTTAAAATTCAGCCAGTGCTACGCCTGCATGTTTTGGTATCCTCAATAGTCAATCTAAAATCAACTTGTTTTACACTGGCATGAAGTTGATATTTGTTAAAGCAGACATAATATCCATTAAACACACACTACATTACAATACACACACACTACATTACAACACACACACACTACATTTGTTAAATGCTACCAAGATTGAAAATGAAATCTATATATACTAAATGGGAAACAGCCCAATACCGAAGACATTCCGGATGTCAGCCTGTATGAGATTAGGATGGCTCTGAATCAGCTTAAAAACAACAAGGCACCGGGTGATGACGGAATTACGGCCGAACTCCTGAAGGCAGGTGGAAAAGGCTTTCGTACTTAAGGCTTTCAGAAGCTGTTTGATTCCGTTATACTCGAGGGTAAAACGCCGCAGGGGTGTGGTGGTACTCTTCTATAAAAAGGGCGACAATGCCCGGCTGAAGAACTATAGGCCCATCTCACTTCTAAGCCATGTCTACAAGTTGTTTTCAAGAGTCATCACAAATCGTCTCGCGCGCAGGTTTGACGATTTTCAACCTCCGGAACAAGCCAGATTCCGAAAAGGCTTTAGCACCGCATACATACGCTGCGGCAGGTTATACAGAAGACCGAAGAGAATAACCTGCCTCTCTGTTTAGCGTTTGTGGACTACGAGAAAGCCTTCGATTCGATCGAGACTTTGGCTGTACTGCAGTCTCTCCAACGGTGCCAAATAGACTATCAGTACATCGAGGTGTTGAAGTGCTTGTACAAAAACGCCACCATGTCAGTCCGACTTCAGGACCAGACCTCGGAACCTATCCTTGTGCAGCGAGGTGTGAGACAGGGAGACGTCATATCTCAGAAACTGTTCACCGGTGCACTTGAGGATATCTTCAAGGTTCTGAACTGGAGAGGGCAAGGCATCAACGTCAATGGCGAGTACATCTCTCACCCTCGGTTTGCCGACAATATAGTGGTCATGGCTGAGACCATGGAGGACTTCAGTACAATGCTCGATGACCTCAGTAGAGCTTCCGAAAGAGTGGGTCTTAAAATGAACATGGACAAAACCAAAGTCATGTTGAAAGCCCATGTAACACCCACTCCTATCAAGATCGGAAACTCTACGCTCGAAGCTGTAGACGATTATGTCTACCTGGGACAAACGATCCAGTTAGGTAGGTTTAACTTCGAGAAAGATGTCAATCGTCGAATCCGACTCGGCTGGGCAGCGTTCGGGAAGTTACGTGGTATCTTCTCGTCCAACTTACCGCAGTGTCTCAAGACGAAAGTCTACGACCAGTGTGTGTTGCCAGTGATTACATTCGGGACCGAAACGTGGTCGCTCACAATGGGCCTCATCAGAAGGGTTAAAGTCACCCAAAAGGCAATGGAGAGGGCTATGCTCGGAGTTTCCTTGCGTGATCAAATCAGAAATTAGGACATCCGCAAGAGAACCAAGGTAACCGATGCAGCCCGAAGAATAGCCAAACTTTAAGTGGCAGTGGGCAGGGCACATTGCTCGCAGAATGGATAGCCGATGGGACCGAAAAGTACTGGAGTGGCGACCGCGAACCGGAAGACGTTGCGTTGGAAGGCCTCCCACTAAGTGGTCCGATGACCTGGTAATGTTTGCAGGGATCCGCTGGATGCGAGACGCACGGGACCGGTCAATGTGGCGATACTTGAGGGAGGCTTATGTCCAGTAGTGGACGTTTTTCGGCTGAAATGATGATGATGGTGATGAATGATGGGAAATAGCCAACTATTATGAGGATTATTGCACACTTGTCAAAGTCAACATTATAGTTATTAATTTGCACTAGATGTGATACAAAACATGGTAAAAATAATATGTAGTGCAATGACACATTTCGCCATAAAAATTAAACATTAATAAACAAGATACTAATTTCAATACACAATACCTATGTGAACACAAACATTAAATTAGGTGACTAAATAAAGTATGTTTTCATGTTTAATAAACTCTACACAAAATAAAATGTTGCTGTTAAACACTACAAACAAATTGTTAACATTAAAAAAATATTATTAAAATAAACAATTATATTTACTGTAGATCTCTACTCCGCATGCATTCCGGTAATGATATGATTGAAAATTAGATTGTTGGAGAAATTTAGCCATGGAATAAAAGCTTTGTGAAATAAGCCATTTTTTCAGAACTATATAAAATTTTCTTTACTGAAGATCAGTTAAAAAGTTTGGTAGAGCGCTAAATATATACACAATTTCTGAATAATTCAATCCTAGGTACAGGCATTGTTAATAGATACTGTGTAACTATATGTTTATTAACAATGTTTTTAAGTTTAATAAGTGATGAGTTTGTTATGACAAATTCTATGTATGAGATCTTATGCCATCCATATAAATTATCTATATATAAATGAAATACATAAAACAATATAATAACTTTGGTTTCAGGTACTAGGTTTTGAAGTAGACTCCATAAATACAGTACAGTTCTCAACCCACACAGCATACAAACATATCAAAGGGAACATGTTAAAAAACGAAGAGTTGGATGAACTTATAGAAGGACTGGCATTGAATGATGTTGACTATTACACGCATTTCTTGACGGGATACGCTAGATCCCCCGAATCTTTGCAAAAGATCGCAGAACTACTCAAAAAGCTGAGGGAAAAGAATCCTAATCTAACCTATGGTAAGTGCAATTAATGAATAGTTATTGTTCCTCTATTTGTTACAAGTAGAAGAAATAGTATGTATCTACTTATCAAATGAAAACATGGTGATTTTATGGAAACATGAGTTAAAAACAACCTTGTATGACTGAGTGCATAAGGAAGTAAACAATCTATGTGTGATATACTAAATAAAACATACAGACAGTAAACAAAATACAGGAAATCCAAATCCAATGCCAACTATATTTCGAAACCAAGATACGAACGAACGAACGTCGTCGGTATTGTGGTAATAAAAGTATGTATTCCCAATACTGGTTGGCTACTATTTTTTTATATTTTAAATGTTGTTTTTGTATATTGTTTTTTTTAAGGAATATTTAAAAAAGGAAGAAGTAAGTTATATAATTGAATAGTATGTATGTAAATATTTATTTTTAGTTGTTGGCTGTTTCCAACAATCATAGTATTAAAGTTAAATAGATAAGACATAGTACACAGACTATAAAACATGTAATAATGTCTTATAATAAATATCTACTGATAATAGAAGGTTGTGTAGATACATACATAATTTCTTGTGTTCACTATGTTTTAGTTTGGTCATGGGACTTGCCTGATTTCCTGGGTCAATCCCAATATGGCCTCTTTCATCATCATTGACACCCTTATCCCAATTTATTTGGGGTTGGCGGAGCATGTCTTCTTCTCCCATACATACTTCTCCATTAGTCATCATCTCGTAAGTCTCATGACATAGCCATATCATCTTCGTTATATTATGGCCTCTTTCAATTAAGATAAAAATAGGTTAATAAAGAATGTACAGACCGATAAAGATCCGACTATTGTATTACAAAATGTTACGTCACACGCAACTGTTTGTGCAGACGCTAAGTTGATAATTGTGGCAGTCCATGATATACTGATAAGCGTGAATTTGAATAGAAATTATTGTTTAGCAACATACATGTATATATACTCAAGCCTTTTACCTATGCGGTAGGCAGTAACTACAGAAGGCCACCTGCTACGATCCTAACATACTCTTAATCTACTGACCAGATGTATGAACGTGGATCAGATCTGGTCATTCACGCCGGTTACTGGAAAGTTCCCAAGGTTATACTTTGGCAGCAGACCCCTATTAGAATCGGTCAAAAATCTTCAAATAAAAAGTAAATGTTTGGACAGACGGCAGACGCAATTAGTATGATTGGCCTTTTTTTTGGCCATTTTATTCATTTACGCAAAGCTGAACAGTTTGATGGTCTGAATCAACACCTTGGCGGTATTGCGCTTATTTTGTATCACCCTGTATACAGTCAACTGCACATTACTAACAATTTTCAAAATGAAAATCGCCCTTACTGCTACGGGTATACCGCCGTTTACCCGAATTTTATTTGCCCTAATATCATTTGCCATAATAGTCAACAGCCATAATATCATACGACATAATACTCATTTGCCCTACTCTCATTTGCCATATTAGTCACGTGCCAGAATCATTGTTTCCCATAAAGTCATTTACCATAACATCATTTGTCATAATCATTGTAAGCCCTAATTATCACATGCCCTAATTATCACATGCCATAATTATGATATGCCATAACATAATTTGCCATCGACATCGGGTGTGTAACGGTTGTTTATATCAAGAGATATTGGATGCAATTGGGACTTTAGGGCACCCCGACTCGGACAGGTTAGGTTAGAAGGGGATGGCGGGGTCGTGTGAGCGAGCGAAGCGAGCGAATAGACCCCGCCGTCCCCTTCGTGGTTATTTTTTTATAAACAACACAGAAGTAGGAGCCCCGCGCGGGGCTCCGTCGACCTAGCCCACCATCAACCATGCACAGAAAAAAAAACATCATGTGTAATGATTATTACGGGGCTTAAATATTTGTCTAATACTTGTTATGTCATTTAAATATTATGTCTAATAATTATTATGGCACATAAAAATAAGGCAAACAATGCTTATGGCATTCGTATCTTATGGTATCTAAAATTCGGGCAATTAAAAGTATGTCATATGTCTTTTAGGGCAAATTAAACATTCGGGCAAATGAAATTCGGGTAAATGAAATTCGGGAAAATGATGATTATGGCATATAATCTTCGGGCAAACAATAGACAACCACTGCTACGATGTAAAGTCGTTTTTTGTACGCGTTGTGGTACTAGCAGAGATGTTATGGATATAATATTTCGGATCTGGATACGGATATGGATAAAGGAATAAAATTATATCGGTTTCGGATACGGTTACGGATATGTAATTATTTCCAATTATCCGTTAGTTTCGGATAGTTTCGGTTACGGATATAAGATTGAAGTAAAATATAAACACAAATATTATGTAATAATTTGGTTTTATTTATAGGTTTTATCTAGTCTAGGTTATCATTTGGTATTATAATCAGTCATATAGGTAAGTAACTATCCGAAACTTGTGAAACGGATACGGTTACGGATATGTTTTTGTTACGGGGCTCCGTAACATCCCTGGTTACTAGGTACTGATGTACGGTTGGCTATATCTAAAAATAAATAGAATCTCGCTGTAAAATCACACAAGATATAATGATATGTATGTATAAGATTGAAGAAGCTAGATGTGAAAACAAACATTATTCCCACGAGAATCAGTTTATAAACACGATGGAAATATTAGCAGAATTGTTCGGAGTCTATGATAGGCGTCAGATTGCCAAGGAATGCGAATTCGAAACAATTGAAGTAATAAAATATCAGCAATACAATACAATAGTTCTAGTATGGTTTCACCTTCTAGCTGAAGGATTATTCAATTAATTCCACGCTCACACTAACATTACCGTTATAATCTTATGTATGATGTACTATGATGTTATTACAGCATAAAAGCATTATTAGTATAATGTCACGCCTTTTTCCTATGAGGGAAGGCCGAGAAGGCACACTTAGACACTAGGTAGAAACTTATTAGTATAATGATTTTTTACTTTCCAGTATGCGATCCAGTCATGGGTGACAACGGAAAAATGTATGTTCCTGAAGACATCCTGCCCGTCTACCGAGACATCCTGGTTCCCCTAGCTGACGTGGTCACCCCGAACCAGTACGAGGCTGAGCTGATGACAGGACTCAAAGTCCATGACCTTGACAGCGCTATGAAGGTCATCCAAGCACTACACGATAAGGGTGTCAAAACTGTTGTTCTGTCCAGTACTGATCTAGGAGACGAGACCCATATGATTGGCATTGCGAGTTCAGCAGGTAAGGGCGTTAGCAGTAGCCGGCTGTAATACAGGGTAGAAGGGACAGCGACGCACGAACGATTACCACGTACCTATTCAGTTGGTATAATTCCGAACGCAGTCAGATATTTATCGGTAATTTAAAAAAAAAACACCTGTTCTATAATCCCATAGCTCGTGGAGCTCTTGGGCGTACTCACCGAAGTACAGTCTGTAAAAGACTGACATGCAACTTTGAGGTGGTGAGCCAGGCTATGAAGCTTGGTACTCACCAGATTATCGTCATCAATGAGCCTCTTGGCTCTGCGCTCGACAAAGTCGAGTGTGGCTGGGAGTTGGTATAAGGCAGAGCCATCACAAAGATGACCATATGTTCCGAGTAATCGGGACATCATTCTCCTGCCCTTATCCCAATTTATTTTGCGTCGACGTAGCACGTTTTTCTTTACTACTTTCAGTACTACTCTATTAGTCGTCATCTCATTAGTGAGCCCCTTTCTCCCAAGTGGGAGAAAGGGGCTATAAAAAATTATTAATTGGCTTGTCCTGATTACTTAATCAGGACTAGCCAATTAATAATCGTTACATGGAGAAAAAAAAAACAAAACGAACCCAACCCTCGTTCTGCAGCACTCGAGCATAGCAAAACAGTCAATGTGGGCAATCAAAAAAGCTGAAATCGAATGTCCTGAAGTCTTCAGAACTCATCTTATGACATCCTTTCAGAGGTAATATTTACTTTTACTCAGTAACTAATGCTTCTCCTTATTTCAGGCTCGTGTTACCAGATTTCAATTCCGAAACTAGATGCAGCATTTACTGGGACGGGCGACTTGTTTGCCGCGCTGTTCTTGGCGTGGTGGCACAAAACAAATAATAATTTGAAAAAGACTCTTGAAAATACAATTTCGACGATTCAGAATATTGTGCAAGATACTTATCAAAAAGCTAGAGGTAAGATTAATGATATCATGTTCTTTGTTGTCAAGTGTGTTTTAAGTGAACATACAAACGAGCAAGCATAGACTCGCTTTACAGACAATCGTCTCTTTTGGCTGTTTTGAAACTGAAATAGCAGTTTTAATAAAGTTCTTAAAACTTGTTCGACCATTTTGCTGCTCTGTCTGCACTGAGCCGCTAACCCGTCTTCTTCAAAAATCGCATGAGACTATAGCGTTTTTTTTTTCAGCTGTTCAGGCATCAGGCAAGATTCCCCCGAAACTGAAAGAGCTCAGACTTATTCAAAATAAAAATCTGATTGAGGACCCAACAATAACCATTTCTGCAGTAGAAATAAATGAAACATGTGTGTGTAAATAAATGAAAAGTTTATTAAGGCGAATTGCCAATGTTATTATTTTAGAAGAATATGGCATAATTAGATAGATGTATTTATATATTGTGCGCGTGTACCTACATAAAAGACAATAAAATAATGATGTATCAAATAAATGTTGAATAATGCTAATAAATTATAAATATTTAGTGACCATACACATCATTAATTGTATGTTACAAAATATTAATTTATGTAATTTATGAAGAATGCAATATCGTTATTAATTAGATTTTGACCAATATCTAACGTCTTCCATATTAAAATTAAATTTTTAGATTAACATAAATTTAAGTGTCTGTGATAAACTGATAACGCATAATAATTGTTATCATTTTGTTTGTGTTGACTAAGCAACTCGTGAATATTATGAAGTGATTTGCCTTGTCGCGCAATGTGTGCTTTTTATGGTATCTGATATTAATAAATGTTATTGATTGAAAATATTTTGTTTTATGTAGTAGTTACCTACTTTTTCCTTGTAAAATTATGTCTAACAGTCAACTTAGTCTCAATCTACTTTGTCTAAGGGTCCGCTGCGCCCTGTTATCGTGTTAATAAAACACAAAACATGTTTGCTAACATGAAGGGGGCGTGGCTTAACATGAAATGTTTGCCGCGACGACCAAATAACATATTATGATTACATGTATTGTTAGAAAATGTGCCCAGCTAGGCCGGATTAAGTAGGATAAAATAATCTGCAAATAGAAAAAAAAAAGAACAGTGACTTGCAAAAAATTTATTAACGTGAAAATAAACGGTATGATTTCTACGACCCTTCAACATAATGTGTTCTCACCATCATCTGATTTTTATGAAGGGCCACGGCGCCTAAGATTAAAAGTAATAAAATGATATGGTACACCCAGTATATGGAGTTGTAGTAGCGCAGTACCACGGAGCAATCATCCAGAACGAGGCACGGTGTGAGATAGATCAGGCAGAACACGCGCATGATAGAGAACCCGATGTCCCACGTGGTTTTCATCTGAAGTAACAAATTAATGCGAGTTACGATAATCGCTATCATTGAACACGGTACGCACGACAGCCAATCAAGCTATACAAAACCAGTTTAACATGGCGTCGCTTTGTATAAATTTCCAGTATAACAAGTTTCCGCATTAACTAGTTTTGTATAGCTTGATTGGCCGTCGTGCGTACATATTTTATGCACTTATCTACGCAAGTGTTAGTTAAACAAGCGATAATTTTACAACGCCGCTGTATTGTAAGATTATAAATATTTTAAATAACTACCTACTAACAAAAGACGTTTGTTGTGGAGTCGTACAATTGTTTAATTATTAAGGGCAAATTCCAACTTTTATACCCGTTTAGATTAACTTATTTAAAACGTTGTTTAGCTCTAAACTACAGTGATTAGTAGTGCAAACAAGCCCCATGACTATCCTGTGAATAAATTTAGATTTTTTGATAGTTTTCGCCTACTATAATATAATAACAGTCAGATGTCAATTTTATTCCACTGTTTTTATACAGGGTGGCGACAACAATAAATAAAAAATAAACTGCCTATGGCAAAGTTTCATCAAATTTTATGAGTTGGTCGCGCGTTTTATTTCCAGATGCGAATTAGTGCAAATTATACTTTATAAATGGTGTGTTCTTTTTCGTCAACAGTTTTATGCTATTTAGTTTGTTTGAAAAATATATTTTTTAATTTCGATGTTAGGATTTATTTGATAGTTTTAAAATATTCCTATAGACTAATATTATTATTGTCTTCATTTATTGTCGTATTGTCGGCGTGTATAAAATCAGCCCTATATACATATTGTAAGATTTCTGACTCGTACATAAATAAGGTAGCCTGCGAAATTAAAATTATCTTGCGTTTTTTGCAATTTGCTGGTCAGTGTCGTTGTATTTTGATGAAAAATGACTCACGTAAGTAACACGTAAAAAAAATGTTTTTTACCTTTGTATGAGTTTTCATAAAGGAGTTGTACGAGGGTTGTATTGATGATTCAAATGATTGTAATTCTTTTACTACATACGTGTTACTTGCGCGACTTATTTTTCATCAACATACAACCTGACACTGACTTGCAAATTGCAAAAAACTTAAGAAAATTAGAATTTCGCGGGCCACCCTGGCGCTTCCACCTTAATGTCATTAGGGGGCGTCCAAGTATTACGTAACGCAATTTGGGGGAGGGGGGGTCTTGTAAAACGTTACTATGCGTTACAGGGGCGGGGGCTCCAAGAATTGTTTTTTGATTTAAATAAAAAAAACTAGGGAATTAAAATCGCCCAAGTTGGCAACCTTATTCGTTTATGCCTTACGGGGAATCCGTCGATTGTATTGTACACGTAGCAGAAGCTAACATCAGCACCACAGAACATTGAATTGAACAATGATAGGTATCTCTTTTAATACTCTAGCGAGATCGGCACGCGGCAGCGGCACGCGCGGGAATTTAAGCCCTAACAAAGGTATTTTAGCGACTTAGAGCCACAATTGCGCAAAGTAGCGGCACATTGCGTAATTGTGACTTTATGGTCACTGGATGTTATGTAACTTTTTTGGAGGGGGAGTGGGGGTACAGAAAAACGTTACGGCGCTTTACATGGGGGGGAGGGAGGGTCAAAAATCTTCAAAAAATGTGTTACGTAATACTTGAACGCTCCCTTAGATGCTAACGAAAAACGACTAGTCGAACTTAGTATTAGGCCTTTGCGTAACATCAACTCAACGTCAACTTGTGACCATCGCGTGCTGCCGTTCTCCTCGGGCAACAACAAACAACTAAACTATTCAAAGAAAAAAGTTCAACCTACCGATTCAACATTAGCGCCGTACGTTTCGCTATATTCGTTTTCTAGTCGTACATGGACCCACATCGTGCTGCAGAGAATTATTTTTTGCATGGTGAAGCCGCACCACACCCCCCATGCCAGAAACGATAGCGCGCTTCTGGAAAGTTTATCAAGGGGCTAAATGTAGTAGTAGCAGTAGTAAAATATCTGCCTCATTTTGTATACTTATAATATAAAAGAAAACAGTGTGTTTGGCTACCGGGTACCGATACTTCAAGGACATTTTATGTACCTACTCATTTCTATCGACAAATACTTACACGTTTATAAAATACTCCTAACCCTACACCCCGCGAAGGGCAGTTTTTTTAATCGCTTCATCTAGGGTATGGCCAATTCAATGCTAATATCTTTGAATCTGAGAGACCTAGAGACTCTCAAATGATCTTATTGCAAAGCTAAATGCTGAGGCTGTAAACGACTATGACGTGAATAGCGAGCGCATTGTGAGGAGTCGAAAACGTCCCAATTGAGTCATCTTGTCTTTAGTCCGCGTCAAGTCATAATCTATGCCTCGACAACCCATTTGAAGCGCAATCGTTCAAATCACCACACACACACACACACATCACACACACAACACACACACACACAACACACACATCACACACACACACAACACACACACACACACATCGTCACATCGTCTCTCTTTTAATTACGTTTTTTATCTTATCTTTTGCACAGACGCCAGCACGTAAGCTACCTGTCAAATTTTCCCAATCAACCTTGAACTTAATGCGATAAAGTTGAAAATCTATTAAAGGCATTTGACAGGTTGTAGTAGCTTCGTGTGCTGGCGTCGGTACCTACCTAGTATTGAATAACTGTTTTCTGTGTAAAATTTAATATTACTAAGGTAAGTATAGGTAGGTACATACGTAGGACTGTAGAAGGAGCTTTTCTTGCAGCTTGCAATTTCATTAAACGCCCCGCTGCACGCTGCAAGAAACGCCCCTACGAATTTGCGGCCTAAGGATTATCATAGTGAATCAGGGTCTAGGCTGATTGAAGTGTAGCAAAGACTGCGAGGTGATTGTGACTTTTTACTGAATTTATTTAATTTCTTATCACATACAAGGTTATTGAACTTGGGACTGTCACGGGATATTCCTTTAGGTCACCCACATCCCACCGGGTCACCAAATGTTTTGATAAACTTCAAATGGTTTCCTTACAAACATTGTCTCAGGGTGGGTTGCTTCAGGGTGGGTGTTTGATATCGTCCGTTACAATTAAGTATTTGCATCAGATCGTTACAAATCAGTATCGAAAATGCGACAACCCGCCCTTTATAATGTTGAAGGTATTATAGATACCTTATCGAACACACACCTCACGTCCTGACTCCCTCTGATCATGTTGTGGTACATGTATGTCCTGAACCAGTATCGAGTGGACATGTCCCAACCCTTCAACGTATCACACAGTCGAGGCCCCATCAGTAGCTTCTCGTTTTCGAAAGTTCTTATCATGGCGAAATTGTATTCATGTCTTAATGCCACCTCATCCCAAAGTTCACTGAAATTACAGTTTAAATTAAAGTACATTTTGACGATATTGTGATACATACGAGTGGGGAAAGTTTGTCATTGCAGCCGAGGCGGAAGTCATACCCGAGCCGAAGAAGAGGGTGCTAGGGAGCCGAGAACTGCAGTGACAAACGCCCACGTGAATCAAACGACGTTTTTGGATACACTTTCGAAGAAATTAAACAGAACGAGAAGTATTTTTGCCATTAATCATTATGAAACTATGATTGAATTTCTTATTTATCCCCGCGCTTTGCCTACGCGGGTTGAAGGAGAAGCAAAGGTATGAAGTCACAAAACAGTCTAATATTAAAAATAGAAAATTCCCCCACACACACAAACTTTCCCCACTTGAATCAAAATGTACTATAGCAGACCTTCCAAGAAGGGCGGCAATGGGTCTAAAATTCTAAATGGCTTAAGTTAGGGCTCAACCGTCACTATTAACAGTTGGGTAGTATTTAAACGAGCGAAAATAAATTCTAAATAGGAGTCAAAAATATTGAAAATGGGCTACTGAAATACTAAGTGAGCGACAAACAGTGGGCTAATACAAATGTTTAAAACAGCGACAAGAAAATACTTTGAGTTACCTACTAGTTGTTCAATACGATCAGTGTGATAATTCAAGGACTCTGAAAAAAACCTAAAACGACGTTATTAACCATTAGATTGTAGATAAGGCGTAGTCGACGTAGCTCCGCTGCGCGGGTCTCCTATTTCTGTTTGCAGGGTTTAAAGTAACCTAACACCGAACACGTCTCTCTCAGCCTTCGCTCGCTCTTGCTTCCTATATTCTCCTTGCCGCAATGACCGGATAAATAGTTACTTACTTGGTACAATAGTCGCCCATTCAGTATATTGGTCGCCAATTAAATTTTTATTCGCCCGTTAATATTTTCTCTTAACAGTTTAGAACTAGTTTAGGTATAATAGTTCCTTCTCCTAGTAACAATTTTTATTTTAGATAGAGCTCATTTAGATAGTAGGTACCTACAAATGTGTGGCGTATTTCCCTGCATTGAGACTATTTGCACACGTCCATCTCAAGATTGTGTTTAGAATTTTGTATCGTGTGCGCCTGTGCCGTGTGCGTAATTTATAGCGGCTTATCTCATTATCATAACTCACATTTATATTTATCAAAGAAAGATTTTCAATTAAAAATGTACACACACAACTAGTCTATAGTTGTGTGTGTACATTTTTAATTGAAAATCTTTTTAATCGAAAATGGAATATTCTGAAGGTTGATCACGTATTAGTATCGTAATACCTACGTGGTTTATAGTTATTTTAATGCAAATAACCTGTGGGATATTGTTAAGACTTTGTGGACGCTTAATGTGCCTTTGATAGGGCAAGGCGTAGGACTTATTAAAGCGGTCGGTCTAAAGTAGATTATACATATGTCCACATAATGGAGCCCACACACAAAAGACGCGAACATATCAACTGAACGCATACGAAATTGCCGACATGCTTTGGTGTGCTCCATACATAAGGCCCCCTGCATTTCCAACAGCCATTGGTCTTCGGTCATCGGCACGGAAAATTGGAAGACATATTCTGTGACGTAATGTTCGGTCAACCCGGTATGAATAGACTGTGAAACGGCTGCAGACACAGGACATTGTCAGATACTTCCGTTCATTAGTCGCCAGAGTCCGTTTTCAGGAGTGGTGTCTGCAATTTAGTCGTACCGGTTTGATAATTCGTCAAGCTAATTATTTGCGGCTGCTCGAAAATACTCTAAAGTATTTTATAGCTACTAAGTACTAAAGCTATACTCATATACTGATGGTTTTGTTTGCGTGGACTAATGACCTAATTACCTACCTACTACTAGGATAATCTACAGGGTGTAAACAGACCCTTCACATAGCAGTCAACCAAGCATTCTGTGCATCAAACTAAGTAACTTTACGCAAAAATTATTGCTGGGGATCGACTTTCTTTTTTGGGGTGTAAAATCATGTTTTACGGTAGGATTCGATGGAAAGCACGCAAAGCATTGTGCTGATGGATATGTAAATACTTAGTTTTAGCCCGATTAATTCATTAACCTTTGGGATATCGCCGGATAATCAAGTCAATCGGTAAGCAAACACAAAGCAAAATCGGAAATAGCAGCGTTTCGGGTATTCGCGCGAGTTTTTGGAGCTGTGAAGTGAGAGCAGGGATGAATTTATGAACCAAATTGTGACTGCGTATGAAACTTGGTCCATCATTATTAACCTGAGTCGAAACAAGAGTCAAGTTCTAAAAATATTAGAAGCGCCTAAGGAGTTGAAGGTTTCAAAAATCACCGAAAGATTAAGGCTAGTTTTTTTATTAGACCCCTCCTTATTTATATTTGTTCTCAAAAATTGAAAAAGAGCTTCGTGGAAAAAATCACTGATGACAAAGAAGTACAGTTGGAAATTTCTGCCTATTTTGAGGGTCTTGACAAATTATTTTTTTCGCAGGAATAAATAAATTATTTGAAAGGTCTGAGAACTGTAAGGAAAAATAATTTAATTTATAGTTTCAACCCCCTTCCCTTTCTTGCCGCGAACTTTTTGACCTCCCCTCGTATATTCCCTATTCCGTCAGTACTTATAAGTAAAAAACCTTTTATTTTATTTTTTGTCTGTCTGTCTGTCTGTTTGTTCCGGCTAATCTCTGAAACGGCTGGACCGATTTTGACGGGACTTTGCTGATAGATAGCTGATGTTATAAGGAGTAAGTTAGGCTACCTTTATTTTCGAAAAAGGATTAGGATTCAGTGCAAAGAACATAAAACCCTTGAAATTGTTAATAAATCCGATTCAAACAGGGAAGTCATATTTTTATTATAATAATAATTTAACGCGAACGAAGGACCAACCAGAAAACAATTGCTGCTCTTTTAATCTAAGTTAATCTTTATCTTTTAAAGGAATCTTTGTCTTGAAGTTTTAAGCGCACACGGTTAACCAGAGTCGCAATTTAAAATTAGGAATGTACAGAATAATCGGTAAGTTTAATCTTACGTGATTTGAAGCATACTCCCTCGTGTAGTAGGTCCATAACCGCATACCGGCTGCGTCTTAGCGGGGTAAACACCGAAGCCGGCTTCTGTGCACACACTTGTGCACAACATCATCAGTACTTGGTACTCAAGCACGTAAATTAACATCTGCGGAATGTTGTACAGGTAGCGGTAGTCAGAGCCGTGGTTATAATAGAAGCCGTTCTCATTATATACCTGTAATCAATAGTGATAACAAGCGGTAGGATCAGCAAAAGCTGCTGACTGTTCAGCACGAGGTCTTGGGTTCGATTCCCAGGTCGGGCAATGTGATTGGGTTTTACCATCAGGAATTTCTCAGTAGCAGCCTTTATTTTTTAGTTTGATAAATCATCAAATGACACCCCCCCCCCCCCCCTCCCCGCTCTGGGCGGAGCGGAACGGAGTGTCAGACTTATACTGACTAAAACCCATCCATGTTCCTTCTTTGCCCTTTGTGTTCCAGGGCCGTGGTATCTCTTTCGAACAGTCCTGCAGCCCTGGCAGGCATCGGCCCATGCGGACCCCTACGCGGTTGCTGACATCTTCGAGGCGCGCGTGGAACACGAACGCGCCGTCGACACGGCCTGTCGTCATAAGACGGCCGGACGGCGAGCTAGCCCATAACTCGCCGTCCACAGGCCCGCGCCTACGGTGGCCTGGGGCCACCACATGACCCCCGACGCCCAGGGCGTCTCCCGTGGCGGCTGGGACGTCAGGCTCTTTCCCTCTCACGTCCCGCCACCTCCTTCACTAGCATGACTGCTTCGCAGAATGAGGTGACGGCTTCCCATTCCTTCTCGCTCCGGACCATGGCTTGAACCAGAGCCAGGCGCGAGAGATCAGTAGCTGCCGTGGAGTCTGTATTTGTGAGCGGTTGCTGGCATTACTTATTCTATTTTACATACCTAAAATGTGTAATTTAATCTATCATACCTCATCAGGAAATGACAAACTTAACAGCATGTATAATACGCCAAATGCAAAAACTTTTTTCACCTTCTGTTCAGTTACTACTCGCCAATTCCCTAACGTGCCAAACGGAATTTTAAAGTGTTCATTAAATATTTTCCACCTGTAGTAAGGCCCTGAAACGGAAAAGTACTGTACAAAGCAATCAGTTATTTCAGGGTGAACTTTTGAGATGAGGTAGCAAGGGTAGGTAATCATTTGAACCATAATAGCACTTAAGTCAGCTGTAACATACTTAAAGATTTGAAGGAATTTAAAGTAGGTAGGTACCAGTGGCGAAGGTTCCATATAAGTCCATTGCTACCGGATTCCCTTTGAAAAATGGCTCAATCAGTATTCTATTGACAAATAATATAAGCACATTAAAGATATGTTCTCCGGCTTACCTCTTACAAAAATTTACCCTTCGCTACTGGTAGGTACTCAATCAAATTGTTTGAAAGCACAGATATTGATACCTATAACTATATAACGCAAGTACCACGATCCGTATGAAAACTCATCGCCGCGAAGTAGGTAGGTGGTCTTGCGTTATCTAGGTAATAGGTATATTTATATCTGTGTCTGAAAGGGATGTGTTGAGCGACTTCAACTGTTACTGAGCATACAAATTCTATAAAAATTTCGTGACAACGTGTTTACGACTAGGTAATCGTATTTAAGAGACGTGAGCGTTATCATTCTGGATTCTTTGTAGTAGTAGTACCTACTATGTATTCTTGTTTATAAGTAGGTACCTTTGTGCAAGCCAATAAAGAAACAGGCATATGAGATTACATCCAGAACGCTGGGTTCCAAAGGCTCACTAGCCAAATCTCCCATTATCTTGTCATTAATAGTGGTCAGAGTAGATACACTGCCCAAACGCCTAGACTTCTCAGCCATATTTAACTCAAATGCTAGTCCTACCAGACGTAGTGCTATCGCCTGGTGGATCCAAAGCACATAGTTGGCATGGTTGGTTGAATCGTCAATGTTAGAGTACAGGTACGTTAGATAAAGCCATGTGTAAGCTAAGCTTAAATGATGTATGTATCTGGAAAGAGATTACAATAAAACTATTGGATTTAGGGGATTCTTCATTATCACTGATTAAAGTTAAAGCGCTCCCTCACCGGGAGCATTCGCATGTAATGTAACAGTTCAGATTCGAGCATTACATTCAGTGAGGCGAACCGAGCATTACAGTGCGCAACCCGTAACGAAACAATTTGTAACTCTCACTTGTTACTGTACAAAATCGAATATTGGATTGTTACCTACATTACAGTTAATTCGCTCGCCGGGAGTGTATATTTGTAACGTCATGCTCAAAATAGAATCGTGGGTATATTACAGGTGAATGTTCAGGTGAGGGAGTGCCTTTATACAATAATTCGCGATAAGTTTGACGTTTAAACGTCTCTAAGCTTTAACCAGCGTTTATGAAAATTTATTCAAGGTAGCAAGCTTTTGCCTGGCAGCCTGCACCTAACTAATTATACTTTTTCAAGATTTATATTAAATATAGGTACTTTTTGCTTCACAACGTCCAGCAGTTACCTAGCTTTATTACGGACCTGCCTGTCCATTCTCAAAGTTTATTTGGACTACAAGAGTTATAATTCGAACAAACTTACATTCTTTTGCAGCATTTTATAATGATAATATTCCCCCAGACCATTAGAATGGCGTGCACTATGAATTGCCCGCATATCATGCAAATTAGGAGTATGCCGAGGGTCGTCCCATAGTTGCGTTTTGTCGCCGGATTTTTGATGTCCTTGTAGTATCTACCTAATGATATGCATCCTAGTAGAGAAAAATAGTATATTAAGTCAGAGCACGAGACCATTTTATTCGTTGCCTAACGGATAACATTTTCGAAGTTTGTTGTTATTGCTAATTGTTTGTTATTGTATAAATTACAGTGACAACAGTTGTCAAAATGTGTAGATTTTTTTATAAACGGTTTTCAAAGAGTACATCCAGTTTCATATTGGCGGATGATTAAATTAATAGGGCGTCTACAGACAGATGGACGATATAAAGGCTGGAATTTTTCAACGCTACCTGGAGGGAAAGTACTCTAAATACTGGAGATAGAAAATTTTACTCAAAGGACTCAAATTATTGATGCTTTATTTTTAAAAAGAAATAAATCTGCTTTTAAAGATTTTCGAAAATTCGCTTGCCACACTCGGGAATCGAACCGGATAAAATTAAAAAAAAAATAACATTCTGTACTTTTATGGCATCAATCGATAGGGTCAATCATAAGGATCAAATCTGTACTTTTATGGCATCAATCGATAGGGTCAATCATAAGGATCAAATCTCTCTAACAAATATGATAAATTAAATGTAAGGGAAACTATGGACTTTTATTTTAGAAAAAAATAGGGTTCCGCGCAAAATAATTAAAACCCTTGAAATTTTAACAAAATTCGTTTCAATCGGCTAATCTCCGATACGGCTGGACCGATTTTGACGGGACTTTTACTGGCAGATAGCTGATGTCATAAGGAGGAACTAAAGCTACTTTTATTTTAGAATAAGAATTAGGGTTCCGTGCAAAAGAATTTAAACCCTTGAAATTGGTAACAAAAAGCGTAGTAATATATTATAATAATTTCACGCGAACGAAGGTCGTGGGTTAGTCTGTGTGTGGAAAAAAAACAGCGTGTGGATGATTAATTATCAACGCTTTAAATACGTAGAGAATAACGGGGGAATCTGTTCCTTATTTTTTATATGAGCAAATGAAACTCACGAAAAGTAGCTAAGAAACTTGTGATTCAGCTGAAACCTACCTGAGGACAGGTTAAGATATAACTGTACCAGAAATTAAAACAACCAGGTGATTAAATAAACAATTTACTACACATAATGTAGGTTCACAATAAAAATATTTCTAACAGAGGTATGTAACAGTTTGTCTGATGCAGACATAGCCGGTGCCTATCCACATTACAATTTAAACTCTTTTGTAAGCAATGTATTAGCTCTCAACAAATGGGGGCGAACTATATCGTGCGCGGTAAATAAATAAAAAAAACTTTTAAATGCATCATATTACCACCATTATAATCTAATTTGGCATACCGGAATGTTGATTATCCCCGACTACTTTGGCCTTCAAATTCATAAAGGATTTTACAAACGCAACTCAAGTTTTAGTTTTTTTTTTATGTGCTAACTAATACTACGTCTCATAGCCAATATGCTTGTTTTCTATAGCAATTAAATAATTTTAAAGCGGCATCATTACGCGAAAAATAGCAACTAAGCTCGTACTAGATATATTCGTATATGAAGAAACTATACCAGGAGGAAGAGTACTACTGTCTCAGATACATCTATTCTATGCAAACGTTTGAAACATCACAATAGAAAGATTATCAAGAAAACAACTAACCTATAATACTGTTTAGCTGTAATAGCTATTACATTATACATATAAATTACTTAGTTTCATTAAAATCAATAAATGTAGTAAAATTTATTTTGACTAGCATCTAAATTCTATAACAAAACGATGTAATATATCCATGGATTACTCGATTAGATATGCATCACCCGCATGCTGAATCAATGCATACGTTAATAAATTGTAAAAATAAGAAGCAAAGCAATGCTAAGGTACTAGTTACTTTAATATTCACCGACTATATTACTATCAAATATTCAATAAACAATTCTTAGTAATTTAGTATTGGAAGAGCATTGAAATGAAGACATACGAGGTGCATTTTACATCTCACCCTGATAACCATGTTCTAAGTATTGCTCAGCTTCTTATACTACGTCAATGTCCGTCATTGACTCATCATGTATATGGAAAATCATAAGATACAATATATAAGCCTATAAAACAATCATGGCAACGAATGTACACCATCATGATTATAAAATAAACTAAATCTGCATCAGACTCAAAACAATTAATAACTAAAATTTGCATTGCTATACAATTATTATAAAACATACACAACATACAAATGTCATCGTGGCCAGGCCATAATAAATCGTCTATGGAATAAATACTAACTAAAATGGTTCCCACATAAATTCATGGACATTGAACATGCTTTAATTATTTTTCATCTAAATATTGCCTTTACAACTATTGTTATTAATCACACCTAAATGTTGTTAGAAAAGTATTGCCTCTAAATATAATATATGAAAAAGAGATTTTTATTAGATCTACTTACATTTTTTCTATTTATATAAATAATGTTGAAACTTAATATGAACAGTTGGTTCCGAACACAACAGACAAGTGTTATATTTAAGTACCATTATAATAAATAAAGAAATTGTTCCGCGTTACGTTATATTTAAAGGAACTATCTGTAACAGTTAACTTAGCCAACAGCGCGTAAGAGAGCAACCGGAGACAACACAAACGTAGCCCGTAGAACATCTCCACTGTGTGCAATATATTATCAGAGTCGTAACCAAAGTGCTAGAATTTCTAATTACGATATAAATCGATTAATTTGAAGCTTCTATATTATACGCACAACGAACAATCCAATTGCATTAAAATTGTCAAGATTTTCACTAATTTTAATTTTAACCGACTCGACCGATTACTCGTTACGTTTTATTACTTTATTTAATATATTTTTGATCTATTGCACAAACACATATAGGTAGTCGCTATGCTTATCTACTCGAATTATAAGTTATTAAATTTTTACAATACCTACCACAGAGTTAAATACAACATCCAGAACGTTACGTTAATAATTACAAAATTCAATCGGTGCAAACGATTACAAAAGTTACTATTTATCCACAATCGAAAATCACTGGAGGTAAACGAAATATATATTTATATATCGTACTCTTTAATTTGATCGGTCCTATCACATTAATTCGTACAACAATAAAATGCGGTCAGCATTCATTTTATTAATAATTGGCAGTCCTAAAGAGTCACTAAGAGTTCATCGCGCACGCGGCGGGTCGCGGCGCGGTACGCGTCAACTGTACGTGCGGGAGCGCTGCGAGCGCTCCGAGCGGCGCGAGCGGCACGAGCAGAGCGAGCGGGGAGCGCGCGGGGGGCGCGGCCGATCGCGAGCTCACTTGATGAGTTGCGCCGCACTCTTGGAGCGGCGGAACATCTTCGCGCCCTTATTGGGCGCGGGAAGCTCATGCTAGTTGGACCCGTTGGGCGCGCGTGCGAGCGCGGGCGAGGGCTGCGGCGCGGGCGGGCGCACCAGCGACATGGCGTCCTTGGCGCCGTCCGTGCCGTAGATCTTGCCCGCCTTGCGTGCCATGGACGCCAGCAGCTCCTGCGAGCACTTGTGCGCCGACCGCAGCGACAGCGCCCACTCCTTGAGCCCGATTTCATCCTATTAACAACATTAAGGGCTTAGAAATGTTAAAAACCACTAAGTCATAGTGCAATGGAGTCACGTCATATTTCCAAATTCAACTTCCCTTTTGCCAAGAGCAAGAGTTTGGATCGAGAAGTAGATTAATAAGACACATCTAAAATCCTTACAGTATTAGTGAGCACGATCTTAGTATCGTTTCTGGTCCTCAGCACGATGCACTGTTCGCCCTTGATGGACACGAGATCAGAGGAGACATCCTCGACGGAGTCCAGCAGGATCATCTCGGGCTTGGCGCTGTTCTCGAGGTGCAGCTCCAACCGATTGGGGTACAGCTTGGCGTAACGCGTCTGCCAAGCGCTTGCGAACGGACCGCCCAGCTTCTTGATGTACCCGTGCAGTATACAATCGGATTCTGTAAGGTTTGCCTTATGTTAATAAAGTAATACGTAACTAAAAAGCGTCGTAGGGCGAGCCGCGACTGGTTTGGAGACTTATCATAAACACGGTGTAACATGAATTTCAAAACCAGAAACGCCCAGTCCCGTACTTGATAACCACCTACTATTCTCCTGTATTTTCCAAATTCGTCACAATATCAGAAGTACGTACATAGGCACATACATAATCTACATATTTTGAATTTCCACTTCCCCTTCACTGTAACTGTCCATTTTAATACAATTTTGTTATGTTTAACCCTTATTCAATACCCGTGACATCATTGAACACTGAGCAAAGCTACTTGCACCCAACTTTGTTGGAGTTCTCTAACCGGATGCAGTTAAATACCAGTGTTTTACATGGAGCAACTGTCTAGGTCTATCTGTCCTTCACAAAACAGTTACTCAGATACTGAATAAAATCCAACAAGTCTTACTGCGAAAAGAAGTGATACGAACCTTTCTCATCAGCATCGAACTTCTGTTTCTGCTTGGCCTTCTTCTTTTGCTCATTCTTATCAGCTTCCTGGTTGATGGTTTCGAACACCGTCTCCGCGACCTCGGACTGCCAGCGCTCCGAAATCACCAGCGGGAAGTCTTTATATTGCATCTGATCTGCTTCTGTCAGCTGGGAACATGAGAATCGCATTTTATTGTTTGTGATACGGTGTGCTCAAAGGGCTTTTCGATCAGCCAAAATCGCTAACTTCCATACAAACTTTGGTTTCTTAGCAGTACATAGACAGAAATATAGAGCGCCACCTGTTATTATGCTAGGGGATCAATTTTTATTCTTCCCTAAATGCTTTCTTATTTCATTTTAGTGATCATATTTTTAACAGACTGCAAAAATGATTTCTTATTTCATTTTAGTGATCATTTTTTTAACAGATTGCAAAAATGCTTCTTACTTCGTTTTAGTGATCATACAGACTGCAAAAAGGTGGTAGCAATTTTTTATTACGATAAAACATATCTATCTATTAGGCCTTATAAATAGATAAATGATAAATATGATCAATGATGTTTATAAACACTATTTTACATGTAATTTTTTTTTTATCTTGATGGGGCCGGTGTTTCGTACCTGACTACTCTGAGAAGAAAGAGCCGAAACAAACTCAGAGGTCATAGGCTCTTGTAAAGTCCAGACATAATCTTGGTCAACTCACATGAGGACTATGCAGATTAGTGTCCGAGATGGTATTTTGAAGAAAGAACCACACACATTTGAGTGGACCTGTCCAGTCAGTGCAAACATTTGGCAGTTATCGTGTAACCTTATAACTCAAGGAGCTCAACGACACGACGAACAATACCAAAGAAAGTACGTTTGAGTAGGTTGCTTATAGTACTCCTGCCAGACAATCGTTTTAACCTAAGGGGAAAAAAAAACCGGCCAAGTGCGAGTTGTACTCACACGCACACAGGGTTCCGTAGCACCACACAATATAATAAAAATATTTTGAAAGCTTATTCATACAGACAAGAAAAATCTATAAGGGTTCCGCTTTTTGCCATTCGGCTACGGAACCCTAAAAATGACCCACATGGTCCTCACATTCACAATAATCAAATAAAATTAATAATACTTTATAAAATAAGTGTCAATAAAATCATTAAATTTCACCATTCACAATAATAAAATAAACAACCGGCCAAGTGCGAGTCGTACTCACACGCACGCAGGGTTAGCATCAAACAATATAATAAAAATATTTTGAAGCCTCATTCATATGTTGTATTGTATTACATTCAACAGCAAAACTAAATTTGTTTTTCACGGTATGTTAATGAAAAACAAAGTTACTTCTGCAGTTTGATGAAAAAGTCACATATCACAAAAAATAAACATCAAATCTTATTCAAACCAATTTCCGTGAAAGTTTTTTTTACGTTCTACAATCATACATTTTTTTTTTAGAATTTTCCTCCTCTTTAGAAATTAGAGGGGGACGACGACGACGACGACGACACATTTTACCACTTTGGAAGTGTCTATCTTTCAAACGATTGACTTTCAGAAAAAATGGTTTTAGGAACCTGAATGTCATTATTAAAGACCTATATAAAGACTCGGGCACGTATAGGTTTGATGAAAACAATTTTTGTTTTGTTTCAATTCCATGTATGGGGAGCCCCCCTTAATCTTTTAATTTTTATATAAAAATCGTGTTTTAATTTTTGTATAAAAACCAAATTTCAACTGTGTAGTCCTAATAGTTTCGGAATAAAGTGACTGTGACATACGGACGGACAGACAAACATGATGAATCTATAAGGGTTCTGTTTTTTGCCATTCGGCTCTGGAACCCTAAAAATAATTTTAAAAGAAAGGAATTAATAATAAACAAGCGAAGTCCGAAATTTCGACATTCACAGAGTACACACACACACAGAGTAAATTTAATTGGAGCAGCTTAATTCCAAGCCTTTTTATTTTCGAGATAGTGATTTTTAACATTATAGTAGGCTTTCAGATATAGCTTCCGTTTTATTAACGATTTGAATTTATTTAGGTTTAGTGCTTGAATATGGCTCGGAAGGAGTGTGATACGTGACTTAGAAAAGTGTAACACCGAATAACACGTCCCCGTAAGTTTACGAATACGAAACACTTAACAACGAATGCACGCTACCACGAAAAACTTAACGCCGTAGCCATGCGATCTCGAATAACTAAATCTCTAATATTCACTTTTTCGAAACACTTAACAACGAATGAACGCTACCTCGAAAAACTGAACACCGTAGCAATGTGATCTGGAATAACTAAACCTCTAATAGTCATTACGTAAAAAGTGTTTATTCATATAACAATCAACTAAATAAAGAAAAAAAAAGTAATCATTATGTGTCAATCAACCAAATCGAACATTAAAAAAATACTTTAAAAAATTCAGTTAACGTTTAAAATAGCACAAGTATGCAAGACCATCTAAAAATGTGGTTAAGTTCAATGTTTCCTTTTTTTCCAAATGTTTTTTAATTTTTTCTTCCCTATTTTCTTTTTTCTTTGCTCTTTTGGTTTCTTGAGACTGTGAATTTAATTTTTCAACTATTAATTCTGTATGTTTTTGTTCCTTGTTCAATGGTCTTATATAAATGCCATTTCTTTCTGCCCAATAGGGTGTTCCAGCGCTGGTGCCATGATTCTACCTTATTTTGTGTAATTGAAACATTCGAGCTATTTACCGACCAGATGTAGATAACTGAATTTTTTATAGTTTTTTTTAATGTTCGATTTGGTTGATTGTATTGTCATGGAAAAACGATTGATTTGGTTGATTGACACATAATTATTACTTTTTTTCTCTATTTAGTTGATTGTTATATGAATAAAGACTTTTACGATGACTTTTAGAGGTTTAGTTATTCCAGATCACATTGCTACGGTGTTCAGTTTTTCGAGGTAGCGTTCATTCGTTGTTAAGTGTTTCGAAAAAGTGAATATTAGAGATTTAGTTATTCGAGATCGCATGGCTACGGCGTTAAGTTTTTCGTGGTAGCGTGCATTCGTTGTTAAGTGTTTCGTATTCGTAAACTTACGGGGACGTGTTATTCGGTGTTACACTTTTCTAAGTCACGTATCACACTCGCTCGGAAGTTTATTGTAAATACGTATAATTGACATCTGAACGTACCCCCTATTTATATGAGCCTCGTTGCAGGAACAACAAATTTCTGTTGGTTTCTGCAATGCAAATGCAATCCACAACATAAATACGAGAAACGCATTGCATTGCATTTTTCACACTGCATTTTTTAAACAAATTAATACTTTTAAGTGCATACAAACGCTTTTCATAAATAAACTGAGAGGGCACGGTAAAACCTCTTTAATTTTTTCTTTAAAGGGAGTATCTGGGTCTTAAATTATAAATTGCACGAATTGCCCTTTTTTGCAAAACAAATGTTGTCTGCATATCGGCGGCATTGCCCCACAAGAGAATACCTATAATGACTAAAATAAACCAAACGGGCTATCTCTAAATCAGTTAAATAACGAACTTTTCTGACGGCGTATGCTGTAGAGCTAAGTTTTTTTGACAATTTGTCTATATGGGGCACCACTGAAGCTTAGCATCCAAAGTTATGCCTAAGAACACTGTGTTTTCTCCCGGTTTCAACTCTTCATCCTTGATTAGTACACTAGTTTCCACTTGTCTTACATGGGGTATCGTAAACTTAATACATTTAGTTTTTATCTCATTTAGGAGTAGATTATTAACATTAAACCAATTAACGAATTTTGCCAGGGCGCTATTACCATCGTCCGTAACTAGCTGTCTGCAAACAACACTATGTCATGATTATCCTTTATGAGGTAAGGCAAGTCATTTATATAAATAAATAAGAAACAAAAATGGGCCAAGAATTGAGCCCCGGGATAGCCCCGCCTCATTCTTACTACGGATCCGCGAGACATTTTCCCGTTAACATCAACTCTCTGAAACCTATCACTCAAATATGAAGTAAGAAGATCAAGAGAGGCGTTCCGGATTCCGTAGTGGTGTAGTTTCCTGATTAATGGTTCATGAAGAACGCACTCGAAAGCCTTAGATAAATTGCAAAAAAAATGCCCAAAGCATCGCATTTATCCTCCCAGGCAAAATAAATGTGTCCTAAAAGTTCAACATCAGTAGTTGAACGACCCCTTTAAAACCGAACTGTTTGTTATGCAATAACTTATGTTTATTGAAAAATCTTTGCATTTGTTCTAAACTTAGTTATTCAAAAATTTTACTAAAGGTGGGTAGTACTGAAAAAGGTCTATAATAGTGCGGTCTGATGTACTACCCGATTTAAACTATGGTATAATTTTAAAATTTTTCATTAGATCAGGAAACTCACCATAATCAAGATAATCCGTAAATATTACAGCTAAAGAAGGAGCTACAATGCTTATAAAGGACTTAGCACATTTAACGTGTGAAAAGTTTTAATTATCTATATACAGGTGACATATTGAAAATTAAATTCGGAATCACAAACTGGAACGTTTTCCTTTAGCAAAGATTCGGCAGCAGTAGGTGACGAATTTAGCGTTTTAGACCTTATAAACTTTGCCTCTATTGTATAATTTGGGTAGATTATAAAGGCTACCTGCTCGAGTTGGCCTGATTAGGTACCAAGGCTCGGGGGCAAAATATATATTTTACCGCCCGGCTGTACCGAATCAGGTAGACCCGAATATCTAGTCTTTATAGAGACGATGTCAACAATTACCTTAATGCCCTTAGTATCCTCTTCGTCAAAGCTGCCGATATCGAAGGCGTCTGCGGCATTGACCTCGCCGCGAGGAGGAATCAACGGCGGCGTGTACTTCTGGTGGTACACCTGCTGCCAGTCGATCCCCGCGAAGAACACGTGCTCCTTCACTTCTTCCGCACTGGAATTGGATAAAAGAAAATTGTTTAAAATGAAAAATGATTAAAAAAGAGAAATGGGGAAACATTTTTAATTAAATAAGGAGCTATTTAATCAACTTAGTCAATCACAGTTCACTGCTGGTTATAGGCCTCTTCCAAGCTGTTCCAGAACACCTGGTGCTTAATACGTAGAAATTAAACATAACGGGCGACATGTGCGAGCACTGTTGGTACACCTCTGCCTAACCCTTCGAGTATTACAGGCGTCATGTTGCTTGTTATTTATGTGGGAAAGTGAACCCTATGTTGTACTAGGCAACTTAAACAGTTAATTACGAATAACATGTAGCCTATAAATGCTGAATGGATAACTTGATACACAAGATTTTCCGAAAAAAATATATTAATCATATAATAATACTTCCGATTGCGACCGATTTGTAACTTATGATTTACTAATCGGGTTTTCCATACCTTCGCAAAGATCCGCATATGACGGTTTTGTTTTATTGTTCCGTCATTAGTAAACAAATGATTTTCCTTCCTCCAAGAATACAGATCTTAGTTAAAAATGAAATGAGTGGATTCTGAGAAAGTTAAAAGTGCGTCAGAAATGCAGTGACCAGGAAAAAATGCAGATTAAAGCATTCTGACTCATATGTTTTATAGAAAGTCCAATATTGCAGAAAGTACCGCTACCTTAGGTTAAGCCCTTTCGCTAAAATAATTTTTAACATTATTTTTCCCCTATTCAAGCCAGTAACATTCCATTGCTCAGCAAACATTGTCTATGGTGCTGTTTCAGTTTGACGCTACTATCGACAGCTCTGGCGAAATGCGTTCAGCGGTGGACATAGGCGTTGCATTTCCACAACCATTCGCCCGCATTCAGTAGATACCCGTGACCTTAATTTGGTCGTCGATAGTCTTGTGTTAGGCCTATGTACGCTGCGTGATCAGGTTCGCGTGGGCCTTATTTTTGCCATTATAATATTGAATGCCCCATTGGTGTGGTGGTCATATCCGCGAATACTAAACATGGAGTCTTGCGTTCGTTTCTCAGGTCGAACAAAATGTTTTCATATGGAAATATATTATAATAATACAAATGGGAATGCAGGAGGGACGTTGTGTATTATTATTAAACTACAAGAAGTATAATAGGAGTTCTGACCGTATAAGAAACAGTATACTTCGTGTCCAAGACCAAAATCGCAGACGTTTCCAAAACAGCAGCCAAATTAAAATGGGCAGGTCACATCCGCCGAATGTCGCATTAAAATTGGGCGAAAGTGCCAACAGATTGGAACCGAACAACAGAACCCGGTGACGAGGTTGGCCCTGAAGATGGCGTGACGAGTTGGATTCTTACAAAGGGTTGGGCCAAAATAGCCACAGACTGAGGGAAATGGAAAGAGGGAAGACCTTTTGCCCTGCAGTGAGATATACGTCATACTAATAATACATAATAATAATAGTGCACACTTACCCCCGTCCCTTGCACCCGAGTCGCTTGTTGATGTCCCTCTGCAGCAACCCTTCAAGCAAGCTCTTGAGGCTGGGGCTGAACGACTCCGGCAGCTCCACGTTCTGAAATACATCGTAATTCTATTGCAGACATGATTCCATCTTTTACTTTCAACATAGAAATTTTGACAAAATTGCATCTTATCCTGTATTTTTTTTAAAGATTAGGCCAATTAAATATTCTTTTGCAATTTCAGCGCGTATGGTCAAGCAAATATAAAAAAGACAAAGCGCCATTTTTAGGAGTTCCGTAGGTAATTAGAAAAAAAAAAACGAAACCCTTAATTTTTTTATCGCAACTTTCTTTGATGCGATTTAAGACACAGTTTATTTCCAATTTTCGATGGTCTTTTAATAATTGAAAACATGGAATCAAGTCAAAATAATCATTAATACAAGTAGAAATATAAAATCTCAGTAGCTTAACTGAGCATTTTCAAAGTACATGGAAGCAATTAAAAAGAGACAGATACAGGGAAAGAGAGAGATATCGCCACATCTTTAGTCTTTTCACCGTTATTTGATTTTACATCACCGTCAAAATTACAATGATCTTTATTTTCCTAGTTGTAAGTTTAATGTTGGGTTGCAAGACTCACGGACATGTCTGTCAAAATCATTGAGATCATTATTCTAGTAACAATACGGTTGCAGTTTCTTTGCTGCTTTTAGTGGAAAAAATAACTGTGAAAGGACCATATAAGTGGCTGTATACAAATATGTTCATTCAAAGAATTTTACCATGGTAAGCGTCATCCGGTCGATCTCATGTTTGTCCTTAGTCTTGTGTTGGCGGAAGGGTGAGTGTCCCTTCAGCAGCTTGTACAGCATGCAGCCGAAGCTGAACCAGTCGGCGGAAGAGTCGTAGCCGGTGCCTTTCGAGAGGACCTCGGGCGCCATGTAGCCGTGAGTACCCCTGGAAATAAGTGGAATATACAGTTATTTCAAAGAAATCTTTGTCTATCTGACTCCGATTTTAGAACATTTCTCTAGTGTGAGACAGCTATATCACAAATCAACGTCCAATAATCTGGTAATGATCAAGCTAGTCGAAGCTCATCAAATTTAAATAAAATAATCATCAACACGACGACGAGGAACATCACATCATCAACATCAATCGCTCAATCAACATCGTACAAGCGACGCCACATCGACCAGTTTTTTGTTTTTCGCATGCAGCGGATTCTTGCGATGTTCATCGGGTCATCGGCCCAGTTTATGGGAGTTCTCCACGTTTCTGGGATGTGGTCTCCACACTGATCAATATTCCTTCTCTCTCGATCTTGACAGATCCAAAACGAGTAATCATGATTCCCAACGTCATCTGTCACTGAAACATATTTAGTAGTTGACATCATCAAACATATAATTTTAGCGCGACAATGTTTTGGTATCTTCATTCAAACTTGTGACCACAAACTTATTAGTCTTGTGGTCACAATAACTAACATGTTATTTTTAGCACAAAATTCTACCGTTTAGTTTTACGTCAACTATTAATATCCGTAGGTATATGGGACTCCCATAGTTTATTCAGAACAATCTAATACGGAAAATGAAAATATGTGAAGCGTCCTTTTGAGGTAAAACCTCTACGTCAAACAATAATTATCTGAATGATTTTATCACGAAGCTGTTTGTACCAAGCCAACGATAGCGGATGATTGGTTTGGTAGGAGGGGTCTGCTCCTCTGATCGACCAATGATTGTGTCGGATTCGACCGACATTTACTATAAAAATTACCCTGAAACCAAAATCGGACCACACTCTATACCCCTCAAACATTTTTTCATGACAATCAGCAATTAATTGATAAACATTTAAGTACCAGTCAAGGCAATTCGAATAATTATGATAGTATTACATAAGAGCGACTGTTGTGCGTATAAGTTCCAATTAAAACAATTAACATAGTGCATTACGTCAATTGATTCTTAAACAAGACCATTAAAGCCGTTATATCGGCTATAAATAGTAATATTATCCTCAATTACTCCGTATCGATATTATGCAGTGGTCATATGGGTGGTATTTAATTAATAATAACAACAAATTGAATAGTCTAATTATTTGTTTACATTTGTTGCAGCCCGAAGGAAAATAGCGGCAATACACGGGGTGTTTGTGGCAGGGTACAAATACAAATATATAATAATTTCAAATATTTTACTACATATCTAGTGATAGAAGTGTCCTTTTAAGCAAGTGAATGCCTGTATTAGGACACTCCACTCTTCCATAACTTAAATTTACGTAATGTACATACAAGAACTATGTTAACTACCACTAATATATTACAATTTATAATTTATATAATTTCGAGGAAGAACATTAAGAAAATTAAAGTAATTTAGAAATACAGAAGACAACATTACAGATTGCACTAGCTTATTTAAATGAGTGTGCGTTTTGTGTACTTATGTTATATGTAAGCTGTTATATGTATGCGTGATATGTGTGTGTGGGATGTATGTGTGTGTGGGATGTATGTGGATGTGTGGTGTGTAATTGTAAATGTGAGTAAGTGAACACGTGACTGAGTGAGCGCGTGTGAGTGCGTGATGCTGCAGGAGGGCCTCACCAACCTCATATGTGAGTGGTTTGATCCAATTAATAACAATTTTTTTACACTCATAATATTGTTTGGTTTATACATATATCTCTTTATTTATTTTATTGTAGAAGTAGGTCCAATTATTATTATTTAATTTTTGAATTAGCAGGTCCGAAACGTGCGGCAGGACACTTGACAAGACGTGAGTAGTAGAGCCCTGGCTGAATGGTTTTGAAGAAGAGTTGGCATACCAATAGCCACATGGGTCGCTGACATTCTGAAGACCTGGTTGAGACTCGCACAGACCAAGTATACATGGCAGAAAAATAAGGCTAGTCAGCAGTAGGTGTAATAAGGCTGCCAATTATGACGATGCTTATGAATAGTACAGAATTTCTCTTTAATCGAGTATCCACGACTCAAAAACTGTTAGTAAAACTTACGACTATGTTAGTAGTAAGTAATGTGTAGTAAGTAATGTATAGTAAGCACTGATCAAAACAAAACAACACAACAAATAACGGAAAAATGAATGAACGGATGAATGGTCGAATAAAAATGTGATGGAGTTTCATCATTTTTGCGTCCATACAGATTAAAAATAAGGATACTTACACACTAGCGTGCGGTTTCTTTTTGGAGAAGTCGCAAGCGAGTCCGAGATCCGATATTCTGACGTGTCCATGCTCGTCGAGGAGAATGTTCGCCGGCTTCAGATCTCTGTACACTATGTGACGCTTGTGCATGTGTTCCAAACCTTAGGGGAATAAAAAAAACACTGTTAAATGTCATGGTTGTCAGTAATTAGGCTGCAGGATGTTGTTTGCGTGGCCGCCTTTATTTTCGTTGTGTGAATATAAAATTATATTTTTGAAGGACTTTCGTTGAAACACAAACATGAACCATGACACCAAGTTTACGCAAACTACGCCTAAATAATAAAGCATTGTGTAATTTGGCAGCTAGGCTGCATTTAATCATGAGTAATTTTATCTTGTTTTTAGCGTGTCGATGGCAATCTGAATTGAATCGGTCCAGAACTGAGCTACTAGTTTGGCGCTTTCGGTAGCGTCCATTAGTTCCTGTAGTGAACAAGCAACAGGACACGCAGAACACGATATAAGTGCCACATCATTTGTATAACAGCACCACATCTACATTCCAGGGCAGAGTCATTAATGAATCTCCACCTGAGCAGGTTTTCCTTGCTGCGACCAACCTGGGTCCGGAGTCTATTTAAAGACTTCCAGGTCAGCCATGTCAACTCATGTCCAGGTGGGAGATTTTCAGCAGGTGGAACGAATAGGTTAGGTAAGGGTAAGGATGCACTACCTCGCCACAGCTTTAGTCTTTTATTTAGTTAAAATTAAATAACCGGGAAAAAAAAATAATTTACTCAGATAACGAAGGAACATTCTCAGTCAATCACTCATCACATCATGCAGTATTATAATCGCCTGATTAAAATACGTCATCATTAGCAAATAAAATAAATAATTTATCTATCCACGTCATTTTCTTTATTTCCTTGCGTCAATTTTTAAATACAGTAATACTGCGTCTAAAATTATATTCTGATGATACTGCAAAGATTATATATAGGTGCTTGTGTTATGACTCATATTGATATATGACTGCAATAACAATATTAACAAGTAGTGTTGGCTGGTTTCACTTGGGTGGCCTTCGGATAGCGTAATGTTTCGCAATTGAATCTGCATATGACGTGATAATTCTTAGGGCTTAAAATGCTGGAAATATGTTCACCCTATTCAGTGCAATGGCGTAAGAGAAATGGGTCATACGTTGATCCGATTAACGCATCGGATAAGAGACATAGTTGCGCATTAGGATTGTATAATGGCCGCAACCATTAATAAGAGCTTTTCAACAGATAGATAGCATATTATTTATACTTTGATGTACATTATGTGTTTAATAAATGAAGTAAGGGACAAGTGATGTGAAATAATTGTGTGTGTGAAATAGCGAAATCCTACTAAAATACAGACACAGACCTGCGTGTGTTTATTTCAGTCGATTTGGCTATCACACACACAGTAATTTATATATTTATATGCCTATTTTTGGCCACCAGTCTCTCACAACCCAGAGAGATCCTAGTTTATTAGATTATAAGTACTTCCACTACAACATTGTGATGAGAAGTACATAATATATTTTTTTTTTCACATTAATGTAGGAAAACGCAAACTCCTTTTATTGTCGGAAAACTTTTAATGTTAACTATATATATTATGTTTTACTTTTATTGTTAGTTTACTTATAAATACTAATTATTATTGTATGAGAAATAATACTACTGCGCCTAAATGTACACCTTTTGTAATATTTTTTAAATAAATTATTCTTATTCTTATTGTTGGAAAACTCCAAACTAGAGCCACGCATCCAAAATTAGGCACACTGATGTAGACATACCTTTTTCTATCCAAAATCTAAACGACATTTTACATGAATTACTTTACCTAATATAACTTCAGCAGCATAGAACTTCATCTCGGCCTCGTTAAAGACGCCATGTTGTGACAGATGATAGTGCAGGTCTCCTCCATTCATCAGGTCCAGGATGAAGCACAGTTTGTCCGGCGTGTGGAAGGCGTAGGTCATGCACACGATGAATGGGCAGTCGACCTGGAGAACAGAACAGAGATAAAAATATTAATAACTATGTAAGGTCTATCTTTTCATACACGAAATATTTTAAGAGTAACTCTATAATTCGTAAAGTCGCCATAGCAACGAAAAAAAAAATTATCTGAGTGTTTTTCTTTTTACGAAATTATTATAATTCTAAAATTTTTTGAGACTTTTTGCATAAAACCTTTACTCCTATATTCTAACAATGACAGTAGGTATACGACGTAGTAAACTAGCCTAATGGATGTTCAAAAATAAGGAGCTAGTATTAATTTTGTGTTTCAAGTAATTTTAAATTATTTATTTTTTATAAAAATATATTCAAATAAAAAAAAAAAAATCCCTTGAAATGGCTTCGTTATAGCTGTTAGATGATTCCCTGAAAATATTTCGTGTATGAATAGTTAGACCTTATATAGGTACATATAAAAATGTTGACTGCGACTTTGGACTAGTGATCGCAAATACGACTGCTAGCTTGAGAATAGGGATACTAGGTGCGGTCCTAGTGTCAGTATTTTTATATACGGTTTTCCGTCAGCAAAATACAATACCATCCATCATCATCATTCTCCTGCCCTTATCCCAACTTATTTGGTGTCGGCGCAGCATGTCTTCTTCTTCCATACTTCTCTATTACTCGTCATCTCAGCAGTCAGCTCCCTTCTAGCCATATCATCCTTCACACAGTCCATCCATCGTTTCTTTGGTCTTCCTTTATAGCTATCTACATTCATACTCAACATTTTCCTCATTCCTCCGCATCACATGTCCATACCATTATAACCGATTACCACACAACTTTTCAATCACCGGCGCCACTTTCAGACTTCCTCTTATGTACCTACTCATTTTATTTTATCCATTCGCGTTACACTACACATTCCCCTTAGAATTCTACAATACTGTTATAGTTACAATACTGTTATTATGTAATACATAATAGAGTTTTTTCATCTGGGTCATATAATTTTGTTTCAAATTCCCAGTGGCAACCAAGGGGACATTTAAGATTTGTGCCCGGTTTATAGCAATAGGCACGCCCATATCATATGGTACTTATAATGTAACTGGCGAAATATGGGTGTGAATAGTACACCCACATTTCACCATTACATTCGGAGTGGAGGGGACACCGAGGCGAAAACTGTTACCACGTATTCAGTACATCATTCTGAGAAATCATTAAAAAAAATCTGCCGTTTCCTACAAAAGGGCAATACCTACACGGTCAAAATGTATGGAACAGCTGTTTTTTTATTTAATAACCGATGAAAAATTTCTATCTGGGTGGGCTCAGAATAATGTACTGAACACGTGGTAACCGTTTTCGCGTCGGGGTCCCTTCCACCCTGTATCTTTGCTTACTGGAAATGCAGAAGCAACGTTTGTCCATCTATCCATTCCTTAAAACATCAATAATACTATTTGGGCTGTGGACATAACAAATAATGTCTCATTATATATCTTCTAAGCTAAATAAGCTTGTGATAAGAGTGGGCTTATGTCAAGGATGCGACAGTTGGAGGGCTTACCGATCACCCGTGCCATTTCATTGGCTTCTCTTTATTATCAGAGCTTCATATATTTTTTTTAATAAGGCGCCAGCGTAGCTACCTCGATAGTATCAGGAGCCTGTCCTTATTACCCGACTGGGACAAAGCCCAAAAGGAGGGTTATGTGTTTCTGAAAGCGAATGCGTGGTCGTCGCGTTCATGTCACTCATTTGTTCGAAAACCGGAAGGCGTCCTCTGTCGTGTACCAGTCACCTTGAAGGGGTGCTATAGCGACTGATAGTTATACCTACCTACATACTAACAATCCGGTGACGAGAAATCATACACCGTATCAAGATGTGATGTTCGTCAGAACTTTGTATGCCATGAAAGCCGCAGAAGGGTAGGTTTCTCGTGACATTAGTTATTTCTTTCCACGTACAAATATTTTGATACTACTTTCGACTTAATTCGGCACTGTAAGCTGATGACGTCACTGAAGCTTACGTTGGTTGTGCCAACAAGATTAGACCCGGTGAGGTAAGCATTGAAGCTGGAAGGTATTGTGAACGCCAGATCCATGAAGTAATGTTTGATTTATTCATTTGTACTCATGATTTGGGAATGATATATTGCTAAACGCTCCAAACACGTGAAACGTATTGTTTTGATTACAACCATATAAATGGGATGTTTTCCTTAGGCGAATTGGAAAGGAAACCATTTTCAATTTTGCCAGAAATAAGCTGCTATACATATAGCGTTGTACAAACGTATAAATTGACTGCGTATGACCTTAAACTATACAAAAAACATGACACGCGTGCGACACTGCGGGGTAATTAATTAATTATGCAGTGCACTAAAACTGGGGCAGGAAATAAACATAATAAAATTTATAAAATTAATTCCGGTACATAATCAAACTTGTATATGCTTGCACCCACACAAACAGTAATGGGAAATTGGCATATCGTTCGAAGGCTGGTGACAAATATAACTTGGGTGTTACTACTGTTAGTCATACGGAATGTTAAATAGCATTAAAAGCTATAAACCACAGTGGAAATGCCACGATATTATGGCAGACGGAAATATTTAAGTATACATGTTGTGATGAATGCACTCCTTTGTTTATCTGGCCCGGTGCGCGGTGACTACGCGGTAACAACGTTTAGAGTCGTATTGATTACAGTGGCAAGAAATGAGGTAACAGAATATTTTCTTTATAAGATTTATCTCTGTACAGAACATGGTAAGTCGGTCACCGCTAACCAGTAAACAAGTATATCTAATATGTAAGTGTGTCTTTATGTATGTAATAAATAACACGGCATCTTCTAAGGTTTCATATATTTTCCTTTGATATCATCGTCCTGGAACAGAACCAAAAAAGTTAGCCTTTTCTGGTTTGTTTCCAGGACTCTTGAACTGATAACGGTCACATTTGCTAGTGTTACAGAGAAACAGGGCGAGACGATAGCGCCCCGAAGAACCCCGAAACCGTTCGTAAGACACGGACAGACGAAGCGGCGCCGCCCCGACACCAGACGAACGCTCATAAATGATAAACTAGCCCGTATAAAGTAACATTACCGTGTGGTCTCGCCGAACAGACCACCCGTCACTTACCGCGACTGACGTAAGAGGCGAGCAGGGATTATATCTGGAAGATGAATGGCCAGCAGCCTCTATGTACTTATAATATCATACTGCGAACAGTATCACTGCCAAATACATTGATCTTAATACCCTCTGTAAATTGTGATTATGACGTTTACTGGTAGTTGATGGCTTTGTAAGTAAAACGGAGTGGGGCGTGTTCAAATCTCAATATGTAATTATATCTGAGTGAGCGGATGACAAAGCCTTCACAGTGCGCCGCCTTTTCCACGTGAACGCCCTTTTATTCGCTTACATTCATTGGCTCCGCAAAACATACGTTATACAGGGAGAAATAAATGAATATATTTAAGAAACATGATTTTTATCAAATGCCCTACTTTTGGTTATAAATACAAACGCTGAAATGTTAAACAAATCCGCCATTTAACAAGCGCTTATTTTAATCGAATCCGCGTACGAGTCCAAGCGAAATTATTATTATAAAGTACAGTTATAAACAGCAGTCATACAAGTTTACAAATAAGAAGGATCGATACTGAGATGGACAATAGGAGAATTGGACATGTATGATCGAACATCGATAAAATTTGTCATCCAGATCGGACCGTCCCGTCCTATAAACCAGAGTTTGCTTACTCGTAAACATAAAATAAAAACGTTTTATTACCGCACAGCATAAAGTTTTAAAACGAGGTCACAGTAAAAGAAAATTCATGTCGAAAGTTGACTACATATAAATGTTGTAACAGAACGACTGACAGTTTCTCGTTTTATATAAACTTTGCTTCGAAAACCGACGGCCTTGTTAAACTTTGGGAAGCCTTTTAGGTCACGTAGAATAAAATTGTACACATGTTACATAAGGTACGTGTTACATATGTATAACTTCAGCCCTGAATGTAAAATGGAAAACACTAATCGTCGGGATGAAACGGCAAAACAAAATGCAGCGGAAGCGGATTGTACTACGACGACAAATTGAGGGCGATCCAATTCGTTTCAGTCCAATTGGCTGGATATCGTTTATGTCCCCGATACCATATCACACATAAAAACGTAGGTATATCACAGCTGTATTGCACCGAATCAAAGCAGTTTGCAATCGATAAGCAATCGGATACTATAGTTATTAATTTAGCTGTGCTTTGCGAAAATTATGCGCATAATTGAGGATCCAATATTTTGTCTCTAAGCTCACGAACAAAGACTACTAAACGGTTTCGAAAACCATCCACAAAAGCAATGTAATGTCACTAAGGGTATAATGCAGTGCCACCCCAAGCAATAACCCGTTTAAGTCAATTTACTGCATTTTCTTTTATTTCCAAATCAATAGATTCAGTAGCATTTTCTCCCTCCCCTTCTATTCGAGGAGACTGGCCCACTGCAAAGTATCTTAGAACTTGTTCAACTAACGTGTGCCAATATCGTGCAGAGGTTTAAAGCTTTGAGCAGTCTTCTGAAAACTATCTTTGCCACTAACGCTTTAAAATTCTGTCGAAAGAAGAGGTCACACGTGTCACCTAACTGGATATACAGTATGTAGGTAGGTATACAAAGCAAACGATGGTAAGGATAATCTACTACACGGTGGCTACACCAAAGCACTTTCCGAGTTTGCGCAAAGCCACTTCGTTCTTAACTTATTTTGTAGGAGTCGTTCGAAACTGCTCCTCGAAAATGGAATGCTCATATCAACTCTACAGATAATATATATTACTGACGTTGGATGTCCGGTTGACGAGTGTCTAGTCGAAAAAAAGTCTTTTTCTACATACAAAGTTGCCCCATACAAGAGTCAAGTTCAATTTGTTGGAAAGCGAACTCATCAGCTGATAAACCCAACTGTCTCTTCAAATAAGAATGTGTACTTTGCTATGTTACTGTATGTTGCCCTTGTTTGTTATGATATTCCGTGCTGCCGTGAATTACAAACATAATTTGCATAACTAATGTGAGCATGTCAGGAAGTCGATCAGGTTATGTTAGAATAAATTAGATCAAAACCAACACTTTGACCATGGCTTAACCAATCCTTAATAAATATTCTTGTGCTCCAGCTGAATCTGAAATTCCATTGTTTCTGAATATTATCTTTTTTTCCTATCCGTGTATTTTTCTTAGCAGATTGCTCTGAGATTACTTACTATTGAAATCAGTATGATGTCTATCCAGCGCACACAATGGCGGCACAGAAAACAGTTCCAAGCATTGAATTGCGAGTTGCGCAAGAAAGTTGTCCCAGAATGTCATGTAAAAAAGCATTTTCTTAGAAAAGAAAACGCAACAAAAGAAGATGCTGTTAAAGCGCTTGAATAAAAAGGAAAGTAACTCGAAGACTACCTGCTTTTTCTGAATAAATATAAGCTGTGATAGATTTCAATATCACAATACTAAACGAGTGTTAAATCGACAATTGCAGTCATTAGATAACTTGATGCTAGTTGAACTACCAACAGATGTTTCAGATTTGTTGAGCTAAACAAGATGCTCGGATTCACCTGTTCCATGTATTTTTAACCTACTGTTTTTTGTGGATGATATCATCATCATTAAATGTATTCGCCAGCTTTTCCGTATTGCTAACATGTGTTCTTTAATTTCCGTGAGAAAGTTGTCGGAACTATTAAAACTCGTTCTTAAATAGTTTCTAAGTAATGCGGTATTTTCCTCGTAGAGGCGAGGGCGGTGGGAACGAAGTAAACGGCAATTATTTGAGTTATTAAATTTTATCGGTAGAACAAGTAATAAAGTCCAGAACATAGACCATCATCCGTTTTGTGGCGTCGATCGCATTTTATTGATAATTTGTAAGACATTAGCCACTGATAACGCTGATCCAATAATAAATCTGCGTATAAATCAACTATTTATGACGCCATTAATCTGTAAATACATAACAGACCATGACGGAGTATTTAAACGTGTTGTTTGTGCAGTAACTCGGTAGTTGTGATACTAAACTAACGTATAAAGAATTATGTATGTGTCGCGAGTCGGTGATTTCATTGAAACGTACGATCCTCTCGTCGCAGTATACCATCGCACAGAAACAAACAACATCGTTATGCATGCCATTCATATAATAACAACGATGGTAAGATCAATAGAAAATTCCGAATCATTGAAATGTTTCGTATCTATTGATTACATTACGCGCGTCGATTGCTTTTGATGCGCAATGGAATCATAAATTCATCATTTATAATGTACAGAACTTTAGATTTCGAGAATATATTTTTATAAATACTTTTGTTATCATTATTTGGGCAACACCCTTACAACAAAGGACTGACCCCATGACCCATCCCGTTTTATTTCATTACAATGAATAAATTCCTCAAATTTTTTGCTCGCGAGTTGTGGGCAAGAAAGGCAATAATAAAGAAATTTGCCGAATTACCGGGGCTGGGGGGCTGAAACTAATTAAAATTGATACGAGAGTTGGAGTATTTGGGGGCGATCGCAATAGACGGAAGTATCTTTGCATGTAGCGTGGGTGGTGACGTTAACAAGCGGATATTAAATTCAGTTTAGTTCGGGAACCCGTTAAATCACATTAACTGCTAACGAAGCTTTGTGAGAACTGAACATGTAAAATGTAAATAGGAAGCTATATTGGAGAAAACTGTTAGGATTTAAAGAAGTTTGATTTTTTGGTGATAATACATACTGTAGTATGCGAAGCAAAAACCTATATTGGTGTTAGGCACACGAAATGAATAATGAGATTAACGAGTGCGTTCGGGCAAAAACATGTCACCATAAAACATTTTGAAATTTTCAAGGAGAATATCAAGTAGAAGCATACAATGTCTATACGATTAAAGCTGATCGATGTTTAATTAAAGACACTTATATCCTAGAGAATCCAACAACACAATTTTATCATTTTCCTTATACGCGGGTTAATCGATCAACTGCAACAAATAATCTACAGCAACATTATAAGAGATAAAGATCGTTAGTGGGAAACTACACTTCCGAAATAACTCCGAAACTAGACTTCAAAAATTTCAAAAAATTTTACACTGATAGACAGGTACACTATTGCCGTAGTTTTACATTGAAATAAGAAACTACACGCGGGCGAAGGCGCAGACAGAAGCTAGACTAATAAATAAATCACGTATCTTTTAATACATATATTAACAGCCATTATCATCCTCTTGCCCTTATCCCAATTCATTTGGGGTTAGCGCAGCATGTCTTCTTCTTCCATACTTCTCTATTACTCGTCATCTCATCAGACACGTCCTTTCTTGCCATATCATTGTTAAACAGTCCATCCATCGTTTATTTGGTCTTCCTCTACTCATATACCCATCCACATTCATACTCAAAACTTTCCTCACAACATTTTCCTAATTCCTCCGCATCACATGCCCATACCACGATAACAGATTACCACACAACTTTTCAGTCACCGGCGTCACTTTCAGACTTCCTCTTATATGCTCATTTCTTATTTTATCCATTCGTGTAACACATACATTAACAGCCATACAGTTCATATTTACGAATGAACTCCCGCTTTTAGCTTCCCTATTTTTGTCCGGTATTATTTCTCGGACCATTCACACTTATTCTGCTACAATGGTTCTTTGATAGGAATATCTGTATAAACTTATTAGCTTATCTCACAATAGCAGAACATGCACTTTGTTCCATTCCAGTATCTAAAAACATCGGACGTAGTTATGAGTGGGCGTTTCTCTGTATTGTATCACATATGCACACAATACAGCTAAGTATATTATTATATCTATAGGAATTATCATGTTGTTTATCCTTTATAGCAGTGTATATGTGATTTTCTTTCCCCATACTGACGCCTTGTTTCATACAGTAAACTTTGACAATACAGTGTCAGTTTTAACAATCATTATCTCTGTTGGAAACTTGGAACACGTAGACGCAGACAGACATTGTGGTAAATGATTATGGCGATACCCATGCACTAACAAACACACGCGTAACAGCAAATCGTCATTTTCCACAATGTCTGTCTCCGTATACGTGTTCAGTACGTCATGTATGATGTACTCAATACGTGGTACCCGTTTGTGCGTCGATGTCCCTTCCACACTGTATTTTAGGGATGATTGTAACAGCTCGTCAGCTGATAGTGATAGCTCGTCACTATCAGCTGTTGAGTATAAGCAGCCCGATAAGGATAGTAAAGTTACGTTGGATGGATCTGCAAAAACTTGGCCCCAAACCCGACGCCGTATTTTTGACTAGTGGTTTCTCTTTGGAAAATATCTTTATCCCGTAGTAGAATGTGAGGAATTGAAGACCAAATCAGTACTTCGTTAAAGTATGCCTAGCTACTAGAAAATATTCCACTTAGATATTTGAAAGGTAAGTAGTCCACCCACAACATGATGCGGTTGGTACAATTGCCGAAACATATTCGTCACACAGCTAAACTTCAAGAGCACACACAATCCGACACGCAATAACGTCGAAATGGCGACAAAGTCATAAACAAATACAAATGTAATAAAGTACTTACCCCAGTACTGACTAGAGAGAGCATAATCCTCTCGTTGAGGGCGAGAGTCTCCCCTTGCTTCATTTTTATACGCTTCTTGTCGAGGCACTTCATCGCGTACATTTTGCCGGTATCCGCCTTCCGACACCCGTACACCTGTATACAAGGTACATGTAAATAAGGTATTTATCTGTACGAGCCGTGAGCATAACGTGCCGCTGCCAAATTGTACCTATGTGTACATACTCTTAAAAGGTTGTGTTCGGGATGTCTGCTCGTTACATCATTGGATTGTGATATCATCGTGCAAAGTTAACTCTGTTTAAGCGTCGGGGAACCTAATTGCGTTGAAGACAATGATGAAGTTTGGCTTTTGAGCTTCTGATTCGGGATGTAAAGGGTAAATTGGGGATTTTTGTAAGCCCATAAGTAGTTCAGGGATTGGATTAGGCATTGTGTCGTACAAAGTAACCTGCACCGTATAACTAGTAACTAACAAAATAGCTACAATTAGAGCAATGATCGAAATACCATAGAATTTGCCCTCATAAAAAGTCCCCTATCGCCTTCAACGTCGCAATGGACTAAAAGCGTGACTATAATGACGAAAAAAAAACTGAAAATAACGACCATTTTCAGCTTGGTAAAGTGCAGAACTGAATAGGAAGTCGCGTGTGAACTGATTTATGACAAGCACTTCATGTCGCTTCCAGACATAAGTGCTCGAATTGATTCGTACAATACACGAACACGGTGAACACACAGTTTATTTTAAATATTATTTAAGCACACATTCGTGTTTACGAACTGTAAGAAAAGAATGTATATAGGAAACGTTCAGCTTTTCTTTCTTAGAAATATAAACATATCTAAACGTTTGTGAAGCGTAAAAATGACCTAATGTCGATCAAATAAATCTTGGGTGTTCACAACAATGTAAGTTTTCTATATTTGTGGCAGTATCCGCGTTCAAAATAGCAAATTTTGTGAAACGTGTACTACACAGGTACATATCCAAGTAGATAACCACAGCAGAACGTAGACCTTTTTCACGCCGCAACGACCGATCTCTTGCCAGATATACTCAGGTTTGGAAAGGGATTACCGAATACATGTAGCGTTACATCCAGTGAAAAGTATTTCAATATGCTTAAATAGAAGCTTTCCTGCTGAATTGAAACATAAGTCGAATTTATAACATAACGAACAGTTTTTTTCGGTCACCAAAAAAGACCACCCAACTTCTAATTTTAATAATGTAAAACTATGTAAAACATAACATATTTGAGTGATCACGTAGTACTTATAAGTGTATATTAAATATATTAAAATACAGGCGTTAAAATCCATCACTATTCCAGCGGGGGAACAGGACGGCTTTATTACACCTACGTAGCGGCTTTCCGTTCGTCGAGATGAATATGAATATAGTAAACACGTTCACGCTGCAAGCCCAGAATGCTAATGATATTAGGTTTGGGACTTACATCGAGACTTGCGTAACTAACTTTGTGCTTTGAGTGTATTTATTTACGGGTAATATTCTAATGGCGGCACTTACCTCGCCGAACCCGCCTCGCCCAATGATGCGGTGCACGCTGAAGTCGTTCATTGTGAGCTGAATGTTTAATTCTAAGTTTTTCCATTGACAAAATCTTGTGTATTTGTCGCTGAAACAATGGAGGTGTGTTATAATAGTGATCAGACTTGACAAGTAATGTTTAAGCAAATCTGAATGATTTGTACCTTTCTAAGAACAATTTAAATGGTTCCCCTCGCAGATGTTGGAAGATTTCCTCAATGTAGGGCTGAAAAACGATTGATTGTTAATCATTTTGAAGATTAAATTGTCAATTGTCTTTTTAAAGTTTGGTAGAACATACCTCGAATAGATTCGGTGGTACTTCATGCTTCATTAAATATTTTTGTACATGCGCTACACACTCTTTAGAATAATCCTGAAAAAATACGCATATGATTTACAAGAGAAATAAACAAATACGGTATCGAGGTTAGATATAAATAAATTATGTTACTGGAAATGTGTACACATCACGCATGCTATAGAATAATGTACGAAACTTAGATGTATAAATTCCTGTTTTATTTATAAAATAATAACACCGGATTTTTATAAGCTATTTTTCTTTAGTTAACCTTTAAATACTTCATAAAAAATACGGTTTTCATCAAAGTTTCAATATACACTAGTCAATATGAAAAAGGAAGTCAATTACAATCGGTCAAAAGCGTAGTGTACTCAATATTTAAATAGTTCAACTATCACGAAACTTAGATATGTCTATAAGCTATCACAAAACAACATCGATTTGTAATTATGCCGACTAACTTTTACCCCAAAACAATATCAGATAATCGGATCTATACATTTCCAAATAGATAATTGAGCGGAATCGATCACTGAAACTTTCATGGTCTTTTTCAGGGATAACGGAAACTGCACTACTTTTATGTGAAAACTCGTCTTTTAAGAAACACGAGTGCTAGTAAAACGGAGCAGCATTTTTTAGTCTGGAACAAACTTATGAAAGCGCAGAACTTTAGACTCGTCGTCAAACACCACATCATTGTAAATGACAAGTTTTTCCTGTACACACGAATACTTAAAGCAATAACTACGAGGTGATAAAATTCTGAGTATTCTGAAGAAGTTCAGACAGTTTCTCAACTAGTCTGATTAGAAATCAATAGAGACGCCACTGCTCATGTACGTTATTTGTTTTTATTGTCACCCGCTGAGTATGCGATCTCTAGTCGTTGCAGAAACTATTTAGCTTTCTTTTTCTTCTTTTAGGTAGGTACTCGATGTAGGTGATATCAGAAACATCACTGATGATTAGCAATATGTTATCTACAATGGATCCAGGAGCAAAACTTATAGGATCAGGAAGTATTTGTCTCTAGACTAATCAGGTTATGCCCAAAGGGCTCGTTCGAGGGGGCTTAGAAAGCGGGTCCTCGGAAAATTGACCAGGAAGAAGGAAAAACTCGGTAATGTATAAAAATCTAAGCTGATTGGTTTAGAATCAGAGATTAGGAGAATCATTATTCACAACATACAGACGACATCGTATTATGTTTACGGAGTGAAAGGGTAACATTTGAAATAATGAGTGGCGAACGCTAAGCTATTTATCGGAGGTTCACGCGCCTGGGCAGCACGCCAACACTCCACTAACGAGGCTCATTATACAAACAACAGTCGTTCTAGCCGGATACAACGCTTACGACCTCTTGTTTCGCAATTTCTATACTAACTTCATACAGATTTTAACCATTTTATTTTACAAAATGCTAAACATTCTCGTTGAAATGCAAACAGCAGCTTGCCCGCCGAATAACGCAGTGCAACTTCTCTATAGACGATGTTTTTATGTTCATTTGCAAGTACCCCTTGCATTATAGTTTCATCAAAAACTTTTGCCACAAAAAAGAGAAAACAGAATCATGTCGGAATACATAACCGCCATATGCGGCGATGTTTGGAAACAAGAAGGTCCAATAACAAAGGCGCCGTCGGCCTGATCTATAGGGACCCCACAACTTACGTATAGCATACAGAGAGATGAGAGATGTTAGATTAGAAACTATTTGAAAACGAAAACCGCGACGCTATATGGACCACGTAGATCGTATCACTTTGTAGTCACTCATTTCATCGGGTTAAAAGCTTTTACATAATTGAAATATGGTTTACAAAGACTGCTCGTTGGACTGAATATTACAGCGCAGGTAAAGTAAATCAAATCAATGTATTTTGTAGAGTTTAGATGTTTGTTTCAAGGATTTTTTAAGAGAAAGAATACTTCATTATTCTTTATTTCATCTTCAATGCTGGACATAAAAAGTTTTGGGATTTTATTAAGCCTGTTTCAGACTTTTCGTCTGTTTTCATACAGTAGAGCTCCAATTAAAGAAAATTTATAAAACAGCGCAGACCGCAGTTCAATTGCTTCTGGTTATTATTTCTGTATGCAACTGAACCAAATATTTGATCTAGCTTCGGAATAAATCCACATAACGATAGTTATGCAAGTGAAGCTGAGTGCAAATCTCCTAGAACAACTGAGATAATCCCAAGAATTAAAACCGAACGGACGCCGAGCGTCGAGGCTATGGGCGAAGCACAGAAGCATGCTACGATATTTCTACAAACAAACATTGTCGTTATGTAGGGTTATGAATTTCATATACTGGATTTTAATATGACAATACAATATGAAATGACCTGTGATGGTTTATAAGACATACATATTAGATTTAATGTCGTCTTGCTCGTGGGGTAGAATTATGGCAGCAAGGCATATGCATTATGCATAACAAAAAGGCTACGCTGCGTTGGCTTATCTGACACAGCCTGTTGCAGTTACGTGTGTACGTTGTATTGGCTACAGCAACCACGATGCTAAGAGCATTGTCTGCATAAGAAGACAAAGGATATCATCTAGTCTAAACTGTTTGTTGAATGTTTCGTCGTCAGATCGATTAATAATATGAATTGATCATAATTTTCCTTTACTTACATGTGAATGTGCTAGAAGTTCTTTCATAATAAAATTGTCATAAATATCCCTTGCGATCCGTCGTCTTTCTTCAATACATTCTTGCTTTTCGTATAATTTAATCTGCCAAAGAAAATACGTATGAAAAACATATATCAACACCATTTTAAATAAAAATGCAATGACATGGCTCATATTTACCTCTTCATAAAATTTTAATTGTGGCACTGGTTCGTCAGAAGTCTGTTCACAAAATTCCTTAAATAATAAATAACCTGGAACAATACAGAAATACGTTAAAATTATGTTTTTGTTTACGTAACACCTCAAAGGTTGGTTTCACGCGTATTTTTAACATGTGTATGTAAATTAATACGTATGATGTCAATTGATTGTGTGGCATCTGCTAATTTAGTCATAAGTGGTGTGCGTAACATGTAATAATCGTTGGGTACGACAGCAGTCCATGTTTTGCGTCAAAATGGTATCACTGAGTACAAAATAAAAATGGCAAATACGTATTTTCGGACTGACAATGTATAAACTTGTAATTTATACCTATTTCGGTAATGAAACCACGTAATAACCAAAGGACATGTGATTGCGTAACTCTGAATGTAAACCGCTCTTCATGTTATGTAATATTTTCGAGGTACTGTAACTAAGTTAAGTCCTAAGTACAGCTTGCATGAAAATCCTGTAGCCTAGAGCTCGCTCGTACATGAGATGCATTATACCGTTAGAAAGTAGGAACCAGTAGCGAAGGGTCAATTTTTGTAACAGGTAAGCCGGAGTACATATCTTTAATCTGATTATTATTTGTCTATAGAATACTGACTGTGAATCCGGTAGGAATCGAGTTGTATGGAGTCTTCGCCACTGGTAGGAACAATATCACCATTGTCAAGGATTCTCATGACACATAAAACGTAAAAATTGTACTAGCTCTACAATTACATCATCAAAAAAAAATTGTTCTAAATTAATTAAGATTTTTCAACGGATGTCTAGATTAATGTGCTTATTAGTCTACGTTTCCACCAGAGATGTGCTAGTTAGGTGGGCGGTGCAAGGATACGTGGCGACGCTGTGAAACGGTGTGATTTGAGCGGTAACCACACCGTCTAGTGACTGCAATATTTTCGCTCGCGTCTGTCCCTAGCACACATCCCTGACACACATCCTTCCCATGTTTTGTAGGTACAAAAACCTCATTCCGCTGAGCCGTTTCCACTAGAGCTGCGCTGAGCGAGGCTAGGTAAATGAAGTCATTCTATTGGTTCTTAACAAACACATCCCTCGCTACGCATCCTCGCACATCTCTAGTGGAAAGACAGCCTTAAGGTAAATAAGTTCCCATTTTTTTTGCTTTCTATTTCAACGAGTAGTAAATCTGATAGATCAAGTAGAGATAGTTCACTTTTCCATCTAGTTCTAAATTCAAAAGAGACAATAAAAGACAAATTGTAGAGGAGCATTCTTGGCATGGAAAACTTGAAAATTATCGCAGAAACTACTTTAATCGACATAAAAACCAAACAGCTATTGTCTACTTGGGAACGAGCGAAGGCGACGTGCCCCTACAATGTCCAGTCCAGTGCAGCCGATAAAGTTATTTACTGCAAGTCGAAGTGGGGCCACCGTAAATTGCGTTTGTAACTTGTTCCCGGGAGCCTCGCTGCAATATAGCCCTCTCGACCAACTATCAAGACGATCATTGAAATTACAGCAATTTTTAGAAAAGTGCGCCTGCGGACAAGTGGGCTTAATGAAAAATAAATTGTCGTGATTATTTCTGCTTGGATTACATTTTTAAAATGACTTTTTCATTGCAAGCTTAGGTCTGCCGCGTGGCAAGTGTTTGTATTGCGTTGTACGATCGAACTTGTAGTTACACACGTTTCGAATAATAATGTACTTTAGCGCATCACAGTACAAGGATGACTGCTGCATGTTCGAAGATCAGTCATTATAATGACTTAATAGTTTGACCATGCAAAAGTACGTACCAGGGCTTTTAGTAATTTGGCGAAACATTACACATTGCTTGCTATTATCCACGTCTGTGAAGCAAATCAAAGACCTATTTCTTCCTGTCTTCCTACATTTCTCTTAATAAATTATCACAGATTAATAACTAAAACGCGACACGACAACTGTGCTGGCAAGCAATATAGCGTCATAACATTAATTCCGGTAATGTTACACAATTAATCACGATCTATTGTACAAGAATTCACCAATCACAATTATAGTAGAACTAAATAGTTAAAAACACAACGAGGGGTCCCTACATTCAAATGTACATCCGTCCGATGTGAAATAGTCAATACAGCTAAGTTCTAGTTCAACAAACTCAATCTAAACAGAGCTCCGACCGAAGCAATGCTTAACTTTCCTGACATTTTCTAGGACAATCTACTTTATTTCCTACGTAAGTAAACTCACAACGCAACTGCTCATGTCTAGAGAGTAGGTAGTCTCCTGGCTTTCAGAAATGCCTCTCAATGGTATTGTCTTTTGATCCGCTGTGGGTCACTGATATATAGGGCAGATAAGGATCCTCTCGTATTATCCCCGTGCTCTATCTCCGTAAACGTAACCCCTAATCACCTAGGCTTTCGAAACTCTCAAAAAAGACGAATCTGTTTGTCCTACATTCCAGCTGTTGACGTGCGTGACAGTCTGATTTAGCTGACCGAACGATCTACAATATTAATACTCATGAAAGCGTAAATGATATGATTATTACTTATTACAAAAAGCTGCTGTTACTTGTAAATGAGTAGCGTACGTGTTGCAAACATGCACTAGGAGGCTTTGACGGACCCGGTGAAGCTGTTTTAACAAGCTTATAAAGCAATTTTCTCGTTGCGAAAATAATTTGTAGGGCAATATTCTTGAAATAGAAAACTTGTGGCTTGCAATATACTCAGAAAATGCACACTTCGTTACTGAGTAATTAACTGAGTACCAACCAACGCTTTAATCAAATACTCGAGTGCTGATTCACGCAAATGTCATGATTCTGTTGCATACAGTAAAAAAATTAAATGGAATGAAGTTAAATAATATACTACCCTATTGTACCTGCTTCGAGCGAAGTTTCGTGTTCACTTAACTGCCCGTAAACAGCATTGTGTATTACCATAATTAGTAGTTTAATATAGAAACACATTAGGGAGGCTAGTTTTCGAGTTACTTGTAAATGTAAAAATACTACAGTTGTTCAATGCGACACTTGTAAAGCCTGAGACCTGTAAGTGTGCCATAAACCTACATGTTCCCTCAAGAGAAATCTTCGATATTGAAGTGTGCGCCCCAGCGGGCCTAGCACACAGCTGCACTGCAATCTCTATCTAACAGATTGACACTTATGTCAACACCAGGCTTTGCTTTCATCAAGCTCCAAATAACTAGACCTAGGAGGCTGACATGTATTTCTAATCATCTTCTGCGTAGGTATGGGTGCTAATAACTGATGTATGAACTATTTCACATATTCAGTGCTTCATTTCTTTAAAAAATGATAAGCTAGGCAGATAGCAAAAAGAAAAAGGCACTCGGCAGAACGAAGTCCAGGACTGAGAAAATTATTCTCAGCGACATGAGACAACTTCATTAGAAGGAAAGCAATTGTACGCAGAGCGGCAATAATCTGGTGTGCGGAGCTGTGCGCGGAACCAACGACGCGGCCTACCCGGCCCGCTTACGTTTAATCTTGTTTACGATACAAATCCCCGCAAGAAAGTTGTTACGAAAGTGAATTTGAATTAAACTTGTCTGGAATACTTAAATCAATGGCGTCCTACGCCTGTTTGCGATACGTACCGGTTCAAACTGATACGATTAACAAATGGTATGCACGTTGCACTATTTTTATCTTCGTTTGAGACTGTGAGAAACTTTGTTTACAGAGAGCATACATTATAATGCATGAGAGCACATAGCATGAGCGAAATTTATTAATAATGAATAAGGCAATTTCAGCTAAATGTGGAATCAGTTTTAATTTAAACATATATTCTTTAACGTATTTTGTGAGAGCAAAACATTTTGTTATTTTTAGTTAGGATAGAACACAAAACAAACATCAAAGACGAATAATAGCAAACATGGACGTGTGATCAGACGACATAAGTGCTCGTTCAATCTACGAAGCAATTGTAAAAGCGCAGACGTAAATCGCTCGAAAAGAAACGGCTCAAAGGGCCCTCGTGTTTACACAACACTGTTTCTTTTAGCGTCGACCAACCAATAATGTTGTCTCTAATCTAAGCCGAACTGCCGAGGAACTTGGAAAGACGTGGAGGATTAAACGAGACGGAGCACTATTTTCGTTCGATAAAATTGTAATGTTGTAATGAAATCGGCTTATCATAGTATAAAGCTTTGTAATAATTTCAGAGAATACGTTTGGGCGTTTTTAGTGTCATGCAGATTTGCGGACGGCATGCAGGCTAATCCGCGAGGTAAATCCCGCATGCGTGTAGAATCTACGCATCATAATAAACACTACATGATATGTGTATGTTTAAATTGGTATTAGGATCGGCGTCCCTTATAAAAATTTGTTTGCAGGTGCCACGCATATGCCACGCCAATACCTCGTGCGTGAGCAAATCTACATGGCGCTGAAAACGCACACTCTGCGTCACTAAAATCGCACTTCTTAAAAACCTACTTCAAACAAGTTTTAAACTTTTAGCCCTATTTTGATCAATTGGAAAGGCGAGATATCATTGGAAAGGTAATCTAATTTAATTTCTCTCTTTAATGGGATCTCTGTAACGTACCGACGAGCAGTTAGTGACACTTGCCCGCGAGCACCTCCAGTCCGGTATACGCAAACAAGGTTGGTTTTGCCATCGATTGACTAACTCCCCAGAACATCCATGATCCAATTGATCCATCCCCGTATTCCACTGGCTCCTCAATACAGGCTTATACCAACCATTTCCCCTGTCTCCTGTACACTCTTCTGGGTCTGTCGTTGCAGAAAAGACTCACTGTCGTATCATCCGTAAAGAGAACATTCATCCAATAGTCGATCGTTCATTGACATGGTGGCGGCCAAACTGCAACCGGTCTGCAGCTCTGTGGGCTGCAATTTTCTTTTCTCGTTACCTTCTCCTAACCGTACAGACGCTAACTGTTCTGCGAGGTGATCGAAGCTGAGCAGTTGCACATAAACAGCATTGTAAAGCAGATTGCGGTCGACTCAATGAAGTCGATCATCTCTTTCAGATGTGCAGCGTTGTCTCCCAGATCCACGCCGTCGGATACCAGCAGTCTCCTGGAACCGTTAGAACACTCGTCGAATGGAAAAACGGCTCAAATTCAGTTGCCGAGCAACATCACACTACCGCATTCCTGATTGCAGAAGTGCAATCAATTCAGCGGCCTCATCAGCCGTGTATCCATCTTGAGGGTTGTTTTCTTCCTTGAGCTGTTCACGTGTCTTCTTTGAAGTCTGGATAGATAATGACCCACACAAGATGGATGTCGCTGTGCCCCCACAAGGGGGCGCCGGTGGCGAGGACCTCGTCCTTAGTCCCGCGGTTTCAAATTGTGTGCCTGGGGCAACGGGCACCTTCATTATTTGGCCATATAGGTGCGCACGCGGCTTGCCTATGTGTGGTTGCTTTTGTGTTAGATAGGAGCGCCACGGCGCTTTCTCATAGCGCCACTTGCTTTACGCTACCTCGGCAGTCTGCCAGGTGAGACCTCCGGTTGTCAGGAGAAGGGCCAGCGGGTGACGACCACCAACAGAGGTGGCTCAGGTTCCCTAGCGAAGATGTTGACCCCCGTATGCAGACGCTTTCAGGTCGGGCCGATCACACTCCAGTGTGTGATGAGCGGCAATGTACTTGGGTAACACCGCGCGCTCATGTCAACGATAGAACTGCGAGCCAGCGCCGCACATTCGTCGCGTGAGTTTGTTCGCATGTGGAGTCATGCGTGTGGTGCGGTGCACGTTGTGCTTATAGTAGAATGGCCTACATTGACCTGTATCGGTAGGGGGTGGGTAGTGGATACAACTAGTGGCCCCTTTAACATGTATTAAGGCAACATTTATTTAAACGTCTCGTAATTAGAAGACTTGTTTTGATTATGATATCAAATGATTGTTAATTTAAAGTTCGTTATACCTACGTACTTTCGATAGGTACCAATAATAGTTGTGATAAAATGTATATGCTAAAGGCAAGGTACGTTTTAAAATTATTTTCGAAAAGTTGCGATTGCCGTGAAACCGTGTACTTAAGAAACTTAGAAATCTCAATTTATGGTAGGCACAACCCGCACTGTACTTTCTAAATATATATTTCTAAATACAACATGGTCCGTTAACGTCTATTACAATTAGCATTTAAGATACTGCACCCATTAAACGAGATAAGGCTGTGGCAAACATTAGGAAGTGCCATTTCAAGTTGTGCCCATTAGTCCTGCCATGGACTGTTAGTTAAACTAATCGAAATAGTCTCCAAAATAGTATGAGGGGTAATTAACCGTTCAACGATCGCGGAAGACAGATACTGCTGATCAAAACATTCTGTTCGCGAATCGTGCAGTTACGTTCTCCGCGTTATACAGTCACAAAGACCGTGCATTATTTTTACGAATGGCCGTAATTCTTGCTGTAATTGCCCGATTTATTTCTTTAGCTCCATTGGAAAACTTTTTACGGTTTCATCTACAAATTATTTACCTCCAGCTACACTATAAATTTTCACTGTGCGTTAGCGATTTAAGTACCCATCAATTTTATAATAAAGTTAGGAAGTGACGAAATTGGCACATTCTTGACATTTATCTTTCTTCTTTCGTGTCAGCACGAGCTTTATTTAGTAAGACCGTCGGACGGTCATATCACGTAACAGGTTTTTCAGGTTAAATAAATTACGGCACGCCATGATGCTTTCAGAAATTAAAAATGTAATTGGATGTTCAAACAGTACTCACCTAAGACTTGATTGAATATTTTGTCAAAATTTACTTCATTCTTCTTTTCCATATATTTGTGCATTACACTTCGAACACTGAAACAAATAAAAAAGTAGTTTTAAAATATGTTATTATGCAGTCACAAGAATTTTTCGCTAGTTACTGGCAAAACATCATGTGCGACATCAACGGATGCAGCTGAATACCAGTATTTTACATGGAGCTACTATCTATTTGACCTCCACAACAAGTAAGACTACTTGTCAGACTTTCGAGCCACTGTCTACCTTTAACGACTGTCCAAGATCTACAAATGACAGCCGGGACCAACGACTTAACGTCCTTCCGAGGCACGGAGGAAACCCGGCATGTAATGGGTGGTCACACATCCACGGACCAACCGACGTTACTGGCAAAACATAGGATTATTTATTTGATAAAAGAAATTGTATCAAAGTAGTCGGATCAGGCCTCAGGTTATGATCAGGCAGAAATGTAAAAGTAAAGTAAACTAGTAGATCAGTAGTATCAGTATTATTCAAGAGTATAGTCACTAATGTTGCAACAAATTCACCAGCAAAATATATAGTATAACAATGCCACGGAGTCGCGACTTAAATAAAATGTTAGTTTATCGTTTTGTTTACCGTGTCGCGACCACCATATTTTTGGTGTGAGGACGTGCCTTTGAACTTTTTACGAGCCCGTCTGTAACGCGACGGTAAACTTAGTCGAGTGCTTACTTCGCATCTTGCATAGTGATGTTGGCTACAATATTTGTACGAATCTACGTAGCTGATGTTGGGAGTCATAACAACCAGGCTGAAGTGGGCCACTCCCAGTTTAGCCTCGTCGTTTTTACTCCTGCTGGCCACGTCGCACCCTGATGCCTGAGGGAGGACATCGCCGATGAGGTCGACCGCGGCGAAGGTGATGTGGCGATCTGATCATGTTTGCGGGAAAAACTGGCCCAGAGATCGCACAAGGTAGAGAGGTTGGGTGAAAAAGAAACCCTTAGCGCAGCAGTGGGACACAAGTAGGGTAGCAAAATAAAACATTTACGTCTCTAGTGTTTAGTTGAACCATTAAAACATCTTTATCGAAGCCATGAAAAAACTTTGTTGTTGTTGTCATTTTGAACACAAAGAGGATTGCAGGCAGGTCCGTAACAGTCGTCCAAAACGATTTTCAGAAGCCTCTCGCTAAGAGACGGTCAGTAAGCTAGTACAGTAGCTAAAACTACTAGGAAAAGTCCTTTCACAAGCAAGAATCTAGAATTCCTGCCTTATCGTTAACGATTCTATGACAAAAACATGGTTAAATACAGAATGTCCTCACAGAATAGTGTATGCTAATAAAAAAGCTCTACCCTAACAACGAACGTGCCTTGAAGCGGCAGATTCTATAGATTTGCCGCGACTAGACCAACACGCAGTTTTCCTATTTCATATTTTAATTTACTATGCGGCCTGCGAGTGCGATTCTCTTTGAATACTTATATTCATGCCGAGGTGATACGTGATCTTACATGCTGATGTAGGGACATCAACACTGGCTGTAGAGTTGCTACCTAGTCTAAATAAGGACAAATCTCGAGGTTTTCTTTTAAGTGTCTACCCTGAAATCAAATACTGTATAGTCCCATGTGATGCGATGTGTTCGAGTTGGAAACTTTTCTCGCATGTGTACTGTCACAACTTTTTGAAGAAGTTTAAAACTAGTTTGATTCGTTCTATCCTGTGCACCGAAGATTTTTCTCCACAGAGATAGAATCATCGTCTACGAATATACAGTAATCGAAATATTTGCAAAAGAAACGCCAAGGACTCACTGGCACTTGAATATGCATACTATATAAGTATGTTAGTTTAATGCGCGTGTTAAGTGGTGCATCCACCCGAGATATCCTAACAAATTTATTGTGCCAAGTTTTAATAGTGGGGCGTTTGTTAAACTTTTTATATTTTTGGTAGGGTCTAATATGAATTTGTAGACAAAGATCGTATTGTCGCCATCTTATTGTTGTACAACAAGTACACGTAAGATTATGTACAGTACGTCGCAAGACATGAAAGAAATCAAAATAGCGACAAAATATGTTTTGCCTATCTATCCTGGCACATCTCAAGAATACTCGGAGCCCCTGAGAGCTTCTGAAAACTGCCTATGCCGTTCCGATAAAAAATCTTTCAGGAATACAAATAGTTATAAGGCAATCAGTTCAATTGTAAGACTGAGTTTGCGAGAGCGAAACACGCAATTCAAAACGTTCAACCAATGGGTTTATGGTCGTTTTTCAGTATTTTCTTGCGTTATTTAGCTTACTCAAATCATGATATAGCCTACACTTCCGAAAACAAGCCTCGCGAAAGTGAACGTTTGGATTGTGTGGGCGAAAATTGGACAGAGAACGCGAACCAACTCCGAAAATCTTGGAAAACCATCGAACTCGTTTTCTTTCGTCTTCCACGAATTACGAGTTTGATTCAAATTGGCCGTTATTAAACACGAAGGAAAGGAGGTTTTAGTTTGAAATGACAATAGACTTTCGAGTTCAGTGTTCGAGTTTTCCGAGCGACTTTTTGTCGGCGGAGATTAGGGCGCAAAGTACTTTGAAAATTACAAATGCACTTTAACTGAAATCCCTACATAAGGTACAGGTTGATCAGAATTTTATTTACATTTTTTTTATGTATGTAAAATATTAAGTATTGTTGCCATTTACACAGACATGCTGCATTTTAGAATGTAAATATTATACTTTTATCAGAGTGCACATGTTAGTGAACAATGATAGCAACCTGATAAAAAAGATTAGAGCAAGACAAAGAATGGGTGGATACAATAATAATACTCTTTACTAGTCTGTAATTAGTTATTGTATTACTGTTGCTATTTTTTACTGTTCTTTATACAAGGAAGAAAAACATTACATCAGAGTAACAGAAAAAGCAGAAAATATAATTATTTAAGTACCTAGATGATGTTTATTTTTGCAATAAGTAGATATGTATTTAATTACATTTTACTGGCCTAAAACAGGATGTTTAAAATGATTAAATTGGCCATAATAAGTACCCAGGTAGGATACAATTGAAGACTTACCAAAACCACCAAAAATAACTGACCAAATTTTTTTTTTGCTAATTTTTTTTTATGGAGAAAATTTATCCTTTTTGGTATTAAAATAATTTATGATATAATACATAGTAGTAATACACTTTAAAACTGACTTCTTTTAAAACCATAGCCAGTTACAAAGTGTATCATCCAAATATTCTAATTAGGCTGACCCAAAACATCTGTTAGTAGCCTCAATTCACGAATGAGTCACTTAAATGAATCAGAGGCCATGTAGTCTGTTTACTTGGGGTAACAGAATTGTGAGTAACAATCAAATTGTCACTTTACTTCCTGTTTAAAATGTGAGAGGTCAAACTAGGCTCTTGAACTGGATTTACAGTTGATTTTTTTGGCATAGAGTATTGAACTAGCATTTAGTTTTGTTTGTGGGAGAATTGTGATGGTAATGATGACATCAGATGGATTTTGAAGTATTCTTCTTAGTCTCAGAATATACCTGGCATAGTCCACACATTGATATGATCACACCAATGTCTGGAAGTTAAAATCACACACATCTAGTTTAAAAAAAAAAATGTGTTTTTCAAATTTACAGCCATACACTTCATTTATCAATATGGCAGCATTTTAATCAACAATTACTAATATTATGTAGGAAGTATTTTGCACAATTAATATCCACATCGAAATAAATACAGAACTAGAGGCCTAACAATGGTTATTAAGCCCTATCCATACATCAAGTTGCAGAATAATATTTATATTCTGTTTTTGTTGATGTTTTTCCTTAAAAACTATAATAATATTATTTTTCATAACCTTGCACTTATATAAACCATCAATAATGTAAATCCTGTCAGTACTAGATGTGACACTCTTTGATTCATAATCTTTTTATGTCAAGGATGACTAAAAAGTGTAAAAAAAATGCAAATTGGTATGTTTCCATCTTTTGATGAGACTGTTTCAAAAAATAATAATCCTAGCTCTAAAATACATACTATGTGATTACTATTAGAAAAAATACACATGTAAATGTTTCAAGATAAATAATTATAATTCATCTATTCATTCATCTATCTAAATTAACATTCTTAATGCATAGGAAAAATAAAATAAAAAATGAAATTTGTCATATCATTTTGGTAATAACTAGATGATCTGAGTGCAATGACCTCAACAGATGTTAATGACCTAAATTTATTTCCGTTTTGTTTACTATCAAAAAATGAACAAAACATTGGTCCTACACTCATTCATTTCATCTTCCTCATACTATTAAAGTTCTACCACCTCTAGCATCTCAATTTCACTATTTAAAAATCAGTCTTAACTTCTATAGCATAAAGTTTGATCTGAATAATTAATCATTATTAGGAAATGTAATTTCAAGTGATTATCTCCTTAATTCTCCCATAGATTAAACAGAATTCTTAATAAATCGCAATAAAATCAATTTTGTAAACAAGTTCAGGAGTCTTTCTTTGAATCGTGTAAACACGATCGACCGAGCTGCCATGTCGTAGTTTTACGCCTGGGGACATTACCTTGGGTCTGGTAGAACTATCTTTTTACTAGCTCGTGCTGCTGGAGTGCATTTCGACTTCTCCATAGCCATCAAGTAGCTGACGTCGGCCAGCACAGCCTCGAGGTCCGCCATTTTGAGTCTCAATTTATCACCTTCACCAGACAAAAAATAAATAACACTGGTTCGCAACACAAACACTAACTAACTCAAGTCGATTTCAGCTGATAGTCATAACTTTCCTCACATCGCGACTGTTCACCGTTTCACAGAATTTGTTGATGAGTGGTGACACATGCTGATCATTCACATTCGCAGAATATTTTTTTACTAACATAGGACCACGTAACTTATTTGCAAACTATCATTAAAGATAAACGTACAATTTGTAATTAATTGTAGCAGATATTACACGGAAAGAAGCTTTAACAAATAATGATTTACAATCGCTAAAAACGTAATCTAATCCAACACCCGTCACTCCGCGACTACGCACACATCCGGAACTCTGCACTCACACTAATGATTTCGTGTTGTAAACACGTACAAATACTATACGGTTTCCCACACACACCCTCATACCGATTTTCTGAGCTTCGTTCAGAAACACGGTAAATAAGAATCAAGAAACAGGTTAATTATACTTTGTTTAAAATAAATAAATACTCGATGAATGTAATTATCTGTAGCCTATTTTGCTTAAAAGGTTTTTTTGTTTTTGGTGTCTATTTCTTTGGCTAGGTACTTTTTCAAAAATCACACCGTGTCTATGCAACGCGCATAGGCAACGCCCTTAGACTTTTTATTGTACATCTAACAGGGGTGTGACCCGCGTGAAGAAATCAACGTAAGCGCAAGCATCCGTGGACTTTGCTGCGAGTCTGCGATTGATTTTTATATCATAGTATATACATCTCATAGCGGTGTTGCGGTTACCGTACGTGACAAAATACCGTTAATGCGGCTCGCGCCAATTCTCGGTAGGACATTTTATTTATTAAAAATTGTTATTTATTGTCTAGGCCATGAAAATCCTCTCATCGTATGTTTTAGATTAAATCTAATGCAAGGCAATGTTTCGCTGCAACGGTTTGACTATCTTCCAAAATAAAGCGGCCCACTCACTATTACAGACGGGAAACGGTCGACATGTCGGTTCACATGCCTTCTAATGTTAAATCCGCTTGCTTAAGTGATTCCTGCAGATGAATAAAATCTTATTACTGCACTGCAATTATTCGCTATTCTAATTTTTGATCACTTTTCAGACAGCATAGAAGACTACGAAGTGTCGGATGATAAATGGACCGCTTTATTTTTCTTGTCCATGTCACCAAAACGGCGAAACAGGCTGAATAGCTTCTGATACTTTGGCCGCTTGGATAAAAAAGCTGCCAAAGAAATGTCAATGGAGCTGTCAAATTAAATTAAATTTTAATTTTCAATCTAATGATTATAGCATTTTGATAAGGCAATATGAGTTAGCCGGCAGTGCGTTTTGAAGAAATTTCAAGCCAAAACCGCGTTGTAAACTTAACCACAATGTAAGTAATATTGTTTGTGCTGTATACTTTCATAAGATTGACAATTATTTTTGCATTGTAATATCTGTATATATTTTTTTGCACTAATACAGAACACTACGTAGTGCGCGTAACATGCGCGTTAAATGTTTCTATGATATTGTAATACATTTTGAGTAACAGAACAGCACAATATAGTCCTGCTATCCACTTCCAATTTGAAATCATCACGTCTATTGTTTATTGATAATAACTTCAGGAATTTATATTAATTTATGTTAAATATTTGCAGCAAAATGATAGAATATTGCCCCCCTAACGTGACCCTGGGAGAGATATGGGTGGACCATGGAATATCCCAATGTTTTATGGAGACCATCTCCGCTATTTTCATTGGTGGATTCCTGTTAATTTTTGGACTGATTCAGATTGTTATGTATAAGAGGTATGTATACTATACGTTTTGATTAGATTGTGCTATGATGTATTATATATTATAGACATCATTCATCATCATCCTCCTATATTTTTCTGTGAAGAAATATCTAGATTCTATTTTTAGACCTAATATTCAAATTATACCCTTTCTTTGTCGACAATTTAAATTTTAAAAACCTTTACACATCATCGGAAAATATTCAGAAATGCTAGCAGCCACAATGATATTTTTTAAAGAAAATTATGTTAATTTTATTCAACACCTAGTGTGTCAATATTTTAGACAAAACCTTCTAGAAACAATGTTCTTCAAAACTTCTGAAATAAGTCGTGTCAGATTAAGTTGCAATTTATTATCTATAAGTTTCAATCACTATACACAAGGTGGAAGGGACACCGACACTAAAACGGTCATGTGGGGGTTCAGAATAATATACTGAATATGTGGTAACCGTTTTAGCGACAATGGGACATTGACACTAAAACTGATCCACCATGTATACAATTATTTGCCTAGCCTTTTACTCAAATTTGTTGGGGTCCACTTCCAGTGGAACCAAATGCAGCTGAATACCAGTATTTTACATGGAGCGGCTGCCTAGAGGCAAAATGATAAATTTGCATTATTATTAGACCATAGTGTGGTCCAATAGTATTATTATATTCATGAGGAAAATACTAGACATTTAAATTTAGACAGGAAGTAAGTAGGGGAGGAACAAGGAAACTTTTTGAAGGTTATGGGGATATTATTATCCAATCTTAAGTATAGGTAATGTTTTCTCAGACAATGATAACACTAACGTATTATGCCCAAGTGCTATCAGTTAATTTATACAAAGCCTAGTTATTTTATTTATCACATCTATTGTTATCCACTCCATTTAAATACTAGTCATGTTGATGTTACATAATTGATCTAATAAAACATATTGGCATTTTATACTATTAAATTTTTAATCAATCTGGCTGAATTGGCTGATTATATTTGAATGCAATGATAAGAATGGTAATTAATATGAGATTATTATTGTAATTTCGTAATTATACTTTTTATGATAAAACTAAAATAGATTTATTTAACAAGGCAACTATAAATTGAGACTAATATTTGTTTTTTTTTTAATAAGAATGCATCCGTAAATGTAATTAGTGGCACAGTTAGTCCAATAATAGGCCCTGTATCAAAGTTGGTGTATGCCCTTTATCTCTGACTGTGGATAAGCCCAAAAAGATGCTAATGTTTTTAAAAAGTAAACAAAAATACTTGCATATAAACAAAGTGGATGGATTCCCACACCAAAATTAAAGGTTTTAAGGAAAATTTAATTATCATACATAATTATGCAGAGCTAGAACAAAAGTAAACATTTGTTCTTTATGTTTTTGAAAGTCTAAATGTCTTGAAGATAAGGCTTAGGGCCAAAACTGACAAATTTCACCATAAAATTTTACGAACTGGTAGACAATAGTAATAAAAAGTCGACCCCAACAAAGTTGGGAAAAAGCTAGGCAGATGATGGTAGATAATCATTTTGACTCATGTGCTATCTTCAACTATCTTTTTCTTTTCTTTTTTTAATATCTGCTTAGGCTAATTTAAAGCCTCCAGAGCCATTAGCAAAATAAGTTAATTTACAGGCTTCAATAATTATGGACCTTGTCAATTAGAATTTTAGGTTCAGCCTGGGGTCCCCATAATATTGATACGGCGGATTATTATTATTGTCTGTTAATCTGACATTAAAATGTCAGATTATCTCTGCTCAAATAAATTGGATGGACGTCACCATCCAATTTTTATTTAGTCGATTTTAATTACAACTCATCAATACAAACAATGCAATGGATACAGCTGCTCTTGACATTCAAATTACAATTTTATCCATTTGTATTAAAAAAAAACCTGCTTTCATTCTTACATACCTACATAAACCCACGCTTGTACTCATGGGAGTCAAGGTCACTAGAAACTACAGAACCGGCTAGAATCCTTACATACTATTTCTGCTTTGCCCATGTTGATACATCATGTTTTTTTAGTTCAACCTTTTTTATGTAACAGTTAGTAATAAGCTTAAAATTTTCAGATATGCTACAGAAGTGGTTGATGTCAGAAGGTCACGGCTTTTCGCCGTGCAGTTGTTTTTCACGTTGTTTGTACCAGTGCTGGCTGTGATAAGATTCCTGCTACAGGCTTTTGTATTTAAGGGAGGATCTATTTATGGATATATGGTATGTGCTATTTACCTACCTATATAATTTTACATACCTTCAGACGAACTATTTTATGAATTATATATATTTTTTTTTTAATGGTTCTGTTTGACAACCCACTCTTAAACACCATGAAAGACATCAGCGGATTTTCACATGCAACATTTCATCTATCGTAACTATGTATATTTAGAAAACTATGACGCAAATGGGCTGCTATGCGTATGTTTTTAACTGACAGACATTGCACTTTCACTTGAAAAAGTACCGTTATTTCTATTGTCTGATAGTTCTCTGTATTTTTTATTATTATGAATGTAATTTTTTTCTTTCAGATATTAGCTTTAGTGATAACTTTAGTAGTGTTTCCCCTATCGGCCTACTTAGCAGTACTGGAGAGGCGGTTTCTTCTGCCGTCTGTGCCCCCGAAAGGGCACGGATTTGTACTGCTTGTCTTCTGGGCTATGATATTTGTTTCTGAAAACCTTTCATTCCTGAATCTTAATAAAGAAGGATGGTGGTGGCATCTGAAAAAGTGAGTATAATTTCCTGTACCTAATGTTAATTTTGACCAGTGGCTGGATCATAGCAACTGGAAGTAATGGGGAGAGGCCTTTGCCTAGCAGTGGGATGAGGCAGGCTAACAGTATCAATACCATCTACTATTGAGCACAAAAGAGTGGAATTAAACTGCAAAATTTATAAGGTGAACCTGAAATAAAGAGCAACAAAAAATACGCATTTCTAGATTTCTCTGTTTAAGTAAAATTACATGTATTTTAGAATGTGTAAAATAGTAAAGTAGTTGTCAACGTATGCCTGGCAGAAGTCGCAACATGTGAGAAAGAACGCCTAAGTACTTTTGCTCACTCCCAAGAAAATTTATCTATTTAGTCTTAATTCCACAAATCTTAAAAATCTGTTGTCCCCAGTCTTCAAGACCGCCTGGAGATGGCCCTGTTTGTGGGACGTTACGTGTCATGCATGATTATGTTCGTGCTTGGTCTGAAGGCGCCAGGCATCATGCACCAGTTTGAGTTCCTTGAGGGCGAGGACGATAATCGCAGGAATGTACCTCCGAGGGTGAGAATTATAATTTTGTTACTTTTCAAACCATGATAATAATATTATTTGACTCTGTATGGTAGCTAGGTTTGGTACGAATTGATAAAATTGTTTTAGGAAGAATTGAAATTGAATTGCATTTGTTTTGTTTGAAGTAGGTACAGGCTAGAGCCTGTACCTGATACCTGTCCTGAGCCCGGAAAAGCTTGATAGCCGACTTGACTTAATAGCAGGCATTATTGCCTAATGCACTAGCAATCAGGCAAACGAGCTGTCGACTATTTTGTCACACGAGAAAAGTAGGCATAAAAGATTTTGGATCGCGTGTCCGTAAAAAAAGACTTTCTTGCTAACTGAATGGGGATTAAAATTTCACGAAAAATGAGTGTGATACGTGACTTAGAAAAGTGTAACACCGAATAACTCGTCCCCGTAAGTTTACGAAAACGAAACACTTAACAACGAATGCACGCTACCACGAAAAACTTAACGCCGTAGCGATGCGATCTCGAATAACTAAATCTCTAATATTCACTTTTTCGAAACACTTAACAACGAATGAACGCTACCTCGAAAAACTGAACACCGTAGCAATGTGATCTGGAATAACTAAACCTCTAAAAGTCATCGTAAAAAGTCTTTATTCATATAACAATCAACTAAATAGAGAAAAAAAAAGTATTAATTATGTGTCAATCAACCAAATTAATCGTTTTTTCCATGACAATACAATCAACCAAATCGAACATTAAAAAAAAACTTTAAAAAATTCAGTTATCTACATCTGGTCGGTAAATAGCTCGATAGGGACCACTGTATTTCTCTGGTTAAAATGCATGACATGTGTTTTGCCAATATTAATTTTTAGGTTGTTATCGGTTAACCATTTAATAATTAAACTTAAGCTATTATTTATATCCTGATCATATTTTTCTAAGTTTTTTCCTGTAAATATTGTGGTACAGTCATCAGCAAAAAGAGTCATGGGATGTTCTATAGTTAAGGGTATATCATTTATGTAACATAGAAATAACAACGGACCTAGAACACTGCCCTGGGGCACGCCGTAATTTATAAATCTTTGTTTTGATAGGTAAGTTTCTTCTGTTTTGGTTCTAGGGCATACTTTTGCTATTTTAGTTATTTGTTTTCTATTGACTAGGTACGACTTAATTAACTCTAGGACATTGCCCCTGATTCCAAGCTTATTTAATTTTATGAATAGGATTCTGTGATCCACAAAATCGAACGCCTTCGTCATATCCATGAATAACGCTGAAACCGGGATTTTGCTGTCCATGTTAGTAATAATTTTATTTAATAATTCATAGATGGCCATATTAATATTTTTGTCTTACATACTTGTGCTATTTTAAACGTTAACTGAATTTTTTAAAGTTTTTTTTTTAATGTTCGATTTGGTTGATTGTATTGTCATGGAAAAAACGATTGATTTGGTTGATTGACACATAATTATTACTTTTTTTTTCTCTATTTAGTTGATTGTTATATGAATAAAGACTTTTTACGATGACTTTTAGAGGTTTAGTTATTCCAGATCACATTGCTACGGTGTTCAGTTTTTCGAGGTAGCGTTCATTCGTTGTTAAGTGTTTCGAAAAAGTGAATATTAGAGATTTAGTTATTCGAGATCGCATCGCTACGGCGTTAAGTTTTTCGTGGTAGCGTGCATTCGTTGTTAAGTGTTTCGTTTTCGTAAACTTACGGGGACGAGTTATTCGGTGTTACACTTTTCTAAGTCACGTATCACACTCACGAAAAATTATGGATAGTCTCCTCAGACCGTTTTCGTATAGCTGCAACGGTTAAGGTAGTTCCTCCTACTGCCTCGCTGTTTCCACCCTGTATTATTTTAAGACGAAACCAGCCCCCGTAGCATGACCACCGTAGACAAGGATTTCTTTAGATAGTGCAAAGAAATCTGCCATTGTGTCGACACAATCTGTCATTTTGTTGATTCTTCCGTCAAAGAAATCCTTCTCTACGTTGGTCATGCTACGGGAACTGGGCATGAAAGTATTGTGTCACGGCTTTACGGGTGCAAGGACGCTTCGCGCTTCCCTGATCGTAATCCCATAAGGCGACATTAAGTGCCTGCGCCGTATACTAAAATATGGGTTATTAAATTATTGTCTTTTAGATGGTCAAAGTTTCATGCAAATACGCCCGATAGTTTTTACTTGATTTTTTGCCCGCGATTAATTTACAAATTAATTACACTATGTTATAAAAATATAATTCTATAAAGAAAATTGTCTAGTATATTTTTTTTTTTTTCAATGAAATAAGACTAGAAGTTTAGACGTGATGTTCAATTTATAAGTCATCAAAAATCATTAAAAGTCTTAAATCTGCGCTATAACTAATCGGCTGTTGCGTATGCGCAGGGCAGGGAAAAGGTTTGATGACTTACTTCTTGCTGGGATATGGAACTATTGGTGTTTCTCGAACTGTGATCATTATTTCCCCTAAATTATCACAGGAGCCCAACAGTACTGTAGTTGCTACCGAACGAATAAAAACTTTTTACTGACAAACTTTACCAATGATGATAAAGCTTTTTTATTTCCTTAACATTACTCTTGTCATTTACGTCATTTTGTTAATTTTTTTGTAGTTCATTTCTAGGTTAAGATGTCATGCCCATATCAAAATCATTTAATTGTCTCAACAGGCGAAAAAGATATATTTAAATTAAACAAGGTGATCAAATTATCAAGTGTATTGACCTCTGTCACATTATTTGCACATTTTAGAACTGCTATAACGTGATGCCGTATTTTCAAATAGGGTGAGTACTTACAAGTAAACAGTCTGAATAGTTATTGAGAAATAAATTTCCGTTGAGAACAATGAAACTCGCAGTAGTAAAGCATCAAGATTTAAGTAAAGGTTAAATTTAAATAAATGTTTTTAATTTGATTCTTTTCGCCCCGGATCTTTTTCCTCAAAGAATGAGACAATGTTTTATTTTCAAAAGATGTTTATTTTCAGACTGTTTAACTGGTGTACTCAACAAACATGCAGGAAATGTTCTACAACCCTGTGAGATTCATTATCATTTGTTATTGTTAGTTTTGTATCTTACTAGCTTTCGTCCCGATATGTTCGGAAATTAATCCTCGGGAACGCTTGAAATGTAGCCTATAGCACTCGGGGATAATGTAGCTTACCATTACTGAAATAATTTTCGGAATCGGATCAGCACCTATATACAAACTTACAAAAACAAATTTGACCTCTTTATAATATAAGTGTAGACAACTTGAACCAAGCCCAGACTATATCGCTTAGAATGATTAAATCGAAAACAGTCACCATTCAGTCAATATAAATGCGCCAAAAGTTGTGTTTCCGCCGCAACCGACTCCGACGACTGAAACCGTTGTCGTCAGATCACTAACTTAAAAAGCTGCAAAGCAATAAGCGGTGTGCGAGCCCAAATGTACTGTTCCCGGGCGCTAATATGGCATACAGTGTAAGAAAAATAGATTGTCACACAGTTATTATGTGATACAGGGACAACGACTTAAAGCCGAACTTTTTCAAAAAATTGCTGTGTCAACGGCCGCGTAAAGTACATATTTTCAAAAATCTTTAACATACTCTTTTCTCCATAGCCGGATGATAACAGATCGACATTCCGCAATGTGTTTGGCAAGCTGCGAACGCTTCTGCCCTTCCTGTGGCCAAGGAAGAGTGGATGCCTCCAAATCTACGTACTCATATGCGTCCTGGCCCTCATAGCTGGACGAGCTGTTAACCTTTTCGTGCCTATTTATAGCAAAAATATAGGTAAGTTATCGTTTAGTGAAAAATACACATGTCATCAGTGGCGAAGGTTTCATTGAACTCGATTCCTACTGGCTTTCCTTTGAAACATGGCACAGTCATTATTCTATAGACAAATAATATAATCGCATTAAAGATATGTACTCCGGCTTACCTCTCACAAAAATTGACCCTTCGCTACTGCATGTCATGTATGTTCTTCTTTTTCTTAGCGTACCGATGACAAACATTTCAAATATGTTTGGCCCCAAATTCAGCCACGCGAACTCCGCTCACTGATGCAGTTTTATTATCATCAAGTGCAACAGTATCTATTTAATTGACTAGTCTTTCACGAAGGATTCCGTTTTTGTGTTCTAGACTCACAAACAAGAAATCCACGTTTCGAAAATGTCGTTAGTGCTACTGATATTTTGTAAAAAGATCGAAGACATCTTTAAATCTATATTGACTAGTTACAACAAGCGTCTTCTAGACTCGCTCGTCCCATAGTAGTTTCATCAATCGTTTCCCACCAGCCGAGAAAGAGGTCGAATAAACAAAAAAGAAGTTGATACTTTACATAACCAATACGATTCTAAATAAAACTACTTTCCTTTCAGTGGACAGTATTTCCCTCCCTCCGTTCTTCTTCCGATGGGACCTGGTGCTAATCTACGTGTTCTTCAAGTTCCTGCAAGGCGGAGGTACCGGGGGGATGGGACTCCTCAACAATATTCGCTCATTTTTGTGGATCAAAGTGCAGCAGTATACTACTAGAGAGTTACAGGTATAAACATAAAATTGTTCTTAATTTATGTAGATATTCTACTGTTTTCATGGGTATTCAGTAAGTGAAGGAGGTGGCGGGACGTGAGAAGGAAAGAGCCTCACGTCCCAGCCGCCGCGGGAGCGCCCTGGGCGTCGGGGGCCGCCGTCCGGCCGTCTTATGACTACAGGCCGTGTCGACGGCGCGTTCGTGTTCCACGCGCGCCTCAAAGAGATGTCAGCAACCATGTAGAGGTCAGCATGGTCCGATGCCTGCCAGGGCTGCGGGACTGTTCGAAAGAGATACCGCGACCCTGGAACACAAAGGGCAAAGATCCTTCTTTGCCCTTTGTGTTGGACATGGATGGGTTTTAGTCAGTACAAGTCTGACACTTAAACTGAAAACCGACCCTTACATAGAAAAAAGACTAGGTAGATGATGAGTAGACAAGCTTGACTCTTATCGAAATGACGGTGCCCGCATTGGCAGAGAACTTGCGATAAATTTCTTTGCCCTACATTAGCTTAATATAGACTAGATATATAGAAGAAGATTTGTTATGATTATGACCCACTGACACATTTAAATAATGATTATTATATGAATCAGATGTTTCATAACATAGTGCCATACGGGTATTAAGTTTCACTTACAGCTGATACAGTAATCGTGACTAATATGCTATTATAATTATGCAATTAGTGAGAGATACACCTGGGGCTTCATGAAGCCTTTTCAAACAAAAATGGTGTCAAACGTCGTGTTATCTGTTTTTTTTTGTTGGGTCATTAAACAATGAATACGATATAATGCAGCAGGTTTCAAGGGCCCATTACGGATAATCTGATATGGCGCCCGTTGCATCAACTTACGCAACTAGTGGGACTGCTTTACTTTTTTACAAATTCACAGTTTTTTAATACTATCGTTTGAATATACCTTGTCTATTTCAGTTAGAACTATTCAGACACCTTCACGACTTGCCTCTGCGGTGGCACTTGTCACGGAAGACGGGAGAGGTCCTCAGAGTAATGGACCGAGGAACGGACTCCATAGACAACTTGCTGTCGTACATACTGTTCTCAATCACACCGACGCTCATCGACATCATTGTGGCTGTCATATATTTTGTAACACAGTTCAACGTGTGGTTCGGACTCATCGTGTTTTCTACTATGGTGCTTTATATACGTGAGTATTTTAGAATTACTAGCCTATTACTGTCCCACTGCTGGGCAAAGGCCTCTTCTCATACAGAGAAGGCACGAACATTGATCATCACGCTTGCTCAAGACGGGTTGCCGATTTCAGACTCATACTAATTATAAGTTCAGGTTTCGTCACGATGTTTTCCTTCACCCGTGTCAGTATTTTGTTTTATTAATATTTTACAAGCTTTAATTTAATTTCACTGGTTTATACAAATTGTGACAGAATTTTTCACTTTGTGCTGTTGGATTTTTATTGTTTGTTACTGCAGGGCGCTTTTATTTAAGCGTTCACTTAGATGTAGCCTAGTGTTTGCAAAAACCGGCGTTAGAAAAAGTTCGGCTTTATGGCTCTGTAATTCTAAAATCTATCTGAGACTACTGAAGCCATAGAGCTTAATGTGCAAGATTATATTGAACGAGTGCTGTCGCACGCTTCGCTCGCGTTAATTTAGAATTCGACAATCAATTCTGGTTGTGCTCTGCTTGTAATAATATAGTTCAATCATGATTCGAAAGACACGGGGCGCCATCTATTATCATAAGATCGTTATTGTTGTTTTCCTCGGATGTTCCCGAGGTACTTTTTTTCGGGATATAAGGTACCCTATGTCCGTTTCTGTACATCTGACAACATATATGCAAAATTTCGGTTCAGTTGTTTAGGTGTGAGAAGGTAACAAACTAACTTTCGCATTTATAATATTAGTTAGTTACCCGATGCTGTAGTCAGTATCCTCATATCACGACAATTTTTGAACTGCTACTAAAATCCTGAAACTTCAACGTGTTGAAATTCGCTGGCATAACGTAAACTAAACTGCGAGATTGCATTAAAATAATAATTAGTTCATTTTTTACCTTTTTCCTATTGATATCAGTTCATTTGGTGGTCGTTATTTTCATTGAGTCGTTATCGCAAATACGGTCGCCTGGTAATAGCGATCGATTCTGAGGCTTACCGCCTGATATCTTACAATAAACAGCTAGTAAGTTGTAAATTTTACGATATGTTTATCGCTATACACGTTCGAATTATGTTTTTTTAAATGTAAAAGAGATGTAAGTAAACAGTGGTTTCAATGTCGATATATCGGACTATGTTATCGTAAATCGGTTTTCGGTCGCGTGCAAATAATTGTCTGTAAAATATGCAGGTATTTGTAGGTAATATTTTTTCACTGTTTCCAAGCCTTTGTTGTATTGATTTTTAGCTACAATCAATTGCAATACATCGCGTGTTTGATAACAATGCTTGGCCTAATCTAGGTATTTCGATCATTAAGATCTGTCCTCCGCTATATCATTTCTATCGGCACAAGGTAGTATCAAAAATAGACAGTACAGAAATGTTTTATGTGTCTACGACACGGCGAAGGCTTCAGATGTTGCATTTATTTGAGGTACCCGTGCGTTTCACAGTCAGCCTATCGTAGTACAGTACACCCTGCCTACTGCATCCAGTCTGACCCAGCCACGAGCAGCCTTTTTAAGCTTGATTTATAGAAAGAGATATACGAAACAATAATAAATATCAGAGCCACCATTCTACAAAGCAGATTTTTTTTTTAAACTCTACTTGCCATATAACGGGTTAATATCATATCATAGTAATATTATAAAGAGGTAAAGTTTGGATATAGGAGGTAATCTTCGGAGCTTCTGATCCGATTCCGATAATTCGACTGGACGGAAGAACTATTGAAACCTACGACATAACCTATGTATTACAAACACATGTAAGCACATGACACACACACACACACACACACACACACACACACAAATACACACACACACACGCACACACAAACTATACTTATGCCAATCTTGTCTACTTACCTATTTTAATTATGTTATTATTATTTTTCTTGTTTTTGTTATGGAAGAGCGGAGTCTTCTAATACAGGCATTGTTTGCTTAAAAGAAGGCTCCAATCACAAACTAATTGTTCTAATTTTGTGAAGAAATAAACAATTTTGAATTTGAATTTGAATTCATTCCGGTGTTAAGCGTTTATTTAAGAAGTTCCCGTGGGTAAAAAATCGATAATGACGGGAGCGAAGCCGCGGGCATAAGCTTTTTAAGTTTCTTAAAACAACAATAACTTTAACATTTCAGTTGCGACGATAGCTGTAACGGAATGGCGGACCAAGTTCCAGAGACGCATGAACCTCGCCGACAACGAGCAGAAGGCGCGCTCTGTGGACTCTCTCCTCAACTATGAGACGGTCAAGTACTACGGCGCTGAGATGTATGAAGTCGTGTCTTATAGGGAGGCTATTGTTAACTACCAGGTAAGGAGCAAGTTTTAAAAGGCGATGAATGATGTAACCAAGGTTTTGAAACAATATTCTGATTTAAAAGAGTATCCATGGAGTTTTTTGCCCATTCTTCTCCATAGAGATCTACGCTTTGGAATGGGTAACTACAATACTTTCTACTACTTCTTAAAATTTAGCTTGTAACTGGCCTACTAGATATAAATGCTTTGATTCTGATTAAGGTTTCTTGACTGATTCCAACTTAAAGGATTGGCCTCAAATAGCTAAAGAAAGAGAAAAGTGAGACGGAACGGAGGCCTTGGGCCTGCGCTGGGACACAACAGGCTCATGTAAATAATAAACTGACTCGAGATTCTAGTAGTATGGTAGTAAACACGACTGAACAGCGTAATGTGAAAAAAATGTGTTACCTCTGTCACCTCTCATACTGCTCCAGAAAATACAGGCGTGAGATTATGTTATTTTTATTGATGTTTAAAGATTGTATGTGTTAAAATTTTCAGACGGAGGAGTTCAAATCTCTAATAACACTGAATATGCTGAATACCTTACAAAATGTCATCATTTGCTCTGGTAAGTGTTATTTGTTATTAACTCATTCATATGACATATCCAAGGAATATGACTTAGATCCATTCACAATTTGTGTGGATTCGGCCAGAACGGCCTTAAGCCTCACATTTTTCAAGTAGCGGTAATATTATTTGTTTTTATTATTTTACTAACCCTCTATTATTTTAGTCATATAATTGCAAAACAAGTTTTTATATTCTTCTTACTTTGCTTAAACCAGTGCATTTTCTGTTTTTGTGCTCACACCATAAATTTATTATAAGTCTATATGTGAGGATTTTTAATTGGCTTTCGAGTGACTATGGTCTCCTTGTTTGTTTCTTTTTATTAGCTGTAAGACCTCCATGTACTAAATAAATAAATAAATAATACTCACTTTTTCAAACAGGGTGTTAGATTAAACTATAACGATTAAACATACATCAACATTTTCATATTAAGTTTATAATTTTCGGTGACCTTGTCTACTGTAGTTTTAGAGAAAATAGTTCAACAAACAGATCCCAAGATAAGCATAAAATAATTTAATGTGTTTCCTAAAAAAAGTAGCAATACCTGATTTCCCCTAAAACTGTATTGATTAACATAACTATGATAATTATTTATTCATTTTATTTACATGTTAAGTTTATTTGTCGTGACTTCCTGCAGGGCTATTGCGTATCTCTGTTGACAGTTCATAGTGATGATCACTTGGCTGATTGTTCATCGATTAACTGTCAAATGGTTTGACCATCAAGTATGACGTCAATGGTGCCCATCGTCGCTGATGGTCACCGTAACTCATTATAACGAATAACCAATAAGCAGCTCGGATGTTAATTCCGCCTCGAATGCAATAACAAAGTTTCCCCACTTATATCGAAATGTACTATTGCCTGGCTGTGTCGAATCAAGCCGATCCGCACATGTTGTGTAGAACGCTTTACCACAACGCCTTTATTTCGGGTGCTAAGTTCCACCGCGCTTTTCCGCTAAGATTTATCCCTACCCGGAGAAAGATCGATTGTATTCTACTTGAACCATGGACTCCATGTGTCATATGTGAAAGGAACACGCGAAAAATAAGGAATGTCACAATAAATTCAAATAAATGATTAGAAAGTATTTTAAAATGTTAGTTTTTCGCGCGTTTTTTTACGAAGCATCAAGTAAAAAGCGTTAAAACTATAACCGTCGATGCGGTCAATATTTCAATACACGGGAAAAATTACTCTAAATCCAGTTTTTGTGACATTCCTTGTGTTTTGACTCCACTGCTGGACATAGGCCTCCCCCAAGTATCGCCACATTGACCGGTCCCGTGCGACTCGCATCCAGCGGATCCCTGCATCCTTCCCCAGGTCATCGGTCCGCCTAGTGGGAGGCTTTCCACCGTAACGTCTTCCGGTATACGGTCGCCACTCCAGAATTTTTCGGCCCCATCGGCCATCCGTTCTGCGAGCAATGTACCCTGCCAAGTGCCACTTAAGTTTGGCTATTCTTCGGGCTGCGTCGGTAACCTTGGTTCTCTTGCGGATTTGATCACGCAAGGAAACTCCGACAATAGCACTCTCCATTGCCCTTTGGGTGCCTTCTGATGAGGCCCATTGTGAGCGACCACATTTCGGTCCCGTATGTAATCACTGGCAACACACACTGGTCATAGACTTTCGTCTTGAGACACTGCGGTAAGTTGGACGACAAGATGCCACGCAACTTCCCGAACGCTGCCCAGCCGAGTCGGATTCGACGATTGACCTTTTTCTCGAAGTTAGACCTACCTAACTGGACCGTTTGTCCCAGGTAGACATAATCGTCTAAAACTTCGAGTGTAGAGTCTCCGATCTCGATAGAGTGGGTGTTACATGGGCATTCAATATGACTTTGGTTTTGTCCATGTTCATTTTAAGACCCACTAAGCTACTAAGGCATCATAGTAATAAAAAATGTCATCAGGTCTCCTGGCCGGCTCCCTGCTCTGCGTGTCCATGGTGGTGAACACGGGCGAGCTGACGGTCGGCGACTACGTGCTGTTCGCGTCCTACATCGTGCAGCTATATGTGCCGCTCAACTGGTTCGGCACATACTACAGGTATGTCCTGGTATGCCCTGGGAACCGATCAGGGCGGCACTTGTACATCACAGAGTGCCTCCTTACCTACAATGCATCATCGGGGCTTACCTTCGCGATCAACACATTCGCTATGTATTTAGATCGGGACGGTACCGTTCATCGTTGGAAGATGACGTGTGGAGTTCCGCAGGGGTCAGTTTTAGGGCCTCTGTTATGGAACCTCGCTTACGATGTGGTCCTGTGTTACCTGCGCGTGCGTATACGCGCATAAACGCTCGTCCAAAAATGAGCTTATACGCCCCGAAATACCCTAATCTGAAACCGCCCTAAACCACTGGGTCTAGCTACCATGAAATTTTGCACAAGAGTTTTTTTATGACAATGGTGAGCACTAACGAATGATTCTTGAAAATTCATCCCCTATCGGGTTTACTTAGGGGATGAAAGTTGGAAAGCCTGCGTTTTGCCGATGCAAAATCTCATTGGGCGCATTTCTTATGTGTCTGAATATTATCGCATTGACATTTGAAATTCCAACAATGCAAAATTAGACATTGATTTAGTTGAAGCCTAGTGTAAACGAAAACGAGTATTAGTGTGAGCGCAAAAACAGCAGGTACGCTCCTTATCTTCTATCTATCTATCTGCTATCTTCTTCTATCTATAGTATGTTCTACTGTCAGCCATTTGTTGAATTTGTAAAACTATCGGACGAGTAATGGGTTGATTGTCAATTTGCATTGCATGATTGAAGTCGACAAAAGGTTTGGTTTTTTCCATGAGGAATTTCTCAGTAGCCGCTGTATGGTCTTGTGCCCGGTTAATGTCAATAGTATGAACTGAAGGTGATGAATAAAAACAAAATGTAATAAATGAATGTGATTTTACATCGTTTTACCGATTGTTCCCAACGAGTCACACTGTAACATGTCACAGTGTGGGAAAACCTGCTCTTGTAGTCCGATCGATCGGTTATTTGCCCTCGCCCTCCTAGTTTGAAGATTATGATAAAAAATATGATGAAATAAGGTGTGTCGTTGCTTATCTACTACAGTTGCCATTTCGGAAAGCTATATTAAGTTTATTCACCTTTATTTATCACATAATGCATCAATTATCTTTTTTGTTTATAAGATAATAATGGACCCCTACGTGAGTGATACGTTTGATATGAAGTACAAGTGCGTTTAGTCGTTCAAAGAGTGTTTTTTTTTTTTTGAAAAACTTTTCCCGTTTTTTTGTTTCAAAATCAACGGGCTCGATTCCTGGCTAGGGAAATAGATTTTCCGAAAATCCAATGATGCAGTTTTATTTTTCATCAAAATCGAGCTCGAGCCTCATTTGAGTATTTTTCGCTATTCCTCATAGTATCGGATTTAGCATCCACGCCCACTTAAAAATTCACCCTGTATAGATTTGAAATTATCTTGCGTTGGAATAATAATGATAATATTGGTTTCTGCTGAGTATTATTACACCTACTGTATGACATGCGAAGCGATGTGTAGGACTGTAACAGTCCTAAACTTGAGGATCTAATGAACGCCACCGACGGTGCTAACGTGGCTTACTACCAACTCTGAACTAATCTAAAAAGTATTATTGACTCCGAAAGAAGAATTAGCCCTCAAAAGCACGGGTGATTTTTTGAGCGCACTGGATTTTCAACTCTCAGTATTGAGTCGAGCGTTGAGAATCGCAACAAAGCACACCCAATCGTGTCTAAAATGCACCATATTGTAGCTTCAACTCTCAGCGTTAAACAGTGGGTTGTAAATCCAGTAAACAAAATCGTCACGTTGTTTCGACGGGGCTCAGAAGCAGTAATTTTAACCTAATCATCTCACGTGTTCTAACTATTCACAAAAATTACCCATGAAACATTCGCAGAGCTATCCAAAAGAACTTCGTGGACATGGAGAACATGTTCGACCTGATGCGCGTGGACTCAGACGTGCGCGATGCCGTCGGGGCTCCAGACTTGTTGGTACGTCGGGGAGCCGTCGAGTACAAGCACGTGTCGTTCGGCTACGGGCCCGAGCGGCTCGTGCTCAATAATATTAGCTTCAAAGTGCCGCCTGGCAGCACTGTCGCCTTGGTAAGTCAAGTTTTAATATGCTAATTCCTTGTCCTGGCTTTATGTGAAAAGGTGCAACTAAATTGCGGTCGATCCACGTTTATATTGATTGAGTGACTCTTGTGGCTTTATGCGGCAGCGGTGTGCGGTGTTACTATAGTTTTTCGCAATTACTTTCCGTACGATTTTGCATCAGTGCTACCGTGATCTTTATTTTGTACAATAAGGTTACATTTGATTTGCTGCCACTGATATTTCTGTCAAAATCACAGTAATGTTTACTTACGCGTTGCCATAAGATTACTGTTGACAAGCTGCTGTCTGACGTAAAGACTAGACAGCGTCTATGCAGCGTTCGTGAACGTAATCCTTCATGCACCTATTCGACGAAAAATAAAACTGTTGCGTACAACAGTAGTAAATAAAAACCATTAGAATTGTGGGAAGGACGAGCGTTTTAGACTGTTTTGTTAATTTTGACGTGCCAAACATGCTGATTTGATGTAATGTTTTAACAATAATGTACACAGGTGGGTCCCAGTGGAGCAGGCAAGTCGACAATCATGCGGCTGCTATTCCGGTTCTACGACGTGAACGAGGGCGCGGTGCTGGTGGACGGGCAGGACGTGCGGACGGTCACGCAAGCGTCGCTTCGCACCAACATAGGCGTCGTGCCGCAGGATACCGTGCTCTTCAATAATACTGTCAGGTAAGTCGAGAAATGCGGGTCTGATTAAGGGCGTACTCTAAATTTTCCGCTGTTAAAATATTCTTAGATAACACGTTGCACGCGTCCGCGCCTATTAGCACTGCTCATACTGTTTTTCAATATCAACACGCGAGCGAGCATCCGTTCCCGAACCCGTACCAGCGCATTCTACCGGACGCCCTAATGCCTGGAATGCATGTGGCGAATACATGTGCGTGTGAACTGAGGGACCACACTCGTTTTTCGCAAAATAGAAATTGTAGGATTTAGTAAAAGACTTAAAACAATTGTAGAACAAGTCTGGGAATTTGTAAACAAATATATTAAAAACTACAGTCCTGTGCGGTTCCTCAGTCCTCACACACCATCAGCCAGATCTCGGGAAGTATGTGGAAAATTAAGCTTTTGTGACTACAGATAGTTAGTAGAGAATTAGTAAAGATATTTACTAAATAACCACAAAAGATATAACGACTAAACTGTGGTCCCTCGTACCACACAAGAAAGAAAAATATTTTAGTGAATATTACAGAATCAAATAAATAAAATCTTTCTTTTTCTACATAAAGTTTTAGTAAAAGACTAAAGACATTTTGTAAAAAGAAATGGTAAAAGAATATCGTGTGATCACACAATGAAACAAAATGTAGACAGTACTATTATACCTCATTAATTATAGCATTAGACGAAACGAAAAAAAGGTTAAAAACGATACGAACGAAAAACGAATTTAAAAGGAAAACTATCACAGCTATCGCAGCTTTGCAAGTTTACAAGTAATAGTCGATCAACTTATAACAACATATTTTCCTAAACATAATGTATGGGAAGCACAGCTTTTTCAACATTAAATGTAAGTTTGTTTTTTATTATTATGGGCAACTATGGAACCCTACATTTTGCGTGGAAACGCTCTTGGCCGGTTTTTTCAGCTCAGCGGTTTTTACGTACGCACGGCACGTGTTTATGATAATTATGGAAATAAAGTCATTTTTTATTTGAGATGATTGTCAGTCTGCTTTGATTGTCTTTAGTGGTGATGAAAAATAAATAAATAAAATAGTTTTCGGAATCATTGTGAATCATTTATTTACTTCAAGGGGCGAGTCAGTGCCAACACAAAGAACTCGGGTCTAGTACATGGCAAGTGCATTTGATAGAGTGAATTACAAGGGGCGAGTCAGTGCCGTGCTTGGCAAGTGCATTTTATAGAGTGCATTGTTTTTATTTTGCTCAGTTTCGCCACATTATTCGATACGGGTAATCGAGGCATTGGGTCACAGGGTTCCGTTAGATTTTAGCCACACGATGCGTTGCCGGTGCGCTGACGCCGCGTCGTCGTACATTGTATTGCGACGTCGCGCTCAACACAACGGACAAGAGGGCCTAAACAAAGTGACAAGGAAAAACGCTCTAAAAGCCCTTGACTAAAACTTGCGAGGGTGCCCACTGACAAATATCCTCAGTGAAAAACGCCTTTTCTAATTTCAAAACGAGACACGCGAGCGTGCACCCTTACGGGTTTTAGTTAGCCGATGCAGAGGGATCCAGCCCTCGTCTATCTCGCTCGAAGTCGAAAAAGATTCATCATGGTCGGATTTAAAAATAAATTCTTTTGGAAGATTTTTTTCGTTTATGAATAACTTCAAATTCGACGAATTCATGTTGTGGCGTAGTGTGACCTGCATGCATCCATTAAACGCCAATTTGGTTTTTTTTTTTTTCTTTGGTAACTGATGCTTTTCACAGATAACTGGAAGTAAAAATATTCAAGAAAACCACTTTTACGAGTGATGTTACTAAAAATTATTTCACAATTTTTTTCTCAAAATATTTCTATGATGATATTATCCTGAAAGGTACTCGATCAATATTGATTATTACTGACGAAGGTATAAAGGGCCCGCTGGTAACTTTATAAAAAAGAACCTTAATTCAGTTGAAAGCTTGGGTCTCTGGGCGCAATAATTTTTTTTTGATTAAATTAAATACCGATACCGCTACCGCTACCAATTCTTAGCGATAAAGGCTTTTTTCTTCAGGTTTTACTTTTTCAGAAGTAAATAATGTTGAACAAGTATCCTTAAATATTGGGGATGTGTACAATAATTTGCACATTGAGTTTCATAGAAAAATTTCGAAAAAAAAATTGGCGTTTAATGGATGCACGCAGGTCACACTATTACACCACAACATGAATTCGTCCAATTTGAAGTTATTATTTATAAACGAAAAAAAAATCTTACCCGACCACTATAAACTTCGTTCCACCTTATTGCACTCTGTGCGTCGAAAGTATAGCTACGCAACGATGTAATAAACTAACAACATACTTGTAATTTAAACAAATAATTTTATTGTGAACATAACAGTTACAATACATATCAAAAGGTATCATCCAACACAAAAGTATTAAACCAGCCCCCGTGGCATGACCACCGTAGACAAGGATTTCTTTGACGGAAGAATCGACAAAATGACAGATTTCTTTGCACTATCTGTCATTTTGGCGATTCTTCCGTCAAAGAAATTCTTGTCTATGGTGGTCATGCTACGGGGCCTGGACTTTGACCTGTCCCTTTCTGCAAAGTGAATATATATTTTTTTAAACCATTCATATAACAAAATCTCTACGAACTAAAAAAATATATAGGAAAAAAATAAAATTGATAGAATAGCTGCTAAGACTCTCCCACTCGTTGAATTTCAGGTATAATATTCAGTATGGAAGATTGACAGCACCGGCGGCTGACATAATATCAGCGGCTAAGAATGCTGACATCCACGACAGGATCCTCACATTCCCAGATGCTTATGATACACAGGTAAGAACAAAATTTTATCAGTGTGTTTGAAAAGGACTGGATCTTTGATAGTCGATAGGGGTCTGTTCAGTTGTGTAGACAATTGACAGACCACCCCTAAACAACACACACTGACAAACAAAAACGAACGACTGAATGACTATAAACTAATGATTGACTGTCTGAAAAGTCCAGACCGTTCATGGAGAGCTCAATCAGAACAATCTAACCGGATGCGTGCGAAATAAAAGATGATTAATTTCAAGATTTTGATGAAATAAGGCTGCTAAGGTTGTAAAATCCAGACCATTCATGGAGAGCTCAATCAGAACAATCTAACCGGATGCGTGCGAAATAAAAGATGAAATTAAAATATAAGATTTTGATGAAATAAGGCTGCTAAGGTTGTAAAATTGAGAGGATTTTGCGCACAATTCACTCATAATATTTTAATCGCGCTCAATCGCGTCTACGTACGAGCCTGTGGTCAATACGCATATATGAACGTACAAAATTGTCCTGTACGCGTAACTGTTTAATAGAATCGCTATTTACCACTATTTTCACTGTTCCCCAACCTTCATCAACTAGGCGTTGAATCTTGAGAAGCATTTCTCTGAAACAAAGACGCAACGTAAGAGTAAGGTGTGGGTGAAAATAGACAAGTTGATGAAAACCTGGTTAAAGCTGATTAGAGACTATAAGTGTATTCAAATATAAGAGAGGTATCAAAACACAACAAACAATTGACAAAGAACAGATTTGATCCCCGTTAAAAGATACCTTGAAAATCACGTCGTATTGGCGGTAGTTTAATTTATTTTTCATTTGCAGGTCGGAGAAAGAGGGCTTCGGCTCAGTGGGGGAGAAAAGCAAAGAATAGCAATAGCGCGGACTATCCTCAAGGACCCGGCGATAGTACTTCTCGACGAAGCAACGTCGGCACTTGACACCAACACGGAAAGAAATATACAGGTACAATTAGAATGTCAATATTCTAAGTGTTGTTGTTGTGTTTTCAACTGATAGCCAAAGTCATTAATTTTTTTTTTTTTCAGGCGGCTTTGGCGCGAGTATGTGCCAATAGGACAACAATTATAATAGCTCACAGGCTCTCTACCATCATACACGCCGATGAAATTCTCGTATTGAAAGAAGGAGAAATCATCGAAAGAGGAAAGTAAGTAAAACTCTTACAGCCATTTTATTTAGTTATTTTTGTAGTAGTAAGTAAGGTTCCCGTTCGTGTTGAATTGATTAACTGAGGTGTCCATGTTATTTCCAGCCATGAAGCGCTTCTCGCACAAGGCGGTTTCTATGCGTCAATGTGGCAACAGCAACTGGAAAATCGCAATAACAACGAAAACAATGGCGAGGGCAATAACAACAACGAGCCTCGGCCGCCGCCGGGACAGCCCAACGGCGGCGCGTTCGGACACGGCCATGGACATTAAGTGTACAGTCATAAGTAACGAAGCAGGGTGTTAGTCGGTTCGTGGATCAGTGAATTCGAATACTATCGATTCATATTGTCAATTGTTTGGTTTGAGGACGTTAGACATAAGGGACATGACAGATCACTCAAGAAGACCATTTGTAACCAAATAATATGTACATTATGCACAAGCATTAGCTCACCGAACAAACGTAATGATGTACATAAGTTGACATTGTGATGATGTAACTATATTGTACCTAGTATTAAAATTGTGATGGGAAATTATATGTGCTATTTCAGTGTTATTAAATCTGTTTTTATTTAAAACTGGCATTTTGATTTACTCATATGGCTCAACGAATACATAATATGCACTGTACACGATCAGCATAGCCTCAACGAAGAAGAATATAATATTATATTCTTCAACTTATAACTTTATATAACTTCCACGCATGCTTAAGGTACAAACACTGCACGGGCTCATTATCGACTCGGCTCATCGGCACGTCTCGTGGTCCTAGTAATCAGCAGTCACCGAGGCTACAGCTCAACCCGATAAGTTGAAGTGTTGACCCCGCCGACCTCGTGTGCTTTTACGTGTACCTTTATATTAAAATTTTGTACAGGCTAAGGAAGATAACATCGGAGAATAAAATAAAGAACTTACAATTTATCATTTTGCTGCTTTTTTATCCATATTTACGTTGGAGTATTTTGCAAGTTTCTCACGATACTCTTTGTTCTTCCTTAGGTAAGCCTTAACGGACATCGAAGGTCGTCGTTTTGCATATTCCAAAGTCCTTAAAGAAGTCGCTGCCTTTTGTTCGATGTGACCGATAGTCTTTACATAGTCCGTAGATATCTTCCGGGAAACATTTTTGCCATGTTGTAAATGAAGAATATGGTCGATCGGTTTCCGAATCTCTGTTTGTATAGAGTGGCGTCGCGTTAAATACACTTCGCGGGAATCGCTGCTCGCGCATCTGAGGTCTTGAGTTTTTTCCGCAGAAAACGTAACAAGGAAGAGTATTTGTTTTTCTTTTTCCGTATATGGTCTGTAAAGGTATGACAAACATGCAATTAATGTTTATCAAAGTATTACTAAGGCGGTAGGTAACTTACCAATTCAAAATACACTTCACGTTATAGCTATAAAAACACTATTTGGAGACCACTCGTAATTTTTAGAGTATTTTCTTACTACATTCACAGATGAAAATGTTAAATCGCTCGCAATAAGCTTCCGCGGTTTTGTAGTGCTTCGACTATGTGTGCTGAGGCGCAAACCGATGACTTTTTCGCGATCATAAAGAAGCGGAGCGCTTATTGGCACTATTAAGTCGCCTACGAAGCAGCTCGAACAGTCTCCTGAAGGTTTTGTCCGAGCGGTGGACCTGTCCCTGATACAGAGGTGGATGCAGCTTCATGTTAGCGCCTCGCCTCGTATTATATAAGATGCGTGTATGACATAATTTTGAATGTTTTAATTTAATATTGTGTGTGTTTAATTTTGTTATTCTTTGATTCTTTTAATTCTTTTATTTTATTTTATACTTAATTTAATTTAATTTGGTTATGTAATTGTAGTATGTAAGTGTAATTTTATTTGATTATTTTAATGTACATGTGTTTAACGTGATTTTTATTTTTATAATTTTTCTATGTATAAAAAATAAATAAAGAAAAAATTTATGTATAGAAAATTTATTTATTTTCTATACATAATTTTTTTCTTTATTTATTTCTATTAGGATAAGTCATTCGTTATCACAATAACGGTTCAGTTAATCAGATATACCCTGAACGTGTTGTAAGAGCGTTAAACGTTGTTAAACCCCAAAAACACTTTATTTTCTGCCGTGTTCCAAAACACATTTTTTACATGTTTGGAAACTAAATTGCATTCGCGATTCAGTTTTCATCGTGGTTTCCATAGTATATAGGGTCAACTACAACATCATAGTATAAATCAACTAAACCTATCGCAAAAATGTGGGTTCAAAATTCTTCTTTATAAAATGGCAAGAAATGGTTAGTGAACTTACTGAAAATCAATCAAGGTTGGTCCTGGGCCCTGGTCTGCGACAACGTCGTCCATGAGTTTACCGAGGACAGACGTCCGCTTAACGTCGGCAATCCGAGCTGTGCTTATTTCCTCGGGTAACTTCCATGCTACACCAGCGCCTGGACTGTGGTGAAAAGAAGTTACTTTTATGATCTTTCTACTAATTCAGTTTGTAGTTATCCACTGCCTAACCAGTGGACATACTTGAGGCTCTTGCGAGTAACACTACAACAGTCAGTTCTTCGAACTCCGCCTTCTACGCGCAGCCTTATCCCAGCCTCTCTTTTTAAACTTTTGAACACCATTGTAAATTGTACATACGTGACAAGCAAGCACGTGCCCTGTACGCCAAACGACACAAATATGATAGGTGAAATTGTGGCTTGGCTTGGAGGGCACGCGCGTGCGTGTATATGCTGTGGCATTCAAAAGTCGCGACGGTGACTCCGGTACTTATTCCCGGATTAGGTAGTTCGGATCTCATACTTCAAAATACCCTTTTATTTTCGTTTGCGTTGCCATTGAGGGACCACATTTGAATTTTGAGCTTTTGAATGCGTCAACCATTAGTAAAAGTTCTCAAACAATTGTAAATTTAGCCTCTCGTTTGTAAAAGTAGCCGATTGTATCTTTTGAGTTTTCTCAGTCGTGACAGACAGGCATCCATATCTTAAAACCTAGTTAAAATATACAACTTCTATAAATGACTGCTTTTAGTAAAAGATTTGTAAAACTAATTTATTGAATATCAACCCTTCCTGTTCACACAATAAAAAGAACTAGCCTACGGGAGGTCGTCCCTCAACAGATCACCGTAAGTTCCCTGGAGTGAAGACCACAATGGAGTTTGATATTTACGTATGGGTCTAGCGTTAGTAAAAGTACTTGAACGATTGTAAATTAAACCTCTAGTTTGTAAAAGAAGCCATTCAAAATTTATAAACGATTTAAGGTAGTCCCTCAATTGAAACGTTTATCATAAGAAAAATCAATTTACGTTGCATTCGGAAGTTAAATAAACGAATGCTACAGTCTATCCTTTCCTATTTTTTTTTATTAACGATTACTTTACTAAACAGTATCAATAAATGTACCGTTTCATTTAAAATAATAATCGAATTCCTGGGAAGAAATCGTAAGATAGAGGAGACCACACAGCAGGATTTTTCTACGGACTGTTTGTTGAAACTTTTCTATATACATATATCTATGCTAATAATATAAAGCTGAAGAGTTTGTTTGTTTGGTTGAACGCACTAATCTCAGGAACTACTTGTCCCAATTGAAACATTATTTTAGTTTTGGATACCCCGTTTATGCAGGAACTACTAGTTCTTGATAAAACTCCAAAAAATATGAGCGACGGCTCTTTCGATTCGGAATGACGTCTAGAAAAATGTAACGAAAGTATGTGTGTATGTTCACCTGCGCAGCTTCGGCTTGCCGGCGGCCTCAGCCGCTACGGCTCCCACGGGTGCCTATGCTTTGTTACAGCGGGCGGGGGTTGCCCTCCCTTCGCGCCTCCGGATTTTTATATACACTCTAGGGGTAACAGCCAAAAGACTACGTAAATTCGGGGTGCCCCAATTCAGTTTTGGAACAATTTCGACCTATGTTATCCATGAAAATCAGTGTCCAGTGTACAAGCATAGGTCAATCGTGAAGGTATTATAGGTCTTTAAATTAATTTTCTTGAAAGTCAATATGTTGTGCTACTAAAGTTAGTGACAGAAACGTATCGCTGCAAAACCGACTCCACGTAGTCTTGTCTGCCCTACCCCTAGAGTGTAATTAAGAATCGCGTAGGAGCGGAGGGGCGAGCTGCGGTGGTGAGCGTTTAGACCATCTGCGACGTTAAGCTCGCGTGGGACTGCCGGAGCCCTGCAGCACCGGAGCCGTGACAGAAACAATTTTTTTTTCGGTATTTTAACTAGTAGGTATTTTAACGTAGATATTATGAACTTAGATGTATTAAATGTTGATATTTTGAACTTAGGCATAATGTCATTCGATATTTTGAATCATTTGATATTTTAATCACTCGGCATTTCAATCTTCGACGTTTTAAGCGTAGGTATAACAATTTTCGACATTTTGATATAATCGATATTTAAATTTTCGATGTTTTGAACATTGGTATTTTAAGCGTAGGTATTTTAATCTTCGATATTCAACTACGTACCCATCTTTTCATACACGAAATATTTTAAGAGTAACTTCTTTAAGTAGTAAAGAGGCTATCGCAATGAAAAAAAAAATCTTTCAAATGTTTTTGTTTACCCTTTCAGAATGAAGTACTGAATACGTGGTAACCGTTTTCGTGTCGATATCCCTTCCTCCCCGTATAAATATTAAATATTTTTAAAAAGTAAACAGTTATTTAAAAATATAAAAAATAGATGGCCCATCGGCATCAGGAACAAGTTCTAGGCTATCGGTGGTCAGGGCTCCAGAGAGAGGAACCGCCTCACTATGCGTGCCGTGTCCAGGAGTCCAGCTTTAGCGCACAGTGCTCTCGGCGATCTAGCACCACATTATCAGGTTTATTTGCTAAAATCCGTGATGATAGATTGATCCCAATACAATGTCGCATGACCGTTCTCGAGAACTGAGTCGGGCGCATACTTGTAGTATGGTACTTCAGAACCCACAAGGTTGTATTGCAAGGCAAGTTGCTGGTGGATAATCATAGCTACTAGATCGTGTCTGGGCAAGAACTCACCGTTAGCAAGACGAAAACGACCGGAAACCATATGTCGGATCGATTCACCGGGACGGTGGCATGCCCGACAGATGTCAACCGTACCATCCTTGACTATGTTTTTTCGGTAATTGTTCGTCATGATAACAACATCCATAAAAGCACATACGAACCCTTCGGTTTCCCTAAAGAGGTCACCGAATCGTAGCCAGGATACAGACGCCAGAGGTCTACATCAGTCCCATATAGGGCCCGGAAAAAGCCTCCGTGTAGCTCCTTGCCCTGCCATACCTCCCTATTATTATTATTATGAGCCTGATGTGTCCCACAGCAGGGCAAAGGCCTCATTTCCCTTTTTCTATTTATCTCTCTTTGGCTATTTGGGTCCTTTTGACAAGAGTCCAGCTCGTCACGCCATTTACTTCAAACACACACTTCAACTTTATTTATAGATCATCTCGCTTCGATTTTTCCAGTTTGAACTAGTGTGCATTTAGTAGGAACCTCGGTACTTGAATGTTTTTCAGAGGAGCAGAAGAGCAACTGTGAGTGTGGGACACCATTGTAAAACTATGATCCGTATAACATTTCATTATCAAAAATGTAGCAGCGCCGAGCAGAACATAATGTAACGCTTACCTGCTATATTGTTTTTCAATTAGGTACCCGTCAAAAATGTATATTAAATACCTTTGGCCTCGTACGCTTTGGAATCCTTGATTTTCTAAAGAGCTAATTTTGGATGCAATATTTATCTCTTCATCCGGAGACTCAGCTTTGGGTAGCAAAGTTGTACTTGTGCTAAATGAATGAGGATGTTGGATTGATACTTGTCTAAAACAAATAAAAAAATAATAATATGAGCACATGAAAATATTAAAAAAAGGAAAAAGACGTGAGTTTGTCGTGTATGTAATAATAGTGGTATCAAGGCAGCATTTCACCAGTTCTATCCAATAATTTAGATGATAGGGCCCGGGTGGAGCCGTCTCGAGCTATTGCCATCAACCGGGTTCAAATTCCGGGTAGCTGATAAATTCCTAATGGGAAAACTCAATAACACTGCTGGTCTGGGAATCAACCCCGATATCATGCAGAGCCGTAGCGCTCGCGACCGCAAAACTAACAAGGCATTCATAACGCCGTTTATAACAGATATCTACAAGGGGATCTCGCTTCAAGAAAGCGAATAGAAGGGATTCTTTACATTGAGCTTAATTCTGAAAAAATATATGTACAAACACGAGATTAAATAGTTATTAACCGCGAATTAATTGTAAATCAGCCGATGGGATGAAGGTGCCGGAGGTGAAGAATATTTTTGATTTCTTCACAGGCAGTGTGCATGAAGAGATGTGTCTGAGAAATAAAGCTTTTTCGACTCTTCAAACGGGCTTGAGAGAGTTGGTATTCATACATAGGGTGAACACGTGTCTCTTTCCTGCAGGCTCAAGTTGGCCTCTGCAGATTCAAACTGGCTCGATAGTGGGGTATAATTGACCTATCTCAAACACAATGCGAGTGTGGAACCCGAATACAGGATTTGCCACACCTCTCCTGCCCATCGTGCATAACTAACTGCACTCTCCAGGATTTGAAAAAGGCAAACGTCAGAGCTGTCCAGGTCGGACAAAATCCAAGTCATCCATTCGTTACCATACTTTTTGTAGCATTGACTGGAACTTTACTAGATCATAGTACTTAATATTAGAATGTTGGATTCGTTTGACGTATTTATATTTAACTGAATTAATAAGAGAATGTGGGTTGGCTCATTTTGACAGAACTTAATCAAATTAATCGTGACGACAGAGCTGGGCTGCTGTTGCCGAAACCTGTGTGCGTGGATCTAAACTGTTGTGTGATCTGACCGCGAAGCATTTGATGATGCCGAAAGCAGTCGTGAGTCATGACGATTTGACGTATTTCACTGTAGTAAAAACGCCCAAGTACCAAATCATGGTAAATTGAGAAAGATGTGAATGTAAAAATAATTTAATTTTATAGCGCTGTCACCTAGTATATGGTAGATAATCATCTAGTTCAGAGTCTTCGTCATCACTGTAAACCTCGTCGTCTGGTTGTTCCAATTGGCGCAACCTACTTAGATCTTCTGGACGTACGAATCCAGTTGGACGTCTATTTATTTCTTTGCGCCTTTCCATCGCGTCAGCAAATTCAGGAAGAGTGATAGAAACTTTTCTAAAAAAAATGAAAAACAGAAAAAAAATGAACCTAGGTATATAAAAAAAACCGGCTAAGTGCGAGTTGGACTCGCGCACCGAGAGTAACGTACAAACTTGCAGGTATTCTTTTATTGAACTACATATTTACGCTTTTCAGATTTTTCTTTTACATGTGCTGTAAGGCATTGCTTCTTGCCAAATTTCATAGTTCTAGGTCAAAGGAAAGTACCCTATACATTTTGATTCCCTTGAGAGTGTCGTTTTTTACGTTGACGTAGACGTTTGATTTTTACACAGCTTCAAGGGACTGTAGACCTGAATATATGGTTTTAATTTCAACTCGATACCTCCACGCGTTCCCGAGATAAAGGGTCTTGATAGACAGACGGACAACAAAGTGATCCTATAAGGATTCCGTTTTTTTCCTTTTGAGATACGGAACTCTAAGAAGGATTTACCCAAAACAGATAAGTGTTTGGTCAGCATTTTGACCATTTACCTATTGGAAGACCATTACTAAACGTCTAGTTTCTTCGATAGACAACCTGCCTAACTTAGGTATCATAGGATGATAAGCGTTAAGTCGGTCGGAGGGTCCTTTTTTGAATCCACAAATCGAAGCATAACTATCTAAGTACCCTACATTGTAAATCTTTGAATACTATTAAGGCTAGATAAAATATTTCAAGTAAAACTTACTTCTCACGTGCACGACGTAATTCATATTCAGCCACTCTAAAATCAGAAATATTATAAAATTCGACAATTCAACCATATGATGCACAGGTAGGTAACTAGGTTCCCACAAAATGTTAATACACAAATCATCAGGTTCCCCTACCTGAATTTACGCAGGGCTTCGTCGGGAACTAAAGCAGTCCTAAAAAATAAGAACTTCGTTAAGTTTGAGCACGGACAAGAAACAGCTAATAATTTGGAAAGAATCTTACTTTTTAGACTGGCTGTCAAATAAGTTACGTTTGGCGCTTGCAGCCAGGTTCCTTATGACTCTGCCCGAAAAACTCTCATGATCCGCCATAACACTGAAAAGCATCATTACTGTTGTAGTATTAGGTATTGTTTAAAAAATTTAGTACCTACTTAGGAACATAATTACTGGTATAACTTTAAAAATTCAGCCTGACCGACCGCGACAGTTGTTTAGTTTTTCTCTTCAACATGTTGGTTATAATAAAATTGATGTAGGTAGGTAGGCCGCAGTGCTCTCAGTGGTAACAAAACTTGTTCCATTGAAAGTCCTGCATCCTCCAGGTTAAAGTCTTAGGGATCTCGTGCACTGCGCGGCCACGACCACGACTAGTCGCATGACAGGCCGCCATCTCGAACATAACTGGTCGGACACCCGGTCGGACACCTGGTCGTGCGACCAAACTTTTCCAGGGGGGTTACTATGACCACCTATGACGTCTTAAAGCAGGAGTAATGCCAGTGTGGGAAAGAGACTGAGCTACACAGGTCGTCTAGCGCCATCTGTTTCCCATACTGGAATTACTCCTGCTTTATGACGTCATAGGACCTGGTCGAAACTCCTGCGGCCAAAAGTTATGGTCGGGACCGCGTTGTCAGCGAGATCCCTTTACCACAGACGGGCCGGTCGCCTGAACCTAAATAGGTAGGTAGGTACATAGTTGCATAAACAATATCAACATATTATTAAATAAATAATATTTTTTTTTTACTTTATATATTTCCTGAGTTCTTCATCATCATTAGACTCTAAAGAATTTTCTGTAAATAAAAATGCATTAAATGAGTATCGCCAATAACGTTTCACAAGGCGCAAGATTTTTACATTATAATAATAGCTGGATTTATTACCGGATTCCAATTCTGAGGAATGAACTTCAAAAAGCTCTTCGAGTATTTCCGGATGGTCAATTAGTCTGTCCTCATCAGTCTTCTTTTTTGCCTTACCAAAATCCCTGTCTAAATCGCTTTCGAAGCAATACTGCCCTTGGAGCAATCTGAAGAATAAAATAATATCTGGTCTTTCCTTTATTCATATTCTTAACATACAATTTACATTTTTAAATATTTCTATATAAAGTGACATAAAAAAAACATTTAAAAATATAAAAAATAGTAGCCCACCGGCATCGGGAACAGGGTCCGAGCTACCGGTGGTCAGGGCTCTTGAGAGAGGAACCTCCTAACGATACGCGCCGTGTCCAGAAGTACTGCTTTCTGAATCAAGCCCTTGATCCAGCTGCCAAGCGAGAGCCTCCTTAGTTGTTGGTCGAGGCTCTTGGCTATTAAGCCATTGGCCGACACAACTATCGGCACAATGACTGCTGTACTCACGTCCCATATGTCGACAACCTCGCGAGCCAGATCTAGATATTTGAATTGTTTATCTTTCTCTGCTTTCACGAGGTTCTCGTCATGCGGGCAACGAGGTTGTGTCTATGCAAGTAATCTCCGTTAGCCAGACGAGAACACCCAGAAATAATGTGTCGGATCGATTCTCCCGGACGGTGGCATGCCCGACATATGTCAACCGTGCCATCCTTCACAATGTATTTCCGGTAGTTATTCGTCATCATAACTTCGTCCATTATTGCACAGACAAAACCTTCGGTTTCCCCGAATAGGTTACCGAAGCGCAGCCAAGATACGGACGCTAAGAAGTCTACATCGGGTCCGTGTAGGGCCCGGTAAAAGCGTCCGTGAAGCTCCTTGCCCTGCCATACCTCCTTGCGATCATTAGTGTCTAATACTCTAGGTTTGCGCCAGTTCTCGTTAGCTAGGGAGAGCGGGGTGAGGCCCTTGTCCACTGAGACCACATCTCGGTGCATCTCCACGTCGGCTTCTAGGAAGTATTCCCTGAGACTGCATACCTCACGGTTGTGCAGGGTCTTAGCATTTAAGAAGCCACGACCCCCACACTTCCGCGGGATATACAGTCTCATCACCGACGACCGTGGGTGATGCATTCGATTTGCGGTCAGCAGTACACGGACCCTCCTATTCCGGTCTTTTATTATTATCAATCATAAAAAAAGTACCACTAGTAGGTAGATACCATGAACGACGAATTTAACCAACTTGCTACTACCTTAAACCTTTAAGAGGGATTAATAAAAACAAACCTTTTTAGATCGAATTCGGAGCTAACCTCTCCAGGGTAGGGCACGTCTGTTAAGGGTATATAGTAGGGCTTCTGAGGCTTGATGTCACTCTGACTTTGTTGATAAGTTAGTGCTTGCTGATACGCATATTCTTCAGTCATGAACTCATATTCATATTCTTCTACGTCAAAATCATTGTTTTCGCTCTTATCAACAGCTGTTTGGCCACGATAAGCAACAGTAACAGCAGGAGACGTTTTAATGCTACGATCAGGCTGACTTTTTTCTATTTGCTTATCTATTTCTTCTTTTTTCCGCATAAATCTGAAGAATCGTTAATTCATTAGGAACAAACAGCAGAACCTACGTCTAAGTCTTCCATCGATTCGAAAACAAGGTCTTAACTCGAAGGGTTTGCCAGCGGGTCATGGAGCGCAGTACCTAAGCGACTCTCGTGCCGTGTGGGTGTGAGGAACACAACACTGCGCCAAAATCAAAGTCACGTGAATTGTACAAATAATTAAATTCGCCTAAATTCACAAGGCTTCTCTTTATTTAGGTATAGGTATATAATTTAAGTGATGTTATGATTAAACTATAACATAGCATACGTCAAAACGTGCGTCTGTCTAGATTTAACTAACCTTTCTGTGGTACGTAAATTCTGGGCTTTAGTGTCCTCATCTTCACCTGCAATCATTTCATCTTGTATTCGTTGCAAACTTCTAAATTGGACCGCTAAAAACACCTTTTCCAACAATAGCTGAAATTTTGAAAAAGAACAAAAATGTAATGAGTGTTAATAATAAGTTTAGGAAGTCGGTGTGTTTTGTTGGTTTCACTCAGTTTTCTTTGTCACCAACTTCTAGAAATAATTAAGTCCTCTCGACCGTTTTCGGTCATGGCAGCAATATAGGCCATCGACGCAGGAAATATTACAGTTCATATGTGTCTCTTCCCTCATTTTAAGAGCCTGTGCAAACGGTGCGTTGCGTTCACGCCGCCGCGCGTCGCGCCGTAGCATGTTTTTATAAGTAGGTAGGTAGGTCGTTTCGCCGGTATCGCGACCACCTTCAGTAGGCGACCATTTGACGGACTAAGTTTCTTTAAATCAAGATAATAATATTTGTAGACGTAATATAAATAAAGAAAAATCTTACGTGCTTCAGAAATAATTATGAAATAAGAATTTACACAGTTTAAAACAAATGGGTTAACCCAGAGCAGAAAAAAAATTGCTCAGTGCGCGTCTTGATTCAGCGGTGAGTGGAAGTACCGCGAGTTAGAAAAAAAATAGCACGGCGCGCGGCGCTCAAAGCTAAGTTTTATTACTTATTTCATGTTTTACACACAAGTTAGATGTTAAATTGAACAATCGATAAGTTTTGGTCATTATCTTGTTGTATTTTGCTATTTTTAAACTTATTATTAAGATAAAATCAAGTGGTCGGTAATCGAAATGCTTATTTATCAAAAACGTTAGATAGCGACCACATGGTCGCAAACCGACTAGAACCGCGTTATTCTATTTTGATTAATATGATCCTAATGCTTTATAAAGGACTGTTACAATTTTGAATGTGGCATTGTAAAGGTTTTTCTTTGTAGTTCTTTAGTAAGCGACCACCAGTTTCTTTGAAAGAACTTTGTTTAATTTACGTACAAAATTGGATGCTAAACAGGTGGTCGTAAACCAAAATAATCGAAATAAAGACGTTGGTTTCCGGCCACCACAATTTAGTATGAGAGAAATAACGGCCGCTAACAGAAATAAGTATGAAAGTTCATTGAGTATGCGACCAAAAAAAAGACTGTCCAGTACACTGAAGAAGCCCTGAAAAAACTCTCGATGATATCCGAAAAGAAGGGAAGGAAATAAAAAAAAAAGAGAAACATGTAGACTGTTTCACATCCCAAGGACCACGATATAAGATCGGCTTAATTATGAATAAGAAACGCGGAATATCATCATCGTCTTCCTGCCCTTGTCCCATGTTACTTGGGGTCGGCGCAACACTTTTTTTTCTTCCAATCTCCTCTGTCAACCGTCACGCTATCATTTACTCCTTTAGCTTTCATATCGTTCCTCACACAATCCATCCATCGTTTCTTTGGCCTTCCTCTCCCTCTCCATCCATCAACGTTTATATTCATCACTCTTTTAGTCACATGCGATTCGTCCTCATCAAACGTCCATACCAAGACAGTCGATTCCCTTTCAACATTTCCGTAACTGGCGCAACTTTTAAACTTCCTCTAATATTCTCGTTCCTTACCTTATCCATTCTTGTCACACCACACATCCACCTCAACATTCTCATCTCCGCTACATGCAATCTTATTTCATCCATCTTCTTCACAGCCCAGCATTCCGATCCATACACTACGACAGGTCTAATCATGGATTTGTATATTTTCCCCTTTAACTTGAGAGGCATCCGTGGATCACAAGTTGTTCCAGTGACCTGTCGCCATTTCATCCATCCTGAGTTGATCCGCTGCTTTACGTCTCGGTCTACTTCAACATCCCCTTGGACAAGCGACCCTAGGTATCGAAAATCGCAACAGATCGATATGGGCGTTCCAGCAAGTGTTATGGGCACAGGACTGGAGAGACCGCCGAAATCACAGAATAAGTATTCTGTTTTGGTCCTACTGACTTTCAGGTCAATACTCTCCAGTCTTTGCCAATTGTCTTTGCAATCTGCTCTGGACCTCTAGGCCACTCTCGGCAACCAACACAATGTCGTCGACAAACAGCATACACCAGGGAGGGAGCCTCTTCCTGGATGTCCGACGTAACAAGGAAGAGGTAAGGGCTTAGAGCCAGCCCTTGGTGCAAGCCGACAGCCACATTGAAGCTGCCGGTAGTGCCCGCTGTAGACCGGACTTGGGTATCGACTGTACATCGCTCGGACCAACTGCACATACTTCCCAGGCATACCTTTCTCTTTCAGGGCCCACCACAAAACCTCACGAGGTACCCGGTCGTATGCCTTTTCGAGGTCGATGAACACCTTGTGCAAGTTTTTGTGCGCACTTCTATATTTCTCCCACAGCTGGCGGATGGCAAAAATGGCATCCATCTTTCCCCGACCAGGCATAAAACCGAATTGGTTTGGTGAAATTTCACTCTCTTCTCAGTCTCTCTTCTCTTTCAGTCGTCTTTCAATAACTTTCTCCCAAACTTTCATACTGTGCGCCATTAGCTTTATTCCTCAATAGTTATTGCACTCCAGCACATCGCCTTTATTTTTGAAGATGGGGGGCACCAGCGAACTGTTGCACTACTCGTACATTACACCAAAGGATTACCATATTTGTTTTTATTAAGAGGCAAATATTAAAATATTTTTAAAGCGATTATAATTGTTTTAATGACATATTTTTCATATTAAAATAGCGGTCGCAGACTAGCTCACTGGTGGTCGTAAACTGATAAAAATGGTCGCATACCGGCGTTTTCGCTATATTTTCACTTTTTCAGCATTTTATAAATATTTTTGTATTAATGTATTTTATTTTATGTTTTGAATCCAAACTAGACTATATTTGGGACAAATTCACATTAACATATACTATTTTGCGCGTAGACAACATTTTTTTTTCCTCATCTTAAGTGGGCAACTCAGCTAACTGGCCGCTAACCGGCGAAATGACTGTAGGACGCCGCTGCGACGTCGCTCGTCAACGCATCGTGTGCATAGGCTCTCATAGCCTTTGACTACTACTACGACCACTACATACAATTTTGTCCGTATCTAAATCAAGTACCTACCTCATAATATAGCTCTCCTATGGCTATGAGATCATCAGTGTGATCCTCTATATATTTATTAACTTCTTTGTTAACTGTAATATTTTCGCACCTCAAGTTTAAAATATCGGAATAGCCAATGCGAACATCATTTTTTGGTGACTCGTACCAGGTCGGTACCTTTTCTATACACTTCAGAATGTTGTCACCGATAACGAGTTGACCAAAGACCACATATTTGAAAGCCATCCAGTCTTGCGGTTGTAATAAAATGAAGAATTGTGTTGAGCAATCAACATGTCTGAAATAAATAAATTCTTCAGAACCAAATATTACATCCATCATCATTATTTGTCTTTTTCGCCAATTTATTTCTTATTAAATCGATCGTTCAAGTCAAAACTGAATAAAAACATTCTACAACGTGTAACAGAATAAACGCAATTCCTGAAAGTAGATGGTTCAGAATCGGCTTCTGAATCGATTTCCGTCATAAAAAATAGGTGTTCAATTTTGACGGTTTTTTTTTAAATAACTTAAATTAGAAACACAGTATCATGACAAATTAATACAATCCTTAATTCAAGGAAATTGAAACCTTAACTCAGAGCAATAAAGGCTACTAAAACGCACGACATTATTTGTAGTTCGCTCATAGCTCGTAATACACACACGTAAATAATATCAATGCTTTTTGCCAATTTCTTTCCGTGAAATTTTTGTTTCCGTGCTCGATGGCTTTCCGGTATACCAACATACAATACACGGAGATGGTTAGGACCCTGGCTAGCTGTTTTGATAATGTCGCGGTAGCTTGTCGGGAGTTCAATGACCGTTTTGGCTGCAGGACGCCAGGACGATGCTGGCTGCAACTCAGCGACTGAGGGACTCTGGGACGTTCCTTCCTAAGACGGCTTTGGACAGAGGGACGAATGTGCGGACTACTCGTCTGCAAGAGCGTATTCTCGACCATTTCGACGAACATCCAGAGGACAGCTCGAGAGAAGAAGCACCCCAGTTCGACTGCAGCCACAGGTACGTGTGGCGAACGTTGCGTGCTGATGGTGAACACCTATTCCATCTTCGACGGTGTCAAGGCCTAACGCCGGCCGACAACTTGTCACGACTGGAATTCAGTAGGTGGTTGTTGGAGAACTGGCAACAAAACATTCTTTGGACGGAGGAGAGTACCTTTATGCGGGTTGGCATGTACAGCCAGCACCAGCATTTGTGGCGGCATGAGAATCCATATGCTTGCCGTGTGGATTCGTTCCATCATAGGTAACTAAAAACAAAAATTGAACAAGCATTTGTGACGGTGAAAAGTGATACTGAAGTGCTTACAAAATTGAAATACAATTTAAGAAAGCGTGCAAATAAGTGCATAGAACAAGGCAGTGGTCATTTTGAAACTTTAATAAAAGTGGATCGCAGAAATAGTGCAAATTAATAACCTAAGTGTAAAGTGTAAATAATCCATTTCTGTAAGTACCTAGTCCTTCCTATCAATACGATTGTATTCTTATTACTGTAAATATTATGATTCAAATCTTTTAAACACGCCGTCATTGAATATCGCTGTTTTAAATGCATCCCCGTTACTAAGCCTAAAGTCTTAGATTCGTGTTGATAATTTCACTTACTAGAAAATTATCAATCATTACACGAACTCCATGAAGTATCAAAAGTTATTCATAAAATCAGTCTGTGACATTTTAGGTACGTAAAATTCGTTTATTGAACTAACGCACATCTAATACCTAACAGCTATGGTCAGCTGGCAGGCGCTCGTGTGCGTATCGCGTCGGCCGCTAACATTGCATGAGTGTGTGTGCAGGGATGTTGTTGCACATACGTTTTGCGTTTAGTAAGAATAACTATTTTATAAAAAAGACTAGGTTTGGTTTAAATTTATTTAATTACGGATGTTGTCTTAGACTTATAATTTAATATTCTAATTGGGGTGTCTGAGGTATTGCGCTTAATCAGTTACACGTTGTATAATCACCGCCACAATGACAGTTTGAACGGACCGTCTAATTTGTATATTATCTTTACCATTAGAATTTATTTAGGGTTCCCAGATCCATAAAATAGTTTTCCGGAGAACATTGCGGACAGTTGAAGAAAATACCTGGCTTTTCTTTCCTTGGAATCATGCGAGATAATTTGAAATAATAATAATTTTAAACTGACTTCACATTATATCTACCTATACAAGTAATACCTACTATGGATTCCTACGTTGATTTTATTAAAAACTAGCTGTTGCCCGCTACTTTCGTATGCATGAAATTATTATAAAAAAATATTACTTCCCTAGTTAAATCTGATTTTGTTAATAATTTCAAGGGTTTTTATTTTTTGCACGGGATCCTGTTCGGGTTCCGGGCGTTTTTTTGTAAAATAAAAGTGGATTACTAAATTGCTCCTTATACCATCAGCTATCTGCCAGTAAAAGTCCCGTCAAAATCGGTCCAGCCGTTTCGGGGATTAGCCGAAACAAACAGACAGACAAAAATATTAAAAAAAAGTTTTTGTTCTAGGTACCGTATACAGGGTGTAACAAGACCCTTAACGAAGTCGTCAACCAAGCATTCTCTACATCAAACTAAGTAAGTTTACGCAAAAAATATTGCAGGGAAACGACTTTTTTTATGGGGTGAAAAATCACGTTTTACGGTAGGGCTAAATGTTACGCACTTAAAACATTGTGCTGATGGATGGATTGAATAGTGCGGGGGGTCGTGGAGGTGTTTAAAAAACTTACATTAAAAACATGTATTAAAAAAAAAAACTTGTGAAAAAGTTGGAACTTTGACCCCCAATATCTCCGTAACTAGAAGGTTGCGAGGTATGATCTAGAACAAAAAAATGTTCGGTAGGTAACCGTTAACCAAACACACTGTATCATCATCATCATCATCTGCCTAGCCTTTTCTATGCTGGGATCAGCTTTCAGTCTAACCGGATGCAGCTGAATACCAGTATTTTACATGGAGCGACTGCCTATCTGATCTCCACAACCCAGTTAGTACTGGGTAATACGAGACTGGTTGACCAAACACACTGTATATTGTGTTTTACTTTTCTCGTTTTTGCTAACTCCGGACGTTCTGGACGTAGAATTCGCATTCAGGAAACTGATCTTAAATTCTCCGGAAAGTTCCGGACGTATGGCAACTCTAAATTTATTCCAGTGCTTTGGCAAAGTTCATGTAAATGAATTAAGAATTATAATCTTACCTGCCATCATTAGCCATGGCCATAACACCTCGTCTATCAGGCGGTACAATAAAGTTTTCGCAGTCCAAGTCTGTTCCTTTAAGTCCATATCCCCCACACTGGATCCAGCCGTCTTTCACTATTCGATGTACCGGAGTTCCCGAATACCCGCCTTTTTTTTCATGACACCGACGAAGAAAATTATCGCAGGTACGAGGGACTATGTCCGTATATAGCTAGAAATAAAGTTAATACTTCAATTCGATGATGCCATTGTGCTTTTTTCTGCCACCACAGGACTACAAAAACAGGTAACAAGAAAAGACTTCAGCGAAGCAATTCTTGAGTTTTGACTTTAGATTAATATGTCAAGTGGACGCCACGGAGGAAACTCTGTATGTAATAGATGGTCACCCATCCACGGACCGACCTAGACAACCACATCGGAGGAGTGCATAAAATTTGAGCTGTGTGTATTAAAGGAAACCTAACCTTTCGGAGGTGCTATTTGCATTGTATTATTATTTACCTTTCTTTCAGTGTAGAAGCGTATCGCCATGAGCGCCGGGACTGTGTACTTGCACCTCTTGGCTTCAAACGTTTATAAATAAATACCTGCCTTTTCCTGCCGCTCCTATAATCCATTGGGTGAGGACGACAATCCTGCACGACCGGGCAGATATCAGGCGCAAGACCAACGAGTTTACGCGCTTGTCGTTGCACCGAAGTGTCTTTGTCAGACCGCCAATTTCCAAACTCCGGAATGATGAATGAATGGAAGTACCTACTGAAAAATTCTTAACAGAAGCCCAAAAACGCTTTGCCCGCCTTAGGAATCCGCCACATTCAGCAGCCGTACTAACGTTCAACGACCAGAACAGTAAGAGCTTGCTATTAGTATGATAAATATCACACTAGAGGTACCATATATAACTTATAATTAAATAAGATTTGTAAGGCAAAAATTATATTTTATTATGAACGTAGGTTAATCTTACCAAAAATACCATTGATCCAACATAAGTACCATCGATCACGATGTCCAAATGCACACAAGGTCTCTGAAAAACATAATGACTACAATTGATTTTAAGTTTTCATGGATACCCTGTGTTTTATCTTACTATCATGTTTCTCGGTTTGTCTTAGCACACTCGTAGCTACCATCTACTATTTATCAGATTGCCATGAAATTTGGGTAAGTTGTTTTTTGAAAGCTCGCCAGGGTTCCCGAGTGGTTGAATCCCTGCACATGAGCTAAGTTTGCAGGCAAGAGCTAGTTATTTAAATGTATGTCAATAATTACCTATATCTTTATTTTTTTTTTTTTAATTTTTATTTGATTGCTTACTATTAATGTTTGTTGTTATGTTTTAATTTTAAAGTAATTATGTATTTCAATTGAGATTTAATGCCTTTCTGAATAAATAAATAATAATAGTAATATTACGTACAGCCCAGTACCTAGGCACTTATACAGGGTGGAACTTTTCAACCTCACTTGGAGGGAAAGTACTCTAAATACTGGAGATAGCAAATTTCATTCAAAGGAAACATTCCTTTATTTTTTAAAATAAATAAATCTGCATTCATAGATGTTCGAAAATTCGCTTGCCCATTCGCTTGCTTGTTTTTCTTTCATTAAATTTATCAATGTGTGTCCATATGATAGACCCTATCGATTAATGTCATAAAAGTACACAATGTTATTTTTTCGAATTTTAGTCGGTTCGATTCTCGAGTGTGGCAAGCGAATTAAGGAAAATCTTTTCGTTCGTTCGTTCCTTTGAGTAAATTGCTATCTCCAGTATTTAGAGTACTTCCCTCCAGGTCATCATCTGCCTAGCCTTTTCCCAACTATGTTGGGGTCGGCTTACAGTCTAACCGGATGCAGCTGAATACCAGTATTTTTCATGGAGCCTATCTGACCTCCACAACCCAGTTAGTTATTAAGGTTAATACGATACCCCTTGGTAAGACTGGTTGTCAGACTTTCGGGCCACTTCACGAGCCGGGACGCGAACGGCTTAACGTGCTTTCCGAGGCACGGAGGAAACTCGGTATGTAGGTATTGGGTGGTCACCCAGCGCGGCTTAACCTGAAGATTATCCGAGCGGCTGTTATTATTTATCCACAAGCTGAGGAGAAAAATTTCACCCCGTGTATGCTCGTATTATACCACTAGCGGACCCGCGCAACTTCAGCTGCGTCACATTAGAGAGAGAGCATAATAAAAATGCGCGCGCGGTACTTGATCATTATTTTGCTGCGGAATTATTTTAAACTTTGATAATTATCTTCTAAGACATTCATTGAAATCAAATGAAGTAAGGGTAATTTTGTACAAAATTAAATACTTGTGATGAATAACATAATATATTTATTTGGAAAAGGATTACTACCATGTTTATAAAACACCTTCGCAAATAATGCATTATTTTAGAAAAAATATGTTTGATTACTATAAAAAAAGGTTATAATGAGTCAACCTTAAAAGATAGACATATGGTATCGCAGACTTTTGTTAGAACATTAAAGAGAAACAATTTTATTTCATCATACATCATCATCAGCATTGCTGGACATGGGCCTCCCCCAAGTGTCGCCACATTGACCGGTCCCGTGCGACTCGCATCCAGCAGATCCCTGCAAACTTCACCAGGTCATCGGTCCACTTAGTGGGAGGCCTTCTAATGCAGCGTCTTCCGGTTCGCGGTCGCCACTCCAGAACTTTTTGGCCCCATCAACCATTCGTTCTGCGAGCAATGTTCCCTGACCACTGCCCCTTAACTTTGGCTATTCTTCGGGCTACGTCGGTAACCTTGGTTCTCTTGCGGATGTCCTCATTTCTGATTTGATCACGCAAGGAAACTTCGAACATAGCCCTCTCCATTGCCCTTTGAGTGCCTTCTGATGAGGCCCATTGTGAGCGACCACGTTTCGGTCCCGTATGTACTAACTGGCAACACACACTGGTCATAGACTTTCGTCTTCTTGAGACACTGCGGTAAGTTGGACGAGAAGATACCACGCAACTTCCCGAACGCTGCCCAGCCGAGTCGGAATCGACGATTGACCTCTTTCTCGAAGTTAGACCTACCTAACTGGACTGTTTGTCCCAGGTAAACATAATCGTCTACAACTTCGAGTGTAGAGTCTCCGATCTTGATAGGAGTGGGTGTTACATGGGCATTCAACATGACTTTGGTTTTGTCCATGTTCATGTTAAGACCAACTCTTTCGTAAGCTCTACTGAGGTCATAGAGCATTGTACTGAGGTCCTCCATGGTCTCAGCCATGACCACTTTGATGTACTCACCATTGACATTGATGCCTAGCCCTCTCCAGTCCAGAACCTTGAGACATCCTCCAGTGCAGTGGTGAACAGTTTCGGAGATATGACGTCTCCCTGTCTCACGACTCGCTGCAGAAGATTAGGTTCCGAGGTCTGGTCCTGAACTCGGACTGACATGGTGGCGTTTTTGTACAAACACTTCAACACCTCGATGTACCGATAGTCGATTTGGCACCGTTGGAGAGACTGCAGTACAGCCCAAGTCTCGATCGAATCGAAGGCTTTCTCGTAGTCCACAAACGCTAAGCAGAGAGGCAGGTTATACTCTTCGGTCTTCTGTATAACCTGCTGCAGTGTATGTATGTGGTCTACGGTGCTAAAGCCTTTTTGGAATCCGGCTTGTTCCGGAGGCTGAAAATCATCAAACCTGCGCGCGAGACGATTCGTGATGACTCTTGAAAACAACTTGTAGACATAGCTTAGAAGTGAGATGGGCCTATAGTTCTTCAGCCGGGCATTGTCGCCCTTTTTGAAGAAGAGTACCACCACACCCCTGCACCATGCCTACGGCGTTTTGCCCTCGAGTATGACGGAATCAAACAGCTTCTGAAGGGCCTTAAGTACCGGTTTTCTACCTACTTTTATTGTTTTTAAGCTGTTTCAGAGCCATCCTAATCTCGTACAGGCTGACATCCGGAATGTCTTCGGTATAGTGTCGGGTCAGTCTAGCTCTTGGGTCGTTAGCTAGATTTACAACGGGTTTACTAGTTGAAGTGTACAACTGCCCATAAAAACTCTCGATCTCCCTCAGCAGCTCCCGTTTGGCGGATACGATCCTGCCATCGTCGGTCTTCAGTTTCGTGAGCTGGCTCTAGCCAATAGCCAGATCTCTTGAAAATACCTTGGAGCCTTTATTCTGCTCAATAGCGTCTTTAATACGCTCGGTATTAAAGCAGCGGAGGTCGCGTTTCAAGGATTTAGAGACCTGTCTATTGAGCTGCCGGTATTTCCACGCCTTGTCTGAAGACTGCAGGATCATCTCACGCCGCTTCTTCATGAGCTCGAGAGTATGGATCAGAGAGTTTTTTTGTTCTTACGTGCACGACGTGTCTTAAAGAACTTAGACCCAGTCGTATGGACAGTTTCCACGAACCCATCATTCTATTCGTCCACTGAGCTTCCTAGGCACTCGAAACGATTCTGGAGTTCAAGCTGAAAGCTCTCGGGGTTTTGGATCTGGATCTGTGCTGGACGGAGCGTAGACTTCATCAGTCGAGACCTTTCAAGCTTTATATTGGTGTTCAATGTGCCTCTTACCATGCGGTGATCGCTCCCGGTTTTCACCGAATTGATCACTGAGACATCATTGAACATTTGCTTCTTGGTTGACATGATGAAGTCAATCTCATTTTTAATTGCACCACCGGGACTCTGCCAGGTCCACTTCCTGTGCTCACGCTTTTTGAAGAAGGAGTTCATCATATAGAGGCCTCCTTCTCCATAAAACTAGCCAGTTGGTGACCCCGGTGGTTCCGACGTCCAACCCCGAATTGCCTGCAGCTCATCCCCGTCTTGTTTGCCCAGTTTGGCGTTGAAGTCCGCCATGACCACGGTGAAGTGAGTTTTTGAAACCATGCAGGGCTTTAGAAATATCCTCATACATGGTCTCCACTTCGTTGGTGTGCCGAGGTCGGGGCGTAGACCTGTATGACCTTCAGCGAATATCTTGAGGACATTCTGAGTATAAGGTACGCCACTCTCGATCTTCACCACGTTAATTACGAGGGACTTGTGGACGATAAACGCAACACCATCCTGGGACTGCCAGTCACGGTCTCGGAAATAGAGCAGGTTGCCGGATTTTAGGATTATCGTGTCCTCCCTCCCCCTCTCTTCGGGCTTCAGATAATCCCACAATACTCCATCGCAGCCTGCTCAATTCCTTTTCGAGTTCCGTTATCTTCTCGTCGGTCCGGAGTATACGCGTGTTGTATGTTGCCAGGTCAAGTCGTCGGTATAGGTCCCTTCCGGAGATTCTTCGCACCCCTTGCCACACCGTAACCTCGACCGCTACCATAATCGAGGGTAGACGGGCTGCCGGGTACTAGGGACCACTACCACTTTTGTGTTGCGCTCATCATTGGGGGAGTTTTGCCATAATCGCCACGCTTGGCAGGCGGGTTGGCGATCGCAGTACGGTTGTTATAAAAAATAACAGAAAAACGCTGCTGCCCATTCTCTGGTAAGTCCCATAGTCGCCTCTTACGACACCCACGGGAAAATATGGGATGGTGCTATTCTTTACGTCCGACACCATACGGAACTCGACATCAGACATGATTGTTACGTAACTTTAACCGTTTACGCAGCGCACGCAACGAAAGCTCTCGAAAGGAATAAAATTTGCCCGTTTTTGAAACATTTTTCATTGATGCACCGCTCCTATTAGTCGTAGCGTGATTGCCTGTAGATTGGCCTTCTTCTATAAATGGGCTATTCAACACTGAAATATTTGTTCAATTCGAACCAGTAGTTCCTGCGATTAGTGCGTTCAACCAAACAAGAACTCAAAATACTCTTCAGATTTATAATATTAGTATAAATTAAAGAACTTTATTGATACAATATAAGACGAGAGTCGTTAATGCCGTTTCAAAAACTTCCTGCATTATGCGATACCGTTCTGCAGGAAGGCCTAACTATATAATAAGTAGGTAGTCAAATAATTTTCCTTTACTCTAATTTTCATTTCGTTGGTTCCAACATTCGAAACCTTTGCCGGTTTCAAATGGAAAGGAAAGCCGCACGTTAAGCACGATATTTTAGACATATACGCTTTGAGGATAGATTGGACAAGAAGTGAACTAAGTAGAAAAAAGTAAACCACAGAGTAGGTACACTATATTTTGAAGTAAACTTACACCAGTGGCATCCATAAAAGCGGCATATTGCTTAATAGCACCGACGAAATAATCTGGTCTTATATGGTAAATGTATTTCGTTTCAATCAGTTCTTTTAAGTCTTTTTCTCCGCCAAGAAACTCCCCATTCGCAAAGACAGCGACTGGAGTTTGCAAGCAATAAAGCTCACCACCATACTTTATTTTCAAATCATTCCATACACTTGGCCATTCCACGCTCGATACCCCTAGAAACAGTTTGTTGTAAGATGTGAGCGGTGAGACTAAAAAAAATATTTGGTACTACCAAATCTTCTTCTAAGCCGACTACGTACGCACTGACAGATGGCTTGCAAAGGGCCTAGAAGCACATTGCTTTGATACACACCAAGCGGCAAGCGTTCAGTGCTGCCAGTTGCTATGATTTTAGAACATTCGTTTCACTTCGCTACTCGCTAGGCTCTAGGCCCTAAGCAATTAAGCCGCCACTGTCAGTGCATACGTAACCTAAGACAATTAGCCGTCGATGTCCGCCTGTTGAATTACATTGTTCTTCTTAGGGCAAGTCTAGTGTGTGTGTGATGCATCCCAAAATGCTGTCGCCCTATTACGCTACGAACTCAATGAGTGGCGTCTAAAGGCAACGGTAACTGGGTCACCGTCGGGTGCATCGAACGTTAACTTGCGCCGCGGAGCTGGCTTCGATGTATCTTCGGCTAGTTTCGCGTCAGCAGTGTTGTCACCGTCGTCTCCGAAGAATGCTGAGCCAGCAGAGTGTGCTCCGCTGCCCCGCTCCTGTCCCGCCGGCTCCTTCCCTCGCCGCCGCAAGACCACTCGACACGCTACCCGTTTCTGCAGCGCCTTCAAAGTCTCGACGCGTTCCTGGACATTTCGCTAGCGTAGTCGCGGGCATAACTGCTCCCGCTGGGAAGCCCGTGCTTGAAAAGGCACCGTTTCGGGCTGATGATGGTTTTGTGAGGGTGCTGAGGAGCAAGCGCCGTTAACGTACCAATAAGAACCGATGCAGTACGGCTCCATCGGAGCCCAACATGCCTATTCGTGCCGTGAAGCCGAAAACTCCGGTGTACATCTCCCGCCTACACTACACCACTAGGGTAGAGGACATCGTGGAGTACGTGTGTTCGAAGACCAAGTACGTGGGGAGAGCTTTAAGGCGTTCGTGGTACGAATACCAACGTGTTATCTGCACCTCTTTTTGGAGGAGGACTTTTGGCCGCAAGGAGTAGTGTTCCGTCTCTCCCACGGGCCGCCCACATGATCGCACAATGACAAAGTGCAGAAGTGAAGTGTAACTAATACAGTTTTAAGGTTCTATTTACTAACACAATTTGTATTTTATCATATGTATGTTAGACTGTAAGGTATAATATCTATGGGCCAAAGTAGCCTGAAAATAAATGGATGTTGTTGTTGTTATTAAAGTCCGTTTCTAGCAAGCAGAACAATCTGATTTTCCGCTTGGTGGAAACGGGCCTTTAGACGAGTTAGAGGACCATGAAAAGTGATGCACGCGCTTTAGGCGCCGCTTTTGACAGCGACCGTTCTAATCCACCAAAGTATATGTGGGCAGTGTCATCATTGCTCTACACTTTCGTTGATTCTCGCAGCTAATTTCCGAGCCGCCTTATAGTTTGAACAGAACTATATTTTAAAAACTCAAATTTAGCGCTTACCCGTTATGATTGGAGCATCGAAATGTTTCCATCTATACTTATGTAGTCCTTTTACGAGCTGCATGCAATAAATAAACTCCTTAGAAGTTCTTGTCCCAACCACCGTGAATTTCACCCGGTCTGCACTTGGAACTTTTTCTTTCTTTGGTGGTGGATAAACTGGGTTCTTCGCAGAATTATGGGCATATTTATATGTGCCAGTATATACCTTTTTTATAATTTTTTCCCACGGGTGAGGTGGATTCTTTTTATCTTTGCAAGGTAATTCACAAGTGGGGTTAAAAAGTGACATCTTTGTTTGTAAAAAGTTTGACTGATTGCACTGGCACTGATTTTTGTATTTTGACTTTAATTTTTTTTTAACTCTTCAGTTAGTATTCCATTGTTAGTAGGCCAGTTTCTAATTATTCTTCTTATTTTTTCTAACTAATTTCTAATTATTCTTCTTATTTTTACATAATATAGTGAATATTATGTAGTTTTCAAGGTTTTTATGTATTATTATGTACAGACGCCACCAGCACATCAAGCTACCCGAAACTGAATCAACCATGAATCTATAATAAAGTTATATAAGCTTATTTTTATCATTACTTTAGTTCTATTTGTAGTCTGTAATAATAAAGTTGAAAATCTATATAATATATATATATATATCTATCTATCAATTGACAGATTATAGTAGCTTGATGTGCTGGCATCTGTACAGTGTACCTACGTATGGTATGTTTGAAAATAAAGTTTCAACTTTATTAATGCATAGTTTCATGAAATTGTATAAGAAATAAAATTGAGGAAGCGCGGGAATCATCGAATTTGGCGGTCCCGATTTTTCTTTCGGCTTTTTTTAAATAATTCAAAACTATTGAGATTTGAGATAAGTTGTGTAGATTTATGTAAATATTGATTAGATTAGTTTATTTCATTGTTCGTATATATTAATTATTATTTATTTAACACTTCAAGCACAAAGTACAGAGGCGGACTTAATGCCATAGGCATTTTCTACCAGTCGACCTTTGGGTGATGCAGAGACAAACAGTGGTAGGTGTATATATCTGCAAAAAAAAATATACTAAGATAAACTACAAGGATATATAAAATACTATAACTATATATCAAAAAGAAATTTACACGGAAATAAAACACGGAATTATTCATATTTAGTTTTTTATATTTAATCTTTACGGTCTTAAGGACAATGAACCGCCTGATCCGGGGGCACAGTCCCCCTGGTCGGGCAAAATATTACCATTTATGAATCCAGTATGGATACAGACTTTTCCATAACCAGATCGGACCGGAAAAGGACTAGAGCTCCACGCAAAAAGTGCAAACACTGTAATAAAAGAAGGCGAAATGGTCACTCTACAGCAGGCATGAATAAAGATACACATTGCCATTGCGATCATAGTACACTCCAAACATATCATCAGACACAGCAAAATCAGTTTTAATTTTTCAGGAAGCCACTCCACGTACTGTGGATGGTCTCCAGACTGAAGTCCCTTCCAAATCAGATCTTCCACAGAAGGCGCCACAGGTTGCTAGGGCTTTGTACGAAGCCACAGACTTGTCGCCATATGTTGTACACATTCAAAACATTTTTAAATGAAGACCAAAGAGAAATTTAAGGCATTTGTACCATTTTTTAATGTGTCGCATGGGTATTATTAAAGGTGTACCTACTGAATGGTCTCCTGAAGAAATTATGGAAAATATATCTGTTCCCACTTGATGCGGGAAAGGTATAAAGACAAGGCGTCTTAATTGTAAAGTGCACGAACCGACCCCTGTCTGGAAACCATCGCAAACAGTCGTGCTCACCTTTGATGGACAAATACCAAAACGTGTGTTTTGTTGTTACAATTCTGTGCAAGTAGAATTGTACACATTCCCAACCATACAATGTTTTAATTGTTGTCGTTTTGGCCATACAAAGGTACACTGTAGGTCGAACCCTCAATGCTTCAAGTGTGGGGAGAAACATTCTGCCGAAACTTGTAGCATTGAAGGCGAAAATCATGCTAAATGCTGCCATTGCGGTGGCATTAATTACGCCATCAACAAAAAATGTCCAGAGTTTACGAGACAGCAAGCAATTAAGCATTATATGGCCCATAGTTGCGTGTCGTATGCTGAAGCGTCGCAGCTACATCCGCCAATCTCCAAATTATATGCAGATGTGGTAACATCTGCTCCATCACATACCACTAAAAATTCTTTTTCCTCACAACCTCCGCCCCAATCACCTAACACACCAATTTTCACATCTCAAAGAAACACGGTATTTCAAAAACATCGGGATCCCCCAAGAACATCTAAGGGGTATGACCGGGCAGCTCATCAAGCATTAATTAATAATGAAGTTTCTTTGTCAGGTAATGGTGTTGCATTGCAAAATAAAGTAACAAATAATAATCAGAGCCAAATTTTAAATATAATTATCATGCTAATTAATACTTTATCTAAAAATAATAATATTAAACCGTACAATGTTGCCACTGTAATTGATACTCTGTCTATCTTATTTAACCTTAATTATAATGGATATAAATCTACCCAAGATTGTCCAGTGGAACAATCGCAGCATTGTGAATAAAAAGTCTGATCTGTCCTTTATCTATATATCTATATCTATACATATAATAAAATCGTAGACTTTCCGTGTCTGTACATTACAGATTTTTGCAAAAAAGTCACTGGAAGGTGCGAGAAATAAGTAATAGAAAGTAAAAATATCTTTTTTTAAATTTTTGTCTGTTTGTCGGTTTGTCGGTTTGTCGGTTTGTCTGTTCGTTTGTGCGCGCATCACGTAAAAACCCCTCATTGTATTCAAAATCTAAATATTACAAAATAAGAAGCATTGTTGTGGGTATTATTTAGCGTTTATTTCATCAAAATCGACCAACAGACGCAAAAGATATTAATTTTTAAAATTTTGTTAGTAACCTCATAAGCGATTTCTATGATAAAAATAATTTACGTAAGTAGGTTTTAGTCGTAGTGTAGTCACTCGGAATGGCTGAAAACTAATTTTGTTTTATTTTTCCTTTTGTCTTTACTCTTTGCACGGAAGTAATAAGTACTACGTACGCACGCGACGGCCAGTCAAGCTTTAAAAAACCAGTTTATGCGGATCTCTCATTGTATAGGAAATCTATACAAAGCGAGGTCAATTTATACTGGAAAATTACTGCTTCATGTGCCGCCGTGTGTACAATTGCAATTCTTGCTTGCATTAAAAAATTGCCACCAAAAGAGAGGTTAACGCTATTTTAGTCTCTTTCTAATAAGGTGACCATTCATTTTATGTAAAAAGTAGGACATGATGGAAAGGCTGAGAATTATTAAATTAAATTAAAAAAATATTTTCAATTTTCGTTTCCGAGGCAATAAAATAATTTAAAAAAATAGTAATACGAGAAAGCTATTATTATATATTAGGCGTCAGTAGATAGGTATTAAAAAAATAATCATAATCATAAATCTTTATTTAATTCAACATCAGAAGTAACAGGCACTGGTATATGCACAATCTTAAATAGATAAAGGTGTCTGAAGTAGGAAGGTCCTGAGGTACAGACCACCTCTCCGGCTTAGATATACCATTATATTTACAGCAATTTACAGCAACTCAACCTGAAGTTTATTTAAATAATAAAATAAATTAATTTAAATTACTATTATTTGGATTTTACTATATTTAATGGTGACCAGTGAAATTATGTATTAAATAAGATTAGTTCTTAGATAATAGGTAGATAAACAATATCCCACAAAATAAAAACTTTATGGGGACACTACCAAAATAAGACAATGACGTTGTCAAATTCAACCAGACCACCTTTTTCCAATGTTGCCCGCACACAAACTAAATAGAATAGTTTCGTTTGAATATTAAAACAGGACTTTCAGGATTTCGTATTTTTATAAGTGCCTACCGAAATGACTTCGAATACTAATAATTTAGTAGATTAATGATCATGTCCACATTGTGCGAGTGGGAAAAGGCTAAAATCCGGCAGTGACAAGCCTCAGAACGGCTATTTAAAACTTACGTTAACGGAGTAAAATACTTATATGAACAAACTAACATTGCGAATGGGTTGCCTGATAAAGTTAAGTCAAGGCTACCCTTTATTAAAACTAACGGAACTAATCTTCTTCAAACCAAACGAAATCAAAACGGAATTAGAGTAAATATCTACAAAGCAATCAAGCCAAGAATCTGTTAGGTTGTCATCTTTTTGTTCCTACTACAGAGTTGTAAGATATAAATAGATAAAAATTGATACTATATGTCCACTCATCTATTTTCTTATTAAAATATGTATTAAAAGAACAGATAGGTAATTTTATTACAAACACGATGGCATAACGTTCGGTTGTCTAAGTAAAATCGGTCAAGCCCCACGGTTGTCGCAATTTTAAATAGTCTTCACTTAATGATATCTGGCAACCCATTTGTTATGCTTTTTTTCATGTATATTAAACATATTTTTGACTCAGTAAACACAGGATTTTTTTTTGATACTAGACAGGCTTATTTATAATGGTAGGTACCCCAGAGTGAAGAGGAGTTATATCCGTAAGAGTAATTGTTTCAATCGCGGCATATCTTTAACGTTTAAATGCCCATGATTGCACTTGCATTTGAACTTCGGAGCAAAATATTAATAATAGTCAGTAGTTTATATTTATATATAGTGAATAGTCAAATGGCTTACTTTCAACAATATTTGTTACAACGATCTGCGTAATACTTGCGTCTACGCTTCAGCTTTTTTTTTGCCCGTTCATCACAGTCCTTGGAAAAGTATCTGCTTCGGCAATCTTCGTAATAATCTTCGGAAATATGAGATCTAATATAATTCCCATGTTCTTTTTCTTCTTTTGTATCGATGATTTATCACATTATTAGTACCCCATTTTTCAATTGCATGGTTTTTGCAAATTCTCATTTTGTTGCCATCGTTTGTGTCCATCACATTTTTTCCATCGGTTGATTGAGCTCTCAGAGCTGAAAGATTATTTTTTAAATTGTTAAGGATATTAACCGTTGGGGCCTAGGATAGATCATGAGTTGCATCTATATTTTGCTTACGTTCATAAACTTTGAGAATGACAAATGAATGTGCGCTAACGCGAGCGAAGCCGCGGGCACAGCTAGTATTGAATAAAAACGATCCCTTTGCAGTCGCTCTGTGTGAGACATGGCTTAAACCGGGATTCTCTCTTAGAATTCCTGGCTATGCGTGTCTAAGAACAGACAGAATTGGTATGGCGGTGTTGCCATACTTATTAAAAATAACTTGTCTTTTCAACCTTTTCCTCTTCCAAGTCTCCGTGACGATATATCTGCTGTTGCTGCTATTGTAAATAAAATCTGTTTAGTATGTATTTATTCTCGTCCCACTCTAAATATTCTTTCTGAAATAAGTAATCTTCATTCAGTTTTACCTACACCATTTTTGGTAATGGGGGACTTTAATACAAGTCCGGGGGAAGTTCTAGTTCCAATTACTATGGGGAAAAGTTATTAGGAATTCTAGACTCTAATAATTTGTGTATTTTAAACACATTTCTCCCAACACGCCAAATAAATCCAGATGAGGGAATAAGTGCTCCTGACCTCTCAATATGCACACTTGAGTTAGCATCGACATTATCCTGGTCTCCTTTACCGTCTGCTTATGGTAGTGATCATTACCCTTTAAACATTTCATTTCCACATAAAAAACCAGCTGCTTGCAATCCAACACCACGATTAAAGTATAGACTTCAAAATGCAGATAGGGATAAATACAAAACGTGTAGAAGAAAGAATTCTTGCTTTATCTAATTCCTTAGACTTACATGATCTTCAGTTATTATCTAATTAAATTACAAGAATTTTAATAGAGGTGGCAGATAATACTTTCCCTATTAAGAATGGTGCTACAGGCAAAGTTCCTTCACCACCTTGGTGGGACGCTGATTGCACTCTGGCCATTAGAAAAAGAAAAGTTGTTCCGGGTCTGGCTGTTTGTATGTGAGTTTAAATGTTTGTAAACGCACCCACGATACAGGAGGAATTCCTAGTGTGGGGCAAAGTTTTTAAAAAAAAGAAAAGAAAGAAGAAAGAAGAAAGGAAGCAGAAAAAATGTATTGTCATGACTCGTCACAATTTTGATATATATCTAGAAGCTGCTTGTGCAACTCGTAAGCTCCTTAGGAAAAAGAAATTTGAAGGTTGGCAAAGATTTTGTGCATCTATCTCACCAGAAGTTAATGCATCTCTAGTATTTCAAAATATAAGGCGATTCAGGTCAGCATTCAGCGACACAACAGCCTCAAAACTGCCATTAGAATTAGCCAATGAGTTTATGGATCATTTAGCTCCTCCTTCAGTCCCAGAACAGAGATCTTTAATGCATTTTCCCTATGTTCCTATTTCTGATTTTGAGTTGAATTCTCTTTTCACACTTATTATTATCGACTTAATGCAATATTGACATTGGTATGCCCATTCTCAATATATAAGCTGTGGCTTCCTGCGAGGATGGGTGCTGTTGACATTCTGCTTTAGTGTCCATACTTCTGGAATTCCCATTCTCTGTTGTCTAGAGGGCAAACTTGCCTAGTTTTGAGCCAACGTGAGATGCAATGGAAGTGGAAAGCATGATTACAAACACCCCAGGCCACTGTGCACTCCTCACTGGTAGCTGATGCCTGATTGGCTTGGCATTCTATGCACAAATCCATTATATGGTTGCGGCAAATCGCTCAGTTATCGACCACAATATCCCAAGCCCATAAAGCGACAGCATTCCACTTTTTGACTTCAAATCTCTTTTCCTACCTTTACCACTACCAGAAGAAGCCATTTCCTTACACTTAGCGAGTTGAAAGGAGTCCTTTCTCATGTTAAGGATGCAGCTCCAGGCGAAGATGGTATACCATATTTATTCATAGCTAATCTGTCTGACTCTGTTCTTTTAATATATTTAAATCTCATCAACACAGCTTTGATATCTGGCATCATTCCATCAAGTTGGAAGTCTCAAACAATTATTCTCATTCTAAAACCAAACAAACCTTCTTCTAAGGTTACTTCTTATCGTCCAATTGCACTTTCAACGATTCTTACTAAAATTGTTGAAGATCTCATTAAGAATCGTTTGGAGTGGTTTTTAGAAAGCAAAAACTTGCTAGCTACATCACAGTTTGGTTTTAAGAAGGGTAAAAGTACGATTGACAGTTTTCTCGCTCGGAACGGCTTTCCGTTGCACGTCATCATTCCAGTTAGTATATAAGTTCCTTGAAATAATCATTTTTTCAACAATATTGGCTTGGCAGGCACATTTTTAAACGCCAAATGTAACTGTCAACATGCTATCAACTGACTGTTGTTGTCATTGTCAACTCTGACAAGTGACATCTTTGTCTAGGCTGAGCTTGTGCTTATTTATTTTCCTTTAGATATCTGTTACATTTTTGCATATATTTCATAAAACTATGGAGATTTAAGATTATATTATGTTGTATAGAGAAATATAGAGTAGTTAACTGGATGATATCCATAAATTAAGTTAAAATTTGTGCTAAACTTATCTCAAAAATGAATACTACACATTCACAGAGTTTTTCTCTAATAAGCGGAGAACTTTGTAATTTAGTTTATGTAAAAGAATACAATAAAGATAAATTTAACAAACTGGTAGACGAATTGAACTCCAAACCTTATAAAGTGGAGCTATTTGTGCGGAAACATGTAAGCCTTTTAGGTTATCTTAGTCATTAAATAAACTTTTCTATTTTGCATATATAAAATTAATGCATATTATTACAGGATGCTGCAACTTTAATGATAGCTCTTTGCTTAAATGTTAAGCCTGCCGATGACTTTTTAGCGGCGAAAACCTCACATTTAATTAACAGTATTGTAACAAAACAAAACTTACAATTTGATACTCACTCTCTATGGAAGGTGATCTCATGGCATATTGAATGCTTGAAGCAGTGCACGGATATTGTGTTGCCTGATATTCTGCATAGTATGCAATGTATTTTACAGTCTAATTCTCAAGCAAGTCATAAAGTAAGTGGTAATAATATTTTGTCTGCGTGAACCCCGGTCCATGCATATCCCGATAAATTTAACAAAATATTTATTATATATATCATACTTATTTATACTTTGTGACAACTTCATGTTGATGCGGGATAATGCTCGGTCGCATATTGCTTGTTTAACCCAAGCATATTTTAATAATATGAATATTACAGTTATAGAGTGGCTGGCGAGGCCAGTAGATATGAATTTGATAGAACATGTCTGTCGTCACGTCTGTCACATCAATATTTCACCAAAAACAATTTCACTCACAAAAAGTATATTAAATGTGATCACATTTTAATGTGAAAAGGTGTAATTTTGAATAAGAAATTTTGAATATGAGATTTTAAATATAACTGTATTTTTTAAATTCTGGGCTCTTTCTAATGTTCCGCTAATTATGGGTATAAAAAGACCTTCTACAAAGGCACTTGTTTTCCCTGTCATTGCGATAATTTAAGAAAGATTATAATTGTTGCCTCCTGTCTGGCAGGTTTGCCAGTCAGCAGCGTAGGTTTCTACATACTTTTTTTACAACTTAATATTGTCTTGTATTGCTAAAATAAATACCAAACTGTTCCATTCCATATGATTGTACAGTAATGCAAAATATTATCTTTTCTACAGTTTACTGAAGAGTTAATCGGTAGTCAAGGGGTCCTCATAAGACTTATTGACACAACAAGGAGTTTGCAGAAAAGTCAAAACAGTTTGCAAATACATTTGATAGCATTAAAATGCATCATATGTATTATATCCACTTCAGATGATAGCAAAAATGATACAACCGTGGCTCCTGAACTAAAGGAGTCAATATCTCAAATAGTTGTGAAGTTTTTGATGAAGGGTTATTCAAAGTCTGATGATGAATTTTTGTATTGTAAGGTATGTATTTTGTATAGCAAATAAATAAAATTAAAGGATTTATGTCTTTAGTTTCCTTAGAGTCTAGCCTGATTAATTTACTGTTCCTTCAAAAGCGTTGTTTATTTTCTGTTACAGGTGATAATATCAGCACTTAGGGTACTGTCTCAACTATACTTCAATGACCCCAACATAAACATACCTCTGCCAGAGGTGATGGGGATCTGTAGATATGGTATACTCTATGGTCTGGTGACTCAGACTGGCCGGCCAGAGAAGATTATGCCTGCCCAACAGACAATAGCTATAGTGCCTGTTGTGCATACTCCCAACCCTAAAGGTGGAAAGGTAAACCTAATTTTATACTTCTAACTAAAAATCATCATCAGCCTAGCCTTTTCTCAACTATGTTGGAGTCAGCTTACAGTCTAACCGGATGCAGCTGAATACCAATATTTTAGATGGAGCGATTACCTATCTAACCTCCACAACCCAGTTGGTACTGGACAATACAATAACCTTTGGTAAGACTGGTTTTTAGACTTTCGGGCCACTGACTACCTGTAACGACTGCCAAAGATCTACAAATGACAGCCGGAACCAACGGCTTAACATGTTTTCCAAGGCACGGAGGAAACTCAGTATGTAATGGGTGGTCACCCATCCACAGACCAACCTAGGCAAGCGCGGCTTAATCTGACGACTAATCTGAGCTGTTATTATTTAGCCATGAGCTTCTACCTAAAAGTATCACAAATAAAGTCTGAAAGTTACTAGCAAGCATGGCCAAACTTTTCATGCTCTCAGAAGTTTTGTGATTTGTTAATACAAATTTTCTAATAATATATTCAAAACAAAACTGTCTTTATACAATTACCCTTCAATTGCTTAAGATCAAGATTCTTTCATTTGGTAATCATTCAGTCTTCTCTGCCTTATTCTTTGAGAAAAATAGGTGTGATGTTATGTTTTATGTGAGTCTTATTCTCTAATTTTGTCAAACATTACAGAAACAAAAGCTCCGTAAGCAAAGAAATAATGCAATAGAAAGTTTAAAGAAAGAAATCCCAGTGTCAGACCGCAGTCTTATGAAAGATGTTGATAATTTTGAGAACAACTCTGCATACAAACCAGCCAGTCGAAATTACTTGGAACCTCAAAAAGCCAAGAATTACTGGGCATTGACCAGTGATTCTGATATGTCTGATGTGGAGAATGGCAAGGAAGTGAAACTGATTGCTTTGAAGTCCAGAGTGAGGCAGGGTGCATCAAACCTGCTTCTGGTCTTGATTAAAGTAAGTAGTTCTTAATCTGTTTTTGCTGTATGAAATTAATAACGCTAATTTGTGCGTGACCAACATGGATTGGTGGTTGGGTGCAGTATAAAACCCAACAAAAATGGTCTTCATTGAAGGATAATTTCATGAAAATGGAATATTTTAATGGACTTGTCATCACAGCCCTAGCTCATATAGCCTTCTATAGATGGTATACATTGGAAATATCATTTTATCAGGATGGTTGTTTAATCTTATGCGAATTTCTAAAAGCTAAACCAATAAAGCATGAAAATCTTAATAATTTCAGGTAAAAGAAAAACGAGAGATCTTCGGTTACTGGTGGGCTCTTCTGCCGAATTCACCAGATGCTGCCAACTGGTCTTCAGAGGAATCAGCCAAGAAGACCCTTGCTTATTGCGCGGTCACTGACCCTATTGCCAGCAGTCGAGCAAGTGTTCTTAGCGTCATTCTGGCTTTGTTGTCTAGATCCAGGATGTACTTGTCTCAGGCTGAGTCTAGGTGAGCAGATTTCCTTCTCTTTCCACTGAAGCATTTATAATTTAGTCAATCAGGGTCCTGATTCATTGATTTACAAATTAATGTTTCTGTGGTCTATTGATTGTGTGATTGATTGATGATTCAGGCAAAATGTGTCAGAAACACTGCAACAAAAGATCATTGAATTTGATAAATAGTGGAATTAGGGCCCAGAAAGTATGATTTTGATGTGTGTTGTGTGTATTGTTGTGTGTTTGATGTGTGATGGTTTTTTATGCCTGGATCTTGCTCTTCACGAGTTTTGGTAGGAAAGCATACATGCCAATTGAAGAAATTACTTGAGAATACGCAAAATGTGATTAGAATAAATGCATTAGTTCGGTTTTTTTATTTCAGTAAAAAGGAAAGCACATCATTCATCCCATTCTCGGAATCCCTGGGCTACATGATCACATGCCTACACAAAGTCCTTAACAGTATCTTGGAGAGCGAGAGAAGCCATGCCGTCATCATTGTAGCCCTCAAATGTTGCGCAGCGCTAGTGCAGGCGTCGCCTTACCATAAGATGAAGGAGGGCCTTATTAGTCAGCTGGTTATGTCGACCAGGAAATTTTTGGTCCATAGAGGTAAGATGCAAGGTGAAAACCGGATAGAATATTTCAATAGGTAGTTCTGTGAGATTGGTGAACCGCTGGTCTCATGTCACTGTGGCGCTGTCTTGGGGAGGAGGCCCTTGTCCATTATGTATTTCGGTTAATATTGTGATCTGATGGTAGGTACTAATTAGCAAATTACGCATTGATACCAGGAGCCTTTTGATTTCAAAGTAGACGGTCACTTTGACTGAATAACATCCGTATCTATAAAGCAGTGGTGGCCCAACGGTATCGGCGAACTTACTACTCCTTGTATCATGGGTTTGAACCCAAGCAGGCACGCTTTGTATTATTTATTTCATCACCACTGCTCTCAAAACGGCGAAGAAAAATATCGTGAGGAAACTGGATCGCCTAGAACCAAAAATTCGAAGACATCTATCAATCATTTCGCACTCACAGACAGGAGACCAATGTAAGGCTGATTTGATCATGTTAAATTGAAACGACCATAGATTCCTATGTAATCTTTTTGATGTTAAAACCACATAAACACGTTTCAGATGTAACACTACAAGTTGGTGCCTTAATAACAATGGGATGCGTCCTATCCGTCGATCCAAAAGTAGACGAAGTTCTAAAAGCAATAGAGAAAGATGCAGTGCCTTCTAAAATATCTACCTCCATGAGTTCTTCCAAAATAGTTTATACTGCCCACAAAGTAGATGCTGAAGAGTGTGATGACTTTGAAGAAGGATACTCTGATGATGAAATGTTTACCGCTGTTGATCACCCAACGCTGGGAAGTGGTGATAGGGAAATAGAGGAAGGCCACTATTTTAGAAGTTGGATTTTAGATATTTGCTTCAAGAATATGGGTTGGATTTTTAGAGGAAATGAAGTTGTGGTAAGTGTACCTATTTTGTATTTATCTTACCTCCTTTGATTATCACATTTGTCAAGAATTTTTTTGAAGTGACTGCGACTGACCATTAAAAAAAAATCTGACTGACGAACTGGATTTCATTGATTCAAACTTCACATTTACATTACAGTGCATTAGTATCTGGACGACACGGTTGGCGCAGTGGCTGAGCGATCGGCTGCTGCGCTGCGTGTCGCGGGTTCGATTCCCGCTCGGAACAAATATGATCTACAGGTAGTTGTTCCGGGTTTGGCTGTTTGTGTATGTGAGTTTAAATGTTTGTAAACGCACCCACGATACAGGAGAAAATTTCTAGTGTGGGGCATAGATTAAAAAAAAAAAATCTTATTGATTTTAAAGATATTGTACAATTTAATTAATTACCGCAATGCTCTTTCTTCATAGTTCTTCGTCTACGTAGAAATTATATTAAGTGACACTGATAACATAATTCGATTGCCTACATTTCGTGCGTTAACTTTTATTTTGAACTGAACTTTGTTATCATTACATTCTTGTTTAACTAGATTCCAGTATTGTAAATCCGGATTTTTTAAATTCATAACAGCTTCTTATCTGAACACTGGATATTTCTGGATTCTGTAAATATTTTTTGTTTTAAAGTGGTGTGCAAACCAATTCAAAAGGTCAAAACAACAAGAAAATATATTTAAGTAACTTTCTGCTACATCATTCTTTACCTATTTTTATGTCATATGTAAGCGGCTAGGGGACGTACAGAAGCGGGAACTGTGGTATAATAAGGTGAGCTCTATACCCAGCGTGGGAGATTCCGAGCTGATATGATAATGATTATGAAGCTGAAGGAAGACATCGTGAAGAAACCGACATACTCTAAAATCAAAAATACAAAGAAATGTGTTGCATGCAGAGTATGCTTGATGGTTTGGTCGTGTGGAGTGGATGAGTGAAAGGCGATGAACAAAAGGACCAATAAGGCTGATGTGAGTGGCAACTCCGGGAGGGGACGCCCTAGAAGGACATCATCATCATTTCAGCCCCGCAACCTTCACCAGGTCATCTGTCCACCTAGTGGGAGACCTTCCAACGCAACATCTTCCGTTTCGCGGTCGCCATTCCAGAACTTTTCGGCCCCAGCGGCCATCTAATCTAAGAGCAATGTGCTCTGCCCACTGCCAATTAAGTTTGGCAATTTTTCGGGCTACGTCGGTAACCTTGGTTCTCTTGCGGATGTCTTTATTTCTGATTCGATCACGCAAGGAAACTCCACTACCCTAGAAGGTCCTCCTAGAAGGACATACACTAATCTTATTGGTGTGGTTCTGCAGGTGCGTAGTACTCGCAACCGGCGTGTGTGTATGAACAGATGTATGAACGTGGACGAGGCAAAAGGAGTATGTAAGGATCGTGGCAGGTGGCGTTTTGTGGTTACTGCCTATCCCCATGGGAAAAAGGCGTGAGTATGTAGTGTGAAGTATATATGTGTGGCATGTACCAACCCGCATGCGGCCCGCGTGGTGGGTTGAAGTCCTCTCCCTCTCACAGAGATTAGACTTGTGTGCCGATAGTGAGAATATTATTGGCTGATTATGCTGTATTACGATTAGAGGGCGTCTATTAATTACGCCAGTCGATTTTTTAGATTATTCGAGCTTCCTTCCCAATGGTGAGATATCGTGAGATTGGGTGAGGTTTGGTTGACCCTCCTCCCCTTAAACGCCTCACGTAAATAATGGACGCCCCTTTATGTAAAATTGGCAACAATCTATCCTTCTTTGAAAAGAAAAAACTGGGCATTTATCAACAATCGTGATTGAATTGATTCAACCTGAAATCAAAAGCTCATATTATAATTGCGGAAGTAACTCTGTCCGTCCGATACCTTTTTATGCCTTCACGGCTGTACAGATTTCGAAGATGTTTGGCACACAAGTAGACCATGACCTGAGAATCCCGGTAGTATGTTCCAATGATGTGGGATGATTTTCGACGTGAACATATTTTTACCGCACTATTTAAATGCTTACTTTTTTTTAATTGTGAACTGAATTTTTTATCAACACAGTCTCGTTGAAACCAGATTCCAGTATTATGATCCGGTTTTTTTACTTGATACCAGCTTTTTATCTAGACACTGGATATAACTGGATGAATATCTGAATATGTGCTGGTTATTGTAAATATTTTTTGTTTTGATATTGAACGGAGAGTAGTTTAGTGTGCAAACCAATTTAAAGGTCAAAAAAACAAAAAAATACTTTGCTAACTTTCTGCTTCATCATTTATTACTTATTTTTAAGTGAAATTAATAATAATCAAATCTTTTTTAGGGTAACAAACGGGACCTTATTACTAAGCCTCCGCTGTCCGTCCATTCCTCCGTCTGTCTGTCAGCGGGCTGTATCTCATGATCCGTAATAGGTAGACAGTTGAAATTTTCACAGAATGTGTATTTCTGTCATTGGCGGTCCCGACTTACGAATAGTAAGTCGTGGGTTCGAACCCAGGCAGGCGCATTACTTTGTGTAATTTATTTCATCACCACTGCTCTCATAACGGTGAAGGAAAACATCGTGAGGAAACCGGCATTTCCTAGAACCAAAAATTCGAAGACATGTGACATCTACCAACCCGCACTGGGCCCGCGTGGTGGATTATAGCCCATTCCATCTCATAGAGAGGAGGCCTGTGTCCCAGCAGTGGGAACATTATAGGCTGATTATGATGTGTATTTCTGTTGCCGCTATAACAACAAATAATAAAAAAAAAAAATTAAAGGGGGCTCCTACAACGATAGTACAGAACCCTTCATGCGTGAAACAAAACTGAGCATTTACTTAAAAAAAAAATACAAACACACGTACATAGAACCACGCCTCCTTTTTATGAGTGTTAACATAGCATCATATATTGATCAAAACAGTCCTAATTGTAAGCCATTAGGTGACGATGCTCCACTTAAAGCAAATGATTGATTGATCACCTAGTAATAGGGGGCCCGACCGCGACGTCAGAACGTATTGCACTGCAGTTAGCGCGCAATACTCTTAATTGAACTGTTGATATCCTTACAAATTGTACACTATTCATTGGTTGGTGCGCGAATGATCTGTTTACTTCAAGGTACTGTTAAAGACAATTTTATAAAGTACAAGTTGTACCATGTATGTAGGCATGCGTTGCAATGCCACATAAATACAGAGTGGAAGGGATCAAGGGACACGTATTCAGTACATCATGCTGAACCCCCCACATAAAACTTTGTCCGGATTTTTTTTTAAATTAGTTTTCGTTTTTATTTAAAAAAAAACTGCTTTTTCCTGCAAAAGTGCAATACATACACGGCCAAAATGAATGGAACAACTGTTTTTTTTTTAATTATCCCTGAAAAATCACTATGTGGGTTCAGAATGATGTACTGAATACGTGATAACCGTTTCTGCCTCGTCGGAGTGCCTTCCACCCTGTATATATATTTTGCCCCAGGAACCTTCAGAGGCGTACATAGAAGGACCCACCAAAGTTTCATCACAACCGGATCAAGAGGACAAACATTCATTTTTTTAGACTAATAACTGAACCCGACTTTTTCCACGTCGAAGAAAGAAAGAAAAAGTATTTATTAGACTCACACAGCACAAAAAAAAACAGGGTTGAATTCACAATAAACAAAAATTAAGCAAGAAGGAACATACCCTATGCAACTTGGCGATAGTGTAGCATTATAAATGGAAGAATTATTGTAATCGGATTAGTAGTTCGGAGATTATCTCCTACGTCCAAACTTACAAACGTTACTGCTTTATAATGTTAGTGTAGGCAATATAAGAACATTTTATGCACTTAGGCGTAAAATCAGCCGATATCTCACGTCTCAAATTTTGTCCTAAAACATAATATATCCCGGCTTTGCACGGGTGCAATATATAAACCTTCCCCTGGAATCACTATCTATTAAAAAAAACCGCATCAAGGTCTAAGCATACATAGGGACAGACAGACAGACAGCGTGAAGCGACTTTATTTTATTTAGTGATTACTGCATATAGCCACAAAATAACAGAAACCCTTCACATTAATTTGTTATATATTATTTTTCTTTATAAAAAATTTGCCCCACACTACACATTTCTCCAGTATCGTGGGTGCGTTAAAAAATTAAACTTACATACACAAACAGCTAGCCCTAGCGCAGAATTTACCCATAGACTATTATATTCCGTGAGTAAATCTCCATAGAACTCATTGAATACTTTCTTCCCAGATAGGGTGTTATGTCGTACTCTTACCGAATAGAAACACACCTTCCTCTAGCTTCAACGTGCTCTCTCGTGCATCATATCCGCAACATTAATTCAGTCCATAATTCTTTCAGAGGATCAAGCCGTCAGCGATTCCAATAATCCTGGAGTCCTTACAAGTGTTATCCGCGGTGGCGTTCCACCACCTTCAAGATCTGTTGCACGGTCATATCACACTGCTTGGCGACATCCTGAGCGAAATGCTGCAGCATGAACATCAAGATGTGGTGGTACAAACGGCTAGTACTATTAGCATTATAGGAGATGGGATACAGAAACTGGGTAAGTTTTGACAGGATACTCACAAACATTAAGAAAACATATAGTAATCAATACTACATCTTAAAAACAAGGTTTTATAAGCGATTTTCGCATACTTTTCGAGCAGCTGGATATAGACGGCCCCGTAGAGAGTTGATATCATACCATAGAACTCGTAATAACTCTTCACAACTGAGAATATTTTTTTTTAAAGTAATGGTTGTCCTACTCCTTAACAGATGACAGCAACAGAACGATACCTACGTTCTAATTTTAATATCTCATTTACATTCAACTGCATCGTTTCCCGTGAATCATGTCAGAAACCAATCATTATCATATCAACCTCAGTGGAACACAAAGCTTCTACAACCTTCTTTTTACTCCCATCTGTGTAGAGCAAATAGACCGAGCACCACCACTAAACCACTGCGTCTATATGTGGGGGAAGCTGGTAACACCTCTGTCGACCGTACTGCAGTGCCATGACTCTTCGCCGGCTAAGGCCGTGGTCTGTGACTGCATTGCCAACATCGGGGAGAGGTCCTTCAAAGAATTACCGGTAAGTGGGAGTACCAGTAGTGCAGTCCAAGTCTGCTTAAGAAGCGTTGATTGGTCGACAAATGGCTTGCCGTTTCTGAGGTCCTCTGAAAAACTGTCAAAGGTTTATCGCGCTTTATGGAATCATTAATTAAAGATTCGATATTTTTGAGAAACATATTTGAGCGTTTTTTCCGAAATTAGGTTTTTAATACAAGGTGGAACGGACACCGACACCAAAACGGTTACCACCTATTCAGTACATCATTCTGATCCCCCCACATAGAAAATTTTGTCCGGTAATTTAAAAAAAAAATAGTCCACACCTATTGACCGTGTGCAAACCGTGTGTCATGTGTGTATTACAGTTTTATAGGAAACAGATGTGCTTTTTGTACCGACGAAAAATTACTATGTGAAGAGATAAATAAACTGCGATTATAAATATCTCAGTAAACGGGTTTATGGTATCAACAACACCATAAGTGGAATCCGTGGTGATGATAACTGCGTCACTAGTTTATAGCAACAGCTGACAGCAGAAACTTAATTGCCCTTTGACGTTGGGGTCTAGTAGAAAATGGACTTCGACTGTGAGTCGACTGTTTAAAGTTATACCTTTATCAAAGATACTTTCCCAGCGGACTATGACCGTCTTAAAGCGGCTTTAAGGCCAGGCAGCGCAGACCGGGGACGGCATGGTAGAGGATTTTATTTTTAACCAACGTAAATTCATATGTAGCGTGGTAACAAAATACAGATTCCAATATGTAGAGATCGACCCGACGGCATCAAAAGGGATTTCGCGCTAGAGGATGCCACGGCGGGATCGATGGCCTGCGACGGGACGCGACGGGAGGTAACGGCATACTTAGGGACGCGTAGGCATACAACGGCAAGCTGAGGGATGCCATGGCATGCGCTGGGTCAGCTATAATAATTATGTAGTTTAAATATTTTTTTAAATTAACATCTTTATTTTACTTATATCTATGTTAGTAAACTTAATTATACAAAAAAAATGTAATCAAATAATAATAATGAACAAATACCAAACAATAACGAGATGCACCATGGCAAATCGTTGCAGTTCCAGCAGAAATCTTGCAGTACCTGTAAACGATGAGCTTCTCAATTAGCTTCTTCACATACAGGTTTAAGATCGCGGGCGATGTAAACCCTCCTTGTCTCACCCCACACTCCAACCCATAAGCGTTAGATCTGACCCCTGCCCATCTCACACTATTGACGTGGTTTCCATACCAGAACTTGACGATATTAATAAATTCTCTTGGCAGTTTAGCATCTTCTAGCTTTTTTCAAAGAATTTCTGTTTGCTGAGCAAACTTCCTGCATACGGCATCCCCGTTGACTTTTGCCGCTGGATATCTCACTTCCTGAGTGAACGGTCGATCCGAGTGGTCATTGATGGCTGCTTCTCTGACCTTATCGCTATTGATGCCGGAGTTCCTCAGGGGTCTGTTCTCTCCGCGACACTTTTCCTGCTGCACATCAATGACCTTCTGGCTCCTGGTATTGTTGGGTACGCAGACGACAGTACTGTCATGGAGAGTTATGCATCCAGCGCGAAAGCCAGCGGTGATGAAGTGCGTTTATTAAGAGAGGCCATGGTAGAGCGAACGAATTCAACCTTAAGTCTCGTCTCCAAGTGGGGTGATGAGAATTTGGTTGTTTTCAACGCCACCAAAACACAAGTGTGCCTGTTCACCGCCAAAAGGAGTCCGTTCAATCTGGCTCCTACTTTACGGGGTGCATCTGTACCAGTCACCGACAGCCTCGAGCTTCTTGGTGCGGAGTTGAGTGCGAAGCTGAACTTCGGTGCCTACATTGAGTCGAAAGCCCAAACTGCGGCAAAAAAGCTGGGTATCCTAAACAAGGTTAAGCGTTACTTCAAGCCTGGGCAGCTTTTAGTCTTATATAAAGCTCAAGTTCGGTCCGGCATGGAGTATTGCCTTTACCTTTGGGATGGCTCAGCCAAATACCAATTAGCCACACTCGTTTCTGTTGAGCGCAGAGCCAAGAGGCTCATTGGTGACGATAAGCTGGTTAGTACCAGGCTTCATAGCCTGGCCCATCGGCGCAAAGTTGCATGTTTGTCGGTCTTTTACAGATTGTACTTCGGTGAGTGTGCTCAAGAGCTCCACGAACTCATTCCACCATCTCCTTTCTTCCATCGGGAGTCCAGACGTACTGCAGGTTATCACCCATACCTTGTCGATGTTCCACACATTCGCACGAAGCGCTTTGCTACATAATTTATTATGCGCACAGCCAAGGAGTGGAATTCCCTGCCTGCGTCGGTGTTTCCAAGTTCATATGACCCCAATCTATTTAAATCGCGAGTTAATAGGCTTCTTTTGGGTTAGCTCGTTCCATCGTCGACCTCATCTCTGTCCTCAGGACTAGATTGAGGTCAAGAGTAAGCCAATACAGAACAAAAAAAAAAAAAAAAAATCATATGATACCAGGTCAAAAGCCTTCGAGATGTCGAGAAATCCAGCGTATACGGGCATTTTACGATCCGTATAATATTTGTTTACCAGGGTTCAAAGTTAACGTAGTAAAAACCCATTATCTTGAACTACTATTGACACACATAATAAGTAATAAGTATGCAATTGACGTATTAAACGAATTCCATATTTCTTGTAAAAACACAATGTTATTGTGTAATGACATCGGTAGTAATTGGAATTACTATTAATCACCGCTGCATTTATTATGTATCCTTGTAGCTGTAGACGATTGAGGTAAAGATAACATTTGAACGTCAACTTAACTCAATATTCTTCTTTTTAACTTACTTGAGGTCGGGCATCCTTGAGCGTACGCCAGGATAGTGTTGCCTATAATGTCGATGGTGATATATTCCGCGCTTTCAGGTCTCTCTCGACATTAGTCCATTAAGGGGCTGGGGATCTGTCCATTGTTCGCTGCTTGGTGTTGATGTTGAGGACTATTTTCACTGTGTAGTTATCTACTTGTCTCATTATTGCACGGTCTTATCTCAATGGTGTTTTATAATATATTTTTTTTTAAAAGAACTTGCCCCACACTATGAATTTATCCTGTATCGTGGGTGCGTTTACAAACATTTAAACTCACATACACAAACGGCCAGACCCGGAACAACTACCTGTAGGCCATACAAATATTTGTTCCGTGCGGGAATCGAACCCGCGACACGCAGCATAGCAGTCAATCGCTCAGCCACTGCGCCAACCGCGCCGTCAAACATTTACAATACACGTTGAAGTTACCCCTACACATAAAGTGGACATATAAAATGGTATCTTTAAGTTCTTTAGATGTAGTTTCGCACATTAACTTTAGATTCTCATGCAAAAATTAAGTGAGCCTTCTTAATTTTTTTTTATGGAATTTTACCCAACTTGAAATCCTAACAAATTGTGCTATAACCATAATTAATCTACGCTGTTGAGTATAAAGTTCTAAACTTATCCTATTGTTTTTTTCTCTTTAGCGACATCTCCAGGTGCTGTGTTGCACGCTTCTGATTGGTTCATGCAGTGACGAGGAGGCAACGGTGCGCGCTGCCGCTGTTAGAGCATTGGCTATGCTAGTCATGTACCGAAGTCTGAGAGAAGTAAGTATTGAAGGTCATGTGCTGAGAAAGGTTTCGAGAATTCATTTAGATTACGTAATTATGAGCCATAATATTAAGTCGCTGCTACGTAGCTACTGGGTTGAGGGCCCTGTGGCCATCCACCAACCTGTACTGAGCCCACGTGGTGAATTATGGCGCATTCCCGAGCCATAGGAACGTTCTAGTCTCTAGATTGATCGTTCTACGTACTACAGACGCATGATATAGGTTCAAGTGTGCTTACGTAAGTTCAATTAAACAAAATTGAATCTGTCAATGTGTCAATGTGAACGTGTTAGGAACTTAGGCTTGTAAGTGATGTTTCACGTAAACAAACAACTCATCGTCATGAAATTAGGTCAATTGGCCAATTGAACCGCTATGGCTCTCCGTGACACGTTGTTTACAAGTCCTGGACACGATCGAAATCATTTTTAGAGTTCCCTAGGAAAAACAGCGGATCCTAATAATAGGGTCTCCTATTATTAGGATCCGCTGTTTTTCCGACTCTCTGTCTGTCTGACCCAGGATTGTATCTGTTGAACCGTCACAGATAGATAATTCATTTAAACAAACAAAAGGTAACATTAAACGGGATCCCCATACAAGAAACGTTCTATTTCCTGCGGTGGTTGCCTGTGCCGTGTGTGAATCCGACTCGCAATTGGCTGGTTTTTATTAAGTGACCAGCTTACTTACTCCTAAGCACCGTAGCACACGACATTTTTAACTGCGAAATAACTCTTAATCTTTCGAATAAATAGAAAAGACTCTGTCAAAAGATCACGCTTTTTGATTTTGTTATAGGACATCGGTTTCGTCAGTGACTGCGGGGAGAACATTCTGCGTGCATTGGCTGAGCCTACGCTAGTGGTTAGGATGAAGGCTGCCTGGGCTCTCGGAAACCTCTGTGATGCTCTAGTGTTGAATGTGTAAGTTTTATTACTCCCTACATAGTGGCTACGAAAGATTTTGTTTTAGTAAATAGGCTTGCGTTTGGCTGCAACTCGCCTGATGCGAAGCGATGGCGCGGCCTAGGGTGGAACACGCTTGCCTAGAAAAAAACGGATTCGCTCGAACTTTGATACACGAGCTTAAACAAAACAATATGATATTTATATAAAATATTTGGTGAGTATGTTTTTGGAGTTACGTCACGTTGCGTGTAAAAATCTAACACAATTCGACATTTTGAGGACTTAACTCTTAGATTTAAGCAAAAGGAAATGAAGAGGTCAATGTCGGCAACAAGAGTCAAAGTATCCGTTATGACCGAGAAGCTGACTAGTAACTGTTTGTATCGTGTTTGGTTAATTACTGTCTTCTTTACGTAACGTTCTTAATGTCTGTAGTCTATGTGATTTTCAACACTCGACTCAGCACCGAGAGTTGAAATTGCAATAATATTTAGGCTTGCATTTAGGTGTCCTTTAGTGTAAGTGGAAACAGATACATATTCTGATTTTTGTCTTCTTTGTTGACTTTACTAACAGTTTTTGAGTCTTGGGTAGTCGAATAAATTATATTACTATTCTATTAGCTCATTCCCAACTCAATATCATGTTCTGTTGACCTTCAATGTTCATCTTTTTTCGATGGATATTTGCTTTAATGTGGTAGAATAGATTTCACAGAATACGGACGAAAATAAACATGCACCTAAGTCCCACACATACATTTGATTGAGTACATACTTGTCACCACAATGGAAACCGCCAAATAAATGTCATAGATCAAACATTTGAGCGTGGCGCAAAAATTTATCGACATTTTGTGTGTGACGTAACATATTTACACACGAATCTTTGGCATCACTTAACGGTGCAGTTAACCAAAGCCTACTAGACTTTTACGGAAGCTTCTGAAATATTGCAACCTAATCCACCTAATGCGCTTAAGATTTAGTTCAAGTAAAATTATCGCCGATCTCGTATACCTAAAGGCATTGCCTGGCAGATAAAAAAAAAAACTAGAACAGAACTTGTCTGAAATTATCTTCTAGTTGCTGAAAGGTGATCTAAGGTTGCGGTAAGGTTGCTAGGCTGCGGGACTGTACGAAAGAGATATCTCGGACCTGGATGGGTTTTAGTCAGTAGAAGTCTGATACTCCCTTCCGCTCCGCCCAGAGCGGGAGAGGTCATTTGATGTTTTCCTACCCAAAAAAATATGGTGAAATAGGCAATTAATCATCATCATTTACCTAGCTTTTCCCAACTAAATTACGGCTGGTTTCCGTCTAGCCGAATGCAGCTGTATACCAGCATTTTACATGAAACGACTACCTATTTGACTTCAGAGAGGAGCTGGTGGCTACACAATAACAACCACCGTTGATCTTTAGGTTAAGCCGCGCTTGCCTAGGTTGGTCCATGCATGGGTGACCACCCATGACATACCGAGTTTCCTCCGTGCCTCGGAAAGCCTGTTAAGCTGCCAAAAATGTACAAATGACAGAGGGGATATTAAGTCATTATAGGTAGTCAGTGACCCGAAAGTCTGACAACCAGTCTTACCTAGGGGTATCGTATTATTATCCGGTACTAACTGGGTTGTGGAAGTCAGATAGGCAGTCACGCCATATCAAATACTGGTTCAGCTGCATCCGGTTAGACTGGAAGCTGACCAACACAGTTGTGAAAAGGCTAGGCAGATGATGACTTCCACAATTTTTCATCAAAATTATTCTGCCGAAAGCCGCCCACTTCTGGACATGCAGGCTTTTCAAGTTTTAAACTATTCTTTCATGTCACAGGGAGGACCCAGAATGCGACGACATAGACGATGCCCTGCTGGTTCGCCTGCTAGAGGTCAGCATCCAGTGCGCAGTCGACAACGATAAGGTAACCCCTAACAACGTAATATTTGGAGACAATTGTCTTATCGCAAGTAGTTGCGTCTGTCTTGCGCACGTCGTTCATTCATGTTGTGAATGTTAATTTGTTAAAAAAACAAAATCACGCGCATGATTCATGATTGTTTAGGCTGAGACTTAAACCTATGTGGGTAAGGGTCATAATTATTTACATAATATGGTGTAATGTCTCAACTTCTGGCTGGCGTTATCAATCTGTGTATAGTTAGATTGATGGTAGATAAAGGTCAATAGATTTCCCGCATCTTATAATTGAGATTTTGTTCTAAGTACTACTTTCATTAGTTATAAGTTAAGTTTCATATTAGAATAAAAGTACAGTCGAACTCGAAACTGCTATACCACTCTAAGTTTGATTATCATTTGCACGTCATAAATCTTTAATTTAATATGAGAGAACCTGAAATAAATGAATTTTATTATTTATATTTTTATTTATAAAAAAACAATTAAGATACAAAACTTTGCCGCGTGGGAACTGCAGGTCCCAATTGCATTTTACGGCAAATACCTACTGGGAACCAGAGTTCCCGTTTGCACATAAGGGGCTATGTTACCAACGTCCATCCGGAATAAAAACTCGCATCCATATGATAAAAATTTACAAAAAAATTTGACTATATTTCGAGTTATTTTCCAATAACTCCCAATTTTAGATGTAACAGCTACCACCTACATTGATGTAACAGCTAGGTAAAACGTTACTTCTTAGATGAATCTATACTAATATATAAAGCTGAAGAGTTTGTTTGCTTGAACGCGCTAATCTCAGGAACTACTGGTTCGATTTGAAAAATTCTTTTAGTGTTGGATAGCCCATTTATCGAGGAAGGTTATAGGCTATAAAATTTTACGCGGACGAAGGTCGCGGGCAACAGCTAGTATGTTATAATAATAAAACGTCTCATGTCGATATTTCGGCTCTGTAGCTATTTCTGTTTTCTATTTGTTTGTTCGCAGCCATATGGAAGCTCGGTAACGAATATTCTATGACTGAAAGCAACTTCAGATATATTTACATAATGTTAATGCAAGTTTATCTTGACTTCGATATGAGCAATAAATCATAATTGTAAAACAACTGATAATCGTCTAGATCAATCCAGTACCTACTCACTTTATGCTCTAGTAACATATTCTAAAAATACATTTATTAAGTACGATTTACACCGTCCGGTGCCGCAGCTTGGGATCCGGTTGGATCCATGTGCATTCCTCGCCAGTGTAAACTCCATGCAAATATGATATTTAACCACTTTATAAACACTTCAATTTCCTTTAACACATTTTGAAAAGCGCTACGCGAATCGCCCTGTGTAAATCGTACTTTATGGAAATGTAGAAAGCTAATCTTGGCACGGGTCACTAAAGCAACAGCATGAGGTCCCTAGCTCTCCGCACGTGGACAACACTATCAGCTTGTGTTATGTTAAAACATTCCTTATCTCTAAGTTAATGGAAAGTTTCACTGGGCCGTTATCCATACAGGATGTGTAACTAATGCCCGTTTTCAAACGAACGATGATTGAAATGTTGAACATTGAACTCTCGTCGGTGAGTCGAACGTTTAAAATTCCACAGTGTGATTTTATAAAGAAATTAATTTAGATGTTACCTAGTATTGAAACGGCTTAAAATAAGAACAATGTAGTGGTTGACCAATTCTGAATATAATAGAAGATAGCTTATTCTAATCTGATGGGCTACTGATGAAATAAACTAGTTTGTCGGTAAAGGTTGAGATATATTTAGGCCTTGAACAAAGGAATTAGGATCAATGAATATTTAGAGGGTCCGTTTGGATTGGTTGGTGGTATTCTAGAACAATCTTGGACTGTCACTCAATGACTATAGTAATCAATAAATTAACCTAGCAACATGTCAATTTGATCAAATTAGAACTAAACAATAACACACGACAAAGAACAATGAGTGTAATTTTCATACTTATTTTTTTTCCACATGAAGGTGTTAAAAACTGAAAGAGCTCAATGTCTGTTACTATGACCAAGAAAGACTTAACCTTGTAGCTTGTAGAATTTGCTTAGGAAGGTTTTTAATGTTAGAATGTAATTATTGAATTATGCCTATTATGTCTTACCAAGGGGTATCGTATTACCCAGTACTAACTGGTTGTGGAGGTCAGATAGGCAGTCGCTCCATGTAAAATACTGGTATTCAGCTGCATCCGGTTAGACTGGGAGCCGACCCCATCATAGTTGGGAAAAGGCTAGGCAGATGATGAATGCCATCATATTCTCAAATATCAGTCGGTTGCATACCTTCCGCCACACTTAATCAGCTTTCTAGAATTAACAATGAATCGGTAATTTATATACTTAAAATAAAATGTCATGCATATTTTGTTTAATAGGTAAAAATGAGCGCAACACGAGGCCTTGGAAATCTGCTTCGCTTGATAAAGAACGAAAATCTGGTTCGAAACACGCAATTGAAGACCTTGTGCGAGACCGCAATAGGAAAGCTTTTGGATTGCGCGTGTAAGGTGAACAATATGAAGGTGCGATGGAACGCTTGCTACGCGATGGGCAACGCTATGAAGAATGAGCAGCTGTTCACTTGTTTTAATGGATGGCAGGTAAGATATTCAAAAGGTTTAGTAATTGAACGTTGGTGGTCTTGTAGTCAATCTGCAAGACCCCAAAAGTAAGAAAAAGTTGTTTGCATTTAATGTAATCATCTGAGCTAAAAGCAAACGTGTAGGGTAAAAATAACCTTCAAAAGTAAAACTTACTTCGGAAGTAAAGCATACTTTATTAGGGTTCCGTACCCGAAGGGTAACCATCGGGACCCTATTACTAAGCCTTCGCTGTCCGTCCGTCTGTCAGCGGGCTGTATCTCATGACCCGTAATAGATAGACAGTTGAAATTTTCACAGAATGTGCATGTCAGTTGCCGCTTTAACAACAAATAATAAATTAAAAGGGGCTTCCCTACTACGATGGTACGGAAGCCTTCATGCGCGTCCGACTCGCATTTCGTCGGTTTTTTTAACATTGCTCCTCCACTAAGTTGTATTCATCAATCAATGCTAATTCTTCTGCACATTTTCATGTTCTATCTAGCAAAGTCTTGTCTAGTAAAGAAAATATTATAGTCAGGTAATGTCATACTTCTTCATCTAAATCATCCCCTTTTCCCCCAGAATCAAGTCTACTCCAGCCTCTGCACTCTAACCAAGGAGTGCAAGAACCTAAAGGTCCGTATCAACGCGGCGACGGCGTTGCGCGCTTCGTCTGCGCGGGCGCACTACGCTGAACATTACGCGTTAGTGTGGAGGGGGGTGTTAGCTGCTATGGAGAACGCGGCCGATGTTGATGACTTCAATGAGTATAAGCATAAGGATAATCTTATTGAACAGGTCAGTTTTAACAGAACAATGAAATTTACTCTTGAGGATCACTTGTTTTCTTAGTGCAATACAGCTATAATATGGAGACCACCACGTCTACCATCCTGCTGAATGGCTGTCTTTTACTACTGCACATGCGCTGGTTTTCTCGTATATTAATGCCAACAAGAAAAAACAATAATTTCTAAAGGTTGATTATTATAATATATTTTGGTATGTGCCCTCTTTTGGGCTAATGATGAAACGCGCTTACGTAAAGAATTCTTAACTTATAACTTTTGGTAACATGTGGTCTATTTTGTTCCAGCTTTGCGTAACTTTAGCCCACCTCTGCTGCTTACTCACCCAGGCGGATCTCACCGACATCCTAGATCCTCTCATCTTCCACTACGACTGCGCTAAGGCCACCTTTACAAAAGTCTGTCATAAACTGGCTCCTGAGAACGCGTCCTGTCTGAGAATCCTTCAGGCAGCTAAGTATGTCACCGTCGATTTGACTGCGACCAATGACACGCAAATGCAAGCGTTGAGTATGTTACAAGATATATTTATATGGGACATGTAAAGTCGATAATGGAAAGATGAGCTTTAAGGCGCCTCTTCCACGGTTATGCCCAGTTACTTAGCTACGCTTTGTATGAACTTGATGACGGGATCGTATACTGCGACACAAGGCCACATTATGAAATTCGTGTGTGGCTTGGAAAAAAATAAACCGCGCAGCTAACGTTACAAGTTTCTCCGTGGACAACCAACTTGAATCTTACTGGAAACACTGACTTAGATACCTTACCTGCTATCACAAGTGTGTGAAAGAACGACAAGAAGGGTTTACTAGTAAGCTGTAAAATTAATGCTAGAATGGATATAACTACAGAATTAAATGGGTCTAACAAATAATGAGTCATGTTTGGCGTAATCTCAGGCTAATCTTGTTAGGGTTTAATATTAATGCGGTCAAGACAGTGCTAATATTTAAGAGTAAGTTTATATCTGTATCAGAATTAACGGAGGTAACCTTTTTAAATAGTGAGGCTAGTATTTCTATGTATCGGAACTAACACAGGATTTATTCCAATGCAATTATGTTATTTTTACAATTATTATATTATAACCATGTTAGAGATAGTTAAGTTAAACAGAAAAATAATTCGTTTAAGGATTGTAAGATTCAGATCTCATTTTTGAAACTGGCAATAAAATATCTTAACAAATGTTATGTTGCCATAAATGAAACAATTATGAAAAAATAATATCATTGGTGATATGCACTCTCTTTTTAAAAGAATGAAAAATATTTGTAAAACTCATGTTTTCATTAATAGTGATGTTAATTTGTTTTGACTTATTGCACAGCATTTTTATTTATAGATACGTCACAATTTTAATAGCACCTTGTTATTGATAATACAAGTGAACTTAGTTTATTTTTAACATTCAAATAAATAAGTGAACAGAGAATAATATTTGTTTATAATGACGCCAATTTTGCTTAGTAACTAGTGCTAATAACATAAAAAAGTACATGAAAGTAGAGTACAGACTAATTAAATCCTGCTCGTTATCAATTTGAACAAATAAATAAAAACAGTTTTGTTCAAACAGATTGTATGACACTTTTTAATGTACCAGACAATGTCTCGTACCTACTTCCTCATTGGGCTATAATTTAGATAAATTTTACTGCTGCCTGTATAAAAAATACTAGGGCTAATCTATCTCTATACCAAGATCAACGTAGAGCGCTAGGCTAGGTACGATGCTCTTGTATTTTCTTCTCTTTTAATTATCAGTATGAAACGCATTGTAAAAACAAAAGCATATCACATATATATCACATACATATCGCCTGAAAAAATTATCCTATTATGATTCTTCATAATAGGATAATTTTGTGATAATTCATAATATTCACTGCGTCTGTGATCATTTTAAGAATTTTAACGTGATTCATATTATGATTCTGATAAAGCGGTCATTTTAGGCCCGCTGCCCATGGTGTTGAATCTCCAAAAACCTTTCAGCGAACGTTATTGGTAACGATCAAGTGCCCACATTTCAGTCTAAAGTAATGATAATGCTTTAGCAGAAGTTTTCCCTTGTTTTTGCTAAAGTTACTTCTCTTCAGTGTCCCTTTGAGCGACACTGCCGTTACTGTTTCGTGAATTCGTCATGTAAAAGGGAATTTCTTGTGTCTATTTTAAGACGCTGCTTGGCCAAATTCACGCGCGTCATCGTCACCTGCCCGGTACTTTTCCGTTTGGGCTCATATACTTCATACGATGGTACATCTTTCCGTCCCGCCATCTATTAAGCGCAGGCCACACCTCATATAAACTTTGCGAAGATATGGCGAGCTAAACTATGTGGGTTGACACCGAAAACTACGGACGGACGGGAGAGCGAGCGGAGCGTCCTTTCTCATTCCGTCTCGCACCGGGCGAGGCGGGCGAAATGAACGACTAACATCGCTGGCATCGTCTGATATTTCTTTCGCATCGTTTGTATCAAGTGTGAACCAAAGTATGAAAAGAGGTGAAACGGTGCTCGCCCGGATCGCTCGCTCGCTCGCTAGCTGGCGGTGTGGCCTGCGCTTTATAGTTTTCGAGATATAAAGCTCGCAAAGTACAGTCAAATTGTTTTAATCGCATTTCTGACATGCGCCCCAGGTTTACTGCGAATAGTCCTTCATACAAAAAAAATACGTAAATTTTAATGTAATCCTGCAAAGGCCAGTCAAAAAGATTTTTCAAGAGATTGCCGAGACATGTATCAGCCACTGCTGTTAGTTGCCATAACAGAAAATGATTGCCCATGATGGGATAACAGTATTTCATCTTTTTTTTTTCTCATGCCGTATTTTGTATGTAAACATTTTTTTTTTTTATGATCTTGATCTGTAAATTATTGTAAACATGTAGAATTTAATTTAAATTATGCTTTTATAGGTACCTAAATGAAATAAGAAAATTATTTATATTGTTGTGTTTTGTATTCGTTTACAGTAAATTAAATTTTATTTATCACATTTTTTTGTTTTTTTTTCTGGTGTTTGCTATATTCTCGTTGAATTATCATATTTTTATAAGTTCCGATATTTTACGATTCTGGCAAGTTTTTTTCAAGTAAAAATACACAGTCACCATTGATGATTGTATGACTATAGCCTACAGATGTTTAAATTGTCGATAAGAGGGAGGGGTTAACCATAGATTATGTTTAAAATGACCCCATCGTTACGTGGCAGCTTTGGAAATCAAACATATAACTGGACACCCGGAATGTAGACAAATACAGTAGGTAATTTTATTTACCAACATCGGCTTCTCTCTGCCCGAGGATTATAATCTAAATCTCTTCAAGGTTCGAGTGAATCCTGTGAATCAGTTTCTCATAGGCAAGTACGCTACAACCTAGGTCGCTTCATCGCTTCACATCAGGCGAGTTGCAGCCAAAAGCAAGCCAATTTAATCAAGACGTAGGAAATATTTTCTTTTTTACCTACTTATATTCAAGCCTATGGATGATGATATCCAAATAGTAACAGTTTGTTCCACCACGTTGTGCCACTAACAAGTACCTAACACTTCAAATACAAGGCCGGTAACACGAAAGCAAACAAACTTACTCGTCTGTCGCCACGTTCGAGACACGACAAGAAACCTATCATCGTTACTACGTCGCCATATTTAGACAAAGCCAAATAAGTGCTTGTTCTTCCCACTGTTGATTCCGTCAGGAATAACTGACATGTATTTATGAGCTATCCATTGTTTACCATTTAAGTGCTGGGAAAATACCTTATCGAATTAGTGTTTGATGCTATCTGCAAATCGATGAATGGATGAACTATGTAAAATACGTGAGATGACTGATAATTCTTGATACCTAGGAATTCAGTTTCTCCTGTATTTATTTGAAGACAACCGTGAAAAGAGAAGTCCTCTCATGTTGTACCCAGGTATATCATTCTGCACACATTGTAGACTATGCACGGGATTAGGACATACTTTATAACGTATATTTCCGTGGGAACAAAATTCGATATCCACACCGCCGAAGCCGCAGGCAAAAGCAGACGTCTATAAGAGATATACCGAATACCGAATGATAAATCGATTTGAGCTTAATCCGTAGCCACTGAGGTCTACAAACTGTCGATTTATCCATTCATACAGAGTGTAGCTATAGACGGACCCTTCACGAAGCCAACCAACCATTCAGGATATCAAACTAAGTAACTCTACGCAAAAACGCTTTTTTTTTTGTGTGAAAAGTCACGGTTTACGGTAAGACTCAATGTAACGCACTTGTAGGTGCTTTAAAAAAAAACTTGTGAAAAAGTTGGTCTTTTGGTCTCCAATATCTCTGTAATTAGGTTCCTAAATCCCAAGTACGGTCTAGAATAAAAAAAATATCGTAATGACGGGGAGAACAAGTGGCTTTCGGAGCCGTTAAGGGTCTTTTTACACCCATTATATCGGAGCGTGCAAATGGACCCTGGTAAACACCATAGGAAAAATCTTTCATGGCGACAGACCAACTATAAGCTTAGACCTACAAAGTCTTTTTTCAGTAAAGTTCTTCTACTCTAAAAATCTAAATGCAGGTTGATATCTTCCTTCCTTAACTTTGCGAAAGCACGTGTTTTGAACTGTTATTTATGATTAAAGAGATCACGTTGCCTAAACACGCTGCGGGAGTGCGAGCATAAAATCAAAAAGTAAAATGGGCATATATTCAAAACTACTACTACTTTAAAATTAGATCAAAGTCTGTTATATGTTCAGAATTGTAATGGGTAGATCTTCTTAGTGTATCGATGGCAAAAATTCAAATTTGTTTAGACCAAAATTCAGCCACGCGAACCCGTCTCACGATGCAGTGAGTGGGTGCGCAGGGGCATGTGTTGCAAGATTGGGAGACGCCGCATAGGCGCATAGGTACGCACTTGAGGTCTGAGCCGTCCATGAACCCTCATCTGCAGAGATTGTCTTTACTCCGGCCGACTCCGGTCCGACTCCGGCCGGTTCGAAGTCTGTTTAGAGATTTCCAAGTCGGCCTCGGCAACGCGTGCCCAGGTAGATGGGAAATTCCTTGGTAACATGGATTACGTTAAAATCTATAAGGTTCTTTCTTAAGCAAATCCCATAATATTTAATACATAAGTCACTAAAAATGAGAAAGTATAATAGGTAGATACTTTCTATATAATAGTGACCCAGTTCGGAAATGTAAAAAAATTATAATAACCAAATGTGTCGTGGTCTGAATAATGAATAATTTAGGTAGCTACTGTTTTATTGTATGTAAATAGCTACAGCGCAGTTGCATAAGTGCATTTATATTAATTTCTATGAACTAGAACGCAATAAATCTAATTAATGGCTTTCAGTAACCTAAACGAATAGAAATGTTTAATTCACTAGCGATGAGCGGTTTTGAAACAGAAATGCATGAATGTTACCTATTCAATGTAGGTATAATCCTCGAAAAAGTTAATTTGATAGTATGTTAACAAACTGTTTATAAAAAAAAAACATTTACCTAAGTACCTATTATCTTTGTACGTTGTTTTTAGCACGTAGTTATTTTAAATCATTGACCTCAATAGATTTCCAGACTTACAAACAACTTTCTGTCTAGAAAAAGCAAGAATATCGTCGCCTCTTTCAATTGGGTTCGATTGCCGCTGAAGCCATACAGGGAATTCTGTGGAGGTTATGTACCGACAGTCAGGATCACAAATTAATATTATTTCACTTAAAGTTCAAAAGATACTTTCTCCTAATGTAGGTACTTATTGATTTGAATTGAAAGTCTTACAACCAGTCTAACCATGGGGTATCGTATTTTTTTTAAAGAATAATTTATTTAAAAAGCAATTATTACAAAAGTGTACATTTAGGCACAGTAGTGTTATTTCTCAAACAATGGTATAATTGTGCTTATAAGTATATTAAACAGTTGCAAGTAACGATAATGTTTAAGTAGCGACCTGCCCAATCTAGGTTTATTTCAGGTCATCACTGTACATAGCACAATTTAATTAGGACAGTACCTAAACATTATAAAATAAAATAAATCTATTTACAACTACAAGAATAATTAAATTGGTACAAAAAAAACATTAAAACTTGTACAATTAGACACGGGGGGATAACATAATCAAACCAGAACTTCTAGAAGTTTTTCTGTCTCTGTGTAATTAAGTGTCGCTAAATGATGCCGATATTACAGAACAACATTTTCTATAATTTGCACTACTTATAGAATTTTAGTATTTTGTTGAGTCTATTACACAGAAAAGGTCCTAAAAACACATAAAATCGATTAGCAAACGCATGATTAGTTTGAGGCTTTGTGCAAACCAGGATTCCTTCTCCTATCGTAAGGAACTGGGTCATAGGGAATTAGGTAACAATTGGTATTACCCAGTAACTACTAACTGGGTTGTGGAGGTCTGATAGGCAGTCACCCCATGTAAAATACTGGTAAGTAGGTACCTATTCAGCTGTATCCAGTTAGACTGGAAGCCGACTCCAACTTAGCAGGGAAAAGGCTAAGCAGGCGATGATGTATTTATTTCTTGCTATTATAAGGTGTTACGAGAATAGTATCTTGAAAGTAATGCTATATTAGGGAACAGATCTTAATTAAAAAACTTTCACTCAAAGTTTAATTCGTTGTTTCTTGAGAAAATAATATTTTTTTCACTTTGCTTATTGCATATGTACTCGCTAAGCCTACAAAACGCCTTTTTTGTGTTTGTGTTCCAGGGCCGCGGTATCTCTTTCGAACAGTTCCGCAGCCCAACAGTCCCGCAGCCCTATCTACAAAACGCCTACGCTTTACATTTCGTTCAAACTGAATGTGAAACGTCAACCGGTTATAAATTTTATCAATAACGTGTGAACTTGATAACATCCGCCTATACCTAATTAAACCGTTTCAGAGGCTATTGACGTAAATAGTATGTTGATAGTACTGCTCACACCTTTTGATACTGGGTTTATGTTGTGTCCATGAGCTATAAATAGAATGTTAATTCAGAATACAAATTTTTGCAACACTACTTTAGATCTTAGACAGTCGTTTCTGGTAGTAAGAAGCCCGAGAGTCTGATAGTCAGTCTTTGCCAAGGGTTACCATGTTATCCAGTAGCAGTTACTACATGTACAATACTTGTATTCATCCTCATCTGAGTAGACTGGTGACCGACCCCAACATAGTAGGGAAAACGCTAGGGAGATGAAAATTATTGTGAAAATCTTTGTATCATTTATTGGCATTATTGTTTGGTAATAAAGCCACTCCACCATCCACCAGTCTCAGTGGAAACTGAGAATATGGAGAGATGAGTGCATCTATATCTAATAGACTATGCCTACGTCTATTGACGCATCCTAGCCAAGCCCCTCCACCAATTTTGCTGAAAGATTAACCTTGTCACTTCAGTATCAGCTGTTTTCGTATTACTTGTGCCGGCACGAAGAAAGACGACTGTATATAAAAGTAGGTAATGATTTAATTGATTGTTGCGGATACTACGCAGTGTGGCATGAATGACCTCACTCATTGACATCAAGGGACTTCATGGAGGAAGAGCACTTGGGTAGGTATAGGTATCATATGAAGTAGACAGTAATCACTGGCTCTCAGCCTTATTGCCGCCTTCTGTGAGGCCGATCAAGTTCCTAAACAAACCAATCTCAGATCATTTCTCCGTTAACTGTAGTGTTTGAATGGCTGAAATAACATCAGTCAATTATATCACTTGATTTGACAAAGGATAAATTAGAATAGAAACCAGGAAATATATATATATATAAATTAGTAATCAAAACTCCCATAGATTCAAAATGGAAATCATTGACGTCATCATGCACTCGAAATGACAGAAAGGTGATAACATAGTTGAATATGTAACAGTAGCTAATAAATAAGAGATTGTGTAGGAACGTGTCACTAAATTCCTCACGCAATTTAATAATTTGCCACAACTTTCAATGGAAAATTACAGAATAAAATTTGTAGCGTGTCAAGTTGAAATAGAGGTCGAATTCAATATCGATTGTGATGGATGTGAGTACTCGTAGGTGCATGCGATCGATCCGTAGCTTTGCTTTACATAATTGAACGTTCTCGGAACCGATGAATTATTTCTGAAACAAATGAACGTAGGTAGAGCTTTCGTTGTTCAGGCGAGGAATATGAAAATGGGCTGGTTTTCAGCCGGTATTAAGCTGGCTTGAATTTATTTTATAGACTCCATTTAGTTTATTAGATACCGCATTTCGGTATTTGTGGGAGGTCTCTTTCAATGTGCCTTTCGATTTTGTTTCCTAGTAGCTTGCTTAAAATGTTTAGTCCATCTGTTTGCTCGAATCGCAGGGTTTGACTTCGATAGTCATGATCAGCTTAGTTCAACAATAAAAATAGGTAACCCATTTTTTTTATTTAGATTTTAATTCTTATTTTTAGCTAATTACTGTGTAATTGTAAGCTTTAATATTGCTATACCAGCACAGGCAGTACCTACACCTTATTATAATCTAAACCTTCAGAACCTAGTCAATCTTACTGAGTAAGTATGAGATAACTCTTCGATAGTTTAAGGGAAGTCCGAGAGACAAGGAAAGAATTGAAAATATTAGAACAGACAGAGGTTATCGATATAAAAAAAATCTAGTGGGTTGTTTTATTTTCGGCTGATAAAGTATTGCACTAGATACTTGACGCAATTAAAAAAACAATGGAAACTTACAACTGATTGAAACTTGGATATTTCTTTACGTAAAGTGTTTATTTAGTGCCGTGTTATTTACGTATTCTGCAATACCTACGGCTATTTAAATCAAAATAATTCTGTTGTTTGTTTGTTTTTAAAACCGATGATGTCAATTAAGACCTCTTTCTAATCAAGGATTCATAGAACTACTGACTAACTCATATTAAGTGCCCTTGCTAAATGAACAAAACAGGCTGTGTTGTCCTTAGTAAACAAATTTAATTTTCCTGTCATTATTTGTATGTATTTTACAGTTTAGGTATTTTGTGAATATTTTACAGTTTTACTGTAAAATAATCACAAAATACCGTCTTTGATCGTCTTCCCGCGGCATTGGTTGCGACACATGTATTTAGGAAACAAGAATTTGTGTGGTATAGTATACAACAACTAAAAAACCCATCTACTGAAAAATCACGCACGAATTAAATTCGGGGTTTACAAAGTAAAATCGACTCCTCCTATTGTTGAAATCGGTTAAAATTTAGCCTATGCTACCCGGGCCATAATAACGAATCGATTGACACCTTATTCATCAAAATCGGATGAATAGTTAAGGCGCTACGGAGGAACATATCAACATACGTAAATACAAACATACATACACAGACTGCTCAAATCATAACCCTTGCTTTTGGCATCGCCATAGTCGGGTAAAAAGAAGGGATGTTTCAGCTTTTAGGGTAGGCCCATCAAGGAAATAGGGCCTGTTAGACACACTACACGTATAAAAGCATCTCTCTATCTATCTAGACTTTGGAACCACCTACGTAGCTGTAGCGAAGGGTCAATTTTCTAAGAGGTAGGTAAGCCGGAGTACATATCTTTAATGTGATTATTTTACTAATACTGACTGTGCCATTTTTCAAAGGGAAGCCGGTGGGAATCGAGTTGTATGGAACCTTCGCCACTGCTACGTAGGTATAGTAGGTATGCTTTGCTTGGCTCAGCTTCCAGATCAAATAGTCGCGGTTGAATAGTAGGTGAGTAAATATGTAAATATTTAGATGAAGCTCGGCCGTAATTAGGTGAAAAATTATCGTCGACTACGCAGTTATAAGCTCTCTTTAGAAAAGCCAGAGCTTTCTAAATTCAGATTTATTTTCTAAATCAGTTCAGAAATCAGATAAACATTTTACTTTATACTAAACACAACAATTTATGTTCTTTAATGTTGAAGATTTCCATGGTAAAACTTAATTTAAAATTAACGAATTCAATCAATGAGGGTTTTCTGTGGGTAGTATGGGGTACCTACCTAAAAATTTATGAAGGTGAAACTAAAGATAAGGAATCAGGAAAAAACCAGGAACATAATGAGTTGTTGACGAGAAACTCAAAGTAGGTATTAGATACCTCTACGTTTGTCTGAAAAACAAAAAACACTAAGTTCAAGTACTTGATCGTTATGCCAGTTCTCTATCATCCAATGTTCACGTGTTACGTTCGTGCACGTTGATTTTAAAGAGACTTCTAGAATTTTATTTTAAATTAGCATAATCAGCTCTACTTATTGTTCCCACTGCACACATAATCGTTCCCACTGTTGGTAAAGAAGCTTCCTCTCAGTGGGACATAAAACAGCACGCGGGCCTAGTGCGGGTTGGTAGATGTCCATATTTTCGGCTTTAGTGTCTGCCGGTTTCCTCACGGAGTTGTGTTTTATTCTGCATTTTGAATAAAGTAGCTGTAAAACCAAAAGGAAATTGCGAAAACGTTAAATTAAAAATAAACTTATATACAAACTAAGCCACACGTGATATGTGCACATTTTCTTTGGCTTGTGACACGCGTCGCTCGAGGTCGCAGCATTGTTGATACACATTACGTTTGCGATTGAATCATTTTAGAAAACTGGTGGGAGTTGGCACATGCCTCCTCCATTTCACTAAACTCAGAAGTTGGCATCGGTAGCTTGCTGTTTCTACGTTTTATTTTCTATGACGAGAAGTGGTAGTGCATGTGGGTGCAAGCGTGTTTCTCCATCGTCTTCTAAAAATGCAAGAGGGACAAGAATAGTGATGATCTTTTCATGCAATTCTTTTTCAAATTCAATTCATTATTGGACGATCCGTAAATACGATTGTCAATGAATTTTCAGTATGTTATTGGTAAACAAACCGCCAGCTCTACTATTGGCGACGGGGAAATGCCGCGTGGTAGACAGGTAATACCAGAGGCATCGCAGGTGCGTTGGCATTTCAGAGGGAAGGCTGAAATGTTTCATGTGCCTGTATCTTTCTATTCTATGACAGTTTTAGGCTTTATGTGTCGTCTATCTTACACTTGCACAGTTATCAATACGTTGGGTTCATAGACGGCTCAGATCTCAAATGTGTATGCGGCGTGTCTCCACAGACAATGGCCCATCTTCCATCTTGCGCTGCATGCCCTAACACCTGCGCACTTGACGATCTTATGACTGCTACAGCGAGCGGAGTTCGCATAGCTGAATTTTGGGCCAAACATATTTAACTAAAAATTTGCCATCGACACGCTAAGAAGAAGAATACGTTGGTAGCACTCAATTTTCTCAGGTTATCACAATCGACAAAGGAATGCTGAAACCGCACATATTTCCAGTTATAGCATCAAACATAAATGTCGTATGCACGGGTCATAAACTTTACAGACCATAAATCCGATTGGTCGTTATGTTGTAAAGTAACAAATATTCAATTTAGCGTAGTTTATGTGAAATGAAATACAACTTAGGTCCGTAACCCATGCTCAGCAACACGCTTGCCACAACTAGACCAACAAAGCAATCACGGGGCTAAATGTTTGAGTAAATTCATGCTTCCGTCAAATTAACTATCAAATCAAACTGGAGTTGTGTTCACTTGTCTCCGGAAGTGAATGAATAACATTTCAGCTGCATGCTTTTGCTTAACTGATGGCTTGTGAGAGGACCATTGTGTCACATTGTTGTTTCAATGTAAACATCCTCCATATGGATCTTCCGCCTGGCTGCGTTACCCTGGATATCATATACATTCTCAGGTGTCCAAACACGTCTAAATGTAAATAAGATAATTGTGAAACACTATTATAAATATAATTATTACGTGTAAACTATTTTGTATTTGTCTCCGCACTGGAAACAATCAAAGCCAGGCTGTGTTATACAACATTATTTTTAGTATAATTATGAGAAACCTGAATATAGTTTGTTCAGAATAAGTAACTGAATCGATTCCAATCGTTTTTAAACCATGTTATATTTTGTCCCAAAAATATTTAAAAAAAAGTTGCAAATTGGACACCGAGCGACATTAGGTACCTATTGCAATAATTTAGGTACCTACTGCCAAATTATTATTATCAATGAGCTCAAGATGACGCTGAAGGCACGCGCGCGGGCGCGCTGCGTTGTGACCACGATTTTGTGCGGACCATCAGGTAACAGAAAAAGCTTATAACTTTGTGATTTTTCATGACACAGTTTTGATATTTTGTACACAGATTCTTTACATAAAAATACTAGACACGTGTTTAAGGTTTCGCATTTACTCTAAAACTAAGGTTGTATTCGTTGGTCCCATTAAAATAGATGGACAAAGTTTTAGAAATCATTCAGACCACCAAAATAACAATGGTAAAAAAAAATAACAAGAAAAACGCATTAGATACTTACATGAAAAAAAAACAGCCAACGAAAATACACTAAAAATGTTGTTTACCCAATGATTTTAGGTCAAAATAAAATCACTTTAATCAGTGTTTTTTTTGCTTGGACATCTTTGGTTAGACGTACTGAACGCTGTATTAATATATGTCCATCTATTGCAATGGGACCTTATATTATGTAAAAACTATTTTGTATTTTTATCGGCACTGAAAACAATCAAAGCCAGGCTATGCTATATAAGCGACACACGCGATAAGTGGTTATTGAAACGGGATTGGATACGGGTAGGTTTAGCAGCAACATAACTGAGTAGAAAGCCATTTATGGTGTTGTTATTTACCAGATTCTGACTTAATACTTAGGTAGGTATGTGCGTAGAGAGCGACTGTCGCAACCCCGTGCAGGGCACGCCACCATAGTGGCGATAAGTCCCCTCTTTGAGGAGTGGCTAGAGAGGCGCCACGGCGCCCTCACCTTCCGCCTGACGCAGGTCCTTACCGGACACGGTTGTTTCGGGAGGTTCCTGCACCGAATCGGGCGGGTGGAAACGCCCGGGTGTTTCCATTGTGAGGATCGCCCGGAGGACACGGTGCAGCACACTGTGGAGGTCTGCCCCGCTTGGGCGGAGCAGCGCCGTGTCCTCGTAGTGGCGATCGGCGGCGGCGACCTCTCGCGCCCGGCCCTGGTTCAAGCCATGGTCCGGAGCGAGAGGGAATGGGAAGCCGTCACCTCCTTCTGCGAAGCAGTCATGCTGGTGAAGGAGGTGGCAGAACGTGAGAGGGAAAGAGCCTCACGTCCCAGCCGCCGCGGGAGACGCCCTGGGCGTCGGGGGTCACGTGGTGGCCCCCGGCCACCGTAGGCGCGGGCCTGTGGATGGCGAGTTATGGGCTAGCTCGCCGTCCAGCCGTCTTATGACGACAGGCCGTGTCGACGGCGCGTTCGTGTTCCACGCGCGCCTCAAAGAGATGTCAGCAACCACGTAGGGGTCCGCACGGGCCGATGCCTGCCAGGGCTGCGGGACTGTTCGAAAGAGATACCGCGGCCCTGGAACACAAAGGGCAAAGAAGGAACATGGATGGGTTTTAGTCAGTACAAGTCTGACACTCCCTCCCGCTCTGCCCAGAGCGGGGGGGGTCATTTGATGATTTCCCATCCCAAAAAAAAAAAAAAAAAGGTAGGTATGTGCGTACCTACACGTATGCAGTGCTCGTCATCAGAACTTTTCCCTGATGCATGTCGTGAGTCAGCTCTTCACAGGTAGGCATCACGCAAGGATCACGCAGCCATCACGCTGTTAACACCATGACTCTTTGTCACCAGCAGTGCAAGGTTTTCATTAGACAGTCACCGGTGTAAACCCGATGGGAGCCGGTAAAAGTATTTGTTCAAGAAGGTAATGTACTAAACACGAGCGTCTCTCTATAACTTTTAAATTATCGTCGTTTTATTAACAGTTTTATATATTAGATCTTTAGGTCTAATGGGAAAAGGTGTCGTGTTTCTATTTTTATTAATTTTAATATTTGATGTACTCAATATATGGTAACCGTTTTAGCGTGCGTCGGTGTCCCCTCCACCCGTATGGTTCCTTGATTAAAGCCCTGTGTTGATTCGTTTCCAGATTTAAATGAAGTGAGTCTTGGGTCCAATGACATTTTTGTCAACCAAAACATAACGGTCGTAGTAGGTAATACATACTGGTAACAAAAATAACAACTAAGTAGGAAGTGCTGCCTGTTTCCTCACATGTTAAATGAGATTCGGATAGCACAGGATGCCTAAAACAGTGGACACACGCGAGTTCACGCATATCATTGTATTTCTTCCTGCTATATTGGAATAGTTGTTGTTCAGTAATAATTATTCAACTATAATGTAATAACCAATGAGTCATGGCGAGGGAAAATAACCCACATTATTTATTAATTTCTAATAGGTACTAAGATTATGATTAATGAAATAATATAAAGTTCTATAGAAAGGACAGTCTTCGGAATTATTTATTTAAAGCCAATGTCTACCTGTAAAAGTACACTATTTTTTTTCTGTCGCTGAAATGGTGGGTCTACCTCTCTGATAGTTGCAAGCGCAACTGCGCGAACGCCCTGGGTTTCATTCCCAGGTCGGGCGAAGTGCAATTGGGTTGCCAATAAGGAATTTCTCGGTAGCAGCACAAGCAGCTTGGAAGTTGCTATAGTACCTCGGAAAGCAGGAAGCCATAATTGGTCTTCCGTCGGTCTCTTCGGTTGAGTACGGACTGCCATTCCACCGAACAAGGAGATTTTGGCGAAAAGAGCTGCTTCGGTCCGAACACATTTGTGCACTATAAGTAAGTCCTGCGTCAAAAGCGTATAATTTCTGCGAAAATTCTATGCAGCAACTGTCACAAGCATCGGAATAATAAAAACCACAGCTACGAGGTCTGCTCCTCTTAATTTGTTTCCGATAGCTCCTCAAATATGGTAACCTCCATTGACAACGTCATATCGAAGGACAGATTGTTCACTATTATCTCTGTAGGTCAATTAATATTTAACGCCTAGCTTTTCCTCAAAACACTGAAAAACCCACTCAAAACGCATGTATTGAATACCCAATAACAATGAAGGAAGGAATATTCCTATTCTGAGACAAATCACTTTTACCTGCTTGGTATATGCAGAAGTGTAGACCAAGTACTTCTTAATGATTGAATAGATACGATTACTAAGTCATTATGTGGTTGAGTCTCGTGCCGAGGCTAATTATTTACCGCGTATTTAAATTCATAATAAATGTTCTAATCAGCGCAGCGGTGACTGTTCTCATCACAGCACAATTATCAGTTTTAACGAACCTACTGTTGGGACATCTAGGCGTCTCCTCCAAAAGAGGGAGTGGACCAGTGGCGTGCCTATAATAGGGGTCAAAAGTATGGCAAGCCTATAAGGCAAACAGACTTTCCAGAAACCCTAACAGCACGAACTGTAGTAGGTTACAAAGGTAAGCCAAGCTTGTAGGCTTGTATGAAAGTACCGCCACTAGACTGGACTATCATCCTCCATTGCACGAGGCGGGTGTCACATCACATATCTCCTAATTTTTAGTTCTAGGACATGTCGGTTAAACATGATGTTATCCGATGCTGGTTTGAGAGCAGTGGATTCTCATTATATCGTTTCTTCGAATCTGTATGCCTTAAGTGTGCTGCCATCAAAGTATCCGAGATCATTGTTACAGGAAATCTGGCGCAATCTGATACCGGTATAACTCTCTTGATGAATTCCAGTGGTCAGATGTCACATAGTCACATCTGTAAGAACCGTGTTAAAATATCGATGTACTTTTAACGACGCATGACATCTTCGTTAATGAAGATGAGAGATGGGTATATATTTCTCAAATTTTAATTATCCATGTCTAAAATGAACAATAGAAGGCCTGTTAGTAATTTAGTTAAGCAGTTACCTATTGTAACAGTAAGTAATTTCTATTGGAATAATTAAGTACTTACACGCTCATTATCGTATCTGGATATAACCGGTTTGTAATACAAGAACTAATTATATAGAAGTATTAACATAGGTACACTTACTTAGAAACATATAGAACAACGAGCCACATACAACACCACGTGGTGTGTTAGAAAACGTGACTTTCTGTATTGATCTTACATGAGACGGAGACGATTATGTCAAATTAACAGTTACTGATGTCTTAACTGATAATAGTGACGGGTCAGATGCAACTGAACAGGGTGTGTCTATCCTTGATGCAAACAATATCTTGGGAATAAACAAGGGACAATAATTCAAATCAAAAATAGTTAGGTGCTGTGGAAAATTGGAAGATTTTCTGTAGTATCTTCATAAAGTAAACACCGTATCTCACCGTTTACTCTCCTGTACTTATCGAAATTTTTCTTGGAGTCCGTGCAGTATTTCCCCTTCTTCCTTACTTCTCTCGTCATCTTTGTAGTCATCCCCTTTCTGTCCTTATCATCTCTCACAATCCAATAACCGTTTCTTTGGTCTTCCTTATCGTCTTATAGCCATCCACATTCAAATGTACTCAAATTTTCCTCACGACATTTTCTTAATTCCTCCGCACTGACTCCGCAGCACATGCCAGTACCATGACATACCTGCATCTAATACAATAATGTAGAATAATTTCTTATAATTATAGTAAGATATTTCAATGGAAAAAGTCCCATACAACACTGAGAATTTCTCGTGTGATTGATATTTCTAGGAGGCATAACACTAACTCCTGCTTTTGTTTCTATGAATCTGAGCCTGTGATCATTTGCCGATTGTGAACAACAATCTTGTTTTGTCTCAGGAGTACTATCGGGAGCCATGTTTGTTAAACATTGGCTTCTAAGAATCATGCGGGTGTCAGTTTATAACTGTCGGCATAGCGACGTCGGATGGGTCCAAGTAACGTGATCCCCTAGTTAGATTGAAGACATTCCGTGAAAGCGGAGCAATAACATCTCCACAGAATCTACAACTTCATGTATTTACGTAGCCTTCTCATTCTGCTTACCATCATCATCAGCATCATAAATCATCCGAAGAGAATAAATCCTGGATAAAACATTAGCTTCGCAGCTCTGTGCTTACAGGTTCCAGTGGATTCCGACTGTTTTTCGTTAGAACTACTTCATGGAGAATTTTTGGCTTAAGACTTAAAGATTCAAGTTACCATCGATAACCAAAAAATGTAAATTATATGGTTTTTGATTTACCTTAGAATCGGACACTATTAACACCAACCAAAATCGTAATTGAGAGCTTGTTTGAACCATATCTCAACATTCGTGTGAAAAGAAGTTCAGGTATTGGTGCAAAGAGACGTCTATTTTATTATATTTTTTGTTTTATTCATAAGAATGAAACTTTCTTAGCTTAGCAAATGGACGGATGGATATCGCTATGATATAGGTACATTTAGTTGCTTATAGGATTTATAGCAGTCCATTTAATTACGTAAATGACGAAGAAATGAATTTTGCACCGAAGCATCTGGATGCATTTCAAGAAATTCTATACCTATTTATATGATTGGTGCAACGCCGTCGGAAGACAAAATGGCGGCCGATGTCTATGGCTAAGGAAATAAAGAATTTTGTAAAGTATGCAGACCGCTAGGAGGCATCGTTTACTTTGGCGACGATTTTTTACGATACCGTCTGGTAGATTATTTTACAGTTTTCTTAATTACTTTAGCGTGTTTCCTTTGCAGTCGTCTTCGAGTCTATGTATACTTGTCGAGTCCAAAGGTAGTGCTAACTGTAACACGTGGCGGTGAAATGCAAGATTTTATCTTCTTTGTTTATTTTGGTTACAATCTAAAGCTGTGTCTGGATTTCAGTGATAAGCTCTGTAGACTCAAATTATTATCTTATCTCTGTTTCCGCATGAATTGCTTCATCTAATTTGTAAAGGATTCCGCGAAAGATAACATAATCTCTTCGTTGAATTGCTTATTAGTAATTGAATGTCGTAGCCTTAACTTATCTATGTACATTCTGCAGATTTGTATGCACAAGCATAGAAATGCGTGAGTAATAATATAGCTTAGTCGGAACACCATAGCGAATGGGCTTCATAACTGCAGCTTACCTTGAACTCGAGCTGATGTTGGTGTATGCCTGTTATCGGCATAGCCTATTTCAGGTGACCGCTCTTGATTATGTAATCTCCAACGCTGTGTAATGCTATAGCATAGCTAAACGTAAAGATTTAATTTCTAAAGAAAAAGTCCTTGTAATTGGTTCAGTGAAGAGATTGTTGTTCAAGACTATAATAAGCAATTTATTAACTACACAATTAATGACTATCGTCTATTGCAATTCAATGATAAAAATAGTATAGTCCATTACAAGAATAGCATCGTCTTCCTATGCTCTTATGGAGACAGTCACCAAGGCGTCATGCACGTGCCTCCTACTTGACTACAGATTTAGCTCAGTGCATCAGTTATTTGGTATTCCTCAGCCTTCATCGCGTTAAAATTAAGTTTGTTTTGTTGAATAAGTATTTTTAGCCTCGTTTTATAAACGTGATCGGGGCATGGTCATTATTTAACGATTCACGTGTTTGTTACATTAACATAATAAATTAGTTGATTTATTTACTACGCTAGACGTTCTTTAATATTCTAATGACTTTTTCTATCAATTACTATTACTTTGTGACGACATACTCAATCATTATTTTCTTGATAAGAAACCTTCTTTCCTTGACGTATTTTAAAAGTTTGGAAAAAGTTACTAAATGCTACCTGTTGGGTTGGTAAACATGCTAAACTTTTCGGGTGTGTACCCTCCCCCCGCCTTCTCCTGCACTTGGATTGGATCTGAAAAGGGGACAGTGACGTCGACCTCGACGTATTCAGACGTATCGATAGCTTGGACGCATGCGTAACTGTTTGTCGATGTGTGTGTAAAGTGTCTGGTGGAGCACGCGGTCGGAGCGTGCTCCTCTTTCTGTCTCGCTTAAACCATATATCTGCATCCTCTTCTAGTGCGCGCGGCGCGGCCGGGGAGCACCGGTAAGTTTAAAATACCACCGTAGTGAGGGTTAGCGCTCAGTGGTGATCAAGCTGCGCTTCTGTACAGTTGAAAGACTTGCACCGTGTGACGTTCGCTGAAACTGTTGTGACTACTTTTTTGTATTGTAGATTTGTGGAGGTTGTTACCTAGATTGAAGCCTTGAGTCGGTCAACAACAGCTGTTTCGAAATTTTAATTGAGACTAGGTAAGTTATACAAAATTTGAAATACAAGAATTTTACCGAATATGTAAAGCGGAAAAGTAAAGTATTTATTACCAAATAAGGATAGCAGGAGCTCAGATAAATCAGCAGCTAGCATTCTGGTTTAGCTAACGGTTTATGGGGAGCAAATGGCCGACTTGTTCATCGGAGGCGCTTTCTCTCTCTACGAGCCCGTTGGCCGCTGGCTTAGCTACGCCAGGCTAAACTAAATCACTTTCCATTGCACTATTACTGTTTTTTGTGGCGCCTACTATTTCATTGATGCCTCCTTATTTTAAATTATGTTTCTCATCTTAATCTTCGAAAGTTCAGAATTGCACATATTTAACTCCCAAAGTTGTTAATTTGAAAACCAGGTAAAAACATCGTTTTTGTACTTTCCTGTTGTAATTGTTAGCAGCATGTTTTTAAGTTTTATTCACAAACCTCATTCATTTACTGGAGAATGTCTTACTAAAAATGTTACGCTCGGTTGACTGCGTTTACTGTGTGATCCTTTTGTATCGTGTCGCTCAAGTTTGGTATTCAATAGTTTTTTCTAAACTTTTACCTGCTCCTTTGAGTAGCGAGGGTTACTTTTTTACCATACAATGACAATCGTCAAACAGGTAATGCTCCGAAACAAGGATTGTTTCGTTATTAACATTCAGTAGAGTTACTACATAGCAACAATAAAATTTTACTCATGTAATTAAAATTGCTGCGATTGCTGCGCGGAATTTCAGTTTCAATTAACTGAAATTCCGCGATAACCGTATTTGCAATTCGATAAATTCGGGATCCCCCTACTATTTGCACTGTTTAAATATGGTAAGACGGGTGAATCACCTTCCTTTCGTCCATTCAGTACATGGAAAATTTCCAGCAATTGAAATAACTTGGTGTCCTTCTGACGTTTTTACGAATTCAGCTGATCAAATAATATTAACGTCACGAGACCTTTTCCTTACGGCTGTTCATATGAGGAAGCAATATGACCTACACCACACAGATGGTACAAAAATAACTACCATAAACAATATGAACACTGATTTTAAAAAAAAGGAAACAAATCAAAACAGAAGAATTGCTGTCCTAAATAAATCAGATTGCGGAATCTGGGTCGACGCTGTCAAAAAGTTCGCGCAAAGAATAATGTAGAAGCCATCGCGAATAATGTCACGAATCTAGAAGATTCGAACGAAATTAAAATTAAAATGTAGAAAAAACGTGTAAAACACAACTGAACTTTTATTTATTAGTTTTACAAAACACGTGAACGTCCATCAAATCTATTACCCAACGCTGCTCATTATGAAACAGCCGCAAACTCGGACAGCGCTGGTACAGTTTTACGATTGGGAATGAGGAAACGAAATACACTCAAGCATACAAATAATACCAAATATTGAATTTCGTCTCCAAATTCAATCACAGAAGTCTCGTAAAAGATAATCTTGTTGCGATGTAAAAGATGGTAGCAATTAGACTTTGTATATAGTAGTTAAAAATAGTCTTAATGCTTTTTTTAATAACTTGTAACCTTCAAATGTTCCTCAGTGTTTCTTTTGGTAAATTCTTTAGAGTAAAATTGGTTAGGATGAACAACACGATTTTGAGTTTTGTTTTTATTATGCCTTTTTGGTGCACTTCGGTAAAGGTTGGCCATGACTCAGTGATTGAATTTTTTTATTGATATTATGATAGCAATAGAGGACAAGAGAGCAATTGACTAACAATCTACTATTGAATAACAATCGGCCCATTTATCTGTTATTGTTACATCTAATAACAGACACCTAGGTCAAGGAGGCCTAAGGAATGTCGCGTTTTCTAAGATAGCTGCATATGTTAAGAAAGAAAGTTAGAAATTCAGGTTATTGAAGAATAAATTAATAATTTCAAATATTCTTTCGTAGATTTGAGAAGTATTGAAAAAAGATAAGATGCTCGCCAGCCCAGCAATGGAAATGCAGTCGGAGGAGACTCCTTTGGCCCTTCAGCGCCTGTGGAACCTGACTCGCGCGCGTCTTGCTGGTACATCCACCGCTCTAGACGTGGAACCAGCTTTTGGAGAATCTTTGCCACCGGCTCAGGTAAATACCATGTCAGATTTCAGAAGATTTCGTGTTTCCCAGCTTATAGAAAAAAAAATCTGTGGGTTGGGAAAGAAAACGATACACTAAAAATGTTCCATGCAATGTCCATTAAAAATGCAATCTAGAAATCTCAGCTTTAGAATTTAAATTTTCGATTGACAAATGATTTCAGTAAATTGGTTGTAAATGTTAAGAATTAGGTAGTATAAAAAAAAAACGTAAACGACGACGTTTACGTTGACGTTTACGTTTACGTTTATGATGATGACTAAGGTACTAATTACTAAAATCATTTTCATGGCATAAGCTATTAAAACAGCTTCTGCCAATATCGCAGAAAAAAAAATTAAAAAAAATTGTATTTTAAAGATGGAATATATTGCTAGATCAATAGATTCTTAACAAACTGATCATGATAATACATACATAGTACATATACCTATAATTATACGAAGATAATATGTGACATGTATATGTACAATCACGCAGTAAGTCAAGGGCTACTGTTATGTCCTCTTTTCTTATCAGTGATATACAAAGAAACGTTTTTCTCCATATTTCATTCAAGATAACATCCTATCTTACACAGTAAATAAATGAATCATGGATGTCATTTTGTTGTAGGAGTTTGAGGGTACGCCGAAATCCTCGTTCACTGCTCCTAGCGACTATGAAAGCGATGGTGAAGAAGCATTCCCGGAGTTAGAAATTCCTGTAAGTATACCTACAAACATTTATCTTTTTAAATCTAGAGCCAAATAATGGTACATGATGCATGGCAAAAGATCTTGGCAAGATATTTAAGGCGTGGCCTGACGGAAGAGTTTACGTAGGTACAAGTTACCACACAAACGACGTCGAATTTATAAATAGTGTTTCGGTTTTCATGATACTAAGTCTTCTACTACGTTCTCAGTTTTCTTATGTTTGGTAAACACACGACGGATGGAGGCGGGAACGACAATGTTTGGAAATTCATCATTTACAACAGATTTGTTAGTCCGATGTTTACTAATTTCGTAAAGTATGTCACACGTTTCTCAGTTCTCACGTTTATCGCTTTATCAACGTTGTAAGACGTCACACCGACTCCCCCGCGTCTAGACACCGGTGTAATTAGATAATCATAATTGATAACACCTCTCTGAGTGAGCATCGTCATAAAATTTGTCGTAGACAAACATTCCATGCATTTGACTGTCTTCAAATTGATTTGGCATTTATCACGCTTCGCCGGCTCGTTACTCAAGCGAATGAAAAGGTTGATAACATAAACTTGCTAGGTTTCCGACGACATCTTTCGGAGGTCGTAGCCTTCGTGAATGAATTAGGACGCGGGCTTCAACAAGAAGCTATATCGCTTCCTGTACAAAACAATCGCGTAGGCGCAGCGGAATTCATAGCGATCACTACAAATAGCCGAAATAGCTCGGAGGAAATGTCTTTAAAAATAACTTTTACATTATCTCCGGTCGAACGGACTTTGATCCTAGTTGATAGATGCGAGCAACAAATCAATTTGACTTGATTGCCGACGCACAAACCATTACTTATATGACATGAGTTGCTATTGTCCACCCCATGTCACGCTAATGGCATTCAATGGATTGCAATCATGGTTTCAATTCGAATACAATGATGGCGTTGTAGATAGGCTCTGTAATAATATATTCCCATATCAAATGGTGATTGTTATTCTGACTGACTTGTATTTAACTCTGTCACTGGCAGCTTTCACAAGGCTATATATTTCTTTCTTTCACAAATTATGCAACCAAACAACGTTTGTTGATTGACATGGTCGGAAATAAAAGTAAACAACGACTACGACGTAACTTTTTCATAACTACACGGTATTTGGCAACTGTATGAAACATCACATGGGCGCCTATGCTTTGCCAACTGGGTGCAGGTATACCTTATGTTCAGACTTGATTCCTTTATTCTTCCATCCAACGGCCGGTAGTTCGGTCATTGTACTAATTTCAATCAGGTGCAATAAATCTAATTGGTAAATTAACCGCTGAAATGCTTGCCATTAAAGTACAATACGATGATTGCGAAAATTTTGAAGAAGTGTTCGAAGATCCAGACTGGCCTGAAGTACGAATACGTTATGAATATAGTGACATGTGTCGGATTATCTATAAAAGGTGTAGTAGAACGCAGTAATAATGTGTCGTTAATTTTGTAGGAGGCAACCGATGTCCCCAGCAAGGGTTTCTGGTCTGAGAGTGCGTACAACAAGGAGGTCCTGTTGGACGCGAGCACTCTGGGCGATGTCCCTGCCGTGTACCGCGTGCCGGTGCCCGCACCGCATCAGATGCCCGTCATTGGCGTGTACATCGACCCTCGCGTCAGAACCGGCTTCCGTTACAAAGTCAGACCCATGCAGGTGAGATCAGTAATTTAATTTATGTCTAAACATTGTCGCAAATACATACTCGACTCGCGATCTGTGGGAAATTATCTCATTTATACCTTAGAAGTGTTGATGATTGCGTTATCTAACCAAATGCTCGCAATCTTCCACATTTCGAAGCTTATAAAAAAGAGGCTAAAGTAAATATCAAACTATAAAATGATGACCATTCCCCACATGATCACAATGAATGTTGCTTACCCATCGACAAATCTGTAATGTGAATCAATCTGGAATCGCTTTTGTATCAACATTGTCGAGCTCCCCTTGGGAATCAAACAGAAAAACGACGAAGATCCATAAAATCGGGCAAAATTATTTGAAACTGGACTGCGAAAGAAACGACTATGTCGATGAAAGAATGCTATATGAGTTGAATTTGGATAGTCGTAACAGCTGACTTTAGACATGCTATCGTGCTAAAAATTAACTTCGTTTTAATTATAATACTTTCAAAAAAAAAGAAAAGGCTTTTCCTTTCTTTGATTTTATTAACAGTTCCCATCAATTTTGCGAAACAAACCAAGTAAATCGGTTGTGGTTAGATTAGAACATTTTTGTAAGAATAATCCTTTTCAGAATCAAGAGGATGGTGAGTTTCTTCAAGTCTTACAAAAATGTTCATGGAATTAACGAAAATTCTTGATGACTAATTGGCTAGTTTTTCATGTTTTACTGTAAATTGTAAGATTAATAAAACGACACATTTATATGAGAATCTTCGCAAAGTTCCATTGTACATAACAACAACCGATAAGCTAGATACTTATTAATAATTAGTAAGTTGTATTTTATTAACTTTTAAAACAGAGCGCGATACATGAGGTTGTCATAGAAGTGCTTTATAATTTTGATGCACAAACATTGAAAATCGTACACAAAGTTATACCGTCTCTAGTACAGTCTAGTAGTCTAAAAGTTATTTTCACTTAAAGTTAATTCAATTAAATACACTATTTAGTTTGTAATGAAAATATTTTTGTATTCAAGTTTTCATTTACTAAAGCAGTTTAATATTGTAATGGCAACCTTATACCTGATGTCTAAAGAAGCTGTTATAGGATCTTAATATTGATTGTCTTTGTGCAAATCGAATTCTAGAACATTCGCTAGTCGTATTCAGCAGTCCAGGGGAAATTGGACAAATTAGAATATTGGGGAGTTAGTTCAGTGAGTAGCGGTGTCCGTTGCTGACATTTCCAGAGTGAAAATATCATCAACGATCAACACTGTTGACTTTCGTGATTTGCCACTGGTTGTGTGCACCGTTGTAGGCGATGGTATGTGGATCGTCCAGTTTTTCAGACCCTCGCCCAGAGCGGCGTTGACAGAAGTTTGTAACTTCAGGAAACCGGCAGAGACCCGACAGGTCGAAAGTGACATACTGGCTGGCAGCATGTTATGTTCATAATAGGTAAACCATAAGTATCATTCATAAGGGCGTTACGCCATTGTTAATCATATCAATGTTCTATTTCAAAAACTTACTTTTTGGTGGTCTTGATATGATTATTTTTTCATTTCATCGTGAATGCAAATATATATATCAAATTATTCGATGGCTCATAATCTTAATCATAATTTTCGCTCATTTTTAACACAAGCACTTGCGGCTAGAATAATGATGATTGGGAAAAATAGTCATAACTGATCACGAACTTGATTTTGAGAAGCAATAAAAAATGTATCAGTTATTAAATTGCGAAATGTAAATAATTTTCTTATTTATTTATTAACTAAAATAAAACATTTTATATATCAGTTGAATTAAAATGAACAAGTAAAGTTAATGAATCTTTAGTAATTATAAGTAACTCGATGAGTAATGTAGGCCTTAATTTTCCAGGCTCTGGATGCTTCTCCCCTATCGGTGAAACCGAGGTACTTGTTCGGAGGCAAGGCCCTCACCCTGCAATCAATTGGCCGTGGATATGCCCGCCGCCTAACATTCGAGCCCGTTGGATCCAAACTCAATGAGAATGACAATTTCTTCTGGACTGACTCCAGGCCTGAAGGGTTTGTGTTTGAGGTCGAGGCCGTGTCCATTGGCGACAAGTTCACGATCTACGATGCTAACCATGAACCTCAGGGTATTCTAGAAGTTGTTCAGCAGCAGGTAATGATCAATTTCTTTTTTTTTATGGAATAAACTGAAATGTTTAACTTAAATTATCTCAAATACAAGTACTTGTACTTAAATTATTAGATTCTAACCAACTCCTTCGATTTATTTGCAGAAAAATCAAATTGAAATTGAGCAGAAGATTCACGACAATGGTTCCATTGACAAGAAAGTTAAAATCAACACCCTTTGCAAAGTGGAGTGGTACGAAAATGACGGTGCTATTAAATTGGTGCCCGTGACTGGTGTGGCTATCTTGAAGAAGGGCAGAGGAAATGCAACCGTGTCCAGGGTGCTCAACGTCGCCATCGGTATCAAACAGCTCAGGAAGGGTTACGAACTCAAGCCTGGCATTGAATCCTCCTCCAGAAGGGTCACCGTCAATGGTGGTGATATTAAAGACATTCCTTGCCAGTATTGCATTGTTGGCTTAGAGAAATATGAACTGCCCGCTATTGGTAATTATTTTTTTTTTTTTCCTATTGTATTTTTTTTACTGTTGTAAGACACAATACTTACAATTTTTTTTATTTTTATTTTAGGAACGTTTGTGGATCCTCGCATCGTTCCTGGTTTCTACTACCGCGTCAAGCCGGCCGGTAGCAGGAGGCACCTCTTCGAGGGTCGCAGCATGATGCTGCAGTCCGTGGGCATGGGATACGGAAAGCGCATCTCCTTCAAACCCGACACTCTTAACGCGCCAGAGAACTACTTCTGGTCGGATTCACATCCTGAAGGTCTTGGTTTCGAAACCCGCGCCATCCATCCGGGCATGAAATTCTCAATCACAGGAAATGGGGTTAGTAGTCAAACATTTTGTTCACTCGAAATAATTTCTGGTACGATCTCTGTGATGTTGCAATTGCATTTCATCCAATTGACACATCAGAATGATAAATAAAAGCTGGTAACACACCCCCTTGGCGAGTGGCCATCATAACACGAACGTGTTCAGAGACATTATCATCATCATCATTCTTTCTGACTGCTTTGTTTATTTTTTTCTATTAATACTCGTGTCAAAGTTCAAGATACTTTGGCAGAAGGACAATTTCTAATTACATTTTACTTTGGCTTCCAGCCAAAATGGGAGTTGATTGAATAACCTTGGCGGTTGTTTTAGGATTTGTTTCTATTTATACTGACCTTATTTGTTTTGTTTTGCAGGGTTTATTGGGAGAAGCTAGCGTTTTCCGCGCCGATTTGCCCCAGGCTGAGGAAAAAACAGATTACGTAGATGTTCCAGGGAAGCGAGGAAAGGCAGTTGAGAAATACGTTCATGTGGACGTCACATGCCACGTGAAGCTAGCCACCACAGGCGGCGGGTCCGCGGACTCTGAAGTGCATCTCATGAAGGTGTCAGGAGTAGCTCTGGTGCGCAAGGAGCCCGGGCAGGCTGTCGCCAAATTAGTGAAGGTCTTCAACGTCGGTTTGGACTCACAGTTGAACCTGTTGTTCGCGCACTCACAGACCGAGCTTACTTTCCATCCTCTGCCCTAAATAAATCACGAGGTCCGAATGGTGTTGCAATACCTGTGACGGCAGTCGTCTCACATAGAGGTATTGTAATACTAAAAACCTACCTGGCGCGACATAGGTTTCGTCAAATGCCAATCGATTGGTCTCGAGTCTGCAACCGAGAAATGGTCTGAATGTTTGACCGATGCTGCTTGCGATTCGGTTGTATACTCGTTTCAGCTGTTAGCTGAAAAGTATCTACGAGCTACAAACCATCATGCTCAAGTTAAATACCATCACCGCTGCGAAGATTGCTATAGTAACGGCACAAATATAGGCTGCTTTCAATAATGGGATACACGTCAGTGAAGTTTCTTGGTGGAGCCTACAGCCTTCTACAAAATCCTAAGGCAATTTGTGTCGGTGATTGAAGTTACTAAAGTACTTTCCAAAAGCAAGGATTGATCAGTATTTTAATTTTATTAATTCGTAATTTGTTAATTTGTAATGCTATCACAATCAAATTGGAATTTTGAAATTTTGTACCGGAGAGAATAGGAAAAAGACTAGTTTATTATGAGTTATTTGCCTTATCGGGACATAATTTAATTTTATTATTTTCTTCTCGAATATTGTAATACATTAATCAATAAATCAGCCTATTTGATTGAACCATGATTTTATTTTATTTTTCTGAAGAAATCCGTATTCCGAACCCAAAAGCTGAACCTTATGCAGGACTAGAAAAAAAGGACTATAAAAGTGAAGAAGAAATTTAATGCCTCGCCCAGCCCATACGATTTATTACCCGACTGCGAAGGAGGGGGTTACTTTATGTTTTTCGCGCGCATCTTGTATGTTTCTTTGTAAATTTCTTTTTTACCTCGGTATGTTCCAAATGGCTGGATGGATTTCGACGATTAAGGTATCATTAGATTTGTCTCAAAAACCCAAGTGTCCCTAGAACCGTGATTTAAAAAAGAAACTAAATGGCGGATTTTTAGCGCTGAAGTGTAAGTCGTTAATATTTTTTTAACCAAACGTGTACAAGACCTATATAAGATACATATAGATTGGTATATATATTGGTACCTAATACAATTAGTAGTCGGGATTTTTTATACTTTTAATTAAATGTTACTTGTTTTGCATACCAACACGACTGAACATTTATATTGTCATAGATGAAACCCGACATCTTTTATCGATACTGGGAACTACTCTAATAAAGTTTACTATAAAATGCTTTAGATGACTCAGTTTAAGCTACATGATTCATGATCTATGCTCTAGATGGCGTTATTAGCAATAATAGATGGCGAGAGCCCTGCTACAGTCCGACACTACAAAACTCAGCAGTCCTTCGCTAGGTGGCGCTATTCCAACAAAAAAGTTGTCAAAGTTTATGGGTTCAGCTGCCTCTACCAAGAGCGCACCTCACGAGCGTCGAGGCGTGTAAAACAAGTTATGACTACGTAGAGACACAGATACGAACTGAGTTTGCCGGGAACACTCTGCCTGACTCGGCCGGCGGACGGCAACCGCGCTGGGGGTCTCGACGTCGTACGACGCAACTATACGAAAGTCGCGATGTGCCAAATATTAACTGGGAGACAGTGAATTGGTGCGATAACACGATTTATAACACGAATATATTACGAACGGTGAACACCATGGCTGAAGTTAGGTGCGCTAGTGTTTTATTATTGTGCATTTTATACAGTGTCACAAGTTTTAATCTGGAACCAAGGATCCCTGTGATAAAGTTCGGAGAGCCAGGCTCTTATTTTGGATTTTCTGTTGCGGAACACCTCACCGTGAACGGAGATGGATCTAACATAAGTTGGTGAGTGCTGATCTGATCTTAAAGCAACTTATCTTGCAGTAATGAGACGTTATGATGTCATATGTGAAGGTCGCCGCCTTCCACATGCTCTATCGGTCTGTTGATCTTGCTTCTTTGAGCGCAGTGTACGAAAACTTATGTTCGAGTGTGATATGAAAATTATCAGAAATGCTTATCAAGAATTTATGAAGCCATTGTAATTTGCAGTGCCTATACCTATACGCTAAGCTCGCTAAGTAAACTTGTTTAATGAGTTACATTTTATGTAACTTGTAGCCAGTTGGAACTTTGTTTATAAAACAATTTGGACTGAGAAATAAATCACGTGGAGATTTTCTTGCAAGGAGGTACTTTAATCAAAGAGCACTTCTCAAGGTTGAGACAATAGCCTCTTAAAAATACCAATGGTACAATGGTCCTGTTAGAGCTTACATTTGAGCGGAACTGAACAACAAAAAGGTGTCTCCTGGCGTAAGCCCTGTCCCTACCTGTCGTACTGAGCGCATTTCAAAGGAGTCAGAAAAAGTACTTACCTGAGAAGTTTGGGTCAAACAAAAACTTTTCCATATTCATTAAATAACCCTTAAATAGAGAAAGGTGTAAAAACTGTGCAGTGTTTTTGTTTAACAAAAATGATGGTAAGGGACAGTACAGTCTACAAAACAGTGAAAGATTTTGGCAATTCTGCAATAATTTGAAATATAGAACTAACAAAAGGGCCAAAGTTACTTCACTCACAGCTCTTCCGTATTCTCTGTCTGTCTCATGAATGGATACGCATATAAACTGCGGAATATATAATGAATGAGCGGAATACATCTCGATACGAGAGCAGGGCTGTGACCTAGTGCGCAGCGGCGCCAGGCCGAACATTGCACCCAGCGGAGCTAATTCTGCATCATCTCGTGCGTACACGAGAGATGTCATCATGTCACTGATACTGATCCATATGTCACTGATGTCACATCACTACTGCGAACTCTCTTAGATAGTGAGGTATTGAGACTTGTTGTCGGACGTGGCAGTGAAAATAGATTGCGAATTTAATTTATAATACCTCGGAGTGGTGATAGCGATGTATTGATTGGAATAGAAGAGATCTTGTCCATCCAAACAAACTAGCGCACAAGTTAGGATGTGGTGAAAATCTAGATTAGACTTCTTCATTAGGCCCTTCATTGTAAGATATGATAACGACAATCATAATCATAATCATTTTATTATCAGGCAACTAAGGCCCACATATACATACACAAAATTATCCTAAACAATAATGAACTAATGCATATAAAAAAACCTTATTGAACTACAACTATACACGTATCGTTGACGGCGTCGTGTTTTGCAGCATGGTGTCGCGTAACCGTCTTCGGAATCGTCGGTATACCACACCATTCGGCCAAAAGTCCTCTTTCAGGAAGGTCTGTAGATGGTGAGTTTGAATTAGAACCACGAACGACTTGAAATTGATGTTGTGGCGAATATGTCGTTGTCAAATATTTGCGAGTCAGCACAGTTGATATAAGGCCTAATTTCCTGGATGATTATAACAAGATCAAACAAAACAAAAATCTGTATTCGTAGTACTGAAACATGAATAGTTAGACATCTACTCATTTTGTTCTAAGTGTAATGATGCTCTACATTTTATTGTGTTACAAGAGCAGAATTTCAGCTGTGTATCGCTTAGATCGAAACCATCGCTGTCATCATTGCGAGCGATTAGGGATGTCGCCAAAGGAATTGTTCAAGTTGCCAGGACGGAAATGCACTTTGCTCATGAAACGAACTCGTGCATTTGTGTGAACTCATATCGAAGATTATTTGCCATTGATAGAAAATAATACTTCCATTTCTAATGGTATACTTTCAACATTTCTGACTATTGCTTTCAATTTCAACGGTTAGGCTGTTCAAATATACATTTCCGTTACGAGATTAGCGCTCCACGGATGAAATTCCTAGTAATTGCTGTCTCATAGTTATACAATGACACATCATGTTTCATAGACACTCGATATTGATGAATCGACAGGAAAAATATTAAAGCAAATTACGAACATGGTTTGAGTGCGATTCTGCGTGATCGGAATATGACCTACTAAGAAAGGGGCGCCAGACGGAAGAAGATGAGGTTTGCTCAAAGACTACATTGTGCTTACTACCAAACATTTCCTTATTTATTACTGACGTAGTCATACTGGTAAATATATCGATCGGAAATATCCACGAATTGGCACATTGGTAATCAGAAAGTCTAACTCTAACCACTGACTAAGTAAATAGCTATTCGATGTGTATGTGCACGCAGTAGTTATTTCATCAACCTTAGTCAGCTAACGGTAGTTTCAGCTGAGTTTTTGTTTCAACACATCAACTTAAATTGCAATGCACGGTTCATACAAGAATATTTTGATTTTTCCTATGTAAAGTATTGCTTCGTTAATTCGAAAATTTCAGTTTCAACTCGAAGAGTTCAAGGAACTTTTCAAGATTTTATCGAAAAGGAAATTAAGGAACGCAAGTCAGGATGAGTCACAATTTCAGTCTTGTTTACTTTTCACTAGATGAGCTCGAGTGTGTCTGAAGCTGGAACAGATCCAACGTCTCCCCGCGGGTGGCGATCTGTCGGTGGCGATATATCCTCGACCCACTCTTTATTTATATCCTGACCGAGATGTCACTGCGCTTGAATTCGCCAAATATTTTATCCTACATGTTCTTTTATTTGGCACCTAAGATTCAAAATTGTTCAGCTAGAGTTTGAAGCACGTTTTATAGTCACAAAATTGATTATGTCTCGGTTTTACCAATTGGCGTTATCTGTGTGATTGTTCTAAGATCTTGTCGCGATAGTTTTTTTTAATATAGCGGTGTTGTTTTGTTTTAAACGGATGTCAGCGCACAAAAAATGGTTCTACGAATAAGTTCTATGGGAACCTAATGTTTTAATTGAGACGCACATGGAGGATTCATTAAGGATTACTTATGTATCTTCCTCTTATGTGTTTTTGTTTTATTACTTTGATGAAGCATGCTCATGTGTGCTCATGTGTTTCAAAAAATAATTTAAGTGCGATAAAAAACATAGTTATTCTCTTCCAGGGTGATTTTTTTTTTCAGTAATTGTACCTCTTGGGAGCTTTTGAAACTTCATCATTATAACATCACGCTTGTAATCCCCAAAGGGTTAGGCAGAGGTGTACCTAATAGTACACCCACATTCTCCAGTTATTTTTAAGTCCCATGTAATAGGGGGCGAGCCTATTGCCATCAATCGGGCACACATCCATACTCCGTGGCTACTGAGAAATTCTGGATGGAAAATCTTAATAACACTTTGCTAGACCTGGGAATCGAACCCAGGACTTCATGCTGAGCAGTCACGCTTGCAACCACTAGACCAAAGAGGTCGTCAAACCCAGTCGAGAGTCGGGAGTCGAGTCTTTTGAAACTTTAGACTATGAAAACCGTAAAATATTGCCCCATATTGATAAAGCTTTAAAATCGACAGACGGGCCGATGCAAGACAAAATATTTGTATTTTCTTATCGATACCCACTTTTATTGACAACAACACGTTTACAATATAGACGTTCACGCTATATAAATGACGTTATCAGATCACGTATTATCATCTCTGTCCATACTCAGATCGTAAAGTACAAACATTATGTCTAACACAGACGTAGTATGTAAATACTAGGTCATAGACTCTCGATAAGTACGGGCCAAAACCAGTAGTTTTAAAGCTTGGCTTTAATGTAATTTAACCCAGAGTTAGTATTACTGGCCGTTATCGAGGCTATATTACAAGATTATGTGTGCACTCTGTCATTTTACAAATAAATTACTGGTTATGTCAATAACTTTATGAATACGAAATAATGCCGACTGAATTAAATATCCAATGGATTTTTATTTGTTTTTTACTTACTAATGTAATGACGGTGTATACAAATAGGTTTACAATAAGATTACGAAATCATTTTCTTTAACTTTTCACGTACTTTTATGGTGTTATGGAGTAAGCCCAGACTATCCCGTATTCTCACATTCCATGAAAGTTTCTTGCACATTCATCAATCTTTATGGATGCCAATACCATAAATAAAGGTTAGAATACATCTCAGTTCTATTCACCGCACTTTATAGTTGTGAATGTAAATGCACGTACTTCGAATACGGACTCAACTTCGAAAGCTTTTGAACCAATACCTTGTACGTGGGAGTTATACGTAACGTTAGTAGTTTACACACAAATAGAGACATTTTCTCACCGTTCGACGTGATATTGAACGTGTTTGTTTATGAAAATACGTATTTTTGTGCCCTTTCAAATGTATACAGATTTTTATTGTGTTTGGATGAAAAATAACTGCTCTGTAGTCCCCAGTTTTGAACGTGAGAAGGTAATAAACGTTTCAAGTCTGTTTGACACTCAATTTACGTTTTATATCGTGTAAATAAATAAGTTTTATTTTGTATGTAAATAGTAGTTAATGACGTGCGTCTCGTTTCAATAATCCCGTGGCTATAAGTGGGGCTCTTCCCCCGGTTCTTCCAATTAAATTGTTCACACGTCGAGCACAGCGGGGAGTCAGTAACGATGCTACTCTGATGAGTGTCTTTGGACCAATGCGGGAAATTCAATAACATAAATATTTGAGAAGCGATTTGTTACAATTTAAATTTATTTGTATGCGGTTTAGTTGTTTGAATAGATTTTTAGACTTATAAAGGGACTTTGAATGAATTACAAATGGACTTTTAAAGCTATGAGATTATACGGACGCTGTCGCATGTCGGATGGCAAAGTAAAAGCGCGTAAAGGTAAAGTTGTTACAGCAAATAAAGTGATTTATGTATTTTTTAATATTGATGTAAAGGCTCAAAGATGCTTGTATGGTTATTGCCTTTAGCAGCGATAGACGCAATTACACAAAAAACTTGAGCTGCTTCCACATTCCTGATTATCGGCTCAGCTTGACTTAACGTGAAGCCCCAATTATGGCGTTTACCCATGATTTACGAGACGTTGGAGGTAGACTATTTGTCCATGGTGTTATCTACGTAATCGTTCTAACATCCTCATAATGGTGCCTGTAACTGGCCGTAACTCCAGAAATTGTGTTCCAATTATCGGAAGCAACGGCAGCTTCGACTAGTTCTTGTTTATTTACCGCCGGTATTTATAAACTAGTAGTAAACTGTCCGGCACGACCGGCGACTGTCAAAAATAAAATGTCCAAACAAACTGGAGTCAGGTGTGGAATTTATTGGTTATTTGAAATGTCTCCAGGATCTTTATGTGTAGCAGATGATCCTTTATCCTGTTCGTATGTAAATATGTATTTGTATAATATTATGTATGTATGCGTCGTCACGGTTTCTCGTAACGGGATAGACAGAATACGAAGTGAGGAAACGCGGCAGGTTTGTCGTAGCTCGGTGCGCGCGGTAATAAGATGTCGGCTTTGAGATCGTAAGGTTGCATGAAGTGACAACTCGCTGGTCTGTCGCCGGGGACCACGATTGCTATCCGTTTGTCTGTCGATTCTCACAACTTTACTAAGCATTGATGGTTAGCGTGTAGCGTCGTATTTTGTAGAACAAACTGGTCCTTTGAAGGGCGGTGAGGAAGGTACCGGACTCGTGATAGATGACGGAAAATATGCATGGGACGAAAAAAATGTAGAAAAGTTTTATATTTCATTTAAATTACGTGATTCAATACGATATTTACAAGAGATCAAATGATGTAAATAAAAAATGACAAACCTGTTAATCGCGATAAGAAATTGCTTTAGATATGATGGCGGTAAACAAAATTGCTCGCATATTCCAGTTAGTACTAAAGATAGCGCATACTATTTGAGTCAGCTACAAGTAATCATGCTATGCAAATTAGCACTCACTAGATAAATAGCGGCATGCACTCCCATTGATATTTAAATTGTACAATAATTTACCGTTAGGTAATTGTTGGCACCAACTCTATTTTGTGGTTCCAATACCACTTATTGTATCAAATGCAATTAAAACTAGGATTAGCCAATATTGCGGTTACAATCGTAGTTATTATCAATGTGTCAGATCTAATTCATAATTATTAAGTGCGGTGCACCAATTTGCTCAGTTATTTTGAGATACTGATCGGTGGACCTACAATACTTTAGTTTTACTACCTTAGGGGACTATTTAATTCGTTGGTGGAATCTAATCGAATTACTAGGGTCTATTTTTTTGTGTCTTAACGGAAAATAAATCATACGTCATCATCATCTTCTGGTCCTTGTCCCGTTCTACTTCCTGCCACTGTCCAACACGTTTTTTTCTGTAATTCTCCCCTGACAGACGTCACGTCATCATTTACTCCTTTCTCTTTCATATCATTTGTAAATAACGTAAATCATACAAATCTCTCCATATAGTTTTTCCGAAAACCCAACAAAGAAAGATTTTCTTTTCATGTGTGTGACTGGTGCACTTCAAAAATGAGGGTGACCGTTTTGAAGGTTCAAAATCGTGTGCAGTTGAGCTTAGCCTTTTCCTGTTTCAACATAATGACACTTCACATCAGCCCCATGTTTCAAAAGGGAAAATCAAGACCCTTATCCTATGGCTCTATAAGAACATGAATAAACAAATCTGGAACAATAGTATCTGTGAATTGGCTACAAAGTTAGTAGTCAATTTTCAGATACTAATTAGTAATAGAGATGATAGCAAAAAAAAAACTGTTAAGTAACTTAAGCCCGCAATATATCTCATCCTATAGTCATTGAAACTAGTCTGCCAAATAAGTAGGTATAAAAATTGCAAGATTTATTTCTGTGATTCACCGATGATCTGACTGATACACAAAGCATAGCCAAAATTACTGCAAATGAAAACCTATTTGTGTTAGCAAACGGTAAGTACGTATGCAACAGAGTGACTGTTGGAAAATCAATCCTTGAATTAGTGAAGATGAGGGAGAATGGAATGGTAACTTTGTAAAATGGTAACTTTTTTAAGCCTAGAAGGTCGCACTGCTGGGCAAGGCCTCCCCATATCCGTTGAGGTATTCTTCTCCGGCGTCACCTCGAACCAGTCGTTCCTCATGCGCGTCCACGTTATCTCGCCTCGCGGAGTCCATCGGATCCTCAAGTACGCATGTCGTTGAGGGAAAGAGCCTCACGTCCCAGCCGCCGCGGGAGACGCCCTGGGCGTCTGGGGTCACGTGGTGGCCCCCGGCCACCATAGGCGCGGGCCTGTGGGCGGTGAGTTAGCTGCTGCTGAGCGTTTGCGTGGTTGCTGCTGTTTGGCTAGCTCGCCTTCCGGCCGTCTTATGACGACAGGTCGAGTCGACGGAACGTTCGTGTTCCACGTGCGCCTCAAAGAGATGTCAGCAACCACGTAGGGGTCCGCATGGGCCGATGCCTGCCAGGGCCGCGGGACTGTTCGAAAGAGATACCGCGGCCCTGGAACACAAAGGGCAAAGAAGGAACATGGATGGGTTTTAGTCAGTACAAGTCTGACACTCCCTTCCGCAGAGTGGGGGGGGGGGGTCATGTGATGATTTCCCATACTACAAAAAAAAACAAAAAAAAAATTACGCATGTCGTTGCGAGTTTGAGACTAACTTTATATCCGAAACACATATACAAAGTTGCGGTCAACAGTGTACAAGATTCAAAGATAAAGTTAGCTTAGACATATCAGATCTGAAGATATAACGTAAATCAGTGCACATACATTGTTATTAGACCGCGTATTTCTGAACGCTGTGAATAGAGCGCCCACATTCGACTCGTATTGTTTATTGCAGATATGGAAGATAACATTTAGATTCCATTTGAGATTGTTGCGTTGTATATAGTATTGTGTGCTTATCAGGCTACGTAACTGTTGCATGTAAGAAGTTGAGTGGACTACCTATGTTGTTATTACTATTTTCTGATTTTGGTCATGAAATTCAGCACCTAGTGGGTTTCGAAGTATTTTTGCATCATTTGAGGTGTATGATGAGATGACGAGTAATAGTTAATTATAGAAGAAGAAGATATGCTGCGTCGATCCCAAATTAATTGGGATAAGGGCAAGATAATGATAATGATATCTAAGATACTTTAAAGATGGTCTGGAAATAAAGTAACCTACCACTGCACCCTTTTTGATCATCAAATATGTTGTGATTCTCTGGACAGACATATCAGTTAAATAATGAATGACGTCGTATTGGCTGATGATGATTCCATTTGAACTGCTCCAATATAGTTTTACATTAATTTGCTTTCGACTAAGACAGCATCTACAATAAGACATATTCTAACACACCTGTAAATTACTGTAGATTTATTCCAAGTAATCGAAACTGAAGGAATGTCCGACAGCCTTTCATTGCAGCCGACTATAAAACGTAATGACGAACACGAGACATAGGCAGTAAACAATTCAAGATCAAGTAAGTGCACGGGCCAGTACCTCCGCCCACCTTGCGTAGGCGCCGGCTGACAACTGCGCAGTCGCACTCAACCAGTCCTCGAACCTGCACCAACCTCACACGAACAACTCAACATCGACTTTATTCAAATTAACAACCTCAAGTAGAGCAATGATCACCAAGCTCAAAATGTCGCAATCTCCGGGTAATTATGGCTGTATATGGCTATTATCGCCTTAATAACCACTTCTGACGTTATACTTGTGTACCGTAATTGATGGTTAAGATTTAAGACATATATTATTTGAGTAAAGTAAGTTAACGCGGTGCGCATGCGGGAAGCGTTATAAGTACCGGTTACTGATAATAAAATTTAATTAAAATGTGAGTTAACTGTACTGTTGACTTTTGAGTTGATTGTGGTAGTTATTATTAATGTAAACAACACATCAAAATTGTGCGTAAGAAAATTATGTAGTAGCAAAGGAGCCGTAGGACATTTGATGTATGCAAATACAGATTTTGTTCAATAAATTTGCTGTGATTCATGTCTTTTAAATATGAAAGATGTATTACTATATGTATAGGTTATTCTATTGCTTAGATGCAGGCGAGCGAGTTGCCGCCAAAGTCCGCGCTTCATTGGAAGCAATTGATATGCAGAATGCGACTCAATCACACGGCAGCTGGCTCCATTGAATTAATCAATCACCACGATTATTACACTGTATGAATAAAGCTACTTTGTTCTCTTGAGAGGGTAACATCGTACGAGTGTTTATAATCTAATAACTCACTTCGTTACGAGTCCGGGGAATTTTGATTTAGCATCAGGTTTTCACTGAGGTACAGATTCCATGTTTGTAGCTACATGATTCGACAATCCTTTTGAACATAAAATTAATTTCATGCTATATTAAAAAAGTTGAAATCTTTTTCAGAATTTTAGCTAAGGAATCATTACGAAAAACAACCAGTTATCGACACCAACAGCTCCTAAAACAAAATACGTTATGAATGAATATTTAAAATGAAAAACAAAACACGTTACTATAACAATAGAAAAGCAGATAAATAAACTAATAAGGTTACAGTCTCACAGAGCTCAATCTCGAGACGAAAGTAATAACACTATGGATTTATCCGATTATTAAAAATCCGATTATTGAAAATAAATAACCCTTCTTTCGGGATATCAGGAATTATATTGACTCGACAATTGTGCGTATCGATATACTGTCCTTTCATTATTATTTTACCTTTTTTTTTTTTTTTTTTTAATTCTTTATGGGCTTACTCTTGACCTCAATCTAGTCCAAGGACACAGATGAGGTCGACGATGGAACGAGCTAACCCAAAAGAAGCCTATTACCTCTGGTTTATTCAGTACACTACACTTGAATTTTATTTAAGCGCGTTGGGTGGACGGTATTGTCAAAATCGCGGAATACAGATGGATGAGGGACGCACCCACTGTTGATGATTACCTTCCTTTTCTTATGCCATTCTTCTCAGTCCTATGCTTGATTACGGGCTGTAATGATGATGATGATGATGACTTTATTCTCGTTGTCATAAAGCTTATGTAAGAGGTAAAACTATCTGGGACAGTACTGTAGTACCGATATAGATTTCTTCTCGGTCACTATTCACGTGAACTACGACCTGCCGTTCGTTATTACTGCTCGTTTACAAGCTACTGATAGCCACTAGTAGTTAAGATACGGTAAGCTTACTGAAGTGATTCAACTTTGTTCTCTTGTCGGTTATATTATTATTACTTTGTTTATTAAAGTTTGTGCTTGTAAACTATTTTATGTTCTAACTACTTTATACTACCAACTATTTTATACTATTGGCATGCAAACGCACTACCTTAGTACGGGTATAAAATATGTAGTTAAAATCTACATATGTAAAATGTGCAGTGCATTTTATGTATTTCCTGCAAGATTTTGAACATTTTAATTAAAGTAGAGAAGACATCCACATTTGGGACAGCCTGGTCCGGTCTGCATTTTATCACGTAAGCCGCGAATAAACAGACAAAAACGATACCACTATCCGTATTAAGCCAGTTACAGATCATTATAACAAAAAACGGTTGGTTCCGGATTGGGTGAGCTGTTAAAGTTTGACTCAGATTGAATGTCTGATTCGTGCAATAGTTCGATAGCGTTATCGAAGTAACCTAATTCGGGCACATCTGTCCCTATTTCAATAGATAGTGCAGATACGTTGCTATCTCTGAACTGTTGTTGCTAAAGCAGAAACCTATTTGTGAAACGTTATTCGATACTGAAATATTTTTGATTGGTATCAAGTTAACATATTATTTGTTCTTTTTTTTATGTAGCTAAGCGGTATTTAAATACATATGAAAAAAGCCTTGTAAATATAAACGGAAACAAAACATTCCACACGAATCAAATGAATGTAACTATAACGGTTTAGGTACTAGCGGAACAAAATTGATTGACTCTAATAATTAACTTTAATTCATCATAACTGTCCGAGCTGTCAGCGAGACAAGTAGAGGTTTTTGTCATATTACACTGAGCTCTTTGTTCCAAAGCGAAAACTTAGAGCTGGAATATTTCGAGCGACCCGCTCACGTTCCGAACATCGCCGGCTTCTTTTATTAGTTTATTTTTTTGTGGCAGGTCTTTACGCGGCGAGCTTTATTTCTTTTTGTTGCAGTCCAGCCTTGTATGGCCTGTAGCCTTCGTTAGCGCGAGCAAGGTCACAAGCATTTGCTCTCTCGTTCGATATAACATCTTTCAGCTTTTTGTAGACTAACAGAACCAGTAAAATTTTGAGGCCATCTCAAGTCATTCGCCGAGAGAACCTATAACTTTAATTTAGTTGATTCGTCTTGATCGTTACAGAAACCGGTCATATAGTAATTAAATAATTTACAAGGCAATAAAATAAAAAGCTTGTAAACCTCATAGGTTTATGGGTAACGAAAACGATGACGATAGTGGTACACGCATTATTGCTTCATTATACAATGAATTATTAATTTTATTCAGTCTTAATAACCGGCAAAGCAGTTACTGGTGATAACGTTGTAAAAACGTGGAGTTTTCGTTAATTTATCTGTTATCGTAGTGAGATTAGTAGTGATAATTCCACTGCTATCGTGTAACCACGGTCGCCCCCTGTTTGTATAACTCAAGGTAAAACGTAGCTATGACGTTATCGCGAACCTTTGGGACAGATTGTAAAAAAGCGATATTACCTAATTATTTAAAAATGGTGGGCAATACTGCCAAATTTATATAACTACCTTAATTAGGTACAAGAACATGGTGGTTCTTGCTCTGCTCTCAAATAATTATTAGTTTATTTTATTTGTATATGCGTATTAGTATCAAAACAAGGAGTTATTTTTTTAGACATCTTTTTGTACCATTTCTCAATGTTGTCATATTCATCATGACATAGTAGTAGTAGTTGTTCATCGTAGTGTAGTAGTTTTAGTCATGGTTGACTGGCAGAGAATGTATGTACCACTATTGTACATGAAAATTAAATTAATAAATATAATGGTGAACTTACCCACGATTAGTTGCATTATACGTAATAAAATTAAAGAAAGTTAAAATTTTAAGTCAATTCGATGTTTGTGTCCCTCCCTTCGGAACAACCAAAGATAATTGAGTAAATGGTCTTGTCATGTTCTTTAATTTATGTAAGCAGCGTTTAAACTTTTTTTAATCTTTTGGCTGTCAAGTTGTCACACATTTCTCTGCCCATGATTGCATGTTATAATTACTCCTTCTTTTGTAAAAACGTCGGCATTTCTCTGTCGCCAAACAAACTGTGAACTAATTACAGGTATTCATCTTCACTTCATATTTGTTCATGACGCGTCCCCAACGAAGTCACATTTAAAATGCGATTTAGCGAGGCGAGGGACACGACATGATATTTTCTCCTCAAATGAGCTAAGTTCCCAGGCTATTGTCGACAAGCCGCCTTTTAAGGAGAGCCCGCGCGGCTACAGGCGGATCTCAAACCAGATTCGTTTAATCTCACCCGTTTTTCGGACAACTTTTAACGCTGATAACTTTATATCGCAGTTATTTCATGTTAAGTTTTCCTTTTTGGACGACACTGTAATTATGGACAGACACTAAAATTGGGCAGACACAATAAGTTGCTTTAAAAATACTGCTTTAAAATGTATAAATACAGAATTATGGGTAATTTCATGAACAAGAGCGGACCACTTACTCAAACGTGACCAAAATTGTTAAAGTAACTATTTTGCATGCATCCGTGTACGTAATATCGAGGAAGTATGAGCGTAAATAGCGTCAGATGATGCCTTATTCGTGATTTGAGTATAGCTGTCTGCGGAGCCTTATAATCTCGGACGAGGAGTTAGTGCCTAGAGAGGCAATAAAGTGTGGGAGTGAGGTATAAATCGCAACTCCCTGTGTGTGCCTCCGGAGGGGCGCAGGCGCACATTCCCTCTAATTGGACGTCTGCGCAGCGTCGCGCGTCGCCCAGTATGGTATCGGACCTCTGTACGACACTGACCACTTTCGCTAACTCCCATACTTCGGCTTCTTTCGCGAAATAAACTGGATTTTTACTGACCCATAAAAACAAGATTTATTTTAATTTATTGTTATTCGAACCCAACATTTAATGTAAAAACTTATCTGAATAAGTACCCCAATTTTATTGCTTTCTTGTCGTTATTATATTTACGTTACATTACAGGCGGAGATGTTTCCTCGAATTGGTATTTTAATATTAAAATCTCACATCTTATTTACTTATTCGAAATGATGATCCCACTGTGTTTTAATTTAATATATGAGAGGAATGCTATAAAATATTGATAGAAAACGTTAGCATGTCATAACTTATTCCGAATTTACGAACACATTTTAGTGTTGTTTCTTTGTATCCTTTGGACTATAACTCAAAACAGCTATTTGTGTAGACCCTAAAAATAATAGATTTTGAGTATCTAAGTTATTTTATGCTTTTACGTTTTTTGGTACCCAACAAATAGCGGTAAAATTCTTCGAAATATTCTAAGACAATAAATTCATTGGTTTCGGCTGTTAATTTTGTTTTATTTGAAGCAGTTCGTGATTGAAACTGAGTTATAAACAATAGTATGTTATTGTCGCAACTTGAAGGAGCCGGTAACCCCCGGCTTTATTGTCAAGAGTTTTTGTTCTGCTCTCAATACGTCAGTACCAGTTCAAGGTTGGTCGACGAGTCATTGACTTTTAAACACTTCAGAAGTTTATTGAATCAGAGTGTTTGTAAGGTATATTCACGGTTTAGCATACTTGTAACAGGTATGAATTGATCAGTAAATAAATAGAAATGAGAGTTAAATCACATCGTAAATACTATAAACGAACTCGCTATCTCGAACAATAAAATCCGGAGCGAGCGAACGTAACATAATAAGATTTCTAGTCCACGATACAAAGGGGCCTACATATCGCATCAGCTCATTTTACACCTAGTTAGGCCCGCTTCTCCTACCATGCGCGGCCATTGTGTAGAACCCCCCTTGTTATGGTAAATAGTTGGCCTCGGGCCTCCTGAGGCCTCCTCCCTGTGATTGCGGCCACTAAGACTTGTTAGTGTTTTCAATGGGATTATTATTGTAGCGATTGTTAGGCCGATCTTGGGCTTGAGAATGTATTAAGAGCTTTGTGGAGAAGCTTGTTTAGTTAGTTCGTTCGTGTTATTGATAGCTTTAGAAAGGATGAGTCAGTTGCTTTAAGTTCTATCTAAGTCTTATCATGATTATGGTCAAGTGTCAATACTAAAATTGATTCATCGCTGACTAAATAAATAAATATGCTGCTGAAAATTAACTTTGTAACTGGGAAATCATGAGTCATATTTAAATTGGTTTTTGCCACTATTGCAAGAAACTACATTTCAAGAGCATTAGGTGTCTTTATATCATTTCAGCCGAAAGACGTCCACTGCTAGGCCTCCCCCAAGTGTCGCCACATTGACCGGTCCCGTGCGTCTCGCATCCAGCGGAACACCGTAACCTTCACCAGGTCATCGGTACACCTAGTGGAAGGCCTTGCAACTTCTATTTTTGATCAACTAGGGAAATAAAGAAAGTGACTGTTACGTGATTTCTCGGAATAACTCCCAATTTTCGAGTAACACCCTGTCGAACACAATAGGGTCAAGTAAGACCCCTAACAAGGTGTATCGCGTTTTGGGGAACGAAATTTAAGGTTAAGACCGTCTCTAGTGTGTTGTGATGTTGACAATTTGTCAATAAGGGTCGTTGTGGCCTTTTACCTACATATTTTTGGTAATCCCTGCATCTTTTGATAGTGGTTTCAATTGGTTTATTGGGAATCAGATTGCACGTAGTAAAGTATTATGAAGATTTTGTTTTTGTTATAATAAATAACTAAACTTAAGTAGCTTAAGTAGACCGTGAATGTGACACAAAGAATATTGGTGCAAAAACTGACCAGATAAAGCGTTAAATAAACAAACAGTGATTATGAAGATTTTGTTTTTGTTACAATAAATAACAAACATACCGTCAATGTGGGGTATTTCTCAAAGCGCAACTATTTTTAAACGCAACCAACTATGCGCAACTAAATTATTCCTCGACGCCCAACCAAAAAAAAGTTATGAATCCATCATACCCCTCTCTATTTTTCATCATGGTTGCGCTTCGAAAAATAATTTTAGTTGCGCTTAGTTGGTTGCGCTTTGAGGAATACCCCGTCAATGTGACACAAAGAACATTGGTGCAAAAACTGACCAGATATAGCATTCTCTCCACAATTCGATGTTGAATTGGCTTGCTGATTGTCTATTAATAGAACTGCGAAGTTATTCGGTCACATAATTTAACAACACTTCAAAGTAAATGAATGCAACAACATCGAGACAATGTTTTGTCTCCAAGTCAAAACCAACACAAATCAATTTGTTGAATGGCTTACCGCTAAATTATTCCGCCATATTTCTGATTTATGGAATTATTTCATAGAATTTACAATCTCTTAAATTATATATTATTGTTTATTAGTGTACAAGGGCATTAGATGGCATCTAAAAAGGTAAAATAACACGATGATAAGTTGAATCAGTGTGTTACTATCAGATAAGAATCGGATATCTCTTCTATAAAGTAAGAGGAGTGTTTGTCCACAATGTGGATGACGCCAGCGCAGTGTGCATATATGTTTGAATGTGTATGTATGTGTGTGTTCCTTTGTATGCAAGCACAGGAAGTGAGGATGCGTTTATTTATTCATCTGCTATAAGTTTTCGTTAATAATTCCTCTCGACGTTGACTTATTGATAAGCTTGTTTACAAGACAATGTTGCAACTTCTATCTATAGCTACTAAAAGACAGATAGTGTTCAACATTTGCTCTCAACCTTAGCGATAATTTGGACTTGATTTACTTTTTAAACTCATTATTATTCTTGATTACTATTTGATTATGAGCTAAAGTCGTAAGTTATCTGAACCAAGTCAACCTCATAAAAGCTGTATAGTCTACTCGCTCTTTAAATGAGTTTATTACTGTCATTGGCTTTTCAATTACAGGTTTTCTTATTGTGAGCTTTACGCCACACAATTTAAGGTCTATTACCTTTACGTTTTTCCTTGGATAATTTTCTTAGTTTCTAGCTATAAATACAAGGAGAGTTGTCAATCAGCATCGCAATTATTCGACTTACATGATTAACAGCGGATGTTAATTCATTAGCTGTCGATGCCGCTTGTCAAAGATAAGTTAAGAATCTTGTTCTATCGGTAACTGGACTGCTTTCGTAAGACAGCTGGTTGACCAAGTTGATGGGCCGTCTGTGAGGATGACTGAGGATATAGAGCGCTGATGTTATTATTCGTTCTTTATAAGAAGTGTGATTTTTCATTCTGGCCAAGACAACGCCAAGTCCTTCTCTTGTGTAATCACAGTCTCAAAATAGAACTTTTTTTAAGCTAGGGTTCCAAGAGTATCATTGATAATAACAAAAATTATAAAACAATACACTTTGCGTGTTTTCCAATTCGATTTGCCGCTTTCGTGCACATCCATTTAAAAAAAATCAGTCACAAAATGTGTTTATTCAACAAATAGGATTTATTTAATCTCCAAAACAATTAAGATTTAGGTTTTCAATAAATAAGTCAATATAAATCATTCATTATAAATGTGTTTCTTTACATAATATTTTAGTAATGAAATTAAGACTTGTAAGTCAAAAATTTAAGAGATCAAATAATGAATTAGAAATGTTAATTTTGATCTGATAATTACCCGATAATAATTTTCGAAGAAAATAATTATTTTGATTATTACGAACCGTTTTCAGCTGATTGAATTTTGAACAGCAGCCACAGTTTTAGAAATGGGTGCAAAAGTACGAACTTTTATCGTGAAAATCCATTGCTATATTCAGGAGTCCTTTTAAATCATTTTATTGATTTTATTTGTACCCTCAGGCCTTTTACTACGTTACATTTGTTCGTAATTGGACGAAGTATTCTGTCTAACCTTTAAAGGCTTGACTTATCATGGTTAGCGGAGTCAGAATCATCCATTATGCGCTTGACCTTAAGCGTACTCCGCGAGATCGTACTGTAGTAATTTAAAATAATTCCATGTTAAATAAATGCTGATCCTAAGAGCATTAGTAACACAGTCTGAGGAGGATTTATGTACCTATTTACGTAGTTAGTGTACAACACATTGTTGGAATTCTTTTAAAAGCTACGTAATTAAGATAATATGTATTGCAAATAGCGGTGTACAAATTTGCATATTATATCAGTCTTTAGTTTTGTTGTTTTGTTGGGGAACTCGTGGCTAAATAATAACAGCCGCTCAGGTCGATCTTCAGGTAAAGCCGCACTTGCCTAGGTTGGTTCATGGATGGGTGACCTCCATTACATACCGAGTTTCCTCTGTACCTTGGAAAGCACGTTAAGCCGTTGGTTCCGGCTGTCAATTGTAAGATAGGAGGCTTTGACGGTCGTTAGTAGTCAGTGGCCCGAAAGTCTGACAACCACTCTTACCAAGAGGCCCAGTACTAACTGGGTTGTGGAGGTCAGATAGGCAGTCGCTCCATGTAAAATACTGATATTCAGCTGCATCCGGGTAGACTGGAAGCCGACCCCAACGTAGTTGGGAAAAGGCTGCGCAGATGATGTTTTCAGTCTTTGGCTTTGTTCTGAACGGAATTTTGTACTTTGAACTTTGAACCTATGCATGTAATACAGCCAATCGACTACGAATCTGTTGAAATAATCTTAAACCCTTGACTTTTACCCTCTTAACTTTAAGATATCCTGAATGAAATCCTCTTAAGTCATCTTGACTTTGTCATATACGCAGACAATATAAAATTTGACATATTCGTTCTTCATTCTCAAGTAATAATATTATGAACATGGTTTATTTTTCGTACATGACACATCTTTGCGATATTTTCCAAGAATACTTCTCAAGGCTGATGATTCGCTAAGGTCAAAGTCTTTATATGACCCTCTGGCCTGTGAGAAATCAAGTTCCATAAAGTATTTTGAATTAATAAACTATTTAAACATGCGAGTTAGTTATTTAAACCGGCTTTCAATAGGTAGACTAGAAAGAACATTTTTTGGTCACAAACAGGTTTATGTAGATATTTGCTAAAGAAAAAAAAATCTCCGCTAATTTTGTCAATCAAAGAAAGATGACGATTTATTTTCATTATTTTACCGTTACATACAGACATAAAACGTGCAAACAGCACTTTTAGACTTACGAGTGGTTCCACTGTAACTCTAAAAAACACCACCATTAATAATTCCTTTTCTCTAATAATAAGTTACAAGCAACTAGTATTCTAATGCGCTACCGTCGCGCCTAAACGCGTGTAATACCGTCGCAAGCGCACGTCACTACGAAGCCCTTGTGCTATCTGTCGGCAAATACTTTGCAGCAGGGGTAAATAACACTTGGTCGGCAACCGGACTGGTTATACCGCGGTAATACCTCGCTAGTTTACCTTAATTCGTGTTTAATTGAACAGGGGAGTAAAGTATCTGCAGTATCTAGCGTCTGCGCAGAGCGGTGGTTAATGCAAGGATGCGTTCGCTAATCTGATGTGCTTACGGTGTGTCGTGGAATAGGATTGGCTGCGACGGGTTGACTGCTTCAGAGGTTTGCTTTTAGATTAAATTCGAATGGAGGCATGATGCAAAGTTAGGTGTGACAGCGGCAACTCATGTGAAAAGGTTTAGGTTTTGCGGATCGAATTTTAATTTTATAGATTTTGTCTAGATCCTTGACTTCTTGATATTTTCAATTAATGCTTCAGCTGCAAACGTATGAAACCTCGTTTTAAGCTTTACGGTTTACAGCTAAACTTATACTGTCACTTCGGAATATCTTCCGTGATTGCACCCGTATTCTCCAGTCAACCGGCGATCATGGCGATTGCAACAGCGTCGAAATATCGGGAGCTCAATATAATGAAAAATCATGGCAGATATCCTGTAACTGACAGTATAAGTTTAGTATGAAACATCGATACACGAACCTATGATTATTTTCCTGTTCTTATCCTAATTTAGCAGATGCAGTATGTCTTCTTCTTTCACATTTCTCTATTAGTCGCCATGTCATCCCCTTTCTTGCTATATCACCTTTCACATAGTTCATCCATTGTTTCTCTAAACGGACTAATTTTTACAGTGGTTCCTGAAAAATATAACAAAACATCCTGTAATCTCCGAAGGGTTAGGCAGACGTGTATCTAATAGTACACCCACATTTCGCCATTTATGTTTTAAGTCCCACGTAATAGGGGCGAGCCAATTGCCATCAACCGGGCACAAATCCGGACTCCGTGGCTGTTACTGAGAAATTCCTTATGGAAAAACCCAATAACATTTCGCCCGACCCGAGAATCGAATCCACAACCTCATGCTCAGCATTCGCGCTTTCAACCATTCGACCAACGAGACAGTTCCTGAAAAATATTTCTGCCACAAATCTGGCATCCTTGTTTTTTGCAAATAACACGTAGCGTAACTACTTAAGTACAAATAAGTAGTGCATATCCTCCTGACATAGTTCCTTATCACCTCTTACAACGCCCATGGGAAGTGATGACCTGTGAGTGTGAAGGCCGCGACCGATATTATGTCATGGGCACCAATTAATTAGGTTTATATTAAAAACATACTGGCAGAACAATGTTGATTGTATGGGTCTTTCTCGATAAGAGATGAGGTTATCGTTTTCTCAGTTTGGAAAACCCAGATGTTAATATGGTTCTTTATTAAGAATAATTTATGGTTCAATGAGTTGACTGTTGAGAAAAACCCAGCTTCATTCTAATAGGCTTACGAAGCTAAGACTTCAGTGTCCTGGAAATGCCCCGATATAGTTTTTAAGCTCATACGATATTCGTGAAATATTCCAGATACTTACTTGTCTTACTAACAGTTTAGGTGAAGATGCTAAGTGTAGGCTTGATCATTTATCAAAATATATGATACTAGCTTTTGACCGCGGCTTCGCTCGCGTTAATTTAGATTAGAATAATACAATACAATCATGATTCGAAAGACACGTGGCGCCATCTATTATTGTCAGATCGTTATTGTTGTTTTCCTCGGGAACAGTAATTTTTTCGGGATGATAGGTCCGTTGTGTCCGTTTCTGTACACCTAACAACGTATATGCAAAATTTCAGGATGATCGGTTCTGTGGTTTAGGCTTGAAAAAGTAACAAACAAACAAACTTACTTTCGCATTTATAATATTATATTAGTTAGCATTGATAAGTTACTAAAATAATGAGCTTTAAGCCTTTAGGAACCGTTTACCATACTTTTTTCTGACCATCCCGACTTCTGACAGAGTAATTTTTTATGTTGTATTGTACTGCCTCGTCGGTCTAGTGGTCCCAATCGCGACTGCTGACGCTGAGCATGACGTCCTGGGTTCGATACCCAGGTCGGGCATATTGTTATTGGGTTTTCCACCAGAAATTTCTCAGTAGCTGCCACGGAGTTTGTATTTGTGCCCGGTTGATGGCAATAGACTCACCCCCTATTACATGACTGCCGAAATGTAGGTATACTATTAGGTAAACCTCTGCCTAACCCTCCGGGGATTACAGGCGTGATGTTATGTTTGTAATTTTCTTGTAGATTTTCCATTTACCTTACTTTGTCCAGACTTCGATAATCCTGATTGGTTCCCAAGCCATAGACGTCATAACTAAAACGTCTCCACTTCGTATTTGCAAGTAAATGGCTAATCTTCGACGTAATGTTTATCAAGCTGTATGTAGGTTGATGCGTTGAGCAGAAATATGGCGACTCTATTAAGTTGTCAGTTCATCTAAGGAGGCCTAGCTGACCGGTGTCGATATAACTTGTTCACATTATGTACGGTTATATGGCGCTAACGGTGCGTAGGCGCATCTAGGAGTACCTATCTTCATGAAATTATTGAGAGAGCGTATGAGATGAAGGGTAGCTTAGCTTATCCCATAACTTAGAATTTATTTAGCTAATAGCTACATAGTTAGATAAAGTTGTGTTAACTATTTCAGTTTGTTAACAAAATATGGAGTGCAACTGCAAGAATGGTATGTTCTAAAACCGTTGTTTATTTCACAAACACGTTTTGATTGTTTATTATGGAAGTCATTTGGTACTCTGAAAGGATGATAACTTTTCTCTATCCTATGTACTTAGGCGGCAACAAAGCATCAACATGCTTAATGCAGATAAACATAGGTATCATAATACATTTTCACATCCTCATTATAACAAAACAAGATGGTATTTAATGTATTGCACTATATTGACACAGGTGGTCCGCTCACCTTGACTTACAAAAACACATTTACGTAATAAAAACTTAGAAAGTAATCCGCCCATCGCATCACATTCGATTCAGTCGCCATCGCCCTTCGCCTGGCATAACCCGACTAGTTTTTCCTACCCATTGACGGCCCGCGTCGCTCCGTTACTCAACGACTAGTTTTTAACTTTTTACCACATTTGTACAGTGTTATTCGTTTTATATAACTGTGCTTCTAATGGGTGTAAGTTTTTCCTAGCCGGTATCGAGGGCGCATCTATAATTGATCACATGTTGTACGGATAACATGAAGATTGCTCCAGTACCGTAACGTTCGCAACGTTTTTTGTTGGATTATCATCGTGTTTGATTCAACGTTGATTGCGTGGCCTTGCTGCGATAACAATATGAGTTATTTTTATTAACTTTGTTATCATTATCGTACTGTACTTTCCTATCTATTAAAAACTTCAAACAAATTACTCCTTGACGAGTTCATAGAATGACGTTTCATCATCATTTGCGGAGGTTCATCATTATTTAGTTGAGTCGGTTTATGGCGGCATCAAATAAATCATGGCGGCCTCAAGGTATCCGCGGCTGCAACATTAGTTCGGCGGCGTGTGCGCAAGATTAGTATGCATTAGTGTGTCTCGTTACTCATAATGATGTGCGTATGATATCATTTTATGGAGACAGACTTGATGATACGCAAATACGCAATAATGTAATACGGAGAACTTCTAGCGGTAAAAGTAGATGTTACATTTTGAATTTTAAGTATTTCCCCAGCAAACTTTTTACGAAGAAAATAGCTTGAACACAGTAGCGGGGTCTGGACTGGTAAACAAAGTGCTCAGTCAACTTATTTAGGTACGTCTAGCCAGTAAGAAAATAAACATTACGCATTGTCTCCAGTCAGACTTTTTCTTCATGGATTTTTCCGTAGGTATGTCTGTATTTTACAACAGTATTAAAAAAGGATTTTATATGAATTGTCCGTTCTTGAGACGCGCCTTATTCGCCATCACTATCCCTTTTCGTAAACGAAATTACTTATTATACGCAACGAAGCGTCATACTCCTCCAAAAATAAATTTGTTTTCCGAGGTTATCAGCTCTCGTATTTATTGCCAGGACACGCTTCATAAAGGAATGCTGCAATTAAAAAGACCGGTTGCCCAATGGCGTCATCCTGGACCCTCTGCTTTATTTTTGGCAGTTTTTATCAAAGAGCCTTACGAACTTAAGAGCAACATGGCCGTCTTTGTGAAGGAATATACTTGTGTTTTGTTCATTCATATGATTATATAATGTTTGGTATGGGCATGTTTTGTTGTGGTTATTGTGGTAAAAGTTCAAAGGTAGTTTGATAAGAATCTTAGCTAGGCCACAATTGGCTATGGTTTTTCATAGGTTTTAAAACATCAAGGCTTTTTTTCTGGACTGGATTTAGATTTAAAGATAACATTGCTATAGAACTGAGGTCTGAGGTATCAAGGGAAAATCTTTTCCATACGTCACTACATGAGCAATCTTTTTCAATAATAATTTAATTTAAATAATCATAAGTTACCTCCACAAAACTAGCGTATTTCCCAGTATGGCTATTATAACTAACCCAAAGTAATCCACAGTAATTTTATAATCCCATAAACCGTAGAAATGTAACACTCTATCATGTGCTACGCTTGCATAACTTTTAGGATTATGGTAATAATATCTTTTACAATGCCCAACATCATTTGGTATCTTTTACGAGCACCGTACAGTAAAAGTTTACACCTTAACATGACTCTTTTCACGTTATGATTGACAATAACGTGTGTTATTGCAGTTTTAATGCCTTGATATAAAGATATGTGACGTCGGTTTTATTCTATTCATACGTTTGTAACTATCATAAACTAGAAGTTCGACGACATCCACCATTCTAAACTGGGTCCGCGTGCAGTATTATGGCCCACTCCCTCTTACAGAGAGGAGGCTTTTGTCCCAGCAGTGTAAAGGTTAAGGGCTGTTTTTTTTTTCACAAATTATATAGTCCCACTGCTGGACAAAGGTCTGAAGACCATGATCATTATAGGCTGATTACTAAGTTTACCTAGCTACCTTTTGAGCGTTGATTCTCAAAATTAAACACACCTTTTCTGAAATGAGATAGTACGGCCCTGTTTAGTGTGCTATCTCCTAGCCTCATTTACAAATATGGTTCGAAGCAATCTAAGATATAATAACGGAAGAACTCTGACCAGGAAGTAGCATCATGCATGACCTTAGAAGATAACACTTAGTTCTTTTATAGACAGCTGAAGATTCTGTACAAAGATATTAAAGGCTAAAAAATATCATGGATAAGAAAAGAAAACTAATATTTTAGATGCCAATATTAAAAAACATGAGATTCCAATCACTATGTCTCACAATGTTAGAATGGGGATATTTATTTCAATAGGGAGAGCTAATATCACCCAATAACAATAAATTGACTCATACATAATGTATTTGTTGGTTATAGAAACCAATAAATAGATGAGTAGGTACTAGAGCTACACGTGAATTTTATTACTGGATTTGTTCGCGGAAAATAGGATTAGGTTACTTAGCGATCTTACGAAAATAGAGATGAGATCACGTAGTAGTCATCTCAATTCAGCATGATTCATTTATTTTACAAGTAAATTATTCCATTAATTAAACGTGCATTTATTTTTGATCGGTAACGGAAACTGCTAATGAATTTTAATATTGCAATAAATAATAATTCAAACGCAACTAAGGACTATTAAATTGTTTATTGTTGATAGCGGTCAATCAATTAGTTTTGTAACTTGCTGTTTAATTATTAATTGAATAATAAAATTAGAATAGGAATTTAATTACTGTTAAAGCTCTAGCTAAAATGTCGTATGTTTACTATTTTTAATAAGTACGAAGCCGGGGCTTCGCGCGTGTTAGAAACACATTCTTCCATAGAATCCGCAATAGTGTTACTTTCCATCAGTGAAATAAATTTTGAAATCGGTTGACTAGTTTCAGAGAAAACCTTCTACATCCATACCTAAAAACTTTACTTCTTTATAATATTTATTATAGTACTAGCCGTTGTCCGCGACTTCGTTCCCGTGGAAATTTTGATGTGTACGTTTGAGAGAAAAAAAAGTAGCCTATGTGAAATTCCAGACTATCTCTGTGCCTAATTTCATCCAAATTCGTGCAGCCGTTGTGGCGTGATTGAGTAACAAACAACCTTCTATACATCAAAACTTTCGCATTTATAACAGTAAGATATAAGTACCTAAGACAGATAATTTCAGACCCGTTGTTTACTGAATAGTCAGAGCTTATCCATTTCAGACAAGGTTACTAGAATTTATTTTTATAGATAAAGCATGTTTACGATTGTGTGTCATACTGTAGTGTTTGCTAGTCATAGTTTACTATGTACCTATTTGAGAGCACGTAGAATATTACTCACCACCTCTTTGTAACACATTAACCTATATATGTTTCATGGCGTTGTGAAAAATTCAAAACATGAAAGCAAGCACTCCCGTACTGTAAACTTTATCTATACTATTATTAAAATTTTAACAGGCCGATGTGTGTAGTACATTGAAGATGTTGAAAAAAAAATGGGGGGTCTTTATTAGAACAACAGAAGCTAAAACAACAGTTTTTAGAATGTTTGTCTGTCTTTCTATCTGTATGTTTGTACGCGTATGACGCAAAAACTACTGCATGGATTTGAACGCAGTTTTCACTGCTCTACTGCTAGATGCTTAACTTAAAATATAGGCTACATTAGATATAGTTTTGGACCCGATAGGTGGCACTGTGCGAAGCAAGTGCGGGTCGCTAGTCTTTACTATAGTTGTTATAGGATGTTTGTCCTAATCTCGAATTTGTGGATGAATCAGCGAGCGCGAGTCTGCGAGTTCATTCACCCCGCGGTACTTACGTGTCAGCTGTTATTTATGTGCATAAATGTATTAGCATAATACATTTCAATTATGTTGCACGTCAAGTTGGCGCAAGGCGATTTGAATATCGACCTCACGACTGTCTCTTCTGCGGAATAAAACGAAAGTATGTTTATTTAATACATTATATAAACATGTAAATAAACATTATGTGTAACTTTACAATAGGTGGCCCTTTTTCGCCCACTCTTGAAAGTTTTTTGAGAAAATTCTTAAACACAAACTTTCACCTATCGGATTTCATTTGCAAAGTCTTCGTTATCATTAAAATAGCATCCGTTTTGTACTTATTTTATTCACTTCAGCAGAATTATTAAACAGTAGCGCTGCATCATTGCATGTGTTGAATATTTTTTTCCGTCTCTGATAAGTAATTTTTTGACTTTTAATATGAATACAAGATAATTATCGTATTAACATTTTGCATACGGAAATTTCCTCCATCGATGTAAGTTTCGAACCACAGAGCAGTTTTTCTTCTCTAATAAATACAATCTTATATTATTGAACATCTGTCGGAATACTCTACATTGTCAACAATAGTAAAACTCATGGTTTACGTACTAACAGTAAAATCTTAAATGTAACTTCGATAAGTGATCGTGTCATACCGCCATGTCCCGTGCTCAAGTAAATAAGGTATGGTAATACGCCTTATAAAACCGTCGTAGGTGCCGATAAAATGCGTGTGGTTAACACTAAAGTGCTGCTATTAGGGCAGGTGCATATTTTCTGCAGCATCTTGGCACCTCGGCACTGCAAACTGTGCCCTGTCAGGAATTTGCGTGGGAGGTATACCCGTTTGCTGTCGCCATGTTTTTCTGACGCTTCGTTCGAAATTCGAATTTTCTCTTTTCGATTGAATAACTTGAGCCCCATATTGAACCTTTTTGTTGTGATGCCGTCAAGTATCTTTCTAATCGGCCAGATGCAAATTGAAATCGTTAAAGGTAATAAAATGAGTTCATTTAATTTTGGTTTGAGCTCGTGCGGTGTTCTTTTAAGCACGACAATAAGTTTTAATAACACTTTTAGTTTAATTCCGATTTGAAATGAAAAATAATTTAGTTCCATGAATCGTAGAGTTACATTCCCTCATCTAACTTTAATCTGACACAAAACGTGAGTGAAACTGTATTATTATTCGCTTTCAAAATACAGACATCGATCATGTCTTCAAATTGCAGCGAAAATGCGAGACGATTTCAACAAAGCCCAGAATTATCTTTAAGTAAAGTTTATACAAAATGAATGGTATTAATCCCACGCATTATTAGGTGCAGTAATGTCTGCCTACAGACAGCTGGCTATGATTTGACCGGTGCTTGTAATTACGTGTCGTAAATGGGCCGTATCAACGTTTGCGGGAATCACTATCGTATGCAGTTCCGATTATTACACGCCTTAGCACCTCCTACGTACCGTATCATTCCATTTACTGATTTCTGTTTAATTTTATTATCGTGATATCTGTATCTACAAAATGTTATTCGATATCTTTTATGGAAGAGTTAGGTAGGGTTCTTTTTCCTAATATTGTTGAGAAATTGCAGCATATTCGAGAAAGGTGATCAGAAGTATGGAAACCCGGATGAGCAGAAACCCTAGATTTCCCTGATTTTACTGTGGGACCGAAACTGGGTTCCGCATGCCCTAATCAGAAGTTATTGTTTTCTGTGAACTTTGGGAGTTTTCTTAGGTACCAAAAAGTTTAATAAACACTGCTCTACAGCATAAAACACAAAACTGCTTATTTCGCAAGCAAAAAGCTTAAACGAGCTTAAACGCGACCCAACATAAACATTAAGTACGTTCATGTACCAACACGCCAAAAGTGTTATCTCCAACATTACGTTATCTGTAGGTACCGGAGACCGCTTAATGATTAAATGTTCAGCGCAAAAAGGTGCAACGATGCTTTCGGAATCCCCATTAAGACGCTCGCCCATCCTGATGGTGGCTGCAGTAATAATCGATTGTCGAAGAAGCGCGCACACCACCATATCGGATAATTAATCATGCACTTATAAGGCCTTCACTACAAAATTACCATCTGTAATAAGCTGCGGACAGCGATTTATTACTGAAACAACATGTGAAATATCGCTCTCGGTACACAAGAAAGCTTTTTGTTCTACCAAAAGCCGTAAAAATCGCAATCGCGATGATAATATTAAACTTCCACGGCTGGATCGCATTCATAATTAAACATTTGTGTTTTTGTCCGACATGCCAATGTTTTCAAGGAATCTCGTACAATGTGCATGCTGATTCTCTTTTATGTTAAATCAATCTGTCGAATTGAGGGATGAGTCCCAGCGGCTGTTGTTATAAATTATGATCTTTATCGATTCTTTATTATGCCAATGCGCAATCGAAATGTTTATTACGACTTTCAACCTCAGATATCGTTCGTTCATTGTTACCAAAACGGTTGGTAGTTAGTTACAATTAAGCGGTAGACCGAAATAGCGGTCTGGGACTAAAACAACAAGTGGTTTTACTGTTATCGTCTTTCCATTACCAACAACAGCTTCAGGAGTAATTTGAGATATCCTCGGTAGCCGCGAGTTAAATATAAAAGTAAATTAACTGACTTAATGTGCGTCCCGACACAATTTATCCTCGGGAAATAATTGAACTTGTACTAAAATAGCCGAGGAAGGCGCAGCTACATTTACTTATGTTTATTCTTCGTATTTGTTCTCGACCACTGTAATCACGTCATTATTTTGTTAATTTTGGTTTTTGTGGGACTGGTTTGTTAACAAGACTTTAATGCTATCGTATTATCCCTGGCATTTTTGAATACTCCAACATTTAAAACGAAATCAACGCATTAAAATTGAGGATTTTATTCCGAGGTGATATTCCATGGTAGTTATTGCTGGTCGATACAATTGTAGGTCTAGCCAACGTTATTATTATGAAATTTACTACATTTTTTATTGCAGATTAGTAATTTATTAGTATCTTTGTTGTAACTTAACTTATACAACTGCTTTGATGTCGCAAGACGCTAGCGTGTGTGCGATTCATCACAATTTTATTGTCAGTTTTACGACTTTCCTTAATTCGATACAAACAAAGTCTTGATGTCTTGACGTTCTAGAAATATTTATGCACGTTGTTTACATATAACCAGAATACGTCTCGTAATGTAAGAGCACCGACATTCTAGACTTAAGTTTATCAAGAATTCAGAGTTAAAGACAGGATAAGTTTCATTAATCCGCAGTAAAAAGCTACGAAACTATTTCTGACTCGAACAAGGAATGTTTAGTCCTCAAAGAATGCTTCGTTAAAGGGAATTACGTTGAAACGCATTCCATTTACAAAGAAGGTGTTGTTTTTTTGTCCGTAAGTGTAGTGTTTGTATCTGGGTCTGTTTCAACCACGATGTCATTGTTCTCGTCACGGCGACGAGAATGTCTCACTAAGGCCCGAACTTCACCTAAGCTGAGACGAGCGGAGCGGTAGACTTACGGTAAGCGATCATCTACACCACGTCTCCTGTATCTTCCGTGAATTTTGGACATCACCGAACCGCTCTAATCGTCTAGGCTTCGGTGGAAACTGGGCCTAATTCACCACGGACATGAGCAAGGACCGACCTTTTCCCGGTCCACAATGATCCGACAATCTCTCTGAGAGATATACCGGCGCTTGATCATTAATTAGTGTAAAAGCTTCTTAATAAAGCGATTTAAAAGCTATGAAACGGCAGCCCTTTATGAGTTTCATTTAGATAACAGGATTTATTGATGGTGCATTGGTGCTGTGCGATACTTAATTCAAGTTTGAGTAACGAATGGATGTTTATTGGAGAAGTTTAGATAGTTTCTCGAGTGCTTTATGGTTTAGTATTGTAGCTCTCTTTTGGTTGAGTTGAGTATGTAGTCAGAAAATTCGTCTTTGTCTATGCTTTTTTCGATTTGCTTCTACTTATTTCTGCGTTCAAATAAGCCGTCTCATTTCAAATTTCACTTTATGTGTATACTAACCATGAAATAAATAACAAAAGCTCCATTAAATCAGTACGGACAATGTCTCCCCGGATTGGATTCCCCCAGTCACGTCCTAGTGACTGGCGTGAAGAGCAGCACAATAGCTCTTCGGGGTGGTCACATCAAATAAATTAACGTCACACTGACAGAAAACGAAAGAGAATTTAATTATTTCATTCCATTTCACCCCCGGACCGTGAGGATTCGATTACGAAAACTATTTAACCTTGTTGTTTATGCTTAAATCACGTTCAGTGTATAAACTGTAGTTTATACTATGTGTTAAAATTGTTATTTAAAGTCCATTTCCTTTGTTTTAGGTAAGTTGTCTGCATGCAACAGTTTTCATCCTTGAGCTGGCAACCCACGTGGCCAGTATTAATATTCATGAATAATATAATTTATTCGTCTGATTAAGATACAGTCATGGTACGTATGTCGGTGTGTTTATCCCGTAGGCTGCGATAGTACGGAGTGGAACAAGTTCGGCGTTGTTCCGATTTGTTTAGACGACGGAACACAGCCTGCTTTGTTCCTATTATGAGAAATATAGTCTAGCACCTGGCTCTCTGAGGCCACTTGACGACTGTTATTTGAAACCTGGTGAAGGACTTTACGTGGACCTAAGTACTTGTTTTTCATTTGAGTTAAGCTTGATAGGTACTGAGGTTTATCCCCGATTTTAAGGGTTCATTATTTTTATTTATTTAACACTTCAAGCACAAAAGTACAGAGGCGGACTTAATGCCATAGGCATTTTCTACCAGTCAACCTTTGGGTGGTGCAGAGACAAGCAGTGGTAGGTGTATATCTGAAAATAATTTTAATTAATACTAAGATTAGCTACAAGGATATATAAAATACTATAAATATATCTATATGATTGTACCGTTTACCTTACGGCGGATATTATTGGGTTAAAAATATACGATTGTTGAAAAGGGCATGGCCGTGAAGATAACAACGAACATTTTACTTAGAACTATTGTTCTAAGTAAAATGTTCGTTACTTAGAACAATAAAGTAAGAGAAATTAGAGTTAGGGTACTTGTTCTTAATCGAGAACAATTAACCTGCTTTCTAAGACGCATTGGTAGGTTTCAAAGTAACATCGTAAAATATAGCTGTGTGTAAAACACGAAATAAACTATACACAAATAGAAGCCATATATCGCGTCAAGAGGAAGACGAATTAGTTGAGTAAACACGTCGACAGACTTTATCTGTTCAACTTATTTATGTAACCGATAACTTCATGGTAAAATATGGGAAAGTTCCAAATAAAGTGTACTAAGTTTTATCAGCTTTCAGTGTCAAACTGCCGTGTTGGAATATCAAGTTACTTATTATATGGTCTTCGGGCCCAAATGCCCGATGGACATGCGTTATTCTAATGTACTGTGTGGTGTGGGGGATCACACAAAAGATTCGCGAGCGTCTCTGAATAAAGGTATTTCTATGGGAGTCCTTGAATATTGTCATTTAGGCTATTGTGATTTGAATGAGAGAGACTACAATACGTTGTTGTGCAGAAAGAAGCTTCAAATTGCAGGAATAGAATGAATAATACTAGCTAACTCATAGATTTGACTATCTATTGTCAATAGCGGAAATGAAGCGGATAGAATAGAACTAAAGAATGTCTGTCTGTACGAAATACTGTTTTAATTCTGTTTAATCTTACACCGATATAACCATAACTAAATAAATGATTACACCTTCCATGAGTAAAGAAAGTGTTTTCCCTCACAGTACTACAAAACAAAAAAAAAACATCACACCGCTCAATGCAAAGCACACACGCATCACAACAGTAACTTTCGTCCAATTTGGCACTTTCTCCGACCCTATTGGTGGATCATATAACGTCAAGAGATTGTTTCGCATCAGTGCACTTCCCTGAACGGTACTGGTGTTGATATGACACATGTAGCTTTTGAAAAGGACTGTTAGGCTCGGACTCCACCAAAGTGAAGACCAGAGGAGATGTGCGAAGCGGAGAGGAGAGGACCTGCATAAGAGCTAAGTTGTATCCACCAAAGCTGTCCGGAGATATACAAAGCGGAGACGAGAGGAGATGTGCACCGCTCACCGCTCACTGCACAGCGCCCACCGCCCACAGCACGCCGTACACAGCATACCGCTCTGATCGCAGCACGATCAAGTCTCTTCTTTTCTCCGCTGTGCCCTTAGCCTCCTCTGCGGTATCCACCTCCTCTCCTCTCTACTCAACCGTTTCCACTAAAGCTAAGCGGAAACGAGAAGTGTAAATAACAAAATTCTATGTGGTTTACAACACATCTCTCCTGTCGTCTCATCTCCGATTCGGTGGAGTCCGGCCCTTGTACAAGTATGAGTGACAGAAATAGCAGAATCAGTCTATCGTTCCCACTGTCCACGAGATAGAGTGGGCTATAATCCACCACGGGCTGAGTGCGGTTTTTGGATCTAGGAGAAGCCAGTTTCTTCACGATGTTTTTTTCACCGTTTTAAGAGCAGTGGTGATAAAATAGTTTACACGAAGTAAAGTCTTATCTGAGCATAGTTGGAACTCACGAGCAGTTGGAGAACTGAGCATAGTTGTAAGTCGGGCTCATACTATTGAGCGCCACAGATGACCCTATACAAAGCCCTTTCTCAAAGAACTTTCCCGAAAACTCATTGTCGATTTCTGACATTTTATCGGCTGTACTATAAGTAAGTGTAAAGAGATTGTTCCACATCACTACACTTCCCTGTAACTCGTCGAGTTCCTGCCAGGACCGAACCGGCCTACTTTCCGCTCCAACGCATCTGTGTGACCACGTGCCGCCACTCAAGGGGACGCGTGCAGCGTGCATCCAATGGTGCTTGAGAGATATATTAATGTCTGATTGACTTTTGTCGATTGACGGCTCATTTCACAGTTACATTTTCACAAGACATTTGTTTTCACTAATTGGTTTAGAGAGTTTGGATTCTTATTTCAGGCGGAATTTTGAAAGATAAAAGGAGTTAGTGAATTTTGTTGGAGAAATGGAGACTTTGAGTCAAGAAAAATAGGGTGTTAAAATCATTGACAGGCATTTAAAGATTTAGATAGTTACGAGTATGTCAAAGCTTGATCGTGGCGAAAACCCGGGAATAGATATCACTGGGGTAAAGGACCAGTGATTTTAAATGTTCTAATCCAGTTCAGTCCAGAAATACATTTAGATATGAGGTAACTATGACAGTATCACAGTACCTACATAATAACCATAACTTCAGCGATGCGTGTGAAAAACACATTCAAACACAACGATGTTCAAACTCGCGACATAGCACGCTGGTTCGAAATAACCATGGATACAGTACTTACTTTCTCCCATGGCTTTACCCGCGTGGTTGCCAGAAATAAACCCAAAGAGGACAAAAAATATCCTATGACCTAAGACCTAAGACCCTATGACCATGTTCCCTGTGCCATGCCTGTAATCCATGCATCAATCTAGCGGTTATGCGTGAAAAGGAAACGGATAGACAGACAAACATACAGAGTTACTTTCGCATTTTTGATATTATATTAGTATGGACTCAAAGCAATGAAAACGCCTGTACACGAATAATATAACATCCATAAAATTTAATGTAACATCATAGTTTCACAAGCTCCGGCCAGCGCTGGTTAGTGTTTTTCTTAGCCCATTCATCCGTTTATGCATTTAACGTGTGTAGCGTGTGTAAATTCACTCGTCAACACATTGCTGTGTCTTCTCTCGGAACAAAAATGTTTGCTAATAGTGTATAGAAAACTTTAGAGTAGCTATTCGGAATGGTGCAAAGTTTACAATGTAAACATTCTTTAAAATCTTTCTGTTTTTCGATTTTTTTGTTGTTTTGTGTACGTTCGGTCTTCAGAGTTCGACAGGTTTATTTTTTATTGGCATTTATCGTTGTTTATACTTTCTGAAAAGTAATGGAACGACGTGAAAAGATTTTCTTTAGGTTCTTTGAATGTTGGTTTAAATAGTATCAAACTGAAAGCATTATTAATACAACATTAATAATGTTTTTTTCTAGGCAGATTTTCATGAAAACCTATTGACGATTTTCAGAAAGCACAGCCTGTTTTATTAGTACATATTTCAGACGTAAAGTGAGTAACCAGCTAACTGTACACTTATCGCTGCGAACACGGAAAGATTTCATTGTATTGAAACGTTTGTAACTAGGCGCTAGTAGGCTATGCGATAATAACTTGACATGAATGCGTCTTTTAAGAGCAAAAGTTAATGCAGCACCGGTACCGAGATATGTAGCGTTATAGAACCCGCCTGTACGGAAACGTGACTGCCCATAAAGCCCATACTAAAGTATAAATTACTAACAGTAATAAGTAAGCCTTACTCGTTGGAAGTTAATGTGGTAAAATAAAGACGAATGCTAATACGGCTATACGAATTTGCCGTTAGGTTCAGAAATGTAAAACACGAGATGAGTGGTATGTGTGTCGAAGTAACACGAAGAACACCGAAGTCAGCTAACACGATATGTAGACAAACAATGATCGGGGCGGTCCCCGAGTTTTATCGCATCAGGTTACCGATGTCTTGCATTTCCGCGGCGTTCGTCGCTGTGTTTAATTTCACTTAGCGATCGCTTCTCTTGTTATTGTGGCCTAGATGCCGTGGAAAGCGGGCCCAGCCCATTATGTACGGCTCCCTAACACGACAAACTTGTATTTTCAATTTGTTTCGACGCGGTACGGCCGCGGTGCGGTGCTCATTCATAATTCCCTTGTCCGTCTCGTTTAACATCCTGAAAATGAGGCTCACGATTCTTGTGTAGGGATTAGATAGTTATCTGTTCTGTTATCGCTTCAATAGAATATGGTCGTTTGTGTCGACAGATTATAATTTTGATAGCATCAGTTTAGACGGTTTATGAGGGTTTACGAATACAGTTTGTCATCGTGGAAAGATTTTCGGTATCATACTTATGTTTAGACATTTATTTCTCAACTAGATTTCGCCCGTGGCTTCGCTCGCGTTAAGTTAGAATTTGACAATCAATTCGCGTTGTACTCTGCTTGTAATAATATAATTCGATTTCGATTCGATTTTTTACAATATTGTCTGTCTCTTTTAAATATTTTACTGCATAAATAAATAAACAATTAACGTCAAGAAAACGTGAGTTAGAGGATGGTATGCGCATCTCATACACAGTAATACATCACCAGTTTCCATGGTTATTTTGTTCGTGACCCTTCACGGGGGAACCTACTTCAATCCGCAAAAGCAAGCAAAAGCCGAATCCTTGGCTCAGAGTATAACTCAGTATAAGCTTAAAGGTAAACAAACATTAATATTTCATAAGACGTATTCATTTTTCAGACTAATGCATTGGTTAATTCAATTAAGTTTAATTGAAAAAGTTGATGCATTACCTGACATGGACGTATGGTCCTAATTGCACCAGTTTGCCATTAGTCTAGGTGAGGTAGGTAATCGATTTGCAACTCGGGTAAATATTCGTTGCTACTGGATAATTTCCTTCATGAAAACAAATGAAGCTTGAAATGCGTGCTCTAATTAATAATAATACCTTAGACCACGCATACCTCGTTTGCCCATGCATAACAAAAATAGGGCGCTGGTGGCTGTTCTGGATTCGCAGTTGTCAAACTATTTTGACAACTGTGAAGACCTCACCGATGCTCACTCAATACTGTATTGTGCGGCTGTAGCGGCATGTCGTGTAGCTCATGTCAAATTTTTTGATGACAGAGCTACACGACCTAAACCAGTCGTGCCGCCATGGCAATACAGGATTGAACGACGTATTGGTGGGGCCAGAGCACTCATCGGCAAACTGATCTGCTTCAGGGAGGGCAATACTCGCCCTAGAGTGATGCGTTTTGTGAGGCGGGCATTCTCGGGGACTGATATCAGTCCTCGAGACTACATGTCCCGTATCACAGAGCGCATCGACTTCCTGAAGCAGAAAGTGTATGCATGGGCAAGCCGTATTCGTAGGTATAAGCGGCGGGTGGACCGATACACTCAGAATCGCACTTTCCAAAGAGATGAAAGGTGGGTATATAGGACTTGGGAGCGACCGGACCAAGGTGTGGCTGACACGCGCATACCGGATGATGATGCCATGTGCTCGTTCTGGCGCAGCATCTGGTCGGTGCCTGTTAGCCATACCGAGGGTGAATGGACTCGGAAGGTTGAGCGAGCGTGCGATCTAGTGCCAGAAATGGGGGCAATCACTATCAGCCCCCAAGACGTAGTTCGTGCAGTCCGTCCGTTGCCTAACTGGAAATCTCCAGGGCCGGATGGGCTGCACAACTTTTGGATTAAATGGTTCACTAGGTCGCACGCTCGCCTGGCGATCCTGTTCCAGTCAGCCTTAGAGTCAGGGTCGCTGCCAGAGTTCCTGACAACAGGCATAACCCACCTGCTCCATAAATCGGGTAGTACTGCGGAGCCCAAAAATTATAGACCGATTACCTGTCTTCCGACGGTCTATAAAGTTCTTACGTCCATTTTGAGAACTAAAATTAACAAACACATTGATGACAATTCTATCATGTCCGCTTCTCAAAATGGATGTAGGAACGGGTCCCGCGGTACTAAGGAGCTACTCCTCATTGATATGGCCATTAGTCAACAGGTTCGCCGTTCCCGACGGGATCTGTCGACATGTTGGATAGACTATAAGAAGGCCTATGACTCGGTGCCACATACATGGCTCATGAGGGTGCTAGAATTGTATAAAGTTGATGCAACTCTGCGCACCTTCCTGATGTCATGTATGGGGCAATGGAGGACAGTCCTTCGCTATCCAGGATGTCGGCAAATCCAGAGGAATAGCGAGCCGATAAGGATAGAGCGAGGTATATTTCAGGGCGATAGTTTGAGTCCACTTTGGTTCTGCTTAGCCTTGAATCCTCTTAGCACGCTGCTGGAGGATTCAGGTCTAGGCTATCAGTTGAGGAGAGGTGGTCAAGTTATATCTCACCTCCTTTACATGGATGACCTGAAACTCTTTGCCCCCAACGATTTGCAACTGATGGAGCTACTGAAGGTAACTGAAACTTTCAGTAGCGCCATCAGGATGGAATTTGGTGTGGACAAATGTGCGGTCATGCATGTAAAGCGAGGGGAGATTGTGGAATCTGTGGGAACCCAGCTCTCGGATTCCATAAATCTTAGATCCCTCTCAGCAACCGAAACCTATAAGTATTTGGGTATGTCGGAAGCGCTGGGCATCAATGTTGCTGACATGAAGCAATCGTTGAAGGAGCGCTTCTTTGGCCGCCTGAAAAAAGTATTTAATAGTCTTTTCATCATCATCATCATCATTTCAGCCGAAAGACGTCCACTGCTGGACATAGGCCTCCCCAAGGGGGGTTTTGCCATAATCGCCACGCTTGGCAGGCGGGTTGGCGAATAGTCTTTTATCAGGCGGCAATAAGGTACGTGCCTTCAACGGTTGGGTCATGCCGGTTCTGATGTACTCTTTCGGCATACTTAAATGGACTCAAACAGAACTAGACGCCCTGGATAGAAGGGTCCGTACATTGTTGACGGCATATCGAATGCATCACCCGCGTTCTTCTGTTATGAGACTGTATATCCCGCGGAAGTGTGGGGGTCGAGGCTTTTTAAACGCTAAGACTCTCCACAATCGCGAGATATGCAGTCTCAGGGAATATTTCCTTGAAACCGACGTGGGGATGCATCGAGATGTGGTCGCAATGGACAAGGGCCTCACTCCGCTTTCCTTGGCTAAAGAGAACTGGCGCAAACCCTTAGTGCTTGACACTAACGACCGCATGGAGGTATGGCAGAGTAAAGAGCTTCACGGACGCTTTTTCCGGGCCCTGCATGGGCCCGATGTAGACCTATCAGCGTCCGTAGCCTGGCTACGTTCCGGGAACCTCTTCGGAGAAACCGAAGGTTTTGTCTGTGCAATTATGGATGAAGTTATGATGACGAATAACTACCGGAGATTTATTGTGAAGGACGGTACGGTTGACATATGTCGGGCATGCCACCGTCCAGGCGAATCAATCCGTCACATTATCTCCGGGTGTTCTCGTCTGGCTAACGGAGAGTACTTGCATAGACACAACCTTGTAGCCAGGATTATCCATCAGCAACTTGCTCTAAAATACAACTTTGTGGAATCGGAAGTGCCGTACTATAAGTATGTGCCCGACCCAGTTCTCGAAAATGGCAGTATCACATTGTACTGGGATCAATCCATCATCACTGACAGGACTATTGTAGCCAATAAGCCTGATATAGTGGTGGTGGATCGATCAGAGCGGCGCACAATGATTGTTGACATAACGGTCCCGCATGATGAGAACCTCGTGAAAGCCGAGAAAGATAAGAAAATCAAGTATCTTGACTTGGCTCGCGAGGTTGTCGACATGTGGGATGTGGACTCAGCGATCATTGTGCCGATAGTCGTATCAGCCCATGGCTTAATTGCCAAGAGCCTCGACCAATACCTGAGGAGGCTCTCGTTAGGCAGCTGGATCAAGGGCTTGATTCAGAAAGCGGTACTTTTGGACACGGCTCGTATTGTTAGGAGGTTCCTCTCTCTGGAGCCCTGACCGCCGGTAGCTTGGACCCTGTTCCCGATACCGGTGGGCTACAATTTTTTATATTTTTAAATGTTTTTTATATATATTATTTTTAAGGAATATTTAAAAATGTAAACTAATTTGTAAAAATTTAAATAAAGGAAATAATAATAATATATGAAGGACGGGACGGTTGACGTGTGTCGGGCATGCCACCGTCCGGGTGAGTCTATCAGACATATTATTTCTGGTTGTTCTCGTCTGGCTAACGGCGAGTACTTGCACAGGCACAACCAAGTAGCCAGGATTATTCACCAGCAACTTGCCTTGAAATATAAACTTGTGGAATCTGAGGTACCGTACTACAAGTATGTGCCCGACCCAGTTCTCGAGAAAGACCATGTTACGCTGTACTGGGATCAGTCTATCATTACTGACAGGACTATTGTCGCCAATAAGCCTGACATAGTAGTGATAGACCGATCAGCGCGCCACGTAATGATAGTCGATGTTACCATCCCGCATGACGAGAACCTCGTGAAAGCTGAGAAAGAGAAACAAATAAAATATCTCGACTTGGCACACGAGGTTGTCGACATGTGGAATGTGAACTCGGCTATCATTGTGCCGATCGTCGTGACGGCCAATGGCCTTATAGCCAAGAGCCTCGATGACCATCTTTCGAAGCTCTCCTTAGGCGGTTGGATCAAGGGCCTGATTCAGAAGGCAGTACTCCTCGATACGGCTCGTATTGTGAGGAGGTTCTTGTCTCTGGAGCCCTAACCACCGGTAGCTTGGACCCTGCTCCCGCTACCGGCGGACCACTATTTTTTATATTTTTAAATGTTTTTTATATAGATTTTGTTAAGAAATATTTAAAAATGTATTATGTATGTTAGAAAATAAATAAAGGAAATAATAATATCTTTATTTGCATAAAACCCCCCTTATTCTCTTATTTAAATGGGATCTAATATCTAAATAACATATCTATACCTGCTATACTATTTTAGTTGGTTGGTTACTATTTTTAATGTTTAACTTTAATTTTATCAATAAATTATTGGTCTAGACTGCCTCGTTGGTCTAGTGGTCGCAAGAGTGACTGCTGAACACGACGTCCTGGGTTCGATTCTCGGGTCTGGCTAAGTAGCTTAGTAACAGCCACGGAGTCTGTATTTGTGCCCGGTTGATGGTAATAGGTTCGCCCCCTATTACATGGGATTTAAAAACTGTGGCGAAATATTCACCTCTGCCTAAACCTTCGGGGATTACAGGCGTGATGATGATGTTATGTAAATTGTTGGTAGAACCTTTATACATATTACTTAAAGATTGCTCTTCGTAATGGTTGTTTAACTTCTACCAGCTCTATCCACGTGTTAATCCATGAGATGTAATGCGTGTATAGTCTGTGATTATGAGTCAGTAACAGCAGATGTCCCACCGTACCGCGCTATCGTTGTCATGTGCGATGTATTTGTTCATGACACAACCTCACCTCGATTGACATGCGTTTTTGCTCGCACAAAATAAATTATGTGTCATCCTGTATCCACGATGCTGGATTTATTATTCATCTGTAATTGGACCCACCAGTGCGATTGCTTTTTAATTTCACGCTTTTTTCAACGTGAGTTGTGTGGCATATCATTTACGAACAGTGTCAAAATATTTTATTGAGTCGTTTTAATTTCTTTTTGCGTATTTGATATTGTATGGTCAACATGGATTGCGAACACGAAATTATGAGGGCTATATGTTATTATGACATAAGTTTTCAATACGCGCTGTAAAACCACAGTTTCCTGTTATGTGTAGTCGTGTAGGGTGCCAACAAAATAAAGTCATGGAAACAAAGGACAAAAAAGGAAAAAGAAGTACTCATCATAATGTTCGAATTTGAATACAAGCGTTGGGGCGTGAATACACTCTAATTGTGCGCGCCTCAATTTTGAATTTTGATTGCGTGTTCCATTATTGTTTTACACTCTTTTGTCTATGCCTTTGTTGAGCACAACATTCGACTATGATTGCTTTGAGTTGACTATTTCAATGAATACATAATATCAAGCAATTGTTCGTTGCAAAGTGGGACTTTTAATTTATGATGGAGGAAAATCTGAATGAATGGAAACGTAAACAATGCAATTTAAACTTACATATCAATGAACCAAACAGTGCATTAATTAGAGTCTTGTCAATTGAAATTATAGCACAGGATAAATATATTAAGTATACTTTAAATTTATTTTATGAGCAAACCTTTTAGCGTAGCAATACATTTAAGGATTATATTACGGAAATTGCAAGTTTACGACCGTCCAGTACTTTACACCAAGTAGACCACTCAGCTACTTCCCGGTCGATATTTAGGAGCGGCAGTAAACCGCCAACAATGCATCGTAGCACTTGACGCCTACTGTTACAGCGCTTTCATGGCTTTATTGCCTAATGCACGTCGTATATCATGCTTTATAGCACGTATCATGTGTTCTGTTTCAGGGTATCGTGTAGGCATTTATTTTGACTTGACTGGAGGTCCGAAAGCCAAAACAATTTTCTTAAAATTTTCACCAAGCTCGAAAACTAAATTCGGTGTTTGAGTATATCGTGTAGTCGTGTGTGTACCTTGGTTTAATAATAACTTAATAAAGTTTCCCCAGTAAAACAATGGGAAGATTTCCTGGATCTTCCATCCCACCGCAAGACTATAAAAGTTGACAGCTTTTCGACGGTACATCTATCACCGAAACGACCATTCGATTTGCATGCCCGATGTGGAATGGCGCCTGATTGTCATTGTCATTCCCACATAACGTTGCCAATATTTTAGAAACGTGACCGGACGATGCGTGAGGTCTCTGTTCCTATCGACTGTTGTCGATTGCTTTCGGAAGACAATTTATTGAACTAGCTAAGTCTAGGTTTACACTTGATCTAGCTAGGCGGTGGTGCCTGCGTGAACGTCAAATCCGCACTAGTAACAGAGGTATAGTTTGGATGTAGGTTAATCTTCGGAACTCCTCTTCCGATTCCGAAATTTTTTTCACTAAAAGGGAAGATACATTATCCCCGAGTGTCTTGCTATATTTAAAATGTTCACGAGGGATAATTGTCAACCATAACGGGAGCGAAGCCGCGGGCAAAACCTAACCTTTTATAAAGCTTCGTTCACTTCAAAGTCGATATTATTCTTCATTGGATAATAGGGTGTTGTGGTGCCGTTTGGGAGAGGTCTATTCCAGCAGTTGACTGAGATAGGATTGATTGATTGGACAATAAATCCGTTATTGACCTATGCAAAATTTCAAGGTCTTCCATAGTAACGTAGCGCCTTGAAAGTGGGACAAACCCACTTTCTTATTTATAATATTAGCAAGGATTAGTCGTTACTCTTTCTACTGTCTGAATGGCAGTCACGATCCGTGCCAATCGGAAGGAATCCAAGCCGAGCTAATTTGGTTGTGTTTGCTCTGTCTAGTCCCAGTCTATACGGCTACTTTCTAGTTTTCTAGACGATAAAAGGATTCTACGTAATTGTGTTATGTTGAAGTTAGAGCTCTAAGGACAATAAGTACGATTGGCTTGTTTGTAACTTTGTACCGAGTCTTTCACGTAAAGTTTTATAATACATAGTATATTTTTACGACTTTAACATATTTTATTTTGGTAATAAATACATACATAATGCATATAACCTATATTAACTAACTAACTTTTTTACGACTGAATGATAAGATATGATTTATAATATCATAAGAATTGTAAAAATCTTATCATATTAAGCTGCCTGATACTGTTTACTGTTACGCCAGATTGCAACAATATTTTCAGTAAACGATAAGTAGCACATAGAGTTGATTGTCAAGGCTATTACAAAATAAAAATAAAACAAATGAAGGTCAGCATAACATTTACTCTTTCTTAGAATAACGTCACGCCTGTAATCTATGAAGAGTAAGGCAGAGGTGTATTTAATAGTATACCTACCTTACTCCGGTTATGTTAAAGCTTCAAGTATTAGGGGGCGAGCCTATTGCCATCAACTGGTCACAAATCCAGACTCCGTGGCTGCCACTGAGAAATTTCTGATGATAGAAACCAATAACACTTTGACCGAACTGTTAATCGAACCCAAGACTTGATGGAGTTTATTACTAAGACAGGAAACGGGATATTTACCATGTTTACTGTTTTTGTCGAGTTCCCGATATTTCGGCGGTGTTGCAAGCACCATGATCACGGATAAACAACGGGAACAAATAAATAATAATAATAATATCGGGAACTCGACAAAAACAGTAAACATGGTAAATATCCCGTTTCCTGTCTAAGTAATAATGTTAGTGACCATGACAGTTTAAAATTTTGATGGAGTTTTTCAAGATCCATAAATAAATCCTGTATACAAAGCAAGTGGTTCTATTCCAAGCCAGTGTCAATTCCGATTGATATACGTGCTGGTCTCTCCATATAAGGTCAGTACGGTTGTCAGCGCTCGTTGCAGCTCGAATAATTATTAATTAAACTAAGACCTATGTGGGTCATTCGGTAATTACGGCCGGTACTAATGTCACTGGCTAACACCCAGCTAATTTAAACTGCCAGTCAACAGGTTCACGAGGTAACCTACACTGTGGTTCTAGGTTTGTGTATTGGCGTGAAACGTCCCACATTGGTACAGACAGGAAAATGGTTTGGGTATAGGTTTATTATATTGAGTTTATTTTTCATATTGTGTGAGGAATGATATGAAAGAGAAAGGTGTAAATGATGCCGTGACGTCTGATAGGAGAGAATGGAAGAAGAAGACGTGTTGCGCCGACTCAAAGTAGAATGGAACAAGGGCAAGGGGATTTTTCATACGTTTCAATTTCAACATCGTTTTGCAATAAAAAATGGATTTAAATGCACTTTTCGAAGTCAATATTTTCATACATTTCGTCATGTCTTCTTCTTCCATACTTCTCTTCTACTTGTCATCCCATCAGACACCTCCTTTCTTGCCATATCATCCTTCACACAGTCTATCCATCGTTTCTTTGGTCTTCTTCTACTCTTATATCCATCCATTTTCATTCTCAAAACTTTCCTAACGTCATTTTCCTGATTCCTCCAAGCCAACCGATTACCACAGACCTTGAATCCGACCACCACCATTGAAAAAAAATGCCAAAAGTAAAGGGTTTTTGAAATGAGTTAAAAAGTAGTTGTAGTCATACCTCTTTGCCTAAACCTCTTTCGCTGACAGTCAGATACTCATAGAGTACTGAGTAATACTTATTTGTAAAATGGTTTAAAAAGAGAAGCTGTAGTCACGCTCATTTGCCTCTAGAGTAATCAGAACCTACTTTTTGATAGATTACTCATACATTTATCATTTATGCAACCTGTTTACGAACAGAACAATATAATCGTTGAATGTTTTTGGGCCAGTGTTCGACCATGATAATAGGCGCCTGCCTACAATAGGTACACAACGGAAATAGGAACATACCGCGATATGGTGCGTTAATGTGAGTGTTTATGACATTGGATCTATTAAGTGCGTAATAACTAATAGGTATTGAGTATCATGGACTCGTGGTGTACGGAGTTAACAGGAAAATTATGACGCACGTCGGTTTTTATTGAAATGCTGTTTTTCTGAAATTTCAGCATACCTACCTTTTTTCATAGAAGGATTATAAATTCGTTATTCATAAATCTCCCAAACTGAAGTACAGTTTTCGAAACTGTGCTGAAACTTTATAACATTGGTCCCTATGCTGAACTTTCAGGAAAACCTTACGTTTGATCGAAATCTTGTAAGCACTTAGGGTTGCTAGGTAAAATTGGAAGTAAAATGGGACAAAGTCGGAACGTCTAACAACCACTTTTATATTCCTTTCTGCTTTCTTTAACACAGTTTAAATTTTAAAACATTTTTAAATCATTATACTTATTGTTTTAAAAATCAATGTATACCAAACAGAAACACAAAATTAACATGTTATTATGTAAAGCGAGTCAAGTTGTAGTTAAAATAAATTCATAATAGTTCTTCCAGCAGTTACAATAAACTTTATTTAATTTGAGGGCTGGGTTAATCTAAGCCCTTATTCTTGAAAACTTGATGTTACCTGCGGTTACTTATTTACGTAGACATTATATTTAAAGAAACTTTACGACTTAATAAATGTAAGTATAAGTGGCTTTTAAAGTAGATTAGCTAAATAAAACGAGAATTTAATCATATTTATGCTCATTTTATGGCTTCAAAAGCTGTATCATACACAAGCGTGTAATACCACCTTTTTCAATTAACCTCAAAGTTGTAAATGGGAACAGGTATTGTGTTTTCACCTTTTCACTGATTAAAATGCGAAGGGTGTATAATCAGATATGCGTTACAAACGTTTAAGACCGCAAAGCCTAATTGCAAATAGTATTAAGTACTAATAAACTAATCGATAAAATTAGCGAGGTATTTAAATTTAAACACATCTTGTATATTAACCGGAGTTATAAAGAACAAGACTAAACAGGGTCTGCCTCATCTCTTTGTCCACGTTCTAGCGGTCGCAAGCTCGACAGCTGCATGAGGTCCTGCAGGGTTCATCCCCATGTTAAGCAAAGTGTTAGTGTGTTTTTTCATTTGAAATTTTTTTAGGTTGGGATTTGTGCCTGGTTGATGGGAATAGGATCGCTCCCATTACTTAAACATAACTGGCGAAATGTGGATGTACTATTAGGTACACCTCTGCCTAACCCTTCGGGGATTACAGGCGTGACAACATAACAATGTTATACAGGAAGTACAAAATTTTTCGTTACTGTAATTGAGTACTTAACTACATATCTTCATGTTTTATATTACAGTTTTCACTCAGCAAATGAAATCGCGTGTTTCAAGGACCAGTAGCTTTTTCGCACACCCTTTGTTGTCCAGGCTGTATGACATTGTCTCCGTAAGCTGCTGCAGGGCGCGACGAAGGCTTGGCACACGCGACGCCATGCCACAGCGCAATGGCGGTTTTGATTTATCGTCCAAATTAACTGCTCTGTGGTTGTAAAAAAATACGCGATGAGCTTTTGTTTTTTAATAGAGCGGAAAGGATTAAAATTCAAATTGCGTATGAACACGACTATTTAGATACTCTAGGGACAGTTTTATAAATAATAATAAGTAATATTAATAATATTTCATGTCCAATTTGGAAAACCTATTAAAATTGTCATTTTCCTGTATTAATTTGATTTTCCTTATTTGAGATAAGGAAAATCAAATTAATACATATTATGGGTTTTTGTATGTAGTTTTGCCTGGATACTAAAATTAATTTAACTTAGTATAAATTACTCCTATTTTAATATTAATAATATTTCATGTCCAATTTGGAAAACCTTTTAAAATTGTCATTTTCCTGTATTAATTTGATTTTCCTTATCTCTATTATGGGTTTTTGTATGTAGTTTTGCCTGGATACTAAAATTAATTTAACTTAGTATAAATAACTCCTATTTTATTAGTGTATCCTGTTTGGAAATACACGAATTAAATGGTAACTTAATTTACGTAACTAATGATATTTGTGTCGCTACACTAAAGTATACTCAGTACTTTAAGAAATAAGGGCCGAACTTATGGCCTGAACGCGATCAATACCTACGTCTAAACAACGTGTAAGAGCTTTTAGCTTTTATTGTCAAGAATGTATTGGCACTGACAACTAATCGCGTTCAGTTTATTTTGTGCAATTCGCCCTAAGCGTGTGAGCAAGCGCACAATATGGCATCCCATAAATTAAAATGAATAAATACTCCTGTCCGTTAATAACTTTTAAATAATTAGTGTTCTATGAATAATTTATAGTTATTTATCTATGTGTTTTGCTCATAGGTAAATAACTAGTAATTTGTCTATACTTTGCGTAATTCTGTGATCTTTTAACTGTTATTGCTTGGCTCGGGGCGGTGCCATATCCATTCATCTTGTGGACTGCTGGTATGCCCGAGATTTTCTCAGGCCTTGGGATGAAAATAATTTTCTGCATTACTAATGACAGACAGAAAAACAGACGATCTATTAGGGCCAAAATTCCTTATCTCTATTGCAATGCAGTCATGGGCGCTGCACCCCATTGCACCTCCCACAAAAGGCGTGCAGTCAGCGGCCAGACATGACATACAATTTCTAAAACATTCGGGAATAAAAAAAAATCATATTACTGTCGTCTTTATAAAAGAAAACCTTCAACTATAGAGGTGCACACAGCTAACTTCTATAGTCGTTTTGGCTTTTTTGCCACTTTTTTAGTTGCTGCCCGCTTGAAGATCATTAAAACGGTTTATGAACGAGATTACACTGAACGTCATCTCGTATTTCATCTGTCAGTTCGCTCGCAGGATGTTAGCTTCACTTTTTATTATCAGAGTAAACAAACTTAATAACTTAAAGATGTTAATATAAGATATAGCTGCTTGTGAGAGCTTCTGATATTATTTAAACGACGTGACAATGTCAGTGGGCAGGATGTGCCCGTCAACAACTGTCTCAAGAGAATTGTTTGTACGTAATAAATAAACATTATCCAATACTTTGTGGCCGCACACCGACCAAAGATATCAAGAATTAAACTTTTAAATCGCTCAGCTTTGTAAGAAATCTTGATACTCGGCCGTGTATCGCATTAAACTGAAGAATGGACCAACATTATGAATGAATTGTATTTCCATCATGAATTTTGTATTCGATGTAATTTATGGCTATATTTGTGTGTGTTGTGTTGTTTAACAGATAATAAAAGGACAGATTATAACGTCAGAGAACATCTGTGTGTCGGATGAGCAGGGCAATGACCTCTGGTAGGTATTAGAGATGTTAAATTACACACGCGAGTCACTAACATCTGTATAATCTGCATTATTCAGCTGAGATACATGGATGCATGTTATTACTCGTTAGGATTTCACGCTTTGAGTTCAATATTATTATTTTTGAACAAAGTTTTTGCAACTTTAAAACCCATGACTTTAGTTTATGATAATTTGTGGTAAGGGTTGGCTCCCTGACAACTTTCAATATAAAAAGAGGGGCTTTGCGGTCATTAACCTACAGTTTTTCACGTTCCATTGTTTTTCATAAAGAACTTTTCACTTTCTTTTTCTTCATATTATTAGCTTATGGTTTTATTCAACTGCCAGGCCTAGTGTCACTTTCATAGAATTTCCACGACCTCATTTTCTTTTATGGATATATGTACGGAAGTAAGTAAGTACTACCTAAATCCATGTTCGTTCAAGTTTTAGTAAGTGTGAGAAGTTCCCCAAATCTCACGCTGTAGGTAAATAACGCTTACTTTCAAATCGTGCGAGTCTCATTAGATCGTGTCGTAATGATATGGTGTGCCAATCTGTTCAAATAAACATGGGCTGTGAGAGGTCACTATACTCGTCAATAGTGATGATGATGATGACCCTGGGAATACTGGGTGGGTTGTACAGGTTTTGATGGTAAAACATAACATAATTAAGTGGTATAGCCATAAACTTGCCATAAAGTATATGGTTATGTTTATTTACCGATGAAAAACTGCGTAAGTTGCTCAATAGGGATTTAGATGGAATGCAAGAGTTTCGTTTGCCTTTAGTTTCTGAAGGCTTTTCTTGACATTCTTAGGTAAAACGGAACGTATTTTTTTTCAAATAAATATCTTTTTAAAACTACTAATTGGGTTATCACCAAAAAAGTTATTTTTCTTATTCTTTATTACACACAAAATAAAAAGATAGACACAAAATTACAATACAACACCGAGCTTAATCCTGTATTGGGAAAGTTCTACCTAAGTTCCTTGTAAATACAATTTTCTCGTGTTTAGTAAATAGGTTTCGGGTGATCACTTAGAAATCGTCAAACCTCGACTCTTAATACTTGATTGGGCACAACCAGGAGGCAAAATTTACATTCGATACACTGCCTGTGTCAGCCCGCCTGTGAGGAATCTTGCCTACCCAAACACGTGTTAGTCTGTAGCACGCCTATAGGTATGTTCTATGTTTTGCGTAAAAATACATCTAGAAAAAAAGTCTGTTATAAATCCTTGTCCATATTATTTTTCAGCTTCGTTTAAACCAGTTACTAAACAACAGGTGTGTGGACACGTATGCGTCGAGACATCTTCTTTACTTTACACACCATTGTTACTCAAGAACAATGCTGCGTAATTTAATTAACCACAGATAAAACTTGACTTTCTCACACACAGACAAACTTTAAAGTAATTAATACACATGATAAACAACACATTTGGTACTAAGAGATGCTGTTTACAGATAATCATAATTACATTTTTCAACACACCAACATTTGGATTCTATCAAAGGTTTCCGATTTCATATGAATATAACGTTAATAACAATTAATCAAAACGTTATTTGACTATTATTAAATCAGTCTGTGTTGAACAAAATCATGTATAACAAATTGTTTTTAAAAGCCCAGCAGTCGGACCATCAGTACCGGTTGGCCGCATGCCATCAATTTTTGAATCCAAGGTTAAAAGGTTCAATAGCACTCGATTAAATTATAAATCATCGATGCCCAAATTGTATCGATACAATTGATGAGTTGAAGTCAACAGGTTATATGAATGGGCCTCAATAGGTGTATGAAATTGTGAGGTCCATAGGGTATAATAATTATTGGGCGCATTCATCCGCGAAATAGCTCGAAGTCGAACGGCTGCGCCGGCTCAGGCACGCGCACTCACCACGCATTACAATGGTCGACACGCACGGTTGCACGCAGCTTTTCAAATAGCTGTGAAATAGGAAAATTAGAAAAAAATGCGTAGAAGCTAGCACGACTCTCTTTTTCTTCGATTTTCGAGCTTGACCTGAACAGCCAAGTAAAATAACAAAGGAAGTGCGCAAGCTCTGAATTCAAAAGTTGCAAACAAAGGAACTTCAACAGTTACTTAATTATTATGGTTTCCTAGTGTTTTTGTTTGAATTCCGAGTTCAGACAATCGCGAATTAAATTGCATAGTTATTATTTGATTTTCGTTTACATGAATATGAAATGTCAGCGCAAACGCTCGAAGCCATAGGTTTGTGTGAATTAATACTGACTGTACGATTAAAGATTTACTGACTACGCAAGTGGTTTGGTCACATGCATATTAACATTAACTTGCGGACATATTTATTAAGTCGTGTTTTAAAATAAATCAACGGAGCCCTTTTATTATTATATTATTAATAAATATAAGCGTATATTACGAATGGGCGCGGCTAGTATGAAACCTCCGGGCGCTGTAAGCACGCCCAATGAAATTACGTCTACTTGTGTGGTCAGTTGCAATTACCTGAGTAAACGTACAGCCACACATACGACCTTTATTAATAAGTATGTACGGAACCTGTACACTATAATTTTAATTCAATAATTTCTCCTCTACTAAATGTTTTATCGTACCGTGATAGTGATAATTGTTGCGGACGTTCAGGCTTTGGTTATTTATTCCCAATTGTGTCTTTCCAACACTAGGTGCTCGTGGCTAAATAATACCAGCCACTCGGGTCGATCTTCAGGTTAAGCTGCGCTTGCTTAGGTTGCTCCGTGGATGGGTGACCCATTACATACCGAGTTTCCTCCGTGCCTCGGAAAACACATTAAGCCGTTGGTCCCGGCTGTCATTTGTAGATCTTTGACAATGGTTGCAGGTAGTCAGTGGCCCGAAAGTCTGACAACCAGTCTTACCAAGAGGTATTATAATACCTAGTACTAACTGGGTTGTGGAGGTCAGATAGGCAGTCGCTTCATGTAAAATACTGGTATTCAGCTTAATCCGGTTATACTGGAAGCCGACCCCAACGTTGTTGGGAAAAGGCTAGGCATATGTGTGTTGCTCCAACCGACATACAAACATTTTCCACACGAAGGCAATGAGGAAGTTAGGGTAACTAACCTAATTTGTAATTAATATAAAAAACGCGCGCGCGCGTTTTCTTTGTTTTGTTTTATTTTATTATTTGTTTTGTGTTTGGTTTTTGTATTTGTTTTATTTTGTTTTGTATTATTATATTAGCTACACGTTCTATTAGGTAAGAGGCCAACCTAATAATGATCACCAGAAATCATCAATGTTTAAGCCGTCGAATTTCGATTGTTTTTTTGAAAAACAGTTTGAATTTGAATTTTCCAGCATGGCCGGGCCTTAAGAATGAATTTAATCATTTAAGTCTATGGTCAAAGCCAAGTATTCACAGGACGTAAGGGGCATAAAAGCTTAAACGTCACAATATGACGTTTATAAAGTAAGATATTGATCACACGTATCTTACGATCATCGTAGAATAACAATAGGTGAAGCTTCAGTATTCTATATTGTGCGTCTATAATCAGATTAGTGCGAAGTCAGACGGATAGAGACCATTGAATAGACGGCCTGTTTTACTGCCTACGTAAATCTTAACCTATAGCTGCGCCTTTGTTTTGAATTTATGGATGCTTTCCGTCTTAAAGTGCAAACAGTTTTATCATATCGGCCCATAAACGTCCACTGGTGGACGTGGGCTTTGCCTATAAAGCTAGTAAAGCTACTATATGGCTGGGTCTCGAAGGATCATCATAAAACGGTAATGAGTACGCAGGTGGATACCGGTGTCTGTTTCATTGGTATTTTAATTCCTTTTGTAACTACGAAGCACATCCACGCGGTGGTCCAAATGGACCATCCAGCAATAACTTAACTACAATTTTCATTCCGGTAATAGTTTGCTAGACGATCTCAATGTTCATAAACTTTAATCAAACGCAGCTTAGGCAGCTCCCGGTTCAACCCATAGACTGTTTTCTGAACTGCTCATTATGATGTCACATGCGGCACACAATGTCACATGCCTAATGTTATACATTACGCGCAGTTATTCTGAAAGGTAATTATAATCCCAGACTAGGCTTGGCAGTTTCTGCGAATCACGAATCATTAACTGCGACAAAGCTGCCAGTATTGTCCCGGGACATGAAATTAAATGGCGTATCTCCTAATTTAATCGTTACATGATTCAAAAGGAAATATCCTCCATGAGTCATATCAGTTCCACTGAAATCTTGACTTAATAAGTGGAAAGAAATGTACATTCGTTGAATTAATTAATTTAAATAAATTGTCATGCATTAAGCGGACTACTAAGTAAATGGGGTATAATAAGTTACGTGCACTTAGTTCCTACTGTACGTGGGTATGACAGAGCCCTCACTCCAATCTCTGACAGTTACTAAATGAGAGAAAAGGGAGTGGGCGATGTACTCCACGGATTGATGGTTATATTACGAAGAGAATGCAGCGTTATTAACTAAATCAAGATAAATGACGGTCAAGTAGTCTATAACTATGCAAAGAGTTCATAAAATGAAGAAAATATACATAATTTTGGCAAACCAATGTATAATAAACATCTCGAAGTGGGTCCAGAGTTTGTACTAACAGGAAAACGTGGACTGTTTGCGTGCAAGTCGGAACTACACAAAATAATGATGTCTGGAGTTGAGTTCATCGATTCGAAATAGAACTCTAAATCTTGGGCAATGGGGGTTATTTTCATAAAGTTCTTTTTATGAGGTACGGTTTGTTTTGACTGCGAATTTGACTGAAGTTTTACAGGCGGGAGGTCGATGACCGATGGCGTCACCGGGAGTTAGTCAGCCCCATCTCATCTTATTTCAGGTGCAGTTGTAAGAACGTCGAGTGCGATTTATTTTTGAACATCGGAGGTACTACGAGCTACATTTGTATAGCAAACAGGTCAAATTAATACTAATTCACGTAGTAAACACACTTGTATACATTTTGTAACAGAAACATTACTGCATAATCAGCCTATAATGTTCCCACTGCTGGGATACAGGCCTCCTCTCTATGAGAGGGAATGGGCTATAATCCTCCACGCGGGCCCAGTGCGGGTTGGTAGATGTCACATGTCTACGAATTTTTGGTTCTACGACATGCCGGTTTCCTCACGATGTTTTCCTTCACCGTTTTAAGAGCAGTGGTGATGAAATAAATTACACAAAGTAATACGTCTGCCTGGGTTCGAACACACGACTTACTATTCGTAAGTCGGGGCCGCCACCATTGGGCCAACGCTGCTCTCCTTAACAGAAACATTGATTTTCTTAATTTAATTTTCAATGTAATATCAAGGAAAATAATTGTTAAGCAAACTGACTACCAACTTAAATTATCCGTATAACCTAATCCTAAAGAATAAGGCTGCGTTTCGACCAGAGATGAGCGAGGATGTGTAGCGAGCGATGTTTGTGAATCTGACCAATCAAATAGCTTGAATAACTCAAGCTGTAAAAAAGAAGCGATATCATTGGTTAGTTTCACACACATCCCTTGCTACGCATCCTCGCTCATCTCTGGTGGAAACGCAGCCTTATTCTTTATAATAAATGGCTTTAACATCGCAAATTGACGCAGGCTGTTAGATTCCTTAACAATTAATTTTCTTCTGGCTGTAAATACGTAAGTATTTTCCGTACACACATTACATAATTATATATGCAAAGGTTAGGTACCAACCTATACATAACATAATTATATATTTCGTCAGCGTCAACATAACCAATTGACCTTTTTCTGTGTTCAAATAATTTCCGTCTGGACTATGAAAGCCAAAGAATAAAGATAATAACCGAATAGAGTGCCACCATTGTTCTCAATAGCTCTCATCTTTCTGCTTATCGCAATCGTTGCGTTTGTAACCCGAACTATCATCTTGTGTATAGTCGACCTCGCAATTGCCTTACCACTCGAAGTTTGAATGTCACTTGCACGCTAAAAAACGATATGAAACAAAGTCAAACTGACATAATATCAGCGATAGAGAGAAGAAAGAAACAAAGTAAACAAAGTAAATATATATGAATTGAAGTGAATTAAAAAGAAAATACATTTATTTGACCCATGGCACATGTGCACACAAAATAAAACCAAAATAATAAAAAAAAAAAAACAAAAAACAAACTAAACCTAAACAAAAAGGATACAATTGTGTGCCTCGCCTGTGCTGTGTGAGATGGATGGGAAAGTAAAAAGCTAGCAACCTTATTTCAATCCGTCTGAAAGTCATTTTAGAACAACAGGTCTCTTTAAAGTCATTGACAACTGTCTAGTCGAGTCACAGTTTGATAATTTCATCCTTAGTGAAGTTTAAATTCAGTACAAATTGTTATTAAAAGCATTAAAGCAAATTCGAGGTCGACTGTACCAATGAAATAACCGTCCATGCTAATTCCACTGCATCAAATATTTGTCAAGAAAGTTCCCACGCAAGTTTTATCTACATAGCATTTGTTATTTGCTCAAATGCAGTGGGTAAATATTTAAATTAGCCTCAATATAAACAACATCGTGTTATCCTCCACAGCTCCGGTAATATTACACCCAAAGATTACCAATGCTGTCTTTCATCTTGCTTACCGAATGATGGGTGCAGCCAAGAACCTCTTTTTTTTCAAGCCGGTTAATAAAGGAGCCAGCGGATGCATATAACAGTCTTCGTTATTGAAGGACAATTTAATAACTTGGAGCTACCGTAATATGATACTTTGATTTTTCAAAAGAAACCACGAACCGAACGTGTTTTTATATCTCGTAAATACAAGAATTTATTGTCAGGACAATGCTGTGGTTCTATGGTGTCTATGAGTAGACGTAACACGGTTAAATGGGTGTAGAGAAAACACATAAAATTCAGATAAATGTTACGACTTTAAAATCGGTTATTTAGCTACCCATGATCGTTCTTCGTTCTTTTAATATCCTTACCTGCTTATTAGAAATTAAAAATCAGCCATAACCAGAGACTATATTCCAGTAAATAAGTATTCTATAAGAATAACTACTCTAAAAATAAGTGCTAAAAAGGTGCCAAGCAACGGTGACGATCTGGACTCATTCTTAACGAATTGGTTGGAGAAGGCACAATTATGTTAAAGAAAATAGAAAAGCCATGGTTTGCCCCCTTGTTGTGCCCCCCGTTTGTCACCCTTGCCCAGCAGTGGGACAGAGTAGGCAGATGAGCAGCCAAACAATATTTTTGATTGTAAAGTTATCTTTATAAATTATCACCTTTTATTTATAAACATGATGTTCTTTATCGATTCAATATTAACCATTGTTTACAAGTATCGTCAGAGAAAAATAATAAACAAGATACGATCGCGGCCCGTCGATGGATGCTTGAAGATTGTATAATAAAGCTTATAACACACAACTTGTATAGAAAGCGCTTCAATTACGCTGTTTACACACTATCGAAATCTCTAGATTGGATCTCGCGACAACCCTACTATTATGATATTTAAATCAATTACTATAATTATATTTGTGTTAGTACGTAAGTACTAGTGGGCGTTCGAATCCATTCAGCCGTAATTAATGGGTCTGTGATAAGCGGTAAAACACTTTAGATTAAAATAGAAGGGCTTATTATACGCACAAATATTACTCTTCCTAAGACATGCTCTAGTCAATCAAACGCCTTAGTTGCGACATGAAACATTTTTCTTCTCCTACGCAAAGATGAAATTGATTTCTGTGCTGTCGTTCTCTTGGGTTATTGAAAAAGTTGGGTTGTATCTGTGTAGGACTTACTGTGACTAATAAACGTTATGATTTATTCCAATAAAAATATTAAAAAACATAAACGCTATTTCAGAAAATAAATTGATTTCATCTTATTTTTATTTGAGTCACGCCAAAGCCACTGAAGTTGTTATACCGAATCTTACCAAGTGTTACGAGCTACGATCTGTAAGCTGACAAATACAGTGACTCAGACAATGCAGTAGGTACGCAGCAAAATTGAAGAGTGATAGCCAAGTAGCCAACTATCTCGATAACCTAAGCCCTTCTGACACAATTGCGAGAGAGGACATTTCATTAAACAGCAGTAAACCTAATTGCAACGAGGTCAATAGCATTGTTCAAGTATATAAGACGACTGTAAGTACTCTCGCCTTTAATTAACGCGAACCTATTATTCGTTTATCGAAGAATTTCTACAATTGTGTTAACTATATTGGCAGTACTTGCATCATAAGGTTGAATTAATTAGAGCTAAGTAACTGCTTATTAGGTAGATTGCAACTTCTAATTGTAAGGCGCTAGGGTATTTTTTTTAGCTCAGCAGTAAAGGCGTTTCCTAATAACAAAGGGAGCATCTTGTAAAAGAAAAGTTTGCTACCATAAACTTGTTCTGCGATTTGCAGACTTCCATCGAACTTGAACTTGTTATAATAAGGTCTTTGCTTTGTAACATGTTGGTTATGTTTTGTATTAGTATCAGTTTGAACGTTTCTGTAATATATATTTTTCTTATTTTCCAGGTAAGTCCATAACCCCAATCCAGAGTATCGATCAAGAAAGGTGTCAAAGGTAAATAAAATCAAACGTTCGATCTTACTTCGGAATGTGCGTAGGCGCAGTTGCGTACGAAGAACTTGCACAACTGCTCAAGTATCGAATCAAGATCAAGAGCAGCGCAACACAAACATTCTGAATCAAAGAATTTGAAAGTAATCTTCATCTTTTACTAAAACCCCAAGTCATGCAAGACGTAATTCACTGTTCGGGACGCACACAATAAGTGATTGTTGCCGTTAACGCAACAGATTGTGAAGGCGGACCCAAAACACTAAATTGACCAAAATAATGCTGAGGCACGGAAATAAGCGATCATCTCCAATCAGACTGTGATGCAGCGATTTACTGAAGTAAATTGAAAAGGTAAAACCAGTCAACGGATGAATTAATAGATGATTCATAATGAGTCTCTTTAGAAATCTTACTTCACTTACCGATGCAAACAAGATTGATACATGATAATTAAAAGAACCCTTTAGCTGCATTTAATCATATTCTTGTGGTAATAGATTTGATTAAACGCAATTTTCTAATGTAATTTCACGCACATTGGAAGCCTTACATCCGCGTTTCATTTCAAATTGCATTCTTGATTCGTCACCCGGCGCGGTAATGCGGAGCGTGCATCAACTTGGTGCATCATTAGCTGTTGGCGCCACATTTCCAAGGAGTCTATCGCTACGTAATGAGATATTAGATACATGCATAACATAATTTATGTATGTAGACGAGATGCCTGCAGAGCCTTGAATCATGTTATTGCTATCTGCTATTAGTTCTGCTGACTAGAGATACTCTACATATTTATGTTACCTGGGACCGGTATGAAATCCAGTTATTTTTAGATCTTACGTTTATGTATGCTTTATTTAAGAAGTTATATTTAGTCAAGAATTTTAATATCTTAAATCGGGATTCATGATTCGTCCTATAGAATTTCAAACTTGTTTGCTAATTTAAGCAATATTCTTTGTAGTTAACTGCAGAAAACTCATGACAATGTTAAAAGGATGACATCAATGTATCTTAAATTAGTTCTAAACTCCCAAAATAAATAGATTATCTGAAAACCAATTTGATCAAACTGTATTTTGAATGTCTTAACGATAATGATGTAGAAATCAAATCAGTCGTTTCCAGAAGTTTCTGGACCTTTCGAAACCCAGATCAACATTACTTTAAATTGAATTTGTGAGTATGGTTGTATCTTATTGAAATTCCGTGCAAAAGTGTCCCGATACCGGATCACTGTGAGAACAGGCCCATAAACGTCGCGGTTCAGTTTACGACTTCTTGTTATTTTACACGGCCAACCGCCACTGAGTGCGAGGCACCATGTTGCGAGCGTGTTGCCTTACACGTCATACATTGCTTTCAGGATTGGTGGATTAATTTCTTACTGGCCTATACAACTAGCGTTCATATCATGCGGTTCTTTGCAATGGATTATAGCAAGACTTGGTATCGGCTGTTCGATGCGAAGTCTATTAAAAGGCGTGTGTTCAGCAATGAACGTTTACATGCTGTAAGTTCAAACTTATTGCTTTAGAAAATTATACATTTCAAATTCTGAAAACACGTGTTTATATCTCACCGAAATGCTAGATGGTACCTCAATCGCAGTCAGGTAACTTAAGTCTAACTTCATAGACTGAATAGAAATGTTGAGGCAAACGATGTGTTTACTTTTCTTTATCGTGCAGATCGTACGGAAAATATTATCTTCAGTGTGAACGAGAACCCAACGTAATCACTGTTTCGTTTGCTTTTACTCTTTTAATATTGAATTTACTATCCACACATCCGACGAATCTTTGTAAAGGGATACTTTATCGTCCTATAATCGTAAACATTTAAAGAAGCTTAGTAAGTAGGGTCATCTGGCTTATCCTTCATCCTTGCTCCATCAGACATCTTAAGATCCTTTATGTTTTTCGTTTCAAGTGGTAAGATCAAATAACTTGGTCTGATGGAGTCTATTTGAGGTGTCGGAGTAATCTGAAGTGGGCTTGGTATCGGTATCGGTATCGGCTACCAGACCTCGAGTGCTTCCGGTCAAGTGTGGTACTGAAAGCTGATGTATGTATGTTCTATGAATAGGGATTTTGAACTCGTATATATTTATGTCTTTGTTATGAGCTTTGCTTGGCTATTGGCCTCGGATTTCTAAATGTAAACAAATATTTTAGGTTAGAGTTGACGCAGAACCACTAATCGATATATTTAATTTCCGTGGAGGTTATTAAAAAGAATATTTAATAAATATATCTATACAACCGTCTTCTTTTATTCACATTCGCTGACAAAAAAATGTGGAAGGAAGAACTCACAAAGACTTTGAGGATAAGACAGAATTATTTTCTCTCTTCAAAAGTGACAAGCTATTTATTGATACATTTAATTTAATACCACAACTATGCATTCTATCACGATGGTAATCGACCACCCACTTGAGTATCAAGATACAGTTTCCGTGTTCACTGGATGAAATAAACAATACCATTGTGTGCTGTTGTGATTAGACTCGTCTGTTTGTTCGTCGTACGCTATTCATATCCGTTCCGTGTGTATGTGGATGTGCTCTCTAATCTGGACTTCAAATGTAGTACTCGAAGCAACTGCACCTCCAACAAGTTGTGGAGGATTTTTTGCGTTTGTTTGTGATCCATTGCCTTTTTAGTCTGGAGAAAATCTTTTGGTTTCAAGTTTTTGATACAGCAGCGAGATATGTATGGCTGTTTCTTTTTTTTTGGCGTGTGTGCTGAGATTATCTTGACCTAATAAGTTCACACGCATAGAATCACACGCTTACGCATGTGAGATGCGAGCGGTTTTTTATGTTGAATTATTTTATTAGAGCTGAATTCATAAACTAGATTCATTTTTTATAGCTTTTGAAAGCCAGGGACCACAAGTTTATATAAAGTTATCGTCTTATTCTAAGGGTACACGGTCGTTTATCGCGTAACTAATACTGATTCAAGTGTGTCTGGACATTAACAAAAAATCGTATTTAAGATAATGAAACGAAAATATATATGTATATGCACTGCCCCTGAAGAGAAATTTGTAGACCATAATTATTATTTATCTATCGGTCAATCCGCGTCCCTAAGCGCCTTTAATAAATTAACAACATGAACAAGTTTCGCTAAAACATTAATTAGTAATCCATCTCATGGACCCGGTTTAACGCTCATTCGCTTATCTGATAAACTGGTAAAAGTATGCATTTGGTAATGCGAAGCTTATCTACTAAATAGGCATTCATCTGGAATCTTATCTACGAGGTGTTAATCAATCGATCACATCACCGAGCTTTCACGCATTTAGGGTAAACTTACATTCTTTAATAAGATAAAACGTCCGTTACATTAATAGAATATAATGACTGTAACGGACACAAATATCTCAAGTTTATGTTTCCTAAGTGCTGCAACTGTTGTAATTTCTGGTTAAAGACATTTAATTCTCATAAAGAAATAACATTTCACTTACATGAGAACAAATTTAAATATACATTAATCATTGTCCTTCGACACTCGGACTTACAATTATTCTGACGTAATTAATATTATTTACTTACATTATTATATTATTATAATTTTATTATTATAAGCTTATTTTGCCCCATTGCAGGGCAAAGGCCTCCCTTTTTACATTTAACAAATTATTTTAGTGTTACAAATTATTAAGTTTGTGGGTACTATTTTAGAAGACATTTGTGCGCGTATCGCAGTATGTTTGACTTTCCTGAAACTCTCAGTCGTAATGTATGGCGGTTAATGCAGCGCCCGCCACCCTCGTCGGCGCATGTGATATACCGCTTCCCCCGCCATGACTCATGTGCGGCAATAATGAGAGTAATTGCCTTTTTTCTCACATCGTGATTCATTATTAAAGAAACGAGACCCGACACAGCACTTAACTTTATTTGTTATGCTCCTTTTCATTTAACTGTGAGTCAACAGATCCTCAACACCCGCTGCATAAGTGATTAATTGCCCCACAATTGAAAGATTTTTTAAACATCCCGACCTCAATATGCATTCCGACCTAAACAAGGCATAAAACTTACAACGTTACATACGGACGGGAAATTGGAGCGGACACCGAGTAAAATTTTAACACGGAACTGACACGGTTTTTCTTCATAACTCGTGTTATGACTGAGGCTAATGGTAGCCATAATAAGCTATTTATATGACATCAAAACAAAGAGTTACAGGCGGCGGTATTAATACGACCATAAAGAGTAGCAGTCCGCGATTAACATCTGTAAAGCAGATGCATGTACAACGTAATCCGGCATGGTTGGATGTGCGCGGCGCGGCGGCGCGGGCGCAGGTCGGAGGTCGCCGCGTCCCACTACCGACGATCTAACAGTTTTACAATTCAAATGTCGAATCCATTTCATTTGGAGGCCCGGCGCGATGTGTCGACGTGATTGTGTCGTTTGCTTCTTTAATTTCGATAAGATTTCATATTTATATAGTCATTTATCTTTTGTTAAGCGATTACTATTGTACGAGTACCATTGAAGAAAGCATTTTATAACCTGTCGTATTTTTTTATGCTCGTTCTTCTCAACTCATCTTTCGAGTCAACAAGTCCAACAAAAAATGTTATAATATAAGTACACTGTTGCGGTTTATGGCTAATTTAGTTCCGTTATACTTCGAAGCCAAATGGGCACTTAATCTCTATGAGATCATCGCTCTGCTGGTGATTCTCGCACTCAGCGTGATGATTGAGATTATTCTGCATAAATGGAAATTGCACCGACGTTGAAGTTGAGACTGTAGATGAAATCTGAGCAGGAACAGATGCGTTCGTGCAAGATTTATTGAAACATGGAATGCGAGCCTGACATTATCTGTATGCAGCGAATTGAGTGCTCCACCTTACGATCGCATATTATCAGTTATATTATAATGTACCTACTTAAATCAATAATACAAACGTTAAAAATCTATATTTACGGTTACATTATTATTTATCTCGTGAATAACAAACTAATGTCAATAATGGGTAAATGATGATTCTAGATCATTCAATGCGTCAGGCTGAATTTTATAGCTTACGGAAATACTTCATGAATCATTTTCAGTATTAATTAAAATTGTTGTTCGTTGTTTATATGCCTATAATATTGTGGTTTACCAATTTATTCTATATTTAATTTTTTTTTTAAGAATATTGGCACTGTTTCTCAGAAATAGTTTAAATGAAATTGTTTCCTTAATTCGTTTACATGCCTAACATTTTGAATAGTTTTTCCGACAGAGGCGGCATTTGAATTCATAGTAAGTCCCCTTAATAGCAGCGTGGCATTTGTATCAAAGGTCGGAATCAAAAGAAGCCGGTCTTTGTCAATGAAGTTCAACACACACATTGTTTCCATGCTACCGTGAATTTGAACCTTATTGACAGCCATCTATTCATTTGATACCTGGTCTATATTGCTCTGGTTCTAAATTGTCATTGTCAGTTTACCACTATGCCAATTTTTTACAAAACATCATCATTCTGATTCGTAGTTTTTCAGCACTTTAATGTCCGTTATTTTGTTCAGTCTTTCTCACCAGCAACTTTGCGATCGATTCTCCAGTTCGTCCTGAAAGATTTTTGTTATACTTTCTATTAATTCTAGTGTGTTCATTTTACTTTAGTCCTTGTACATATTATTTGCTATTTCTGTAATGTAAACAAAACATCTAATCCTTCAAACTCCACTAGCGAATTTGTTATTCTAATCTTTTGAATATTTTTTCGCTAGACTGTCTTATATTGACAAGTCCATGTTTAATTCTGGGCACAACTTCATAAGTGTTGCGATTGTATGCAAATATTCTGAGCATTTATCATTGATTATTCTACTATATGGACTCATCTATTAAAAGCTCTGCGTTATTTTGTGACATCTCATTTGAATATTGAATTTTGAATACTGAAACAATTAACGGAAACTTATACTTTCCTGTTTTGGCCACCATTGTACATACAAAATAGAGATGTGAGTCATACCTATTTGTTTAGTTTCATGACCAAATTCTCATGACTAATTTTGAGTAGGTTCTGTTACTACTATAAATAACTCAGAACGTAATTTATTATGAAGAAATATATTTGAAGTTATCCTCAGATTTAGTAGTTCTAATTCTGATGTCATTTGACTCAAAATAATTGGCCGCGGTAATCGGTAGCGACAAGTTACGACTTAAAGTATCTAATTAAGAAATCGGGCCCGCTCAGCGCTCATTAGTAATCATGGTGGTAATCATTATGTTCAAATTAATTGTTATAAATGAAGTGAGGTACTTATCAGAATCTTTGTTGGATGCCGGAATAAGACTGTACCCTACTTCAAGTTCATCAGATATAAATAATATTTCCGTTATAAACGTGTTCATTGGCGTTGGACAAGTTGTCAACTGCTTGTCCGATGTTCTGAACTTGCTTGTTATAACCTCTATGAAATGCTGCATTAGTGTCTATGGGAACATTAATCCGGAAAAAGGAAAGAGATTATATTTTTATCGTCAGTTTGTTACATCGTTTGTATTGACCGGTGCTGTGGATTGCGACAGTTACTACAAGATACATAGCTGTTACTAGTTGGGTAACTACAACTAAGTTACATACTTATGTCAACTTTCAGTAACTCAGGGTGACTCCAAATTAAATTAAAGCCTACAAAACTGAGTACTGTTGGATTCTCAGTGCTCTGCTTAGCGCCGAGCACTAAAATTCCAACTGTGTATAGGCATTCAGCTTCACTAGACTGCAATGGATGAAACATTTCGCATCGCGTTTACCTTAACAAAAAGCGAGAAGTTTGAATGTATGAAAATGCAAATTTTCTGAATGGTGGCGTCAGTGCCGTCTGTAGTACGTTCAGATTCTTCGGCCCTTTAAAAATTTGTAATCTATTGCAACTAGGAATGTTTATCAAGATATAAACAAGCATGCAAACTGGCCGGCGAGGTTGCAACACCACGTTACATGGTTACGTCAGAGAAGATGATCGTACGCTCATGTGGGCCAACGCTGGCATCTGCTTTGTTTACATGCCCAACAGCCACTCAATCTATTCAGTATTTATTGATACACTCTTTGATTCTGTTGCACTGGAAACGACTATCTAGCAGTTTGGGCAAAGATATGGAATTAGCAATTTGGACTGAGATTGGTTTGCATAAACAGATGTGCATTTAGTACTCGAAGCTTCCTACATTCATTCTCTTATTCAGTCTTTGATTCTAATTTTAAATTTAAATTAATTTTCAAGACTGGATCTTTATTTTATTACCAAGACGTTCTTTGACCGAATACAAACCGGAAACAAAGCTTTATGTTTCATTCAGTGGGTGAAACAAAAATAGCACCAAGTCATCGCTAGTTCCTTCCAGTAAAGTTCAGTTCCGTAGTTCCCTGACAGCATTAACCTAGATATAAGTGGGAAAGCGGCCCTTCGGTAATTTATGACTTTTTCGATAGCGAAGTCGATTCGAAATTCGGACGTGGGCGAACGCGTTTCGTAACCAACGTAGGGAGATAAAGACATCTGGTGAGGAAATAGGGTATATGCTCTTGAACAACAGAACATTGAAACTGCGGTTTGGGTGACTAGACAATAGTTAATTAACAGAATCTTGTGGTTAGTTAGACCGTAAACAAAGTAGTTGTTACCGTTTCGATTTAGTTGTGTCGTACGCGCAGGCTAATAAATCGTGTCCAATTAGCGAGCCCGCCACGTTATCGCAACAAAGCGAAGCCGGTCACTTAGCGCAAGCCACTCCACACTCCACACATACCCCGTAATGCCGATACATCACGATAAAATACGACGATACGATCATTAGCTTTACGATTATACAATCATTTCTCCGAACATTTTCACGTACGATACTGTAATGAACCAGACACACACGGTAACGAATTTTCGCTTGTTATTTTTATGTTGTTTTCCTTTTTCGGAATGCCAACACACAAAGGCCAACTTTGTGTGTATCCGGTCACATTTTGACGTCGTAACATTTAATAGCTTCAGCCGTAAAACGTATCGGTTCACGCAGAGGGTCAGGGGATGATATTTACGATTATGAACCGAACGAACAATAGCTAAACAATGAAGAACACGAAACACAACCCATCTATTTAATTTCGAGTAGACACCTTTGTCGTGTGTTTTTGTTTGCGGTCATTTCCATAAATTATAGAGGAGGGTCGGCGATGTTACCTTCTTGTAAAATGTACCTGCTATTGTTATGGTAAGCGGTATCGTGACGAACAAGCCCTGCTTGAGATTTGGTAACCGACGGATACCTTGAACTTACCGGGGTGATGGATGAGATTCTTTGAGCTATTCTTTAAAATCATGTGGACATACTTTAATTTTGAGAACAATGTTTTTCTTTCACTGCCTAGTCGAGGAGTGTTGACTCGCAATTCTATGTAGACAAAAAAAAATTGTGTACACCTGTAATTGGTACCTACAAACCTATATATATTTTTTGATAAATGTAAAATGTACTGTTGGCATACCTATTTTACATAAATAAAAAAGATCTCAAGTCTTATCCAGAGGGCAAAACTATTATGTACCCTACTACTATGTTAGATCCCTTCCTTATCAGGTCCATAATAATGGTGACTACGGAAGAAAAAGTACCCTATAACACGTATAATTAAACAAGTCCCCCATCCCTTAAAGCACACATGGGCGCTAAAGAAACAATTCAACAATCCTTACATTTGAGGCATAATTAATTAAGAACTTTCTTCGAAATACCGAGATATCCAAGTTAGGGCCCAATTAGTGGCGAGCCCATAAGGGTTAATTCTGTGCTTACTCCTTACTTATGTTCTCTGGTGCTTAGTGCATTGTCCAGTCACGTTGGCCACCAATCAGTTTAAATTTCACCCAATAAGGATGCACCATATACGGCACCCTGCCGTATTATCTCGATACCGTGCACAAAACATCCGCTAATTGGCTGAAATGTCATCATACTGAGATGATAAATGATGCTGGATGATCTTAGGGGCCGCGAGTTTTTATGGAGAGTAATAAGCATGTAAGATAAGATGAAGTTTCAGAAGCTGTAACGGTATGCCTTCGAGAGTAATGGATTTTCTCACAACACAACTAACTATAGATTAAGTTAGGTCTTTAAACTTCCATGTCGATAGTAATAACACTTAACGCCAAGTTTCTTGTCTGATCGATCACTTAGAAAGTTAATTAAGCTGTTTTCCTCATTAGATTTTTATATGCTAAGTAGTTATGAAGTAGTTGCGAACTTTATGAATTTCTTGATTAGCACATGTGTCGTATACTTAGAATAACGTTTCTGCTACTAAGCTTTCGCCGTTTCGCTAGCTTCTCTTATAGCCAGATTACGGTTTTCGAAGTTTAAAGGCTATGACTAGAAGCTCATTTTCAAGTCTAGCAGGACGAGACAATTGAACTCTGCGTAGTATAATAATGAACATGAACAATCCCCCCATTTCCTTTCCAAATCTTGTAAAAATATTCTCGCCGAGTTTGTTTACAAAACCGCGATCGATATCCTTATGACATTCTCCGTGATCTAGCGGGGTCATTGACTTACCCACTGGCCTAGTTCACACGTGATCAGACCATTGAACGTTTCAGATCCACGCCCGCCGACTCATTCGCTCAATTGCCTCTTCCTGCTAGTGACAATGTTGTTAGCACAAGGCCGACTATTTCTATACGTTTTATATTGTCTAGGCTGTGGCCTGTGCTCTTGACCGAATTTTTTCGCATGTAATTTAGTACAGTCTGACTTACAAGGTTTTGCGCTTCTCTTAATATGGTTTATGAATCATAAACCGCAAGGAAAATAATAAATGGGAGTATTGCATAAAGAATAATAAAGAGGAATATTCCTTGGTTTATGCGTAGTGCATATTAATCATGCAGCTTATTTATTCACAGCACCGCAGAATCTGCAGATGTTACCAAACACAACATTTTAGCTGCAGGATAAAAGTGAATTCCTTGGTTGAAATAAATCAAAACATTGCCTAAAAGATGATGTTTTAATACTCGTTTCAAATAAACATAAATATAAATCTGTTAAATAAGCAGATAGTTTGGTTTCTTGCACTTTGCACGTGTATATGCAAGTTGTACGTTACATGCGTATGCGCCGGCCTGAATCGCGAGTGCACTCGCGCACTCCTCTCTATTTATATCTCGGAGGGATGACGTTAGAACAGGGAGGTATTTTTGTCACTGCATTCGAGTTGTACACGAAGTAAAATTAGTTGTGTTGCGAATTTATGTTAGGCGCGAGACAAGTCTATTTGTTTTATTGTTATTGCCTGTGGCATGGGCATTTTAATGAATAGTAATAATGACAGCAGAAATATTTTAAATTTTACAGAAAATAATCTTGCATTCAGTTGACTGTTTACTATATAACATGTTTTGGAGACCTCTCATCGAAAGTTATCAAAAAGTAATGACGTAACCTTTCTGGCTTCCAACCTCAAATATAAATAAACTCAGAAACGATACATACCGTCTACCGCTCATTATCACACACTCGAAATTGTTACATAAACAATATTTTGGACTATTGACTCTTACTGATCGCTGTGTCCCGTACCGTGCCCGCCGCCGGGCCCCGCCGGGCCCCGCCGTGAGAAAGCCTCGGCCTGGGTAAATATTGTCCCGAGCATACCGCGACCGACTCCCACTGGCCAGTGCCCACAGCCCAGCGGTACATTTCATTACGTTGTGTTAGTGCTAATCGATAGCGTTTAGCAAACGCTAAGATCTGCTGTCTGACGGGTACCGGCCAATGATCGCGCACAAGCGTTTAGCCGAGAGAATTGCCCGTAGCTCTGATTACATCTATTGTGGTAACTGCTAGGCTATTTCTATGTTTAGATCCGCTTTATGTTAGAAATGGTAACCGCAAATGACCTGTATCACGGTTATGCGGTATCGAATCTTAGCTTTACTTATGGAGGAGTATTTGTGCGTCTTAAACTTTACAGTGTGTCAATATGGTCAAAACATTCGGAGCGTAATATTTCGTATTCATATCTGACTGCTAAATTAGAACACCTTTAAACTCAGACCAGAGGAGTTCGATAGAAATAAACACGCTGCCAGTCCGTTTATTTCCTTATCGGACAATAATTTAAAGTCTATAAGAGAAATTACCACGTTTACTACAGATACGACGGTGCTGTTGATATTAAATAGCCTCTAACAGTTCTAACATGCCGTTTAATATGAGCGGTGTTCTATTTAACGATATCCCACACAGTGTAGACCGCGACTCTGCCCACAGAGTTTTCTTAATGTTATTTTACTACACATTAATTTGTTTTAATGTTTCTCGTTGGAAACAAATAGAATGTCCAGGCAGTACGACTGAATTAATGTGTGTGTGTTCCGGGTCTTCTGTCCAGATTATCTTTGTGTAGGTGTTGATGTTGGTGGGTACTGTGTATTTACAATGGCGACCAGTTCTGTGTACAACACTCGTGAGCAAAACAATCGACTCTGGCGCATGTTGATCGTTGCAGCGAGGGAATAAAATATTCTAAGCTAATTAAATAAACTTTATTACTGAGAGTATTTCGTCAAGTAATGGTTCCAGGATACCTTGCCAAGTTTCATCGAGAAATAAATTAAATTAAGTAAGCTATCAACGAGTGTGTAATTTATTGGTACTAAATATACATACCTGTAAAGTTACAGTAAGAGTTACCTGAGGCCCTAACACGAGCTAGTAACGTAAATAAGGCGATTTCTAAATTAAAAATATTAATTTCCCATTTTCATAATTTTACGAATTTATTCATATCTATGGATGATACTGATTATCCTTGTTGCAAACAATTTAACAAAAATGCTTAATTGGTTTTCGATTTAAAAATCGACGTATTTATGTTATGTTTTGCACCGCGCGCTCGCGCTAAGGCATCTGGTCAGTCAGAGTGAAAATGTTTGCTAAAAATAAATACTGTATAGAAAACATACGTGTCAAGTCATAAAAGTAGCAGAAACATTACTTGTCACTTGAATTCTAGATATTTTTGTAGACACGTTGAAAGACCATAATCCTGTTTAATACTATTGAAAGATGAAGATGAATCCTGCCTGTACTTTAAATGATTTGCGTTGGTCTTAAGCAAGTCATTTAAAGTAAGCAAACAAAACGTACAAAGCACAGTAATTCCAGTTCGATTAGTCCAGCTTATTTACTGAGCTGGAGCGCTGGTCGCCCACGCTCCTGTAACGAATGCACACCATTGGCTATTACTTACCCTCCGTCTGGAAAATACAAGGAGTACGTAGAAAATGGAGGGATTATATATTTATTATATAGATATTTTGTTGCTGTAAATGCCAGATTTTTGCCAAAGACTTGTTAACTATTGTTAAACGCAGATGTAACTATTGTCCACGCTAATTTCAAAATTGTTTTGTGAAAAGTTTGTTTACAAAAAGTATGACAATGTGTTAAATAATTACGTCCTTACAATTTTTACATCATAGCCTTTTTCCAATCATTAAATAACTTCCTGTTTGCTAAGATGCACCTGGAATCTACCTGGCACCTAATGAATCACCTGGAATCTAATGGGAATTTACCTGGCAATACTGGCAGCCGGCCGTCAAAAGTTTTCGTGTTATAATTAAATTGTAAAATTAATATTTTTCGTGTATAATTATTGATAAAAATGTTTAAATTAGCTAGATATAGTTATAAATATTAAGGATTTGTGTTTGTGACTAATTTCGCCGCAAAATTAATGAAAAATCAATGAACTAGTATCAGCTGTCATCCAACGGACGGATTTGAAATCACATATTATAACCCGGGGAGTATTTGTTTTAATTTTTAAGCATATTTATATCAAAATAGTTAGTTCTTATTACACCTCTTTCCCCTTTTACGTTTATTGCTCGTCCCTGTGAGCTGTGTCCTAAATAACCATATACTTCTCTTTATTGTACTGGACATTATGCTTATGCATAATTAAGATAAAATCGCATTAATACGTTAGAGACCCCATAGAAATCACTGCACTTTATTACTAGACATACCTCTGTTATGTTAAATCACAGAATTAGTGCCAGTTCATGAATTTAATGTAAAAAAACCGGATTTACAATCACCTAAAACAGTAGTACCCCCAACCATTTTCCAAACTTAATTTTGTTGTTTTTCCCATTTATTTTTATAATATTACCATCTCGATTAAGACATATCAGTGATTAATTAATGTATCATCCCATAATTGAGATTTCATCCTCTTCTTAACTTTTCCCTTTGTTATCTTTAAATTCTAATTAATTTGCCCTTCATCCTAGTACTTATTATCCTCATTTTATCCCTCTCTCTTATTCCTTTACTCACTTGGCTTTCTCTTCTCTCATTCTAGGGTGCCTCTAGGGTTGGCCTATCAATATGTTGACCCGTAGAGCTGCATCCTTGGAGGAAAAACTGAGGGCTACGTTGAAAGAATTGGAATCTAGTCAAAAACAGTGCAATCAGCTGCTACAGGAAAGGGAAGACAGCGAGGTGGAAGTTCAGTATATTAATAACAAGAACACTGAGCTTAAGAACCAATTGGCTGAACTACATATAGAGCATATGGACATACTTGACCAGCATCAACACCTCCGTCAACTTGTGTCAAATTTCCAAGAATGTAGTGACACCCACGAATTGGCTTTGAGACGGATATCTGAATTAGAACTGGAATTAAGCAGGGCCCACAACACAATAACCCGTTTGGAATCTCTCAAAGCCAGTGAAGAGTCTGCGATCACCTGCAGGCTATATGATGAGTTGGTTGGTAGCGGGTCCGGCCCCACTTGTGTTGAGCCTGTTGTAACAATAGATTTAACTAATGATACAATCACTAAAAGCAATTTGTTTACTAGCCATAATAAGATAAAAAAGTATATTAAAATTAATAGGTTAATTAGAAAAATTCAAAAATCTTTAAAACGCCAGAAAGTAAATAAATTAAATACAAAACTTAGGCAAAAAAATTTAAATTTAATTCAAGAATTAAAGATGTGTAATAGTGAATTACAGTTATGTAATACTATGTATGATACTGACACTCAGCAGCTTCAGGATGAATTGTTTGTAAGGGAATATGCTCTAAAGGACATCTTTAGTAAATATGAGGCCTCACAACAAAACCTGAGTAAGCGCTTGCAGGAGGCCAATGAGTTGGCAGACCTGGTCAAGTACAATGCAGAGAGGTATGAGTCTCTGACAAATAACCTCTCTTTTAGCTGTACCTGCTCCCAGGCACCCCAGCCTCAACTTATTGCACCCACACCCTTAGTGGCTCAGCCAGTAGGTAGCTGTATTAATGATGTCAATAATAGTATAAATAATTTAGTTAATACCACATATTTATTCTCAGACAAATTTGGTCAAGGTTTTGGTAGTATATTTAATCAGTGTTCACAACAGTATGTAATTAATAATTGTTTACCCGGTGCCAGTATTAGCCAATTAATTAGTAAAATTAAATTGACAAAAATAAACCCCAGTTCTACTGTTATTTTATTATATGGGGATAGTTTAGCTGTAAGAAAAAAGGACATAATTGAATGTGTCCATTTGATGTTACATCTCAATGAGACCAATAGTTGTAAATTTATTTTCTGTGCCTTGCCTTATTCTCAATATTTGTCTGTTGAGCAAAATAGGCACATTTATAATTTAAATATGTTAATTTATAATAGGACCTGTCGTCACAGTGACGCTATTTTATATTTTGATTGTAATCAATTTATTACTGATTACAAACTGACAAATTATACGATGTATTTGCCACCTAGTTGTAGGAGACATATTGCTAATCTTTTAGCATACAATATACACCATGACACTGGTACCTGTAGTGTACCATTGATTACTGTTAGTAGTGATACTAGCACTACTTTTGATACGCCTTGTAGTTTAAACTATTCGGTGCGACAACGGGTCAGCTGCATATGTTGAATGTTGTACATCAAAATATGCAGGGTCTGTCCGGCAAAGAGCTAGAGTTAAGTTTATTTATGGAGAACTATGATGTTCAGGTGTTATGTTTAACTGAACACTGGTTGAAGGAACATGAAGTAGTGTTTATGAATAGTGATCATTTTACTGTACAAAGTGCTTTTATAAGAAAAAGTGCTATTCGCGGTGGATCTTTAGTTCTTGTTGCAAACAAGTTGAAGTGTAAACAACGTTTAGACTTAGTTAATCTTTCTATCGAGCGCACTATTGAGTTGTCTTGTGTTGAACTCGAGCGATACGTTATAATTTGCGTTTATCGACCCCCCTCTGGAGATTTTATTCTTTTCGAATCGGTAATGGAGGATTCACTCAATAGGTTGAAAAGTAGTAACAAAAGTATAATTTTATGTGGAGACTTTAATATTAATATTTTAGATGTTACTCCATTAAGTATTAGGCTTCTCAATCTGTTTAGGTCTTATAATTTAATTAACTTGTTTTTTGAACCTACTAGGATCACGGCGTCCTCGTCGACTTGTATTGATAATATTTTTAGTGATTGTGATGCCAAAAATAAATTAGTGTTAAGTAACTTAACGTCTGACCACTGTGGTTTATTAGCTAGCTTCCCTATGCCATTACATAAAAAGCCGCATAAAATAGAATGCAGGCCTTATACAGCTAGTCGGTGCGACAAGTTTAAAAATAATATAGCTCATAGAATTACACCATCTATAGTAGAACACGTGAATCCTAATGATATCTATGGAGCTCTTTTTGATGTTGTGCAAAAAGAGTACCAATCTACTTTCAAGACCAAAACCATTAACATTAATGGCACCTCCGCTGGCTTTAACCAATGGGCTACTCCAGGTATTTATAAAAGTAGAGCGCGACTATACGAGTTATACGGTTTGAAAAAATTCAGGTTTGACACTCCTTTCTTAGAGTATGTCAAAAATTATTCAAAACTATTTAAAAAGATTTGTGTTTTTGCTAAATCTAAATTTTTAAGCGATACAATTAAAAATTCCAATAATAAAGTAAAAACCACTTGGAAAATTATTAACAATGAAACGGGTAAGTCGGTTAAACAAGAAAAACAACTTGAGATTATGGTCGACAACAAATTAGTTAATAAAGCAGCTGACGTAGCTGAAGCATTCAATGAGTTTTTTGCCAACATACCTATAACTACGACTCGCTCCTTGAATTCGTCCCCGTCTAAAGCTGAAAACCTTTTGCATAGTAGTGTGCCTAAATGTATTCGCTTATTTAGCTTCGAACATGTAACACCTCGTGATGTAGTTAATATTTTTAACACACTTAAGTCTAAAAACACTGGTGATATCTGGGGTATCTCCATTAAACTATTAAGCAATATAATAGAAATCGTAGCCCCCTATCTAGCTGTTACTTTTAATAAATGTGTTGATTCAGGCTCTTTTCCTGACCTCATGAAGAGTAGTAAAGTCATACCTTTATTTAAATCAGGTAATAAAAATGACGTTGGCAATTTCAGACCTATTTCTATCTTACCTGCATTTAGCAAAATATTTGAAAAGTTAATACTCAAGCAATTGCTAAGACATTTCAATTTAAACAGCCTCCTTCATAATGAACAATATGGCTTTACAAAAGGTCGTTCGACTACAGATGCGGGTGTTGCACTGCTGAAGCACATATTTGACGCATGGGAGAACTCGCAAAATGCTATTGGAGTTTTCTGTGATCTCTCCAAAGCCTTTGATTGCGTGGACCATGACACGCTTTTACGTAAACTGTATCATTATGGTGTCCAAAATGAAGCTCTCAAAGTAATAAATTCTTATTTACATAATAGGTTCCAATGTGTAGATGTGAATGGTGTAAAATCTTCCGGGTTACCAGTTCAGTTAGGTGTACCTCAAGGCTCAATACTGGGTCCATTCTTATTCTTAGTGTATATTAATGACTTACCATTTTATTTAAAGGGTATCTGTGACGTTGTATTGTTTGCAGATGACACCTCACTTCTTTTTAAAGTAAACAGGAATAGACAAGATTTTGATGACGTAAACAGTGCACTGTCAATGGTCACGGATTGGTTTACGACGAATAACCTAGTTCTCAATGCCAAGAAAACGAAATGTATAAAGTTTGCCTTGCCAAATGTTAGGAATCTAGGTCCCAACATCGTCTTAGATAATGGGGTGCTTGAAACTGTAGACTCGGCGGTTTTTCTTGGTATAACAGTAGATGCCAAACTTCAGTGGGGCCCTCATATATCGAGCCTAGCGGGCAGGCTCAGTTCGGCCGCCTACGCCGTCAGAAAAGTAAGACAATACACTGACGTTGATACAGCTCGATTAGTTTATTTTAGTTATTTTCATAGCGTTATGTCCTACGGTATTCTGCTGTGGGGCAAAGCCGCTGACATTCAAAATATATTCGTTCTTCAAAAACGAGCTGTTCGAGCTATTTACCAGCTTGGTGCCAGAGTTTCTCTGAGAGATTTTTTTAAAGATGTTGGTATTCTCACGGTGGCATCACAATTCATCTTCGCCAACATCTTATATATTAGGCAAAATATACACTTATACACTAAAAATAGTGATATTCACAATATTAACACCAGAAATAAGGACAAATTACGAGCTCCATTTCACCGGCTTCATAAGGTACATAACTCATTTGTTGGGCTTGGTATAACTTTTTATAACATGCTGCCCTCTTCTTTGCTAGATTTGCCTTTTAATGCGTTTAAAACTAAAGTAAAATCCACCCTTTGTTCAAAGGCATACTATTGTATCAATGACTACTTAAACGATAAGAATAGTTGGTCGCTGTGATTAACTCAAGACAATGTTTGTGTTCTTTCTCCAGAATTAGCTTTCCTACTGACAGGTTAGGTACAGTTTTAATTGTTATTAGTAATTGTTTACTTATTTTACTTCGATGGGGCTAGTTTATCATTTCTCACTTCGAGCTACAGCAATTGCCTTATGTAAGCGGGCACGCCCTTTATGCCTGGAGGCTTTTATTTAGGTATTAAGTTCTATTTACGTCTTTTTTTTTATGTTGAAATTTTTATCTGCTTGAGTACAGTTTGTTCATTGTTTTGTTGGTATACTGGCGCGTGCTAGCTAACGTATGGTAAGTGTGTAATGTAATCCAATGTTTTGTGTTTCGTAATGTTAATTACTTTGCATACGATTTGTATAGAATCAAGTTTATATAACTAAACAGACAGACGTGCTGCTGGGGAGTTTGTTCCACCACTTCTTCTTCCCAGCTAAAGCACTAGGAAGTGGTGACGGGCGGGCATTTTTGGGGGACTGTCTTATGTAACTTTGACGTTCGAAAAGTGCTGATTTTCAGCCTAGTTTGAATAAATGACTTTTGATTTTGATTTTGATTTTGAATCAAACTACTGATTGCTTATAATCTGTACACTCGAAACTGTTGAATGTAACTGCTGAATTTTAAAAATTTACTTATGATTCGCACACAAATTCAGTGCTCACTCCATTTACTTATAACTCCATGTTAAACAGGTTCGCGATAATCAGCGCGATGCTGCCTCTGCGTGCAGCTATGTACCCTATCATGATTTATAGTTTTACATAATTCTGTCGTGAAGCAGTTCCGCGGATAATCCAGTATTGTTTGTTCGAGAACCACCAGCTCTGGGTGTCAAGGGAACTGAAGATTAATAACACTGGCAACTCGTGAAGTGCAACTGTTTATGCATTCTGTGCTAAACTTTATGTTGGCACCTATTTGAATTTGTATGAAACTATCTCTTCGACGTTTCACTGTATTTAGAAATCTAAAATCTTCTCTTTTTTTCTTTTGTTTCGTCTATGTTTTTGTTCCCTTTTCGCTTTTATTGATTGAATTTTCATTCAGATATGTAGAAAATATTAAAGCAGAGAATTCTGATAGATCTTCTTTTATCTTGAGTTTAGCATCAATTTATTTGAATAGAGCTAAAAGTTATACAAGTAAGAAAACCAGTAAATAAATAGCAAACGGTTGCGTGCGATAGTCGAAGTAAGTAAATGTTGTAAGTATAGAAAAGACGGTCGCCGACCGACTGGACAGCAGAGCTTTACGACTCTCATTCCACAGTGTAACATTTTGTAATAATACCGATTAGGCCAAGCTCCTAATATCCTAGCATTAAATTATTGGATCGCTGGTGCCATGTGTGCATAGTGTGGACTAAGAATAGATCGCCAAATTACTCCGTTTTTGTCGCTGTTGGTGACAGATATTATATTAGGAGGGTGTGTTGCTTGCACATGGAAATTAATGCAGATACATTCCAGAATTGATTGTTGAGTTAGGGCAGGTTATCCAATACCTAAGTAAATATTGGTATCAACAACCACCAAATAGTGGGGGCAAAAAAATATTTTATGAAAAATAAGTGAAATCTTCACTATCTCATTTATGTTGTCACAGCGACGGTTAAATCAATCAAAACAAAAGTATCATTTTCTTCGAACATACAAACAATACCCGGAAACTCCTTAATTCCTTCCCAGAGCGTCATCATGAAACCAGATTGAAACAGACATCATTTTCAGCAGCAATGTCAACGCACATGAGTAAAAAAATCAAAAGAAGGTTTTACTACTTCCACAATATTCGCAAACTGCGCACAACTTCAGGGCTATTGGTAGGCTAACCATGTTTACTTTGTTTTGTTTCCCCACAGAATACTGGGAACAGATTCAATTCCCTTTGAACAACTTTGTTATTATTTATCTCTGCTTAGTGAAAGGCAAATGGTTATGTTCACCATTAGTAAGGCACATTAAGTGTGCTGTGTTATGTTAAACGCCGGAATAACTTAGAATGATGTTGTAGCTTAAGTTGCAGTCATTCTTTTAATTAGTGTTTTGGAAAGAAACATTGCTATGATTATTCATTGTGAAGGTTTATCTTCTTAAATTCAATGATTCGACGGGGTGGTCTATACAGAAGATTTTCCTAATTCGTAAAAAGTTTTGGTATAGGGTCTTCTGTAGCATAAGATCCCTTCAACGATAGTTAAGAGAAAAATGCGTGTAAATGCAGATGGAGAGGCTTTTTTACTACTTTAAAAGATTTAATTCCGAAAATACTGTAAAAACCTGTACGAATAACATAAAACCGTGGCATACAAGATGCAGTTAAAACTTAAAACAAAAGCACAGCGAAGCAATAAAGCTGGTTGTACAAGTTTGTAGTAAAATTGTGGGACAGGGATAATAAATCGTTGGTCGACACCGTTGCCACAGATTACTTGCATACTTGTACTTAATATTGTTAGTTATTCGTTACTCTGTGGCTGCCGACAACGGTGTAGATGTTCAGATACGGTGACTTACTTGAACGTGCGCGTGAGCATGCTTCTGATGTCTTCATTAACTATGTGTGTTAATAGATTTAACTTTATGTCGATGTTGTTATGTTGAAATCGATAATTGATGACTCCTGTTTCTGTGAATGGAAGTTGGTCTTGCGAGAAGAGCTTATAAATTTATTTAAGAAAATATACTAAACACTATAAATGGTACTCACTAAAACAACAACAAGAATTTAAACCATAAGGCCACTTTGTTTAGAAAATTAATAGCTTAACAACTTTGCAACTGTGAGAAAGCGGGTCAAAGGCCTCCTATTGAGGCGTGCATGATATATGGACGATTATAAACCTCGGCTGTGACACTTAGAGCAGGCCAGTGTTGCCAGTAACGAAGAACATGGCTCAGGCACGAACTGCGACGAGTATCGGCGACCAGCGCTAATTAGCGATCTCGCCACCCGATACCGACGCGACACTGACCGCCACTTCTTCGCAAGAAATATGCTATTTTTATGTCCTCTCACATCCTCTGGTTAATTGATTTTATTGAATAGACATTATTTATTAATTAGCCTAGTTGAAGAATAAATAGGCTTTTTTTTTAATTTGTCCGGCACATTTTCGATAAGCGCAGAACATTGTCCTTTGAAACATTTTGAACCAGCCAGCAATAGAAACCGAGAAAAAATAATTATTCAAAAAAATCGTACTGGCTGAAATAGGTATTGTTTCGTTTGTTAATGAATAGCTTTGATTCAGGTATTTATTGTTTTGTTTTTAGTTCTTGGTTAGAAACTGAAAATATGTTTCGAGTGATTGTTAATTAATAGTTTTGTGTGCTTTTACGGCAATTACTGGTAAATAATATTTTATTACCGTGTGAAAGGTGTTCAAAGTTACAAGTATGAGCGAAGTTAGTGACAAAGACAAACAACTTGCAAGTAACTCAGTGCGTAGGTACCTTACAGTAAGTAACTATGGCGTCGTGACAGTGCAATCTAAGCACTTTCATACTTTCTTGTGTTTCGTCATAGTTGCTCAGTTGGTACTCACGTAGACCTCCTCCATCACTAAGACAACGGTAATAAATTCTAAATGTCACCGAAGATGATGCATAGTAAATTTTGCGCTGCGAGGTGTCACTTCAGACACGATCAAACAAATTGAGGCCTAAGGGATTATGTTAAAAGGTTTGATTTTGTTTAAGATTATATGCATAGCTTACTAAAAAGTATTTACTCATAATTCTATGTATTTTTCTGCGAATAATATTTCTGTTTCTATGAAACGATAAATTGGTTATGAATCAGATATTTGATTTGTTAAAACTCTCTATTAACATCCTACAGCAACAGCCCCGTGCTTAATTTCTAAATAACTAGCTATTAATGTCAAGTTTCTTAATCAATATATTATTACGGTACGACGCCATAAAATGTCCAGCTAAAGTCTTAACATAGTAAAGTAATTAAGACTATACTTAAAAAGACAGACGGTTCCTGAAAGTTACAGTCACATGGTATAACAATACTCGCAATTTCTATACAATTTGACGTATTTAGCCGTCAGCTATCACATTATTATGGTAAGACGCCATTAAACGTCCAGCTAAAAGTAATTAGGACTGTTTTAAAAAATACAGTAGGTTTCTAAAATGTGTCATATGCAATTTAACAATACTTAGTCGCAATATCTAAATACTTAAATGTTTTAACGTCAACTTTTTTAATATCACAGCCATAAACAGCTAAAGTCTTGTCAAGTAATTAAAACTGTAGCTAGAAAAACAGTCGGTTCCTGAAATGTACTGTCACATGCAATTGAACAAAAGTCGCAATTTCTGTATACTTAGACGTATTATAGCATAGCATAATCAGCCTATAATGTTCCCACTGCTGGGACACAGGCCTCTTTAAATAAATTACACAAAGTAGACTTATTGCTCGTAAGTCGGGACCGCCACCACAGGGCCCCCGCTGCTCTAGACGTATTATTAAATAAATAAAAAAGTAATAATGTCAACTTTCTTAATCATCAGTCATCACATCATTAAGGTAAGAAACAATACTTTCCAACATTCACAAGCCCATAAAATATACAGCTTAAGTCAAGTAATTACATCTTCCGCTAATTAAGAGATTTCACGACACATCGCCGTACGGTCCGAACAATCGTGAAAGCGTCCGTCTGACGGCCAATAAAAACGCCTGTTTATAAAGTGATGTTGTTCCTTTGTACGTTATGATGAGTTGATGAAATAAAAGGAATAATAAAAGGTGTTTTACTAATGATACTGAGCAACGAAATGAGGATCGTTTCTTAGCATTTTGGCATTAGTTACGACCACGAGCTGTGTAGTTACAATTGAAGGCTGAATTTCTGGTGTCTTGTTAGGACATCACGCTTGTAAACCCCGACGGGTTAGGCAGAAGTGTGTCTCAGTAGCTACAAACCACATTTCGCCAATTATGGAAGTCCAGCGTGAGAAATTTTCTGAGAAATTTCTATGTGTATATAATGGAAACAATTAAATTTGGATCCGACCTGAGAATACAACCCAGGACCTTGTGCTCAGCTGTACCTACCGCTTGCGACCACTAGGCTAATGAAGCAGCCCTCTTTTTTATGTGTATAGAATTTTAATGACCACTTGGTATTTTAGCATTATCACCCTCTTGGGTCGTCCCCTAATTGTTAATGCAGGCATAACCTATTTATAAATGCTCTAGGGAGTCTCAGACCGACATCAAAGTAAATACAGGGGATGATAATGGCTTTGTAGCAATTTGTGTGTCTGATGGTCAGTGAACAAATCTCATTGCACTTGTCCGCTTATTTCCATACAATTTGCGCCACACACGGCGCGGCGCGTGCGCGCTCCTTTTGCGAACAATTCCGAAGTCCGGCCCACGAAGCCTTTTACTTGTACTTCAAATGTTTATACGAGCTCTGTTAAATGTCCACTTAAGTAGCCATGGGAAAATTACTGGCTTGTTCACTGTTTTCTTAAGCAAAATATTTGGACCATTTAATAATATCAACAGGCATTTGTAATCTCTAAAGATCGAAATCACAAAGAATATTGATTGATGCTTTACAAAAGAAGTATAGTGGCACCTTTCCATTCTTTCACAGCTTTTAATACCCACTAAATACCTGTTGGTCGTGAAGGGTCCATCTTACAAGATATATAGGAGCGACCTCATGTAGGCACTTATGACAATAAAGTTGGGACAATGGAGGCGGACTGTGTTTGCGGTGGACCACCGGCGGCGGCCGCTCCGAACCCAGCCTGTCACCACGCGTGTCTCATACTACACGCACAACTCCAACAAAAAACCTAAAGCGACCGAAAATATTCAGAGATTTACATGTCCCGAACGACGTTCTTTCAAAATAATTTTAAATTAAAAACAAGCTGGTATTCCTCCATTTATTTAATCCTTGAATTTAAAAATGCTAGAATGATAGGTCATATAATTACTCGGTATGTTTAAAGGTATTACCGAGCTATGTTGATTTAACTTCAACGGAGAAAGAATGCTTGAGCGATTTTAAATAAACTATGTGCCTGAATTTTTGTCATTCACTGCGAAGATAATATTCAGTCGCTCACTTAAATAAATAAAAAGACAATTTATTCCGGTTTCACATTTATTTTTTACCTTCATGTTCGTCTGGTCGAAGGCATGTATTTTAATGTGAAGAAATATCCTGTTTCATACCGCATGAACCACATTGCCGAGACACTTTTAATGATTCGTTTAAACCACGACAATATCCATTTCTAATACTTATGGTAGGGTACAGTGTACTTTATGACCATTTTTGGAAATTCTAAAGACATTTCAAAAGTAAAGCAAGACCCGTTATTAGGATTTTTATATTTCCAGTACCGTTAAAATGGATACGACTGGCAATAGATATATATAATAGAGATTTGTGGTTACTACATAACTATCGAAATGAGTTTCAAGTTCAACGAGGCAACACAAAGTGCACATTTCCACGTTTTCGCGTGTGGTCACGTAGAGCATCGCTTACGCTCGTAATGTGCGTGAAGGCATTCCATTCAGCGCTATGCTATCACATCATCTAAGGCTCGACCGCCGCTCTTTGATCTCCACAATTGACTTAATCGAATACTACTCACAAGAGCTCAAAGTTTTATCGAGTTCCTGGGCTCATGGAGTCATCGCCAATCAACTGTTTAGATTTTATTTGGACATGCGGTCAATTGACGAGTATGTTTCAAGATTATGTTTAAATTATAAACGAGTGGTAGTTTTTCAAATCTAATTTAGATTGTTGAGGTTCATCATCATCAAATAGTTCGCTCGTTATTTTCTTAACAACCATAGTCTATTAAACTATTTCGTGATGCGTACGCACCTACAAATACGTCGTCGACGTTAATTTTAGTATCTGGTCCCCCAAATATCATCAACTTGACATTTAGACATTCTTTACAAGCCAAGAAACCGTAAAGCTCTCAAAGAAAGATTGATGGCCACCCACGGAATGCATTTTTATTGTAATGGCTATCTAAATGGTTGTGCAATATGGTGGCATTATCGGTCGATGTCAAGGATAGATAGGTTGTTGATGGGAATTTATCGCCCTTCACAGTGCTGGGCGCGGCCCAAGGATACGAAACACGAGACACTAACTAGGAGCGGTCTTCGATAGACGTTGACGTTGTTTACATTTTAACGGTTAATGGAAGTCTCGGGTTAAGTTCGCAAACATATTGTCTTACAATATATTTAATTTAACTATTGTATACAGTAATAAACACGCAGCGTAGGCGCACTCTGCGGGTAACCCCAATGAGGGCACGATCGATCGCCACGATGTGGGTGCGGAGCATTTCACCATAATTGAGCCCTTTGTGCTGTAAATTGATCATGAGGGTCTGACCGATCGCCTTTTGCAATAACAAAAACTAATCGTCTTCTATTTGATACCCACGCGGAAGTGTTCTGGAGCTTTTAGCGGCGTGCACGTCGCAGGCGCACCGTTCCGCTCGACGCAGGGCCGCTGCACCAGAGAGCGCTATTTGTTCAACTCAAATTTAGAACGCGGGGCTTTCTCGCTCCTAACGAAATATTTAGATAAGGAAATGTCGCAACATCAAGCAAAACAATGAGCTGTTAATTGTTAGAGCTTTCCTTTATTCCTTACTTATGAGTACGTCGACCCTTACACACGTGGGTGGAATAATGTACGGATTGTTGTAATATTCAGAAACCTGAGACTGCGCCTGAGAGTTAGCATTACCTGGTTAACAACTTTCGTCCGAATAGCAAGCTTAAAATCAGTATATTGGATGTAAGTTACCTTAATGCTCAAAGATTACTAACTCATCGTTTTTTGATGAATCAAATCATTCATTAAAGTTACATTCCCTTAATAGCCACGAAAGTAGCTTGTTAATACGGTCAAGTAAGAGACGACACGCGACGGGGTTAGTAATGATTTATGTTCATTTAAATGCATAAGGGCATGTAGTAGACGAAGCTACGTATGTATAATCACAGAGGCCGCTGCCCGTGACCAATGTTAAATTGAATACGAATCGGTTATTTGCTATCGAGTGATCGAACACGGCGCGCGCTCATAATCGATTCGTTGCGAGATGATCGATGGATGGGCTGCATTTTAGCCTGCATTATTTATTTATAATTTTGTAACTTCTCATCTTAAAAGCACGTTGACATCCGAAGATTAATTATAGAAACATAAAGCAATAAAGATATCAATTTCTAACAATGTTGAGCTATTCGTATTCGAATAAGTTATGGCCACTTTAGCTTTAGTGTGATGAAATCGAACGTCTACCAGTGACTGGATGCATTAGAGTGCAGGACCGTTGCAATGTTAACTAGCCTTATCGGGAAAACAATGAATGTTCCACAAGCATTACTATGCAAATGTACCGGGTCTAATTAAGCCATGACTGGCTTCGGGAGGAAGGATCGAACGAACCTATAATTATTTACGCTAATTTAATCTTGTGCATCTCATGTTTATTTATGGCTTTATTTTATGCGTTCTAAAACCAGTTGCTGGCTGTATACGTATTTTAATTTTACTTTGATTACCACAATATTGTTGTTAGGAGTTGTAATTTGCAGTTTAATATTCAAATTAGTCAATAGTTATTCGTTTGATGTTAACAAGATCTTACTGGGTATTAATAGATGGGAATTATTTCCGCGTGTGTGTTCAGATTCGTAGTAAATATAGTATACTGTTTTTAGTAAATACTGGTATGCGTTCATTAGTACAATAAATATTTATTTAAACACTAAACTCGATTGTTTTGCTTCCAAATATGGTATTTGAGTGTTCATGCTCAATTACTCGCGACCCGACTTTAACCGTTTACCGGAGTACATACATACAATAATGTTTTAAGTTTGGGAATCGTATTTATTATAAAGTCTTTGAATAAAATCATTTTCACGCGTTACTCAACTATGTCATAACAGTTAGGGACATTAATTGCGTCACACTGAGTTAGCCCGTTACTTCCTTATCAAGGATCTTGTAAACATGGTAATCTGAGATCTCTGCATAATTACGGAGGAACACCGTTTGTCGTGGCATCGTGCGTTCCGTCATTACGGACATAATGACGTAATGAAAGCTCCCTAACGTACCGCAATCATACCTCGTTATACCTCAATGGACAGTGACGACGGTTTTATTCAACTTCATTCCTTTTGATTCATGAATGGGAGGATAATTTTATGATATAGTGTTCATCATCAAAATTATCGTTTTATTACGTCTTGCCGAATAGAGATGTAGCGGAGGCTGTTTGTGTCTGTTTTTCGGTTTATTTTATCGGTTTTTTCGTTACTCTATAATCGGGACATAAATTATGTGTTATTATAGCATCTATTTAATGCTCGTTTGTATTATCTAGATCCAGTTGAAATTAGTAGAATTAATGAATTAAACAATGTTATTGCACTCAGTTAATGCTATCTAATTTGGTAGATTAAAAGTTCCGATGAGCTCGTCCGTTTCCGCTAGGTATATTACATCATATATATTATATTTTTTTTTAGCACGGTGATAGTAATTATCTACAGCTGTGTATCAAGTAGCTAATATGTTCTAGTAATCACACTGATCAACGATTTTATCTTATTTGAAAATTTTAGGCAGGTAGACAGATAGATAGGTTTTTTCGTGAAAATATTGTATTCGACTGTGTGATATTTACTTGTATGACACATACTTTACACTATGAAAGTTATTAACCCACTAGTTTATGCCCCCGGTTTTGCCCGTGTGGAGTTCTATAATTGTCCCATCAGGATAAAAAAGTATCCAATGTGTTAATCCAGGTTATAAACTATCTGTGTGCTAAATTTCATCCAAATACGTTCAGCAGTTTTTGCGTAAAAGAGTAACAAACATCCATCCATCCTCACAAACTTTCGTATTTATAATATTTTTTCTTTGTCACAGGTTGCTGGTTGGTGCTCCACTGGGTCAGAATTTACAGCCGAACACGAGCAAGTCCGGTGCGCTATGGAAGTGTAGCGTGACCTCGACCCCCAGTGACTGCATACAAATCATCACTGATGGGAAAAGGAGTGAGTAAACTGTGAATAGACGCATTTGTTGTGAGGACACTTCGCAGAGAAACTATAGAGTACTTGTTCCTATGCATTGAACCTTTCGTCAGTCTTCAGAATACGTATCAGAACATTAATTCATAGCATCTGGTCTCCATCATACCTATTCCTTATTTTCAGACAATTTTCAAAGAATATAGTTGTACATACTACGTACTTCATACAGGATCAAGGTTTACTCACAATTCAAGTGTTTAATTAAGTTTTAGTCTAAGTGAGTTAGTTACAACTAGAATTAGTTCTCACACTGTGTTTTGTTTCTAAATTCACTATAGATAAACTTGTCAAATACACACATAGATGACTTACTAGATGATTGTGTAGTTAGGGCTCGCAAGACACTTGCTAAGTAGTACCTAGCGTGTTCTCACAGTCTAGACACAAACGAAGGAATCGCTGGAACGTCCATCGATACCGAAGCATCAATGTAATCGATATAAGTTTTAACTAAAATGTTGTCTTTTGTCGGTGGTGCCCCAAACAGCGAAGTACGGCAAGATAGACACGAGTAAGTGAGCTGTGGTCTCAACCTCCTTTTATTCTTAATCATTTGCTCTCCGACTAATCGACTAATCGCTGTAATGTACTTTTTGATTTACTAATTGTCAACTCTTGCTCAAGTTCCAGCTGGACCGTCATTATGATACTGCAACGCATGACATCACTAACTTAGTGGTTTGAATTTTATTTTGCAATACATTACATTCACGTCTTTACGTATTCAGGGTGCATTTTCTGTAATAGAAAGGCTTTCAGTGACCTTCAGAGGAAAATCCTCAAATTAGAGCTTTCTTTATCTGAACATTCAACATAAATTAAAGGGGCTGAATACTTATTCAAAATATCTACTAACATTTGGGTACTTATAAGTAAAATACACCTAAATAAAATTCATCTACAGAAACTACATCCTCCATACGATAATATAAAGCACTAACTGCTTGCAATAGCACCGAAATCACATGCTTGAGCTACACAGCACTTTAGATAGTACCAACCTATATATTTACTATTTATACGTATCATAAGTACCGATCGTTATCTGGAGTAGACTCAGTTCGATATACTGAACATGGAAGAAACTCAAACGGAAACGTATTTAGTGTAGACGAACGACGAACTTAGACCTAGAGCTTGTTAGAAGTGTAAGTAATAGAGCTTCGTAATTTAGTAGGCCATGAAATTTTAATCTACTGTTTAATCTCACGAACATTCTAATAGGTGAAAATTCACAAAACCGTCTTAACTCGTAACATGAAACTAAAGGTGACTGGCTATAATATCTAAACATAAGTATTAACGACACATTCGGATGATTAAATGTGCGCAAAACACTGCACTTACCAAATTCTAATTACTAAATAATATGGTCAAAACCAATCTATGTCTGGTTTTGAATAATAATAAGTTTAACAAGAGACTACAAAGTAACGCTGGGCCGAATAACTTACATATTAATTAATGAATTAACATACGTAGTCTTCGATAACGTCTATTAACCCGAGACCACAAGTTTGAGCCGTATCTTCACGTTGTTATCACCTTGATTCATTACAGGTTGCAGGAGTATATCGTCACCTTAGCAAACACACTTTTATCACTTAAACTGACACTTTTAATATCGATAAAAACATATTAAAACCACTAAACGATGGACTATATCAATTCGGCTAATTACACAATAAGTCACTGTCTGATCACGGTAAAATAACGTATGTAAAGCTGCCCTAATATAATTTTAATTAAAGCACGTTTTAAAGTGGTTTTGTTTGTACCGATATAAAAAGTTACAATAATAAAGAGTTTTATCACTTTAGTTTGATGACCTTATAATTCAGGTTTTGTTATCAAGTAGGGGATGCATGTTTATACGAAATGCTATGTTCTATCAAATGCACGATGTTTGTGCAACATGATACGGAGAGTATCATTTTCTGATGCATTTGCAAGATTCCTTTGCTGTTAGTTGAGAACTCTGTTCTTGCATTACACACGCCTGGTTGCAATGCTTTGCATTTGCCGAGATTATCACCGACTCAATTTCTTATTGGTATTGAGTATAAAACTTCTGTTTTGAAAACAAAAGCAACTAGCCATCACTTTAGAACAAGTTGCCTTTGTTTATTGCATTCTAATATAATATATTCTTTTGCAGTTTTGATTCATTTTTAATTTACTTTGGGTTGAGTTTTTATAACATGGTGTTCTAGAATTGCATAAAAACCTAAGATATTATACCCTAATTATGTTTTTGTGTCTAATTGAGCTTTTTAAATTAAGCGAAATTGTGCTAAACACCTTAGTAAAACATGATCCATATGAAATAACATATGTGATTAATTTAATTTGAATAATATTTAATTTATTTTTGCTATGATTTAAAATCGTCGCTTTTTAACAGTCGACTGCTTTTGGTTAAGTTACACGTACTGATGAGTTTGTTAATCTATAGATTTGGATTCTGATCACCTGACCGCCCCTTACTCGGATGAGATTAAAGAGGGGCAATGGCTGGGAGTGTCTGTGAGGAGTCAGGGTCCTGGGAAGAAAGCAGCCGTATGCGCACACAGGTTCGTATGATTTGGGCGCTTTGGGAGACCGTTTCTTGTGTTTTTTTTGTAAATATGTTCCTATTATAATCCTGTTTGAACGAAAATAAAAAAAAAACATCAGGACGATGGAAACCAATGTAGGTGATGATCACTGAAATGTGTGTCACAAAAAATCCTACATTTATAATTTTATACGCGCGACACTACATTCGCAAAAATAAACATGTTTATTATTTTGCGAACGTAGTGTAAAATAATTTTAACGACCTAGATCCAAGAATTACACGTGATTTATAAACTGTGTTCCTATTTACTCAGGCAATAATGTAATTTTTTCAGATATATTCGAAAACAGGGAGAGCTGCAATTCGGTCAAGGTCTATGTTACACATTGAGCAACGAATTAGAATTAGTGGATGTCATGGAGCCTTGCAGAGGAAGATCTGTCTCTAGGTATGATATTTGTTGTCCCAATTCAGACTACAGAGTCTGTATTATAATATTTATAGGTACCTAAACTATTACGCATTCCCATCAACTCTAATTTTCAATAACACGATCCATTTATAGCTATAGCGAAACTATCATCACTAAGTAATTTATGTCCTATAATTTCAGGGCATGATATATGGACTATAATTAGGGACCTATGTTATAATTATTTCGGTCTAGTTATTTTGTGGACAGTCAGTAATTTATCGTCTCTTTGCCGTCGCCTATAGTAAAACGTTTTCCCAATAAATCAAAGCAGTGATGGTCTAGTGGTGTGACCGTTGGACTGCCAAGTCATAGGTCTCGAGTTCGAATCCAAGACACGTACCTCTGATTTTTCGGGTTCATATGCGTATTGTACAATTAATTATCACTTGCTTCAGTAAAGGAAAACATCGTGAGGAAACAAGCATGCCTGAGAGATATTTCTCGACAGCATGTGAAGCCAAGTCAGAGGCCCTTGGGCGGCATAAAACTCTGGCACCAGGTTAGGCACTAACCACACGATAAAGAAAGAATAAATCACAAACCCAGCAAGTCTTTTGTTTATCGCTTACTAATATTTGATGAAAACAATTGAAAATCTTCCAGGGAACACGAAGAATACGGATTCTGTCAAGTAGGAACAAGTAGCACCCTACTAGACGACGACACACTTCTGATGGGCAGCCCAGGTCCTTACACCTGGAGAGGCACTATCTTCGCCCAGGACACTAGAGATGATGTGCTGGAGAGAGACAACGTCGTGTATATGGCTCCAGTGCAGGATGGCGCTAGTCCTGTCGAGAAGTATAGTTATTTAGGTAGGTTCTTCAGCTTTGTTGTACTAAGGCCTATTGATTCATTCCACCCGATTCACACTCACGCTGGGCACTCACACTGGGCCCGTGTGGTGGATTATGGTCTTATAGAGAGGAGGCGTGTGCCCCGCAGTGGGAACGTTATAGGTGTATGTTGATTATGCTATATTGAATTATGAGTAATGGTTCGCTGTTTTGAATAAAACTTGGGTAAACTCAACGTCAAAGTAACGTTGGTCCTATACGAAATTGTCTTGGTTTCGTAGCGGTTTACTTTTTGAAATAGCTAAGTAAACCATTAACGATACAAATACGTTATTCTTCTTCGTACACTGACTTCAAAACTGGGCGTATCATACGCCCCAAGTTTGAAACTTGGGGCGTATGATACGCCCAGTTATCACTTCAACTCGATGTGACAAATTCATCTAAAGGAATCCACATTTCTTTTCAGTTCTCTTTAAGTTCACAAAAATAATTCTGAATTCCAGGTATGTCAGTATCTAGTGGCAACTTCTTCGGTGGCGACAAGGCCTCGTACGTTGCTGGCGCTCCAAGAGCCCACGGTACGGGGCAAGTGGTCATCTTCAGCAAACTCGCCACTGAAGACTGGGGGCGAACAGACCTGAACATACTGAACTTTACCCTACTTCTGAAAGGAGAACAGTTCGGTTCTAATTTCGGATATGAAGTAGCCAGTGCTGATGTTAATGGAGATGGGTATGTTGAATTGTTGTTTTTATTTCTTGACTTGTGTCCCGGCTGTTTTTCGCACGACTACTTGAATTACTGTAGGATTGCGGTAGTGATAATTTTTTACTAGATAGTGATGTACTGTACTGTTTTAATGATCATCGAGTGAAGTGCTACATTCCACAGCATTTACGAGTAAGCAGACACTTAATCGATTATAAATTTATAACCAACAGTGTTGAAGTATTTCACTTGTCACAATTATTAGAATCGTGATGATCATAATATATTTATAGCACCCTGATAAAAGGTGCAATAGTTATAAGCATGAGCTTTCTAAGATGTTTTTGATGATTCTCTATTTCTGGATCATGTGTGTTAGGGACGAATGAAATGGGAAAACGTATGGCATTGACCGCAAGTAACATAGAACAAGGGTAGAAGTTAATGATACAATTTCTCCATAGCAAATCCTGAATATCTTATTCTTTCTAGATTGCCAGACTTATTGGTCGGTGCTCCCTTCTACTTCTCCCGAGATGTGGGCGGTGCCGTATACCTGTACTTGAACATAAACTCAAGCCTGCACCAAGAATACAACGTCAAGCTGACGGGCAAACAAGAATCCCAGTTTGGCATTGCCATTGCAAATGCTGGAGATTTGAACAAAGATGGATGCCAAGACATAGCAATAGGTAGTCCCTATGAAGGGAATGGGGTTGTGTACATTTACATGGGAGATAGAGATAAGGGTTTGAATACTAAACCTGATCAAGTGATAACTGCGGAAGCATTGCCGGTTCTTATGAAGACTTTCGGCTATGCATTGTCCGGAGGAGTCGATTTGGATGCCAATGGATATCCTGATTTGTTAGTTGGCGCATACGAAAATGTAAGTTGAAGTAATTTTTGCTAGGGAATGATCTGTTATTTAATTTGAACCTGAGTGAATTTTATACGGATTGCCATCTGTATAAAATTCAGATTTACTGTATATTGTGGGGCTTATTACGCGTTTATTAATACGTTCCTTCCTCATTATTAATGGACTTAGTCTAGTCAAACTTTCTTAGCAATAATCGCATTCTCTCTTTCTTGACTACTGTTAATTGTTGAATATGTTTTCCTTTTCAGAGCAGCGTTGCCTTAATACGAACACGACCGATCATCGACATAAAGACCTACATCCAACCATCGAACACCATCATCAACATCGACCCCACGATCCAAGGCTGCGAGCGAGACCCCGGGTCCAACTACACCTGCTTCCACTTCCAAGCTTGCTGCACCATCGAGTCTTTAGTCAAAACCTCTCAGTCCACCATCCATAGACTCAACTACGTCATAGAAGCTGAGACCTTCCCCGGTGGAAGGAAATATTCTAGAGTGTTCTTCGACTCCGATAAGAGCAATATTGTCAATAGGACTATTATGCTTGGAAGAGATGTTGAAGATTGCAGAGAACATATCGTGTATTTGAAAAATAATACGAGAGACATACAGACTCCGATTAAGGTAATTTGAATTTGTTTTATTGTGTTGGTAGAAATCATTTGAATTAGCATTCGTAACTTCATTGACTTACTGAATCCAGTTCTAAGTTTTAAGAATCGCTTGCCTAAATGGAGTAAAATAGTTTTTGGACTCTCAAAATATTAAAGAAACCAGTGTATAGTGATGGTACAATCGCACTTGTAGTCACAGCTGCAAAAACTAAAGCAATAACGATTTCTTGACCATCTTTCTTTATATATTTTTTTCCTATTTATGTTTCTTTTTACATCTGTTTAAAAATATCTTCTTTATCCACAGTTCCAGTTGAACTATCTCCTGGTCCACGCAGAGCCTCGCTACTCTGCCTCCGGCACCCTTCCGGACGTGGACCAGTACCCCGTACTAAACGCCACAGCCAGTTCTATGTTCACTGCAAACTTCCTCAACGATTGCGGGGCTGATGCTGTCTGTATCAGTGATCTCGTTGTGGATGCTAAACTGTTGCTGCCATTGAGTAAGTATACGTAATTAACTTACTATTGGTATTTTAGATGGGTATGTGTTTGGTACAGTTGTTGTAAGGGAGAAAAAACGCCCAAATAAAATAGGTTGGGTTAAAAAAAGTACAAATATTATCTTCTTGATGATATTTGTACTTTCTTTTAACGTCAAGCTCTAATGATCACCATTTTCGGGTTTTTTTTACGAATAGGTTTTTTACCCGCGTGGTAGATTATATATAGCCCTCTTTCGTCTTGTTGAGAAGAGGTCTGCGTCCATCAGTGAGAACATTATAGTCTGATTACGCTATTTTTAGCATCCTATGTTTTTGCTTTTGTAGCTGTCAACGTACTAATTTTTTCTCTTGCCATTTCAGCGAAAGACAACATGAGTTACGCGCTAACCCTGGGACACAAGGAAGAAATCCAGCTATCGATAGCAATGGACAACTACGGAGAGTCTGCCTATGAAGCGCAGTTGTTTGTCTACCATCCTCCCAGCCTGCATTACATCGCAATTAATATTAGCGTAAGTACCTGAACCCAAAAACAAATCAAAACCCAACAACACTTTAATTTAAAACATGCCCCCGCCATCCCCTCATGATGGCGGGGGAATACAGTTTGATCTTAGGACGAAATCAAACTACAACGATATAGATTTTCGTCGGTAACCCCTTGTTTCGAAGACAGAAATCTCATAGAATTACGTTTCGCCGAAAATGTTTCATATAATATTTGGTTCTTGTATTTTTATTTCCAATATTATTGTTTTAACGACTATTTACTTGAATAAAACATATTTCTCAAAAATACAATTCAATGAATTTGATAATCACATTTTTTTATTATTTACACTAGAAACGAGATATTTACCATATTTACTGTTTTCATTGAGTTCCCGATATTTTTTTTTTTTCCTCTGGATTGAGTTACATAACCCTCAGGTCATCTCGACAGAACGCCACTATATTCCTAGACTGGTTAGAGAAGCTATTGAGATTACCAAATATAGGAACTTCAACCGGGATGATGGGTTTCAACTGTCGAGAGCCTGGAATGCAGTGGTCCAGCTGTGTAAAAACCGAAAAGTGCAAAAAAAGTTCACGAGCGGACACAGTGAGTTTCGTGTGTCGGGAACAGAATCGAGTTGCGAGTGACAGTGGTAGCGGTACTGAGTGCAAAAAACGAACAAGAAAGAGGGTAGACCGATTTGTCTGCTCTTAAACACCCACCCGCAATAACTTCAGCTTATCCGTGATCATGGTGCTGGCAACAGCGCCGAAATATCGCGAACTCAATGAAAACAGTAAACATGGTAAATATCCCGTTTCTAGTGTAAATAATAATGTTAGTGACCATGATAGTTTAAAATCTTATATCACATTTTTTTATTTAAAGAACTTATCAAACTGTAGAATTTTTTTTTAACGAATATTGTTTGTTCGGTGTATTCTTCCATGATATTTTATTTCGACGAAAATTAAAAGTTGACGTTATGCTATCCATAATTTTATAAATAAATATACACAAAGTCGAATGCGTCTATCGTAGCGGGGCTACCCGTCAACTACGCCTTATTACCACATTTTGATATTTACCTTGACGTAGAAACGTTCTGTTTACTCCGACCAAATAAATTAGGTTAGGTTAGAACTGTGACCACCTACGCGCGAGCCGAGCGAGCGGTGCCGCGGCAACGGCCCGCGAGCGTTACGCCGAAATTGGTTGCAGTAATAAAATTAGAGCACTATTAACAATTATGAACCGCAAAATAAACACAGTACGTACGTGCATATTAAGTCACTATTAATGAGAATAACAAGATTACCCGTATTGTTTTTGTGAACGCCGTGTTCTTATTTTATAGGAGGGTATGCATTTTGTGAAAGGTATGAATTGAAACATTTAGAAACTGTCACTCGATAAAATGTTTTTTTTTTGTAAAAGTTTTATATTAACTAAACAGTATGAGTACAAAGAATATTTGATTTGATATTATATGATATGAATATCGAAACAAATTTTATTTGTAACAAATAACTACGATTATTTTTTTCGAAGTAAGTATTTTGCGTATTGAGTATTCTATGAAAAGATAATATGAGAAAAAAATTATATGAAACGAAATTCTATAAAACTTTTCAACAGTTTACAACCAGTTTGGTCACACTACAACTTTATATAACTTTATATCAATCCTGCTTTCTTAATTAGCATGAGAGTGATTTTACGCATTTTTTTTACTATTACATATTTGCAACTAGTGATTCTACTCTTTCTGAAAAGGTAGAACCCATAGACTAAGTCATAACCACAAAACAAGCTGTCTCTGACTTCAGGACCAGTACTGCCATCTATCTTAGCAAGCGGTTACTACTACAACATACACTCTCACAGTTTGCTCACATGGTGACTCAAAATTATTCACGTCTCAGCAGTTATCAATAAATAAATGTTTGCTCAATAATATTTCAGGACAAGCACGTAATCTGCACAAGTCTAAACAAGACGACGGTTACCTGCATGCTGGAGAATCCGTTCAAGAAGCAAGCGGATGGTTCTCCTCCAATCACGATGCGTTTCGACGCGCGCGCTTTGGAAGACAACGACCAATCAGTGGTGTTCACTGTGTGGGCTAACTCAACGTCTAAGGAACTGCATCCTGGAAAACGGCCTGTGGAGGTTGAGGCGCTGGTTATTAAGAATGCTGAACTGATGATTAAGGGGTAAGGGGACATTGAATTGAGTTTGATTAGCTATTGGTTAGGGATTGTTACGGGATAATAAAAAAAAAGTGGGAAGTCGTTTAAAAGTTCGCTACCATCCATCTACTATGAAATAGATATCGGCTGATGATGATTGTTTTAATAGTAATGGTGCTAACCTATTTGTCTTATTTACAGTGGGTACAGTCCGGAACAAGTGTTCTATGGCGGAGGAATAAAGGGAGAGTCTGCTATGACGTACTTTGATGACATCGGGACCAGAGTGGAGCACACGTATCAGGTAAAGGGCGAATAAAATGGCACCAAACTCAGTTGGTCTATCGGGAGGATTCCGAAAAATCTCAAGCTTAGTTTTGCTGGTACTTTCTGAAGATAAAATCCCTAAAACAGTTACCATCGTTGATTTTGAAACTTTCGCTGCTATGAATAGCACTAGAATTAGCAGTGACTTCTTCAGTTCCTCCAATATCTTAAATTCTCGAAACCTTCTTTCCAGGTGTATAACGAGGGTCCCTGGCACGTGTCATCAGTGCAGGTTGTGATACAGTGGCCGCACCAGCTCGCGTCCGACTCGTCGCAGGGCAAGTGGCTGCTCTATCCAGAAGATGTGCCCACTGTAGATGGAGAAGCTGGTCAGTAACTATCTCTTTTAATTTTGGTCTTCAAAACTCGGTTATTCGCAAAAAAATATATGGGCTACTTACAGCCTTGGTCAGCCTTCATTATCGCATGGCTGGGTCAAGACCTCATGACTTTCAGCAATTCGGTCGAAGGCTTATAGAACTGTTGATGCAATGATTATGCCATTTTCATATGACTTGTAGACCTGTAGGTTAATACACTCAGATATCAATACTCATAATAAACAATAATATGATCCACTTCCGCATCTCGAAGTTGATATAATTAATGATCTTCTTGACTTTTATCCATTGTCTGTGTGACTTGATCTAGGACTGAGTTCGCTGTAAAAATTGCAAGGAATTCAACACGAAAGACTGTTTTGAACTTACTGTTTAGCAAGATCACACAAGTGTAAAGATTAACGTAAGTTATTCAAATATTTCAGATCAAAACGGAGAATGCTTCGCCCGAGAAACCAACCCTCTAAACCTAACTAGTAGACCAGGAGCCCCGGAGCCTCTTGAGAACTTAGAAATCAATCCATTCCTTACGAACGGCAAACTGAGCGTCAGCTCAAGCGAGAAGTCCCACAACGACACGAGTAGGAAGTTCATGGAGTACTCCAGTTCCAGTTCTAGTTCTTATAGCAGTAGCAGTAATAAAGTGAGACGGAAGAGAGATGAGGATGCTGTGAAGGCGGAGGCCTATACTGATAGGAAACACGTTGTTCATTTGGTAAGTGATTCAAATTTTTAACAGTCATTAACAGTCATTGATGGCGGGATGAGCTGGACTCTTTCGCAAAGGATTGGCCTACAATCGCACTAGACCGCGAAATGTGGAAGGAGGGAAGGGAGGCCTTTGCCCTGCAGTGGGACAACATAGGCTTATAATAATATAATAATAATAATTAATTGTCTATTGAAGTCTTGGAAATTACTGTCAACAACCGGGTGTTGTGGCTCAACTTGGGATAGGACTGAGTTCAATATCTTTCAACGCGATCATTTTAGTAATTTGCTCCCTTAAATTATTATACAAATTCTAATGGCTGGAGCTTACGGCCCGATCTGGCAAACTACATTTTAAGATCTGTCATAAGCATGTCATTATGAAATGGCATACCCAAGTCGCTCGTGTCAGCCAGAAGGTTACTGGTACGTTGCGGGCTCTATACCGTTTGAAAAACTTTTTACCCCCTAATACCAAAACAATGCTTGTACAGTCCTTAATTTTTCCTATTATCGATTATGGTGATGTGTGCTATTTTGACCTGAATGCGGATCTGCTCGACAAACTTGACCGTCTTCTAAACTACTGCATTCGATTCGTGTTCAATCTACGTAAATATGATCATGTCTCAGAGCAGCTGTCTCTTCTTAAGTGGTTGCCCATACGTCAGCGTAGGGAGCAAAGGGCGCTAACCACCTTGTTTTCTTTCCTTATTTCTCCCTCTTCCTCTATTTACCTTGCTCCCCACTTTCAATACATCTGTGCCAATCATAATAGGAGTCTGCGCTCATCTCAAAACCGAATTCTTCAATGTCCCTTTCACCGCACTGACTTCATTCACCGATCATTCTTTGTTCAGTGAGTCGTCGTGTTCAGTGTGCCATTTTAATTTCTCTGTGAAATGCGCTTCCCCAGGAAATCAGGATGGCAACCAATCGTTTATCGTTTAAAATTAAAGTTCGCGAGTACATTCAGGAAGAGCTGGCAGTTTCGTCACAACGTTAATGTTTTCTTCATTGTTTGTCTTTTTATTTTAGTATATCCGTGTAAATTTCTATTTACATATATATAATATATTGATATATATTCATAGTATTTTGATAGATCGTTATAGTATTTTATATATCCTTGTAGTTTATCTTAGTGATAAATTAAATTTTTGCAGATATATTTACACCTACCACTGTTTGTCTCTGCATTGCCCAAAAGTTGACTGGTAGAAAATGCCTATGGCATTAAGTCCGCCTCTGTACTTTGTGCTTGAAGTGTTAAATAAATAAAATAAATAAATAAGGGTTGGTTAAGTTTCTTTAAAGATCTTCAACTTTATCGCCAAAACATTAGGTCGAAGGTTGATTGGGAAAATTGGACAGTTTCGGGTAGCTTGATGTGCTGGCGTCATTTGTTTTTTTTTTATCTACGCAACAGCAACAGCTAATGCCGTTGTGCCAAAAGTCAAGCGTTTTAGTGGGACTGTCTGCCGAGAAAGGAACAGATGCACTCACTTTTGCGTCGTCTTCGCGTCTTTTATTCTGATAACTTTATTCCATTGCAGAACTGCCAAGACAAGACAGCGAAATGCATCCAGTTCCAATGCGTGATCTACAAGCTTGGTCGGACGAAGACCAGCACCATCACCGTGCGCGCGCGGCTCTGGAACGTAACGCTCGTGGAGGAGTTCGCGAGAGCTGCCGTAGTTAATATATCGTCTACTGCGTATATTAGCATACCGTCGCATTTTAATATTCACCAGAATAAACACAGTGATGATAGGACTACGGTGAGTTGAACTTCTTTATAATATCTTATATTTGGTTCAATACAATTGATTAATTATGGAGTATGTAACTCCGTGTATTTTAGCATACTATTATAGCATACCCATTTTAATATACATCAGAATAAACAAATGATGATAGGACCACGGTGAGCTGAATCCTACTTCCTACTAATATTATAAATGAGAGAGTTTGCGAGGATGGATGGATGTTTGTTTCTCTTTCACGCAAAAACTACTGACCGGATTTGAATTATTTATTTGGCACACAGATTGTTTATAACCTGGATTTATAGGATACTTTTTATCCCGATGGGACAATTATCGAACTCCACGCGGGCGAAGCCGAAATGGCATTTCCGTGGGAACATTGTATCATCGGAGACTGAATGATCTTGAACTACAATAACACCCGAATTCTGGTGTGGGTTCTATATTATGTTTCTAAGAGTTTTCCTTGGGAGTATCTAAAGTATTCGAGTTGTTTGAGATGATCTTTTGGACGATTTCTATTTTAGATTATTCACTATCCTAATCAACAGTCAGCAAGTTATAGGGCAATTAGTACAAAAACTTGACTTTGATGAATTATAAAATTATTTTCTTCCCAAACAGGTTCCAACCTTCGCATATCCAGACTTAAAGATAAGCAAGCCTACCGAAGTGCCACTGTGGGTGATCATCATCTCGGTGATAGTGGGGCTCATAGTGCTAATCCTGCTCATCATCGCGCTGTGGAAGCTGGGCTTCTTCAAGCGCAGTAGACCAGACCCCACGCTCTCCGGGAACCTGGAGAAGAACAACCATGAAGCTAGCCCGTTCATAGGGAGGGACAGGAACAGTGTTCGATAGCCCACACTGATCGTGATGACATTACCCAGTTCCAAAACTGTTGCAAAAGTGTAAATAAAAAACGACTTTATGTGCACAAGTATTTAGTATGTAATATCTCCGACTGTGATGTCTTCTTAGAGGAATTTGTGTGTATGTGATGCTCTAAAGTTATGTTCTGTTTTGTTGATGTTGAAGCACGATAGATTGTTTTATTGTAATTGCATTTCTCTAGCGTAATGTGAACATGTTTCAGATTGTTTGTTTATATATTCTGATGGATTATGTATTTTTAAAAAACTTCCTTTTTCTGTAAATACGTACTTGCCTTTATTATTTATGAATAGTTTAAATGTCTACTTAATTTGACTAGATTTTTCACTAGTCACGAATTGTAATAATGTTATAGTTTATGTGTAGGGAATAGTGATGTATTGTCCTTTATGTAAGTGAAATCGGTCACAATTGATTTTGGACACTAAAACTACTGAAAAATGTTCAAAAGAACTTTTTAAAAGTCCTGGTAGGTACTTAAATATTTAATGACGTTTTTTACAATTTATATTATAATAAATCACACACATTTCACTTATTATCCAGCATGACTTAGGTATTGCATAAAGTGCTAAAATGAATTTGTTATATCAACTAGGTTCATTATTAAGTATTAAATTGTAAATATTATTGTTCCATGTCATTAGATTTTTTACAAAATTTTCTATTGCAAGTAGAGGCATACATTTTACACGTTTTTTATATAAAATCGCCAAGTAACACTGCCAACTATCCCATCACCTAGTATTTTATATCCCTTTAATAAAATTTTGACTACCTAAATAACACTGGTTGTGATTATTTCTGTTATGAACTACATACCTACTTAATAGTACATTTTAGATTGAATAAAATTGTGCCATTTTGATTTCTTGTTTCATTTGAAACCAAACAGTACGGGGTAAACATCAACTAACAAACGCAAGAGGAGGGTATCTTTCATTCGTTGAAAACAAAACAACAACGAAATGTTCTACGACTACTGTCTCTTCAAAGATTTATAAATATACTAACCCCTGTCTAAATCATCATGAATAGTCCGGTTAAACAGAAGCGAGCCTCGTAGGATGACCTGCGAGATGCCATTACAAAAAAAAAAATCATCTCGCTTTTGACCAAACTTGGCTTGAATTCTATGATTTTACACATCATTTTGGCGGGATTCGGGAGCATTCATTTTGGCGCTTTTTTCTGATTATGGTGTGGCACATCTATTGAATTTTCGCATCAATCATCGATAAAATGCAACAGAAGCTGTAAATTAAGAGCCCCTTGCCACTAGGCCCTAATATTAGTAAAACACAAGGTTGCAAAAAAAAAACGAGCATGTAGGAGATTATTATGTTTTGATCATAAATTATCTAAACTCCAACGATCAGAATTTTCAAAGGGAACAAAACAAACAAACGACATTTTGTATCTGTTTGTTATGTTATCTTGGAAAGTTCTCCTAGTCTGCTCCGACTTCCGATATCTTGGTTCACTCACGCAACGCGATGGCGAAATAGATCAGAGTGGCACAGAATTAACACTGGGTGGAAGAAATGGCGGCAGATCACGGGAAAAATATGCGATTCTCGCATTCTCCTTAAACTCAAGGGAAAGATTTACAAAACTATAGGTAGACCTGCTGATCAGAATGTTGGGCCACAAAAGGAATGAGTGAAAGCCAATTTCATGTGGCTGAGATAAGAATGCTGAGGAGATGTGTGTTGTAACGCAAATGGATAAAAAAAGAAATGAGTACCTACATAAGAGGAAGTCTGAAAGTGGCGCCGGTGACTGAAAAGTTGTATGGTAATTGGTTGTCGTGGTATGTGATGTGGAGGAATTACAAAAATGTCGTTAGAAAAATTTTGAGTATGAATGTGAATGGGTATAAGAGTAGAGGAAGACCATCACCCATCTTGTTCTATACCTTGGGGAGTGTTGGTTAAGGTTTGTCCGACAGGTCAACCATCTTGTCCAATATCTTGGGGAGAGTTGCTTAACTTTTATTACATTGGTCAACCATTACCTTGGGAAGTGTTGCTTAACTTTTCTTAGACAAATCACCCATCGTGTTCTACACCTAGGGGAGTGTCGCTTAAGTTTTCTTAGATAGATCACTCAGCTGCTTCTATACATCGGGGAGTCTTGCTTTAATTTTGTTAGATAGGTCACCCATCCTATGAGTGGTTCGATATTAATCATTATAGGAGGCGGTATATCTCGAAGTTAGTTCCATTTAAATTTGAAAAATAAATTCCACCCCTAAAAGTGACTCTCGCCGAGACACGCCAAGGCAGGGCGATGCCATTGTATATATGTGTAAGATTCGACGATTATGGGGAAATGTGTACTTGTTTAGGCGAGACCCAGACCATTCAGGATCCCGAAGACCTGAAGTTAATTAGTGACGAGATTATTACGATCTCTGAAAATAGACCCTAATGTTGGGTTTGGGAAAGATGAATAAAAACTGCATAATATTAGGAGACTAGACATTTAATTATTTAATACATACACATTATTTTTAGATATTTAATTATTTATTTACAGGTCATACCTACATAATTATTATACCGAACTATGTAAAACAATTCTAGGTACATAAAAAAGAAATCTAGAGATATAATTGATTGTTGCACATGAAAATCTTTAAATTATATTTTATTTACTTTTAGAAACACTTAAATACGTGTAAGCATCTATTAACCTCCAGTTGTAATAAAATTCCTATGTTACTAGGCACTTAGTCACCGCTTCAGGCATTAAAGTTATAGTTAATGACTTAAACATACTTTCACCAAGATATTTTACTTACAAAATGTCGGCGTTAAAATAAAATAAGTTACAAAATGCATTTCACGTAAAGCTATTAATTTATTGCTAGACTAGGCTTGAGTCTGGAGTGAAAGCACTGTGTATCAGCGCGGAGTCTTGTAGTAACTGATCTGTGGAGCAGGCGATTTCTGAAACAAACAAGAGAACAAAGGTAAGAGCTTAAATAAAACTATCAACATCGCTGATTGTAGCTGTAGCTAGCTGTAGACCCATTACATACCGAATTCCCCCGTTCCCCGGAAAGCACGTTAACCCTTTGGCCCTGGCTGTCATTTGAAGATCTTTGACAGTCGTTACAAGTAGTCAGTGGCCCGAAAGTCTAACAACCAGTCTTACCAAGGAGTATTACCCCGTATTAACGGAATTGTGGAGGTCAGTTAGACAGTCGTTCTATGTAAAATACTGGTACTCCAACATAGTTGGAAACAGGCTAGGCAGATGATGATGGTGAGCTGACTGTGGCTAAACAATCAAACTGACAAACGTTACGCTTGGAATCAGCAGAGTAGTCAGTTTGTCACACGTGACAGTTGTTATCGGTAAAAGGTTATATAGGTGTGTAAATTAATGATTTTATCCCCGTGTATTCACGTTAGTGGGAGAATGGTTGTCACTGAAAAGCTGAAAATGTCGCTGCCCATATTTTCCAAGATCAATCTTTTTGTTGCAGTTCACAACACTCGCGGGATAATAACTAGGTTTATCAGGCATCATTTTGAAATAAACTTAATATGAATTATAAAATCAGGCGTTACTTTGCGGAAATCAGTGATATTAAATGTTAACTTTAAATAGGTTTGGGTGACTGGCAATTTTATTTCACTATGTTTACCAGGGTGATATCACCTGGGTGAATAAAGCAGACTCTTTGATTTCCTCATTTCATGCTAATTATTATTTCCTTTATTTATTTCTATACAAATTAATTACAGTTTTAAATATTCCATAGAAAAAACAATCTAAAAAAAAACATTTAAAAAAAAAATTAGCCCACCGGTATCGAGAACAGGGTTCAAGCTACCGGCGTTCAGGGCTCCAGAGAGAGGAAACTCCTAACAATACGAGCCGTGTCCAGCTGCCTAACCAGAGCCTCCTTAGGTATTGGTCGAGGCTTTTGGCAATTAAGCCATGGGCTGATACAACTATCAGCACAACGATCGCTGAGTCCACATCCCACATGTCGACAACCTCGCGAGCCAAGTCAATATACTTGATTTTCTTATCTTTCTCAGCTTTCACGAGGTTCTCATTATGCGGGACCGATATATCAACAATCATTGCACGCTGCTCTGATCGTTCCACCACCACTATATCAGGCTTATTGGCTACAATAGTCCTGTCAGTGATGATGGATTGATCCCAGTACAATGTGATATGGCCATTTTCAAGAACTGGGTCGGGCTCATACCTGTAGTACGGCACTTCCGATTCCACAAGAGTATATTTTAGAGCAAGTTGCTGATGGATAATCCTGGCTACAAGGTTGTGTCTATGCAAGTACTCTCCGTTAGCCAGACGAAAACACCCGGAGATACTGTGATGGATTGATTCGCCTGGACGGTGGCATGCCCGACATATGTCAACCGTACCGTACTTCACAATAAATCTCCGGTAGTTATTCGTCATCATCACTTCAGCCATAATTGCACAGACAAAACCTTCAATTTCTCCGAAGAGGTCTCTGGAACGTAGCCAGGCTACGGACGCTGATATTTCTACATCGGGCCCATGCGGGGCCCGGAAAAAGAGCCCGTGAAGCTCCTTACTCTGCCATACCTCCCTGCGATCGTTAGTGTCAAGAACTACAGGTTTGCGCCAGTTCTCTTTAGCCAAGGAGAGTGGGGTGAGGCCCTTGTCCACCGCGACAACATCTCGATGCATCCCCACGTCGGCTTCAAGGAAATATTCCATGAACAATAATAACATTTCATGCTTATTATTATTACTTTTCCTGTATGTGCATATTATTGCGGGCGGTGCTGCATCCGCATCCAGACCTGGATCTTTTTCGTGCAATTTAAACTAAATGTTTATAACGTTTAATGAACTTAATAGATAAAACGGTTTGAAAAATCACATGATAGCATTCCACTTCATTCAACTTGGCTACAAGTCACGTACTTGGGTTATAATTCTGTGAGAAAATCGTGATATAGTTATTTGTTTTTACTCATATCATATTTAATCAAACTTTTTACCTTAATTATTTATAGTCTGCTACAAAAAGTAATGAAGTTTTTTACTGGAGATCTGTTTTAACACTTACGTCTTTTTTAACGGCCGACCAACAAAAAGTGCACAGTGATTTATCTTGGTCGCTTACGTCATTATTCTGTAAACAGGGCTGTTCCAGTTCTCCTGTAAAACACAAATATAAATTATATTAATTCAACGAAAAACATATGGAAAGCATGACGTCCTTGAGCAGCCTTAATATCAATTATTTAAACATGCGGTAGGTATCAAAAATCGTACCGGTCTACTTAATTGGATAATGAGGTATATTAGCAAACATGATTGATCAAACTCAATACGAGAACCAGGAAATACACTTATATGGAGTACAAATAATGGAATGTGCTATACATACATTATACCAAACTAAGGCCACATCATTTGTACCTTTGAGACTGAACGCAAACCGCTCTTATTGCATCAGATTACAATTAGCCTCGGCCCACCTATTTCTAAGTACTTTAAAAATATTGAAGTTTTTGAAAGCCGGATTTGCAGATTGTTAGGGGATAGTGGACTGTGTGTTACCGGTATAGAGTTGATTGTCGAGGTGCGTGATGTAGCTGCCCGCTAGGCGGAGGATCTCGATCTTGCTGAGCTTCCTGTCGGGTGGTTCCGTGGGGATCAGCAAGCGTAGCGTATTGAACGCTATGTTCACGCTGCTTGGAAATACAAATATTTTGACAACAATTCTATTGAAAATGAGAAAGGAGAAGAAAGGAAATAGAAGCTTATAAAAAATGGTCGGCCCAGATTAATGCACAACATCCGTATAACAAAGCAAGTGAGCATGATTAATAAAACTGATACTAACTAAAATTAAATGCCTATTGCCTGGTTTCAATCTTTCAATCATAATAGTGCAAATATTTAGACTTATTTCTAGAGTTCGACATACGTCCTAGACAGACGTAGTTATAGGCACCTCGCTAAAGAACTAAAGCGTAAAGATTGATTAATACAAAAAAACGCATCTCGCAAAATAGATTATAACTAATTGCTTCTTGCAACATGCTTATACTTGTGTGTCAGTTCTACACTTTTAAATCCAGTAGTAGTTTTTAGTTCAGTAGTCTGTTGGCGCCAAATTTGAGGAGCCTGATCTTATCTTGACGAACGATATCTTACTTAAGTAATCATTATAACCTTGTCTATTAAATAGCATCATTTATTTTAAGTTTGTACATTTGAAAGTTATAGTCCTAATCCTAAATAGTTTCGTGGGTTATATCAGAGGGTCTTTGCACAAATTCTGCGTTCGGGGAACACCTTTGAATACTGAATTACCACAAGATATTGCACTTTTTTTCACAAAAAACCAACGTAGAAACACTAACGCTATCACGATTAGTGTTAAATGGATTTTGGATTTAATTTTCTGGATGATAGTTTCAACAGGCATAAAAATGGGATAAATAATATTTGAATAGGTACTACTATCATTTAATTTAAAAAAAAAACGCTGACGTTAACAACTTCTCATTATTTAGTAAAAGTCTGGGAAGTGAAATCATGCAATAAAGTTACTTCCACATGCAATACTAACTTTTGCGTCCGGTCCCTCTCGCGCGCATTGGCCTGGCACCTTTGCTTCGCCGCTGGCTGCGAGCCCGCATGTTGATAAGAATTCACCGAGAACATACGTTGTTCCCATGTTTCCTCTGCACACTGGTAATTTAGGAAATTCTCCATTGGAAAAAAAAATATACGGCTACACAAATTACAGTTGATTTTACTACGCTATATTTAAGAAACTTCTTTGACCTCGAGAAAAAATCTAGAAGTTACGACAATTTTCGTTTTCCGGTGATACTGTAGGTTCAATTGCAGGATACGTACTAATCCGGGGACGTATGGGGGCCCACTAATAAGTATCCCGCTGGATATCGCTCATGAAGGAGTCATTTAGGAAGAACAGCGCGCGCCACTGACGCGCTCTTAACCGATAATTGTATAAACAGATGGCTCCTAATGTAGCAGGGACGCATTTGCGCCCTGAGAAAGTGTCTTTTTTTTGTTTGGTGATACGCCATTCATGCAATATTGGAGCAGAATATGACACTTGTCCACTTTAGAAATAAAACAAAACAAAATGTCACAGTAATTTTAACAACAATATTTATAGCTAAAACTTACTCGTAACACTAGCAGAATGAAAATCTAAGCAAAAAAATAATTAAATCTAAACCACAGAACCCAACTTTACTATTCATAGTGAGTTACTGTAAACAATTAATTTTATAGAAGTGAAATTGTTGCATCAAAGTCCGTCCCTGGTGTGGCGAATGGGTGACTTGTCATCAAGAATGTAAAACGCGTCTCCCCCGAGCTTCGTCTGTTGTTTTAAGCTAACTACCGCAATAAATATTTTTAATGACCCCGATGATTCCTCAAACTGAATCTCTTCTTTAATTTGTTACTTGATATATAAGACATGCTTCCTTTGTTTGAACTAGTTCCATGCATTTTATTTCATCATGTGATTGATCCTGTTATGGGCAATCCCCTTAATGAAGTTAAGATATTTCAAAGCCTCGGGATGGTAATAACTCATATCGGAATAAACATTACCTTGCCAAACCAAAGGCACAAGCCCTAATTCCCTTTCAACTGCTCGTAAATTATTTAACTACTAAGTACGTGTCTATAAACCATGATTAGTTAGCTGTGTTCCTATATATCATTGGGCTATGTCCGCCTATGTCTCACGTTTCTTTCATTGAGCTATTCGTTCAATTCATTCAACATGTTTCGCGTACACGTCTCGAGGGGATGCGTGGAGTTCCGTGGGAACATCGGCTAATTGGCTAAATTATACGATATGTCGACCGCTGCGTTCATTCGTATTCATTTACAACAGTTACGGAGTTCACATGAAAAAACAATAGACGACACCAAAGACTACAAATTCATTTTATGAAGACTGTATGCGACTGTGAGCTTACACGCTCACGTGTATGAAGTTTATACGGCTACTGCATTTATTTAAATATTTATCAACACGTCGTTTCTGATGTAGCTAATATTTCACCATTATTTACAGAACGTTTATCAAAGTCAAATAGCCTGGTAATTTTTGATTTGATTGATTCGCTGATAATATTTTAAGCTGCCATAATATTTCTGCAGGTGGGTTTCATCACATCATACATAGTTGCTATCATACACCTCATTAGCTGCTCATCCCAACGCAACCAACAATGCTTGCGTGAGTGGTGTAGCAATCGCTGGTGATGCTCAGGTGGTTGTTGGTTCAGTCGACGTCACGACCCCCCCACGTCGCGGCGCTGGCGGCTGGCGGCCAACCGACGCGGGCGCACCACGGCCGAGACTTTCTCCTCGCGACACCTCTGCCGGTGAAACGAGCGTCGCCGCGAGTCGCAGACGCAGCCGCGCGCGAGTCGACCGCCTTCAACGCTGGCGCGACACACCGACCACTACCCACACTTCCGCGTGCAAACATAAACCGCTTTCGCTCCGTAAACAGTTTTCGTGTGAACTATATTGTGTTAGTACATTGACAACATTCCTACCGGAGACAGTGCATAGGGAGTCGTGATTGCAACAAACTGTCGAGTTTGTACACCAAAGTGATGCTTTTTCGTAATTAAGAGGTGAGTGTTGTTACCTTTCTACTTGCCGTGGTCCACTATACGTTAGACGATGACATTAGATGATAAGGTGGGCGCAAACGTTAGTAGTGAACGCAAGGACGCGATCAGGCTGGTCGTCGGAGTCACCGTCCACCGGCCATCGTCCTAATTCGTTTGTCTACTAGATACACACGTTTTTCATCGCAGGAGAAAAGAAACCGCAATTAGCATATTGATTGAAAACTTTGTAACAATACTTGTAGTCTTGTGTCCTCCTTATGTTAGCTCCACACACCTACAATATTTGTCCGAACAGTTACATTAGATGAACAGTTAAGCACGGACCGGTCTGGGTATGGCCGGCATTTGAGATCAGCTGGTCTGACAAAGGAAGATAAATCTGATATGGATCGAAGCATCCTGTCAAAATTGTGTAAAGGCCGAACAAACCGCATAATGCATTACTGAATACTTGCAACTTACAACTTAAAATGCTCAAGGATTTGATGTTTAGTGCTCCTTTGTGTTAAAGGCTGATTACAGATGAGTGAGTATTATTGAAATTGTTATAATAGTGAAAATTTTAAAAAGTCTTATAGCTGTAGTTCGTCGGTTCTAATTCGTTGTATCCAAAAGTGTTTCCGCCTCACAGCGAGCCGAAACAAAGGTACGTGACAAATTGCGAGTAAGTAAGTCACAACACAAGGTGATAGTTGTGCAACTGTGCTTGACTTCCCGTGCTGAATGAATGGAGGCCTCTTTTCCTCAATATTAGGACACCATCAAAGCAATTAAGGGAAAGTATAGTAAATACAATACCTTAACTTGTTTTCATGTATTAAAAGAAGGATATTGAAAAAAAAAAATCATAATCTTGTACTGCTCTGTAGATATCTGCTAAATTAGGCAATGTTCAAGTGTCCCATAGTTACATCTTGTATCTTTAAACAAATCCTTAATGACATTCCATATTTTCTAGATAGCAGCATGTCGCTGTGAAAACTTGACGTATCTTTCTACATTATTAGAACCGTCCTGACTTATCCCAAATTTGGTTTTCTTCTTCTTTGGGGATATCCCTAAAACAAATATTTAGTATTTATCCCGCTTATGGCAGTATCACGTTTTCACAGAATCCACCCCTCATTTATTCAGGATTTTACTACTCTGCCATCGTCAATCATACTCGAACTATTCTCACATGACCCTATTCCTCCTTCATCTATTGCCCACATGGTAAAGATATCATTATCAAGGAAGGATGAATGTACTGTTAACAGACGGAACTATTAATGACCATTCATCAAACCATCACTCATCAGTATTACGTTAGATTATTGAGTAGTTAGTATCTGTGTAGTTTCCGCATGACTTCACTTGGGAGCGTTCGTTTTTCCCGAACGCCTCCGATCGTGTTCGCGTGAATCACGGAGGTGGCAGGATCCTCTTTGACATCCTGCCAATGACCTATTACAATACACCGGCGTATGCGGTGCCGGAGGTCGTTCGACGCATAAACAATAAATGCAGCACCACAACCGTTATGTTATGTCACACCTCGACGTATTTAATCACGAGATCATAGTCGACACGAACGTTTTTCTTTGAGTGACACGTTTGTGTTCATTATTGTTTTTTTTTAAGATATCATGTTGTTAAGTTTTTACAACCGTAGAATATTACGCTGAAGAGGTAATTACATATCTATTTTAGGGTAATTATTATATTCTTTTACCGTTTTACAGATAATCTTTTATCAGATGATTCAAATGAAGGATTTTGTGAATTTTCGCTTTTATTTTGTACAATAAATTGTGAATTCGTTCGTTAAAATCTTATTTGCATAAACACGTCCAGCAGACAAGTCTATTAAAGTTATTAAAGCTCCTTATATGGAATTAGATTTTTAATTAATGAACCATCATATAAGTTTAAAAATAACCATTTTACGATAAAAGGCCTCATAAGGTAAACATCACGTATTTGTTGTGTGATTTGTGACACATTTGAGTTATGGCGGAGGATCGAAGAAACGAAGGTGACATGCCATTACACCTGTTGACCTACTTGACTCAAATTCTAAGAAAATGAACTTGAACCGCGTCTAACATAATCTATGAGTCCGCTTGAAGCCCTTGATAGAAGTTGTTAGAGAATGTAAGGGTTGGGTTGTCTAATAAATACATTCTGATTATTATTATCTACTGTAGATAGATGTCTACACGATCTTCTAGTATTGTCAGCACAACTTTTCAATCATATTCAAATCCACCACACCACATCGCTTTCTCTGACGATCACCATCCAGTTCAAAATTCTGATTCTATTCGAGTCCATCAATTTAACTAACATTTTTCGTATCTTGTTGAAATTCATTCACTAAAATAATGGTGTATTGAATATTATGATTCAATAAAGAATTTGACTGGTCATTCTAACTGAGTCATGATTAAAAGGAATTCGCGAACTAAACTACCGTGCAAAAACACAAAGAGCATCAAAGATATCTGATGCGGCAGAAGATATAGTTGCACTGTAAGCACAATGCTGGCTTATGGTTTGGCAAGCCGGCCTTGTCTGCAAATGGGTCAAATTCACGCGCCGCTTGCCCAAGCGCAATTATACATGACCGACCATTATTTTATTTAATAATTCAAACACTTATCGGATCATCATGAGAAAAAACGCCTACGAAATGTAATGGCTTTTGTTGTAATTACTGTACTTGGCCAAAACACTTCATTTAAGACTTGTTTTAAGGAATGTTATTGTTTCGCTCGACCTTATGTGATCTTTACATTAATTAATGAAGCCAGCTACATTGCTGTTCACCATGTTCCCCCAGCTCTTGAACTTCCAAGTTGGGGAATACCTAAATCTATGCTCTGTTTGGAATGCTAATTGGTCGATCCCTTCTGCTCAGTATTCAGATAGCGTCCGTCCTTTCTGTAATAGGTCTTAAATATCATCACTCACGATTTCATTTTGTGTCTTTTATTTTTATTCGCAACGTGTTTTATCTTGGAACAAAGTAAGTTTCACGTAATACCTTCGTGTGCCATCACTAACTGGTGACTATGCGAGTGAATCTGTTTATTGCACAAGACAGTATAATAATGTAGGCCAGACATCTCGGCGTACATCTTTGCTTGTGTGGAGACGTCCTTGTGATATCTCGTCATTATAAAAGCTAATGAGCCCGGTACATGGTTGTCAATCTATAAAACCTTTTGCCTCAATCAAACTGTATCCAGTTGGAGCCAGTTTGTCCATTCTAAAGTCAATATTCAATAGATTATGTAGGTACACGACTTTTTTTTTCCTCGGTATGAGCTTGTTCATAATTATTATTGTTTTAATCGAGAGGGAACTCAATAAGCTAGTTTCTTTGCTATCCTATATTATGAAAGTTATAAGTGGTATTTAAAATTAAGCAAATGGAGCATCTAAAGCTGCGGGTTTTAAATCCTTATTCGATGATTATTCGATTAAAACATAATTTGAATATTATTTATTGTTGTGCAACAAACAAAAGCTATTAGCAAACAAAAAATAGAAGGTTGTAATATACATATGCTTATTAAAACAAGCGAAAAATTCAGTGATTTTAATAATATTAAACCAGTTCGAATGCAAAAAAAATATTGGTTCCTCACCATTAAGTCCTTGACATAAGCAAAAGACACATCCTCAGGCGATGCACCTTTTTTGTTTATTAAACTTAATATACAGGCACAACCACTCAACCAAAGTGGGTATTAAAAAAAGACAATTACCGTCAAGAGGTCTGAAAGTAACAGTAATAAAATAGCAAAAAGATATCTAAAACCAATTGATATATAAGGCCAAAGTTTGAATGACAAATAATGACTGTCTTTATATAAAACTACTAGCCACTCGTCCAGTTCTATTTATGTTCTTGTCTATATTATGTAACTCTATAGCACATGTATGCGAATTCTCAATAAAGGACTATTTACACGACGCAATATTATCCACAGACGTGTCCTGACATCGTTAGAATGTCATTATTACTATACGTCCTACCCAAATGCGACTGCTGGGCATGGTTTGGATTCCCAACCCAGCAAAGTTTCTCTGTAGCAGCCACGGAGAATGGATTTGAGCCGGTTGACGGCAATAGGCTCGCCCCCTATTACATGGGACTTATACTATACATAACTGGCGAAATATGGATGTGCTATTAGTTATATTGTCTAACTCTTCTGGAATTATAGGGGCGATGTTATATTACGTGTTGTTTGTTTTTTTGCAAACAGTATTACTTATTTACTTCAAACATGCTTAATCAGCCCATAAAGTTCCCACAGCTGGGATACAAATCTATGTCATCGATATTTATGTAAAACAAAACTCATTACTGTTTGTTGCATTGTAATTATTTTTATAAAACGGTTTTAATCGCAGTAAGGTGTGAATCGGCCTCAAGTTTTATTAATATTCATGTCCGAGAGGCAAGTGAACGTCCCTGCTTAGATACAACCTCTAGTCTTACGAATAAAACTGGTCAATATGAGATTTACACATTGCTTTTAAGACATTGCGTGGTCGTTCCAATAAAATTGGTTGTTTATTTTAAGTAAACAAGCATTGTATATTAGCTTTTTGTAGTAGGTACTATTTATGACTCGCGTAGGATTAGACAATAATACATATTATAGTAGGTAGGCATATTGTGGCTGGTGAACAGGTGCAGAGTAACGTTTGGTGCGTACATTTTATTAATAGGAATATAAGCAGGTTTTAGAGCAATTTATACGTCTGTTTGAAATAGCTGTTTTTGTATAAAATCACTTTTAATAATGTGTATCACGCGTTATCCAAACTTTTTTAAATATGATTACTTAGACAGGAAATGGGAGATTTACCATGTTTACTATTTTTGTCGAGTTCCCGATATAATGTTAGTGACCATGATAGTTTAAAATCTTTTTTAAATATGAGGTCCCTAGCTTTTTGTTCAATATTTTCTTAGCTTGAGAGGCATTGCTTTAGAGCGTTTACGACTTATGGCATTTCATACAAACTTCCAAGTCTTTTTTTTTATAATAATAAAACATCATACGCATAAGCAGGATACATAAGTCTAAAAAGTTATGAGAGAACATTTTCGAAATGTCTTTTTTAAAAAGATAATTGGTAATTTCTTTTTCTGTGGAAAACTTAAAATCGGCGTAATTTACCTGTCACACTATTTTTCTAAAATGTTCTCTGAGAACTTTTTAGACCTTCGTATGAGTATGAAGTTTCATTGAAATCGGTTCAGCCATTTCGATAAAAAAGCACTAAAAAGTTTGTATGAAATCCCGTAAGTCGTGAACGCTCTTAAGGTTACTTATCATTTTCGTTTCTGAAAAACATGTTTTCTCAGTTTTAGCAAGCCTTAACTTCGGTGTAGTTGAAGGTGGGCTAAGACAGTAAATAAGTCGTCTATCCTCAGAACATTAGGTTTTGATCTAGATAAAGATATCGTGTCCCACACTCACATAACTAACATCTGTATGACAGTGGATATGTAAATCTTACATTGAGGCCACATTTTATGGGATATTACATCGTGTAATGTAATTAGGTTAATTGTTTATTGCTAATATTATACCTGCAAGCTTCATCTTTACCACAAGGTTTCACAAACTACATGTTTTGCTATACTTACAACCTTAAAGGTTTATTTTAATGTGTTACCTACACTGTAAAACTTCAATAAACAATATTCAAGTGTAAAATAATAACCTTAATAAATTCACACTACCGAAGCTTAACATACCTTTGAGGACGTTAATCATTTCTGAAATTGTTGGCACAGGTAGAAATGTCAGTTAAATTATTAACTCAGAAAATTACAGTAGCAAGGCTTCAAGCGTGACCTTCCGCGAAAAAAAAATGACACCTCGCGGACTTAAACAGTTCATTGGCCTTTTATTTAAAATGTTATGGTGTGGGGTGCCTTCACAATTAAACAAGGTAAACTTTAAAATAGGACATTCTTCTAATCTTCAAAACTTCGACCTAATAGGTACCTTTTTTATAATTTTACTTCAATCAACCTTCTTAAATATACAACGCACAATAGCAGCCAGCATGTTTAAAAAAAAAGAAGAACATTTATTATCACGAAATAATTTGAAATCAGAATGTGATTTTGACACCGGTTGAACTAAAAAGATTCTCATTTGTTTTCTTTTATTCTAACAGAAAATTAAACTTTCGATTAAACACAATGAAAAATAAATCTCTGCTTTTGTTTTCATTAGGTTACTAAATAAAAGTGATAAAATAAATGTAAGCCTTCTCTAGAGGTGACGACCGTATAAAGCCAAGGTTAGTGTCCCTAATAAGTATAAAAATATTCTAAAATCTAGCTACGATATTAGGTGATTAATAAATACACTATTTTAACACTGTTTTAAGCTTTCACGGTTTACAACTAAACTTGTACTGTCACTTACGGGATATCTTCCGTGCTTGTTCATTGTTTTGAGCTCCCGATATTTCAGCGCTGTTGCATGCGCCATGATCGCGGGTTGACTGGAGAATGCTGGTGGATGGAAAATAAATTGTTAAGAGCAGACAAATCTATCTACCCTCACAACGGTTACAATCACGGAAGATATCCCGTAAGTGACAGTACAAGTTTACACTATTTTAATATTAAATAGCGTTTGTTGGATAGTGAAACAATGAAAACGTTTTTAATAAATGCTTATTTTGCCTGGTAACATAAAGTAATATGTACAGATAGATGAACATTCAGTTTAATGTTTCAATTTAGGATAACCATATCGGGTACCGACGTTTCTTGAAAGGCAGACTGTTATCAAATAGCGCGACCGCGACTTTACAAAGAAATGCTACTTAAATGGTACATTATTACATCCTACCTAGTCTTTTATCTCAAATGTACGTGTTGTAGATTAAGTTTATCCATTTCTTGTTATACTTATGAAGGTGTGTGTGTTTTTAAGTCAACAGATGTGTTTAGACATTTATGAATTCCAAGCAGTCGAGTTGTAATGCTTGATTCTCAGTGTGTTCGCATTTATTGTTCGCCCAACCGCGTATGTGTAGCGTAGGGTCAGCGTTGGCTTCGCTTAACAGCCGCGTAGCGGTGGCTTAGCAGCAGTCGCTCATACTCATACAATTATATTTTATTTTTATATTCTCTGTGCTAACGTATATTAGCTTATTGGCATAGAATGAAATACTTTGTATTCAATCAATCCCTTTGAGCGTACCCTACGATCTCGTAGGTAATTTATAAAATTTATTATAAGCTCTCAAAAAACATGATTTTCAGTTCTCTGTTGTTTTTTTCCAGGATCTAAGCAAACAAGATGGCCGCGCCGGATACTTTGCGGAGTCGGACTTGGCTCCTGCTGTTTCTGGTTCCGGTACTACAGATTATTACCCAAGCCTTCTCTGATCCTGGTAAGTTTGATTTTCTTATATTTACCTCTTTGATAATATTCACGACTTTGCTTCGAGTAAAATCCCGATAGAAAGTAGGTAGATATGATTAGCATAGTTTCCTCTATAAACCTGCCAATTCAGTTGATCTATTAGGTATTCGGTTACTTCTATGTTAAATACTAGATATCGAGAAAAGTGTTAATGGGATTTTCCTTCACGAATTGGCGGTGCGTGAAATTCCTTTCTCGGAAAGCACGTTAAACCGTTGATCCTGTACCTGATCTTTCTCCGGTCGTGTCTGATTCCAGTCCCTTCGGACTATGAGAGTAAAGGACTGCATGCAGACAGAGACTGCACCTTGTCTGACTCTGCATATATATTTGAGAATTCTAATAACTCCCAAACCGATGGCTTGTCTTGGTTGGAATTGGCTGCCATGGTCCAAATTCGGTCAGGAGGACTATTATTATGTTGAAGTATTTCTCTTAGCACCCACCATAATGTCCAATCCGGGTTATATTTTACCTACAAAATTAGAAAGTTACATTCTTCTATTATGGATCCAGACACAAACAGCTAAACATATATCATCAGTACGTTCATGGTATAGGTAATATCATCGAAATTACGTTATCGTCATAAAATAATAATTGTTTGTTAGAATAACATTTAACAGCCAGTTAGTTTCAAATATTATAATGGTCGTTAATCATCGTGACGTCTATAAAATATTTCTATGACCATTTAATTAGGGTATATTATTCCAAATAAGGATAATAAATAATATTGTAGTCGAATAAGCGAACATAGGCGTTTTCTGAAAAAATATATTTCTTACTTGCTTTATTTAAAGAGAAGACTAGTAAATAAAGTAGAAAATGTTGCTAGGTACGTCATTTTAACATATAATATAGTTTTAAAAGCCTCTTTAAATTACATGTTCTTAACATGTAATTTAAAGTCACACTGAACACTCTTAATATTTAGCAGAGCATTCTTGATTATTTATTTAATTATGAAGAATCAGCAAGCGTTACCTAATTTACATTAGGCACCCACTTAATGTTGCAAACATTTCGTTTCTCGTATTGATTACGAACCTTGAAAAATAATTGAAATAATTATAACACAAAGTTTATGACCGTATAATATATTATGTTATGGCCTTCATGCTCATAAATTCATTTGACTGTTTTCAGGTAACAGTTTTGTCAAAACAATATAACTAACAAAGACAGGATCCGTAAATACGAATGTGTACTTTAATTGATTCCAGTTAGTGAAGGAAACGATAATATTATTGCTAAAGACACTACAGGCGGATGTATAAAACACACGTGCATACATACACAGAGTTGGCAACACAAACTATCAGTCATGTTTGTACAAAGGATTCTGGTCCTTTACGTGAATACTCAGGGTCGTTATTACCATACACGTTGTGGAGTAATGGTTTGCCAGTGCAACAAGGATGTGTAGTGGTTACTATGTGTTTTTATTGTCACCAAGTACATCCCGCGTGTGAATCGGTCACGAATTGCGATTATGAACTGGTATACTCGTTAATGTTCATGGAACATGAACAGGATTCATAGTATTGACATAAAGCATAAACTTAGCTTGATATAATCCCATATTTATTTACATATAAATGTATTTTTGACTAAATGAAGCCAAGATTAGAAAGCGAATTTACTTGAAAGTACGGGAATTCCCCCTCTTACAGTAAACATCTTTCTAGCTTCAACTTTTCTGCAAATCACATCCGATTGATCAAGACAAAGCTATTTATGCTTATTGCAATAATCATTAACTTACTAAAGATCCTTGAAATGCATTTCACAACAATCGTGCGCGATTCCCTGTGGCGTATCTTCTTGTGAATCACGAATTATTGTTCAGCTTAGACACAATAAAAGATCAATTAAATAATTTGAAACTTATGTGAGCGAGAATTCCATTTCCTCGTTGGTTTCCAAAGATGGTTTCAATTACTAATCCGTTGATTCCTTTTTCTAACTTACTTTTTACATTTTTAAATATTCCTGTATAAATGGTTTCAATTATTAATATGAAGTCAGATCTTATTTTGTCCTTTCCAGTTTTTTTTTGTAAAGCATAGCCAGCACACGGACTTAAAATTTGATAATAGCCTTTCATCGACTTGGTTTCATTATGCAAGCACGATCTGATAATTCTGTTAGAGCATCGAGATAATGCACAAGATCATCAAGTTTAAGAAAAGCAGTTCTAGTTGCAGATTCGCTGACAACGAAAAAACCATTGCTAAGTTACGCCACGTTACGCCTAATTTGAACCAAATAACGAACACCAAATAGGAATATACGGAAACACAACCTGTTGCATGTAGGCGTTAGTAACAGCTCCACTTTAAGGGCATTACATTGCTCGATGACCTTGATGATTTAATCCCTGTACTGGTTTTTGTTGACTTGCCCCGCACATTTCGCAAAATTTCGGTTTTTATTTATTATTTAAAAATATTAAAAGAAATAACAGAAAAAAAAACAATACAGATTGTTAAGTATATCATTACGTATTTGTTTTTACAAAATTCATGCCGATCTATTCAGCCGTTACAGAGACAATTTACAATTAAGGTTGAAAAAAGACCTATTTTCTACGATTAAACAAAAAAAATTGAGAAGGTTTATTATAATTTTAAACAATACAATTTATTTGTGATGAACTTAACTATAACATACTTTTTTTACACGGAAAACGCACTAAGGGATTCATCAACAAATTTCTTTGAACATACGATGTTTTTGGGATTTGAGCCATGTAATGCCCTTAAAGTGATACACACTTATATCACGATCATTAGCGCTTGAACCCATTGCAGTGACGTTGAGATCTTGACATTTTCGCCGCGTGCGCAGCGCAGCAGTCACGACACCGCTGCACATTTCCCCGCGACCTTGGCTGCACTTCCGCTTCCTACAGGTCAAGGTTCAATCGTTTTACGTGTTTGTGAAATATAGAAAGTGTCATGGTTTTATACGGTTAAATGAGTCATAGGAATGATTGGTCATTGTTACTTCTTGCTTCTCTAATTTATTAACTTCACACGTCTAGTCCTTTCACTCTTGATATTTATTTTTGATTTATTTCTACTTGGAATAGTACTCGTGGCCTTTGAATTACTTTTTTTCAAATAGGTATCTATAAAGGTATTTAGATGGCACATCATACATTATTCGTGTAGTATGTAAATCAGTCTAATCAAGTCGTGAAAGTTCACCGAGACGATTCGCTTATGGACACAAAAACGAATAAGTACCTACTTACGTTGCTGGTAATTTGACATTACACTGAAAATAACACTATCGATAACCGGAAAGTATGGTACCTACTTATATATTTTCTTTCCCAAAAATAAATATATTTAACGGAAAAACTTGTTAATATTATCAAAGAAACAATTAAAACGCTTTCGAATCCTCCAAGACAAGGTGAAGGCTGGTCGTATGACGTGACGTAAGTTATAATTTGATAATTGCTATCAGAGCCCTTGACTCATACTGAACTTGCGTAAAAACATTTACCTCACACACACACACACACACACACACACTGCTTTTAAAAGCTAACTACATTATTTATTTAATTTTGAGGAAGAATTAGGTTCTAAGCAGCAAAACTTTGCGCTCTTTTTTACAAGTACTCACGATTCCAAATTATTCACATCATCTAGCAAAAACTAAAACTCGATAGTTCAAGTAATTTAATAAGCTATAATATAGCCAATAATGTTTTTTGTTTGGCTATAACGGCTTCAGCAATGTGGTTTTACATCCGGTCTATCTTAAAAATGAGATTATAATTCAAAATTTGCAATAATGAAATTAATATGTTGTCATCAGATCAAAAGTTGAGTGCCTATTGACCTTTTTAATTCAAAATGATTACTTATGATCACTCAACGATAAAAAGAAATTATTGCTTCTTATAAGCATAACGTAAGTTCCTTTTAATCGCAGGCTTGATCATATGCCAAGACTTGAGAGGATGAAAATGTCGTCAATGATTAAGTAAGTTCCAAATCAACACTCATGTAGCTAAAGATTAGATTAGTGAACGTACTCTCCCTTGATGAACATACAAAAACACGAGAAAAAGCTGAAAAAATTCAACCCACCGTTCATATTGATGCAATTTGTAACTAACTGAAACAATGAACCAATCGTCCTTCAATGTCTTCAATGCATCATAAGTACTTTGAACTTGAAGAGAAAGGGCGAAGACAAAAGATTCCAGTTTTCGTGCTACACATCTGCAGAAATAAAATTATTACCTGACCACTACCTGACCTATAAATCTTGCCCGTCTCAGCTAATACAGCAATCGTTTAATTCCGGGACAATTTTCGACATTTAAATGTCATTGCACACCACAACTACTTCAAGTAATATTAATTGATAACCTAGCTTCCTGTACATGAAGGTTAATACGTCCATTTGGGTACAATGAAAGCCAAACGGAAATATTAGTATAGGTACTGCCAGTTATGTGACATCATCGTCATCTGCCTAGCCTTTTCCCAACTATGTTGTTAACTATGTTGGGATCGGTTTTCAGTCTAACTAGATGCAGATGAATACCAGTATTTTACATGGAGCGATTGCCTATCTGACCTCCACAATCCAGTTAGTACTGCTGCGTAGTACTGGGTAATATGATACCCCTTGGTAAGACTGGTTGTCAGACTTTTTGGGCCACTGACTACCTGTAACGACTGTCAAAGATATACAGGTGACAGCCGTGACCAACTGCTTAACGTGCTTTCCGAGGCACTGAGGAAACTCGGTATATAATGGGTGGTCACCCATCCACAGACCAACCTAGGCAAGATCCACCCGAGTGGCTGTTATTCTTCTTTATTTCGATGTCTCAAATTTTGTCCGACCAGTACGTATAGAGATCTGGTCGCCTCTTTCAACTTTTTTTGTATACTAGCAGTGAATCTAAAACTTTCTCTAAAATTATGAAAACCCTGAAATGGTGTGTACTACTATTGTGTGGTCTGAAATAAATTCAAATCGATGCCTTTTGGTGTGTTAAAGTGAAAATCTCCCACAACTTGGGCGATCACGAGAATTGAAGATGAAAACAGTTCAAATTAACGTGAGATCACGTAAACCGTGCCGGGCGTGCGCACACGCCGAGCGAATGCAGCGCGCGTCGCGTCGTCGTCTACATGTCGCGATAGTGAAAGCTGAAGGCCGCTGACTAACGTAACTCCTCCGTCAACAACCGCTATTTAGATAATCACTACAAAGCACGCTCAAACAGTTTCCCGTTTACTATCAACTAATTATTCACCAGTGAAGATAAACGTCACGCTCATTACAGTTGAAGGGTTTCGCTAAACGGCGAGGGATTTCGACATAAATACCTACATAGCCGATGACGGTTGGTTCCAAACAATAGTGGGCGAGTCATAGCTATTTAGCGAATTCCAACACGACGATTGTAATTGAGGATTTCCCAATCGAAAAACCCCATAAGCTAACACTAGTAACACCAGACGGTCAAACAGGATCTTACGCCTACCGGCTGCGCTTGGAAGCTTAACGCCAATGAACCGGTCATAAACTGTACTACATTCAAACACAAATGCCATTCATGTTTTCGCATTCTTCTCTTCCTCGTGTTTAATTTTTGGCCATGACATTAATCGTATAATTGACCCTGAGGACAACGCCTTTTAATGGCGGCGCATGCAATCGAGGTTTACTTGCCATACTTATATGTAGTAAACACAAGAAGCTGAATGCAATCTGTGTGGTCATCCGTCTGTAGAATCTTCGCTTTAGGACAAAGTAAAATCTCTTAAGTCATTCGACTTCGGCGAACACCATTATCTTCATTATTTATTCATGCTATTTTAAATTCAGAAATGTTTTTGTTTTGAATACCATTAACCAGAGTGAAGTTTCCTAATAAGGTAAGAGGAAGCAAAACTCCATTCATTAGATCTCATATGCAATTCTAGATAAATTATGATACATCGTGTTCGTGTCAAATTCACAATATGTGCAAAAACGGACAAAATGACTGCCTCTGAGTGGGTGGTATCGTTAGAGAATACACGGAAATCTTTGAATAACAGAATAAAAACAATAAATAACCAACACTTGTTTTGTAATCCTTTATGTGACATAAGAAGATAATGACTTTGTATAATCTTTGAATTGTTGCCGGACTATGTAAATGGACTCATCACACATACTTGTAATAAGTAAAGGCCTGCACATTCCGTGTTTAAGTAGATAAATACACATATATTATGAAATGGTAATTACTTAAGTTATTGCAATTACAAGGTATGTGCTCATACTTGTTGCTGATTATTGTGTTAATTAAGGTGTGGTGTGGATTACTTCCTGGCTATATTTATTGAATTAGTAATAAACTGTGGTCGCATCACTAGACTGGTTATACAAAGTAAACACAATCATATAAAGCTATTTTTAGTTGAATCCTCCGTACGCATCTCCTAGCATAACACGTAAGTAGGTAGTCGTAAAAACTTTTTAGGACTCACGACTATTTTATAGCCATGTCCTAACCAAAGCGATTACTCAGCGAGCACATCGCAGTTACGTTCATTTTGTTTGGTGAACCCGAACGACAGGGCCTGCCAATTTTCAGAAATTCACGCTAACGATGAATTTTATTAAAACATGGCGCAAGACAACCCTATCAAACACTAAACTTATACTGCCACTTACGGGATATCTTCCGTGATTGTTCATTATTTTGAGCTCCCGATATTTCGACGCTGTTGCAAGCGCCAAAATACACCAATATCCCGTAAGTAACAGTATAAGTTTAGTTGTACACCGTGAAAGCTTAAAATACTATCAAATACTTATTTTTTTACTGTAGGTATTAAATATTTAAACAAATTGGAATAATTAAAAACGATTTTATTTATTTCCAGTTCATGCTGGTAGTAAGAGTCAATGAACATCAGTTTGAACAATTTTTTACTTCGATTGACAAGTTTTTTTATTATATTTTTTACATTGGGTTTCTTAACAACCGTGCAGCAATAAATTAAATTAAATACACAGATTTATTTCTCAAAACTATTCAATTTGAAATACCAATTAGTAATACGTACATGACTGTAAAAAAAAATAAGTTATTGTGATGAGCTGATGTGCTCCAATGATCCATGATCTCATTTCATTGTAAAAAGTTTTATTAGTGCAAAAACATGGCACATGAAACTATTATATTAATTATCCTGCGTACCGGATTTACTTTTTGTGTTTAAGCGGAACCTAGGGTGATCATGAATTGCAAATTCTTAGTTTTTGTGCTAATATAGGCTAATAGGACCATTAGACGTTAATGGGCTGCTCTGGCCCAAATATTTAAGTGGATATAACGTACCATTAAATAAAAACAATACCATGAAAACATAATTATTATGTTACCAACCAATTACCATTATAATACGAGTAATGCAAACAAACACTACATAATTAGTGAAAAAATTGAATGAGTAGGTATTTCGTTTTAATTAGCCATTGACTAAGATATGTGTGCGGATAAAACAGGATCTAATCTCCGACCAAGATCTAACTTATCTTCAGATAGATCAAATATTATTATGTATCCGTTATTCTGTACATATCAAGTGGCACTTGAGACAGTGAAATTAATGAGTGGTACGTTCATTATACTTGCGTCTATTCAGATGCAGATGTATAGAAAATAAAAAGCAGTTTCAAAAGAATTGAACCAGTCACGGTTTTTTGAAACACGATTATTTTAACCACGAGACTGGTCACGGTGCATTTCTGACACGTGAAGATACCTCGAAAATTATTATAAATGAAGGCACTACAGCAGAACCTGAAATCAAGTACCTAAAGTACACGCCCGTAATCCTCGAAGAAATAGGCAAAAGTGTACAACCATTTTTCACCAGTCATGTTTAAGTGCCACAAAGGGCGAGTAAAATAAAAAAAAAGTCATTTATTTAAATTAGGCTGATAATTAGCACTTTTTGAACGTCAAAGTTTACAAGAGACAGTCCCCCAAAACGCCTGCCCTTCGCACTTCCTAGTATTTTAGCTGGGAGTCTATTATCATCAACCGGAATCCGAATCCAGGCTCCGCGGCTGCTACTGAGAAATTCCTGATGGAAAAACTCAAAAACACTTTGCTTGATCTGTGAATCGAATCCAGGACCTCATACTCAGCGGAAGCGCTTCTAACTACTAGACCAACGAGGCAGTAAAACTAAATTGCAGCAATTTATTATTCACTTCTTAAGCATTAATTCCTCCAATAAATATAAATGTTTAAATGCATGTATGTACACTATGTTCTAACTAACCCACTTAGATCAGCTGTCAGCGGTTGAGACTGGCTAAACTAGCCTGTTACTAACGAATTATTATGCCCCACATGATTACGAATAAAGTCCTTATTTCACGTTTATATTTTATGTTACTAAATTAACATTTCGAAGAACAAAAACAACTGGTTTAACCAGGCTTTAGTTGAATGGGTTGGGTTGGTAATAACCGTGTAATACGGCTTGGTTAGAACTTAAATATCTCGTTAAATTCGGCCTTTCGTAAACTGAATTGCAACTTGTTTTCGCCTTCTTCTATAAATTGTAACTCAGAACTGAAGAAACAACTAAACATAGATAACATCAAGGCTGTAATCTCCAAAGGGTTAGGCAGAATTGAACCTAAAAGAACACCCATATTTCGGTAGTTATGTTAGCCCACTTTACACTACATGCTTTCGAAACCTCGGGTTTTGTGATTACCATCAATTTTGTTCGACGATGCCAATAAAATCAAAGACTTGTTTCCATCGATATTGATCGATCACTGTCATCATGTAACCGGTCTGCAAAAGAAACGGCGTGCCTATGCCCTGTTTACACTTACCTATACTCTCTAAAGCTTTCAACATGACAGTACTGACGACATTGTCAGAATGTGATTGTGATGTTCCCGATACATGTTACGAAACTAGAGCGCCTACGAGTACTCAACTACAAATAGAGATCTCTGATGTTCATGTCACACCCACTGTCTATAAAAGCCTGCCAATGACAGCCTTGTTTCATTTTTTATTTACCTTAAGTATCTACGTTTACTTTTGTGTGTAGCCTTTCGCTGTCATGATCTTTGGCTGATAGCAATAATTTATATGCACGAATTAGAATGCAATAAACTATGAATATGTTTTATAATAACGTGCACACGTGTGGTATACAGGATTTGACTTTACAAATATAATGCTTTATGAAACCTTATTGTGTCTTGTGTTTCAAGTTTTAAACTTCGATCAATCTCAATTTATCATTTACTTGTCTCTTGCTTAAAACCGTATCATACACCTGCATGAAGTTTTTGTATTGATTACCTAATCTGTCGGTATACAAACTACCTACCATACAAATTGTTTTGTTCATAATCTTCAATGTCAGTAAATAAAACGGATGCAAGTTAAGCTTACATTTTGCTTGAATAAAGTTGCAGCATGAGTCTTTGATGTCATGTTGTCATATCAATAGATTTATTTATCTTACTAAGTCTAAGGCAAAAAGGTTGAAATTAGCCTAATTTCAACCTTTGTGTTCTTTTTGCCGCTCGTTGCAACACAACTACAAATACAAAATGTACATCTAGTGAGTCATTAATACAAATGTCAGCGCAAAACATTACCAGTACAAATTATAGTAATTAGACGCCTAATAGATCAAGCTACAGTACATTTAAAAGCACTAATCGCCGCAGGTGGTAAACAAATAAAAGTAGCAACTTATTTTTTTTATACTGTAATCCAATCATACACTATAATGGGTCCACAATACTATTAACTGTGATGAATTATTAGCTCATACTAAACTATGTCATATCGCAATTCTAATAAGTAATATCATAGTTATTCTATTGACATTTTAAAACAATTTTTCAATCGATTATTGCGACCATAATTACTCATGAAACATACATACATGTTGTAAAAAATGCGCACACGCAGGTGTCCCGGCAACAAGCGGTCTGTACCGTTTCTATATGCAATAATTAAATAGGTATGATTTTATTTATTTATGGACTCTGGTCAAGTAAATAGGAAAACCTTACAACTCTCAAAGTACAAAATGTAACGTCTACTGACTATATGCCGTTCAATAGGGATCTTACCGACCATAGTTATGTTTTATACCTTGTTTTTAGTAAGCACATGTTTTAAATACGATGAACATTCAGGATCTATCAACTATAATAATGTTAAGAAAGTTGAAGCCGTCGAGTAATAAAGACAATTGTTTTTCGGAAAATGACAAAACTGATTGTGGAAACACCCAGCGTACGCTTGAGAAAATATCCCGTTTTATCGTAGAATTTCCCATTTTGCTTTCCTTCAAGGTGTATTTTAGCATCAGTTAGAAAACCTCATATTCAATTTAAAATATTTTGAATTTGACAAGAATGTGTGTGGTATAGTACAACTAAAAAACCCGACTACTGAAAAATCACGCTCTAATTAAATGCTGGATTGACAAGGTAAAATCGACTCCTCCTTTTGTTGAAGTCTGTTAAAATGTAGCCTATGTTACCCGGGTCATAATAACGAATCGATTGACACCCTATTCATCAAAATCGGATGAATAGATTAGGCGCTACGGAGGAACATACGTAAAAACAAACATACATACATAGACAGCTAAAATCATAAGCCTTCTTTTTGGGAAAAAAGGGAGTAATCCCCGTGAAAGGCACTCCTCGTCTACCATAATATTACAAAATATTTTTAATGATTGAATGGTCAACTTCAAAAGAATACGGATCTTGTCTGTGTATAAATATAACGTCGCTGTAAGTGGATTACACATTAATTTTCCGAATGTCTCGTAGGTGTGATGGCGGCATGCCCTCGCAGCAGCTCGAGATTTAATAAGATAATGTACCTCCTTGACAGCCTGCAGTAATTTATTGTGTCAACCTGCGATAATTTATGAAATCCTTTCAATTTTATTTTTTTTAATTTTATTTTTATTTTTTTAGAGCATCACAGTTTGTTCTCAATTTAATTATTAGCTTAAAGTCGTTTGCCTTATCCTATTTAGACTCCTAATAAAAAGTTTTAGCTATTGTGCATTAATGTCTGCAGACTAATGAAATAAATAAGAAGGATAAATCCGATACTGACTTATCATGTTATAAAAATGATTAAATATAATTAGTTTCATATTTCAATTCTTAATGAATATTGAAGTTATCATCATCTGACTAGCCTTTTCCCAACTATGTTAGAATTGGCTTTTTTAGTCTAACCGCATGCAGCTGAATACCCGTATTTTACATGGGGCTACTGCCTATCTGACCTGAAATATTAAGGTTATATTGAGGTTACTGAAATATTAATAAATATTTAAACTTTAACCAATCAATAGGGATAGTACTGATGCCCATTCAAATCAATTGCCAATCAAAAAATAAATTATTTAAACTCTACATATAAACAGAACGTAGATCAAAGGGTTATTATGGCACGATTTATGTATTACTTTGAGGGCCACATCTCTTTAATAGTGATATATTGACTTTAAATAAGGGCAATTAGATTGATAATTACAAAATCGTCTATAATCAAGTAAATTAAATCTTTAAATAAATTCTAACAGGAGCATATTTATTGTCAGAACTAGGAGGTAAAGGTATTTAGATATTTTTTTGATTTTTGATAGACCTTTCCATTTTTATTGCCTACCTAATTTTACATAAGAAAATTGGAACATTTTTTTTAATACCTCTAGCGAAATTGGGTACAATTGATAAAGTTTGTTTTTTGTCATATTTTTTTCGTCATATTTTGTCTATCAGCATAGTTTTTTTCAATTGGTCATAACAATAGAAACGTACCTAATGAAATCGGTCATATGAAACCTTCCTAATTGCCTACCCCTAAAGTACGGTTGCTCTGAAATCCATATAATCTAACGACAATTTGCAACATTTAAGCTCAATAAATGCGTAACGAGGAGCTCATTGCGATGCATCTCGGCTAGCGGACAGAGCAAGGTCTCGATAGGAACGCTCGAGCACGCATCTAGCACGACCGACGTACGACCCGCAAAAACATTGAGCTAGCACCTGACTGAATGCGTGTCCATTAACTGTGCTCGCTAATAAACATTCTACACCATTCATTGTATTGGAAATTAACCACACAGGTTGATGATAAATAGGTCGTAATTAAGAGATTGAACTGGCAAGTTTATGATCAAGTGGAATTGAAATAAATAGCATTCTTATTTGTTTTATTTTTGTAAATATTGGCGTAATGCACTTAAATACTAAAGAACACCGAAGAATAGGAAGCCAACTAACTATTTCTGTCTTTTTCAGAGGTGTACTATGAGAAGCAGCGATACGATGGCTGGTTCAACAACAGAGCTTACCCAGACTGGGGATCGGTTGGTGAGTCCCACAAAACTTAGATAATTGTAAAAATAAGCACCATCTCTTCACCATTACTGGAGTACAATTCAAAGAGCTTAACTGTTATAAATGTCCGTGAACATAAAGCTAAAGATGACCAAATAATTAGAACATGACTAATGCATTCGGCGTCGATTATTCTGTATGACGATGAATGGTTATATGATAGATGTTGCTAATGCTATAACCAGAGCATATTACCGAAATTAACTTTATTAACATCACTGTTATAATGAACAATTACTGTCTCAATAAAAACCTATATAAGTCACTCACAACAGACATAAAGGCTTACAAAACAGTAATCAAATTGAAGTTAAATATCAAACAATCCCATGACCAAACATGCAAGTAAAGAAACCCGAGTAGTGTTGTAACACACTATCGAGTAATCCACACGGTCAAATTCAACCTCTTTGTCAGCTGTCATTGTTTGGAATGACGTTAATCAAGTACGATTTGCTTTAGCCGTTTGATTTATCGAGTTGACCTTACTCTAATCTTGGTACCAGCTAATTTGTCGTTAAAGTAGGCCCACCTTAATTCTTTTTATATTCGGTTTAGTAGTGCATTAATATTAGTCGAGGTTTCAGAGGAACGTCAGACAGTGAAATTCTATTGCAATGCAGGAAATGTAAAAAATAATATATTCGAGAAGTCGTTGTAGAAATATTAATATGTTTTAATAAGTGATTGGCTACTACTTTGGTTTTCAGCAATCTCATTAACATATTTTTCAATCGCTTCATTAAAAAACCTTTTATCTTAAGGACGGAGAGATAAAATAACACTGCTACCAAAAGCATTGTTTGCTATTGATTGAGTAACACCAGTATATGCCTATGCTAAATACGGGGTGGAAGGGACACCGACGCTAAAACGGGTACCACGTTTTCAGTACATCATTCTGAGCCCCCCCCCCGCATGGAAATTTTTCTTCAGTCATTAAAAAAAATCAGCTGTTCCATACATTTTGACCGTGTAGGTATTGCACTGTTGTAGGAAGCCGCTGTTTTTTTTTTAAATAACCGATGAATAATTTGCTCAGAATGAATACATGGTAACCGTTTTCGCGTCGGTGTCCCTTCCAACCAGAATCAACACTAGCCGATTTATCTGCAAATAACAAGAATTAAGAAAGGAACCGTTTTATCAGAATGACATTAAGAAGCTTTTAATGCATTAACTGATCAGATACTAAAGTAAACAGCAACACTTATCTTTTGGGCTCTCAATATTTATAATACTGTTAATTTATGTCCTTTGTGCACATTAAGCACTTAAATATAGTTATTATTGCATATTATGATCTCGGTCCACGTTTCTCTGGACTTAATACACGTATTAAGCATATTTTATTACTTGAAGCTTTTTATTCAGAGTGATCATAAAGCTAAATGTATAAGGAATATTATTATATGTATTGATAATGCTGGAATAAAAAAATGTCATTCCATATGGATATCTCATTCTCTGAAGATCGTCATTAAATTTTATTTGCGTACAGCCTTAATTGCATCCGCATTGAAACCCTGTGATGCAATAACATCAGGTAGATGATGATCCTAGTTCAAATATGATTGGTTTACATTCGAATGACAGGCAAGGATGCATCATTCAAGGACACTAACACGCTTCGACGCTCTTATTAATAAACGCGCAGTAATGTAACAAGAACAACCAGACCAGATTACCCTATTACACATTATCTGAGGATTAAGTTTGGTTATATTTGCATGAAAGTGTTCTATTTTCCACCATATCTAGCTTAAGTTAGTCTGTTATAACGAAACGCAACGATTATGTAAAAAAAAATTGTCCAATTTATTTATAAGTCGTTGTCAGTTTATCAGATGACAGTATCTGTTTTGTGGTCCCTGAACCACTTTCGATATGATCATATTTGTAACACAGTTTATGGAAACTTGACTTCAATGTGAGTGGGAACTGCTTTATATTTTTTGTATGTCAATAATGGAACAGAATTACGTAAATGGTTAGCGCCATTATTGTTGAGTATGACTTCGATATTTATTAACTACCTTTTGGAATAAGTATGAATTAGGTATTTTTAAACATATTTATCCATTGATCAAAGGTGTCAGTAACAAATGAATAAGTTATGGACCATAAATTAGTCACTTTGCAGTTCTAAGCACGTATCTGCTCATTCCAAACTTGTATTTTTGCTTAAAAATATTTTTATACCCATAAAGTTATGTTATACTAATTAATTATAATGTCCTTATCAAAGCCTTACCTGGTTTTCGGTATAATTTCAAAATGCATCGAAAAATTAGCAACCTGACTTTTACATAAACAACAGTCACCGTCGAAGATTGAGTTATGGCATATCTTAAGAGTATAAAATACCAAATAAACTTTAAAATTGTAATATTCGAATATCCAAAGCACAATCCGATTCATTAAAGTTTCCATATAGAGGCAAGCATGCCATTCGTCCGGCGGAACGCGAGACGAATGAATGCCTTATTAATTAAATGTAAAATAAAAAATGTAATTTATTAACATATTTTTTACAACGACCGCTAAACTCTGGGTGGTATTTAGCTAATTAGGTACTAGAAAACATTGTATTATTAATTTTAGAATAATATAAAACAAATTGTTTCTTAAACTAAAGTCATTTGCCCAGGACTTTTGAAGTTGCTCAGCGAAGCACATTACATTCATCCATCAAACAACTTGTCTGTATAATAATACCAATTATATCTAGCCACTGTCTTTCACGTCCATGCTCATACATAATCAATTCAATGTAAGAATCAATACGTCTCTGAGCTTAGCGAACAGATAGTATATTTTCAATTTATTTTACATTGAATAGAGATTTTGTAAGATTTATTACAGCAGCATATTTATTGACTATACAATTCAGGTTTATGATAATTGTACATTAAATTTAATCGCTTTTAGTTAATGTAATGAAGTAAATAAAAAGAAAATTAAAATGGTAATGAAATTGCTAGGATGTGGAAAGCTCTCTAGTAAAAGATATCAACGCGCGACTTATCAGTGTGAACTAAATAGTTTGTTGAAAACAGATTATGTTCACACTTTTGCACTGGTACGGAAAAACTGCGGACGTTGCTCTGAACACCGGACTCTTTCAGGTGTGTCCTGAAGTGTCTACTAACGTCCGGTGCCCGCAGCTGTCGCAATCGGTTCGTACCTACCGGTTTGACCGAACCTAAATAAATATAGTTTTAGTTTAGTGTGTTTCTGATGACTTTTGATTTGATTTAAAGCATGACTCGAGATTACTTCATTCATTCCGATATTTATTGAACCATTTTATCGATTCATCTTAAATCGTGACTGGTGCTGAGATTGACGTCGCTTTATTATTAGATCTTCTAAAACTTTTAGTTATTTAAATGGTGATGAAATCATAAAACACTTGGATGTTCAAGATTTTATTTTACAGCTTTTAACTTTGTATAATGAATTTGAGTTTGGTACGTATCCAACAAATGTATATTTCTGGAGCCTTGATTATCTTGTAATTGTGTAGCTGCCAAATATTTAGCAAGGTAGGGAATGCAAAAAAAAATGTTTATTTGCAGATTGAAAATCGTTAAGATTTGCGGTTGACCTACTGAAACTGTAAAAGAGGTCGCGTAAAGTCACGATGCTCATTGCTCAGTAGCTACCGCGGTGACCTCTTGCGCAACGCGGTCAACTCGTGAATCTACTAACACCGACATAACGCTCCATAGAGGCCTTATTAATTTGTCATCCAGTGTTGCGAAACTGATGCGTTGTGACAAGACGCATTATAAATATTTTGAGCAAGATATACTTATAGAAGGGCAAATTATTGGGCAGTCCGCGTAAGTTGTAATCATTCCTAAAATAACACACAAAAACGCGGTTTTCGTGTTGTTTAGTTAGTTATCATTCATTTGTTTGGAAAACCGGAAGGTGTGTGCTCCATCGTCGCGACGTTCGGGTTTACCGAACAAAATGAACGTCACGGTCGCTAATCGGTAATATGGCACGGGGTTATATTTGCCCAAACATTACACCGCGAGGCATCCGGTGCCAGGAACCAACTGAAACGTGTGAAAAGGCACGTAGGTACCTGTCATGTCATTATTTTAGCCTTTGAGGAGTTACCGTGCTGTTGACTCACAGATAAAATCATCCAAACTTTCCGCTTAAAAAAACTTAATATGCTTCTAGTGACGTCAAAAATTGTTTGTACAAAATTGCGCAACCCTAGTGATAACGTGTATAGGTAATTCAGCTATAAAGGCCTGATTGATTTGTCATCAAAAGTTTCTTAACTTTGATCTTTATCGACAGGACAGGACACACTGACAAACTCACTTGTCTATCTACATCAGCCATCGATTGTCCGACTTATTGCCTTTCATTTCAATTCAATTAAATTAATTGACCGTCTCAAGATAATAAATTAAATTAGATCGTTACTCTATCAGTCTATGTCTATCTGGATTCGTTTATTCATTTGTTCTATCTATCTACAATCTAGATTAACCCCTCGGGGCAAAGATTTTGCTGGGCTGTTCAATTACTATGAATTTGAATATTCTATATTACAGGTGTGAGTTTAAAATATAACCCTGATGTAACCAAGCTGCTGTAAAAAATGCGACCACTCTTATCAGATTGTCAGTGATTAAATATTACATTTATTCAGTTCACACGCTTTCTTGCGATCACTCCTTTTATGAGAATAAATATTATTCTTTAAACAGTAACATACGACAAAATAAAAAGACACTGTTTCAAAGCTATTAAATTGAATATTTACGTTATTTAAATTATAATTATAGACAAACACAGCGGTGCTTCAAATAATTTCATCTCAATTAGACATTTGGTAAAAACTATTATCTAAAATAATTATAGGATTTTTAAGTCATAATAAAATAGCCCTCCCAATGTCCATTATTATAGTTTCGTGAGCAATTTATAATATCGTCTATCGATTATCGAGCGATAATGACTATGATGAGCACAGCTTACAAAGCCTCGGTGTAATTTGTGCGAGAGTCGAAATCTCCTCGTCCCTAATTCGTGGCTCATGCAGATAGACGTGAAGTTGCGCCACCTAGCGTCACGCGCATTCAAACCCTCGTGTGACTGGTTTCTGATAAGTATTGTTATTGTTCCCAGTGATTATAGTTTGTTTGTAATTGGCAAAGTAGTATGTAAATAAATTATAAACCTACCGTGTTACACTTTCGAAATACAATTCAAAATAATAAGATAAAACCTGTGCTGATGTGAAGAATGTTGGCCTTTTTCACATTACGAAATAATATCTTTAACGCCATTTTAACTATGCCTATTTTACGTATGTTGAAACTTAAAGTGTGTATCGCAAAACAATGTACAAATCAAATTAAATTAATAACGATGAACGCGATTTATAACAACTAAAAACGCTTTCGATTACAAAGTATGTGCAAGTTTACATAAATTAATTTAAACCATGACATAAACTTTATGCGATTTTAATTTTACGAGTATATGTTAATTACCCTATCAAGCCACAGGCTTCTTGATAGCTATTAAATGTGAAGAAATCATTATTAACAATAAACACAAGTGCAAAATGATAATTCCATGAGCATTGAAATAAATCGGAGTTGACGAAAGCCAGCTTTCCGATTTCTCCTATTTATATTATAGTATTTTGTCAATCCTCGTGGAATCCAGAAAGGTAATCTTATAAAAAACGGGTCATAAGTCCATAAACTAAACTCCTTTCGTGCAGGCAACAAAACTTCAGTGATTTGTTGATAAGCATTGTCAATACGAATTTAAATTCAATTAATCGTTTATAAGACGTCCATTACGCATTTATATCAACGAATTTCTTCTGAATTCTTATGGCTTCAAGCTGATTTCCCGGAATTGCCTTTGATGGGAGTCACAACAACATTAAAACAACACATTTTGGAAGAAGTTTTGTAGACCAAAATCATCATGTCTCCTTCTTAGCTAAATGTAACTATTTTACAAACTACTAGACCACCACTTTCTTTGTGAGACCCAATGCAACTTTCTAAGTTTCCATTTGTAAATATGGTATCCAATAAAAATAAGGTTTGGTATCTATCTAGATATAAACCACACGTGTTATCTACTTGTATCAATATCCGTCTGGCGCATAGATCCGTAATGTAATGCTTACTAATTTATTTACCCACTAATTAATTAAAATTAACATGCGCATAATTATTTTGTTCTTAATAATTTCACGCTTCATCTGATCATGTCTTGTCAATAAACGTTAACACATAATAAAATTTACATTGACATTTTGTAAATACTAACTGATGCAAAACCACTAACTTTGTTTCAATGGCTTAACGTGAAAGTTAGAAAAGATATTGATTAGCTCATCAACCACGTCTCGAATCAAAAATATTCATATATATTTGCGATTATTTACATATTTTCCTGTACACTGTTTTAAGCTTTCACGGTTTACAACTAAACTTATACTGTCACTTACGGGATATTTCCGTGATTGTTCATTATTTTGAGCTCCCGATATTTCGTCGCTGTTGCAAGCGCCATGAACCTGTTATCAACCCGCGATCATGGCGCTTGCAACAGCGTTGAAATATCGGGAGCTCAAAATAATGAACAATCACGGCAGATATCCCGTACCTAAGTGACAGTATAAGTTTATTTTCATGTACATACATATACATGAAAATAAACTTTTAACATTATTTGCAAGTTTTGCTACAGTTGGGTGGGTAAACTTAACATTATCAAAATGATTTATTAGCTTATTTCTCCTACAAATGTATCACAGCTTAGCGTATTTTTCCTAGTCCGTATCAAATGTTTTAATCGATACATTCATCCTACGAAATATCGCGGGAAACAAAAAACATACCAGACATAAAATTATTATACAGTTCAGATCGTGACTGAGTTTATAATTTATTTAAAAATATGTGAGAGACTTAAACTTATGTTATAATTGCTACTACCAAGTAGCTCTTGAAAAGGCAAATCAGAAAGACAGCACATGTTGATAAATCGGGGCAAAGATAAAAGCGTCGTTTTCAATGACCCGCCAAACGAGACACACTTGATTTTGGGCAATTTGGACTTAATTGTTACCATTCATTTAAATATCACGTGACTATTAATTATTTAAAACGTAACTTTACTGCGAAATAGTAAGAATAGGAAATCAGAGAATTATCTCGCATAGCTGACAGGGGACTTGTAGATATGTAAATGTTTTTCGAGGAAAAATAATTATTCTATATTATTATCAAACGCTTTTCATTCTGGCAGATAAGTCCCCGTAATTATAACCTTTTATTTGGGCATAAATATAGCACATGAAGCATTAGAAAGAGACTATCACGCAGATAGGACTGACAGACGCGACGACACAACTTCAACCAACTGATCTGGGCGGGAGAACACCAAACTAAAATGAATGTACCTAATTAGAATAACGAAGCAAGGTTTCTTGACGAGCAGGGCCACCTTGAACTGCACACTTAAAGTGGTCATACTATACCCATACTAATAGTAATAAAAACACTAATTTTGTCAGTTCTTTTTCTTTTATAGCGAATGTGTCATGAGCTGCATTCGAAACTGTAATGTAGTAGTTCCTCCTTATTTGTCGCAACTAACAGTACCTTTCGAGCTGGACCGTAATGTGATACAAACGACTATGGAAAGGCAATAAACACTATATTATACAGAATGATTAATGCAACCCATAACCGATTCGAAAATGTGAAAATATATTGACTTTAAAATAGAAAGAAACATAGTGCTATATAATACGCAATACTTATCATAAATACGTGCTTTTTGAAAGTTTTAGTAAAGAATTTTAAAGAAAATTGGAATATTATAACAATTATTCATGCTCTTAAAATGTGGCAAGACGTGGTTAGATTTTTCAAGTATGGAAAGAATGCGAGGAGCATAATTAAAATAAGGAAATAAGCTGTAAATGTCAATGAAGACGTTGTACACTTGTATGTATCCAAGGAAACCATGTTATATTTATTGGAATGATAATGGAAAAGAGAATCACGTACGTATTCAAATAAGGAAAATGCTTGTAACCACACCTTGTTAAAACCATGTAAGCACTTTTGAAGTTCTCTCCTGTCACTTTCCATTGTAATGCTCTAGTTACATTGAACATGTTTGCTCGATTTCTGTCAGCAATCGTCTGACGTCGCGTTTATACATTCTAGCTTATAAGTAAATACTTACATTAAAATTCTGTCGAATATGGAAACAAGGTTTTCTGATTTACGAGCGAAGTTTTGTTCATGCTAATTTTTAATTTGGTAGTATTTATGACGACTGTAAAAGTTAGCATTAATAAATCTAGCAATTAAACATACTTGCATTCATCTTTGATCGTAAACATTGCAAATGAAAAGTTGATACTCGTAGCAGTTGTCTGTTAGAATCAGTGTCACAATGTGGTCGATTTTATCTACACGGTTCATTATGATAATTTTAAACAAAATAACTAACTAAATAAGTAGATATAAAGATAATACTGATACCTTCCAGATTAAATCTTAAAACCCACCATAAATTAAGAAACAATTGTGATAAAATCGATAAATTGTGTGCAAGAACAATGCAAAGGCCAGATAAGTGCATCTACAGTGAATGTTCACAGGAACAAACTGAAAGGATATTACCCAATACTGAGCATTCTCCGAGAGCTTTGATTTAACGAGAGTGAACGGCTACATTCACTTCTGGTAGCTATGAGTCTGTCCAATTACAATTATTATTATTAAAGTTTATCTGAAACACTCGCTGTAACTTTCCAAGTAATGTCCATTGTCATTAACATCAATTTTAAGCAATTCAACCAATAACATTCGTGTCTATCCACCAGTAACTGTTCCATATTTATCTAAAACCTAATTACAATTACACACGCAATAAATAACTCATGAGGACAACTCAAACACTATTCGCAAACACACTCGACATTGCCTTTTTCGAAAAATACGAGAACTTCGGTTTTTGCACTATCAAAGCTCTTAAATAAATTAATGTCCACTGAATGTTTAAAAATTATGATATATTGAAAACAACTTTCATTTCGACAGACGTTGTTTTATTAATAAAAATAATTTGCGCGAGTGAAATATCTTAATGTTTAGGTGGCCATAAAAGATTCAGTTTCAAATTTAATACACAAGTTTTATTGAGATGCTACACTGCTTCCTCATATCGTTTAAATCAAAGCCTACTGATAGGTGGGCGCAACACGCAACATCGATCAGCTTTGTTAATGATTATTATTTTATTACTCACATGCATTAAATACTCTTAATTGCCGTTATTACGAGTAACTACAGTAGTAACATTAAATTTATACTGCCGGACTCACATTACTATTTTTATTCCGGTAACATTTTACTTAGCTTATAAAACTACCAGACTAAAGTGGGACTGGGCAGGCACAGCTGTGGGCCCGAATATCGCAAGACTGGTGCCCTGAAACAGCTAGACGGGGTCGCGGTAGACCGAAGAGAAGATGGCGGGACGTCTTGGATGTCTTCCTCGCGAATTGGCGAAAAGAAGCACACCATCGTGAGAAGTGGAAGGAATGGGGGGAGGCCTTTGCTCAGGAGTGGGAAAATACGGGCTAATTAAAAAAAAAACATTTTACTTATTTCTTGATTGTTCATGAGCTATTTATTGAAGGCCTCGGTTCCTGTTTTTCTCCTTCCAGCTTTGAAATACTCTGTGTAATTTAAGGTTCGCAGCACTTACAGTGACTATCTACGGAATACGCACGACGTTCTCTTAATCTAAGATCTGTCTAGAAGAAACTGCTTTCCTAAATCGTGGTGTTATCTTTATTTTATTTTATTTATTGGGGACATAAAACAACTACATATTGGAGTATAAAAAATATGAAAACGTGAAAGCTAAATTGACAAACATATAACCCACACCATATCGTACTTGCATAAAAGCAAATAACCTAACCAAACTCGACAGTAAATATAAGCAGTGGGTCATCCGAGGCTAAAATGATAACGATGCAGCTGAAACTTCATTGACTCAGCCCTGCGCAGAGGTGAAATCCTGCAGTTGTACATGCACACCAATACTTGTTTCAATGCATGCAATAACACCTTCAGTAATAACATCTTCTTTTATTCACAGGTAGCCGACTCACGCGCAAGACGCCGGCGTCATACGCTGATGGGGTTTACATGATGGCAGGCGTCGACCGGCCGGGTGCCAGGACGCTGTCCAAACTCTTCATGAAAGGGCAAGATGGACTGCCTTCGCTAGCCAACAGGACTGCCTTGCTGGCGTTCTTTGGTAAGATATATAAAAAACAACTCGCAATTTAAATTTTCTGCAAAGCCAACATTTAAATTTATGAAAAACAAATGTCTTGGAAACTAGACTGTACTAACATCGTTTTATTTAGGGATTAGAGCTCTGTTAAATAGTATTCGATTCGGTCATCCGATTCCATCTGTAGATAAAATGTGATGTAAGTAATGTTCGATCCAAAAGCACAGATCTTCTACGGTTCGGATCGCATTTCTTGTGACAGATATGTCACAAGTACAATACATACCATTCCTTAATCTGATTACTTATTTCAGGCCAGGTCGTAACCGGCGAGATCGTGATGGCATCCGAGTCAGGCTGTCCCATCGAGCACCATCGCATACCAGTGGACAAATGTGACCACATGTACGACCCTGAGTGCAATGGAGCCAAATACATGCCATTCCTCAGAGCCGCATATGATCGCAATACTGGTCAGAGTCCTAACAGCCCTAGAGAACAGGTAATGTACACTACCAAAACTTAGAAGTATTCGTAGGTAGGTTTTAGAAAGTTATGTGGTCCGAGGAGAGTGAATTTTTATTAAAGCAGGATACTATATCTACTACCATAGGAACAATGTGCCTATGGGCTGAGATGAATACCTAGTATGATATGGTGCAACAACACCTGGTACATACATCTTAGGTACACATACTATGTATGTGCCCTCACCTACCTACTAGGTACGTCAAGTGATGTCCTGCCTTTTTAGGATTTCTGATTAAGTAATTTGTGTCATGACAGCATTTAAAATATGTAGTTCCAATTATAGCTAGATTCGTTTTTCGACTTTGCCGCACACTATGACTATTAGTCCTGCATCTTTACCGCCGTAAAATACTTAAGTAAAGGATAGGAGATATTCAGACTTATAATAATCATTGACAGATTATTATAGTTCTTTGCCCACGTGTAATATAACTAACAGTTAGTTGTATAGTTACAATGCGATGACCACATAAAACCTGTCTAAATGTACCGAAATCATGATGTCAGTGTGTTCAGTTATGCCATTAGTATTCAGCGGTAATCGATAGTATTGATCGCTGCATCATCGCTACGTTAGAGTACGTCCACCTACATATGACGAGTTTCGTTCGAGCTTTCAACTTTATTGCAGTCATCGAACATAATTGATTACAGTGTTTTGAATAAATAATTCAAAGAGGTAGATATTTTAATTTGTAAACTTCTCTATGTCGACTGAAGTAACTTTGAAGTAAATTATCGCAATAAAAAAATGCCTATTGCTTTTGTATTGTTTTTATTATGCAGAAAATAAGAGAAGACAACTTCGTTGATGACGCATTTATTTGCATATAAACTACTAAGCTCACCGACTCCAGGCATTGTTTCCAAAACAAACATCTACACTGTTTGCATTACACATTCTAATTACGAAATCACATATTTTTTGTGTAATGTAAACTCGGCCTAACCTCCGATGGACCGTGCTCATCGAAGGCCGAATTCCAGGCAATAAAACTTAATGGTAGTATAACCCAGATACACCCATCACATGAATGCAGCGGCAGCCTGCAAATATGTCCCTACAACGAACCTTACCTTAAACCTACAAGCCGCAATAGGAATGTTAATTGGCGTTTAATTGCAGCAAGTTTGATCAGCTATACACAAACTTCTAATTCGGTAGAGATTGCTTGATATCCCGAAGACATTAGCTTACAAAATAAGCCAGGTTCGAATCGAGAGCTACTTGAGTTGAACCATAAAATGTATCGATGAATAAATTAGCAGTAATCCCATACCTGTTGCATTATTCAGCTGTCAATTCTGTGCATTAAACTTTAAATGAATGCAGCTCTCGGGAATTTTAAGTATAAAACACCATACTATTCAGAGGGTCTAGGCATGCACAATGGTACATTAATTTGTCAAAATACCAATAAATTAAAATAACATGGATAAAATCTGCCTGTCGAACTGAGCATGTGGTCTCTAATAGAGTATAGATATTTGACCCAATTACTGGATACAAAATAAAATGTATGTAGTTACTTAGACACGATTCAATCACTTCGAAAAATGCAAACATGCTGCACTCGACCCTGAGTATGGCATAAGTGTACGACATTTTATTTGTTGTTGCAGATAAACCAAATAACTTCGTGGATCGACGGCAGCTTCGTGTACAGTACCAGCGAGGCGTGGGTGAATGCAATGAGGTCATTTCAGGTGCCACCCAGCAGCCACGCCTGCCTCTTTACGTACTTTCCTATACCTACATATGATATCATATACCCTCATCTATGTCCAAGTACTTATACAACAACTTTCACATACCTATGCTTACTTTCGCTAGAACATGATATACCTCATAGGCCGAAATAATATACACAGTTAGACGGTTTTGACTCTAACAGAACCAAAATTAAATTAGCGCCATGCTTACGACTCTACAGAAAGAAGACAAAATAATGAAGGACGACATTCGTTCTCAAGTGTTTAAATGTTCATTCAAAGCAGTCTTGGCACTGAACACTCAACGATCATTTGCATGTCTTGGCAACAGTACCAAAGACTCTTCAACACTTCATTAGGCTAATAAATTGGCTTCAATACACTTGTATTTAAATGCAGTTTAACACAGCCCCCACCGTCGACGAGGAAGCGACGAGCTATTTTCTCGCTCAAGGTGTCAAAACTATCCAAACTACAAACGCGTTGCTTGCCATCTCGTTTTTAGTTACTAGCTCTACTCGCTTTTCACTAGTAGTCGACGGTGAGACAGGTTCCAAAAATATATAAATATATAGGTATATCCTCATTTGCATCCATATTTTAACTTGAAAACACCGAATAATTTATCTTATTGCACAATATAATTGAAACAAGTATTTGTACGCGATCAGTCATGTTTCTTCATTTAAGCGGGCTAGGTATATGTGCCAAAGGTCACGTAACACATGCATGTAATACGTATATTGAACAGATTTTGAGCTACATTGATTAATGAGCGTTCTTAATTTACTATTTATTTATTTATCAAGGAGACACTAGAGTCAAAAGTATGAGAAATAAGTCAGAGTGGCAAAAACAATAGCTCTTTTTTTGTAGAATCTATTTATTCCCTCTTATTTCTTTAAGTATCAAGTACTACTTACTTTCATTTCCCAATTTAAAAAAGACATTAACGCTACTCTAATAGACATGCAGTTCAGAATTAAGTGAATAAAAACGTGCTACAAATGATTATATTATTTCAAATTAACGTTAGCGAGTTCCCAAACAAGAACGCAAATCTTTATACCTCTTTCTAATGTTGGCATACAAAATGTTGACATCACTCACACACAAAACAATAAGCAATTAAAAGATTCAGGTGCAATTGTCCTCCAGCTAGATTTCAACTAACTTATACCATTTCGCGTACAGAACGGGAGCCTTGCGAATGAAGGAGGGATGCCCCTGCGCAACACCAAGCGAGTGCCGCTCTTCAACAACCCCGTGCCGCATTATATGAGGATGCTCAGTCCTGAAAGATTATTCTGTGAGTTTTGATTTGTTTTAATTTATATTAAGAACCAGTGGCGAAGGTTCCTACCGAATTCCCTTTGAAAAATGGACAGTCAGTATTCTATAGACAAATAATATAATCACATTAAAGATATGTACTCCGGCTTACTTCTTATAAAAATTGACCCTTCGCTACTAGTAAGAACCTACTTAGTTTACACAACCACCATAAACATAAACAGTGTGAACTTTTCCGTATGAAGTTTTTTATAAGGTGCTCCACTATCTCCTAGCCTTTTCAGTTGTAAGGCCGAAGCTGCAATTACGCATGAAAGTTACGCATTTATATGGGAGCAATACAAATCCTTATAAACATTAACTTTTACTGCTGTTTAGGTTTATGACATCAATAATTTGATAATTAGCCACTGCTCCTCTTCCAAATTGTGCTGAACGGTTTCCGCATCCAATCTGTTCAAGAATTTTTTTCAGGATCATGAGGATTACTATTACTCAGAAACTACATATACATATGTTTAAGATTATTTGTTTATTTCCCACATTTTTCTATTCCTATTTAACAATAATTCCTTCCCATATTTTTCCAGTGTTGGGTGATCCACGTACTAACCAGAACCCAGCGATGGTGACGTTTGGTATGCTACTCCTGCGCTGGCACAACGTGGTGGCAGCTCGGGTGCACCGACAGCATCCTCAGTGGAGCGACGAGCAGCTGTTCCAAAGAGCAAGGAGGATCGTAATAGCCAGCTTGCAGGTAAAAAAGACTACATTCACACACAGGTATATTTTAAATGCCCATCACTCCATCTGGGTATGCTTTGTGGTTGGGACGGTTAAATAAATGTAAATGTATTTTATAATTGTACTTTGTACCTACTAACCTAGTTTGTAAGTTCCAATCATTATGAATCATTGTTATCTGAAAAGATTTCTCTCATACCGGTAATGATGTAGATATAAGTCTGCAATTTTTAGTAACGGAGTCAATAGCGAAATAGTGGCCGTATAGTAATTGATATATCTATTTAGTAGTGGTAGCCAGAGTGGGAACGCTCATGAGTAACTTGACCCTTTTTTCTTTCTGCCGATTTTGCACTGCCCAAATACTCTACAGTCAACTAATTCACACAATTAATTTGTTATTTTTAGAATGTTATCCTCAACGAGTACGTACCAGCCTTCTTGGGTATACCCTTACCACCTTATAAGGGTTATCGCGCAGACATAGCTCCCGGCGTCACGCACTCCTTTGCCGTGGCCGCCTTCCGCTTCGGCCACACGCTGGTGCCGCCCGCCATCCTGCTGCGGGACCGACACTGTAAATACGGACGGGCGCCCGGAGGACATGATGCCATCAGACTGTGTCAGACTTGGTGGGATGGAAATGTGAGTAAGAAATTGATTTATCTAATTAGACGATAAGAAAAAATTAATTCACAATTTTCGGAGCGTGAGTGCCCAATCAAAATAAACTAAAATTACAACATATAGATAGCGTAATGCATTGCTCTAAAATAGTTCATCGCTATTTGACTCTTGAAAATCTTCCATAGTACTTGAAAAAGACGGTGCTTACCAATAAGCCTCAATTAAATTAGATAAAATTCTGTTCAAATTTTTTCTGTGCCGTCTGGTTACCTCCGAATCCAATTCGGTACCTTTCCAGATATCGTGAAACATGTACTTAAAATAAACCATAACTTTCAAACAATGTTTTCAGGACGTGATGTCTCAAGTCCCAATCGAAGAAGTCCTCCTAGGGATGGCGTCACAAGTCTCAGAGCGAGAGGACGCACTGCTCTGTTCTGACGTTCGAGACAACTTGTTCGGACCCATGGAGTTCTCGAGAAGAGATCTGGGAGCGCTCAATATCATGAGAGGAAGAGATAACGGACTCCCTGACTATAATACTGCCAGGTATCTTATTCAACAAAAGTTTTATATAGAGCAGTTACCAAATAATAATATTCTGAGACTTGTTTTAAAATTTTAAATGTTTTCAAGATTACAAGTCTTACTCCCAATCCTTTGGGCTCTGAATGGACTACATAAATCAAAGTCAATATGAGATCAAGCGACCCACTTAATGTATGACCGAAAACCTTAACCAAATAATAAGCTAATGAGAGTGTTTCAAGGCGTTTATAAAATAAAAACTATATCTTACAGAGAATATTTCGGACTAAATAAAATTAAAACCTTCAACGAAATCAACCCTGAACTATTTGAGGGTGATCCGGATCTCTTGCAGAAGTTGATTCAAGCTTACAATGGAAGACTTGACAATATTGATGTTTATATCGGTAAGTTCAACAAAACTCTTATTACCCAAGTAAATACTTTATTTTACAACAAGAGAAAACTTAATACGTGGTATTTTTCAGGCGGTATGTTGGAGTCCACTGGACATCCTGGAGACTTATTTAGAGCCATTATTATAGACCAGTTCACCAGAATAAGAGACTCTGATAGATTCTGGTTTGAAAATCAACATAATGGGTAAGATAATAGTTGTTATTATTAACTATTACCAATTTGTCTTCTTAACCAAAAACATTGTCCGTTTTACCGTTGTAATTAAATAAAATAAATAAATAAATAATTGTCTTAAAGACATGTTATATTGGTTCAGTTAATGAGAATTACTCCTTTGATGCGATTTCCGGAACTCCTGAATTAATCAAAAAGTAAAATAATCCAAATGAAACTCTAATAAAAGCTTTTCGTTTTCCAGAATCTTTACAAAAGAAGAGATCGCCGAGCTGCGTCAGATCACAATGTGGGACATAATAGTGAACAGTACATCAGTGGGACCGCGCGACCTGCAGCGCGACGTGTTCCACTGGCGCGCGGGCGACCCGTGCCCGCAGCCCTACCAGCTCAACGCCTCCAAGCTGCCGCCCTGCAAGTACCTCAGGGGATACGACTACTTTGAGGTAAATACTTTATTGAGTATAAATAGTACTGCTCATGAGGCTTGTATTTTAATTCGTTCTGCTAACGCAGTTAATGAAAATAAACTACACAGACATATACAACACATTTAACCTGATCTCATTATCCTCATCATCACCATAATGACTCATGATGATAATTTTAGTTGAAATAACGTATCACGACCACTACTGGACAAATACATCACCAATTGATTCCCTTAACGATCTGATCTAGGCCCCTTGCTCGACCTTTGACCCCACCTGAACAATGCTTCGTTTTCTACATAGTGGTCACTATTCCAATACCTTTGTGCTTCATGAAATTTCATCCTTTGTACACACCACTTTCTCACATTTAATCATATCACCTTCTAAACTTTTTTGTCTTTGTTTCGTTTCAGGGCAATGAATTTGCATACATCTACACTTGTCTGATACTGGCTTTCGTTCCCATACTTTGCGCGGGCGCTGGGTATGGAGTGGTGAAGTTGCAGAATAGTCGCCGGAGGAAACTTAAGATCCAACAAGAGCATCTAAAAAATGCACAATATAAAGGTAAACAACTGGTTCTTTTTTCTACAATTCACCTTATATCTCGTTAGTCCGAGCACCAATCAGGTAAAAATGAAAAGTTGTATGAATAAACAATCGGGTAATAAGATGTAAGAGCTAATAATCAAAGAATATCCTTTACTTTATAGGTTCGGTAGACAAAATGGTGTGTCGTGAATGGGTGCACGCATCACACAAACGCATAGTAAAGCTTCGTTTGGGACCCGAACCAGCATTGCACGTAACGGACCGCAAAGGAGACAAACTACGAACACTTCCGCTGGATCATACTGATCAACTTACGGTTCTTGAAAGTCAGGTAAAAATCATGGAATTCGTAAAAAAAATAACAACCTAACAGTTTCAATCATAAATAAGAATTGCCCGAATTTACACCCCTGCAGGACTCTTTAAGTTCTCATTTATTAACTTGGTAGCTAGCGAGTAAATTTTTGCTTTAAAACTAATAAATAAAACAAAATGCTTTAAACTGAAAATACAACGTATGTACAGAAAAAAAAATCCACTAAATAAATCAATGTATTTATTACAGGAAAGCAGAAACAACAAGCGTCCTCTAGTCTTGATCCGTGCCCCCAGAGAACACGACTTGGTTCTTGAAATGGACTCCGCTGCTTCACGCCGCAAGTTTCTTGTCAAATTGGACACGTTTTTAGCAAATCATAAGAAAGCACTCAATCTGACCCAGGTAAGAAATCAAATATAATCGTTTCGACACTTCCGTTTTAAGCAAGGCTTTTGAATGAGTCTTTCACAAAATTGGTTTAGATATCATTTTGATGAGTTGAATTTCGTTATTGCCTTTACTAGGTTGTCAAAGAAATTCGAATGTTAGATATACTATGCATTTTAGAGTTTCAAAATTTTTGTTTGGTTGCAGGGTCATCGCGAACAAATTCTGGCTACAGCAGAAACACGGGAACGTCGTCAACGTAAATTGGAACATTTCTTCAGAGAAGCTTACGCCATCACATTTGGTTTAGCACCCGGTGAAAAAAGGCACCGGAGGAATGAAGACGCAGATCCTGAAGTAAGTGACTAAAGAATTCAACAATATAATACTCATACATTTTTGGAGGAAGATAACATTAACAAATGTATTGTTTCAGTCTATTGTTATGAGGACCTCACTATCAAAGAGTGAATTCGCCAGCGCGCTTGGAATGAAAGCAGATGCTGTATTCGTGAAAAAAATGTTCAACATCGTCGACAAAGATGGAGACGGCAGGATCTCTTTCCAGGTACACTTTTTGTATTTCATGACTACAATTCAATAATTATCATACTTTATGTTAATGTATAAAAAATTATTCATACTTCATAATTTGTAACACCTAAACATGACTTTCATGAAATAAAATTATAGAGCCTTTTTTAGCATTTAATGTATGATACGTTGGTTGATGGCAAATCGAGTTTTAGAAAGAGACGGTCACAAAACCGAAGTCGATCACAAACTGGATGTACCATATCAATGGCTACCAACTTGTAACGAATCTTCAAGACACACATTGGTATATTGGCAGTTTTCATTAATATTTCGAGTGCCATCGATACGAAAGAACAGGAATAAAAGTTTTATTTTTATTTTTCCAGGAATTTTTGGACACGGTAGTCCTATTCTCCCGAGGCGCGACAGAAGACAAGCTTCGCATCATCTTCGACATGTGCGACGACGACCGCAACGGCGTCATCGACAAGGGCGAGCTCAGCGAGATGCTGAGGTCTCTTGTCGAGATCGCGCGGACCACGTCTCTGCGAGACGAACATGTCACTGAACTTATTGATGGAATGTTTTCTGTGAGTGTGAAACATTTTAAGACGCTTGTTGTCCCCTTCGGTTTTTAAAGAGTGTCGTAATACCCAGGCGTTGAGTTGTAATTGAGTTGTACACGTGTAAAATACTACTACTCAGCTAAATCCCGTTAGACCAATCAAAATAACGTATATAATACAAAATTATTAACTCCTTCCTCATTTGTTTCACTCTTTTATAGGACGCCGGCCTCCAACACAAAGATCACCTCACATACTCAGATTTCAAAGTAATGATGAAAGAGTACAAAGGTGAATTCGTCGCCATCGGTCTGGACTGCAAGGGTGCCAAACAAAACTTCCTTGATACGTCCACAAACGTTGCGAGGATGACCAGCTTCCATATTGAACCATCTATGGAGCAGTCCAGGTATGTTAAATACGTAAAAAAATGCTCTGGCATGTACTATCCGAACAAAAGATCAATTATTACCGTAAATACTTTGAAGGTCTCTAGATCTACACTAGAGATCAGTGCAGTCCTTTTTATCTCAGTTTCTATGCAATCAATATTTATTACCTTTCATGTTATTCACCCCTGAACAATGTGAATGTGGATACTAGCAATTATTTTTAATTTGAAGTAACTATCGAAGTAAAACATTTCTCATTTTATACTAACCGTGTGTTACACTTACTATTTTTTTATTTACATATTTTGAAAATTTTCAGGCACTGCGTCCTCCTAAAATGGGACTACCTAACAACCTTCCTAGAAGAGAACAGACAGAACATATTCTACCTGTTCGTGTTCTACGTGGTGACGATCGGACTGTTCGTGGAAAGGTTCGCGCACTACTCCTTCATGTCGGAGCACCTGGACCTGCGGCACATCATGGGCGTCGGCATCGCCATCACCAGGGGCTCCGCTGCTTCCTTGTCTTTCTGCTACAGTCTGCTGCTGTTGACCATGTCGAGGAATCTGTTGACGAAATTAAAAGTGAGTCTATATTTATTGACTTTTTCCTGTTAAGCAATTTGTGTAAAAGGAGTAATAGTATATTTTGATATACGTGGGGAAACTTTGTTATTCTATTCGAGGTGGAATTCACACAGGAATCATTGTTATGGCGCCGAGAACTCACATGTTGAACCTAACCCTAGTGCGATAAGAACCAGTTTTCGAGAAAGTGTATTGAAAAAGTTTTTTTTTTTTTCAAATAAATACTTTCTTTGTATCAAAGCGCTTTTATTGATAAATTCTTACGGTAATTTTGGCTCGTAGTACGATCTAAAGTACATTCTGGACACTTTTATTTAGGATTCGGTTAAACCAGTACGGACAGGTAGCGGAACGGCTGCGGACACCAGACACTGACAAACATTACAATACACATCTATCAGAGTCCAAAGTCCGGAGCTGCATCTGCAATTGTTCCGTACTGGATTGGCAGAACCTTTGTAGTGCAGTCGTATTTATCACACTTCTAACACAGAACACTATTTTTATTTTTTTTTACAGGAGTTCAGCATCCAACAATACATCCCACTAGACTCAAGCATCCAGTTCCACAAGATCGTGGCCTGCACCGCACTTTTCTTCTCCCTCCTGCACACGGCCGGTCACATGGTGAACTTCTACCACGTATCAACGCAGCCTGTCGAGAATCTTCGCTGCCTCACTAAAGAGGTTCATTTCACTTCGGACTTCAGACCTGGCATCACGTACTGGGTGTTCCAGACTGTTACAGGTAAAAACAATTTATTATGAAAAGCTTCCATCTTCATCTACAAATGTTGCATACATAAACTGCGGTCCTGTAATTGTTATTTTACCTTTTTGCAATTTTGCAGTGACCTTTATTTTCGTTGACATAAGGTTTATGTCAATGGTAAAAAAACCGTAAATTGAAGACTACCTGAGTTGAAATTCTGTGTAACGTTGAGAAACTATTAGGTTCTGGCTTCTGCCCTGTTCTCAATTACTAGATCTCTGAAAGAAAAAAATATATCCCGGCCAGTGTGGCAACCTCGCAAATCACGCCTTGGATTATTCAGGATAATTACTATTATGTATTATGGTAGTCAGGTTAGATTACACTATCATTGCATGGCCTCACAAATCTTGCTGACTGCTTACCAAGGGGTATCGTACTACCCAGTAATTGGGTTGTGGAGGTCAAGTAAGCAGTCGCTCTATGTAAAATGCTGCTATTCAGCTGCATCCGGTTAGACTGGAAGCCGACCCCAATATATTTAGTTGGGAAAAGGTCCAGTGAAGCGTCCATTTACATTCTAACACTGCTACAAAAATAAAGTGAGACCCTGACATCTAGCTTTCTTGTTGTCGACCAGGTATAACGGGCGTCCTACTCTTCGTGATAATGTGCATAATCTTCGTGTTCGCGCACCCAACGATCCGCAAGCGCGCCTACCCGTGGTTCTGGCGCGCGCACTCGCTGCACGTGCTGCTCTACGCGTTGTGTCTGGTGCACGGACTGGCGAGATTAACTGGGGCCCCGAGGTTCTGGATCTTCTTCCTAGGACCGGCCGTCATTTATACCCTTGATAAGGTAAGACATTTTGTATGACTCGTGCACGGACTGGCCAGGCTCAATGGCATACTCAGGTTCTGGGTATTCTTCTTAGGTCCTGCAGTCATTTTTACGCTCGATAAGGTAAGAAACTGACTGATGAGTAGAGATTGTGTAATTGATAGTAACAGCCAGGAAGTTCAAGACTTAATTTTTTTCATAATTATGAGTTTTTCCTACTTGTGTTACAATGACATGTTTGTTTTTTAATCAGGTGGTGTCACTACGGACGAAGTACCTAGCGCTAGACGTATTAGAAACGGAAATGTTGCCATCGGATGTTATCAAAATTAAGTTCTACAGGCCTCCTAATCTAAAATATTTATCAGGTAATTATGAAAGCCATTAAAACCTATAATTACATCCTCTTTTCAACAACTTTTGTTTATAAGGAAGACATTTTAGAGATTATCTAATAAAAGATTGTTTTTTTTTTGGGTTTTGATATCTTTAATCTTTTGCTGATTTTTTTTAAATATTCAAATCTGAATATAAATAAGCAAAAGCCTGAAATTCTGGATGTATCGACACAATTAAACTCTTTTCCTTGCACCTAGGTCAATGGGTGCGTCTCTCGTGCACGGCGTTCAAGAAGGAAGAGTTCCACTCGTTCACGTTAACGTCAGCTCCCCACGAGAACTTCCTGTCGTGTCACATCAAGGCGCAGGGGCCCTGGACGTGGAAGCTCAGGAACTACTTCGATCCCTGCAATTATAATACTGATGATCGTCCCAAAATAAGGTACGGTTACAAGGAAACTAATAAATTAATAGTCTTGATATGTAATCTGTTCATAATACCTAATCAAGTTCTCATACATCCCAAGAAAAAACATTTCATTAAAAAGGAGGGATCAAAAAGTAGTGAGAACGACATACTCCTTGGTAAGAAAAAAAAAATACTGGCAGGCATAGCTCAGATACATATTTGTAATATTAATAAGGAAAAAATCTTCGATTCTCTTTTGTTTTTTTCTGAATGTAGTCATTTGTTTGCTTCGTGTCGGTACGTGTTCTCGAAAATGGAGAAAAACGAAGTGCGAGCCGTTATTAAATACCTCTGTTTAAAAAAGTTAACAACGCAAGAGATTCATTGCCATTTGGAGGCAACATTAGGGGAACATCGTTGCGGCCGTTCATCGACGTCAGTCACCCAAGAAAATGTTGCGAAAGTCGAGAAAATTGTATTGAGCGATCGAAGAGTTACCATCCGATACTTAATTCAAGAAACGGACATTTCATATGGAAGTATTCAATCCATATTGAAACAATCTTTGAATATGAGAAAAGTCTCCGCAAGATGGGTGCCGAGAATGTTAACCGACAATCAGAAACAAAATCGACTTGACATTTCGAAGATATTGTTGGACAAGTTTCAAGAAGATTCTGAAAACTTTTTGTCTCGTTTCGTAACAATGGACGAAACATGGGTCCATCATTTTGATCCCGAGACATAACAGCAATCTTCGCAATAGAAACGGCCATTATCACCGACCCCGAAGAAGTTTCGTGTCGTGGCATCGGCTGGCAAGGTTAAGGCCTTAATATTTTGGGACTCAGAAGGGATATTGTTGATTGATTACCTGGAGCGTGGAACCACTATTACAGGTCAATATTATGCAGCTTTAATTCCCAAGTTGAGGAATGCCATCAAAGAGAAAAGGAGAGGGAAACTTCGAAGGGGCGTGCTGTTTCATCACGACAACGCACCCGCGCACAGGTCGGCAGTTGCGATGGCTGCCATTCAGCAAGCTGGCTTCGAATTGGTTGTTATTCACTAGATCTGGCGGCTAGCGATTTTTATCTGTGCCCCAAATTGAAAAAATACTTAAGGGGAAACAGGTACGAAGACGATAACGAGGTGATGGATGCCGTGGAGAGCTTTTTGCAGGACCAAGACATTTATTTTTTTTTTGTGAAAGGGATTGAAGCCTTGGAAAAACGCTGGACTCGGTGTGTAGAGAGACTCGGAAACTATGTAGAAAAATAAATTATTAAGTTATCAATAGTCATTATATTCTATCTCATTCTCACTACTTTTGGATCCCTCCTCGTAGGTAGACTTACCCTTTGCATTTTGTTTTTCACTCGAAACTCCTCTTTTTGGAGACTTTATTGATATAAAAATCTTGACCCTCAACTGCAGATGCAAATACCAAGGCCTATTATTCATAATTTAAGTGAACTCGTAATTATAATTATCAAATTTGATAGAGGTGTACAGCTCTGCCCTGCCACAATATAGCATATTTTATCCATCTATTTTCCCTTTGTTAAAGTCTAAGTTACCCAGTAACTGGATTATGCATATCAGATAGGCAGTCGCTTCATGTGAGATACTGGTATTCAGCTGCATCCAGTTAGACTGGGAGCCGACCACCACTTAGATTGGAAAAGGCTGCGCAGATGATGTTGATCCCATTGTGCGAGAGAAATATAACCATTATTTCCATTGTCCGTTTAGGATCCAGGGTCCATTCGGCGGCGGCAACCAGGACTGGTACAAGTTCGAGGTGGCCGTGATGGTGGGCGGCGGCATCGGAGTCACGCCGTACGCCTCCATACTCAACGACCTCGTGTTCGGCACCTCCACCAACCGGTACTCCGGGGTCGCCTGCAAGAAGGTAAAGTAGATAGCGTTTTTATTTACCCCGATTCATCACTCTTCTGACTATGAGTATGGAAACTAAGAGAGCACCTATCTTTGGCTTATCTCCGCTGAGGTTACTCGCCATGACAGAAAGTTGCCCGGGGAACTATTTTTGTTTTCTAGAGACAGAGCCTTTATTTTAGGCTGTTTTTAGGATATGCGAGCCCTTAGAATAAACTCCTACCTCGTAATCGTAAACTATTTAAATTAGAAGTACTTGAATAATTTAAATTAGATAACACGCCAAAATCAAGATCTTAGTCACGTATGAAGAATCTAGGACATCTAAAACTAGGGGAGAAAAGTTAGGTAACCCAGAAACATTTCAAAATTTACAATTTAATTTCAACAATCAAGGAAATTCTTTTGTTAACAACTAAACCGTGAAATAACCCGAAAAGATTATTTACTTTAACAATAAAATATTTGTTACAAAATTTCATAGCCATGTCATTATTTCTGATAGCCATGAATATTAAATGAAATAATTTCATTGAGCAAATTCACGATTTCGTCAAATAGAAAATTACTCATTGGAATTGGGAACGATTGACACTTGCTCACGACTCGCCGTGACTTAGCACGTGGCTTACCGTTTACAACATTGACCGATGACCCACTATGCCTGTTTAGTTCTTATGTAAAGTGATGACATAGACGCTAACTAGGGATTTACGGCTTTTGTGTAATACGTAAATACATCGTGATGAAATAAGTGCCTAGCACTCGTGTACCTAATACCTTAGCCCCGTTTACCAAAATATGCTAAAATAAATTACTCAACTTAGTATCAAGCCTGTAATCATCGAAGTGTTAAGTAGAGGTGTACCTATAGCAGAGATACTTATCACTACATAGTTAAAAACACAGTCGCTTCTCGCTGTCTGTATGCTTAGATCTTTAAAACTACGCAACGCATTTTGATGCGGTTTTTTTATAGATAGAGTGATACAAGAGGAAGGTTTATATGTATATATTGCACCCGTGCGAAGCCGGGGCGGCTAGTCATCTAATAATTGCCATCACACACAAATCCTGTCTCCGGGCCACTACTAAGAAATTCATTATGAAAAAACCCAATAGTACTTTGCGCGCCCTGAAAATCAACCCTTACTCAACCATTGACGCAATATTGAAGAAGAAATAATATCGTTCTATTTTGTAGGTTACCTATTAAAGACAAATCTATACAAAAAAAGATTAAGTTCAGTAACTAGTTCACTACTATAGTTTACTCAGGTTTACTAACCAAGAAAATATGCATAATATGTATGAGCATTTCTTTAAGTGCACTTCGATGTAAACTGCTGATGTAAATGAAGTGATTACGAAATATCCGGTTACCGTTACCTTGTAAACCTTAATGAGTCTGTCAAACATAATGTGCAGGATGTGATGCACTTAAAACCCAGTTTGATTAGATATATTTACTGAATGAAAGGGTGCTGTTATTGTTCAAGTTCTTTCGTGGTTGAATTCAGGCTGATATAATATTTTGCAGTAACCACATAGAAACTCTGAAAAAAAAATTGCACAGCTATTTAAACTAACCTTACATAATATGTGAAACTCATCGTTCCCTCTGTATGTTATGTTCTACTTCGGCCTCGATATATCGTTAGACTTCGATTATCGTTCAGCTCAGAGCCGAATGTTGAAGATCCAACACATTCATTTGGATTTTCTCAATTTTATATGTCGTAGTAAATCGTCTATCATTGTTACACAGGTATACTTCCTCTGGATATGCCCGTCGCACAAGCACTTCGAGTGGTTCATCGACGTGCTGCGTGACGTGGAGCGCAAAGACGTCACCAACGTGCTAGAGATACACATCTTCATCACGCAGTTCTTCCACAAGTTCGATCTCAGGACTACCATGCTGGTGAGTAAATAATATAACGACTGTCTGTCATACATTTTCTTCTAAGCGTGTCGATGCCATTCTAAGTCGAGTATCCCAAAAATTTAATACGAGTCTGGCGTCTTCAGAAGCTTCTCCAGTTTATTAAGTGCCTCATCGTTTGTCGAACAGCACCACATTTACAGTCAAGCACTTAAGTATCCGGCCTTAGCGACCGCACCTTTTAAAATCGCTATAACAGCCATCCTATTTATATTGTCTGCTTCGATAGACCTTTAATTTTTACCAAAACTGCGAGAAAATTAATCGAAGATAAAAGTGTCTTCAGCTGGCCCAAAAATGTGTTACAGGTACAACAAAACTGGATATTGGAAAATATTTCATCTTGAAAATAATTTTAGCAACTCCTAAATTAAGGTTTTGCTAGGTTTCTCGTAAAACTACGGTCATACGGAAAGCGTAACTCATTAAACGCTTTGTTTTCCCCTACAGTACATCTGCGAGAATCACTTCCAGCGTCTCTCGCGCACGTCGATGTTCACCGGCTTGAAGGCGGTCAACCACTTCGGAAGACCCGACATGTCCTCCTTCCTCAAGTTCGTGCAGAAGAAACATAGCTATGTAAGTAATATAGGTTTTTGACAGTTTAACTTTAAACATGACGAATTCAAATCTAGCATAAAGAAATCTCTTTGTCTGCCAAAGTTTCATTCATTCATTTGAAAGTTTTCAGATTGCATAACAAAAATTAAACCATAACCTATTAAAAACTTGGCTGCGTACTTTCCATGATCCAAAGTCTTTTTATGACATATTTTATTTCATTTTATAACAGCTGTCGTTTTATACCACCGAATTTTCATTATCCTTACCTCCAATTATAAATACTTGTAGTGTATGTTTTCTTATTTAACCCATAGTTTGACTTGTAGAGAATGCCTTGTGGCGTTAAGTCCGCATATGTACCACTATTGTACATACATGAAGTTTAAAGAAATAAATAAATATAAATAATATTTATCCCCCAGGTATCTAAAATCGGCGTGTTCTCATGTGGTCCTCGCCCACTCACCAAATCAGTGATGTCAGCGTGCGAACAAGTGAACAGGACGAGACGTCTGCCGTATTTCATACACCACTTCGAGAACTTCGGATAAATGTAATCCTACACCCTTATCATGTATCTTTTGTGAGACGATGGTTGTATCTCAGCCATTGGAAATATGTAGGGCGAAATGGACAAATCATTGCATTGTATTTAAACGAGCATTACTTTTGTTTCTCATGGGATTACCCAAGTTACCAAAAGAGCTGAATTGTACCAAAAGTTACCAACTTGTGTTATTGTTTAAAATGTATTATTTGTTATCCATTGTGTCACTGAGCTATGATGTAATCCACGAGCCCAATAAAATCCGTGATGTACATTATGAAAATGTTTCGACTCATAACGCCATAATTTAGTTCCGAAACCCTGTCATTATTTTTTCCAAAAAATCGAAACCACAGTTATAAAGCATTTATTTATGTAACGTATAACGTGCTCTTGTGTTAGGGGTTAGTCAATAAATTAATTGGCTATTTCGTCCTACATTGTGTTAAATACAAAATTGCTTGTTAATCCGTGCATACCTATTGATTTCAAATACCGCCACTATTTGGTAACCAATAAAAATGCTAGCAAACACGGATATTTTAGACCTTCCTGTATATCTTAGATTTACCTAACTTATTTATTTTTAGTTTTGTATGCTTTTATAAATCAGTTAACAATGATTTAGTACAAAAACATCAATCGCGCATTTCAATGTACAAAAGATCATTAAATAGAAATAACTTTAGAAATAAATTGTAATACTCATTGCGATCTAAATTGTATTATTTATACGACGGTGCTCCCAAGAGCTGTATTGTAAATAATGTAGAAATTGTATTGGCTTTAGTGTAATTGTATTTTTACGTTGAATCGATTGTAAATAAATATTTAAACACAGATACTTTTTGCATTTTATTTTTCATCTTTCGGATTATGTGAGATACTCGGCATTCAAAAGATTCACACATAATTTTAACTTAACATAAGTACTTCTGTTTATTAAATTACTAGCTTTTGCCCGCGGCTTCGCTCGCGTTAATTTAGAATTTGACAATCATTTCGGGTTGTACTCCGCTTGTAATAATATAATCCAATCACGATTCGAAAGACACGTGGCGCCATCTATTTTCATAAGAATGTTATTGTTGTTTTCCTCGGGGATGCTACTTTATTTCGGGATGAAAAGTACCCAAATCCGTTTCTGTACACCTGACAAAGTACATGCAAAATTTCAGGATGATCGGTTCAGCGGTTTAGGCGTGAAAAGACAAACAAACAAACTTACTTTCGCATTTATAATATTAGTATGGATATGGAAGTATGGATTGAACACAAAATTCAATTAAGTACAGCCAGAATAGTAGTAGGTACCTATTACCTATTATGTATGTGTATTAGCTGTAAATATGAAATGCTGAAAAGCAGTTTGCCGAATCATTTTGTGTCAATTTTGTTGATTTGTAAACGTGACTATGTTAATTGACCTTCTTTGGTGACAATACATACCTACTTTCTTAAACCTTGCTTTTCTTAAACTGATTTGACTTTCAAAAGTACCTTATAATGGCCCAAGTGAAATAAATGGTCTAACTTTGACTTAAGGTAAAATTTTGATCACTATCTATAAAATATCTATGATATGATAGTTTTACAAACCAAATATGATAATAAATTATTGTGCCTTTGTAATACTTATCGAAAAAAAATAGGTTTTATACAATCCTAGCTATAAATTTCAAATTCATTTGAGAGTAGTTAGCAAACTGCAAATTAACCCAAATATCAAAAGCATTAACTGAAATAGCACCGAACAACAGTAAATGCTTGATTGAACAGCAGTGCGTTACAATATTTAATAACAGTTCCACTGTATGATTACTCCCAGGCCTTAAGAGTCGTTCTTGGATTATTTATGGATTGTAATTCGAGGCTCCTCGCTCTTAATTCAAAGTAAAAGGTGCAGACAATAGCCTTGCGGGCTCGTGACACACGACCGCGCCGAACACCAATCGTGCACTAGTTTTGATTGGACCAGTACACGTTATCAAGTTTATATTGCCATCTTCGATTACCTAATTTCGTGTTTCAGAAGCTAACTGGTTCTTTTTTTTTCAGTCGTCTGCTTTGTCATGATCATGAATAGTGCATTTGATACACAAAAAAATAGATAGTATCTTTTGCTCTAGTTTAATCAGACTCCTATTGCACTCACGTTGCATCAGGCAGGCTATCATGTCAGTAACACAAAAAAACAACTTATTTACTGGTTTGTAAGACACATTTAGCAATATAAATACCAGCATACAAGGTGCAAATGGACGCTTCACGAAGCCGTCAACCGTCAACCAAGCATTCTGTACCTAAATCAAACTAAGTCGCTGTACGCAAAAAATATTGCTGGGAAACGATTTATTTTTTTCTTCTTCTTTTTTTGGGGTGCAAAATTACGTTTTACGGTAAAAGTCAAAAAATTAACGCACTCAAAACATTGTGCTCATGAATGCATTGAATAGTACTGAGTTCGTGGAGGTATTTAAAGTAAGGTACCAACATTAAAAAAAAAACTTGTGAAAAAGGTGGAAGTTTGACCCCCAAAATCTCCGTAACTAGAACTGGTTCCCAGGTAACGTCCAGAACAAAAACAAAAATGTCGCAATGACGGGAAGAACAAGTGCCTTTCGGCTTCCCATTATAATTGATTCACTGCAGGACAAAGATCTCTAATGATTACCACACTTGGTCTATTGATTACCACACTTGATCAAGGCGGATCAATGTTTTCCGGTATATTCTTTTATATAGGGTAAGTCCTGGTTTCCTCACGATGTTCTTCCTTCACTAATGTCCAAGAAACACTAAGAAAAAACTTGTAATGTTAATTCATTCTACCTGCTTGGTATTCGAATCTGCACAAAGCTCAAGATAAAAACTCATTCAAGATTAACATCCTCAAGTTGTCCACCAAACACATCTGTATGTACTCTATTATGGAACGGCGCGTGCGAACAAATCACTGAGTTTCGGCAATTAAGGCCATAACTTAGTGTTCAATATCATATTGCACAGAATCTCATCGCTCGAGTTTAGTTCAGCTATGCTAACAAAGTTTTGTGCTCGCACTGTCTCGACTTGACTTGAAATTGACAATGTGTACACACGGCGGCACATGAAGCTGTACATTTCCAGTACAACTTGGCCTCGCTTTAAGTAGATTTTCTATACAATGACAGATCCGCATAAACTGGTTTTGTATAGCTTGATTGGCCGTCGTGCGTACATATCTCTCTTTCCGGCACGAGATAATCCTGCGACAGGGTTTTGTCGTACATCTCATCACGTTAGCCTGGATCGCAGTGTTGCCACACTGCACGATACGTAGCCTTCGTTCCCTCCCTTCGTTCACTGCACTTCGCTTAAAACCAAAAAGTAGTTCATAAATGGAATAAACTTCTAAACGTAAATTGCTGCCTTCAGAATAAAGTGGCAATCATCATCACCTATTTGAACTATAATTTATAATGTTTCTATTGAGGATCTCAATTGCAGATTCTGTATTTACGTGAGTTATAGTATTGCTGCACCTGTTTTGTTGTGGTTTCACAGTTAGTGCAGTTACTTAGGTATTTCGTAACGAAAATGGATTTACTACTGCATTAGGTATAATTATAACACTTACGTTAACAAGAAACTGGAGTGATTTTTATTTATCAGAAATTATAAGCTTCCCTCCTTTGCTATTTTATTTAGGTACGTGGCATGTTAGGCCGAAAATAAAGAGCTCTATAGACTTAGCCCCCCTTGAAAATGGAGTAGCTGATGTTCCGAATTGCATTGCATTTTATGGAACAGGAAGATATTTCTTATGAAAGTTTAAGAATTAGGAATAAAAATGAAAAAAATATTCTGCTCCATACAAAAAAATAAAAAAGGACTACGTTAGCACTATGTTCTTTTCCGAAATAAATTATGTACTTCGTTTTCAAGGGGCGCTAAGTCTAAGGAGCTTCATTTTCGGCTTAATGTGCATAATGTACATACTATTATTATATTGACTTGAACGAAATCCTCTATTGCAATATGCATTTATTATGTTTACGGGCGTTACAGCACATGCAATACATCGTCACAGCAATATTACCTTTATATCTAATTATTTACGGCGTTGCCATACAACGTGGCAACGCCGCCAGTCTTTTGGGTACATTACCAGTTGACTACGATGAGGAGGAGTTTTTTGACGCCATTTTTTAAGTTTATTTTTAAGTTAGTTAGTTAATATAGGTTATTTTAATTTATTAATGTATATAATATTTACTATGAATAAACGGTCATCTCATTATTTAAAGTTTATAAAATGTAAGAAGGAACATGTTATCTATATGTGATATTTACATAACAATATTAGTATAACAGTTTATGATATCCGTTACAAAATAATTCAGTAATGTGGTAATAAAGTATAGCGTAATCTGTAACTCGTAAGTTTGACTACTTTGTAACCACATAATCATGACCATATTTGCAGTCCAACTTGCCAGGAAGTATTTAATTACCATGTCTTACAGAAATATAAATAGAATTCATTTTTTATTACTACAATAAATAAGTTGGTGGTTAAATAAAGTAGCCACCGACTCATTTCTCAAGTAACTTGACTTTGTAAATCCAACATTAGGCAGATTGACAAATATAAGGTAACTACTCTTTTAAAATGATTAATGAATTAAAACTGGGTTGAAACATAAAAGAAAAGTTGAATACCTTATGGACAACAAGGAAATATTTACTACATTTGTCGCACGTAGCGCCTCAACTTCCGTGCAATAGAGTTCAACGCGCAAAGATCTTCGGGCGAAGATTTCTTTCCTCGAATTCTCAAGTATACACAGAATAATAACCTGGTAAATTAACGTGACATGCACAATTTCATTCTTGTTGCTTCATTATTTATAGTTGTGGAGGTTGTCAGCGGTGCGTTATGCAGACGATATCTACATAATTGTTGTTAATTATGGTCGGAGTCACGTACCGCGCTCCAGCAGTTACATAACCTCCACGCTGACACAGCGCACCATAAACCTGACAGCACACCTAGAGGGGCTCACTAACTCAATCTATCATGACCACATTATTATAGTAACATGAATTAACTTACTTTCACAGCCTACGGGCTTCTCACACAAAAGGTTAGTAATAAAACTAATCAAACACAAGGTTCTTGATCTTAACAATAAACAGCTTGACCCCTGACCTATTAAAGTGCTCTTTTTGTATAGAAACACAACATGTTGCAAATAATTGGAACTGTCAGTCATCATCGACGCGAACATCCGATTGTTACAGGCAGCTGAGGCTGCCGAGACAGCTACATCCACGATTCTTCAAACTTCTTACAAAGAACGAGACGGTCGGGTTTAATATATCAATGCCAAAGTACAGTTTCCTAACGTACTTTGCTATTTGTTTGGTAAGCTAGTTTCACATCAATCATAATAATATAGTGAACAAGTAAATGTGCTACGGATTGCGCCATACGTGAACAAGAGCAAACAAATGAAAGACGGAGGATAATAAATCGTACGAAAGACAAAAATATGGCTTCCTTTCACGTTTTCCTTTGTCTGAACAGTGACACATAATTAAATGCATGTTTAAAGCCTGATTGTTACATTTAATCTTTTGACACGAGCAAAATTTCTGTTGATTAAACTTTAATTTATTTTCGACGATCGTTGGGACAACAAAAGGTGTTAACGGCAGGCTCAACACTGGACATAAAGTTCTCTAACACACGAACTCAATTCGACACAGTTTCACAACGCATTATTTTATGCCAAAGTAATAAATTCAGCCACTTAATCACCTTACTTTTATCCTCGGGATCACGCTGAGGTACAATTTACTCGGTTAATGTAATGTTCAAACAAAGTCAACGGTCCGTGTCTTCTCATAAGACCACACGCTCTGTTTCCCCTCACATAAACTTATATAATTTAGTCTCATTTGTGTTTAAAGTAATGCAAATTAATACGGGTCAATTAATAAGTTGTTTTTGATGTGACCTTTAGGCAGAATAAGAATTATGATCTCGGAAACTTTTTTGTTTGTTTCTGTAATATAATATACTGATTTAATTACAAGTTCGTTTTTTGAATCTGCAGTCTAAATAAAAGTAAACGGGTAGAGAAACGCGAATTTAACGTACTCTTGTTTTTATTTCCTTCTATAAGGTCCGCTTAACCTATCCTCATTATAAAATCGATTTTTTTATTGAAATCAGATTAAAAAGTCAAACAAGAGCATTAAAATGACGTAATCCATATTTAATCGTTTATTTACATAACCGGCACAATGTTGGCAGACTGTACCGAAGTCTGACATCCGCAAACCCGTTACGTGTGGTGAAAAGTTGGCGGAAAATCAGCGGCGCGTTCCGCACGGGTGCGCGTACGCTGATAAACCTAGCCCGTTTCCTGATTATACTCTCTCTCGCGAGGAAGCTAATTGAAAACTTCGATTACACTCCACTAGAGAGTTATTAAGGAATGTGTTACTTATGAACGTTAATTTTCAAAATTGATCCTATTGTACAATTGTCCATTTCTTTCCAAGAAGGCTACTTTATGGATTGTATTCAATATTGTTAATTACAAATCAGCTTCCTTAATTTAAATGTTAGTTTTTAAAAACATGTAAAACCAGCTCGCAGGTGCTCGCCGGCTCATTGGCTATCAGCCATCAATATGAAAGCTGCTATTTATTTATCGATGCCCGACTAAAACGAAAGAAATGACTATTCGTCCCTTTCTAACGCGCTTTCGTCGCAGCGCCGGCGCGGGTGACGCGGCTTGCTGCGCGATAGTGAGCGCGGGTTTAGTTTTCAGTGATCGCGCGGCGAAGGCGCTCTCTGCCGGCGACCTCCGAAGTTTCGCAACTCGACACATTTCCTAGTGCTAGTGATGTGCTAAACTTATCCGGTCGGAAGTCCACATAACGTGTGCCGCAGTGACGTCACCGGGAGACTCCGCAAGGGCATCGGTTCGCCGATCTCGGCAGGTGAATACGATCAATTAAAACTGTGGATGGAGCCTGCGACCGCAGTCGCACGCCGCGGCCCCAGCTCGACATCCTTGTCCTCAATTAAAACAATTTACGGCAGTTCTTGTTTGAATTTTACAATTGTTGTCCCGGTTCATATTATTGTGGCAATAAGCTTGTAATTTACGATTACTTGTACTTAAATCGAGTTACAATTATTTTTGATCCATTGCACTGCACTAAAATCTATAAAAGGATATAATTATAGTAATTGTAAAGTGCTCGAGATCATTCGTTAAGCTTGTAGACGAAGCGAATTGGGACGATGTCGACTGCATTGAGCTATGAATGTCCATTATAGTAAGGTCGTTGTGTCTTATTAGTGTACAAAGAGAATATGTATTACAATTTTAATTATTAGAATTAGTGCATGATCGACATTATGGATTATATGCTGATAAAACAAAATTCAATTCGACTTAGAAATATCGAGACTGACAGGGCACTTGCGAGGGTACAAGTAAATAAATCAATCAAGAATTGCGTTGCGCATGGTGTGAGGCGACATCCAATTTAGTTCGCATCAGCACCGTGTCAGCCAGTCCGGGCTGACCGCAACCGAAGCTAATATGATTTAATCGAAGTGTAATGTTGTAACTTATGCGACGGACTTGAGATTAGATCTACTCTGTGGTTTGTTTTGTAAGAATGCTATCAGTTCGCCAGTTCGGCACTGTCGTAACTGGGCCCACGGGCTGCAATGCGCAACGGTTCACTTCGTCAGGGAGAAATGCGTACAAGAGCTAACACTGACAGCCAGACATAGCCGTTAATTAGAACACAACTGAATTTTGCAAGTTAGCAGCCCGTTTCTACTAAGTTGCGAGGTATTGCACAAAGATATTTGATTCTGGATATGAAATCTCCTATGCCAGCTTTTCCGTCAGATTGCATTGTTAGACTACATTTAGATACAGCTGGCCTTTTTGCAACTAGGCCTTACATACTCAGTGTAATTCCAAAAACAGAAAATACTTTTTTATCAGGCAGTTAACCAAGAATCAAGAATCAAGTTCCAAAGAATATGTTTAACAAAGCTGCTAAAACTCAAAGATTAGATCACGGAAAGTGATTTGCTCTAAAGTCACTGATATAATAATATATAATATTATATCAGTGACTTATACAGTATAATATTATATATTATATCAGTATATTTTGTCTAGAAAAAAAGCGAGGACAACCGGTAGTAGCCTAGTATGTAGTATGTCTAAATTATTTACACACAGTTGATATTCAACTTTAAATATCATGTTCTGTGTCCAATTATTGAAATTGATCAACCACGTCAGGCCAGCAGAAATATTTTTTTGCCACTTTCAACTTTTTACGAAGATATTTGATGTTTAGAAAAGAAATTGTAGGTCATTTACCTAAGCTACTTTTGTATTCCAAGAGACCGAGAAGGTGTTTTCGTAAAAAGACTTTAGAATGAATAATAGTTTTAACTGTGTTAGTTAGTCAATACTAGCTACTGGGTTTGCTATAAGGATGTCCGGAAGTGAAAAAAAATATCGATATATCGATATTTATTAAAATATCAATATCGACGTCGATATTTTGAGGAAAAAATATCGCAATATCGGTCAAATTTTCAAATAATAGTGTATTTAGCTCAATATAGCTAATAGTAATTTTTATACAAAATGTACATTATTTTAATGTACAAATATCTCAAAAAAATGAAGGTATTTTTATCAGTTAATTTTTATTAGGCAATAGTTACAAAAATATCAAAAACTAAAAACCCCATCTTCTAAAGAAAGCTGTGTCGGAAATAGTTTTGTAAGCTATTAATAGTTAAAATTTCAACCGCCAGATGTTGGTCCAGAAATTGGTCAGTTCCAAATACAGTTACTTTTTTTCCGTTGGTTCCTATCCTTTACGGTTTTGGATTCTAGTGACTTTAAAAAAAATATCGTTTTTGATACAATTTTCGATATTGGATATTTTGTATAGATAAATCGATATTTCTTTTATATATCGCCTAAAAATATCGATGTATTGAATTAAAAATATCGATACATCGATATATCGATACTTTTTCAACAAGCCTAGTTTGATAAACAAGTTTAGTCTTCTGGTGCTCAAGTAGATGGCAGGTACATAATTTGTCCAGAAATAATTATGAGTAAGTTACAAGAATCTTTGTAAAACACATCAAAAACCTTTAAACAGTTCGCTCCTTGAAACTCGAAAGTCTTTTTATTCGTCAGACAACGTGATTTTGATGTTGTTACCCACCCACTGTACATACGTTTCCAATTTAAGTAACGATGGGAAGATAAAAGATAGGGAACATTTCAGAATTAAGTGAAGTTCATAAGCCCATTAGGTTACCCAATGCACCTTGGAACAACTAATTGTAGATAACATACAAATGTCAGTCGTAACGAACGATGTGGCAATATGTACATGAAAATATGTTGGGAAAATGTATGGGGATTTTACCTATGTTTCGATTAACATACTGTATTGTCATAACTTAGATAAGGATAAAATCAGCATGCTTCAATAAATACAAAGTTTCGTCACGGTAAAGGAACGTCAGGTATAGAAAACTGTTTCTTTTTTTTTACTTGTCTTTCATTTTTAGGGTTCCGTAGCCGAATGGCAAAAAACCGAAAACTTATAGATTCGTCATGTCTGTCTGTCGGTTGGTTCGTATGTCACAGCCACTTTATTCCGAAACTATTAGGACTACACAGTTGAAACTTGGTAGGTTGATGTATTCCGTGAACGATTTTTAAACAAAAATAAAAAAAAAATAAAAGATTAAGAGAGCCCTCCCCATGAAAAACTGAAAATAAAAAATAAAAATTCATCAAACCTGTACGTGCGGGGTCTATAGATAGGTCTTTAAAAATGAGTTTGAGGTTCCTTAAACCATTTTTTCTCAAAGTCAATCGTTTCAAAGATGGACACTTCTAAAGTGGTAAAATGTGTTTGACCCCTCTAATTTCTAAAATAAGAGGAGGAAAATTCTGAAAAATTGTAGCACGTAAAAAAACTTTCAATGAAAATTAGTTTTAATAAAATTTCATGTTTAGTTGTTGAGATATGGAACTTTTTCATCAAACTGCATCAGTAACTTTGTTTTTCATTAACATACTATTTTTAACAAATTTAGTTTTGCTGTTAAATGTAATACAATACAACATATGAATGAGCCTTCAAAATATTTTTATTATATTGTTTGGTGCTACGGAACCCTGTGTACGTTCACACGTACTTCAAACTCACGTACAAAAATCGGCTAAGTGCGAGTCGTACTCACGTAGGTACGCCTCGCACTTAGCCTGTTTTTGTAAACAGCACTTTTCAAATATTACCTTTTTGATAAATCTTCCCTATTCTAGGTTCAAACCTATGTGAGTCTAAAGAAAAAGTACTAGAAGAAGAGTTTAGCAGTGAATATCTTTCGGCTGAATGATGATGATGACGTGATGACGAAAGAAAAAGCTAATACCATCATCAATCCGTTTGCGAAACGTGATGATTACGACTCGTAATCACCATGTCTAATAATCATCAGCGGTATCTATATGATGACCATGTTCAGCAATAATGACATAATAAAAAATAGGGTAAATATGGGTGAAATACGTGCTGATATTATTATTTTGAGTAGCAAATGTGTGGTGAAAACCTACTGAGATATATCTGCAGTTAGGTAATGTTCAACAAAATATGTTTCTAATACGGGCTATTACTATGCATAAGCATGACTACCTACATAACAAATGATTGGACAAAACACTCGCTCGTAAACAATACATCATTTAATCTTTAGTAGTGTAACAAAAGCTATGTAGGTTTGCGCTGCAAAATCCATAACGGCGCTCCCACACCGAAGCATTCGTCTGTAATGTAATCAATCCAAGATTCGATTTCGTACAGATTGTTACATATGAATCTGAACTGTTACATAACAGGCGAATGCTCCCGGTGAGGGAGCACCTATCAACATCTGCCTAGCCTTTTCCCAATTATGTTAGGGTCCGCTTCCAGTCTAACCGAATCCAGCTGAATACCAGTATTTTACATGGAGCAACCCCAGCCTAACCCCCCTCCCGCGGCCTATCTTACGTCCACAACCCAGTTAGTACTGGGTAATACGAGACCCCTTGGTAAAACTGGTTGGCAAACTTTCGGGCCACTGTCAAAGATCTACAAATGACAGCCGGGACCAACGTACTGACGTGCTTTTCGAGGCACGGAGGAACTCGGTATGTAAAGGGTGGTCACTCATCCACGGATCAACCTAGGCAAGCGCGGCTTAACCAAAAGATCGACCCGAGCGCCTTTAAAGGATTACAAAGACGATCACTGCAGATTTCAAAAGTTCTTAGCACATCTACATCACAGGTCATATATATAACTCTTACATAGCATGCACAAACAGTATATTTATATTAAAATTATATAAGCACACGTAACAGTAATAACACAAAAACCGTTATTGAAGCAAGTGAGCCGTTTACGCGGCGTTTCCTCACGCAACTGATATTTGAGCTGGATAATGGATACTAGACACGTTTAAAACGTAAACATTACTAAAACATACGGAACATTGTTTACCAAATTGTATTCATGAAGACGGATATACATACCAATACATGTTTTTTAATCATGGGAACGTTTCAGTTTGTGTGAAATAGCCTCCGTCTTATAACCACTACGGCGACAACACCTTTAACATAAACGTGCTACGATTCTTACTTAATCCATTTCCACGAAAGTTGTAGTACTATTTGAAGATTCAATTGAATTTTACACTAATTGGTTGCGCGGATTCATACGGATTGATATATAAACTCATTGGACTAGATTATTGTTTTCGTATTGGCTAAATTCTTTGAATTAAATTATCGCTTTTTTTTATTAGCTCGTTGCATTCCCTCCGATGACGAGTGAGAAGGAATACGCGACGCCAGCGCGGCCTAGCTAACTCAACGCGCCGCGAACCATTGTGATCCCAATAAAAAATCGTAATTAGTGCAAATTGGTGTTTTCTTCGTTTTTCGTGGTGTTCAACGCTCCAGGAGACTGACCAGGAGATTAAGGTATTGTGCACCCTTCCTTTGAAGCGCATTGTTCTCTTCCAAAGTGTTCCTTTACAGTGCGTGTTCACCTTTTCGCAACGGACAATTTTCAAAAATCGTTCGCAATTATTTCGCTTAATCCGCGTAAACACTAATATTTAAAAAATGTGCCTCTATACTGTTAATAGACTAGACTTTCTGAATTACTCAACAACCTATTGCTGTCCACATTGAGTTCCCTGTTATAGATTGATACAAGAACTCTTTTTGGTAAACCGTAATCCCTTATCGCACGGGAAACTTTTTTTTATTTTGTTTTTTTTTTTACATCACGGTTTACGATAGCGCGCAATGTAACGCACTCAAAACATTGTGCTGATTTAAGGGAAGGTAAGGATAGTAACATTTAGAACTTCTATTTTTTAAACTTCTGAAAAAGTTGGAACTTTGTCTTTCAAAATCTCAGTAATTAGAGGGTTCTCGGGTATGGTACAGTTAAAAAAAAAAACATCACAATGACCGAAAGAACAGGTGCCTCTCGGCATCATCAAGAGTTTTTAGACAACCTAACTTTTCATCAACATCAATTCATAATAACTGAATAAAAATGTGGTAATCGAATATTCACGCGAACAACAAATTGCATGCATATGACATAATTATATAGCTAGTGTCAAGATTCTACTAAATCATATTTATAAACGTAGATATTCGAATAAGTTTTTTCAAGTGTGAAAGTCGATCTAAAGCTATCATTAACTGCGTCCACCTTTCTACACGACTAAATTGAAAATCAGCGTGACTGTTAGTAGCTTGATGCCTTTCTACCAATCAATCACCGACCGACATTGAAACACAACGTGGGAAGAACCATATAATTCGCGGGTGCCGGTGTTATATGGCAATTTTGGTGTTATAAGAAAGATATCCGAAACAAGCCACAAGCACAAGCCTAAGACGTAACAGTTTTTTAAAGTGTGTGTCTCCGCTCACTGGCAAACGCTCTAAGGAAAGACTTAAGCTGTGGCGAGAAATTGTTTCCATACTCAAACTTTGCTGAGAATGTCCGACCTGGACATGAGTTGCCATGGCTGACCTTGAAGTCTTTGAACATACTCCGTACACAGGTTGGCCGAAGCAAGGATAACCTATTCAGGTGGAGATTCTTAGATGACTCTGCCTTGGAGTGTGTGAAATCTGGTATTTCCCCACAAAAGATGAGACACTCGATATCATGTCCTGCCTGTCCTGTTGCTTGCACATCACAGGAGCTGATGGACGCTACTGAAAGTGCCAAAATCGTCGCCAAATTTTGGGCTGACTCAATTTAAATTGTCATCGACACGCTAAGAAGAGAATGATATTGCCGTGGTCTATTGTATAAGTCCTCGAGTTGCAACTCCCAAATGATCATAACCGAGTAATGAATTGAATGCCTCCAAAGGAGGAAATCGGCAACTTACAAATTGAAAAGAACAACTTGCCCGAATTCTTAAATTCAGTGTTAAGTGGCTATTGGAAGATATTGCTATTTAGCTGGAGTATGTGTGTGTGTGTGTGTGTGTGTGTGTGTGTGGTGTGTGGTGTAAAGGTATTGTTAAACATCTTTCAGGCTCGTATAAGAATTCGGAGGTAAGAAAAACGAAAGGGCATTAATGCGAAGCCGGTAGACCATTGTCTGCAAACGTTGTTCAAATGTTTCTGCATAGAATGGCACCACTTAGTATTCTGCGTACGGGCTCATACCATATAAAAGAAATAACCATAAGAATAAATAGGTAACACGTTGTTATGACAAGTGCCCTTGGTAATAAAATGCAATAGACTCTAATCTTTCTCTATGCGAAGGGACAGTCAGTGTCCTGCATTACCTGACACCTCTTTCCTGTCTTTGTCTGGTAAGGACCTTTTTGATTCTTACTTAGTCTGACAACCAGTCTTACCATGGGTATCGTGTTACCCAGAACTGACTGAATTTTGGAGGTCAGATAGGCTGCTTTAACTGCATCCAGTTAAACTGGAAGCCGAATCCAACATAGTTGGGAAAAGGCTAGGCCGGATAATGATGATGATTTAGTCAAAGTCTACTTGCTCCAATAAACTAATTTTCTACTTAATAACTTGTCTCCCTTATCATCGGCTATTAATGTGTGGTAAGTGTTGCTAGGTCCATTAAAGATTTCATAATAAAATCGTTCTAAAAGTAACATTTACAACGCCCGCACACTTAAATTCTTAGATAAGAAAACTATTTGGTGACTTGACAAATCAGCTGTCCGCCTACTGCCCGCTGTACCAATGAAAAACGTTCTTAACAACTTTTTGTTCTTATAATAGAATCCATTAACATTTTAAATGCCTATGGAAGCGCTTTGGTTTAGTAACGTCCAACGTTATTTTGTGAGTTGAAGGCCTGCCAATGTTTTAATGATTTGAAAAGGCGAATGGACTTGACGACCAGTGGGTACTGAGCGGAACTTAGCTAGTCACGGAACCAATATTTTGTATTCCCGGCGGATAAATTGTTCCTTATCTGAATGTTTGTGATCTTAGATTTTCGCGACACAACCGTTAAACAGAAGAGAACATGTGCGAGGTTTCTTGGGAAATAGTTTCTTCTAAAGTCGTGGGCGTAGTAGCAAGCGCGACTGCTGAGTATGAAGTCCTGCGTTCGATTCTCAGGTCGACCAAAGTATTATTAAGTTTTCCTATCAGAAATAAGAACACAAATGAAGGTCATGTTTAAATAGCACGGACGTAGTCACGGGGCGCGCCAGTCGCACCTAACTTTATAACTAAACATAGGCGTCCTCGACAGCTGATTGTAAATTGTTTTTATGATCAAATCTCCTTAACAATAGTGTGGAGAGTAGCGCGTGACTCGAGCTAGCTATTGTGCAGGCGCAAGCACAGACAGACTGTTCACACAGAACCGCCGCATACATACACATACGTACGTACACAGTTTTATATACATTGTGGTACAGTTTCACACGTACGCGACCGACTAGCGACGAATATCTACGAAGGTACCCGAGTAACTTGTGGCGTAAATCCAATTGTTTTTATTCAACCACGTGTCCACATTATCATCACGAATCACCGCAAAAAGATGTCGTTTTATCAACAACCAACTGTTGCACATCTACGGTTGAAATAAAAGACTGTGTACGGAACTAATTAACACTATCCACCGTGTTGGCAAAATATTCGGCTGTTATGAAATTTTAAACAAGCTTGTGCTATTGCATCAACATAGCCGAAGAAGTTATTATAACAATCTTGTTACAAGAAAAAGCAATATACAACATTAATTTTAGTATATGCAAAACCTGATACACGTGTCTAGTATTTTTATGTAAAGAATCTATGTACAAAATTTCAAAACTGTATCATGAAAAATCACAAAGTAATAAGCTTGTTCTGTTACCTGGATGTCCGCACAAAATCGTGGTCACCGCGCAGCGCGCGCCTCCAGCGTCGTCTTGAGCTCATTGATAATAATAATTTGGGAGTAGGTACCTAAATTATTGCGATAGGTACTTAAAGTCGTTCGGTGTCCAACTTTTAACTTTTTTAAATATTTTTGGGAAAAAATATAACATGGTTTAAAAATAATTGGAATCGATTCAGTTACTTATTCTGAACAAACTATATTCAGGTTTCGCATATACTAAAAATAATGTTAATTCAGGTTTTATTCGTCTAATAATCTTTAACTAGTTTTTCAAAACAAACAAAGTTTATAAAAAAAATTACATAAACACACAAAAAAAACCTACAAAATTGCTTCACGGTTTGTCGGGAACGGAACAAGAGGTATTTAACTAACGTTTTAAAGTGCGAACACTTAATATTTTACTTAAATCTTCTTATACTCGTATATAAAAATCTCGTGTCACGGTGTTTGTGCTGGTCGCACTCCTCCAAAACGGCTCGACCGATTTTATGAATTTTTGTATGTATATTTGTTAGGTATGAGAATAGGTCGTAAAGTATAGGTTAAAACGAGCGAAGCCGCAGGCAAAAGCTAGTCTAACAATAATATCTTATATAACTACTATTTGTTCTCCATCCACAATTTGTAAACCACTTTCCTAAGAACATAGCTCACAACACAAGCTCTTGAGAAAGAATGACTTAAGTAATTTAGCAAAATATGCCTTTTATTTTCTGACTTCTCAATTGGTTGAGAAGGTTAGTAATCTTTTATCAAGCGTTGGGTCGCCAAAATAATTGTTTATTCTAGGTACATCTAATTTACCTGCTAGACTGGTCTTGTCTTGAGGGAGGTCAAAGTGAGCGATACCTGCCAAGCCGAAAAGCTTATTTTAATCGTGTGGAAAGTCGTTGACAAAAGAAATTCTTTGAAAGTGAGTACCAGAAGGTACTCTAGGTCTAGGCCCTCTGAATAAGATTGGTAGCATTAATGTTATATGTATCACATTGCACATTGCTTTGTTAGTCGAGTAGTCGCAAGCGCACCTGATAAACATGAGGTTTCGATTCCCGAGTCAGGCAAAGTATTATTGGGTTTTCCATCAGGAATTACTCAGTAGCAGCCACATAGTCTAGATTTGCGCCCGGTTGATGGCAATAGGCTACCCCAACTACATGGGTCTTTAAAATAACTGGCGAAACAGGAATTTACTTATTAGGTACACCTCTGCCTAACTCTTGCGGGATTATAAGTGTGATTGTTATGTATGTATCACATTGCTGGATAATGTACAAAAATATATTAAAGGCAATATGTATAGTCTGACGTAACAAGCTAAAGATGACCTAGTAACTCGAGACAAATTGATTACAACTGCAATTTAAGACCAAATATTTTGTTCATAAAATACTGCTACTTATAGTTTTAACAGTCTCCGTCAGTGATGCTCAGACAATGTCATCGGTCGAGGTCGACTTTTTGCCAAAGTCAATGTATTCATACGTGTTCTTATATTACTATTCAACGTCTATCTACGTCAGTTAGGTAGTATCGTCAACCTACGTGACGTTATAGATTTTTCCGAATTATGTAAACACGTCCGCGTGTGTTAAACAGTTATTAATTAGATTTTTATTAGAAACAAGCTTTTGTATGCGGTTCCGCTCTTTGGAGGTCGGAAATTATACGACGGGATCACTTAACCAGGATAAAACAAGTCCTATTTATAAGCCCTGACCATGGTCCGTCGTGTCCATAGAAATTATTTAAGCTTTTAAGACGTGAAAAGGTAACAGACATAGAATTCCTTGTGCATTTCAAACATTACTACTAATATTGATAGAGATCATCATCTTCCTGCCCTTGTCCCATGTTACTTGGGGTCGGCGCAACATTTTTTTTCTTCCCATCTCCTCTGTCAACCGTCACGCTATCATTTACTCCATTTTCTTTCACAATCAATTTCCTCACACAATCCATCCATCGTCTCTTGAAAGAAAGATATATGAGTATTAGTATTTTTCTTAAATAATGCCCTACATGGAGATTGACCTTTGACAATCAGTTGGACTTGTTGACATGTATGTGAAACTTATTACAAGAAATACACTACAACATGGCCTAAGATTTGAACAAACCCCTAATAACTAGACAACTCAACACACGTACTCTGCGGAATGTCGTTTTACTTCAATAGAGCCTACTGCCTAATGGAAAGGGTGACGCCAATGATCTAAGAAGAATTTCGGGCAAGGTCGCCTGATGGATGTCTTGAACCACTCTTGCGCAAACAACTCGTGTAGCGCTATGCGGGCAAGCAGAGATGTCACTATCACTAAGTTTGCATTTTCATTTTCCTCGTATTTACATTAAATACATGTTAATTTCGGCGTCCTTCTCCGCCGAAGCGTGTTTAAAGTAAGTAATCCTACTTTAAATGTTATGTAGTTAGGTGTTTCGAAATATTTTAGTAATTTATTCCGCAGTCGTCAACTCCATAAATGTTTATCTCGAGTAAAGCTTAGAATTTGATTTAAAGTCGTAACTCAGGGATTAGTATTTGGCGTTAGGAAATAGTCCTCATTTTTATTGTATCCTTTGATTTTCCCTATCTGACTATGCTAAGAAAGAATCTATCTTATGATTCTTTGGGGTCAAATCAAATGTAAAGGCTGCGTATTGACCAGCAAAATTAAGCCTTTTTGCAGCATTATCTTGCGATGCAACTGTTTATACATTAACCACAAGAGCCACATTAAATCATACAGACAGACGCCACATAGTAATTTATTCTGAAGCTATTACTGCAATTTACTGTCTCGCATAACATAATTTAGAAATGTCATTTACCAAGACACTTAGGACCGGCGCTAAGCTCTTAGATCTCTTCCAGTCGTAAAATTACACCATTTAGATAGCATTGAGTTTATTTTCTAGACAGCTAGTTTGTGACTGCAATGAAACCTAAACTTAAGAGATAATTATAATTACAGCGGAAATGCTATAACAATGTTTCCGTACGTTGATTTAAACTGTCGCAGCTTTTTCAACGCGTCTGTTAACGACACTAATCTTAGATTTAAAATGCGCAATATTGCTATATTTTGCTTGAGATAAGACTAATATCTTTCGTAGATATCAGCTTAACCAGTTTAACTCGCCTGAGGAGCAAGTCACATTGGTACATTTCCTTATTTTTCCCAGAAACATGCCCTATAACTGTACTCCAGCAGCAATCTATCATGATCATCGTATCCCACAAAAAGCAATCATAAATCAAGATTCCCGTACACATGCGAGTTCCCTCAGTAAATCACGTGCAGACAAGAGCAATGACGAGTCTTCGTGTGATCAGGTCGTGACAAAGCACATAATGCCTCGATCGAACATCCATTAGCGTAATGAGTAATTATAGACATCGAGTGATTGTCCACAACAGGACTCGAACCGAAGGCCGGCTTGCAACACCACAGATAACATTTGAGCTATAAATAACTCCGGCAATTAGGATAAAGGATATATCTAGGTACGCGTCAAGGATTAGAACGTAAAATACATACAACACTCAACACTGATACTCTGTTTAGTTAATTATTTTATTAATTGGCGCTGTGCTATTAAATTTTATGCAGCAAGTTCATTTAAGTAGCGATAAATATTTTAATTACTGCTCACACCATAATTTTTTTATTATAAGTCTGTACTTGAGGATTTGTAATTGGCTTTCTGGTGACTATGGTTTCGTGTTTTGTTTGTTTTTATTAGCTATAAGTCCTCCATGTGCTAAAATATATAAATAAATTATAGTGCTCGTATACAACATTAGTTTTAGTATATGCGAAACCTGAAACTCGTGTCTATTTTTAGTATTTTTAACGTGAGTATTTTTATGTTAAGAACCTATGTACAAAATTTCAAAACTGTATCACGAAAAATTACAAAGTAAGCTTATTCTGTTACCTGGTTGTCCGCACAAAAGCGTGGTCACCACGCAACCAGGCTGGCGTCCAGCGTCGTCTTGAGCTCATTGATAAACATAATTTGGCAGTAGGTACCTAAATTATTGCGATAGGTACTTAATGTCGCTCGGTGTCCAACTTGTAACTTTTTTATAAATATTTTTTGGACAAAATATAACATGTTTTAAAAATTATTGGAATTGATTCAGTTACTTATTCTGAACAAACTATATTCAGGTTTCGCATATACTGAAAATAATGTTGTATAACAGCAGGATTCTTTAAGAGGATACTGTTAATTTCAAATTGATACAAGGAGGACATATATTGAATTCTGTGGTCGCAAATGAATCATTCGATAACATACACAGTCATTTATTTTCCTGATTATTTACAAGAAATCTTACATTGACAATGAAAAGCTGTTCAATTTCCTTTAGGTCCCTGCATGCACAATTTGTATGATATTTTCTAAAACTAAAGCCACAAGGAATGCCTGTTGTCTGTGAAACAGTGCCGCATGCGCACATTTCTCACGATCTACTCTCAAACGTCAGCGGCGACGTGTTTTGCTCGTCGTGATCTAGAATGATCGATAAAAAGTTTCAATACACAGGCATGCATAGCTGGGCTACTGTGGGTAGGTAGATACGGTAATATTTACAAAGAAAAATATCAGAAGGTATCGGATATCGTAAATATCAGTGAACTCTGCTGCCACTGACGATACCGTGGCAGTGGCGATATATTCTGCCAACAGATCTAATAGACAGGGGATAACAGAAAGGGTATAGTCATATGAAAGGATATGCTGCAGATCATCAAACTGAACAACTTTCTCCTTGGGTCCAATATCGTAAAAGCGAAAAAAATATAAGCTGTCCCATACAAAATTTAAGCATAGCCTTTCATATGACTATACTCTTTCTGTTACACCCTGTATAAAGGGTGTAAATAGACCCTTAACATAGCCGAAAGTCACTTGTTCTCCCCGTCTTTGCGATATTTTTTTTGTTCTAGACCATACTTACCTTCAAGTTACGGAGATATTGGGGGTCAAAACTCCAACGTTTTCACAAGTTTTTTTTTAAATACATGTTTTTAATGTAAGATTTTTACTTTACACACCTCCATGACCCCCGTACTATTCAATCCATTCATCAGCACAATGCTTTGAGTGCTTTCCATCGAGTCCTACCGTAAAACGTGATTTTTCACCCCAAAAAAAAATCGAATGTCAGCAATATTTTTTGCGTAAAGTTACTTAGTTTGATGTACAGAATGCTTGGTCGACGGCGAACAGACTCTTTACATGAAGGGTCTGTTTACACCCTGTATACTACTGAGATATGCCAGTGACACGAAGAAAAATTGGCATATCCGTACATGATTTCTTTACCTCTTCAAATCTTAAAATATCGAGCAAGCATCGGACAAAATGTGAAGGACACAAGAGCCTATTTAATATCGAATGATTCGATTAAAACTAGCGCTGTTCCCCTTTCACACGAGTTTGATTAATGAGCCATAAGCTATTATTTGATTTTATAATGTTTAGTTAATTATACAGCACAGTCTCGCAATTTATCACCCTTCTAAATAAATAATAGTTGTCGGTTGCGAAAAACTATACCATTGCAAAATGCACGACAATGATCTACGTTAACAACCTCTCGAATACCTAAATGCAATACAATATAATAAGATAATCGATTAATTGGCTATCCGAGAGCCATCGATCAACCTGATAGTGTACGAGCTGATTGGAGACATGTCATCAGACATAATAACAGTTCCAAACTGCATAGACATATGATTTCGAAATTAGAACATTATATAAACTAACTTTTAGATTCAACATAATGCTTCAACGATGATATGGATTTATGATGATCATCAATACCTCAATCAAATGCCTAAACTATTGAATTATATCTAGAATGTTGTAACCGAGGATAATGTTTCTTGAAAACCGTTTTATTACAATATTACCCAACTGCATCATACGTGTCAGTGATTATCTTTATACACTACACCATCATCATCTGCTTAACCTTTTTCGAACTATGTTGGGGTCGGCTTCCAGTCTAACGGGATGCAGCTGAATACCAGTATTTTACATGGAGCGACCTATCTGACTTCCACAACCCTGTTACCACTGGGTAATAGTTGTTAGACTTTCGGGCCACTGACTACCTGTAACGACTGTCAAAGATCTACAAATAAGAGCCGGGGCCAACGCCAACGCGTATGTTATGGGTCACCCATCCAAGGACCAAGCTAGGCAAGCGCAGTTTAACCTAAAGAACGACCCGAGCGGCTGTTATTAGTTAGCCACGAGCTATTCATACACTACAACATAAGATACCATAAAAAACGCAAAATTGCGTCGTTCCACCAAAACTGTTGCCTGCGGCCTACACTTTCGCGAGCCGACTCCCACAGCCGAACATAATAGTGTGTTCACGCGTCACTAATGTCCAATATCTTTGTTGCAGGTCAGAGCGACATGGGACTGGCAGAAACAGTGAACCTGACGTAGTGATAATAAGAAGTGTAATGTTATGAACTGTACAGTGTGTGCCATGAGTGTTGTGACATGAACAGTGAAACGCGCCCACTACTCTGAACAAACGCGTGGAAATGAAAAGGGAAAAGTACAAGAACACTATTTCGGAACACGGGTAAGTTCAACACTAACAAATTTTTACATTTAACGAAGTTACAACACCGAGATTCCTTAGGTTTTCGCTATAACTAGGAACTCATACTAACTTACGTCGAAGTTACACTTTAATTGTTATATTCTGGGTCACACCGCCGCCAGACAATAAAGAAAAGCCAGTATTAAATAATGTGCGTAATATTCAGTGAATCAAAATTTATTATGTTTCATGTTTGAAGCGTAATTATTGCAAAACCTCACATTGTTTGGAAGCCTATAACGTAATGGATTTGTGTAGTGACGTAACGGCTAGTAAACACCAACAGCTTACGATATAGTCCACGACACAGAGGTAACGCACGACTAGGTAAAGAGAAACCGCGAAAAAACAATGACTGTGTTACCCGCAACACAGAGATCTGTGTGTGTAATCAACATTATGGTATTAAAATATGTTCAGCAAACTTTACTATTGTTTCGCGCATATTGTTTAAATATTTTCAAATGCTCAAAGCCCTTTAGACTGACCGTGACCAGAGCCGCTCATGGTCGCCAGAAGAATAGGATATTTAACATTCATTAACGATAAAATATAGACAATATAATATTCGTTTATACTTTGAACAGCCATTAAGGAATTCTGTAATTACTAATGTCAAGTCGACCAGCAAATAACTTGAAATCACAAACGCAAATGGTAAGGCTATTGAACAGCGAGTGCATGTTCGCGTGAATGTCATCACACGTTACGGTTCTAGGTTACGGACGTGAACAATAATTTTAATAGATTAGATTCTGACCATGGTTCAAGTGTTTTATCCGACATTTTACACCGCACAACTTCATGATATTTCTATCCACACGACAAAAGAGCATTAAAAAGAATTGCGTGCAAAAAGTCGTCACAATGAATGAAGACAAATAAATAATATTATAAGTTACATAATAAGAACTTCTTAAAATAGAGACAAATCATTTCAAGCAAGTTGTGGACAGGGTTTCATTCAAACAAAAAGTGTTTGTTCGATTGACGTCTTTATGTTCAGACTAAATATTTCAAAATGTAAGTAGGTAGGTTAAATATAGTAACTAGATACCATATAATTTGTATAGAAGACCCTGATTTTCATTAAATTCTGTGGTGACTAAAACCGACTCCTCAACATTGCACACGTATAAAAGTATGTACGTGAGAACGAAAACGCAATGGAAAATGTAAATCGCTTTCCTATTCATTAAGATACCTAATGACCGATAACGAGCATCGCAACTCTCCAAAATATAATAACTAAACAAAAGTGAGACTTGGGTTCAAAGCCCAGTGTGCCACTGTGCCACTTACTCAGCAGCTGATTTCGTGATGATATAATTGCGCCGGCGCAGCGGTGACGTAAATTCTGGTAAAGCCCGGAGTGAGGTGAAAGTGTAAATAGCCGCGGACCGCCACCTCGGAACCCTGACACCGCCGCGACCAGCGCACTCCACTCCATATCATATTACTGCGCTTGCACATGCCCTTTATGAACAACATTCGATCAATTGCGAACGAGTTTGTGAGAGAGTATATTTGCCAAATCAACCGCGACGCGGAAGTTTAAAGTCGGTATTTTCAAAGTGAGTCAGACTTGACCTTTTGAAGCGTCATCGAAAATACAGTATGGCAATTTTGGAAACGCCGTCACGCCGTCCTTGCTATGTACGTGAAAGAAAGTGTGCTTTCTAGTGAAGTAGTGTTGCACAACCGCGCGACGCCGACTGCTGGCTCGGCGGGTCTCGGCGTTGCTCGGCTGAGGCGCGACAAGGTCGTCATTGTTGACGCACCTTTGTTTTATTTTTGCCGTGAATTGCGCGAAGCCGCAGCCGAGTGGTCATGACCATAACTAAATTATACTTCAACCTCAAACTATGAATTTAGAAATACGAATATTTTATACACAGCGAAGCAAATTGAAGATGCCGCTGTATTTTAATGCTATAATATTAATTTACATACCATTTAATAAAATGTTATATAATATCTAGACTGTATTCCGAAAGTAGATAGAAATAATGATTCGAAAGTGAACTTTAGCGGTGATTCGCACCGGACCCGCATCAGTCGTGACCGTTTTAATCACTCAACGGAACGCACTATAGCCTGTCCAATGTCATTTGATACAAACCGAGGAAAATACGTACACGATAGGTATAAGGTTTTACCACATCCATTCTTCTTGTATCCTGTTCACAACAGAGTCTTAGAAAACATAATGATAAAAAACAAGAACACGGAACAAATTACATCCTAATTTGATCCGTCTTCTTGAAATGAGGCTCATTATTATTATTACTTGGGTTTTGCCTGCCGGATCCGGAAGAGTGGTCATTAGGCGTGCTTCACACGAGCGAGGCGGCCGTGGGCGCTGCGTGCGCGCCGGCCTCCTTGGGAGGTTCGCCTCGATGCGCAGTGAGCCGCCGCCTCGCCCTCCTCGCCCGCCCCGCGCAGGAAGCAATCACTGATAATCATCGAGCTGCTTACTGACATTAACATTCATCAACAAACAGGGACGCACAGGCGAAACAATTGAACATCCTGCGACCACTCCATAATCACTGACACCTATTATGTTAGAGGTTATGTGTTTACGTTCCATTGTTGAGATTTGATTCCATTCAATATGTATGAAAACAACCATCGGAGACATTAAGATGTATTAAGACTTAATGCCTTTGCATTACCGATGGCAATTCCATTTGATGGTATTATGTCAAGACATTAATGATGTTATTCATGTCGTAAATTGTTTTATACAAATGTAAGGCACATTGAAGAGATCCATTAGTTAAGGGATTATGTTTTTTGCTGTGGAAACCCAAGCTCTGATGAGCCTCTAAACAAAGACGCAGGTCACCTTTCGTGGTTGAATATTATGTCAGCAACAAAATGTCAGACAAAGTTTGATAAACATGTCATTTATTATAATTTCGTAAACAACTTTATTATAATTCGTTAACATCTGCATAACTTTTTGTTAACTATTCTGGGTAGCGTGGATTATAGACCTCTATAGATCAGGTAGATATTTTGTATATAAGGTGTTCCATTCTTTACCTAAGCTAAAAGAATAAGAAAATATAAAAGTGACTAAACTATTATTAAAAAGACAGATAAAATAATGTTTCATGATTTCACGTTTATCCTTGCCTTGATAACATGGATGGCATTGATCCCATCAAATGAATGGCACATTTATCTCTTAACAACAAAAATTTACTGTCTTCAGTCATTCAGTCCGGAGTTCAGGACAACTAACCAAAAAGTCCTGAAAACTTTCTCTATAAAACATATAGGCGTATGTGTTTGTGCATATCCGTCAATATCATTGCAAATTACAATCCATTCTATAGTAAGTATTGCCCACTCAGTATTGGCCATACGTACCAAAGCGTGGAATGCCGCCGGCACCCTCACGTTTATATAATGAGGCATTTACGAAGAAAGTGTTGTCAACGTACCGACTCGTATAGTAACCGTCAACAACTTACTTGCTGACTGACATTACATGACGCCTTCATTTAGAATAGTTATCATACCGAGCCGAGAATGGGAGAAGAAAGCACCACATTACGTTCTAACGTGTATCTATTTAGCACCCAGGTTTTCATCGTAATACTAATACTGGTGAACAAATACTCCAAGTATCTGCTTAGGTTTTTTTCCACAAAACTTTAGAAATCAAGTTAGTGGCACATTAGCACGATATAACATCCCTAATATTTATGGTCATGAAACACCTGGGAGCTACCAGATATAGAAACCAATTTTAACCTTATTTTTACTTAAAAACAAGACTTTTATAGCCTCTGAATAGGAATGGTACCATTAAAGTTTTATTGTATCACATTGCACACTGCCTCGTTAGTCGAGTGGTCGTAATCGCGACTGCTGAGCTGAAGGTTCTTGGTTCGATTTCCAGTTCGGGCAAATTGGGTTTTTCCATCAGGAATTTCTCAGTAGCAGCCACGGACTCGGGATTAGAGCATGGCAATAGGTTGCCCCTTATTACATGGGATTTAAATATAACAGGTGTAATGTGGGTGTACATTTAAGTATACGTCTGACTAACCCTTCGGGGATTACAGGCGTGACCTTATGTTTTACTTAAACTTGTTCTAAGGCCAAAGACTACTTCTAAACGGAGATTAACCAAGTACGCAGATATTGCAGTGCACAAGTCAAGTACATTAACATAGAAAGTATAAAACATAGCGATATCTTATATAATCCTCGACACCTGCGATAATGTTCAGGTTGAACATCGATTAACCTGTGAAGAACGCGTACACAATCAAAACGCACATTCCTGCGCGTGAGCAATCGATCTTGTGTTTCAAACGACGATTGGTTCCAATCTCTTCGTAATTGATTTACCATGTGTACATATTGTTCATATAATTCCTGATAATTGAACGTTTTCTTAGGAAACCATATACTCTTGAGAATGTACTGGTCACGATTTTTCCTTATGTACTCAACAATAGGTTACTCTAGACTTCAGCTATCGCTGTATCTATTCACATAGTTACAAATATTGTTAGTGATGTGCTCATCCACGTACCAAAAGCAATTTATCTGAAAATTTTGAAACGGTCACGCTCTCGTGACTCCAGATTAGAATGTATACTATAAAAACGAAGGATTCAAACGAAAGTATAACTATAAACGGTAGCTCGTACAGCACGTACACTTACTTCATTCTGTAAGGACCGATTTTTTTCAGGAGTTCATTTTCTAATTGTCACGGTAAGAGCAATGTTCCATTCCATAGCTAATCCATTTTCCCAGACCGACGTGGTCAACTCGAAACTTAGTTCGACGAAAGTAATTTTTATTTTTCATTCGGGGATGACAAGTTTTTTAAATCGATACTTTTCAGACAGAAAGTCTCCGTAACTGGTCGAAATTCTTCGTCCAATTTTGTTTTTCGGTACCAAATTAAATGATTATTTGCAACAGTGAGTAATGACAGTCTACAGACGGCTTGCTCAATGCCGTCGATCAACTTAAGTTATGCATTTCCTCCGTTTGACTTTTAAAACTAGATCAAGATAAATCGCCGAGGAGATATGGTCTGATTTCATTATTTCATATTAAAACGTGTGTTGTGATTCGCTGCAAGATAATCCGATGCCTGTGGCAATCCTTTGAAACATGCACCTTTTATGATGTGCACTAAACGTCATAACTTACGATATTTGAAAGGATTCATTAGATCTTCTGTACGACTTATTTTAATACATCCAGTACAAATATATTACATTAAATTTAGCGTTGACTGCATGACAAAACTCCTCAGCAATGCAGTTTATCCTACAAATCTATTGCATGCATAACTTTGGAACATACAAAGCTACACCCACGCACCAACAGCAAGATCAGCAAGATTATTAAACGCGTATTTAATAAATTATATTATTATACATATATGCGGCTCAGCCAGTTAATGCGGGACCTGTTTAGTCAAAGGTCAGCTGTAATACCGACTGCCGACTACCGTCGTATAGACACCTCGCACTCAATGAGTAATGTGACAGCTAATCCAACGATCAGGTGATATTTATTATGTCACCACCATCATTTTTTACAGTATTGAATAATGTGTTTATTTAGGAGGCATTCATCTTTTTAACTAAAACATTTTGAAACCGGAATTTCAATAGTTTAATAATTAAGTTGTCTCAAGCTTGGCGGTAGCAAAGAAGACATGCTATTGTTATGCGATAGGCCAGCACGACATGGCTGGAACGAAACGATAACGCCAAGATTATCAAGAAATACAAATAGAACCAAAATCGTATTCCGAACCTTTTATTTACTCATTACTAGTATTGCTACAGCCAGTAACGAGCCAATTGGAATCACAGTTGTATCCGGAAGAAATTCTCGAAACCAATTACTATTCAATGTCTCTACGTATAGACAATCTTCCTTACATATTAATTCTCAAGGCTTTACCTATTTCCTACAAAGAACAGAAATTCCGTCCTATTCCATCAATATGTAGTGATTTAACACACGTATAAGTTGAAAGAATGCCAAACTCTGTTTCGACATGTCAGATACTTGCTATGTGCGAAAAATAATGTCACGCGAAGTAATTATTGACGGGTTTTTGTTCTGCATATTTGAAATGTGACTCAGCAATCAGCATGCACACGATTGGGAGGAAATTGCACAAATATTGAACTGGTTTGGGTTTTATTACGTCACCATCGGAACAGAGTATAAAACAAAAGTTTCTCCTTTATAATTCTGGCCAATTTTGTTTTGGAGCTAACTCCCAAACACAATCGTACAACCTCCTTTTTTGTATTACTCATTCTCTATTATGTTATGTAAAACACATCAAGACTAAAAGCAACGAAAATATCTGAATACAGTGATTTAGAGAACAAACAAGTCGTTTACAACTACACCCTATGGTTACTTGGTAGTCTGCGAATCTGGCGCTGGTAGGAGAAACTCGCGTACATACCTAGGTACTTGCGCAAGCCCGGGTCGCATTTGATTGTGTTGCACTTTCTTTATGCAGACGCTAAGAATTAAATAAGGCTACAGTCTATTATATTGACATTCCCGCTTGTTAAGTTACGGAGGTCATGACTGTTGATCCTCATTATAGCTACACTGATGTTTATCCATACCTAATTAGGTACTGGAAGCTATACTAGGGTAAGACAAGGATGACAACAGAGCTTTATTTAAGTGTGCCTTGAGTTTAGGTACCTGATTTCTATCCTGTGTGATATTGCAATGATACTTTTATACTTTCACATTTTATAACTGCTTACTGCACATTACGGGATATCCTCCGTAATTATATCGAACTGCAGTTCAGTAAAAAGCACGTCAACACTCACAGGGTCTCAAAGTGACCATATAACGACTTTGAAATGGGTTTTTTAAGTGATCTTCGAAACACTTTTTGATCTTCGTAGTCTGGAACCTCTTTAAACTTTTTGTCATTTTTTCACATCACAAAAACACCATACTCAAAATTAACTAGAATGTAAGCGTACCGATTTCATATCGGAAATCAAAATATAAATTTATTTGAAGGTTGATTAACATGTCCTTTCATAGTAACATCACTTAAGTCAAAACTAACATGACTGTAGCATATTCATTGCTTTACAATTTGCTTGATTCTGGGACACCACACCTACAAACGAACTGAATTTTCCCACATGTATTTGTTATCGTATGTCTCATTGTCTTCCTTTACGTAACGCTCATGTAATTTTGACCATATACGTAAGCTTACAGAGCGAGGCACAATTTATGTTAGACTTGTGCCAAAGAGGGTTAAAGATCATGTCTTTGCATATCTAGACAGTCACAGGCGACTTGAACATATGCATTGTGCATCGCTAACGATGCACCGTAAAAAGGGCACTAAAATAGTTGGATATTGTTTTTACTGGAGAATTACTGGTAACGACCCGCATTGACCCTTAGGCCTGTATCCCAGCAGTGGGAACAGACTGATAATGCGAATACTTATTTCATTGCCTAAAAGCCTGCCCTGTGATAACTTATATTTTGTTTTTCAAATGAACTGCTGGAAGCGACAATATGATTAATTATATAACTAAGTATGTAGTTACATAAAAACCTACCCTTTAATTACTTATAATTTATGTACATGCATAAAATTATTTTTCAATATATCACAACTCTTATTTATGACTGTTTAATCATGTGGACAGCGCGAGCGTTAAAACAATAAAACACCATATTTCACAAGAATGTCATGTCAGTGTCGAAACATGAAAGTTTCGTAAATGAAAGCTGACTGAATGACCCTCCTATGAATCACAAACATATATGTAAATGTATATTTCCTAACACGCCCTTTAACAGCAAGAACCTGTAAATATTTCTTAATAAATTGTTTTCAAAACCTGTTTTTTTTGGTTATTTATTCGAATTTAATTACTCAATAGACTCATCTTACTTTGTCATCGAGAAACTTCACCCGAACTATTACAAAAGTCGATGAACTTGACCCTTAATCGTTTTTGTTCTTTGCTCTAAAAAACATATTATCAGGCACTAATTTTATGAACTGCCTCGTTGGTCTAGTGGTTGCAAGCGCGACTGCTGAGAATGAGGTCCTGGATTCGATTCCCAGGTCGGCCAAAGTGTTATTGGGGTTTTCCATCTGGAATTTCTCGGTGGCAGCCACGGAGTTTGGAGTCGCGCCCGGTTGATGGCAATAGGATGGCAAGTACGTAAAACTTAAATATAATTGGCGAAATGTGGGTGTTATATTAAGTAGAGGTACACTTCTGCCTAACCCTTCTGGGAATACCGGCGTGATGTTATGTTATGAAATATCCAAGGGTTACCAGGCATCGGAATCTGACTTTTCTTTGGATTTTCTAAACCCCTACTTAACTTCTACTTTCTGATAGTTTAGGGACCTATAATTTGGGTGGTGGTACTGTTAGTGGCTACATTTATCTCGGCATCAATCGTGTTCTTCAATTCTTAAATCGGGACACTCCAGCAAGTTGAAAATAGCCTGTCTACATCCTCGAACCATGCCCTTTACGATGATTTTCCTCGAGATATCGGCGATGTCTCGAACTTAAGGGGCCATCGCTCATAATCAATCACTCTTGGTACCTCTAACTCCTAATAGACAGCCGACTATCGTGATCTCAGTCACGCATGACATTTGAATCAGGAAAATATTCTCCTTAATAGTGATGATCATGATATTAACGGCTGCCATGGCTGCCAGTCATATGCACCCTTGTGGGCGTATGATATCATCGTGTGTGATCGGACGATGACGGGCGAAGCTGAAGGAGTTCGAAGAACTGTATCGGATAAAAAGTGAGATTTACGATAATGTTCGATTGCGCTTGCACAATTCTAGGAACGGTAACGATTGGCTATGTGACCTTATCGTTTATTGAATGTACGTTTAATTTGTAAAATATGTCCTTACATTAAGGTTTATAAATAATTCGTTAAAATTTTATTCTATATACAAGGTGTAAACGGACCCTTCACGAAGCCGTCAACCAAGCATTCCGTTCATCAAACTAAGCAACTCTAAGCAAAAATAATTGCTGAGAAATGACTTTTTTTTTGGGATGAAAAATCACGTTTTAACGGTAAAACTCATATAAGCTTAAAAACTAGTATTAAAAACTAGTGAAAAAGTTAGAACTTTGCCCTCCAATATTTCCGTAACTAGAAGGTATGGACCAGAACAAAAAAAAATATTGCAGGCTGAGCGATCAGCTGCTGCGCTGCGTGTCGCGGGTTCGATCCCCGCACGGAACAAATATTTGTTCCGGGTCTGGCTGTTTGTGTATGTGAGTTTAAATGTTTGTAAACGCACCCACGATACAGGAGAAATTCCTAGTGTGGGGCAAAGTTAAAAAAAAAAAAAAAATGCCTTTTCCCAACTATGTTGGGGTCGGCTTCCAGTCTAACCGGATGCAGCTGAATACTAGTATTTTACATGGAGTGACTGCACTACTACCCTTTATGTAGCTGGATATTATGATTGTTCTTTACAGTTATTTTAAATGTTTACGGAAATACTTTTCACCGCTTTAATTATATAATTTCGTTAATAAATGGTCCATCAAAAACTAAATTTAAATATTTACAAACCACTAATCAACGGAAAATAACGGAGTTTTTACTGTTACATGTAAACTTTAAAACTCGTAAAACTTGCAAAATTGGCATACATTCATCTAATTAAAACACACAGGTGTGTGGCATCGATACTCAGGCGAGTTCAATAGTAACCTAAGTCATATGTATTTGGTATTTTTTGTGTGTGTGGAAGTCGAACTCTTAAACTCAAGAGAAAAGTAAATGACTAAAGACATTAGTGACGCTCGTTAGACAAAATATTTCAGGTGTACGGAAGCGTACATTTTCCTGTACATTATGGTGTGTGAGGTCACGGCGGCAGTCGCGCGGAGGCCGCCCTGTGCCCGCGCACTCAAGGCAAACGATCACAGGCAGGAGTGGTGAACCTATCTATGGTACGGGACAGAAACTTCTGGGCTTTGCCTTTTTCTAATTAATTGATTTGTGTAATTAAAATGCAATACAACTTTTATTTTATTTATTTAAATAATATTAATTACGTACATATTATATAAGTCTACACCGCATGCTTTAATACATTTTCATTTTCAGTAGATTTTTGGTTTGATTCTTCCTTTTTGTCTCCGATGAAATAACGCGCTAGGGCACGTACTAGTATATTTCTTTTCGTGAATTTGTTTAGAAATTACAAAATGTTTGCCATCCCCGTCCTAGGTGTCATTACGCGCTGACAATGTTTAAAATGTTACAGTTTGACAAAGATAAATGTTGCTTCCATATGTGTTGAACGAACAACATAGTAAGTTTTGCGAGTTACGTCACATATGCATGGTAATGCAACTTGTAGCTTGCAGCATCTGACACTGTGTGATGGCTGCTCTCGACGACATGTGTCAATGATTCTCGATTGTCCCTATGGCCTTTATATTTTCTATTACATATGCATAATGTATAATTTATAAATGTCAACCGGACATAGCTTTACAATCGCTTGCCGAGGTAATTACATCTATGTGTGACAATTATAGAAAAATCTTAACTAAGTTCATTATATGCGATTGATATGTCTGGCTTTTTTATTGAATAATAAATGGTTGTAACTATGAGAATATGTTCTTGATTTGTACGCAATTGTGCAACCGATAAGTAATTAAGAAAATAATATCGAACAGAACTTTACCCACCTGTTTTAATTTATAGCCTTGTTGTTAATAAATTTTAATGCAGTCTTGACGACCATGCGCATTTTTTATTAGTAAAATAAAATGCAATGGAAATTGTTTAATAAGCACACACACACATGCCTACCAACAATGGGTAATTAAAGACTTTAATTACATAAATTTACACTCGTCAACCGTCAATTGTTTTGCGCTACTCATAATTCTGTCATCGTCGTAGCGCTACTAAAATTCTACTTAGATATTCAATGCTTACATTTATTGTCCTTATCAAAAGAAAAGGTTGGAAATGATTACGGAATGTTGATATTTCAAGGTAATCCTCCAGTTCTACAATCCCTCGATACATAATTAATTTAATACAAAACTATGTGCGTACAGGTAGGATCGCCATGAAAATACCAATGACATTTTTACCGTAGCGAAGTTCTCAGTACTTGGTGAAAATTTGCACATACCACGCATAATAAATAGCGTACCTATGTAGATGGGTTAACATTTACTTCATCTGAGAATACGCTATTGCCGCGTTTCGTGCGACTTGCGAAATATATTAATATCGTGAGATATGTCATATGTTAGATGTCATACATTGACAAATATCAAGAACACAGTACCGTCAGTGTCGTGTAGGTATGACCACTTTACGTGTGCAGTTCAAAGTGGCGTTGCTTGTCAAGGAAATTTGCATCGATATGTCAAACTGGGTACATTTATTTTAGTTCTATGTTTTCCCGCCTGCAGATCTAAGTTGGTTTAAATGTAGGGTACTATCAAAAAATTGGCAGTCAATCTTCGGATTGACACTTACATCGACTATTAACATAGGTATTGTATTTAAATTCTCAATGAAATAAGTACAGCAACATAAGCAAATAAATAAAAAGTTTTATTTTCAAGACTGAGTATTGCACCTGGCGATGCATACAAGTGTAACACAAATTGAGTAACAACATTTGGGAACGTAGGTACCTTAGCAAGATAGAATATGTCCTCATTAAGCCTCATTAATATAGTTAATGATAGCGTTTAATCATAATCTTGTGGCTATTCAAATAAACTTGTGAAAGAATATCAATTTACAATGTGCCAAACTATCGATAAGTACCGTTACGTTTGAACACCTTATGAAATATGGTCTGTGCTTTGAGATAACACACAGCTATATTTCTGAAAAGAGTAGAAATAGACACAGTAGATACACCCACGTTTCGGTTCATCTGTTAAAGCTTAGGGCTTTTACCCGTACTAGCCACTGCAGGATTTTGTGAAGTTGGAAGCGCCAGCGTAACTCGCGAAATTAAAATTTTCATTTGACGTTTTCATGAAATAGGCATTCCATGGGATTAAGGCCCGTATTAATAAACGTCCCTCAACATCGTACTCAAGTGCGTTATCATTTGATACGCCATTATGACGTCATCAGCATCTCAAGGTTATTGCTTATTAATAGACACATAAATACAGTATCTCAGTAACCAAGATCGGCTCCTCAACTAGCTGTACTTGATGACTTGAATGAACTGAGAGGATTGTATTGATGATGGCAATGATTATAACTTGGTTAAGCCATTTTTGTTACGAACGCGAATCATGTTTTAATTAACACACAGCCTGACAATGACCTGGAAATTGCAAAAAACTTAATAAAATATGAATTTCGTGGACTGCCCTGGCGCTTCCACTTTAATGACGGCACGGTTGGCGCAGTGGCTGAGCGATTGACTGCTGCGCTTCGTGTCGCGGGTTCGATTCCCGCACGGAACAAATATTTGTACAAGGCCTACAGGTAGTTGTTCCGAGTCTGGCTGTATGTGTATGTGAGTTTAAATGTTTGTAAACGCATCCACGATACAGGAGAAGTTCCTAGTGTGGGGAAAAGTTAAAAAAAGGAAGAAAAAAAAAAGAGAATGACAAGTTGGGTTGCCGATGATATGACTATTATTGCCATAAACAAATCCTGCAACTGGGAATTTAATTATGGAAAAACTCAAAAACACTTCATCCGACTATTACATCGACCAACAGACAAACAAAGCACTAAAATCAAAATTAAAAGCAATATAACAACAATGTCGGCGATGTGCTATTTACTGCTACCCAATATATTTTAATGCCCAAGTATTATCTTATTTTAAGCTAAAGGCTGAGTTTATTACACAAGAGCAACCTCGGTGAGCCGGTGCAGTGAGTCGACTTAACGACATGCACTTTTAACTGCTGATTGTTCAACGCCTTCCGATATGCGGGAACATTGTAACGAATCTCATTCGGTTTTCCGTGCTAAGGGCGACAGAATGAGATCATTGAACAAAGGTATTGACGTAGTTTTGAATGACGCAATTTATTTGGCTCCTGGACAGGAATTTCGTAGCGCTACGAGGTGGTAATATTTGCATTATTCAAGACCAATATTTTTTATAATGTTAGCCAACTACAATAAAATTGGTAATTGTTAATTACTGAAAGTACAGACATCAAGCTACCCGAAACTGTCAAATTTTCCCTATCAACCTTGAACCTAATACTTTAACGATAAAGTTGAAAATCTATCAAAGAAATTTGACAGATTGTAGTAGCTTGATGTGCTGGCGTCTGTATTTAGATACAGAAGTACAAACCACGTTACATTTTTATTTCACGTACATATGTCTATATTTACCTTTGCTAAGACCAGTTTAAAGTGTTAAATTCAATTCTGTGAAGACCTAAGTTACTATGGAAGTACTTATGTAAAGACACTCAAAGTACTCGTCAGAGTAAAATACCGAGCCAAGAGATCCTTGAAGCTAATTGATCTATTACTTGCAAGTACCCACTGCTGTGACACGAACAGAATAAAAACAAAAGACGACTGAACACCTTGATGATTTACTAAGTATTTTATAATTGTTAATTCATATAATTGTAAAGTAATTTACTCATAGCGATGGTGCAGCGCAACAGTGAGGCCATTATTATGAGCCATCGAGCATTCAATGAAAATATCATTTGAATCGGTTAATGTTCGCTTTGGCCTCCGATGTTTTATGCGCAGTCGACTTTATAGGTTTATCCGTCTAAAGACTAGTGCTCACTGACACGTATCATTTAAATCAATAAATTGCATGCCGTGAGACTGAGAATAGAGTATATTTGTGGTTACCGTGAGATTATGTAAAGCGAGCGTTTCAATTTATTTTCAATTTCAATCGCAACTAAGTTACGCTGTAACAAATGTCTTCCTTTTTAACATACTGCTTGGCCACGAGCTACACGTTCGAGCGACATGCGTGTTGGAACAACGACTGCGGAGAAAACAAATGAAAGCGCTTAGAGCAAGCCCACGATTCACGAAATGAATTTAACGTTTCAATTCAACTTGTTCTCACGCGACGGAAACAAGTCCCTTGCCGCATGTCGCTCGCGTATGTCTCTCGATACAAGTCGCATCGCCGTAGAATTTCAATATAATTATTCTGTCAATTAAATATTGACGGATATCGATTTTTATTAAAGTCTATTTTAGTTTTAGTTCTCTATTATCGAAATATGGTATTCTGGTCTCAATCACTTCTGCTGACCCTGAGGTCTTGGATTCCCAGGTCGGATATTGTATTATTGGGTTTTTCCACCAGGAATTGCTCAGTAGCAGCAGAATTCAGAGTTTATTTATATCTTTATGGATCGATGATCGGCACTTTGACATTCTTGAAAGTATGTTGACGCGGCGCAGTGACCAGTGACCCACATGTGAGCCAAACCGGCCTGCAGACTGGATCCGAAGACCAAATGCAACATCTACATCTAAGTAACGGTATCACGGTTGAAATAACTTTCGTAACTTTAACGTTTCGATTAAAATGTGCAAACCGACCGCTCCACTATTTGCGGTTAAAATGATTTATGAATATTTACGTCAATACATTAGATATTATTATACAACCAGATTTCCGGAATTGTAACGTTACTTTTTAATTTGAACCACAACAATTTATGCGTTTGAAATAAATTATAACAATTTTGAATTTAAATTTCTGTATCATTCACAGCACTTTTAGGACTTATATTTTTTCAAGAAACCACGTAAATCTTTGGCGGAAAACTGTGTTTTTCATAAGAAGTAGAAGAAGTTTCAAAAGTCTCTTATGAAAACGTAGGTCACGACAAAGGGTCTTTTTGTTTTTTAAAAAATACTCTGCCAACTTTAAAACAATAATAAAATTACAACAATAGATAATAATACTATACTACTGACATAACATTGTTAACAGGCAAGCTCAAGTAGGCTACTAGTAGGAGAACGTGTAACAATTCACACCGAAACTGGGACGCTAAATTAAATTAGACATGGTGGATGCGACACAGACCGAAATACTATAAGTACGTCCATTATATAAACTAATTTTGAGTACGAGGTACAGACAGCAAACGAGCTAACTTGCAGGTTTACGACAAGAACTTATGCACTGAATTAATTTGAATTGCACCTTATCTCAATAATAAAAAAATGCTTAGACTTAACTTAATAATGATGACGATAATTAAAAAAGAAGCGGTATTTTTTATAGAATACACGGTGTTTTTGGAATGACTAGTTAAATTGAGAGTATTTGTCAAACGCAGCCTTCAAAATTTCCTTGATCTTTGTTCTCATTCATAACACACGCCTAGCCATTGCCAACATATATTTATTTTTATCGCGAGTCGCAACGCCTTGCGGACGTGTACAGTGACTGTGCTCCCCAGTAACTCATTGTTTTTGTATGCCCTCATCTGATTGGGTGTCGTTTAAAATTTAAATTCCCTTTTACTCCTTAAGTGTTTTTATGGACTAACTCCGCCTATTGGGCGGTCATAGAGTGAAACAAATAGCTTTTTGTCGTGTCAGCTGGGATTGTGGCGCTCTAATTTGCTCCGGCGGCGGTGGATTTGAACCAGCGACCGGTGCATTGGCGGTCGCGCGCTGTCGTCCCGAACCAACTGTACTAGTCATCGAGCGGCGAATTTGCGGTTGCCGTTTGTTAGCAGTGCTACGAGCTGATTTCATCGTGTGTGCTACGACGCGCCGCGTGACTGCTACGCGCCTACGAGCCAGCGCATCGGCTACGCGCTGCGCTGCTACGGGTGTCCCTGTGATTACGCCTTGCTTCTTATTTCCTGTGGGCTAAGGTTTGAGTGTCGGCTGGCGCTTAGTAATGTCTCGCTTAAAACGGACTCCCCCAGCTACTCCTGCATCTAATAGTAGCATGGCTCAGCTGGTTCAGTCAATGTCTGATTCTGACATTCCTCAGGCGACCGCAAGCAGTCCATATGAAAGTGTTAATATCACCTCGCGATATAAACGTCCACGATCAGCTTTTTCACCTGGCAGTGAACTGCAAGACTTCAAGCAAGAAATTTTAGATATGCTCAATACATGGAAGGCGGAGGAACAAGCTAATTTCCTTAAGTTTTCTCAAGAACAAAGTTCATCCCTAGCTAAACTATTCTCGGAAGTAGCTGAGCTGAAATCGCAAAACTTAGCCATTCAAAAAGCTAACATTGAAATTGAGAAGACGGTCAGTTTCATCAATAATCAATATGACGATCTGATGAAACAAATTGATTTATTACAAAAAGATAAACAAATGTACAGGGACTGTATACAAAATTTAGAGATGAAGATCGGAGATTTGCAACAATTATCACGCTCTTCCTGTGTCGAGATTCGCAATATACCACTCAAAGAAAATGAGTGTGCAAAAGATTTGTCTGCGATTGTTTCCCGTGTGTGTGCTGCCGTCAAAGTGCCTCTTAAAGTCAACGATATTCGTGACGTTTACCGATTGCCTGGCAAACCAGGTACCGTCAGGCCGGTTGTCGCCGAATTTACTACTATGGAGACTAAGAACGTGTTCCTAAGCTCGGTGCGCAACTACAACAACAAGCAACCCAAGGAGTCTCAACTCAATACTACAAACGTAGGAGGTCTTGGCGACCACCGTCCGATATATGTCAGTGAGTACCTCCCGGCCAGCTCAAGAAAACTATTTTTTGCTGCACGTGAGTTTGCAAAGCGTAAGGAGTATAAATTTTGTTGGACGGCCAATGGTAACATACTGTTGCGGAAGGAAGAGGGAGTCAAACCAATACTGGTCAAATCCGAACAGACGCTTCGGGATCTAGCACAAACCAACCAATGACTACTAAAACGTCATTCATTATTGTTTTTTTATACTAGTTTCGTAATAACTAATTTCTACCTTATTATAAGTTGTATTCCCCGCATGTTTAAGATTATTAACACTGTTTGTTTTGATTATGTATTAAGAATAACACACCACTACAATCATCCTTCACATACACATAATCCTCAATACACTCACTCTCCATCCACAAACTTCTGGACATCACTCACACTCTCGTACCGCACACACTCACTCTCGCCGTCAATACCATTCCAAACTTTTTGTATCCATTCCTACATCACAATTTTTTTAATGGAGGAAAAAAACTTCACCGTTTCGATTGACAACGAACGCCACTACACGATAAATGTACCTGATGCAGTTACAGTTTGCCTCATCTTCCCATGCCTAAATATGTGCACCACTTCATTTTGGAACATATTATTTACTTTCAATGGCTAACCACATTAATGCCTTTGAATTAGAATTAGATGCGTACCAAGTATCAAAATCTTATAAACTACCGTTAGGTGACTGTATATCTAAAATACCGAAGACACAAAGAAACTTATCTATACTACAACTCAATATTCGGAGTCTAAACAAGAACTTTGATAATTTTATAGCGTTCTTACATCTCCTTAAAATTGATTGTGATATCATTATACTGACCGAATGCTGGCTTAAATCTGCTGTAATTCCTAACATGAATGGTTACAATGTGCACTTCACAAAAAATACAAAAAACCAGAATGATGGGGTGGTTATGTATATTAAGTCTTCGCTGCACTGCACCGTTTCAGAACCTGATATAACTGACGCAAACTGTCTACTTTGCAAAATTGGCAATAATGTTGGGATCTTAGCCCTATATAGATCACCTTCCTTCATCCATGTTGATAATTTTTTAAACAGCTTGGATTCCATTTTAAAACCCCTATCAAAATTTCAACACGTTGCCTTAGTCGGCGATATCAACATTGATATTAAGCCGAGCAACACCGACAGACACTCGTACGAATACCTCACCTTCACTGCCTCCCATGGCTTATTACCGGCGCACCTATATCCTACTCGAGTAAATAACTGTTTAGATCACATTCTTTTAAAAAGCAAACAACCAGGAACATCCATTGTCATAGACTCACCTATTACCGACCATTTACCTGTATTCCTGAGTGTCAACCTTGATGTTCCTAAGCCCAAGCTCACCTACACCGCCAAAGTTGTTGATATTTCAAACATCAAAAAAGATATTGAGTGTACTGATTTCTCCCCAATCCTTTTTTCTCATGATGCTAATGAAGCAGCTGACACCTTAACAACTTTATTGACTCAAATTATTGACAAACACACTCGCTTCTCCAAAGTCTCACGAAAGAACCGTAACATCAAGCCCTGGATCACTCCAGGATTACTTCGCTGTATTAGAAACAGGGATAAAATGCATCTTACCTTAAAAACTCAACCAGATAACCCCATCCTCAAATTAACATATTCTCGCTATCGCAATCACTGTAATTCTTTGCTCCGGAAATTGAAGATAAACTACGAGAAAACTGAATTTATGAAAAGAAAAAATAACTCCAAAGCAACATGGGATTTAATCAAATCCATAACGCTCTCAAAATCCACACCCTCACCATTGAAAGAACTGCAACAACTCGAACCTGACAAACTTGCATCAGCTAACAGAGTCAACAATTATTTCATTAATGTAGGCAAAGACCTAGCTACAAATATACGTCAGTGTCGGAATATGCCAGCTCACCCATTAAGTTTATCTTCAACTTGTAGCTCAATGTGTGTCCTGGAAACCGATGATTCCGAAGTAGAAGGAGTTATAATCAACTTGAAATCAAGTTCTGTAGCTGGAATTGACGGTATTTCTGGACAAATATTGAAGCTCACGCGCAATATTTTAATCCCCTACATCACTCATATCTGCAATCTTGCGATATCTACCGGTGTCTTCCCAGACTGTTTCAAAACAGCTCTAGTCCACCCTATTTATAAGGGAGGGGACAGAGACAGTGTCAAAAATTATAGACCTATTTCTATTTTACCAACCATTTCGAAGATTCTGGAGAAGATACTGAACAACCGTTTGCTTAAATACATTAATGCTCATAAACTCCTATCCGAAAACCAATATGGCTTCAGAGCCGGAATTTCAACCGAGGATGCAGTCATTGCATTCTCTGAAAAAGTGACTCACCTCATGGATAAGAAGCAGAGGTGTATAGGTTTATTTTTAGATATTTCAAAAGCTTTTGACACTGTCTCTGCGCCCATACTTTTGTCGAAACTGGAACGCATGGGAATTCGTGGCCCTGCTCTTGACATTTTTTCAAGTTATTTGGAGAATCGTTTCCAACATGTTCAATTGGATGAGGTAATAAGCGATAAAGCTAGAATAGAATACGGCGTCCCACAAGGCAGCATTCTGGGTCCAACCTTGTTCCTCATCTACATTAATGATCTGTGTTCACTTCCACTAACTAACTGCTTCTTATTTACATATGCTGATGATACAGCCCTACTTGTTCATGGAAATGATTGGAGAGAAACAGAAAAATATGCTCAGATGGTGTTGGACATTGTCATGAACTGGTTTGGCAATAATTTGTTGACACTGAATGCAGAAAAATCGAAGCTTGTTTCTTTTTCTTTAAGTAATAAGACTCAGCCAAACACAACGCCGATTGTTAAAGTACACAGTTGTTCTCAAGACTCCTGCTGTACCTGTCCTACTCTGGCAACCACACCTTGTATAAAATACTTGGGCGTGCAAATTGACAAACACCTGAACTGGTATAGTCATATTGATAATCTAGTAAACCGAACGCGTAAACTAATTTCCATCTTTAAGAAACTCCGTTGTTCGGCTGACTCGGAAACACTTATGATGGTCTATTACTCACTCTGTCAGTCTCTTCTCCTATATTGTTTGCCGGCTTGGGGTGGCGCTTGCAAAACATACTTTCTGAAATTAGAGAGAGCCCAGAGAGCAGTTCTCAAAGTTATGTTCTGCAAGCCCTATAGATACCCTACTTTGGAACTTTTTAGGGAAAGCAGGTTTCTGACGGTGAGAGGTTTATATGTGCTACAATGTGTATTAAGGAAACATCGTCTGCCGTTTACAGCAAGTACTAAACGCCGCGCAGACATTGCCCTTCCACCAGTTAGACACAAAACCACTTTCGCACAACACCAATTCACCTACCTCAGCTATATTCTATATAATAAAATCAATAAATCTCTTCATATCCACAGTTTAAATTATCACCAATGCAAAATCACAGTTAAAGAATGGCTAATTGAGAAATCATATGACGAGACCGAAAAACTTCTCCTCCCACATGCATAAGACAGATCTCCGCTCCACTTTCACACTTACCCACACATTCACCATTACTACATCTACCAGGACACATTCACACCATACACGAACCGCACTTTCACATTACTTACACATACACAACATACCTACTACACCTACCACAACCAACTCACTCTAACTCAAATACTCACAAACATTTTTTATTACGAATTATTTTTACTTTTCTTTTCTTTTTCTAAACACAAAAATAATAATTAAATTTGTATTAACCATGTTGCTGGTGAAAACAGTTTTACTGACATTTTTGATTTTCCACCTTATGGAATCACTGGTCCCCAAGTCACAGGCTATAAACCTAGTTTGGGTGCCAGGTGATAATACTTAATGCACTTTTATGTTGTACCATATTACTGTACTTGTAACCTCTGTGAACATTTTACTGGAAATAAACATTATTATTATTATTATTATTATTTTCCAACCATACGCACTAAACATTTGAGTATTATGCAAAACTAAAAGCGTCAAACAAAGAACCTCGCGAAGCATGCAGTCAGCATATTTGTTAATATAAATTTCAAAAGAATATCTCTCATATTACCATCACAATACCGCGTCTAATTTCATTACAAGACATGGCGAATGACACATGTATCACTGTTTCTACATACTAATTTAACCTTCATTGTACTTCGAGTAATTTAATATTAGGTAAGACAAGGTATTCTAGTGTGGTTATTGAATGCGCTGTTCCTATAACCAACTAACAAAAAAGATATTGGAACTACGATTGGTGACCCCCTCCATAATCATTCTTATTTCGTATATGCTTGAACTTTATAAAATACCTGCCTTGACCTGCTACTGACTGCTAAGCATGAGGTCCCAGGTTCCAGGTCGAGCACAGTGTTATTGAGTTTTTCCATCGGGAATTTCTCAGTAGCAGCCATGGAGTCTGGGTTTGTGCCCGGTTGATGGCAATAGGCTCGCCCTCTATTACATGGGACTTAAACATGTCTGGCCATATGTGGGTGTACTATTACGTACACCTCTGCCTAACCCTTCGAGGATTACAGGCGTGATGATATGTTTATAAGTAATACATTTTATGATAAATATATTGGGTAGTCAGCACCGTAGATGCAGGATACCTCTGTTTCCATTATGCTTTACAATACCTATTGCAAATGTTAGAAGTATCCTAAAACATAAGTTTGCCAATACTGCAAAACTATTACCAGCCAACATAGATTACTCACATTCACATTAGCAAGTAAAACGATTCGTTTTAAACAGAAACGGAACGTAAGAAACACAAATTATTATTACTAATAGTTCTCGTCATTATCTGTGAACACATCTACATATTTTGTTCTTCTATTAATAAATACAAACTAATACATAGGAAATATAATCAGTAACCTTGTGTGAGTAGGAAGTGATATCTGATTCCTATTTACTTCTTTACAAGTCGCTATTGAATATGCCAAATAGAAAGGTCAACCAGCCAGTTATAATTCATTTCCGATACTCGCTATCTTAAGTCTACTACCTGCTTATTATCTCAACGACAAAATCAATATAATCATATATTATCTAACGTATCTAGAAAAAAATATTACCGGAACGTAGCAACAGCAAATATTGTTCTATTTAACATTTGTATTGGGTGGTAAGTTTGTTTGTCGTTTTAATATGAACCTCCTAATTTTGTAAGAGTACTCACGATATAACGAGAATCACGATAATATTTAGAAACTTCTTTGACACGACATCATATTTCCTCGTAGCGCCACCCTTATCTTTTCGTAGCGGTTGTCTACGCCCCTCTACAGCTACACGCTACGGGCTACGAGATGCTACGAAAACGGGATGCAAATTAAATATTGCTCATCTCATAAAACTTTTGTTAATATTTATAAAACTTGTCATAGAAAATTTTATTATAGAAAAACCAATCGATTTTGTTGTTATTCTTCCTTAAATTCGTTGTGAAATAGTTATGCTTATAACTATTTCATCATAATTTTAAGATTAATATATTAAAAACGTGTTTTAAAACCTCGTATTTATAGCCACTGATTTCTAGACAAACGGAAGTGATACCTACAATAAAACTGCTTAATATGCTTTCCAGTAGTACTTATCAACGATTAAAATTAGACTCGATGATATATAGTATAACATTGATTATATGTTTTTCATAAGTGTTATTAATTAAATAACAATGAATCTGTTACATTTTAGGTATTTTGGTTAAACGAAATCAATTCATTTATTTCGTTCTTTTTCGTTGTGTCGACGATTCCCATTATTATTTGAGTCAAATTCTTCAACGCTTCGACCAGGGGGCTTAATGCTTAAGAGGGCAATTCGTAAAATGATCACAAAGTGACAATTCATAATATTAACTGCGTCTGTGACCATTTTATGAATTTTAACGTGATTCGTCTTATGATTCTGCTAAAACGGTCATTTTAGACCCACAGATCACTAAATCGACGACCTTTTTAGTGACTTCGTCCAAGTGCAGGTAGAGTTACAAAGTGCTGGCCAGGAGATGAGTCATGGTTTTGATGGAGCACCGCTAGAAACACCCCCACTGGACCAAATTGTACCTACCTGTATTTCGTTAACAAGGACAATAATTCAGTTCGATATTTATAATGATAAGCATTCCTCTTCCATTACTCATCGCTTATTAAACCGCATACCTTGTGTTTATGACATCGGTTTAACTACAAATTAACTTAATAATAAATAAGTCCGTAAATCAGACATTAAATTACTGTATTCCAGTGAGTTATTGAGAGTTGGCAAATAGAGATAATATGTTCACAAGACATTTGTATTTTAAACTATATGGGGTATATCCATTCTACACATTAATGTACCCTCCACTGTTTGTACTGGGTATGGTGGGGTATAACGAGCTCAGGGTACGCCGGGAATTTATTCTCGCCGCGTATGTAGTAAAACTATTGCGTGGTGCAGCTCATAACCCGGGTGTGCTGCGGCAGCTGAAATTGTGCGTGCCGGGATCAGTACGTGTGGAGGAGGCGGCGGCCACCACTGCTAGCCGTGCCGGTAGCCAGAACCAATCTCCTGGCTAAAACCCCTTTCACCAGAACGATCCGCGTAGTGAACGAGGTTCACAAGTGAATCGACATTTTTTCGTGCACTTTTGTTAAACGTAGTTTCTTATTTATAAGTAGTTAGATAGCTAATGGACCTGTGTTAGGAATAAAAGTGATAGCCACACTATCGAATTAGGTTTAAGATTACCTGTAATGATAGTTGTAAGTTAAATAAATAAATGTTACTGCCATATTGGTCTTGTCATCTTGTGGTCACAAGCCGGACTACTGAGTGTGAGGTTCTAAGGTTTGATTCTCAGTTCGGACAGGATTTTGGACATAGACTGGGTTAACAGGTTAACTAAAATGACTTATGACTTATAAATATAACCCCTCGGTATAACAGGCCCGATGTTATGAGTGCGATATTAACATTTTCGACGCGTACAACATCACTGTTCAGCGATAGGATTACATTCAAACATTTCAATAAACAGACTTCTGCAATGGCTTATGAAATTGGCGTTTTAAGATTCTGATAAAAGATTTATGCAGTTCGAGATGTGAATACCCTAAAATCACGCAACAAATTAGAGCAGCTTTCTTCGTCCCACAGGGATCAAAGACCCATCTTGATCTCCTGTCACGAAACAGTCGCTTGCCAAAATAGTCCAACGTGAAGATTTCCGTGCGATACGTGAACGTAACGAGACGACGCGAGCGAGTCGTGAGCGACAAAGGCGACGGCAGATAAGCGTCGCTACGTGCTGCGTGCGCGTGCGCCGGCTGCGGCCGGAACCTTGAATACAGCCGCGCTCCTTGCCGCGATATAATAATAAACCGCTCAGTCCGGCCCGAGCCTTTAACGATACAACACGACCGATATTTGTGACAAGTTGTCCAACTTTACCCGACGCGATCTTACGACCCCTAGTGATATAAGACCCCAGTGCAGTCCCCGTCTAGTGACACGACTAGTATACGAATAGTGTATATTGTGATGTTTTGTGCCAACGCTCCTTGTGCCATATTAGGAGGTGTTAATTGTGTTCACAAGTGCAGTTGTAATAGGTGAGTGGGTGTCTGTAATTACACAGCGAGATGTGCTATCGTTTTAAGTGATAGTTGCATGTTTGCTTAGATCTAAGTTCTTCTTCCCTTATCGTGTGGTTAATGCCTAACCTAGTGTCAGAGTTTTTTATGCCGCCCGTGGGTTCTGATTTGGCTTTACATGCCGTCGAGAAATATCGCTCAAGCATGCTGGTTTCCTCACGATGTTTTTCTTCTCCGAAGCAAGTGGTAATTATACAATCTAAGTTAAGTTTAAGTGATAAGACTGTATAAAATGATTGTGTCTTGTTACTATCGTACAACTGCAGATTGCTATATAGTTTGTAAAAAATATTGTTATGTTGTATTACCAACTAGCTTATGCCCGCGGCTTCGCACGCGTGAAGTTCGATAATTATTCCACGTGATCATACCAGGTTATAATAATCTGTGTGCAAAATTGCATCCAAATCCGTTCAGTAGTTTTTCTGTAAAAGAGTAACATCCACCCTCATAAACTTTCGCATTTATAATATTATATTATATTATATTATTTATTAGGATTTAATTTAACAATTGCCACGCCTAACGACATGACATAAATGATGAGTAATTACTTTTCTCTGCGATTATCATTCGTTGTTTGAAGTGCTACATGCACAGGTGTTTAACATTATAATAACGTCTACTGCACGCAAAACTTGAGTACAATCGTTTCAATACTCATTCATGTCTTAAATTATGATGTTTTGAAAATATGAAACATTCCCCGATAGCTACTTGTTCAACAAATTTAAAATAAACCTATTATATCACATTAACCATAATAGGCACTAATGAAACGTCAGAAGCTAGGGGCACGGTTCGAAGTTGTCGTTTTTCTTTTATCAAGTTATCATATTATATTTATATTAGAACTGTATCTCTATTGACAATGTGGTACAATTGTAACAGTGTAAAAAGTGTATTATGTAGATATAATGTCTCTAGTGTATTGTCGGGCACATTATATCCAGATCACATAAGTATAGTTTATGTATCGAAGAACAAACAAGCCTCGTTGAATCATTCAACAAGCCGTTCGAGTACAATGACAACATGGGCCAACGTTCGTTTCTAAAATATATAATAATTGCATATAGAATTCAACTCTGCGATACAGTTTTCTATTTTCACTTTGGATGTTACCTTGTACTAACTGGGTTATGGATGTCAGATATGCAATCGCTCCATTTAAAATCCTTATATTCAGCTGTATCCCGTTAGACTGGAAGCCGACCCCAACTTAGTTCCACGCGCGCCTCAAAGGGATGTCAGCAACCATGTAGGGGTCCACATGGGCCGATGCCTGCCAGGGCTGCGGGACTATTCGAAAGAGATACCGTGGCCCTGGAACACAAAGGGTAAAGAAGGAACATGGATGGGTTTTAGTCAGTAGAAGTCTGACACTCCCTTCCGCTCCGCCCAGAGCAGGGGGGGTCATTTGATGATTTCAAATCCGAAAAAAAAAAAACATAGTTGTGTTTGACCTATTTTGGCTCTTGATCTATGTCCCGTCATTATAAAAGGTGATCCATATCTCGGTATGGGCTATCCTGTATATTATTCTGTTTGTAAGATCCTATAAAGATATTGCTAAGAAAACGTATGTACTCTCGAAGCATAGCACATGTAAGAGAACTACACCAGATCTTCATGACTTTACCTTAATTTTACTAACTGATCCGGAACCGAGCAAGTTTCGTTAAAAAAAATGGTGATTCCGAATATAAGCGATGCCGATCTAGTGGGCGTTGAGTTTAGAAAAGCTTTTGCGACCAAAGTCGTCTTTCTGAAATGACATAACCATTACACCAGAAATACAAACATTTCAATACTATGACACACCCAGAGTCCGCTGACACACCGTCAGTGACGCCAATATTATGTTTCATTTGGCAGGGGGTGGAACTATTGCCTCATGTGGCACTACTCCAGGTCAATGACAAAGAAATTTAATAAAAGATACGAAGTATGACTGCACCGCCTCATTACCAACGATGGTCCACCTCCTTTGTGCAACTCCCGCTGTACTTTAAAGGGCTACCCGAATCCACAGCTAACGCTCTCGATGTGCAGAGGTCTACCACGCAAGTTTAACTTTGAAGCCCAACACGCAAGTTTAACTTTGAAGCCCAACACGCAAGTTTAAGTTTAACTTTGGCCCGACTTAGGAATGTGCCGGAAGGCACAAGATGTAGCTACTTATCAACTATTGTTTATTTCGTAAGCTATCGATGAGACGACAATATTGATGACAATAATAGTTTTCATAAGCTACTCAGAATTCTATAGATACGCATGACAATCAATCAAATATGTACCTACAATATTTTCATAAATTATGTAACTCTAATCGACTATTTGAATTTCGTAATGAGCAGCCTTAAGATTATTCTACGTGTGATTAATCATGTCCCATGGGGAAACACGCATGTTTACCTACGTGATGGTGGCACCATATCCAATTAACTATTTTCTTTTCAAACGGTTTAATTCAAAAGCTGACTGCCTCGAATGAATACAAGCGCGACTGCAAAGCATGGTATCCTGTATCGGTCATTTCGCAAGTCAGGAAAATTGTCATTCAATTTTTCTTACAAGTTATAATCAGTATTTAAATAGAGTCTAGATTTATACCCGGTTAAGAGCGCTTGTAGACAAAGTGGGCAATGTCGCAAATAGCTGTCAAATGTTTCGCTGTTTTGATTACTTTATTTATATACTTCATGTACAATAGTGGTACATAAGCGGACTTAATGCCACAAGGCACTCTCTACCAGTAAACCCTTGGGTTAAATAAGAAAACATTGTGATGGGAATATATATTGTGATAGGGGATACAAAATAAATTAAAAAAATAACTTCTTGCTTTCATATAGGCACTTAATTTGGCAATAAAAAATATGGCTAACTAGTGAACTAAAGTATTTATTATGAAATGCAATAATTAATATCGGAACACCGAATAATTAGTTTAAGATGTAAAAAAAAGAATTTGTAAACTTTCCAAATGCCTTTTTTACACCTAAAACGGTTACAACGTGAAATTCTGTGTTTTAATTGCAATTCATTATTAATATTCTAGTTCACTAGCCATATATCTTATTTCCATACAGTAATATTGTCAAATTAATCAAAACAGCGAAATATTTGACAGCTATTTGCGACGTTGCCCACTTTCTGTACAAGTGCTGATGCTTGATCATATTAGACTTACATTACTGGCCTTCTGCGGGCGAAACCTACTAATCAAATCTGCTTAACCATTCAGGAGAACTTTGATATTAATTTCATAGTAAGTACACAAACTGATTGGCCAATACGTAATTACCTTAATTGTTAACACTTTGCCCGTACGTATTGTAACACTACGCCTATTCAAAACCTAGTTTACAAAATAACTGAATTATAGGCGGCATTTAATTCCGCAACGTTGAAGTAGGTTAACAATAAAGTTAGCATAATTAAGTAAGATGTGCTAAACGTTTGTAATATTTTACTGCATCTTCTGTGTTTTAGCGTTGTAATTACTCTTGGTTGCACTAATTATTTCTTAAAATATTTCCTGTAATGAGTCTGCGATTTGTGTTGTACCCACCCGTTTTTTTTTTAAGTTGCTTCAAAGTATAATTCCACACGAAGAAATAAATACTGGCCAACTTCTAATTAATGACTACCTCGTTGGTCTCGTGGTCGCAAGCGCTACTGCTGAGCATGAGGTCCTCGGTTCGATTTCTAGGTCGGACAAAGTGTTTTTGGGGTTTTCCATCAAGGATTTCTCAGTATCAGCCACGGAGTCTGGATTTGTACCCGGTTGATGGCAATAGGCTTGCCACTTGTGAATATACTATTAGGTACATCGCTGCCTAGCCCTTCGGGGATTACCCTTACCCTTTTGTGTATTTTATCTATGGGCCTCAGTTGCCTGACAATAAAATGATTGATTGATTGATTACAGGCGTGATGTTATGTTATGTCAATGACTAGCGGAGCTTTAGATACTTTTTCATTAAAAATATGAAGGGCAGCAATTCCTACGCTTCTGAACTTGGCAATTATTTTCATTGATAAACTCACCGTTACTATTTCAAATTAGCATTGTGTCATTTATGATTATTCATAATATCCAATGTCATTTTCGTACAGTGACCCTTGTTTTATATGACCGCCTAAAATCTTTAATTGTCTTCCTAAATAAGTATTTAAATCGCTTGAAATACATTTAGACAGACATGATTTCGAAAAAAAACACCTTTTGAGTGTTCATTTGTTCTGTCAATTTTCCTCATCCTATCTGATAACACCTACAACAAAATTTTACATAATTCGGGGAAGCCATTTGAATGTCAAACATTAAATTACAGCTTGCATTGTATGATAAGCTTATTGCTCAGGCTTGGACAATTTACCGGTGTAATAAAACAGGTCTGTTGGTAAAACTGAAAGTTCTCGGTAATTCCGGATTATTTCCAAACCAATCTATTATTACAAGAGGGCTGGGCTGTGTAGGCAGCAGGCATTTCGACCGCTCCCTTGATCGACGAATTACACAAATGACCAACATGAACAATTATCTAGATATTATGACCAATCTGAGTATTTTTTTGTTATTTTGATTGAACCCACGCAAAGTAGACGCAAGGCAAAATGTTTGAGAGAAAGTACGTAAATCGATAAAATTAATTAATACAATACAATTTAGATCAACTAAATTGAAAAGGTCATGGATTTTTTAAGTAATACAATATTTTTTAATTTGGTTTAGCGAGATTACTAGGAGCTCATGGCTAAATAGTAACAGCCACTCGGTTCGATCTTTAGGTTAAGCCGTGCTTGCCTAGGTTGGTCTGTGGATGCGTAACCACCCATTACATACCGAGTTTCCTCTGTGCCTCGGAAAGCACGTTAAGCCGTTGGTCCCGGTTGTCATTTGTAGATCTTTGACAGTCGTTAGGTAGTCAGTGGCCCAAAAAGTCTGACATCCAGTCTTACCAAGAGGTATCGTATTACCCAGTACTAACTGGTTTGTGGAGGTGAGATAGGCAGTCGCTCCATGTAAAATACTGGTATTCAGCTGCATCCGGTTAGACTGGAAGCCGACCCCAACATAGTTGGGAAAAGGCTAGGCAGATGATAATGGTTTAGCAAGATTACCACATTTTAAATACTCGTACGTCAATTAATCTTAAGAGTTAAGTTATTGCTTAAAAGGATTTAAGCAATAACTTAACTCTTAAGATTAATTTACGATTGATAATAAGAGTTCCGTTTTATACAGGGAAATAGACGAGATCAGAAGGATTTCGAAGACTTCCGGCTTTACTTCCTGAGACAGAACTAATATTGTAACTAATCAATAAATTCAAACATGTATGATTTATGTTAAAACCGCAATTAATACAAAAAACTAATTGAAATTTTAATGAATATTACACAAGTGTATGTCATACTTACGTTAACTTATCGCGTAGCATAATGATGTGTTTATCTTTATATAACCGAATATTGTAACTGACATACTTGTATTTTAATTATAAGCAGACATTATGCCTTAGCAACAAAGTTCTTTAGTCCTTTGTCAGAATTCCTCAGAGAATTCTGGATTTGTATCCGGTTGTAACCGGTTCATGACCAATATAGGCTCGCCCCTATTAGTTAAACATCCCGGCGAAACGTGGGGGTATCTACTCTAGCCCCACTACTGCTGCCTCACCCTCCGGGTTCAACAGGTGTGATGCTATGTTATAGAGTGATGTGTTTGTCCCTGATCAAGTTCTTTTCCTCAAAAGAAATTTTTATCCCTTACATTTAAATGATATATTTGAAAAAGTGTTTGTCATGACTTCTTTACTTTCTCTAATCGCCACCCATTCACGATTTAGATCGGTAATTATAACACATTTATCAACAGCAAGTTATCTTAGTTACGTGTTCACAACATGGCCCATTCCCAACCATTGTTCTTAACGTTGCGACATCTTCCTACAAGTTCGAATGTCCCTTCGAATTGCACTAAAAACATCAACAGCTGGTACATCAAATTCACACAGAACTATTAACAAGTACTTCAGATTGCGTCAAATCTAATTACTCAAGCCAACGTCTTACATTTAGTGGTTTTATGTTAATTCCAAGAAGTATTCGTGTGATCAAATCTCAATTAATGTTACTTTTCTCGCTTTGCTATTAATTTAACTTTACTTAAGGGCTAATTAGTGACGAAAGCCACTTCCTTTTGTACAAGTTACGACACTGATAAGCTAACATTCAAGAAACCGTTAAACATTAATGAAATAATAAACATAGTTTGTAAAGATCATGAAGAAGAAAATAAATCGTTATTATATTATTATTATTATATAAAGATATAAAAAACCCTGTTTTAAATAATTACTTAGAAGCCAGTTTAAAAAAGTTAAATCATTATATTTAAAAATAGACAGATGAGCAATTTACAAAACATGTTTAGTTGAATTTAGAAAATTGATGGTTTGTAGGTATCACGATCGATATTGATCCATAATAAAAACCAAGTAATAAAAAGTAAAGCCTAATCAACATACTCGTAATGGAAATCTTCGATCTAGTTAGGTACCTACGATATTAGACAAAAAACCTGACGAGGATCCCGGAACCTTTCGATCTATGTGTTTATATCGTCCGTCATGTGATTGACGGCACCATCAACGGATATCATTCTTGATTGATTCGCAAATAACAACTACAATGTATGTTAAATAACTAACAAAAACTTCTGACAAATTGAATTCAAATTCACACTTCTGTACAGTTCCGTAAAAACTATTTAAGTATTCAAGATGACTAAGTTCCAGGTATATCTCCAAAAATATTTTAATCATGAGTCATTTTCTCGTCTGATTTCTCAACATTATTGACTTTTTTAGTCATTAAAATAATAGCCAAGGCATAATTAAGTGTTTTATCTCGTCCAAATTACACTGAAGAAGATTCAGGTAAGATTTTTTGCCCTAGCAATAACATTGGGATGGCGAATTGACGTAATATATCACCTGACGACCAAAAAAAACGTTATTAATTGCAAAATCAACGCAAAGTGAGCCTAATGTGCATAATTGATCGTTAGCAAGAAGCATTGAACCCGGTTTAAGTGATGGTTAATTAGGAGACGTCTCGACGAGCTTCGTATAGTCTATATTCAATTATCATCTGCGTGGTGGATGGCTTGGTTGATTATGTACCGCTTTGTCATTTGAGTAAATGAGGTTTTTCTATTGTGTGGGTGTCCCTACGTACTTTGTATGTAGTTCATGTAGCTTCGTTAAGACACATGACGATGATTTAAGTTGATTTACATGGCTCTAGTTTAGTCGCGTCAGTAACCACCATATTTAATGCTATACACAGTTAAGAGGTAAGTTACTCTAATTCAGACCATAGGGAAGAGGGACGGACGTCCCTTTACGCTAAGTTGAACCTCATCTAGCAGTACGGATTCCATGCTCTTATCCTCATCTGTCGCTTAGAACCGTCATTGAAACAGATTGTGCTGCCGACCGCATCGTCAATGCTGCTGCGTGCTATAACATTCTCGCAAGCATGAAAAATCTGACTCCATGCTTCTTGATGAGGCGCAACCCTAACGCTCTTAGCTATCTTACACAGTTCTTTATTAATTATATATATATACCTTTTTTTTTTTTTTAGGATGGGAAATCATCAAATGACCCCCCCCCCCCCGCTCTGGGCGGAGCGGAAGGGAGTGTCAGACTTGTACTGACTAAAACCCATCCATGTTCCTTCTTTGCCCTTTGTGTTCCAGGGCCGCGGTATCTCTTTCGAACAGTCCCGCAGCCCAATTATATATATACCTACAACTACATTTTTGACCAGATTAATTACACTCCTTACATGCAGATGTAGGTACGACATCTCGACTGTCTCCATCCATTTTATGGTAAGTCTAAATTGTACCGTTTATTGGCAATATAGTAAAATATCCCTGCTTTACGTTAAGGCAAGCCCTTTAGTGACTCGAACCACATAAAGAACTATTACCTACAGACATTACAGTCCTTAATAGCTCACCTCAAATAGTTCCTAGTAACTACACATAATATAAAGCGACAATATTGATTCGGTGTTATTTAGAATAATTATGTTCTGACGCTATATAATCTTATGTAATGTTTGCTATTTGCTTACACATAGCTGCAGCTTCCTAATGAATAACAAAATATTAAAGTTTATTTTTACGTCGAGGAATTTACTTCACAATCATGTTGGAATTAATTATGTCGTTTGAGATAATAATGTCGTAATTTGAGTTGTACATTTTTAATATGCAACATGATCTTCTGTGAGATAACAATGTTGCCAAAATAACCAATCTTAGCTTTTGGTGGATTTTGGTTTTTTGTAAGCACACAAGACTGCAGTCAAAAGGTCCTATTTCCCTGAGCAGCCCATTAGAAACTACGAATAAAAACGGGTACCCTTTCCCATGCATTGCCGAAAATGATAAAACCATTCTTATTTAATTTGCTGAACTAGAAAATTATAATGCCATCGCAAACCTCAAAAATAGACCACAATTGGGAAACCATCCTTGGTCGCTTGCTACAGAAATCTAGGACAGCTAATTGTAACTTACAAAACACGTCCTATGAGCAAGACAAGTTTATCATTTACTTAATGACGGGATATCCCACACTTTGCCAAAACACAAGAACATTAAAATAAAATAAGTAACTCGCCAGAACTAACATTTACTACAAAACGGATACGTTCATAAAAACTACTTCGTAAAACTATTCGTTATGCATTTATTGTGAGAATATGAAATAACTGTTATGAGGGTTATGTCATAAAGAAAAAAAGAACTAGTAAAACTCCTTTATAGACAACATTCCAACACAATGGTCAGTTAGTAGGAATATGCAAATGTTTATAGTTCAGTGAAGCACCGAGCGACCTCACTGCGACCTCGGCCAACATGACGCAGCATCACACCGCAGAAACTTGACCAAGTAGGAAGAGGAAAATTATCTAGCCACCACATTTTAAACATGCACGCTATAAATTCCACATTCTTTTACAAACTACTGTGAAATAAAAACTTAATTTGTTTGCAAGCATTAAGAAAGACTAATTCTCTAGCTGGTAATTGACGCCAGCTGTCATAATGTTCCATGTTTTCTCAGAAATATCATAATATATCCGTCAAACAGACGCGAGTCGTGCCGCCATCTAGGAAGAAGAAGCCATTTGCACAATATCGTCAACAATTTGATTATATCCTAAACGTAATAAACATAATTGGAGCGCGGTTGTAAAACAAGAGTGTACAATTCCTACATAAAATTAAATAACAACAAAGGAATTAGTCAGTCATACATTGTTCCTCGCAGTTTCATTGGACATGCTGCCTTACTGCTCACTGCCAGCGATGGACGGATGAGATAAAAATAATAATTTCCCACGTTAATTGAGTGCACTGCGACTGACTACGTGTCTACGTGTCGCAATCACTTTATTGTTTCGGATCAACAGACAACAGCCGGTGAACCTATCTGCGATTCGCATCAACCTCGAATTATACAATGAATTAATATTACTCTATTAATATCGAATTCATAGAGATATCAATCATTAGGATACCTGCCACTTAAAGGTTAATTAAACATTAATTCAACAGTCTTGTGTTGAAGTAACAAAAACAAAGAGGTACCTAGAGGTACCTATAATAATAATAAAACGCAGATATTAATCCCGTCATTAAGCTGCGGCCTTTACCATTCATTGTAATGAGTAACCGTCTGAGGTGCCTTCACAACCAGCACAATGCTGTTCACGCGGCGCGCGGCGTGTGCACTCACGCATCTCGCTAATAACACCCTGCGCCTTCGCCGCACAATATTAATTATTAAACCCAGCGAAGCTTTATCTGCTCGCCGGCGGAATTGTCTTAATTCTCTTAGCACAGCTATCTACCAACATATCTCATTACAGGACCTTGGCTCGAATACCAACTGTCCGTTGTTTTTATACGCCGCTGTCATTTGAGAAGGTTGTACCGGAGCGCGGAGCAGCACTCAATGCAAACATGTTATAATGTTGTTCGATGCACGCGACTCATGTTCGCACCCGTCACTTGAAAAATTACTCTCAGCGGGTAGATGAACTATTTATGTCTATGCATGTTATCAATCAAAATTAATTATGGATCCTGTTAGATACTTGTGCAGATAATTTATCAACAGGCCTTAAACGCCCATGCACCTTGAATTTATTTTTTGATCGCTCTTTACAATTTGCTGATAATTTATAATGTTGCATTGATCTTTGATCTTAATAACTACAAAGGCAACGAATTGGATTCTAGCAACAAGCAAAGCTAATATATTGACTGAAATATAATAATATTTCAGCGAGTGAAATAAATGATCGTAGCATTTGGTGCGAAATATAATGCATCGCGCATTAGATGCCGGTGGAGGCCGCGAGACGTTGCAACTAACTATTAAGTCGTAACTACGTCACGTTTACACAAATTGCTAAATAACGAAAACGAACCGATTGAGAAGTAAATAGTCTCGTAGTGAGCAGAAGCCGCCTACTCCGTTAAATACTTAAAATGTAGACAAGAGGCAAATTAACACCAGATTCCAGTCGTATAAGCAACGTCGTCGCGTCACCAAGGTTGTCAAACATTGGCATCACGAACTAATTCATTCGACAAACGCCGATTTCTGTTCAGCTAAAACTGAGAAAAATTAAGGCGTCGCTTCTTTACCTCCGAAAATGTAAAGCATTTAACCTCTTGCAGTTCTTATTTGATATTCAAATTAACAGCTTTTACATATTAGTAGGTCTGGGACTCCAAAACATGACTACACCATTTTGCGTGTGTTTACAGATCGATTGTGTAATCAACAGAGTTATTTAGTTTGAAAATTCCTATTGTATGAGCGAAAGGGAAGAACTCGACAAGTTCAGCTTTTTCTCTTGTCTGGTCATCCAATGAGAGCATAGGCTACTAGACTTTTACTAGACATGACCTGATAAAAGCAGGCTTTAATAATGTCAAGCAGAACAAAACTCCCTTCAGATCATACACTCTAACATGAACTAATTCAATTAACCTTCTGAACACAGCATAGTATAAAAAAATCTCTTAAACACAACTATGTCGATCGAGTGATGGGCAGTAAATTGTTTGTGGAACAAGTCAAGGTCAAGTTCCGAGCACTTGGCTCTGGCCAGTGCCCACACGTCGGATTATGTAACCTCAGCAACCGGTAACCGGCCGCACTCACGTACTAACAACTGTTGATTGATCTACTTTTTACCGACAATAAGTAAAAAAAATGACCACAAAGTGGCCAGTATAACTTGGCAGACGGAGAAGAAGAGAACTTATTTTATGTACTATCTTTTACATACTTGCTTTGTAATGTATGCCCCATAAAGGATCTATATAAACTGGTAGTCGTTGTTGTTATTATGTTCACTCTCCCTGTGTACACAGACAACAATAATAATATTGTGATCACAAAAGGTATAATTTTGAACATTAATAACAGACGATTACTTGGTAGTGCATATGGTTTCGTCTGAAGAGACACGACAAAAAAAATCTTTTGTTTCTTGTAACTGTAGTGTAGGTTTTAAGAGAACATGCAACCATAGCTTGATCTGTCTCATTTGAAGAATATTATGACACGTTCCTAAAAAAACCACAGAAACCATGTTCGTTTGTGGTTTTTCAAGCAAAACAGCAAAAGCACGCTCTGAGGTTGTTGTCACATCGCAAACCGTAAGGCCAGCTAATTGGTGTAAAAATCATTAACGAAAACCGCAGAATAAATCAAAATACTTCCTGGCAGTTAGTCACTGCATATAAAATCCAGTGATACCTTTCTCTAGACCCCCCCCCCCCCTAAATAATCTAAATCAGATTCAGCCTGTCCCCTTGGGGACAGGCTGAATCTGATTTAGATTATCTGATTTAGATTATGGTGGGTTTGAAGATGTCACGTGTCTCCAAATTTCTGCTTTTAAGACACCTCGGTTTTACCGTTTTGAGAGCAATACTGGTGATGAAAGTAATGTCTGGGTAGGAACCTACGACAGTTAAGTTGGAGTCATTATCAGCGGTTCACCATTGGACAGGAAATGGATACAGGTATCTAATTATTTACAAGTCACATGGCAATTCCACTTACTTAGTAGTGATCTGTAAAAGCTTCCCAAAGTGAAGGCTTTTGCCATCTGTAAGTCATACGTGACTAAAATCATGCGATCTCCCATTTATTTGCAACATTTCCTTAAACGTTCCAATGTGAATAGTCAAAGTATGACACAGTATATGCCTATTACATATTACGAAATATTTTGAGGATGTGCCGTCATATTCTGCCGATCAAAGGGCCGTGCGTGCGCGCAGATCCCCTGAGCGTGCCAAAAGTCACGCATGCGTACTGCGCCCGCGGTCACGTATGTTCACTGACAGACTAATTCACGTACATAAAACGCACCTAGGGCAGTTTGGCTTAAATGATAACTAGATAATGATATTTAATAAGAATCACCATCAGAAATCGTTATGAAATACTGCTCCTATGATTTAAGCGCCTCTACTGACGATCCAATACACGATATAAGGTACCTATAGTCTTGCTCGGTGGGTTTTTCATAGCCTCAATGATTTTCCTGATCTCATGAAATGAATGTTTGATTGTGCTTTCCCATCTTTGCTTTTGAATCATTAACTTTGTATTTGGGTTTACCCGAAGCGGGTATGCTATCTATCCTTAAACCTATCAGAAATCAATAAAAAGTAAAAACGAATACTATATAATATTAAATTCGTATAATCAGTAAATCGTAACTATCGCATCTATTAAGAGGGAACAGGGGGGATCCTATTTTTCTTTCTGAATAATGCCTCTAGAGTTAGCATTTTTTTTTCAAAAAATCAATGTCTACCTGTAGACATGTCGCTGTCATTTCCTCTTTTTCAGCAACTAATAAGTAAAGAAAATATGACTCTCCAAAAAATTACAAAAACAAACAGACAAAACAAAAAACATTGTTCCATTATTAAAAGCTTGAACCTTCGAACCTGAGATCAAAGGTGAGTCTCATTAAAATGAACCGCTATTCATTCAGCCGGGAAATACTCGCAAGGACGAACTCCTAACATTAAGGCAATAAATTGTGCTGCTATAACAACAAATAAATTAAAAATTACAGTTGGCTCCACTACTACGATGGTACGGAACCTTTCATGCGCGAGTCCGACTCGCACTTGACCGGTTTTTACTTTGTAAGTTGTCTTAATCAGCATACTATTGTGCGAAAACGGAGCGATGATCGTTGCTCATTGTTCGTACAATTATGACATAGGCCCTAAAATACGCCACAGTGGTATTCTGAGTGAGATTTCCTACATTATTCATACCACACATAAGGTGACTTTCAAAGCCTTTCTTGCATAGTGACAGGCAGAATTCAAGAAAGATTCTATTGTTTATTCTAAGTTCATTTAAAACACCTTTGAATAATAGGAATTTAAATATTATATACATAACGCGCACCTACATAGCACGTCACATAAGTATTTCAAAATAATATTCATGTGAGTAAGTACCGCTCATTACATTATCACTAAACAATTCTTTAAAAGCCTAAGCATAAAGAATGTGTTACGACAGTGTCCCTATGACCACTTGTTCGTATAGGTACGTTTCTTGTGTAAGCTATTTGCCCAACCATTATAGTTTTACAAAGAATATTGGTAAAGAACAATTAGCTGACACTGCAATCAAGTTATCAAGTGTCAAGCAAGGTTATCACTGCGTAACTCACAACTACACGCTTGTGTTTGGCACTTGAAGCATAAACTAAGTGATGAACTTTGCGTATGTGGCTATAGAAAAACTAGTAATAAATCAATGAATGAATAGGAAGCTGCAAAGGTCGAGATGATTGTTATTTGTAAGGTCCATGAAATAAATAAAGGTTAAGTGGAACCAAGTCCAATTACGGACAATAAAAGTCGTTGAAAAAGTACAGAACACTTTACTTTTGCCTCATGAACTACATTTCTTAACGCGTGAAATGTCAAAATCACAAAGATTGCGAGTTGAACGACATCAGACATGCCTCTGCCCTTTATAGCAACAATAATAAATAACATCACACATTTCGCAAACCCGTAATAAATTGTACGACAGAACACATTAAAATGTTTAATGTTCCACATTAAGGTACTCAAATAACGGTTATCAAGAGGGTCAACGACAGCCGTCAGACAAAAGCCTGATACCCAGAAATTAACATATTCAAAAACTAAGCACACACGTAGATATAGTACGACACAATACAGGAGTAGTAGGAACATAAGCCAAGTTGGATAAAGTCAACCGTAGAGAATATATACATAACCACCTCTCAAATAATTCAGAAAACCGTTGGCCGGGCAAGTTGATCCTTATAATATTTTCAAAGGTCAGTCACTTCCGTTCTAAGTGCCCCGACTTGCGTTTAAGAATAGAGAATCAAGAACGTTTAGTAACGAATGAATGTAGTGAAAAAGAGCGATTGAAACTTTATTTACCTATGGAACCTGTTATGTTATGTCGTACGCTCCTTCGTCATAATTTAATAATGTTACGTGACACGCATCTGTTATGGGCTCATAAACTTCATAAGGAGCAAGGCTGAGTCACTGATGGAGGCAAGGTGCTTCGTCTCCTGTGCCCTCGACTTCGAACGACCGTGACAGGTCCATGACCACACTTGGAAGTCATCTGATATGGATGGAGAGGCTTTTTCCTGATCTCTGCGCTTAAGATTAATGTGAAGTGCACGTAGACGGTGTTCCTTGATTTGATGATCTCTGAACAATGCTGTATGACATGAGCCAAGGTAAATGAGATTTTTATTTAAATTAGAAACACTACATCATGAATCATTTTAAGGAATGGTTGAATGTAAGTATGTCCATAAATTGCAGTTTTGATCAAGGTAACACCTTTTCCCTTCAGATTGTTTGTCTAAACTATTAACTACGAGTTTATTAACTAAAGTTCACAACACTAAGGTATACGCAATATTTGAGAACGATTAGGTACCATGACCTAACGATTGAAAATAAATCAATTGGTTGCAAACCTCGCAATCGTATGTATTTAATTAAAAATAACCCAACATAGGCTGAGTAAAATAAACGAACAGTTTGCAAATTGGCGGTTCATATACATTAATTGTACGTTATAGCAAGAATAAAGTCACTAATTTAACATAGGTGGTATGCACGTTCGCGTAATGACGGTTGTGATCGCCCTTGCTATCACCGATGGACATCCAAGGTTATTGGGGCGGCCTTCCTCCGAGCACAATGACCCAAGCTTGGCTTCCGGGAGGTACAGGGCAAGGTTTCTTAATAGGAGCTTAATTCTTAATAAATTGGTGTTACTAATGGTGGTGTTCGTTTTGTGGGCGGACAAGTGACGTTTAGACGTTTGTCTTTATCGCGAACACTATTATTTAGTCTGATAGACATTCTTTTCTTAATTGCTTCCCAGATAATATGTGAATTGCAATCACTCATTCCTCGTTTATAGTATTTTAATATAAGTGGGGAATTCGAGGCGGAATTAACACCCGAGCTGCATGTGAGGGTGTTATGGAGTCGAGAATTGCAGTAACAAATCCCAACGCATATCAAACGACGTTTTTCAATACAATTTCGAAGAAATAAAATATTATTAAAACGGAAAGTATTTTTGTCAGGAATTATTAGGAAACTATGATTTAATTTGCATTTTTTTCGCGCTTTGCTTTCGCCAGGTTGAAGAAGAAGCAAAGGTATGATGCTGCTAAACAGCCGTATATGAAAAATAGAAAATTCAAATATTTTTGAATTTGGAACACAAATAAATGTTAATTTGTTCATAAAAGTAAATATTCGTTTTAAATAATCATGTTAATCTATGATATTCTATTTATAAACACAATTTAAATACAATTCAAAAAATATTTACGCTGTAAAGAAGCATGCCTATCTCTTTGCCGAAGTTTAAAAAAAACAAACACCGTCGACAATATTATTGAGCCCGTTTACACTTAGTATAAGTACATCTGTGTATCTGTGGAAACTTTTATTTCCGCACGTGTGCGAAAAAATATTAAAAATCCACGCGTGTGAAATATACTGCATGTTGAACTTAATCGTAGAGCGCTAAGAATCAGTTTTCGAGAAAGTGTATTGAAAAATATTTTACAATCCAATTCAAACAAAATCTTCGAGTTCGCTTCTAACTAAGGAAAAGTTTAGAAAAACCTAAACAGCATCTTTAAGAGTGGAGCTTCTAGCGCAGTTCGCATTCGGCTTATTTACTACAAAAAAATAATTTTTCGATAAGATATCAAGGTAGTACAAAAATATCTTTAATTTTAAACTTGACCATGAAAGTGAACTCTACACTACTGTTTTATTTCAATAAAATGTTATGTTGGGTCTGACATAACTTTTAAAATATGTAGAAAAATTTTAATATTACATAAAATTGGGACATTCTTAGTCATTAGCAAAATAAAACTTATAATTGGCCTGTACCAATTGGCCTGTAAGTTGGAAGTTTTATGAAGGGAATGATCATCAATATTTTAAACAGATTAGTATTTTAGTACCTATTTAAACTCACTTAAATCTAAACAACCAGACTACAACATTGTTGAAACTAAGAGCAAGTTGTTGTTCTGCTCACAAACTTTATCGTAAATACAGTTATTGTGAAACGGTATACCAACATGGGACACACAATCACACAATGGGCCAACATGGACAATAAAGGATTAAGAGGTACTGCATCATTTGCTCGTACTCAAGCAACTCAACATCGTACATCACTCAGCTATACAAAGAGAAAGCCAAGCCAAATGCACGTAACTGTTGGCAACATATCATTCTGCCAATATCCATGAAACACTCCACATTAAACACACAAACTGCTGTATTTAATCACTATAAAAACATAAAGGAATTGCCATTTGTGGTCCAATAAACTTGAATCTACGTAACCATTGTTTGAGTACATACAATTATATGTATTATGCATAATCTTAGTACAATTATATGCGGCATGCGGTAAAGAGCTTTTTATGCACAAGAATATTATTATCCCATTTATAGGCCAACAGGTTATTTACAAGAGTTAAGGGACAATTTGCATTAAATGTATAAATTATGCATGTAATTTAGTGTTTAAGTGTTCACCCTTGAACTTTACAAACCACTTCATTATATGTATAATAATATTTATAATAGCACCGGTATGCACTGTCAGATACACAATAATTAAACATAACATGTTGTATATTAACATTGTTGACTTGTGCTAATTAAATTCTTTGCGCAACGTAGGAAGTTTGGAAAAAACCAGAGGATTTGGATCTATGTCGTACGATCGATTCGGAATTTCCTGCAACAATCACGGATTTGCCTACAAAATTCTGATCAATTCAAAAATTTCTGACCACAACCGATAATGTTACTTATGGCCGCTTCAGGAGATACTTTTTATGTGAAAATAATTTTTATTAATATAACTATAACTGGTATTAAAAAGATATTATCAAACAAACGCTTAATGAATTAAATTTAAGGATTTGTGTTAAATCTATAGTAGCTTGTGCTAAATAATAAAAACATAATAGTTCATTCATATTCGACCTCGTGTTGCCAACAAACTGCAACAGATAGCTAATTTAAGCATTGAAACAATACAGTTCCGCATGTATTCTGTCTAATCTATTCAGAGTGACCATCGACATTATAACTTGACAATTATAAGTTTCAAAGTCGCATATACATTTATAATCATCATGTAACTGTAACACTGTTGAATAAAATTTCCATCCAGCATGAAGGTCCACTTCGAATGGGCCTAAAAAAAATAAACATAACACATAGCAGTCAAAGGCGAGTACATTCGTACTTGCAGAGCACGAAGTAAATAGTATCGTGTTTAATTCGTACTTGAACTTCTTTATTTTTCCGTTAAAAATAACGTCTCAATCTTGAGATATTTATATCTGTTTGTTCATGTGTGAATGTGTGTAGAACTATTAATCAACTGAAACTATAATAAATTCGTTGTCATCGAGTACGACCTCTATATACTCAAATATAATTTCACATTGCTTAAGTATGTAGCAGAGAAGTTGGCAAATAGGGCCTTAATCGTAACCAGTTCTCCTCCACGAAGGTTAAATATGTTCTGTATAATAAGAACTGAACCAACCTCGATGGAATACTTCGGAGACATTTCTTCCGGTAGCGCACCCACTGGCGGCTCGTTCTTATCATCGGACATCTCAACACTTCCGGCAAACCACTCCACGTGCCTTAATTTATGTCAAGAACTTTATCTTGATAGAGGTCAGTAATTTGTTATTGATTGAACATTCGATTGTATTCAATTTTAACAAATATCAATTAAGTTTTTGAGAATTTTTCGGCGCCTTCGTTAAGTTCAAGGTTCTGAAGACCTTCAAGGTACAATGGCTGGCTTATGCCTATTTTTAGAACAATATATTGTGCCTCAAAATACGAAAGGTTAAAAGAATGTAGGTGTGCTTCGCGTCGACCTCTATAGGACGAGTAAAACTCAAGTGGTATAATATTACTAGAAGTCATTCAACCCGACTTGGGTAGCAATACCGATCGAAGCCAAGTGCAGCCTTAACGAGAGATAAGTGTAGTCACCGATAGTTATAAGTCTTTGCCTACTATTGCTTGTTCATGCGTGGTATGGAGTTCTCCCTTAGTTCTAGAATCCGCACCATCAGTAAAAGACATCTAACAGTCGCCCACCGCACGGTTCATGGGTAATATTTATTTAGGCGACTGTGGACAAGAAGGAAAAATCCAAACACAAACGCTTTTGATGCAACTGTTTAACAAAATGCAGATACATTACTGCAATGGCTATCTGCATACGAATCACACAATCGCAGTCCTTGCAGCTTTTACTAAACGCGATTTGCTCCGTATTTCACACTCCGTAGGTTTGTTACGCAAGGCACACAATCTCGGAGTATCGCGAGCAGTTTATTATTTAATTAGTGGCTGAACTGAGTGCACCATGAGGCTTAAGGCAACTACATCCGTTTCCCGAAGGCGAAGCGACGCAGGAGTGTGTCGCAACTCCTGCGCCTGCGCATGCAAGCCGCGTCATCGCGCCGAGATACGATACCACTTGCGACACTGTATTGTTTTCTGAATTATAAAAAGGGTTTTTTATTTAACATTAATGCCATTCAGAACTCTAGCTAGCTTTAAATTATGAACCTATGGTTTATTATACCGGAGATAATCTATCTCATAATTATTCCTTTCAAAAACGTTCCTGAGTTGGCAACATTATAAATTCATGGCCTTAATCACAACACCTGTTAAACTCATCAGTAGTCACTGATTGTACCTACCTACATAGTGCTGTTTATTAATTTTTAGCTGTAGTCACCTGTACTGCGCAGATGGGCACCATCCATCTCGTAAAACTCACGACAAGTCCCATCACTAAAATGGGTAGTGATGAAGTCTACCCAATTAAGGTCTTATACAGCCATAATGATAATTTTATTAGGGACTTATATAACCAAAACTAGTTTTGGCATAAAATTAAATGCTAGTATAAACATCTACAGCGACAGCACATAAATCTCCTGCACTGAATATTTGTGTCAAGTACGAAACTCGTCTTATTTACATAGAACAGTTAGTAGTCTATAGCTTATATGTAGGTCTGACACTCAGGCCGAGATCTACAAATGTTACTTAGCCGGGCTTTGACCTACACCCGTTTCTGTATTCAAGTTAAAGAAATTACTTGAGTTTAGGTAATTAGTTGGGCAAACATTTTTATGAAATATACAAGAATTTAAACGAAGTAAGAACCGTCAAAGAAAGCAAATCTAAGAATTTGAAATGTTGACAGTTCTAACTTCAAGCAATTACTAAACTAAACAATAAAATCGTATCGTAAATTAGTACTTTTTGTTTATACATACGGGTGTAAGACATGTTTCCTGTTTCTTGTAATTTGACAGTTGTGCGACAGTGACAAGGCTTAGCAAAAGTATGTCCTAAGTAACTCTTTTAGATTCCGGCCTTAGCAATTCGCACCTACCCTTAATTAACCAACTTGTCTTTGTGTTGCATCCATAGAGAATTTACATAATTTGTAGTTATTATTTGCATGAACACTATCATGATGCCTAATGTCTATAATCTGAATACTAATATCGTATGTATGTATGGAAATGTTATGTATCTCTAAAATGCCGACTAATGCTATTCGATAAACCGCTTCGTAGGTTATGTTTGATTTTAATTAATAATTGAGTTCCATTTGTATTTGCGTAACCAAAACCAATTTATAAATTGGTATGTCTTTGAGAACTTCAATTATAATTAATATGATAAACAGATAACATACAGCAATTAAAACAGGCTCTCCAATTTACTTCAGTACCTACTTCGTTAATCCTATAAGTATATCCTTTTGATACGTTTCATTTTCATGTCCACAACTGACCTACATCTACGTAATCACACGTTCTTGCCTCATACACATCATTATATCTTAATATTTTTACAATAATAAAACATCTTTTCAAGAATAGCAGAATTAGTCACACGGACTGCGATCCCAAAATTTATCTTGAAATTATACTGGTAAATTACTGAACAAGATCTAAAATAATTTCTGAAGTAGGTGTTAAAAATATTTCAGAATTTCTGAAGTATTTCGTCAAAATTTGTTCATAAAAAATACTCAACCGGAACAGTGTTAGCAACTTTAATATTTATGATGACTAGTTGTAACACACTTACAATGCTCTGCTTTATATTTTTATGAAACCAAGGATCATAAATATGATGTGTGTAATTTTGTTAAAACCTAATTGCCTTCTTTCTCAGCGTTTCATTTCATAATAATATAAATGTATGGAACAGTGGCGAACGTACAACGCGATTCTTACCGAATTCCCTTTGAAAATTGGCAGTCAGTATTCTATAGACAAATAATATAATCACATTAAAGATTGTACTCCGGCTTACCTTTTACAAAAATTGACCCTTCGCTACTGGTGTGGAGGCTTTACTCATTTAATGGGAGAGTTTGCAGTTAGAATCCATCAAAACTGCCACTTCTGTGCTTCGACCAGAATTCTCTGTAGTAGACGTTGAAGTAAGCTTTTGAGCAATTGACAACTTCTTTAAATATTTTTGCTGAGAACTTAAAAAGTGTTTTTTTTTTTAAGTTTTGGGTTGATTTTTACGATTAAGTATTGACATGCGTGCACTTACTGGACAGGTCCACTCAAATCATCTCAGACACGACTCCGACAAAGACAATGCCTGAACTTGGTATTTGACCACTGAGTTTGTTAGTTAGGATGTGTCGTGTCAGGTTAGATAGAAAACATCGACATCTTAAAGTAACTAACCCGTTCCAACAGCTAAGTACTAAGATTCCACCTCCATTCTTTCAGGCTGGGTGAGCGATGAAGGGGTGGTTCGACGCGTTCCGCGAGGAAGGCGGGCCGACCCTGTACGCGTACCACAACCGCACGGCTGTCGCGGCGGACGTGCCTGCGCTTGCGCTTCTCATCGCGGCTCTCACACTCTACGTCGCCTTCCTTGCTGTCTTCCCCGGCATCAGGAAAGAGGTTGTACTCTTTATATGTTACTTTTTTTAAGGCTCTGGAGCCCGAACTACTATACTACTCTCTCAAACAGCAGTAATAATTTAATCTTATTTCATACTTTTCCTACAATGGTGATAGTAGATGTTATTTAAGCTGTTGTATACCTGAAGCTAAGGGCTTTTACTGACGAGTGGCATTTTGCAGACGATAGCCGTTGACAGGAGTTGACGACTACAGTTATTCTTGTCATTGGAAAAATACTATAGTAAAAGCCCCAAAGGCTACATTGTCGAGCACCAACAACAACTCAACAGACAAAGAATCAACTTCCCACAGACTCCTTTCATTTTTTAATAAATGTTCATTAAGTATAGATCCTGTGCACTGTGCAGTCCAGTTCGAGGTTATATGGCCTCTGCAGTTTAGATATGACTATGGTCTGAATGAATTGAACACCAGAAATGTCAAACCTTCACCTTCCCGTAGAAAAAACACTACTTAAATTTATCAAATGTTAACATTTGATAAATTTAAGTAGTGTTTTTGTTACCTCTAGATACAGGTTCAAGATAACAACGTGGTGTGATGTGTTTTAGTAGTAGCACAGAATACATAGTAGTACAAATAGACCAAGTAGTAGTAGGACATAACTATACAGGATGCGTAGTAAGTACGTTCATGATATAATCATAAATTTGGTTACAATCAGTAGCATTTCACACAGCAGCCACCTATAAACACAGATAATTGTTAATACCCATGTTTATAGCTGTTAAATAATAATTACATTGAAAACCATAATTATTACCTTTTCAAGTAGACAGCCAGTCAAACGTGTAATTATACAGTTTGATTGCTTCATAAACACTCCATGACACCTTTCATCGCACAGTCTGCTTTGGTAGGCAATCACTTATACAAGGTACTAATAATGCTTTATTATTTGACCATGTCTATGAACATTCCTGACAATCGAATAGCCATCGTTTTATTTAATATTCCGCCTAACACAGTATTATCTCCACCTGATTGTACTACGGAGTGCGTTATTTACGAAACGTCTGCAGAAATCACGATAATGACTAGGTATAACTCATAACAGCTACATTAAGACCTATCCATTGTTTGTTACAGAGATTCTCAACGTTCACGATAGTCACACTGAGTCTCTTCGTCGGCACAGTCATCCTAGGTAAGCATTATGGAATATACAACTTTCCACTTTCTTTGTTCATAATTAGTGAGACGTAACCGCACAGTTTTTGCAGTACAACTCCACAATTTTAACACTACATTTAAAGCGTCAATCATTGCAGCAGACGTAACAGCCTTGGCAACGATTTTAACGACTTAATTACTCTCATTTGCCATGAAAATTCTAATGGACACTTAATTAAAATGCAAGTACGTTGCTTAAAAACAACAAGAAACAAGAATATTTATTAAATTCAGTAAAGTTTTATTTACTAAGATAAAACTAATAGTAGTGTTTCGTAAATGTCTACGAAATGGTGAGGAAATATAAATTATCGTACGATTTACAGAGACCTACTATAGATGACGAAAATAATTGTTGATAGATAGTTTACAATAATTGACAAGATGATTGGGATGTTTATTTCTAAATCATGTTTGACGTGCGTGCAACAGTGCAAATAGCATTTGGCAAAGTAAACCGTACAATACATATTTTAAAAGACATACACTTTGGGGGTGGGGAGGTAGTTGATGATGATGATAACAATAAGATGAACCGAAGGATTTCATGAGGAAAACCAGTATCTGGTTAAACTGGAAGTCTGTCAAGAGTCGACTGAGAAAAAGTTAATGATGAGTGAGGATGGGGAAAAAATATACCAAGGTAAAGATTAAGAACAAAGCACAATCTTTAGAAGTTAGAAAATACGTCTGAAGAAGCATCCAAAAATATTTGTCTTAACAATATTCTATGATCTCTCTGTAATCAAATTAAAATCAAGATCCGTTTAGTTAAGATTTTGTAAATATTTTCGTAATGAATCTGCCATTGTTTCGGGTGGCCGGTCGAGTGGTGAAATCAACTTGTCTTTTGCCATTGACCGCGATTTTCGTGTGTCAAACGCAATTTTGGCTGCGCACCTCGTGCGTACACGTCTTCATCTCCTGTTACCATGTGGACACAATTGTAGTACGTACCGTAAAAAGAGGTAAATAAGGTTGAGAGAGACGAGATTTCAACGTTGAACACAAATTATTTGTAACTAAAAAGGTATTGGAATTATTATTGTTTTAATCTTGGATTTTTCTTTCGTCTTTCGTTTATAGGTACACGCTAATCTCTGAAACCACCTAACCGATTTCAATAATTTTTTTCGAATATGTATGGCTGGTTCTAGCTTGAAACATAGCTTGTTTTAAGCTATTTTTTTTGCACACATTCACATCAACATTTCCACGCGAACGAAATCACGGACAACAGCTGGTTTAATATGAAATAGAGTCCTTAACCTACCAATAACAGTAAATTAATGTGAAAATACTTTTAAAAGTTTTGTCTCGATGCACCCCGAGTTCATAATCACCCCATTTTACCTATATCCAGTTCGTAAAATGTTACAAGGTGTCACAATACGATTTCTTATCGTGTGTATGGTTTGGTCCTTAGTATGCTAAATTCACTGTTCCAGATTACGCCCACTCATACCGACAGTCTGACACCGATTCATTATAAATTCAATGCAAGTACTGATATTCCGGTTGCGATAATTTTAATAACGGTACAAGGCAAAACCGTGTTGTATGCAAAGTTTACAAATGCCATTACTGGGACTGGACTGAATAAGTTTAGCTAAAAAGTTTCGATTGTCTGCAACAACTGTGAGACTGTGTCAAACCTCAGCAAGTCCTTTCATTGCGATTCTTACTTATAGGGTCTATACAGCATGTATCTATCAGAAATGGGTGGTCCTATTAAAGGATGGGATATGGGGTATCGTATTATCCATTACTAACTGGGTTGTGGAGGTTAGAAACCGAACCCCAACATAGTTGGGAAAAGGCTAGGCAGATGATGAGGATTGATGAGGTAATCTATGGGATAGCTGATTATTTTTTCGCGAGTTTTTATGTCAGTCCCATAAAGAAAGTTCTTCAGTTTGATGGTCTATACATATAGAACTCTTAAATTATGTATATATCATTTCTGATACACGCTGTATAGTTACGCGTTTTAGGTCAAAGTTGAACTTTTTCGTCTAAAAATACCTTCTATTCAACAAACTGTTCTTTTGTCATCGAGCCTCGGAAGTTTTTACTAATGTTTTTGTGATGTTGGTTCCAGTTTGTAAGCATGGCTCGTCGTGGCACGTGTCGGGGGCTCGCGTGTCCCGCGCCGCCTACCGCGCCTTCTCCGCCGAGCGCCTGGACTGCTGGCTGGCCGTGCACGTCGGCCTCGGACATGTCAACGTCACGCTCACCGGTATGATTTGTAGGATATGCTCGTAGATGATTAAATTAAGTAAAGCGAAATTTTAATGAAATCAGTGACGTCTAAAACATTAGTTAATTTAACAGGGTTCGAAACCTGGATTTGGTGAGTAATGCAAATATCCATTTTCATAACGCAGTCGTTTATAAAAGCAGTCTTTAGTATCCTTCTGGGAAGCCCATGATATTTTCATAGGTCTTCATTTCATCTTTATCTACTGAAATCTGAGACTCACACAAATCCTTTTAAACTAATAACATTGATGGAAAATCCAGCAATACAGGACTCTTGTAAGAACTTTTATATTGTGTGTGTAATTTCCTAATTCCAGCCCTGTCTTGGGGCAACACGAGCGTGGGCGACCCTGGCGTGGACTACAACGAGCAGTTCCGCTGGGAGGAGGCCGGGGCCATCCAGGAGTTCTACCGGGATGGCCTGGCTAGAGGCCTGCCCTTCCCTCTGCTGTCCGTCGCAGAACACTTCGCGGTGCAGCATGAGGGCTTCGACTGGGGGGCTAAATATCGCGCTGCGGGATATACCACATCTACGCTACTATGGTATGGAGATGTTGCATCCTTTCAGTCTATTCTTTATCAATAAGCTCACCCCTGCTTCATTGGAGTTAATGATTAAATTATCACCTTTGAAAAGACGCATTGCAGAGCTTGATATATCATTGAGGACGGAGCCCATATAAAAGCGTCCATTCTCCTTTGGCTGTACCAACTATCCACCTCTGTTATCGTTGAGAAATATAGGTGCGATGTTAAGTTTCTGTCCAAGATATATAATTGAATGAGAAGAGACATAATTGAATGAGAAGAGACATAATTGAATGAGAGAATAACGACCAGTCTCTTCTGAGATGTATCCAAAAACAAAAATCATCTATTATTGAAGCGGATTCTAACTAGTTAATATTGATGTTCCAGGACGGCGCTAGCACTATGGTTACTGATGAACCTGCTACTCGTGGTGGTACCGCGATACGGCGCGTACGCAATGGCCACGCTCGGCGTGACACTGTGCGCAGCCGCGGGAGGCTACTGGGCGTCCCTGCCTCACGCGCCTCTAGTCGTGCGCCTCGACGGAGCCATGCTGTTCTTCTCGCTAGGATGGTGCTTCTGGCTTGTGTTGATAGCAGGTAAGGTTTGTGAAGATGTGTCATTAATAACGAAAATACTTTCATTGAAACGGTGCAAAACATACTGTATTGATGTTTCAAACGATTTGGCCGCTGGTGTGATCACTTCTTGTGACTTAATTTAATTTTCTTATATCTTAGTCCAGAGAATCGCAAATCTACCACAGTAATAAGAGGAAAGATAGGGTTGCAGAGTCGATGATGATCATCATGTAAAGGCTAAACAACCCCGGCTAGGTCTTAAGCCTGGTCGAGTATATTCCATGCCTTAATGATGCCATGTCCATAAAATGAAAATTGTAACATATTATCATTGTCATACATCAGGCACACTCCCTTTTAACATTGTTATTAATTATTTAATAAGTTTTTATTACTTTCCAGGCTGTGTATGCGTAACAGTGGGTGTGATAATCGCAATCCTAGACCTGGTGTGGCCTCACAAATTCTCCACCGTGCTGGAGGTGGACTACGACACGCCGTACGACAGACACGTGCTCATCGTCGACAGCCGACAGCGGGCCAGGCCGCAGATACAAGCCTCGTTACCTACTAGGATACTAAGGTGGGTTATGGTCAGAGCAGTTTCAGTCATACCGAACCAAAGAGATTTAAAAGAGTTATAGAGCAGACATTGGGAATAAAGTCATACAATAATTTTGATCCCGAACATTTTCGATATTGACTCACGAATGCTACCTGACAAGCGGGCGTGGGGCACTAGACAGAACGATTTGTTACTAAGTAGTAACAAGTATTGGATTAAGATTTTCTTCGTCTTGTCCCGTCTATCATTCGTAAATATTTGGATGTCTTTTTACCAAACCAAAGTAATCAAAATACGTACGCAGGCTTTGGATAAAGCTGTTTTGTATCGAGTTAATTTTACGCGATAAGTCAATAACCACAAAGTAATTGAAAGGTTGAAAGGTTTAGAATGCTTGAATTAACTTTAAAATACATGCCCCACCTTACCGGAACCTCCGGCCAATTATCCGCTTGGCTGATCTTTGATCACGGTCCTGACACGCGTGTCACAGTCGCTGAAATCATAAAAATGGCATATAATTGGCCTTTTCCTTCTGGAAATCTCAGCCGCAAGCCATTTTTTTACCTGAGCCTTTTTTTTTTTTTTGGGGGAACATAATTCGGACTGTTTTTGAATTAACCCTAATCCAATCTAATACATATTAGATGTAGGTAGACGACAAAACACCGCTACCCGCATAAAAAAAAAACAATTTTTCTGTCCCTAATACGTAGCGCTTCTGAAAATTGCAGAAGACTGTCATCTAAGACCCGGGAAACAGACGGGCAGGTCTCGATGACAGTGGTTAGTGAGAGGGGTCGAGACAACCCTGGTTACCAGCACGAGCAGAGGAAACCCAACTCACCGTGGAGGTACCCGCTCTTCAGAAGACAGATTGACAGGTAAATGAGAGAACTATTTATGGGCGTCCAATGTCCTGGAGCATATTCAGACGTTCTCCTCTTAAGTTGTACGAAATGACTCGAGGAATGTGGAAGGAAACCAAGCTCACAGCAGTGGAAATAAGAAATACTGCTTCCAAATCAAAGATTCTATGAACTATAACAAAGCTATGTAATGTTTCAGAGCGGACTCAGCGTCTAGTCTGGGCTCAAGCATAAACGGTAACAGTTCCGGCATCAAGATGTCGCCACTGGCCGCGGGGGCGCTGCCGGCGTCGCCGCCTGCCATCCCTGCGCATAGGTACATTACGAGTACTTCTCAGTCTTGTCGCTATGTTAAATAAGTGCTGCTTGCTGATATTATTTTGTGAAGTGAGTATTGATGCATATCCAGAGGTGTCGCCGTAGGATTACTATAATTTAAAATTTGACAAAAGCATAAAATATCATTATCAAAATATAAAAAGAACTTATTTTCATAATCAATGGAAATTATTCAAAACAGATAATTGTACAAGGTGAAATTAAATTAGCTAGCGAGACTCCGCAAATATGATAGGTATCGTACAAAAATGTGTTGACTTTTTTGAGCCGGTCGCTGGCCGGCAGTATATAGTTAGTTACTCAGTAAAAAACCGTTTGATTTCTTTTAATATGTTTAGATATCTAAATCAACTACTTCTACGGAGTTTCGCTAGCTTATTTCATTCGTCCTATATAGTTATTCCAACATATTAACCGCCAGAGAAAAAACATTCACAATACGGATATTATTAAATGTGTGTGTCTCCACTTTCCAGGTACCGACCCCAAATACCAGCGGCAGAGCGTGTGAAGGACATGTGGTGATTAGTGTAATAGTAGCATAATTTAATTACACTCAATAATAATAGGTGTTGTTGGCGGTATGTCATCTAAAGTTACTGATCTCTAAGGACCTTCATACACGGTGAATAGACAAACCCACGAGTTGAAACAAACTTTTTAGTGATATAGACGTAGGAAATTAATAATGTAGCAACTCTGCAAATACGAAAAAATAAGTAAAGTAACACGGCGACTCATCAAGCTATACATTTCCAGTATAACATGGCTTCGCTTTGTATAAACTGTCCGTACAATGAGAGATCCGCATAAACTGGTTTTGTATATCTTGATTGGCCGCCATGCGTACCATGGTTATTGTACCTAAGGACTGGTTACCGGCTACTATGAAAATATGAAACGTCTCGTGAAAAGTTTCCAAGCTAATAAACTAAATACCTTATTCAAAACTTCATGTTTCATATTTTTAAAGGAAACCAACAACTTGAAAGCCAATTGACAATGCTGTTTTAAATAAAATAAAAGTGTAAATATGTAAATTATAGTTAGGTAGGTATCTAAATTATGTATAACGAATCCGTCCAGTGTCATAAATTAAATGCCTAGGAGATAATGTTGTGTACCTCTTGTAAGATATGAGTAAAGTATGTACGGCTGCATCGACACAAGTGAATGCTTTGTGCCATGTAATGAAACAAAAGACAAGAAGTGTATAATAAGTAAACATTTATATGGAAGAAGATAAAAATAAAAAAACTAAATTAAAATTCTCGAAAAGTCGAAGTTAAAATTACTGGCATTGAGTTCAAATTACAAAAAAATCGACAATTATTATTACAGACATGAATGTTGAGGTTAATAGCGACATATCAATTAAAATAAATGACATCGAATCAATTAAAATAATTCGGTATTCTATTACTAGAACGAAGTCATTTAGTGTACGTTTAGATTAAGTTATTTATTTTTTATTTTCAGTTCTAGTTGAGTGAATGAATGTGGTGTGTAGCCATTTGTAATAACAATCACAATAATTTCTACGTCACCTTAGTCCTAACTACTTACATCACGTCATATGTTCAATGTTGTGAAGATGTGTTTGCAACAGTGAATGTGTATTGTACCTATGATATGTATTTTAATTGTAACTATTGTGAGAATACCAGAGTGAATGATTTAAATCGTATTTATTGTGATCGAAAAAATAATTATACAAATTCGAAACATGGACGCTGTGTATTTATTTGTAAAATAAAATTTAAATAGCATCTACACCCTTTCATAAACCATTACATTATCGTTTCACGATTGCATTGTGAGAAATTCCGGTTCATAACTATCTAGAAGAAAATAAAAAAACTGGATGAAATCACAAAATACAATATTTATTCACACACACACAAAAACTCCTTAGACAAACTTACAGAATTGCTGAAATCAGAAAATACTTAGTTAATTAACTTTACTAAGTATTCCAAAGTTAGAAAACAGCATTTTTTTAACACTCATCGCATTTAAGACATCTACATCAAAGTATTAAGGGTGCAACAAGACCCTTAACGAAGCCGATAGGCAGTTGTTCTCCCCGTCATTGTGATCATTTTTTGTGTTAGACCATACCTGGGAACCTTCTAGTTACGGAGATATTGGGGATTTCTTCTGTGGTCAAAGTTCCAACTTTTTCATAAGTTTTTTTTTTAATACATATTTTTCATGTAAGAACTTTACTTTAAACATCTTCACGATCCCCGTACTATTCAATCCATCCATCAGTACAATGTTTTGAGTGCGTTACATTGAGAAAAACCGTAAAAAATGATTTTTCACCCCAAAAAAAAGTTATTTCACAGCAATAATTTTTGCGTAAAGTTACTTAGTTTGATGTACATAATGCTTGGTTGACGGCTTTGTGAAGGGTCCGTTTACAATGAATACAACAAAGATATGAAAAATGGATTAGACGCTGAATCGTAAAAGTCCTATGAAAATATAGAGCAGCTATCTTATATGAATCTCTGCTTACATAATTATATATTTTGATAACGGTTCTACATTAAGTAGAGAGGGTTATAAAATGTTTCTAGCTATCCTAAGTTTCAAAGGTTTCATACAAGCACCGACTTAGAATGTACTTACTTTAATATTTAAATAACTGAAGTTACTGTGTTTTAAAATAAGTACTTATATTTTGAACAGATGCCAGCACATCAAGCTACTCAAAACTGTCAAATTTTCCCAATCAACCTTGAACCTAAAACTTTAACGAAAAAGTTGAAAATCTATTTTAGTAATTTGATAGATTGTAATAGCGTGATGTGCTGGCGTCTGTACCTCGCATTTATAAAACCTTTGATAATGGTCTTAGACCAGCTGATGGAACCACTTTCAAGGAAGCAGAATTTAAAATGTAGTATATATACTTTATTGTAAAGTTACGAACGAATACGACGACGACGACGACGTCGTCGACGACGTAGTTACGATTTTACGAAGTGACATTTTCCTAAATACATGCTGTTAATCATCAAAATAAAAAAATACAAGACCAATTTAAATTATCTAACGTAACTCTACAGACGTGATAAATATCGATATTTTAACAAGATAAAAACAAAAAATATTTTATGATTTTTCTTGAGGTAACTGATCCAACACGTCTGAGGAGTTTTGCTAGCTACTTTAAATCGCTACTTCTGCCTATCACTTGGAGGAGAGTATACACGACGACCAATCAAGCTATGTCAAACCATATATACGCTGATCTCATATTGTAAGGGAAGCCTCATACAAAGCGAGATCAGATAATACTGCATGTATAGCTTGATATGTCGCCGTGTGTACTACTTATACAAGGTGTAACAGAATTAACGCAAGACCTCTCGTGTGGTCACTCAGACCATGAAACTGAACCACTTTTGTACTATGAATTTTGGAACCTCATAACTTTTTTTTAGCTTTTTCATACAAGTCGATCAGCTGATCGCGATCGATAGAAAGTCCAAATATTTTTTTGCGAATTTCCATGTTGTTGTTGTTTTTGTTGTTCTAAGAAGAACAATAGTTGTTCAGTTTCATGGTCCGAGACACCACGTGAGAGTGGCTCTTGTGTTTATTATGTTACACCTTGTATAGTGACATCAAGATATCAGGTAAGTTTTATTAACTTCGAGGCTTCCAAATGAGACGGCCTACATAGTCTGCTCCTTGACGAGGTGGTCAAGGTTCAGCTGACAAAGGAACGCGCTCCAGTTCACGAATCCGACTTGAATCTCCAACTCTTTCTCACTCCACAACTTACACTATAAAATGTCAAAGAATTAGTACAACTACATCAGCAACATACAACGCAACAACTTACAACACACTCAGCAAAACTCTTATATTCTTCTGTTGCATGATTAAAATAATATAGAGAACGGAGAGGCGAAAGCATAGCTTAGCATAATCAGCCTATCACGTTCCCACTGCTGGGTCCCACGACCCCCTCTGTGTCTGTCTATGAGAGGGAGTAAAACGAAATATCACGGGTATATCGTCGATGCGATTCTTCATTGTAACAAGTTCAGTGTGACAATTAGCCTGGAAGGACCACAAAAATGGTCCATCTTAATGAAGTATACAAATATTTCGTAGAACAAACGGCTCAGAAATATCGCTCGACTGCCTCGTTGGTCGACTGCTGAGCATGAGGTCCTGGATTCGATTCCCTGGTCGGGCAAAGTGTAATTTGGTTTTTCCATCAGGAATCTCAGTAGCAGCCACGGAGTCTGGATTTGTGCCCGGTTGATGGCAATAGACTCACCCCCGCCCTATTATATGGGAGTTAAAACATAACTGGCGAAATGTGGATGTACTATAGGTAAACCTCTGCCTAACCCTTCAGGGGTTACAGGCGTGATGTTATGGATCAAAAATATTGCCAGGTCATTATCTTCAAGTCCTCACAAATTAGATTTTTTTTTCCTGTCCCCTCTTGAAGAATTCTACACAATACTCGAGACGAGCAGGAGCAGCTAAAATCAATAATAAAACCAGGTAAAGGTAGGTTGGGACTACTTTCTAGAACCTACTCATTCACCTGGGGTATAAAGTTTCACGTGCCAGACGACGATTTTGCGAAAAACTTTCGACAAGGAGTAAAACTGAAGTGAAGCGCCGTGACTGACCCAGAAAGAGTTCACGCGTGAAAACCTGGTGGCCTACCAGTGTTGTGGTGGGAAAGAGACAGAGCTATACAGGTCGTCTAGCACCATCTCTTTCCCACACTGGAATTACTCCTGCTTTATGACGTCATAGTTCCCCCCCTGGACGCATAGAGGGTTGGTCCGAAGTGGCGCGTGAGTCGCGGGACAAGACCTCTTAGAAATACTTCGGGATGCTTCTACCCAGCAGTGGATCAGCATAGGCAAGACAAAATAAAAAAACCTGTGGTAAAACCTTACCTCTGTGTCCTTTACAGGAGGCGCGTGACGCACCAATTTGTCGTAGTCTGCCTCAGTGAGGTTAACCACCGGCCGAGTCTTGAAGTCCAGGAACGCCATCAAATCTTCGTAATGGATGTTGCAATTCTCGTCTTTGAGCAACCTGTCGTGAAACATTTAATGAGCGCAACATAAGGTAATAATTAGAAGATGACTTGAACTAAGTTGATTGAAAAAAACAAAAGGCATTCAGTCTGTTGGTACTGACAAAAATTATCAGATTTATTTAGGAGCTGTTGCCCGCGACCTTCGTCCGCGCGAAACTATTATAAAAATATAACAACCCTATTTGAATCGGATTTTGTTAACTATTTTATGGGTTTTATTTTTTTTGCGCGGAACCTTAATCCTTTTTCTAAAATAAAAGTTGGCGAGGTTACTCCTTATAACATCAGCTATCTGCCAGTAAAAGTCGTCAAAATCGGTCCAGCCGTTTAGGAAATTAGCTGGAACCAACAGACAGACAGACAGACAAAAATTAAAAAATAAAACTTTTTTTTATTTGCATAGATGTTCTTGTGCAAAAAAGTGGCAACAGAACAGATATGGTTCAGTTTAAAGAATTGGAAATACTCGAATGTGGTACACTTCATAAATACTTTTCATAAACCTTCGAGTTCATCACTTTAGTACCTATGCAGCAGAGTACATCACTCACACTTGCAGCATGCAGTCCAAGAGATCGACGTTTAGCGGCAGGCGGTGCGCTTTCAGTAGTTGCCGCATTCGCTCTGTGGTCACCAGGCCTGAGCCCGTGGCGTCTGCGTGCATCAGACCCTCGCGGAGACGTTCCGGGTCGTCCCACAAACCACGCGTCAGTGCCGAGAAAACGAGGGACCTGTTTATAAACCACAGATAATTATTAACCTAGCTGCTTCGTTGGCACATCAGTAATGTATTATTAGATCATACTACGAACGCCTAGACTCACTCTAGGTCTAAAAGTCACAATCCGTCACTTGTGCTGCCTGGATTAAAATTCCTGATGGAGAACATTTAACATTTTATTGAAATTTTTCAGTAGCAGCCAAGAATTTGTATTTCCGCGCCTATTACAACATTATTGTAACACACATGACATTGACGTACTAAACGTAGTTAAAAAAAAAGACGTAATTTTCTACGTCTAGACGTAATGTAAAAAAGAAACAGCTTTGCCATAAAAAAATTGTAGATATTGCTGTTTTTTTTTTTAAACCGACAAAAAAATTCTATGTGGGAGGTTCAGAATGATGTACTAAATACGTGGTAACCGTTTTACCGTCGGTGTCAATTCCACCCTGTATAGCTGATGAAACACGGATGTACTAAGTACACATCTGCCTAAACGCTTCGGAAATTGCAGGCGTGATTTTATGTTACTAAAACGTACCTGATCATTTCCCTGCGCGCTGAGTATTCCTTCCCAGGATCGCCTCGAAAGAATCTTATCAGAGTCACGAACTCATGCTCAGTCATCTTTTCGCACATTATTTCTTTCAACGCCTGTCTGTAATGATTAATTGCTGTTCATTGATAAGTCCACTAACACTTGATTATTTCCATGCAATTTATATAAAAGCATACATAGTTATTTCTGCATTGTATTTATTCAAATTAAATCAAATCGTTTATTTGTGATACATGGGTTACATGCAGGTGTTCATTACATAATTATATAATAATAATGTTCATTCCATCATCAGCCACTTGGCCCAAGTGGCTTATTAAAATAATTCTGTATTAAAATTAAAATAAAAAAATTGTTTTTTTTTATATATTTATTTATTTTGTGCACTTGTTATATTAAAAAATAATTTTACAATTACAGAGTTATTTATTAGTAACTTAGTTCAATTACGCATTAACAATTATAGACATAATAATACGGAAGCGTGTTGAATACGGGCATGTTGCTGACATGAAGCAATCGTTGAAGGAGCGCTTCTTTGGCCGCCTGAAAAAAAAATTTAATAGTCTTTTATCAGGCGGAAATAAGGTACGTGCCTTCAACGGTTGGGTCATGCCGGTTTTGATGTACTCTCTCGGCATACTCAAATGGACTCAAACAGAACTAGACGCTCTGGATAGGAGGGTCCGTACATTGTTGACGGCATATCGAATGCATCACCTGCGTTCTTCTGTTATATACCGCGGTGTGGGGGTCGAGGCTTTTTAAACGCTAAGACTCTCCACAATCGCAAGAAGTGCAGTCTCAGGGAATATTTCCTTGAAACACGTGGGGATGCATCGAGATGTGGTCGCGGTGGACAAGGGCCTCACCCCGCTCTCCTTAGATAAAGAGAACTGGCAGAAACCTATAGTGCTTGACACTAACGACCGCATGGAGATATGGCAGAGTAAGGAGCTTCACGGACGCTTTTTGCGGGCCCTGCATGGGCCCGATGTAGACCTATCAGCGTCCGTAGCCTGGCTACGTTCCGGGGACCTCTTCGGAGAAACCGATGGTTTTGTCTGTGCAATTATGGATGAGGTTATGATGACGAATAACTACCGGAGATTTATTGTGAAGGACGGTACGGTTGACATATGTCGGGCATGCCACCGTCCAGGAGAATCAATCCGTCACATTATCTCCGGGTGTTCTCGTCTGGCTAACGGAGAGTACTTGCATAGACACAACCTTGTAGCCAGGATTATCCATCAGCAACTTGCTCTAAAATACAACCTTATGGAATCGGAAGTGCCGTACTATAAGTATGTGTCCGACCCAGTTCTCGAAAATGGCAGTATCACATTGTACTGGGATCAATCCATCATCACTGACAGGACTATTGTAGCCAATAAGCCTGATATAGTGGTGGTGGATCGATCAGAGCGGCGCGCAATGTATGTTGGTATAACGGTCCCGCATGATGAGAACCTCGTGAAAGCCGAGAAAGATAAGAAAATCAAGTATCTTGACTTGGCTCGCGAGGTTGTCGACGTGTGGGATGTGGACTCAGCGATAATTGTGCCGATAGTCGTATCAGCCCATGGCTTAATCGCCAAGAGCCTCGACCAATATCTGAGGAGGCTCTCGTTAGGCAGCTGGATCAAGGGCTTGATTCAGAAAGCGGTACTTCTGGACACGGCTCGTATTGTTAGGAGGTTCCTCTCTTTTTTTTATGTATTTTTAAATGTTTTTTTTATATTGTTTTTTAAGGAATATTTAAAAATGTAAAATAATTTGTAAAAATTTAAATAAAGGAAATAATAATAGACATAATATGTAGTAGTAGTATCATAAAGCAACATCATTATATCAATATTACTTATAATTGAAATCAATAGTACTATAATATTGTAGGTATTTATTTATAATTATTAAGATCGATAGTATTATATTATAGTAGGTTCTTATTTATAATTATTAAGATCGATAGTATTATATTATAGTAGGTTCTTATTTATAATTATTGAGATCGATTTTAGTTATATCATTATCTTAAATTACCTCTCACATTAGTTTGAGGGCATATTCTGTAGGTAACATATTTAATTATAATATTAGTGTAAAATGGTTATTTTTTAATATTAAAAGTATTTAAAATTATTGTATTGCATTTACATTATATCAGTTAAGTACTCATTTATATTACAGTATCTTTCTCTATTAGAAATAGTTTTAACTTATTCATAAAACTAGGTACCATATCTAGTGATGCTCCTAATTTCTTCGGGTAATTTATTGTATAATTTTATTGACATGACATAGGTACTTCATAGGTATGTTTAGTCTATGGGTGTCTTAGTGCAACTTTAGTTTCAATTTCTTCTCTTTTAGTTAAGGTAACCATAGCATTTGTAATATTTTGAAACAGTTGTGTTTCAATTTTGATAAGGTAAGTACAATAAAGTAAATTATATTCTAATCTAATTGGAAACATGGTGTCTGAAGTAAATTCTATTCTAATCTAATTGGAAACATGGTGTCTGTGAACAACATTTCACCCAAAACTGTTGTCTCGTTTGTGCGAAATCGGGGAATATCTTCACAAACTTAAGGGGGCTAAAATTGTTTAATTGACTGGAAAATAAACCGACACCCCACCTAATATTAAAACGTCTATGGACATTACACGGATGCGTCGCCATTCCAGAGACAAAGCTAGCCATACCCTTCAAACGAAAACAGAATAACCCGCGGCAGAAATGGGTAAGGTCGTCGTGGACGACCAATCAAACTACACAAAACCACTTTATGCGGATCTCTCATTGTGCGGGAAATCTATACAAAGCGAGGCCATGTTATACTGGAAATGTATAGCTTGATGTGTCGCCGTGTGTACTTCTCCGGACGAGCTCCTTCACAAAGAGCTCAAATAACGCAACTCAGTTAAACTGATCAAGACAAACTATTAAGTATTATATCACTGTACTTACTTGAAACAACTAACAGACATAAGATCTTTCTTGTCTGGTATTACAGCTTCCATATATTTCGCTACAAAGTTCTTATAGCCATTGTCTTGAGTAGCCAGGGTGCGACGGATTTTGTCCATTATCAAAGCTATGTTCGCCATTGGGTACTAGTGGATACAAGCATTCAGATTACGGGGAAGTTTCTTATTTGTTAAATTATGGCAAAAAAATTGAACACAATTTTACGCTGTTTAGGACAAGATAGATCAAAGGCACAACCACTTAAGAATATTAGCAAAAAGTATATTTACTAACAATTATCGCCTTAAGTAATCAAGACTCACCTGTCCAGAATTCAGCTCCATGTATCGTAAAGCATACTCATCAGCACTGACAAGGCGAAACCGGTGCTTATTGACGACCAGCTCATTTCCAATCCACATGTCTTTATCAGTATATGCCGGAGGTTCTTTAGGCACAAAGAAATTGACGTCTGGAAGATACATTTTATCGCGCCTGAAGAATGTGCCACCCTGTTGAAAATGTCTATGACTGTATGATTCATGTCCAAACAAAATATGAAAAATGTGTCATATCAACGCAGGAATAGAATCAGGATAGACTAAAATTATGTCTGGTCATCATTATAGTGTTCTAGCGCCGGTAACACAGCGGATCTATGCACAACGTAGTTGTGTCGACAGACTCCTCGCAGGTGCCGCCGAAACACTCATAGAAACCGCGTAGACGCTCGTAGGTGCCACACAAACGTTGCGTAGTAGTCGTAGGCGAGAAAAAAAAAAAAAAAAAAAAAGGGGCGCTTGTAGTAACCGTGTAGGAGGTCGTAGAAGCCACGAAGGCCAGTGAAAATAAAATTGTGTGGCTTTTCGCCAGTTCTCAGTGGTCGCCTTCATTGACCAACACCTAATGCAAATTAGGCAGAAATAATTATCATAATAAGTTCTCACCAGAAAACCAGAATTACGCTCGCCGAGTTCATAAACACCAATTGTATCATCACATAAGAAATATTTAACGATGAAATAGCGCCGAAGATCCTCGGGGTTGTCAGTAATCAGCCGAGCCGCAAAACGAAGCACGTGCGAATCAAACCCAACTCTGCGGAAAGTTAAATTATTTAGAACCGGTTTTCTCACGTAATTGTTATAGCTTACCTTATTGTTTGTTACCCTTAACGTGGTGACGTTCGTGTTCGACGAATGTATGCGTTGCTCTATCAGTCGATCTTAACGTGAAGTAACGTCTACCGCAAAAGCGTTCGGATATTATTTATAATTTACGCACTATAAATAAGTGCCTTACCTGTCTTTATTTAGGAACTTGAGAAAGTCTCTATGTGGAGCTTTAGGTTCAACGGTGCGACAGTTTTCAGCCGAGTCTTCATAGCTACCGTATCCGTTCCAGGGAGGCAGCTCGCGGTCAGCCATCGTGGCGCTGATGCATTCCTTGTCGTCGTCGTGAGGTGGGGCCAATGACGTGAACGTATCTTAAAAAAAACTGTATACTCAACATGCATATATACCTACATAACATCACGCACGAATCCCCTAAAGATTAGACAGAGCTGTAGCTAATAATACACTCACATTTCGCAAGTTATGTTTGAAGTCCCATGTAATAGAGGGCGAGATTATTGCCATCAACCGGGAACAAATCCAGACTCCGTGGCTGCTACTGAGAATTCCTGATGAAAAACCCAATAACAATCGAACCCTTGTTGCTTGTTCGCTGTATTATTCCTGTTTCTAAGATTTCAGGAACAGAAGACGGTAATAATTTAAAAATTGCCGCCAGACTTTTTCTTTTTTTAGTTATTAATTTTCTCTTAACAAACAACAAACTTACCAAATCCATACGTGACACGGTAATACTCCTTAGTATTCGGATCGCAGTCAGTGAGAACCACATTGCGTCCAAATACGTTGAGTATGGCTCCAATGCTTAGATCCGCAGGGCTGTAGGAGGCTATCGCCGGCCCGCCAGTCATTTCTATCCTGGGTGGTATTTTCTAGAAAGTCGTTAAATAAACTAGAGAGTAGCACCTCAAGTGACCACTAAAACTAATTTAACGCTTTTTGGCTCCATGTGTTATTGTATGACACGGATAGAAGAGATCAAAAATCTGCAAAGGGGTTTTCTTCACACTAGGAATTTCTCCTGTATCGTGGGTGCGTTTAGAAACATTTAAACTCACATACACAAACAGCCAGACCCGGAATAACTACCTGTAGGTCTTTCAAATATTTGTCCCGTGCGGAATTCCGCTCAGCCACTGCGCCAACCATGTCGTCAAATCTAAAGTATACCCGTACTCGCAAAAAAGGAATGCGATCCTTTTCTGCGAAACGCGAATGCGGAAAGGATCTTCTTCTTTATCGTGTGGTTATTGCCTAACCTGGTGTTAGACTTTTTATGCCACCCATGGGCCTCTGACCTGGCTTTACATGCTGTCGAGAAATATCTCTCAGCCTTGCTGATTCCTCACGATGTTTTCCTTCACCGAAAAGCAAGTGATAATTATACAATACGCACATGAATCCGAAAAATCAGAGGGTAAAACTTGAGACCTATGACTTGGCAGTCCGACGGTCACACCACTAGGCGATCACTGCTTTTTTAAAGGGGGAAAAGGATAAGTAGGTTTAATCAACTCAGCCTATCACAGACCACTGCTGGACCCACTGTTGGTCTCCCAGGCTACGCCACAACACCTTGTCGTTCACCTTGCGCATCCAATGTGACCCAGCCGGCATGTTTTTGGTAGTCTGTACATTTAACTGTAGGTTATATCCTTCCCCAAAAACGTAAGTGACGTTAACTTACACGAGGAAGACGCATTCTCTTCAGAAACATCGGCCCAGCCTCCCTGCCCGAATTAGCACCTAACTTTTCTTTAATCTCTATAGTATCGTCTGCTAAAAAATAGTGGATCTCCAGGTAATGTAATATACCAAATTCTGAATCACGATCATCCCAGTAACCATAAAACCTAAAACAGAAGCAAATTAAAATCAAGAATGGAACTTGGGACCGATAAATGTTAGAAAAGAAACTCCAGTAATATTTAGCCTGAATAACGATACTGCTAGATCGGTTTTTTTTTGTCAAAAAGTCTGTAGACATAGAAACGTTTCGTAACAGTTTATTATATTAAGTGTGTACAGGCCACCCTCGGGATTGTATGACTATTTTGAGAAGGTAATGGATGAAGTTTTACATAAGATTTGTAACACAAACAAGTCAATTATCACTTGTGGTGATTTTAATGTAAATTTATTAGAAAACTCTGGTTCATGTAGTAAAATTATAAGTCTGTTTCAGTCCTACAATCTCGTTAACCTATTTTCGGAGCCAACAAGAATAACGCCTACTAGTGCCACATGTCTAGACAATATTTATACTGATGTTATTCCAAATCATAAAGAAATCATAAATGTTTTAGACTCTGATCATTGCGGACAAATGATTACCATCGAAATCCGAAACATCAAAGTGGCAAAAAATGATATCACTGTTAACCCTAAAACTGCAAGACGCTTGGAATCATTTAAAAGTAAACTCGTGAATAACTTGCCAATTTTGTCTAGTGACAATTCTCATCGTCTATATGATGATTTTTTTAATATTTATTGTAAGCTATTTAATTCCATCTTTATTCCCAAGACTATCTCAGTAAATTGTAACGCATCTTTCAGTGACTGGGCTACCATTGGTATTCACAAAAGTAGAACACGGCTTTATGAACTGTACAACGAAAGAATGCTTGTAAACACTGCGGAATTTAATTTATATGTGAGAAATTACTCAAAACTATTTAAAAAAGTGTGTTGCATGGCTAAGTCACAGTATTTGAGCTCGAAAATTAAGAATAGCAATAATGTAATTAAAACAACGTGGAATATTATTAATAATGAAACGGGAAGGTCTAGTAACCGAACCAGTGACTATAGCTTATCCATTAATGATATAGTAATCAAATCAGATTCAGACGTCGCCGCGGCTTTCGAGAGTTTCTTTTCTGATATTCCCGTCTCAACTACGAAATCCCTAAACTCATCACCTACTGTTGCCGAATCTTTGCTTAAGGAAAATGTTAACGTTTGCGACGCGGAATTTCATTTTGAACATATCACATGTAGAGATTTAATCAAAAGTTTTCACTCCTTAAATGTCAAGAAGACTGCGGATCTGTGGGGTAATTCTGTAGAAGTTGCCAAGTCTATTATAGACATTGTAGCACCTACCTTAGTTCTTATCTTTAATAATTGTATTGATTGTGGGGAGTTTCCTGATCTTATGAAGAATAGTAAAATAATTCCTTTATTCAAAACGGGTAGTACATCAGACCCCACAAATTATAGACCTATTTCAGTACTACCTACTTTTAGTAAAATTTTTGAGAAATTAATTCTAGAACAATTGCAAAGATTTTTTAATAAACATAAATTATTACATAGCAAACAGTTCGGTTTTACGAGGGGTCGTTCAACTACTGATGCCGGTGTTGAACTTTTAGGACATATTTATAGTGCATGGGAAGATAAATACGATGCTTTGGGCATTTTCTGCGATTTGTCTAAGGCATTTGATTGCGTTCTTCATGAAACTTTAATCAGGAAACTCCGCCACTACGGAATCCGGAACAGCGCTCTGGATCTTCTTACCTCATACCTGAGTAATAGGATCCAGAGAGTTGACGTCAACGGAAAAATATCTCCCGGATCTATAGTAACAATGGGAGTCCCACAGGGCTCGATTCTTGGTCCTTTCTTGTTTCTTATTTATATTAATGACTTACCTTACCTCATAAAGGATAACCACGATATAGTGTTGTTTGCAGATGACACTTCGCTTTTGTTTAAACTTAAACGTCAGCAGCTAGTTACTGACGATGTAAATAGCGCGATTTCAAAAGTAGTGCATTGGTTTAACGCTAATAACTTACTTCTAAATGAAAAAAAAACAAAATGCATTAAGTTTGCACTACCTCACGTTAGGCAGGTGAAAACTAGTGTGTTGGTGAAGGGCGAAGAGTTGAACCCTGAAGATAGCACGGTGTTCTTGGGCTTAACTTTAGACGCTAAGCTTCAGTGGGGCCCACATATAGATAAATTGTCTAAGAAACTGAGCTCCGCAGCATACGCAGTTAGAAAAATTCGTAATTTAACCGATGTAGAGACAGCTCGATTAGTTTACTTCAGCTATTTTCATAGCGTAATGTCGTACGGCATTCTGTTATGGGGGAATGCCGCCGATATTCAGACCATCTTTGTTTTGCAGAAAAGGGCGGTTCGATCAATTTATAAGTTGAGTCCGAGACACTCTCTCAGAGAAGAGTTTAAGGAGATTAATGTTATGACTGTTCCTTCTCAATACATATATGAAAACCTTTTGTATGCTCACAAAAATATAAAGCGGTTTAAGAAATATTCTGATATTCACAATATAAATACAAGGAATAAACATCAATTTATTGTACCCACAACAAGGCTCAAGAAAATAGGTGGATCATTTAGATGCCAATGTATACGCTTTTATAATAAACTTCCAGGCCACATACATGAACTAAGCCTTAATAAATTCAAAATTTTTATAAAACGTAAACTTTGCCAGAAAGCCTTCTATTCTGTTAAGGATTATATCGAGGACAAAAAGGCTTGGGATTGAACTGCTCCAATTGAAATTGAAATCGATATTAAACTGAATTGTACCCATTTTATTTTATTTTTATTACTGTTTGACATTTTTTATTTTTATTAATTATTGTTCGATTTAGTTGACATTATTTACTTTTTCAAGTACCTGTGGTATTGTGTGGTATTATTATTATTTTTTTTTTCTTGACTTTATTTTACTTTTTCAAGTGTCGTATTATATATATATATATTTTTTTTGTTTATTACTGTGAATATGAGGACTACGTGGGTCATACTATTATTATTATTTTAATTTTTTAGTTTAGTTAGTTTCACGATTGTCTGGCAGTTTGAGTACTTTATGCGGCCTACCCAAAAGTCCTTTCTTTGGTATTGTTCGTCGTGTCGTTGAGCTCCTTGGATTACGAGTCGAGCTACACGATCACTGACAAATGCTTGCACTGTCTGGACAGGTCCACTCAAATCTGTGTGGTTATTTCTTCAAAATACCATCTCGGACATTAATCTACATGGTCCTCATATGACTTGAGCAATGTCTGGACTTTAAAAGAGACTGTGACCTCTGAGTTTGTTTCGGATGTTTCTTCTCAGAGTAGTCAGGTACGAAACACCGGCCCCATCTAGTTTTAAAAAAACAACATGTTGTGACATGTAAAAGAGTTTTGTAAACCAATTTACAGAAATAAATATGATTTGATTTGATTTGAACTATAACTGTAACTGTCCCCCTAGTCTCTTGGAAGTACTGGGAAATAACTAATTAGAAAAATAATCTTTACCTACCTTAAAACTTGTCTATCAAATTCCAAAAATTGTTTGAAAGGTCTATGTTTTGCGGGCTTTCTGCGATCTGGTGCTCTCTAAAACATTAGAAATTATTGTAATATTGCAGGCACACGTCATGTTTCATTGTATCATTATACTTTCATAAATAAATAGGTAGGTAAGTACTACTTACTTCGATCGCGTCTGGATATGGTATCGGATCCGGCACATTGATGCCTAGGCGATTTAGAAACACTCTCGTAAAGTTGTCACAATTTACAATCTAGGATACGACAAACCATAGTTATTATTTAGAAGATGAAACATGAAAACAATTTATTAGAAGGAAGTTTATTTACCATGAAGTTTTTGCCAAAGAATGTGACTTCCCGCCCAATATTAAGATCCAGTACGTCGTAATACAAATCGTAGGTGTTCGGGAGGCGAATTCTTTGACGACTGATCATTGTCCCTGAACAATTAGTAAAAGCCATTGTAACAGTTATTTAATTACAAATTATTTTACTATAGTAAAATCTGAAAGTGGGTAAAAAAACTCAGACTTACCTTGTGTGTACCCACTGTTATCCGTCTTCGGCTCCATTACTTTTATAGTGCCATCTTGAAGATAGAAGAAGATCTCAACCTTCCGCAAAATGTGAGAGCCAGAACGGAATTCTTGCAACGTTTGTTGGAAAAAACCTTGGAAGCGTAGAATCTAATCATACGAAAAAATATTTTACGTGGAAAATGCGAAGTGGAAACACAATCTGTTAGAAGTTACGTTTTGGGGCCGTCAACAATGTTTGTCGAGCTTCCCAAAAGTTAACTTCTCCGTCAGATAACCTTATAAGGGAGATTTCCCTTATAAGGTTTTGACTACCAACCACTGACGGACTTGCGATTAAACGAATCTACAACATTAGTTTTAGTATATGCGAAACCTGAAACACGTGTCTAGTATTTTTATGTAAAGAATCTATGTAGTAGTGCATGTGGTGTTAGCCTGTAAATAATTGTTGCACTTATAAATGTATATCGTGTACTTTTAAATGTATTGTAACGTGTAAACAATTGTAGGCTAACCTAAATAAATAAATAAAATAAAATGTACAAAATTTCAAAACTGTATCATGAAAAATCACAAAGTTATAAGCTTGTCCTGTTAAATGGTTGTCCGCACAAAAACGCGGCTACCACGCGGCGCCGCCGCGCGCTCGATTCCAGCGTCGTCTTGAGCTCATTGATATTAATAATTTGGCAGTAGGTACCTAAATGATTGCGATAGGTACTTAGAGTCGCTCGGTATCCAACTTGTAGCGTTTTTTAAATATTTTTGGGATAAAATATAACATGGTTTAAAAATTATTGGAATTGATTCAGTTACTTATTCTGAACAAACTATGTTCAAGTTTCGCATATACTGTAAATAATGTTGTATACAACTACCTAGGAAAAGGTGTTTTAGCTTGTTACCCTCATTATCCATTCATGACTGCCTCTTTGGTCTAGGGGTCGTAAGCGCGACTGCCGAGCATGAGGTCCTGGGTTCGATTCCCGGGTCGGGCAAAGTGTTATTGGGTTTTTCCATCAGGAATTTCGCAGTAGCAACGACGGAGTCTAGATTTGAGCCGGGTTGATGGCAATAGGCTCGCCCCCTATTACGTGGGACTTAAATGTGGCTGTACTTGTTAAGTACACCTCTGCCCAACCCTTCGGAGATGACAAGGCGTGATGTTTTATATACCTACCTTATTATCCTTTACATCCCAACTTCACCCATAGCTGTCGACTTCACCCGTAGCTGCCTGCTTTCATTGCCTGTCTCCACGTGCGCAGGTCTTATTCAGGTTGTACCCGCGATGCGTCGATATATGCATACTACCCATGTAATCTCGCTTCCAGAAGACCGACATTACATCCCTAATCTAATTATAGTTATTGCACTATTTTACTGGTAACAGGTTATATACCTACTTGATAATTGTTAGGTAACTTTGTGAAGGCAAATGTGTTCTTATTAAAAATCTTACGTTGTTGTCATACATGATCCAGGTTGGCAGATCGGGCGCTTGTTTGCGACAATACAATGACGGCACTCTGTTGCCCTCCTCTGCCTTATCGACCAACATGTTGATTTTATCGACTGACGTGAATACAGGCCGGACTCCAAAGCTCGTCTTCCCTATCTAAAATGGTAAAATAATATCATAGGCACAGATCCAAGGTAGAGGGATTAGATATCTACATCCTTTCTTCACCATGCTAACGCTGCTGGTTCCTTGTTGATGTTCAACAACAAGCGCATGCAAGTCACCACTACCACAGTTTAATATTTTAGTCATGTACGAACTACGGTCCTTTCACAGTTATTTTACGTCTGCGGCAACCCAAGAACAACCTTATTGTTAAAACAATAAAAGTCACTAATTTTGACAGACATTCACTGACGGTAACTTTATATTTATATCGTTACATAGGGTTGTAAATCTTGGGCCATCCCATCTTCCTTGGTCAGTGTGTTGTGCTGGCGCTGCTGCAGCTAATATTTACCTTTGCGGATAACTATATTTTTGATCCTTTTAGCCCTCACTGCTCTCAGGATTCTAGAATACAGAGCTCCCTCGCTACGCTCGGGAACACTAACATCCCTTGCTACGTTCGGGATTCAAAATAGCACTGCTTATCCCCTCAGTGCATGATCTTCTATTGTAACGTCTAAGGACATTGTTCGTTTTTTTAAACCTACATAATTGAAGAAAACTCGATGGAGGATTACGCCCTTCTGACAATTCTGTTAATTTTTATAAGAGTACGATCCCACGAGATACAGTGATACAAACAGTTCAGTAGGGTTCTAAGGGTACAACGTACAACCTATTTAGATACTCACCATTGGGTTTGAACCATAGCCTGGTAAAAGCGGTAGCCTTGGATTACGAATCGACATGATTGCAACTTGAAATCAATGCCAAAACCTTAATTGTGTAATAATTATTTAATATAAAAATCACAGTACAGGTACTTTAAAATGAAAACAATTTAAACTAAAACAAACTTAACATTGGAACGCTGCTATGGTAACGCTTTTTAGTTCTCACAGAACATAGAGAAAGACGATAAATAAAAGTCACAGTCATCTTTCATACAAAAAAGTATTTTAAAATCTGATTCACATTTATATCTTTTTTGTAATCATATAGACAAATTAATCGGAAATAGAAATGAAGCTTGAAGCAGATTTAAAATTGTATCAACGATAACCGAAACGCAATGGCGCTAATAGTCTGTGGCTATCTGCCTGACAATTCGAAATCTGGTACGACATTGACAGATTTGACTTTGACAATTTGTGGTCATTACTAAATATTTATTTATAATTTGCCTAATACAATATTAAATGATAAATTCTTTGAAGACATCTACATTCTATACAATGATTGATGTAAAAGCTAAAATTAATTCTTTCTTTATCTTTAACTCAAGTTTTGGTCCCAGGGAAGGCGATGTAAGTACTATCAACAGAACTTCATTCCCAATCCTTGTAATTTTTATGATCATAGAAAAATCGAACTTTATTACTTGTTTGACCGTAGTAGAAAACAATCATACAATAATCATTGTTGTGTTCGCTTTTAAAACCAAAGATTTAAACCTTCTCTTCAGTTTGTTGTCACCGTTTATTTGTTGTCAATCTTGTATAAATCCTCCATTATTATAAAATACCAATATATTCTTACCTATTCAGGAACTGCAAAGGATATTATTCTACCACCCCAGTCAAACAAGTGCTGATGCACAGAAAATGCAAGTTGGCTTATGTGAAGCAGTTGTGAAATTCATGTCGTAAGTTGCATTCTTTGCTTGCTTATTAAGTAGCACATCTACATATATTTAACTTCAGCAAAACCAATTGAAGGCCATATTAGGAGGCTCAAGACAAATGTTTATTTTACATGCAGAGTTAAAATAGAAACAATAAACACCAATAACATACTCTTTTTTTAATTTGCGTATTGTGTAACAACAAGGGTTGATACTTTCTTCTTTTCCAGAACATTCTCATCAGAGCCATGTGAAGCTTTACAAACACAGACAAAAAGATATATTTTCTATCAACCAGAAAAAGGATATTGGATGGTATTGGTAATATGACTGAAATAATTATCTTTTACTTATTTATTAAGATCAAATGTCAGAGGATCTTCTTTTGAAAATAGAATACAGTGCTAAGTAAACTGGAAACACAGATATAGATAGACCTTTGATCACTAATCTAACAGTTGAGTGAATAAATCTATGAAAAAATATACTACTCAATTTCCTAAAATCAAAGTGCCAGGGTCGGTCATTGGTTTGTCTATCCATATCTGTGACTGGAAACTATTCTGAACTATTTGTAAGCTCAAATGAACTAGCAGATAATTCCCTCTTCATATGGATAGCATCCTTTGGCCATATGATATTCCTGTTAACCATGGTGCTAGTAAATCACATACTGCTTTAACTTTTCAGGTTGTCAGGATACCTTACACAACAAAAGCATTGTCAGCTATTGGGGAAAGTCGAGGAGGTGATGTTGTAAGTAGTACTTATTTTACTGTTTAGAAAACTATAAAAAGAAATAGGTATCCTTTATAAACCTCATTCATCTATCAAGCTTCCAGCAACCACAGTATTAATGCTATTCTAGTTTTCTCTGGCCTTCTGCCTGTTTCTACTGTTTCATTGATCTAGTGGTTACAAGAGTGACTGCTGAGCATTAGGTCCTGGGTTTGATTCCCAGGTCAGTGTTATTGGGTTTTTCCATCAGGAATTTCTCAGTACCAGCCACAACAGAGTCTGAATTTATGCATGATTGATTGCCCCCTATTAAATGGGACTTAAACATAACTGGCAAAATGTGGGTGTACTATTAGGTACACCTCTGCCTAACCCTTCAGGGATTACAGGCGTGATGTTATGTTATGTCTAGTTTTCTCTCTGTTTCATTTATTTAATCTAAAACTCTGCATTTCCAGGTGAATCCATCTGTGATGTATGATTTAATAAAATCAGCATACAAATTGTTCAGAATGTTCAGAGGACCCTTCAAAAACTATCCAATAGAAGAAATTTACATAATATGTGACCAGTTCTTCACACCCGTAAGATTCTTAATCAATATTTCTTTATGGATCAACTCCAGGAAGAATTATCCATCGAATTTTATACTTTTCAGTTCATATCTTCAAGGAATCTCTCAAATGATATTACAGACGTGATTCAAGGAATCAACTATTTGCCACTGGATAAGAATTCGTTCTTTAGAGTGCTATGCTTCATTGACCTTTTAGAAGTCAACTACCCACATTTCAAGTGTGTTTCTTTTATCTACAATGAACAACTGATCTGGTAAGTTTGTTAAAGATGCTTATTTATATTTACCAGTTTTTTATTCACTACCTGGGGGCTTAAAATGGTTGCTTTAGCAGAATCATAATAGGATAATAATATGACTTACGTCACAATATTCGTCAAATGGTGACAAAATGACAATGCATATAATAACTGTCTGTGACCCTTTTAAGAATTTTGACATGATTCATATTATTATCCTATTATGATTGTGCTAAAGCGAACTTTTTAGACCCTGAACCACAGAGCATCATATATAATACTCCAAGTAAATTGCTAAAATAACATCATTTATTAATCATTTATTTTACCTAAATTTAGATATCAATCCTCATCATGTCTACAGAGTTTCACTAGATAATTTAATTCGACCCTGTATTTACGTATATGACACTAATAATATTCTGTTCACCCACAGGAATGGCCTCGCTACTCATGACATGTTAACATTGTACCAATATTTGGTACAATCACTGCTACCGAAACAAGTAGAAAAGGAGATCCAAGGTGGTGCCGTGGCCGCCGCCCAGAGACACGGTCGCTTCATCCACCCCCCTGACGGTATCCATAACCAGGAGGACTTGCAAAAACTAGTGAAAGTTCACCTCAGGAGGGAGGATGACTTGGAAACTAAACAGTATTATTTAGTTGTTTATAGAACGATGAGCGCCACTGTCTGCTTCACTGTTGATGGTAAGTTGCAGTCTTAAGATGCTTCTCTACCAACTTGATTAGTTTCGGGAGGACCATATTTATCGACGCGGAATGTCGATAAATATGGTCCTCCCGAAACTAATCGCGGTATGTCCAGGCAATAAAAACGGAATAGTACTCGGTGTTGAGTCGCGTCGTCCGAACAAAACGAGGCAAACAATGCTCTTTCGCTCATATTGAATGGACATAAAGCTCTTTCTGACCTGCTTAAGCCAATTCCGCGTCGATAAGTGTGGTCACTCCCCTAGATGGTCGTTGAACTTCGAAACGTCGCCTAATGTTCGAATTGACGAAGAAGCATCTTTACAACTACAAAGGTGGTCTTGCTATTTAACAAACTGAGCTTTTCCTTTACAGTTGATGTGAACCTACAATTCGAGATGTTCAGATCATTAGACGCATTTATTGGTCCACAACTATCAGCCATAGCGTCGACAATCAGTGAGCAATGCACACTACATGCACTGCACACTGCACAGCTTGCTGTCTCAGAACACAAGTTTGTGTACTTCAATAGATTGAATTTAGCGTTTAAAACTTCTGTAAGTAATATCTATTTAAGTAATCACTGCCCTGAATTATCAAATCCCTCATACTTGTGTTTGATTTAAAGAAAAAAACTAAAAAAGCCGACTGAAAAGCAAAAAACAAGCACATTTGGTCGTCGCCATATAAAATTTAGATTACTGTAACTATGTCTTTAGTGACACTCGCAGATTAAAAAATCGATTGCCGTAAGAATTATCAAAATCGGCCCATGCGTTTGGTCTCTAGAGCGCCACAAAGGAACATACATACATAGACAGTCAGGTAAAAAGAGAACTCAAGGAAATGCAGGGCACTGACTGTACTTCATTTATTAACTACTTTGACTTTACCATATAAACTCGTTTTTAAAAAGTGTATGATGACATGTTATGATTTATGTTTCAGCCAACAATTAATAAACTGCACCCTTCTACCACTATTAAACCTGAAGTTTTAAGTATAATAGCAAGTATACATTCTGACAAGAAAAGGTGGGTATCACATTGAGCTTGTTGTGTGGGAGGATGCACAAAAAATGACATTTTCTTGTTATTTTTATAATGTTTCTGTTTCTATCATCCTGTACTGTAAATATGTTTTTTTTAATTGTGCAATAGCTTGGATTTGTCTATAATATTGTACATGTTTTATCAAATAAATAAATTAAACACTCTAGTGCAAAACAGTGAAGTCTACATTAATAATCTACTTTTGATCAGCAGCCTTGGAAACTATGGGGAAATTATAATCAAAACACCAGATGAATACTGGATTACCGGGAAGTCTTCCAATGAAAGAGAGTTTTATGTTATCATTCAAGAGAAAAATGCCAATCTCAAAGAAATAGCAGGTATCTTAAAATAAATTATATATTTACACTTTAATGTGTAGGTTGTTAACTCAAGTGGGGTGTTGTAGTCGTACGCATAGAGGCGGGCGTCATGTGCGCATCGCATGCCCTTGATATACTTCGCCACTATCAGCGTGGCAGCCGCATTTTTCCTTTTAAATGTCAGCTTTCCACTGAGTTATAATACTACTGGTAAATCGGAATTGATTATAGGGGCAATTGAATGACGCACAGAAGCTAATCTTTCAAAATGTTTTTGTTTTCAGATGAAGTAAGACGGATATGTGAAGCCCAAATGAAGGGGATATTTTTTTACCCCATGTAAACATTCTAGCATTATGAAGTCGTTGGAAACCAATAATGAATAAAAATTAATCATGCAATAGCTCAATCATCTAGCAACGGCGCAGGGGGCGTTTATACGCCCTGATTGAACCAATGCAGTGTATAGAATGTTATCTTGTTAGTTTTATGTTACAAAAATAAAACAACTCTATGTCATATTATAACATGTCTATATTATTTTAATTACTTATTATAACAATGGTAATTAATACTCATAAAAGCTTAACAATAATTGAATGCTAATCAAGAGAAACTTTGTCTTCTTTTTTCCAAACTTTTTTATACATTTTAATAACAAGTTCTTTATTCTCATATCCCCACGCTAGCAGGACACAAAATAACGATATAGCTCCAATAAATATATGTAGAATTACTGAATCTCGTGACAATTTGTTTTCTGAGAGTTTACAAACACACCCAGCAACAAATAAAGTCAACAAAAAGAATTTACCTACATAAAGTCCATCTAGGGGCTTGTAATCTGTATCCTTGTATTTATTACTGATAAAATGAACACTATGAACTATTCTAGCAAACATATTAATACAATTTGATATAATAAAACCTACTGGTCCAAAAATATATGTTAAAACATATGATAATAAAAGAAAACTTATTGAAAATAGTACCATTAAATAATTGTAACTGTTTAACTGGGCACTAGTCATAGTGGCAAATGCATAACATTCAGTTACTCCATTAATTGCTAACAATACAATCGCTAGACAATGGCTTCTTAGTAACTGCACTGGCAGCCCACTTGCAACAAATGATTCTCCACCATACAATAAAAGTAAAGTTCTTGCATAGCTTTGTCCAAATACCAAAACAATTAAACCAATAGAACTAACAGTTTTACAAACTTGTGACAGTACTGTACATGATTCTTGAATTTTATTTTGATCTTGTTTTTGAAGGGGTAATTCTCTGCTCACCATTTGGGTAAAATAGAAGTAGCTACTGTCTTCAATAGGCCTGAAGACAAACCTGGCTGCCAGACTACCTAAGTTGTTGACAACATCATAAGTAGCCTGCTCTCTGAAGGTCATGACTGGGCTGACTGACATCACATATTTTTCTCCTTCTGTTAGAAGTTGCTTGACAACACCTTGTTTAGCAAAACTAAGTGTGAGAGTGCTTAATTTTTTATTGAAATTTGTATTTACTGGACCGATGTATTTTGGTAAGAAATCCTTTAGTGATGTAAATTGAAAGTCATCCATATTATCATACAAACTAAACAAAACTGATTCAGGAACTATTTTACTTTTAAGAGCTCCTTTTGCATAGAGTGGCTTATTTTTAATATACCAATAAAAGAATATGTAGTAACAAACCACAATGGTTCCTATACTACCAACTTGTGCCACAGAAAATGCAATAAGTGCAAAAGACCTATCATATATTACAATAGACAAGAATAATAATGTTCTTATAAAAATATGCAAAGTATCTAGGGCAACTTTTAATTTAATGAAACAGTATAGTTGTGACACTAAAGCAACATTAGCAGAACATAATTCTAATACACATGAAAAGGCTACACTCCAGCAACCAAATGTATATTGAAATGCATGCTCTGGATGACCCAGGGGTAGCCAGTTTAACCAAATATAAACAAAAACAATGGATAGAACACAACTCACAGGTACTGACAGCCAGATTTGGTTTATTAGTTGCCTCCAGCTGAACTCATCTTTTTGTCCTAGACAAGCTCTGTTGAATGGTTCTCGGCTGAGGAATAGTATGGTACTCTCCAACAGCAGCAGCCGCACATTCATAATACCAAGAACTTCATGCCCCACGTTCCTTATAACCCATGCATTGATCACAAATGTTACACATCTAAATAGAATTTGAAATATAATGTTAAATGATGCATTCTCGAGGCTGCTCATTAACAAGTTTCGTCCCATGGTGCTTTACTTGTCAATATCAAACATTTACTGCATTCCCTTCACTAATGCTAGGTTGTATACTGCGCTTTACCACATATATCTTCTTATTGGAAAGACATATTACAAACCAATGGTCATCATATGTTATTGATATTTTCTTAAACTGTTCATTGGGACCAAAAGCTAATGGGTCGACCCTGAAATTATCAAAACAATCAGTTAATTTCAAGATAATACTATCAAGCGAATCCGGACCTCATCGCGTCTTTTGCTGTGTGTGTCAGGACGGATACAATACACGTAATTAAAATATGCTTACTTGTTTGATAAGGAGATGAGATCAGTTATTATTGTAGCAACACGTTCGTCGTTTTCTAATTCTCCGCCAGATTCAAGGACAGCCCCGTCCTCTGTTAAAACCAAGTAACCGATCTGATCAGGAATCTTTTCCATTATAACTGCAATATTAATACAATATGATAACAATAACTAAATAATAAAGAAAGATGACTTGAAATGTTATAATTTACCTCACACGTCTTTGACAGATGGTGTATATGACAGTAGTCGTCTGTAGTCATAATTGTCATCAAGTCATCGAACAGTTGACATTGACAGCTTGATTGCGTTCAGAGTGGCAACACTAAAAACAATAGTTCTAATGGCATATTTAGTCGTCGGTTATTCCGTATTTAGACGAATCGCTATCAAATCCTTTTATTTTTAAATAATTAACTTAATACCGATAAATATAATATTAAACGGTAATCACTAGTTACCTAATTATCCATTTGACCTATAGGTTAATCTACTTTAAAAAAAATCCACAGCAAAACTCGTAACTCATCTATATTAATAAAAAGAAATGTCCTGACTGACTGACTCATCAACGCCCAGCCCAAACCCTTGGTCCTAGAAAGCTGAAAGTTTGCACAGAGGTTTCCTTTATAAAGTAGACAAGGAATATGGAAGGATTTTTCGACATTCAACCCCTAAGAGGCTGAAATGGGGAGTTGAATTATCTGAGAAACTTTTTATTCTCGAAGTCGATTGACTTGAAAATTAGTGTACATACTATACAGCCCATGAAGTATAGTGGACATATTATAAGTCAATGTCCTGACTGGCTGACTGATATATCAACGCTCAGCCCAAACCGCTGGTATGTACAAGAGACATGAAGGAGGGTGTATTTTTGTGAAGAGTAAGTATCCGCTAAGAAAGGGTAGCATCCGTAAGAGGGTGAAATGGGTTGTTGAATTTTCTGTGAAACTTTTTATTCTCGGGTTCGATTGACTTGAAAATTACTACTCTTCAGATAAAGCTTGGGATTGTATTTTCTGTGAAATTTAATGTTTTCTGGGTCGACTGACTCGAAAATTGGTGTACACACTCTTCAATTAAAATTATGAGACATGTGTACCAGTTATATACAAATCTATGTACTTTGTACTATACATACATAATTATATTACTTATTATCCCAGAAGTAAGATCCCGTGGGCAATTCCCGAACTCCACACGGGCGAAGGTGCGGGCATAAGCTAGTTCGTCATCATATCAGCCCGGAATCACCCACTGCTGGGTATATATAGACCTCCCCTTTTTTCTTCCACACTTCCCGGTTTTGTGAATCCCTTATCCAGGTGTTTCCCGCGATTTGACGATATCGTCGACTCAACGAACTTTAAGACGGCACGACACGATCTTCATATTTCACTTTTTTTATCTTAATTTCATTTAATTTTGCTTTTCTATAAACTAATCTTATCTTATCACATCTTTAGTTCAAATTTATCTGTGGTTCAAGTACTTCATTCCGTCATTCATTTCATTCATGTATTGAACTATTGATGTAAAAATGAATGACTAATAAAATAAAATACAGCACAGTTGTAAAGAGAAAATACCTATTTTATTTCTGTGTTTAGGCATTTTACGTAAAGTGTTTGTGGAAAAATTGATAAATTAATAGAATCGCACTAAAACAGGCAAGTAACCTTGTTAGTTTTTAGTAATTAAGCAGTCTTTGGGTAATTTAATTAGGATGGGCGAAATTTGTTACGTACATAAACATATGCGCTATAGCAATATTTTGTAGCTGTCGGTTGCATTCACTGCAATATGTGTTATTTGATAGCCTCGATAGCAAAAGAACCCTAAGTTTTTTTTATTTTTTCAAACAGTTATGGAGCCATCGTCCCAGACTTTCCTTTTTTAAAGTGTGTTTTGTGTATCCTTCTCCTTTCGTAAGATAAGTTGCTAAATAAACCTATTTGCAATTCCTTAGTTTCGTGACTGTTAGGGAAATGAAGGAATTCTTAAACAGAAACATGAATTCCTTGATTTCCTTCTCCCCAATGTGGCTAAATGATTAGGAAGGCAATCAAAATATTGCAGACTAGTACTTCGCCCGCGACTTCGTCAGCCAAAATTGTGATAGATCGGCTAATTTGCATGATATAAATATAATTTATAGCCTATTTTACTTCCTGATAATTTAGCTTTATCATGGTGAAAAAATGTTTAAAATCGGACCAGTACTTCTGGAGCTTATTTGGTACAAACAAACAAAAAAATCTTTCCTCTTTATAATATTATATTATTTCCTTTATTTGTTTTCGCACGTATTCATTGAATTTATAATATTCTAATATAAAACAATATAGAAAAACATTTAAAAATATAGTAGCCCACTAGCATTGGGAACAGGGTCTGAGCTAGCGGTGGTCAGGGCTCTTGAGAGAGGAACCTCATAACAACACGCACCATGTCCAGAAGTTCATTCTATATATTGTTATTAAATGTATTATTAAAGATATATCTGTCAAGTATTTTGATGTGTGAAGAATTAAAACAAATACCTAATAGCTTATCATCATCATTGATGGCTGATAAGTTGAGTGGCTGAGTGATTGCCTTTTATGCATTATTTGGGGTTTTAATGATGACTATGTTTATGTTGTGACCATGATGTTCTATGTATTGGAACAAAATAGTTGTGACCCACATAGAAGAAAAATTAACAGCATGAGGCAGACATGTTAACATTACTTAAATTATACTTAGAAGAAAACCTAAAATTTAAATTGTTATACCACATTATTAAAGTTTTTAAGAAATTGATACATAAATTTATGATTCATACATAATACATACACAGCATTGTATTGCTTACATGCTGTAACTGGATTTGATATCAATTTGATGACTACTATGTTTATGTAATCTTTCAAATACTTGTGAAATGAGACTGTTTGTTTTTCTCAGTTTTCATTTATAAAATGTTACAATAATTTAAAATTCATAATTGTTCTGATTTAAATATTGATTTTGATACTGTGACATATAATAGGTACATAATGGCTATCATTTACGATGTGCAAATAGAATGAATAGAATGTAGGTATATTCAGAGAACAGAGGTTTGTTTTGATAAAATTGTTAAATGGTGTAACAAAGTAGATCAAGATGAGAAATGTTGATACTGCATTGAGGACAGGTGCATCAATGAATCTTGAATTTTAGTTTTGAAAAACCTAAGCAACATCTTTTTAAAAAAATTATTTATGATCAGATTGTCTATCAGATATTTTATTGTTGGTTTAGTAGGTGATGTATAATGAAAGTCACTTTAGATGAAAGCTTAAATGCAAAAATATTGTTACATATGTTTTGCCTTCCTTAACAATTTAATAATGCCTCAGTAACAGAGTCAATAGTGTCAAGTATCATATTCATTAAACACTGAAACCATTGCATGATTGAAAGATTTGCTAGTGCGACAATTTCTTATGCCACACCAAGGCAATTTTAATTAAAGTGTGAACTATTGATCTTTAAAGTATCTTATCTTCTTGTTTGTTTTTTTATTATAGGATAAACTTTAGGCATAAAAACTGTAGATTTCATAACATCATAAAAAAATTCAGTATCTACTAGGTTCAGTCAACCATTATGTTGGTAGTAAAACTAAAATTACGAAAATCGCCTTTACTGCTACGGAATAAAGCCATACCAACTTCCTTTGTAGATAGAGAACCTACTCTTTTGTAAATAATATCCATGAAAAATTTATAAATATTTAAATGCCTTTAAAAAAAATACAATTTGAAGAAGTTAAATAATTCAATCAATAACTTACTTATTTGGTGATTTTTTTATCTTTTTTCTAACAGGAAAAAATGTTAAGGTTTCGTCCCAAGCTGGGGAGCGAGCGCAACAGCGAATGGCGCTGTTGCTTTTGTCTCCATGTGCGCACAGGGACCATCCTGCTGGGGACATGGCACCTAGTAAGTATGAAATCTTTTTGTTATTTTGTTTTGCTAACCATACCTAGAGACAACAGACCCCTTGTTGGCTCGGAAAGCATGTTAGGCAGTCATTTGAAGATCTCAGACAGTCGTCAGTGTCGTCACGGGTAGTCGGAAGCTCGAAAGTTTGATAACCAGTCTTACGAAGGGGTACTGATTACCCGTGGTTTTCGAGGGACGGATGGAGGACACTCGGTATGTAATGCAAGGTCACCCGTCCAAAGACCAACCATGGCAGACGCTGTTTAACCTTGAAAATCGCCCAGTGCGGCTATTATTATTTAAGCTACGAGCTCCTTCAGCAAGATTGTCCGAGCAGCCTCTCCATTTGAAATACTGGTCTTCAGCAGCGCCCACTTAGAGCCAACCTCACCTACTTAAGTAGGAAAAGGCTAGGCTAAATATAACTTATACTTAAACCTATTGCTATTATTATTAGCATTAAATGTTGTAAGTAGTTAGACCACATAGGTACCTTCCAATCTACATAAACATCGGTTTTTATGAATAGTTTCAGTTATAGTAGCTAATTAATTATGTTTTTCCTTGTTGGTTTTTTATTTGCCAAAAATAGGCATGGCTGGCTTATTATTACGCGGAAAACCATGACAATTATAATTATTATTTTAGCTATTATGTATGTTGATTCGTTTTTATAGTATTAATATTATTTTTCGTCCAAACAATGTGATGGTGTAGCAAATGAATAAAGGTTCCAAAGTTTCAGGTAAATCTCATAGGATGCAAATCTATGCGCCATTTTCCCATAGGGGCGTGTATGCAAATACTGCATCCTTAAACTGACACACCTAGCTTCTCCTTACACCTACAGCTATGTTGTTAACCTATACATATGTATATTCTTATGTACATACATATATGATATTATCAAACAACACGCACACCAGCTGTAAGTACCTACTACGCCTACGACCTTTACCACAATGCGGTGTGTGACTAAATTATGTTTCATTTATTACTCAGTTATTACTGCTTATACCAGTCCCTAAGACGACCCACTGACCCTGCCTGCTTCATCAAATATTACTTTACTGAAATATGTATAATAAAATTATTCACATCTACATATATTTTCCAAAGTTGTGGGCGACGTTTAACAAGTCGTATCCAATATTTATCGATGATTGAGTTGTCCTTCAGTCATTAAGAGGGAACAGGGCCTGCAAGGAATTTGAGAAATAGGTATTTAAAGAAGCTATTGCCGTCGTGCTGCGTCAAGCCTGCCCCCGTACCGTAGATAGCATAGTGCGATAGGTAGAGCTGCAGCTCTGACTTACTATATCACAATCATTTTGACGCGATCGAGGTTTCGTATTCTTCTTTTTTCTCCTCGAAAACTGAGCTGATTTCATTATTTTTGACATTAATATTTTAAGAAAAAGAGTATGTCCTAGACACACTTTCTTATTATTATTTTTGCTAAATTTTTTTAATTATTTTAAAAACTTATCGAATTTGCCTATTAGTTCTCTAATCACGGCCGTGACATTGAAAAAAATGTGGCATTTTTTGTCAATTTTGGAGGGTCATATTTTCCTTAGTTATTAGTTGCTGAAAAAAGAAAATGATAGGGACGTGTCTACAGTAGACCTAGATTTTATGGAAAATTACTCACGGGGCATTCAGGAAGAAAAAAGGGAACACGAAACGCTTTCGTCAAAATTTGTATGCAGAATCGCAGCCCCTTTTCCCTCTTAATTAACTGAGCAATACGCACGTATTAATATTGGTCTTTGTAGCTAAGAATCACGTTAAAGGAAAACCTCGCGAATCGTGTTCGCAAGACCCCAAATCTCATGACAAAGTTTTCCGTAGATGCTGCACCTCATAGCGTTAGGCTTCCTGGCGGCTATAGTTCGCGATCCCCGACTGCTGGACGAGTTGGAGCGCGACTCTGCCCCCGCCCCAAACTGGAGTGACGTGGCGCGTGGTAATGAAGCCATCCCCACGCCTCTGTCCAACGTGGAGCCGCCCCCGAGCTCGTTCCCACAACATGTCGGACAGCCAAGAGATCGAGATCATAGCCTAATATATCGTAAGTGAACCTTATGCTCATACTCATATTTTTATTTAAATAAGATCTTGCAACAATGGCCTAAAAGCCTTAAAGCGAAGGCAGCTTCGATCAGAGTCGAAAGTAAATGCGAGGATGCAGGCGGACGAAAAACGCTCACTTTTCGAGATCGTACTATAGGTAAAACAGCAGCAGAATAAACATATTAAATTCCATTTGCTGACTATTTAGTGTTCTCTCTCATAGGGGTATTGATTTAGGTGTGTTTGCCAAAAACCTACTTTCACTAGTTACATCACATTACACATAGTAAGATATAGGGCGGAGGAAAAATTGTTTGGCGGTGACAGAGTTGTTTCACATGTAATAATTTATGATACCGACTCCATTGTGTAAAACAGCAGCTGTGACCTTGCACAAAATACACTACAGAAATGAAATATGATGCAAAGTTGCACGCCTTTTTATACAGAACATCAATAATATAATTACTCATACGTGCACGTAACTGTGGTATTTAATGCCTAACCACAATAGTTGTTATGAAATAAACACTTCAATACAATTATAAATTATTGTCTTTCAAATTATAAAGAAATGTTATCAATTGTTTCGCATAAGCATTTTCATATTGAAATCACAATCAAAATACAATACCTATTAGCTCGGTCAATTAGACATGCAAGGTTACAAAAATTCGCATAGAGCTGAAAATATGTACGAATGTTCGGAACACCATAACAAATGAAAAGTCCCCATCGATCCGACATTTGCAAAAAAAATATTAAAAGTCCAAGTTCGCTTTTTCCCGTTTTTCAGCCAAACGGTAAGTTTTATCATAAAAATAGGTCAGACTAAAATTGTAGATCGTGCAATTATCCATAATAATTGCACTTTTACACTTTTTCCTAAGAATCACCATTTCTGAGATATGGCTATTCAAAAAGTTGAAAAAGTTGTGTTCTTCATTATGTACATATGTTTCCACGCCACCGGTGAGGTAGTGTAGGTACACCACTAACATGGTTGCCACTGGTTACTCCGGTAAGTCTATTCCACGATCTATTATGGTCCTGTTCAATTAAAAATATTGCATCAAACAAAAAATGGTCCCAACATTCGTACCAATTTTCAACTCTATGTGAATTATTGTAACATTACCCCTATTTTTTTAGGTAACTTGACCGGACTATAAAAACATCTTTTGAACTATTTTAGTTAATATTAGTTGCACCATTATCATATAATATTGCTTGAAATGAGCATCACGAGAGTACCGGAAACGGGCAAAATGAACGAACAATAATCTAATAGACCGTGTGTGTGTGCTAGATGATGTGGATGTGGGCGCACTGGTTACAGTGTGCACCCTGGCCATCACGTTCATGCTGATCTACGGAGCTGCACTCGGCAAGCCTGCCCACCTCTTGCCATTCTTCTGCCTCCAGATATTCGACTTTGCGATCACAGTGTAAGTATATCATAGAAGTAGTATCACTACACGTACGCATGAAGACCAATCAAGCTATTAAAAACCAGTACACACGGATTTCTCATTGTAAGGGAAATCTGTACAAATTGAGGCCATGTAATACTGGAAATGCATGGTTGGATATGTCACCGTGTGTACTCTTCCAATAGAAAACTTCTTTTGAAAAAAAAAATCCCGGACGAAGGAAAGTACTACCACCATGTTATTTCTTCCCCCAAGAGGCATGGCTGGGTGCCAGTTTGAAGTTATAGGATCATAAGACATTTCAGCTTTGTCTCTGTAACGCGAACGCATATGCGATGCCTCCAGTAACGTCTAGTATTTCAGGTATCCGTAGGTGGTAGTACCACTTACAATCAGATAGGCCATCGCGATGTAAGCCATCCAATAACAAGAAAAACAAAACAAGCCTTGTCTTAGACGGGATCGCTAATGATTACGCAATATTCTGCCTTTTATTATGAAATGACATCGGACGTTTTTTGCTTTTTTTGTTCTAAATTCAGATGAGATCAAGTGACGTCTACAATAATGCCTCTGATTATTAAATCATTGGAACATGTAGGTATGTCACATTATTACGCCAACCATAATTATATTCTTTGTATTGTATCCGTATGTGTTGAATTGATTGATCTGGCTAAACTGTATTTTTCTATGACCGTAGAGCGTAGTAAATGAAGCTGGAAATGCCATTAGGTACTACAATATAATGATATTGGTACCTACCGTCTCATTAGCCTTGCACCGTCTTACAGCGCGCGTGACCTCATGCAAGATCCGATAGACAACCGTGGTAGATCTGACAAGCTAGCTCGTGTTTTGTTAACTAGCCTTTAAGAAGCTGTGCGCGAAAAACGTAATTTAGTTCTCGATAGATGAAAACCTTGTTTTATTAGAAGTAGGCGCCACCGGGCAGTCCAGGGGGCTTAAACTAAGTGATATTCATTCAGTGAAAACGATCATGGAAACTCAAAATCACGCCGAACTGACATAACAATTCAATCCCGTTGTAAGGCGGTCTAGACGACATTCGAATCGCATTGGAACCAATATTCAATTGTCTAGGTTATATGGCCCAAAATCATTCGTTCATTCATCATTTCAATTCTACACCACAATGTGTGTGTTCTCCTATATTGACAAATTCAGCATACTCGTATCGTATACGAGTGTTCTTTTTACTATGCTGAAACTTAGTAAAAAATTTGTCCTTTCAAATAATATAAACATTATCTTTCCCCACCAGCTTGACCGCGACCGGGTACCTATGCTACCTGCGCTCGATACACCGGCTGGTCGCGGAGACGCGCCGTGTGCCGTGGAGAGCCCAGCTGCTTCAGCTACCGGCGCCTGCTTTGGCGCTCGTCGTACTTTCAGCATTCCTAGTCGCCGTACTGCTCAAGGTAATGTGTCCTTACTAACATACATATATCGACATACGCAATGGTGGTAGTCATCTTTGTATATTTTTTGTGCATCGACGGTGGACATTTCAATGGAGATTGGAAAACGCCCATAGTAAGACAGGTCAAGTTACGGTAAGGCTGGCGAACAAGAATGAAAATTTAATCAAATCAGTGCTTCTTCTTAGCGTTTCGATGGCAAAAAGTTTAAATATGTTTAGCCAGAAACTCAGCCACGCGAACCCCGCTAAAACGCACAAATAACGTTGAATACATTAAAATAAATATTTATCATGGAAATAAATGAATAATCAAATGTAAAGAATAAAAAAAATACTATAGAATATGGTCTATGTTTTGTTTTGTTTTTATTGTTTTTTTAGGGTTCCGTAGTCAACAAGGAAAGGAATCCTTATAGTTTCGCCATGTCCGTCTGTCTGTCCGCAGCTCAAAGACTCTTGGTACTAGAAAGCTGTAATTTGGCTTGAATATACAGATTAGTTACGCCGTCAAAGTGGTAGAATAAAATCTCGAAAAGTATTTTTTTTAGGGTATCTCCTGTACCTACACGTAAAGTGGGGATTTTTTTTTCTCGCCTACCTCATAGTGTGGTATGTCGTTGCTAACTAAGCACGATAATAAAACACTACCCCTTAGCTTTCGGACTTTTTTAACGATAAATAGACAAAAATATGAACTTTTCAGATTTTCTTAAATATAATGCAGTTATTTGGTACTTTCTGTGTACCTTTACGTACCTCTCCTGAAAATCAGTGTACCTACACCCGTACAATGATATTTTAAAAATTAGGTACACCCGCCATCGTGATATCAGACCGCGGGTGTACTGCTAACCAAGATATGTAGCTAAGTACCCTGTATAAGTACATTTGGTACCTCTTGTGTACCTGCAGAAACAAGTATTAAATAAACCTAATACTGTAAGGCTGCTGCGAAAACTAAAAAAACGATTTTCTTTCTCTGACGTCGTTATTATTTTATAAAATATTAACAACGTCAAAGAATAAATAACAATCTTCGGTTAGGTACACAGATTTTTTCAGGAGAGGTACGTAAAGGTACACAGAAGGTACCAAATAACTGCAATAGGCATATCTGAAAAGTACACCCGCGATTCTGACACACACGTTTTTTAGCATATATTTCATTTCAGTCCGCTAATGGGTCTATTTTCGCAGATATCTTTTCCACCGTCGATAAGTAATTTTGAACCATGGCCTTTGAAAATCATTAATTCAGAATAATTCATTCAAAGAACAATAAATTAATGTTTCAAAAGTTCGCTACCAAAACGTTTTACCATATATTTATTTCGTTATATCATATAATCTAGCCCTTTACCTCGAATATGATTCAGAAAGTAAAAAAAATGCATATTTTTGACAATCTCATGTTGTTGTATTAATAAAGCCTAATCGATTGGACCAACATTCACATTATTGCTATCGTGTTATTATGCATTGTGTGAACTTAACAAGACTGCCCAAACTGGTCTTGATAAACAGGAAATGTTTTAATGCAAAATGCGTCAAAGCTCACATTTACGTCATTTGTTTTTTTTATTATTTTGTAATAACGAGTTTAATTTAACTACCGATAAGATACACCTGTATTTAGTAATCAGTCCTAATAAAGTGTTTGACTTTCCTTCAATGTAAGGTAGGTACCTATGTAAACAGATGTAGGTGCTTGGTAGTGTTAGTCGTCTTCTAGACTCTTCTAGAGCATCTCTCAACTCGCTCACATTACGTAACTATAAACGAAATGGAGTAGCTTTGAGAAACAATCATGTGACTTACTGCAAACGTTCTGTGGTCCGTATTTTAACTCCACTCAGGTATTATTATTTAACTTACTGTAGATTCTTTAATTTTGTATGAATTTCCAACTAACGCGAAACGCAGTAGACAAGTTTTATTTGAATCTATCTCTTTTATTTTATTGAAAGGAACAGTTACAGTAACCACTTACAACTAGTTGAACAAAGTCAATTTTTTGTTATAATATAACTCACAATGCTGTCCACAGGTAGATAAAAAAAATATCTAATCGCTAGGATACAAATATTATCATCTGTACATATTATAAAATCTAAACTCCGCAACGCGTTTTGATACAAGCATTTACAGAATTTATTGCAGAAGGTAATGGTAATGGAAGGTAATGTGTATAATACTTTAATAATTATTAAACTTGCATTAGTAAAGTCAAGTCATAAAAAACATACGAAGTAGGGGCGGGGCGCTATTAATAAAGCTTCAATTTTGTTTTTAATTTACTTCAATTCTTCCTACAGGGCTACTGCATCAGCGTAGTATGGCGCTGCTACAAGTACCTGACGATGCGCGCGCACGCGCTGCAGACTCCGTTCGTGATCTCGAGCGACGACGTGGTGTCGTCCGGCCAGCTGGCGCCGTACGCGGCCGCGCCGACTCCGGACTACTCCAGCCTGCTGCCGGACTACGAGGAGGCCGTGAAGCAGACGCCGCCGCCCTCCTACCGCGCCGCCACGCTCATGGCTGCCGCTGATCCCTCGCTTACAACCGTTGTTAGTATTGTTAAACACTTTGATCTTTGAAAGAAACTCGTTATCATATTCCTGCCCTTGTCTCATAATACTTGGGGTTTAGTCACATGCAATTCTTGCATTGTAAATAGGACATGTACCCGAATAAAAAAGTATCCTTCATTTTAATCTAGGGCTAATTCTGTCTTTGTGCCAAAGATCATTTGAAGTTGTTCCAGTGGGATGGAGTAATAGACATACAAACTTCCCTGTTTATGATTATTAATAGCAAGTAGAATTAGAATAGGTCCAGCAATGGCAGCAGCATGGGCTGATGATTATAACCAGATAAAAAAAGTGTGGTACTGTGTTCGGTGCTATCAGCACCAGGCAGCCCATACTAGCTATTGTGGCAATCAATTCACAAATTTATTGGAACATTTTCAACTGACGAAGTTTTTGTTTCATTCAACAGCAGGAGAGGGCACAAAACGAACAGGCTGCGCCGCAGCCGCAGCCGACCAACACCATGGTGGTGCTACCGCAGAACGGCACGCAGGCACGGGTCTGAATCTCATACTAAACTGATAGCACCGAGGATTACTCCCAACACATAAGGGCACTGCTAATTTAAGCGATTGTTTCTTCCTATACGCGTATGCAGTGCTACTACCACTAAAGTAAAATTACCTTCTTGAGTACAGTATTTTAAATTCTCTTCCTAGTCGACTTGATCGCCTTTGATTATGTTTTTTTTTTCTTATGTACCTGGGTGGTTCGTAGCTATAGTTGGACCCGGTAGGTGGCGTTTTTGTCGCAAAACAACTTCTGCGTATTAGGTCCTCTAGTAAACATATTATATTATATTATAAAAAAATACTGATAGTCATGCTATAAAACTGATTAGAGTACTAGTACCTTTGACATCTAGCATTTCGCGTTCGAAGAATGAACAGGTTGCGCAAAGGCGACGTTAATATTCGTAAAATGACATGCTCGCGACGCTGGCGCAGCGTCTACGTGTCGTCAACCAATGGTAGGGGTAAGCACCCTTAGTCGCTCAGTTATCGTGCAACGGCTTGAATAGTATTCGCCCTTATTCTACACCTTCAACGCTCAATACGGAAGTAACTGCACTTAGTCTGTGTGTCTTAAACTATAGTAGACATCTTCCAAAGAGCTATTAAATATTCACAAGTGCAAGGAAAACGGCCAACATCATTATAATTAATTTCATAATCCTCGTTGCTTTCATGTAAAAAAAAGTCTTTTATTTGTAAAATTATTTCTTAACTCTTCGTATTTCACTTTCACATAGTTGTATTTATTTTTAGACAAGCCACTGAGATGATTTTTGTATTATTGATTTTTATTTTGTAAAATAAATACTGTTGTTATTGTAATTCTTGTGCTTGACTCTTCGTGGACTTGTTAGATTAGAGCCGATAAGTTCGTCTGGTCGTAAATGTCACAGATTTCAATCTAGATTTGTCATACCATGAGTATAGTGCCATTGCGTTGATTGTAATAAATTTTATTTTTGTACTTCATAAAATCATTAGAATTATATTCCCTATCCAATCATAAATAAAATACACCATTAAGTACACCTTTCGGGGCACCTAACGAGGTCTCTAATTTGAGTTGAAGAGTTTTCTGTACTTAGTTTATTTTACTATGTTGATTTTATTTTGTGATAATTTTATTTTAATAGCGTCTTGAATATCTGACTCGATATCAAGGAATTCAGATAGACGGACATTAGAAAAAGAAACATTACTAACATTCCTAAATATTACATTGTAAAATCTTTTAAAACATGTCTGGCGTCAATTTGCGACATAACGTCCATTCTGGTTTGACGGTAGGGTCCTCAAACCCTGACATTGACATGCTAAACTGTAAAAACCGCTTGAATATGGATATGCAGCAATTAGCTGATGTAGTATATAAATACTTGATGTAATTAAAATTAAATACATAATACCTGGTTACCTTGTACCTATACTTGAGAATAATAGCAAATACATACGTGTGGTTTGTAACTACTCAGGGTTGATAGTAACTTGAGCTTGCAATAGCCTTCCTCATGAGAACTATAATTATATCTAATTAATATGATACGAGAATAGACACGTTCATATGTAATAGTTATCCACGTTGTGTAATTTTTCAAAACTTTATATTATGTGACGCGTGTTCGTTTTTAGTGCAGTCTTTAAATAAAAAGTTGGGCAGAAAAATGCATACCACTCATTGGTGCCTTATCATATCGTTGGCAAATATGTTTGTAGTACCTATTCTTCTAAACAATCATTCTAAATATATTAGGTACAAACTATGAATTAAATGTAACTGTAGTACCTAGATAGGGTTCGGTGTGACGTCATAGTTTGCTATTCGTCGTTGCTTTATGTGGTACCTTGGTAAGAAACCGTAAGTAGTTTCGTATTGGCCTAAATTGTAAAAAAAATGTCATCAGTGTGTCCTAGTACTTTTGCTTTTGTGTATCTTCGTTGTTTGAATCTCGCCCAAACATAAATACGCTAGATATATATAAAAATAAAGTAACAAGTGTTTGATGTAAAGTGATTACGAATATAAATGTGGAATAGATTAAAAATATAACCATAAAATTAGCGAGTCAGGGCGAGATAATCAAAGTATAAATTGATCGGTGATCATTTGCTCAGTTTATGAACTCGTAAAACATTGATTTGTTTATGAAATTTTTCGTTATTTTGTCTATGTTTAGTATCTAATTTGCAAATACACTACAGTCCTTTCAAAATTATTTTACCTCTCAGTTTTAATCACTGTCAATATCACAGTGTATTTTATTCTCGTTACATGGGGTTGCTGTTAGGCTGCAGCTGTCAGAAGAGGTTACATAATTGTGTAAGGACTGTAACGATAACCATTGACGTGTATAACTTATTACTACTTACTAAATTACTTAATGTAAAATATTCTTGAAATAAATCATACATAAAATGAAGCTACAATGCTTTTATTTTTTAACTTGTTGTAAGGAACCTTTAAAATAGTCTTAAATTTAAATATGTAGGTAGGTTTGTATTTATTTAAATATAGAATTATAACTGTGCCTTTGTAACTTAAAATGCTTTTTTTTGTTTTTTGTTTTAAAAACTTAAAACAGACTTTACGTTTATAGCAGGGAGTTCCCCTGCTATTATAGTGATTTCATTTTATAAATTCATCCTGGTCTCATTCCTTTTGTTATAATTTCGACCAATTTTTTGCGTTATCAGTTTTTACATTGATGACATGTATGTGGCACCGGTTGGTACTGCTTGTACCCAGTATCGTTATGAATTGATGGATTAATAGACTTGCCGCCAGATAACAGTGAGCAATTTGATCGTAGGTAAAGAATTAGGTGGGTAGGTAAGAACAGGTTGATCCATCCATGCTCTGATTGTACTACAACCACAGTTTCACCACATGTGCAGGGTAAATTGTGGAGCAACTGTGGCCTATTCTTAAAACAAAACGCGGAATCCATACAGTTTAACGTTTCTATGATTTCTTTGATTGGTAACCTAGTTCGTCAACCTGTAACAGTAGCATCCCTGTTATGACTCTCCGTAGTTAATTATTACTTAGTTCAGTGTTACGCAAGAACAAGATAGATCCTCGGAACTTCGTCGACAGCTTTAAAGGTCACGTTGAGGGACAAACATCATTTACAAACAATGGGCTGCATCTGCGCGCGCAGCACGCCGCCGCGCGCCGTCGGCAGGGTTCAGTGATAGTGAGGGTCGCGCTCGCTCGACGCCGGCCGTCGGGACGCGCGCCGTCGCCTGCATTCTCTATTTATATCGACAATTCACCCCCCGCCTCACTTCGCGCCTGCGCAAAACGCATCTGAAAACCACGAAAGTGAAATCGCACATCATGATAGCGACGGTGCACAGCGCCGCTACACAGGACTATTGCAAATAGCGATCCGCTAATTAGTAAGTTGAGGACACGGAGCGAGGCGGCGTGTAGTGCGCCGCGAGGATGGACGCGAGGCGCACGGCGACGGACCTCATCAGCACTGCGGCACTTCTGCGTCACATGTCAGCTGTTTCGCCGGCGAGGGGCGCGCACTCGTGACGTTTCTGGCGAGTCGCGTGCCGCAGGCCGGCGGCGCGATGGCGTCCACCATGCAGCTCGAGTTCACGCAGGCGATGACCGATTTCAAGACGATGTTCCCGGACATGGACGACGACGTTATTGAAGCCGTACTCCGCGCTAACCAGGGTGCGGTTGATGCGACGATTGACCAACTTCTAGCTATGAGTACTGATAATCAGAACGAACGTTTGCGGCTCGAAATGGAGCGCGTGGAAGGCAGCACACCGTCCCGTCGCAAAGATCGCCGCTCAGGCTGCAGAGCTACAGACAACGGCGATGACAACGACACTACAGCACTTGTGTAAGTAAATTAATATAACTACTGATAAACAATGATACCGATTGGAAGTTAATACAGAAACCAATGCATAGCAAGAACATAACAATAGATCCTCTCCCCGCTGCGACACAAACAAACCGCGTCAAGTTATATTGTGTGCCCGTCAAAATGATTACGTCTTCCGTTCGTAACTCACAGTAGTGATGTTGTCATCTACACCGTTAGGTCAACCAATAATTGAGGCAACAGGTTAGCATGACTAGCAGAAATGCTCACAGAGACTGATTTTACGCAATATAGAGCACCCTCTCTATTTTGTAGTAAAATTTAGACCAGTAGGTACTCGGCATGCGTGCACAATTGCTCATAAAATTTCCCCTGAGGAGTCTTCCTACTTTACCGTAATTCTCAAATCAAAATGATAACATGCAGCTTCATTATGTTACGTTTTTAGGATTAGTAAACAAATGGTACCTACCTATACCTCTTATGATATAGAACATGTCGTTATAACGACTATCAGAAGAAACGAAAAAAATAATTCGTATAACAAAGTTGATCACTATAAGTTCTAGGTCGACACTTACAGGCCGGGACTTGTCGATACTTACAGGTCCATTTGCGATAATATCTTTCCCTCTAACTTGCCATCCCATGGCTTATTGCCAAGTCGAACTTTACTTAGGAGGTCAGTGTACTAATGCCAAAATCCATTGTTTGAACTATTGCAATCAAATCTTCATTTTTATGTGGAAATCGAGAAATGGCGAGTCATTCGTGTAGGTATGCATTTTATCATCATTAACCACTGCCCGACTTCACCACTTACGTTCTGCGGGGCATACCTACACAAGCCTCTATTTACTTGTGCCTATCTCTATGCGCAATCCTGGATCAGTTACCTACCAGGAATCAGGATCAGCCATATAAAGACGTTTTACTCCTTGGAACTTCTAACGACATATAAAACCAATAATAAATATAAAATACTTAGGTAGTCATAACTTTATTTTTATTTTTTTTATTACAGAGACGTTGACGACGAATCAATTCCTTTAGCCGTAAGAAGAAAATGGGTTCCAAGAATGTTGGGCCCTTTACCTCCGATGTTTCTGCGAATACCGCCAGGGACAGACGCACGAATAGATCTGAGTCTAGAGATGGATGACGACCGGATCGCTACCTTCCTTCAAAACGAGGAGTTTATGGCGGAGTTGCGTTGGAACCAGGAATTCATGGCAGCACTAGACAGCGAGCAAGGGCAGAAGACTAAGTGCCATGATGATGAGGCTGCGTTCAAAGAGAGACTGAAGAATATGGGCAAATGTGAGTAACTATTTTTACACCGTAAACATGATCATCCACAGATTTGCAGTTGAATTGAGTTAAAGACAGTCTTTGGCAAATTTAATGGGAAAAATATATAAGCAGCTATTTGACCTATTTAGGCACTCATCTAGACAAGGCCTCTTTTTCTCGATGTGGAAATCCTCAATGGATGTCCTCCGCCCTGGGGAGCCCGCCCTGGGAAGCGAGCCAGCTCCGCCCCAATCACCTGCATCGAATGTATTTTAATTAGTCAGTCAGTCCTAAACGCCCAGGTAGTTTCTTGATTTAGATCATTAATCACATTAATGGCCCACAATAAGGAAATTTACATTAAGTTAGCCTGAAAATGACTGAACCATCCAACGATCGTATAGTGCTAAAAACCACGTTAAGCTAGTTAATTAATTAAATATTTGTGTATTTATGGCAACTAGGCCCAATTGTTAGTAACATTGTTCTTAAAAACTATTGTTAGTAAACAAAAACAAACAAAATGCAAAAAAACTAAATTATTAGGTGTGGGGTCTTCTGACCAGTACCTCCACAGCGTGCGACAACCAAGGTGCGTTGTACTTCTCCATCAACATACTTAGGATGCTGTTAGAACTAGACCGCGCTCTTGACAAGATGGAATTTGTTTTTTTGCGCATTATGGCGTAAAAATCATCAGTATGCGCAAACGAGAACATACCGGATGCACTACAATAGCGCGTCAGTCCCAACAGCATCCTGAAGCAGTTATTATATTGAATACGCAGGGCGTCTAGCGACCTCTTAGTGTGCCTTTCCCACAGGCCGCTCGTGTAGAATGATTGGCAATATGCTTTAAACAGCGTAATCTTAACCTCAATACCACAACGAGCGAACCTGTGTATCAGCATGTTGGCCCTGACCGCTAGTGCCCTGCGCTCTCGATCTATATCTTCATCGTCTTTGAGGTCTCCGGTTAAGAAGTGTCCCAGGTATTTAAATTTGACAACTCTTTTGAGTGGCATCCCGTTCAGCATTACTACTTGGTCGCTGTGTACACGTCTACCGGAGGCATCAAAAACCATGTATACACTTTTGTTTACATTGTAGAGAAGCCCATGACTAGTGACATATCGCTCACACACGCGTAACAACTATCTGATCGAGCCGGCCGTCGGGCCCAGAAGCACCATGTCATCTGCATAACTTAAGTTATTTACACAAACGTTGTCTATCCAGCATCCGACACGCATACTGCTGAGCCCGGCGACCAGCCCATTTATGTACAGGTTGAAGAGCTTCGGGGAGGTCAAACCACCCTGCCTCACCCCGCACTCCAACCTGAACGTTTCGGACAGAGACCCTCCGCATCGAACACAATTAAGCTGATTAGTGTACCAATACTTAAAGATCTCCAAGAGTTCGATTGCTATTCCCGCTTCCTTCAGCTTCTCCCATAGGACATCATAGGCCAGGCATAAATGAAGGTGTTTCTATCCGTGTAGTATCGGACAGTTTGCTTGAGGCCAAGAATTGCGCTTTCAGTGGATAGCTTGGGCCTAAACCCAAACTGTGCGTCATGTAACTGTAAAATATTACCTAATTCTTTATCAAGCAAACTGTCCAACACTTTCGCTATTACAGTGGCAAGCGATATCGGTCTGTAGTTGGATGGATCAGAGATATCACCAGTTCTGCTCTTAACAATGGGGACCACCACTGTTTTCATCATGTTTGTTGGCAAGTACGAGTGACTGATACAAAGTGTGATAGCCAGTAACCTAGGCAAATGCACACCTGCATGTTTCAGGTGCTCAATACTGAGGCTATCAGGTCCAGGTGACTTCCCTCTACACATTTTAATAATAACCTTAGTCACCTGCTTAGCAGTAAAACAAGAAAGAGACTCACCCTGGCAAGCCCCAGCAATGACACCCTCGTTTGATGGTCCCAGTGGTGAAGACACTACAAAACGATCCTTGAACATATTGGCTATATCGTCCGAAGTATCAAGGCCCCCGATACTCACAGGAAGGCCCGGCTTAAGGTTAAGCTTATTGGTTGACTTCCAAAACTGAGCAAAGTTTTTCGATGACCTTTGCGAAGCTAAAATGTCCATTTTAATTTGGTCTTGATTTATCTGGCACCATTTAAGCCTGCTTCTAAAAACTCTTTGGCTCTCGCGCATCTCATCCCATGATCGACCGAACTGAGGTCTGCTGAGTTGTATCCAAACCTGATGCCTTATCCGAGCCTTAAAATCTCTCATAATTATTTAGCTTCAGCTTCCTTACGACTTACTGGAATGTAGAAGTAAATAAACTTTAGTTATTCGTCGTTAAAATGACACATAAAATTATTGTCACTTTATTTAATAAATACAGTAACATAGGTATGTAATAGTATTTTGATTTCAATTTCTTAGAGCTTTTTCACACCACGTTTTTTTATGCGCTTACGACGCGCGTTTTTGATTAACGCGCTTTTAGCGCGTCCTCAACACGTTTTAGCAGATTTTACACGTTTGTATCGATACAAACGTGTAAAATGTAACGCGCGTTTGTATCGATTCAAACGCGCGCTTACAGCGCGTTTGTGCCATTGCTGCATTGGGGGTGTGGCTCTATTTGGTGCAAGGAAGGAGATGACCACATAATCTTCGTACATTCGTAAATGGGTGTATCCTAAATTTATGCTGATTTTTTTCTGTTTTTTTCTTGGTCGTCGTTTTAAAAGCAGCACGAAGGCTAGCGTCAGCAGAGTTGTCTCGAACGACGCCATCGTAATACCTACTGAGGTTGCAAATGGCGGCGGCTTTCTGCGCGATGCGTCGCTACAAACGCGGTGTATCAGCGCGTTTATAGCGATACAATCGCAAGGATCGTGTGCAAAGGTAGCAACGTGACTCCAGTCTTGCGGTTGTTGAGCGTCCTGATTGCGTTCTACGCGCCTCCTCATCTCATAAAAAAACGTTGTGTGCAAAGGCTCCGTGTGTATCCTATATACCAAAATTGATGAGCGTGCTAATGCTAATTGTTATTAGCGTGAAGCAACGAATTCTGCCGCACACTGTTGGCTTTACATTGAGAATCTTCATTAGCTCACGGGCTTCGAGCCTTCTTGTGTGATGAGCGAACGTATGTGACTGACTGCCCACTTGCCCATGATGCGCTGAACACACCTAACCTAGGTCTTAAACCGCTACGTGATTAAGATTAGATGCTAATTTCGTAATCCCTTCACAGCGTCCCGCAAAAAGTTCGCCCAGCTGTCGAGGATGTTCAGCCGGGGAGGGTCGCGACGCTCGGGCAACGCTCGCGCCCCGCCGCGAGGTCCTCCCGACAGTCTGCTGCTCCAGGAGGAACACAGCGACGACGACGACCGCTCACAACACCACGTCAAAATATAACCACAGCCTGTACTCCACTACCTGCAAGGTACAGCTTTAAATAAAGAGAGAGCCTTAAAGGAAGTTACAAGGTTACGGATAAGACTGGGTCTGTTTTGTATATTTAGAAAAGGAATACGATTGATATTTTTATGTTGTAAGCACTTTAAGATCAGCCGGCACTAACAGTTAACGTCTTTCAAGGATCAGATGTCGTCGCAGTAAGGTGGCGTGAACGACTATGTTGTTAAAAGTTGCAATAATTATATGTAAAAAGTAAGTAAGTAGTTCATGGCTTTTACTGCATCCGTCAAATTTATAAATAGGAACTTGAGGTTCGCTTAGATAGAAGGGCCGTCTTCTCTCATGCTAACAGGCTAGAGATAGAAGATTTCGATTAAATTCGTCAAATGTAGCTTTTGTTAGATAAATTACATAAATTCTGCATTCCCAAGTATCTACATATAGCAGAATGCACGGAAAGCGTCTGTATCGGGCATGATACACGAAGTTCCGTACCCGGCTATAGGTTAAAGACGGCCCTGGCCTTTGTCAGACAGGTTTATAGAAATAGTATTCTTATGGCATTTCTCCTATTCTAAGAACTAAAATATTTTCACATACATCTTCCAATAGTTCCATGAAAGTCATATATGAGTAATGGTATAGACATGGCATTCATATACAAGTATACGAAGTCACATATAGAACATTATAGAGAGTCAGTTTGCATAGAGATGGTAACAGACTGCTTGACTCTTCGATAACTTAACCTACGCACAAACATCTGCGTAGAAGGACTTGAAAAATAATACTGGGCATGGATACGTTTTCAATGTAAGGCTGATAAAAAGAAACAAACGTTAAAGTAAATAATAAACGAACCACTTCATAGCTAGGTAATGTAAATAACTGTTTTAATAGATAAGTAGTCTGCTTCGTTTCGATCCACGAATTTTAGTGCCGTTAGAGTTGCTCATATTGTTAGATCATCTCCTTGATCGAAATCTGTAAGATGATAGGTTGTTAGATTATGCACTGACTGTACTTTTGCCTGCACGATTGACCATGACAATGCGGCTTAACTGGAACCTGAATAATAGGTGCCTATACTGCGCATTCATTCCATTGAAGCGAGCTTTACATTTATTTCTGCCATCTATAGGGAATGTCTGGGCCAAGTCGTGTTTGCAGGAAAGAGGAATCAAATAATTTAATATTACGTATTAAGTCTAAGTTATGTAGCTTTTGTAGTGACCGTCAGAATAGACTTGCTCTAGTATGACAGGTTATTATTTAGTTTTCACATTTTTTCACGAATCTACACCGTCACCACACAACTATTATATTAAATTCTGTGTACCGACTACTATAATAAAAATATATTATATCGTCACACAATAGACTCATAAACAATAATAGTTGACATTTCGAAACACCGTTGCTACGATCTCCTGAATTCATAATGTTAGCTGAATGCATTTTTCGTCGTAACTCAAAGGTAGTTTTTTGAACGAGCAGCAGTTTCAGCTGATTTCGCTCATGGCTCGATCATAGGTTAAGCTACGTTTGTTGAGATGGACCTGATGCAGCTGAATACCAGTATTTTACATGGGGCAACTGCCTATCTGACCTTCCCAACCCAGTTAGTACAGGATAATACGAAACCCCTTAGTAAGACTGATTGTCAAGATCTATAAATGACAGCCGGGACTAGCGGCTTAACGTGTTTTTAGAATCATGGAAGGAACTCGGTATGTAATGGATGGTCACCAATCCACGGACCGACCTTGGCACGCGCTGCTTATCCTTGAAGATCGCCCCAGGGAGCTGTTATTATTTAGTCAGCTTTACTCGGCTTTCCAGGTTTCAAGTATCTACTTTTATACTTAAGTTACTAAGAAATCAAGAAAATTTTCTGCAGGCTTTTCGTTTTACAATAATGAATGCACGAAATGCAGTACACCTACTTACTATATTTTAAAACTACTCTGAAAAACTCTCCTAGCTAGCGAGACTGTACGTTTTGGTATTTGCAGTTTATTATGTAAATAAGTCGTTGAAATTGTTGAATATTTTTCGTGCAATTATATTTAAATGTTCTTGAATAAAAAAGTTCACCAGACTGCTGCAGGGAAACTACTTACCTAAGGGAAAACTGCAAAAATCTATCGTAATCAATACAAACTACGAAAGGCACTTTGTGTACGAACATAGTAAATTACCTACTCTACATTCTAAATGATAGAGCTTTGTGTCTACGAGAATAACACGAGTTGGGAAAGTGCAGTCTGCCCTATGTACCTACCTGCCTACTGCTACATTTATGTATCTTTCTGACGACAATGGTGTAATTAATTTCTTAAGCTTACTATAAATAAAATACATTATTTATAAAATTGAATTTGTTTTGAAGTTTTATTCCAATCACTCACGCTAGTCAGATCAACGACCCAATAATATCGAACTCAATAAATATGATAAAGTCTAACAAAGTATAATAACCATTGCAATAAATAAATTTAGAAAAACAGCTGTTATTACCCTTTCTCAATATTAGGTAACCTTCCGTCTGATGCAGTCGGGCAAAAGCAAATTCGATACGAAGAACTGTCTTTATTTTTATATTTTTATTTAACACTTTAAGGCACAAAAGTACCGAGGCGGACTTAATGCCATAGGCATTTTCTACCAGTCAACCTTTGGGTGATGCAGAGACAAGCAGTGGTAGGTGTATATCTGAAAATAATTCTATTCTGTTCTAGTCTTTAGGTCCCAAATATCTCTAATAAAATATTTTATCTTTAAGATTCCTGTTTGTTGATGCTATACGCTATACCTAACAGGGACCTTGCCGATAGGTGCCACAGATAGTCAAAGAAGGTTGGAAATAATTGTCTCATAAAATGTGGTCTGTGGATAAAGCTCGAGGAAGCTAGAGGATCTGAGCACCGATACAAAAAGCAAAGTAAAGAAAATTACTCAGTTCAATTAGAAAATTAATTAGGTCGCTAGAGGAACGTGGCCGTTGTGATAATTGTATTATATGCCTTCCGGAGAAACGCCTTTTCATCTAACGGTTAAATGTGCCTTTGATTGAGCATTGGGCTAAAAATCCTCATTCTCCATCCCGTACAATCTATTAGAAAACAGGTTGCACAAATTATGCTAACTAACCCACAATTAGTTCACAATAATTTCTTCAAAGCAAACCTAGTATTAGTACCTAGGTACCGCTGGCAAAAGGAAGGAGGCATAGCGAATCATGGCGCGGTTTACACACGATCGACGCCGACGCATATCAACAGTCATCAAATAGTTCGACGAAGCAGAACGGGAAAGTCGTAAGCATGGAGACGATTGAACGACGCCGACGTGCATGCGACGGACAGACACGACGAAAATGGCAAAGTTAATAATATTAAGTTTCACTTACTAAATTTATTGGTCGGACCTAAATTGAACTACTTGGCGTAGTAAAATTCACAGAGCTACAACCCTACCATTATCCCTCCCTCTTGGCTGAGAAGAAAGCAGTGAAGGTGAAATAAAACAATTTCTTATATTTCCTTCAGAGGACAATGACGAAGAATTTCTCTGCTTCATTTCATTTCAAAATGTTATTGTTTCACTTTAATGAATTCGGTGGTGTTTCTTGACGTGTAAAATGGAAACATAAATGTTTAGAGAACATGTATAAAATTGGTCTTTGCTAAATGATTTATTAACTTTTATTCTTTAAACTTATACTGTGAATATATATAATATTTTGAGTTCCCGATATTTCGACGCTGTTGGAAGCACCATGACCGCGGGATAACTGGAGAATGCGGGTGGATGGAAAATAATTAATAATCACGAAAGATACCTCGTAAGTGACAGTGTAAGTTTAGTTTTAAACCGTGGAAGCTTTTATAAAGCAGTATTTTCTGCTGTGGTAAAAAGGTACATCGTAATTACTGATTTTTCAATTGCAGAGCTATGATGGTATCCAAAAAACTTAATCCATGCTTAAATATTCCTTCTGGCCATTTTAATTTAACACTAATATTACATAAATTACCCACAACTTCCAAGTAGTGGCGGTACTTTCGTACAAGCCTCTGAACAGTCTGCTAGCCTTATGGGTTTGCTGTCTTGTTAGCCCCTAGGCACGCCACTGTTTCCAAGAATGACTTAATATACCAATGATAGTACCTTCCCACAGCTTGGCAAAGGCCTACCCCATTCCTTTCCAACCTATCGGTGTTTCGCCTTCTCTGGCCAATCAGCCAGAAACGAATCCAAACCGTCACGCCAGCGTAATGATAGTACCTAATACTTCTAATCATTTTGCTTTGCGAATTCATTTCAAATATGGCGATGGACATCGGTAGACACTGTTCTCAGACCACTGACTACACATACAGATGAATTGAGGGCTTAGCGAAATTAGTATTTGTTGGCTTGGGAATGTTTTCAGTCAAGATCATCCAGTAATAAAAAAACAAATAAGACTTCTAGCTCTGTAAATTTTACTTTAGTGTGAACGCCTTAGAAGAAAGAGCAGGCAAACACTCATTAAAGTTCGGAAAAACCATGATGCGAAAGTACCGTACCGACGCTTACGATTTTTCTTTTTAAATTTTGAAATCCTCAATGGATGTCCTCTGCCGAGGGGCCAGCGGGCCGAAGTGGAAGGGTCTGCATGACTCCTACACAGGGCCATCTTTCCCATTGGGCACTCTGGGCACTTGCCCAGGGCCCCACAATCCAAGGGGTCCCCGAGTAATAAGCCCTATAAGTGTCAAAGCTAGTGGCTGTCAAATGAAACTATACTTATTCCAGGTGGACTACTGAAATTTGTGAGCTCGCTTTTACAACGCTACCATTAAAATTTCTAAAATAAAAATTATGTATGTCTCAATTTGTTTCGCAAGAATTTAATAAATGGACCCTCAGTGAAGATGCATTTGATTTTACTTACTACTTGTATTTCCGTATGAACTTGTCACAAGAAATCCTAAACTATAAGAGTGTGGGTGCAAAAAAAAAATTGAGCTCGCTTCGCTCGCTATTGCATCCTACAAGGCCCCATTATTGTAATCTGCCCAGGGCCTCCAATCAGTTAAAGATGGCCCTGCCTTCTAACTAAAGTACACGGTGTTCCTCCTCGTCACTGCTGGCTGGGTGCGGGGACACAATTGCATTCTCCACAATCAACCCAGCAGTATCGACGACGCTTTCCATGGTCCAACCATCGGCACCCGGGCCGTTACTAAAAGTTAATATTGTCTTAAGATATGCGCATAATGATCTCTCGGTCACTGGTCAACCTATTATAACCAACATTGTTGTATTCATGAGACTCATTATCTTAACAAATGAGTGCTCGGAATCTCGGATAACTTAAATATTTTTAAACTTCCGTGGAATTCTTGTTGAATAAGTGTTTCATTATGTTTGGAACTTTTCGTCATGTAGTCACGGAGTTGGGTTTAATAAAATAATATTAAATACAATTATCTACTATTAAAATTACTTTCAAATGATCTTGTAACACGCTAAAGAAAGTCACGTTACTCATACGTAGATGTCTCCAGCAGCATTGTTAATGGTACGCCACTACTATGACACACATTTTCCATTGTAATGGTCGGCCAAGTGAATGAATGCCGAGGTACTCTGTTAAGTAAGTCTCATACGCACACAGGGTATAATTAAAAATATTACAAGAGTTTCTCATCCGGAAAATACTGAGCGAAACTCGGAATATATAAAGACTTTCATGAAATAATACAGTTGCCATGAATAAAACATAGCCGTCTGTTAGGTGGCATTATGGCAGAGTCAGGTATGTTATAGCCCTCCTCTAAACGGCCGTTCTGCGAGTAGGAGTAATAGTTATCATCTGTTTATTCATTCACAACATAAGCTTGATGTAGTTGTCAAAATAAGCGTCAAAACGGCGAAACGACTAATGACGGCGCATGCGCTACCTGTTCAACCACTTGATTAGGGAACGTACACAAACTTCATAACGTGACGAACGGACGCGCAACTCACGCATGCAAACGATATACTATCAGTGAACAGCTAAAACAATAAAAAAATAAGCTGAATTCCTTTTAAAACGATAGTAGCTCTTAAAGCTGCCATGAATAAATTAGTCATTCGTTTCTAAATAGTCTTACTCTAAGCAAAATTCGGTGTATGAATCACCAGCATGGCCGCAGCGCACCGCTCTGCGCGCCTCTGCAGTCTGCACAAGGCACGAGTGTATAGCCTCCGGTAAAGATGCGTCTGCGCATCGAGCACGTGCACCCGTCACGCATCACGGACACCCAGAAATTCGCTTAGTTTGTCCTGAGACTCCATGCTACTCGCACGCATGGAGGCCCGGTGCTTTTCCCGCGCAAGTGACTATGAAAAAGCAACCTGATATTCATGACGTGGGCCTGGCCGTTGTGTTCTTGATAGCAGATCTTACAAGAGATAGCAGCACTGAAGAAATATTTTCGTGAGTATCTTCTTTTAAGGGCCGGTTAGGGCTTTGACCGTCGCCGGCGCATCGGCTCCTCGGGGCTAAAAGAGTTAAGTCGATCTATACTGAACCTGTTGTTCACCTTGTTAAGATCGACGAACTTCTTTTGCTGGAATGATTTGCACTTTGAATTTTTTGTCCGTAAATAAATAACAATGTTGTCTGAACTTAATAACAAGTTACGTGCCCACCGTCTCTATTATGAAACTTATCTAATTATTTTGAATAATCATCATAGGTGTTTTTGAATCATTTTCCACATTTTTCATTATTATTCACATTCATCACAATTCAAACGTCAAATTTGTAAGAACTATTTTTTTCAAAGAGCTATCTCACAAAAGCTGCATGCCTTCTCGATACAGTTTTTTTAACAACCAGCCACATAAACAAATACTGAATTAAATTAAATAGGTAGACTGCCCATAAAAGTTTAATACTGAACAGAACGAGTTCTGCTGGATGTTAGGTCCTACTTATCGTCAACATGCAAGATACTATTTTCGTGTCGTACTTTATTATTTTGAAAGACAATTACCTGAATGCTTTCGTCTGGGCGAGCTCATCATTTTGCTTTATGGGCCCACAATTACGGCAGCCTGCATTAAACATCGCCAATTGATTCAAGGTAAAACTTTTATAAAAACGTAGCGTGGAAAGAAGGATCATTATATATTTTACATTATGTATGCAATCGACATTATCCCGGCCCGAGCCGGTGGTGCATCCGTTGTCCATAAACGCATAGTTGCTAGCTGAACAACTTTACTTTCATTTACATAATGCGAACGATTATATATTATCGGGTTGGGAGCTATGTTATAATGCGTGCAAAAAATGTCAAATAAATCATACCTAGTGTACCTTTTGCATTATGAACAAGAACGAGGAAAAAAGATTAAAGCTTCATGTTATACTGGGTTGTGGAGGTCAGATAAGCAATCGCTCCACGTAAAATACGGGTATTCAGCTGCATCCGGTTAGACTGGAAGCCGACCCCAACATAGTTGGGAAAAGGCTAGGCAGATGATGATGATGATGTTATATCTTATAAAATAACATGATCCAGTAAGGGCTGACTCCAAAAAGTGATGATTAGGTCTAATCTCGATTAAGGGCGAGAACAAGTTTAGTAATAAAGTAACTAAAGTTCTGAGTTATTGTATTGTTTTACAGACAAATAGTTTATTTAACAGCCAGGCAAGCAAAAGTAGAATTGAAGTGTAGAGAAAAGAAATAAGATCCCAGAACCGTACTGTAGATGAGAAGTTGAGGAACTAATCCCTGGGATAGGAAAAGAGTAACGGTTTTTCCTATTTCTGAGCTTATATTTGGCAATTATTAAACTATTCATTTTCATAAGGGACCGCTTAATGAAATTGTCTAACTCGATGTTAAAATATCACCTACATACATACAATTGTATATTATATGTTTGCTAATTTCATTATGTAAGACGTTAACTAGATCACACACAAAATTACAAAACATTACCTACTTGATGTAATCTTCTGATCTTAAATAATTATGCTTTGCCCACTTGTTTCTTTGCTTCAGTTTAATCTTTATCGGTGGCTTTGTGTGCCTCGATTTTCACATTTCATTCGTGGTAATTTCTTCTTCTTCATTTATGATTATTGAAATATTATTTATCTGTACTTACCATTATCCGTATATCGTCATCTTTATACCACTATTTACCAAGAGTGCTGCCGTCCGTTTTGTTTTAACTACACAATGCAAAATTCACAACTTTTTAACAGCGTGTAAAGTGATACGTTATTAAAATTAGAGAAACACGATATCATGACGAAATGTTTAGAAGAAAAAGCTGTGATTTTCTTTATAAACTTTTCTTCATATCGTCTTTATTTAACCTCTATAGCTATACAATTGTAAGTGTCTGTTTGCGATTTCAAAATAACAGCTTTTCACTGAATGCATAATATAAGGTGCTTATAACAAAAAGACATTCGTTTTTTTAATTTCTGAACATACATTTTTTGTCTGTCTGTCTATTTTTTCCGGGTAATCTCCGGCTGGACTGATTTTGACCGGACTTTTACTGGCAGATAGCTGATGTTATAAGCAGCTAACTTAGTATACTTTTATTTTATGAAAAGGTTTGATGGTAACCAAACCTTTTTTAAGCAACAAAATTCAAATCCTTGAAATTGTTAACAAAATCCGATTCAAATGTTGAAGTAATATTTTTATAATAATTTCACGCGGATACAGGTCACGGGCAACACCTAGTCATTCATAAATTTAATTGCTATTATATCAAAACTCCACACCATGGGATCAGCTAGCGAAATCACGTTTATGTCCGATGCCCTGGACCTATGTCATTGCTTCTGTATCCTTAGGTTATTATTTCTCGTCACGCTCTTTTTTTGTACGCACAGAGAGGAAATCAAAATGATATAAAAACCAGCTATGTCTGCCAGCCATGCGAACGCAAAGCATTAATCTTGATAGGTTGTTAAACCCATCGCAGCGAAGTGACTTAGAGTGATCATTAATTCTTATTCGCAACTCAATAGTAAGGCCCTAGGACAGCATGTAAATTATCTTCATCTGGTAGTTACATAAATTATGTGAGAAATTATATATTATGGGGTCACAACCTCTGTACAACAAAAGCATATCTTCGAAGACTTCCTTTTCCGCAAAACGATCTCGTAATAGCGCTCGCAAAGGCTCTGGGCAATGAAAATCAAAATAAATGTCGAGCCACAAAATAGCTCAACGGTCATAAATCAAAGTGTTTACGACGACGCGACACCTCGCCTTGTAATCCTGCGGGATGGCCAATGGCCCTGGAGCCCCGAGACACGCAAAATGTGCCTTCTATAATGGGAAAAATAATGCCCTCATGGAGCAATAAATCATTGTAATTTAGAGCATACTAACATTACCTATAACTCTTAGATAGAAGACGGCCAACGTAAACATTCATAGGTTTTGAACTAGTAATTTCTGGATTTTGTGGTATAATAATTTAGACTTGAAGCCTGTTTAATGGGAAATCCACCAGAGAAATGACTAGGTTTTAACTCAGTTCGTAGGTTTCTATGCACATTTTACTTAATGAACAAAAAAAAGTGTTTGAGGGTAAGATGCTGTTGTTGTAGGCTTCACTTGGATAGACGTTTCGTTTTTAACGTTGAGTTTTTTAATTATTTCTGGGCATCTGGTGCTCTAGGGTTATTGCAAAGCAGGCTTTAGACTAGCCATTTATTCTTTTTCAAGTGAAATCTATTCCTGGTCAGGAATATCGTGGGGAATTCGGGATGATGAAAATCAAAGTGTCCAGACTCCATTTCACCCTCCAACATACCTGGCGTGGGTGTGGTCGAATATGAGATGAGATATTAATTTTATGTGATTACCCCAAGTGGCATAAAGAGCAATCTTTCGTCAAGAGTGTGTTCGTAGGCGAATTTTCAGCAGGAGACGCTTAGTAAGTGATTTGCTGATAACAACTTAATAGGTAATCACTGAAATAGAACATCATTCATACTTTACTGACAGGCAACTACATGATGCGTATTACCTATGTGGGTACCTACTAACATTTCAATCATTGTATGCACGCACTGCAACCGCAACGGCTTCTGCTCTTCAATTTCACCCAGAACGTAGTCAGGTAGTTAGTTAGTACCTGCCTCGTCGTTACAATGCACTCACATTTATTGCAGATACATGCATAACTAAATTCTTATGCTGTAATTTAAGGCTAGCTAATAATTACGTTTCATGTACCTAATTGAAAGATAATAACAGACAGAAAGTGCTCATGACACGAAAAAACCAACATAATTATTATCCGTAGCTTGTATTTCATAAAAAAAAAACTACAATAAAGTGTGTAACATAATCAATCAATTATATCGAAATATACGCTGTAGGAATGTACGCAGAAATTTTTTTTAATTCCACAAAGTGTTTTAATCACGCTTTTCATTTCGTATTGGTTTCTTATGATTTATGAGCATATGTGAAGTTTCAATGACTTGTGTCGAGATATGTCCATGTGGCGTGTTTAAACGGACTTTATGAAAATGGTCGACAAGAGAATTCAAACAAGATAACTCATAATTCACCGCTGCTTGCTGAACATAGGGCATAGAACTCACCCAAAATAGAGCGCTACAATCGCCACACTGAACAAGTGGGTTACATTTGCAGGTCTCTGGTGACCGTGACGTCTACATTTAAGTTGCTGACAATTTTGGTTAAAAACATACTATTCGCACCTAATTAACCAGTTTCTTCATTTAAATTGCGCTTGCTTAGAAATAAAAACAAACAAAACGCCCAAGTTTAGCAACTTAACACCTCAGAAGGCGTTAAGCTAATTCGCGTTGTATCATCCACTCATCACATCACAATGAATGAGCGATGCAAGTGAAATATCAGTTAAATAATTGTCTGTAATGGAGGAATGTGACGTGATGCTCGCAAGTCGCAGCACTCAGCAGTGTTGGTGTCTCCGCCACACAATCAGTTCAGGCGAGTTTCACTCCGAGTATTCGTGCTGTTACTTTTACAACGCGCTGGCGCACACGAACAACGCTCTGTTTCCCTAAGTCTCATTGTTTCTACTTTGCGCACTATCAAAGGAAAACTTTGACTTTCCACTATGTCACCGTGAACAGCGGTGATAAAATTTAGCAAATTGACATAGTTACCTACTACTCTTGATGTACCTAATGACGCATGACGTTGGGATATCTAATCACCTGTGGAATCATACCAATGCTCTGATCGGTGCGTTCACGTGACCAACACATCATCTAGTTGTGAGCGAGGTGTTTGTTAATCCCTGAGTATTTCCCTAATTAAACAAAAGAACAATGCGCAATGTTCACAGCTAACCAACGATATCATAATTTAGTATTTATTGCATTATCATCAAAACAATGCCCTAAATAAATTGCACTATTTTTAAACATGCGGTTCAGAGCAGTATGATATCAACGCAGCAAGTTTATACTAATGCGCTAATACAGCCTGCTCGTTTAGATGACTATCTATATTTATTGACGAGATAGTTCGATTACGAAAGCGCTCGCGGCACGTTCACACTGACTGGATAAAACAAAGTAAGTATGAGGCAATCATTGGATACGGTTCGGGCGGAGATTTGGAGGTGATTTAAGATAACACTACTCAGTCCCGTTGGCTGCAGAGATCGTTTGCTCCTACGATTGTCGGATGGGCCGAGAGCCGAGTCCACACACCGTTACTTTCGCACCAAATCTGCCTACAATACGTTGTTCAGTGTACTTTGATTCGGATAATAAGTTTAAAGTCACGATCCGGTCCGTGAAGCTGTCTACGTAATCTCTCGGCTGAATTAGAGGCTTCCTTGTAAGGAGAGATGCATATTTTATATTGAAGCTATCGCGGAGACGAATTGCGGTCACCGTGGATTTATTTTCTTAGGGCGCATGTTAGGAGATAATACTGTTATTGTAAGTAGTTCCAGATTATGGAGCTATTGTTTACTTTGAGCTTTAAGCGAGTTACCGTCTGATCTGAACCGCGCAGACTTAGCTTTAACAATAACTAACTTGGATGTAACTGATTAGTCGTCGATCACTAGATCCTATTCTATACTATTAAATGAGCAATATTTCTTTTGTAATCAGTTGTCGAAAACGGCTCTAATGATTTCGATGAAAGTTGCAATATAGGCTAGGGCTTTACGGTGGCCAAAAATCGATCTAGCTAGTTCTTATCTGGGGAAATTCGTTTTCTCTATTTTAAACCGAACAGAGCTCGGTCGCCCAGATACTAATTAATTAATGTCGTATATCTCGTGCGAATAAGAAGAGATAACATTATTTAAGCCAACTGTGAACTTTACTTTTTTTCACATACGCGAAGTTTTAAATGCCTTCGTATGTTGTCGTATTTCATTCTGTAATTTTACATACAGATATTCATGCTCACCATACACCGATAAATTGAACAACATTAATCGTTCACGCTTTCGCTAGCGTAAAGACAAGCTCCCAGTGGCCGCTCAGACAATAGTTGATAACGCACAGAACACAACAATAAAATATACTCGAATGGCTTATAAATTCTTCTTCTTCTTTCTTTTCTTTTTTTAAAACGTTGCCCCACACTAGGAATTTCTCCTGTATCGTGGGTGCGTTTACAAACATTTAAATTCCCATACGCAAACAGCCAGACCCGGAACAACTACCTGTAGGCCATACAAATATTTGTACCGTGCGGGAAACGAACCCGCGACACGCAGCGCCGCAGTCAATCGCTCAACCACTGCGCCAACCGTGCCGTCAACAAATTGCTTAATATAATTATATCCACCCAACTACTGGATCACTCATCTATTATCTGGGCAAAACGTACGAATCATGTCTATTAGAATGACTAGTGAACACATCTTGGCCTATAGATTTGCTCGATTTTATATAAAAACTCGTTTTCTTTACTACTTCTATCCCTCATGACGAAGAACGACGAAAGAAAACACTAAGTATAATGGGATCGTTGAAAATCTTTACCCACCTTTAGATACTTAGAATAAAAGCAATGCCAGTTATTACCTACCTAAAGAAATCATCATCTTCGTAGGAAGATGATGATTTCGAAGATAATGACATGGGACAAGGGTAGCCTTGTCCCATGTCACTTGGGGTCGGCGCAACACGTTTTTTTCTTCCAATCTAGGGGAGATTGGAAGAAAAAAACAGTCAACAGTCACGCAATCATTTACACCTTTTTCCATCATATCATTCCTCACACAATCCATACATCGTTTCCTTCTTCGTGGTCTTACATTACATTACATAAAGAAATATAATTCTCATAATGTAAAAGTCCTTTAGAAAAATAATAATAAAAAGCGCACATAAAATGGCTTTCAACTTAAACAGAACAATATAACATAATAAGGGTCTAGACATTCGTGATCACGTTCTCCCTGTATATGCAAGTGAGCATTCAGAATGTAAGCGTTACCTCGGCTTTTTCAATCTTAACGACCTAAAATAAAACGACAAAGAATACCAAATCGGTTAAGTTAGGGCTCCTAGGAGGTGCAAGGCGACTGTCGAACCGGTTTGGCCGGGAGATTCTTTGTTTGGTTATCTCAGAGTCAAAACGTCGCGACTCGAGTCGAGACAGACATCGCCTGGCTAACTGACGCCTCATTTATCTGTTGCAGAGATAAGAGGACGAGAGCGGATGTGTCTGCAGCGAGACTCGGGCAGCTGAGGGCCACGGCGGCCTGATGGCGAGCGGAGCCGTGCGCGCGCTTCTCGTGACGGCGGCGCTGGCGACGCTCGGCGCGCATGCGGCGCGCTTCGGAGACCGCCTCGCGCCGCGCGTGCCGGCCTCCTACTCGCCGCGCAACGCCCCTTCCGCACACCACTACGTCGAGAATGAATATGACGACGTGTACGAGCAGGACTACGAGGAGCAGAACCTCTCCGTCGAGGAAGAGGAGACGCCAGAGCCGGCCCCTGCCCAGCGCCGTCCCGCGCGCACTGAAGCTCATCGACTGGAAATGAGTACTGAGTACTTTGTTATACCAGAACGACTCTCATCGCCAACGCCACCTACGACATCCACAACTGTCATACCAGAACCACAACCGAACTTGACCATCGTATTAGCACCGACCCCGCAAATTTTGGGCGCACTCAGAACCGAGTCTTGGGCAGTCCCTATATTAGCTCTCGCTTGTGTTAGTATGGTGACCCTCGGCGGATTTGAAGCGTTTGTGATATGGGGAGCGAATCGCAAGGCGCCCAGCCATCGCCACCTGCTACTTGGACAGACGCTACTGTTCGGGTTGTTCTCGTGCGCCGCTACAGCTGCATTGTTTGCAACTACGCCGACTGCGTTCACATGTGGTGCTGTCCGATTCGGAACGGGTGTTGCGTATGTAATCGTATTCGCTTCACTTCTAGTGAAGTGTGTTTTTTTGCTTAGTTTGAATGGTGGAGTATATTTACCTGCAGCGTACCAAGGACTCTTATTGTTTTTCGCTGTAATGATACAAGTAGCGATCGGTGCACAGTGGCTCGGTGGTTCTCCTCCACGAGTGATAAACGGCGGCGGGCGGTGCGACGTCCACATGTCAGACATGCTGCTGTCGCTGTGTTACGCGGCCTTCCTGATCGCGGTGGTGTGCGGAGTGGCGCTGCAGTCGCGTGGCATTCGAGACAACTATCGCGAGGCGACGCACATCGCAGGTGCGGGTGGCGCCACGGCCGCCGTGTGGGTGTGTTGGGTGGCGGCGGCGCTGGGCGCGCCCGAGCGGCACCGCGACGCGTGCGTGGCGGCGGGCCTGCTCGCCACGTGCGCGGTGGTGTTCGCGCTCATGTTTGCGCCGAAGGGCCGGCGCCTGGCAGCACTGGGCCGCGAGGGCCGCTGGGACGCGGACCGCGACGAGGGCCTCAGCTCGCTGGGCGCCGGCGGCTCCGGTTACTCGCCCTCGTTCTTCCACTTCAAGCCGGTCAAGTATGGCATGGTGTCGGCGGCGGCGCCGGCGCCCGTGCCGCTTCCCGTGCTGGACCGTAAGGAGCCGCCCGCTCAGCCAGCCGGTTAGTTAAGTATCTAAAGTGCGCTACTAGTGAGGACTAGCGCTTCCACGCACAGATTGACCGCAGATCGCGACGTTCTTTTCACAGATCCGTACGGAGGCCTGTTCGCGAACTCGCCGCACCCGCACTCACGCGCCCTGTATACTCCGCCGCACTACACCATGCACCCTCTTATGCTAAACTATCACTACAATTACCCGCCCTATCCTTACTTGCTGCCGCCAGGTAACTACTCATACCTACACTCGCTTGTAATTAAATGCACTCTCACTTCACTTTTTCAATGGCAAACTTAATAGTTGTTGATAAGATTATTTAGATTTTCTTCAGAGATCACTTTCAAGACGGTTTATCTCAGATTCAGGTCCTCATGTACGAGACTACATACTTACAGTTATTGCAGCAGGTAAGCTAAGCCATACTGATTGTATCGTGTTGTGTGCAGGCGTGATGGTGCGTCCGGAGGAGGGCAACGTGTACACGAGCGTGGAGCCCACCTTCAGCAGCAACCCCAACGTGTATTTCCAGCGCACGGAGCCGTTGCACGTCGGCATGATGTACTGAGCCCCTGACAAACCATAAGTTCCGAAGCGAACACTGGGATTTGCAGCGCGACGCCATTGTCACTTGCCAACCAGCAATATGTGACACACCTACGAATATTGTGACGACACGTTCCCACTGCTGCGTAAAGCACTTCTGCACTTATCTTAAATATCCCACAGAATTATATAATTTAATTAAGTAAATTATTTCAAAATTCAAACTGACACAATGTTTAGCAGTTTAATGAAGAAACCGATTACATTAGTTTGTTTGCCCCAATATGTGAAAGCAATTATTTTCTAGTCAAACAATCAGATAAAAATATGTTAATGCATAGTGAACAAATTACTACCTATTCTTCATTCAGATTCTTATCTCGTATATGCTTTATGTAGCAGTGGTAACAACTAATGTGTGACATTATAGACTATGTGAAAAAACTTTTATGAACTTTGTGTGGAATGAAAGCTGTTTGTGATTTTAAACTATACTAAACCCACCCTGAAGAATATGAAGAACAGCTGTTAGAATAACTTTAGATAACTTACTACTAAGAATAGAGAAAAACCATATAATTGTAAGTTTTCCTTATGCAAATTTGTAAATAAAACTAAAGACTGTTTTCGGTTATTTTATTTTATTTAAATTATAAAATTATTCTATATTTATTCAATGTAAACACATAAATAACTGTGCAAAGTTTAGTACACATGCCTCATCAAAACAGAGGCAGTTATGCTTAACTTTTGTAACAATCTCACTCACTCACAATGTTGCCACTTTCAGTTCTTCAGACAAAAATAGATGTAGTTTATTTGTTCTGTTGGCAACACTATTCACATGCAGTTCATTACTTGGTTCCAGTGGAGAGCAGGGCCAGGAGTCCTGAGGCTACCGAGAGGGACACAATGTAGTTACTGTGGTCAAAGAGTTAAGGAATCTTTCTGGACAGAACACAATAATATAAATAAGTCTTATCAGATTTGTACAGACGCTAGCACATCAAGCTACTACAATCTGTCAAATTTCTTTAATAGATTTTCAACTTTAGCGCTAAAGCTCTAGGTTCAAGGTTGATTGGGAAAATTTGACAGTTTCAGGTAGGTTGATATACTGCTGTCTGTACTTCAAACACTTTTCTGGTAGCCAAACTATTTAATGCCTGACATACTTTTCATAATATAGGTCACTGTTAAATAATCAACATAATAAGAGTATAAATTAATAAATTTCATTAGCATTACCTGTCAGTAGTTATTTACTTTAAAAATATTTAAATCATAATCCTACTTCTGAATTGCACTATGAAATAGTGCCAAATAGTCCTCAGCTGGACTGTTAAACCATGGTGAATCTCAATAAGTATGTTCATCTTACTCAATCAGGTTGGTCTGGTATATTGTTTGTAAAAGGATACACAGTGGGTGTGAAAGAGCGCAGAAGGTAGAAGCTGCTGAGGATGACAATGGTCAGGAACAGAGCATTGTTGTAGAAGATGGAGTAGGTAGTAGCCTCGTAGTCAGCCACTTCATTCTTTTTCCATAAGATCCTGAAAACATGATAAATAGTTTTGATTACTAAGATTTTTTCCAGGTACTGCTTGATCTTCAGTTTTATAGCTTATAATTAATAATCTAAATTAAAAATATATTTTATAATCAATAAGCAAGGTAAGCAGGATAAAATCATATAAAACAAAGAAAACCAAGTTAGGTCCTCAGTAATTCTATAATTATTACCATATGATTTTGGATAAGAAAGTCAAATAAGAATCAGTCAGGTTAATTAACAAAAATAATTACACTCATTACATTCCAACAAGTTTCAAATTTGTAAAAGTGATCAGGTCAATGAAACTTCATCAACATAATATTATTACCTGGGTTGATGGCATTGATGCTATCAAGCAGAAACAAATATTAAATCTACTGATAAGGTATCTGTTAACTCAAAGATCAATTTATACAAGATGAGGATTGAGAATTTGAAACAAGCACATATTGTTATTCAGATTTCTAACTGAGCCATCTCACCCTGCATTCCCAGAGGTTCACATAAATAATGTTGAAATCTATATTTTCAGCTATCTCATCTCTTAGTTGAGGAATTATTCTCTCTTCAGACAATATGCAATAATGTGAATGCTTTTCCAGTGGGACCTCACAGCTAGTAAGGAGACTCCATAAACAAATCAGAAGTGTTGAGATTACCTCTCGTCCTTCTCCTTCCTGCTCATCTTCTTGTCGTCAGCCAGCTTGCGAGCCATCTCGCGCGCCACGGCGTCTTCTCTGCGCACCGCTACACGGTGCTTCAGCTGGAACTTGGTGTTCCTGTATGCCAGGGCTAGCAACCAGGTACTCGCTGTCGTTACCATCGCGAACCACGCCAAGGACGAGCTCACCTCAAGGGCATGCACCCTCCAGAACAACCCTTAAAGAGTGACACACATCAAAATTGAACAGTACTTTCACTACACCGTATCTTAAGATTTATGTATAAAACCATACTTTTTAAACACATAGTAATGTCGGAACAGTATTGCGGTAATACTCACATATGGGAATAGCGGATACGATGAAAGCATTCCCGTAAAAGAGGGCTGAAGACTTCGTCGACACATTCCGGCTAAAATCTTGAAGCAATAACTCTTCTTCTTTTGTGAAAGCCTTGTTTGCCTTGCCCGACATGATTGTTTATTTAATATTGATCTTAAATGAACTAATACTTAGCGCGAACTACGTGTAGCAAAAATACAAAGACGGCTCGATATTGTGCCACCACTTCAGCTGGCTTGTGCGCTGGCGAGCGAAAGTCAAACGTCAAATGACATGTAAGCAACGTGTCAAAAATATTACCATCTTTCAAAAATATTTGGATATATTCCGTTATACAATTATACAATACAAATTGACTTATTAGAAACATAAACCAGATTTGTTAAAAATAACACCTAAAGTTCAATGGAAAGAAGTAACACAGAGGATGAATGAGTTCAATACTGCACCACATCATGGCTGAACAGTTTTTGTATGCCATTTTATGGCGAAACATGTAAGTTCATAAACCTATTTTATAAGACCTTAATGTACCATGTTTTTACACAAATAAAATTATTCCATTCTATTCTATTCAGAAAAAGCCATTATGAAGATATTTTGACGTAAAAACCGTAAAATAAACTTTGTTAGGTTATTTGCCTTATATGTAGAGTTACGATATTTTGTATTATTCTCTAACTTAATATTACCACTGACATGTCAAATTGTCAATCAGCTTTAAAACAATTATTATTAAAAAGCTGGGATTCAAAAGACATAATTGGTGGATTGCAAAGGCCACAATAGTTTTTTTGAAAATATCGTGTAAATCGATTACAAATCAAATCGGTCTTAATGAAATTATTGCAGAATTGATTCAAATCAACTTGACAGTCGCTGTCACATTTCGAATTTCAAAAATAAACGTTTCATGTCGCGAAACGCTTGTTTGTTGTGGAAATAAAACTAAATAATAACCTTCGTTAATTCCTCGAATGGATAAGGAATTAATGATCTGATACATAATGAGCCACTTTGAATTTGCTATACCACTTCAGAAGGACGAATTACTAGAATCTCACGCAGGGCAGTATCATGTTGAAGACGTCGTACAACCGCGCGTACTTTTGTCCAAATTACAAGGTAATTTCGTGCCAGTTTTTTCATCAATTATTTACATACTCGTTAAGAACTAATAAAGCTTCCTATTCATAGATGCCGCGCGCGCTTTTAATGCTGAAGGAGTGGAATACATATTGGAACACTTTGATACTTATTTTTCCATCATAGTTCATGGAAACAAACTTGAATGGAATGTTATAAACAAAGGTAAACTTATCTTAACACTACGACAACATATTATTTTAAATTAACAATTATTAACTTATACATTTACAACATAGATCCTTAAATATTTTATTCAACAATAAGGAATTAACAAACAACAACAATGTAAGTTTTAAACAACTTTGTAGGTTTCGAACACATCATACGAGCAAGCAAAAGTCTCTGCAACCACCTAGAACCCATAATACAAGAGCAAGAGATAGACCCTGATGTCAGAACCAAGAACTTGAACATTTTGAAAATGATGATGTATCTGTTCACTCAGATTATGAAGACTAAGGACACTAAGCTTGCTGCTGATGTGAGTAGAATCATGTCTTACAATTAAAAATAATGTTCTAGAAGAATTTTGAATTCTCAGGAATATTTAGACTACTGAATTTTGTCTCCTATGTTTAATTCCTAGATGTAGCAAAAATTTACTCATTAATAGAAGCCTGAATTATAAACTTATGCCTTTTATTTGACAATGTGGCCTGCCTCACTTTACATGAGTTTTTTAGATTGCCTTCTATTAGAATTAATAACTAGTAAATAAAAGTTTTTAATTTGGTCTGAGGACATCAGTGCCTTATGTTACAACTTCAAACAACAAACAAAGGACTAAATTCTGTTACTGATTTATCCAAAAACTTTCTGAATCTTACATTTACTATTATAATGCAGAACTCCACAAAGCTGACATTGGGCAAAAAGGGCAAGAAGGCGACAGATGATGAAGAGTTCTGTGGTTGGACCGAGTCAGACAAGCAGGCAGCGCTAGTGACACTGAACTTGGTGCTTCAGCAACCCCTGTCTAAGCTGTGGGACCCTCCCTTGGCTGAAGATAACTTTGTTTCGTAAGTTATTTAATTGTTTTCCTAGGCTAGCTGACTTGTGCATTTTATATATGTAATTTTGTCTTTGACATGTTATGTTATGGTTTACGGATTATCTAGTCGTAAGTTTTAACAATACATAGTTAAATGATTTTGTTTTATTTCAACATATCAATAGAAGACTAAAATAATTATCTTAAAAACAATGACTAGTAAGTTCTGTAACTTATTTCCAGAATGGTAGCAGACCCCTGCTATAAAGCGTTAGAAGAACAAATAATAAAGAACAAATCTGTCAGAGAAACTGTGTTCCAAGTGCTTGGTGTGCTGATCAAGAAGTACAACCATGGCACCTCCTGTCTCATCAAGTTGGTTCAGGTAATTTAGTCTAAATAAGTATATACTTATACTATTATTATAAAGAGGTAAAATTGTATGTAGTGGGTAATCTTCACTTACGCCAAAAAAAATCGTACTCTATCCCCGAGTGTTATAGGCTACATGTAAAATGTTCCCATGGGTTAATTTTGGAACAATACGGGAGCGAAGCCGCGAGCAGAAGCTGGTATAACATATATTAATAATATAAGCATGATCAGTCTTACCATGGGCAATTTTGTTACCCACTAACTGTAATAGGCAGGCACCATGTGTGTCTTCATTCAGCTACATCTTGTTAGACTACAAGCCAACCCCAATATATATAGCTGCGAAAAAGTTTAGCAGATGATGACATAAACAAACAATGTAACTGACCCACAGGAAATAATAAAAGAAAGAAAAAATCTCTGCATTGACAATGATATAAAACCTAGTGTACACTCACACATTGTGTTCCTTCACCTCTTAGTCTGAAGCCAATTGTGTGTCAATTGTGTGTGGTCATTGATATGTATACTTTATTCCAGGTCCTTCAAATGGTAGAACATGCAGTGTCGCCAATAGTTGCGGGAGTAGTGCAACTGACCAAAGAATTTGGCCTTGGAACATTTGGACCTCAAATGGTATTACATTACTGGATTTTAAATGCATCTAAAAATACTGTTTGTTTTACTGCCTTGTTGGTCTAGTGGTCACAAACGCAACTGCTGAGCATGAGGTCCTGTGTTCGATTCTCGGGTCGGGCAAAGTGTTATTATCAGGGATCTATCAATCCATCAGGAATTTCTTAGTAGCTGATATGGATTTGTGCCTCGTTGATGGCAATAAGCTCGCCCCCTTTTCATGGGATTTAGATATAACTGGTAACATATGGTGATAAGAACACTCCTGCGCAACCCTTCGCGGATTACAGGCGTGATGTTATATGTTACGATTTTTTGTAGGTGCGAGAAATAGCAGAAGCTTTAGCGTCATCTGACGATGAAAATGTCGGTGCTGGCACCGAGCAAGGGGCGGCGAGGAACTGTGGCGCATTCTTAGTGGAGCTCACTAAGGAACTGCCCAAAGAGATGACCAATGCTATTGCCACTATACAGCCTTATCTGGAAAGTGATGAGGTAATTTTGTTTCAGTACTATGTTTTGGCTACTGCTTGCGAAAGTTTACCTAGAGTCAGCACCAACTACTTCCATAGCGATAGTGATGTTTTTAGCTCCGCATAATGTTCACATTTCTCTACTTCTAATGACCACACGGTCACAGCGAATTTCAGGCTTTAACTAATTGGTATCCATTTCCAAAAATCATCATTATTACTATTAGTTATTTTAGCTAGATCTTTGACATTTTCCGGCATTTTTTGGTCTTCCCATATTCAGCTACTCCTAACTGTTTCCAATATTTTTTTTATATGTATAATGTTTTATTTCAGTCATACACCCTCCGTATAAGCGTTCTGGGCATGATGTGCGAGGTGCTGAGCGTGGAGCTTCGTGGCGAGGGCCTCACAGACGAACAGCGCACGCAGCGAGATGACTTCCTAGACGATCTGTACGAACACCTACATGACCTGTCCGCGTATGTACGACACAAGGTAACGCACAGCAATTTTAAACCCTGAGGGAGACCTACACAAAGTCGAATACAATACCAAAGTGAGTAGAAGCTTCCCGTTCTAGTGGAGGATGTTTCTGAGCCACAGAACTCGAATTGGAAACTGCTATATCCGGCTGGATAGGTCTGGCTCGAGCTTTTAGCGAGTGTACTCTTGACAGTCTTAAACATTAACGTATGAAACATTTGAACAGGTTCTCCAGTTCTGGTGTCGCCTGCAGAGAGAGAACTGCGTGCCTGTAACTCGACAGCGCACTGTTCTCGAGCGATCCATCGGACGCCTGCGGGACAAGGCGGCGCTCGTCAGGAAAGCCGCTATTCAACTACTCAAGGTATAGTAAATTAGCAAATAAATACTAAGCTACATTTCTCAGACAGTCAGACATTTTCACCTTATCATTAACACTAGAAACGGGATATTTACCATGTTTACTGTTGGTTTTGAGTTCCCGTTTCTAGTGTTAATGATAATGTTAGTGACCATGACAGTTTAAAAACTTATATTTTCACCTTATAGATATTTAATCAAGTCAAGTACTTTGCCTTCCATTTTACGAGCAATATTTCTATTGGTCTAATTACTTTCCAGATATTCTTAGAATGCAATCCATTTTCCGCGCAACTGAAACTGGAAGTACTAGAAGAACAATTGAGGACTGAAACAGAAATCATGGAAGATCTACAAAAGAAGTTGAATCCTGGACCTGACCCCGAGTTGGTCAAGAAATGGGAGAGTATAGAGATTGAAGTCATTACTTCTATTAAGAAAGGAATGGATGTACTCACACAAGATGAGCCGGAACTCTCCCAAGCTTCACTGGAGAACTTATATGATGCGATCCGCAAACATTTACGGGAGAAGAACTATTACAAGGCGTACCTTATTGTTAAGCACACGGAGAGACAGTACCCTGAAGCTAAGTTACTTAGATGTGACATGGAAAAAAGCGACCAGGTAAGAACTTTCCTAAATATTTGTTTCTATAAGTTCTTCTTGATGAACTGAAACTGAATCAGGGCCAAGCTTTCAAATACATAATAAATAAAACCTAAAATACTTATCAACTCATTACAGATTGCATACTTTGTAGCCTTACTCCGCAACATGTTCGTAATACCAGACCAAACGATATCTCTAACACAGCAATGTGAACAAGAACTGGCCATGTACAAACGGTTAGAAGAAAAAGAAAACATAGTTGCCTTTCTCCAAGAGTCTGTTCACTTCAGTCGCATGGTGTCTGAAGCCGTTCCGCTTATAAACGCCTTGTTGATGTCCAAGCAAGCCGGTGACGTCAGCGAGGCTATCGACTTCTTTACGACGGCGCATCATTTTAATATTGAATCTGCGAAGATGGGAGTTGCGAATATGTTACTGCTTGTGTGGTCGCCGGATCAGGTAAGCTTGTTTAGTGAATGGGGCATAGCATATCCTACATTTAATTGTAAACATGTACAAAATTTATAACGTAATTCAGTTGAGCTAAATGCTCAACTGTCACTGTAATTCAGTTGAGCTAAATGCTCAACTGAATTTATGTTATGAATCCTATCCTCTCAATTCTTGAATAATTTAGTTGACCTGTTCAGACGAAAAGAAAATGATTTTATTTTACCAAAAAAAAAAAATAATAATCTTCCACAACTCAGTAAGTACTTCTTCCAACCTGCAAATTGCACATCATCATCAACTTCAAAATATTCAGGAGAAACGCGAAGCAGTAGAGCGAGCATATCGCGACATGTACCTAGAGTGCGACAACAAGGTCGAACGCGCGCGTTCCTTCACCATCGCCAAGAACCTGGTCTCTCTCATGATGCACATTGACCGCGGCAGTGCGCTCGCGCTAGAACATCTCGTGGACAAGTGGGTCGAGAAGGGAGACATCAGCCCCGCTATTATACAGGTACATTATTAAATAAAGACATTACTCACGAAAATATATATCGAGTATTAGAAAAGCTCGGTTCTGTCACATAAATATTTGCTAAAGTGCCAACAAGCTAATACCTACACTACAAAACTTGTTGTGTAATATTGTCGACCGAGTAATTCACCAGTACCAGTTTATTATTTTAGCTTATCTCATTTTTATTTCTTTTTTTCGGTAATTACAGCACTAGATTTGCAGGTGTTCAATAAAGAAAAGCATAATTTATATTTACAGGTTTTCTGGGAAATGTTCCTAAAAAAAATTGACGGAACTACGGACATGGACAGCTACGCCGCACTAACACTTCTAGTCATGGTCGCTAAGGCGAAACCTTCAGTAGCGGTCGCCAACCTCGACGTCATACAATCGCACGGATTAACTGCAGACTACAACTCGAGGAACTTGAGTGTACAGCTGTTGCTACCGTTGACGAGAAAGACTCAAAGATATCCCGTCGACCACGCAATTTTCACCTCTATTTTCGACAGTCTGATGGAAACATTTTCTAAGTTCGATAGATTCACAGCTTTCGCTGCTAACTCTATAGATCTCATATACGCGATCTGTGATACCCCGGAAGTTGTCTGTGGGAACATTCTTGCGGAGATGTACAAAAGGGTGGAGGAGACGATGGTGCATGATAGCGTCAATGAGGAGGAGGTCAGCTTACCGGTGGAGATGTTAACTCGGTTCGTGTTTGTGCTGGGACAAGTGGCGCTACAGCAACTCATATACCTTGACATAAACGTGTACAGCGAGCTCAGGAGAAGGAATCAGGTAATACAAAAACTGAAAAAAACCAGTGCATATTACTTTTTCATTGCAAAAAACATAAAATAAAACAATTTCCCATAGAAATGAGTTGCATCACTTAAAAGAATTATCGATTCAGACATCACAATTTACGAATTTCTTCTCGTCAGGTCCGCGAAGAACGCAAGGTGGAAGAGAAACGCAAGAAAAAAGCGGGCGCGTTCGCGACGCCAGGCAAACGCGGGCGGGTGGACGACCTGCGCCGACAGACGCTCATGAACGTCAGCAACGCCAGCGCCTCCTCGCGGCAACAGCGCTCCGCTAGCGTCACCTCTAACAAGGGGCCCTCGGTATGTTCTTATTTTAAGAAGGTAGTTAAGGATACCGATACTTTTTAGACAAGAAAACCGCGGCGATACTCATTAATCACGCCATGCCATTCAAAAATTATCGCCGGGTGGATGTGAGTTCATAGAGTTTCGAGAGAGACTATCGCTGCGACTCTCAGTCCCGTGAAGTTGGTGGCTTAGGGTCCCGTACCCAAAAAGTCACCTGTATGTGTCAAATGACAGTAAAATACTTACATTTTCAACATGCAAACAGGTAAACACAACAATGACGGAAGAAGAAGCAGGCCTCGAAGGCGCAGTAGCCGACGACGCGGACGCAGAGTACGTGCGCGGAGTGTGCGAGCGCGACATCGTGGGCGCCGGCACTAGCCTCGCGCGCTACGTGCCGCTGCTGCGCTGGCTCCTGTCCAACCCGGCGCGCGCCGTGCCAGCGCTGCAGGCGGCAGCTGCGCTCTGCTTCACTAGGTAATGCTAGTCGTGTAAAGGACAGAACAGTATGCAAGCGAGACATCATAGCATGAATCAGCCTGTTAGTGCCACTGCTGGGATACTGACCTCTTTCCCTACGTGAAAAACGGGCCAGTTGCACAGAACTTCTGTTAATGTTTTAGTCCGTCTATGTAAGGTTCCATTAAATTGGATTATATGATTTTATTTTGGTTTATATGATTTAAATTGTAGGTTCATGTTGGTTTCCAACGCGGTCTGCGAAGATGGCCTTCAGCTGATGGTGACAGTCCTCAAGAAGTCCAAGAATGTGCCTCTGAGGACTAACTTGACTATCGCTTTCGCCGACCTTACCTTGCGATTCCCCAATCTAACACAACCCTGGACTCATCATATTTATCACATGTAAGTACAGTTAAACCAGAATAGAAATGCGTATGCGGTATATATGTATTATAACCTTATCTACGTGTTTCGGGATTAACACAAACATCGCGCCACAGAGACAAAGCTTCTAAGTTTCGTATAGCCGATAATCTCTTAGGAGCTGTTTCACCACCCAGTATCTATCAGATAAACAAACAAAATTCTGTTTCAATTCTAATTTACTAGATAGTGCCTGTCCGTTTATTACTAAACTGGCCTAAAAATCTTAAATTTAACACTAACTAACACTATAATAATGATACTTATTCCATACCATTTTAAGCTTTCACGGTTTAAAACTACACATATACTGTCACTTACGGAATATCACGATATAATTATTGAAAAATTTATTGATTACTTTATTATTGTAATAAAGACTCCACAAAACCTGGTGATACGTGACTTAGTATCGAGTTCCAGTAGTGCGCGTAGCAAAAGACAAAGAAAGAGGGTAGACAGATTTGTCTGCTCCTAACAGTCAACCCGCGATATGGCGCTGACAGTATAAGTTTATTCTATACCATTTCAGACTAAGCGACGAAGAGTTAGAAGTCCGACAATGTGCAGTGAAAATGCTCTCCTTCCTCGTTCTCCACGAGATGGTTCGAGTCAAAGGACAGATCGCCGACATGGCGCTATGTTGTGCCGACAAAGACGCGCGAGTCGCTTCTATGACGAAACTATTCTTTAAACAACTGTCACAGAAAGGCAACGCGCTGTATAACGTCATGCCTGACATTATATCGAGGCTCAGCGACCCCGAGTTGAACGTCGCTGAAGAACAATACAGAGTTATTATGAAGTGAGTATAAAAAAAAAACTTTACAAGTAAAAGCTTCAGAAGTGACTTTTAGAAAGTATTCTAAAGTCCCCTAAGTATTATAATGTTAGCCAGCCTGTCTAACTAACTAACTAAAGTAATGTATTCTCTTTTTAGGTATATAACATCTCTCATACAAAAAGACCGTCAAATGGAAGCCTTAGTAGAGAAGCTTTGCCAAAGATTTAAATTATCGACCGAGGAGCGCCAGTGGCGCGACCTAGCATACTGCCTGTCCCTGTTTTCATACAACGAGAGGTCTCTACGCAAGCTGATTGAGAATCTCGACTGTTACAAAGATAAACTGCACTGTAATGCAGTCATGGACTGCTTTAATACTATAATGAATAACACCTCCAAAATGGCCAAAAATGAAATTAAGGTAGGTCTAAAAGAAACATTTCTATCAAAAAAAAAAAAACAAAATATTTTATTTCACATATGCCTAGATGGGCACTTATAAAACGTCGAAAAAAAGGTGCACGGTTCGGGTTGGTCATTTCCTATGGAGAAGAACCGGCAAGAAACTCCATGGTTACTCTTTTCAAATCATTTGGTGTTACAATTTTATCATGGATACAGCATTTGTACTTAACTATGGGGGGACAGCGTAGGCCCGACAATAAGTCGTTGCTTACTACACAAAAAATGTAGAACAAAATAAAAAGTTAACAAAAGTTAACAAGCAGCTGGGAAACTACAAAGCCTACAATGTTCACACATTCACAAACAATTGATAAAAAAAGAATCTATACAACGGTAAAAAAAAGAATTGTAAAGTACTACATTAAACAAGTGACACAAATATTGTTATCAGTGCTGTAACTATTCTGAGCAAAAGATGTATAAATTATTTTAAAACTATCTAAATTGCTTTACCCTAGTGGTGGCCAAATCTAAAAACAAAACTTTTACAGACTCTTGTCACGGAGTTGGGCGACAAGATAGAAGAATGTTTCGTCTTTCGCGACGGTGAGGAAGGCGGAGGGAATACGGAAGAGAACAGCGAGGGTGGCGCCGCCAGTGGCTCCTCGCCGCGGAGGAACGAGCCCGTGAAGGCCACACCGCGACGCAAGCCCGCGGCCCGACGAAACAGAAGACGATCTTCTTCTAGCCCTGACGAGGTAAAGACCCCTTAGTTCTCGAGTCCAAACGGAATTTTCACAATAAGTAACTGAGGTACGAATACCTCGGTTAAACAATGTTTAACAAAATATTTAAAATTATACTTTAACGCAGAATGAACCTCCGAGCAACGAAAAGACCCCACAAAGTGTGAGAAAGTCGAATCGTAGAGCGGCGACGAGGAACAATAAAGCATCGGCGAACGCTTCAGATGACTCCGGTAAGCTTTAATACAATTTTCACAAAAAAAAAAGACCAAACGTAAAACGCTGACTACCAAATGTAGCTTTTTTTTTACTAAATTTCTTTACAATGTATGTTGTTCTGAAATAAATTACTTATGATTTATGACTTTTTCTTTAATAATGTCATTAATTTGTTACAGACGAAGACTTCCAGAAAAAGAATGATGATGAGGTATTCAAAAAACCTACAGTTAAGAAAACGACACGAAGAAGAAAATTATAATAGTAATTAATTATTATAATGTGTAAATGCGGAAAATACAATAATTGAGTTGATTAATATTTTGTTTTATTTTAATTTATTTGTATGCATTTATTAAATTAATCCAATATTAGTCCTGCAGCTGCTCCCTGAAAGCTCTGCATGGTTTTTTTGGCGTATAAATGACAATGGTAGGAGCCTAATGGTAAGTTCCTTGGAAAGGAGGGCGCTATTGTTTTTTTTTTGGGAAATTGTATCGAAAAAACGACTGGCCTCGCGCCTAGAGAATCATGCAGCGCTGTTGTAACCCGATAAAGAGGAAACTGGAAAAGAAAAATGATAGGGAGCAATATATTGTAAAAATGTAAACAAACCTATAAGAAAACATACATGTGAGTGAGAACGAAACTAGTATACAAATGTATGACGCAGGGGTCCTTTAGATTTACTTTTGAAGAACACGTGCTGCGCGGACCCGTAATAAAATGGGATAAGGGCAAGGGAATGATTTCCATTTGGTGTAAGTATCTCTCTTTGGGAATGATGATGCTTTTAATATTTTTGGAATAGATTAATGGCCACCTGATAAAAGGGTCAGTCAGCTGTCAATTGACTCCAAGGAACTTATCTACTAACTGGAATGATTACGAAAAATTTTTATATCAAAAACCGTTTGAAAATGAACTTTATCTTAAAGGCATAGAGTTCGTATTACTTTAATTCAAAGGAGGAAGAAAACTTCAGAGCGAGAAAGCCACAAGAGTGGATTGTGTCCTTGTCTTGCCAGTACATAAAAATAAAAATATTTCATTTTTTTTTAATATAGTAATCGGAAATAACGTTGATAGCTAAACTAGCACATAAATCGCAACGGGATTAATTTAATGTTCAAATACTAAATATTAAAATAGTATTTTCTTGCGGAATAAAGTAAGCTTAATATAAATTAAATTATTTATGAATTAAGTTATTTCTGAATGGCAACATAGATGACACTCATATTAACAAACAATATGGCCGATATAATTTCACGCTTAAGTCATATTTTTGCGTTATCAAGTTCTTACTTTTTACAGTACTTAAGTGAAATCTTCCTCTTTAAATGTCGCGAAATCGAGTTGTGTGAAGGGGTGCAATACTGAGGAGTTTCCTGGATGGAATTACTTTTTTCAGGTAAGTTCTTTTAAAAGTTAACAAATTACGACAAGGGTGACAATGTTCTAGAAATGTAAACGGGGATCATGAAAATATTATAAAGAATATGCCTTTTCTATTATCCATATCGGTATTTATAATATTCTGTAAATACAAAATATTGTTATTTTGCAGTAGCAAAACTTAATCAATTACTCAAATTTATATTAACAAAAATAACTTCTTGAAAATAAACAATTGGGATTCTATCTTTACTTTTTTATAAACTATTTATTACTTTTGTACAACTGTTTATTGTTTGTGTATTAATAATACTGTTTTGTTTCCACACAGACTCCCTAACAATGAGAATCTTCAGCAACAGTGACTTGAAGTTGTCCCTTTAAAGAAGAAGAGTATTCAACCTATTGCCTAGTTTGCAACCGTCTTATAACTTAAGATTACTGACTCATACTAAAAACCAACAATTACATAAAACCATACATTAATAAATTTATCAAATACTACGTATTAAGTTGTTTGAATATGCTTCATGCTCATGCTTCATCTACGTATTCTTTACTTTGTAGACCTATCCCATCACAGAGTACATTATACTATACTGAAATAGAGACCAATCTTCGGCCTCAAAATGGGTAACCACTTTCGACGCGCCTCTAACGCCATCTGTTATCAAGAGTGAGAATCTTTATTAAAGCTATCTGAGTGTGTGTGCGTGTATAGATACACCATAGCTGTGTGTGTATAGATACAACATACGCATATACGTACCCATAGGTACCATTTTTTGTTTTGTTTTTCATGGGAGGGAATTTATAAATGAAACATTTTATTAAACAAAACTAGTTTATTTGTGTCTTTTATAACACTTATTAAATTTTTTTGCTTTGATTTGGAGACTGTCCTCATCATCATCAACCTGTCTTCTCCCAGATAATATTTTATTTATATTTTTGCAATAATTAAAAATCATACAACGAATCACAATTCTAATTAAATAATCAATCAACTTTTCTCTATGTAATTTACATTTTATAAATTGAAAATCAATAAATATTATAATGGCTGTTTTAATTATTTCTTTTAAATTACATTTTTCGATATTCTCTTTAATAATTTAATTTATTATGTCTTGCATATTAGAATTTTTTTGCTGGGAGTGCAAAGCCATCGTCGACCTGCATATTCCCTATATTTAATATATTCTAATTCATTTTTTGATGACAAATCATTTATGCAATCACTGCAAGATTTAAAAACTTGAGATTTTGTTTTTTTTAAAAAGTATCCGCTCATATATTGGATAGGAGCAATTATACGGGGATCCCTTTCTTTTACCTCTAGCGGAGTAAAATTTAAATCAAATATTTTAGAAAAATCGAACGAGGAGCAGGTCGACGTTGCTTTCGCATTTTCGTTAATGATGAGAGAGTGCAGTGCATTACAAAAATCACCTTCGCAGTTACCGCGGGTGTGGACACTGCTTAAATTATTTATTAATAGTGTGGCGAACGCAGATTCAAATTGATCACATGTGGGATTAATGTTGTGACACCATTGGCTTCTCACTGCGCCAAAGAAATTCTCCAAGGGGTCCTGATTAAGGTGCCGCAACCATACCGATGACACGTTGAAAGCATCTTTTAACTTTTTTAACAAAGTTTGTATGCCGTTCAGTGTCCACACCCAATTGGTTACAGAGGGAACAGTTTCTTTTTTATCAGCTGATGTAACAAATTTCATTGTCTTCAATATTTTTATGCCCTCCACCCACATTTTATGGTGGACAGAGTTTGGTGTTGCTGGTCCAAGTAGGGGTTTGGCGTTTTTATTCTTCATGTAGCTTCCATTGACGGAATCGAATATTTTGTCCATGAAAAGCAAAAGGTCCGCAGTATCCTTGCAATCTGTAGGAAGAATGTTCTTATCTGAAACAAACAGAAAAAATATTTAAATAACAGTAGGTACTCAATAAAATAATTCCAGCAAACCTTAATCAACATGGGTTTTGTTGTATTTGACATTTACATTATTAGCCCAAATAAAACATTTTTGGAATAATAACTCTCAATAGTATACAGCACAATATATCCAATTTCATGTTTAATGGGTCATAGTTTATACAGAAATGGTAAGTAGGCAAGGCAAGGCTTGTGGCTTAGAAATAACAGCCGCACCAGTTGATCAATCTTGTTCAATCTTTGCTTGCCACAGTTGGCTGACCATCTATCACTACCCCATGCCTAAGAAAGTATTTTAATCTATTAGTCCCAGCTGTTATTTGTGCATCTTTGACAGTCGTTACGGGTCATCAGAAGTCCGGAAGCTAGGATAAGCAGTAGCTCCACGAAAATTCAGGAATTCAGCTGCTAACCCCAAAAAAGTGGGGAAATAGCTAAACTAGGATGATGATAGTCATAATATAAGAAATGAAATATGTCCTGAAATGACCTCTATCATGATTGTTGACTTTATCTAGTAATAAAAAACGATTCCTAATGTGTTGTCTGACTACCAAAGCAGAGAAATTAAGAAAAAAGCAACAAACTTTATTTCAGTTTTAAGTGGTTAAGACAAAGGAATAATTGCAAATTAATATGTTATATTATCCTTTTATAATATTATTTAGTATGTTATGTTATGTATTTCCTTGCATTTATTCAGGTTTCTTAAAATATCAAATTTTATACAGTACAATCATATAATGCAGTGAAAGAAAAGATCAGGGAAAATCTAAATAATGTTTGAATTAAAAAACTTACCAATATTTTCTTTTTGTATTTCATCCTTTTCAACATTCATTGACATATGTGGCAGATTTTCAATATTTGAAGTGGGATCTGGAAGAAAAATTTCATCTTGACTCATTTTAAGTTTTAAATGAATGATTTTTACAAATTTAATATTATAAATTGATACCTGATGATGGCAGCTCCAAAATTTGTTGCAATGGCTGTCTATTAACAGATGTAAATCTCTTCAGTGCAAAAAGTGCTGAAAAAAAAAGTACACTTATCTCAATATAGATGCAAATGATTACTAAATCCAAACAGGAATATTTACATATATTTCTTTATGATAGATTATATTTCTTTATGACAGTAAAAATATAGTATTTTTCTCTGTACCAATAGCAATATAGTTTTGTAGTGTGCGTGACTAGTACCTTAACTCTTTTGACCTGTGTACATATGACAATTTAAACAAACCTGGCATATTAAGTGTTGGCACAGCAATGTTACTGATTTTGTTGTTACAACATAGATATTTATCTTCAAAATGTGAGCGGCATACATGGCGGTACTTATATATGTGCTCATTTTTCAAGCCCAACATATCACCACCAATCGCATAAAGCCATGTGTTGAAGCGTTCTCTATCTTCTTCAGGATTTGGGAACTTATGGAGCACTCGACGCATATCTAAAACAAATAATGAAGACCTTAAAATTTGGAAATATCTAAGTCAAGTTTACAAACACTAATTTAGGTTTAACTGTCAAGATTTAACTAGGCTAGCAGCTTTGCAACAGTATAGTGAACTTTAGGCCGAGGCCGCGAGGGGTGCAAATGATAAAGTATCATTATGACTTGTAATATGCAATTTGTAATTTCAACAAGCAAGTAAAAGTAGGTAACTCTGACATACCTCCACTCTCCTTGCATCCTGGAACACAGCAATGCTTGTCCGAAGACATAGTGCAATAAAACAAATACACTAAAGGAGTCCTATCTCAAACACAACACTACACCAGAGTCCTGTCTCAGTTTTGGTACAAAAACACACAAAATTCTTTCCGATCACAATTATGGATAAGCCGGAGGAACTTTAGCTCAACTTGACGACAAATGCACAACGAAAAACAGAAAGATTGCAAAAAATATCGCATGAAACCGGCGCACACGTCAGGCATCAGCAGACATTTGCATTTGGGGTTACCAGTTTATTGATAAATAGACTACCAATAAAATTCTACTGGATCGCTCCATTAAACTGGAGCAAAATTATTTTAGATATTTTTAAACACTAAGGATATTTTTTGTTATTTTCTTAAACTAATGGAATATCTTAAATTCTTATAAACTGATCAATAATAAATGTCGTAGTATAATAAAACCTGCTATTTTAGTAGCAATCGGGTCAATTCAGTCACACAAAATTCACAATGTTCGGTTTTGTTTATTGCCATCTGTCGGAATTTTATTGAAAATTGGTGCAGAGCTGCCATCTCTTAGCGAGAGTAAGAAAATATCCTCACTATAATCCGACAAAATATAAACACATCTTACACCTGGTTCGCTTAAGGACTACTATATACTTCGTGATTTAGTATCATTCTATCCACTGACTTCCCCGGCTTTTTGTACTAAGATTGAACCGCCTGTATCCCATTACAGAGTTTTACAGTATGCGTAGGCTTCGGCTTCGCCCTGTCTTTATACCCATGCAATGCGGGGAGCGGGGTGCTAGTAAGACAGAATGACTGTCCCAAATGTAAGTACAAATATTGGATACCCTATTAGAAAGAGATGACATCCACTAACAAAGTTTTCTCGCTCGGAACGGCTTTCCGTTGCACTTCATCATTCCAGTTAGAATATAAGTTCCTTGATTGACTCACAGCCACAGAGTACTTTTATCTCACAGCTGTCACTGTTGACAATTACGGTTGTTTACTTCAAAGAGTAGAAAACTTAATCCAAATTCCAAACGGAAGTTTACTTCCACTTTGTTGCTAAAAGGCATGCGAAATTATGAAAATAAGATTCACCGGCTGTAGATTATGTACATTTCTTTTATTACTATCAAATGTTTTAATGATTCGATCTAGCGTCATTATGATAACCTCTCACATTAAATGTCGTGGAGGGCTTTATCCCCGTTCTAACATTGAAAGATTTCCTGTGCCTGACGAAAAGGTCAGCTGGTCTTCAGAATATAGGGAATATCGACCACATAACTATACTTCACCAGGCATACATGGAAAGCCATGGGCAGATCCTAATATTGGTAAGAAATTATTAATATTATTCATTTATTAAAATTGTATGCACAAGTAAATACTGTACAAAGGCAGACTTATTGCCTTGGGCATTTTCTACCGGTCTACCTTAGGGTGATGCAGAGACAATACACAATCGGTGGAATAACAGAAAAAAAATTCTAGAAAATATTTTTAACTAAAATATAAGAATGAAATACATACATAAAACAAAATATCTATAGTTAGGAGAGAAAGAAGAAAAACTACTACAACTTAATTCTGAGACGAATCTGCCAACTTCTTGTGTCTGTGTACTTTAACTTTGAATGTGAACCAACTGGTTAGTGCCCTGATATATCTGAAATTATGTTATGTTTGTATCCATAGATCATTGGTTGTACCTATGTGGCTACGCCTTATTTCAAATCAGGGTCTTACATATCTACCTTATAGGGAAAGCTTTAATAATTTATTCTTATGTGTTTAGGCGACCCTGATTTTAATCCACAATGGAACAGCGTGGATGGTAATGTGAGCAGACTCAGCTATATGAGCCAATACAAAATAGAGAATGGATACCCTCTAAATCCTATAGGAAGAACAGGTATATCTGGTCGAGGGATTCTTGGGAGATGGGGACCAAACCATGCTGCTGACCCAGTTGTCACTCGCTGGAAGAGACTTGAGAATGGTGAAATTGAAAAGGATAAATCTCGTAATAAGTAAATTCCTTTAATAATGTGATTATTAATATTTTTTGGTTAACTTTAGGTACTTATTTGCTTAACAACAAATACTGATTTCAGGCCTATTCTGCAAGTTGTTGCAGTGAAAAGAAGGGACACCGGAGAATGGGCACTGCCAGGTGGAATGGTAGACCCTGGTGAGAAATTAAGTGCTACGGCTGCCAGAGAATTTCAGGAAGAAGCCATAAACTCTTTAGTAATGAGTGAAGGTCAGTTATTTTTATTAAATATTAGCGCTTCACCTGCGACTTTGCGAAAATTGTGATAGCTCGGCTAATATGCATGATATAAATATAATTTATAGCCTATAATACCCAAGAATGTAGCTTTCTGCCAGTGAAAGAATTTTTAGAATAATTGGATGAATACAAACATTACAACATACAAATTTACAAATTTTACCTCTTTATAATATTAGTAAAAATTTCTGGTTCGAGAAGGCACGGGAAAAGAGCTAATGGAAGGAATTGGGGGAGGCCTTTGCCCAGCAGTGGGACAGTAAAGGCTTAAAAAATATTCCAATTTTTATTTAATATCTACTTGTATTTACAACATCACACCTGCAATCCCCGAAGGGTTAGGTAGAGGTGTACCTAACAGTACACCCATATTTCGCCAGTTATATTTAAGTCCCATGTCATCGCGAGCCTATTGCCTTTATTTATATTTATATTAAAAAAATATTTGCAGGTCAAAAGAAGGAGTGGCTCCAAAAGTTCGAAAAATTCTTCAATGAGGGTGATGAGGTGTATAAGGGATACATTGACGATCCTCGCAATACAGACAATGCTTGGATGGAAAGTGTAGCATACAATTTTCACGACAACAATGGCTCCACCGTTGGTGCGTTAAAACTACATGCCGGTGATGATGCAGTTGGGGTACGCTGGGTGGACATCACTCCAGACATTGTGTTATATGCAAGCCACAAAGATATTGTAATGGCAGTGTTTGAAAAACATCAGATATCTAACTTTTCCAAATAAAACCAATATTTAAAAAAATAATAATTTAACTTTTTCAGAGTATGATTGCTTGTTTCAAATTTGCAATAACTTGTCTGATGTTAGTGTGATACAGGAATAAATGAATAAAACTGTGATTTATCAAAACAACTAGGTTTTTATTTTTCTTGTCCTTATTTAAGCATACAGATAAATCAAATAATAATATTTGTATTATCTCTAACCTCACATACTATTATTTGGACCTATTGCACCCCCAAGCAACTAAAACTTAAATGCAATGAATATTTACGAAAGTTGTTAACTTATTACTTCAGTCAGCATTGACAGGTTTGAGAAAAAAAGAAATGGCCAGCTCATATTTTTTAACATCTTGTTGACTATCTGAACACTGCAGCAGGTAATTAATGTGAATATACACAGGTAGTTGAGTAGGCTGTCCATATTGTCACACTTCAAATGAACAAACACCATGCCCCTTAACAAAATCTTACCAATGACTAGTTTCACTATTTCCGAGAACCGCCTCAAGCTGATTTACATTATCTAATTTTATAAATGCAGTTAAATGATTTCTTCTTTCTAAGATCATATCGCAAATACGATTCTAAAGTTCGACCACGCATCATAAAATAAAAAGGTGTTTTAATATATAGAAATAAAATCGAATGAACATATGTACAGTCTTATACGCCAAATTCGGTCAAGAACTTGATTTGTCTTAGTAAAATTAGTAAATTACTACCTAGTGATAAAAACGAAATATAGAAATTATGTTTATGTACTAAATTAAGGACTGGTCATCCACTACACCATACCTAATAGGAAGTGCCCTAAAACTACCAACATAATAAAATATGTTAATCCAGTTTAACGCAACGAATAATTGCTCGTCAAATATAAAGAAGGCAACATAACATAAGCAACAACAAGACCCTAGCCTAACGGATACACAGATTTTCCATTGCCTTTACCTTTGAACCCACTCACACATTGGAAAAAGAAGCAACTCATTTATTTTTTTTCTACATAACATCAGTACAAAAATATTATTACTAATCCTGGTCATTCACATATTATGTACAAAATACATTAATATGGGAAACTATATTCTATGATTTCCACGTCATTCTGATTCTTTTCACAAAGTGTGCAAATATTCTCATAAACGTTCATTTGCGTACCTATTAGTACGTATGAGAAGGACTGACCATAACAACTGAAGTATGTGTGTATCATACGACAACTTCATATTTTTTTCTAATGTTCAGATTATTATTTCCACTCTCCGTAAAAGTTAACGTAGATACTTGTACATACCTGGCCATCTGGGCAACCAGATAATTCATTTAAAAAAATCACAATTTCAAAGCAATCGTTCAGCATGTCGAAATGCTCATATCTTAATGATTCGCTTTTCTCTAATTTTCTTGTAGAAATGTCGTAGTCAAAGCTAGTTCGATGCCAAATCGAATACATCCAAGTATTCAACTGAGGGCAGCGACCATTCAACGTTTACAATATAAAGATAATAATAATACAGTATACAATTTTGATTTACAATTTGCCTTGATGGACGCTTAAATACTATTCTAGTGCTTTATTTAAAAAATACGTCCGAACTGAACATCCGAATTGACGTTTTCACTGCTGAATATTCGAACATCGTAAATCGTAATGCTTAACGTTCTCACTCCTGAAATATTTATACCGACGTTACTTCATCGAAACATTCCCATAATTGCATTATATCCACTATTTACTGCACAATTTGCAAATGTACGCAGAGCTAGAAATGTATTATTTATTTATCACAAGTGGTCCAATATCACAGCGTCATGTGAAGGTGGAGGCGATGCTAGGAGGCCATCCCGACGGGCGCCAGCGAGCTGTACGCGCGATAACAGTTCACGTCGTTCATGAGGCGCTGAATGTTCTGTGTGAACGTTGGTAAGTCCTGCGAACAATCGTTGTTGAATAAACATAGGCAGAATTATTACCTTGCTTTGGGGGTACGGGGAACAGGGTGTAAAGTTCTAGAAAAAGGAGGATCCTCCGACCAGACGGGTGTTATGTCTGGTGGGCTACTGCCCAACAGTTGTTGTCGGGTTCTTCTATATGAATAGTCTTAAGTCGCAGATAACTTAACTTGTGCGATGTAGGATTTAGGTATAATTCGAGGTTTAGTTCATCGTTTGTCATAGATGGCGCTGTAGTACTTTTTGTTTTATGTTGCTGTAGTACTCTTTGTAGTGCCGCTACACTGCGAATTATTTGGATACCGCTACCCGCCCGACACCCTCGACCTTGGCCCTCGTGGGGTTTCATCTGGCTGTTTATTTAGACTATGGAAAAGTCTTTTACCTAGTCTAAATAAACTGCAGATGAAACATCTTTTAAAAGATGTTTCATTATCATCATTGAATCCGAATGACGTTTACTGCTCGCATGAAGCGGATATCCTCAACCTTATGCAATCGCCAATTTAATTTGCAAAATAGTCTGTGGGACCATAACGTCATTAGCATTTGACCACCAAAACAGTGCCTGATCATTGATGCTAAAACTGTACAGAACTAGATTAGAAGAACGCGATTTTATAAGCAGAAGAACTCAGTAGTAAATACCGTGTCCGGTGGGAACTGCGCCAGGTGGTGCTGATGTTCGGGCGAGAGGCCGGGCAGCGAGGCCAGGAAGTGCGGCAGGAAGGCGGCGCGGAAGGCTGCGAAGTCCACCAGCGCCATGGCGTGCACGGCCGCCGTCACCTCGTCGCGCGCCAGCGCCCGCCAGCCGCCCTCTGCCAGCCCCAGCAGCAGCACCGACAAGAATTCGCCCAGGAACTCCGTGCGGAACATCACCTGGACAGCATTCATTGTTAGTTTGCCGAGATAGTCAGACCGAAAAGAAATGTGATAAGTACAAGAAAGAATAACGCTCTGAAAATTTCCAATTCTAGATTAGTACTGTAGTACAGAATTGAGTTTGCGTTTTTAAAAACAAATGTTCTCCGATACACATCTTTCTACATCACTGTCGATGAAACTGTAAGATTGTAATAATTTATCATAAGTTGGGAACGTAGCAGGTTTGGACGTGCTCATTTCTAAAAATACGGGGTCGAATTTGAAAAAATATTTTTGCATTGAATAGCAAAATTCTTGAGGAAGGTACTTTAGGCTTACATCACACTACGACACAAGATTATGAAATTCGCCCTTACTGCTACGACATAAAGAAGGAGTGTGAGTCACCTTGTGGTACAGCTTGCACTTTGTGTTGAGGGAGTCGAGCGTGTCGATGTTGAGCCGCAGCAGCTCGATGTCGGGCTGCAGCAGCGCGCGGCCCAGCGCCGCCAGCGCGCCGCGCAGCTCGTCCGTGCGCGCGCTGCTCTCTGCCTCATCGCACTTGCTCGGGAAGAAGTACCGCCAGCGGTGGATCAGTACGCTGTAACAACGTCATCATGTTTATCACACGGTCGAAAGACGTCTGCGACTGAACGTATACCTTTGCCACAACGACCAAAATCAAATGGGGATAATAGACGAGTCAGCCCTGCAGTGTTAATGTGGTGTTCCACAAACGTTCACTTTATATCGTGTCCTGTTGTCTGCACATTGCAGGATCTGACGGTGCGCCTGCATCTTGCACCGCAAAACCTGTCTCCTGCGCACTTTATGATCTTTTGACTGCTTCAGTGAGTGGTGTTTGCGTAGTCAGTCAGCTCGTGGCGCTGCAGCGCACCAGCATGCCGCGCCGACAGATTACCTGGCTAGCAGCCTGTAGGCGGCGCGCGCGAGGTCGGGCGCGTCCAGCCCGGCGCGCGGCAGTACGTGGCGCTGCAGCAGCGCCAGCACGGAGCGCACCAGCATGCCGCGCCGACAGATTACCTGGCTAGCAGCCTGTAGGCGGCGCGCGCGAGGTCGGGCGCGTCCAGCCCGGCGCGCGGCAGTACGTGGCGCTGCAGCAGCGCCAGGACGGAGCGCACCAGCATGCCGCGCCGACAGATTACCTGGCTAGCAGCCTGTAGGCGGCGTGCGCGAGGTCGGGCGCGTCCAGCCCGGCGCGCGGCAGTACGTGGCGCTGCAGCAGCGCCAGCACGGAGCGCACCAGCATGCCGCGCCGACAGATTACCTGGCTAGCAGCCTGTAGGCGGCGTGCGCGAGGTCGGGCGCGTCCAGCCCGGCGCGCGGCAGTACGTGGCGCTGCAGCAGCGCCAGCACGGAGCGCACCAGCATGCCGCGCCGACAGATTACCTGGCTAGCAGCCTGTAGGCGGCGCGCGCGAGGTCGGGCGCGTCCAGCCCGGCGCGCGGCAGTACGTGGCGCTGCAGCAGCGCCAGCACGGAGCGCACCAGCATGCCGCGCCGACAGATTACCTGGCTAGCAGCCTGTAGGCGGCGCGCGCGAGGTCGGGCGCGTCCAGCCCGGCGCGCGGCAGTACGTGGCGCTGCAGCAGCGCCAGCACGGAGCGCACCAGCATGCCGCGCCGACAGATTACCTGGCTAGCAGCCTGTAGGCGGCGCGCGCGAGGTCGGGCGCGTCCAGCCCGGCGCGCGGCAGTACGTGGCGCTGCAGCAGCGCCAGCACGGAGCGCACCAGCATGCCGCGCCGACAGATTACCTGGCTAGCAGCCTGTAGGCGGCGCGCGCGAGGTCGGGCGCGTCCAGCCCGGCGCGCGGCAGTACGTGGCGCTGCAGCAGCGCCAGCACGGAGCGCACCAGCATGCCGCGCCGACAGATTACCTGGCTAGCAGCCTGTAGGCGGCGCGCGCGAGGTCGGGCGCGTCCAGCCCGGCGCGCGGCAGTACGTGGCGCTGCAGCAGCGCCAGCACGGAGCGCACCAGCATGCCGCGCCGACAGATTACCTGGCTAGCAGCCTGTAGGCGGCGCGCGCGAGGTCGGGCGCGTCCAGCCCGGCGCGCGGCAGTACGTGGCGCTGCAGCAGCGCCAGCACGGAGCGCACCAGCATGCCGCGCCGACAGATTACCTGGCTAGCAGCCTGTAGGCGGCGTGCGCGAGGTCGGGCGCGTCCAGCCCGGCGCGCGGCAGTACGTGGCGCTGCAGCAGCGCCAGCACGGAGCGCACCAGCATGCCGCGCCGACAGATTACCTGGCTAGCAGCCTGTAGGCGGCGCGCGCGAGGTCGGGCGCGTCCAGCCCGGCGCGCGGCAGTACGTGGCGCTGCAGCAGCGCCAGCACGGAGCGCACCAGCATGCCGCGCCGACAGATTACCTGGCTAGCAGCCTGTAGGCGGCGCGCGCGAGGTCGGGCGCGTCCAGCCCGGCGCGCGGCAGTACGTGGCGCTGCAGCAGCGCCAGCACGGAGCGCACCAGCATGCCGCGCCGACAGATTACCTGGCTAGCAGCCTGTAGGCGGCGCGCGCGAGGTCGGGCGCGTCCAGCCCGGCGCGCGGCAGTACGTGGCGCTGCAGCAGCGCCAGCACGGAGCGCACCAGCATGCCGCGCCGACAGATTACCTGGCTAGCAGCCTGTAGGCGGCGCGCGCGAGGTCGGGCGCGTCCAGCCCGGCGCGCGGCAGTACGTGGCGCTGCAGCAGCGCCAGCACGGAGCGCACCAGCATGCCGCGCCGACAGATTACCTGGCTAGCAGCCTGTAGGCGGCGCGCGCGAGGTCGGGCGCGTCCAGCCCGGCGCGCGGCAGTACGTGGCGCTGCAGCAGCGCCAGCACGGAGCGCACCAGCATGCCGCGCCGACAGATTACCTGGCTAGCAGCCTGTAGGCGGCGCGCGCGAGGTCGGGCGCGTCCAGCCCGGCGCGCGGCAGTACGTGGCGCTGCAGCAGCGCCAGCACGGAGCGCACCAGCATGCCGCCGCCGCCCGCTTCGATGCCGAGCCGAACGCACTCCACCAGACGCTCCAGCCCGCTCTCACCGCCGCCCCTACACAGAGCGATACATAACATCATACCCCACATTTTGCTAGTAATGTTGTTCCATGTAATTTCTGACAAGTTGTCATTGTGAGTATTGTGTGGTATTTTGCGTCCGGTTGTCATTGCGCATCAATAATCATGGAGACGACAAAAAATGATATGAAAATAACTAGTACTTGAAGTAATTACCTTTGCGCAACCTCCAAGAACACGTCGATGGCGTTGTAGGCAAAGTTACCGAGTTGCGGCAGCAGCGCCGTGAACAATGCGAGGAAAAAGTCCGTGATCTCCGCCTCAGCTGAAGCGAATGAAGGCTCGCACAGCATTCGTAACGCAGTCTCTGCTGGGCTCTGAATACCTTCCGCTATCACCTGCCATGTCAAGGGTGGAGTGAAAACACGAATTATTCATACTGAGCGTTTTTCAAAAACACAGCACGTTTAGCTCCGCCAAGAGGACTAAGATCATTGGGGCCTACACGGACAGCTCAGGAGAGCTCTACATACGAAAAGGCGAGCCGCCGTCTTTAGTCATACATACCTTCTTAGCTTGCGTGGGCGCGTCCGAGAAGGCGTGCAGCAGCGCTGTGAGCGGCGGCAGCGCGTGTGCCGGGCCCTGCGCCCCCAGCGCGCCCCCCCACGCCGCCAGCAGCGCGCGCGCCGCGCCCCCGCCCCCTGCGCCCCCCACGGCGCCGCCCCCTGCGCCCCCCACGGCCACGCCCCCCGCGCCCACGCCGCCTGCGCCCCCACGCAGCGCCAGCGACACCAGCGCCTCGCGGACGACCGCTGCCGTCTGACACACATAAAACATACTTTATTGTACACCGAATAAACGAAAGAAGAGTGTGGTCAAACCAACCGGACCAGAGTTCGGTCTGTTTGCGGACACCGGACTAACAAATATGTCAGTACATTATCTGTCAAAGTCCGGTGTCCGGAGTTCGGTCCGGTTTACGCGAACCTTAAGTAGGAAGATTAAAAAGACCTAAAGGAAATTTGTGATATACCTACCTTAGACGGGAGATACTGTAGAGATCTTTGCGCATGTTCATACAAGTCCCCAGACAGCACTACAGGATCGCAGTTAAATTTCACGCTTTTCGCGAGACTCAAGAGGAGATGCGCTGCAGCATGGCACAATAACTGTGGTTCCTACAAAATATAAACGACAAATAACTATACATAGATCCAAACCTAAGCTATCGAATAAAAATGAGGATTCAAATAGACAAAGGTTAAAACTAACCGGTATTTCATGTGGAAGTAAGAAGGGTATCGCAGAAGAGAACAGTCCCTCCATCGTCTGGACTGGGACGCCGCACTCGTTCGCGTAGCAACACCACGCGCCCATACACGCGAACATCTCGGCATGCCTGGTTTAGTTTAGTTTATTTATTAAAATTATCAAAAATTACAGGTCAGATTTTGAATAAAGTAAAAATACAAATAATTATACATTAAAAAGAGCATCAAACACAAATTATCATAAATAAAACAAAATAATAACACAATAAACAGAATAATAGAAACATACATAATAATCACCTAAAACCATTCTTTTAGGTCATATAATGCCCGGTTGGTTAGCTAGCCTTTGAGTTTAGCTTTAAAAGCATTGTCAGACGTCGCGCTCAAGATATTATGTAACAAGATACTATTTGAACATACATACAACTACAGTCCATTCACAGTTATTTTACCTCTGTTAACTGCGATCCAATAGCAACCTTATTGCAACGTGGATAAAAAAGACCTGTGATTTTGACAGTGATACAAAACCAGAGATGAAATACCCGTGAACTAGCAACAACTAACTGTGTGCAAGCCCGCCATGCGCTCTACTAGCGTACCGTACTGTACTGTGCGCGTGTGAACTTACACCTGCACGTGCGCGTGCGCGAGGTGCGCGAGCGACGCGGCGCGGTGCGGGCGGGTGAGCGCGGCTCCGGCCAGCGCGCCCGCCATGCGCTCTACTAGCGTCGCGCCCAGGGCCCAGCCTGTCGCACGCCGACTGCTCTCCGTCTCTAAACAAAAATAAAACAACAAAAAAATGCATTTTATTATTTTCTGTACTGAGAAACTACCTCCACTACCTATATACTACGTACCTGCTAGTAAGGCAGGCGCGAGACGGCCCAGCACGCGGCTGAGCGTGGCCAGGTCCAGAAGCGCGGCCAGCAGGCGCTCGCCCTCGCCGCCGCGCGACGCAGCCCGCGCGTGCACGCCCGCCAGGCACTGCCAGCGCTCCAGCTGCGAACCACACATTACACCCACCTTTACACGACTAACTCTTTAGGTTCGTTTCCACCAATTGGGTGGTCGCGCATCCTCGAGCACGCACAATGAGATGCTTTGACTGCATCCAATTTTATACTTAAAAGCAGTATTGACATCAAGAAAGTGCGCGAGGATTTTTCCGCTTAGTGGAAACAGAACCTTTGGAAAAGCGGGAATTTCCTCTTGAGATTGGTTAAGAACTATAGGCAAGCGATTTATCACACTCATTTGATCAAATAAGCCAGGACAAATTAAATTAGCTAGCGAAACTCTGCAGACGTGATGGATATCGATATCTCAACACGGCTAAACATAACTATATTTTTTTCTAAACTCACACGTCGAGTAACAATATGCATGTGGTCGAGGACCCCAAAAAAGAAAACATATGTTTTTATTTTGTCGATAACCGTCACGTCTGTGGAATTTCACTGTTTTTTTTAACTTGACCTTTTGTAGTGTTTATGCATATAAACCATTGAATATATCAATGATATAAACACAAAAGGCACACATTTGCTGGTGCACTACTTGTGTCTACTTACCACTGCAGTGAAGACATCAAGCGGCGCCAGTTCGGCGACGCGAGCTATGCACTCTATACAATGTTTCAGGAATGTGTGCCACTCGGTCTGGCCCTGAAAGATTAAGTTATCTGATGATTCAAGAGGTCAAATATTTTAGTGATCTTTAAGCAAAATTTCTGGTGATTTTTTAATAGTTCGATATTATATTGAAAATAATAACTTGCACTCACGTCATCATCGCGAATGTCGTTGTCGAGGTGTTGTAATTGCGCTTTGTTGTGTTGAAACTGTATTTTATTCAACACGCCATTCACAAGCGCCTGTAACGCTTCCCAATATCTGAAATAATACAACGCATCTTATCTGGCTGCTTATTCATTGCTAAATCGAAACAATAAATAGGTTTATTTTTACATACTTTGGTGTGTCTTCTGGCTTCAAAATGTCGATAAATTGTATCCATATATCTAAACAGTTTACAAAAATAGCACACGTGGGCACCTGAAAACAAAATTAAGTTATTTTGTATGTTGTTACACGAATGTACTCAATATTTTCATAGCTTTTTGGAACAAAACATACCTGGAATGTATATTGGAATAGATATGACAAAAATTCAATGGCATCAAATTCTGGCTCCGCCTCCAACCTCTTGAAATGCAATGACACAAACAGTTTTAGGAACTCGGCTAACTTGTTAAGGTAACTGAAATGGACACAATGTTTAATGATCACTAATGATAATTTATAATGTTGATTAGTCACACATATATAAATACACGTCGGTACTGTGTTCTCAAAGCTATCAGAGTCTTGGCATGAAGCGACTCAGATACTACTACGCCCAGATCATCATTTTTGTATTTGTCTATGTCTCTGTCCTTAAGAAACTCTCAAGCATGCGATATCATATTATTCGAATCCAAAGCCCTTTTACGAAAGAATGGATCTCTTGCTGTAGTAAATACTTCTAAGGGCGCGGCGCTAAAAGTAGCGGGCCGGCGCGGGTGCGTTTCTAAGGACATATTGACAGCGTGCACCAGCTGCCTGCACCCGCGCGAGTTAGCGGCCGCCCGTCGAGTGTACTAACTCGTGGTGCGCGTGCATGATGGCGTGCTGCGTGTGCGTGAGGTGGCGCAGCAGGCGCAGCGCGCAGTGCTGCAGGCGCAGCGCCGTGGCGGCCGACGACGGCGGCGCGTACCGCCGGTACAGCAGCTCGCACACGCCGCCCAGCCCGCACAGCGCCGCCTCCACGCTCTGCGCCAAACGTACCAGGACATTACAGAGTACGATATACGAGAAAGGCCTAATTAACGTAGACTTTGAAACTACGCGCCAGGCGGCTAGTATTTGTTGTGGTTTTGTACAAAATGCGTTTAGAACCACGCGACTCGCGCCGCTTCAGTTGCCTTAAAGACGCGCGGTTAATGACACGCTCTAACAACGTAGTATCAATTTTCCCTCTGCGCGGGAACATAACTCAGGTTCAAACCTAGTCAAGCTGCAAGTACAGCGCGGCAAGTGTCGGCCGCTGCTGCATTGTTTCAAAGTGTACCTTTAAAATATTGGCTCTACATTTGTAACAGTTGAGCTACGTTTAAGTTTTTCAGATTTTAGATATTCTGCTACAGTTATACCGGAAAAAGTATGCTCTTCAGTAATCGTGTCTCCGAAAATATTTTTTTATTGTTTCCGAAATAGCACGAACGTCGCACCACTGATTAAACCTTCTCAAAAACAAAGCTCCTAAGATTTTACGTTAAGTGACGTAATATTCCTCTCTATTGTGTTACCTTACCCGGTCGCACCTCATCATCTATCACTCGTAAGTTTCTCGTTATTGCGTAGAGTAGTAAAGCTATATTTCCTGGACGGATGTATCAAGTTTTAGTTATTAGATCTCATTATCGCGCGTCCATATTTCCGGAGACAGACGATGTTTATCGAAGTGCATCATTTTCCTGGTACATTTTTAGCACAACATGACATACCTGTGATTGTGTTGCTATGCTGCCCCAATAGAACACTGTGGTGACTAATGATGGCGGTACGTGGGAAGATAATGGCAACCACGAGAATAGATGCTGAAGAGTCATAAGACACTTCACCACTATCTCCATATTCAGAGCCCTGGAACAAGTAGAACAAAATTGTTTATGCGTCACTGGCATAAGGTTAAAATTGCACAAGCTGGATTACGTATGTATATCATTTCTAATGCAGTTAAGCAAATCGATTGGCTGAAGCCCTTAGTATAAGTCTGCTCAGTATTTCTATGGACATGTACTTGTATGTAATATTGTACTATAAGTTAAAATTCAGTTTTGAATTGACTTACTTATCTGTACTACTGACATCATGTGCATTTGCCAAAAGGTCTGGTAGTGCAGATGTTTGTGGAACACCATTAGTTGGTGATGGAGGTGGATTGGACTGTCCCTCCTTCTGGGCATTCTTTTCCAAAATATCTGAAAGAAATATTGATATGGATTATGTTGGTTAAGATACAGAAAACAGTGGTAGGTAGCAGTAGCGAAGGGTCAATTTTTGTAAAAGGAAAGCCGGCGTAGATATCTTTAATGTGATTTTATTATAGAATATATAGACTATAGAATACTGACTGTGCCAGTTTTCAAAGGGAAACCGGAAGGAATCGAGTTGTATAGAACCTTTGCCACTGGTAGGACTCAGTACCACAACGTGTTTTCGTTTATTCGAGATTAACACTAGTATTCCATTATTTGTTCATATTACATATTACGTCAAATGCTCAGCTCAGTTAGACTCAGTAATGACAATGGTTAAAAACATAACCCTCCTTTTGGGCTTCACCGCAGTCGAGTAAAAAACGTCCATATCGTATTCTTAGCCGCAATTGGCGGACCCATGATTTCTTATGAAATCTCCAATCGTGGGCATTTATTTCAATTTTGTAAACAAACTTAGCAGTCAATGGTTTAACGGGGCTGATTTAGGGCGTGTCTAGCTGGACTTTAGCTTGAGTTGAGTCAGCGACTAAGAATATCAGTTTATGATCGATAGCGCTACTTGTGGAGTCATTCAAAGTATCGAAGTAAGTAACTATGGGAGTAAGCACACTGACCGACGCGAAATCTACTAGAACCACTCAGAAAGAGTTTTATGTTCATACAATAAAAGCGAAAATTACGTCATTCGCCTTGTTGCATAAATGGCTTTCTGACCGGCTTAAGCCGATTCCGCGTTGAAAAAGTATTTACTCACATAAGTTGAATGGTTATTCGCAGATGTGAATTCGCCATCTTTATTAATAATTGGCAATCTTACCACTAAGAGCACTTAACAGCTGTGGCATCCCCTTGAGCATGAGACGTTCAAGCTGGTTCCTACGCACGGAAGGCAGTAAGACGCCAGTGTCACGCGCCGCTCCAAGCTCTTCACTTGCGGCCTGAGCTAGGACCAGGCCCAACAAACAGCGTGGTCCATCACTTCTGATCAACTGGAAACCCAAAGAATGACATACATATGTGTATATGGGATGTTTACATCCCAAATACACATCCGCGTTCCACTTTCGCGTTGGTGTCCTTTAGGACACCAACGCGAAAGCGGTTAAACAATCAGCTGTTCCATACATTTTGACATACATTGTAGGTATTGCACTTTTGTAGGAAACACCAGATTTTTTTAAAATGACCAATCTAAAATTTCTATGTAGCGGGGCTCAAAATGATGTACTGAATATGTGGTAACCGTTTTCGCGTCAGTGTCCCTTTCACACTGTATTATGTACCTATGGCAATTAAGTTGTATAGTAAAAGGATTTGATTTTTATTAAGATCAAGATTATCTTAGTAATTAAAACTGTGTATTCATGGTAAAAGCTGGACCAACATGTTGGTGGCATCCTTGCATACAGTATAGCTGTTAAAAATGTTTCCAACAACATAACTTACTACAACTAAATTAGGTCATATATACCTTGCATTATAATGATAACTTGGAGGTCTTTAGAATTGTCATGAAAGGTCAATATAATATTTTTACCTCTTTTTATTTAATTATTTAAACTTCATGTGTAGTATTGGTACATTCCTATAAAGCATTTTCTACCAGCCAAACTATTTAGAGAGAAAAATTGACAATAATACCATTTGAATTATAAGACTTTATGTTATTCAGAGTCAGTTGAGTTTGCAGCTAAGCCAAGCACTATTATAGATATATAGATATGATATTAGAACTCGATATTGTATTAAAAGGGTTCAGCATGAACAAAACTTTTTTAGTTTCATAGGGTTTTGATTCAGTTGGCGTAAACACAATTCACTATGGCTTAGTTTCCATTCTCATTATGTAGTGTACCTACAATTCTTTAAATTATCTGTGTTCTTACTCTGTATGCAGAGTAAGAACAGATCAATTAGTAGTTGTTGATCAACATTTCCATTACAAGATTTTCTTTGTACTTACCTCTGTGACTGTGTAAGAAACATTACCTCAACAATGTTACTGAAGAAGTCATCATACAAATGTGGCCAGTCATAGCGGGCAATAGACACCATTAGGGCTGCAACCTTGTTTCTTATAAAATATACCATAACTTCATGTTTGGCCAACAATTCATTCCATAATGTCAGCCGAATTTCTGTTTTTTCATTATCTGACAAACTGATCCACTGGCGGTTGATAATATTCTACAAGATATTTACAAAATACAGAGCTTAACTTATCTTTTACATTAACCATACCATGAATAAATTGTATCCCAGGGCTCCACCAAAGTTGTTAAAATCATGTTTACTTTCTAATTCATACAAAAATTATGAGGAAAATTTATTTGAGGAAGACAATGAGGATACTTTTGTTTATGCTATAATATATTATTGAATAAATTGAGTGTAATTGTGAACTTGGTTTTACCTCTAATGTAGTCAAAGTGAACATCAAAACATACTGATTTTGTGATTTTTGTAAGAATAACAAACAATGTTTCCAGGAATCACTTCTATTAGAGAAATTCTCAAGCATACTCTCAATCTCTCTTTTCCTGAAGTTACTTGTAGCTGGTGCAAAGAACTCAGACATGAGCACATCTAATGAGGCTAAGGCCTCATCTATCTCATTATCAGCCTGTAAATTAAACACTCATTTAGAATAAGTAATACAGATAAGATGTGTCAACTGTTTATAATTATTTTTGTACTTTATGTAGTACCACTCACCATCATTTTGTAAATAATTAGGTTTTTTTACATAATATTATAAAAATAACCTTTATATACAAAAATTACATTAAGCATTATAAGGAATGAATGATACTGAGTCAACACAATTATTAGGAAGTTGTAACAAAATGTTGTATCCAATGTGATTCCTAAATATTTTTTAGGATATAAATTACAAAACATATGACATTTCTGATAACCACTCTTTCGCTTTTGACATTTTGGCAACAATACTCTGTGGCAGCATTAACTATTGAACATCCGTGGTGAAGAGTGTTAATAAGACTTATAACGAAACGTCTCAAACATTACGTTTCATTTCTCGCCCTGTTCCACGTTTTGCAAAAAGAAGCCTATGGACACACCATTTCCTTGGGCGTCGCCAGGGGGCCCTGATGCCACAGAAGTACGTAATAAATTCAGTAGTGTAACGCGTTTAGTAGTATCACTCTCAAACTAAAACATTTTTCAGGTTTAACATGAGCCTCGAGTATTCTCGCGCCTGTATTCTCTTTAGTTTTCATTTTGTTTGAAGGCCTTCGCTTAGAGGTACATTAAAAAAAAATGGTTTGTCTATCTGCTGAGCTGTTATGTCATCTGTGTGTCAGGTCACGTCAGTCACTTTTGTCTTGTGTGTATTATTTTTCGCGCGTTTTTGTTTTGTGTCCCGCGGCTACCGTATTAGTCAAAATTCGCCGCTTGTTTTACATTTACTATGTATTTTTGTTTTCTATGACTTTCTCCTTCTTTAAGCGTTGTTTAGTTGTAAGTATTTTGTACACATGTTTTCAGAGATAAGATTCCCAATCTCAACACGGCTTGGCAACTTACATTTGTGTGCAAAGCTTTCGTTTCAAAGAAATGCTTGGCTGTCAGTTGTTGTTAGACTTTTTTTTATCTGCAGTGCTTGTTGCTTAGCATTGTTTTATCATAGCATGATTTGAAGTTACTAATAGAATAGAGATGACCTGAACGCGCATCACAAAAGCTGGTTCGAGAGGTGGCGCAGGAGAAGAGTACCTTGAAGGATATGGGAGAGGTCTTGGCCCACTTGCCCAACTTTGGAACATACAAAGCTATTAAAAAAAAATAGAATATGTTAACTCTTCCAATGTGTGCTATGTTTACGAGTTGAAAAACATTTTATTCTTTGATTTCCAGAGATTTTTTTTACTTTTGGGTTCAGCTGAATATGAATGCAATAACCTCTAAAAGAAGCTGGCCTGGTGATATGGATGAAACTCGAGACAGTGAGTATAGTTCAGGACAGGGACATTTGTTTCATGATTTTTTAAGGTTTATAGAGTTTGGTATATTCTGTGTATTTAGTTTGGTGGACAATTAATCATCCTTTTTGCCTGTTCTAGCTAAGCATAAACCCTTCAAATTAAAAAAGGATCACTGTTTATTCTTATTTCAGATGGTAAACCCTCAAAAGGAAATACAGGTGGCAGCAGGGAAAGTTCAAACAGCAGGAAAAAGTCAAAACCAAACAATAAGAATGATACAGATACTAAAACATGGTATTCATTTATAATACTTTTACACTTATAAGATTTTTTCTATTTGCATGTCTATTCATATCAACATACAACCTTATACAAAATAGCAATTTGAATGAGACAATTCTAAGCTAACTAAGACTTAAGCTTGTCTCTCTTCTGCTGGTTTGGTTACATGCCTTGACCATCATTTAAGTAGCAGATCAGACTAGAACAGACAGACTATTTGCTAGGTAATGTATTAAAGTTTAGAACTTGTCAAACTAAATTTCGAATTTCAAGTGTTGTTGTAGCAGTCTAGCCACCATAAGTAGAGTTAAATTAGTTTATTATTAAAATACTTAAATCAGAAACTCGGTGTATGTTTGCTACTGAGTACTTTACAGAGTTTAAATAATAAGTTTTGTTTCTTTCCAGTCCACCTAGAAAGCCTTTAGAATTGGAGACTGACCCTCTCACACTACAGAGACGACAAAAACAGATTGATTATGGAAAAAACACAGTTGGATATCACAACTATATTTGCCAAGTGAAGATGTAAGTGTAGATTGTTTTTTGTTCCTTCATTTTAAAAGAGCTTTTTTTTTTACTGGCTTTTTCTCGCAGCTTTGCATCCGTTATGTAAAGAAATTAATCTATGGGAACGTTTTAAAAATGTAGACTGAGTCTTGGGGATAATGTAGTTTCCCATTAGTGAAAGAATTTTCGTAATTGGATCAGTAGTTCTGAAGATTACCCCCTACATACAAACTAACAAGCAAATTTTATCTCTTTATAATAATAACTATAGTTAATACTATATTTTACAGTGATGAACGCGCAAAAGATCATCCAAAAACACCTGATAAGTTTGCCAAATACAGCAGAAGATCATGGGATACTCTTATTAAACTGTGGAGGAAAAAACTACATGAGTATGACACTAATGCCACTTCTGATGATGGTGATGATAATAAAGATGCAGAAGATAGTGACAATAGTCTGGATAATTGTTAGTCAGTATTTGACTAAAAATTTAGGTTAAGAAAAGTAACTTTGACTAGTTTAAACATTTACTTTAGTATTAAAATAGCTGTAAGTGTAAAAACTAATGATTTGATTATTTGTTTGAATTCTAAATAATTGATGTTAGATGATTTCAATTAAAATATGATGGCACAATATAATTATGGAATTCTAGCCCATGAGTAATATGGGATGTTTATATTAGCAGTTTTATCTGTAAGGATTGTCTACATTCCAAACATCTAAGATGTCAAGTCAAATACAGTGTTTGGAGTGCCAATCAATATATCCATAGACATGTATTTATATCTAGAATCAAAATTTTTGTATAATGTAGTCTACAGAACGAACAATACAACCCTATTGCAACATGAATAAAGATTGCTGTAATTTTGAAAGTGGAAAGTGCGGGGGTAATGTATTCTTCTTTTCTGTAGACTGGCAAATTTCTTGGCCGCTCTGAGCTAAGCGTCACGTCGATAGAAAGATCGCGCAATTCGATAACTTGCTTTTGCACTTGGATAGCGCTCGGTAGACATGCACGCGTATAAGATATGTCGCCCGAGCGAATCTATTTGCTAATGCAGTCTGACGTATGGCTATTGCTCCGACCGAACAAGAACCCACTTTTGTATCTTATTGCTCTTTTCATTGACTATCTGTCATCACTAGCTTTGTGTAAAGCTCTACCTATATTATGTATTGTATCTACTTCTAATGTAGCAATATCTATACATCTATTTATCACGGTAAACTGTCATGCTATAAAAAAAGTACCTGTAGTATGTTATCCTTATCCACAACTCATCTGCCTAGCCTTTTCTCAACCATGTTGGGGTCGGCTTCCAACTGCAGCTGACTACCTGTATTTTACATGGAGAGACTATGTAACTGACCTCCACAACCTATTTAGTACTGGGTAATACAATACCCCTTGGTAAGACTGGTCCTTATCCACAAGTACTTTATATTTAAATTGACATTATTAACTGAAATAACAATTTCTTGTGATCAAGACTTATTTTAAGATAAATAAAAGAACTGGCTAATATGACTACAACTGATTTATTTAAAAAACTCAAATGCGTTTTAAATACACAATTACACATGTCGGTGACTACCGTAGAACCACCAACAACAATCGCTTCCATATTAGGTAAATAATTAGTTCTCGATTGGTGCTAATTAGTGCTCGAACAACAAAATTGGTGCCTGAGTAGTTTTCGAGAAAATAGACTTTAAGGTGGTCCGTTTTCTTACTATGTACCTAGGTTAACAGTTCTTATAAAAATTATAGATATTGAACTGTGTTGTTATTACTATTCCGACATCCATATATTTATGTGCACGAGTGGACATCTCCTTAGCTCAATACCATTGACAACTTAATTTGGTCGGGTTATATGCGAAGATTTAGTATGGAAAAGTAATGAAACCTAATTTCTCTTAAAAAACAACACAGGAATCTGAATTCTTGGTCACTATAATTTCTTTAGAAGCAGTAATTTTTGTATACATTTGGGAAGAAATCACAGTTTTTAATATGGACATCTTGAAGTGAAGACTACCGCCACCCCACCAATGGCATGGTATATCTCGTAAACTACCGGAGTTTACTACTTTTGAATTTTGGGCACTAATTTTATCTTACAGGGAGTACTATTTCTATGCAGGTTTGAGAAAACTGACAAGCTCGTCAAACTTGGAATCAACATTCAAAGTAGTGTTCCAGCTGAAAAAACGCGCGGTAGCATCGTTGATTTCTCGGTAAATACAAATATTTCAATTCTGTTTGTTATTAATTAATCACTTATAAGGGCATTAATTATTATTTGTAAACTTGGAATAGCTGTAGCATGCCCTTGTTTTCGGCGCTCTCATGGTGGTCCTGCTGAAAGGAGCGTGACTACCACCTTCAAAGTCGATTTTCTCGAAAACTACTAAGGCCCCAATTTTGTTATTCGAGCACTAAATAGCACCAATTGAGAACTAATTATTTACCAAATATGAAAGTAATTGGCGTTGGTGGTCCTGCAGTCACGGACATTAATTACACACTTATGGTAGATAAGTAGTAAAATGTTCGTCACTTTGCTGATCTCTGCTAGTGACATTATTTAGTTCATTGGTAATTCGATCTTATTGAGAATGTCTCGAGCTTTATTTACAACTGAACTGTTTTTGCCCTCAGATGCTAAACCTTGTAATTTTTCCAAGTATTCTTCAATGTTCTGCTCTGTCGCTCCAGTCGGCCCACCTGGGTAAAAATTAATAACAGCATTTTATTTCATTTGCCTTAATAAATAACTTTGTAAGCAAGCACACCTTACAAAAAATATGAATTCCTCTATTAAGTATGTTTGTCCTGTTGTCACAAATATACCCTAATTTGCCACTGTGAGGTTTTTATTTTGTTGGTAGACTAGCATTTGGCACGCGATGGAGCATGCTAGCCTAGAATTAACTTTTAACTCGGGAGATAACCAATCTACCGCACTATAAAGTCGGCTCGAATGGACTCCGCATAGACTTAATATACATCAGTGACAGTGATTGGAGCAACAATAAAAGAAAATCTAACACAGGTATCATCGGGTAAAGTTTGGCACCTGGAATAGCTAGCATCTGCAATGCCTGGACCAATGCTGCAACAAGTGTGCGACGATGCGTCAAAAGAGCAGCGGTGCGTTCTGCGGCGGCCGCGGTTTCAGCGCGAAGTTTTGACGTAGCACCACTGACTTCTTCAGCATGTCTCTGGAGTATAGCATTCTACAAAGTATAATAATTAGATTATTTAATTTGTTAATAATACTACAAAAAATATATAAACTCTTCTCTTTTCTTGTAAATCTTTTGTGTAATAAATGCAATTTACAAACCTGCTGCTCATAATCTGAATTCGCTTTCCGGAGCTGCCGTAGTTCAGATTCTCTTAGTTTGTTATGTTGAAGAAATTGATCTGTAAATATTGGTATATCTGTGTCTCCGGCTGTCAATTCTTCACCCTGGTGATAAAACATATATTTTAAGAGAAACATATAGTTTTAATTGGAAAAATCTACTTGAAAAAACATAAGAATACTAAACTCAACATCTGCCTTAAATGAACTGTAAAATGAACAAACTTACTGAAGCAGGTGTTATGCAAGGTCGAGGACGTGGTGGGGTTGGCTGTCGTGGCACATTCACAAAAATAGGTGGTCCCACATGAGTATTTGTATTTGACGTAGCATTTTGATCTGTTCCTTGTGCATTCCCTGTTAATGAATAAAATATTGTTAAGTGTTTTTTTAAAGCTTCCTTTACCAGCTATGAGTATTTACTTTTACCATAATAAGTACATGGGTGATAATTGGTATATTGATGCTGGAGATAAGTGAGAGAAGAATCTCTTTTAGAAATCTACTTGTGCCAGTAGGAAATCTCTTCAACCACTTGACTTGGAGCACCATATTTTACAAGTTTCAAGACTTCACATGGGAATATTATCTTAATTGTAGTACTATCGACTTTGAAGTTTAACTTTGAGCCAAAAGCAGAAGTACTTTCTTGTCTTATTTATTACATATAGACATTTATAACAACTTGTGTCTATGGAAATTTGTATTTTATCAATATACTAAAACTTCAATATTAATTACCTGTAGGTCCAGAATATTCTGGTGGATTATGTTTCACTTTCTTTGACAATATTGGATCTTTTTGCTCCATCTGTTGTTTCCTGAATTCTTTATATGCATCAGTCTTTTTGTATGCAGCCCACTCTCTCATGTATCTAATAAAATTAATAACAACAACTTTAATATCATTATAAGACATATCATCACTATCCAAAAATATTTTTTAATTGAATAATTATTTGAGGCCTTTGCCCAGCAGTGGGATGACACAGGCTAACAGTAATTATTTGAAGTAAAGTACGGTGTGCACCTCTCTTTATCTTGGTCTGCAGCTTCCAAATACTGTCTCTTCTCTACAGCTGGCAGCTTACTCCACTCACTAGCTAGCTGGCGGGTCAACTCTGCAAACCCTAGATCTGGTTGTTCAGCACGGAGTTGGTCACGGCGCTCATTCAAGTATCGGACATACCCTGCAAATTATTGAAATAAGTTATATAAGAGATAAAAGCCCTAAGAGATAGGATATAACAATAAATAACACCTATTACCGGTTAGAGGTTGCCGAGGTGCTGTTACATCGCGAGGAATTCTAGGTTTTCTTTTTTTGGGTTTTTTAGAATTTGACTTCTGTGTGTCCTTTATTGCTGCTGGAACAGGCGGAGCAGCTAACTCGACAGCAGTAGCTGCTGATGGTGCCGCAGCGTTAGCAGTTGAATTTGGTTCTTTGTTGCGTTCCTCCTCATTCTGTGTCGATGGCGATTCTGTTGTTGCTTCAGTTGGCGGTGGTTCAGACTCCATATTTGCTGGTAAACACAATCAAAACGAAGGTAAATTTCTCCCCAAAATATACAATTTTAAGCCTTCTTACTAACAATCACATCAGAAACGAACCAAACATTTTTATACACAATTTTATTGGTTGGCTCATGGCTGTACTGACAGTGACACTAATTATAATTGACAATGACAGCTTAGACGCAGTGTTGCCACTAACCCGAACAAAGACAGGCACAAACGAGCTCAGAGAATATGGCTTATACAAAATAAAGCAAGTCAGGCCAGGGCTGACTATACACTAGTTTTAAACCAATCCTGCGCTGGCTTCGCACACGCATCTCTATCAAACTGATAAAATAAATGATGTTTATTTTGCAAATAAATATATCAATTTGTTTATAAATTGAACGAATTGCTCTTTTTTGCAAATTGTCTGAATATCGGCGCCATGCCCCACAAGAGAATACCGTACGACATCACACTGTGGAAATAACTAAAGTAAACTAAACGGGCTGTCTCTAAATCAGTTAATTCACGAATCTTTCTAACGACGTATCCTGCATACACAAAACTAAGTTTTTTTTAAGCTTGACTGAAGTTTGGCATTCAAAGTTATGCCTGTTAGTTAGGCTTTTTTTACCTTAATAGTTTAAACCAAATGACTCCAGTTTGACTGACTTCATCTAAACGTATTGGGCAGTCGCTGCTGTGTGTTTTTTTTAGTTTTACATGTACGTAAACGCCGCAAAACTAAGTTAATACTTCCTGCACCAAGACTACAAATGTGCAAAAATAGCCCAGAATATCGAAGCATACAGATATACAACAAATTACCTGAAAATATACGGTCCACGAGAACACTTATGTGTATTTAAAGCTAGACTAAAGTCATTGCTCTTAGAAAAGTGTTATTATACTATTCAAGAATTTATGGAAGATAAAATGTTAAAATAAAGTTCAAATATATTTATGTATGTGTTCCTTTTAATACAGGTTCTTTTTTATGTCAAAAAGCTATTTGTGTTTATTATTATAAGTGACATGTTTATTGGACTTTGTTGTGATTTTAATTTTATAGAGTAAATGAAACGAAATGCTAGACTGGAACTTTCAAACTTATAGTTCAATTACCATAATTTTTAAATGTGAAATCATTTCAGCCGAAAGACGTCCACTGCTGGACATAGGCCTCCCCCAAGTGTCGCCACATTGACCGGTCCCGTGCGACTCGCATCCAGCGGATCCCTGCAACCTTCACCAGGTCATCGGTCCACCTAGTGGGAGGCCTTCCAACGCAGCGTCTTCCGGTTCGCGGTCGCCACTCCAGAACTTTTCGGCCCCATCGGCCATCCGTTCTGCGAGCAATGTGCCCTGCCCACTGCCACTTCAGTTTGGCTATTCTTCGGGCTACTTCGGTTACCTTGGTTCTCTTGCGGATGTCCTCATTTCTGATTCGACGCAAGGAAACTCCGAGCATAGCCCTCTCCATTGCCCTTTGGGTTTAAGCCTTCTGATAAGGCCCATTGTGAGCGACCATGTTTCGGTCCCGTAAGTAATCACTGGCAACACACACTGGTCATAGACTTTCGTCTTGAGACACTGCGGTAAGTTGGACGAGAAGATACCACGCAACTTCCCGAACGCTGCCCAGCCGAGTCGGATTCGACGATTGACCTCTTTCTCGAAGTTAGACCTACCTAACTGGATCGTTTGTCCAAGGTAGACATAATCGTCTACAACTTCGAGTGTAGAGTCTCCGATCTTGATAGGAGTGGGTGTTACATGGGTATTCAACATGATTTTGGTTTTGTCCATGTTCATTTTAAGACCCACTTTTTCGGAAGCTCTACTAAGGTCATCGAGCATTGTACTGAGGTCCTCCATGGTCTCAGCCATGACCACTATATCGTCGGCAAACCGAAGGTGAGAGATGTACTCGCCATTGACGTTGATGCCTAGCCCTCTCCAGTCCAGAACCTTGAAGATATCCTCCAGTGCAGCGGTGAACAGTTTCGGAGATATGACGTCTCCCTGTCTTACACCTCGCTGCAGAAGGATAGGTTCTGAGGTCTGGTCCTGAAGTCGGACTGACATGGTGGCGTTTTTGTACAAACACTTCAACACCTCGATGTACCGATAGTCGATTTGGCACCGTTGGAGAGACTGCAGTACAGCCCAAGTCTCGATCGAATCGAAGGCTTTCTCATAGTCCACAAACGCCAAGCAGAGAGGCAGGTTATACTCTTCGGTCTTCTGTATAACCTGCCGCAGCGTATGTATGTGGTCTACGGTGCTAAAGCCTTTTCGGAATCCGGCTTGTTCGGGAGGCTGAAAATCGTCAAACCTGCGCGCGAGACGATTCGTGATGACTCTTGAGAACAATTTGTAGACATGGCTTAGAAGTGAGATGGGCCTATAGTTCTTCAGCCGGGCATTGTCGCCCTTTTTGAAGAAGAGTACCACCACACCCCTGCACCATGCCTGCGGCGTTTTCCCCTCGAGTATGACGGAATCAAACAGCTTCTGAAGGGCCTTAAGTACCGGTTTTCCACCCGCCTTCAGGAGTTCGGACGTAATTCCGTCATCACCCGGTGCCTTGTTGTTCTTAAGCTGTTTAAGAGCCATCCTAATCTCGTACAGGCTGACATCCGGAATGTCTTCGGTATAGTGTCGGGTCAGTCTAGCTCTTGGGTCGTTAGCTAGAGTTGCAACAGGATTTCTAGTTGAAGTGTACAACTGCCCATAAAAACTCTCGATCTCCCTCAGCAGCTCCGGTTTGGCGGATACGATCCTGCCATCGTCGGTCTTCAGTTTCGTTAGCTGGCTCTGCCCAATAGCCAGATCTCTTGAAAATACCTTGGAGCCTTTATTCCGCTCAATAGCGTCTTTAATACGCTCGGTATTAAAGCGGCGGAGGTCGCTCTTCAAGGATTTAGAGATCCGTCTATTGAGCTGCCGGTATTTCCGCACCTCATCTGAAGACTGCAGGATCATCTCACGCCGCTCCTTCATGAGCTCGAGAGTATGATCAGAGAGTTTTTTGTTGTGTGCACGACGTGTCTTGAAAAACTTAGACCCAGTCGTGTGGACAGTTTCCACGAACCCATCGTTGTATTCGTCCACTGAGCTTCCTAGGCACTCGAAACGATTCTGGAGTTCAAGCTGAAAGCTCTCGGGGTTTTGGATCTGGATCTGTGCTGGACGGAGCGTAGACTTCATCAGTCGAGACCTTTCAAGCTTTATATTGATGTTCAATGTGCCTCTTACCATGCGGTGATCGCTCCCGGTTTTCACCGAATTGATCACAGAGACATCATTGAACATCTGCTTCTTGGTTGACATGATGAAGTCAATCTCATTTTTAGTTGCACCATCGGGACTCTGCCAGGTCCACTTCCTGTGCTCGCGCTTTTTGAAGAAGGAGTTCATCATATAGAGGCCCTCCTTCTCCATAAAACTAGCCAGTTGGTGATCCCGGTGGTTCCGACTTCCAAACCCAAATTGCCCCACCTGCAGCTCATCTCCATCTCGTTTGCCCAGTTTCGCATTGAAGTCCCCCATGACAACGGTGAAGTGAGTCTTGAAACCATGCAGAGCTTTGGAAATATCCTCATACATGGTCTCCACTTCGTCGTCGGGGTGTGCCGAGGTCGGGGCGTAGACCTGTATGACCTTCAGCAAATATCTTGAGGATATTTTGAGTACAACGTACGCCACCCTGGTCGACACACTCTCGATCTTCACCACGTTATTCACAAGGGGCTTGTGGACGATAAACCCAACACCACCCTGGGACTGCCGGTCACCCTCTCGGAAATAGAGCAGGTTGCCGGATTTCAGGATTATCGTGTCCTCACCCTCTCTTCGGACTTCAGATAATCCCACAATACTCCATCGCAGCCTGCTCAATTCCTCTTAGAGTTCCGTTATCTTCTCGTCGGTCCGGAGTGTACGCGTGTTATATGTTGCCAGGTCAAGTCGTCGGTATTGGCAGCCTGATCCCGTCCGGAGATTCTTAGCACCCCTTGCCACGCCGTAACCTCGACCGCTACCATAGTCGAGGGTAGACGGGCTGCCGGGTACTAGGGGCCATTTTTTTATTGTGCTCGTCATTTAGGGGGGTTTTGCCATAATCGCCACGCTTGGCAGGCGGGTTGGCGATCGCAGTATGGTTGTTGTATAATCAGAGAACGCTGCTGCCCATTCTCTGGTAAGTCCCTTAGTCGCCTCTTACGACACCACACAAATGTGAAAGTGCCTAATGAATTATTAGATAAATAATAATACATACTCTACAATATTAGTTTTAAGTTATCTTGCTGCGCCCTAACAGGGTCATGTACTCACTAGTTTAAGCTTAGCGTGTAAAATTGGTTGTGTACATTGTGCATTAAATAAATAAATAATTTAACGTAACGTACCTACAATAAAAACCACGGCTATCTGGGTTCGTTAAATTTATCGTGTCTATAATAAACCTGTTGGGTCTGAGTTACGGAGTTCATATATTATTAAGTAGATTATAACGATGCGCTAGGCTTTTAGCAAGTCTGTTCAATTTTCTAGTTGTATGATGGATCTTTTGGTGAACGCCGCTAAAATCGGAACTAATCCCGCCATCTTGTTCAATCAATACAATAACAACGCTCATTTCGTTTAATCGCCAAAAGATCCATGTAGCACTGTTCAATATCGTGTTCAAGTTAGATCAAACGATCAAGACATGAATTGACGATGTTGGAACCAGTGTGATCTAAGTGTCATTTTTACCATTACTGAGGTTATGATACAATGGCTAGAAAAATCATAATCTTACACTTATCCAAGTGCTCTTCAGGGCTTTCTTCCTTGAGGGATCACAACATGTCACTATAGAATTGGCGCGGTCTCTAAAGTGAAGACCATGTCACACTGATCTAAGTACTGAGGTGCATCTGCATACTGTTGTGCCCTAGATCACTCTGGTTCCAACGTCGTCAATTATGATCTTCCCAGTTTTGGTTAATTTTATTCAACTTTTCAAGACTTATCTTGAAAAGTTGAAAAAAATTAACCTAAACTGGGAAGATCATTAAGTGTGCTGTAGGGTATTGTTATTTATAGGTAATAAAACACAGCCCCTTTTACTTCCAATTGTTTTTAATATATTGCGCTATTTGATGTAATCCTTCTTTCCCTGCACTGCCACTAATATATTCAATTTCAAGTAAAAAGTTGTTTTCTTTCTTTATTATTTTTAAAAAGCCATGTACTAGAGGCTCGTTTTTACTAGTATGTGCAGAGCCTACTAACTGTTCATCATGATTTTCACATAATTGTTCTTTATTGCTTGAACTTTCGTCAACTTTTGGTTGTACAAGAGAGGTATTGGACACATTGTCTGCTTGGTTGCCGTTGAATGAACTGTTCACAGTGATATCTTTTTCTGGATCCAGTTTAGGTACTTTTGCATGACCCTCGATTCTTTTTTGTAGTCTCCTCTTGCGTCGTTGGTTGGACCAAGTATTCGCCTTTGCGACTATATCGAGTGTTACATTGTTACCTCGCTTATCAAGTAGTTTATGAGTGATACTTAACCTATCTAGCATAGCTTTTATTTTGATTAGTGCTCCTTCTGTTGTATTATCACAATTTGGTATGTCAGGTAATAAGTATATTGTTCGTGTATGTTTTTTTCTTAGTTTGTTTCTTGGAGGAGCTGTAACAACACAATATATGACTTATTCTATGTAATAGACACTTAAAAAAAAGAAAAAACAAGAACAGTGAGAAGAAATCAGGCGTCGACATGCTGGTGTGAACCGCTAAAACCGGTGCCGACTAATTTAGATCGCAATCAGACGGCGCATGCTGTCTCCTTTATACCAGTATGAGGCCTAGTGTAGAAATTAGGCATATCAAAAAAGTTTACAAAAAAAAAATAAGGAGATGTTGCAACCATACCTAGATTATATAAATCATAATCGTTATAGGTCCATGCCAGTCCCCACCTCGTAACACGACCTTGGCAAAACTCAGTGTGAGTGTGTTTAATTTGCTCGAATTTTAAGTCTTGCACTAAAACACTTAAGTTATATTTATGGCCCACCATTGTGGTGAATATTCTGTAAACATAAAACAAATATTCAATTAAGTATTATGCTATAATTAGTAGAAGTGAATGTTTTATGTGTATGTATCTTATCAAATACTTACAGCACATTGTCCCTGTGCTCTTTGCTCTCTCTAATGAGTTGCCTGCAAAATTCCAGTTCACCACCTTCTGTGATCAGCTCTTGTGGTGACCCTGTGAAACCATTCTTTGGTGGTAATCTGTAAGTAATGTGATAAAATTATCTATAGTACTTATAACCATTATACTGCAATGGTATGTTCTAAAACGAGACTATTCGCCGGACCACATACTGAAATTCATTGAATGCATCAATAATCTCTCTTGGGCAGAGGCATATGATCAACCTGACCTAAACAATGCCTTTCAAATATTTAATTATACCCTCACACTGTTCTTCAATCTATGTTTCCCAGTAAAAAAAATCAAAGTTAATAAGAAAATAAAGAATCAGCCTTAGATAACCAAAGGCCTCAGAATGGCTTTCAATACTAAAAGAAAGCTCAGGTATCTATACAATTGTAAATCTACACGTCAGTCTTATAAAACCAAGTATCTCACTTATAACAAAATATTTAAAAAAAGTATAAACTTAACACACTCAAAAATGATCGATTATTAATGGTATCTAAGAATATTTGTCGGGATTCCTGGAAAATAATTAAAAGTCGAGAAAGCAATCAATTTAATACGCAACAAATAAACAAAATAAATTTAAACAATAAAACCATAACAGATCCTGAACTTATATCAAATACCTTTAATAATTATTTTATTGGGCTGACAAAAAGTCAATCGCGTCATAATAAACAAAATATAGAACCTTTATCTAGAACAGTAGAACCTAATAACGCATATTCTTAACTCCAGTAACAACATACGAAATCTACCAAATTATACTGCCTTTAAAAAACACAAAATCGGTAGGTTATGATAACTTTTCCAGACAAACTAAAAACATCACTTGTAAAACTGATTTATAAAAAAGGGAATAAAAAAGAACCTAACAACTATAGACCGATTGCCCTTATACCTACACTAGCCAAAATTATTGAAAAAGTTATGTTTAAACGGTGAACATCTTTCCTTAATAAATTCAATATACTCAAATCCGAACAACATGGTTTTCAGAAAGGAAAATCTACTACACTAGCCGCCTTTAAGCTAATAAAAAAGGTGTCTGAAAATGTTGATAAAGGTATTAACACCTGCGCAGTGTTCTTCGACATGAGCAAAGCGTTCGATTTTGTTGATCATGATATTTTGCTCCAAAAAGCCTATGCATACGGTATTCGCGGTATAGCACATAAATGGTTATAAAGTTACCTCACAAATAGGCAACAAGTAGAAATCAACAATGTTAATTACGAGAATATAGAATTAGCTTATAAATCGAAACTCGCATATAACAGAGTCGCGAGTCCCACAAGGTAGTATTAAGGCCCACTTCTATTCCTACTCTACATCAACGATTTGCCTAACGTGACAAATCATCACTGTTACCTTTTTGCAGATGATATATCGCTAGTCATTCCACAAAAACCTAATACTACATTTGATGACTACAATAAAGAAGTTAATGAAGCTGTTCAAAGCATTATCAAATGGCTAGAGTGCTTTTCTATTTCAAAGTTAATATAGACAAGAGGAGAATAATTCAATTTTACAATAGAAAACAATGTAATTACAAATTAACTGTCTCATACGATAACAACAATATAGCTCAATCCAATAGTATAGTTTTTCTTGGGATGTCATTAGATAGTCAGATCTCATGGAAATTACACATAAATAAAATCTGTAACAACATAAACAGGTATGTTTACGCTCTTTGGCGTCTTACACGAATATCCAGCCAAAAAACAACTTTACAAGCCTATCATGGATATGTAGCCTCCAACCTACGATATGGTATTCTATTATGGGGTAGCTCAGTAGAATTTAATAGAGTATTCCTGGCTCAAAAACAGTGCATTCGCGCACTTTGTAACATTGATTCTTTAACTTCATGCAAACCATTGTTCCAAAAGCTAAATCTACTAACTGCACCATCCATATACATATTTGAGTCTTGTATTTTCATCAAAACACATCAGTACCTATACAAATCCTTTGGTGACTATTGTAATTTAATACCCGGTATCCTTTGCCAAAGCTTTCCCTTGCCAAACATAAAAACTGATTTTTATAGAAGAAACTGTTACCCCATGTCAATTAAGTTATTTAACAAATTACCTAGTGCACTGAGAGACCTACCCATTACTATATTCCGAAAAAAATTGTACGCCTGGTTAGTCAATAAATGTTTTTACACGACCCAGGAATACCTTGGTTATAAGAATAGAAAATTATTGTAAAACCTTACTATGTTCCTATTCTAGTGCAATAATAGCTAGTTAAATTATTATACAACGAAAATGAAACAAGAGTACCTATACGTATAGTTATATCACCCATTCCGTATTGTTATTATATTATAAGCTTTTATTTTATGTTTTTCGTTTACCAGAAATGGTTAATATGATGATCCTTAATGTTATATTGTGTAATGTAACATTTATTTGCCATCTATGTAAATTATTTGATTTGATTTATATTAATAATTTTTCATTTCAACATACATAAAATTATGATGAAATAATGTTGGACATACCTAGCTGGGCTTCTTGATTCACACAATTCTTGTAATGTGCTGTAGAAAGGTGGGTTACACATACAGAAGTCAAAATCATGCGTGTCATCATGTTGAAATACATGAGTAATTATAGATTTTGTGGAGTTTTTTCTCACTGAAATAAAGAAGTACAAAGAATTAATGCCAAAAAACACACATAGCTACAAACCAACTGCTTTAATGAGTCCTCGCGAAGGTGTCAATTTAAATGTAATATTCTGAAGTTTGATCACATATTGGTACAATTAGTATTATTATAAAGTAAATAACCTGTGGGATACTGTTAGGACTTTATGGACGCTTAATGTGGCTTTGAAGGGGCAAGGCGGAGGACTCATTAAAACGGTTGGTCTCTAGTGATTTGAGAGTGCAATACTTATTCCAGTAAATAAAATGTTCTCACATTTTATAAGTTCTTGTAAATTATTTTTTTGTACATTTTCTTCAGCCTTAATAAAGCTTTCTGTATCAGTTTCTGTTCCAACAAAATTCCATTTATTTTTTACTGCTGCTACCAGTGGGTAAATAGCACAAGCTCCTGTACCTAAAAGAAAGATGTAAATTACAATACAAAGTTATTTTGATGTTAAATTTAGTTTTTAAGTGTACCTTAAAAATAATGTTAGTAATCAAAGACTGACTTAAATTAATGATTTGAACTAACCTGCGAAATTTTTATTTAGAAAACTTACCAATATCTAACCCCCTTATGTTTTCTTTCCTTTGAACTCCATCCAGTAAATCTTCCAGCCACAATATATAATTAAGCCTTAATGGAAGTGTTGGAACTAATCTGTCTTTAGGAATGTCAACATCAAGATTGAAATCAGATTTAAGAAGACACTTTGTTAGAACCCTCAGTGAATGTGCATCTTTGAAGTCAATTGTGATCTTGCCTGTGACATCCTGAGAAATAAAACGGAAAAGGTATTCCAAGTCAAAATCATTTAGTTAGTTCGGTACTTCAGGAAAACAATAATATTTTAATTGTTGTTGTTTTTATTTATTTTTTATATTGTACTAACATAGTTTATAAGTCTGATTGTTACTAAACTAATATGGACCTACTACAGTCTGAAATAAATGATTTTTATTTATTTATTTATTTTTACTAAATAAAAACAAATTAGAAAATACAAGATCAATTTAGATGGCGGATTAGTTTAGGGAATGGTGACCCATTAGCAATGAAAAATGCATGAAAGATACATGTACTTTTCATAAAGCAGTTGTCTTTATCAAATAAAATACCTACAGTATGTCTTAAATGCCATATTGAATATCTTTTGACAAATATGTAAAATACGAAAAATACATGTTTAAAAATGTATTTTGAAATAAAATACTGCCTCATTTGTTGCTGCTAAGCTTTTTCATCTCAATACAAATATACAAGTAACAAAAAGTATATTATGTATGTTCTAAAACATTAAATAATCAATTATAATAAAGTGGCTGTGTCAGGCTTTGTAAAAATGATATTTATACAGAAATTTTATATTCTATATTCCATAATTATGCCTTAATTAATGTCAGAAATGAATCATTTTTAAATAGATTCTGGTTATTAGTGACTAGCGACCCGCCCCTTCTTCACACAGGTGCAATATTTATATATAAACTTTCCTCTTGAATCACTCTTAACTATTACTGAAAACCGCATCAAAACCAGTTGTGTAGTTTGTGTTTTAAAGATCTAAGCATACATAGAGACAGACAGACAGCAGGAAGCGACTTTGTTTTATATTATATAGTGAAGAGAAGTATGTAATAACTACTAAAAAAGACAAATAAAACTTAATACAAGTTTTTTTTTTTTTCATTATACTTATAGGACTTTGAATTATTTGGCTTGCCTAACTTCCGCTATTTTATTTCATTTAAAAAATAGGGGTCACACATTAAACCTTTATTGACCAATAGCTGGCATCAATACAAACAAGTTTTGTATGAGACAAAATTTTCCTAAAGGGCAACTGAACAAATACAAAAAAATGTAGATCTCAAACAAGTTCTCAAAAGAATATAGGTGACTTGTTACGACATAAAGATTCACATTAATTCACGACGTTTCACTTGTAATTAAAGCAATGATTTAAGTAGTATCAAATCTAAGGTTTCGACACTTACACTTTTCGAAATTGCAGAAAATTCTGAATACATCTTTGCTAAGTTTCCGAAATTAGGTGGTGTTTTGTAAATGTTACGAGGGTGCATATATTTATTCAGAGCCATGGCTTCTGAGTTAGTTGTAGTCTTGTAATATGAAGACACCACAATCAAAGATATACGGTATATTAGGATTTCTGAAACCCTAACTCATCTAGACTAGAAGTATTTTGCAATAAATGTCTTTCCTAGACTAAGTATATTGCAATTAATGTCTTTCAGGTTCAGCCAAATAACCGAAGGAAACAAAACAACGTGAAACTAGAAACACAACACAACACACAGCACGCCTTGTCTGGACTTTACCATCAAGATAGAAAAAACATTACAGTGACACACACTGTCAAAATTTTTCGTCTAATGGCTCGTCCATGGAACTAATATGTACTACCATGGTACTACCTAGTATACAGAGTGCAGCTTAATGGATAATCCTATATCAATTGAAACGAGAAGTTCTATTGTTAGTGAAATGACACACAAAGTGGCACCAGGAATTTAGTAAATATATTTCATAAACAAGATACAGAACTGATATTGTATATTGTACAAATAAAACGTTATCTAGAATGCAAAAAATAGTTTTTATGAGGTACGGATATTTTCTACTCATTCACTGTTTTTAAGTCAAAAATAACAACAAACAAATCAACATGGCAACCAACTTCTTCTTCTTAAGGTGTCACATTGATTTTTAGAGAGTTTTCACTCTAACAATATCTGTAGGTGGGGGACCGTATTGCCCCAAAACCCTATAATCGTAGTATTATATTATCTGTGCCTATTATATAAAAATTGTCAAACCACGCTCTGCACCGCCTAATAAATCGGTTTTTCATTTATTAGGAGGTGCAGAGCCTGTATCAAAGAGTAAAGTAAGTATAGGCCTGTATCGCAGCAGGTGGTGCTCATTTCGAGCATTTTGTGTAATTGTTTTTAAAATAAATGTTATTAATACAAAAGTTTTGTTGTTTTCTTCCTCTAATCTCTTTAACGTCATAGAGATTATATTACAAGTTTTGCATGGATCAAATGTACGATTTCGTTGAATTGTAAAAAAATTAAAGAAAATAGCTCCATAGAATATTGATATACCATTTTAGAATCTGCCCTTCATCTGTGGCGGCCATATTGCGCGTCATCGGCGTCATCGCAAGTCTGTGTCAAGCCATTTCTGGGTGGTCGCGCGCATCTGATTAAAACGACTATATCTCATAAGTTACGATAGTTAGCTCTCTACCAGTAATATCTTTGGAATCGCTATTAAATTAACTACATAAATCAAACAAAAGAACAGACCTCGCTATTCATTTGTTTCATCTGACAAGCATAACAGTAACAAATGACGTCTTTTAGGAGTGCCGTGCGGGGCGCCGGTTTGGTTAGTTCGTTACGCGTCGTTCATTCATTTGAAAATACTTGACAGTGAAAATATATCTTTCTTGTTCTGTCTCCTAGACTCTGTGAAAGTTTGAGCGAGATTTATACACTTTTCATAAGCAATTTACGTCAAAATCTATAGAGCTCCGCTCCGGACCCAGACACAGACAGGGAACTCGGGGTGTTCGTTCACTTGAAATACTTGACAGAGACAATATATATTTCTTGTATGGTCTTCTATACTCTGTGCAAGTTTGAACGGCATAGATACAGTTTCCATAGGCAATTTACGTCAATAAATAAGTCCAGTCCAGTCCTACTTAAGTCTGGAGCTAGACACGACAAATTTGACATATAGCCAAACTGGACATCTCAACAAAGGTGAACTTATCGGAGCTGGCATCACGTTTGGTTTGTGTGTGTGTTTATGAGAAGTGCAATGTGTGTAGTACTGACATTACAATGAAAGACATGCATGCATGGACTTAGTATAATAAACTGGACTGAACACTCGACCAGAAAAACGTGACGAGAGAGATATTTATAACAGAGCCCTTTGTCTCTCTCTAACGAAATTTCTTGTTTGTTACAAAAATGTCTGGGTGACCAGACATTTTTGTAACAAACAAGAAATTTCGTTTTGGTAGAGATAATTTGTGTCCGGATAAGATATCAACGGTTACATAAAATAGTGAAACAATAATTTATGAGAAAAAAAAATAAGAATTTCGTTTCCTTTCCATTTTTTTTTCCGTTTGCTCTGCAGAATTGGTGTTTGGGTATTCAAATGGAGGGAATAAAATTGAAAGTGTGTGACAAACATTTATTAAAAATAAACATGGTTAAACAGAATTGTTTTGTGGAGTTTCTGCCGTAAGCCAATCTTACTGCCCAAGTTTCTCAATGCATTACATTTTGCATGATGAAATATTCTTAAATTTAAATAGGAATTACCCAATGCTTTTACTAGTTGTAATTCGTGTGGTTCATCCGTTATGCATTGGATAGAATGTGGTGGACTAATTAGATGATTGATCTTTCGATGGAAAGTGGTAAAATGATTAAAAGTATTGTATCACGTCATGTAAAAGTGATTCAAATGGTGGTTGTGGCATATCATTTCACAGGTAAGGAATATTATAGATTTTGTTTACTAACAATGATTAGTGTGACCATGCCTTAGACGTTTTGCGGACGAAAGAATTATGCTTTCGTGTCTTTTTCATTAAAACTGTTAATGCGCATGATAATTATAATTAGTACCTATGTATCGCGATATTGAAATAGCATTATTTTTGTTTGTTACAGCTTTCCATTGAAAGAGGAATTGGGCAATTATGTCGATTCCCGAATTTCAAACCATAACCAATATAACATAATAGGGGTGATATTAGAAAGAGACAAAGGGCTCTGTTATAAATATCTCTCTTGTCACGGTTTTCTGGTAGAGTGCTCAGTCCAGTTTATTATACTAAGTACATGCCAATTTCACACTTTTCTCAAAACAACTTAGGACGTCAAATTAACACCATTGATGACAGATATCAGTGTTACCATAATGAATATATAATAGCTTACAAACAATCATACTAATATTTAATTTGACTTAAAATAAATCAATTAGTATTATGTACAGACTGTAAACCTATAAAAACAAGTAAGTAAAATTTATCTTCAAGCTAAAAACATTTACACGTAATTTGTTTTATTGTAGTGTGAGGTGACTGCCGGTTTAATATTTTCTACCATCTTTAACATTTTTATCTGTTGGCAATTGAGTGAAAGGGACAAAGGGCTCCCTTATTGCTATTTCTCTCGCCTCGGGTATGATAGCTTAAGAAAAGTAAACCTACGGTGTGACAAATGAACCTTAACGTTCATTTTTGTATGTTACGAATTTCGCAGAACTCAGTCCTGTTTGTATACTAAGCCCATGCATGCATGTCAACATTACCGGTTTTTAGATATAAAATAGTTTCAACCCTAAAAACTCAACATTTTACTGGACTTTTTGGCGGGAAGTCAAACGAGGCGGTAATTTCGATTTGCACTAACTTTTTCAACTAATTAAATTTTTGCTTTCAAAAGTGCGGAATTAGTGAAAATTTTCAATGAGCGAACCCATTTTAAACGATGAGTTCTCAAAGCCAGGGTGAGGACCCAGGGGGAACAAAAAAAGGAAGATACTAATACAGACGAAAATACAGATCCGGATAAGCACAAAATATTTACATAACCAAATTACAAGCGACTGTTCCTAGAAAACGGCAATTCGGAATTTACTGTTTATGTAGAATCTACTGAACAGGAGAAGCTAGGCAATAAGAACCCCGTAACGCTCACTAACTTGATAGCAGATAATGTAAAAGGAGTTTTAGGAGTGCACAGAATAAATGCACACAAAATCGGCATTACCTTCAGAAAAGCAGCAGTTGCCAACAATTTTCTTAAAATGGGATACTTTTTATGGAAAAACAAGATGAAAGCTTTTATCCCATCACATCTCACTGAAAAAATTGGAGTCATAAGGTTTGTACCGAGAGACCTATCGAATGAAGAGATATATAAAAATATAGTATGTGATGCCGAAGTGATATCAATTAAAAGATTCATGAAAAAAGTTGCAAGAAAAATTCTTCCTCATCACTCCCACAATATGCCTACGTCAGACTTTTTTGATATGAAGTCAAAGCTTATATACCGCCACTATTGCAATGTTATAAATGTCTGAAATTCAACCGTTCTGCCAAGGTTTGTAGAGGTGAACAACACTGCTCTTCTTGTGCTGGTCGACACTCATATAAGGAATGTGATGTTGAAGAGGTAGTGTGTAACGACTGTTCAGATAGCCACCTTACCATTTCACGAGATTGTCCTGTTAAAAAAAATTGAAGAAAAGAAGGCCACAAATTTCATCAACAATCCTATGCCACTGCTGTGAGTTTACCCCCCTTCCTTTACAGATAAAGATTTTCCATCTCTACCTAAACATTTAGAAAACGTTAAAAGTAATGATACTTTTGACATTAAACAGATAGCCAATACTGACATAATCATTCATGCAATTGTAAAGTCTCTTATCTCATTAGGCAATAAGACTGATGATGACGGTTCAATCACTAATAAGAAAATAAAAAGAAATCTTTTTATCAAATTTAATTTAATGTACAGTTAAATAAATATTTTACAGTTTAATATACAAAGCTTACAGAGTAAAAAGAGCCTTTTAGAGAATTCTTTAATTGAAAAAAAATATTGATATGTTTACTCAATGAAACATGGTTAAAACCTAATTCCACTATTCCTTCATATAATTTCATTTACAAAAAAATCTGCAATACTCATAATGGAGTTGCTATTTTTGTGAACCATCATTTAAAATACAAATTAATTAATACAAAACATATTTATCACTATAGAAACACAAAGTGGTACTATAGCTATACTTTGTGTATACAGCCCCCCCTAATCAATAACATACCTAAACCATGTATAATCATGGGCGATTTTAATGCTCATAACATAGCCTTTGGCTGCCATAGTGATAACACTAGATAGAGAGATAGATGTTTGTATAACATAATTGATGAATTTGACTTGTGCATTTTGAATTGAATGATGGATCACCAACAACTATTCCTTATCCAAATAGACAAGCTTCAGCTATAGATCTTGCCCTTGTTAGCCCTTCAATTACTAATTTGTGTAACTGGTATGTTCATGATGATCCCATGGGTAGCTATCATCTTCCAACTTTACTTGAGATAAACATTCAACCATCTATTTAAGACACATCACCTCCTGTGGATCAAAATAAATATATTTATAGAAAAGCAGATTGGCACAAGTATTACAGCTTAACAGAAACTAGCTTTTCATACATAGATTTAATTAATCATACTCCTATCAATTCATTTTATAATAATTTTGTTGACACATTAAATTACCTAAGGAATAAAACAATTCCAAAGTGTAAATTAATTTCAAATACAGTCATAAGAAAGCCAGTACCATGGTGGAACCAAAAATGTAGTGAAGCTGTCATAAAATCGAAAGATACACTAAAACATTATTTTTCTGAACCTACAATAGAAAATTGAATTAAATACAAAAAGTTAGATGCAAAAAGGAAAATAATCTTAAAAGAAGAAAGCACTACTTCTTGGCAAAACTTATGTAGTAGCTTTAATAGGTTAACAACTGTTTCGCGGATATTTAAAAAATTGGCACAAATCGAAACAAATTTTTTAATGATGAATGGGTTCCCAGTTTTTTAAATAACTTAGCAGATTCTACCCACATAGATGAGACTAAAATGAAATATTTGTTCGAAAATGCTACAGAAAACAGATGGAAAGTATTTCTCAAGAACAATTTCACTATAGAGGTGTTGAACATTTCTTAAATGAGTAGGAAAGGTACTACACCAGGATTGGATGATATACCTTACTTGCTAATCAAAAAGTTAAATTGGAATGCCCAAGTCATATTACTTAATATTTACAATAAACTATGGGGTGAATTACTTATACCTGAATCTTGGAAAACCCAATGTGTGATTCTAATATTAAAACCTAATAAACCTGTAAATAATGCATCTTCGTATAGGCCTATCTCTTTATCATCTTGTTAAGGTAAACTTTTTGAATGAAAATATGTTAAAGTTAAGATTAGATCATTTTGTTGAATCACATAGTTTAATTCCTTCTGTACAGTTTGACTTCAGAAAAGGCACAAGTTGTTCTGAAAGCTTTGTATGTCTATTGTCTGATTTAAAACAGGTTAAATTAAAATAAAAAAAAAATTAAGTCACTCTGCAATCTGTGTCTATTTAGATGTAAAAGGTGCTTTTGACAATGTAAATATAGAGGAACTCATTTGAGTATCTCATAATATTGGAATACCTAGTGACATCTTAAAATGGCTTTTTCACTTTTTGAGTAACAGAACTGTTTTTGTTAAATATAACAATAAGTTACATGGACCTAAGTCTGTCCACAAAGGCGCGATGCAAGGGGCAACTTCGTCTCCTTTACAATATTTATACTTCTGAAATATTAAAATATGTAGACACACCAGATGTAAATATCTTGCAATTTGCAGATGACTTGCATTTGTATAGCATAAATCATAATATAGAAATAGCTATGGCTAATATTAATAAGGCTTTAAATCACCCACTGGACACCTGTCGGAGGAAATTGCCGTCGAGGTAGACCGCGGCGAAGGTGGTGTGACGATCTGATCTCGTTTGCGGGCGACCATGGCCTAATATCGCACAATTGTACATTTATTACCATAATAAACTTAAAATTAGAAATTAATCCAGAAAAGAGTTCAGTTTTAATTTTCAATAAAAATTTAAATTCTCATAATAATGTAAAAAATTTATATAATAATGTTGAAATTCCAATAGTCAAACAGCAAATTCCTAGGGGTTATTATTGATGATAAGTTAAAATTTGATGAACATATCAAGCACATAGCAAAGAAAGCATTAAATGGCATCAATATATTGAGAAATTTAACAAGAACTTTTTGGGCATCTGACCCCAAATTATGAGATGTTGTCAATCCTGCTTCTTATCCTTTAGTTAAGAAAATTATAATACATCCTGAAATTTTCCAATCAAATCAATATCATCCAACAATATCTTTGCTTCTTCTCTGGTTAGTAGAACTTTGCCTGAAATTCCAACAATATTTAAATATGTACAAAATAATTCAAAAGGAGTTATTAAATATGATATTTGGCCTGTACATAAGGTCTAACTACATACACGAAATATTTTAAGAGTAATTTCTATAAGTTGTAAAGTCGCCATAGCAACGAAAAAAAAAACATCTGACTGTTTTTTTTTTTACGAAATTATTATAATTCTAAATTTTTTTGAGACTTTTTGCATAAAACCATTACTCCCATATTCTAACAATCATCTTCATCATCATCATCATCATTTCAGCCGAAAGACGTCCACTGCTGGACATAGGCCTCCCCCAAGTGTCGCCACATTGACCGGTCCCGTACGACATTCTAACAATGACAGTAGGTAAATACGACGTAGTAAACTAGCATAATGGATGTTTAAAAATAAGGAGCCAGTATTTATTTTGTGGGTCAAGTAATTTTAAATTATTTATTTTTATAAAAAAACATTCCTTAAAATGGCTTTGTTATAGCCGTTAGATGATTTATGAAAATATTTATATTGGCCTTATTAATAGTTCTACAATCATACATTTAGACACTGTGCATAATAAATTTTAATATCTACAATTTAAAGATAATAAACCAGATCATCACATCATATACACAGATGGGTCTAAAGGTCTCATTGTGTCAAAGCGGCTTTTTATGATCCACAATTAGATTTGACTAAATGCATTGAATTAAATGCAGCATGTAGCATTTTTACTGCAGAAAGCTATGCAATTTATTGTGCACTTCAGCATGTAAATAGTTTGGTAAATAATGTAAATAATATACAGATAGTGACTGATTCCAAGAGTGTTTTATCTGCATTCAAAAATGTAAATTTATCTTTTAGGGTAAATTATATAGTTTATAATATTAGAAATGAGATTTAGAGAATTAAATGATAAGACTGTTAACATAGAATTTGTATGGGTACCTTCACACAGTGGCATTCCTGGAAATGAAGTAGTTAACACTGCAACTCGTTTAGACCATGATGAAGACCAATCGGAGCTCCTAAAGGTTCCATTTACTGATTACTACAGCCTTTTTAAGGAGTCGAACAGACAGTTGTGGAAGGACTACTGGAATATAACCCTGGAAACAAGAGGCAAGAGGTATGCTAGTACACAGAAAGAATTACCAACAAAACCTTGGTATATATAACCACAAAAACATCACTAGAAAATCACTATCACTACCATAACACGTATGCGACTGGGACATTGTTTGACACCAGCCCACCTGAATAGAATCCATATATATGACAATAGCCGATGTCATCACTGCGGATCTCAAGATGCTGACCTGAACCATATTATTTTACAATGCAGAAGCCGGCAAGCCCTATTATTCAACGGTTGATTTTAATGAGTGATATTTTTGAGTCAAAAATATTTAAAAAAAAAAAATTGGCTGGTACTGTCAAAAAATTTGACAGTACCAGCCAATTCAGTGACAGTTTACGTCAACATAGTGTTCCCCGCCACTTTCAGGACTTATTAATAAATAAGAACTATTATAATGCGTTGTACAAATACACTTGTAATACGGTAGAAAAAAATATATTTATGTGAAACATAGAAGTACACTTTAGTTTTAGACAAAAATATAAAAAAATAATATTTATAAATATGTTTTCTATGAATGTAATAGGAATAGTATCTAAGATAGTGTATTGTTGTAAAATGTGTGAAGTGTATGAAAGTGGTAAACCTTAGTGTTTTAAAATAGCCATACTATTCGTTCATTTATGTTTGCGACTGAAAAACTTTGTATCTATGGTCATGAATAGGATTATAAAAAAAAAATACATTGTACTGATGTCGCTGTCTATCTATGATTCTTTCTTTGTCTTCTTTTTCTCTGTCATCGACGCGCGTTTACAGCAAGGAAAAATACAATAATAAGATTCTATTACAAATAACTTGTGCAAGATGGTTGACCAAATTGAAATGGCTTTAGATGATATTATAAAAGCAAACAAGAAACCCAGAGGTGGAGGAGGCGTTGGACGAAAATTTAATACCACCAGAAAACCTGGTGGCGGACGTGGAGGTTCTGCTGCTGGTGCTGGTGGTGGATTTAGAAACGGCCGCGCGGGGGGCGTATTACGAGGAAGAAGCCGTGGCGGTATATCTAAATCAGCAAATTACACAAGGGTAAATTATTACATGTACGGTTATACAAATTACAAATGGCGGACAAACGTGGTGAAATGACGCATCTTGTAAAATATTACATACAATCAAATCTATGGACGATCAAGTTGCAATGATGACTCAGTTATCTGTTTGGCCATTTTGTATGTAGCAGCAGTTCAACACTGCATATCGTATTTTCGCTCTTGCTAACCTAGATCATTGATCTATATTTGGCTTCGAGAAAGCAATCCAATGTTAAATACGCGTTTGTCATGTTCTACAATGTTTAGAATGGAATATTTTCGTCTGAAAAATAACTATCCAGATGTTTGGCATCAAAAGCTATCGAAATGCAACAAAATAACAACACATCAGATGTCATCTTTTTGGGATCCCTGCGGTTCAACCTAAATGTTCACTGATTTCGTGGAAGTGCCAGGATAACGCGGTGGGAATGTGTCACCGTGTTGTCTTCACCATGGAGTCTTCATCAAGGCTCTGAGCTACAGGCCCTCGTGGACAAGGAAGTCTGCTGTGGTGTTCACTCCTGATTTGATCTATTTGCAAGATGCTGTATTAAAATCAACGCGAGTGTGTGCCAGTCAGTGCTAAAATAAGACTTTCATTAAAATGTTGGACAAATTAATCCAGATGTAATGCATTGAGCATTTAAAAAATTCCTTTTATTTGTTTTGTCAGTATTGTTTTGTTATCACATTGTAAAATTTTATATTGTTACAAAAATGTAGCAGTTTATGTAACTAATTTGAATGCCACACTATTACACTTGGTGTAATCATGTTCAATGAGGCATCGAGCGGCCAATCGGCAAGCTCTTTGAAGGACCACCTATTTCAGGGCGATGTTAACAGCGCATGGAAACATGACATGTTCAGTGACTTTGGTGAACGGAAGCTTCAGAGAAATGCCATGGCTGCTATCACAACTGGTCCTACCAAGTTGTTAGTATCCAATCTGGATTTTGGAGTCTCTGATTCAGACATACAGGAGCTCTTTTCAGAATTTGGCATTCTGAAAAGCGCAGCCGTACATTATGATCGATCTGGAAGATCTTTAGGTAAGCATAGCTTGTTAAAAGTGCATAAATTTTTTATTTTTAAATGGCTGTTTTGTATACCTGTAAGTACAACCATTCTGTAACTTCTATTCTAGGTACTGCTGATGTGGTGTTTGAGAGAAGAGCTGACGCTTTGAAAGCAATGAAACAATATAATGGGGTGCCTTTAGATGGAAGAGCCATGAACATTCAATTAGCAACATCTGAAATCAGCACCTTCAGACCGGAAGAAAGAAGTCGTATTGGCGGTGGTGGTGGTGGCGGTGGTGGGGGAGGACCTGTTAGGAGGAATATAAATAGAGGTAAATATGATTAATTTGTGTTATCATCTTCCTGCCCTTGTCCCATGTTATTTGGGATTGGCATAAGTGGTTTTTTATTTTTTTTCCATTCTCCCATGTCAACTGTCACGCAATCATTTACACTTATTTACCCTTTTATTGACACAGTTTTTGGATAATGACAATGTTGGGATCTGTGAATTGAAATATAATGAGAATGAATGTCAGAAAATGGTCATGGTTTCACCTATACTTATCAATTTGTAGTGGCACTTACAAATGGGGTGCTCTGATTTAATTATTTTAATTTTTTAAATCACCTTCAAGATGTTTTTCCATTGGATTGTAATTTTTGAATTTTATTAGTTTTGTTCTATTGAAAACCTAAAATACAGATGAATGTCTGAATTATTCTGTTTATTGAGTGATAAGAACAGATAATACATCAATAATTGTTTACACCTGAAAAACCATTGCATGGTGACAGGCTTTGGCCCAACAGTAGAACACAAAGGGAATGATTTGAAAAGAGTAACCATGGAGTTTCTTGCCGGTTCTTCTCCATAGGAAACGACCAACCCGAACCGTGCACCTTTTTTTTTTTTTTTCGACGTTTTATAAGTGCCCATCTAGGCCTATGTAAAATAAAATATTTTGATTGATTGATTGATTGATAATCTTAAGAGGGTTTCAGTGCAAACCATGAACAAAAATCTCTCTTATGGATTCTAAATCGAGTAAAATAAAAGGATTTGATATAGGAGAAACTTCTTTACATATCAATGCACAGCACAAACTATTGCATACTAATCGAAGTGCTAATCTAATCTAATATGGTTAAAATATGTACATCTCATTCACAACATATAACTTAAGCAGAGACTATTGTTTAAACAGGTGGTGCAAACAGAAGTCAAGGTGGCGGCGGACCACGCGGCAATGCACGCCGTGGTGGAGGTGGAGGGGGCCGTGGAGGAGCCGGAGCAGGACGTGGCAAGCGTCCTGTGCCCACTGCTGAACAATTGGATGCAGAGCTTGATGCTTATGTTAAAGAAATCAAGTGAAAGATTAATATAAGTGTAGTGCAAAAGACACTAATTTAAATAAGTTTAGATTAATACATGGACTCGCTTAAGATTGACAACAGATATTTTATGTTCAACACATAAACGGTTAATTATAAATATCAGCTAACTGATAACAATAAATATGTGGAATTGTGGTTTTGATTCAATGTTAAATGATTAAATAAACAGATGACTTTGGTACACATTGACAAATTGTTAATTTAAGTCATTTACCCTACTTTGTAATATAGCAAGTTAAATATTACTCTGACTATTCTCTTTTTTGTAAGGCCTCCTTGATTTTGTTGTGTTATCTTCAGATTTTTGATAATTATGTTATCAATTTAATCTGTTTTCTTTTTCTGTAATTAGGTATATTAAAACCAAAATTTTGAAGATGTTGGCAATAAAGCTTGAACTTCACCGAATTGAAGCAGAGACAAGAGGAGATGCTTAGGAGTTAGGATGTATCCACCGAAGCTGTGTGGATATGTGCACTTGCTAGACCAGAGCAGAGATGTCTGTACAGCCTACTCACGCTTAGTTTAGACCGCCGCTCCCTTCTGGTCTCCGCCGCTGTTGCCTGCTTGGCCTAAACAAAAGAAACATGTCTGCTGAACTGTTTCCTCAAACTGAACCTGAAGCCAAGTGGAGGAAAGAAGTGTAAATAACGAAATACCATTGGTGGTTTACAACACATCTCCACTCTTGTCTCGTCTCTGCTTTAGTAGAGACCAGACCTAAGCCTGCATTTTAACTAAGAAAATTTTGCGTTTCCATAAGGTTTCCGATGCCAAAATCCGAAGTCAATGTATCTTCTTGATATATAAAAAATTCACACTTCACTCGTACGCGCTAATTTCTGAAACCACCCAACCTATTTCAATGAAATATTGTGTTTTTGTGCATAGGACACGACAGGTAGCGGCTTGCGAAGCAGCGTCGGGTCGTTAGTATTGATATAAAAATCCCGGGATTCGGTCGTGGTCCACCCGCTTTGTTCACCTGGGTGGATCACCTAAATGATGAGGAATATGCAAATCAAGAGTGCCGAAAGAACAAATTAAAGTCGTGAGTTATCATTGAGACAACCAACATAACTTTTCCAAAGCTAGTCCTACAGAAAATCCGTTTCAAACCAAGTAGAACTCTTTTATCTTGCTGATATGTAGATACGCTTCTTCTTCAAGTGGCACATAATGATGACAGATTCCAATCCAGAAGAATTAGGCCCGGACTCCACCCACCAAAGCCGAGACGAGATGTGTTGTAAAGCACCAATAGAATTTCGTTATTTACACCTCGCCTGCGCTTAGCTTTAGTGAAAATGGTTGAGCTGAGAGGAAAGAAAGTGGTCCCGCAATTTTGATATCCAAACGACGGGACCACTTTGTAGAATTTTATGGGGGTAGAATTTTACTATGAAAGTATGAAATAGTAGAAATATTGTATTAAATCCTGTTCACATGCAAATAATTTTATTTTCAAATTTTTAGTTCTATCGTAATCATTTCCGATAACGCATCATTATCTCAACACTTTTCGTGTCCGCGCTATCAACTATTGAGGAGTTCCCTCGTGTGAAGACGATTCTGGCTGTAGGATGAGGTCATTATAAAAATCATGTTCATCCATCAAATATGAACGCGTTTACAAATTTTCGTATCCGTGCTATTAACTGTTGTGGAGTTTCCTCTTGAGTAGACGATCCTGGCTGCACGATGAGGTCATGATAGATAATTTTTATCCATCAAATATGAACGCGTCTACAAATTTTTCGTAGCCATGCTAGCCACCCTTTTTTGATATTTTCTGGATGGGAAGTCATCTAATGACCCCCCCTCCCCGCTCTGGGCGGAGCGGAAGGGAGTGTCAGACGTCTACTGACTAAAACCCATCCATGTTCCTTCTTAGCTCATTGTGTTCCAGGGCCGCGGCCGCGTGAGTCTCTCTCCCTCACGTCCCGCCACCTCCTTCGCTAGCATGACTGCTTCGCAGAAGGGGGTGGCCGCTTCCCATTTCCTCTCGCTCCGTACCAAGGCTTGAACCAGGGCCGGACGCCGCTACGAGGACACTGCAGTGCTCCCTCCAAGCGGAGCAGACCTGCACGGCGTGCTCCACCGTGTCCTCCGGACGATCCTCCAATGGAAACACCCGGGCGTTTCCTCCCGCCCGATTCGGTGCAGGAATCTCCCGAAACAACCCATGTCCGGTGAGGACCTGCGTCAGGCGGAAGGTGAGGGCGCCGTGGCGCCTCCCTAGCCACTCCTCAAAGAGCCCACTTATCGCCACTATAGTGGCGTGCACTGCACGGGGATGCTAGCCACCCTCACATATACGTTTGATGAAAAGGAAAATAATAATTTTGTTTCCGTATATGTGGAGCACTTAATCTTGAATCTTGTAATTATTTTTATACAAATCGTAAAGTGGTACACAGAATACATCTACCTACCAAGTTTCAACTGTGTAGTCCTAATAGTTTCGGAATAAAGTAACTGTGAGCCTGTGACATACGGACAGACATGACGAATCTATAAGGGTTCCGTTTTTTGCCATTCGGCTACGGAACCCTAAAAATGGTTGCGGAGTTTACTGGCTGCATTAAAAATAGGACGGCATTACAATTTAAAGTGAAAATTGTATGAATAACGACGCGGACATCAAGCGTCGCCGCCTCGCGACTTGGTTACGCGCCTCTGCGAATGCTCGAGAGTCCCCGAGTATAACCGAGGCCGCGCTGCGCGCATTTAAGTTTTGGCTCGTCCATGATTTTATTAAAAAAAATCTTACGTGCTCCAGAAATAATTATGAAATAAGAATTTACACAGTTTAAAACAAATGGGTTAACCCAGAGCCGAAAAAAATTGCTCACGTCTTAATTCAGTGGTGAGTGGAAGTATGTACCGCGAGTTGGAAAAAAAATAACACGGCGCGCGGCGCTTAAGAGCGCTCTTACATTTCGGCGCTACGCGAATTTAGGTATTTTACGCACCGAGCGGTCGGCGAGCCACGCGACCGATTCTTTTTTTTCATATCTGTACAGTTGCTCGCACAATGATAATGTGAGTATGGCGACTAAACGATCTTGATCCAACGTAACACAAGTTTTCTTAGGATAAAGTTACGGTGGTACTTCGGTGGACGGAAAAACTTTTGATGTGACATTTTAATGATATTTAATTCGTTTTAAGATTTATTTTAATATATTTTTCATTATTTATATATTAAGAATCTTAAAGTGTTAAATTAAGTAGATATACATAAACATTTAAATTTTTACGCAGTAACCGATTGTTGATAACCGACATCCGTAGCATAGTAGTCTGAATCGTGCTCTATACTCATAGAAGTCGAAATAATCATGAAAGTACTTTTGTTAGATATTTTAAAGGTAGTCCGCGCTATTCGTATTATTTAAACGTTTCATTTGCTATTACATTTTTAAATTCATTCAGGTAATTTTTGACATTGATTTTCTTACGCGGTCAAAGCCGAATGCATGTGTTTTACAGCCAATCAAGTATTACAATAGGTAAAAGAGTAATTAGCATCAGAACTTTCTGCTAATTGTTCACTTTAGCATTTTTGTTTCCAGGTGTAAGTCTCAAGTGTAAAACAATGTATACCAGCGCATTTACTAAAGATGCATCATTACAAAGTAAAAGCCGACCACAATACTCGTAAACACATAGCTTTCTGGTGAACAGATTTATTTGAAAAATAAACAATATCTTTAGACCATCGAATTATATAGAGATATTACACAGACAAATATGTCTGTGTAATATCTTTTATATATACGTAAATAAATAAATAGTACGGTTGCAACATGTTTAAATAAATAAAACACATCAACGTAATTTCTTTTATTTGGTACAGCCAATTACCATATCTTTTATTAGAAAAGTCGTAGTTTACGAAGTTCTAGAATGCACACAAAAGCAGAGTCTATACGGCAATCGATGCACACCACGATAGTATCGACTGGACGAAGCGCGCGAAATTATCCGACATAGATCCGCCCTAGTCAAGCGCTCGCGCTGTTCTGAGCGCAGATCGCCGGCGCAGTGAAATATATAGTACTATTAATTAATTAAAAAATAACAGTAGCTGTTTAAATAATAAAAATAATAAATGATAAAAATGAAAAAAATAAAATGAGAAATAATACCGATAAGAATATAAAAAAAATACCCAATTCATCTGACATAATGTGACAGCCATGTCATAAGAAAATTTTGAAAATAAAGCATGAAGATTTAAAATGTTGACCAGAGCAGCCAGACGCGCACGCCTACCACCTCCGGACCCGTTGCTCAGCTCCGCCTCGCCGCCGCCGGAATCCAACCCCATCGTGAGAGTGGTAGTTGCGTCGAGCTCGAGCGACGAGTATTTCTCTCCGCCGACGTCGGCAGGGGAGAGGCCGGCCACCGAGAAGCTTGGGACTTAGGGGCCATCCGGCCCCGAGCCGGGTCCCCGCTGCCGGTGGTTGTGTGCAGCGCATGAGATGGACTCATTCCATTAACGAGAACGTTATGCGCGCATACTACGGGTCTACAGAGGGGGGAACTAACCTCACTGCGTACCGTGTTGGGATGCTGTCTCTGTTCCAGGTACTTGAACCAACCGTCAACGTTTCGGCCCAACGACTGTCGGATCAGGTGCGGGTCATCCAACGCAATCACATGTTGGACGAAACCGTACTTGATAGGCTGCGCTCAGAGGTACTGAGCAACCGTATCGTCTTAACTCCGACACAAACCGCGGTGCAAGCGTCAGTTATTGACGCAACTCCGCCGCGGTTCAACCCAGCTATTGTAGAGGAAGATGATAGCCAGTGCAACGACCGATTGAGGAGCGCTCTGGAAGATGCGCTTCGTGAATATCGATCCACTCCTACCGAACTTAGGCCCCGATTACCACGGTTACCCATGCATAATAAAAATAGGGCGCTGGGGTGTGCCTTGGACTCGCAACTCAAGAATATATTCGAGAGTAGCGAGAACCTCGTTGATACACACTCGATCCTGTACTGTGGGGCTGTTGCGGCATGTCGTTTAGCTAACGTCAAGTTACCAAGTTGTGAGGTGACTACTCGACCAAAACCAGCCGTACCAGCCTGGCAGCGCAGGATCGAGCGCCGCATCGACGGGGCCAGGGTACTCATCGGCAAACTACACTGCTTCAGGGAGGGCAATACACGACCACGTGTAATGCGCTTTGTGAGGCGGGCATTCTCGGGGACTGGAATCAGTCCTCAAGAATACATGTCCCGTGTCACAGAGCGCATCGACTTCCTGAAGCAGAAAGTTTATGCATGGGCGAACCGTATTCGGAGGTATAAGCGGCGGGTTGATCGGTACTCACAGAATCGCATGTTCCAGAGCGATGAGAGGTGGGTATACAGAGCTTGGGAGCGACCCGAGCTAAATATGACGGACGTGTGCCGCCCGGATGATGCTACCACGAGTTCTTTCTGGCGCAGCATCTGGTCGGTGCCCGTCTGTCATACTGAGGCTGACTGGATGCGTGATGTCGAACGAGTGTGTGAACCTATCCCAGAAATGGAGCCAATTTTGATAACACCTTTAGATATAGCCAGAGCAGTTCGTCCGTTACCGAACTGGAAGTCACCGGGACCGGACGGACTGCACAACTTCTGGCTCAAATGGCTTAGTAGTTCACACACTTGCCTGGCATCCCAATTCCAGTCATCCTTAGAGTCTGGGTCCTTACCACAGTTTTTTAACAACAGGCGTTACCCACCTGCTCCATAAGTCAGGTAGTCCCTCGGAACCCAAAAATTATAGACCGATCACATATTTGTCTACGGTCTATAAACTTCTTACATCCATTTTGAGAGCTAAAATTAATACACACATTGACAAAAACTCCATTATGTCTGCCTCTCAAAATGGATGTAGGAATGGGTCTAGCAGCACTAAGGAGCTACTCCTCATCGACATGGCCATTAGCCAACAGGTTCGTCGATCCCGCAAGGATCTGTCTACATGCTGGATAGATTATAAGAAGGCCTACGACTCGGTGCCACATACATGGCTCATGAGGGTGCTGGAGTTGTACAAGATAGATGTAACTCTACGCGCCTTCCTTGAGTCGTGTATGGGGCAATGGAGGACAGTCCTTCGATATCCAGGATGTCGACAGATCCAGGGGAACGATGAACCTGTATGGATTAAACGGGGAATATTCCAGGGCGACAGTCTGAGCCCACTTTGGTTCTGTCTAGCCCTGAATCCTCTGAGCACATTGCTGGAGGATTCAGGTCTAGGCTACCGGTTGAGGAGAGGTGGTCAGGTCATATCTCACCTTCTTTACATGGATGATCTGAAACTCTTTGCCCCCAACAAATTGCGACTGATGGAGCTACTGAAAGTAACTGAAACTTTCAGTAGCGCCATCAGGATGGAATTTGGTGTGGACAAATGTGCAGTCATGTATGTAAAGCGAGGGGAGATTATGGAATCCGAGGGAATTCAGCTCTCGGATTCCATACACCTGAGATCCCTTTCCTCATCCGAAAGCTATAAGTATTTGGGTACGTCGGAAGCGTTAGGCATTAACGTAACTGACATGAAGCAATCGTTGAAGGAGCGCTTCTTTGGACGCCTGAACAAGGTATTAAATAGCCTTCTTTCAGGCGGAAACAAGGTACGCGCCTTCAACGGTTGGGTCATGCCGGTTTTAATGTACTCTTTCGGCGTACTCAAATGGACTCAGACCGAACTCGATGCCCTGGATAGGAGACTTCGTACACTGCTTACCGCAAACCGGATGCTTCACCCACGATCATCAGTGATGAGGCTGTACATCCCGCGGAAGTGCGGGGGTCGAGGGTTTTTAAACGCGAAGTCCCTTCACAACCGCGAGATGTGCAGTCTCAGAGAATATTTTTTAAAAGCCGAGGTGGGTATGCACCGAGATGTAGTCGCAGTGGACAAGGGACTCACCCCGATGTCCATGGCTAAAGAGAACTGGCGCAAACCTGTAGTAATTACTACCGATGACCGCAAGGAAGTATGGCAAGGCAAGGACCTTCACGGGCACTTCTACCGGGCTCTTCATGGGCCCGATGTAGATTTTCTAGCGTCCGTGTCCTGGTTACGTTTCGGCGACCTCTTTGGGGAAACTGAAGGTTTTGTCTGTGCGATTATGGACGAAGTTATGTTGACGAACAACTACCGGAAATATATTATGAAGGACGGGACGGTTGACGTGTGTCGGGCATGCCACCGTCCGGGTGAGTCCATCAGACATATTATTTCTGGTTGTTCTCGTCTGGCTAACGGCGAGTACTTACACAGGCACAACCAAGTAGCCAGGATTATTCACCAGCAACTTGCCTTGAAATATAAACTTGTGGAATCTGAGGTACCGTACTACATGTATGTGCCCGACCCGGTTCTCGAGAAAGACCATGTCACGCTGTACTGGGATCAGTCTATCATTACTGACAGGACTATTGTCGCCAATAAGCCTGACATAGTAGTGATAGACCGATCAGCGCGCCGCGGAATGATAGTCGATGTTACCATCCCGCATGACGAGAACCTCGTGAAAGCTGAGAAAGAGAAACAAATAAAATATCTCGACTTGGCATACGAGGTTGTCGACATGTGGAATGTGAACTCGGCTATCATTGTGCCGATCGTCGTGACGGCCAATGGCCTTATAGCCAAGAGCCTCGACGACCATCTTTCGAGGCTCTCCTTAGGCGGTTGGATCAAGCGCCTGATTCAGAAGGCAGTACTCCTCGATACGGCTCGTATTGTGAGGAGGTTCCTGTCTCTGGAGCCCTAACCACCGGTAGCTTGGTCCCTGCTCCCGCTACCGGGGGACCACTATTTTTTATATTTTTAAATGTTTTTTATATGGTTTTTGTTAAGAAATATTTTTAAATGTAATTAGTGTGTAAGAAAATAAATAAAGAAAATAATAATATAGTTCAAGCAAATATTGAAGAATATTTTGGTATAAATATTACGTGAAAATGATGCACAACTTCGGAGATATCGCGGCATGTTTCGAAGCCTTTTCGGTCGATAATTGAATTAGATCCAGTTTTTTTTTTCTTTACATGTAAGGCATATAACGAAAATGTATTATAATAATATTAAAGTATAGGTTATAAGTGAGACGAAAAAAAAATTTTTGTTGGTCTATATTCAATAGAATCTACACATTAGAGACCAAAAATCAGGTCTCCGTGAGTTTTTGCTTAAAAATGCATCGGGAGAATGATGATTACTAAATAAATAAAAAAGTTATTTAAAATTTGCTTTGATATAATTGTAGTAGAGATAACGACCTATCTTTAAAAAAAAATTGTTATATCAAGCAACGAATGAAAAACATACAATTTCAACGAGGAAACCTTGCAATTTCGTATTTTTTTATAACACCCCTCTTAAAGGTAAGTTTAATTACTCATTTCATGTTTTACACACAAGTTAGATGTTAAATTGTACAATCGATAAGTTTTGGTCATTATTTAGTAGTATTTTGATATTTTTAAACTTATTATTAAGATAAAATCAAGTGGTCGGTAATCGAAATGCTTATTTATTAAAAACGTTAGATAGCGACCACATGGTCGCAAACCGACGCGAACCGCGTTATTCTATTTTGATTAATATGATCCTAATGCTTCAAACAGGACTTACAATTTTGAATGTAGCATTGTAAAGGTTTTTCTTTGTAGTTCTTTAGTAAGCGACCACCAGTTTCTTTGAAAGAACTTTGTTTAATTTATGTACAAAATTGGATGCTAAACACGTGGTCGTAAACCAAAATAATCGAAATAAAGACATTGGTTTCCGGCCACCACAATTTAGTATGAGAGAAATAACGGTCGCTAACAGAAATAAGAATGAAAGTTCATGAGTATGCGACCACGTGTGATTTTTGGTTGGTTATTAAAATGTCCGTTTAATAATTATTTTAGCAAGCAACCATGTGGTAGTTGATTTTTCAGTTTAAAACATATATATTTAGTCATATAAAAATAAATTATTTTATATTACTTTTTTTTTAGATGAAGCTCCCAAATAATTCAACAAAAAAAAAAAAGACTGTCTAGTACCTACACTGAAGAAGCCCTGAAAAAGCTCTTGATGATATCCGAAAAGAAGAGAAGGAAATAAAAAAAAAGAGGAACATGTAGACTGTATCAGATCCCAAGGACCACGATACAAGATCGGCTTAATTATGAATAAGAAACGCGGAATATCATCATCGTCTTCCTGCCCTTGTCCCATGTTACTTGGGGTCGGCGCAACACTTTTTTTCTTCCAATCTCCTCTGTCAACCGTCACGCTATCATTTACTCCTTTAACTTTCATATTATTCCTCACACAATCTATCCATCGTTTCCTTGGCATGTCCTCTCCCTCTCCATCCATCAACGTTTATATTCATCACTCTTTTAGTCACATGCGATTCGTCCCTCCTCATCACAGGTCCATACCAAGACAGTCGATTCCCTTTCAGCATTTCTGTAACTGGCGCAACTTTTAAACTTCCTCTAATATACTCGTTCCTTACCTTATCCATTCTTGTCACACCACACATCCACCTCAACATTCTCATCTCCGCTACATGCAATCTTCTTTCATCCATCTTCTTCACAGCCCAGCATTCCGATCTATACAGTACGACAGGTCTAATCATGGATTTGTATATTTTCCCCATTAATGAAATTAAAAAAATTCCCAAGAAATTTATAATAAAATCAAAAAATCAATTCGAGTGTTAGATTTGGCTGGATTAAAGAAGCAATTTAAAGAATTTTTATGTAATAAATGCTATTATAATTTGAATGACTACTTAAATGACATTGTAATTTAATTCAATTATTATTTATATTATTTCATTTGTGACATTCCTTTTTGAATTTAAATTATAATTAAAAAAAATATGATTTCTTAATCACCAATGTATATTTAACATTTGTACGCCCATGTGGTAGAATGTGATGAGACAATCTACATTAACTCAAGACCATTTAATATACATACCGACCATGTTCTGACAAATAAATAATGATTTGATTTAACGTGAGGGGCATCCGTGGATCAAGTTGTTCCAGTGACTTGTCGCCATTTCATCCATCCTGAGTTGATCCGCTGCTTTACGTCTCGGTTTACTTCAACATCCCCTTGTACAAGCGACCCGAGGTACCGAAAATCGCAACAGATCGGTATAGGCGTTCCGGCAAGTGTTATGGGCACAGGACTGGAGAGACCGCCGAAATCACAGAATAAGTATTCTGTTTTGGTCCTACTGATTTTCAGATCAACATTCTCCAGTCTTTGCCACCACACCTAAAATCTGCTCTGGACTTCTAGGCAACCAACACAATGTCGTCGACAAACAGTATACACCAGGGAGCCAGGCTCTTCCTGGATGTCCGACGTAAGTGCGTCCATTATTACAAGGAAGAGGTAAGGGCTTAGAGCCGGCCTTTGGTGCAAGCCGACAGCCACATTGAAGCTGCCGGTGGTGCCCGCTGTAGACCGGACTTGGGTACTACATCGTCTGTACATCGCTCGGATCAACTGCACATACTTCCCAGGCATACCTTTCTCTTTCAGGGCCCACCACAAAACCTCACGAGGTACCCGGTCGTATGCCTTTTCGAGGTCGTTGAACACCTTGTGAAAGTTTTTATGCGCACTTCTGTATTTCTCGCACAGCTGGCGGATGGCAAAAATGGCATCCATCGTTCCCCGACCAGGCATAAAACCGAATTGGTTTCGTGAAATTTCACTCTCTTCTCTCAGTAGTCTTTCAATAACTTTCTCCCAAACTTTCCCAAAGTTTATTTATATCTAAACAAATCTGTTCAATAGATATAAATTCTTCTGTTTTGACACTGCCCTTGAGGTAGCCTATTTTTACTAAACATTCGTTATATCGTCTTATTAAATTATCAGTTTCCTCTAATTTAACTAAAATAATATTACCTTTGCGTCTAGTAGGACCGATCTTTATTAAATATTTTCTTACCTCCAACAAGCTACTGTATAAATCCTTTAATTCTTCAGCCATAAATCTATTATTTTATTATATGAAGTGGTAATTTGTATTATAAGCTATCGATTATTACGTACGTGTTTCCCGAAAATGTTTTTTTTTTTTTTTTTTTACGATGTTTCCGCACACATAATTGTATTACTTGTCCCAATGTCAATCTTAGTCCATTACTGTATGATATCGAAATTTTAAATTTTGACACAAACACTTCACATTTATTTTATTTTTAACGCACTTCACTAGCACATGGTAGGTGAGAAACTTTTCTGCTGGCTGCATCAAACTACTTCATTTGTCTTCTCTGATTGACGCGCCTCCCGTCGGCGCCAACTCGAAAGCCGAAGGTCACGCCGATTTATCTCGTTATTAATCCATTTTTTATGACATCGCCTATACACTCGATATACACCATAGAGAAATACCAGCGTAATCACCAGCAACAGGACTGATAATATTATATTGATCACGTTCAGGTGATAAGTTACTTGGTCTACATTTGCGCTGTTGGAACCAGCTGCATTCTGGGCTATAATAACTTCTTCTTTTGACTTAGTAGAACCCATGTTGGATGGTATAACTTTCGATTATCTTTCCTAAATATTCGTGTAATACCCAAACTGAGTAGTGGCCAATTGACTTAGTACTGCCATTCATCTTGATGCCCTTTTACAACGATTGGAATGTAGAATTCGATATCCGCGTACCCGACTTCACTTCACTTCGGCAGGGTCGCCATATACGGATGGCGTTAGAGACGAAATGAAACCATGTAATGCTGTCTATAAACTGAGCCTTTATTGAATGAATACACGATTATATACTGGTACATTATAATATGATGTCACCCTTACAATACTATGCGCCATTAGCTTTATTCCTCTATAGTTATTGCACTCCAGCACATCACCTTTATTTTTGAAGATGGGGGGCACCAGCGAACTGTTGCACCACTCGTCAGGTATGGCTTCTTCCAGCAACAACTTATTGAAACGCGGAATATGATTCTTAGAATAATTTTAAATTGACTAATGATTGTTAATTCTATAGATTCGATTGTTAATATATATACAACTATGACTAAGTTCCTACGAAATGTAAGATTGTTATTTTTTAATTATAAGAAAACATTACACCAAAAGATTACCATATTTGTTTTTATTAAGAGGCAAATATTAAAATATTTTAAAGCGATTATAATTGTTTTATTGACATATTTTTCATATTATAATAGCGGTCGCAAACCAGCTCACTGGTGGTCGTAAACTGATAAAAATGGTCGCAAACCGACGTTTTCGCTATATTTTCACTTTTTCAGCATTTTATAGATATTTTTGTATTTTATTTTATGTTTTGTATCCAAACTAGATTATATTTGGGACAAATTCACATTAACATATACTATTTTGCGTGTAGACAACATTTTTTTTCCTCATCTTATGTTGGCAACTCGGCTAACTGGTCGCTAACCGGCGCAATGACCCTACATTGCATGAAAGATAACCATAAGAAACAAAGTTCTAAAATGGTCAGCCGCATATCGTGGCGTACAAATTGGTAGGAAGAGATGGTGCTTAAACCGTGATAGCATTCCTCAAAATTAACATTATATAAATTATGTAGGTACTTATTCAAACATCATTACTAATTAAAGATTAGGTATTACAAATCAGCAAGCATATTGTCAGATAAAATTAAATGTCAAAGTAGTCATTAAATAAATTAGTCAATAAAAATATAAATACTATCATTAAAATTTCAATAAAAAATTACAATTATTCCAAAAAAATAAACAGTAAGTTATATTATCATGTCAAAATTATAACATAATCATCTCAAAAACGAATAAAATTGTCCTCTTTCATAAACTCTGATATATTGTAATATGCTCTTTCAGTTAGTAAACTCTTCAATTTTCTTTAAGAGCGGATATATTTAATGTTCTCCATGATTTGGGTAATTAAAAGCGTCGGAGCCATGCAAAAGATGCTCCTACCTATAAGAGTTATTTTAGCGCCGTGAACACAGTTTGAAATTATCACGTCTATTCCTAGGGTGCTGCTGTCATCAGACAAATGGTGAAATAAATGGGAATTTGATTTAATGAACATTACTTTTTTTAAATTAATTATTTATTAAATTATTATCATTTAACCAATTCATAACAAATACTAGTGAACTATTAATTTCATGTTCATATGTGTTTGTCATTATAAGCTATTGTCATGGTGCAATCGTCAGCTAAAAGTGTCATCGGTTGTTCAGTTACTTTAGGCAAGTCATTAATATATATAGTGAACAACGGAGGCCCCAATACACTGCCTTGAGGTACTCCGTACATAACTTCGCGTTCCTCTGATCTTGAAGTTTCTTCACGTTTTCTTTTTTTATTTATTGTACTGATTTCAGTAACTTGTTTATGGTTATGAAGATACGATTTAATTAATTGTAAAACGTTGCCTCTAACACCATAGGCTTCAAATTTCTCTGCCAGGGAATTATAATGGACGCAGTCAAAGCCTGTGTCATGTCGCAGAATATGGCACATGTAGAATATGGCACATGTACATGCTAAATGTAAAAATTAAAAAAAACATGCTAAGTGTAGATAAGAGAACACCGACTGGTGTTCTCTTATCTACATTTAGCATGACATATAAATTTGGCTATTTATGAGTTTTTACATAAAAAAACTCATAAATAGCCAAATTTATACTCTTTATTCAAATTTATTCTTTTTTCGAAATCCCTTGTGTTCGTCACTTAATCTATCTATCTATCTATATATATAAAAATCAATTGCTGTTCGTTAGTCTCGCTAAAACTCGAGAACGGCTGAACGGATTTATCTTATCTTGGTCTTGAAATGTTTGTGGAGGTCTAGGGAAGGTTTAAAAGGTGAGAAAAATTCGAATAATTGCCGGGAAAACCCTAAAAACAGCCCTTTTCTTTTTCCCATATAAACGTTTTCTTAAATAAAATTTAAATAAAATGTAGAGTCAATCTATATACATAAAAATCAATTGCTGTTCGTTAGTCTCGCTAAAACTCGAGAACGGCTGAACGGATTTATCTTATCTTGGTCTTGAAATGTTTGTGGAGGTCTAGGGAAGGTTTAAAAGGTGAGAAAAATTCGAATAATTGCCGGGAAAACCCTAAAAACAGCCCTTTTCTTTTTCCCATATAAACGTTTTCTTAAATAAAATTTAAATAAAATGTAGAGTCAATTTGAACTTTATTGCTATTCAATAAAGTTTATTTAGGTAGGTAGGGTGGGTAGGTAGGTAGGGTAGGTAGGTAGGGTGGGTAGGTAGGGTAGGTAGGTAGGTAGGGTAGGTAGGTAGGTAGGGTAGGTAGGTAGGTAGGTAGGGTAGGTAGGTAGGTAGGTAGGGTAGGTAGGTAGGTAGGGTAGGTAGGTAGGAAGGTAGGGTAGGTTGAGTAGGTTAAAAAAGGTGCATTGCAACGCATGCTGGGCACAGCTAGTATATTATATTTTTCTAAATAGGTATTCATTTCACAATATATATATTTTTCGAACACTTTAGACTTATCTGGTAGAAGCGCGATCGGTCTGTAAGTTATCATTAATTCGTGATTATCTTTCTTATAAAGCGGTTTCACTATAGACTTCTTTAATGCATCAGGAAATATACCTGCACTTATGCAAAGATTAATAATGAAACACAAATGAGTACATATTTTCAAATGCAACTGCTTTTAATATTTTTGTGGCAATAGCATCGTAGCCAACGCTCTTCGTGTTTTTTAGCTTCATTATAATATTTAGTATGTCATAGGGCGTAGACGGAGCCATAAACATAGACTCTGCTCTGCCAACAATTAATGACGTTGAGTTTCTTCCCGCGTTCATTGTTGGTTGTATTTTATCTATAAAATAATTATTAAATGTATTAGCAATGTCCTTTGGGTATGTGATGTCTTTACTTTCAAAGGAGAATGGGCAAAAATGTATGAAGCCTGGTACTCGGCCCAATAGCCATAATATATATATCATTGGAAAGGTCTTTTTACAAGGATTAATGATAACCAAGTCGCTTATCTCCATTTGCTGTCGGAACGGAGTTATTTTGTGTTAAGTATTTAATATTTTTTTTTAGATTTTTTTTGTTTTTTTTTGATTTTGTTAAGATAATGGTGATATTATATCGTTGTCTTGTATATAATCATGTGTGTGTTGATTAATAGGTACTAAAATGAATAAACACTCAGGAATAAAAAAAGAAAAGAAAAGTAAGAAACGTTTTTTTTTTTAAACATTATTATCAATAATGATATCGTTGAGGAACGCAGCAGGAGCAGTGAAGCCTTCATGTCTGGCATATCCTAGATACCACACGATTGAAACGACAGACGACAACGAACAGTCGGCACTTGTGCTCATATAGAGCACAAGTGCCGACTGTTCGTCGTCTGGTCAAACACATGCAGTAATAATTGCATAAAATGTTATGGATATTGGTTTCGTTTTCATTAACATTGTTTTTTACCAATACATAACAATAATAAGTTTTTGACCGTACGTGACGCGACTGTATGCGTCCGCGTAAAAGCCAAGTATCTTCCGTTTATGCCATATTCAATTAAATCTTGAAGTGCACTTTCTCTATATATTTTTAAAATATACATTTTAAAAATCCAAGTCCATTTGACAAATGCTCGTTGCAGTAGGATCGGGCTTTAGTTGATAGGTGCCCAAAGAAAGTAAAATAATCTGTTCTTCCGTCAGTAGTGGGAAGTTCTGTATTTCTTGACTTTCTATTCTTTGAAAATCTGCTCTTCGGCTATTCAAACGTTTTCTTTCTACATAATAATAAAGTAGATTCGGGGAATCTATTCTCTCCCTAATTATGTTTAGGAAGGCTTCTGCATGAATGTTATCATCGATGGGTATGTGGAAGTTATTTAACATAGCTGCGGCGATTTTAAAATCAATGAACATTTTTGGTAGTGTTTTATTAAAATATTTATGCCGCAAAAGCTTGAAATCTCGTTTGAACCTCCCGTTCACCACTTCCACTACCCACCCGCATATTGTAACTGATCGAGCTTCATTACCTTGCTCTGTAGTTAACTGTGTCTCCCATCTGTCTTTAGATGGTGGAACGTAGGATTCATATCCACATGCTTCGATAGCCTCTAAACTGTCCCGGAAGTCGCGATCTAATATGAAGACATCGTTCGGTTGAAGAAAGCAATGTAATGGGTTTTCTCCATCATTCATTATGTCGCTCATGATGTTCGCATCGGTCTTAGTGGCAGCGTATGGTCCCAAAACATCGATTATATAGCCATTGGAACACACAAGTTAAAACGGCTTTAGCAAATTCTGGAACTTATGCAGGCTATAAGATAGAAGCTGGAACAAGAAGTTCGAGCTTTTATTGATATATATATAAGTCCCATCGCATATCACGATAGCTTTATTGTTTTCTTCATTGCCAAATAATCCTCTTGGTATAGTAAGGTTCTTTTCTAAAACGTCGTTTCTGTTCATATGGTCCACTCCCAAGTGTAATATTACATATTCATTTATGAGGCATTCGCGCACAATAGTTAATAAACGTTCTAGTTTTCTTCGTGACATATTAAATAACGTCGCTAGTCTTTCATCTGAGTCTCCGGTACGTAGTTTCGTAAGATATATGCCTAACGCAGTTCGAGGCTCCTTGCACCTCTCACTTAGTGACGGTGTTTGTTGTAGTATGGAATCAAACTGTTCGCAGTTGTGTCCTGTCCAAAAGTGCATATCCTCGTTGCTTAAAGCACCTCTCGTGTTGAAATCTAGCCTAGGTCCACGATTTAAAGCCATTCTCAACATGTCACAAACGTCACTAAACTGTTGTGCATTGAAGTTATGTGTGACATTGCAGAATTGAGGCAGCTCTTCCCAAGAGTTGCTCTCAAGGTGTTGTCCACATACTCTATATATTTAACCTGACACTGACCATCCCTTTCAATAACTATTTCATGAAAAAGTCATTCAATAGGGTTAACTGAACTTCGATTTGTATTAATGATGCATATGTTTTACGCGAATCATATTTTCATCAACATACACTTAACTGCAATTTGCAATCATAACTCTCCTTTTTGCTTCGTCGTAGTCGGGTAAAAACTTAATAAAATTTGAATTTTGCTACCCTCAATGTCGGATGTCGTAAAAGCCGTCAAATGAAAACCTGCCCAACACGCCACCGTCGGCTAAAGCCATGGACATATAAAAGTATATCTATCTATCTCAATGGATAAAGCCGACAAGAAAACGTCAATTTTTAAAACTTTGTAAGTTGTAACTGCTGATAACATGGACTTAATATACAAACAGGACTGAGTTCTGCGAAATTCGTAACACACAAAAATGAACCTTAACTGTCACACCGTAGGTTTACTTTTGTTAAGCAATCATAACCGAGGCGAGAGAGAGCAATAATGGAGCCCTTTGTCCCTTTCACTCAATTGCCAATAGATAAAAATGTTAAAGATGGTAGAAAATATTAAACCGGCAGTCACCTCACACTACAAGTAAAATAAATTACGTGTATATGTTTTTAGCTTTAATTATTTTAAATTTTTATTATTTTCTTTTATAGGTTTACAGTCTGTACATAATACTAATTTATTTATTTTAAGTCAAATTAAATATTATTATGATTGTTTGGAAGCTATTATATAATTCATTATGGTAACACTGAAATCTGTCATCAATGGTGTTAATTTGACGTCCTAAGTTGTTTTGAGAAAACCATAAGATTTATATACTGTTCTTTTTTATTTTAAATGTGAAAATGGTTAAAAGTATTGTATCACGTCATGTAAAAGTGAATCATATGGTGGTTGTGGCATATCTTTTCACTGGTAAGGAATATTATAGATTTCGTTACTAACAATGATTAGTGTGACCATGCCTTAGACGTTTTGCGGACAAAAGACTTTTGCTTTCGTGTATTTTTCATTAAAACTGTTAATATTATGCGCATGATAATTATAATTTGTACCTATGTATCGCGTCATTGAAATAGGATTATTTTTGTTTGTTATAGCTTTCCATTGAAAGAGGAAATTAGGCAATAATGTCGATTCCCGAATTTCAAACCATAACCAAAAATTCTGTTGTGTGCAGCTTTCATTTTAAGCCAGAGGATTTTCATACTACAAAATCACGACGAGCGTTATGCTAATGCAGTACCATAATTTTTTCCAGTGGTTAGGATATTGGCTTTATCATCAGTACAACTGATGAACGCGGAAAGAAGACAGGTTGAGTGTGCTTAATAATGTTCTCCTGCGCGAAGCTCTTTCAGTCGGCACTGGCGGGCGCCCTGCAACTACAGGCTCCGGCCACTGCTGGTATCTTGCAAGAAACGACGTGAAGGAAGAGGACTTCGTTTCACAGAGATAACAACGCCGAAGTTAACTCTTCATAAGGTTTCAGGAAGTAACTCTTAAGGACAGTGTTGAACAATTTTTCCATTTCAAAGTTCCGGATTGATGACTACGATTTGTTCAAAATTATGTGCTCACTTATGTACATTCTTCGGAGGTTTGCCTTATCGAGAATATTTTTCAAAAGTCTGATGCGATTAAAACAAATATTTTATACAAGACTCAATCATCCAATTAGTCTACCACATTCTATCTAATGCATAACGGATGAAGAACCACACGAATTACGACTGGTAAAAGCATTGGCTAATTCGTATTTAAATTTAAGAATATTCCATCATGCAAAATGTAATGCATTGAAAAAGGCATTAGGGCACATTAGGCAGTAAGATTGGCTTACGGAAGAAACTCCACAAAACAATTCTGTTTAACCATGTTTAATTTTAATAAATGTTTGTCACACACTTTCAATTTTATTCCTTCTATTTGAATACCCAAACACCAATTCTGCAGAGCAAACGGAAAAGAAAATGGAAAGGAAACAAAATTCTTCTTCTTAATTCTTATTTTTTTTCTCATAAATTATTTTTTCACTATTTTATGTAACCGTTGATGTCTTATCCGGACACAAATTATCTCTGTTAAAACGAAGTTTCTTATTTGTTACAAAAATGTATGGTCACCCTATTAGAAAGAGACAAGGGGCTCTGTTGTAAATATCTCTCTCGTCACGTTTTTCTGGTAGAGTGCTCAGTCCACTTTATTATACTAAGTCCATGGCTGATAATATAAAACGAAATGGTGACAAATAAAATAATGATGTTATGTGTGATATTTTATTTAAAAAAATATATGGGTCGAAACGCAACTTTCGTCTCATTTGGTTTGCTGAGATCATAGAGGAAAAAGCTCTCGAGTAGGCAAGGAATGAATCGCCGAACAAAACTTTTTGCAGGAGGCGAAGTAAACACATTAACAGCACACTACGTGAGTTTGACAAACACACGTAGACATGCATCCTGTTTCTCAAACGCATACGAAGCAAAAACATTCACACAAATAAAAAAACACACATTGACATTTTACCATGTATATGTACAATTTTATTGGCCTATGACATCAAACAAAAAGTGCTAGTAGCAACCAAGGAGTGGTATTTCATTCGTCATCCATGAATCAAGGAACAAAATAATAATTTTATTTTAACACGTATGTAGCCACGACAGCGTCAGGCCATATGCGTTTCTATACATTTAATTTTGTTCTTGACTTCCGGGTTCTTTTAAGGGTTCCGTAGCCGAAGAGTAACCAACGGGACCCTATTACTAAGCCTCCGCTGTCCGTCCATTCGTCTGTCTCTCAGCGGCTTAGCCGGCGGTATCTCATGATCCATGTTAGGTACACAGTTGATATTGAATGTGTATTTCTGTTGCCGCTACAACAACAAATAATAAAATTGAAAGGCTACGCCAAGCCACAATTTCACTGCAAATACCAACAAAAAGAATCGGGTTTCTAAAACTATTTAATTGTTTATTTCGGTTATAGTGTACCGTATTTTTTGCAAGATATTTGTGTCGTTGGCGTACGTACAGGGCACGCGCTTGCTGTTCTGCAACATTCGTAACACATAAATGAACCTTATTGGTCATGCTGTAGGTTTACTTTTGTTAAGCTATCATAACCGAGGCGAGAGAGATAGCGATAAGTGAGCCCTTTGTCCCTTTCACTCAATTGCCAACACATAAAAATGTTGATTATTTGGAAGCTATTATATACTGATTATGGTAACACTGTAATTTGTCATCAATGGTGTTAAGGCGGCTTTTTTGACGTCATAAGTTGTTTTGAGAAAATTATAACATTTATCTACGGTTCTTTTTTATTTTAACTGTTAAAATGGTTAAAAAGTGTTGTATCACGTCATGTAAAAGTGAATGAAATGGTGGTTGTGGCATATCATTTCATAGCTAAGGAATATTATAGATTTTGTTAACTAATAATGATTAGTGTGACCATGCCTTAGACGTTTTGAAGACGAAAGGCTTAATGCTTTCGGGTATTTTTCATTAAAACTGGTAATATTATGCGCATGAGAAATATAATTTATACCTATGTATCGCATTATTGAAATAGCATTACTTTTGTTTGTTACAGCTTTCCATCGAAAAAGGAAATAAGGCAAAAATTCAATGCGATTCCCGATCAATCATCTAATTTGTCCACCACATTCTACTCAATGAATAACGGATGATGAACCACAAGAATTACAACTAAATAACAAAATCATTGGCTAATTTTAAGAATATTCCATCATGCGAAATGTTATGCATTGAGAAACTTAGGCAGTAAGATTGGCTTACGGCAGAAACTCCACAAACCAATTAAGTTTAGCCATGTTTAATTTATAAATGTTTGTCACACACTTAGTTTTATTCTCCCATTTGAATATCCAAACACCAATTCTGCAGAGCAAACGGAAAACGAGCATGGAAAGGCCATTGTCCCCAACGAAATTCTTATTTTTTTTATCTCATAAATTATTATTTCACTATTTTAAGTAACCGTTTACGTGTTAACCGGACACAAATTATCGCTGTGGAAACGAAGTTTCTTTTTTGTTATAAAAATGCTTGGTCACCCTATTAGAAAGAGACAAAGGGCTCTGTTTTAAATATCACTCTTATCACGGATCTCTGGTAGAGTGTTTAGTCCAGTTTATTATACTAAGTCCATGCACCACCCTAAGCATCATCCATAGCTGTTATGATCAGTTATTTATTATTTTATTTACTCTGTGCACACTTAAAAAGTATAAATTGACATTTTGTAGTTTATTGCTTGGTTCTTTCTTTTACAAACAAAGTTTTGTATCAGTTTTATTGTAAAATAAAGATAACAATGTACTGATGTGGTTACAGAAGTTGAGAGGTAGCAAATTGACAATTAACGTAATTATACTGTGTATGGATTCAAAATACCCTTCGACAGTATTAAATTCATATTTGCCGGCTGGTTATTAAAACGTTACTAATTTACTATCGTACTATTAAATCAGCTCGTGTTTTATATGACCCAAGGCTGAACATGAATCTTTCAGGTAAGTTAACTCCGTATACATTTTATGATATGAGTTAGTATTTATATTATTTGTTACTTTGGACTTTAATGCTTTTGTTATTGTCGGCGTTTAAACTCAAATATCTCACTCTCTAATCAGTTATTTATTTAGTTTGGTGTACGAGTAGCTTTCACACTTGATCTATTGTTATTTAAGATATTATTTCTCTTCGGATAATTAATTTATCGACTAAAAAAGCCTGTGTCTGCCTTAGCACATTAGATCTGTGTTCTGCAGTCAAACACAATCAAAAGATAGTTACTTAATCATCAGAATGGCTTATTTTATTTTCTTGATGTTCAACAGACCCTTCAGATGATGACAGCAGTAGTGATGAGAGTATAAGTGTACCTGCCAAACGCGCTAGAGCCGACACCTATGGAGCATCATCTACAACATCGCATGGCTCTGGTTAGTACATAATTGTAAGCGGCACAACTCACTATAGGCCACTTGTCCAATTCATTTAGGGTCCAACGCAACATATTTTCCAGTTCTTTCTATCCTTTGCAGTATTCATTAGAGCAAGAGCAAAATCTATTTCAAAAGTGTCACAGTCCACAATGCAGAAATCAGATGGTACTTGTCAGCCAGATTTGATTGACAATATTATTATATTGCAAAATCATACTGATAAATAATTGCAATCACATGTAATAAAGTGAATACATGGCAAGGCTCCAAATTGTAGTATGCCAAATTGACTAGTCAAGTCAAGTCAAGTCACTACTTATATTTTTATATAATTATTATTTTTAGCTCTGCAAGAGTCAGATAAAGACAGCCCAGACACACCAATTACTGACAATTATGGAGGTGATTTTCAACAGCCAGGCAAAGTCAGACAAAGCTATGGAGATCGAAGTCCTGAAGAGAACATTAGGTTAAGCAGAAGTAGTTTAAGTGAGAATTGTTCTTCGCCCAATGATCAATATGATGATTATCGGCCAGTGTTTGATGAACCAGAAGATGGAGAAGGTTCTGGACGTCCTAGCTTTCAGGATTCAGGAGACTCATTTTATAACAAAAATCCTGAACAAAACAAAAACGTTGAGGAAACATATAGTGAGAAATATTCTGAAAAATCCAAACGGATGATGATGAACATGGGTTATAAACCAGGAAAAGGTTTAGGTAAATTTGAACATGGTAGAACACAACCTGTTGAGGCATCTGCACAAAAAGGTCGCAGAGGATTGGGGGCCAAACCATCAGCAGTGGGAGCTTTGCCTCTAGATATTAAGGAAACCACCGAGGAAGCAAAGCCTGAAGCAAGGGAAGAAGTGGTAAGTGGTTTTATAATACATAAAAAAGTAACATTTACTTCAAAATATATAATAAGCAAGTGACCCATGGTCTATTCATATTGGCCTGCTATATAACCATGTCTAAAAGCTAAGTAATAAGCTCATTTTAAGAAAATTAATGATTCTTATTCTATTTTACACATGGAGCATTTAATAAAAATCTATGACAGATTTTAATTCCCAATTTTTAATTAAAAGCAGCAGTTTTTTTGGATACTCAAAAACGAAAAAACTACTTTTTATAGCACAATCTGTTTATCATTTTCTGTCATGCATTTAACATACAATTACATTATCTAATTTTAACTTAAATTATTAAAAAAGTAACAATAAATTTTACCAATTAAAAAAAACTAATTACAATTATAACAGTTATGGCTTGATCCTGCACCAGAGGAACCACCATCTGGTGATGTTATGGAGAAATGGTTAAGAAGAGGTCCAAAAAAATCAAATATTGATGATGAAACCCATTTCGTTGACCCAGCAATATTAAAAGGCGTGTTAGAGTCAAAAGTAAGTATTCTACATTTCTGATCTTTAGATGAAACCTAGGTACGATTCTGAAGACGACCCGCCGACCACAACTGCAAACCGCAGCCGAAATGGCGCAGACAGGCAGCAGCGACACAACTGGTTTGTACGCAATTCACAGAAGGTTTCAAACAACAAAAAAAAATCGGATTAATTTGATTTAAATCCGATTTTCTTGATTTCTTTACATATTCCAATCTTTTTTCATTATATTATAAGTCAGGAATTCATTTGGTTATTATTAAAAAAAAAACATGTCTTCGTTTATTTTAATTATGAAGTAAAGGAGAATCAACATCGCATTTGTTCTAAAATAATCAATATTAGCTACATGCAGACAATCAACAGTAAAAAAAATTAAGAAAATCAACCACTTCAAAATTTACTTAAACCGTTGGGGTACTGCTGCAGTTGCAGTCACTTAGCATATTTTGATGTTTAAGTTCTTACTGGTCATAATATTTTTGTGGTATCACGCTTTCAATCACGAATGACCGGGAGAAAACAGATCAAGTCGCGAGTTTACATTTCGGGGCATACCCGAACTGTGTAGATAGATAAACATAGCATTGTGCATGTGTGTGCCGCAGTTTATGTTGGGGAAGTCCCTTGACCCTCTTTGGTTGATTTTGTTGCATCAAAAAGGTGTTGACTTAAATCAACGATTTTTTTTTAAATCATCGATTTTAATTGCTATTTAAATCATCACGACCCTGAACTCGCAACTGCAGAAGTAACTTTGGTCTTGGTCAGACAAAATTATGCGGCCGATAAAATTAATATCCTAACCATGACACCCTACACTGTCAATAGCACACATTATGCATTTGGTCCTTTCTTTGTCCTTCGTCAAGTACATACGACAATCTATGAGCGCTTGTTCACGAGGCCGGTCGTACGCACGACGCATGCACATAAAATCTTTCCGGTTAGAAACTGGAAACGTGTACAAGGTTATCCCGGCGCCGGCCCGGGTATAAAACTGATCGCGAACAAGAGACATTAATTTAACTGGACCCAGCCTGTCCCTAGCTGTCCTCCCCTCAATGACGCCCAAAGCCGAGGTCCGAACCCCACAAGGTGTGCCCTTAGCGAGCGGTCATTTAACTGATCTAGTTTGTAAGCCCTGCTTTGGGCCTTAAATTCATTTCAGATCACCACAGGATAGTCCGTTTAAGCAGTGTTGCTACCTTATAGACTTAAACTGCGGGGGAATCTACCAAAAAAAAAAGAGATTTAATATTTGACGATGTAATTTTGCAGACAATTTTCGACAGTTTGGATGATGAGGATTTACGACATGCGCGGTTTCGTAGTAATCCCTATGAAACTATTGGTTCAGTGATATTCCTGAACAGAGCCGCCGTGAAGATGGCCAATATAGACGCTGTATTCGACTTTAATTTCACAAACCCTAAGAAACAAAATGGTGAAGATGCTGTAGATCAGAAAGAAATATTGTATTTTGCTGATGTGTGTGCTGGTCCTGGAGGGTTTTCAGAATATGTGTTATATCGCAAGGGTTGGAGGGCAAAAGGTAATTAATTAAATTGCACAATTTACTTTCCAATTTATGTGATTTCAAAAAAAAAACAACTGCATACATATTTGATCAGGAGATCATGATCATAAAATAAATATTGTTTTAACAATGTGATAATGAGATATCGATTTTAGGTTTTGGCTTCACTTTAAAAGGACCTAACGATTTTAAACTATCTGATTTCTATGCTGGATCTGCTGAAACCTTCAATCCATTTTATGGAGTGAAAGATGATGGAAATATCTTTAATCCTGCAAATCTTACGTCATTAAAAGAGCATGTACTAAAACAAACAGAGGATAAAGGAGTACATTTTCTTATGGCTGACGGTGTAAGTGTTTTTTTCATCATATACCTAACATTTGCACAGATAAACTTAGTATGTTGGCCCATATTTTCTTTCTATATTAAAAAAAAATCCATGGTTTTTCAGGGTTTCTCTGTACAAGGACAAGAAAACATACAAGAAATACTGTCAAAACAACTATACCTTTGTCAATGTCTTGCTGCTTTGATGCTTGTGAGAACTGGCGGCCATTTCGTGGTCAAACTTTTCGACGTCTTCACACTGTTTAGTGTTGGCTTGATTTACATCATGTACAGATGTTTTGATAAAGGTAAAATATAAGATTTTAAACTATCATGGTCACTAACACTATCATTAACACTAGAAACGGGATAATTACCATTTTTACTGATTTGTTTGAGTTACCGATATTTCGGCGCTGTTGCAAGTACCATGATCACGGATAAACTGAAGTTATTTCGGGTGGGTGTTTATGAGCAGACAAATCGGTCTACCCTCTTTTTTGTTTTTGCACTCAGTACCGCTACCACTGTCACTCGCAACTCGATTCTGTTCCCATGGAGATTGCAACAGCGCCGAAATATCGGGAACTCAAAGAAATCAGTAAACATGGTAAATATCCCGTTTCTAGTGTTAATGATAAAGGTATAATATATATTTTCCTTTTATTTGTAGGACTTCAAATTCAATTTCTTTTTATTTTTCAGTCTGTATTCACAAGCCAGTGACTTCGAGACCAGCAAATTCTGAGCGGTACCTTGTATGTTTGTGGAAGCGGTTGGGGACCGAACCGGCGGAACAACACCTCGCTTCTGTAAATTCAATACTATGGAGTAGTGACGTCGAACGCGGCGGAGACGTCACACAACTTGTACCTTTAAAAGTCATGGAAGAAGATGCACACTTTTTTGAATACATTTATAAAAGCAACTGCCTGTATGTATGCTGTCATTATTACTTATGGCCTGTTTCACAACGTCAGGATAGTCGCAATCTACCTGATAAATTAACAATTTAAATAATATTTCTTACAAAAATCATGCTGATGTAATTACCAGAATCTATTGGGGGGGGGGGGGGGGTTGTAAGGCAGACCTTTCATCTCGTAAAAGTTTTAAAATACAAATATTTACACACATCACAACATCACGATCTGCGGCCAAACGCAAGCCTATATAGTATAAAATAATAAATAAATAATATTTTCAGACTTGGAGAAAGGCAAATTCAAAATTTACTAAAAATAGCTAGATTCAGCAAAGATAAAAATTTAAAGGAAACTACACAAGCAGAAATGAAAGAACAGTGTTTAGCTTTGTGGAAAGTAAGTATTAAGTAATTGTGTACGGTTGTTTTCTGCTCATATACTATAATATCTTTCTAATAGTGATTTATAACAATTTGACTAAATAATAAATTATTTTTAGTTACCTGATGCAGTCAGAACACAGCCCGAACGTCGAGGGCATGACGATACATTATCGGCAATCAGAACGATGATAAAGAAGCCGGTATCAGATTCGGAAAGCTTATTTTCTTTTAAATCTAACATTTTGAACGGACCACCTAATTACTTGGAGACCTGCGCCGACCTGAAGCTGTATTTTAGAAATGTATTAGACTGGAATTTCGTGTTTTTAAGCAGCGGGAGAAATAGTCCGGATTTAAGAATATTTATAGGTAATTTTAACATTTACTTATGCATTTTATTTTCTTTGTGGCTTAATAAAAGGCCATAATTATTTTATTTTGATTGTATTTTGCCGACTATGTTGTTGCAAAACTCGAAAAATAATAACCAGAATTAAAAAAGAGGTTTTGATTGTTGCGTCCATGTGTAAAAGGTTTTAATGGTGTTTTTTATCATTTAAGGTTGTGGAGGCAAGCAAGTATTTCAATTGGATTCAAATACATGGAGAACAGTCGTAGATTTACACGTGACGTTGCCGGCTAAAACACTGATATTCGGAGAGGTACATTGACGCCTGCCACTGTATTTTAGTTTCCCTTTTTGTCGCGTACCCTCGTTTAAACGCGATGGCAGATTTACTACTAAGTAATGTAAAGAAACCTACGACGAAAACGTGAATTATATCAATTACTTGTTTTTAGGTTGTAAAAGAATATCGCGGACAGGGCAACAATCAAATCTATAGCAAGGCATTGCACATTATAGACGCTTTGATGTTGGGTGGCGTCGATATTTCCGGCGATTCCCTGAGCGACAGGTTAGTATTTCTTCGTCTTTTTATCCTCTCGTATCGTTTTCTAACTATACAATAATAACATGCACTGAAGTAAACAAAAACTTGAGCTGCGCCTACCTAGCATACATTTTCAAAATCAAAATCAAAGCATTTAATTCAAATAGGCCAGTTACAGGCACTTTTGAATTGTCGAAACAATGAAAAGTAGCTACAGTCCCAGTCACAAGGCATAAAAATTGTGAAAGTACTGTAGTTGCCCATTCCCTAACGTAGATCTCTATGTAGAAGAACGGGCAAGAAACTCCTTGGACACTCTTTTAAATCAGAATACTTTAAAATAACTTGGTTACATCATTTATGTTGAGATGGTACATTATGTGAGAACGATGTAGCAAGATGTGTATGTTAAGTGTCCATAGTAAAAATAATTCAAGAATAAAAAAAATTGTGCGTACATGATTGTTTAAATGTTCTTTTTTTTTCAGAATTAATCAGTGTAATTTGTTTTGTTCCGCATTGAATAAACCATTTGATAATCAAGCTCTTCCAATAAGAACGAAGAGATTATACAATATGGAACATTTCGATTCGGCTGTCAGCAATTTAGAATATCGCGCCATGAAACGAGTGAAAAGAGCAGTCACGATTGATACTCCAGATAGGGTCAACAGAAATGATATGTTTTATGTTGTCGGATCTGTCTTGTTTTTGAAAGAAATAAAAGGTAATATTGTCGTTCTCATTGCACGCAGGCAGTATTTTTGCATCCACCTTATGTCTGTTCTTGCATTTATGCACACAGAAAATTTAAAAAGATCTAGAGATAAATTAAGGTCATGCTTATTGTATTATATCACTGACTGTATAAATTCTGCGTTTCAGATCCTTGGATCACTGCTGTTTCGAAGAGCAGTGGACATGAATATTATTTCTGTATGGGCAGGGATGGTAAATCTATTAGCGAGTACTATATTCCAGCAGACGCCAAAATGGATATGTTAAGTGCATACACACGGCGGGTCATGTGGCCATGGGAGCCATCAGCTAGTGCTATATTCGACAGCCAAACGAGAGAAAGTGTAACGCGCGCTGATATGGAAAAATACATAGCAAGGGTGATGAATAAATAGTAGTAATAGTTGTTTTAGGTATTCTTAAAACTATAAATATTAAATAAATTAAGGACAGTAAAGGCTAGGCTAAATGTACCCTAAAATGAAATTTATTTTTATTACTTACTTACAAAAATGAAATATTTCTATTTATCCTGTTGGAAATATTAAACAAACAACGAATACCTACCTACATAATTATTGTATGTAATATTATAGTTACTAAAAATAAATCAATGTTATTATTGAACTGGTGATATGTGGTTGTATGCATCTCTGCTTAATCCCATCAGGACATAGAGGCGTGATGTTATGTTATTGTTTCAATAGCTACCAAGTAAATCTACTAAGAAAATATTGCTTTTTATTTCATTCCCAATAGAGCACAAATTACAGTTTTCGGTTCTCGGGCACAGTCAATGCAAAGTCGTTTGCTGGTTGATTTGGGGTCATCCTCACCACCCCAACTGACTTTAACAACGAGCGTAGGGCGGTTTCAGATTAGCGTGTTTTCGGCGCGTATAAGCTCGGATTTGGACGTGCGTTTAGGCAGGCCCTTAGGGCCAGGCCACAACAGTGCGTTGCGGCGTCGCATCGCAAAAACAACATTGCACAGCTATGCGATGCGATGTCGCAACGCAAAAATTTCATCGGATACGACATCGTACGACAAGACGCTAACCGTCAGTTCAGTTTCTAGTGAGACATGGACCGCACTGCGCGTGTTCTACTTCTGCTTGCGTTAAGGCGTATTAAGAAAAAGAAACAGAAAATAAAGTACTGGGTGCACCCATTACTGACAATTATGAATAAAGATGGAAACCACTTCAAAAGGAAATATGAGGCGCTAAAAGTGGACGAGGTTAAATTTTTCGATTACTTTAGGATGAGTGTAGTAAGTTTTGAAGAACTTCTTAGTTTGATAAAGCCTCATTTACAAAAGAAATACATATTTAGAAAACCCATCGAACCTCTGGAGATGCTGGGATTAACTGTAAGGTAAGAAAAAAATAAACTATTTTTACTATAATCATGCTGTTTAATCATTTTCATAATTTAGTGTTATTCAAAACTCGTATTCCGATTGTGTGTCATTCGTCAAATTTGTTAGTTCCTCATCGAAATGAATTTGTTCTGGCTCATTTACATCATCATTCCTTGGCGTTTGTGGAGACGATTGCATAGGTGCCGGTGATGTTTCGCATCCGCTTTGGAAGGCACTGCGTTGAATGGATGTTTGATAGCCACTCTGCATAGGCATTTGAGCTGATTGGTAGCCACTCTGCATAGGCATTTGAGCTGATTGGTAGCCACTCTGCATAGACATTTGAGCTGTTTGATAGCCAGTCTGAACAGTTGTTTGTGAAGTTTGATAGTGGCTGGGATAGTATGATGGTTGGTGTAAATCACTTAATATCTGTAGGACACGACTTTGGAAAATTATTGTTTGATTATCATTCAATTTTTCCAATGATGGCAAAATTCCTTTAAAAAAAGATAAATGTCTACTTTCAGGTGTTTTTAAAGCAGCTATAATATTCTTCTCAAATTCGTCTTCGTCAATTTTTCTTTTACGCGATGCAGGCTGGTAACGTGGCATGACAGGTTGCTGGCTTTGTTGGGTTGAGGTGCTTGGTCTTATTTCTTCATCGTCAAGACTTGATGTTGTTTTATTTTGAGAATTCTTTTTCAGAAATAGGAGCTGGTCGTATAGATGATATTGTTTAATTTTTTTGGCCCCAGCTCCGGATTTACATTGCTCGTTTAATTTTTTTTCGTATTTTGTAAAATTATCCTTGATTCCTCTCCATTTCTTTATGACATCGTTACCTAAAAAAATATGACGAATAATGATTTATTTTGTTTTCTTTCAGGTACCTGGCGACGGGAAATACTTTTAAAGATATGCATTTCACATATTATCGTGGAAAATCTACAATAACAGGAATAATAAAATTTGTTTGTCGTATTGTATGGAACATTCTTAAAAGGTTGGAATTACCAAAAATTACAACAGAGCTGATGGAACAAATTGCTCAAGAGTATGAAAAAAAGACCAACTTTCCTAATTGTATAGGAGCGCTAGATGGAAAACACATTCGTATATTGAGCCCGGATCACAGTGGGTCCCTATTTTTCAATTATAAAAAATATAATTCCATTGTTCTATTAGCACTTGTTGATACGAATTACAAATTTATATATGTCGATATAGGTGCATATGGTAAGGAATGTGACTCCACTGTTTTTCAGAACTCAAATCTATACTACTTATTAAAAAAAGGTCAATTATCTATACCTCCGCCAAAACCGTTACCTGGCTTTCAAAAAGAAATTCCTTTTGTCTTCGTGGCGGATGAAGGATTACCACTGACAAATAATATAATGCGCCCATATTCTGGGAAGTTTTTATCGATAGAAAAACGAGTTTTTAATTATCGTTTGAGCCGAGCCAGACGATATGTTGAGAGCGCTTTTGGCATACTCGCAAATAAATGGCGCATATTTCATCGACCCATTAATGTTTCTTACGATTTCACAATAGACATTATAAAAGCATGCTGTGTATTACACAACTTTGTATTGAATCGAGATGGCGCACAAACGTTTGAAGAAATGATTATTGACGATTCTTTGCAAATTTTACACGAAACAACACATGAAAGTAGAACAGGAGCTAACATAATCAGAAACGAATTTTGTAATTATTTTAATAGTAACATTGGAGGTCTTAGTTGGCAGTTAACAAAAATATAAATGTTTATAAGTACTTACCGAGTTTTGTTTTTTCAACACTATTTAACTCCTCAAAATTTGAATATAAACTTGTACACACTTCCCTCCATGCTTCTGTTTTTAAAAATTTGTCTTTGAATTGTGATATAGTTTTGTCCCAAAGGACGGGACGTTCGTAAATTAAAGATATCAGGTGGTCGACATCGTACTGCGCCATATCGCTTAAAAAACACGTGCAGGTCGTTCAAAGTATGGACACCGACTAAACGGCAAAGCGTTGTCGCATCGCAGATTTGTACGTTGCGGCAGCGCATCGGAAATTTCCACGATGCGTTGTGCGGCGTCGTTGATTTTTGCGATGCGACGCCGCAACGCACTGTTGTGGCCTGGCCCTTATACGCGCCCCTTTAGCAACACTGATGACTCGTTGATACATTTACGCTCTAATGTTCAAAAGGTTAAAAAATAAAATATACCTTGTTATGACAGCACGGTCACGCAGTGTGAATGTGTGATAGCCAAGGTGATAGCTTATATCTTGCATAGACCATGTGTGAACGGTGTGCGTATAGTTTTGTTGTCCCAGATCGTTTAACTAAATTGCAAAAAGCCTTCTGTTCGAACACCACAACAATATTTATGAAACAAAATTTCGCGGCTACTTTGGTTTTGTTTGACAGTTAAAGATTGACAGAACTTCAGTTTCGTACTATTTTGTGGGGATTTGATTTCAAATAATTTAACTAACTCAGCTTTACGATTGATTTGTCAACAGGTGCATAATAGGCATAGTTTAAAATGACTGTGGGTGGAGTGAGCAAAAATCTGCCATGGTTAGTCTGAACCGGTATTTTCTAACCACAACTTTGATGTTGGTTCTGCAAATAGCTAACGTTTATGCTTCCTTTCATGTTTCAGGGTCGAAAAATATCGTCCTTCAAAGCTAGAAGATTTAATTTCTCACGACGATATAATTAAAACAAGTAGGTAACTTTTTATTCCATAATTGAATATATTTACAGATGTGTTTTTTTTTCTGTGTACTAATGAATTTATGAACATTTAAGTAAACCAGTTTATGAAGGAGAACCAATTGCCTCATTTGCTATTTTATGGACCTCCTGGAACTGGCAAAACATCGACAATATTAGCTTGTGCAAGACAAATGTACACACCGCAACAGTTCAACTCAATGGTAAGTCATTTTCAACCGGCGCATTGTGGAAGCGATCTGAGGGACGTCTTAGGGGCAGAGTAAAGCAACACCACACTTAGGTGATGTTTTAATAAATTTATCAATATTACTCAATGAAAGAAATATTGCTCTGTAGTTGTGCTAAAGTATAATCAACTAACATTGCATATTTAGTTTTACGAGGAGTTTTTAAACTATTATTCAATGTTATTGTTTAATTTAGAATTAATACAGTTCAATTTGCAACTTCTCTAACTCTCAGAATTCACACTTGTACCTAAGTACTTATCAACAATAGTTATTCTAAACTTTTCGCGTTCCAAATTTCTTTAATTTTGGTTTTCAATTCCACAGGTGCTAGAGTTAAATGCATCTGATGATCGAGGGATAGGCATAGTAAGAGGTCAGATACTCAGTTTTGCATCAACCAGGACAATTTTCAAAGCTGGACCCAAGCTGATTATATTAGATGAGGCTGATGCCATGACTAATGATGCCCAGAATGCTCTTAGAAGAAGTAAGTCATAATTAATTAATTATAACTAGTATAAAAAAGATGACAATATGTGTGCAACACACATTGGCTCCTCATTTTCTAGAACACTTGTAAAAATAACATGAATTAGATGGTTGGGATTTAGCATGTTTAGATCTTTGTTGCTCAATCATGCTTTAATGGCTGAACAGATTTTCATGAGAAACACAGGTAGACAATGACAGGATTAACTTGTGAGATAATGTTTAATCTGCATAAATATACATAATATTAATATTAACCGTAGGTTGTGAGTAAAGCCACTATCTTCAGGTAACACAATTGTCATTTACTATTAAAACTCGTATACCTGAATGTAGACTATGCTAGAAAATAAGTTACAGTAATCTGCCACAGCATACATCTATGCATAATTTTTAAACGCACTGCTGCGCGTTTTATGGCAAACAACACATGCAGTATGCGGTATCGTCCGGTATGCAAGAGGTTAAGTATATCCATAATTATTCAATTCTATTCCTAGGCTAATAGCCCCTAGTAACATTTTTTTTTTTTTTTTATTGGTATCCTGTGATGGAAGTATTGGTTTTATGTTACTGTACTGTTACTGTTAGCTTCTCTTATCCCACTACTGGGCAAAGGCCCATGACTCACCCCCATGACATCCAAACCCTTTGGTCCAGGGCTAATGTCCCTGGACTGGTTGTTGGTCCTGTCCATCCCGCCATCTCCTGTAAGGTCTAGTGTGTCGCCCTTTGGCTGTGTTAGGGCTCCACATCGTGGTTATTTTGGCTGTACTGCACAGTTACTGTACTGGTATCAATTAAATATAGACCAACAAATTGTTGCTAACAAAGAGATGATGTTTGCAATAATGTTTTTTTTTATCTCACACATTATTGTTATTCTGAATCATATAAAGTGTATGAAAGACGGCGCTGGTAAAGTTTTGTCTAAAGATGATGAAATAAAAAAGAGATGGAATATTTTGAAAATCTAATGAATGAAGAGAATGAATGGAGCAGTGTGCTTAAAGAGGTAGAAGTAAATATGGGTTTAGTGAGGGAAATTAGCATGGATGAAGTGAGGAATGCAGTTCAAAGTATGAAAAATGGAAAGGCCATGGACCCTGATGAAATACCTGTAGATGTATGGAAGTTTTTAAAATTAGACGGATGTGGCTGACTTTATTCTTCAATAAGTTGTTGCATGAAGGAGCAATCCCACAAGAATGGTGCAATAGTTCGCTAGTGTCCATCTTCAAGAATAAAGGTGATGTGCAGGACTGCAACATCTATCGGAGTATAAAGCTCATGTCACATAGTATGAAAGTATGGGAGAAAGTGATAGAGAAGGCGTGCACACAAAAACTTGCACATGGTGTTCATTGATCTGGAGAAAGCGTGTGATAGGGTACCTCGGGATGTGTTGTGGTGGGCCTTGAAAGAGAAAGGTATACCTGGGAAGTATGTAGAGTTAATTCGTGCTATGTACAGCCAATCTTGTACCTACGTCCGGTCAGCTGCTGGCAACACCAATGAGTTCAGTGTGGCTGTAGGCTTGCATCAAGGGTCGGCTTTAAGTCCTTACCTCTTCCTGTTGATTATGGACGCTTTGACGTCGGACATACAGGAAGAGGCACCCTGGTGCATGCTGTTTGCCGACGACATTGTTCTTGTCGGTGAAGAAGGACCTGAGATCCAGAGCAGATTGGAGAAATGGCAACAGAAGCTGGAGAATGTTGGGTTGAAAATCAGCAGAACTAAAACGGAATACATGTTCTGCGATTTCGGCGGTCTCTCCATTTCTGGAGCCATAGCGCTAGACGGCGCGTTTCTTCCTGTCTGCTCCGACTTTCGGTATATCGGTTCACTCGTGCAAAGCGATGGCGAAATAGATTGTAGTGTAAAACACAGAATTAACACGTGATGGATGAAATGGCGGCAGGTCACGGGGACAATCTGCGACTCCCGCATTCCCCTTAAACTTAAGGGGAAGATTTATAAAACAATGGTTAGACCTGCTGTCTTGTATGGATCAGAATGTTGGGCCACAAAAGGGATTAATAAAAGGCAAGATGAGAATGCTAAGGGGAATGTGTGGTGTTACGCGAATGGATAAAATAAGAAATGAGTTTATAAGCGGAATTCTGAAAGTGGCGTCGGTGACTGAAAAGTTGTGTGGTAATCGGTTGTCGTGGTATGGGCATGTGATGCGGAGGAATGAGGAAAATGTTGTGAGGAAAGTTTTGAGTATGAATGTGGATGGGTATATGAGTAGAGGAAGACCAAAGAAACGATGGATGGACTGTATAAAGAATGATATGGCAAGAAAGGAGGCGTCTGATGAGATGACGAGTAATAGGAAAAAAAAGACAATAGAAAGAAAAAGACATGCTGCGCCGACCCCAAATGAATTGGGATAAGGGCAAGAGAATGATGACATTATTGTTATTCTATACTTGGTATATGGTCAATGTGGCGACACTTGGGGGAGGCCTATGTCCAGCAGTGGACGTCTTTCGGCCGAAATGATGATGATGATGATGATACTTGGTATTAATTGATCCAGAAATATTTCAAAATGAAATATCCATACCATTAACTGACAGCAAAAGTTAGTTAGATTCAAGACCCTATTGTCCTTACCCTAACGATGAATTTGGGTCCCTATACATACTAATCCGCTCCGGCAGATTTAGATCTGCTTTCTGTCAGACATAGCTCTGTATATTTTGAACAGTAACAGAAATCTAGTTGGATTTTACAGTCACAAACAATACGTGTTCCTGTTGGTCCTACGCCCAGAGTTCATAAAAAATGCCCAAGATTTATGAATGGTATAATTCGGCGACGTTAAATTATAATTACTCGAAGTATTCGATTTTTCTTTTCTCAAAATTCATAAAATAGCTTATTACATAAATTATGTATTTATTTTACTTATTCGGGGTATTCAATCACTAAACGTTCACTGTTGACAAGTTGACATACCTATTAAGTTGCTATGGTTATTTAATGAAAACAAATGATTCTGATATATGTATCATGGTTAATTTCTTTATAATGCTGAACCTCAATTAAAATAATGTGTTTATTTGGCAATGTTAGACAACTGTTGTCTTTTAATTCGGAAAATACGTTCAAAAGTTTAAAGGAGCTAATGGCAAGTTCTTTACAATGTACTACAGTGAAGACGACGTAGTGGAAACCAGGACCATTCAGATTGCGGTTCTTGGTGAGCCTAAAACTGGGAAGGTAAGTGTAATTTTGTAACTAAATTGTACCTTTTTTTAGCAGAAATTGTGTATGTAGATATTTGTTTTTGGTGATGTATGTCTCCGGATCGCTAAATCGTAACGCGATCAGTAAGGAGAGTTGTCTGCATGCAATGGCACGTGGTTGTTAATGATGATTTTGGCTGGATCTATGAGCAACGTATTTATATGATTGGTCTATCGCATATGTAATTGTATGTAGCTCTCAATAGTTGCGCCACTTGTTTCTCCGCCTTCCGTGTCCTGTTTTCGCCTCTTAGGAACGTTAATAGTAAAGGACAGTGATTGTAAAACTAACACCATATAACTCCGTGAACTATTCGATGCATCCATCAGCACAATGTTTTGAGTGCGTTACACTATGTCCTACCGTAAAAAACCCCAAACAAAAGTCGTTTCCCGGCTACTATTTTTGCGTAGAATTATTTAGTTGATGTAAGATTGCTTGATTGACGGATTCGTGTAGAGTCTGTTTACATCTTGTACCTATTTTTTTTTCTTTTTTAGAGCTGTCTATGCCATCGGTACCTGGGCGGGAACAGTGTGGCTCCGGTAGGCGGCACGCAGGGTGCCGAGGTAATGGCCGGCCAGTGCATAGGACTGCGCCCCCCCGTGCCTCTGCAGCTGTGTGACGTCGCCGGCAACGCGCTGCAGACGCACATGCTCGCTAACTATCTGTATGCTTCTGATGTAAGTTCATGTGTAGGTTGTGGTCTGTAGATGCTAAAGTAATATACCTACTCCTAACATGCCAAACATCAAGAAAAAGAATGTAACCATTGTTTCACAACTGTCATGCATAGCATAGCTTTTTCTGACCGGCTTAAGCCGATTCTGGGTTGATATAAATGTGATCACTCCCAAAAAGTCCAAACCCAAGTGAACCATAGTATCGTAGAACATTACATTTTCGTACTAATTGTACAATTATGATCTAAATTCTAAAGATAGTCCTAAAAAGATACCGGTCGAGTACGTAACCTCCTTCTTGCACTGATTTGAAATATATTCTTCTTTTTGGTCAATGATAAATATTTATTTATTTATTTAAACTTCATGTACAAGAGTGGTACATAGGCGGAATTAATGCCAAAAAAAAAAAAAAAAAACACGATCACGATCACGTTTTTTTTTTTTTTTGAAATATTCAATAAAATATTTAAAAAAAACATTTATGTTGCAGATTATATTATTCGTTTACGATCTCACAAATCTGCAAAGCTTCGACAAGCTAACTGAATGGATTCAGAAAGTGAAAGAGATATTCGAAAATGAATTGAGGAAACCCTTGATGGCTCTGTTTGGCAATAAGTCTGATTTGGAACACCAGAGGGCAGTGAGACTGTCTTGTGTACAAAAATTCGCGTCTGAACACTTGTTGGAGACCTTCAAGGGATCAGCAAGGACAGGGGAGACGGTAAGCAGTTATAGTAGCACTAGCATACAAAATAGCGGTAGCACATCAGAATGAATGAAAAAGTATCGCAATTTAATTTTACAGCGCGATGCTGTAATACTTAGTCGATATTCAAATTGTTTTTTTTTTTTTTAAACTTTGCCCCCATTAGGATTTTTTCCTGTATCGTGGGTGCATTTAAAAACGTTTAAACTCACATAAACAAATAGCCAGACCCGGAACAACTATCTGTAGGTCATACAAATATTTGTTCCGTGCAGGGAGCGAATCCACGACACGCAGCGCAGCAGCCAATCACTTGGCCACAGCGCCAAATGTGCCGTCGAACATTAGGACGTCTATTTCAGAATCTGGGAATCTTGCTTAGATATAATATTATGTAATTGACTAGCAACTAAAATTGCATGTTTATTTACTTTGAAACTCCCTTTCTTTATGCTTTATATGTACTGCTTACTGCAGTGTTGCGCAAACTCTTTGTGTTCAACTTACATAATATGAATCAACATTTAAGTAGGTATTTTTCTTAAGTCTGTTAATTTAACTTTAAGAGATTATTTTTCCGAGGCACACCAATTAATGACCACGGTACACCAGAGTGCCGCGGCACACACTTTGCGGAACACTGGCTTACAGAATATAAAATGTACTTCGTGCATCAATCTGCTTAACGACATATTTCCCTGATTGTCATGTAACTACGATTTGTGTGAACAATGCATTTAATTTCAGGTGAGCAACGCTTTCACGAGCCTAGTTGCCCGCGTGTTGGGGGTGAAGGTGCATCGCTTGCCGCCGGCCATCGTGGACGGCCGGCCCGTGGTGCCCAAGGACCCAGAACTGAACGGCCACGGGCCCTCCGCGCACACGGAACCTATGCAATCACTTATCATGAATAGAAAAGCCTTGAGGAGAGAACAGCGAAAAGCATCGTCGGCAATATGTAGCGTACAATAATAAAGTCTGTTTCATAACTCGGTTTTTATTTATTACTAGTTTTTGCCCGCGGCTTCGCCTGTGTAAAGGTCTATAAAAAGTATCCTTTGTCCTAATCCAGGTCTACCTGTGTACCAAATAAAAATCTGTTCAGCCGTTAAGGCATGACAAACAAATCGCTTTCACATTTATAATATTAGTTAAGATTAACATGCCACATACCTGTTAAATCATAAACGTATAATTGAGTACACTATTCGCTATTCTACATCATTATTTGCACATTTTTTGAAATATGTTTCTCAAACCCCTTGTTTCAGTTATAGAAAAGTATACGGAAAATGTGAGGTTTTGCATAATATGCAACTATCTGGGCAAAATAATACCAGCGCTGCAGTCAAGATGTACGCGATTCCGCTTTGCTCCACTGCAAAAGACTCAGATAATACCGCGACTAGAAGAAGTCGCTGCTGCCGAAGGGTACGTACACTTTTTTTTAAATTACAAGCGACCCGCAGGTTCCTAAAGTATCCTATCTTTCAACTGGAACCAACCATATACATTCACAAAATTTCATTGAAATTGGTGGGTTGGTTTAGGAGATTAGGGTGTACGAACATAGTGACATGTGTATGATATCTCAAGATAATAAATTGGCATCTTCCAAAACTTCAATCAGTGAAAGAACCACGGTAGAAAAGTCATCATTATCGACTTTTCAGGCTGGAGTGTTTAATGCTCACTTCAGCAATCGGTTCGAACAGAAGCAAGTTACAATTTGACAATAATGGTTTTGCATTACTGCATATAACTCAAGTCAGAATCATAAACTTATTTTCCTTATCCAAGAATATAGTTTTGACTTACAGTGTAAAGATAAGCCCAGACGGTGTAAAAGCTCTGCTGGCGCTATCTGGTGGCGACATGCGGAAGGTGCTGAATACGTTGCAGAGTACATGGCTGGCGTACCGTGACGTCACGGAGGACAACGTGTACACCTGCGTGGGACACCCGCTGCGCTCCGACATCACCAACATAGTCAACTGGCTGCTCAATGAGAACGACTTCGCTGTGTGCTTCAAGAGTATCCTTTTAACAATGTTTGTTTCAATGAACTTGAATCATTATTATATCCTTTTGCTGAGGATAGCAGGCTGTGGGTACAGTAGCCGAATGAGAAGGTTAACCACGTATAACTTTTTTCGGCCCAATAAGCGCGAGCTGGGTTTCTTCAAGCGACTACACGCCTCGTACATCTGTACTAATATTATAAAGAAGTAATGTTAGTAAGTTTGGCTGTAGGAGGTAATCTCCGAAACTACTCACCCGATTTCAATTATTACACCAATGGGAAGCTACACTATTACCAAGGGCTAAAGGATAATTATGTTCCTTCGACGCCGACGAAGTCGCGGGCAGAAGCTACTTATGAAGACATTATTTTGGTAATCTACCTAAGTATGCTTCACAAAATATAATTTCCTGAACAATACTCGCACAGACATTCAAGATCTCAAACTTGCAAAAGGGCTGGCACTCGGCGACATTTTGACTGAAGTTCACAAGATCATACAGAGAAGTAAATATTTACTCTACATTAGTAAACAATCAGATTTTTAATGTCTTACATGAGGTCTGACGACTTCAGTGTCCACTTGCATTGCAGGACCTTTGAATAAAAACTTTCACACGGCATACACTTCTGGTTGCTTTGTTAAGGCTTGTCCGATATAATTGGGTCTTAGATTGCTTTTACTCGCAGCTCTTTACGCTTAATTTAAGAAAGGCTATGAGCTGTGTTCCTGTATAACAGTGCTAACAAAATTATAAAAACCCAGATGTCTCCAAATACTGTGAAGATGTACTATCAAAATATTTACGTTACAGTGAAACTTCCTCCGGAAGTGCTGATAACTCTGCTCATAAAGATGGCGGACGCCGAGGCGCGCCTGGCAACGGGCTGTAGCGAACGTATCGAGCTCGCGGCACTCATCGCAGCCTTCCAGGTCGCCAGGGACCAAGTCAAAGTTGATGAAACGGACACTTAGGAGCAGGTCTACAGAGCCAATTTAGACTTACTTCAAGCTTAGCTCCGTAGCGCTTCATCCAAAAATAAACCGTATAAGTATATACTTAATATGCATATTCTTACAAGCAACTGTGATCAACCGTATCATACGAATAATAACATTAGCTTGATAGCAAATATGTTTCATTTTCGGATGAAACGTGACTAAGGTAAGCTTGATCTCCGCCTTAGATGCAGTCAGGCAGTTTGTGGTACTTGAACTGTTGTTGAATGTACTCAGTGTAGTGTTATGGGGTGGTGTAAACAAGTCATTTGCAAGGAAAAACTGTTTTAATGTTTATTGTGTTGTAAGGTGGAGCATGCTGGTTAGTACCGTTATTTGTTTACTTCATAGAAATTCATCAATAGAAATTGTTAACATTCCAGGTGAACTGTCGCTTTTAAATCAACGCAATACGAGTCTTATGTAATAATGTAAAAAATAAACAACAAGTATAAGTAATAAATTAGTTTTATTTTAACGTTAAAGCATCTAAACTTATCCACTAATGTATATTTACAAACTCCTTAAAATATTTTGATCTTTTTGTAAGAGATCTTGCTTTTTGGGGTTGAGAGCCCTGCGATACGTTCTATTGGCATTACTGCATAATTTGGTATGTCTTGAGTATACTTTTTACTTACCTACTTAGAATATAAATGCGAAAGTAGATATTTATCTTTTATCTTATATAATACGGCTACTCTGTGTGGTGGCTTATTGTTTAAATATTAAATTAACTTTAATTGTCATCGGATGAGCAAAACAGTATCTAAAGATTTACTTAATCAAGTAATAATTTAATTATTATTTACTTAATATTACCGAGTACCTACTGATAAATTAGTCTTAGTACATACAGGTGAAAATTGTAATTGCAAGTAAATTTTGATGTCAGGGATTATCAGAAATTCCGAATTTTCAATTCTACTTCAATCATATTTTTCTAATTGAACTTTTGCATCTACTGAAAATTGTGAAGTGAACACTTGTAGAAGAATATCCCTGTATTATGGTCTGCTCATGAGTCTCCCAGCTGACACAGGCTAAAGGCCAGTATTATGACTTGTTAGAACCATTTTCATTGAAATTCAAGAGAGATGGAGTTATACAGGACGAATATCATCATCAGTTTCGCACCGGTTCACCGATAGATTTAACACTTCTTAAGACTGCGCTAGTTCCGAATAATTTGATAGGTTTAGTTTATCCGAAGATGTTCGACACGATGCTGTTGAAGGAGTTGGTGAGCGAGGCGAAGATGCCGGGGGACGCGGGCGGAGCGTACGGGGCGTACGGGGCGCGGGGCGGCAGGGCCACCGGCCGGTAGTACGGCCCGCCGTCGATTCGCTGCAATACCACATCATTACACGTTATGCGACTGACATAATAATATATGATGTGTAAATCTATTATAATTTTATTACAGGTTAAAACTTAAAAACAAGGACTTTGTATAAGGGAGTAAGCTTGCGCAAAGAAATGGTCAGGCAATTTTTGAATTTTGATTACATTCCAGAACGCATAATAAGGGACGTCGCACACAAGGCGGCCACGACCACAAACTTGCTTCAGAAGCTTCCACTGGTTTGTTCAAGATAGCGGCCGCGTAGTACGCGAGGTTAGTATCATGGATGTACAAGACGTCAATATGCGTAACCTTTTCATTTTGTAGTAAATCTGGCATATTAATAAATCTGGTCATATTATAAGTAGTATAAAACAACTTACCGTGCCTTCACCACATGTAAATAGTTCAGCAGACCCATAGCTTAAAAAATAGATTGACAGGGGAATATATTTATGTACAACATTAATTGGAATAATTAATATATTATAATGTAAGTACCTACTTTTCTATGACAATAATATACACACGCATTTGTACTTATTTAATTGGTAGAACACTAGATACTAAGCAGGCAAGTTTATGATATATAACAACACTCCGCTATAAAAATAAGAGGAATATTTGATTACATTACAGGTACTTCGCGACAAATAACTGAATTGTATTTTGACGCCGCTTGCACACCGGAGTTACGTACGGCAGTACCTGCGCGGTACACAACCATTCAGTAGTAGAAGTCGGAAAAGACAACACACAACGCTTCGTTCTTCCCTTATGGAGGAACCGAAAAAAGGATGAAAGCAAAAAAAAAGTGGTTAAAAAATACCGGTAGTCGCAAGCGGCGTTGTGAAAACTGCGTAAATCTAACAAAACATTATAAGTTATTTAAAGAGAGCAAATTTTCACATTTATTGAGGAATCAGTCTTCGGGGAACACTATAGCACCATCTTTATAGGAGGCAGAGGTAGCTGTGGTACGTGCTGTAGGTAGGGAAGTAGTCTTCACAGTCGCCGCCGGCAGGGCGCCTGCCGCCTTCGGAATGTAACCCTAGGGAGGCACAAAAACTATTTGTAACCACGCCACCATTAGTGCAACTGTACAAAATTACACAAGCGAGTGAACTATGGATATATCTACAGTTTTAATATTAGAGATATTGTAGGGGATTTTTACAATTGGAAAGATTATGTACACTAGACAGTGAGGGAACTTGACTGTAGAGCTGATTATCGTATTACCCACGCACGGCCAATTGAGGGCAATTGGCCATGCTAATTCATTCGTTCATTAAAAATGACAGTTAAATAAACAAATATAGACAATTACAGTTGATATCCACATTCACTTAACAATCAAGTCCCTTGTGTTTATAAGGTATAGTTTGTAAATGAAATAGTAAGGTAACTCAGGACTCACCTTTGCAGAATGTAGAGTAACATTCAATAGAGTGGGATGACTTTCTATAACAATGAACTCTACTTCTTGCGGCAGATATCCTTCCGCTGATACCTGCAAGCGGATATGGACAAATAAAATTTCTGAAACCAAATCGGTGCCTAAATATTCCCTAGCCGTGCCTGGCAGTCTTCGTCTACCACGATCGCAATTCACATGCTACGAACTGAACTTGAAATAATCTAGGGATTAAATTTAGGACAATAAATACTTATAATGCGTGTCAGCCTCTAAATTAAACGTAGTGTCTCAGTCGCGATCTAGACACGATCTCGGACAGCTATTAGAAGGGTCGTCGGTAACTACCTTGTTATCTATCAATCGCTTAGGCTGTTACTACTCGGTAGTTACGTAAGGCCTGTAATATAGGTACTCCTAAGATAGGTACACGTTTCAATGGTACTCAGCGTTGAAACTTGAGTCTAGTGTTACGTGATCAAGTGGACGTCAAAAATGATATCAATTTCAAGCCATGGCATCTAAAGTAGAGTAGTAATAAAGGCCAGCATGATTATATAATTAATTTGCTATAGACTCCAGCACATCGAGCTACTACAAGCTGTCAAATTTCTTTAATAGAATTTCAACTTTATCGCTAAAAAAACATTAGGTTCAAGGTTGGTTGGGAAAACTTGACACTTTCGGGTAGCTTGATGTGCTGGTGTCTGTATCTTAGCAATACACGGATTTAAGGGTTTCAAGTCCTTTTCAATTTGAGTTCTGGGGTTTCCACAAAATTTACAAACGGTACGTTCATCTTGGTTAGGTACCAAAGAGCACTTTACCAATACAGTCAGCGAACATTATTGTTTGGCAGCCATAGTCCCTGAATGATTCAAATATGATAATGACAATGTCTTACATCAATCCTGTAGGTTCCGGGCAGCAGTATGCGCCAGAACTCGCCGTACTTTGTGGTGTGGTACGTGACGTCACGTCCCTTCACTTTGACCGAGGCGCGCTCCACTGGGTTGCCATTTTCGTCCATCACGAAACCATGTGCACCACGGTGTGCTTCAGCCAAGTATTTGATGAGGGACTGCAAACAAACATATCTTTGGTAAGTATCTAAATATGTTTTAAATGACCGTCCCCGGGGTGATGATCTACGATCTATGCTATGCTAGTGAGTGTGCAAGCTTGGTAGAAAAGCTGTGGCTTTAAAACTAATTTAGTAGTAACTCTACCTGAGTTACTTCTAAATAAGTTTTGCCATAAATAATAAACCAACAATAAATATATCGAGTAGGTAGGGTATCTAATATACCTACCTATCTATAATAATTTTAACGCCCTCTTGCTTATTATCTACGTTTCATTTATGACGATAAGGATGTAAAGTAACAAAACAAATAAATTACATTAATATCTTATCGATCGTGCACGTGCAAGTGAAGACAAGCACTCGTATACCGACATCGACAGGGCGCTGGCACGCCCTTCTCTAAAACTGGGTTCACCTATAGCAGTTTTTAAATCATTCTGATGTCCCTGTACTGGTCAAATATCACATCTATTAACTGTCACTGTTCTCTCCCGCTGTTTTTGTATACTATTATTACCATGACCTTATAAATAAACAGACTACTTTCCAATGGAAACCTGCTAAGGCAAAGAAAAGATTCGCTTTAATCAAAATAATTCTTTCGCAATTCATCTTTAGCTTTGGCCCCACCTCAAACAGTTCCTTACTTTTCTTGCTTTGCCAAGTCTTCTTCATGATCTTGCTTTGTTATTGAAACGATCTTAGTGACATGGGCCTGAAATTCGGAGTTTTTGCAAAAGATTTAAGAGCAGGTTTTACCTTCGTCTCTGACTTCCTTTTCGTTACACTGGAAGCAGATTAGTCGTGCGGAAACAATTGTTGGAGAAAGAAAAGATCAAGCAACATAAGCCTGTTTTCCTCTTTATTTTAGAGCACAGGCAAAATTCTGAATGACAATAGCAATACTTACACTACACCACACCGACAGACATTAGATATGTAGGAACTTTATTTCCTTGTAATTAATTAATAAGTTAAGTACCTGATTAAATCTTATCTTTATTTTATCACTATTCCAGACCGATATGCGCATCACTTTTTTAGATTGCCTTTCGTCTGAAATTCCAAACCAAAGTTCTTTTGTTCACAAATTGGAACACACGTTTGTTTTTCACCTCACAATGTTATTCCGTTGGTTATATTTCATCGCTATTTTTGGGGTAACGTATGTAAATGGTGAAACTAGAGCTGCTGTAGCACACCTAGTATCGCAGAATGTGACCGGGAGTATCGTGTTTAGTGAGACAACTGATGGGCTACGAGTCGCTGGAAGCATTACTGGCTTAGGCGCCGGCTCCTACGGGTTCCATGTACACGAATTCGGTGACACGAGCACTTGCGACGCATCAGGCCCGCACTTTGATCCTGACGGTGACAACCATCACGGCGGCAGGGATCATCAAGTGCGCCATGTAGGTGACCTCGGGAATGTTGTATTCGTAGGCAATGGCGTTGCAGTCGCTAATTTCGACTTTGTGGACAGCATAATTTCACTTCGAGGACGCAACAGTATTTTGGGGCGTACTCTGGTTCTCCACCAGCAGGAGGATGACCTGGGTCAAGGAGGAGACACGGGTTCCTTGCTTACTGGTAACGCGGGCCCTCGAGTCGCGTGTGGTGTGATTGGAATCAAATCTCCTGGTGCGCCTTGGAACTCCGCTACTTCTATGACTCCGTCGGTGCTTGTGTTTCTGGTAACTGCAGCATTTGTTTTCAAATCAGTTTAAATAAAGATATTAAAAGTGAACAACAAAAATAGTAAACATGGTAAATATCCCGTTTCCTGTAGTAATAATGTTAGTGACCATGATAGTTTAAAATCTTATTAAAAGTGATTTTATAAATTAATGTTTCGTGCAACGTGAATGTACGTGGCTTATGCGGTACCGGTACGTAACTACATGGTCTCAGAATTATAATTAAAAATTACGTTCTGAATCTGCTGTCAGGTTTTTTTCATCTTATACACCTACGGTGCTTCATCTGAACCCGATATAAGTTGTTCGCTAATATTACTAAAGATAAAATCTCATTTTTTATCGTAAAGGTTTGTTCCCAGCTCAATTCCCAAGTTAACACTGGGACCACTACCAAGTGTCATTCTATCCTTATAACGGAATGTAGGACCCATAATCTTTCATCCAAGAAATATCGAATCTTTTGGTACCTACTTACCTGTTTTGGTCCAAGATCCAGGGCCGCCAGACGTTACTTATTTTCTGATTAATTAACAAAATGTGTGTAGTGTTAGTATGTACTGTGAACGTATGCATACCTGCTAATTTGTGCCGACAGCAAAGTTTTAGATATCAGGTGCTAAAGTTGCGTAAAAATAATACAAATTTTTCGGCTTAGGCGCCGCTTCCTACGGGCTCCATGTACAATCGGCCAAGCTAACACGAATTCGGTGACACAAGCACTTACAACGCTTCAGGCCCGCACTTTGACCCTGACAGTGACAACCATCACGGCGGCAGGGCTCATCAAGTGCGTCATATTGGTGACTTCGAAAATGGAGTTGCTGTCTCTGATTTAGACGTTGTGGAGACCGGACTTTCACTTCGAGGTCTTCACAGTATTTTGGGACATTCTCTCGTGCTTTACCAGCGTTTACCTAATGGTTTTCCGGGCCTACGAGTCACGTGGGGGGTGATTGGGATCAGATCTCCTGCTGCACCTTGGAATTTCGCTGCTTCTTTGACTCCGTCGGTGCTTCTGTTTCTTGTGACTGCAGCATTTGTTTTCCATTCAATGTAATATTGTGTGTGTGTGTTGTAATTTTATAAATTTATGATTGTGTTAATAAGCAGGTTCAAAAATACATATAGGGTGACTGGTAAATAGTGACCGATACTTAAACACGTGATTTTACGTAGCACGGTACCAGAGTAATGAGACAGAACGGCGTCACGCGGCTATAATAGCTGATAGGTCACAGTTCAAACGGCTATTGTGTTATTGTGATTAAAGTGGATGAGTATAAAAAAAATGTTTATTTGGGAAAGTTGTTTGTTATTATGTACACACGACGGCTAGTCAAGCTATACAAAACCAATTTATTCGGATCTCTCATTGTACGGCAAATCTATACAAAGCAAGGCCATGTTATATTGGAAATGTATAGCTTGATGTGCCGCCGTGTGTACAATCACGTGTTTAAGTATCGGTCACTAATTACCAGTCACCCTATGTAGATCCTGCTGGCAGGATTTTTCTTTTATAAATCTGTGGACGATGTAGGTGCATTATCTAAATCCTAATTCATCAAGTTTTCACATTCTAATCCTATAAATGATGAAAATCACAATTTTTATCGTAAGAGTTTGTTTCCAGTTTGTGCCATATCCCTATAACGGAATGAAAGCTGATTGGTCAGGGGCCATCATCTTTCATCATGAAATATAGAAGGAAGATATATATAGAAGAATTATTTACCTGTTTGTTGTCTTGCCAATACTTGGCTAGTTCATGCGCAGGGGGGTACTTGCAGCAAGAGATCTCTAACGTTATCTCCATACATCCGTGCCACAGGTAGTTGTAGTCTTGCATGCCGCCTGGAAGAAGTCAGCTTTTGAGAGGGTTTCGCTGGATTGGGTGGGCTTTTGAGTAGGTACGTGAGAATTTTCAGCATGCATAGCATTACGACGAACGACGCATGATGTCACGGTCAGCTTTGACGTCAATGCAATTAATTTAAAGCCTCCATGGAATAAAAACTTGTGCGCAATGACTGTATACTACTCAATTTTATTGTCTTTTCAAAACTGTAGCTTACTTAAATGTTGAAGTAAAACTAAGCAGCTATCTTCACAACGGAAAAATTACACTAAAAAATACCTGTGAGAGGATACCAGGCCGCGCCATTAGTGATGCCTTGCTCGAACCGGGGCGAGCCCGACTTGCAGGACACGCCGCGCGACATCTTGGCGTGGTTGTTGGAGTACACGAGCGACAGGTGACGGAACACGTCGTCGTCGGGCGCGATCGATGGCGAGTGCGCGTAGTTTTGGAATACTGCGTTCAGGCCACATGTTGAACGAAAACAAATATTATTAATTTTATTCATATTTGTGTAAGAAGGTAAAGTTAACGTGATACCTCACCGGAACACAGAACTGATGATCTGCATATTCCTGATTTGCGTGAAAATAAAAGCGAAAACATTTCTGTTACTCTATTGTCTTTTACGTTCAGATGCTCTAAATATTAACAAAAAGAACACCTCACAGAGTCTCTTAAACTCAAAAGCAACCGCCAGAAATTATAATGAGGAAAATTTGCATTAAATGCCCATGAACACAATCATAATCGGTAATGCAATGGTCAAATTCCGACAGTTGCGACTGTGGCCTATTAGGATGACATGTGACCGGAACCGCGTGACGAAACTGACCATTGAACATGGTTAGAGAACAATAAAATTGACAGTTACTAGCACTGGGCGTGTTGTCGAAGGGGTACGACGCCACGAGAGCACCGCCGTGCAGTGAACCGGACAGCACGAACTGGATCTTGCTGATCCACTCCTTGATGGCCTCCGTCTCTGGCTGCGGCTGCTTCGTGTTAGCCTTGAAGAAGTCAGGGAAGTTCCTATTCAAGTCGTAACGACGAGCGTTGTGCCTGCAAATTAATATGACCCACTTGTTACATATTTATGTTAATTTGACCACCATCAATTCATCAATATTGATTAAACCTCGGAAATAGATGTTGCAATAAAAAAAAACAGCTCGATTCAAAAAGTTACTGCTCTAGGTAACTTACGAAATACCAGTTAGACTTAAATTGCAGTTTCATTGAAATTGTATCCATGCTAGTGAATATGTAGGTTATTCGCTCAATGTATTGTTTAGTTAGTTGTCGCTTTTTTCTATAACGTTATATGACTGTTCAGCATTGACGTTACATTATAGGACAGTCATAATAATAGTACCTACCTACACTTATTACATAACATAACATCACGCCTGTAAACCCCAAAGGGTTTGGCAGAGTACCTAATAGTACACCCAAATTTCGCCAGTTATTTTTAAGTCCCATGTTTAATGTACTGTGTTGAGCAATAAAAAATTGTATTTGTAATAGGAGGCGAGCCTATTGCCCTCAACCGGGCACAAATCCAGACACCGTGGCTGTTACTGAGAAATTCATGAAGGAAAAATCCCAATAACACTTTGCCCGAACCGGGAATCGAACCCAGGACCTCTTGCTCAGCAGTCGCGCTTGCGCTCAACTATACCAACGAAGCAGACACTTATTACAATAATGACGATATGCATATATCCGTACCTGCCATAGGTGTTGTCGCACTGTCCTTCCTTCGAGATGGCGAAACCGTCTGGGTTCATAGAGGGCATCAAATGGATCCTAGTGTTGTCCAGCAACCATTTTATGTAGGGATCGGTATCATATGAAGTCACGAGGTGCTGAAAATATTGAAAAAGGGTGGTTTTTCTAAATGCATAACGAGGCATAGCCCAGCAGTCTTCATTAGGATTTGAAGTGGAAACTGCCTCTCCTACTAGGTTCAAAACCTGAATCCCTTATTAAAGTTATCGTACTTTTTGAGTTTATGGTAATAATAAAGTTTTAACGACTTGACAAATAACCAGGATTTTTTTGGTATGGATTAACTGAATACCCATAAACCTTTCTGAAAGAACTCGCTAAATGCTAATGTGGTGAAAATCACATAAAAATCCGTTGCTTAGTTTAGAAGAACAACGCGATCAAACAAACACGAAAAGCGACTTGGTTTTATCCTATTTTTATAGATTTTACAACAAAACCAATCAATAGATAACTCCAGTTATCTTACTAGAAATCCGACTATAGACCAACCGTTTTAATGAGTCCTCCGCCTTGCCCCATCAAAGGCACATTAAGCATCCACAAACTCCTAACAATAACCCACAGGTTATTTGTTTTAAAATAACCATAATCCACGTAGGTATTACAATAAAAATGGAACCAATACGTGATCAATCTTCAGTACATTCCATTTAAATTGATACCTTCGCGAGGACTCATTAAAGCGGTCGGTCTATAGGCATACTAGTCTCTAAAACATTTATCTTGTACAACTTAGCTAACTATCAATGTAAACAGGTAGTCGCTGATTATGACAAGGAAGTGCTCATTGCAGCTAAGCACCGGTTGTGGCAACTAACTTGAATGAGGTGCAGAAGTAGCTCGCGCCCGACGGGTTCGTTTCCGTGAATGTTGCCGACGTATTTGACGTCGGGCTTGCCGATCATGTGCTCGTACGGTGACGCTGAGATCACCATCACCCATAAGTCCTGGCCTGGGGTAAAAAAGTAGGGTTAAGCAACTTTGCTCTATCAGAATAGTTTTGGCATGGCTATATTCAAGTTTTGGTAAAATCAAATGAAGCGTGAAGAAGAGTTGCCGTGATAGCTCGTAAACATGGCCACTCGGAGAGATTTATAACCTAAACAGACGAATCTGCACCAGATCGGTCTGTCTGACTGGCCACACGAAACGATCTGACTGCTTAGTTTCAACGATTCGAAACGTTCCGCTTCGACTACTTTCGATCGAACTTATTGGACCGTTATAGCTTGCAAGGTCCACGGTACGGATTTTGGTTAGATCATTTGAATATGAAGGTAGGACGGACCATGTATATGGCAAATACCAGCAATGCTCTTACCTTGTACAGATTTCCCGACGGAGTAGAGTGCAGTCAAGGCCGGGTACTTCGCAGACACAGATCGCAGGTATCGGGTCATTTGATCATGGTTGTGGTACCGGAATTCCAGATCTGGGCCATTCTCCCTGGACTCGACTTCGCCTAAATTCGTAGATACCTCATCTGTATGTATAATATGTTGCAATAATTAAATTATGTAATAAATGACGATATTTTATGAGATACAATAGCAGGAAAATAATCTGTTTGTGTTGGAAAAACCCCAATTTTGTAGCTGAAGACATCTTTGAGAAAAAAAAAAAATTAAAACCTCCTTTATCCTCGTGCTAGCCGGTTTATATTGCATAAGTACCTGCTTATATTTAAAAACCCAATGAATGAATTTAATCAGCATCAATCAACCAAAACATTATAAAGATAAATTAGTCCAGATAAACTGAGTGTTATGCATTTACTTATTGCAATGATTTATAGGTACTGATAGCTAGAGGCACCTACTTTTATTCGAGAAGATGGGTGAGTTACATCATCGAGATGACAGTAGAGGCTTCTTGTGATTTTGTGTTACATAGCCTTTAGTTAACTTGAGATATTTTGAATGCAATTGTGTTGCATGATTTTCATAAAAATTACTTCACACATACTTGCTCGTAAAGCGACTTACTCGTATTCCAACGAATTTAGGTTCACAATGCAGTTATTTTCTAAATTTCCGATGGGGTTTCTTTAGTACAAATATTATGTTTGCAAGTGTGTTGATGCAAAAAGAATAAACGCGTAAAAATTAGCATCGTCACACACATAGGCAGGCTAATAGGCACACTTGCATAAAAAATACTATTGTTTTGTGAATGGTGAATGTGTAGGTACCGTACCTGGATTATAAGTGGGATTAGTGAGTGACTGTGAACGCGTCGCCCCCAGACAGGTCAGTAAAAGAAAAATGCGAGCTAAACTCGCTTTCACACCAGCCATCTGCAAATAATAAAATACTTAAGTATTAGGTATTAATAAATAACGTTTTTCTTGTAAAACAGGTTACTGATTTTTTTTTTTTTACATGTATGATTCAATGTCAACTCAGATTTATTTAATTTTAAGCAATGTTAATTAGAGGTGCTTATTTTAGACTGATGATGTCATGGACTGATAATTAAAATTATAATTTTAATAACGTATATACCTAGTTGAATAATTTTCCAAGTTCTCTAATTATTTTGTCTTCTATAGTAAACGCCTATAAATAAGGTGCTAGTACTTGGTACTCTACAAGTTAGAAGTACCTAGGTATGAAACGTAGGTTGCCATTGTATGTAAGTGTTTTCATTTTAATCTCAAAACAAGTAAAGGTCTTTCTTTACAATGTTTAATAGTATGCTGCCGTAACTGTATCATTTATTGGTATAGGCAGGTCGAAATAAAACTAAATCGAGCTAATGCTAGTTTTACTTGATGATTCAATTCATGAATTGTATTGTTCACGGGGTGGTGTTGCCAGTATGCGGCGAACTTTCTTTTGAATATTATTATAGTAATGTTTGGGCGAGCGCACCAGTTACGCGGCGTAACCGGTCTCTGGTTCAGGGTCACTGGGTTAGTGGACCAACCTTATACATAGCAAGCAACCATCTTTTGATTTACTTAGATAAACTCGCTAAGTTCTTCGTATCTCACAAGAATTAACCTTTTTGGAACTGACTTGATTTATTTTTACTTAAATCAACTGAATCCTAAAATTGGTTGGGAACTTTAACAACATTATTATGTCATAGGTACTAATAGTTCCAGAGTTTTATCACTTTTATTACAACAGTAAAAACACATGAGTGTCATAAGAAACAAAAATTACGCTTGCAAGCATAATAAAGAATGTGGATTGTACAAATAAGTCAGGTCAGGATATACAAGTACATACACGAAAACAAAAAATCAAATCAAAGGATGAAAGTAGAAATGGGGTGATGAAAGTGCATTGATGCAATGCGTGAGTAGATGTGTGTGCATATGTGAAAGCTTAAATGGATATTTTATTATTAATTGAACAGAGTTCTTCACGTATTGGCGGAACATATCCATTTTGGTTCTTCGAGATGTGTTTTTAAAGAAAAGTGCCAAGAAAGGCGATTTTTTTTTTGCGAAAAACTAGTGTTAAACAGGTTGATTGGACAAACATTTGCTGGTCAACAAATCGTGATTTATGGTTGGTGGAAGTTCAGAGTGTTTTTTTAATACAGTCAGGAGTATGAACAACTGCCGGACCATTAGACCTTTGCAATGTTGGTAAAGATCGAAGGTTGGAAAGCGAATTAGGAAAAAGCAACTGACTTTTAATATAGCTCTTTGAGCTCTCTCTAAATTAATTAAATACGATTAAGAGGTACCGCCCCAGGTGGTGACACAGGAGGCTAGCAAGGACGCATAATGCGAAATAAACTAATTTAATTACTGAAGTATCAGATATTATGTTATAGATTTTTAAATATGTTGATTAATTTTCGGATTCTTTTAAACAAAGTTTCAATGTGTTGTTGGAAGCTAAGACAGTAGTCTATGATTATGCTAAGATATTTGAAAGATTCCGTTTTGTAGCTTAATATTACATAAATCATTTATATACACTAAGAATAACGTCGGGCCGAGGATGCTGCCCTGTGGAACGCCGTACTGATTACGTAGTTCGTCACTGATCCAATTATCTATACATAATTATATATTACATATGTATAATACTAAGTAGTTACTTACTTAGTAGACACCTATTTTTACTGAACTACTTATAATGATTAAAATACCGGTGTGTACCTTGTACAAACAAACATTTGATTGATGTATAACCCCAATCAGCCCTACGACTAAAACTTATTTGTGTAATTCCACAAGAAAGTTTTGGTTCTTTCCCGGCCTAGTTAGAACGAGGGGTCTCTGCTCTATTTTTATGCAGGCCCTGTTAAAACTTCCCGCCCGCCCTATTACGCGCGGCGCCCTAGACGCGACTATTATAACGCCCTATATTATAAATTGTCCATCGCCATGTCCGTCTATCCGCCAATAGGCCTCTATTGTAGGATGGTAGGATACCCTAATTACAAAGATGTGGTGAAGAGAAAGACTGCTAAGATATTGCGGTTACTTTTTTACATTTCTGTGACTAACTACTGCAAAACTTCTGCAAACGTTACAAGCGTTGCGTCGCCGTCGCTTGGTATTTGACAACTTTCTTTTATTTATTTACTCAAAGCGTGACTTGTGTTATTACTGGATATTTTGTATTAGTCATGTCATAGCGCGGTCATGTCCGCACGCCCGCCGTTTGACCCTATCGTGATTATTGATATCGCCATACTATCACGTACAAGATCGCCTCGTTTATCCGCACGACAGAATCCAGAAACATTACATAGTTATCCGACTTGATTTCACGGTTTAAACACGTAGCTTGTGGTCTCCATTTTCAAGCGTAAGAAGTATAATTAGATCCATAATTTCTGAGGATGACATTGTAGTATGTTAATTTTTATCGCATAAGGAGGTAAAACACAAGATTAATAATGCCTCTTGGGGGTCGTCCATTCAAGTACCTTCACATCTAATAATTTCATCTGAATGTCTCATCCTGCTTATGATCACCGTATAAAACAAGTAAAACTAATAATGCATCACACTCCTTTAGGTACGACACGTAATTAATACTTACTTTTTATTTAAAAAAAATCTCTCAACGCGCACGATTAGGTGCAGGCTACCAGAGAAATCGCTGTGTATTCATAATATAATTAACGATTAACATGGGTATGAGAAATTAGTGTACGCAATCCGTGAAAAAATATTAATTAATCATTATGCACAGTTTACAACACTCACATACTTATGTACAGACACCAGCACAACAAGCTGCCCGAAACTGTCAAATTTTCCCAATCAACCTTGAACTAAATGCTATGGCGATAAAGTTGAAAATCTATTAAATAAATTTGACAGATTGTAGTAACTTGATGTGCTGGCGTCTGTACATACTATAACTACAATAGTCTCTATTAACTTTTCATTCTAATTTGTCTCGATAGTGGATTCTTCTCCTTTCTATCAATTTATGTCGCTACGATTCATTAGGTTATACAAAATGATAACTATGTCTGTGTAGAACCTACCTAACTCAATCAGCTTATTGATTAGGATACGAGCTGTGGAATTTATAGTGATAGCGTGATCCAAGCAAGCAATCCAAGTAATTTCTCAGTTAGCTAATAAACCTACGTAATAAGTAGCAGTAGCACCCCCCTTGGTAGTCTATTTTTATCTACATTAGTCCAATTCAAGATTAATCTCTGCAATACCTAAGGATCGTCGGTATCATGGTTTAGTTCGACACCCATGTGTGCTCGTGGTAACTGTTTTTTTTCGTCAGCTTTCCTTCCGCGCTGACTGTTAACTTTGGCACATTAACCCTATTGCCGTAGTCCCGCTAAATAAAAGAAATAACTTTCGTTTTCAAAAGACCATACATCATAACGATCTCAAGTTGATGTTTTCTATGTAATATGATTTACATTGTAGAGTCGTGTAACTTAACTTGAACTTAGTAGTAAATCTAAATGACTAGGACTCAAGTTATACATAGTTTTAAGACTGGATATGCTCAATTACCTTGGTCCAATTAAAGTCAAACAAATATCTAGTAATTTAACAGGTATTTTCACATCTGTAGTTCTGTCTCAATTTTATAATATTGCTTAAATTCTTTTGCGACAAGTCTTCTCCTTGCGGTACTCCGTGCCACTTAGTAAACCGGATTATTTTAATAGAAATAAACCAATAAGAATAATATTTTATCATAAGGTATCACATGCATAGAGTCTAATAATAATGAATTAATTAAATGTCTATTCTTGTCACTTTTTAAAATGTGAAACTTCATTGATGCACCTTGCATCGTTAATCAACAAACAATGCAGCACACTTTTTTGTTAAGTTTGTGAAAGTTTGAATCTAGTTCGATTTGAATTGGCATGCCGTTTGCATCTTGATAAGAATTATGTACCTAATCGATTTACATTTAGACATCCTTATTGTTTAATTATTGCATTTATTGTCGCAGCATATATCTATCGTAACACTAGATTAAATCAAAGATTTTACTCTTTGACACTAGGACACTGAGATCGTCGTGCATTTGTTGACTTGTAACGGTTTAAAATGTTATCAATAGTATAGTTAGTAATTACATTATTTTAATAGATCATAAATTAAAATTCAGTATAACATTATTTTATTGTAAACCGATTTGATAACAGAATATAGGTTCCTAGAGACATCTCATTTAACTTAGTTCTTTACTTCATATAAAGTTTTAATAACTTATAAATTATTCATACTTGTGTAAAACTGTTGACACAAAAGTAAAATATTAATTTATAACATAATAATTAATTGTAAACACTTACCTTGTAACACACTGCGTTATTCTCTGTTCGTTATCTGGATATCATTTATTTGGTTTCTACTTGGCAGTTGGCACACCACAACTTAGTACTCGCGGAAAACTGTATGTAATGCAGAGAGGTCACGTTCCAGTCCTAGCAGACGAGCGGACTCCGCTCGACTGGCAAGTACTGGCAACCGTTGGTGGGTTGGTGCTCGCCGTGTCACGCCGTCATCTGCGTCATCCAACACGACACACAACCGGAAAGTGCTTTCTCTCACAACAATGTTTGTAAAACTGCTTCTAATTCCCCGCAATAAGGTCTAATTCGTATCCGTGGGAACCACCAATGTGTTCAGCACAAGTAGAAGTTGTACTTTCCACTCTAGTGGTCACAGTATAGAAGCGAGTTTATAAAAGTTGTCTCTCCGTGACGTAGTCTGAGTATTCCCAACTCTCGTCTCATCTGGCACTTTTCCCGCGGATAAAATTTCTATACTACCCGATATTTAATATGCAGTACTTAGTTAGCGAGAAAATTCCTAGAGAAATTTAATATTATCGGTTTGATGTACATTTATAACAGAGTAACATTCTAAGGTCATGGAAGGTTACTAAGCTTAGGGTAGGGGTCAATAACCAGCTTCAATTATGATCACCTTTTTATAAGGTTCGGATTAACAAAACAGATTTAACGCAAATTAAATGTGATTGCATGACACATAAATAAAAATCCTATATTTATTCTGTTGATATCTTTGCAAATGTACGAGTATATTAAAGACGAGATTTTCCTTTATTCTTTGGTACCGGCTTAGGAACAAATTGTTTCTTTGATGTTGAACCCTGATAGGCGCTAGTTCTTGCTAGGGGCTGCTTGCAGTAGACAGCATATAAATTTGGTCAGTCTTGTCGTATATTTACAATTATATTTGTCTAGCAGAATGACCTCGAATAACCCTCATACGGTTATGAATTTAATTTTAAATTCCAATATTCGGTTGGACGACCTAGATTCCGATAGTTCTAAGTTTAGTTATCGACTTTTAGGGGCCTATTAATAACTCAAAACGAAAATAAGTTTAGTCTACTGACGTCACCACGACTACAAAATTAGGTTTTTGTCAAATACGAGTCTTTTGGGAAATTATACGGTTCTCCGAGATTCGATCCCCGGCCATGACCTTTCGAATGATAAATTGAATCCTATACGACGAATCCTAAACAAGATGTTGCCCTCGACTTCGTCTGCGTGTATTTTTAGCCCCGGACCAAAAAAGAGGGGTGTTATAAATTTTTGTGTATCTGTGTGTCTGTCTGTGGCATCATAGCTCCTGAACGGATGAATCGATTTTGATTAAGTTTTTTTTTTTCGTTTGAAAGGTGTCTTAAATAAAAAATAACAGTTAAGAACACTCTCGTTCTTAACTGTTATTTTTCCAGAAAATCTGCTCAGACGTTTGAAGAAGAAGACTTGTTAATGATATTACAAAAGTATGATACCTTGACCTGGTGCGTAGGCTTCACCATACGATGCGTTTTAACGAGCACGAAGTTTTACCAAACCCCCGACACAAACACCCCCCGAGATTTCATCATCATTCTCTTGCCCTCGTCCCGAGACGAAGAAGGAAAAAAAATACATCTAAATATTGTCCCTTTAGGAACATTTTAATCCAAAGTGTCGTTTTGGTGTCTGTCGGGGGTTCGTTTTTGTTTTTTTATCACTTTTAATGACAAATCTCCATGTTAGCCTATGTTCATCGCCAGGTTCGTTCCCGCTAGTTCTACTAAACAGTTCTACGGTAGAACTAATGACTACAATTCAGGTGGTACAAAATTGTAGATCTAGTGGGACCAAAAATTCCCATTTGTTCTACCGGTTCTATTACACAATTTCACTTTAAAACGATTGGGGTTTTGTTCTCATAGTACGTAGTAGGAAATTGGCAAGGACAAGTAAGAGATGAAAAACAAGGATAGTACAGTCTCACAAACTACCAGGAGGCCAGAAATATGAAAGAAGTACTTAATGTAGTTCTACCGTAGAACTATTTAGTAGAACTAGTGGGAACGAACCCATCGCCAGGCCCCAGACTAACTATCTGTGATTTTTATAACGATTAACACCTCTTTGGTTAAGGCGTGGAAGGAAAGGTAGGCAGAGAGATAAAGACTTTCGTGTGCCCCGCGTGTGACTTGCCATCGGCAAAATTGACGACTTCCACACATAATTTCATCTCCTGTTTAACTCCTTTAGGCTGTGCTTTTAGGCGATGTATTTTCAAAATACCTTTTTTGAAACGTTGTGCAAAATCCACTTCTTGCAAAACTAAATCCCGGTAAAATGGAAAAAAGATAGACCGAGCAGCTTACCCTGTCTGTGCGTTGTCTGTTAGTGAACTAATGAATGAAGTAGATTAGTATGGCCGTCCACTAAGTCACTGAAGATAAATCTTTGTAGGAAAGATCGGAATTATCATGGTCATAACATTTCTTGATATTATAACCTACCTACTCTTTTAATTTTTTTCTAATTAAAATCAACATGATTTTTTAACTAATTTTATAGGTATTACCTATGTGGTTGGGAGTATTATCAGAAAGAAACGAGTCGTCAAAATCACCTCCATCAATCTTTGGGGCTGTTTATTCGAGGTGCTCTGTTGGTAATGAAAAAAAAAATGTCGAAAACAGTAATTTTAAATTTTCGGCTTTGATATTATTGTTTTGTCAACCTGCTTTTTTTTGCTCTACTGATCTTCGCCTACTTTTCTCATGTAGTTCAGTCCAGCTCCAACTCGACATGCAAAGCAACCTTTTATTTCCCAGTGATTTGACGTTGCGCACATTTGGCCAAACGTTCCTCTTCAGCCTGGTTTTTTAAACATATCTTAAGTTATGAAACGTAGAGTGGTCTAAACTAAATAAAGGTCGATATCCTACTGTTCTGCGGTCCCTTGCCTTGGCTCCATAACTCCCTCGCCTGTAGCTCGGGTGTTAATTCCGCCTCGAATGCAATAACAAAGTTTCCCCACTTATATCAAAATTCTTAAAGACTTGTCGCGAAAACAGAAAAGGGAAAAAGCCAACGCGACAAGCTTTCAAGAAAACTATTTCTTTTTCGTTTTCATTTAGTTACTCCAAGATTTATTTTTTGCATTTTAATAAAAGCTTGTTTTTTAAATTATCTGTATTATTAAAATGAACAATGTCAATAGTTACCGTGTTAGTAACAAATTATATCAATCCAACGTTGAAATTCCTTTTACACGTTAAGCCGATGGTCCCGGCTGTCAATTCTAGATCTTTGGACAGTCGTTACAGGTAGTCAGGGGCCCGAAAGTCAGACAACCAGACTTACCAAGGGGGTATCGTATTACCAAGTGGGTGAGTACTGGGTTGTAGAGGTCAGATAGGCAGTCTCTCCGTGTAGAATACTAGTATTCAGCTGCAGCCGGTTAGACTGGAAGCCGACCCCAACATAGTTGGTAAAAGGCTAGGCAGATGATGATGTTGTACGGACCAGTAAGATATGTCTACCCTAATAAGCCCTAACACCTATCGCCCTATGTTCCTTCCCGCAGTTTCGTAACAGATAGACCAGCATTTACGAATAAATGTTGGCTTGAAATGAGGGATGTCTGTTACTAAGACTGTAAAAGTAACAGACGGAGACCGTCCTGATGGGCTATATGCATTCCAGTTTAACTTAAGGGCATTACATTGCTCGATGACCTTGATGATTTGATCCCTGTACTGGTTTTTGTTGACTTGTCCCGCACATTTCGCAAAATTTCGGTTTTTATTTATTATTTAAAAATATTAATAGAAATAACAGAAAAAAAACAATACAGATTGTTAAGTATATCATTACGTATTTGTTGTTACAAAATTCATGCCGATCTATTCAGCCGTTACAGAGATAATTTACAATTAAGGTTGAAAAAGGACCTATTTTCTACGATTAACCAAAAAAAATTGAGAAGGTTTATTAAAATTTTAAACAATACAATTTATTTGTGATGAACTTAACTATAGCATACTTTTTTTACACGGAAAACGCACGAAGCGATTCATCAACAAATTTCTTTGAAAATACGCTGTTTTTGGGATTTGAGCCATGTAATGCCCTTAAGTTCGGCTCTGCGAGCTTTCCCGGGCCACTGAACTAACATCGCTGCTGCTGAAAATATCGAATAGTAAAAAAACCGATGGTGCTTTAGCCGACCTAGGAATTAAACCCAGAGGTAGCACGACAGCTCAACCCGATGGGGGTCGTGTGGACTAGGGTGAGTTATCACGGGGCCAATTTTCTGACGTAGAATTATTTGACAACCGCGTTGGTCTCGTGGTCGCAGGCGTAACTGCAGAGCATGGGGTCCTGGGTTCAGTTGTTTTTTACTATCAACCAGGACAACCCGGCCTGTAATCTAGATTGTTGTCAGTTATGTGACAATACAGGCTGCCCACTATTACATAACATGAAAGACACGACATATTAGCAAATAAATAGAAATAGCATAAACTCGCCCGTGTCACAAATTCTGTCCCTGACGACTTCAATCTGATTCCATGATCTTGCAGAACTGCTCTTGTGGGTAATCTTACCTTGGCCTAAATTTTCTTTCATGTTTGTTTCTAAGTCTTACGTTGACCTCATTTTCATTGATGTTTTGTGAACATCACCCAGGCTGACCTACAAAAGATACCCCTTTGCTTTTATCTTTCGTCCAAAGCCAAGAAAATATTGTTTTTTAAGGTTGTAGCCACTCAAAATAGCATCTCAAACTCACTAGATGGTTATATCCACTAAGTACCTCACTGTAAGATTCAGAGCCACAGAACTCTTTTTTACTGTTATGTGGTCAGAACATACTAATATCGACGTATTATCTGTGTTAGTTGTGTGCTCCTCAGTTACTTTCAATCGGCAAGAATTTAATTTGAATTTCATTTGTCTTGAGTGCGTCATAATTCTTTTGGCGCGTGGCCATAATCGGAACTAATGCTGCCATCTTGTTTTTTCAATACAATATCCACGGATAATTTCACAAATGATTAAACAACAGCGCCCCCCCAACAATGCCATTCAAGCGTCAAAATTCATACCACTAAGCATGGAAACGCGTCGTCGGTGTCGGCGGGTGCTGCTAGAGGCGGCATGTCGACACTCACCATGCAAACCAGGGCATGTCACTGTTATTTAGTTGCACAATGACAAAAAATACCTTTATAATCTGACTTCTTTGAACGTCGAGCTTCGGCACTATGATACAAATGAAGTAAACTTTACGGCACGATTGGGGCAGTGACTGAGAGATTGATTGCTGCGCTGTGTGTCGCGGGTTCGATTCCCGCACGGAACAAATATCTGTAAGTATGGCCTACAGTTAGTTGTTCCGGGTCTGGCTGTTTGTGTATGTGAGTTTAATTGTCTGTAAATGCACACACGTTTTTTAAAAAAAAACTGACTTGTTTGAACGGCGGCGATCAGAAGTGACAGCAGTTGTGCGCTCATCGTACTTTCTGCGCCAGATTTACATTAGATTAGTACTACCATTTCTAGACGCTGCCGTCGCCCGTCGTCGTCGCGTCGTAGCGATTTCACACTCTGTGAGCTGAGTACTGAGTACATCCCATTTAATCACGGTATTCCTTCTAACCTCACCGTAAAAACCGAAAATTCGAATGGAATTCATTCAGTTGAATTAATGTTAAAATATTTACGTGATATGTCACAATGGAACCCAAAATACAAGCCAGTACGTACTATTTTGGCTACCACTTAAAGCATAAAATATTCAATACGATGAGAGAGACTGGTTTTAGTTATTCAAAATACCGAGTATCGTCAAAAAAACCGTCATCTACCCAATCATTCTGTGGTGTATTTTTGGTGTGCAAAATGGCAACTATTTCAGAATATTTTCTGTTTTAATTCGAGTTCAATTAGGCATTTCTCGTTGATCTCTCTAGTCTTGTCTGCTGAAGTAATATAATATTGTAGGATAGAATAATTTTGGAGTTTTTCAGGGCAGCATTTTGGTACTGCATTTATTTTCAAATGCAAACACATTTTCGTCGAGTTTGCTAATGAAATTGTTGAAAAATATGAGAGCTGCAAATATAAGACAACAGTTTAATATTAATACCTCGTTGGCCTTGGGCTCGCATGAGCTACTGCTGAGCTAAGATGAAGTCCCAGGTTCGTTTCCCAGGTAAGCAGGTTATTTGTTTTTTTCCATTAGTCATTTCTCAGTAGCACCTCGAAGTTTAGATTTGTACCCGGTTGATGTCAATTTAGGCACCCCCTATTACATGGGACTAAAACATACCTGGCGAAATGTGGGGTACATTTACTATAGTTTACACGTCAACCAAACCCTTCAGGGAAACACAAGCGTGTTGTTAATATTTAAAACCCGCTAAGTAGTGCTTCTGCATCTACTGTACATACTTGATTGATTTGGTTTTACCATCTTTTTTAAGGTAGTAGAACTTAATTAATAAGTAGGCCATTGAAAAATATAGTGACGTACATGACCTTGAATAGGAATAGAGCACGTACAATGCCAATACTTGTGCATCTGGGGCAGCATAGAGCTTGGAGTAGATAGCTTAGCGGACGAGGGCGGCGGCGCAGGCGCGTTGCGCCGAGGGAGTATCGATCGTTAGCTGCAAGTTGCCGCCAGTGCGCGCGCAGGAGACAGGGTTAGTGTCGGCCCAACGAGGGCTTGAGGTTTTCCCGCGCAGTGAAACAGCGCATAGCTGCGCGCAAGGCCAAACAAAGGGGCGAAGAGAGGGGTGTCCTCCGAGGGCGCGAGCTCGGCCCGGGACCCTCACATTACGTAACATTAAACGCACAGGACGGCGCACAAACAATGTGATTTTATTTTATCTTAAATTTTTCTACTGTTTTTGATTACTTATACAATCTTTAGGATTAGTATTGTGATATTATGTTAACTTGCGAGCAACTAATTGAGTTCTTTTTAACGTATTATAATTTTAGATCTACTTTATATCAATATCTTGCAAAAAATAAAACGAAGTAAATTCTAAAAATGTTTTAGTGAAACGGCAGTGAAAATTCTCGGGACAGTGATCATTTAAGAAAATAACAATCGATCGATCGGTTTAAGATTTTAAACACATTAATAATTATATAAGTAGGTAGTAGTTAAGGATAATGAAAACGTTTTCAAAACAAATGAATAGTATTGCACTAAATGTGACAATGCGAAATAATTCATTTCATTAGAAACAAAGAAGTATTTTCGCTATAGTCTTATGTCGTGCTGATATTCTCAAGATGACTATGGGTAAGTTTTTCATTATGTTCTTTTAAATTGTTACCTAAGTGAATTTGGCCCTTATCTATACCGTGATAAGTGTGATAACCTTATACGATGGATTTACATAAATTTTCTTGTAGGAACACTTTTAAACTTCTAGGTGCCTAGGTATGTATACAGGTTGTAACAGAAAGGGTATAGTCATATGAAAGGATATGCTGCAGACCATCAAACTGAATAACTTTCCCCTTGGATCTAATATCGTAAATGCGATAAAATAGTCAGGTGTCCCATACAATTGGGTCGAGTAGGTATTGAAATTTTGTATGGGACAGCTGATAATTCAGATGCGCAGTCGCTCCATGAAAAATACTGGTATTCCGCTGCATCCGGTTAGACTTCAAGCCGACCCTAATATAAAGGGTGTAAATAGACCCTTAACATAGCCGCACTGGCACTTGTTCTCCCCGTATTTGCGATATTTTTTTTGTTCTAGACCATACCTGGGAACCTTCTAGTTACGGAGATATTGGGGGTCAAAGTACCAACTTTTTCACAAGTTTTTTTTTTAAATAATGATTAATCTTTTATTGTATGATTTTTACTTTACACACCTCCACGACCCCCGTACTATTAAATCCATCTATCAGCACAATGCTTTGAGTGCTTTCCATCGAGTCCTACCGTAGAACGTGATTTATCACCCCAAAAAAAAAAGTCGATTCCCAGCAATAATTTTTGCGTAAAGTTACTTAGTTGGATGTACAGAATGCTTGGTTGACGGCTATGTGAAGGGTCTGTTTACACCCTGTAGTTGAAAAAGGCTAGGCAGATGACGAATTTGGTATGTGAAACTTTATTTATATCTAATTACTATAGTCTCTTTACGTATTAATGCTGAAGAAGACTCACTCTGGACGACGGTTATTCTTTGTGCTACCCCACCGATGAAGCTTTATACTTCTCGCCTGATAATAATCCATAGTCAACAATATAAATACCTAAACCTATGTTTAGAGTAAGATAAATAGAGGTACAGAAAAAAAAACACAATTTTGCCACACTGTAATTATTTATTGAGTAGGTATTAATTACTTACCTATATCAGGAAAGTGATTGATCGCTCTCCTGATATAAATATGACTCGCAACATTTTTCATATTTATAATAACGGTTTGTACACTTGCCTATCTATTTTGTTGACTGTATTATGGCATATTAAACAAAGTGGGCACCTCCTAACGGACTAGGAATCATACTAGATATTTGTTACTAATTCAAAGGGTAGCCGATTATCCTTATGATTGAGAGTTTAATTTAGGACGGAGAATTGGTTTCTTAACTCTGAAGAAAGCCATTTAAAAAAAAAAAAACAGTTTATTAAGCTTATTCACATTCTATTCAGTATTATTGAAACTGGTGTCTTGTTTCCATAAAAACCATGTAAACTCTGAGCTGTCTCGGTTTACTTGCAAAATTGTTTCCTTACTACCTACCTACATCATATCAAAGATGCAACTCAATGTTTTAATACTAGCCCGCTGAACGAGGCTATTCGAAGCTGACAAACAATGCAAGATGCGTTGCGTCACCGGATGAACGTCGCGGCTGAATCGCAGCGTCGCTCAATTCAGATGAAGTCACTATGAGGACATGCGCACTTTGCTCACACCTGGCCGATGAAGAAAGGTGGCCATTAAAAGAGGAATGATATTATGTTATGGATAGAACAATCATCAGCATACTTAATTTAGGTAATCTTCTTACTTAATATTGTGGATGGATGGAAGCTCTTTCACGCAAGAACAATGGTCAAAATAGAGCAAATTACGACTTCTTTATGAATGTGAAGCTTTCATTCGCCTTTTGACGTCTCCACATTTTGCGCTGCTTTTCGATTGCCGTTATGTAAGTAGATGCCACACCCTACTTATTTGGTTCACATGTAGGTACATCATACATGTGTACTGTAGGCACCTTTGTGCAGAGTGAGGTAAAGGTAGGTCAGGTAGTAAATAGTAATACCTAGCCTGGCCTTACCTTTAGTTTTATCCGTGATCATGGTGCTTGCAACAGCGCCGAAATATCGGGAACTCCAAGAAAACAGTAAACTTTGTAAATATCCCGTTTCTCGTGTAAATAATAATAGTAATACCTAGGTTAGGTACCTATTTAGGTATTTGATTTTATTATTAAACAAGGTACCAAGTAAGGTACTTAGGTATTTTTCAAAATTATAGAGAATCATACAAAGTTGACCAATTTTAATAAGTCGCTTAATTTAGAACGTTAGGTACCTAATTTGTTTGTTAACGAGTGACATAATTTGAACGTTTCATCTAACCTGCCGGAATCTGAGTGGAGTCAGTTTGTTTAGCGGCGCGCGCAGTGCGAACGTGCGCTCCGCAGAGGTATTGTGCGCGTGAGTCGCGCCGCGCCTTCCTGCGCCCGCGTCGTCTAGTATCCAGTGTTCACGGTGGTTCCTCGAGTACTCTATGTCCTCGGTTTACGACGCGTGCCGATTGACACTTCCACCGTAACAATATCACGGTACAATTGAATTCCAACGTGCGTGACGAAAATTCCCGCGTTTTTCTCACAATTCACAAAGCCTATAAACCATTCATTGGTAATTACAATATAGATATCTGAAAAAGCCATAAACAAATTGAATATGGAAACGACAGAATCATTTGCTATCTTGGAAATCAACATCGGCGGTAAGAAAGATGCAGAAACAGAGAAAAGTAATAACAGCGACGTTGCTAAGAAAAAGAAGCCCTTTTCTACCGTTATAAAAATTCGTAAGTCATTTACTGCACTGAATATAATAAAAAAGAGACTAGAGACGAATGCAAAAGAAATCTATAAGTATTTATAATTCTTATCAAAGTTGGAAACACGGAATGGACCTTATTTTGTAATTATGCGTAATAATGATATCATTTTAATTTAAGTTCCTATTGACGTAGTGGTACCGAATATAAACAGCAAATTCTAATCTGGACTTACTACTTTTGAACTGTGCCTCGTTGTCGCTCTCGCTACCTTATGACACAGAATATCCCATCCTCTCACCATCCATTCTTTAACCATCATTAACAATTAAGTTCGATTCAATTTTCACACAGCATACTCGATGCTGTGTGAAAATTGAATCGAACTTAATCTTGCAAGAAAAATGATTGCTGTAATGTACGCTATCCATTGTCTTACGGTAAAACCGTGGGAGGAACCTAGATCGCAGAGACAGATACCTATAATCAAAAAACCTTTTCTATGTAACCATAGAATGGTTAAAAATGAATAAATACCTTTCACAAATGTTGTGTTACATAGTGTTCTCTGTAGATTAGGTTGTCATAATTATATCAAAGAGATTTTAAATAATAACAAACTAGATAATTATCATGATATATAATATATTGGTCATGCGGCGTCTTTAGTTTCGGTTCGAATCGCAATAGATAAGAACAAGGCTTTGCGCGTGTGTATTGGGGCTGAGTGGCACGTTCGTCGCTTCCGCTAGTCGTCCTCATTGTCCTCGATATCAGGTGGCACGCGCCTCGTCCCTGGACGGCGAGCTGCGAGCCACGACGAGGCTCCAAGGGAACCAGTCGTGTTACACTCCGCTGCACGCGCGTTGCAATGCCCTGCTTCCTAAAGCTAAACAGACTGAGCTTAATCGTACGCACACAAAGAGAATAATAAACGGCCTACTGTTGTAAACTAATTAATGTTAATCACATAACTTCCGTAATTAATAGTGTGCCAAGCTTGTCAGCCATTCATATCTTACACCCAAGACCCATGTCAACTCAATGTTAGGTAGGACAGTGGTTATCACAGATTGGGAAACATGTTCTAATGACATAAACTTGAGAATTTTGCAGTAGTTTCTGAAACGCGTCAATTAAACTAATGTATCAGCGATGTCTACAGGACGATGTTTACTAAATACCTAACATTTCGATTGCTGCATAACTGATGAATTGAGATTATGAAAAAATACCGGCCAAGTACGTGTCACGCACGGTGTAGGGTTCTAGTTGTCAGGATGAATATGATGAGATGAGCAACATCAATTTTATCGGCCGCAAAAATAAGTTTGTATTCCATTGTACTTTTTATAGAAATTGTGAAAAAAAGTCACTTTTCAAGTATGGGTTCTAGATCCCCACCCGCGTACTGATTGCATTGATTTCTATATTCCTCGGTTAAATATATTTAATATTTCGTAATTTCATTACACCATCGTTTTAACTACGGAGCCTAAAAACTGATCCAAGCACTTACCTACTTTGATCAACTGTGTAATGTTGGTTTCGTAAAAAACTTAATTTATCAAGATTTCCGACAGTTTTACAGAACGACGACTGCACGATCTCATGAAAGAATCCACCACTAGTTTAAGTAGTCATTCGTAAATAACTAATACGGTGGATTAAACTGAACTGGTGTTTCTAAAACCATGAATAACTTGGAAAATTTAATTTGTTGACAGAACGTGATCGTGGTGAGCGTGATTACATCGGGTTCGCGACCCTGCCCGAGCAAGTGCACCGCAAGTCGGTGAAGAGAGGGTTCGACTTTACGCTCATGGTAGTCGGCGAGTCGGGGCTGGGCAAGTCGACACTCATCAATAGCTTATTCTTAGGAGACCTTTACAGGAACAGAAAAATACCTGACGCACAAGGTAAGGACGTTTGTCAGCAAGAGATAATGCTATTAAACTGGAACAAAGCGAGGTGATTCAATATTTATTGTTCACATTGCAGACAGGATAGAAAAAACAACAACCGTTGAAAAGAAAACAATGGAAATCGAAGAACGAGGAGTAAAGTTGAGGTTGACAATTGTAGACACACCCGGGTTTGGAGATGCCATTAACTGCGAAGACTCATGGAGGGTTTGTTCTGCGTACATCGACGAACAGTTCAGACAATACTTCACAGATGAAAGTGGATTAAATCGGCGTCACATGCAAGACAATCGAGTGCATTGCTGCCTTTATTTCGTTCCGCCCTGGGCCCATAGGTAAAACACATTTTTGTTAGAAAAGAGACACACTTAAGTCACATTACCTTCTCTTAAATAACTTTCTCTTTTGTTCTTTTGTGCATGCCTTGACTTAGAAGCTATTGTGTTGTCAAACAAGTCCCTTCACATACCTACTTTAAATTATACTGTACGAAGTTACGAATACCGTGTGTAATGAGGCGAATAATTTCAAATTGACCAATTTGCCGTCTGTCTCCTCTTTACTACTCGGCCAAGAGTTTCGGTTAATGTAGAAAATGCACATCGACCCAATTCCGCTGTATAAATAGATTCCATCTCATATAACCTATCACTTGTGTGCAGTCTACGGCTGTACGTGTCCGGAGGAGTGTATTATTTTTATTAGGTCAATTATGGTCAGGGCCATAGTGATAGGAGCACCGATGCGGAAGCACGCGTGCCGTTAATGTTTGGTATACGTGAGTTAGAACAGATTAAACTTCAAAGAAAAAACTTAAGTAGCTATTCGAAGTAAATCTTCATTATATTATTACAATATATAACTGTACGAACTGTCTATGAGTATGGTCCAAATTACACAAATCACTCTTGGCCTATTTAAATTCAAACAGTTATTTTCAGAATATCTAATCAGTTAACGATAACAGGAAATTCATAAAACGTGTGTATTATTTAAACAATATGAATATATCTAATCAACACTGTTCCCACAAAGCGAATACATAATGCGGGATAATTAATCAAATATCCTACAAACTACATAAAAATCCTTACAGATGCACATTAGATAAATAGATATGGCCTATCGTCAACAAATTGCATGATTTATTTAGCGCATCGTAAACAGCAGTAACTCGACTTTATTTGATCACTAGCAATAAACAGATCAATAACGACTCAATGGAGTATGGCTATTAAAACTCTTATGATGGCTATGCCAGCCATTTCCCCTCCGAGATATTTCTCAACAACATTGACATCCAATCATGGTCGTTAAAAAGTCCATTGAGTGAATTTTGATTTACTAACACTTTCTATTAAATTCAATTGATTGGTGTTGTGTTATCGTAATAAATTGGTTAAATTTAAATCGAATGATTTCGGTTGTTGCCAATGAGAGGTCACCAATGTGTTTTGTATGGGGCGGATCTAATAGGTACACCCTAAAGGCCCTAAACTAAAGAGCAACCTTATTATTTTCACCGTCATCATCCTTGAACAAATTAGATTCTATTTTATAGCGATCTGAATCATAAAATTACCGAAGAATGGAATTGAGCCACATACATAGTATACAACAATATGTTGAGAATAATAAAGGTCATCTGTTTATTACAGGATGCGAGTTTGTCGCTTAACGAACACCACAATTTTGTCTAACAACAACAATGTACACTAATACAACGGCTCATTACAGCTTACGTCACGTGGACTTGGAAATGATGAGACGACTGCACCGTAAAGTTAACATTGTCGTAGTGATAGCGAAAGCGGACTCTCTCACAGCAGCCGAGGTAAAGCGGCTCAAAATGCGCATACTCAACGATCTGGAAGAACATCAAATACAAGTACGAACAATTTATTCGTAGAAAGTCTTTAGTAGTGGCTTTTGATTACTAACCGAAATACAACAATGTATTCTGTGAATTGTTTATTAGGTTTATCAGTTCCCTGAATGCGATAGCGACGAAGATGAGGAGTTCAAGCAACAAGACCGTGAGTTGAAAGCGGCGGCTCCATTCGCTGTGGTCGCTTCAGATGTAGTACTAGAGGTGGGAGGCAAGCGAGTGCGTGGGCGCCAGTACCCATGGGGAATCGTCGATGGTAAGTTTCTCTTCTGTCAATTAAAGTGAAACGTAATATCTTATCATATTTCATATTTTCTTGATAATTAGTTTTCATGGATTTTTTTTAATGGAAAGGAATGGGGGAGGCCTTTGCTCAGCAGTGGGACAGAATTGGTTATTTAAAAAAAAAACGTATCTGCCAGAATACCAGCGTAGCACCACGTTCATATTAGCGTTGTACAGGACCTTTTTTAGTTTTTATTTTCACTCAGGATCCGATCATGGATCGATGATAAAATATAAGAAAACGCAAATATCGCGACATCATCGTTTGTGCCTCGATCATCATTTGTGTCCGTTATTAAACAATGACATTGGTACATTAATATGACTATAGTTAGTAAACACTGTGTTCTAAAACAAGAATCAAATAATAGATCGCATGACATCCGACGATCTGGTAACTAAGCCACAGATTAGTAACACAACAACAGATTACTCATCGGTGACAATGCGTTTGAAAACAAAGCAGCAAGCAATAAATACCGGTACATCATCTTCTCCGTTTCCCACACTACTTGAAAAGTAGACACTTAAAGATTGATATTTAATCTAGCAGTAATAGAACCACACAATGTAGTATGTGTGAATGTGTGTATATATACTCACGTTATTTTTAAGAAAAAATAAGATTAACGGGGTCCAAAATGATTCCTTGCAGCACACCGCAACGAAACCGCGCGGTACAATGCGTTTCACGTTTTATTGATATCTATAGTAACAGTAGATACCTACTATTGCTATTGATATCAATAGCACACTCTTCCCTTCTCTTCTCTTACATGTTATACGCATAAGTACTATGGTATTGGTAGTTCAAGTGTTGCTGACGTGTAGGTAGGTCCCAATAAAATGAACGCCGAAATATATTATTTCCAGACTGGTTTGCGGATGGGTGACCAACCATTACATACCGAGTTTCCGCCAAGTCTTGGGTCCCGGCTGTCATTTGTAGATTACTAGACAGTCGTTAGTGTCGTTACAGTAGTGTGTGGCCCGAAAGTCTGTCAACCAGTCTTACCGAGGTGTATCGTATTACCCAGGAACTGGGTTGTGGATGTCAGATAGGCAGTTGCTCCATGTAAAATACTGGTATTCAGCTGTAGCTGAATACAACAAATGGAACAACAAAAACAACAAAACAAACAAATGTCATCATCTTTCCGGATGCGTCCGGTAAGATGATGACATTGTTGAATATGAATAAGAGATAATTAATTTGCTATGTAAACAGTGGAGAACCCGCGGCACTCGGACTTCACGAAACTGCGGACGATGCTGATCTCGACGCACATGCAGGACCTGAAGGACGTGACGCAAGACGTGCACTACGAGAACTTCCGCGCGCAGTGCATTTCTCAGATATCGCAACACGCCATGCGGGAGAGAGGGTTTGTAAATATTACCTTTTTTCTATCCCTTCTACTTCATAATCATCATCACTTCATCACCAAATCAGCCGAACGATATGTACAGAGTTTGACCACGACTCCTGTAAAGGTAGGATTCCAGCTGTCCAGCTTAACACTCTCCGACCCTATTTCTTATAACTAAGTTCTAAGTGTTTCACAAGATCGTGTCCTATTCAATTTCAACGTAAATTAGGAAGAAATAAGAGCCCAAACCGCCCACAGTACTTACATTAACGGTCACGCTGACCCCACTAACTAGACTAAATTGCCGGTGCTAAATAAAAGAGGGTTCACCTCAATAGACCATGAGTCGGGTCCTGAACCCACGATCTGCTACTAACATTAAATTAGTGCAGTAGATAGAATTAAAAATGTCGGTTATATTAAGCTCAGTTAGGTTATTGAGTGTTGTGCAAAATTACATCTTGCCTAATAATAACTTAAACATTCAATGATGAACAGAACAGAATGATCTTTTTTTTTGAGTTAAGCCGATTTCATGATCAGACAACTGTTTTTCAAAAATGTGTGAATGCAGTTGCAGTTTTACTAACTTTAAAATTAGTAAAGTCATTTGGATATTTGGTTAGGTTAAGGAAGGTACTGCTCCTCCACAGACTGCTTGATTGTTTACCTTGTATAGTCCTTTGAAAAGGCCATAATACCAAGGTAAATGATCACCTACACAGCCTAGAAGGCACACAATAATTTCATATATACTTGGGCTAGGGTTTTACGCGAAGTGTTTACCTACAATAACTGGGCTTAAAAGCGGTTTGGAGCGTTTTCTAGTAAGGTTCCATTTCCATTTCAAGTTGACTAGAAGCTACTGAAGCTTTTTACCTATTTTAAACTATTGTTTACAGAAAGCTGAAGAGAGACTCGATGGGGAACAACAACGACGTAGTTATCACGGACACCGACCGCCTGTTGCTGCAGAAAGACGAAGAGGTAACACTCCTACCCGACCCTCCTCCTACTGTTCTACCCGATTTACTTACATGCATGCTCCTTTGATGTTCATTTCCTAAAACGATAGGTTAGTTTAGTGTGCAAAGAATGACGTCATTTAATACAATTGTTTCGGTCCGAACTCACGGCCGAATTAGGCTGGCGTAAATTTTCAAAGGACTAAGTAGTTTATAAATTCAAAACGTGTTTTATACGACACTACCATATCGTTCATGGGCCAAATCAATGACTTTTCTTTTCTTCACAGATCCGACGTATGCAAGACATGTTGACTCAAATGCAAGAAAAACTCAAAGCTTCCGATAAAAGTCACGACAGTATTATAGATGTATAGAAAATAGACTGCAATGTATGTAGGTAGCATAGCATTAAAAATTACCTACTCACATAGATATAATAAAATGAGAACCTCTTTAGAAAATTCAAATGAATTTAGATTTTTTATAAATATAATAGTTAAATATATGGTGGAATAATTTTACAGTTTTCAAAGACAACCTGACTTATTTTATATAGATAGTTTCTAGGGATGTTTCGTGGCTATCAATTTTATGGCTATGGGGCGAGGTACACAACACAAAATTAATGTATGCAAATAAGATATTATGGAGTTCCTCGCTCCAAACCCGAGGCGGGCCGCTAGCCGGGGCTGGCCGTGCAGCCGTGGTACGATGAGGAAACAGCAGTAGCATCCGATGTGCCATGCCATGTCTAATATAGATGTGCACAAAATTGGAACGCGCGATAGACATCCACGCCGAGCCACTTCCGCAACGCAAGGGGCCAGTTTGCGTAAAAGAAAATATCCGACCTATTTTTTTCAGAATGATAGGTCGAACTATCTATATACTTATCAATAATTAGGTCCAATTTAAACAAAATTTATAACATCTTATTATGTAACCTCAGAAGTAGGTAGTTATATTTTTGTCTCTGCACTATGATTATACATAGTCTAAGTAGGCATATTATTAGTCCTAAAATAAACTCGTTTTTTTTGTATAGTTGTTATACCATTTACGTAGTTTTACTTTAAAATGTCACGTGAAATGATCATAACGAGAGCTTCTCTTAAAAGAGACGTTCATATCGCAATATTTTCAATTTACTGTCTTAGTTTTGCTGAAATTTTTCAGATAAAATGCGTAACTTTATGAGGGATTTATTAACCAGGAAAGGGGTAAAAAGATCATCAGGCCTGTATAATTGTTAATAGTTGTAATGTTTCTTCAATCATCAGGCCCAAAACCCTCTCAAAAATGAAGTAGTAAATTCTGTAACATCAAACAGAAATGAGAAAAAATAATTTTTCTATGTATGTAGGTACTGATAACAACAATCCCATGGTTGTCCCAACCCTATGCATATCAGGGCGGGCAGCACTATCGATCGGCACGGCCGCGTTCGATAGGACACAATATTCGGGAGTGCGCGGGAGTGTGACGTGTTGGTTCAATTATTTAAATATACGTGATATATTCTCCTTGGTTTGATTCCAAGACCTAACAGTACCCACCTATGTAGGTACCAAAAACAGTTTAAAGCCTCATATCAACTAGGCAACAATTGACGCGCAACACGTGACGCTCAACATTGAAGCGAGCGAAATCATGTGTAGACAGACAAAGTTGCTAAACAAAAGTTCCGCGCTAACTTTCAACACGTTGAGTAACGTGTTGTGCAACATGTCGGGCGCCAATTGTTGGCTAGAGGATACGAGGCTTTATAAATGCTAACATAAGTAAGTATATTAGAAAATTCACGACACTTAACACATAACAAGGCAATTGTTAGTTTTTGTACGATTATTATATTTGTATTTTTATTTCAAAATGTTATTAATGAATTAATATAACATTTAAAACTAGGTACCAGTTAAAAACCACCAAACACTACTGTCACTGTCTAGGCATACCAAAGCGTTTAATGTAATATGAATTTTGTATCTATATTATTGAAATTAAACAGTAAATTGATACTTTACATACCTTTACCTTTTATTGTAAAACTAACCCTTCCCAGATCTTACCACCTATGTAAATTATAAGCCTAACAAAAATATACTAACTGCATTAAGGCAAAAAAGCGCCTAATTTTTATAAACTTCTTAGGTGCCTAGAAAAAAATGGACTTTTCCAGCTTACAATAAAAGTTCGGCGAGTGTTAGATTAGGGTTGCGCCTCGTCTGGTCTGAGGGATTACTATGACGTCTTATGGAGGAGTAATTCCAGTGTGGAAAAGAGACAGAGCTAAACAGGTCGTCTAGCGCCATCTTTTTCCCATACTACCTATTTCTCGCTCTAGCAACGGTTCTGAGCAACGGAAAAGATAAGAGCATGGAAAAACCGGGCAAGTGCGAGTCTTACTCACACGCACACAGGGGTCCCTTAGCACCAAACAATACAATAGAAATATTTTGAAGAATATATGTTGTATTCTATTACATTCAACAGCAAAACTAAATTTATTTTTCATAGTATGTTAATGAAAAACAAAGTTACTGCTGCAGTTTGATGAAAAGTTCCATATTTCAAAAACTAAACACAAATCTTATTCAAACAAATTTTTGTTGAAAGAAAGTTTTTTTTTCATTCTACAATCACACATTTTTTTAGAATTTCCTCCTCTTTCCTTAGAAATTGGAAAAAAAATTGAAAAGGGGGACACACATTTTACCACTTTGGAAGTGTCTATCTTTCAAATAATTGAATTTGAGAAAAAATGTTTTAGGAACCTCAATGCCATTTTTAAAGACCTATCTAAACATCCCGCACGTATAGGATTGATTCCATGTATGGGGAGCCCTTAATCTTTTATTTTTCTACCTACCAAGTTTCAACTGTGTAGTCCTAATAGTTTCGGAAAAAAGTAGCTGTGACATATACGGACAGACAGTCATGACGAATCTATAAGGGTTCCGTTTTTTGCCATTCGGCTACGGAACCTTTAAAAATGCGATTCCGTGCTGCCAATTGAGGTTCCACATTATGGTCTGATTTCGATAATATTTGGCACACAAGTAGGCCACGATCTTCGCAGGGTAGCTGGTAGCAACTGGATGAGAGTTGCCGAGAGCTCTTTGCATAGTACTCACTTTTTGCATCTACGTGACACGGGGCGTTCCACAGGGTTCAACATTGGATCCGTTCCTCTTTTTAACATGTTCATTGCCAAGCCAAAATACTGAACTTACCTAGGTAGCCAAAATAAAAAATTCGTTGCTAGGGAAGACATTCAAAGAATTTTTTCAACGAATATGTTCGATAGATAAAGCAATATTTATTCAATGAGAATTGAACTAGACAAAACCACACAAAAAAACTCACTGACCAGCCAGCTCTCAATATGAGTTCGCAAAGGCCCAAGCAGAGCGCAAAACTTCATATCAAATACACTCCTTTGCAAAAAAAAAACGGGAACATTATTGGGTTGGCTTTTCTATGGATAAGTAATTTATTATTTTTATTATTTCATTAGCTTAGATGACTAGAAATTTTCTAGTTTTTAACACTTATATCCTGTTTAAGTCAATGTAACCAGAGAGCCGTGTTAAAATGGATATTTTTATGAGTATAATGAAATTAAGATTACGAGTATTTTTATGGTATTTTAATAAAAAATAAAAACGAATAACGAGTATTTTCTCCCCATGCAGCAATTACGGCATGTAATCGTCTTGGCATGCTTCCCACCAGGTTGTTGTTGTTGTTCTGTGGAATGTGTTTCCACTCAGCCGAGATCACATGTTTAAGCTCCCTGATGTTTTGTGGAGGTGGTTGAACAGATCGTACTAGCCTTTTTAGGAGGTAAGTGCTCAATGTGTTAAGGTCGGGGTTCCACGCTGGCCAGTTTAAACGACGACCTCTTGCATTATAAGCATCTAAGTCGCCAGAACGGTGGACCCGAGCATTATCGTCCATGTAAATGGCATCTTCACCAATTACAGTCAGTGTGGGTGTGCAGTGTTGACAAAGGATTTCTATTATGTACCTTTGCGAATTTAATGAGCCATTTTCAATTCATACTATCTCGGCACGATAGCTGGAAGTTACGCCCGCCCAAAACATAATGGACCCTCCACCATAAGGGTTGATTTCTTTAAAACACACGTCGGCATAGCGTTCCCCTGGTCTTCGTAACACTCGCCGACGTCGGTCCTCACCATGCAGACAATTCGAGCCTCATGGGAGAAAAGTACGCTACTCCAGTTATCTAGTGTCCCAGATAGGCAATTTCTAGCGAACAATCCGGTGTTCATGGAGTAACTTGGGGGCCCACGCCGGTAGTCGACTGCGTATATCAGCCGCTAAAATCCTCCTCCTCATAGTTCATAGGCTAACTTGTGCTCCTCGTATCTCTTCAAGATTTCTTTTGAGGTCTATGTAACTGCATTTGCAGTTCCTCAGCGACTGAGTCACTAAAAAGCGGTCGTCTCGTGGTTGTGTGCAACGTTTTCTCCCAGAACCTTGCCTTCTCTGAACGGAACCTGTCTCTTGGTATAGTCTAGGTTCATTGGACGGTTGAACGACTCACGCTTAACCGCTGTGAGACGTTACATTGGCTACGCCCCTATTCCAGCAGGGCTATAATTTTACTAGCTCTTATTGTTTTTTCTGCCATTACAAGAGACACTAAGACATCGGTTTTAAGTCACAATAAGGCAGGTCTATGCGACAAACACAACTTATTTTACTAAAAATAACTTGAAGTTAGTTTTAGTTGCCTGATAACCTTTTAACCGTAAACCCACAAAAAGTCACAAACTGAAATTAAAAATAAAAGTTTTGAATTTGGAATAAGCTTTTTTTCATACCCAAACTATTTATTAAGTGCTAGTAATATAGTTTAGCTATTAAAACCTGTTTAGAACTAAATTATTACCAATAATGTAGAAAAATCGAAACCGACCATTTTTTTTTGCAAATTAGCTTATTATGAAGGTTTAAATTGACTATTTGTAATATATGTTATATCTTATATCTGGAATTACTATTCCTTTACAAAATAAAAATGGTACACTGATGAAAAGACGGACCATGTCCTTCACAACGGAAGTTGCGGTCAGAGGTAATGAAGAGAAGATTCATACTCCTTTCCTTGGCCACTCCAAAAAAATATAATCCGCTAAAAAATAGGAAAAATATAACGTGAAATAATTTGTGGAGCTGCCGGGAATAGAGTATAGAGTAGGTAGAAAGTTGCAGATTCAGATTCCTTACAAATAGAGGATAGAAAGACTGGATATCAAGTACAAAAAAATATCCAGACTGTGTGTCATCTGTGTGTCAAATTTTCATGTCAAAATTGTCAAATGAACAATAGCGATTTTATGAATTCATTGCTGCGGGTGAAAAATTAAACATTTTTATTTGATATAAGCATTTTAATAAGTGTAAAGTTGAGTCCACTAGAATAGAGTATGCGATAGTATTTTTTAGTAATCAAATAGAAATTCAAAATGGGTGACAGAGACCTTTCTATGGGTCCCCGACAAGGTGTAACCTATCCAAGAAAGGTTCAGTATTGTGGTAATTGTTCTATGCCGATAGAATATTGTGAATACTATCCCGAATACGACAAATGTAAACAATGGCTTGAAAAAAACCTGCCAACAGAATTTGAAAAAGTGAAAATCGGTGAGTTTTTTTGGGAAATTCTTGACATAGCTAGGTTAAGTTTATCCATGGATTTGTAATGGATTTTCGTTTTTATTTAACAATTAGGCAAATGGAATGAAGTGACAAAGGAACCACTAGTTTTTATCTGATTCACCACTTATTTTACAACTCATTCCAGATGAAGAAGAAAATGCAGGTGGTGAAGAAGAAAAGAAGCGACAGAAGCGCGGTGGCAAGGGCATGTTGAAGTCAAAGAAAAAGGAAGATGTGCCCAAGCTAGTGCAAGTGTCTAGGGCCCCCCGTGGCAAGAAGAAATCTGTCACTGTAGTATCCGGACTGAGTACTTTCGGTAAGTATTTGTGATAATTTTATGGTTTTGTTTATTTCAAAATTCTTAATATTTTGTCATCATCATCATTGGCAGCCTTTTACACCCACTGCTAAACATAGGCCTCCTACCATTAGTTTTATTGACTCACAATATAATTACATGCATTTGCAAAACCCTAAACCTATTTTTGCCTGTGTATGAAGTAAAAACAACCAGTGAGGCTATATAAGATTTTAAACTATCATGGTCACTAACATTATTATTAATAGTAAGGCTATTGCCAAGAAAGACGCCATCTAAACAAACACAGACTAATTTATAATGGGCAATAATAACTATATTAATTGTTTTTTTCAGATATTGATTTAAAGGTGGCAGCAAAATTCTTTGGTACAAAGTTTGCTTGTGGCTCTTCCGTTACTGGTGATGATGAGATTGTAATTCAAGGCGACGTGAAAGATGATCTTTTTGATATTATTCCAGAAAAATGGCCTGAGGTATTTCTTTGAACATAATTTAGTATTTTTTTTATTTTAAGTTAATACATTTCTTTAATGAAGAATGTACTAGTCAAAAATCTTAAATATTCAATGATTATGTGAACAAATAGAACACAAATTTACCTGTGGTTGCATTTATGTAGCCTACTTACAAATTCATTGCCAGAGTTTAACCTGATCAGGGTTTGTACTTTTGGAATAGGTTGTAACATACACTATTTTTTTTTTTTTACTTTTACTCTTTCATTCAACTAGCTAGATGAACTGAAAAAGTAATCTTATTCTATTATATTTCCTTTCTTTTTCTTTCCAGATTGATGAAGATAGTATCGAAGACTTGGGAGATCAAAAAAGATAGTCACAACTTTAGTGAATTCATATTAATTGATAATGCTTTATTTCTTAACTATTTTGATAGATGCTCCAATAATATTTTGAATAACAGAACCATTTCTGTTTAAAATATTTTTTTGAAAACTATGGTGATTATATAATATAATCACCACATCATCAACATAAGACACCCTCTCTAACTTTAGCCATTCTTAAAATGTTAAGAATTAATGCATTATCAATATTTTCTTATTTATTTTATGAGCTTCATAATTTGAATAAAGATGTGGAATGATTGTTTAGTTTCTATTTCATCATGGAAATATTTTTGATTAGAAGTAACAAAGTTTAATCGATCGTGTAGATTCGTAGAAGAACTTCACTCCAAAGCATCATATCCATCGACAAAAAGCATGACCATAGGCAACAAGTACAAGAGCACATACAGTGCTCCAAAGATCTTTTGGCTCTTGAATTTCATTGATAGTGTAATTCAGTAGTTATGCTACACTACCTAAACGAACACTCCTCTTCTGAGCTCTCTTTGCGTTTGAAGGGCAATAACAGGAAGGCACGGTTATTAAATATTTCTGTTAGTTTACAGAAAAAGCATTAAAAATAATCGGCGTTAGTTTTCTATTTGGCCATGCACCCAAAGATCCGTGTCCATATTAATGTTGGGGAAGGCGTCTATTTTGCATCTGATTAGTGAAATTAAAGAAGTTAGGTTTTAAGATTAAAAGTACTATTATTCAGTACAGACGCCAGCAATTAAAGCTACTACAAGCTGTCAAATTTCTTTAACATTTTAGGATTTTTAACTTTATTGAACATCAAGTTCAAAGTTGATTGGGAAAATTTGACAGTATCGGGTAGCTTGATGTGCTGGAGTCTGTACAAATCTTAGACTTTTGGTGGCTAACCTAAAGTCAGAGATTTAGGAGATAAAGAACGATGGCTATTTTTCTTTTTCTCCGAGCGTAAAACCAACAGAATTGAAATACATCTAAAATAGTAGCTTCTTTATTAGGACTTCACTTAATCTAGATCAACAAGTACATACGTAAGTCACCGGAGATTAGAAATAGAGCCACTTGAAATACGTTGCCTATTTCTGTATTTTGGTAAAGATTTGACCTATTATTAAAACTAAAAATAATCCTTGTTTAACAATTATTATAGGGTTTTTCGTTACACAGCCTCTTTTAGATCCTCGTTTGGATTAATTACTCTATGCTTAGCTTTAACACAGTGTTTTTAACATGATCTACTTTGAAAAACATTAATGACTATTGTGGTCAAATCTTCGATAAAATACAGGAAATTGCTATTTTTAATTTTCGATTGGCCGTAGTTGGGTCTCCGGTGATTTTGGCACTTTTCACAATAGTATGAATTGGAGAACTTTTTGTGAGCTGTGACTTGAGGTTGGACTTACGCCCATTTTAACCAAGACCCTTGGGAATCAAAGTATAATGGTAGAATTTCAATTTGTAAGCTGGTATCATTGTTTTAAAAAGATTTTAAACGTTCGGTCCGGAAGGTTTACTTTAAGTTTTTTCATAAAAATATTATAATTATGATAAATAATGACACATGGGTTTATAAGCGGCCGCTTACTCGGCACTGTAATTTGAACTAAACATGAGTCAAAACATCGATCACTTTATCGATTTAAACTAAAACACGCACACACACCACACATATTTTCTGGCGGCTGCTGCAGGTTCTGAAAACCTCAAACGGCGCAAATACAATAACTAATTTGGTAGTTATGTGTTTGGGGTTGAATCACTAGGGCCATGGGGTCCGAGTGCCCACCTAATATTTTGGGAAATTGCCAAGCGGTTGGTCGACTCTTCACGTGATCAGAGGGCTGGCCTATTTTTTGGCCATAGGATGAGTATTGAGCATTGCCATCCAACGTGGCAATGCTGTCGGTCTTCTGGGCACTTTTCGTATTGACAGCGATGTTGGCGAAATTTTTAACGGGTTGTAATTCTTTTGCCCTTTTGATACTTTATTATTTTAGATCTATTTGTAGTTTTAAATAATGTGCTGGCGCACATCAAGCCACTCGAAAATTTCAAATTTTCCCAATCAACCTTGAACCTTTTAGCAGTAAAGTTGAAAATATATTAAAGAAACTTGACAGATTGTAGTAATTTGAGGTCCTGGCGTCTGTACATACTGAATTCAAATTAACTAAAGAATCTTAAATAGTTGAAACTGAAGTACAGATCTCTGCTGTTCGTAATGTTTGTTGCTGTTTTTTCTAAAGAAATTGACTTAGGTGATCGAAAATCCGATGTATAGCTATAAAAGTCGTACAAGGCCCTATAATATAATGTTGTGACCATGCGGTAACAACTCGCTGATCAAACGATTAATTAAAAATTAGAGCACACACAGGTTTTAGATTGTTTTTTTTTTTACTAGAAATAAACTATAACTTAGAAAAATCGTGAATATTAAATTACTCAAAGTTTTTTTGTATCTTAGTAAATATGAAACTTTCTTGTTTGTGGTAGTTTTTTTTTTGTCATAATGGGCAACATCGTCTTCTACTTCGCAAAACAACACAAAATAAAATCACTTTACTCATTTTGCATTCGTTGTGTGTTGTGTTTTGGTAAAACAATAATGATACGTTAGCGTTAAAACAAAGTGAAATTATTACTTTTAATGGAAGCATGGAAGTGATTAGTAGCTAATTGTGATCATAATGTAGCACTCAGTCAAGTTCCGAAATCCATTAACCATAAAAGTTATTGATCTTTTTATTGTATGAGACTGTAAATAAATATAAACTCTAAGAAACATGTCTGTGGTCAAAGGAAAACTCGTGAAAATGGAAGTCATCCAAGTTGGTGAATATGAATTCACCAAACAAGACATAATAGGCCATGGAGCCTTCGCCATGGTATACAAAGGAAGGAAGAGAAAGGTATGTGTGTGATCTCAAGTTCCATGACGCGCTTTTGTTCTAACTTGTCTACACAAATACATTTAATGGCAATTTAATCTTGAAAGTAGCAGATTCTCGATTACGAAAAATAACATGTTCTACATTACTAATACTTAATTGATTTGTTTCGATCGTGGGTGGTGGTATTTCGTCGTATTTATGTGCCAAATTCAGCACTAATTTCGCAATTTTAGATAAATATTGCAATTTCTATGCTACGTAAACTAATGTTGAAAGTAATTAATAAAATTATGACACATAATAATATTTTGTCTGGAGTAAGTGCGTGAAAATAATCAGCTGATAATGAATAACCTATAAAACTTGTAAACATTATTATCTTTTCATACCTACTTAGTAAATAAACATCCGTGTCGTTATTTGATTGATTTGTATCCAAATATATAGATAAAATGTAAAATTATGATTAAGATAGGACTCATTAGCTTCAAGTAACAATGAACTCCATAGAATAGAATAGAATAGAATATATTTTATTGTAAAACATGAGTATACATCAAATAATATGTGCAAGGTCTTAAAATAACAGGTAGATCTACATGTTTTGCCATTTATGGCGAACAAAACAACATATTTTTGGCTTAGAATAAACCATAAAAATATTCAAAATTTGAGATAGATAGATAGAAATAAATAGATTTAAATCACCAACAAAATTAGCAGAATCAATCAAATTATCAAAATTAGTTATTTTTTTAAACTGGTATTTGCCAAAAAATATTGTAAATATTGTACAGTCACTAAAATAATAATATCATTACGAAAAATTCATAGAATAGAAAACTAATTCGAAAATAATATATTTGTCTAATTTATGAATTGGTGATACTTGAACTGCACACTAATTCAATGCAGACTGCTCTGCTCTAATTTCAAAACTGATAAGATAGTACTGATTCAGATTTTTTTTCAGATATTCACAAATATAAACAAGTTCACACACATCATAATTTTTAAGAGATTCAGGCTAAATTATAAATCATATTATTATTCACTTGTCCAACTGCAAACAAATTGCATAACACACTCACAAATCCAATGGTATATAAATTCATTTTGATAATTCAACACATGCAGAAAATGGAATAACAATATTTATTGTGTTATTTACTTTGTCGTGCAGACAATATTAAGCAATGAATTACACATTTCCTGCAAAATTCTTCAGATTGTTATAGATAGTGAGATTTAACTTTCTCATATACAAGGTGGAAGGGACACCAACACTAAAACGGTTATCACATATTCAGTACTTCATTCTGAACCCCCCACATAGAAATTTTTCATTGGTAATTTAAAAAAAAAAACAATTTCTGTTCAGAATTATGTACTGAATATGTGGTATTCGTTTTAGTGTCGGTGTCCCTTCCACCCTGTATAAATCTGCTTTTGCAAGCTTAACAAGAGTATAAAACAGAGTCTTTTCTTGATTGATGCTGTTCTTCTTATAGTGTCACTGCTGCTCTTTTTTGGAGCCTTAATAATGATTTGTTAATCATCATCATTCTCTTGCCCTTAGCCCAATTTGTTTGGGGTCAGCGCAGCAGGTCTGCTTCTTCCATACTTCTCTATTATTTGTCATGATTTAATAATAATAAAACAAATATTCAGAGATGTTTTTGTTGATGTTTTGTTTTCATTGAGCATGTGAATGATATAATTATACCAAGTGTATTTAAAATCCCCCACATAACACTGTTTTTAATACCAAAAAGATAATGCAATGCATTGTAAACCTGTTTCAAGTTAGACACAATTTATTGTAATTCTCAAAATAATTACTGATCAACAAGGTTTTGATTGTTTTAAATCTCCTAAGATGTAGAATAACAACAACTTAATTTAAAGTTAGAAATTCATAAAATTCTACAACAAGCTGAATTGTTAGGCTCTCTGAAACAGAGGGTTAAGACCAAATTACTCATCACAATTTTCTATTTAAAGTACTAGCCTACAATATCTTCCTTGAAGGTATGCAGAGGCATGCCTTAGACGCAACCTTAGTGTTACTTTGATCAATTTATGTAATCTATTTCATTATTATTGAAATAATAATCTGCTATAAATCTTCCCACAAAACATTTTTCGAAAGTAACTTAGCAATTTTTATCAATAAATCAATCCCAAGCAAGCATAATTATATTTTCTTCATGCCCAAACCTAACTTATGTCTAGTATTAAATTTAGAAAGTAGAACTTATGACCCAACTCACTATTACATGGACACTAGTTTACTATATCTAAAAAATACTTCCTATGTGTGTATGATGTTATAAATTGTGAAAGTTTGACAACCATTCACGTTTTGCGACACTTCAATATTCTGTAGCTAGCAGTTGTATTTAGATTGTTGCTATCATTAAAACAACAATACTTTTCGTCAAATTGATGTTCACATTATATCTGGTTTTAAATGACATTTACATTTGAAATAATTATGTTATCAGTTAGTAATTTAATATTGATAGAATACGTATTTCGAGGTGATCTGACAGAGAACCAGTTATCGGCATACATAGCTCGCAGAATAAGTAAGCTGAAGTGGCACTGGACCGGCCATATTAGCCTTAGAACCGATGACCATTGGGCTAGACGTGTTCTTGAGTGGAGACCGCGAATCGCCGTAAGGTGGGAAACCCTCACGCTCGGTAGACCGACGATCTTCGCAGGGTCGCCGGTAGCAACTGGATGAGAGTTGCCGAGAATCATGTCCAGCAGTGGGCTGTTGTAGGCTGATTATGATGAGAATATGTGTTATAAGATTAATATACACATCCAAACAAAACTGCCAGTATGATGGTTTTAAAAAATACCAAGTCCCATAGGTCTTTTGGAAATCCCAAAGAATACATTATACAATTCTATTTACAATAGAAAGCAGCATTCGTTTTCTCTGTAATTTATAACCTAAATTATAGGTAGCTAAATGTTGAGAAATACTAGGTGGATGATGGTACGGCTTGCCAATACAATATTTAATAAATATTTTCAGGAAAAGTTTTGATCTATTATTTTTATGCATGCAACAGAAGTTCGCAAATTCTCTTTTAGTTTGTTAAATCTAGTTGTTTCGGTATTTTTTTCAGCATAGAATATACCTAATATCCATAAAGATAGTTCAAAGCTGAATAATGAGTCTCATGTTATGTGATTTATATCTATCTCGAAGTTTGCCAGCAACTTCCTCCATGTAGATTTTGGACTTTCCCATAAAAACTTTTGAATTTTTATGGTAGAATTTTTAGGAATTTTACACAATTCTTTTTTTATAGTTTTTAACCAGAAACTAAAAACTTGGATACACTTGGACATCAAAATACATATTCAGCTAAATTCTCACCTCTTAGATTTGGAATTGGTCATAAGAGGAAATTTCTGTTCAAATTACAAGTTTCAGCTTCAGTGGTTTAGACTCGCTTTGATGAATAATAATATATAGTATTTTTGAAATTACAAGTCATTCGTTTTCGTACGTTTTAGAGTTCAACTTTTGTGGATGCGGTGCCTGCGACTGCATGTTATAGCTTCTCTCTGTGACATCTTGGCGTCACCTCTCGTATCGCCGGGAACCTAGGCAGCTGCTCGACTATTCCGGTTTCGGTTGCAGCTGGCTAAACTAGGTTACTTTGCACGTGTGGGTACTTAAAAATACATACTAGGTACTTATTTGTGAAGGCCTTATGTAGCTATTGCAGTACCTAACATTAGGTAATGTTGTACAGGAAAACCGTATTTTTTTTAAAAGCATTTGTTTGAATCCTATCCCGAATTCCCCCGATACTAAGCTGTAAATAGAAAAAAAACTAAAAAAGTTTGAATTTCGCAGTATTGTATTGTATCGCGGTTGGTGTCTACAGCTTCTTTAAATAAACTCGGTGTGACCTGATCTGACGTCGCGGACGAGCCTACCGGTTGGGTTGTATGTTGTGGCGGTCCAAGCGTTAGGTTTCTCGTCTTTGTTCAAAGCCACCGGACAATAGATGTCCGCACAATGCTACACGCAACGAGCTCACCGAGCCTACGCCTCAAGGGCGCTACACTAGACAGTAGGCACGTGCATACACACACAGGACATCTAAAACCATTAAAATAAATTGTAATGACTTCCTTTGTACAGCTCTGCTACTGCTACAGAGTATTTGCTGAACCGAACCATCCTGTGTTTATTAGTGTGTCAAAATCTTGAAAGATATAAACACAGTATAATGCTTTTGTCAATGAAAACATCTGTGGGAAAACCTACAGGCCGCAAAGTGGATAATGAGTTAGTGACCTTACCTTAGTTATCTTCCATAATACATAGTTGCGCTTGCGCCCATAGGTAGGTATATGAACTCTCCAAGTGCCTATGATATGAGTCGTTGTGAGAATATATGAGTCTTCCTTTTATAAAATGTAGATAGAAAGAAATCAAAGTCAATCGCTTTTGTTAGAAGGAAGTAATTCCAATTGTCTGTTTGGAAGAGGGCACTGGCTCCTGTAACACAGGTGTATCTCTTAACACAAGAGTCAGGGAGTTCACACAATTTTGTAATCACTTTCTTGTGTAATAAAGATTATTGATTATTATTTAACCATTTTTGGCCTTTTCCAGACAAATCCTAAATAGATCATTAATCAACCGAAAAATAAATAACTGTATGAGTTATATTTCTACAAATGTAATTAGTACCCACTCTCAAATATCGTTTGCCTGAGCACGATATTGCCATTTCCATATACCACTTTCAATTCATTTTCCAAGGTTTTTCAACTAATCGCTAGGGTGAGCTAAAATTTTCTTGACATGACATTTAATGATGTAACAACGTAATTGCATTGGCAAACGAATGACGCTGGCAAGTGAGAAGTGCACCACGAACGGTGACCGTGACCGCACTTCAGACACCGCAGTATCAATACCTACTTCATTAAAATGTGTAGGTGTGGTGTAATCGCAGGTTTCATTATTATATTATAACTGCTTTCAATCATCTTAACCGATGTACTAGCGTGTTGCCTTGTAAGATGCGACTACGATGGAATTGGTCTAACTACGATCTCGCACGGGGCTTGTGATGAAATCAGGTCAAATTGTAACCGCTCCACGAGCCTACGGAATGTAGGGCGGGCTAATGTTAGATCTGCGCCGGCGCACCACCCTCTGGATAAAAGCAAAATTAAACCAAATCGCACTGAAGCTCAAAATAAATCCTCGCACGTTCCAACTTAAACTCTCCTGGATTGTGGAATAAACAAACACTAAAATATCTTCGCCGAGAAGCAAATCCAAGTCATCGTGCATTGTAACTTTTTACTTTTCAACGAGACGACGAAGTTACTGAAATAATGGCAATAGTGTAGATTATTACTTCTGTGTTGCTTGGTAACAATTTTCTTTGTAATCTCAAATGATATACATACATATTATTTTATTATAATTGTGAAAATAACCGTCTGTTACCTTTTCACACCATAAAGGCTGAAAGAAGTTAGGTGAAGTTTCGCATAGGTACGCATATAGACCATGACCGATGTAGTAGTATGTACATAGGATATAGGATTCTTTATACGTGCCTACCTGTGGGGCAATTTCTAACCTCCACGCTGGCGAAACCTAGTTGTATCTATACAAATAAATAAAATTGAAGTGTCTGTTTGTAATATCAAAATAACAGCTTTTTACTGAATGGCACATTAGTACCGAAAAAATGTGTTTTTGTTATTAAAAAAAAAGCACAGGTTTTGTTTGTCTGTTTGTTCCGGCTGAACCGATTTTGACGGGACTTTGACTGGCAGATAGCTGATGTTATAAGGAGTAACTAAGGCTATTTTTATTTTAGAATAAGATTTAGGGTTCCGTGCAAAAAAATTAAAACCCTGGAAATAAAAGCTAAGTAAAAAAAATATTATAATAATTTCACGCGAATGAAGATCGCGGGCAACAGCTATGTGTTTATAAAATTCATAAACAGAAGTATTCACATTCACACACATTATGTGGCGGGCCTGCGAAATCAAGTACCTAGCCTAATTATTATTGACGTAGAGACAAGCTATGCAGGCTGCAGGCCTTGGTGCACGCAGCACGCCACGCATGAGACTCGCCCACCTGCAACGCGTCTTAATGCAACGCTCACTGCACTTACATCCGTTTTACAGAACAAGTCGATGTGTCTTTCTTGATAAATATAAATTACACATTAACATCGGATTTGATCATTTCATTAGTTCCACTCTTGGAATGGAAAACGCTAAAAAATGTTTATTGGTAATTGAAGAATTTTATTTCAGAAAAGACAGAATTATACATTTTTTTATAGCTAAGTCAGCGCTAAAAGTCGATGATCACAACATATAGGAAAGTTTTCATTCATAAAAAGACATGGTGACACTGAAAGAATAAGACCTACTTTTGTTGCTGAATGTGCTTCTCTTGACCTACAGTAATGTTATATAATAAAATACAATTACGCTTCAACAAACCAGTAACAATGTACATACGCAGCACATCAAGCTACCCGAAACTGTCAAATTTTCGCAATCAAACTTGAACCCAGTGATTTAGCGATAAAGTTAAAAATCTACTAAAGAAATTTGACAGATTGCAGTAGCTTGATGTGCTGGCGTCGGTACAATGCACCAAAGTGTTCAGAATGCACCATTCTTGACATTTACCATACATTTTTTGTTACAGAATCCGTCACAATCGGTAGCTGTTAAAGTGGTGACGAAGAAAGGCATACAGAAAGCTTCAGAGATTCTGGTGAAGGAGATAAAGATTCTTCGCGAACTCACTGCCCTCCACCACACCAACTTGGTCGCTATGCACGACTGTATGGACAGCCCCGCCTACGTCTATGTCGTCATGGAGGTGAGTTCATATTAAACATTATATACATTAAATAATTTTGTTAGGCAGCTGCGAGGTTGACTTTATCAGACAAAAAATTGATGAACAAGCAAAAAGTAACCTGTATACAGTTCAGATTTTCAACAAGCGTGTATTTGTGTGCTTGAGTTGTTATTCAATGTGACTCATCCGGTAAAGTTTATTGCCTTTTAGTCAGTCAGACATTTGGGGTAAACGACAGCCCCGTCTCATAATGATTGTTCGTTTTTAAAGCCTTGCTTAGTTCTGAACACAGTAAGTATTTATCAAATATTGTCACTCGTCATTTTGTAAACAGGAATCTTGAATCGATATTTCTTAAACAGCTACTAAAATAGCTCCAGTACCGTTCGCAGAAGTGTTTGTTTTCAAACACGCGTTTCAGCTTTCCGTTTAAGATTAAACTAACACTGAGGAGGAGAAGACATACATTGAAACAATTTCTATAACCAATGCTCATAGTTCTAATTTCCAATGTGAAAGAACGTATTTGATTAATTTATTATTACTAGTCGGTAAACAAATTGCGTTGCGTCGTTGTTATGTAGCTATGAATTAATGATCGCAATCATATAACCATAAACCGACTTCTCTATCGCAATTCGCAACCAAATGATCGGATATTGTTCCCTTCGATTATTCATAATGTAGGCAAAGTATACTTAAGTGCTTAGATTGGTGCAAATGTAACCAGGCCAACACGTGACTGGAACTGGTATAATTCACAATATGCAACATGTTTTGTGTAACTGTAATAACTATAGACACGCCCAAAAGAAATTCTAAACGATAGAAACAAGTAATTGATGTTTTCTTTACGAACACAACATACAATAACATTTAGTGGCCCAGTTTCTAAGTGTAGGTCGTTTCAACAAATTCTGCAGTATCTCTCTATCATCTTTAAATTCAACTGTACACTGAACAGCAATTAAGAAAAATTTAATAACTATCATACATGCTGTGTTTCGGTAAATAAATATCCAAGTTTGAAGTTTTGAAGACATTGTGAATTCAATAAACCGTTTAAAAAAAAAGTAAATGAAGTATAAAAACGTAATCAAAGGCGAGTGGCTTGACATTTTATCGCGCATATGGATTAAGGGCAAGGTAACTAGGTTACGGACAATAATAGCCATATCATTTAATAATAATATCCTTTATTTCAATCGTTACAGAGATAATATATCAAAACGACGGCATTGTGTGTTAATGAAGTAATACTTAAATGATTCCGGGATTGCGCAAGAAGAAAAATTTAATTGTGTCTTGCTTTATTTCTTTTGTACTTATTTGCTTTAAAAAATGTGGATGGTATACAGGGTATATTATTAATTAATTAACATATTGCATGTGCATAATTCATTGTTTTAATTATATCTACCCGGTTCAATTGGGTGTTCGCTGTTTTAAATAAAAATTGAAACAATACTTTCACAAATTCGTGAGTGTTAAATAGTATTCGTTTAATATAATTACACCTAGTATTAAAATGAAAATAATGGTTACTTAAATATTTATCGTGAATCTTCGTCTTCACCTCTGGCGTACCAAGTCTAAATTTTAATAAGTATATATTTGACTCTATCGAATGGATTGGATATGGAAGTTATAGGTAGTTTGAAATCCATATTGAAGTGAATTTTTTATTGGTGTGTCGACATCGACAACCATGCTGATGTCGGCTTCCGCATGACATGCGCGCATGTGGATTCGCAGCAAGGTCACTACGCATTAGATAAATAGTAGTCGGCTTCACACCGCGCGCCACGCAGACAAGGCGTGTCACACACTGTCCGTTGTCGTCGCAGATTACCTAAATTCATTCGATATGCTGCCCCGAATACGATTCTTTTTTGAATTGCGCAGTTTATAACCGTAAAAGGTCAAGGGATATCAACAAAATATTAAGATTATACAGATAAATATAAACAATGTAGCGAATTCATATCAGAACTTTGAACCGGTCACCATAGCAACATGCCATCGGGTTCAACCGCCACTGCGATGCCCTACTAACCTATTTATCTAAATATCCAAGTTTATTATACTCAAAATTACTATCATATAAAACATAAACAAAAGAATATTGATAAACAAGTCGTGATCTGTTGAGATTTATTATAATTAGATGGTTTTCTGTACGTTCTGTACTAATAATTTAATGTCATTCACTGCCAAAAATTAAGCATCGCTTATATTATTGCATATAATTTTCATGTGTGGTTGGTCACGTACTCACGTCGTTGTCACGTGCAAAAATAATCAAGGTTCCTGTCCCTATACCCACTAGGCGGAATTTGATACTGTAACGTGAAAATTACTAACAATTCTATTACAGTGGAAAAGTGTCACTATCCGGAGAAAATGTAATTTAGTTTTTGTTTTTTTTTTTCAGTCTTTGTTTTGTTTTCTTAATAATTAAATACACAATTATTGTGCATCGACATTTTGCAAATAGAACTTCATCCCATCGCCAATACGAATTAATGATAGTATGTTAACTAAGAGAAAGATTCGTGATGCAATGTATAAGTGTATTCGATAATGGCGACATAGCGTCTGTTAGGATCCGACACGTGTCGCCTCTGTACGTGTCTGTGCCTCGTGGAGAGATACATGTAGAGCTATTTTGTCTACCGTTGTTTGCTGATAAATAGATTATTGCGCAGAAATGACGTTCCTCATCGCCAACAACGTCGATACGTAGGTAATGATCGACAATTTGCATCGCCTACATAATGAAATTCAAACACAATTCAACATTTACCTAATTGGGTCAGGAGAATGATGATAATAGCAGGTGTGATAATGTTTTTGGAGACCCATGACATTTCCAGCAACCTTGATGAAGTTATTGCGAATGCCGTCGCATTCAACTGAAAATACCTTTAATAATTCTACACTACTCAACATTTCATTGCATAAAATTCAACGTGTGCCAAAAGATATGTCGGCGGCATCAGTTCGTTTTCTATTCAAATCATTAATTATTTTTGTGTCCATGTGTAGGTAGCTATGCCATGAGCTAGCTAGACTTGAAATGTCAATTACTAATAATAACTTGCCCAGTTAGATCATCCTCTCGATGATAATGAACTACATTTATAGTATTTTTCCGTAATTATTGTGTGTGTTGTTAATTTGTGTGATAGACATCGGTTGAGCTTGCTTCTATTCTAGTTGGTATCTGACATTATCGTTGCAATTTATTGCCTCTGTATTGCGTTATTTGTCGGCTTTGTTGGTGGACTTGGCGAGGAGCATAGTTAGAATTATTTCTGTTTCTTTCCAAATGTATGTGTATTTGTAATTATAAATAAACTTCCAAGGGCACACGAGTCAAGTGGACGCATCAGGTCACAACCGACGTATTAAAGCCAAGTACCTGCGACGCTATTCGTGTATAATATTACGTACACTTGTTTTCATTGCGTAAAAAAAAACTAAAACAGCAATGCCCTCATCGCGGTACAAAGCCAAACTCAAGTTCATTGGCACGATTTCCTTTTAGTTGAGGTACGTGGATAGTCGCCATGGCTGCTGTGGACCATGACTCGACTAATTGGCATCGTCAACGTTTTGGATGTTTATTTATAACTTCACTCTATGATCTCCTCCTATAACTCTGTCACTTTAAAAAACTATGCAACAGTAACGACAACAAAGTAAGAAAACTACGATGAAATAACTACTTCACACACACACATACACTAGTGAATACTTCCGGATTTGTTTTTCATATTATTTTTTTCCTCAAATTCTACCAGTCCTTCGTTTGTTAATCTTAGGTACATTTTCAATCTTAAAATTTTACACATGCATTTCTTTCAATTTGGCCACGTTTGGAATGATCGCACTCGTCACCCACCAGCTGCTATATTAGTATTAGTAGCAAAGCAAAAAAACAACCCGGAAGGACCAAAATTGTAACTATTGCGTCGTAGTTGCTTGCCATTGTGGTATGAATTAGTATATCAAGCTCCTAGACAGAGAATTAAAAAAGTTCAGAGTCGCTTTAAAGGATTCTTAGATACACACATTTAAGAGATATGACTCCTCCATAACACCAAATTTATGACTGCTTCCTTTTATAGGTCAATTAAAAAGAAGCTAATGCTTGATTCTACAGAGTTTATTATCATAATTATCTCAAAATCGAGGCCCATTATCTAGACACGGTCTGCAGACCGTACATACAGTATGTACTTGCCACCCAATTTAAACTGGTCACGTGCTGTGTCGTTGAGATTGGGACAGAACACGTGTGGCTTGCCAATGTTCCATATTCGTACAGTCTTGACACTTTACCGAGTAGTAAGCTATTCAATTCGTCCTTCCTTCTGTGTATCATCATCTCATCAATAACACACTCAAGTTTTATAAGCTCCATAAAATAATATGATATGATTAATTCATCAACTATACTTTTTGTCATTTTAATCAGTCTCGTCGTATCATCTCATAATGTGTATGGACCTCTCAAGGACTTGGAGAGGCCTACCGGAGGCGGAACTGACATAACTACGATTTACACTTTAGTATGCATAGTGATTATTTTCTATCACATTATTTTCGCAGTTTTTACCAGACAATGGACATAGACTGTAGTAGCGGTTTCTTTACAATTTGACCAGAAATATAGATTCAATTGGACTTACTACATTGAATTAGCAGTCTAGGTGATATAGGGCGATGCCGTTAGAGTACTGTTGTGAAACTGTCTTGAAGCTATTGCGAGAATTAAGCGCATTCACTGCGCAGTGTGCAGCCAGAATTAACAATGTACTAAGGTAATCAACCGATCAAATGCATTGCATGCACGTCTGATTTCATGCCGGATGGAACTGAATCATAACAGACATAACAAAATGTACTAAACAGATAATATTAGCAATGTTTAGATTTTAGTTCTCAACAACATCATTATCAGATTTAGCAGTCCGTGGACTTACGAGGTGTGCTTTTAGAACACTGAAAACTAACGAGTACCCATGTCAAGAGAAGAACATCACAGTCCTATTTTCGAGTCCGCTTATTATAACACCTGCGGCTACCGATCTGTTTGCCAAGCGTGCTGATGATCTAAGGCAATAGTATTTCCTGACGCACTATCATTTTATGCTGGTTAAATAAACTTCATGTTCTATTTTATTCAACAATTTCCACATTCAGAACTCATTATTACGTAACGTTTGTACGTCACCTGGCTTTAGATCGTTTCCGCTTCTGCATTATGTACAAGACTTACGTTTGATAAATGAGGACTAACATGAGTGCGCGTGGTATCCATTTATTGAGAAAATAATATTATGATTATGTTTATACATCTTTAGCGGAACAGTTTTGAATACAATGTTATTGCCTGTAGTTTTCAAGTTTCTGAACTTTCGTAATCAAAGTAAGAAGTTAAACTTTAATACCTGTCCATCGTACATCATTTTACATCACACACAATTTTTGTAGAACTAAGTATTGAGATTGTGTTAGGTAAAAATCAGTAAAATCACAGATGACCTACTCGTTTAGATACCTACTGGCATATAAAAACATGTCCCTCTCTTAGCTGTTGTGATTTCACAATAAGATCGTGCTCGTACAATGAACTGTGAATACTTTGAACAAAGACTGCTACTACAATGATAAGCTCGTTTCGGATGTTCGTTCCTACGATACACACATGAACTTTGTTACTTATACAGTATCTACCAAATTGTGGTTATTGCTCTAATCAATTTTTAATTTAATCACGTTACCTATCCCCAAATAGTTTTCGATCCGAGAGATCCGGTACCATAATCTACCAAAATTAAAATAATAATTTAAATAAAGTAAATGACTTAATAATCAATTAATCATCATCATAAACCAAAATATTTCTTCGGAATTAAATGGAAAACAAACCGTAGATTGAGAGGTATCACATCTACAGTTAGCAACGCTATTAATAAGTAAAGCAACTCTTAGTATGAACATTAGTTCATAGCTCAATTAAACTAGCTGAATAAGTAGGTACCTATGATGTATGAATAATATAGCACGGGTATTGATAATAATATAAGTACACAAAGAGATGTATCGCTCGAGTCAGGTGGCGACCTCGTGGTCGCATTAATATACGACTGGTTCTCGAGGGCCCTAGATCTCGCACGTGGCCGGGTGCCGGCTACAGTGGGTACAATGGGCCACCTTGGACCGGCTCTCAACAGGGCTTTGATAGTTAGTGATTGATGTTTGTTCTCGTTATATCTTTGACGTACTTTACGCATGTTATGAGGTACTCCGTTACTATGTCTTTGTCTTGATTCTTGTTAATACGGGTAATACGCTATTATTCCATTCCTTTACAATTCTACGTACCTCTACCTAGTATGAAAATATGAAATAATTACCTAATCTATCAGCTTAGTTAGGAGTCTTTAAGTTTCTTTCTACTAGTCTCTCCAAAAACCTCTGTCTCCACATAAAATGTCAAAAGTTAGATATTCAAATTACTCATACATTAAGTAGGTAGTTAACTGCTCTAATGGCCAGTTAGTATGAGATAAAAGCACGTTGCATGCATGCCATACATAACTGACACGATCTCTGGTCTCGACAAATCGGCTTGCTTGATTGCGTCAGACTGGTTTCTCTCACCGCTGCAACGCCCCGACAAGAGCTGGAAAGTGTCGTGCCGGAAACCACAGCTTTCTATCTGTACGCTTAATGTTCATGTCATACCACTGAACACTTTCGATCGTCATGAAGTAACAGTTTTCAGGCGCACTCTGGCCTTGTTACTTCACCAAATTGTTTTACTTTCCTTTGTACATGCGGTGCTTATTCAAATTCACCAAAGTATCATCGAACACAACATTTTATTTTAATTATGCTAAAATATAGGAACTGTAACCTATGTAGTAACTACCATTCTTGTAAAGTATATTTAGCGTTTTGATGTCACAAATCAAGTGTTGATGATGAAATCGTTTCATAGAGTAGGACCGGTTTGTTTAAGAACACACACACCTACGCCTGTTATACAAATTCACACATATAGAGGCAAGGTCTAGCGATCTCATGTAGTTCCCACTTTCCGTCGCGTCTTACGGTGTCTGAACTGATTAGTATGTAATTAATTTCTTTGTCTAGAAACTGTGCTAGCAAACCTCATCGCACGGTATTCTCGTTCCAGTCCATTCAAAGGTATCAATTTGTGCGGCTCTATCATGGAACACTGTTATACATTCTACTTGCAAAAAACGACATTGTTGGATCTTCTCACAAGATCCGAGGAGAACTCATTTATGAATCTTTTAAAATCAAAACTTGATTAAAACCTATAAAAAAATAAAATCGAAATACTTTAAAGGAAATTAAACAGGGTCAATGATTTTCCAGAATTGTTGAACACAAATATGAAACGAGGGCACTGCACTTGAGTCATAACTTCAAAAGTATTCGTATCTGTATGTATACGTAGGTACTATATAATCTTTTATACTCATATCTTGCGTGTCGTTGATCTAAACGCGGACATTGGTAGACATACAATATGTATGTTGGATGCCGCATGGCATATACTGTTCACTGCAGCTACACTGCGTTCGCCGTTAGTTTATTATTATTTAGGTTTTGCACCAAGCGCACACTACCTCTACAAACCTTACAATGCACCTTTGAATGTCAACGACCCTCCCAATCAGTTAAAGTGATTTTTCTAGAAGTATCATTTTTCTTTTAAGAAAATGAGGAACCAGTTTACTAGTACATGTTTCAAAAGAATAAAGCACGAGGCTTTATTCAGTATTGTTGTTCTATAACGGAGTGTAACGGGACATAGTATGGTACAAGTTGTCGGTCAGGTAGGCAGTCAGCCACACATCCGCTTGCGTTGCGTCTCGTGCCGACTCGCTCTTTAATGTACCATTTCTTTTCACATCGACTTTCATCTACAATTCCATTGTTGTTCTGCGTGTGAGACGAAGACCATAATTGTGTAACAAACTTTCCATAACAATCCCAAAAGTTTGAAGGACATTCAAATACATTGCTTTATAAATTGGTTGAAAAAATCACAAAGCAAAAATATCACATTTTTTTTTTATTATTGAATCGTCAAATCTTATTAAATTAATGTAATTAGGATCGTCGACAGTGTGTTACGCAATTATCCCCACCTTAAACCTAAGTGCCCCCGTAGCATGACCACCGTAGACAAGGATTTCTTTGACGGAAGAATCGACATAATGACAGATACTGCAAAGAAATCTGTCATTGTGTCTACACAATCTGTCATTTTGTCGATTCTTCCGTCAAATAAATCCTTGTCTACGGTGGTCATGCTACGGAGGCAGGGCATTAAACTATCTTTATCTTGCTATCTATTGCGCGGCTGATGGTAGAAATTGGACCATTTCCTTACAGTTTATCAAAATAACGTTTAATCTATTTCAACATGTTTTTGGTGAAATACGCAACTGAATTTTCACGAAATAAACAAATAGGTAATTGAACTACGCATTTCACTTTTATCGTTCATTAGCGTTTACGTGAAAAACATGCTTGTCTGCAACTCCTGCGTAGCGCTCAATGAAATGTGTGTGAATGTGACGTCTACCTACATGTCATATAATTTTTCAGGCTACTGATAGAAAAGGTTCTTAATCTTAATATGCTGGAGTTGCCTGTTGTTGTTTAAATGCGTGCTGGTTGGTTGAGGTATATTTTTTTAAAGCTCACGTCTCTGTCCGCTTTACTGTTTTGCATACTTCAGACATCTAGATTTAAAGATAGTACTTATCTAATCATTTCTGCTTGCAAATCGAGATATCAGAAATTAATACATGAAGTCTGTCTCAGGGTCATTTAATACAAAAACAGGCCAAGTGCGAGTCGGACTCGCACACAGGGTACCGCAGCACCAAACAATATTATAACAATATTTTTAACGCTCATTCATATGTAAATTTACACTCAATAACAAAACTATATTTGTTTTTCATAGTATCTTAATGAAAAACAATTACTGCTGCATTTTGACAAAATAGTCCCATATCTCAAAAACCTAATTTTTTTCAGAATTTTCCTCCACATACTTGAGAAATTAGAGGGGATACACACACACATTTGTTTTGGCTTAAGAGGCAAATAGGTATCTCATCAACCATTGACTTGAGAAAAAAAATATTTTAGAAACCTCGTTATCATTTTTCAAGAGCTGTCGATAAACACAGTTTAAATATACATACATTGAAATATGTTTTTCAACCCTAAGTTACATGTCCAATGCCATAGAGAGCCATCCCTATTTTAGCCATTTGGCTACGGAACCCTAAAAAAGAGGTGTACTCGCGACTTCTTCCATATTTGTTGGAATACGGCACAATTTATATGTATAAACGTAGCTGTGTTGAAAAACATCATTAACTGTACCGTCCTACTAATCTACATATGCACAAACCCGAGCTTTTTGAAAATAAATGATTACACCTTTTCCGTTTAACAAATCATAAAGACTTAATTTTACTACCAACGCCATCTCGTAAATAAAATGAGAACTTTGATTGAAAATGTAATTTTATTACTTTGCTATTTATTCGATTTTCTTAAACTATAAACATTTTGGTAAGCCCTTGGGGAGAAGCAAAAATACCGTACAGGGGTATTATACATACATATATATCATCTTACGATGTTAGTACAACAAGATTCGGCGTGTAAGAGGTATTGTTTCTGCGATGCATCTGCGACTATTACTTGAACACACTTTTACGAACCGGGGTACACGCGCAGACGACGCATCGTCTTGACTGTCACTCGCAGCGAACTTCCGAAGAACGTCCACAAAGTTTGAACAGTCTCTATACCTACTCAAAAACACTCTATGGGACTTTTATGGCCGACATAAATATCGTAATGAAAGATTAGTATTGTTATCCACTTAGTAGTCACCAAGTTAGCCACTTCAATACAAGTCAACCCATGAGGCTAGCTTCTGCTTAACCGGACTATCCTGTTGATGCCTTGACTACTACTGCTTTAGCTTGCTTACCGTGAGTCGGCGAGTCATACTGATACGTGATGCTTCGTATCGGGCGGCTGACTCCTCCCGCAAACACGACAGCTATTTATATGCTGAACCATCCTTCGAGAAAATTCCACAACTTTCTGGTACCTTCTTCATAGTTCCATAGTGGAACATTCGGCTGGAGTGTATGTAACGGGGCACTGAGGAAAAAAGACTCAGAAAAATTTAGCCAAAAAAGTGTTATTTTAGCAAATCAAAAATTTTCTCGATTCTATCGTATATACCACCTAAATATAAGGTTAAAAGCGTCTTGGTGTTTTTTGGCTGACCAACCGTTTGTCGTAAAAACGATGTCGAAGGGATCCTTTAATAAAGGCACCTACAATTGATAAGCCTGATATAAGAAGCCTGATATATATATTTTTTTTGTATGGATAATAAAAATTTTCTTAATTAATTATTACCTACAAAAAATTAATTATTTATCGTCGAGAATTACGCGGCAGTGAGATATTAAGGGGGGCAAATTTTTCATTATTTTTGCGATAGGACACACCGTTTTCGAGATATAAGCAAATTTAGAAGAAAAAGAAACACTGTTTTTGCACTCGAAGTCATGGGGGTCGGTAGTGTCAAGGCGCTGGAATTTCAAAGACAGGTCACTCGACCTTGACCCTACGGTCACTTGAGTTTGACCACAAGGTCAATAACCATGAATATAAATAACTTGTTACTGTTCCTGAGAACCACGGGTCTTGACTTTCGGAATTTTGACCTCAAAAGGTCAATGCCCTTGAGGTGTCCCATGGTGTTCCCTACACTACTACTCCCACATCCACATCCCACGGTTCCGAAGGCTTGATTAGGCGATGGATTGTGGTGAAATTTTTCTAGGTCTTTTTTTCATAGTGGGTACTATACTACTTTTCGTATGGTCCATTACCATGGTTAAAGTATGAAGGTAAGTAGAGTTATGTTCTTTAAAAAGTTATAGTTATACTGATATACTTTGTTGCACTTCTTTCGGCCTATAATAATATTTATTACACAAACAACTAATAATTAGAACAACAAAACAAGTAGATGTATTTGGCGTTCGCCATGTTTGTGTGACCAGACGTCCTATAAAATGAAAAACGCACGAGTCGTCGCGTTTTCAAAATGCTATTGCATGCATTTTTTTAAAATGCTAGCTGTTGCCGCTCCGATTAGAAGACCCGAACGAAAGGACTCGCGGCGCGCGTTCGGTTTGGCAACGTCGCACCGGATATTGTTAGCTTTTAACGAAATAACGCTACTGGTAACGCTATTTAAATACCGGTAAATCCTATGATTTAACGATATTTTTAACGTTACTTGTTAACGTAGCATAACGTTAAGGTTTTGGTAATTTTACCGGTATTTTTGTGGTAACGGTAACCGTCCCTGCATATTATACACTCATTTCTATCGACAAATACACGTTTATAAGTACTCCTAACCCCTCACCTCGCGTATGGCAGCCATATTATTTTTTTAATCGTCTTTGAATCTAAGAGGCCTAGAGACGTGCATTATTTTTTTTTCTGAAAAATAAGCAAAGAGCTTAAATAAATAAGAAATTACGTAATTTTACAAAAAAAAATACTATATTTTTTATATTTTCTACTCTAGTGCAAAATTAACCCCTAAATGTTGCGTATTTTTTATGTTAAATCAGAAGTATTTGAGTCAGCCTACAAAATTATATCAAAATATTGACTCAACACCAATGATTTTAAGAGTTATTTTCATTTGAATATAGCCCTACCCCAGCAGCAGATAGATAAGGCACCAAATGTACGAGTGGGAGTGAGATGCCAGTAAGGTAAGTAAGTAAGTGGACAGCACCGAGGAAACTCTGTATGTTATAGATGGTCCCCGTCCACGGACCGACCTAGGCAAGCACAGATTAAACTTGAAGATCGACCCGTGCGACTGTTATTATTTAGGCACTTCACTCACTCCCTTACCTTTATGCCGTCTCACTCCCTCTCGTAAATTTGGTGTCTTATCTACCTGCTCAAACAAAGAACGGAGTCCCTGCAACATTGTGGAGTTGCAGGTAGGGATTGCAATAAATAAACTGAATTTGATGTTGTAACCGTTTTAGATGTAAAAAAAGCATTTGGAATGTTTTCAAATATTTTTTTTACATCTAAAACTAAATATTCAGTATTACGATATTCATTATTGTATTTCATAATCAATATTTTAGTTTACTAGTTAGCCATATTTCTTATTTCCATACAGTAATATTACCGAATTAATCAAAACAGCGAAATAATTGACAGCTCTTTTCGACGTTAAGGTTAACTGGTAGAAAATACCTATGGCATTAACTCCGCATCTTGTTAAATAAATAAATGCTCTCTAATATACAGTCATGTGAAAGGGTCAAGGTGTCAATTAGTAAACTACACCACACCGGTACTTAAATTCTACTTAAGTTGTAATTAGAAATAAATGAGTACCACATTTTAATGAAAAGAAGTTTTAAATAAACACCTTGTTTATTGCGAAATTATACTTAATTATGTCAAAGTAAAAAACAAGTTATACGTGATGCTGCTTTCGTAATGTTAAGATATTAAATTATTTACAAAAAATACTGCGACATCTACAAAACTTAATATATAAACTATCTCCATACCATATTATAACTTAAAACACTAATTCATTCACACGTTTTGGGCCTGGTAAGGGATGGCATTAATTATTTCGTCAATAAATTATATCATTCAGATCGAAACAAACATATTTCAATATAATTGTACCACCTACAGAACTATTTTTTTTTGTTTACACAGGAGATTTCTCCTGAAGCGGGACTTCCTCAGGCGTGGTGCCATTTACAGTAACGCCTGTTCGTTCATTTGTGTTTCTTGGAGTTGAACTAAACCGATTTTTGATAGAACTCCAATTTTTCTTAATTGTAATACCAGCTACCACAAGAACCATCCCAGCTACAACCATTCCAATAATGCTTTTATCGACTCCTCCAGTTTTTGTTTGTAAAGTAGTCGCTCCAACGACTTCATCTACTGACTTAACAGTAGCTGCACTAGAGGAGTCTGTATCTGTTGGTTTAGGTTCTTCCGATGCTTTTATAATTGCAGAATGAAGAGAGAAATCTCCAGCTGATTTCTTGGTGTCATCATTAGTCAATGTTGATGTCTCAGTGGTTTCCACGTTAGCTACTGGCGGCGCTTGTTCATTTTTCTGTGTACCACTCTCTGCTTGCACATTAGACGAAGAATTTACAGTTGGGTCGACATCATCCTCGGGCGCAGATACTAAGGGAATTAGTCCTGGTAATGAGAAATCCAATAGTCCTTCCTCTAAACCCTTAGGTTGAGGCGCTTCTGGGCAATCAAACGGTTTTATGTCACATGATCCCGTACATACAGTTACTAAAGATTCTTTTAATGATGTACATAAATCTTCCGCCAGTTTTGCTGCAGCAGTAGGCAATGTGATTGACCGCAGTGATTTGAAGTTAGAGAAGGACTCCGGTTTAAGATCCTGAAAGTAATAATTTACAAATAGTATAATTTAATATTTTAACTTAATAGCTTTTGATGATAATTTAAAAATATTGGCATTGGAAGTTATCCTATGAAATCGTATCCTACGTCCAAACCCAGGCCGTGATCGACCTGTGTACCAAATTTCACCGAAATCCGATCAGCCGAGTTACTTTTGCATTTATTTAAATTATTAAAACTTATTAAAATTTTCTCCAGTAGATTGCAGCCGTTTATATATATTTTTTTCTATTAATAAATTTTAAAGATCCGATTTACATCAGTTTTAAAGAATAAACCGATTATAAAAATCAATTAAAGAAATTCCCTTTTCTGTAGTTTTCAAATAGACTTGAATATTCTACATAAACTATGAATGTTCTTACCGTTCTCATATCGTTGCCTCCAAGGTCTAGTTCTTCTAACTTAGTTAGGCCGAAGGCATTTTTCAAATCTTGTGGATACTCTATTAGACGATTGTTCCCGAGCTTCAAGCTTACCAGTTCAGGTAGTTCACTTATGGACTGAAATGAAAATAGAAATTCATTAGTTCTCATTAAGTTACTAGCGTTTTTATCTCAAGGTTCATGTACACATGATGCATAATAATTAATTAAGCCTTCGTGTTTCATTATATCGAGACCCATAAACCATGCAAACTCTATATTTTATGATAAGGCATTTAAGTCTATTGTTCGTGTGCCAGTCGCAGTATTACGAATAAATTCACCAAAAGTCACATCACATGTGAAGTTGGCGTTGTTGTCGGAAATGGATTAAACTGGTTATGGCGATGATTTTTTGGACTGCGCTAATATTGACACAAAATTCCGACAGGGTTCAACTAATGCAAAGTCTCAACGCAAACCTTGCGGTTTCTTTAATATTTGCAGCGCACTTTAGTTATACTTTTTTATAATTTCATTGGCGCACCCATATATCATATGAATAATTATGCGTTAAAATCCATATTATATCATATTTATTTACTTACACCGGAAATAATCTTCATGATATCATTGTTTTCAACATTCAATGTTTTTAAGTCCTTCAGATTAGAGATTTCTTTCGGTATTTCAGTCAACTTGTTATTCTGTAATTTCAGGTCCGTAGTTTTAGGGTCCAAAGGTTGTGGCACTTCTGTTAATTCGTATCCAGAGCAATCTACAATGTATTTGTTTGAGTCTCCTTCTATGTTACAAACGCATGGTGGAGGACAGGAATGCTCTTCAGTTGCGGCAGCAGATACGTTATCTGTTAAGGCAGGAGTTTGTACGTCCTCGAGTAATGGTGCCGCTGGTGCCGCCGATGCTTCAGTTTCAGTGACGGCTTCAAGTGGCTCGTCTAGGACGCCCGCCCCGCTGCCCTCTATTACGCTCCCCTCAGGTTCAGGATGTTTATTAGGTGGAAATTGATTGTCATCATTCTCAACAGGAATGTGTAACTCTTCATCGTTTTGAGCCCATGCAATCCTGGAAATCGATATTAATGCAGTAATAACATGTGACTTTATCGAATTTATCGTAAGGTGACGCAAAATTGTTATAAATAAGTAGGTGATAAAAATCGCGATAAGTGTATGTACTACAAGGGCGTAACTAGCACACTGTCTTGAGTTTTGATTGATAGAACAAAAATACACGTAGATTTATAATTTAGATACGAAAGTTTGTAGTAAGTTGCAGTAGTTAAACAGCTATTATATCTTTTTTGTGGTATTTTAAGTAAAATCTTAAACCTCATTCAAGCTCAGACCATATGTTTATGGCCAAATACCATTATTTCCAGTTGCCTCAGAGAACGGTTTTACTAACTTAAGTTATTTACTTACTGCTATTAACTAACAATAATTTGTATTAGGTACCTGCATGCCAATCACGTTATTAATTACCAAATTAAATAGAACTACATTTTATTTCAAATGTTCGTTTTGCTAATATAATGCTTTCCTAGCATTATATGTTTCACAAATAACAATATATATTAACAACTTGGCTGAGAGTGAACACGAAATAACTGAAACTTTAAACTATGGAACACATTCTCAATACAGACTTATTAATATTGAAACAATTGACAAGTATGGCGACTGGTACTATTTATTGCAATCAGACTGCACACTCACGTACAACATATTAGTTGGTAGATAAGAATGCGACTATCTGTTGGAACGATGGAGGTACATGAAAATAAGAATTGTCTACCACGGTTAAATAAAACAAATAAAAACCTGTGTACTTACGCAAATAGTGCCAACAATAGCACGAAAAGATGTTTTGACGTCATGATCACTCTCATATGCGAACACTGCTAGGTAGAGATGTGCCAACTGACTTCAGCAGTTACCTGTCGTGGTACAAGTACCAGCGTAGCGTACAGCGCATAACTCACTGACACTTATAACTATTATCACTCAATGATAAGATTACTAACGGCATGGCAGCTTATCGCAAATCAACCGCGATAACGACGCTCTGCATAAACGAGAAAATATTAGGTGGTCGATTTTCAATATCACCTTCGACTGACAAATAGCGCGCAATGTATGAAGTGTACGTTTTTATTTACACAGATATATGTGTAAATGATCGCGGCCGAGACGCCACGATGGTCTTCATTAACTGCCGGTTGCTAATTCTACAAATACACAAAACCGCCTATGTTAATTATATATTGGTTTGTTGTCGAGTTGCACCAAAATCTTCATGTAGTCCTTTACATAATTCTATATCTAGCACGAGCAAAACGTTTTCACACTTAAAACAATGATTCACCACAATAACGGAAAAATGCAAAATCACAAATTATCGAACTTCACAAGAAAACGTACACGTACACTACGTTATCTCTCCTTCACTGATGTTACTGGTACTTTGCTGATGCTTCATGTCTATAAATTGCTTTATTCTGTCAAGTTTAATGTTATACAACACAGCTGTTGGTTTTGCTTGTTTGACATGTAAACCACAAATATGACAAGATTGTTACGTTGGTTTTCAAGTAATTACATTTTGATTTCATTGTTATTGTTCTGGTTAGAGTTAAAATAATACTTATACCATTCTGTTAAATTCATATTTTACGATCTGGTCAAGGTCGATCCGTTAATAGATTGCCCTATTTCTGCTAATCCACTCGTGACGGTAGTAAGCATACTGGGAGAACATGGTTTATGGGATGAATAGTTAACGTCGAGTTTTAAAACCCATGGAATAAAAGCAACAGTCATCCGATTTGTTTTATGACGAGGGCGGTACGCAGAACCTTCTCGGATAAACAATAAACCAACCAGCTCTTTGAGAACGTTGAGTTTGATGCATCGAGAAGAAAATGTCGGAAAGCGGTCTGTAGCATGATGACGACGACGTTGCGTATCGGTCGGTGATGCGCTCACCACGCCGCGTAAACGTGAAGCAGAACCATCAAAAAATGAATGAAAATAGCTCTAATATCTCTCAATGTTCTGCGTATCTACTATGGAAGCTTTATGTTAGGTAGTTATGCTATGTAACATCAATTAGACTGCGTAATAGGTACTTTCTTCTGGATAAATATTATTTTTCACCATTGGCGTCCATTGACGTAGTTAAAAAATAGTTCCTGGATTCTGTCCAATGGCTCCATTAGCCAACAAATTACTAACGGCGATTGTTTGTTTTATGTGTTCAGTACTGCAACGGGGGCGACTTGGCGGACTATTTGCAAGCGAACCGTCTGCTCAGTGAAAGCACTATTCGACTGTTCCTGAGGCAGCTGGCAGAGGCGATGCGAGCAATCCACGCAAAGGGCATCGTGCACCGCGACCTGAAGCCGCAGAACATCCTCCTCACGCACAACGTCGCGCCGCCCCGTACGCCGCATGCCTCTGAAATGACACTCAAAATTGGTTCGTATTTTCCTCCATATCTAAACATATAAATCCAGTGTGCATATGTTCGTAATTCTTCTTCTCCTAAACGGCTTGACCGATTTTAAAGAAATATTTTCGTACTTATGAGGTCACCTGGATGGTTCTTAGCTATAGTTGGTTGGGCTGTTGTCGACATCCAGAAAGTATTAAGACAAGACAACGTCTGTCGGGTCAGCTAAAAGCATAAATTTCCTTCGTAACTAATTGCCTGATTGTATCTATCGGAAGAAATAAATATGTCGTTATCATATCCGTCGTCTTGTTGATCATAGCTGACTCATCCAATTTCAACGTAAACTTCGAATATGGTAAGACGGTTATCATGGGACATTATTAAGAATCCGGAATATTATATCAGTGTCAAAAAACAGATCCAACGAACCCTAACTTCCAAAGTTACATAATGATTAATTCATGTTTTTTTTCGTGCAGCTGACTTTGGCTTCGCAAGGTTCCTCGAAGAAGGAAACATGGCCGTCACGCTCTGCGGCTCTCCGATGTATATGGTAATATTACTTCCATATTATTAAATCATTTACTTTAACTTCCAAGCCTTGCATATAAATACAGGGTGGTTATTTCGAGTTGATTTGTCGACGTGGTTTGCTAATTGCTATTATTTAAATAAAATGCGACAAACTCTTTTTATTTTTATAGGCACCAGAGGTGATTATGTCGCTGAAGTACGACGCTAAAGCAGATCTTTGGAGTCTGGGCACGATAGTGTACCAGTGCCTGACGGGCAAGGCGCCCTTCCAGGCCACCACACCACACGAACTGAAAGCGTTCTATGAGAACAGCGTCGACTTGCAACCCAAGTAAGTTCTAATAATACACTAAACCGATCTCACACACCTATTACAAAAGTAAAGTATAAGTATACAACATAAGTATCAAATTCAAATCAAATCTAAATGAAGGTACAATTCAATTTCAGTCGTGCGAGAGAAATATCTGAAACATTTCAATTCACTTCTTATCTCGGGCAGTTTTTGTGCCTACTTTTTTACTAACTCCCAAACAGTCGGCTCTAGCGTTCAAGGTCCATACAAAATGATTTTGGCTCGGTGACAATTTTGTGACATATTCGCTCTTCGCTTCGGTGTTACTATAAACTACGTACGGAAGGCGTCCCAATCCGCCCAATATTTGTAAACAGTTGAAGCGTCCGTTGCTATCTGCATATTCTACATAGTGAGAGTATTTTTAAGTTCGGTGCTTCGGTGGCATTACGTCCTATCTCAATGTTTATCTCAGAGACCAAGCATATCATGATATTTATTTGATTACCTACCTAATCTTCTGTCTGCAAAGTGAATGAAAAGTGTGTCAAATATTTTGGTTAGAAATAAAAATCAGTCAATTGACTTGTCTTAATTGACAGATGGAAAGTGTGTTCATAGTTTTATTATTATTGTATGCCCATGTGTTACGCTGGACAAAAAACTCTCCATTCTCTTTCCGCTTCTACGTAATATATCCATATTATATTGATCTCCTGCAACAAATTATTTAAAAAATCGAAGATCTATTAAAAATACACAGCTGTAGGATGTAGTTCACGGAGCCTACATATCAGGAACTTGTCTAGTAGGTTACAGTTATGAAGGAAGCCAACACAATTCTGTTTATTTCTTTCGCTCATATTTCACCAAATGTAATCGCTCAAAAGATTAACCAACCACCAAAGTTGGTACCATTTCATAGTTCCCAACATTCACCGTACTTATTTTGGTATCATCACTCGTGGATCGTGGGATATTCCATTCAACTAGCCACTAAGTGTCCGGAAGTAGCAAATAAATGTATTGATTTGTTTCAGAATGCCAGCAGGCACAAGTCCTGAGCTGTGTAGCTTGTTGATTGGGCTGCTGCGACGAAACCCTCGCGAGCGCATGCCCTTCGAAGCTTTCTTCAACCATCCCTTCCTACAGCGACCGAGGACGACCTCCATGAACAGTAAGTTCACCAAATAAATGCTTATTACTATACCGAACTAACGTAATGTAACAGCATTAACCACGCCTATTACATCTGTCAAAATCGCACAGAAATTACTAAACTGTATTGTATATACGCAATAATATATAATACTTTATACTATGTTATAAAATCCAATTAAAACAGTTAAGATCGCTTTTGTGAATAAACCACACTGAGTCATTAACAAGAATACAAAGCAACTAACATTGAACGCTGAATACATGAAACTCTAATCAGAACGAGTGACTAATCTTCGCTGACCCGTTCTATTGTTTATAACCTTTCGAAATCCCCAACGCGCTACACCTGTATAACTAATATGTCCTACTACTTTCGTTGCTATTTTCACGAATTAATAGGTATTATTAATTCATTCATTCAATTCATTAACAGACTCATATCATTCTGCGATATTTCACACAATCCACCTATTAAAAAATATAACATGTACTCAACAGACATTAATTGTATTGATAGAACTGTTTTATCGCTATTAATAACACAGTAGACAGTAACTATTTTTTATAAGTATAATATTTTTAAACAATGTAATTTATAGCTACAATATTATCTAAATTATTGAATTGATCTAGTTCACTTTATCAAACCCATTATGTTGAAGTTAATATACTCTCAGCAAACATCGTTAGAATTATCATCCACATTTAGTTTTATTTTCATTAACGATAACTAGCTTCTAGTCCGTGCATTTTTGAACTATTTATGTATATATTTGTTTATGTAAATACACATTTAAGCTACACTACAGTGCCCTTAGTCACGGTGTATGAAGTTATGCATATTGTTCAGGTTTGGACTCGGATCTGCCCAACATATTGGAGAGCGATCTCGAGGGCCGGCCCGATACTAACTGTTACCTAGAGGAGTCATGGGACAGTCAGGGTACATCATCACTTATTCAATTCGCTTTGGTTGTGCATGGGGTGGGGGTGGCGCATATTTGGTGTCCGATCATGTTTAATGGTGTCGGATTAAGTTGTGTCGTCAATAGTTCTCTAAACGAACACCAATGTTCTCTAAAGCATGATATCGAACGAATTTGCACGTACACTCATTATTTTGAGCATATCGAGGACTACTGGCGACCGGCGACCGTTGATAAGAGCCCGGCAGGAGTTCAAAAGTTTCAGGGACTACGATTTCACTCGCAATTAGTCATCTCATCGCTTGCTACTTATTATTTGTCGCTTGCCTTTTCTATTATTTCTCAATGTCAAAGATTTATAACAGGAAACTGCACAGTTCTGCATGAGTTACGTTTTGGGTATAAATGTATTATGGTTTTTAAATGTGGTATATGTTAACAGGAGCGAGCGTAAATCCATCCGTGGCGGGCGCGGGCGGGTCGGGCGCGAGCGCACGGCCGTCGTCCGCGCCGCGCAGCTCCAACCCGCACCCGCAGCCGCAGCCGCTGCCCGCGCTGCCGGCCTACAAGAAGTCACAGCCGACATCCTCCGGTAAGCACCGGCCGAGCGGTATATTAGACCTTTACCCATTTGTACCCGCCTAGGCTAGTTAGGTACTGACAAGGTGATGGAGCCATTAAAAATATTGTGTATATGAGGGCATGACTATAATTTCCTGCTAAATAATCGAGTTTCGACAAATCTACTGTTTATTTTGTCATTTATGTTCGAAATTTAAATATATTCTAAGTCTAATTATGACTGTAGGTATATGCGTTCAAATCACATTGTTCTGCGATCCGTAACACACAATAAAATCATTTCCGTTTTACACATTTTTTTAGTAAAGAACACGATACTGTGATCTATATTAATTACTGTGACCCATCAAAATATGCGGAGTACCAGTCGATACCACGCAGAACTCTCCAGATTTTTCGCCTATCCACGATGGCGCTTACATCGTGGGTAGGCGACAACTAATTTTATCGTGTCGCCTATCTCTGCAGTTTAGCGCGATAACTCGCTACGAATTCGTGATCAACTGAGTTCGCAGCATTAGCAATATCCTCAATAACTAAAAATACCCCGCTTATCGAATTGGGGAAGTGCAATACAATACGTCTCACTAAAGTGATGTTCTCCTTCACCCTACAGGTTAACAATTGCGGAAGAACAAGGAGCAATTGTCATTATAATTTAATCGACTGAATGGTTAATAAGTAATACGTATTTATTTTATCAGGGTAATACTTAGGAAATGTAGGTTAAAGTAAATACTTATGAAAAGGAAGTACCTACACGCTATCGTTTCCTATGAAGTTTAATAATGTGTTATCAATGTATTATGACTATAGAGAGTAGATACCTACTTTAGTTTGCTCACTGCTCAACACTCGCTGTTTTCACAATTCATACTAATATGATTCAGGCTAATTCGAGATAATCGATTAAAGTAGTGGATTATCAGGAACGATTATTTTCTTTCTTATTTTGGAAATATTTAAAAACAAGCTGCACAGTACATAGCTGTTTCTGGGAAGTATATTGATTCATATGCACAATTATTATTATAGCTTGTTTTCAAATTAGAAGTAAAAATAAAAGTTTTCGAGCTTTTTTTGTCTACTGACATGTTACAAAAAATATTTTTTACGTTTGTAGTTTTTGTTAGGTTGCATGTTAACATTTCAAACGATGTAAAATGTCACTCTGTTCATTGTACTTCGAATAAAACAAAGATTGTTTGTCAAAATTAATACTACCATTATGTAAGTTAATACTCCATAAGAACATTATATTCTTTAAGACTTATCGTTATCACGGTGTCACAAATGATTACATTATATTGAAGGTGATCGTTTATCAAAACAAATTGGCTACTGGGTGATTATATGTGGCGACGTCATTAGGTGTTATATTTGCACAAATTGATGAAAGAACTCATGACGTTTATGTAACACGAATTATCCTAAAAGTCACGTGGCAGAACCCACCTTTATTAACAATAATGTAACGAAACATGCTTGTTAACAAAACAGGCCAATCACACTTGATCAAACACTAAAATATACACAGAACAGTTCAACAAATATTAATAAAATATGCCATTGTTCTCAGAGTAAACAAATTCGATAACCCTTGCTGACCTGCCCTTGGGCACCTACAGCCGGTATCAAGTTTATTGTTGTAAACTGCAGTAATTTATTGCCGGTTCCGCCATTTATATGAGTTAATGCACTCATTTACGTGTTGCTATGAAGTTATCTATATGTTGATGCTGCAGATACCAATCGTCCCACATTTTGATTGCACATTGTCTGTAAACAAGCTGGCCAACGGTTCATTTTATTTTAATTGGGGTTTATTGGTTTAACGTAACGGTAAAATGAGATTATGCACTTGACATCTCATAAAAATTACCAATATTTGAGACTTGACTATACCATGTAGTTTTAACGATAATTAGCAGAGAATTAATTAACAGATGAGTAATAAGTTACTTACCGGACCAGTAGATCGCGTAAATAACAACGAGGTCAGTAGTGCACTGGGCTAAACCAGCTTCTAATTAAACCTAAGGCTAGGCGAAGTCCGGGTCTTTATGCGCGACACATGTCAGTTTTACTTTGTGATTAAAGACCAAACAAACATGCGGTCTTCGTTATCCTATCTACAATTTTTCCTCAATATGGTCTTGTCACTGTCCATCCATCGTTTCTTTGGTCTTCCCCTACTTTAAAACATCCACATTCATACTCAAAATTTCCCTAATACATCCGCATCACACAGGTATGGGTAGCTATACTAGCTACCCATACCATGGCATCCGCTAACTTTACAACTTTTCAGTTACCGGTACCACTTTCGGGCTTCTACTTACTATGATGACTGGATTTTTATAATTTCCCAATTAGTGATATTCAGGGACCGATTAATCGGGTTAAAAGTTTAACCGGTTAGACCTATAATCCTTATGTATGATAACTATTATACGGGTAACCCTTATAAATACATGGGAAACAAAGCACTGAGCGCGAGCTAAGTCCATCACCTTCTTGCATACTTTTAACGTATAAAAAAGGAACTATCCCTCAGTGCGTGAACCGGTTATTAGAGTCTGATGAACCCTATAATACGGGTTAACCTTTACTCTAGAGTTTTTCACCCCACCCTTAACAAATAACCTGTTCATAAACCCATATACGGGTATACTTTTCGATATCTGAAGAAATGTATTCATAAAAGACGTGTGTGTTCATCGGCAGCCTCGTCGTCGGATACGACGTGGGCGGGCGAGGACGACTTCGTGCTGGTGGAGGCCACGGAGAGCGGCTCGGCCGAGTGCTCCGGCGCCTCCGACGGCTCCGAGGCGGCGCCGCGCCCGCGCTCGCTGGCGCTGCCGCCCGCGCCGCCCGCGCAGCACGCGCAGCCCGCGCAGCCCGACACCTACCACGCGCCGCAAGTGCTTACCGTCAACAGGGTAAGGCCCTTCTTTCATTATTTATTCTTTTTTCAGAGAGCTTACAGTCTTATACAACATTAGTTTTAGTTTATGCGAAACTTGAAACACGTGTCTAGTACTTTTATGTAAAGAGCCTATACATATATAAAATTTCAAAACTGTATTATGAAAAATCACAAAGTTATAAGCTTGTTCTGTTACTTAATTGTCCGCACAAAAACCTGGTCACCAGGCGGCGCGCCCGCGCGCCTCCAGCGTCGTCTTGAGCTCATTGTTAGTAATAATTTGACAGTAGGTACCCAAATGATTGCGATAGGTACTTAGTGTCGCTCGGTGTTCAACTTGTAGCCTTTTTTAAATATTTTTGGGACAAAATATAACATGGTTTAAAAATTATTGGAATCGATTCAGTTACTTATTCTGAACAAACTATATTTAGTTTTCGCATATACTAAAAATAATGTTGTATACGGGTGGAAGGGACACCGACGCTAAAACGCTTACCACATATTCAGTACATTATTCTGAACCCGGGGGGGGTTCCCCACATAGAAATTATTCGTCGGTTATAAAAAAAACCCGCTGTTTCCTACAAAACTTACACGGTCAAAATAATTACCGATGAAAAGTTTTTATGTGGGGTTCAGAATGACGTTCTGAATTCTTGGTAACCGTTTTAGCGTCGGTGCCCCTTCCACCTAGTATAAATATGTTAGTAATGTAAAATTTGTGCTTACATTTAAAAGCTTTCACACATAAAAGGTAAAAGCGCCAGGGTAGCCCGAAAAATTCAGATTTTCTTTATTTTTTTGCAATTTGCAGGTAAATATATCACTTTGCAAATAAAAAAACAAACTCGATCCATTTTTTTGTCATTTAGCTTCCGTTTGAGTTCATAATGCAGTTTTTTTGTACATAACTGTGACTTACATACGTGTCCATTGCAGAACCCACTCGCTGTAACATCTAACAATAACGTACCACGATCACAACCCATCGATGTGCTCCGATCGAACTACAGCCGTAACGCCACCAACATCGGCTCCCTATCGCCACCGACCGTAAGTACCTGCTTTTGTCGATTTAACATGTGTGTTCAAGGTACCTCCAACATCTGAAAAGAGATAGAGCTATTCAGGACATCTCGTTCCCACACTGAAATAAGATTAAAATAATACTGCTGTAAAAGGGGGTTGTACAATCTCAGATAGGGTATAAACCTATAACGTTGACCACCCGAAATAGAAATCACCCCCGATTGTTGAACAGTTTGAATGATATTTAAATTCGTCGTGTTTAGGACAGTGTTTCACTCACATCGTTGACAACATCGTCCGTCAGAATAATATTAGATCTTGAATTTCATCTAGCTACAATAGCAAAGAAAAAGCATCTGTGTTAGACTTATTTTTTTTATTGCAAAATTGGTCAAAACTTTGCCTGCATTTGAAAAAACGTAAAACCAAACTAACTTCTCAATATCGTCACACTATAAAAACTTTTATATATTTGTTTAAGACGTTAAAGATTGTGCTAGATATTATTTACTAATCATGACAATTTCATAATGCTCGAGACGCGTGTTTGCATACAATTAGGAGCAATTGTAACATCCGCGTCACGTTATCTTTTGTCCCAAGTTCACGCCATTACGTAATGCTCTTACATATTATAGTTACAACCATTATAACACGTGGAGGTACTGCTGTATGAGATAGTAACTCGATATGTAGGCATTCAAGTGTTTCAATGTGTTTAATGTCTAAAGTAAATACCTTGTCAGTTGCTATTTGCTTCCAGTTTTGCATATATGAAATGTGTTATGGAAAACTGAATGTAATAAAACATAGCCCTGTCTTTGCTGTCGCGCAGTCGGGTAAATAAGCATCTGATATATACAGGTTCGGCGGAACTGGTTTCCTACTGATAGTAAATACAACATTATTTTTAATAAATGCGAAACCTGAATATAGTTTGTTCAGAATAATTAACTGAATCGATTCCAATAATTTTTAAACCGTGTTATATTTTGTCCCAAAAATATTTAAAAAATGTTACAAGTTGGACACCGAGCGACATTAAGTACCTATCGCAATAATTTAGGTACCTACTGCCATATTATTATTATAAAGGAGCTCAACACGACGCTGGAGGCGCGTGCACGAGCGCGCTGCGCGGTGTCCACGTTTTTGTACGGACAACCAGGTAACAGAACAAGCTTATAACTTTGTGATTTTTCATGATACAGTTTTGAAATTTTGTACATAGATTCTTTACATAAAAATACTAGACACGTTTTTCAGGTTTCGCATATATACTAAAACTAATGTTGTATAAGTCATCAATAGAATGAGAGTTATCGGATCTCTTACCTATTTAGTTGTAGCAATAATCCGAAATACCTTTTAATACTGTTTATTCGTGAATTTGAATAGCTTCTTTAATATCATTTTGTACTCAGCTATTTTAAGTACGAAACTATTGTTGGTTTTGCAGCCTTCGATAATCACCAAAAAAGCAACAAACCACCCTGTAGGATCTATATTCTATATATCTGAAACTTTTGGAACAGACCCATAATGTTAGCATATTACATATTACAGTCGCTTTTCGTGTTTGTGTCTTTCAGCGGCACGGAATCTTGGCCAAGCGCTTATCTCGCGATAGCAAAAGCTCTAAGTCTTTTTGATGAATGTTTGTTATGCAGTTATGTCATAAAATGTTTACCCTTAGTTGAAGAGGGTAATTAATTATGTTTAAGTGCACCACGACGAAACTCTTAATGTTTAGTTTAATTGGGTAATTTGAGCAACTAAGTTCACGTTTTAAATTTGTGTGTTGTGAAAAGTTTGCTGTTCTGTTATTGAATTATTGTGATTTTGTGCTTTTAATTCAATAAATAAAGGTGCTTTAAAACCAATAAAAATACCACTAACACCAGCACAGGTTGCACAAGCCGTAGCATTAATTGACCAAGGGCTGACACAGCGTGAAGTTGCAATTGCACTTAACGTACCACGGTCAACGTTGCAGTATGCCCTTAAACGATACCAGCAGACAAGCCAGTACACCCGCAGGCCAGGCAGTGGAGGCGTAAGGTGCACATCGGCCCGAGACGACCGCTTTATTGTCCTGGAGATTTTGAGAAACCGCTACCTGGCCGCTGTTGAGATACGCTAGCGGCTTCAAATCGCGAAAGGCGTTAATGTTAGCTAGCGTACGGTGAGAAGACGAATGGAGGAAGTAAATTTAAAAGCTTGTAGACCAGCACGAGGTCCAGAACTTCTCAGACAGCACCGAGTAGCTCGACTTCAGTTCGCACGAGAACACGTCAACTGGACCCACGGGCAATGGGCTAGAGTACTGTTCACAGATGAGTGTCGAATAGCTTTACGTGCTCCAGATGGTCGGGAACCAGTGTGGAGAAGAAGAGGAGAGCGGCTTTTACCCATTACCACCACGCAAACAATGAGTTTCCATGGAGGCTCAATAATGGTATGGGGAGGTATAAGTTCCGACGCACGTACAGAGTTGGTTATCGTCGATAATCGGCTAACAGCTGTTCGATACATCGAGGAAGTTCTTCAGGAACACGTAATGCCTTATTCGGGGTTCATTGGACACGACCAATTCCTCCTAATGCATGATAATGCACGCCCACACGTTGCATATTGCGTAGAAGAATGTCTAAAAGAGGTTGGCATACAAAAATTGCAGTGGCCAGCTCGTAGCCCAGACTTAAACCTAATTGAGCATATCTGGGACATGCTAAAAAGAAAGATAAAGTCCAGCTCCAACCCGCCGCAAACTCTAAACCAGCTCCGTACTGCAGCGCTGGCCGCTAGGGGCAGTATACTGCAAGTTGATGTCAGAAACATCATCCAAATTATGCCAGAACGAATGCAGGCAGTTATAAGGGCTAGAGGAGGAAACACCCGATATTAAAACATATAGACAATAAAGAAAAAGACCTTATTGTTAATTTTGTAGTGTTTTAAAATTGATAGTGGAAAATTCTTTATTTCAGTGAAAGTGCGTGATTTTAAAAACTGGTTTGTTAGTGAGGTAATCTTTTCATTTCTAAGTTCTTAAAGCATAAGAGACACTTATTGAATCCACCTACCCTTTATTTATTGACAAAAATACAAATGCAAATTTTTGAATTCAAATAATCAGCAAAATCACGAGTGGCCAAGTTTCCGTGCCGGTGAGTGTATATATGTATAGACAATTTATAATACAATTAATTAAACTAGCGATCCGCCCGGTTCTGTACAGGTCCAAATTTCTGTAAGAAAGATTTTTTTTAAATAAAAAAGTCAAAAAAACACTTTCACACATTACATTTCTTGCAAACCTTGTTCTGACAATTATGACCAAAACAAAATTGCCAAATCGTACGAACCGTCTTCAAGTTTAGTGATACTCGCTGTTTTGTCAGCTAGTAAACAACAAGTATGTGTTCATGTCCAGGTCCCGTTCACGATGACGCCGCCGTCCACGCGCCGCCGCAGCAGCAACTCCGGCAGCTCGCCGCCGCCCTCGCTGTGGCAGGTGTCGCCGACCAACGCCAGCCCGCTTCGACGATCAGGTTATTATTATTTTATTACTTACCAGTTTACATCTTATAACTCGTGACGTTATTTAATAACATTCTTACTAGTGGCGAAGCGATTTTTTTTTCAACGGTAAGCCGACGAAAACACAGTCTATCTAACATCTATTATTCTATAGATATCATCAAACTTGATTAACCTAAAAATATTTATACATTTGGGTCGAGTAGTTATTGAAGTTTTGAATGGGACAGCGGATTATTTTTTCGCGATTAAGATAATGGTCCCATTGAGAAAGTTGTTCAGTTTGATGATCTGTACCATATCCTCAAATATGACCACACCTTTTTGATACATGTTGTATAGTTCTTAGGTGCCTTCGGGCCTGCTACACATGAGCAAGCATCCGCGTTGGGTTGCATTGTACAGTCAGGGATTGTGTCACAGATAGCCGGTGTAACGTATGCACAATAATAAGGTGTCGCTCCAGGTTCGTCCCCGCCGGTGCCGCTGGCGCTGAAGGCGTCGGGCGAGCTGGGCGGCGGCGCCGGCTCCCCGCACCGCGCGCTGCCCGACATGCTGCGCGGCATCAAGCTGCACGCGCCCGAGCCGCCCGTCTACATCCCCAACCTGCAGGAGGAGACCATACTTGCGGTCAGTCACCCCACAAATCATTTGCTTAAACTTTTCCTAACTATGTTCGGATCGAATTCCAGGCCAACCGGATGCAGCTGAATACCAATTACCATTATTTTACATGAGGCCACAGCCTATTTGATCTCCTCAACCCAATAACTGACGCTAACCCTTGGTCTTGGTAAGACAGGTTGTCAGACTTTGGGGGCCTTTTTTGTTAACTCATAACGACTGTCAAAAGATCTATCAATGGATCAACGACCAAAACACGCACACAAGCACTCGATCAGTGTAAATTAATGTTATTCCACTAATGGGATACTTATTATTGTTTCTTGCCTCTTCCTGTTGTTTGCACATCACCGTTCTCCAGCTCCTGCTGGAGGAAGATGAACTGAAGGTGCCAAATTCGTCGCCAAGTTGTAAGCTAATTTAGATTGCCAGCGACACGCTAAGCAGAAGAACTGTCGTTCTACGTAATCCTCTTGAGAGTAAAACGAATAAAACCACGTCAAATAATAAAGTCACATACATTAAATATAAAATTTCTTACGTTTTTTGCAGTTTACAGGTCAGTGTCAGGTTGTATGTTGACTAAGATATGATTCACGACCGTAACAAATATGACTTTACAGTGTTATAGTCACAGAGAGAGTTGTAGTGGCATTGAATGACTTTTTCATGAACCAGTCGTTAAATGCGATTAAATGAACTTGGAGGGTTGTATTGATGATTTTAATGATTATAATTCTGTAACAACGTATGTGTTACGGTCGCGATCATATATAGTCTTAAACTGACCTGCAAATTGCCTAAGAAAATTTGAATATCGCGGGCTACCCTGGGACTTCTACTTAAAGCGATTTTACTATGTTGTTATTTTACACTTGTAAACTACTCTGTCCGAATAATCTCTTATCTCAGTGCGTCCTGACGCGGTGTGCGGTCAACTTATCCAGGTGAAGTAGCATCAGTCGTTAAACATTCTCTTTTTATTCTGTACAGGAGGAGCACAGCAAGGTATTCTCTCAGCTGAACTTCGTGCTGATGTTGGCAGAGCTTCTGTCCGACCTGGCCGTCTCGTGCGGGGCCCCTATCGCCGCGCTCATGGATGTGTCAGACGGTACGCACTACCTTAATGAGTTATCTATAGTCCTTTCACAGTTATTTTACCTCGTGATTTTATATCCCTGTCAAAATCGCAGTGATTTTCATATTCGTTCCAATAAGGGTACTGTCGAGTTGGTGCCACAGACTCGTCTGTAAAATTTGTGACGGAACCACCCAACGACGCTGCCCCGATCTAGGAATCGAACCTAAGCTCCTAGGAAAAGAACACCTTATGCTCGGCAGTCGTGCGACCACACGGCCAACGAGGCTGTTATAATAGAGTGCATAATAAGTGTGGTTCTGTTCCAGAGCGCTGCAATGAGAGCGTGCGGCTGGGCCTGCTGGTGCAGGCCATGCAGGCGCTGGCGGCCGGCCTGCGCCTCGCCGCCGCCCACTACCGCGAGCGAACGCTGCAGCCCACGCCGCAAGTGCGCAACGGTGAGTTAGCTCAAAAACAACTTTCATTACTACACATAAAGTTTAGTTCAGAATTAACACTGGACTGATGAAATGGCACCAGCCCCGGTATTCACAAACGCTTCGATTCGATAACGAAATCGAGCGAGATAAACATACGACTTACCTCCTGGTGGAAATGAGTTTTTTTGGCCAAAACATGTGTTCTTTACGGCGGTATTTGGTAGACTATACACCGAACGAACACGCCCACCCACTCTCACCCTCACGTCTCACGCCGTGCTTCTCGTGTCCGTGTCCACATAACTTATTTATTTTGTTTCAGTTGTTTCCCTGATGAACGGAAAGTACAAGTGGATTGTGAATGAGTCGAGGAGGCTTCATGAAGCCGGCGTTACTCCAGCAGTCTGCGACAAAATCCTCTACGAGCATGCTATTGAACTGGTACGTACTTTCTTTATCTCTTTCTTCGTTATTAGAATTCAATGCAACTTTTTAGCTCTTGGGGATTTTCGATCGCCGCCACTCAGATAATAAATTATACATTGACAACTAGCGGCGGGCGGGGTGCTTCACGGGGATGCAATAATATACTGATGTAGCAACATGTCAAACGTTGCGTTTTCTGTACTACATCCAAGTTCAATATTGCAGATAAACCTTCCAGAACTTATTCTGTAAATTATGGTGACATAATTGTCACCATATTTTCTTTTTGTCAAAGGGAGAAAAGAAAGAGGAGATTCAGAAAAAGATATTATGTTGGTAGGCAGAAACTGCAGAACACCGACTTCTATTCTTACATGCTCCTTTTGCATGATCCACGTTCATTTATATTTTGCATTTTTCCGAAAACGCGGTAGCAATCCATTTTTTATAAATGACATTTTGTTTCGTTGCAGTGTCAAATGGCGGCTATCGAAGAGCTGTTCGGCGACATGAAGGAGTGCGAGCGACGCTACATGTCAGCTCAGGTGTTGCTACACTCGCTCGTACAACGACACCCGCTCCATCCGCAACACCGCACCACACTCTCCAAATGTGAGTAGAGCAAAGGAATTACAAATTGTACTCACAATATGTGTGACCCAGGAAAAGTAACCACATAAAGTTTACGTTTCTGTTGCCCTTATGACTTCTTTGATATTTAGTCTGACATCAGCTTAACTTAGACATTACTAAAGTTTATATTTGCTTATTTCATTTTCAGACCGAGACGCAGTACAACGACGGCTCAACTGCCTCAAAGGGCCGCGCAAAATTATGGATGTAAAACTAGAGGCCGGGATCTCATAATGCAGTACACAACCAACCACGTAGGAGTAAGTGGACGTGATGCAACATGAAAAGTGATTTTATTTTGTTCTCAAAAAAATGACTTGGTGAGACGCAAAATATATAATCTAAAAATGTATAAAAATATAAAGTGAATGATATCAATTAAAATCATTGTATACAATCGTTAGCGATTAATGAAAATGCAGAATACAATAAATTGCAATAGTGAATTATATTTTTTTATATTCAGTACATTATGAAAGCAAGTTCTTAGTAGATATTGAAAGAATTCCATTCTATACCTTATTTAGCGAAGCAATTTGTAAAACTGAATGTAATAAACAACTATTCAGTTTAAATAATCCTTTAGGACATGTCTATGTGTCTGAACAAATATCAGTACCCGCTTTGAAATGAATATAAATATAATATAGTTTAATAGATGTGTGTCTAGAAATCCTTTGAAATAAAAACGGTTGTATCATTTAGTGAGGTTTGAAATTTTAGTATTAAGCACATTTTCACTTGAAGTAGCAAACTGTTCTATACATATTATGTATAATAAGAAATAATAAAGATAAATACGAGTTATTTTTTCCAGTCATCTACATTTTAGTGAAATAAATAGGCATAAAATACTAAAACATAGGATAGAAAACGTAGTATTGTTTCAAAGTAAGTCTCATTAACATTTTATTATTACCTACTTGTAGTTGATCATGTAAATGAAAATTATGGAGTAATAAATAATGTCTCGGTATAAATATAATGCTATAGAGATCTCATTGACGACCAATAACAATATTATGGCATTTTTAGGCTAAGCTGTGAAATATGATTTTAAAGTATTTTCCTTAAAAAGATTGTATGATTGTATGAATTTTAGTTTACTTTACTCTCATTATACTTATTATGCCCACATTGTGAACCTGAACTATGTGTTTTCTCTGAAAATGTCTACTGCTTTACTGAAATAAGAATAAAGACTGTTGTATTATAAAATTAATTTGTTTTGTTTTAATAAATACTTATTTGTAACACCAATACCAATTTATTTTTCTTACATACTAATTGCATTTTTAAATATTTATATCAACATAAATTATATAAAAAAATTATTTAAAAATATAAACAATAGTAGCCCACCAGCTTCAGGAACATGGTCCGAGCTACCGGAGGTCAGGGCTCTTGAGAGAGGAACCTCCTAACAATATACGCGCCGAGTCCAGAAGTACTGCTTTCTCCTCAGGTATTGATCAAGGTTCTTGCTATGGCCTGATACGAGTATCGGCACAATGATCGCTGAGTTCACATCCCACATGTTGACAACCTCGCGAGTCAAGTCAAGATACTTAATTTGCTTATATTTCTCGGCTTTCACGAGGTTCTCATCATGCAGGACCGTTATGTCAACAATCATTGCGCGCCGCTCTAATCGATCCACCATATTATATATTAGGCTTATTGGCTACAATAGTCCTGTCAGTGATGATGTATTGATCCCAGTACAATGTGATACTGCCATTTTCGAGAATTGGGTCGGGTACATACCTATAGTACGGAACTTCTGATTCCACAAGGTTGTATTTTAGAGCAAGTTGCTGATGGATACAAGGTTGTGTCTATGCAAGTACTATCCGAGCCTGACGGGAACACCCGGAGATAATGTGACGGATTGATTCGCCTGGACGGTGGCATGCCCGACATATGTCAACCGTACCGTCTTTCACAATATGTCTCCGGTAGTTATTCGTCATCATAACTTCAGAGGATAATCGAATTTATTGATTTATTTATGTACACACAAAATACTTAACAAGACATTACATTAAGATAGAAGAGCACAAAGATACTGCTTATTTCATGCGAAATCTCTTCCAGCTGACTTGCCAGAGGAAAGTAGGATTAGAAATGTAAACACAGTGTGTAGAAAAGACAAAACAGGAAAATTGAAATTGGAACTTAAAATTATACCTACATTAAATAAACATACATAGAAATATACACATATAAAATAAATACCTATGTGTAAATATACCTGTAAATATATACCTATAATATATATCCAGAATATTACAGGATAGAGGAGAGGTAATGCTCTTTGACATGCTTTTTAAACAGAAATAAAGTTTTAGAATCACGAATGTTAGGCGGAAGTGAGTTCCACAAACGTACTGCGTGAACAGAGAAGGAGTTAGAATATAATTCAGTTTATTGGGGTGGGAAATTAAGGTGATGCCTGAGGTGGGATCTACACAGAGAATCAGAAGGACGGATAAACGAAAAACGATCTCGCAAGTAGCTGGGATATGCAGGGTTATAAAGAATGTTGTAGAGGAGACATAATATTCGAGTGTTCTTGCGAAGACGGATAGGGAGCCACGTGAGTTCCTTACGGAAGTGAGAAACATGGTCATGTTTCCTCAGGACAAACACAAAACGAATGCAAAGATTTTGCAGACGCTCCAGCTTATTCAACAGCTCCTCAGCGGCATCCAAATAACAGCGTAATCAATGATCGGCTGAATCAGAGTTTGAGCTAGGTAAATTTTGGTTTTAAAAGGCAAGAAGCTCTGTAAGGATTTAAGCGAGTGGAAAGAAAAGTGCACCTTATGACTAACCTCATTCACCTGAGCTCGCCAAGAAAGATTGCTGTCTAATAAAACACCAAGGTCCTTAGCTGTTTCAGCATAGGCAATGGTCGAGCAACCCAGAGATAGTGGAGTCTAAGATAACAAGTCAAGTGCAGTGCGATAGTATCTGCTGCCTATGATCATGGCCTGCGACGTAGTAGGGTTAATCTGTAAGCCGTGGGACTTAGCCCATTGATAGATACTTTCCAGGTCATGATTCATGGCACTGATTGCTGATTCCGCATCAGCCAGCAAGTCGATTCAGCTGCAAATCGTCCGCGTAGAGATGGAAGCTGGAAATGATAATTTTGGAAACAGTATTAACGAATATAGAGAAAAGAAGAGGAGAGAGAACGCCGCCCTGAGGAACACCAGCAGTAAGAACACACCAATCAGAGTAAATCTCTTCTTGGCGAACACACTGAGAGCGGACCCGAAGATATGAGTCAAACCAGGCTAACGTAGAGGCAGAGAAGTTAAATTATTGAAGGATCCCAAGAAGGATGTCGAAATCCACTGAGTTGAACGCGCAACTAAAGTCAGGTAACACTAAAACAATCAAGATTTATTGTCCATAGCCCAGCGGATATCATCAGTAACCTTCAGGAGTACAGTAACAGTACTGTGCCCAGTACGGAAGCCAGATTGGAAAGGGGAAATAAGGGCATTAGCCGATAGGTATCTGGAAAGTTGACCATGAACAATGTGTTCGAGAACTTTGGAAAGAAAAGGAAGAATGGAAGTGGGTCTAAAGTGGGATAAGGAAGAAAGATTGCTAAGTTTTAGAAGTGGTATTATGTGAGCCTGTTTCCAGGCTGACGGAAATATACCAGAGAATAAAGAAAAAATAATAATATGAGTAAGGATGGGGAGCAGCTCTGAAATAATGGGTATTATCATTCTCGAACACAAATTATCATGGCCCGCAGAAGAGAAGGAAATAGAGAGAAGGGATTTTTTGACATCGTCTTCAGAGACAGGACTGAAATTAAAAAGTGTACAATGTGGTAACGGCACGCTAGAGACCTCAAACAAAGTTGAAACATGTGGACAAATAAAGTTCCTGTTAAGAGCGCACAAGTCGACATCTTCACAGGTACTCGTGGGAGATTTGCCGATACCCACAGACTTTAAGAATTTCCAGACATCAGAGGAGTTACGATTAAGGAGAGATTCGTGGAAAAAGCGTCTCTTGGCATCTCGACACAGACGATTGCAGCGGTTATGCAGAGCTTTAAAGTGAGTGAGATTAAGTTCCGTGGGTCTGCGCCTATACCTACTCTTAGCCTTATCCTTACGAGCAATAGCATTTTTAATTTCAGTAGTCACCCACGGAGCAGGTTTATGCTTAATTTTAATACGCCGACGAGGAGCATGTTTATCATTTGACGTCTAATAATAATGGCATTGAAATTGTTCACTTTTTCAGCGATACATTTGCTTTCGATAACGTGAGTCCAATCGATATCACCCGCATCGCGTTTCAAAGCCTCCATGTTTATGCTATTGAAACTACGAAGAAAACAGAAACGAGGCTTAAGTTTCGGCGGTCGGATACGATAAGAAAGGTAATCAAGGCATGATACGAAAACGTTGCAGTCAGCTGCATAAACTCAGCAACATTGTTAGGTGAAGATACGATCATTAGGTCAAGGAGAGAAGCCGTGAAATTTGGGAATTTATGGGTCGCAGAAAGAGGAAGAATTTCAAGATGATAAAAACAAACGGAGTTTCTGTGAACGTGAATCATTTTTAATTAAACATGTGTTAAAATTACCCATTAAAATGACATGCTCGTATGATGGGCAATTCAAGCTGGAATATTCATAGATAAATACAAATATAACAAATATAAATAAATACAAATATATATTTTATAACAAAACAGAAAATAACAATAACTACAATTTAATACTTAAACGGCTGGTTGTTATCAACAATCCTGCCCTCCACCGACCAGCAGTTCGGCACGCCAAAATGCTTGCGTGCGTCCATGAAAGTGCGGTGTCTTGTGTGGGTTAAGAATTCAGAGATTGTGATGCCATGTAGATTGTGACCTTTCAGAAACTTTTTGCTCTCCCAAATCAAGTGACGGTGCTCAGTGGTGTAAAGTCTCACCAGGATAGGTCTAGCTTTGCCTTGTGAAGATCCCAATCGGTGACAGACATGAACACTTTCCTTTTTGACCTCGGACAAGCTCATTTGGTCGGTTAACACTTTGTGAACCACATCATGTAACTTTTCATTTGGTAGCTTGGCAACCCCATGAAACAATAAAACCTTTCTTCTCATCATTGTTTCATGTCTGTCATAGCCAAGAAAAAGCATTTCTATTTGTGATTTAAATTTTGAGAGTGCCTTCCATATAAAAGTTTTAAATTCAGCAAAATCACGTGATAGTGCTGTGATATTAGGTGCTGGCTCAGATCCTGAGGATGTATTTCTAAGCTTGTTCTCATTCGCGAGTTGAACAGCTGCTCCAGATCTTCCAAACTTATTGCCATTTTAGTGTCTATATGATTGGATAGTAGAAAAGTAAGTAGAAACAAGAATGTGACGTCAGAAATACTTGGAAATAGTATATAGTGAGAGTTGGGTTGTTAATAACAATGAAATACAATTATAACACTAAAAATTCAATTGAAAATATATTAAAACTTGGAGTAACCAAAATATGTGAGTTAACCCTGTGTCTACCCCACACAGGAAAGGAATTTATTATTTAAAATTTTCTAGGTTTTGAAAGAAATATAGTTCACATTTAAAAGATCTTTATTTTCATAAAATCAATACTGCACGAAAACTCCAGTGCCTTGTTTAAGAAATTTGTAGGGCTTCACTCGGTTACGCCCGCGCACTGGGCAGAACATTACTTTATCTGGTGGAAACTCTGAAGAGCCAGTTGTCTCCAGGAGTATATCTAAACAGGTTAGCAACTTTGTTATCTGTACAGAAAGAGTATACTGTTTGTCTTCTGAACCCCAATCTGTATTGATAACTCTCTCAATGTCTCTGATATCATTATTGATACCTGCATGGTGTGTCCCATTCCAATGCAGGGTTAGTGAAAATATCGGCGCTTTTCTGGGATAGTCACTGCGAAGAGCTACTAGTGCAACTAATTTCGCGGACTGACGCGTTATAATTGCTCTGTACAACATGTCATTAGGATTAACCAAACCCTCCGTTATTAAAAATGCTGTTGAAGGTGACTGGCTATATTCCGGCCAGCCTACTGACTGCCACTGCGTCAATGAACCTGACAGCCTTACTGGACATGGCAAATCTCCTTTAACGGGTAATATCTTTCCAGATTCCAAGTCCTGCAACTCTTTCATCAACTCAACTCTAGACTTCAACCTCTTTTTTAAAGTTAAAATGAAGTTTTCAACTGTGCTGACACTAAGACTAGGGCAGAGTTGGATATTTTTATTGAACTTCTGATCTTCTGTTATTGTAGCCATAAAATCTAAACCACACATTCTTTGAGCCCATATGTAAGGCTTTCCAAGTTCAGCAATAAAATGCTGAAAGTCTTCAGTGATGCCTGCAGCATTCAATAAGTAAGAAGTGGCAGGGTGTGGAGAGTCACTTCCTGTGTCTCCTGGATATAATTCATTCAATATACAATTGCCATTCAGCACATCCGCTGCAGACACACCAGTTATAGGTTTTGGCAGTGAAACAGTGAACTTGACCACAATTATTTTCAAATGAAGGAGATATGAAAAGATCAAATTCAAAGCAGTTCCATCCTGCACTTTGACAGATACTTGCACACTTAGTGGATGCTTTTTTAGAACTTCCTTCTTCTTAGCTTCAGCTTTTTCTTCCTTGGATATCTTAGCATTTCTGTGATGACGCTTCTTTTTCTCTCTTTGATCATCATCATTATTTTCTTGGTCAGAATCCGAATCATTAGATGCAACTAGATCACTATCTACATTACTGAGTTGTTCAAATCTTCTTGCTTCATCTTCGTCACCAGATATGCCTGCGAAATTATAATTTATTAAGGATTAGGTACATGTGTTGAGTTAAAACATTAATGTAAATCATAGATTCTGAAGTATGAGTGCTAAGATAGACTCGGGCCCTTACCTACTGCAATAGTCTTAGCGCCAAGTGCATCAGAATATGCACTAGCATTTGCAAACAGAAGAAATAATGGTGATGGTAGTAAAGAAGCAGCTCTAGCTTCATCTCTCTTGTCATCAAGTCTAAGAGCCAAACATTCTTGCAATGGTTTCGTAGATTTCAGTACATCTCTTAGATGTGGTACCAATGCGTCGAGTCTGGAGCGAGCGGCTGCTATGGCCGCCGCCACGCGCTCCTTGGACGAAACTAGCTCATTGCAGGCTGATGACAACTCACGACGCTGGCGCAGTTCCCACTCTAATCTCGCCAATTGAAGCTGGTGTTCGTCATTTTTCGTCAGTTCCTGAAATCACATCAAATATTTTCTTATTTTTAATGTCTGTTGCAGGGCGTTAATAATTTCCTACTGAGAAAAAGACTAGGTATCTACAGAGTAGAATTTTTAACCCCACCTAGAGGGAAAGTCCTCTAAATACTGGAGATAGAAAATTTTACTCAAAGGAAACATTCCTTTATTTTTAAAAAGAAATAAGTCTGCATTATAAGATTTTCGAAAATTCGCTTGCCACACTCGGGAATCTAACTGGCTAAATTTAAAAAAAAATAACACTCTCGACTTTTACGGCATCAATTGATAGGGTCAATCTTAAGGATCAAATCTCTCTAACAAACATGATAAATTAAATGAAAGGAAAACTATGAAATCTTAACTTATTTTAATATACAAAAAGCTTAACACTTCCTACTATCGATGGCCGCCTCACCAAAATACGCGCTTTGACGTCTAGTTGCCGGGTTGCCGCGCCGTGACAGGCTGGTGGTCACCAGCCCGTCACAAAAAAAAAAGGGAAACTAACTAATTAGTTGCTCAAAATGAGCTCTATCTTGTTAGATACACAAAAGAAAGCCAGGTGTGATGAATATTGAAAATCGTATTGCGAACCTCAGTTCTTAACTCGTGTACAGTTGCATAGGATTTTTGGTAAATTTGATTTTTAACATAAATAAAATCTAAAGGGCGATCTCGCAGGCCATCTGATTGTGCCGTTTGTACCAATCCACATATTGAAGTGGTTATTAACATAGGCAGTGGTGATTCTGCTGTTACGGGCCGGAGCACCATTGGTTTTTTAGTTTTTGGAATTTAGCCGGTTCAATTCACGAGTGTGGCAAGCGAATTTTCGAAAATCTTATAATGCAGATTTATTTCTTTTTAAAAATAAAGGTATGTTTCCTTTGAGTAAAGTATTCTACCTCCAGTATTTTGAGTACTTTCCCATTAGGTGATGTTGAAAAATTCCACCTTGTATATCAAAGCTCATGTTAAATTTAAATCTCAAGTAATAGTGATTGTGTCAAATGTATAAATACTCACCAGTCGAGATATTTCAGAAGGTGCATCTTTATAAAAATCTTCAAGTGGCACAAGTTCTATTTCTTCATCTTTCGACTTAAATTGCAAGCACTTGGTTACTTCTTTATTGAGATGATCAGCTTCATACAATAAGTTTTGTAAGAGCAAGTGGGTCGAGTCAACCCTCTGCTTTTCCTTATGTAATGCATCACGTCCAGCTCTTGTACGAACTTTCTCTAGACGGTTTAGTTTTTTTAAAGCAACCAGGTTCAATGAAGCCTCTATTCGCTTTGTATTGAGTTTTTCTCTGGCCTGAAATGAAATCCAACCAAAAATATTACCATCTGCAGCTTTTACTTCCATTGTATTTGGATGGAGCTAGTAATACCAGTACTTTAAAATAGCACTTCGCCCGCGACTTCGTTCGCTAAAATTGTGATAGCTCGGCTTATTTGCATGATATAAATATAATTCATAGCCTATGTTACTTCCTGATAATTTGGCTTTCTTTTAATGAAAAAAATGGTTAAAATCGGTCCAGTAGTTTCGGAGTTTATTCGGTACAAAAAAATAAACAAAATATCTTTACTCTTTATAATATTAGTACAGATATAGATAGATTAATTGTTATCTCCCTGTAAAGAGTATTTTTTAAAAGGCCATCACTACGCTACTAATTCTATTAAGTTATAGCCCAGTGACTAAATGTTATTTTTTAAATTGTTTCTGAATTAACTAAAGGCAAAAAAATTGAGAACAAAGGGCTCAGAGTAGTTGGCCTAAGCTGCACCACTTTTGTTGTGTACAGCTACAAAATGAATCAATAGATATAATAAAAAATAATAGGCACTAAAACAAATACCTCATCCGTGTCTTTAGCTTTTAGCTCAGCAATTTCAGCAAATAATAGTCTTATATCTTGACAAATCTTCTTGAAGAAAGTGGCATCTTTCTCAGCTGGACGTAGTTGGGCTTCTGACTCTTCGAATTCTACCACACGCTGAATACAAAAATAGTTTAAAATTACACTACTGTAACCTGCTCAAGTTCCTCATTCAAAGAGAACATAGACAAGCAGCATATTATCTTTTTGTTTAAATAATTATTATGTATAATATTAGCCATTCATTTCGATTTTATAATGCATTAGTTCTTGACGACAGGAATTATCCACCTGCTCCATAAATCAGGTAGTGCAGTGGAGCCCAAAAATTATAGACCAATCACTTGTTTACCAACGGTCTATAAAGTTCTTACATCCATTTTGAGAGCTAAAACCAACCATCATATTGATAGTAGTTCTATTATGTCTGCCTCTCAGAATGGATGTAGGAACGGGTCCCACTGCTCCTTATTGATATGGCCATTGGCCAACAGGTTTGCTGCGCCGAAGGGATCTGTCTATATGTTGGATAGATTATAATGAGGCCTATGATTCTGTGCCTCATACATGGCTCATGAAGGTGCTGGAGTTGTATAAAGTTGATGCAACTCTGCATACCTAATTGATGTCATGTATGGGGCACTGGAGAAGGTCCTTCGCTATCCAGGATGTCGACAGATCCAGGGGAACAGCGAACTGATAAAGATTGAGCACGGTATATTCCAGGGTGATTGTTTATTGTGGTTTTGTTTAGCCTTGAACCCTGTCAGCTCACTGTTGGAGGGTTCAGGTCTAGACTATTGAGGAGAGGTGGTCAGGTCATATCTCACCTTCTTTATGTGGATGATCTGAAACTCTTTGCCCCCAACAATTTGCAACTGATGAAGCTACTGAAGGTAACGGAAACTTTCAGTAGCCCCATCAGGATGAAATTTCGTGTGGTCAAATGTGCAGTCATGCATGTGAAGCGAAATGTGAAGATTATGGAATCCGTGGGAACTCAACTCTCGGATTCCATACACCTTAGATCCCTCTCCTCAACAGAAACCTACAAGTATTTGGGTATGTCGGAAGCATTAGGTATCAATACTACCGACATGAAACAATCGTTGAGGGCGCGCTTCTTTGGCCGCCTGAATAAAGTACTAAGCAGTCTTTTGTCAGGCGGAAACAAGGTGCACGCCATCAATGGTTGGGTCATGCATGAAACAATCGTTGAGGGAGCGCTTCTTTGGCCGCATGAATAAAGTACTAAACAGTCTTTTGTCAGGCGGAAACAAGGTGCGCGCCTTCAATGGTTGGGTTATGCCGGTTTTGATGTATTCTTTCGGCATACTCAAATGGACTCAGACGGAACTCGATGCCCTGGATAGGAGGGTCCGCGCACTGCTGACCGCAAATAGAATGTATCACCCACGGTTGTCGGTGATAAGACTGAGGTATGCAGGGAATACTTCAGTGAACAAGGGCCTCACCCCGCTCTCTCTGGCTAACGAGAACTGGCGCAAGCCTAGAGTATTAGACACTAATGATCGCAAGGAGGTATGGCAGGGTAAGGGGCTTCACGGAGGCTTTTACCGGGCCCTACATGGACCCGATGTAGACTTCTTAGCGTCCGTATCTTGGCTGCGCTTCGGAGACCTATGAAGGGAAACCGAAGGTTTTATCTGTACAATAATGGACGAAGTTATGATGACGAATAACTACCGGAAATACATTGTGAAGGATGACACGGTTAACATAATGTCAGGCATGCCACCATCTGGGAGAATCGATCCGACACATTATTTCTGGTTATTCTCGTATGGTAAACGGAGAGTACTTGCATAGACACAACCTCGTTGTCAGAATTATCCACCAGCAATTTGCTTTGAAGTACAACCTTGTGGAATCAGAAGTGCCATACTATAAGTATGCGCCCGACCCAGTTCTTGATAATGGTAATATCACATTGTATTGGGATCAATCTATCGCCACTGACAATATGCCAATAAGCCTGACATTGTGGTAGATCAATTGGAGCTTTGCGCTATGATTGTTGATATAACGGTTCCACATGACGAGAACCTTGTCAAAGCAGAGAAAGATAAACAATATAAATATCTTGATCTGGCACGAGAGGTTGTCGACATGTGGGACTTGAGTACAGCAGTCATTGTGCCGATAGTCGTGTCGGCCATGGTTTAATAGCCAATAGCCTCAAGCAACATCTGAGGAGGCTCTCGCTTGGCAGCTGGATCAAGAGCTTGATTCAGAAAGCAGTACTTCTGGACACAGTGCGTATCGTTAGGAAGTTCCTCTCTCAAGAGCTCTGACCACCGGTAGCCTGGACCCTGTTCCCGATGCAGGTGGGCTACTATTTTTTATATTTTTAAATGTTTTTTTTATTTTACTTTGTATATAAATATTTAAAAATGTAAATTATATTTAAAGAAAATAAATAAAGGAATAATAAATATCTTTATTGAAAAAGAGGAAATACATTTTACACCTATCACAATATTTTCAAAAGTACAGTAAGTAAACAGATCAAAATGAACCCTAAAAAAGCTTGTATCTTAGACTTGCTTGAAATGTTGTTGCAATCAGAGATGATTAAAGTGTGAGTAAACATTACAAGGAAAATATTTTATATATTATTAAATAATTTATGTGCTCAGTCACAATGTAGGTAGATAAGTTACCTAGTTACTATCGAGTATTATTAAAATCTACTTATGAGTATTTAGATCTTTTGTTTTCTAAGTACTCTTTAACAGACTTTAACCGTAAGAGAAATAACAATAAATATTTTATTGAAGAAATTAAAAAATAAAAGTTCACAATTAATTTTTAAATAAATTTTAGATATTTAATTTTAGGGGCATCAATTACGTCTTGTTGTTATTTAACTAGTCCGAAATAAAACAAATAAAAATTCTAACCTTATAAACATCTACTGGCACTTGTTTGGAAGTTTCACTTGTGTTGGTGTTTATTTTGCGGCGTTTTTTTGTGGACACATCATCTTTTCCCATGTTTCTGATTAATGTTCTTTGAAAATCTATTACATTTAATTTTGTTTTATTAATAATAAAATAAATTTATAAGACTGAAACAGCATTGAAATGAATGAATATTTAGATTATTCTATTCTCTATGAACCAAACGTAGTGGCCACAGATTAGATATCCCAACTTGTGGGGGCCTTATTAGTCTGTGCTACTAAACCATTCAAAAATTTATTGCTGTGGCTGTGCCATTGGACTGAGTACTCTACCAGAAAAACGTGACGAGTGACGATACTGATATTTAAAATAGAGCCCTTTGTCTCTTTCTAATAGGGTGACCAGATATTTTGATAACAAATAAGAAACGTCGTTTTGACAGAGATAATTTGTGTCCGGAGAACGACGAAGACATCAACGGTTACATAAAATAGTGAAATAATAATATATGAGAAAAAAAAATAAGAAATTCGTTGAAAAACAAAGCGCTTCGTTTCCTTTCCATGCTCTTTTCCGTTTGCTCTACAGAATGGGTGTTTGAATATTTAAATGGAGGGAATAAAATTGAAAGTGTGTGACAAACATTTATTCAAATTAAACATGGTTCAACAGAAAAAATCCTCTGGCTTAAAATGAAGGCTGCACACAACAGAACTTTTGGTTATGATTTGAAATTCGGGAATCGACATTTTTGCCTAATTTCCTCTTTCAGTGGAAACCTGTAACAAACAAAATAATGCTATTTCAATAACGCGATACATAGGTACTAAACTTAACAGTTTTAATGAAAAATATACGAAAGCATAAGTCTTTCGTCTGCAAAACGTCTAAGGCATGGTCACACTAATCATTGTTAGTAAACAAAACCTATAGTATTTCTTACCTGTGAAATGATATGCTACAACCACCATCTGATTTACATGACGTACTACTAATGACGTAATACTTTTAACCATTTTCACAGTTAAAATAAAAAAGCACCGTAGATAAATCCAAGGAACTTATATACTAACTGGAATGATGAAGTGCAACGGAAAGCCGTTCCGAGCGAGAAAACTTGAGAGTAGATGTCATCTCTTTCTAATAGGGTATCCAATATTTGTACTTACATTTGGGACAGTCATTCTGTTCTATCTTACTCGCACCCCGCTCCTCGTTTTGCATTGGTAGCAGTTTATTCAAAATTATGGGGTTTATAAGACAGGGCGAAGCCGAAACCTACGCATACTGTAGAACTCTGTAATGGGATGGGTCTATAAAGTAAAAAATACATAACACTTATTTCCGCTCACGGTGGTCTACATATTAGGTTCTGTTAAAATGAAGGATTTCATTTGTAAGGAGATTTTAAAGCGTACAGGGGCTTCAATATTCACATATATGTAGCATGAGCATGTAGCATATTTAAACAACTTAATAATTAGTATTTGGTTAATTTATTAATCACACTATACATAATTAAATGTATGGTTTTATGTAATTAATGATTTTTAGTATGAGTCAGTAATCTTAAATTTAAGTACGAAGATTCTGATGACGGAAGACGGTTGCAAACTAGGCAATAGGTTGAATACTTCTTCTTTAAAGGAACAACTTCAAGCCACCGTTGCTAAAGATTCTCATTGTTAGGGAGTCTGCATGGCAACAAAACAGTATTATTAATACACAAACAATAAACAGTATATAAAAAAGTAATAAATAGTCTATAAAAAAGTAAAGATAGAATTCAAATGTTTATTTTCGAGAAGTTATTTTTGTTCATATAAAATTGAGTAATTGATTAAGTTTTGCTACTGCATTATAAATAACAATATTTTGTATTTTGTATGCATTTGCACAAGATTATAAATACCGATATGGATAATAGAAAAGGCGTATTCTTTACAATATTTTCATGATCCCCTTTTAAATAGAACATTATCACCCTAGTCGTAATTTGTAAACAAAGTTAAAAGAACTTACCTGAAAAAAGAAATTCCATCCAGCAAACCCCTCACTACTACACCCCTTCACACAACTCGATTTCACGATATTTAAAGAGGAAGATTTCACTAATGTAATGTAAGAAGAACTTGGTATCGCAAAAATATGACTTCAGCGCGTAATTGTATCAGCCGTATTGTTTATATGGGTGTCATCTATGTTGCCATTCAGCAATAACTTTATTCATAAATAATTTAATTTATATTAAGCTTCCTTTATTTCGCAAGAAATTATTATTTTAACATTTATTATTTAAAAATTAAATTAATCTCGTTATGACTTATATGCTAGTTTAGCTATCAACGTGATTTCCGATAACTATATTAAAAAAAAAGTTTTTTTTTTGTTTACTAGCAATTGTTAGACAAGGACACAATCCACTCTGGTCGTTTTCTCGCTCTGAAGTTTTCTTCCCCCTTCGAATTAATTAAAGTAATACGAACACTATGCGTTTAAGATAAAGTAGATTTTTATACGGTTTTTTGACATCAATATGTTGTTCGTAATCATTCCAGTTCCTTGGATAAATATAATAATTTTCTCAAAACATCTTAGGACGTTAAATTAACACCATAGATGACAGATTTCAGTGTTACCATAATGAATATATAATAGCTTCCAAACTTAAAAAAAAAAAATTGACTTAAAATAAATAAATTAGTATTATGTACAGACTGTAAACCTATAAAAGAAAATAATTAAAATTTATCTTAAAGCTAAAAACATATACACGTAATTTATTTTACTTGTAGTGTGAGGTGACTGCCGGTTTAATATATTCTACCATCTTTAACATTTTTATCTGTTGGCAATTGAGTGAACGGGACAAGGGGCTCCTGTGACAGTTAAGGTTCATTTTTTTGTGTTACGAATTTCGCAGAACTCAGTCCTGTTTCTATACTTAAGTCCATGCCAGTGTTACCAGGTACACGGTAATTACCGTAGAAGCACGGTATTTTTGACCAATACACAGTCTACGGTAATGATTCATTACCGTGTGATTTTCTACGATAATTTTAAATATTAACTACCGTGTAATGTATGTAACTGTAATTTTAATATTTTATCGTTACCTCACTCAAATGCTGCATGTAAAAGGATACTTAGCCAAGTCAACGATATTAAAACGAAGATGAGAAATAAATTAATAACCAAAACCATAAAGGGAAATATCCTTGCGCAGCAGTCTATTCACCGACATGGAAACATCATAGAAATAACTGTGTTGATTTTTTACCTAATAAGAATATGTTGTCAAATATGACTACAGGTATATACGATCTAGAAGTTCTTGTTTTAGATGATTAAAAAAAGTGGTTAATTATAATTTTGAATACAAATATTGAATATCCATGGTCCTTTCTTTTGCTTTTTACACGTTATTTTTCAAATATGTCTATGGTATTTTGAGTCTGAAACACGGTATTTTTAATCCATCAACACGGTAGTTATTTTTGTTTATCTGGTAACACTGGTCCATGCTCAAAAACAAAAAAACATCTGACTTGCCGTCTGCTGTCAGTGTCAAACCTTCAGCCATTAAAATAAAACGGAAAATACATTTTTGCCTAAGACTCTCCGGAAAATTAATCGTCATAATGGTACGAGTGACTCAAGTTCTTGCTCGTATTCCAGTTATTAAATTTCGTAAGGGCGGTGCATGCGCCCCCCCCTCGGTTCCATCTTCAGCTCCACCGGCAGCTGCTTCTAGTGCTTCGACGGTACGTTATTCATCTGATATTTAATTTACTTGAGTATTTATTAATTGCTATACTATTAAATTTTTAATAGTATTTACGTAACTATATTTTTAATGAAAGCGTCAGTACCGTCACAAGTATGTCAGAAATACAATTGACATTCGAGTTAAACTGAGTGTACTGTGTACTGATTATATTTTGATGGCATTTCATAAATTCTTTTTAATCTGTGTTTAAGTTTTTGTTCAGCCCAACCGTCCACATGTCTGGATTCGGTACAGAGCAATCCATATCCGATGTGCAAACTAGCAGACCGAGGCAGTCTCAATTAATAATAATTATGTTTGCAGGACTACTGTACAGACGGTCAGATTTGGTTCGTTTCTGAACCAAATTCGAGTTTGTGTGTACCTTAAAATGTCCACTGAGGTTGCAATGCTTCAAATGGTCCGATAAATAGGCTCTTGGAAGGCTTGACAAATAAAATATGAGATTTTCGAAGTCAGCTGGTCACAGTCTTATAGTCGAAATCATATTGTTTTTACTTTAATTCATTAATTTACTTTTAGTTTAATTTTGTTAATAATCACCATATATGACCTTTTTGGTTAATAAAACAAAATGTACAACTCTAATCCCCAAGAGACAGACTAACATTTAGTTTGGGGATCACCATTCAAAATCAAAATCATATATTTCAAATAGGCCAATTACAGGCACTTTTGAATTGTCGAAACAAAGACAACAATGAAAAATAGCTACAGTCCCAGTCACAAGGCATAAAAACTGTGAAAGTACTGTAGTTGCCCATTCCCTAACGTAGATCTCTATGGAGAAGAACGGGCAAGAAACTCCTATGAAAAATTGCTATGTATAACGTACATGATTATTAATAATTTGAATTAATATTTATTTTTAATCAGTCTTCTATTTTCAGCCAGTTCAAATGCAGACTGCTGCACCAATGAGCACATCCAGCATCCCAGACATTGATCTACCCCTGCGCTATAGAAGAGCACCTCTCTCAGAAGAGGAAATTGCACACATCAATGGCGGTGGAATTGTTTAGTCCCTCAACTTTAATAAGTAGATGCAGTTTCAAAAGTAGATCTTGGTTAATGATAATAGGTAGTGTGTAAATATCTAGCTAGAAATAGTGTTTGTTATTTTGACTGTGGAAGTTATTATTACTCAAATATTTTGCATGGTATTTAATAATATTATATTAATACTCTGTTATAAAGTAGTTTTTTTTTGTTTCTTTGCTGCTCATAGTGCCCCTAAGCATATACTCCAACACCTACAAATCATTGATTCTCAGATGGACTGTGAACTAACTATAAAATGTGTGTCTCTAGTAAGTCATTCCTGTATGGTACCACTTGACTTTCTGGATTTGTGCCCGATTGATAGGCTCACCCCCTATTTCGTGGGATTTAACATAACTGGTGAAATGTGGGTGTACTATTATGTACACCTCTGTCTAACCCTTCGGGGATTACAGGCGTGATGTTATGACTATCAAAAAAGTTTCTGATTCAACAACACCAATACAACTCAAAATATTCTAATAACCCCAATATAACAAAACACATATTGAAGAGTAATATTGTCATGTCATAGTGCTTGCTATGCAAACGTCTCGAACAGTCTGTTGAAGATAATTATTTTGTTCAACTGCTATAAAACTGCATTCTTTAGTTAGAATACAGTCAACAGGTAACAATTAGTGCATCCTAATGAAATAAGTACAATAAAATGTTGTTATCTATATTTTTTACTTGCTTAACATATATTAACACATTAACGAATATTGCAGAGAGATCCCTCTCAATCGCAGCCTCAAAAGGTGCCTGTAACAATGGGAGTAATAAAAGTACCACGTGTTCTGATTGACTGTGGAAACAAGAAAAAAGAAGTAACTTTAAAAATTATTTTACAAAGAAGTAAAACAAAGTGACAGAGCACCTAATTAAGACTGAGAAACATGTAATCTATGTATGAAATCAATCTAAGTGAAACTAATAATTTCAATTAAAATTACAAATACATAAGTTCTTGTTTCCTATTTAGGAGTGTAGTCGGTATATAAAATATAAATTATATACAGTAACGAAATAATAAGACATGCTCTAATAATACCGAACATTGAGTTTTTCGTTTTGGATGGCCCACATCTGTGCAGCCGGCCCATCGTAAGCGACATCACTATTGACCTCGAACTTGATTATGCCGAATTTAGCAAATTTACTTTTCCACTGCAGAGTCTGAGGTAGGTTGAGCAGTGCATTTGATATCGCCTTTTTTGTCTTGGCTGAAACAAAGTAACATCATTTTATTTATTGGATAACATGCAACACTTGGACAATATAATATCACATCTCTAATGGTTCACCCCAACAAAATCTATTTTTCGCGAATATCTGCGGCACAAATTTAAAAATACTGGTAGGTACATAAAAGTACGAGACGATGACAAGATGAGGCACTAAAAACCTGAAAAAACAGGTTCTTAATAGTATAGGAGACACAATTTTGCTAAGATGACCCACACACCATCTCAAAAGGAACCCAAGCAACAACGTAGCAGTCGCCATCGCTTAGAGCGCCTTCAAATTAAAGTCTTGAAGAACCGCTGCAGTGGCGCGCTAGTCGCTCCAGTGCTACTAATTTTCATACAATATCTAGAAGCGCAGTTGCAGCGCCACTATCGTGACACACGCACGTCATTTCTGCATAGTGAAGTAACACCCACATATGCATTTTTATTGAACCTAAACAATATGAATGGAGATCAACTAGACATTGAACACACACGAGCCGTTCTTTTGTAGAAATAGTGTTCCTGAAGAAGGCCTATAAGTTGAAGTATCTAGCTCGATAAGTGTTCAAAACATATACAGATAACATTAAGATCACTATATTATTTTCGTCTATAATATTCATTACTAGCCAGTTTCGCCCGGTGACGGATTTTCATACAATACGCTTAGGGGTTGAATTTTCCAAAATCTTTTCGTAGCGGCGCCGACGTCTTATCAGTTATAGGTCATATAGCAAATCAAGAGCTGAGACGAAACGTACTGAAGCGTTACACGCGTGTCTACTACGCCACAGTCGGGCCACTGTAGCGCTTCTCTGTGGTAACTGCAGTGCTTCCCTTATACACGAAGATGACATGAATATGCACAAGTACACCTTTCAGATTAAACTGTGTTCAAAATAGCACGGTACCAGTGGTTGATAGGTAGTACCTACAGTCAAACGCACGTTTGCGGTTGCGATTTGACTTTGACAGTGCCCTTATTGCGTAGCAATAAGGCTGGTTTTTACATAGTTCAAGTGTTACTCATTAAATAATCGAGGTGTGCAGGAACTAGGTATAATACTCTTTAACTAACACCTACCTTTCAGCTTAGCATTTACTACAATAGGGTACGGCGGCAAGCGACCCAATGTTTCCAAGGTTATTATATCTTTACCACCATCGTACATAAACTTTTTTGTAAATAGAAGAGTAGTAGAGTCAACTGCGGCCCATTCTGCTTGTTTAGATAGCACCATCTGAGCTGACGATAAATGTGATCCAGATCCTGAAATGAAGATAATGTATATGTATAAGTGGGTGTGCAGTTGTGCGGACACCGAAACGATGTTATAGCTGTTACCAGCGTTGAACTATAGGTACCTGTATGTGGTAGGATAATCTATAATCTTGATCTATCGATATACATATGTGTCAAACTGGTGAAACCCTGTTCATATCTAACCAGTTCAGAAAATACAGCGTAATTAACAAAAATAATATTCAAACGTTCACGTTTTCGGTAGCAAATATAATAAATCACAGTACTTAGCAGAGATCCAAAGAAAGACGCGTTTTCACCCTTTTCTTTCAATGTTTTCAAAACAATCTTGCTTCCACTTAGAGATTCTTCGTCACTGTATGCAAATGTACAACCACGGAGATCTAGTAAAGTATTCACGTTATGAGCTCTGCAATTAAATAACTTTATTACATTATTTATATTTCAATAAAACAATATTAGCCGTCTGGAAGCTAATTGTAGTATAATAGAAGACTCTTTCTTATCACAAGTCAATGACATGTTGATAACATTTTTATCTATTGTGTGTGTATTTATTTCATTGGAAGCATTATTCGTAAACTTACATCAAAATAGTTTTACATTACCAACTTTAGATTAATTAATGTTACATGAAGGTACCTACCTACCTAGAAATTCCTTGGGTATTTTAAATGACCATAATTATATGATACTTATATACTTACTATAGTTGCGAAAGTAAGTTTGTATGTTTGTTTGTTACGTTTTCACGCCTAAACCACGAAACCGATTATCCTGAAATTGTCCATATACATTGTCAGGTGTACGGAAACGGATATATACCCCGAAACAAAGTAGTGTTTCCGAGGAAACTAAACAATATACGTCAAAATACGTTCTTATGATAGTAGATGGCGCCACGTGTCTTTCGAATCATGATTGAATTATATTATTACAAGCAGAGTTACAACCCGACTTGATTGTCAAATTCTAAATTAAGCAAAAGATATTAGGTAATAAAATTATGTGAACCGAAAGCAGAGTGTAAACCACCTAAGTACCTATGTATCTAGTTACTGTAGATAGTTGGTAGCTAACATATACATAGGTATCTGCACCTACTATAGTGCTATGGAGGCGGCCGGGGGTAGTAGGTACCTATACCTAAACATACATATTGAAGGGTTATTGGCTTTTTTCCATTAGGTATTTTTCTATAACAGTCCGGAGTCTGTTTTTGTTTTTCCTCTCTAGAATTTCTCCTGTACCGTGGGTGAGTTTACAAACATTTAAACTCGCATACACAAACAGCTAGACCCGTAAGTACTACCTGTAGGCCATACAAATATTTGTTCCATGCGGGAATCGAACCCACAACACTCAGCGCAACAGCCAATCGCGCTCAACCACTGTGCCAACCGGCGGTTATTTGTGTCCGGCTGCTGGCAATGGCTCGCCCCCTATTATATTACTGGTAAAATGTGAGTGTACTAAAGGTGCTATAATATGTATGTCAAGGGTTCTTACTTTTTATCACTGTGAATGATAATGTCTGAGAAATAACCGGGCTTATTTTCTACGTTCATTTGATGAGCGAAAACAGGTGTTACTGGAAGTAGTTCAATAGAGGCATTTTTCTTTCCGCGTAGTTTCATATATGCAGAAGCTGTCATGAACGCTGAAAGTTACAAAAGCATAATATCAGAACAGAATGTTTCTAGGTGTGTTAATAGGTGCTATCTATCTGTTACTTACTAGCTACAACTTCTATCTACATTTGTTTTGCCTACCTTACCTAGGTAGTGGTACTTCTAAAACCTATTATTTATTTATTAAAACTTTATGCACTTGTAGGTTTATGCAAAGGGCATTGTCTACCAGTCTACCTTAGAATGATGCAGTTAACAGAAAACAAACTAGAATTAAAACTAAAATATAAGAATAAATACATAAAACAAAATATATAAAGTTATGAGATATAAAAAAGAAAAACTACAACAACTTAATTCTGAGATAAATCTGCCAAGTTCTTGTTTAAGTGTTCGCGAGCATTCACTTTGAAGTTATCTATTTGTACCTAATGCAAATCTTTCATGCTGCTGTACTGTACTGTGTACCGTACCTATAGGTAATCCTAATCTGTGTATTATGGTTAAACTACTAAAACCAACCTTATCACCGTTTGAAAAAAAAATAGGAAATGTAGGTAGTTGTCTTTCTCTTACCCAAATCGGCTTTATCAGAAGAAAAAGGATCAGGACGATCCGGTAATGGTCCTGGGCTTCTGCTTTCATATTGTAAAGTTGCATAGCAACCCAACGCATCTTCTAGTAACTCCAAAATTAACTCGTATAACTGTACCGGATGAGATGGACACATAAACGTCACAATGTGTAGGTCTTCTTTGTTTAGAGCCATTGTTGAAAGTAGGGGGTATTCAAGAGCAATGTATTAACTAGACTAAACACTGTTTAACTCGTGCAGCTTATTAAATCGATTATAATGAGCTCATTTTGTTTGTTTCGGTTTGCTTGTTTATCATCGTAAAAACACGATAAACGCGCTGCACGCTTCGATCATGTACCTACTGTCTACTAAAGAGTCTTTGGTAAACCTGCTACGGCGTGACGTCACAAGCACGCAAGGGGCGCGTGGTTATTTAATTACAGCCCAGCTGTCTGTTTTATCTACACCTACCTCCGTACTTTCTCTTAGATCGTAACAAGCGCTGCTTTCGCCACAGTCTTGCTATATTTCTTGGACTAACCATACCTACAATTAGGTATTATTTAGAAATACTATGAATTACAAACTATATTAACATTTATAGAACCTACCTAATCTAGTGGGGTTTGCCAAGGTATGATGGGTTGGATTTGTAGGTACTCAGTTTGCCGTACCTAAATGATTCAGAGTGATGCCATGTCGCATGCGCCTACGCAACGAATGTAGCGCCGTCTGTGTTATCCCACCAGTCGAGATAATTATATTTAGAAAAAAGTATAAACTATGTGCGGTTCGAATTACGAACGATTGACGCAGTGGCGGCATGGCTGAGCGGTCGGTTTCTGTGCTACAGACCGCAGTTTCAATTTTTCGTACGGAACGACATTGCCCTAGATTCAACTGTATGATTAACGCTCTTAAATGATGCAGGGATTTGAAAATTAGCCTATTAACCGCCACGGACGTCTATGGACGTCAAATTTTAGCGCTTTAAAAAAGTGTTATTTTCGACGTGCCATGCCGTCCAAGGCGTCGTGAGTACTTTTTGATTTGTCGTCCATAGACGTCCGTGGCGGTCAATAGGTTAAAATGTATGAAGTCGAGCGATTCCATGGACTTACCAGATAGCAATTCGACATGCTTCACTTTGACTAAGTACAATCAAACTATCGTGTCGTAACACGAATGACCAATCTCAAGTTGGACTCTTGAAGGCATTAATTGCTTAACTTGAGGATCAAGCAGTCCAACTGATTTCATGGATTAGGTGGCTGGTGCAAGATACAACTTTATTACCAGTGCATCTTTAGCTTTTTCTCAGCTTTGTAGTGCATGCACGTAAGGAGTATTTTGATAATTGTACGATGTGTTAACCACACGTTCACAGTGAACACAATAAAATAATCACTCAAGTACAATAACATCATCATTTATTGAACTTACGCACTGATATCAATTAATTTTAAAACATAAAAATAAATCTTAAAATTTAAATAAATAGCATCATACATTCGACACTAGTACATACACTACAGCCAGTTATCTCTTATAACTAAGTTACTTTTTCGAAAAAATGTGCTGTAATTTGATCAGCTTGTTACACAATGTATACCACACTACAGAAGATAAAATGCTGTTTAACATTCCAAGAGCCTATTCAGTTCAGTCATTGCGGTGCATAGCAACAATTTATGTTCTCTTTGCAGAATAAGCTCTTTTACGCCCTTCTATACAATTAGACAGGCTTGCGGAAGTTCTTGCCGGCGTATTTGGCGCCAGCTCCGAGTTCCTCTTCAATGCGGAGGATCTGGTTGTACTTGGCGAGACGCTCAGAGCGGCACGGCGCGCCGGTCTTGATTTGACCAGTCGACAGACCCACGACAAGGTCAGCAATGAATGTATCTTCAGTCTCTCCGGACCTGGTTACAAAAATACCATTATGATCACAACCAACGAACAGTTGCGTATTTGAAAGGCCTTCTTCTATTTTCTTATTCTTAAACCTTTTCATAGAAATCATAGACATACCTGTGAGAAACCATGGTGCCCCATCCATTCTTCTTGGCTAGCAAGTGAGCATCTATGGATTCAGTCACACTTCCGATTTGGTTAACCTTCAAGAGCAAGCAGTTGCAAGCTTTCTTCTCAACAGCTGTGGTAATACGCTTGGGGTTTGTTACCTTAAATAAATTAAAAAATCTTAATATTGGATGTATCTCTGATGAAAGTTTGGTTGGCCTTGTTTGTTCCAGTTAGCTTTGAAGGTGGTTATTTTATGGAAGAAACTATAGACTGGATACAACACCACCCAAATAAATTGGGACGAGCACAAGGGGATGATAATGGTTGATGCTATAGTTCTAGTCTAAAAAACTGTTAAGTGCAAGTACTTGCTTCATTATTGTGTGGTAATTCCTAAGTGTCAGTTTTTATGCCACCCATGATGGGCCACTGACTTGGCTTTACATGCCGTCAAGAAATAGCCCTCAGGCATGCTGGTTTTCTCACGATGTTTTCCTTCACCGAAGCAAGTGATAATAATACAATATGCACATGAATCCGAAAAATCTGAGAAGTAAGTAACTACTCACTGTAAGATCATCTCCGACAATCTGGATGGGTGTGCGGGAGGTGAGGTTAGCCCACGCGGCCCAGTCGTCCTGGTCGAAGGGATCTTCAATGGACACCATGGGGAAGTCCTTAATGAAGTCCAGGTACACCTCAGCCAGCTTCTCAGAAGACAGGTAGTCAGCAGGGTTGGACTTAGGGTTCTTGAAGTCAAGATCATAGGTGTTGTTCTTGAAGAATTCAGATGCGGCAACATCCATTCCAATTTCAATCTAAAACACAAAGAATAAAAGTTAAGGCTGTGATGACCAACTATGACCATAATACGAGTGAAAGAGCGGGCAAAATCTAAGTAACAAAAAAAACGTATTTGTTTCATATTATACAAAGGATTGAGTTAAAAGTGTGAAACATAATATGCAATTGAACATTCTAGAAATTATGTTTTCAAGGAGACAGTGAAGGTGCAATGAGATATAGGTTTAATATTTAAGAATTTCCTAATACTAACCTTGCCAGTGTAACCAGCCTGCTGGATGGCATCTTGAATGAGGAAAAGAGCATCCTTGTTGTTCTGGATGTTGGGAGCAAATCCACCCTCATCACCGACGGCAGTGGAGTCCAGACCGAACTTCTCCTTGATGATCTTCTTCAAGTGGTGGTACACTTCAGAACCCATACGCATTGCCTCGCTGAATGAAGTAGCGCCTAGATAAAAGATGTAATGTATTTAAAACCGTTTTTACCGTGTGCAACTTGTGTTGTGTACCTTGTTTCTGTGAATTTACCGTGGAATATTGAGTGATAAAATACACCATTGTGTGATTCCCGCAACTGGAGTTGTTACTCCAAAATATTATTTGCTTCAGCCAATAGGATTTTATCATAATCCTGAGGGTATAGGTTTGGGTAATATAAATTATAATAACCTGTAGGCAGGATCATGAACTCTTGCATAGCCAACTTGTTGCCGGCGTGGGAGCCACCATTAATGACGTTGAAGGCAGGTACAGGCAGCACAATGTCGGCATTCCCAGCTAAGTCAGCCAAGTGCTTGTACAAAGGCACACCCTTCTTAGCAGCTCCAGCCTTGGCGACAGCCAAAGACACGCCGAGGATGGCATTAGCACCCAACTTGGACTTATTTTCAGTGCCATCCAAGTTCAGCATGAACTGGTCAATCTGTGAAATAATCAGTATTTGGTTTCAGTGTTAATGATCTTAGAGACCAAATTAGTTTAAAAAAAAAAAAAACTTTAAATTGGTTTACATTTTGGGCTGAGATTACATCTGGGAGCTTATTCCATGCCCTGACTATTTGGTTGCATGGCAAGTATTTGTGAGGTTTATTATTTTACTTTTACTGCAGAAAAAGGTTGATTTCATATTACATTTGTGTGATTCATAAGAATTAAGTAAATAGGTAGAAATAAGTAGGAGTTATCATATCTCGCTTTTTGAGTTATTTATCTGTTTCATGTTTATGTTTCTGAAGTATTTTATTAAATAGTCACTAAAGTTGGTCTTTGTCACGAACAAATAGTAATCATAATACAGGGTGGTATCCCGACACCGACGCGAAAAATGTTACCACATAATCAGTACATTAATTTGTGCCCCCCAGATAGAAAGTTATCATTGGTTATTAAAAAAAAAATCTGTTGTTTCCTACAAAAATGCAATACCTAGACGATTAAAATGTATGGAACATAAATATTTTTATATTCCATACATTTTAATCGTCTAGGTATTGCATTTGAAATGAAAATTTTCACTCCATTGTCCCTTCCACCCCATATTTGCAGTTTTTATTGATTACTCATATTTCAGTGCTATCAGTGGTAATCTTGCATCATTCAATGGGTGTTGCAATAGGTATTGGGTTGCAAAACAAAAATTTGGATTTGGAAAATAACTTGAACTTTTTTTTATACAATTATTATTTTATTATATTCAGCAACAAATGTTGGTGATTATAATTATTGCTGCCAGTGGCCCAAATACTTAAAAACAGAGAAGAACTAATGCTACTGTGAAGGAGCGTTCAAAGTGATCTTGAATTTTTAAGGTCAAAGTGAAGGTGACACAATAAGGTTATACTTATGACACATACCTCTTTCTGCTGTGTTACTTCAAGGTTTTGTTTCAGCAGCTCAGGAGCAATGCTTTCGTTAATGTTCTTGATGGCAGTGAGGACACCCTTGCCATGGTACTGTCCTTTGACATTGTCTCTCAGCTCCAGAGCCTCATGGACACCAGTAGAGGCACCAGACGGGACAGCCGCACGGTACAGGCCCAATTCTGTTACCTAGATCAAATAAAATGATTAAATCCAGCACATTTTGAAGGCTTTATTTATTAATGTGACAAGTTGTTGTTCTGATAGTAACTTTTAGTAAGACGGTAGTGGCAGTGCTTTCATACAACCCTACAAGCTTGGCTTGCCCCTATCACCTACTACTCTTCATGATTTTAGGGTTTCTGAAAAGTCTGCTTGCCTTATTGTTTGCCCCTAGGCATGCCACTGTAAGATGATATTCTAACTAGAATCACCTTAGGCGCAGATAATATCCTTTCGTTTTCTTTTTAGACTACCCACAATGTTATATTTTTTTGAGATAAGAAAGCTTAGATATATAAGGGAAGGAAACAAATGATATTCTATATATATAACATGAGAAAAACGAGCCTGTTAACTTGATAATACGTACCAGGTCGACCTCCACAGTGGGGTTACCGCGGGAGTCAAAGATTTGACGAGCTTTGATGGACTTGATCGGCATTCTGGATATAAAAGCAAAACAGTTTCTGATTAAAGTATAAATGATTTTCCTTCGTTATTTAGAAATAATAACTGTGTGGTAAGAACTCAATAGATCATTACCTACCTCAATTTGTTCATGAAAATGTAGCAAGGTCAAATAGGTTGATTTTATTACTCTCGATCAGTTTTAGTATAAAAAACAAACATAGGTATATAATATACCAGATGATTATTTTTATAATCGATTAAACTACGTCCAATTAATAAACTAAAACAATTGACGTAAGCAAAAAAACTAAAGCAGAAAGATTACATAAAATTGGCATTTTCATTATTTTTTACAGAAAACACTGGCATATCTTACAATTTTATTAAAACTAAGCGCATATATAGATGTTTCAGTATGAAAAAGGTTACTTACTTGATTATAATTCCGTAATTTCAGCGGACAAATGAAACAGTAAATGCACAAAATTCGCCGGATCCGCCGGAAAGTACCTAGAGAACAAGTGACTTTGTCCTTCACAAGGTGAAACTAGAGGCTTAAAACCGAAACTTTCCGTGCCTGTAAATATTCACTTCGCTAAATTCTGAACGGCGGAGGGCAACGCCCTGTTTTTCCTTTTTTGAACTGTTGATGAGAAACATCTATTTTTAGATCATTATCAAGTTATTTGAATTGAAACATCCAACGCACCACTTCCCAAAATGACACTTTTATTTAAAAAAAAACATCTTTAAATCGGTTTACTAATGTCGAATATTTACGATTTTTAACATCACATATGTCACGGATTGAATTGACAGTGACAGTTAATAAAGGTGACACTGACTGTGACTGCATGACTATTAGTCGTAGTCTTTTATGTCGTCGTAGTATTTTTATGTCAGTCTGCGTTGTTTACGTTTTGTGTTTCTTATTTCTTGTCATTTTCCTGATTTAAAAAATGAATGCTGATAAGGAATCTAAATCTGAGAAAAAACCCATAGTTATTAAAAATGCCACTGATTTACAAAGGCTAAAATTAGAAAAACTGATGAAAAATCCAGTGAGAACCGAAATACTCGAAATAATAAACTAGGAACTAAAATTTAATGTTAGGAATTTTGATCGAAGACTCATAACTATGTATTTTTTTATCAGGATAAGCCTGTGGTGATCCCTGAACCTCCAAAATCGAAATCATTAGCGGCGCCACCTGATTTTGTCCGCAATGTTATGGGTTCGAGTGCTGGCGCTGGATCGGGAGAATTTCACGTGTACCGTCATCTCAGGCGAAAAGAATACGCGAGGCAGAAGTTCATTCAGGAGAAAAGTGAAAAGGTATATCTGGTATTACCTACTAATACTGAGCTAATGTTCATGACATGTGATGAGGAGGGACAAATGGCATGACAAGTGATGACTAAGTCACTATTCACATTATTACCTTCCTACCTATATCTTATACTTTGGGTTTGGACAGCAGATGGTATAACAATACTAATAAAATAAAATATCTCGACTTGGAGCACAAGCTTGTATCTATAAAATTGTTATGGCCAAGAACCTCAAGGCTTTCGCTAGGCGGTTGGATCAAGGGCCTGATTCAGAAGGGTACTGCCTTGATATGGCCTGCATTGTGAGGAGGTTCCCCTCTCTGGAGTCCTAACCACCAGTAGCCCCGCTGGACCCTGCTCCAGACACTGGCACACTTTGTTTTAAATATTTAAAAATATAAAAGATGTATTATTTTATAACAATGAAGAAAGAAAATTATAAAAATATATTGTCATTTTAAAATCATTTCAGGAAAAAATGGATGATGAGTATCATAACAGAATAGAACAGAACCGGCAAGCAGCTGCTGAGAAGACGGCAAAGAAACGAGCTAAGAGGTTAAAGAAAAAGAAAAATGCTAAATTGAAAGGAAAGAAGCCAAAATCAGACGATAAGCAAACTGCATCATCACAGTCAGACTCCAGCAGTGAAGATGATGACATAGAAATTAAGGAGAAAATTATTTCACCAGCACTTGAAGAAATTAGTTCATAATTAAAGAGTAATTTAGTAGATAAGGGAATAAAATATTTGCTTACTTTAAAAAGCTTTTTTAATTAACTTTAAATAACATGGCCATGGCATAACTTAGTAATTAATCTTTTGAAACATAAAATAAATCCAATATAAAAGTTGAAATCTGTTATAGAATGAAATTAAAAGCAAGAAAAACATAAAAAATTAAAAGCAAGAAAAACATAGCCAACATTATTGGATTGGTCAAATTGTTTCTGAAAAGTCATCACAATTATTTTTATTCTCAAAGAAGTAATGTGGCAGTGGGGGTATGGTAACAGTGAAGCTGTCGGGCTCTGGCATGGCCATGCGCTTCCAGGAGGCAGTGTAGTATATTGTGTTCTTCGCTTCACGTTTGCACAATGGAATTACACTTAATCTGCAACAACAAGGGTTGATTTCGTATCAAGTCCACATATCAATGAATTTATTCTATTCAACTGACCATTGCAGAGACAGAATTTGTGACAAGAAAAAAAATAAAAGCATGGGGAATAGGACACAATTTATTTAGTACATAATGGTAATGATGAAAAAAATATGTACTTCTAACATCTTACCAAATACTTAGGAAAGCCGAAAGCTGATAGAAATATACATTTATATCTATGGGTAAGAAAGTTGTCATATCACTTAGGTGCTGTTATTCATGAGCGGCCTTTACCCGGTACACGCACTCGCTTTTTAGCCGGGAAGAGATTATTTGCATGCGCGGAGCGTAAGTCCGGCCTCGTAAACAAGAGATCATAGATTTGGATTACTTAACTGGGGCTGAGTACAATGATTGCTGGAGAATATGCAATGTTATCTTGTAGTAGCAGTTACATTTATTTCTTGTACCCAAGTACTTACCCAAACATCAGCATCGTGAAGGAAATTAAAACAATCGCTATAATAAGAAACCACAGTGAAAAGTCCGTCATTTTCAAGAATTTCTTTCCTGCACGTAGGTATGTAACGACGATTCTTTTACAAATAGTTCAATGACAGATTATAAGTTACAACCAGGTACTTAGGTCGGTAGTTTTTATTGTTTACTTACCCGTTTTTATACGTTTTTCGTGAAGAACGTCACACAGGTGATCCTTTAAAATATGCGATTTAAACTATTCGAGACTTGTAGTTATATACTTAAACTTTTGACCGCCATAGTCACATATACGTGACAAGCAAGCGCGTGCCCTATATGCTAAACGACACAAATATTTGACAAAATGGTAGCTGCAGCAGTGTAGTGTAAGCAGGTTACAAATCTGATACATACATAGGTACTTTTATACAAAAGTAGATGACTGTGTAGGTATTGTATATTTGATCACAATGATTTCTTCAAAGTCCGAGTTGCATAAAGTATTCTTTCATAGGCGTTTTTAATTATCATTCATTTACGCTCATCTCCGATGGGTTATACAGAGGTGTTCAGATAGTTCACTCCGTATTTCACCAGTTATGTTTCGATTCCCAGGCACTAGGGGGCGAGCCTAGCCTATTGCCATCAACCGCGACATATCCAGGCTATAGACTGCTACCGCTAAACCCAATAAGGCTGCGTTTCCACCAGAGATGTGCGAGGATGCGTTGCGTTGGATGTTTGTTAAGAACCAATAGAATCACTTTATAGTGGAAACGGCTCAGCGAAGCGAGGTTTTTTTACATACAAAGCAAGGGAAAGATGTGTGCGAAGGTTGTGTTGTGAGGGATGTGTACGAGGGACGGACGCGAGCGAAAACATAGCAGTCACTAGACGGTGTGGTTACCGCTCGCATCTGAAACCAGCCCGCTACACATCCTGGCACCGCTCATCTGCGCACCGTTTCACAGCGTCGCTACACATTCTCGCACCGCTCAGCGGCCTAGCACATCTCTGGTGGAAACACGCTCACACCGTTTCACAGCCTCTCTCCGCCTCGCATATCTCTGGTCGAAACCAGAGATATGCGGCGCATTTTAGCTGCGTAGATTCATTTGTTTGACAACGTGGGTTTACGTTTCCATTGCAGTACACACTACATACCCACAACTATGTACAACTGTAGCATGCGTGGTCCACCGCGTTTATCTCAAAACTGTGCTGCTGCTGTGATACATTTACATTGTGGGTTAGTATGCGTGTATAGTGTGTACCGCATGCACAGCGTCCATGACGTTATTACGTTGAGCTAGGTAAGCGCCTTATTCGAAGAAGCCATGCATGTATTAATGACGTCAATTGATGCATAGCGTGTCCGTGCTTTGCAGTGGACACAATCACATACATTTTCATGCAAAGCGAAGCTTAACACACGTGGGTGGCCTATCTGTGCGCCGCAGTAGGTATACGCCTTTATTACTGGAATCAAACCAAATTCTCATGTAGTAGCGCTTGCGACATCATCGTGGTGAATACACAACACAGGACAAAACGCCACACGTTCTCTCCTGCCCGTCGTGAACAACCAACTGCTCCCTCCAGGACTTGAATGAGGCAAACGACAGAGCTGTCCAGGTCTATACATACTGATCGGACAAAATCTGAGTCATCGATTCGAAAAGCAGAAGACTATAATATAGTGAAGAATTAACATCACCGAACGGTTAACTAGGTTGGAAACTTTAATAAATAAAATGAAGCTTGGAATAGTTCTCACAATTTTATTAGAACGGAAATGAATACATATAAATGTTAATTAAATCTAAGGATTAATAGCTAGGTTTATTGGACAGAAGCCATAACGCTATCCTCGTTTTTCTTGAGTATGACGAATCCTTCCATGACAGGCGACAGAGGGATGTACTCGTCGGTGGCGAGTTCAGCGCGCTCGCCGAACGATAGTAGTACGGGCGTTGTGTGTGTGTGAGAACCAGCGATTGTTTTTGGCGTTCCTGCTTTACCGATAACGTCGACAGCCTGCGAAATAATGAAAATTTGTAATCTGAGCTGATTATGACACTCAACGAATTGAGTGTCAAAAATGACTAACAGAGTGATTTTGGCTCTTTTTTGAGGTCTTTACAATTACTACGGGTCCATTAGCTCGGAATTGGATGACTAATATCCCCAGGGCCTGCAATTAATAACAAAACTCATAATAACAATATCGTATTGTGTTATCATGAGTTTTTATTTACTAATAAATGCTTTTAAACCGATTTTTTTTGGTCTTTCAGTGTTGTCGTTAATTTTAGCAACTTGTGTAGCCTAAACTAGATTTCCCTTCTGTTTTTTTTCTAACCTGTCCAACACGCACGCTGACGTTCAAGGGCTGCAGGTTCTCGTCGAGTGTGACGAGCCAACGGGGCTGCATCGCCGTCGCCAGCACGTACAGCAAGTAGTGGGACTTGCCGAGGATTACTGTAATACAAGGTTATGTTAAAGAGAAAAAATACATACATACATAAAATCACGCCTTTTTCCCATGGGGGTAGGTAGAAACCACAGAAAGCCACCTCCTACGATACTTACATACTCCTTTCGTTCGTCCACGTTCATACATCTGGTCATACATGCACGCCGGTTGCGAGTACTACGCACTTAACCTTTCTGAAGAACCTCACCAATAAGAGACGAAATAAACAATTCATTTCGAACTCGACCAAAGTATTTAGAAAATTACTAATTTTTGCTCGCGGTTTTGCTCCCGTTATGTACGGAATGTATATACGGGAACGTTTTAAATGTAGCCACTACATAACACTCGGGGATAATGTAGCTTACCGTTAGTAAAGTATTTTCGGAATCTGATCAGTAGTTCCGAAGATTACCCCCTACATACAAACAAATTTTACCTCTTTATAACATTAGTATAGATTTCGGATACAGATACAGTTCAGATCCTACGACGATGAAATTATGTCTACTGAGCTCATCTCTGGTCACGAGGACATAATAATAATGTACATTAGAAAGCCTATTGGTATCAATAGTAAATTATATTCCATTTTATCCAATTGGTTTATTAATATAATTGCTACTTTGACTAATTTAAAAATAAGGTAATGTAGTACTGACTGTGCTTGTGGATGGCATGACTAACCAATCATAACGCATTGATTGGAATGTAGGTAGAATGGTGGGCAATGCGTGTATAAAATTCCAGCTGTGTTGTTAAGAATTCCTAGTTTTGAATGTCAAGTGTATTTAATTTTGTGTGTTCGAAAAATACAAGTCGCATGAACCTGAACAGCAGTTAATTTTCATATTTAAACTATTACTATATAGTTTATATGTAAGAGTACAGAGTCTAATTACAAGACAACCACGGACTCCACCTCCTCGGCATACATATTTGGACAAGACTTATAAAAACAGTTTATATGATAAACCTTTTATTACAAAATCAGTGTACTTACTGTTCTTGCAATCCAAGAAGGCAGTGAGCACAACGAGCAGGCCTGCGAGCGCGGGCTGGTTGATGAGGCGTCGGTCGGCGTGCGTGGGACACAGCGTCACCGTGCCCTTGCCGGCGTGGCACAGGCCCTGCGCCAGCCGCACCATGAACAGGTGCACCGGCGACTTGCCGTGGTACAGCGCCAGCGCGCGCAGCATTGTTGCCAACCTTGACGGTAAAAATATCATGTTTTATGAAGAAAAGGAGTAAATGATAGTGTGTCGGTTGATGAACGTGAACGGAAGAAAAAAACGTGATACGTCGACCCCAAGTTTAGTTTATCAAGGAACAAACTAAACCTTCATCAGTTTCCTACTATAAGGAAGGTGATGTTTTTCTCTGAATACATTTTGTAGGTTGAGAGTCATACATTGTCGATATTAGTAAAGAATCTAGATGAATGAATTCATACACCCAGATTGAGATAATCATAAACATGGAATGTCAAGTAGTAATGTACTGTAGTGTTCTTGAAATATTACCATAGAAATACTCCGAAATACACAGATTCTTTTAACTTAAACGAAAAATAACGACGGTACCGTGTTATTATTACTATTGCATATTGATAAATAAATAGTTACCTGGCGTTATTAGTACCAGCTCCAACCAATCCCATGGCGAAGATGGCATTGTAGGCGACGTCGTTATCAGAGTCGTGAGAGTACTTGTTGAGTACGTCGATAACAGCCAGCTGCGGGTTCGAGATGGAACACAGCGCGATGGCCAGAGGCACCGCCCGCCGCACTGCCGGCTCGCCGTAACGACCCTGCGAGAATTTAATGGAATTTAGAACGAGTTCTGAAAAAGCGCATTGTTGTGATAGCTAAAGGTAACACTAACGGTTTGGATAAGACTTATGAAGCCACCACATCTAGATTTTCATTGCAAGTGCTTTGCCAGTGTGAGCAATGATCGTCACGTGACACATCATCTTTGCTCGTGATGGGTTGATGCTTTCAGACTTATATTCATTCGTGCAGATTATTTTTGCCCGGCTTTTAACTCGTTGTGAGTTAAAAACCGGGCAAAAAATTCTCTCTCGTCCATGCTAAGTGGGGCTTTGACTGCTGGGCTATCACTTATAATTGTGTCAACTCACCAGCTGTCCGAATATCCTAGTGCACATCTCGGCGCCGGTCTCCTCGGCGAGCGCGATGACGGCGACGCCTAGAGTGGCGACCGCTTGCACAGACGACAGCTCCTTGTTAGCCTCTTTCTCCTTTTCTTTCTCCTTATTCTTGCTGTCCTTTGATGACTTGCCTGGAAGAATACGTGGATTTTTTAGCGAGGAATATTGATTTACGTATCTTTACTAATGTTACAGAGGTAAACTTTTTTTTTAGATTTGGATTTAAGAGGTAATCTCCGAAATTACTCTTCCGATTACAAAAAGTCTTTCACAAATGGAAAGGTACACTATTACTAAATGCAAGCATAGTGCACTTTCTAGTGGTAGGATAAAACAAGTACTTCACAGGTACCTCAGCAGTAACAACTCAAACTACCTCAATAATTTTTGGGTATGGTACCCAGCAGCTTAGCAGACTAGTGTCTGAATGACAAAGAGGTACATGGATAAGAACTACTGTATCATGAAAAAAAATATCAATGGTAAAGAATAAGTAATTCATAGATTACCTTTTGAGCTCTTATCATCCTTTGAACTTGAGCTGCCGGCTGTGTTTGAGCTGGAAGCAGATCCTTCCTTGGCATCTTTCTTGTCTTGCTTCTTGAATGCTGTGTCTTCTGTTGACGATTGCTCATTCTAAAATATGGACCAAATATATTAGGTTATCACGGGTAAATAAAATGTAAGTTGTCTATAAATTGGTGCAGTTCATCAATGAAGTGTAAAGAAAGGGCTATATTTTTTAAAGCACATAGATTTCCTACATCCTATCTGTTACATTATTTTAAACAACTGTAAAAGAATGACAGTTGTGAGTTGAATAAACAGACTAATTTAGTTGGTGATCAATTTGCTTAATGCTTCCCTAAAGATATACAGGGTGAATGGGACATTGATGCACAAACGATTACCAAATATTCAATACATCATTCTGAAGCCCACACAGACAATTTTCATAGGTAATTAAAAAAACGACTGTTTCCTACAAAAGTGCAATACCTACACGGTCAAAATGTATGGAACAGCAGATTTTCGTTATAATTACCAATGAACATTTTGTGTGTCCCTTCCACCCTGTACAAGTTCTGAACATTGGAGTATCCTTACATCAGTCTCGTAATGTTTGGAGCAGATGTGCAGCATCTGTTGCACGACCAGCACGTCGCCGGTGCCCGCGTACGCGCACATGGACAGCGTGGTCTGGCACAGCGACTGCTGCGGCTCCGGTAATACTTCCAGCGCGGCCATCGTGGCTTCTGTGCGCTCTTTGCAGCCTGCACATTAGGGACATAATTGGTTATAAACAGGGACCAATCATCGACTAATTGGGTTAAAAGGTTAACCGGTTAAACCTATTACCTATATGTTTGATTAACCATTATACAGGTTAACACTAATAATATTTAGGTTAGCCATTTAAATATTGCTGATTAACCAGAATGAAAGAGTAACTCCGTCACTTTTTTGCATATTTGTTATGTACAAAAATAAACTCTGTGCTTGAGCCAGTTATTATTAGCTGATAAACCCTATAATACGGATTAACCTTTACTGTAGGGTTTTTCACCTAAACCTAAAAATTACCTGATTAAAATCCCTAAATGAGTAACCTGTATCTATTGTTTTTTTTTAATATTTCGAAAGCTGTAGTAATCTCTAAAGTTTAAGGAGTTTACTGTTGTATTTAATTTCTAGAGCCACTCGCTTTAATGTTATATTTTCTTATGTTATCACTTGTTTTTGTGAATGCTGTAAAAACTTATACTTAAGATATGTTGTACACAGAAGCTGTTGGTGAAACTATTTAAATAAATAAAATAAGCTTTTCGGTCCCTAATTATAACACTAAAACCAAATACTAAACAGGTCAACCTTCTCCTTCTACCACAGGTGTTATGTTATTAAAATTTGTTTGACAGCAATTACAAAAAATAAATTAATATTCTATAATAATTAAAATTATTCTACAATATTCTATATATATTGTAATTACATTACAAAGGTCCATTGAGAATTTAGAGTCAAAAAGCTTACCCAAGAAGCACAATCCCAGTCCCAAATGTAAGAATCTAGCATATGTAGATGAATGTAAGTCTTTGTTGTCATCAATAAGGCGTTGAATGATGGCGCATGTGACCTGTGAACAAGCATTTTAGTATAATAAAATTATTTTTATTGCAAATCATTCTTTTCTTATACACATGTGTATACTTTTCATGCATTGGTCCATAGCAGATTTGTTAAAAAAATATTTCTTTCACTCAGTGCAATGTCAATATTGCAAAATGTTTGAATGAGCTTACAATACATACTTTATACATACATCCTTTCCAATACGATTCTTATTTCCAATTAGAATGCATGTTTTGTGGTAGCTGTCCTTTGTCAATATACCAAGAATGAACAAGATCTAATCGCATTTTAATGGACCGCTTTCAAATGACTGCAATTCATGGTACGACAAACGTCAGGTTGTCAAAGTATGATTAGGCAGTTTTACATTTATGCACGTGTAGAACTGCTTACGATGCGTGCGTAAGCATTTATTTGTAAGAGCTTTGGCATCGACGTGACGTGACTTACGGCGTCTCATACTTTGTACTCTTTTGTATGGGCAAACCGTTGAACGCCAACAATCAATAAGTAACTCTTAATCATACTTGGATAACCTTGCCGAGTTTTTCAGACGATATTGAGCCCCATTAGAGTAACCATGGAGTTTCTTGCCGGTTCTTCTCCATAGGAACGACCAACCCGAACCGTGCACCTTTTTGTTATTATAAGTGCCCATCTAGGCCTATGTGAAATAAAATATTTTGATTTTGAATTACATTTATCACAGTACTTACATCGCCATTACAAGAACCGACGGCTATCAAACCGCACGATACGGCAGCCAGCGCGCAGATCTCAGCGGGCGCGGCCGTGTCACTCAGCACAGGTAACAGGTGCGATAGTACGTCCTCGCGCTGAGTACCCGCGTATGCGATACCCAAGCCTGAAGAGAAATAATACTTGCTTAGAAAATAATATTTACTGCATATTTTCACAACCACAAGACCGACATCGACACTCGACAGATTTGTTATTACGTAAACCGATCGATTTTGATTGAGGAAGTCGGTCGACTAGGTGTCGTGTAAATCTAGGAATTTTCAAACAATTATATAACACTTACATACAGTTCAATAAATGTATTAAGAGGAAATGCGGGTGATCTTTTCTCCATACAAACGCTCTCGCCTGTTTTCTTTCTGGTTTATGACTTTAAAGCAATAATTTTTTACAGTAAAATAAATATCAACTTCTTCTATGTCCCTATGTATTCCTTTTTGATGATACATAATCTTTATAAGCACTAGAACCTTTTCAAAATACTCAAAATTGCCTATTTAGACCACTGTCAACAGAGGCCTAGTGTACAAATTTGACAACTATTAATGAAAATAGAAAAACATAGGGACACAGGATATACCCTTCTTATTCAGTTTATGAAATATCTTTTAAATTGGTCGAATATTGGAGGAGGACACAGTAGAGAGCCAAACCTCGAATTATGACTTTTTACTTAGGCTATTCAGTCGGATCTGCAGTGTCGAAATCGGGTTCGCAGTGCGACATCGATAGTATCTTCAAATACCTAATTTTTAAAAGTTTCTCCGACCGCATTTCCTCTTAAAACAAAATAAAACACACTAACCCAAAACACTTCCAATCCTGAGGTTAGAGCTTGAATGCAGAACATAATCTGACAGTAGCGCAAGCGCCGGGTCACACTCGTTGCGTACGCCGCAGTTGACCAATCCCAGAGCGAGTAATGCGCCCGCCTTGATGTGTTCGTCAGCAGTGTATAGGTACTTGTCGATGGGTGTCAGACCACCATCCACATCCCACAAGTGAATCATACCCAGGGAGGCAGCGGCTGATAACATGCCTAGAAAATAAAAAAAAACATTTTAAAGCTGCTGTAATTTTTCGTGTGCTTATTCTAACAGATTCAAGGTGTAATGTTATTACTTTGTTCAGTAAATCAGGTATAAAAAAAACTTAAAAATTGTTAGAATACATTTTAAAGTAAAATGAAACAGAAATAAGGAACAGCTTACCATGATCTTTGTTCTTGTACATCCACTTGTTGCCATCTTCCGTGGTGACGAGCTTGTCGCGTCCAAACCCAGCATTTACGAACGCGTTGACAAATGTAGCCGACAAATTCTGTCTGGCGGAGTCTACCGGATGCTCAGTTAAGAGAGAGGGACGTAGAGCCGATCCAGCCGACTCTAACCATGTCTTGTACACCTCCTCTGGAGTTTTGGGCTCCATGATGTCGAGCTAATAAACAGAAAGTACAGTAATTCACGACCAGTTTCTGTATTAAGGATTTCAAAGGAGATTGGAGAACTTGGCAAATGAGTAGAGTTAACAAGTTCTCCAATCTAGGTAATTTCTTACACATAAAAACAGAATTTCTAGGTAAGGTAATGCTAAAAAGAGGAATAAAAACAAGTGAGTACTCTCTTCTAACAAGAGAATACTCTCTGGTTACTCTCTCTCTTTCTAGTTTGATTTAAATAACAGGCAGTACTAATTAGTTTGTATGAATAGTTGCTTGGCTAGGTGTTTGCTTCTGATTTATCCGAGCAGAAGAAGAAGAATATTGTACTATTTCTAAGACCTACCTCTCTTGCCAGGCTAAGGAAGTGATCATTGATGTGTGCATTGAGAAGAATTGTGCGCAGGTCTTCATCATCTACTTCCAAGGGTATGTATTGGCGTGCCAACATGTAGCACAGTTGTTTCTTAATCAACCTGTAAGTAAATAAGGTTTTAAAAAAAAAACCATACTGTATTATGTGATGTCAAACCTGTGCAACTTCTTTGAATACCTACACCTCAATTCACTTTAAAAAATAAACTAAATTATTATCAAACCCAAAAGTGGTCACTGTAAGCTTGTTTGTTTGTATAAATTTAATGAATTGCTTTCCCCAATAAGATTTCACAAAAAATAACTAGTCAAAACTTACGGATCAGTGCAGGAATTGAAGACTTCTTCACATTTGGCCTTGTCATGCAGTTGCATTGACACAAGCAGGGCACGAGGATATTCACCAAATCGTATGTAGGTGTCTAGAACTCCTTGCAGAATCTGTGTGGACTCTGGCTCAACAACATAGCTGGCACATCTGGAATTAATATGTTGTAATTTTAATGCAAAACATCCTGGTCAGAGTGGCAGGCAAGAGTTGGGTGCAGAAGGGCCATGACCAGCTCAAGTAGTGTGTTCCTAAATTGCACACGACTTGAGCTGGTCCTAACCTACACTGTAATCTGAATTGAGTGGATATGGGTCAAAGCTAATGCCCATGGCTTCACTCACCTTATGGTCATAAATTATCCCACAGAGACATACAAACTTACAAATAAATTTTACCTGTGTATAATATTTTATAAAGATCACTAAATTAATTGTAAGCAATTAATTTGATGGTTTACTTATTATACAGGGTGTAAAGGGACCCTTCACAAAACTGCTAACCAAGCATTCTGTAGATCAAACTAAGTAACTCTACGCAAAAAAAAAATACAGGGAAAGGACTTTTTTTGAGGTGAAAAATCACATTATATGGTAGGATTCAATGTAATGCACTCAAAACATTGTGCTGGTGGATGCGTTGAATAGTACGGTGGAGGTACTTAAAGTGAAATTATATTATTAAAAACTTGTATTTAAAAAAAAACTTGTGAAAAAGTTGGAACTTTGATCTCCAATATCTCTATAACTAGGTTCCCAGGTATGGTCTAGAATAAAAAATGATCGTAATAGAGAACAAGTGCCTTTCGGCTTCGTTAAGGGTACTTTTACACCCATTATTCACTTCTAGGAGTAAGAGTCAACATCCACATTCCACACTACTGATACTAGTTAGGGATAATCATGTGAGGTTTATAGGCCACTTCGCTTCTCTTAGTGGTACCCCTACTAGCACCACGTGTATTTTTTTATTACTGAAAATATCAGAGAGCTTAAGAATCTTAAAAAATATTTTTATACTTTTTTTTTACTCAAAGGTCATTGGGCGTAATCCGACCCGGTCGCGCACATGAATGAAAATGGTATAAAATGTAAGAGTATAAATTCATTGAACATTATATATGGTTATTTTTTTGAATCCATGGGAGAGCAAACTTTGAACCAAAAATATATTTATTAAAAAAATCGAATACTTTATTTAAGTAATATAAGTTGTCGTTCTGAAATAGCTAATAAAGGGTTTTGGCGAGTACATGTGTACCCCACGTGATCAAATCGGCAGGTATACGTTCGCTAACTCTCCCTCACACATTGTATCGCGTCTCTTATTCGTGTATTAGTATTATTAGTGTATTGTAGCAGTGTTGTTATATGCAGTTAATTAACATTATAAATGAGAAAATGAATAGAGATAACAAACTGGCGCAATACTTAATTGAAAAGAACATAAATAGACAAAGAGTTGCATTCATGCTATTAGATGGGATCAATACAAATTTTAGAGATTTCCCACAGTTATAGGTATAAAGAACTAATATTATTGATACATTGGCAAGCTTTCATTTAAGACTGGCCAGGTCGTACTACTATTAACACATGAGATCAAATGGTGTCTACTTGATAGAGCTCTATCAGCACCAAGGCGTAATAAACAATAAAAATATATTGATAAGGGGACGAATTCAGTCGCGACATGTCAGTGCGCGACAATACTACACATGTATTTTAATAAATCCAGCAAGACAAGGGAGACAAAGTGTTGAAGATTACTACTGCTTGTGTATATGTTACAGTAAACACTGTTAATCGGTCAAAACCACTTTTGACTGGTGTCAGCCAAAATCCTTATTGTGTTAAAATAAGTTTTCTCTATTTAAAACATGTTGTTTCAGAACGTTGTAATTACCTAGTCCTAGAATTACTACAACATAATGTTTTGCAAAGTGTCAGAAAAAAACCTAACAAACTTAATAAGTTTCTTAAATAAGAGAATGTTAGTTATTGTTAAAATAGTTTCACTGATCAAAAGTAGTTTTGACTGATTAACATCGGTCAAAAGTAGTTTTGGCTGATTAACAGTTTTGAATGTGGCATTTACACGGCCGCAGTATGGTTGGAAGCCGCCAGTGTAGTTTATTTTTTATCCTGTGCTAGGCACCAATAACAAATCAAAACCCCTGCAGTATTTTTAGATGAAATCACAGTAGACATTGATCACACCGAATAAATTGTTTATCTCTATATATCCTCACAATTTAATTTCTGTCCGCCGTGGGTTTTTCTCCCATACTATTTGCCAATGACCTTTACTTGCTTGGTTTTGTTGTTCTAAAAATACACATGATTGTTACTTTATCCCATCCCCTTGCCCCATCATGATTAATCGTGTTTTTTTCTGACCCTCTCCTCCCCTGTTTGAATGTCACATTCATCATGAATAAAGGACCACCCTTTATTAGATTACATTTTGTTTTCCACTTACCCTATCAAATATAAGCAAACTCTGGGGTAGTTGCTCTGATCCATGTGCTGAGTAAGCAGGTCAAGTTTATCAATCTCCATCAGTAAGTCACAGGCTTGGATCTCAGCAGAGTGTTTCATGTCAAAGGAGATCACATCTCGGACAAGGTTCAGCAGGGAATCCATATTGTCTATGTTCCATTCTTCAGCTATTTCACCCTCCAACTGCCTGTTTTACCAAAAATTGTACATATTTTTAGAAAGAATGAGAAGTAAACATTAATGCATGTTTTATTGAGTTAGTAATATGGACTAAAACTTCTTTTCCTAAATACAGAAATGTTTTTCATGAATTCAATCAACATTGATTTGATTGAGTCTGTTAATGAATTATTTGTAAACATACCTGACATATTCATGTCCCCAGTCTCCTACATTAGACATAGTTCCAAGAAGGCAGTATTTAAGACATTCCCTTTTCTCAGCTGCTTCCTGAAAATAATAATTCAGTTCCATTATTTTATGCTCTACTTACCAAATCAGCATGATGAAAAAACCGTTTATACTTACAGTAGAACCACTAACACCCATAGCAAGGACTGAAACAACATCTGCACAGAACTTTTTTGTCTGAGCATCTTCAATTTTTTCATACACAATCTTAAGAGACGGATAGTGTTCCCTCAGGAATTTCAAAGGTTTTGGGACTGATGTCATAGATGTTGTCGAAGTCCTTATAAGTTTACTCAACATTTGCAAAGCTGTTAAGTATAAATCAACATCTTCTCCCTGTCGAAAAAGTACGAAATTAGGTTAGAACTGTTTGATTCTCACCAGTCATGTACACAACATTTTACGTTAAGATAGAATTATATACATACCAGCAGTTTCTCAACCAACATATTGAGCTCCTCTTGTAAACGTTTGTCTTCTTCAGACTGTGAAAACAATCAAACAATGAATTTTGATTCATTTGTAGATAGGACGATAGATTTTATTTTCATACATAGAAATAATAATTAATTACTTACCAAGTCATCATTAGGAGAGGCTGCTGGTTCTGCTTTTTCTTTTTTCGGCTCCTCAACCTTATTTTTCACCGTCATTGTGTGTTTATTCTAGTTTACTTCTTTATAAATGAAACAAATTCACTATGAATCTTCGCTTTCGGTGATTTTACAAATTTTGACAAGTCACCATAGCATCGGGATGCCTACCTAAAAAAAACAAATTCTACTATTATGACGAATTATTTCAAACAATATTGTTATATTGTGTACTTTTTTTAACATGAATTTTCCTCAGTATAAAAACAATGAGGCAAAAAAAAAAAAAAATACAGTTTTATGTTGACATAAATTCACGACTTTTTCCCCATGAGTTTAGCAGTAACTTCTGCATAGCTATTCACAAACGCTTCGATTCCATTTCGATACAACAAGTCGTATGTCTATGTTTTGGCATTACAAAGGCGAGCGAGATAAAATCAAAATCAAGCATTTATTTCAAGTATTCCAGACACAGGTACAGAACAGGTACTTTTGAATTGGAGAAACAAAGACAACAATGTAATGTAGCTACAGTCCCAGTTACAAGGCACAAAAACTGTGAAAGTACTGTAGTTAGCCCATTCCCTAACGTAGATCTCTATGGAGAAGAACGGGCATGAAACTCCATGGACACTCTTTTAAATCAGAATACTTTCACAAAACCTTGGTTACATCATTCATGTTGAGATGGTACATTATGTGAGAACGATGTAGCAAGATGTGCACGTTATAAGTGTCCATAGTAAAAACAATTCAAAAATAAAATAATTCAAATAAGCCGTGGCAACCAAGAGATGACCAGTCACAACTGACAGCGCCCGTTCACGAACATGACGCCTGTATCAGCACCTTTCAACTCAACCATTTTGAAGGGAACTAAATGATCCGACACACGCGCCGCTATCAGCGATGAATTTGAGTGAGCATGACATACTCCTAACCGCCAGGGCACATTCAAGTAATGAAAAGACGTAGGTTTCCAGCGAATGACAGCTTTCTAGTACATAGTACTCACACAATATGGGCTATGCGGTTATATAATACTAAAGAGATTGAATTTATACAATGCAAAGATAGTTGTACAATCTTCAGCAGCTCCAACATACTATTTAATGCTATCCATTTATGCGCCCCTGTCTTTGTGGAGCAGGAGCGGGATTGAGCCAGGCATTTTTATCAGCGATATAATCGTCCAACTTGTCATATGATAACGTATATAGATAGACATACGACTTTCCGAATCGAAGCGTTTGTGAATAGTTATGCAGAGCGCATTGTGAAAACGAGGACAGAGCCCAGTAAAACGCAGTGGTCAGCAAAACGCGGGGACACCCATGTAAGGTTACGCCAGCGCATCAAATGCATAGCAAATATCTACAATATCAATAGGTAAAATAATAATTTGTACGTGAAGATCAAATTTCAAATCGACGTTATTATACAGTAATAGTGTTAGTAATAGTATTAAAAACACATCTCAAAATTAATTAGTTGCAGTAACATGACGCGGACGGTACCTAGTTAGGAGTAATGTGAAACCCCAACACAACCGCTATAAATTGTCAGACCGTACAGAGTAGCATCTTATAATTTAAATACTGTTTTGCCTCAAATAAATAATTCACTAAAAATTAGCAATTCAATGAGAGGTGAAATATATCAAGATCAGGATAGCAATTCAAAATTTAAGATTTTATTTCAGTTTGTTTGCAGCCGTAGTCAGATAAAGTTCTGTTTGCGCTATAGATAGTATTTATATATTTTAAAATAAATAAAATAAATATTTAAACACATACTTAAGTGACTGTGTTTACGGTTATAAATAACGAATAAATCCAAAAAACTTCAACGACGCCGGACAGAAGGTTAGTGATCGTTCTTTTTAAATTGTAATAGTAAACCCAACAAAAACATAACATGCACAGACGCCAGCACATCAAGCTACTACAATCTGTCAAATTTCTTTAATAGATTTTCAACTTTATAACTAAAGCAATTAGGTTCAAGGTTGATTGAGCAAATTTGTCAGTTTCAGGTAGCTGAATGTGTTGGCTTCTAACTAAACTTATACTGTCACTTCGGGATATCTTCCGTGATTGGTCATTGTTGTAAACGATGAAAACTTAAAACAGTGTTTAAAAATACAACTGTCGCAAAACTGTTCTACCGTAAAAAGTTGTGAGATATAATGTCTTTGAAGCACGGCAGTGCCTCCGACAAGATTTAGCGGAGTTTTCAAGTCATTTTATAATAATACTAGCGACACGCCCTTGCCATGCATACAGCGCTACCTATCGGGTCCAAAACTATATCAAATGAAGCCTTAGCAGTAGAGCGGTGAAAACTGCGTTCAAATACATGCAGTAGTTTTATTGCGTGATGCGCGTACAAACATACAGACAGAAAGACAGACACAAATTCTAAAAACTGTTGTTTTGGCTTCTGGTGCTCCAATAAAGACCCCCATATGATATTTTTTCAATATTTTCAATGTACAGACATCGGCCTGTTACAATTTCATTATATGTATGTACCTATAGATTCTTAATTTTATAATATTCTAAATTAATTTCAATAAAATATTATTATGGTCTCACTTGGATACAGAAAAGGTGACCGCAACTAATGGCAGGTACTGTGCAGGCGAGACAGGAGCGCATTTGTACGAGCGCGACAGACGTAAAGAGAACGACCTCTAGACGTCTCGTACCTTTAATGTATTTAAGAGTAGAGCATACCTTTTCCAAAGCTTTTTTACGTAAACGTGGCATTGGAATTCTAAAAAATACAGGGTGTACGGGACAGCCCTCCACAAACTGATGATGAATTCAGTATATCTCTACTAAGGTGACCGGTACAAGTAATTATTTCAGGAATGTTATGGGAATGCAATAAATTTGATTTATTTTATTTCCTCACTTGCAATGTATCGTTACCGTCGCAAAACGCACGTAGCGAACGGCAAGCACGCCGACGAGTTCGATGAACTCCGTAGCTAGGCAGGAAGTTAACAGCTGATTTCAAGCGTCGTTCGTTAGATTATTTCAACATCCATTGTTGAATTTTTGATTTTAACCGTATTATTTACATAAATGAAGTCCTGAGTACAGGGAATGTAATTAAACATTGTATTATAGGCAAGTAACCGAAAAAAAAATATAGGAGATAAATTCCGATGAAATATGATTCAAAATAAGGAGCTGAATGCACCCTATCAGTTTGTGGAGGGCTGTCCCTTAAGAGTGCTTTTCACTCGTTCCAGTTCCAGGTGCCGTGTAGGGTTAACCTCAGCAGCAGAGCGTGTTTAAGTTATAAAAAGTGCAACAGGTGATTGATTTGTCATAGTTTCTTACGAATTCTCTTGACTACTTGGTTTTATTTAGTAATTTTTTGCAGGTAATATGTATCGCAACCAACGTGTGCCTCTTTTGAAACTTCTAAAATTTAACAAGTATTTCTCGCTTGATGCCCCTAAAGCGCCTTTGTCCATTGAACATATGCCTCGTCCAAAATCACTGCCTCTTCTTGGGACAAAATTAGACTTCATTGCGGCAGGTAGCGGAACCAAGTAAGGAACTATTTTATTTGAAAACTAGGAGTTCTCAAAAGATTAAATATTCTCTTAAAATCTTAAATTGTGAGTACCAATGTGGGTGAGATATTTATTTATTTATGTTACAGGTTACACGAATATGTCGATTCTCGGCACAAACAGTTAGGTCCCGTATATTGCGAGAAGTTGGGCGGTAACACAGAAATGGTATTTGTTAGTGATCCCATGCTAATAAGAAAATTATTACTGAATCTTGAAGGAAAGTATCCCATACATATTTTACCAGAGCCTTGGGTATTATACGAAAAATTGTATGGGTCTAAAAGAGGTTTATTCTTCATGAACGGTGATGAGTGGTTAGAAAATCGTAGAATTATGAATAAGTTTTTACTCAAAGAAAATTCTGAAATTTCCTTTGAAACACCAGTAAGAAGCACTGTAAATAATTTAATACATAAGTGGAAAAATGAAGCTGAGAAAGGCACATTTGTGCCTAATTTAGAGTCTGAGTTTTACAGACTTTCTATAGACGGTATGTACGAAATCAGTTTATCCTTTCAATTCTTTACTGAAGACGACTGACGACTTCGGTTGACCTGCAAAACGCCAAAGCTTGTACATTTTCGATGGCTATTATTTCGCACGTCAGCGAGTTCATACTGCGTACTATGTATTACTTGATAGCAAGAACATACGTTCATGAAACTCGTAAACTTAATAATATTAAAACCTAACAATGTTTTGAGTAGCCGCAAAAAGGAATATTCATGGGTCAACCGAAGCACTTGCTTATTTTAATTAACGTGTCAAGTATTTTAATTATGATTTTGGTCTATTCCTTACTTACGTTATTTTTTACAGTGATAATATCGGTGATGTTAGGGAGCTCTTCGTCACTCAAACACGATAAACATTATGAGACGATGCTGACCGTGTTTTCTGAAGCAGTCAAGAAGATCTTTCAAACCACTACCAAGTTATATGGGCTGCCAGTTAATACGTGTCAAAAGTTAAATTTAAAAGTATGGAGAGATTTTAAAGAATCCGTTGACATATCTATATCACTAGGTAATTCTTTATAAAAAAAAACATAATTATGCATGAAGTACTTGTGTGTGACTAAATGTTGGACTTACTCTTTCCAGCTCACAAAATAGTCAGTGAAATGTTATTGCATAGCAAAGACAGTAACGGATTGATAAATGTTCTAGTTGAAGAAAATGTTAAGCCCGAAGATATTAAAAGAATAATGGGTGATTTCATTATTGCGGCTGGAGATACGGTATTTATTTTATAATATTGTAATATCTGTTAGGTTCATTTGAGTTGTATTTATGTTTTGTTACATTTCAGACTTCGTATACATCCATATGGACATTATATCTGCTATCAAGAAATAAAAGTGTACAACGAGAGTTATATTCAAGGAAATCTTACATAAATTATGTGATCAAGGAATCGATGAGGTTATATCCTGTGGCTCCATTTCTAACAAGAATTTTACCTAAAGAATGCATTTTTGGTCCTTACATACTAGACCAAGGCGTAAGTATAATCATGTATAATAAAATTATGGTATCACAGGATATAACTACTACATACTAAAATCACGCAAGCATTAGCATTATTTTAATCACTGTCATCGATTGATGGCGCGGTTGGTGTAGTGGCTGAGCTATTGCATACTTCACTGCGTGTCGCAGGTTCGATTCCCGCATGGAACAAATATTTGTATAGCCTGCAGGTAGTTGTTCCGGGTTTGGCTGTTTGTGTATGTGAGTTTAAATGTTTGTAAACGCACCCACGATACAGGAGAAATTCATAGTGTGGAGCAACGTTTTTTTTTAAAAAAGAAATCCAGTTACGTGTAAATCACGTCTGTCTTACAGGATAAACCAGTTACAGTAAACTATATTTTATTATTCTACCCCGTACTATTACCTGACAAGCAGTTTGGCCGCGGCTAAAACTACTAAAACGGTGTCAATTCAATTAATTGGTAACGTCATTGAGAAACTAGGGTACTGTTGTATTCTGTATTCTAGGTACAGTAAACAGCACATCGCAAAAGTGGTAACAATATAATTATGAAACCAATAAGTTAACAATTTAACATTGACAACGCCTTTACCATAAGGACGATTTTGCAGTGCAAGTGTTACCACTGATCCTCAATTGCCGATTGAGTCGGACAACAAAACGCAAAAATATCACACTGTGTCACACTGATTGCAGAATTTGACTTTGACATTAAATAATTACCCTACACATGTTTGACAATTTGACATTTCATTGACATAACAAGAAAATAAGGTTAAGTTATAAAATAACCTGAATTATTTGGATAACACTTGAATTTATATAGAATTATTGTAAATTACACAATAATTACCTTAAAATGTTAATCTTCAAACATATAACTAAGTTAAAAATGAACGCAACAATTATAAACTTTCGGTCTTTCGGTGCAATTTGTTGTAACCATACTATAGGAAATAACGACAACAAAGCGTATAAATGCAGTGTACTGAATCAAAATAAGTTTAAATCAATGCATTACTTTCCAAGAAGACATATATCAATGGAAGGATTCGTTAAATGGCAGGAACAAACATACGCAAGCATATCAAGTAGCACTCCTGTGCATTTTATGCAGGATGGGTTACTTTACTTTCACGACGTAACCGGTATGACTTGGTGGGCCACAATTGTTACAGCCACGGTACTTATAAGAACACTTATGACTCTACCACTGGCAATTTACCAAAACTACATATTAGCTAAAGTCGAAAACATCAGCTTGGAACTTAAGGATCTAGTAAATGAATTAAAAAAGGAAACAACAATAGCAAAGAAAGCTTACAACTTAACAGATAAACAAGCTGTTATATTGTATAAGAGATCATTGAAAAAACAATGGAACAATTTAATAGTGAGAGATAACTGCCACCCTTTGAAAGCCAGCTTGTTAATATGGTTTCAACTTCCAGTGTGGGTGTGCATGTCATTTGCGTTGAGGAACCTAGTCTACATGGCTAATGCTGACCCTGCAGCACTAGTTACCTTTATGGAGTTATCTGCTGGGGGCATAGGATGGATACCTAATTTAACTGAGCCAGATCACTCCTGGATCCTGCCAGTAGCATTTGGAGTGACTAACTTATCAATTATCGAAATACAAAGGTTATCTAAGCTCAGACAACCTTCTAAGTTGTACAACGTTTTCACAAATGTATTTAGAGTATTTACAATAATCATGATACCTGTAGCCGCCAATGTACCTTCATGTATGTGTTTGTACTGGATGACTTCAAGTAGTATTGGCTTGGTCCACAACTTGGTATTACTGTCCCCATCATTGAGAAGGAAACTGAAGATACCATTGGCTCCAAGTGAACTAGAAGAACCCTACAAACATATAAAAGAAGAATTGCACCACTCATATACAAGAATTCTGAAAAGAAATATACCTAAAGAATCATAATATTTCTTTAATTGCTGTTCCCCAATCATTTTTATAGAATTACCTACCTAGTATTGAGAGAAAAGTGACAGTACTTTTGTTATAAAATATTGGAACAGTTCTGTATTTCTCACTGAATAGTGAAATCTTTTTTGTATAAAACACAAAAAAGATTTCATACATTGATTTGAAAAGAAAATTTGACTAACTATTTGCATAAATTATCAATTACAGACCCCTATCATTGCTTCAATTTATACATCAGGACGAGATGAACAGAACTTTAGTAAAGCTGATGAATATCTTCCTTACCGTTGGGACCGCAATGATGCGAGGAGGAAAGATCTAGTAAACCATGTGTCTTTAGCGTCACTGCCCTTCGCACTTGGTGCCAGATCTTGTATAGGCAAGAAGTTAGCAATGCTACAGATGTCAGAGCTTATAAGTCAGGTAAACAATTTATAAGCAAATTATTCTGGGTACAGGTTCATGTTTTATTCATCAATACCCAAAGGTGATTTTGTTCCTTTTGGGTGCTTTTTGATTCACAATCTTCAGTTTTTTCTTTCTTTTTTATAATATGGTAATCTTTGTTACAGATTGTTCATAACTTTGAATTTGAATGTTTAAATACGGATGAGATAAAAGCAAACACTTCACAGGTTCTTGTGCCAAGCAGAGATATACAGCTGGCCTTTTCATTACGACAACCAAAAATGCAGTAGGCATTTTTTATCTACTGGTTTAAAGTAATGTAATACGATTGCTTACACTGGAATTATATTAATTTGTATTATTATGGTATGGAAATTGTAAGGTTTGTAGTCTTATTGATAGACGATAAATTGAGTAAATATACGTTAATTACAATTCAACTGTTATATATACTTTTATTTAAAACAAAACTGTTATATACAATCACACAAAGACAAAATACATTTTTAGTTGCAAATTCATTATAATATTTATGGTTACTTTGATAGACTGCCCAAAAAGACGAACAGGAATTTAAAATATGAAATCACAAAATATTAACTAGGTGGGTAAATCATTCTCATTTAGATATAACATTTAAATAAATGCAATATTCACAAATTAAAAACTTTAACACTATATAAATACATTAACTTATAAAATATTGCTATAAATGGCAGTTTTTTGTTTATATTAAAATATATTAGTTTACTCAAGCTATTAAAGCACAATGACACAGGAATCATACAAGTCACAGAATCTTCACTATCTACATTTTATCACTTTACCAGCTGCCTCAGTATCATAGATTTGATATCTTCAAGCCATTGTTCTTTATACTCTAGGTTGAGTATGTTACTAAAAGCTTTCGTGCGATCCGCGTCGCACATTTTACCCGTAAGTAAGTAAGCAACTGATTCCACGCATAAGAAACCCATACCCTCGCCTAGAGACCATACATATATTTTATCGGCAGTGTCTGGATTCAATTGAAACTGTAGGATAGCACTGCTCAGCAAACCTTTCAGTTTTTCGAATAAAAATCTATCAGCTAACAAAAGGACTTCTAAATTAGTTTCTAGTTTCTCAGCCATTGGGAAGACTTGGACATCACATCTGGAATTATTTAATCCAAAGTGCAACAAAGTAAATAGGTATTCTAATGCAGGTTTCGTAACATTCTTTAACCTTACACATTTTTCTACAGACTCCTTGAAACACCCCATTAACATGGCGCTGAAAACTTCGGAGTTTTGACACAGAAATACTCTGTTGGCTTTAACAGTTGTCAAATCGTCTAGTTCGAAAGTAACTATTTCGTCAAAGGATAAGTTATCAAGTATAGGATCGTAGCTAACAAATATTTGGCCTGTAAATCTATTCTCAAGTACTTTAGGATCTTTTATGTGGACATTATTAGCAAGTTTTGCTAAAGCAGTAACACAGTCTTTTATGTCTTCCTTAGACTCAGCTACAATGGCGAACAACGAGTTCAGTGCACTGCAGTCTATCAAATATTTCTTGAGCGGTTTTTCGGTTCTGTGAACATTAGAAGTCATTAGAAACAAAACGTAAAATGTAATAATAATAAAGTAATTGATCGTTGAGGGTGCGCTTCTTTGGTCGCCTGAAAAAAAGTATTTAATAGTCTTTTATCAGGCGAAAATAAGGCGCGCACCTTCAACGGTTTGGATAATGCCGTATTTGATGTACTCTTTCAGCGTACTCAAATGGACTCGAACAGAACTAGGCGCCCTGGATAGGATTGACGGCATTTCGAATGCATCACCCATGTTCTTCGGTTATGAGACTGTATATCCCGCCTAGGTGTGGAGGTCCAGGCTTTTTAAATGCTAAGACTCTTCACAATCGCGAGACATGCAGTGTCAGGAAATATTTCCTAGAAGCTGACGTGGGTATGCATTGACCACATCGGTCGCAGTGGACAAGGGCCTTTTTCCGGGCCCTGCATGGGCCCGATGTAGACCTGTCAGCGTCCGTAGACTGACATTCCCGGGACCTCATAAGTCATAGGTGAAAGGTTTTGTCTGTGCAATTATGGTTGAAGTTATGATGACGAATAACTACCGAAGATTTATTGTGAAGGATGGCACGGTTGACATAAATGTCGGGCGTGCCACCGTCCGGGCAGATCAACGTCACTTTATCTCCGGGTGCTCTCGTCTAGCTAACGGGCAGTACTTGCATAGACACATCCTTGTTGCCGAGATTATCAGAAACTTGCTCTAAAATAAAGCCCCGTGGAATCGGAAGTGTCGTACCTACTATAGGTATGTCTGTATGCCCGACCCAACTCTCAAAAATGGCAATATAACACAGTACTGGGCCGGGCAGCGTTTGGGAAGCTTCGTCAGGCCTTCTTGACACGTATTCCACAAAGTATTCAATAAGTGCGTCCTGCCTGTTATGACTTACGGGGCCGAAACGTGGACACTCACGGCACGGTTGGTCCATAAATTCAAGGTCGTTCAGCAAGCTATGGAGCGGGCTCTGACTGGAGTATCTCTGAGGGATCGCATCCGGAACGAGGTGATCCGACAGAGAACCAGAGTTGTCGACATAGCTCACAGAATAAGTAAGCTGAAGTGGTACTGGGCCGGCCATATTAGCCGTAGAACCTATGACCGCTGGAGTAGACGTGTTCTTGAGTGGAGACCGCGAATCGGCAAGCGTAAGGTGGGACGCTCTCAGGCTCGGTGGAGCGACGATCTTCGCAGGGTCGCTTCGGAAGGTGGTAGTAACTGAATGAGAATCGAGTTGAGTGGCGTGCGATTGAAGAGGCCTATGTCCGGCAGTGGAGTTGTAGGCTGATGATTACTGGGGTCAATCCATCATCACTTACAGGACTATTATAGCCAATAAGCCTGATATAGTGATGGTGGATGGATTAGAGCGGCGCGCAATTATTGTTGACATGACGGTCCCGCATGACGAGAACCTCGTGAAAGACGAGAAAGATAAGCAAATCAAGACATCGTATCTTGACTAGGCTCGCGAGGTTGTCAACATATGGGATGTGAACTCGGCGATCGTTGTGCCGGTAGTCGTGTCAGCCAATGGCTTAATTTCCAAGAGCCTCGGCCAAAACCTGAAGACGCTCTCGTTAGGCAGCTGGATCAAGGGCTTTATTCAGAAAGCGGTACTCCTGGACACGGCTCGTATTTTTAGGAGCTTCCTCTCTATGAAGCCCAGTAGCTTGGACCCTGTTCCCGATACCGGTGGGCAAATATTTATAATATTTTATATTGAAACATTTAATTAACGAAAAAAGGAACAAATAAAGGAACATAATAAAGTGATTGTAAAGGATGATTTCCACCAAACGGCTGGCATCGCATCGGATCGGAAAGGATACGAACGGATGCGGCGACAACCGATCGCTTCCGGCAGGATGTCGACGCATACGATCGGGTCCGTACCGTCGCTTACGAACGTATCCGTTTCTGCGCCTAGTCAAATAGTTTCATTCCTACCGTGTTGACGTGTTCTAATTCCGATCGGATACGACGACAGGCGAACGGAGCAGCGATCGCGTGTCGCGGAAGACGCCCGCGGTCAAGCTGCTGTGCGCGACTTGGTAATATACACTTTAAGACGTTTCAAGATTGTAAAATCCGTTCCGATCCGATGCGATGCGAACCGTTTGGTGGAAATCGTCCTTAATAGTAATTGCCCTTACCTCACGATGTATGGTAATGTCAGTGATAGAGTTTGTTTCATAGACGAGCTGCCTTTCAGCAGTTGATAGCTAATTTCACCAATTCCATAACTAGACTCTGCCAATATTGTTAATTGGCTCAATAACTTTGAACTCAGCCTTAAAATCTGTAAAGGATAAAGAAAAAAAAAATATCTTATGTTCTTGCTGATAATAAATAAAAGCAAAAGCAAAAAAAGAAAAGCAAAGCAAAAAAGCAAAAGCAAAAAAAGCAAAAGAAAAAGCAAAAGCAAAAAAAAAAAAAAAGCAAAAAAAAAAAAAAAGCAAAAGCAAAAAAAAAAAGCTAAAGTAAATAAATAAAGATGTTCTTGGACTTACTTGTTTGCACTGCTGACATTTAGTAGGCGGATGTCTAGAACTGACGGACATGTTATGTAATCTTAGAGCTAATCTATGTTTTAATATACTCATTAGGCAGAGAGCATTGCTGAAAATAAAGGATTTATTTATTAGTGAAGAAGTTAAAACTAAATAAAAAATGATCACGCTAAGGGCCTGCACACATTAAGAGTCACAAGAGGCTTCTCAGTCACAATGTCGCCGACGCTACTTGGACTCCACTAAGAGACAAATTATACAGGGTCATTCTGGTAACGAATAACAGTGCATTTAGCTTCTACGTTTCATAAGTGCCCATGTAGGTTGAAATTTGAATTGAGGCGATAATCCGACCAAAAGGCATAAGAATGCCTTTATTGTTGGCTAGTTGGCTCCTGGAAGGATCTCTTTCCAGTTCTATTTGTTTTTAAAGACTTATTATTACCTCAAAACCCTGGCGAGAATGCGAGCCGCACGTCCTAAAGGCCGCTTACACCTCTCCACATAATCCAACAATGCGTTCATGCATTCGCGTCCAGTCAACAGCTCAAGTGTTTGGTTCGGCACCGGTTCCTCACGAAGAGCGCCGAACGAGTTGCAAGCTCCATGTGATACCCGGAATAATAGGACCAACACGCATGCTATACGAGATGATTTGGTATTCGTGACGAGCTTGGAAACGTCTGAAATGTAAAATAGCGTTACCGGTAAGCCTCTACGTTTTTCGACTAAATGATGCTGCTAATGAATATGTATCTGAGACTTGAAATGTTTCCTTTCATCTTTGATCTATATAAACCCTTGTCGCCTTTCGTATTCTTTACTTTATGGTTAAAGACTCTTACAGACAGCAAAGGTTACTGCAGCGGTCGATAATCGGCGAAAAAAATATGTATTTAATATTAGTAGTGTTTTGTTAACCTTCTAAAGGAGCTTCTTCTTCGACACTCTCGTCGTCTTCCATGATCAGCTCATCAAGGTCGTGTACCATCTGCGCCGCATCCAGCTCCGCGGCCGCACTGCTCACGCCCGCCAGGTTAACTACCTCACCCTCATTGTCACTACACACGGGCGAATAACGTCCCGAAATTTCAGAGTCAGAACTGTCTAAAACAAAAATTCGTTAGTCATTAACTGAAACTTATTGGTAAGGCTTTAAGATGTAACATCGATTAACTCAAGTAAATAATAAATGAAGTGTCGACTGACAATTATTTAATATGACTTACCTTCTTTAATGCTAAATGGTGAAGTAGGTCCTCCAGAACTACTTGGACTCCATTGATATTCTGTCCAATAGGGAGACATAGAACTATTTTCTCCTGAACTGACGCCCGATTCAGGACTCCATTCCCACCTGGCCCGTTTGTTGGAGGAAAACCCTCTGAACTCTGGACTAAAACCAGACTGATAGCCATCAGAATATGGAGATAATGGACCATGGTCCCCTCTATCTGGGCTCATAGAAACGCGAGATCCTGATGCTTGAGGGTTTGTGGGCCACTCAGGACTTTTAGGTTCCCAATAAACACCCGCTGACCAGTCCTTGCTTGCCATTTTGATTAGTTGTGATTTCTAAAAAGCAATATGTTTTAGTTATTCCGTCTTTAAGTAAATACTACTATTTGTCATGTAAAAAATTTAAGATAGGTCAATAATTACCTTTTTGATAGCCTTTGGGCTTTGAGACCGAGCTCTTTTGAGGCCCTTACGTCGTAATGTTGGCGTCTCATCTTCACTCTGGCTGTCCTCAGTTGCATCGCTGTCGACGGCATCAACAAACCCGACGATCATGTTATCTCTTTCGATAACCACTTTTAATTCGTCTTCATTCTGACTGGACAGTGGGCCTTTTCGACGAGCAAACAAACTAACTTTACCTTCAGCATTACTTGAGCCGTCATTGGCTTGCACTTCCGCATCAGGTTTACTGTCTTTTTGACTTTCCTTAACTTTTTCTACAGCCTCACATAACATTGATGAGTGTTCCAGGTTCGTATGTTCATAATTCATTGTAGTTAGGTATGTGGTCAGCTCATCAGTAAGCAAGCTTACAAGACCTTCATTAACTAAAATCTGGAATGCTGCAGATGAAATGCAATATTTTATTATATGGATCATTATAATATTAGTACAGGTAGTTATGTTATAAAGGCCAATGAGTTAGTGTTAGGAATCTAATTATTCATGTTTACTCTGCACCATATCAGTATATTGGCACAAAACGGTTCTCTTGGGTTGACTTGTGGATGTTAATTTTATAACTAAAGGATCTCCTACTAAATATATAAAAAACTTACATGTATCATCGAAAACGTATTGTAGAAGAGCGTGCATAGCGTGGAGGTTGACTCTAGCGGCTGCTACCAACAATGGCAAGCCGCCAGAGTGGCGCAGGCGCGACCGGTTCACCGACTCGCCGCTCAGCTGCGCCAGAGCGTGCGCTGTGCCTTCCGGCCATAGGAAAACATCTGCATCGCAAAATAAATAATTTCTTTGTCATACATAGTAGTACTTTGATTTAGAGTCGCATCTTCTCCCGATGGGGCGAAACATGACTACAGACTACACCAAGCTTATATCGTCCCCACCAGGCTCTGTAAGAGATAGTGAGTCGTAATATCCCACGCGAGCCTAGTGCATATTAGTGGATTTCACGTCTTCGAATTTTTAGTTCTAGGACATATTGGTTTCTTCACGATGTTTTCCTTTACCCTTTTGGAAGTAGCCGTGATGAACTAAATAACACAACGTAAGTGCCTGCCGAACTCACGATCGTCAACTCATAAACATGACTGTGCGTAAACATTTTCATGTCTTGTTTTAGCGCGAAATGGAACGATGAGTGTGTAATGCAGGCCGCTTATGACAGGGATTAAAAAAGAAGTTTGTGACCCTTTAGTTTTGTCATGCCAAATTTTTGTGACATAAATGCAATGAAAAAGGTCCAATACCTGTAATTTTCTGTAGTACGCTCACTAAGCACTCGACAAATCCTGCAATTCCTAGAAGAGGGCGACAGCTAGACAGGTAGCAAAGATTCATGAGACACTTCAGTGCAAGAGTCTCAAACTTCTTTGTTAGAGCAACAAGGCATTGATAACCTCTACCATCTCCTTGAATCTGGAAAGTCAATAAACAAGATAAGGCGGGAGACATGACAGTGTGCATGTGATGTGAAAGAATTGTGGTCGGTCAGAAATAACACTGGGAGACACACTTTAGATTATTATATTTAAGAGATGTCCAAAATGCCTACATGTATAGTCTGTTCCAAAATTTACATTTTCAATCAGTCACTAAGAGGTTTTCATTTCCTTTAATCAGGCGCGGTTCGAGCATGGAGGGGTCAGAAAAAAATCACGGTTAATCATAATCAGGGATAATGTGACAATCACGAAAAATTAATTTAATGTGTCACATATAATATTTTTAGTAATAAATGCCCACGGCTTCGCCCGCGTGGATGTCGAAAAATATCCGATTACTTATCTTCATCCCCCTTTTTAAACCTTCGGGGGTAGAATTATCAAAATCACTGAGACACGTATAAATTAATTTTCAATCGTCAGCCTAAACACAAAATTTGAAGATCCTAACTTCAAAACCGATGAACTTTCATATAAACTTCCATCCCCTACAGGGGTGACATTCTCAAAAATCCTTTCTTAGTGTGTCTCTAGGACCAGCGGTTTGGGCTGTGTGTTGATATATCACCCAGTCAGTCAGTCAGTTTACCATTTTATATATATAGATGAATTGAAATTAATTGTGCGACCACGTAAAAATTGGAACAAGTGAATTTATATTTTTTTTAAAAAGTTTTTTTTTCCTAATATACCATCCAAAACGATCTGATCTTTCAATACTAAAAATTCTGATACTGGAAGGAGGGAGAAGGGGGTGGCCTAAAACCTCATGTGATTCAAGAATAGCCCCTAAGGGGAATCTGTAACAAATTCACCTGGATTAGGAAAGTTTAACACACATAAGTGGTGATTAACATTCACCACTTATGTGCTCTAGTCGAGTAACAATCAGACATTTTGTTCTGAAAGCCTACCTGTTCAGCGCATTGTGCTGTAGAATGTGTAGTAAAGTATCCCAAGCACTTCAGAATGCCTGTCATCAGTTCTTCTTGACTCTTCCTCAGGCCTTCAGTTTCCCGGCCAGGGGTGGTTGTCTTGATAATGCCAGCAGTTTCACATTCTGTTGTTAGGAGTATGGCTATGCAGCGCACCGAGTTCAAGCTAAGCATCTCATCTCTTTTCTCTGTCACCATCCACAGTTGCCTAGAGAAATACAATAATATAAGGTAGACTGGTAGAAAATGCCTATGGCATTAAGTCCGCCTTTGTACAGTTTCTTACTTGTGCATAAAGTTTTAATAAATAAATATAAAACCCAACATTTTATTGTAATGTAGTCAAAGTAATTGATTAAACACCTGGATTTATTTGGAACTGGTCAGTTAAATCCCTCTCAATCACTCATTTAAAACTGGGTTAGTCTTTTTGCTTCCCTGAGAGCATAGTTTTGTTTATGAAGTAATAAAATTATAGTTATAAATTACCTGATGGCTCGTACAGCCATAGTGAGAGTAGGATAAGATGTATTTTTGTCTCTGTTCTCAATGAGGGTTACTAACGCAGTCACTGCACCATGGTTGTGTAAACCATCTGCATTTGAATTCTTCTGTGCCAGGTTGCCTATCACACGGCAAGCCCTGCCTACTATGCTATCACGGCATACTGTTTTAATTATGTTCACCAAAGGTCCAAATATGTATAATTTACCAACCTGAAATTGATTTTAATAACACTATATTAATGTTAGAGTGAAAACTCTTTATAAATTAATGTGAAACTCACAGAGTATCATATAAGATGAAGTTGGGTGTCATGTTGACTATTGTTTTTTTTCTTAAAAAAAGCAATTGGTAAAAATATCCGTAGCTAACAAAAACTATTGTGTGCATTCTAAAGATTTATAATATATGTTTTATTTATACTATATATATATACTATCAATTCTGTATCTTGTTAATGAAATATAATTCCTAAATTCCTAGTGCCACTTTGTGTGTCATTCCACTAACAAAAGAACCTCTTGTTTCAATTATTAATACTCAATATCAATTGGTGTAAAATAAAACTAGTGATGTAGTACAGTCACAACCACTTATATGTCATTGTAACACTAACAAAATTTAAAACCAATTTTCTTGAGAAATATAGAGATCAATGTTGAGATGAGAACTATTTCATAATAGTATGGGTTCCAGAATACTATGTTTAAAACCACAAAAAATTACAATCAATACAGTAGGACAAAATAACTTAAAAGAGTTGCAAAGTGTTTGCATATTAGTGTTCGTTACTGTACCTATTGGGGTATACGTATAATATATTTTTAAATATTTAGTATTTTAGTAAATGCTCAATATCACATACCGCTATGCTGCTTTCTTCTTCGAGACAGCAATTCCCAAGTATGCTTAACGTAACATCAAGTATTCTTTCATTTGGTTTGCGCAAATGTGGCAATAAACATTCTAAGCCACCACATTCCCGAAAAAGCTTTATTCCGCTGTCGTTGGTAATGATTTTGCTTCTTATTTTTAGTAAAGTTTCTTGAACACGACTTGAGGATGAAGATTTAAGCCCCTCAATAATGGTTTTGACATAATTAGGATCCATTTTCTGGCAAAAATTAGGATTTTAAAATTTTATTATCAAGTTTTGACATTTTCTTTCTCCTAATCCTCTGTTGTCCAGCTGATTTTGTCTATGGTAAGTTTTTTGAGACTTGAATCCCACATCAACTACAAATGGCAGACATTCTCCATCGTGCCATTGACATTAAAGAACGAAAAATTTGTCTCTGGTTGTTACTGTATTGAAGTTTTGTGATATCTGTATTCTGTTTACATCTGTGGCAAATAAAAATGAAGAATTTGCAATGCGATGACAGAAATTGTTATACATTTTTTACACTCATAAAATTACAAAATTAATTATATTTGATTGTATTGTAACATAAATTTGTCATGACATCGTTTTCTAAGAGATGAGTGTCTTCGGAGATTTTCAACGCGTGTGGGTGCAACGTTTTCCAGAGAGTGCATTACCAGCAGCTTGGGAAGAAGATGTCAGGGCCAATTTGGCTAAACACAAACAAAAAGTTGCTATATTGAGAGAAGAATTGGAGAAAGAAGAGTTTTACGTGGAGTATTTAGAAACATTGCTGTCAGATGTTGAGAAACATAAAGCTGCCGCACAAGGCATCCGGACGGCTCCGCCCTCGGGGGGTGACGTGAACGATCTCGACGATAAGGCTTCTGATAGCAAGCAGGTAAATCTTTATGATCATTTTTCATACACCCATTTCACAGTAATTGACACACTGAGTAGGTGTATTTTTAAATATTTTTCTCAAATAATTATTATCTTACAATATTTAATCATTTCTTTCATGTTATTGTTACCTAATCTAACACAAATATCCAAAACAATAATGTAAATCTTCATTTAATTTTAAAACCTAACAGATTACAGATTAGTTTTCATATTATAATAAATTTAAAGACTCAAGATATCTCTTATGTGATAATTAACTCCAACACCATAATATTGTAAGACGATTAAATATAAAAATTCCATTCCTGGAACAGCATCAATTTGTTTTTTCCTCTTTAGCTTAATTTATGTACTTAGGATGATTCATGAGAATTCATGAATATAGCCTTGACTGGTTTAAACATAATTACTTATGTTCCTGTTTTAAAATAACACTCATCATTAAAAATACCTCTATTGTAGTCAAAAGCTGAGTAATAAGTAAATCAATACAACTTAGTGATGCAATTGTCACTCTCGGTATATGTGGAGACTTAATTATCTTATTAATGGCTTAATTAATGGATACTTAAATTCTTCTGTATGAATGCAAAACCAATTATGTAAATAAGAAACTTTCTAATAAGTTGTAAATAAAATCTGCTTCTGTAAAACATTATAATTTATTTATTTTTGCAATACATTGATGAAAAAAAAAACACTACTCTTTTACCAATGCCTATGCATATATTGGATTGCATATATTTACATTTTAATAATGTAGTGCATGTTATATCATTCTTACAAAAGGAAAGCCTTATTACACTGATCTGTAGTTATTTTTTTGTTGTATTGGCATGACTGAAACCAATATAGGTATTTAAAAATCTATAAAATAGTATAATAAAATATTTGCACCCAAATATGAAATACTTTTTTAATGGTTTATTTTAATGTTATATTGATTAAAAAATATATTATACAACAATGCAAATCTCATAAAAGTATTGCTTTTCGGTAGATAATAATCCAAATAATTGTTCGACCAAGCCACTTGTTAAGTGTATACCTCTCAATAACAACAGTTTGATGACTAATAAATTATAAAGAGTAGTAAAACAATAAATTAGTCACAGAAAGATTATTGTTATTTGCCATAGGATTGTAGTAAGATGTTACACCTTGTAAATGTTGTTCATTCCATAGCATTATACATGCAGTATTCATAACTGTGAGATAAATATTAATGTTATGGAAACATTATCCACACATGAGTGCCAATTAATTAATATTAAATACTAACTGTTAATTGATTTGTGAAGCGTGTGAAAGTAACAGTATGCTTGACCTGCTTCATGGCTGCTTGATATCTTGCAACATAAGAGTGTCTACAAATGGTTATACAACTACACCTGAGGTGTGATGAATCATCAATGAGGATGTAAATGAGATGGTTGTTATAAGGCTCTGAATACAAATAAGTTCTATACTAATACAAACATACACCAAGGTGTTCAATACATCCCATGGATTATGCTATTGTTATTGTTGAGTCAATATGCTCGACCAAAAGCGACTTCAAACTACTTCTATTTATTTGTACATGTTAAAGTTACTCATTCAAACATATCTTTTGTGTACTTTGTTGCATCATGAACTAATTTAGATGAACGCATGTCATTGTGTTAATTAGTAGAGTATGAGGTAAATGGGCACATTGGCATTCATAAAAACTTAATTAACTACCCAGTTATTACAGCTATTTAGATTGGCGTTTTTACATCCTCTTAGTTAATAGTATGAAAGCATTACTACTCAAGGCTGAATTATGTTTTATTTAACATTTCATTATTTTTAATTGAAGTATTTTAAATTAGATGTATTTTTTAGGGTCCTGACACTGATTTGTTAGTGCAGAAAAGTGAAGTAAGTCTGAACAGCAATAAAAGTGAAGATTCCACACCCGAAAAGGCTGAATGTGAACCAGTGCAGCTCAGAAACAAACCGGTCCGTATAACTGAGAGGAGCTCAGTGAATCAATGCATCAATGAATTATCAAATCTTGCAGCAGAGGCAGCACGGAGAAGATGTAATAGTGAAATAGTCCAGAGAACAGACATTAATCATGATAATGGTAATATTCTAATGTTATTTCGTTAAAAGATTACTAATATAAGTTTTGTTTACGTAAAATGCTAGTAGTACTGGATTGTTATGAATAAATAATTTAAAAAAAAAACCATAGCCTGGACTGTTATGTTCTCCATTTGTTACTGTAGTAAATATCACAGGTCCCATTATTGCAGTAGCAGTAGAACAAACAAGTCCAAATCAAGCCAAAAACCGTCCAACGTCACAAACTGGTGATTTTGTAACAGTCATCGAAGTAAATGGTCTGAAATTAGCAGAAGCTTCCAAGAAGTCTGAAGAGTCTCAGCCGTCATCAGAGGACAGTCCTGTCGATCCTGTGGCAGTTGCTAAGAAGAAAGTCCCACCCAAGTGAGTTGTTTTAGTCATTGTTTATTTGGCTAAATGTGCTGGACATGATTCTATTCAAACTCGTCCTTTTCTTATCCATATTATTAAAACTAGTACGTTTATCACGAATGACAAACTACATTAACCCAGAGTGTCCTAGGGTATATTTACGACGTTCTCGTGGGATAATTTCCGACTATAAGGCGGCCGAAGCTGGGGGGAAAAAGCTGGTACATAATAAATGCGAAAGGTACTTTTTTTTTGTTACTTTTTTATGCCGTTTCGATGTCAACTGGGTTAGGAGATAATACGAGTTGTATAATTCAGTAAACCATAATGTTTTTGTCTTGAGTTTCTTTAAATAATAATGACTTTTTCTTTGATGTATGTCTAGGCCTCCACCAAAAGTGTTCAGTAAGCGTGGTGCTTCGTTACCGGAGACCGGGCTAGCGGAAGACAGCCCGCCCTCTTCACTGGGGCGGAGAATCCGTAACGCGGAATCTCGCGAGTCCATTGCTAGTAGAGCGTCGACGCCCTCCATTAGTGAGAGAGTAAGTAAAACATGTATTTATATCCTCCTTTGATATCTTTTTAGGTGTAAAGTCCCGCACGCAAAATACGCGCATTGCACGTGGAGTTGCGGACACCAACCCGTTATACAATACAGGTGTGACGTCACGACCACATGCTTCGTGATGTGCCCCTCGGTCTCGCCAAAATGACACTAAATTTTATTTAATAGTAGCAGTAGGAATTACCCGACTATATAAGACTATATAAGTAGTCTTTTATGTGCTTCAGTGCTCCATTATTGAACACGATATTGTTTACTCAGTGATTGTTACACCGCAACAAAACTATAGTATACCGTAACCTAAAGCTAAACAACCAGTGAGCTGTGGGACAACATAGGCTAAAAATAAATATTAAAACCATACTTAATATTAAAAAATAACTGTAAAATACTTTTCCCGCCGGCTGAACGAAATTTGATGAATTTTGACGCATTGGTACACCATGACCTGGGTTAGGACATAGGATAGGTTTTACGTTCCCGTGGAATAACTCTAAACACCACGCGGGCAAAGCCGCTAGCAAAAACAAGTAATGAATAAGCAACAACATTAACCTGGTCCAATAAGGAAAGGTATGATAGATACATGGTGGTGGAATGAAGAAGTGCAAAAGAGTCTGAAAGAGAAAAAGGCTGCGTTTAAAGAATGGCAGGGTGTGCAAACGGGAATGACAGTTTGAAAGAAGAAGATCTATAAAGAATGGAAGAGAAAGGCAAAAAAGCCGGTAGCAGGTTCCAGGTCTAAGGCGCAGGTGAAGTTATATGACTCACTGGACAAGCAAGAGAAAGAAGAACGAGAGATATAAATAATATAAAGTGTATGAAAGACGACGCTGGTAAGGTTTTGTCTAAAGATGATGAAATAAATAGGAGATGGAAGGGTTATTTTGACAAGCTAATGAATGAAGAGAATGAATGGAGCGGTGTGCTTAAAGAGGTACAAGTAGATATGGGTTTGGTGAGGGAAATTAGCATGGATGAAGTGAGGAAGACAGTTCAAATTATGAGAAATGGAAAGGCCATGGGCCCAGTAGAAGTATGGAAGTGTTTAAAAGAAGACGTATGTTTCTGACTCTATTCTTCAAAAAGTTTTTGTATGAAGGAGCGATCCCACAAGAATGGTGCAATTATTCGCTGGAGCCCATCTTCAAAAATAAAGGTGATGTGCAGGACTGCAACAACTATCGGGGGATAAAGCTCATGTCACATAGTATGAAAGTATGGGAGAAAGATGTAGAGTGGAGAGTAAGATCACCCAAAACCAGTTAGGGTTTATACCAGGTCGAGGAACAATGGACGCCACTTTTGCACTCGCCAATTGTGCGATAAGTACAGACGTGCACACAAAAACTTGCACATGGTGTTCATTGATCTGGAGAAAGCGTATGATAGGGTTCCTTGGGATGTGTTGTGGCGGGCCTTGAAAGAGAAAGGTATACCTGGGAAGTATATAGAATTAATTCGTGCTATGTATAGTCAATCTTGTACCTACGTCCGGTCAGCTGCTGGCAACACCGATGAGTTCAGTGTGGCTGTAGGCTTGCATCAAGGGTCGGCTTTAAGTCCTTACCTCTTCCTGTTGATTATGGACGCTTTGACGTCGGACATACAGGAAGAGGCACCCTGGTGAATGCTGTTTGCCGACGACATTGTTCTTGTCGGTGAAGATGGACCTGAGATCCAGAGCAGATTGGAGAAATGGAACAGAAGCTGGATAATGTTGGCTTGAAAATCAGTAGAAGTAAAACTGAATACATGTTCTGCGATTTCGGCGGTCGCTTCAGTTCTGGAGCCATAGCGCTAGATGGCGCGTTTCTTCCTCTCTGCTCCAACTTTCGGTATCTTGGTTCACTCGTGCAAAGCGATGGCGAAATAGATCGTAGTGTACAACACAGAATTAACACGGATGGATGAAATGGCGGCAGGTCACGGGAAACACTCTGCGACTCCAGCTTTCTCCTTAAACTTAAGGGGAAGATTTATAAAACAATGGTTAGACCTGCTGTCTAGTATAAATCAGAATGTTGGCCCACAAAAAGGATGAATGAAAGACATTTGCATGTGGCGGAGATGAGAATGCTAAGGGGGATGTGTGTCGTTACGCGAATGGATAAAATAAGAAATGACTATACAACATTAGTTTTAGTATATGCGAAACCTGACCTGACACGTGTCAAGTATTTTTATGTAAAGAATCTATGTACAAAATTTCAAAACTGTATCATGAAAAATCACAAAGTTATAAGCATGTTCTGTTACCTAGTTGTCCGCACAAAAACGTGGTCACCACGCAGCGCGAGCCTCCAGCTTCGTCTTGAGCTCATTGATAATAATAATTTGGCAGTAGGTACCTAAATTATTGCGATAGGTACTCAAAGTTGCTCGGTATCCAACTTATAACTTTTTAAATTATTTTTGGGAAAAAATATAACATGGTTTCAAAATTATTGGAATCGATTCAGTTACTTATTCTGAACAAACTATATTCAGGTTTCGCATATACTAAAAATAATGTTGTATAAGAGGAAGTCTGAAAGTGGCGCCGGTGACTGAAAAGTTGTGTGGTAATCGATTGTGGTGGTGAAAAACAAAGTTACTGCTGCAGTTTGATGAAAAAGTCCCATATCTCAAAAACTAAGCATCAAATCTTATTCAAACCAATTTTCGTTGAAAGTTTTTTCTACGTTCTACAATCCTACATTTTTTCAGAATTTCCTCCTTCATTTTACCACTTTGGAAGTGTTTATCGTTCAAATGATTGACTTAAAAAAAGTGGTTTTAGGAACCTCAATATCATTTTTAAAGACCTATCTATAGAAACCCCGCACGTATAGGTTTGGTGTTTTTTTTTTTAGTTTCAGTTCCATGTATGGGGAGGTCCTTAATCTTTTTTTTTTGTGTGTAAAAATCTTAAAGCGGTTCACAGAATACATCTACCTACCAAGTTACAAATATGTAGTCCTAATAGTTTCGGAATAAAGTGGCTGTGACAAACGGATAGACAGACAGACATGACGAATCTATAAGGGTTCCTTTTTTTCCATTCGGTTACGGAACCCTAAAAAGTTCTAAACCCAATTTCTGCAAAAACTACATATTAATACAATAATTCCTCTATTCTTTACAGGTAAAAAGTTATGAATCGATCAACTCCCTATCTTCGGAGCGCAAGCGTTCAGGCGGGGCGGCGACTCCCCGCTCCATCGATGAGGAAGGCACGTCCACCACGCCCGACCTGGGCGACGCCACCGACGCTGACAAGTCTGCCCCCATATCGTTAGAGAGTATACCGGCTGCCGTGCCCGGTTCAGAAGACGAGCCCTACTATGACCAAGTGCCCGTTGACATCAATGATGGCGAATACGTTTATATACAAGCAGGTAGGGCAATCCCAATTCCCCAAGTGACATTGTGTTAACCTTGGCCCTAATTTGGTAATTTGCTATGTCAGAATACAACTGCGACAAAATACATTGTTTGATGTGAATCATGAATGTATTGTAATTAATAAACACGCGAGGAAAACCTCTAAAGTAATCATGCGTCACGAAAGTTATAATTGGAATTAGAAACTAAGTATTGATGTTGTGTTCATGAGGAGTTAAAAAGGCGGTCCCTATGATATTACAAACGACTAACCCGTTGTAGATCTAGATTATAGTGTAAGTTCGGTGTCAGAAGGGTAAAATATTTCATCACCACTACTTAAAATAGTGAAAGAAATCCTCTGGAATGCATGTCCTTAAGCAAAAATTCCATGCCATGTTTCATCCACCGTCTCGTTTGAGCTTGTGCGGTATACTACAGCCCGCTGCAGTGCCGGATTAAGTAGGAAAGTCTATCGAGGGGCCCTTTATCTATCAGAAAGGGTACAACCCAAAAAATATTTTGCCAAATTCGTTCACAAAAAAATTGCGGTGTACCCGGAGCTAACTTTTTAATATGTTAAAATTTACATATATTTATGGTTGTTTTAATACCACAAACAAACAATCTATTGGCCAATAGGCTAGTTGACTAAACTTCAAAATAATACTAAAACGTTATCTGTTTATCTATTTTACCCTAATAATATATTATTTAAAAAAAGTCGATCATTTACAATATTTATTTTGCGTTTTAATATGCCGATTTAAAGGAGATGGCCCATTTACTTAGGGCGCTCTGCCTAGCATCTAAAAATGCATGTACATTAACAAGATTTTTCTTTATTTTGAATTTAGTATGCTCTAAAATTAACTGTTAAAGTTACATAATCCAGTAACTTCAGATTTCTTAGAAATTAACAAAAATATGTCTTAGTCATGAACCTACTCGGGCTCATAACTAAGTAGTAGCCAAATTATTCTGTGTGGGTAAGTTCTCATGATCAATGGATGGGTGACCATTTTCTTATCGATACCCTTTCGTGCCTCGGAGTGCATGTTAAGCCGTCGGCCCTGTATGTAATATCTCTCAGGTCGTGAGTGAGAAATAGAAGTATAGGTAAGTATAGAAAATATTGTTAGACATCCAGCCCTCTCTCTTGTCTAATGTGATGTACTATGTATATCTAATCTAAACCTGTGAGAATAGTGTGACAGTAATGGAATGATTAAGTACCTAGGGCATGTGTAATTACAATCTTGATAAATGGTTAGGTAGTGGCATGAAGGATTGTAGTGTTAAAATAAAAACAAACAATGAATAACTTTTGAATTAAATATTTAATTTTCATTAATTCTAACAAAAATATTGTCTAAAAATGATGCTGGTGGAGTAAAATTGGTCTGATGTCTTGCCCAGCCTTAGTACCAGATCATGGTCATCACGTGGCAACAACACCCTACCGTCCTGTTACCTACCAAGCAGTTGCAATAGTAACCCAAAATAGATTCTAGTGGGCAAAATATATGTATAATATATCCTTTGACTAGTATGCCTAGACTTTATACGCCCCCTTAATAAATAGGGAAATCCGTTTTTACAAAATCAGGTATTAGATAAAAGGATCTATTATGACATCTAATAAATACACAATGGGCGGAGATATTTGAAGCCCGCTTATAGTTAGGTAATGTAATTAGAGTGGAATTACGAGTTGGTGAATAACAGCCGATGGAGGTAAGATGGGGGGCTCTGGTGATGGTGACATTGCATTTTCATTTTGTATGTTATCTGCAGGTTCACCAGTTTCTTCTCGAGATGAATCTTGATGTATTTGTCTATTAGCCCTCATCCAGCAGGGATGACAAACATAGTTCCTTGTTATTCCCTAAAACAAATAATATTGATTATTAACTAATATACAGTCAAGGTCGCTGCCCACTGGAACAACAAGCCATAATGTTCTCAAAGTCAGGCAACCTGCACTGGCAAATTATATAGGCTATAGTCTTATTTCACTTCCTTTATTCATTTATAAACTTATTTTAAATATTTTTAAACATTTCTTAAAAAAAAAATATAAAAAAACATTTAAAAATATAAAAAATAGTGGTCCGCCGGTAGCGGGAGCAGGGTCCAAGCTACCGGTGGTTAGGGCTCCAGAGACAGGAACCTCCCCACAATACGAGCCGTATCAAGGAGTACTGCCTTCTGAATCAGGCCCTTGATCCAACCGCCTAAGGAGAGCCTCGAAAGATGGTCATCGAGGCTCTTGGCTATAAGGCCATTGGCCGTCACGACGATCGGCACAATGATAGCCGAGTTCACATTCCACATGTCGACAACCTCGTGTGCCAAGTCGAGATATTTTATTTGTTTCTCTTTCTCAGCTTTCACGAGGTTCTCGTCATGCGGGATGGTAACATCGACTATCATTCCGCGGCGCGCTGATCGGTCTATCACTACTATGTCAGGCTTATTGGCGACAATAGTCCTGTCAGTAATGATAGACTGATCCCAGTACAGCGTGACATGGTCTTTCTCGAGAACCGGGTCGGGCACATACATGTAGTACGGTACCTCAGATTCCACAAGTTTATATTTCAAGGCAAGTTGCTGGTGAATAATCCTGGCTACTTGGTTGTGCCTGTGTAAGTACTCGCCGTTAGCCAGACGAGAACAACCAGAAATAATATGTCTGATGGACTCACCCGGACGGTGGCATGCCCGACACACGTCAACCGTCCCGTCCTTCATAATATATTTCCGGTAGTTGTTCGTCAACATAAATTCGTCCGTAATCGCACAGACAAAACCTTCAGTTTCTCCAAAGAGGTCGCCGAAACTTAACCAGGACACGGACGCTAGAAAATCTACATCGGGCCCATGAAGAGCCCGGTAGAAGCGCCCGTGAAGCTCCTTGCCTTGCCATACTTCCTTGCGGTCATCGGTAGTAAGTACTACAGGTTTGCGCCAGTTCTCTTTAGCCATGGACAGCGGGGTGAGTCCCTTGTCCACTGCGACCACATCTCGGTGCATACCCACCTCGGCTTTTAAATAATATTCTCTGAGACGGCACATCTCGCGGTTGTGAAGGGACTTCGCGTTTAAACACCCTTGACCCCCGCACTTCCGCGGGATGTACAGCCTCATCACTGATGATCGTGGGTGATGCATCCGGTTTGCAGTAAGCAGTGTACGAACTCTCTCCAGGGCATCGAGTTCGGTCTGAGTCCATTTGAGTACGCCGAAAGAGTACATTAAAACCGGCATGACCCAACCGTTGAAGGCGCGCACCTTGTTTCCGCCTGAAAGAAGGCTATTTAATACCTTGTTCAGGCGTCCAAAGAAGCGCTCCTTCAACGATTGCTTCATGTCAGTTACGTTAATGCCTAATGTGTTAATGCGCTTCCGACATACACAAATACAGCTTTCGGATGAGGAGAGGGATCTCAGGTGTATGGAATCCGAGAGCTGAATTCCCTCGGATTCCATAATCTCCCCTCGCTTTACATACATGACTGCACATTTGTCCACAGCAAATTCCATCCTGATGGCGCTACTGAAAGTTTCAGTTACTTTCAGTAGCTCCATCAGTCGTAATTTGTTGGGGGAAAAGAGTTTCAGATCATCCATGTAAAGAAGGTGAGATATGACCTGACCACCTCTCCTCAACCGGTAGCCTAGACCTGAATCCTCCAGCAATGTGCTCAGAGGATTCAGGGCTAGACAGAACCAAAGTGGGCTCGGACTGTCGCCCTGGAATATTCCCCGTTTAATCCATAAAGGTTCATCGTTCCCCTGGATCTGTCGACATCCTGGATATCGAAGGACCGTTCTCCGTTGCCCCATACACGACTCAAGGAAGGCGCGTAGAGTTGCATTTATCTTGTACAACTCCAGCACCCTCATAAGCCATGTATGTGGCACCGAGTCGTAGGCCTTTTTATAATCTATCCAGCATGTAGACAGATCCTTGCGGGATCGACGAATCTGTTGGCTAATGGCCATGTCGATGAGGAGTAGCTCCTTAGTGCCGTGGGACCCATTCCTACATCCATTTTGAGAGGCAGACATAATTGAGTTTTTGTCAATGTGTGTATTAATGTAAGAAGTTTATAGACCGTAGACAAACACGTGATCGGTCTATAATTTTTGGGTTCCGCGGGACTACCTGACTTATGGAGCAGGTGGGTAACGCCTGGTGTTAAAAACTGTGGTAAGGACCCAGACTCTAAGGATGACTGGAATTGGGATGCCAGGCAAGTGTGTGAACTACTAAGCCATTTGAGCCAGAAGTTGTGCAGTCCGTCCGGTCCCGGTGACTTCCAGTTCGGTAACGGACGAACTGCTCTGGCTATATCTAAAGGTGTTATCAAAATTGGCTCCATTTCTGGGATAGGTTCACACACTCGTTCGACATCACGCATCCAGTCAGCCTCAGTATGACAGACGGGCACCGACCAGATGCTGCGCCAGAAAGAACTCGTGGCAGCATCATCCGGGCGGCACACGTCTGTCATATTTAGCTCGGGTCGCTCCCAAGCTCTGTATACCCACCTCTCATCGCTCTGGAACATGCGATTCTGTGAGTACCGATCAACCCGCCGCTTATACCTCCGAATACGGTTCGCCCATGCATAAACTTTCTGGTTCAGGAAGTCAATGCGCTCTGTGACACGGGACATGTATTCTTGAGGACTGATTCCAGTCCCCGAGAATGCCCGCCTCACAAAGCGCATTACACGTGGTCGTGTATTGCCCTCCCTGAAGCAGTGTAGTTTGCCGATGAGTACCCTGGCCCCGTCGATGCGGCGCTCGATCCTGCGCTGCCAGGCTGGTACGGCTGGTTATTATTTCACTTTTCCTTTATTTATATTTACACAAATTATTTACATTTTTAAATATTCCTTAAAAAACAATATAAAAAAAAACATATAAAAATATAAAAAATTGTAGCCCCCCGGTATCGGGAACAGGGTCCAAGCTACTGGCGGTCAGGGCTCCAGAGAGAGGAACCTCCTAACAATACGAGCCGTGTCCAGAAGTACCGCTTTCTGAATCAAGCACTTGATCCAGCTGCCTAACAAGAGCCTCCTCAGGTATTGGTCGAGGCTCTTGGCAATTAAGCCATGGGCTGATACGACTATCGGCACAATGATCGCTGAGTCCACATCCCACATGTTGACAACCTCGCGAGCCAAGTCAAGATACTTGATTTTCTTATCTTTCTCGGCTTTCACGAGGTTCTCATCATGCGGGACCGTTATGTCAACAATCATTGCGCGCCGCTCTGATCGATCCACCACCACTATATCAGGCTTATTGGCTACCATAGTCCTGTCAGTGATGATGGATTGATCCCAATACAATGTGATACTACCATTTTCGAGAACTGGGTCGGGCAAATACTTATAGTACGGCACTTCCGATTCGACAAGGTTGTATTTTAGAGCAAGTTGCTGATGGATAATCCTGGCTACAAGGTTGTGTCTATGCAAGTACTCTCCGTTAGCCAGACCAGAACACCCGGAAATAATGTGACGGATTGATTCGCCTGGACGGACTGACTTTCACTTATTATTAGAAAGGGAAAAATTATGTTTTTTGATAACCACTTATGTTTGATTTATTCAAACAAAAAAAGCATAAAAATAAAGCATTACTGTAATACATGATAATAATCATACCTGAAGTCTTGCAGTAGAAGTGGTGTCTCCGATTCAATAATGCGATGTCTTATGTCCCTTACTGATCGGCCACAACCAAGGCACACCATAGTGTGGCCCAGTATTCTATTATTGGCACCTTCTGAAGTTAGCAGCAAGAAGCATGGGTGACAAATATGTCCATCTTCTGGAAGCTAAAAGGCAAAGTAGATTATTAGAGTATAGGTATATCAACATTTTATCTATTCTAATATGAAGAAGGTTCTAAATAAATACTTTTTTAATTATCTAAAGGTGAAATCAATTGTTTAAATGAAAATAATAATTGCTTCTACAAATCATTCGCTGCGCTGTATAATTAACACAAGAGAACATGGTTTAAGTGTAAAAAGGTTTTCATAATTCATTTTAAATTAGTACATACCTGAATTGTTAGCCATTGCACAAGCATTCTTTAGAAAGCTATGTCTAACGAAGACACAACATGTATTCTTAGCCGTCCCGTAGCTATACCGCAATTAATACACCTCATTGTAAACAATGTCCAAAACGTAAGCACAATCAAGTCCGTATTTATAAGCACTAGATAATCGTTGGGCAATGGGATCAGTCCGTGTAGAATAGCAATGGTCGTTATGTAGAAAAGATAATCGCACAGTTTATAAACAAAGGTACGCGCGTTGCGAGATGTCAAACGGAAAACGAAATAACGGTCGTCGACCGATTGTCGAACCTGTCATGTCGTTTCGTTTCACTGTTACAAGAAAAAAGTTATTTAAAATAAATATTTCATAGCGTTCGAGTAATTTAAAAATATGTTTTTTTTTTTTTAATAATACATTTTTTATTATGATTTCGATAATGATAAACATTTCACAGAAAGAATAATTTTTAATATTACTCTGATGGATCATTAATATTTTAGCTTAACAGGGAATGGAACGTTTATCCAAAATGGCACGCTATCTCGATACGCCAGAAACGCAAAACAACTATTAATTTTTAAATATTTTTTCAGAAGTTGTACGAAAATGTAAATAGTTTTGTAATTTTTGTTTCTATTTTTACTTATTTGTAATTAGGTGTCTTCCATCTTTTTATTCAGACTAAGTCCATTTGGTTATTACAACACACAACTTAAAAACTAGTGTTAGTACTTATCTACCCGAAGAACTAAAACAATGCAATTATATATATATATATATATATATATATGCTCATACGGAAGAAGACTAACACTGGTATTCAATTGGATCAAGTCAAGCTCGACACGCCTACACTTCGCCCCCATTAGTCACATTTACAGTAATAGTTTATATGTGAAAACCAAGAAAAGACAACGAGGATAATGGAGAATTTTCATGATGTTCATAACAATACATTTAACTAAATGGAATTAAAATAGAGATCAAAACTAAAAAAGAAGTTGTTATTTTTTATGAATTTTACCAATAAATGACACAAATACATTATTAAAGTGGAAGTAAATAAATATAATGAAAAATTTACGTATGTATACACAGTATTGGACGTTTTTTCTTTAAATCCGCCTTGGTAGTGCTGAAATTAAAGGAGTTTAACTTTCCAAGTTACAAACCAACCAAACCAAGTTATAAAGTTATAACCTACTTACAGCGAGGCCTCATTAGTGCCTTGCGTTGTATCATCGGTGCGTCAACGCTGCGTCGTTTTACATAGATTTTTAAGTAACTAGACGTTTGTTTCGACGGTGGCGTAAAAATAGAACACGTTTGTTCAGATCCATTGTCGAATGAAGACTGAAATCCACACTGAGACGCTGCGCTAGTGCGCTGCGATGGCGTGCGTCGCCCTCTTGCGTTATCACGTCGTGCGTCGTCGTAACGCAGGTGGCATACAGTGCGTTGATCCGTTGCGACGACGAGATGCAACGCACTAATGACCCAAGTAGCACACAAGCTCTATAACAAGCCGTACACCGGCCGGTTAGAAGTTTTTAATAACGGCATAGCTTCCATAAGTAAGTTCTACAGTAGATGTACAAGCGGCTACAGCGCCGCTGTACCCCCGAAAGAGGCCTCGATTTATACGGCTTACGGTTCTACAATGTCTCTACAATGTCCGTAAATATGTGTTAGTACGGAGATACAAAGTTGCTATGCGAGCGGTAGTGTGCGCCTCATTATCTAAAATAAGTTCTTGTAGCACGACTGTAGTGCTCGCATCTTATTTAGACGCGTCTGTATCTCTGAATTAGAGTTTACAGATCTGTATTAGATATACAGTAACGATATTTTGGGGAAATGAACAACAATAATTGAAATTTTAACAATGACGTCTACAGTGATTGATGGAAAGACTTAAAATAATTGGAAAATAAACAAAATTGTTTGATTTTTCTTTTTATGCATGCAAAGTACCAGTGCGAGTGCCACTGTATTGTGAATATATACATATATTTTTGCTAAAATTTTCACGCGCCTGCCATTTATGCAGTTTTTTGGATAAAAATTACTTTTGATTAGAGGGTGTGAATTTTGATTTTAGTTTATATATGACAGTTTAGCTTTCTAGATAGTTTCTTTAGTATCCTGGGTGAGAAAAAGTGACGTGAATTCGGTTTTTATATATATTTATGATATAAATAAATTATAAAAAATCATGAGAATTGCTTGTATTCAAAACTATAATGGCTTCTTTGTTACAACAGCCTTCAGAGTATACTAGAATAACCACTCATCATCGATTTAAACCGCTAGAATCCAGCATTGTAGACCTTTTGGTTCCATGATTGTGGTATTAACGCTCTATTGTACTTTTTTAGGTGTACATCGGTAATTAATATATTCTTTTAAGAGTATAAGGTTGTACAACGAACTATTGATAATCTGTTGTAGGTAATTTTATTTAGGGGTCCATTGTCTGAATCTGAATCATAAAACCCCTGTTAATCCTTCTTACACTTTATCATTATTCGTTTGTGTGTTTCTATTTATACTTTACTAATTAAATAAAACTTACTGCAATATTTCTTGTTTATATACAATCAATTCAATATTTACAAATAACATCTATAGTCCCCGCCTTTTAACAAACCCTTTTGTCCCACTTCAGCCACTATATTGGCCCTAGTAACGAAATTTTTGAGCTTTTAGCTTTATAAGGCGTGGTTTTCTTACCATAACCAGCTATTTACCATAGAGTAGCTGTGAAATTCACCACTATAACGATCTACGTGCCTCTATAGAATTATATTTCTCTGCTGTAGATATAGAGTTTCAAAGGCAGATAAGTACTATTTAACGGCTAAGACATTTAGAAATATGCAATATACAACCTAAAGCGCTTTAAAGGAACGTTATAACTCCATTTAAACACTTTTATCTATTATAGCCCTCTATAAGACCTAGCGGTGTTATAAAAGGTATTTATAACTCTGCTTTATATTAAATACTCGTACAATAACTCTATAACACGTCATTGTATCTTCACTGCGATTATATTTACTGTTGTACGGCTATTGTACCCCATGCCTGTTAAAGAACTCTTAAATACGCGACTGTCCTACTTAAGCATTATAGTAAACCCCTTGAAAAGCTATTATAAAGCATTTAGGTTGTAAAGAAGTCATTTAAGCAGCTTGTGTGCTAGTTGGGGAGGCCTAAGCCTTATTTACCTTCTCTTGGGTTTGTTTCTGTTGTGGGCGTGACGACTGAGTTTAGCTGAGCTGAGCAATTGACTTATACAGGTCTTGGAATATCAGTGTATGTCCCAGCAATAAGAAGACTGAGGGCTGACTCTGTGTGCTTGTGTTTATTAGGCGGTACGGGCTCAAGTACAGAAGATGGATCAAGCGGCACGAGTACGCTACCGCTCGGCACGCCGTGCCCGCCTGCGCCCGCCGTGCCCGCGCCCCCCACTGCGCCGCGCGCGCCCGACTCGCCGCCCTGCGCCACCGCGCCCAACTACGTCAACATACACTATTTTCTACAGTAAGTTACCCACAGTACGCATTCATTAAGAAAGTTATATTATCATTTAAATACATTTATTTGTATTCCTTCAACAAGTAGCCTAATAACTGATGAGCCTAGGCTGGATATAGTTAAAGAGATATAGTTCTTTCGGTGGTTGTCGATCGCGTTGCCAAGATCGAGGTGACTATGCCAAAGTAACGATACAGCGCTGCAAGCCAGGTGTTCACCGCACGTTCGTCTTCCGAGCGCTACATCTTAGCAACCGAGATTGTGAGAAGTTCGGCACTACCGCTAGAACTTTGCCGAAGATTGTGACGGGCCGACTGTCTAACACCCATGATTGCCACTGCACTGTTTTGTGTTAGATGCATGGAAAAACCACAGATCTCAGAGGTCGAAGTGGAAACGTGATTGTCATCCTCGTCGTCCCGAATTACCAAAATAAATTATCTGGATTATTGTATAATGTTTTCGTCAGATTTATTGTCAATATATCTTTTCTTTTTAAAGAAAAGGAGGTGATGGTACGGAACAAAGCGACACGGTGTCCGAGCTGGCAGATTCGAGTGATACTCCTCTTCTCCTGAGAACCATATCTTCAGACACAGAAACAAGTGCCACACCACCACCGCTGAGGAAACTTCACTCTCAGGTAATCATCCACAACCGATTTCACCCACTTCTGGGCACATTTATACACACGACAACAATCAATGATAAGCTTAAGATAGTTGCCAGCGCCTAAACGTGTAACTCTTTAACCAGTAATCTTTTTAATTTCGCTCTTATGATTTGTCTGCTTGTTTGTTCCGGCTAATCTCCGAAACTGCTTGACCGATTATCACTCGCAGATAGCTGATGTTCTAAGGCGTAAATTAGGCTACTTTATTTCAGAAAAAGGATTAGCGTTAAAACTTAAAACCCTTGAAATTGTTAATAATAGGGAGTAATATTTTTATAATAATTTCACGCGGTCGAAGGTCGCGGGCAACACAAAAAAAAAAAAAAAACAAAATAAAAACACAACATACAAATAATCGGATTTTGATTTAAACAATTTCAAGTGTTTTAATTTTTTTGATAGTATAATTCATTCATTTAAAGGAATTTAAATTAATGAATTTTACTATCACAAAAATTGGAAACCGGCCAGGTGAACTATGTGCTATCGAGATACGTAACTTATGTTGCTGATAGACACAGCACAGTAAAACGTGTTACAATTCAATATTCCAAGTGAATCAAATTGAAGTCAACTTTTCTAACAGTGTGTGTCAGTTTACAAGAAACTGTTATTGGAGAACGATGCCAGCATGGCTTGTCTGATTCGTTTGTATTCCGTGAGCCAATATACAGGTGGTATGCTGTTTTCCCTAAATGTAATGCCATGTAATATAGTCCATTACACTACCTAGCAAAACTTCATAGGCGTGTTAGGTATCGAAATGGCTGTATATCTGACCCACTCCTATTACATGGGAGCTAAACATAATTGGCGAAATGTGGGTGTACTATTAGAAGTATTAGATGGACCTCTGGTTAACCCTTCGGAGATTACACGCATGATATTTCATCTCGGCTACAGAATCCTTCACTGCCAATGTTTCGACAAACACTTGACCGCTTTTTTGTATCCTGTTTAGGTATCTTGACCTTGTATAAAACTATAATTGCCTCATTATTTCATAATTTTGTATCTAATTTAAAAAAAAGGAAAGGAGAAAACAAAAAAATAAGCTGATCATAATCTAAATTTAATAAAATATACATATTACGTATTCAAGTATTAATTCCTATGTCATGTGTTGTGGGATACAATATATAAGTTAAAGAATACACAAAAAAAAACATTTCAATAAATTTATGTTTTACTCTAAAATTGTGTTTTAATAATTAATTAGTTAATTTAATATATTTATTTGCGTCAGACACAACGATCCACAATTTAGTAAGTATGTAAATGATGGAAACTTCATTTCTGTGTCTGTGTACGTATGGGTTAAGAATTTTGATCCGGTTATTTTCATGCTCTAACTTAGTTAACACAATGCAAGAATAACATTCCTAAGCTTAAGTCCCGTCTCTTATCTAAAAATGACACAGCTGATAAGAAACCCTCGTAGAATTTACACATACTCCGCCGTCCTGGCGCAGTTGTGATAATCGCGGCCATTCCATTTTTTTGTCTTGATATTCTTTTCGACGAACAAGCCTATTTTGCTTACTACTGGAGATTATTCATTGCACGTGTTATCTTCTGCTTAAGTATTTAGAAATTTTTCGTATGTTGGTGACTTTCATTCGATCTCTTCTTTACTATGGTAGTCGAATGGTGAGTATAATAGTAACAGCGTCATTATGGTTACGTTAGTGCACTCCAAAAAAGATTTAGATTTCAATGTTTTACGAAAATATTTCCGCTTAGTTCTTATTTTATTTAAACCTGCAAAAGAATAAAAACATATTATGATAAACTCAAACTCAAAGCATTTATTTCAATTAGACCATCACAGGCACTTTTGAATGTCAAAAAAAAAACAAAAAGAAGCGAAGCTACAGTTACAGTCACAAGGCATAATAATAACATAATAATAACTTGAGAAAGTACTGTAGTTGCACATTCCAAAGCGTAGATCTCTATTTAGAAGAATGGGCAAGAAACTCCATGGACACTCTTTTAAATCAAAATATTGTTACAAAATATTGCTACCTCTCGCATGCCGAAGGTTTCAGAATTTCCATTGTGTCTTGCTTAGATTTACATTACGGCGTTCCGTCATTGACACCCCGGGTTATTTAAAAACAAAAGCGTCTTAAAAAATACGTATTTACCAAAGTATAATAATTAAAATCATCATTAAAAAAAACAACTTAAGCCACACCTAAGGTTCAATTTGCTCTAAAACTTCAATGGTATTGTTTCAATAACTTCAGTCATTCTTAAATCGATTTACTAACGAAGTTCGTTCGTTTATGTGGAAATAACATCAATTGGTTATAAGAATTTCGATAGCAGTTCAGTTAATTTTTTATATGACCAATGTCAAATCCTCAATTTTTTATTTGGTTATGCTATTCTGGTTGGTTCTAGGAGGCACGGGAAAAGAGCACATGGAAGGAATTGGGAGAAGCCTTTGCCCAGCTGTGGGACACAGTACAGGCTAATAAAAAAATTACATACATCATCATAAAATTATAAGTTTAGGCAAGTGCTGAAATTGAAATGAATTATTGAAATAACTTAATTGAAAAAAAAGTACTGTGTGTCTGTAGCTTATCGCTCTCGTAACTAGTAGAAATGAGATAAATTTTAGCTATGAATACTAAAATAACGACATCAAACCTGATTCTTTTCTTAATATGACATGGTAAATATATTTTACCATGTCATATTAAGAAAAGAATCAGGGTTATACAAACTGTCTTACCGAAAAAAAAAACAACCAAGAGCACTAAATTTCGGCATAAATTGACTAATAATTTAATTGCTCACCTCGATTTTATGAATAGTCGGATCTTCTTTGCTTTCAGAATGTTTATCTATATTAAACTTTTTTACATTTGAAGATAGAACTGCTTCTAGTTCTAGAGGATGCTCTTCAGCCGGGTTGTTGTCCATAACTTGAGCTTTATTAGCCACAGAAGTAATATTGTATGTTTCTGTTGGTTCACTCGGAATAATATCTTCAGGTGTCTCTGTTATATTTGGCAGAATAGTCTCTGTTATATTTAGTTCGTCAGAATCAGTTATGATATTATATTCTCTGCATTCTCCTGTATAATCTGTATCGTAAATATTACAGGTAATGTTCCTACATTGGGTCTTATTGCATTTCATTGTATTACAAGTTTGATCGTTACACCAGATAGTAACATTGTGGCTTCTAATGTCTACAATGGCGTTAGGGTTGTTCGTCGAGGATGCTAAAAGTTGTCCAGTTATAGGTTGTTCAGTTTCCCTTGAACTCCACCAATAAAGTGGATATGTTATCCATCCCCATATAGAGGTCATGAACCCACGACCCTCTGTTATGTCATCTGCAAGTAACATAGTCAGTACATGAACATGAAGTAGTATTTTAACCAGTAGCATTTAGTTATATTACAATTTATGTAAAAAAAAGACAATGTAGGTAATTGAGTTATACTTACGTCCTGCGGCTGGTTTGCTGATGCAATTCTGCACGGAACACAAGAAAAAAAACACGACAAGGGTCTTACAGACGAGCATGGCGACAGCTAGTACGGATATTCTTAACGGGAATAAATGTTTAAACAGTCCCGACTCGCCTTTTTATACTTACCTCAACTAAGTAATTTATTATCTTTGTCGAGATAAAGCCCCGACTGTAGGGAATGTTTATCTAATGAGCGAAGAACGACAAAATTAAAAGCTTTCAGATTTCGATATAATTTAAGTACTTAACAGTTTAAATAGGTTTAAGACGAAGAAAATTAATTAAATAACATCTAAATCAAAAATTTATTAGACTGCTGAAATATATCCATTAAAAAAAAATTCACAACCTAGACAGGTAAGATGTGTCAAATGCTTCGCAGTGCGTTATATTCGACCCTTCCACTTTGATGGGTCTCTGAACTTCGCACAGGATACATTTTTCCTTTATATTTGGACACGCCAGATATCTACATAATGTTCCGGACTTATTGCAGTATGTTAAAAATTTTAATTTTTTCTTCCGAGATTTCTGCTCTTTTGTGTGAAATATTGATTCTATTTTTGGTTCCATACTTCTAATTTGATCTTTCGAAATGTCATTTAATTTGAAATCACCATTAGCATCAAATTTCACAATTTTCAGATTGTTTGTTGTTTTCCAAGGATTCAAATACTTTTCACCAATCTGTTACATGCGAATACAATTAAACATACATAGATACAAAACACATATTGTCGTGTAAGTAATTTGAGTAGAGTGCAATGACAAACGGGGATTCTATTGAAAAAAAAAATATAATCTCTGCAGGTATATTCGTTTCAAATTAGATTGTTTATATACCACTTCCAAAGTGTTGATTACTGCTTAGTAATGAATGACTACAGGGTGTAAACGGACCCTTCACGAAGCCGTCAACTAAACATTATGTACATCAAACTAAGTTACCCTACACAAAAAAATGTTGCTGGAAAACGACTTTTTTTGGGGTGATAAATCACGTTTTACGGTAAAACTCAATGTAGCACAATCAAAACATTGTGCTGATGGATGCTTTGAATAGTAAACGGGTAATTTTTAGTAATTAAAGTAGTTATTATCTTAAAAAATAGTATTAAAAGAAAAATTTGGAACATTGACCTCCAATATCTCCGTAACTAGAAGGTTCCCAGGTATGGTCCAGTACAAAAATATGATCGCAATCACGGGGAGAACAAGTGCCTTTCGGCTTCGTTAAGGGATTTATACACCCTTTATAGTTTGAGGCGTCGTCCAAATATAAAGCGATCGTCGTAAAAGGGTTGTACTGATGAATTTAATGACTATAACTCTGCTGTACAACCATATTTGTTACGGTATATCATATCTTAATCAACATACAACCTGTAAATTGCAAAAATGATAAGAAAATTTCAATTTCGCGGGCTACCCTGGCGCTTCCACCTTGACGGAAATATGTTAACTCAGCAAGCCATTCGTCGAAATTCCGCAAACTGCGTCAAATTTAATCCAACTAAAGAAATGATTTCGAGGATGACCGCAAAAATTTATCAAAATCATGAGGAAATTATTCTAGAATAAGTTACAGAAATTTGTATTTACAAATAAACTAATAAAGCAGCTTATTTGTTCGATACGATCGCGTATTAGCGCGACTTTCGCTTTATATTAGGACGACGCCTAAAAGTATTTTATGAAAATGTAAACAAACCCTGATCAGGTTCAATTCTTTCGCTATCACTCAAACTTCAATAATAAAACTTAAAATCTGGTTATTAGTACCTCAGTTACCTCGGATCGGATTGCTTAGATTTTCGACACGTGTTTATATAGAAGTTACTAATTTTGAAGAGTTTCTGATCCATTTGTTTACATTTCCTAATAAAATGAGCTTTGTAAGAATAATAATGATTAATATTTACCGAAAAAACAATAGCCAGATTTAATATTAAAAATATTGTCGCAATAAACCAAAACGAAATATTCAACTGTAAAATGAAACCTAGCACCATTTTGTTGAAATGTGTGTGAACAAATAAAAGTCTTCTAACTTTCTAATGAAGTAAGTAGTAGGTATGTTAGAGAGCATTTTCTAAACAAAGAACAATTCAAATCGATTTATTTATTAAACATAAGAACTTACATAACTTTCATGGCCTTGACATACGAACAATGGCCTGCTGTGTTCAACTCCTTCATGGAACATCGAAATTTGGCAAAGAACTTTTTAGATGCGACGAGCGTAATACATTTGGCATTAATGCAGAACGTTGCTTTTCCGAATATTTTCCCCAACATTTTGTTTTGCAAGATATCTACTATTTCAAATGCGACATTTGAAGGCAAATCCATGATTGATTCCATCGACGCTACGCTATCTGAAACAAACAAAATAACCATTCAAAATGATCAACCTAAAAATATCAGTTTATAGATAAAAATAATGAATCTATTGCACTAAGATTCAATACCTGTACTATTGGCTCCGGCGCAATGTCCCTTGTTATTCAATCTATCTAATGGCACACAAATTCTATGCAGGCATGTCTTATTGGCACAGTTCATGGAGTGGCATACTTTTTGAGAGCAAAATGTTAAAACTCCACGGATATATTTGCCCACAAAAGACATGAAAGCTGGCGCGACCGTGGCGACATCGTCCCAATCAATGTCACCAAATATAGCCTGCTCTAGTAATCTCGTATGGTTCTGATGAATTGTATCTTTACTCATATTTAACTTGGTCTTCTTGTGTTCATTTTCCAATATCAAAGTTGTGATATTTTTAGATTTAACATCTCCTGTGTTCCTAGTTACATTTGGCCAATACAATAATTCTTCATCACTGAGTAGGTTTTTGTCAGCTTTTTTCCCGAATATGTTTTCTTTAGTTATATTGTTTTTTGCAGACTGCAAAGCTTCTGGCGCCCTATGACTTTTACTAGTAGTAACAGTAACATTCGAAACATCACGTTTTACACGAATAGCTGAAGTCACGTTAGTAAGTTTTCTTGGTAAATCAGTTTCGATACTATTTTCAATTTTGTGTATTTCTTCTGTTCCATTATAAGAATTATTTGTAATATTAACCATCAAATAAATACTTTCTTCTGTTTGTGTTTCATTTAAAATATCGTCAGTTTTGTTAATCTTAGAATTAATTTCAAATTGCAACACACTTAAAGGTTGAATGTTTGTATCGTGGGTTACATTACTGTTGGTTACATTATTGTTGGTTTCATTCTTTAATGTACTGCTCATGTTATCACTGAAGAGGTGATTCGGAAACATGGGTGGCCGCTCTACCTTGATATTTTGGAATGTTATAAGTTTCTTTCGGTGCTTCTTGTTATTGTTATTCCTGGATTTCTTTTTTTTATGGATAGTTATTTTGTGTAATGGAGTAGAATCATCTTTACTGTACCTTGCCGCTTTTTTGTATCCAAAAAGTTCCATGGGAACAGGGAAATTGAAATATGGAAATGGTAAATTCATACCATTTGCGAGTTCTTTAGATACTGCGTCATCCTGTTCCGACATTCTGTCGCGATTGTGTACTTTATAATATTTCCCCATAATATCTTGTGGTTTTGGTAATTCAAGATCAATTTTAATGCGGATGTTTAGCGTATTGTCCGAAAACATTTCTTTAATTTTATCATCAATTAAATATTCTGATTTTTTAATAGGGTTTTCATATGGTGAAGATTGTTGCAATATATTCTTTTTCTGGTCATCTATTGCACGCATTTTCATTTGTTCCGTGGGATCGTGCTCATAATGTACTAAGCACTGTTTACAGCCACAATCGCAAGGAATGTGATTGTTTTTACAAAAGCATGGAGATTGTATCGGCTCGAAAGACGACTTATGCAGAACAGGAGATAACTCCATATTTTCATTAAACATAATTTTTTCAAGAGGTACAAATTCTTCACGATTTACTTTTGGGAGTATTGTGGTCGTGTCTGGTTTATTCATAATGTATTTTCCTTTCGAATTAACGGGTATGAACACATCTAAAGGACTACCGTACGGTGGAGGGAATTTATATGAACCGGAATTGTAGAAACGGTTAGCATACAAGTACTCGTCACGTTTAACACCCACACTAGATTTGGCCTTAGTATATGGATCGTGGCGTGGTAGAAGTGGTACTTGATTTTTTGTTTTAGATTTTTCCATATAATTCTTTCTTTGTTTGTGTGCTTTTTCCAAGTAATGTTGATATTCAGAGAGCAAATTTTCTATGGCTTCATCACTTTGACTCTCGCTGTTTGATATGCTCGCGAACATATCAAACGGTGAAACCTGAAAACATTATAAATTAATTTACAAAACATTTCTAGATACGACAACCGCAAATAATTATCGGTACATTAATACTTACACCACTGTTTCCAAAGTCATTTATTATATCAGCGATATCACTGTAGATAATAGTATCGTAAAATGGACTCACTTCAATTCGATTAGATTCGGAACCTAGAAAGAAGTAAACGAGATTCATTCAAGTTAATAAATCCTTTTAATAACATTATTTGCCACAAAGCATTTGACTTACTTTCTGAATCATAGCAGTAAATGGCACTTAAAAGAAACGCAAAACTGGAAACTATTATAATATTCATGATTCGTATGCCATGCAGGAATTCAAAAGAATGACGGAAAATGAACTGGTACTGGTGGTAATCGTTTTAATGTTTACCTTTTAAAGCTGATTGTTACTCCAAACAAGAGTTTAAATGGCCATTGTGTACTGTTGCGCAAGTAGTTATACAACTTACCTGATTATGCTTTTTAATTGTTATTTAGGATTTTTTTAATTTGTATAATTTATTTAATTATTTTCAGGAGTCGAGTCTCAACAATGCGGAAGCTGAGCGTCTGACCATGCACCGGTGTATCATAACGAGTATCATTGAGAGTGAAACCGTTTATGTTGAATGTCTTTACGTTATGGAGAAGGTACTATCATTTGAAATTGTTTTTACGTTTTTATTGTTTTTTATCTTTGATTGTAGTGTAATGATTGATCTGATAACAGATAACAGTGAGTCATCTATTCAGTAATAAACTAAATTTTGTGATGTAGATATCAGCCAGTTAGAGATTTAAAAAATAGCCATATTTGTCAAACCCCGTTTTAATTGCTGGATAAAAATTATGGTGGTAAAAAATATTGTTATGAATTGGCGAAGGCTTTTGAAACTTGAAAGGCATACTATAGATTGTCGTATTTGCAATTAGTATGCATGGGAGTGAAAAAGAAACTTGCTGAAACTGCCAGTTCATAATCAGTAAATAACACACTTAATTCTATGAACATCTTAACGTCATCAACGATACAACTGACAACAGAACGCGATACAATGCTTGAACTAAAACATCCTCAATATTCTCAAATTTTAACCTTTACCTAAACAATTTATTTATCAACAAAGCATATCTATGCAACGCTTTAAATTACATTATTAAAGATGGTTAAGAATGAGGAGGAGATTCTATTTATACATAACATTTACTTAAAAAGTAACAATATTGCTGGTCTTCAATTTTATTTGTTGTACTTACAGTATATGAACGCTATAAAAGCGACGCTGTCGACATCGCAGCCGGTTATTACTGAAGAAGAATTTAATACAATTTTCTACAAAATATCTGAGCTACACGAGTTACATAAGAACTTCCTCGAGGGATTGAAAGGAGCTGTCGCTAGTTGGGAAGAGCCTCTATCTGTAGGAATACATTTCAAGAAAATGGTAAGGACAAATTATGTTGTAGTAACCCTCTAGTCCACGGCTGCTCAACCCCAGGGGGCCACACAGTGGCCGGCCAACGCATTTGAAGTGGCCCAACAGCAGTCATCTGACGCCAGACTTTTGACAACAGATTCCAGAATTGCATTACCGATCGAAGCAATATTTGACTTTTATGAAGCAACTTTCAACAAGCCAATACCCAGCTAGAAATGGATACAATTTTTTCTGAAAATCTGTTTACAATAAATGTGTGACAGTGGCGTATTTTTACCCTTAGGGCAGGCCATGGCCCCGGGCAGCAATCTAAGAGGGGCAGACACCGCCTCTTTTATGTTCAAGGCTAGAATCAGCTCTCCAGGTTTACTAGAAAAAAGCACTCTATAAGCCTGCTTAATTAATGGTCAAAAAAGGTGGGGTGCCACGCGTTAGAGGTGGGTGTCACACATTTCGAGGTGGTTTTATGTTTACCTGACTGTGGCGAAACCCAAAATTAGGGTCATGTGTTTTTATCAAGTTGCAAGGTCATTTTAATCAAGTGTCAATTAAGTTATTCGTAAACTTCCAATTTGAAAGTTTAACAAATAATCATATTGAACACTACTAGTCAATGTCAAATGAATTTCTTAGGGTTATTCTTAGGGTTATTAATCTTTCGGCTTCGGCCGAAGGTTTTAGCGATTGCCGATCAATCGGCTGTATTAATCGGCAATAAGGCTTGGGCATCGACCTTCGGTCAGACACTAGTAGTAATACATAAATAATATAGTCTTAATTATAAACCTTAACAAAGTAATAGTTCTTTTGTTGTGTTATAGGCTGAAAACATAAACATCTACGGTGCGTTCCTGCACAACTACGGACGCGCGACGGACGCGGTGCGGCGCCGCTGCTCCACGTCGCAGAGCTTCGCGCACCTCACGCGCCAGATCTCGTGCCACGGACAGCCCATGTCGCTCGACGATCTGCTGCACAAACCCGTCGCGAGAGTCCAGAAGAACGCACTAGTCCTGCATGTTAGTCTATTTACTGTTAAATTTATTGGATAGATTTGCTTTTTAACGATTTCTGTGGTTTCTCGAAGTTCTATCGATTACTTAGTACCTATCTACTCAGGGGTTGTCCTATTACATTTTTTATTCGGCGAAACCGGAAGACCTCCGGCGCCAGCCAAAACAGATCACATTATCGTATGCTCACTCTGTTTAAGTTAAAAAATCACGTGACAAATGTTTTATTGGCAAAATGTTTTATTTCTTTTTCAGGATCTTATAAAATATACCCCAGCCAGTCATCCTGATCACGCTATGTTGACGGAAGCCCTGAACATGACACAGCATTTCCTAGACGAATTCAATATTATACAAACAAAATCTATGTTTCCTGTAAGTATAATTAAATATACTTAAATAATAAAATGCATTAAAGTTTTGATGCCAATGTTTTTTTTTATTATATCTCCGTAGAATGCTGACCGGGCCCAGAGGAGACTTGTGAAGAATTCATTTATAGTGGAACTCTCAGATGGGCACAGAAAACTGAGACATCTTTTTCTATTCAACGACGTCATTGCCTGTGCCAAGTATAAGGTAACTACGGTAATACAAGTTTGTTTTTTTTTCACATAGTAGTTATCAGATGAAGTGCTAGCAAACATGTAAAATTATTATTCGTATTTGGAATCCAAAATTTCTGATGACAGCTATCGCCGCCGTTAGCACTCCATCTGTGAACTGCACCGTGTTTTATTAATAAATTTAGGTTTTTGGATAATGATTTTGTGTTTAAATATTGGTGCAGGCATCTGGGCGGGACAAATTCACGTTTGAGTTGAAATGGTTCATCCCTCTGCCGGACATCGTGGTGGTGGACGACGAGAGCGTGGGCGCGGGCGCGGCCGACGCGCGCGAGACGTCGCCTGCCAACATCGTGGCGCTGAAGTCGCAGGCCTCCACCGTGCGCGACCAGATCATCGCCGAGGAGCGCGCTGCGGCCGACGACAAGGTAACCTAAATACACATACCGTCTGACTTTTAATTTACTGGCGTCATACCGAGCGATGCGCCTCAAGCGGAATTGACCTCGATATGTCTCTAGACGCGGATGGCCGTTTAAGCAAAGGTCGCCAAAACTAGGGCAAAGAAACCATGGCCGTTCAAAAATTCGTTGGGTTGAGCATATCGTTGTGTCGGGGGAAATACCTAGATGAGGGACATATGAAAACGGAAAATGTGGCCGAAGAAAGGGGAGATATACTCAGCAGTGGGTGATTCCGGGCTGCAAAGATGGCATCTCTGGGGCAGTGGCGTGCCGATAGGTCAGAACGAAGGCAAGCCCAATTAGTCAACTACCGATGTTTTGGGAAATAATTTTATAAATAATAGTTTTCAATTTTTTTCTAGTCTCGATATCATAATACGCATGCATAATTGACAAACGCGCCATCTATACGTACGAATTGCGACACCAAAGTAAGATCGCTACGCTACTGTTTACAATTCATACGTGCAAAATATTTCAATCAAACGGCCACTAGATGGCATTAAAACTATTGATTGTTATTTTACTGCCGAACACACTATTTTAATAATTTCATTTTTATTTGATTTGATATTAAATAAATACTAATGATCACACAAAAACATTATAAATCACTAATAAATAATAAACAATTTTATTAATTCTTTTCTTCAAAATAACTCTAGATGTACCTAACCTCTTCGATAAAAACATTAGTTATTGTATTTTCATATTTCAAAGATGTATAATATTATGATGATGGTTGTTTATTTAGAAGAACTTTATCAAATAACTTCAAATGATATGCGAAAAGCGACAAAAATACATTTCTGAGAAAAACTATCATTAGGACTTCTTTAACAGAGAAGTAAAGATAGAATATAAATTATAAACATAAATTTAAAGCTAAAGATATTCATATATCTTTTGCTTTAAATTTAAAAAATAATACATACCGCCAGAAAGTTTATGAGTGAAAAAATGCTCATGTGTTCAAAGTCAGCCAGTATTCAATAAATGTTGAGTTAACGGCGTTTTACTACTACTGGCATGAATTATCGACAAATACTTAATGTCCTAGTCTAAGCTTGTCGATAACTCATGCTTCATAGGATTCCTAAATATTTTACAGAAAATTCGTATCGGTGGTCGTGGTGCAGCCGAAAAGCAACGCAAGAAGCTAGCGGAACTCGAGGCCCAGCTAGTCCTCGCGTCGCCCAACCTGGTGTTCCGCGTCGGAGCGCGCGCGCCCGGCTCGTCCACTGCGCTGCAGAGGCAGCACATCTTCTTCCTCAGCTCCGAGTACGAGCGCACGCAGTGGATCGACTCGATACATGCTTTGCAGGTCAGTGTTCTGTTTGTTAATTTAGTGTTACGTGATAGTAAGTTTAGTTTTATCTATATATATATATTATAAGTAAAAAGGAATGGTCATCTGTGAGCCAGGCCCGGAAGACTATCCCAAGTTTTGTCATTTATAGTGTCACTGCTGTTTTTTATTGAATTTCTAATACATAACAAAATGCGTTGAGTTTTTCTGAATGCGAAGTATTGAAAGACATGAGTTCGCGATGACACGCTCGCGCTTGTAAGCATATTTGTAGGATTTATCTATTGTCGATCCCTTAATCTAAGCAATTTTATGAAAATATCTCAGGCATCATCAGCCCCCCCGGCGGGCTCGAGCACGATCTCGATGCTGGAGCTGCAGGCGTGGGTGACGGCGTGCCGCAGTTACCTGCAGACGGACATGGGCTCGTACCTGCTCCGCAGCGGCCGAGACGACTCGCTGCTGCTCGGCGACCTGCAGCTGCATGTCGGCGGCATGACCGCGCCGCTCGACACTGCCGCCGGTGAGTACTAGTGCCACTAGTCGCTCATAGGCCCAACGCACATCTCTAGACACGCAACCGCGGTTCTTGGGCGGCTCGCGGCCACCTGTACATTCGCAAGCCGTGCGCTATAATTTATCTTTGACATGCCATTTGCAACCTTAATAACAATTACGGTTGCAAATGGCATGTCAAAGATAAATTCGAAGATAACAATCTTCTCGGCCTCTTCGCCGCACCACCGAAGATATTATGCACTACTGCACTGCCACTAACTCTAACCGCGGATCAAGAGTCGAGCATAGTTCACGATGTTACCAGCATAGCTGCCACAGTTACCCGTAAACTAAGCCTAATTCCACTCTTTTGTGATTCCCTAAAAAAAACCTCTAATTTAGGTTTTCCTCGCAGATTACTACATAGTGGTGGAGGTAGACTCGTACGGCCACTACTTCCGCAAGGCGAAGTCGAAGCTCGTGTGTCGCAGCGCACAACCGCGGTGGAACGAGAGCTTCACCCTCGACCTGGAGGGCTCACAGAACTTGCGACTGCTGTTGTATGAAGACGCGGCCCGGCCTGTGCTGCGCGGGAAGTGTACTATCAAGGTAAATATACTTTTGTTTGTTGCACGGCTAGTCTCATTAATTAAATTATTGATTATTGATAAAGACTTGAAGTTAAATACATAACGGAAAAAAAAAGTCAAAAAGCGGCTAACCCAAAGCTGAAGCCTACATTTTGGTTATACGCTGTAGTCGTCTAACGATAAGAACGCTAACAGAAATAATTGTTATCTGTAAGCAACTTACGCGCTTGCGAGCACGCGTCACTAGAGACTCGTGTTTAGCGGGCCTTGACGCATCTCATAACGTACATGTGTTTGTGCAGCTGTCGCTGGAGTGGGTGGCGGAGAGCGTGGGGCGCACGGTGTCGCTGGGCGGCGGCGCGCTGACGCTGCGCCTGCGCCTGCTGCCGCCCGAGCGGTCCGCGCGCCGCGTGCCCTCCGCCAAGCCCGGCGCGCTCTTCGGGAACAAGATCACGCACGTCGCCAAGTGAGACGCATGCTTATTTACACCCGAACACTTATTTTCAAGTCACATAAATAATGTGAAAGAACTGTATTTGTAGTGATTCACCACCAATATGTTATACATTAAACGACACAAGGAAAATGCTTAAAATTTGTCCAGCTAGTTAGAAGTAGAAAATTAACATAAAAAAACTTCTTGGTCATCTTATAATAAAAATGGACTACGTTTTCCTTCCCAATGCTCCCCGAAACCGAATGAAGACATCCACATTTTTTTATTTTTTTTATTGCCGTTTCCACAGACGTGAGAAGCGCAACATCCCATTCATAATAAGCGCGTGCGTGCGCGAGGTGGAGCGGCGCGGCATCCACGAGGTGGGTGTGTACCGCGTGTCTGGTAGCGCCTCCGACCTCAACCGACTGAAGAAGAGCTTCGAGACCAGTGAGTATATTTTTTATTATTTTGCTTTTGGCCGCACCGGTCCTGATGTGAAGCAATCACCTTATTTTGTGTATTGAAAAGCACTGTATTGAACATTGATATATTAAATATACGGGGTGGAAGGGACACCGACGTGAAAACAGTTACCACGTATTCAGTACATCATTCTGAGTTCCCCACATAGTAATTTTACATCGGATATTAAATAAACAGCTACTTTGTAGCCAACAAAAGTTCAAAATGCATGGAACTGCTGTTTTTTTTTAAATTAGCGATAAGATGACTTACTGATGAACGCTTGGATTATGTGATCTTATCACATAATCCAAGTGTTCATCACTTGGGTTAATTACGGGTATGGAAATATTAGATTCCACGCGGTTGTGCGCAGACTGTATAATATTATCCGACTCACACTGCAGAAACTTTCTTACTATAGACCCACCGCTTTATTGAGTCCTTCGCCTTGCCCCATCAAAGTCACATTAAGCATCCACAAAGTCCTAACAATATCCCACAAGTTATTTGCTTTAAAATAACCATAATCCACGTAAGTATTACGATACTAATTGAACCCATACATGATCAACCTTCAGAATATTCCATTTAAATTGATACCTTCGCAAGGACTCATTCAAGCGGTCGGTCTATAGTCTGCATGCGTTTAGAATCACTGCCTTCTGCAGTAAGTGGTAGGTGTTACGAATTTTCGGTAATTTCGTTATATAAAGTGTGTAAATAGACCCGAAAAGAGCCAAAAGCTCTCCCCGTCTTTGCGACCATTTTTTTGTTCTAGACCATACCTGGAAACCTTCTAGTTACGGAGATATTGGGGGTCAAAGTTCCAACTTTTACACAAGTTTTGTTTTTTTAAATGCATGTTTTTAATGTAAGATTTTCACTTTAAACACCTCCACGACCCCCGTACTATTCAATCAATCCATCAGCACAATGCTTTGAGTGCGTTCCATCGAGTCCTACCGTAAAACGTGATTTTTCACCCCAAAAAAAAAAAGTTGTTTCCGTATATTCAGGCCAAATTACAGCTTTCTAGTGCTAAGAGTCTTTGAGCTAAGCTGCGGACAGACGGACATGGCGAAACTATAAGAGTTCCTTTCCTTGTTGACTATGGAACCCTAAAAATCACAATTTCTGATTGACTAATAAACACAATTTCGAACTAACACTCACCACATAAAGTTGTTTTTAAACGCGAGCAACGCACATTATGTCACTTCAATTCCCGAAAAACGGTGGCTATCACAAACACTGTAAAGTGCGCACAATTCGAAATCGTGCATATTTTTCTGCGGACGTTTTTGACGCTGAGTGTGTATTTTGGATTATCTTATATATCAACGGTATTTAATCATATTAATGTAGTGCCTAATATTATTACACTGCTGTTACATATTTTTCCAGATGCCTACGAAGCAGAGCAGTTGCTAAAAGAGGTGGACATCCACTCAGTCACGGGTGTGTTGAAGCTGTACCTGCGGGAACTGCCCGAGGCGCTGTTCACTGACGCACTCTACCCCGAACTATTGAAGGCATGGGGATCCACACAAGTACGTATACTAAATATATAACGAACATCTTTGTGAATGTCATAACACTGACTCATTATTTGTTGAAATGATAGAATAAATTGAAATTTAAATATTAATTATAGTCAATTTATCATGGTACTGACATGAACCAATACCACCATGACCATGTATCAATATTTATTATCTGTTGTAGCTCAATTTCTGTACTCAATGTAGTTACTAATTTTATTCCAAGTACATCTTCTAACAAAACATTTTAAAAGAGTAATGGAGTATGGCGTTTTTTTTTATTCTTCTTGATACGAACTACCTTTGTGAATTGGCAATTAAAATCAGTTCTCTTTCCTTGTCAATTTTATCATTCAAAATTACTTTTAAATGGCCTAATTAAAATAAATGGTTTAATTTTGTAGTTAACTGCAAACTAAAATATTTATTTTCAACATCTCAGGGCGCGGGTACGTCAGTGGATTCTGGTCCGGCGCATACCAGGCGACATGCGCTGCTCAAATGCTACGCTCAGCTGCCGGACCTCAACAAGAATTGTATCGACTTTCTGTTAAACCATTTCGTCAAGTAAGTCGATTGTACTCGTCATCGTCTCTCATCTTTTCTTGGGCTTCGTCACAGTCGAGTGGTCATTAAGTTTGGTAATCCACGACAACATCCACACTAAATATAGCCTCTATTTATTAGAAAATAAATTGAAGAGGTATTTGTTTGTTACTATTTGAGCAGTTAATGAGAATATAACCAACCCATGATTCTGTGGAGTAGACGTCAATGACAAAATAAAAAGAAGCCTGACTGCTTGGCTAAACCGCTGGCTTTGACCTGCAAAGTAGAGCCTGGATTGTGCTTAAACCAGAAAAAGAGTATAGTGCATCAAAAGCTCGAGTTTAGAGACGCAACTTTATTGACACGTTTGAATGTAAACAGGGTGAACCAACACGAGAGCGAGAACAAGATGTCGATGCATAACCTGGCAACAGTGTTTGGCCCCACACTGCTGCGGCCAGCCAGCGCGGGCGCGGGCAGCAAGCAGCGCACCGACCTGCTGGCGGCCGGCACGGTGGACGCCATGGCGCAGGCCGGCATCCTGTACTGCCTGCTGCAGCAGCGCCAGCTGGCCGCGCAGTTGTCCAGCCACCACCGCGCGCCGCACTCGCTGCTGGACTAGCGCACACTGACACTGGACACTTATTCGTGTAAGTGATTAAACTTGAATTCAGAATACCAGTTTCCCATTAAGTACAGTGCTGCATTTTTCTTTTGACTCGTGGCCATAGTCGAAACGTACGCCATCTTGTTTTTCAATAGAAGTTGGCTTTTGGAAATTCATAAGTTTTACCATACCTGTTGATCAGACGATCGCGTCAATTCTTATGGAAAGTTTTTTTTTTGCGAATTTCTGGAACTCGTAGAGCAAAAGTTGTTCAGTTTCATGGTCCGAGTCACCACATGAGAGGTTGTCCAATCATTATGTTACACCTTGTATAATTTCCATGGACAATTTCACAAGTGTCATTCAAGCAGCAAAAGAACCACGGTGCGTTATGAAGTCCTAGACTAATTATTGACTGACCAATTGTATTGAAAAGGTCCTCAATATATGTTTGATGCAATGGAATTTGAACTTTGTAACGCCTATTGATGAGTTTGTGTTCTCAAATTTGATAATGATTATTTAAGAATCTGAATTCAAGTTTAAAGCGTTTCCGTCATATGGGCGATAATTTTTCTTATGGATCTATCACATTACTACAACTTAGGGTTGTTTTAACTGTTAAAGTATGAATTCTGTATACTTTAACAGGTCATACGTAGTCGCGCTCAATAGCTTGTCTTATGCTCTACCACTAAAAAGTACCCTGTCGCCCGCCTATAAGATTGTTATTTTATCACGGTTCTATTATTATCCCCGCGCTTATCTTAATATCATAAAAGGACAGTTGGGATTTATCTTTGTCTATGTATTAGTATTTTTAAGGTCCAAATTATGCTGGTAGAAGGCACTAAAACGGATTATTGAAATGAAATGAGTTGTTTACATGATCAATCCAAAAATGAATAACAATATTGAATATACACAAAATACGCACAGTGTTCGAGATGGTTATGCTGTTATGCAGCACATTGGTGTATTAATTTTTCCGTTTCAATTGTGACAGCATTTTATGCAACACCCAATTTATTCAACTGAATACATTCCATTAATTACGACAACAGACTGATCATAGATGTATCATAGAAGATATAACATTTACAAAAATTAGCGTGTATTTAATATGATGAAATGGATGTATGTAGATCTATAACACTTAAAAACGGCTTTACCAGATGCCGTGTGTTATGTGGTTCAAGTTGAGAATAAAGTAACACGGTTGTGACGTGTGCAGCTGACACCGGCGCTGGGGCCGCACGGCTTGTTCAGCTTTATGAACCTGGAGTAATGATTGATTCAGAAAGTTTAATGATTTTAAGCAAGTATTATGATGAGGGACCGAAATAAATGTAATAATTTATGGTAATAAAATCATTAGCATAAATTGAAGCAGACTGATACTAATAAAATTGTGAGCCTTAGTGTTTATTTTCAGCTTTGAAAGACATTTTGGATTCATACGAGTTTTTTTATAAATCAGAATTGCAACTATATTTTGAATATTATTGGGAATATAAGACGGCAAAAATTTCATTAGTACTGAAAAAAATAATAGATTTATTACTTGCATTTGAAAAACGAAGAGAGTTAATAAAAATGAAAAGAGCGGCTCTATAGCTGGATAGTGGGACAGTTAACAGTTAAAAATCAGCATCACATTCTAATAGACCTATTTATTTAATCACTTTTAGACCTGGCGAATCAATTCATTTGTATGTATTTGATAGCACATTTGATCTCAGGTTGTATAATTTCTGAGTCAATGGTAGTTATATTGAATACGAATCAACATGGACTTAATAACAGTTGGTCCACTTATAGCATTTTACATGCTAGTCGTGCGTATGTTATTATTTAGAAGCTTTATGTTATATCCGCACCACTTTATAGTACGTTTGTAAGTTCCCTGCAACAGTAGGCGTCACATAAAATCGATTACGAGGACTAGTTTAAATAATGTAGGCGTTCTATTTCACAAATAGGTTTAGCTGAATGGTGTTATATTAGTACTTAAATGGAAATTTTACCAAAAATAAAAATTCTTAGAACAATATTAATTTCATTTATATTAATTTTTGTTTATTTTGTTGAGAGACATTATTAACCTTTAATTTACGATAGTTTATGTTGTTGAGTAATATATTCAAGACTTAAGTTAAGTGACTCCACGTTTTTGTTTTTGTCATCTTGGAATACAATGTTTATTCTTCACCAAAGACCACTGTTTATCACATAATTTCTTAATATCATAAATCACAGTTCACAAACGTTTCCTTTTAATTTTCATGGGAACTGAAGGTGTGGCTTGTACTCGTTAAGTTATCATACTTATCATAGTGACTGTCACGAACTTTATATTGTATTATACTTCTGTCTTAGCTTTATTTTGTAAGTATATTTATACACATTCTATAATAAAGTCTTATCATTCGTGATAAGTTTGATTCACACAATTTCTGAATGATTTTATTTGAAAATGTTACTTATTTTTTTCCATTAATATTATATTTTTTGTATAAGTACAGTCACAAGCACCAATATGTAAACACTTTTCTAAATTTGAAAGCAATTTTCGCGAGAAATAACGATTGTAGCATGGAGATAGGATCTTTTTCATAAAAATATGAGTTCCAGAATACTATGTTCGTAAAAACATGAAACTTTAATCACAAGAGAAAAACACTTTTAAAAGTTGGTAAGTATTTACATAATGGTGCTCGTGACTGTACTCCTTTAAGTTGAGATGTTTTGTTGATACTTAAAATAATGATGAATGATGTTAGTCAACGGGTTTTGCCTTTTTACACTTGTATTAAAATTTACTTAAGGTTTGATTAACAACATTATGCAATTATCAGTTGCTTTATATCATCTGTTTAAACGAACAAATAAGCGCATTGATTTGTCAGTCAGTCATTATATTTTATAACTATTAAGAATTATCTTTTTGTCAGACTGAAAATGTATACCTGTGCTTGCTGTTGCCAAATTAACTGTTGCCAATTTTTATTCTTGATAATGATAGAGTAACATTTAAATATTCCCTCACAATTGATGTTAATAGTTGGTCTCAAATACATGTGGTTATAATGACTTGAACCTTCTTCAAAAAATGCAGTCAATGTTAGTTAGCTGCAAATGTAAGACATGTGAATTTATACCTTAGTTTAATACATGTTACCTTGTAGCCTGTTTTACAATAAATATAAGTTTGCTATTTAATTACTTTATACTATAGTTATTACAGACCTACATAATTGTTTATGGATTAGGGATTTTACATATAATCTGAGATAAATACTGGGACAAAGATATTGTTATACCTATACTACACATGATTTATCTCTACCTGGCCTATTTTAATATTTTGTCCTATTTGCCTACCAGTTTGTGTGAAAAATCTCTGCACCAGCAGCTGTATTATATAGTATTCCACAAATTGGTTATAATACCTAAACTTTGTATTTAATTTTTGTATATAAATGACACTAAAATGTAGTTACATAAATTTTGCAATAAAATGTATTTTTAATACACCTTTTCTAAGCATTTTATTGTCACAACCACAAGCCATATCAGTTTTTGACTAAATACAAAATGAAAATCAACATACAATAACAATTGTAACATTTTTATATTGTATCACTCACCCATCACATGGTATCATATTACTCAGTACTAACTGGGTTGTGGAGGTCAGATAGGCAGTTGCCCCATGTAAAATACTGGAATTCAGCTGCATCCAGCTAGACTGGAAGCCAACTTCAGCATAGTTGGGAAAAGGCTAAGCGGATGATGACAATAGGGAATATGCATATAAATTCTTCACCAATAAATAGACAGTTACAGATGTAAAATGAGTGTGTGAATGTAAATAAAATACACTTTTCTCTTATATTCAGGTTATTTTACTATGATACTCATTATATTACAGATGACAATGTACAGAGAAAAAAATGTAGATAATAAACAGAATAAAAAAAAGTTTTAACACAAACATGCTTATCATTATTATTCAAGGATAGGTTATTTACATACTTAACATACTACAAAGACAGTTTCTGTGAGGAGGTACAAAACAGATAAAAAAAATAGACTGTTTTGGTTTTGTTGATCCGAAACTACTTTGTGACAGATATAAAGACAAACATCTAATTTAACTTTTGTTTGCATAAAATGACTGCAAAAGAATATCCATTGTATTCATTTTCAAATTTATCTCAGAGTAATACATCAATACAGCTATGACTAATACTGCAATTGAAGCTATTGATCTTGATGTACGGGAAATATAAAATGTTATGATAAGACAACCAACATACAATGCTATTCTTTTATAAGTGTTTGTTAAAATATTTTGTTTTAGTTCATTGTCAACACACATGCCAAACCATAGCACATTAGTTGACTCACATGATGTACAGTTAGAAGATCCTTCACCCATACATGACTTACATGAGGATTCACATTCATTACAACTATAGGAACCTTCTGTATTGCTACAATATTGATGAACTTCACAAACACTTGATGCACATTCATCTATGTCTACACACACACCAGATTGTAATTGATAGCCAGAGTTGCACGCTTCACAGGCGGCAGTACCATCACCACTACATTCATCACAAGCTTTGTGGCAAACTTTACAAGATCCAACATTTGTTTTGTAGAAACTTTTAGCGCATTCATCACATAGTTTTCCTGTGTAACCTTTTTTACAGATACATGTACCATTTCCCTTGCGGGTACCGGCACCATCACACCGGCCATGTCCAGCACAAACTTTATTGTTCGCATCCTGAGGACAGGCTGTGCATTCATCACCGTAATGATTACTAGGGCAACAATGTTGAAGAGTATCAATGCACAGCCATGTATACAAATCTAGAGAAACTGAATCTTTGTTAAACCACCACTTTTCTAGAACTTGCTCAGATTCTTCTGCAATAGCATAACATGCATCTTGATGTGCTTTCAACTCTGAACACAAACCTTCTTGTATTTCCACCAAACGAATCTCGCTGCGGGAATATGATTTTAATTTAGTTTCCTCCCAAGCTGCATCTCCACCTTCATATTTTCCTCTAGCAGTTTGATCAAGCCAGTGGTTAAAAGAATCTGTTAATACCTTACAGCGTCGGCATTCAGTCAGTTTGCTATCTCCAGTGAAATCTCGAGAAGTTAATTTTTTACTTCCTATGAATTCACAAAACAAAAACAATAATAGAAAAAATATCTTTGGGCTTCCAAAAACCCCCATAATTTTTAAACAAAAACTGTTATAAATAAAATGTAATACTTATAATAATAATTGTGTTTTATTTGATTGAATAATTATATTTTAAAATTATAGTTATCAAAAAATTTAACCTAAAAGGTTTAACCCCGGAATACGACGTCAAGGAATTTTGTATGACAGTGACAGTTGTCAGTTTGATGCAGAGTTGTTAGATGGTGAACGCGTTCCGAGTCACGTAAAAATCGCTATTAGCGCGTCAAAAACCGTTTCGATATACCGTGAGCGCGTTCCGAATGGAAATGTTGACAAAATGAACGCGATAACTGAATCGGAACGCCTTTTGGCGCTATGATCGCTAAAATCAATGTTGTCACTCGGAACACACTCCAAATCTCTGAATCAAATGTATAGGTCTGTTCAAACTTTATGGCGGCTTGGAAGCATATTCTTAACTGAAGCTAGCTTTTATTTTCTGATGGGAAATCATCAAATGACAGCCCACGCTCTGGATGGAGCGGAAGGAAGTGTCAGACTTCTACTGACTAAAACCCATTCATGTTCCTTCTTTGCCCTTTGTTCCAGGGACGCGGTATCTTTTTCGAACAGTCCCGCAGCCCAGGCAGGTATCGGCCCTTGCAGACCCCTTCCTTGTTGCTGACATTTCTTTTAGGCGTGCGTGGAACACGAACGCGCCGTTGACACGGCGTGTCGTCATAAGACGGCCGGAATTCGAGCTAGTCCATTACTTACCTGATATGTCGTCTTTCCAGATGTCATGTATGGTTTTTACCATCCACAGGCAAGCGTCTCGCTTTCTAGGTCTGCATTTGTATAAACGTCCCTGTCCCTAATAAAGAAGCTATATCGTGTGTACTTTAAACTGTCACTGGACGAAGATGGTGACCTAACATTTTTAAAATTTAATAGGTTAATGCATTTAAATAAATATTACCTACAACTTTGTCAAAATGACGATGACTTTACCTTTAGCAGAGCCTTAATGAGCAGTTAAATTCAAAGTAACAGTTAAACCAACAGCTAAAATTGTGAAGAAACGAATTTAACCGTTACTTTTACTAAAGTAGCTAAAGTAACGTATGACGTTACTTTGGCTGTAAGAAACTGGCCGTAATTAAGTCCTCGGAAATTCAGCTTGTCTTTGGATTTAGTTAACTCAAAAAGCTCATATTCAAACAAGGGATTGTAAGCATTTGAATAATAGTCGAAAAAAAAACGAATGTCATTTCTGATTCTGCTATTCTGCAGATTGTAATAATTTGTAACAACGAGGCACGGGCTTTAAAACAGAAAATATTTTATTGTACGCAATAACGGCGAGCTAATCATATGAAACTTCAACCAAAATTGTAACCACCTTATTTCGTCTCCAGCAGAAAAGGTGCAGGATTGTGACAATTAATGGACTAACCTTAGACCCGTTGCGATTTATTTCTATGATCGTAACCAGTATTCACGTCGAAAATGGCAGATAAAATAAAGTAAGTTTGCATGAACCCCAGTTATTATTGTTAAAGAATTTGTGTCCTTATCTTTTATTTGTTACTTTTGTAACTGTAAACTAAATTAAATGTGGTGTATTGTACCATACTGATCGGCAGTAATCAAAGATGGCAATCGCACCTAAGTACCTACATGCCATTATTTTGATATTTCTTCTTATGTGTTACGCGTCAGCTTACTATCCTACCTTTATTACCATACTACCTTTTGAACGCCAGAGCTTAAACGCACGCGCGTCCCTCCACGCCAAACCACAATTTTACCTACCATTTTGTCACATATTTGTCGTTTGGCGTACAGGGCACACGCTTGCTTGTCACGTATATGTGACAATGGCGTTCAAAAGGTAGTATGTAGTACACCTATGTACAATCCAAGTCTAAAGGTTTCATGCCATGATTAGCATGAAAAACTATAAATAAATTTAGCTGACAGCTGTAAATTTTACTACCCATAATATAAACCTCTGACCGTAATATCTCCAGTCCTATTTCTAAAGAAAGAAAAAACAGTTATTTTGGTAATACTTATCTTCTATTTACTTCATTGGTCTAGTGGTTGCAAGCGCAATTCCTGAGTATAAGGTCCTGCGTTTGATGCACAGGTCGAGCAGTGTTATTGTGTTTTTAATCAGGAATTTCTTCAATAGCAGCCACAAAGTCTGGATGTGTGCTTAATTGATGGCAATAGGCTTGCCCCCTATTACATGGGACTTAAACACAACTGACGAAATGTGGGTGTACTATTAGAAACACATTTATGCCTAACCCTTCTAGGATTATAGGTGTGATGTATTCATATTTGAATGGATTCATATATTTTCTTGTTTGTTATTGCAGAGTAAAGTCCAACTTTGATAAGAAAGGTAACTATGAACCTTCAGATTCAGAAGATGAGTATACACCAAAAGAAAAAAGACTACTGGAAAAGGTGCACAAAAGAAAACATAATGATTCAGAGAGCGAAGAAGAAATGTATGCATTCTCTGAATCAGGTGACTCTGAAAACGAAAAAGAAGATTTAGGCATTGCCGACAGTGATGTAGAAGGTCAAGACCAGTCAGATGATGATTTACCAGATTCTAAAGCCTGGGGTAAAAAGAAAAGATCATATTATGCAACTGATTATGTTGATGAGGACTATGGAGGCTTCGGCAATGATGAAGAAATTGCCCTTATGGAAGAAAAAGAAGCAAAAGATATTCAGAAGAGGCTTTTAGAGCAGCTTGGAGAAGAAGATTTTACACTTGAATTTTTGTCAAAACAGGTTGCAGATGTTGAAGAAAAAGAAACTGTGATAAAGAGTGATTTAAGTCAGATGTCAAAACGGCAAAAGTTACAGCTACTTGAAAAAGAAAGTCCAGAATTTGCAGGCCTAATTGATGATTTTAAAACAAAATTAACAGTTGCTAAAGATGATTTACATCCTGTTCTAGAGCTTGTGAAAGATGGTAAACTCCCTACATGTCCCGCCTCAAAATTCGTTAAAACAAATTATGATCTTATCTTAAATTACTGCACAAACATAAGCTTTTATCTCCTTCTTAAAAGTCAAAGAATCAACATTCAAAATCATCCTGTAATAAAAAGGTTGTACCAGTACAGACAAATGTTAAACAAAATGGAGCCAATTTATTTGGAAGTTGTAAAACCTCAAATAGATAAAATATTACAAGCAGTGAAAAGCAATTTGGAACTGCGTGTAACTGAAATTAAAGAACTAAAGAAAGATAAGAAACGCAAATCAGGAAGACAGTCACCTGAATCAACGCCCAAGAAGTTAAAACTTATTAATGTTATGGAAAAGGATGAAGGTGAAGATACTGGTGTGTCTGACGATGAAGATGAATATGAAGGCAGTGACTTCTTCAAGTCTGATAGTGGTGTTGATGTTCAAAGGAACAATGAAGAATCTGAAGAGAGTGGATTCTCTGATAATGATACTGCTCCTAATAATATTGAGACTGAAGACAATAAACCTTCTACCTCATCACAGGCTATTGTTATGGAGGATGTTGGAGACAAACGTGAGATTACTTATCAAATTGCCAAAAATAAGGGCCTGACTCCTCATAGAAAGAAGGATCAAAGAAATCCAAGAGTAAAACATAAGCTCAAATACAGAAAGGCTAAGATCAGGAGGAAGGGAGCTGTCCGTGAAACTAGAACTGAGATGACTAGATATGCTGGAGAAGCATCAGGAATAAAGGCAAATGTCAAAAAGAGCATTAAAATTAAGTAAAACATGTTTATTTATTTTTACAAAATATTGTAACAGGTTATTCTGTAATTAAAGTTGTATTTCACTGAAGAGGGCCTTTCAATGTTTAGTGCTGCCATCTGTAAAAACAATAATCAAAGTTAGCATAAAAAAAAGACAACAAAAAAAATTGTAACAAGAAATGATGAATTGAAAAATTGTTTACAATTTAAACTTACAATTTCAAAACTTTGTCTTTTCCCCCTGAAGCTACATAGGCTCCATCTGGTGACCAATCCACGGCAAACACTTCATCAGCATGCCCTGGTAGATCCAGTTCCAGTTTTTTAACTTTCATATTCCAAACTGGAAAGAAAGAGAATAACATTGAAATAAGTATTTCTACAATTCAATTCATAATTGAAGGCCAATTAATTTATAACAAACCTTTCAAGGTAGAGTCGGCACTGGAGCTCAGTAGAAGCCTAGAGTCAGCAGACCATGCCACCATATACACCGCTTGCACATGTCCTCTAAGAGTAGTGATGAATTTCCCTGTAGCTGCATCCCACAATTTCACTGATTTGTCAAATGAAGCTGATGCTATTATTCTGTAAAAGAAGACCATAATTATGATAAAAGACTAGAGGGCCAAGTTATTATATTTTTAGAGCCTACATCATGATTACGTCAGTGTCACTCCTGTTAAACTCTAGTTTGTAACAATGCATAGTCACAGTGTACCTTGTGTCTGGAGAAAATTTCACGTCATTTATGAGCTGCTGATGGCCCGTCATTCGGGCTAAAGGACGTTTCTCTTTCTCAGGCAGCCAGAGAAACAATGTGAAATCATCTGATCCCGATACAAGGCGTTCTTCACTTTTTCCGCATACTGCTTCATACCTTTCTACGGCCTGCTGTTGGAGTACAATTTCTGAAAAGGTTGTTCTTTCATGATCAAATAGTCAAATCTGAATAAAATTGGGGGCAAGCATTCAGTTTAATCTAGTCAAGTCAACTGTTTATTGTATCAATGCTAACAAAATTGTAGGCAAGGCACAATATATATTATGCTTGTGCCAAGTATGAGGTAGGGGGTAATCTTAGGTAGATTTGTAGTCTAACACCCATATTTATGTATAAGTCAAGTTAAAGCAATTACTTGAGTTTAAACTCCATTAAGTAATTACTTATGCAATTTTTTTTAGAAAATAGATAAGAATTTAAACGAAGTAAGAACCATCAAAGAAAGCAAAGCTAAGAATTCTAACTTTTGACAGTTCTAATTTCAAGCAATTACTAAACTACAGAATAAAAATCGTATTTTAAATAATAACTTTTCCTCAAGTAATCAGTTTGACTTGTTTATAGATACGGGTGTAAGAGTAAACAAGTATTTACTTACTATCACTAATACTGGATTTCTGGTCATCAGTGATGGGATGAAATGGTCCAGTTCTTAGCACATAATCTGTACTTAACGCCAATGTGTTGACCCAATGAGCATGTCCTTCTAATGTCCTGCAAAGTATGCCATCATCTGCTCTCCATACCTTGAAAAGGCATAGACAAATGAAAGTTCTATCAAGTTGAAAGAAACTTGGAAATGGCTAAATATTGTTCCAGAATTTCTATGAAAGGGCAAGTCTTATAATATTTCTATGAAACTTTTATAGCAAAAATAGTTTTGTTTGAACAAATCTAAAATTAATCGGAAAAATATAAACCTTTATTGTTCTATCTTGAGAAGATGTGTAGATAAGTCCATTGCCACCCCACTTCACAGATGTGACAGCTTTTCCATGACCTGTTAGACTTAAAACTGTGAGGCATGTGACTGTGTCCCATATCCTGACATCACCATCTTTAGATGAACTAGCCAGTTTTCGACACTCTGGATTCCTAGAATATTACACATAGAAACACTTATTAAAAAATAAGTTCATTATGTTCTGTACCAATCAATTACTATTTTTAGTATATTTGTCCAAATATTTATATTATTATTGCAAGACAAAACATATCCTACTGCTAATCTAGTACACTTGGTGTAAGCAAAATATACCACTGTGCAAAATCTGTGAGCTTTCACGGCTTATAACTAAACTTACACTGTCACTTATGGGATATTTTCCAATTTTCAATTATGGTGAGTCCCCGATAATTCGATGCTGCAACACCATGATCATATTCCATAAGTGACAGTTTAAAATAGTATATATAGTCAGCATTTGTCAAACATTACAACATACCTGTGATAAGGTTCCCAAGCAAGTGCAGTGACCCATTGCTTGTGCCCTATCATTGTTTTTCCTACTTGATTCCCTGTATTTGGGTCCCATATCATTACTCTGCCTTGTTTACATGCTGAGGCCAGTTTTAACCCATCTGGAGACCAACTTATGCAGAGAACCCAATTAGCATGACCTGAAAGAGAAATAAAAGATTTTGTCACATTTTTATTCTTATGGAATTTATGCACACCATATTATTATGATATGATTTAAGTTTCTTTACCTTTACATATGTGCAATGGTGTTTGTGTACTTAGGTCCCAAAATCGAACTGTTGTATCTCCTGAACCACTTGCCAATTGTTTCCCTGATGGACTAAAGCTTGTTGATATTACTGCTTCTGCATGGCCTGGTATTGAGCTAAAACATATTTAAAATATTTTAATAGATTCTGTGCCGTCTTACCATGGAGTATTGTATTACCCAGGGTAACCCCAACTGGGTTTTGGAGGTCACATAGGCAGTAACAACACGTAAAATACTGGTATTCAGCTGAATCCTGTGAGACTAGAAGCCAACCCCAACATAGTTGGGAAAAGGCTAGGCAGATGATGACTGTTGCAAAGTAAAAATTATTGCAAACAGACTAGCATAGGTGCTTTACTTATCTATTTTACTGACCTGGTGCACCTGGTAACTGGTCTTACTCTAAACACAGCTTGTTGCTGGTAGATGATTTCAACAACTTCTTCGGAATTCAAAGTTTTTATATCAAGGGCATCTTTGAGGCTATTTGTTATTTCAACATCTTTAACAAAAAATAGAAATGGCTTGTCTTCCTGAAACAAAATTTCACAATATGAATAAACAGATCAGTTAACATCAATATTTGCTATAACTTAATTATTTAAAAATTAACTGATTTATTTATTTTAGTGTCATAGCTTATTTAAACTAGCGACCCACCCTTGCTATGCACAGCGCCACCTATCGGGTTCAGAACTATATCTAATGTAGCCTATATTTTATGTTAAGCATCTAGCAATAAAGCAGTGAAAACTGCAGTCAAATCTATGCAGTAGTTTTTGTGTGAGGTGCATACAAACATACAGACAGATAGACAAAGAATCTTAAAGTTGTTGTTTTGGCTGCTGTTGCTCCCCATATATATTTTTTTCAATATCTTCAATGTACAGACATCGGCCTACTATTATATTAATTGTGTAGATAGGAACCTCAACAGTATATACACTATACATTCAACAATAATAGTATATAGGTTAGGGTTCTTCCTATTATATTAATTGATAAATGTTGTGTACACCTAGTACACAACATTTATCAAATAATAGTTACCCTATGTTATCTATTGTGTCATTTAATTCACTAAGTCCCATGACTTAAATTATATAGATTAATTGACACCTTTTTACAAAAGGATTCCGACTGCAATGGGTCAGTATCAATACTCTATAGTCCGACAAATTCGTTAATCCAACTACGCCAACAAAACGTTTGGCGAATTACCGCAAAGCTAGTTTGAGTTTTCATTCTGTCAGTAAATATAACATTCTATAATTGTAGAAATATTCATTAAGTTATAAATGTAAAAAAAAATTCCGTCAATCAAAGAATGCATTTATGTATAAATACTTATCGACTTACTTCTTGTAACAAAGCATTGCATATTAGCTGAAGTTGATCTCTGGTTATGTTTAGCGGTATATCTAAAGGACTTCCTGTCTCTTCACCCGTGTCTGATTTAAGTCTAGCTTGAACAGAACTAGGTAAGTCTGCTTCCATTTCCATTTTCGGTGGTTTGTACTTTGAGTTTAAAGAAATTCAAGAATATAAACATGCACATAACCTCAAAATGCCACCTGACAATGCCTGAAGCTTGCGGATGTCAGAGAAATCTTAAAGAAAACGGTACATTGGCTTTTGGGACAATTTTGTGATGACTTTGACCTAAAGGGGTTCCAAGACGGTAAAGCGGTTTTGAGTCAAGCATCAACGAAACTGCCCAAAGCTTGATGCCATAATATATGTTTTGCTTGATGTGATGGCTTGTCACGTTACATTTTTATTTTTCACATTGTTTGCTACTAGCTTAAATCCTTGTAAAAAAATTAAATCCATGAAATTGTTAACAAAATCAGATTCCGGGAAGTAATATTTTTATAATCATTTCACTCGGATGACACGAGCAACAGCTAGTAGTACACAATATGTTAGGTGACCAGTGAAACTGTGTAGGTAGTACGGACAATATGATAAATATTAAAAAATAATCGTTTATTTATAAAAAAGGGGCACATTTAAAATAAAATATCTTGACAAATAAAATAAAGCAGTTGCTTATTGCCTGAACTAGGCTAGGTAGGAACCTGTGTTTCAGGCTGCAAGGTGCCCACATACTTTAACAAAAGTCGTCACTTAGAGCGACAACGTCGCTAAATTAGCAACACTGGTTGTCTGTCAACCACCAAAAAGGCAGCTTTACAACGTTCCGTGCCATGCATAGACTAATATAAATAAAAAGAAAGTGACATGATGATTTTTTAAACCATCTACGCGATTTAGCGAAAATCTTTAAAAATAGCATTAATAAAAGTTCATATTTCAATACTATTTCTTTTTATATAATTAAAGCAGTTATTATTACCATTGGGTACCGTCCTTTTTTTTAAACGTAAAAATGCCCTCAGCCAAAAATATCAAATGACATTGAGCATAACAGAAAAAATATCAAAATATCACTTATTTATATATTTCAGGGTTCCGGTTAGATTTCTATGTAATCTTTTGTTTATTTACTGTAATACATAGGTTACTTTTTTGATGTAATATGAATATTATACATAACGTATCAAGTGGGCCAAAAAAAAAAAACTTTTGAAATCATGTTTGAAATTCTTTGAGGTTGCCAAATTCCCAATCGGAAAGTGACGTCTCAAATCTAATAAATTAAAAAAAAATTGGCAACACTATTCTATAGATGTCCGACATCGGCATTTCACATACGTGTTATGTTTATTTTATTTGTACTGTAATTGGTTTTAGGAAGTTAATTGCTGCATAAAAATGAAATATTTGTATTTATTGTTTAGTTTTTGGACTATAGTTAACTGTGATGAACATACCCATACTTATAAGGATGGAGAACAAGTTGTGCTATGGATGAATACAGTAGGTCCGTATCACAATCGCCAAGAAACGTATGCATACTTTTCATTACCTTTCTGCGTTGGTACTAAAGTGACGATTGGACATTACCATGAGACTTTATCTGAAGCGCTGCAGGGAGTGGAACTTGAATTCAGTGGTCTCGATATCACCTACCGGGATACTGTACCGGCGCAGCAATTTTGTGCCATCGAACTGAATGACCAATCCTATAAAGCACTTGTGTATGCCGTGAAGAATCACTATTGGTATCAAATGTACATAGATGACTTACCAATATGGGGAACAGTAGGCGAAATCGATGGGTCCCAATATTACATTTGGACTCACAAGAAATTCGACATTGGATACAATGGGAACAGAATTGTGGAAGTAAACCTTACAGCTGAGAATAAGCAGCGACTGACATCCGACGCCAAAATTCCATTCACTTATGAAGTAAATTGGAAGAAAAGCGATATCCAGTTTGAAGATCGATTTGATAAATATTTGGACCCAAATTTCTTCCAGCACCGAATTCATTGGTTCAGTATCTTCAATAGTTTCATGATGGTAATATTTTTAGTGGGACTTGTATCCATGATCCTCATGAGAACACTCCGTAAGGACTATGCAAGGTATTCAAAGGATGATGATCTTGATGATTTAGAAAAAGACTTAGGAGATGAATATGGATGGAAACAAGTTCACGGCGATGTTTTCAGACCAGTTCCTCATTTACCAGTATTTTCAGCTCTAATTGGAGCGGGGTATCAGCTCACTGTAGTGACTTTGGCAGTTATAATATTTACCATCTTTGGTGAACTGTACACTGAAAGGGGATCGTTACTGTCCACGGCAATATTTATCTATGCTGCCACATCCCCAGTAAATGGATACTTTGGAGGGTCTCTTTATGCCAGGATGGGTGGTAAGCTTTGGATTAAACAGATGTTACTTTCAGCATTCTTATTACCTGTACTTGTTTGTGGTACAGCATTCTTTATAAACTTTATTGCCATGTATTACCATGCATCAAGAGCCATTCCTTTTGGTAGTATGATAGCCGTCATGTCCATTTGTACTTTTGTGATATTGCCCCTAACATTGGTAGGAACTGTACTTGGTCGCAATTTAGCAGGACAGCCTGACTACCCTTGTCGCATCAATGCTGTTCCTAGACCGATTCCTGAAAAGAAATGGTTTATGGAACCCTTTATTATCATTATAGTAGGAGGAATATTACCGTTTGGTTCTATATTTATTGAAATGTATTTCATCTTTACTTCTTTTTGGGCATACAAAATATACTATGTGTATGGATTTATGCTACTGGTATTTTTAATCTTGATGATTGTAACCGTCTGTGTAACTATTGTTTGCACATATTTCTTGTTGAATGCCGAGGACTATCGTTGGCAGTGGACCAGCTTTCTTTCTGCAGGTAGCACAGCCATCTATGTGTACTTATATTCTTTCTATTACTTCCTATTCAAAACGAAAATGTATGGCCTGTTCCAGACTACTTTTTATTTTGGCTACATGGCTTTGTTCAGCTTAGCTCTTGGTATTATTTGTGGAACTGTGGGATACATTGGTACAAGCATATTTGTCAGAAAGATTTATTCAACTGTAAAGATTGATTGAAATGTTGTGATTGATGTTATTCATGATTATGTAATTTGATGTTTTGGTCAGTGATGAGTAATGATTGCATAGTTTCAACTTATTGGGAATATAACAGCATAGCAATCAGATTAATTATTAAATAGCATTTACTATTGGTTCAAAAATGTCTAAATCTAAGTAAAAATCAAAGTTAAACATAAATGTGAAGAAAACATTCCTTAAAAATGTATGTGCTATACAGCATTCAGTCATCTGAATGCTGTATAGCACATTCAGAGTCATCTAAAAATGATTAGGCACTTTTTTTTTCACGGTTTACAAATGAGCGTAAATTAATTATAATAATACATATAATTATAATTTTTAATATCTACTTTGGAAAATACTTTAAATTTTAGATCTCACTCTCAAATCTATAATTTAGCACTGCCATTATAGGTATGTCTATGATTTTATCATAACTTTCTATTGAAAGAATTTTGGATATCAAAATATCTATCCAAGTATGTATGTACTTTACTTTAATTTCTTTGTTATTATTGATTGGCAGAATATCAATGCATGTTATAACCAATTCTGAAATCTAGCAGTAAAAATATATGTATAATAAAAAAGCTTAAATAAATAGAAGTCATGTAGATTGATAACAATTTTAATTAAAATATGATGAAAGTATTTATTCCAGAAACGCCCACTGGTTAAATAAACACAGCCTAGTGGAGATTTTTGCAAAAATAAGTCCAATGATCCTCAGCAGAAGTTTATAAATCAAACAAAAATCTGGTTATGTAAATCCCCACTAGACTATGTGATTTTAACCAGTGGGGTTCTCTGAAAATAAAAAAAATATAATCCTCACTGGTAGGGATATATCAGTGGGGATCGGAATAAATCAATGAAAGTATTAACTAAGAGTTCTGAAAAACGGTGCATGAGATATTTTCAAGTATGTATTTTGGTGTAAGTTTTAGTGATAATATGCTGATAATTACAAACAATATTATTTATATTCTATATCTTCCGGCCCATCTGCTATGCAATCTGTTTTTATTATTGTTAGTCACGTATGTAATTATTTATCCCTAACTCACTTTCATGCTATTCTAATGGTATGTAAATATTTTCGCAGTCTTTCTAGTGTTAATTAATGTAATAACTTTAGTGTAAATACAGTCAGCAACAAAAGTAAGTAAACATCATTCAAAATTAAAAAAAGATTTGAAATAGAACTTACCGTAAAATATTATTGAAGACTAGAGTATACTTTTGAGACTAGTATTATACAAATAAAAACACTTTTTTTGGCCGTGGAGCGATATATTTAAAGCAATAAAGAGATACATAAATGTTAAATAATCAAGAATATGAAGTTACTGTTGTGGCTGACTGTACCAAACTTCACTGATAGTGCAATGGCTGGTGGTACCTTTGAATCATTGCTTTAAATCGTAAGTTTGTATATTTAGGTGTGAAATATAATATATTATATTTCTTAATAGTTAATTGAAATAAAAATAAATGTCACTTATCGAAAACTTGACTCTCTCGAAATATCGTTCATCAGGTTAAGTCGAGATCTGTCTTAAACTTTGTAAATATTAGGGCATTATTACAATATGAGCAAGTTCAGAGACATTACTTACTGAGATTGTAGGTCCCTTTGGTTTCTAATAATTTGTGACACAGATAAATTTATATTAATGTATGCCATCCATCACTCTTGTAACTATTTTGGCATAAAAATAAAGGCGGATAACGATATTCACCATTGTTTCATTTCAATATTTGTATTTTTTTCCTGACATGGAAGCACAAATTATAAGTTTCCCAGTGAATAGGTAAGTTATAAAATAAAAAACTGGTAGACAGTTTAAATATTTTTTATTTATTTTTTGTTTATTTACATTGCATCTTTGTCGCCTTCAACGAACTTCTCGACGTCAACCGCACCTTTTCTAGATGATTTGCCTCCCGGAGTTTGCGCATTAAAAGATTGGGCAGTTCTTTTCCTTAGTATACTGACGTCTTCCGTTTCATCACTTAGTTCTGCCCATTCTAACACTAATCTTCTCCCGTAAAGATGAGTGGACTGACACAGAGCTTCAAAAGCAGACTGAAATAAGAAGAAGATTAATAATCTCTTTTTGTTTTATAAAGACGTATCAATATATAAATGTTGTTATAGAAATCTACCTTTGCGTCTGCTTTGGAATGATAGTCTACAAATGCAAACCCACGATGTTGGTCTGCTCCAGGGGATAGTTTTTTAGGTAATCTCAAAGTCTTAATTTCGCCAAAAGCCCTGTAGAATAGTAACACATAAACATTATTATTTTATCCATTGTATTCGACAGATAAGAAAATTTAATTGTGTTAATCTAACATTGGAAACGATAGCGCATTAATTACCAGTAACTCCGTATCAGTTCATTAACATAACGACAGCGAACTATACAATGAGTTGCGTTGCGTTCGTGTTTGCATTATGTGAATTTTCCACTTAATAAAACAGTATTTTCATACTCGTTTATAAGTAGTACAATGTCTTTTGAAATTAATGTTTTGGTGAGCAATTTGTCAGAAACTAAGTTAGGGGTATGTCGGTTACAAAAGCGTGAGAGTATAAGTACGCCTGTGACTGAAAGCGAAGACAGAGTATGTCAACTACATAGTAACAATGGCTAACTCTCGGTATTGAACGGGATCAAATTATCACCACGAAACTTAAATAATACGCTGCCTGAATAAATTAGTTACTCTAGGAATGCCCTGAATCGAACCGAATACTGAAAATGTCTTCGGATGTTTTCGGCGCGTAGGTATATTGTTTGCTAGGCCAAATAATATATAGTGCAATAGGCGTAGCACAAAAAAAAACTAGTAAATTCAAATAAACATTGACTCAAATAGGTACATTACTTACCTAAATATTTCGTGTAATTCGTTCCTGTTCGCTTGGAACGGTACATTTCGAACGAGTATTTTGGTTCCATTTTGCGTTGTTTCTTTATTGGTTTTCTTCGATGTTCGTACTTCATTTCTGTAAATTAAAGTTTTATGTGAGTAAGTAGGTAGGTAAAGTAGACGGTATAAAACGTTACAGCGCCCATAAACAGACATTTAAATTAAATAAAACAATATGTAGAAACTAACGTATTTCCTCGTTCCGATCTTTTTAATTCTAAGGACTTTCCATCAAGAGTAGTAACTTGGAGATTCTTTAGAGCTTCGTTGGCATGTTCCTTCTTATAATATTGCACAAAGCCGTAACCCATTGAAAGAAATTGACCAGGATTTTTTGGGTCCTTTTTTCTTGCAATTGACACACTGTGTAGATTTCCGGTTGCAGAAAAATGCTGTAAAAATAACATTTATTAGATGGATATGCTAATAGAAAGTCAATAAAATAAAATCAGTGTTCATTTACGAACCGCTTTTAGACTATCTTCAGTTGTTTTGAAATTAAGATTTTTAACAAAAAGTGTCGTATCGTTTTCGGGTTCGTCCAGCCCCATTTCAACGTCTTCTTTGACATCTTTTTGACTTATTTCAGGTTCACGAGTTACAATAGCCGTTTTCGGTTCAACTTTATTTACAATTTCATCGGATTCTTCTTTAATCGTAGACTTATCCGATTCAGTTTTCTCGGGAGATTTTACAAACACATTTTCCGGTGCCCATTCTAAGTACAGTGGTGCATTCTTGAACTGCGAATAAGCCAACTTCGTAAATGCTTTTTTGGCTTCGAACGGTTCAATAAAGTCAACAAGTGCAGTTATGCCGTGTTGCGGCATTAAGAATCTCGCTATTTGTCCGTATTTTGCAAACAATGGCTTTATTTCTTCTTTGTCAGTGTTCGCTGGCAAATTTTTGACGAGTATACACGTCTTTGATCTCTTCTTTGCAGGCTGTAAATGAATTTTTGCATTTAAGATAGAATGGTTAAAAGATTTTAGGATAGACAGAAAACGAGTTATTCTTATTACTCACCGTATTGAATGCATCCAAATAGACTCCGTTTCCTTCAAGGAAACTTCTGGTTTCGGCAACTAGCTGCGTTTCACCGAGTGCAAGACGTACAGCAGCGCTTGTATCTATTACATTACAATGAAGATATAGTTTGTTGACAAATTCCCAATAGACATCGTTTAGGCAATTACTAAATCAAGATAGACTTTTCATCACCTGTACGAGCACTATGCAACAGGGAAGGCAGAGAAAAGTTGATGTTTTATGCAAAGCAGTAGTAAAGAGCCAAACTCACTTTTATTATTATCATTAAGCAGCTGCTCCTTGGTGGTGTTATACGTAGACGCGATGACGTCGGCGACGGCGTTGGTGCCCAGGAACAAGACGTTCCAATTGTGCGACGACTTCGCTTGCGCTTTCAGTTTCTTTGCTTTCTTCTCTTTGAATGTTAGACTTTCTGCGATGGAAATATTATATTAGGTTTAATCATGATAGGAGTTCCGTTCGTGGATAACTTCCGCTCTTATAATATAAATATATCTCGTCCCTAAAAAGATTCTTGTCTAGTTATTTGTTTAATGTATTGGTGTGCAAAGAAGTAGGCCCGTACACCTAATGGCAAGACAGGTAGCCGTATAAGTCAACGGAGGCCGTCGAAACAATTCTCTGAAATATTGAATTTGATAATATTAATTCGCGGTTACAGGACCGTATCCCTCACTGCACCAGTGACAGTTTAGATTATTCCAGTTGATATCTAGTGTTGAATTAGATGTAATGGTACAATGTAAACCTGATATTGTGGATCATAGATTCATGATATTGATGTAATAAAGAATACCTACTAGTATAGCTGGTTCTTTATAAACATGGATAACACATAAAAAATAATGTTTTTACAGCTTTGTTTATAGTACGAGTACCTATTTCTATTGTAAAAATGTATTGTAATATTTTACGATACCTACGTTCACTTGGTAACACGTTATTGTACGCGTATTTACACGCCGATATATGTCCTTTATAACCTACGATCGGTGATAAACATCTTTGATTACTAGGTACGGAATTTAAGAAAGAAGGTGTCTCATGGTTTTTAATAGAATAAACTAAATGAAGAGAAGCTGAATGTACCAGTAGCATAACATTACGCCTGAAATCCCGAAGGGTAAGGCTTCAGTTATGCTTAACTCCCATGTAATAGGGGCGGACCTATTGCCATCAACCGGGCACAAATCTAGTCTCCCTGGCTGCTACTGAGAATTTCCTGATGGAAAAGCCTAATAACACTGCCCGACCTGGCAATCGAACCCAGGACCTCATGCTCAACAATAGCCCTTGCGACCACTAGACCAACGAGCTAGTCTTGTGTACAGTCACGAGCATCAACATGTATACACTTACCTAAATTCAAATGCGATTTTCTCGTGTAATAACGATTGCAACTTTGTAATAAGAACAATTTCATAATAATACGGGTTTCAAGATACTATAATAGTAACAACATGAAATTACAATCAGTAGGTACCATAGGAGGAAATCACTTTTAAAAGTTGCTTAGTGGATACATATTGGCGCTCGTGACTGTACTAGTAGGTACAGGCTGAGACTGTACTAGGACTCGTACTAGGGGTTGAACGTTATTTATGACATACAATTAAATGTAGGCACCTAACGTGCCTAAAGTAAGCAGCCCACGTTTAACAATGGCAATTTGGGTAATTTTATGCACTTCACTATCGCTCATTAGTGTTACTTATTCCGTTAAAACCTGTAGATGAGTAGTCTTTTTTGTAGCAATTATGTTTTATACGTATCAACAAGTTTTATACTCATGAACTCGATGATGGCCAGCATAGAGGTAGTACGTTTACCTTATAAAAAGTTAATGGAATATTTATGTTTATTTTCATAAGTCGATAACGCTAATGGATGTCGACAATTAATTACTATTAGGTACTTTAAAATATGTTCTTTCGAGAATTATTAGCTCAGAGTTATTAGTCACAAACCTGATATTCAATTCCCTGACCTGCACAATAACTGCGAGTGAGGGAATTGAACCCGCAACCCGTACCATAGAAACTGACAGCTTTGTCACTGCACCAATCGTGCCGTCATTTATAATTTGTTATGCTTGGTTTACAATAAATTAATTCAATTAAATTGAAGGTGAAATATGGTCCTATCGTAAATGCCCATCTCCAGTGTGTTCGTATTTGAAATTGCATTTAATGATAAGACCACCCGCTTCCTCCGTACCTCGGAAAGCACGTTAAGCCGTTGGTCCTGGCAGTCATTTGTAGATCTTTGAAATCTTCTGATCTTAGTCAGTGCCCCTAAAAGTCTGACAACCAGTCTTACCAAGGCGTATCGTATCACCCAGTACTAACTGGGTTGTGGAGGTCAGATAGGCAGTATTCAGCTGCATCCGGTTGGACTGGAAGCCGACCCCAACATAGTTGGGAAAAGGCAGATGATGATAAGACCACCAGTTTGCACTCTCTTTTGTAGCTATGTTATTACATTTGTAAAGCTATGTAGGTCTATTTATCTTTAAAGTACTTACCATCATCATCATCATTTTCAAACTTCTCTGTTTTGGCGGGCAACAGATGAAGCATTCTGCCGCAGAAGGTAGTGCCATCCAGCTCGGTATACGCTTTTACAGCATGTTCGGGCATGACGAAAGTCACTGTGGCGAATCCCTTCGGCAGGCGCGAGATGGGATCTATGGGCACGTTTACTTCAGCGAGTGGTCCTGCGGAATACATTATGGTATAAATTCATCTATAAAGTAACACTTATTCAATGATTAATCAGTAAAGCAGCGCAGTGTGACCCAGTTGTCACGGCCCCGACTCAGGCTGCGTTTCCACCAACATGTGCGAAGCGAGGCGGAGCGAATCTGTGGAACGGTGTGAGTTTTTCCACCAGAGATGTGCTAGGCCGCTGAACGGTGCGAGGATGCAAAGCGACGCTGTGAAACGCTGCGCAGATGAGCAGTGCGAGGATGTGTAGCGGGCTCGTTTCAGATGCGAACGGTAACCACACCATCTAGTGACTGCTATTTTTTCGCTCGCGTCCGTCCCTAGCACATCCCTAGCGACACATTCCTCGCACACATCTTTCCCTTGTTATGTATGTACAAAAACGTTGCTCCGTTAAGTCGTTTTCACTAAAGACGCGCTATACGAGGCTTGGTAAATGAAGTGTACAATTGGTTCTTAACAAACACATCCCTCGCAACGCATCCTCGCACATCTCTGGTGGAAACGCAGCCTTACGAGGTGTAGTGGGTTCGAACCAAGCCGGACGCATTACTTTGTGTAATTTATTTCATCACCATTGCTCTCAAAGCGGTTATGGAAAACATCGTAAGGGAACTGGCATATCCTAGATCCAAAAATTCGAAGACATGTGACATCTTAAAACCCGCGCTGGGCCCGCGTGGTGGATTGCAGCGTATACCTTCTTGTAGACATGCGGCCTATGCCTCAGTGGACGTCCTTCAACTGACAATAATAATTGCTATAATTCGTGTCATCGTGGATGTTATTCTACTTACCATACTTTTCGAACAAGCTTGTTATTTCTTCCTCTGATACGACGTACGCTAAGTTCCGGACAAATATACTTCCACTTTCACCAATGCTTTCTTCATTTTGGGATGTCTGAAAAAAAAATTATGTATAAAGATAGATACTATATCAAAGATCTGTATATATACGTGATCTATGGTATGGTGCCATTTAATCAAAACCAGGGCATCAGGATAACATTAGAAAAACTGGCAATCTTTTAATTTTTAGCAACGAGTATATTCATCAACAGAACGTAACATTTGAAAATACAATAGGACTTTTTGTAAAAATATGTGATGCTATATTTTTTCAAGACCTACATGAAAAAATCCTTGAATTTCAGTTTAAGATATATACTTAGCAGATCCTCAAAAGTATCTATGTGTTGTTATCACTATCAATTTTCTTTAGTAGAAACAATTGACGGGAAATGATAAGCAAGCCCACTTAAGGCATTTCAATGAAAGTAAGTTGTTACATTGCAGATATCGATCATTGATGTATATCTACATATTCTACGAAATCGAGTACACATATTGCTATCCGCGATGGGATGGGCAGGGAGGCATACTGCTTTCTTGTACACTATACTTTCTACTCTGAGCACGAAAACTAAGATTCTGAACAACATTTTCTTTTTTCCATAGTTTAGGCGACAAACGTGACAATGACATTGAACATGGTGATGTAAAATCTAGACAAAAGTAAACAAAATGCGCCTTGCGTGACGCGAAAGGCTCCTAAAGACCGGAACAGGCACATGCCACGCGTATGCATTTGGTCTGCTCCGTTCTTAAAGTTTGTTTCTGCGACGACTGGACCCCTAATAACATATGGATCTTTATTCAGTTCCAAAAGTATTTGCCCTACGTCACCTCCTGTCAGGTAATCGAATCTAGGGCTCACAGTTCCACATACGACGTATGAACGCGGTAGTCAATTGGCCAACTATATATTTCCCGGCGAAAGTAAATTAAAATAGTATCATAATGCATACAGTCTGCAGTCTATCACGTATCCGGTAAAGTCCAATAGTCTATTTGATTATTCATTGTAGGTACAGCGTGGAGTCCTATCACCATAATAGTATAGTCACCGTTATCGTGTCGAGTAGGTGATGCTATTTTGATTCTCTCCCATTACACTCTGTTTACTATACTAATTAATTACATTTTGCTTCCACTGTTTAATATTCTGATCCATTTCTTTACATTCTTATCGAGAGCTATTTGGTTTTGCCACAGACTCTCCCTCCTGTAACATTTGCTCATTGAAGGTCGAGCTCGAAATTGCAAATTTGGCACACAACGAAAAAAGAAATTTAACAAAAATAAATGATTTATTTATGGAAAAAATACGAGACAGGCTGCCTCAACCTCAATTAAGGATCTGAACCATACTACACTAAGCACTTGAGCAGTCTGTGTCGGTGACCTGCCAAATAGACCAGCGCTGCCTTCTAAAATATACTTCTTAATGACATGTCGCCCGCGCGCTCCCTACCTGCCCTGCAATTCGTCCTTCTTGGCCCACAGAAAAAACGACTTAGGTATAGTCAAATTCTGCAACATGTAAAACGCCAAATTTGTAAAAAGATATTTACCTCTTCCCTCCTCTTTTTACTAGTCTGTTCTTCCTCTTCTGCTGCCATTTTAGATTTATCCTCATATTTGTGGATATGGACACGGTGATTACCTACAGATAAAGAAAAAAACCGTTTTTAAATTATAACAGACACAGTTGTTGTTGTACAGTTTTTTAATTATTTTTGTTTGTTTAAATTGTTTTTTATTATGACCATCGTAGAAACGGGTTTTGTCTACGGAAGAATCGACAAAACGACAGATTTATTTTGTTGATCTGTCATTTTGTCGATTCTGCCATAGACAAATCCCGATTCTACGGTGGCTAGATTCTGGTTTAGGGCTAAACCTCATCTGGCAGCACGGAATCGCACTTTACCATGCTCCTATCTTTTTCTAATAATACCTAATGGAATAACTAAAAAAAGTGCGCTGTCGGTTTTCTAGTTTCGGTGCTGAAACTCACTTTAATTTGGACGTACATTTACGTGTCACCTAGTGTTACTGTAAACTAGCATTAGTCTTTGGCAGCCAGTTTCCAGTCTCCTCAGAATAATAATTAAAAAAAAATGCTTACCTAAAAATAATTTGTCTTTCCCTAATGCCTTCTTCAGCTCTTTCTCAGTTCTAAATCCAACATAGCAGAAGCCAGTGACCTTTTTTCCTTTTCCAAAAGGCAGTCTTATTGAGAATGGAACTAGTGGCCTGAAGAACTCTTTTATATCCTTCTTCTTACATTTGTAAGGTAGTCCCATTATCTGAAACAAAACATGTTTAATTGGTTTTATGATGATGAACGGGTCTAGTAGAATAATGATGGAAAGCTTTATAAATAATATGAACATGGTTGTGTTTGAGCTTTTTATGATTGGACATTTAATTCGCAGGTGATTTATGTAAAATGGAATAGACATGGTTGTTTTTATTGCTTTCGTTATTGTTAAATATAAAGATAAAAAGCATAAAAACCTCAGGTTTTTATGCTTTTTATCTTTATATTTGATTATTGCTTCTGTTGTGATTCGAAATGTAATTATTTTGTAATATTCGGAAAACAATGTAAATTGTTTGATGAATAAATATGAATGAATGAATATTAATCAAATCTAATTCGAGAGATATTTTAAAGACATGCGGACTGTGTCAAGCTATATGATGGGAATGTGATAAAAGTTTTTCCACTATTCAATACTGTAACGCCATACACTAATAAATCAATCTGGGTTGGTTTCCAGTCTAACCAGATGCAGCTAAATATCAGTATTTTACATGGAGAGACTGGCCTATAAGGTAATGGTCAATAAATGAATAGCACACAAACACATACCAATTGACGGGAAGAGAATCGGTTTTAACTTTTGAGACTATTTCAAATTTATCACTGACCCATTATTGTATTATTATAAGTTTCACCCGTTCTTCTCCATAGAGATCTACCTTAAGGAATGGGCAACTACAGTACTTTCACAGTTTTTATGCCTTGTGACTGGGACTGTAGCTACTTTTCATTCTTTTCTTTGTTTTGACAATTCAAAAGTGCCTGAAGTTGGCCTACTTGAAATAATTCAATTTCTTGCTTAAATTCAATTTTTGTTTTGATAAAACTTACTTTAACATGAAACAAAGGTCGGTTTCTGATTTTCTTTGGCTGTTGATCCTCTTCTACAGCTTCACTTATTTCTTCTGTTTTATTTTCACTCGGGAGATCACCCACTTTCTTCATCAGTAATTTCATGTACTGAAATAAAAAGGAAATGTAATAAATGCCTACATAATAATATGTAGAAACATATATTGGGCATTCACTACTAAGTACTCTTGGTTTAAGCTAAAAGATTAGAGTTAACAAATTCACCTTAATATAATTATGTGTTGAACATGCTATGATATAGCTAGAAATTAGTGACTGCTGAGATGAAATAACTTGGGATAGGGGAACGAGAATGATGAGGGTGATGTATGCTTAGTACAGCATTTTAATGGGTGACCAAAGATCTGGTGAATCTTGGGAATATTGTCAAAATGACTATGGTTGTGTTACTTTGATCTTCAACTTACTTCCAAATCACTGATAGGTTTATTAGCAACCTTTTTATCTTTGCTTTCCTTTACTTTGACAACTTTTATTTTCTCAGTAGTCTGATCTATTTCTACAGGATCTTCACTTTTCTTTGGATTTTCATTGAGGTCTTCCTTTGTTTCTGCATTATCATCATCATCATCATCATCACTTTTAGATGCAGACTCTAGAGCTTCCTTTATCCAGGCTGTGTTCTCATTGACATGGGCTTCAATAAACTCTGCAAATAGTGGATCATCCTTATGCTGAAATGAGGTATCAATTATAAAATATTAATAAATATTGTGTAAAGCATTAAAATTACTATAGACTTTGTTAAAAAATAAACTATACCTTTTTAAGTAGCTCCTTAATTTTATTCTTATTTTTCTCAATTTTCTTATCCTTCTTTTCTAATTTTCTTTTATCTTCTAGTTCATCTTTATGAAGCTTCTTGTAAGCAGTACTATCTGGTGCATATTTGCTCCATGCTTTAGGTTTCTTCTCATCGCCTAGATTTGCACATGTTTGCACTTGTATTTGCATGGAATTTATGCAAGTTCCATCAAAATACTCTCTTGCTTCTGTTGCCTGTTCCTCTGTACGGTACCCGATGAAGCCAAAGTTCCTGAACTTTCCATCTTTAGTGTACTTCAACTGTACATCAGTAACTTCACCTTTTTCTCCAAATACATCTTTTAGTTTTTCAACAGTTACCTAAAAGACAAATGTATATATTTATATTTAGGTTTTACCACTAATATTATAATAGTACAACAATAATCGTCAATCAGCCTTTAATTCAGTCTTTCTATAGATAACTAATATGTAGTTTTAGCAACGAAATCTAAGCAAGTTGGTGCTTCAATAAAATACTAGAAAATGCTAGTTTCAACCTGCACAGAAGACCAATAAAACGTTTGAAAGATTGTAGACATATCATACCTTGTTTGGTAAATTCTTTACTATTAATCGAGACATTTTACAATGTAATTATATCACTATAACTTATTTGTAAATAAATCAACACGTGCGATGCACATTTCACTTAGACTTTGATAGTGTGAAAGTGACAATCGATGTGATTGTGGTCAGTAGTGGTGTTACCATTGTAAAAAAATTGACAAAGTTATGAAGATCTCTGTTTTTTGCAAGTTGTTCGAAGTTTGTGATCTGTAAAAAATATAATAAGATGATAAGATAAGGCAGATATAAAAGAATATATTGTTTCGAAGTTTGATTGCGCGCAAAACAAATTAAAAAACCTTAAAACGAAAATTGTTATTTTCTCTTTGATCAATCTTACCTGTCAAGTATCTTTCTGTCAATACCAGCTGTTAAAGAAAACAAAATAATAAAAACCAAAAAAATACATATTTTACAAGCTTTTATTTTTATACACGAAGTCTGCCGGTGATTTTTACATTACCGTTCTTTTCTAACAATAGATTTGCTATAAAACTTGAAAATGTCGACTATGACTTTTGGACAAAAACAGTTCATACCGACTCCACCTGATAAGGGCAGCTTTCCCCTGGATCACGACGGAGTTTGTAAAGACAGCATGAGGAAATACATGAAGTGCTTACTAAACCACAACGGTAATAATTCCATGTGCCGGGATGAAGCGAAAGAGTACTTAGGTTGCAGAATGGAAAATAACCTCATGGCTAAAGAAGATTGGAACAAATTAGGTTTTAAAACTGAAGCTTCAGCTGAAGTTCCAGCTGAATCAAAGAAATAATATTCTGTTTATTGTTATTGGTAAGAAAATTGTTAATAATATCATTGTATTTAATAAATTTTAGAAATAGCACTGTTAGTTTTCTTCATTTTGGTCCTAATTTGTTTACATTTTTATCTAGTTTTCATATCATTTGTATTTATATTTGCCATCATGGTGAAAGGATTACCCATTCAAATACAGTCAAGTGCCCAGACCATGCCGGACGTTACAGAAGATCGGAGGCTCCTTGCACCCCCTCCGAAGCTGATAAGCCGTAAAAGTTTTCTTGGATGCGTGGGCCTGACTAGTTCAGCCAATTTCAACGCCTCCACAGCAAAGCAATGCAATCTCTGGCGGGAGCGGTTTAAAGAGTCCAGCAAAAGTCTTCAGCCATCAGAAAACCATCCACCTGTGCACATGTCGCCGTGGCCAACTTGGAAATCCTTAAATAGATTTTGAACCTAAGTTGGCCGGACCAAAGACAATCTCTGCAGATGGGAGTTCATGGACATCTCAGACCTCAAGTGCGCATGCGGCGTCTCCCCACAGACAATGGCCCACCTTCCATCTTGCACTGCATGCCCTATTACCTGCGCACTTGATGATCTGCTTACTTCATGTGGCTGAGTTTTGGGCTAAACATAACATTTGAACTTTTTGCCATTGACACATTAAAAAGATCATTTGTAAATAATATCCTTATTGCTTATTAGCATTGTTACAAGCTGAGTATGTGGTAGATAAGGTAAATTAAAACAATACTGGTTAAACACCAAATATTTTTAATTTATTACATATTCACAAATACACAAGTCTCCTGAAACACTTGTGATTCACAGTGATCAAGGGCGGCCTTGATCACTGTGAATTTCTAAGGGTACTCTAAAACGGTGGTAAAGTTTTCTCTTTTAACTTTTCGCGAAACGAGTTCCTCAGCCAGTGACAGAACAGATGAGAAAAGCGAGCTCGAAAATTCTAGTAATCTGCCTCAGGTAGGTTAGGTTTCTTTTCACATTCATGCAGATATAGGTTACTTTGTCTACTTATGTATAACGCCGAGTCACAGGCGGCGGTCAATTAACCTGTTAAGGCCACAGCAGACCTAGGGAATTTAAATGCCCCCTAAAATTGCTGCTATACTGCCTTGGGAAAGTAGTATGTGTGTTTTCTCCCAACCCCCCCTTTTTATGGAAATGTTAAATAATGCGAAAGATAGTATGTCATGCGATCCGGCTAAACCCCGGCGCTCTCCGGCATCCGGGCCGGAGGGTGTGAAATTAGCTACCGAAGACTTGATGGAAGTAGGCGACCAGGCTTCCGTTATAGTGAATACTACTGGCAGCAAAAAGTTTATTCAGCAGGCCTTTCACCGCAGTCTGTTTATCACCAGGCCTAGAAGCAATTCCTTGGGAAGTAAACCCCCAGAAAGTTTACAAACCATGGTAGAACCACCGAGAGACACAGCCACGCAAAATGCACCAAACCAGCAAGGCACTGTATGCCCCCCATCTTGGCAGAGAGTACCAGGCACTAGAAATCCGAAACGGAAAAAAGTTAGCGACTCCCCGGAGAATATATCCACCAGCAGCATGTTCAGCCAATTACCAATTGACCTAACAGAAGAACCCACTGCAACCAAGAAACCAGTGGAAAAAAGACCCAGCAAGCCTCCACCCATAATATTGTATGGTATAGAAGACGTCAATAAATTAACTGAACTCGTGGAAACTGTTGCAGATAAAAGTTCATTCACATATCGGATTACAAATAGGATCCAACTGAGAATCAACACCCTAGATACGGAGGCTTACAAAAGTATCATCACTAAATTCCGTGAAAGGGGCTTGATTGGTCACACATTCAACAAAAAGGAAGAACGACTCTGCCGTATTGTCATTCGGAATCTCCACCACACAACACTCAAAAGTGAGATAAAGGAAGAAGTTGAGAAAACTGGAAACACTGTAGTCGGGGAAATTATTAACTCCAGATATGGCCCGGAGAAAAAACCTACCTCAACATTCTTCGTAAATCTCCTACCAAGCCAGAACAATAAGGCAGCTAAAGAAATCAAATATGTACATCTACCATGAATCTGTATCCATAGAGGACCCCAAGAAGAAAAATTCAATCGTACAGTGCCAACGGTGTCAGCAATATGGGCACACAAAGAATTACTGCATGAGGCCTTTTCACTGCGTGAAATGCACGCAGGCACATAAAACCTCAGACTGTCCAAAACGCGATAGAAATAAACCAGCCCAATGTGCACTGTGCCAGGGCTCCCACCCAGCAAACTACAAGGGTTGTGAGGTGTACAGAGAAATACTTGCCAGAAAAACTAACAAATACGGTCATCGAAGAGCTGATAGACGTGCTATCGTAAAAGACAACACGATTCGAGATACAAACCCTCTAAGAAATACTGTCTAACAATCTTCCTCCATTGATACAGAAAATGAACCATACTCTTACGCCAAAGCTACTAGAAATATGCCAGACCAAGTGACCACAGAAAGTGCCTTACCTAATGTAAACCAAAACCTAACAGTATTAGAAATTCTCCTCACCAAACAAAACGACGACAAAAAAAAAAAAAAAAAAAAAAAAAAAAAGTCGTAAATTCGACTTAATCTTACAACAAATGAGTTCTCTAATGGGAAGACAACTAAAGTTGAGCGTCGATATAAATCACTTAAGTACAATTGCCCCATCAGAACCTACCAACTGGCCAGCCAACCACAATCGAATCCCGGACATACTCGAATTCTTCCTAACAAAAGGACTCTCCAAACACTACATGAAGATCGAGTCATGTGCTGATGGATCATCTGATCACACCCCCGTCTTACTAACTATCAGCTCAACTATAATTGAAGTCGAGAGACCCACACTTTTATACAACCGGCACACTGATTGGCCTTCCCGGCCATCTGAATATCAGACTCAAAGAAGCGGAGGAAATTGAAACAGCAGTAGTGCAATTTACTAATCTCATACAAGTTGCCGCGTGGAGAAGCACGCCTACTACTGAACATAGAAACCAGTTCACAAACGTACCATTAGAAATAAAGATCATGATCCAGGAGAAACTCAGACTACGCAGAGTTTGGCAGCTGAGCCATCATCCGCAAGACAAGGCCGTACTTAATAAAGGCATTGTAGAATTGAAGGAAGCTATAAAGAATGCCAATGACTTAACTATGCAAGCAAAGTTGGAGTCTTTAACTTCTACTAAAGCCAGCAACTACTCGCTCTGGAAAATCACCCGTTCTTGTGACAGACCTGACGTACCAAAAACCCCAATCAAAAAGGAAAACGACTGGGCCAGAACCAGCCAGGACAAAGCGGACTTGTTTGCGGATCATCTAACAAGCTTTTTTAAACCGAATGTAACACTGGACAACTCATCAGAAGAAAATGTTGATCTTATTCTAAAACAAGAGCTTCAAATGGACCTTGTCCCAAGACCTGTGTCGCCCGCGGAAGTCATAAAAACGATCAAACGGCTGGACAGTAAAAAGGCACCGGGTTACGACCTGATAACTAAAGAAGTATTGTTGGAACTACCGAGAAAAGCTATTGTCTTCATCACCATCATCTTCAACGCTATGTTACGAATAGGGTACTTCCCGAGTGCGTGGAAGGTCTCGGAAATCATCATAATTTACAAGGCTGGCAAAGTAATGACTGAAAAAACATCCTATCGACCAATCAGTCTGTTGCCTACTCTATCCAAGGTACTGGAGAAGATAATACTTCGCAGAATTATGCCAAGCCTCTTGGAGCGCAAAGTGATACCAGACCACCAATTCGGCTTTAGAGAACGCCATGGCACAGTGGAACAAGCCCACAGAGTATGTGACGTCATAAGAAAGTCCTTAGAACAAAAGGAATACTGCTCGTCAGCGTTATTGGATATCCAGCAGGCGTTTGACAAAGTCTGGCACAAAGGCCTACTATGTAAGGTCAAGCAGAATATTTCCTACTCATACTTTCCAATACTCAAATCTTACCTCGAGGATCGTATATTTTATGTGAAAGAAGGTGACGCCACCTCTGAGTTCCGAGAGACTGACGCCGGGGTGCCACAAGGATCTGTTCTCGGCCCCATGCTCTACACGCTGTACACTACTGACATACCGCTAACGCCAGGGATAACCACAGCTACATTTGCAGACGACTATATTAGCAAGTAATAAAGATCCAAGACTGGCATCAGAGAACTTGCAGAAGGGCCTTAACAAAGTACATGAATGGCTCCAAAAATGGAAAATAAAGGCTAGTGCTGCAAAGTCAGTGCAGGTGACATTCACCCTTAAAAAAGGAGACTGCCCACCTGTAAAGTTGGGGCAATGTACTCTACCCCACAGTGACCATGTAAGATATCTTGGCTTACACATTGATCGTAGGCTAACCTGGAGGCACCACATCAAATGTAAAAAGCAGGAGCTTCAGCTAAAGTACAACAGCCTATACTGGATGCTAGGAAGGAACTCAAGACTATCTTGGACAACAAGCTGCTCATATATAAAGTCATCCTAAAGCCTATTTGGACATATGGTCTGCAACTATGGGGCAGCGCAAGCGATTCCAACATAAATATACTCCAGCGCCAACAGAACAAGATCCTAAGAACAATTTCAAAAGTACCATGGTACATAACCAACAATAAAGTACACGAGCACCTTGAAATGAGAACTACCAAAGAGGAAATTAGGAGTTTGGCAGCTAAATACAAAGAGCGGTTAATCCATCATCCTAACGAACTTGCTCGCCAACTCACCATGGACCAGTATGTGAGACGACTAAAACGTCATCATATCCTAGAGCTAGAAGACCGGCAGTAGCTCTGGGCAGCAGATGAGTAGATGCTTCCATTGGGAAGCTACTCCGCATGCCAGCATCACAGAACGAATTTGCTCATAGTCCTCAGGGCTGATTGCAAATACATGCAGAAAAAAAAAAAATTATAAAAGAGTCCAAATTATTCAGATACCAAGAGCAAGCAAGAAAATTTAAGCCTGGCTCGGATAGGTCAGGCATTTTTAGGGTTCCGTAACTGAATGGCAAAAAACGGAACCCTTATAGATTCGTCATCTCTGTCAGTATGTCACATACACTCGAATCAATTACACACAGTTGAAACTTGGTAGGTAGATGTATTATGTGAACCGCTTTTCGACTTTTATACAAAAAAATAAGATTAAGGGGAAGCACGCCATACATGGACCTGAAATTAAATTTTTTTTTTTCATCAATCCTATACTTGGGGGTTGTCTATAGAAAGTCCTTAAAAATCGCATTGTCTACAAAACAAAGTGATTCTATAAGCTTTCATTTGTTGCAATTATATCTGTTGTTTCATAATTTAATCAGGCCCGTGTGTGGTGCACTTTGCAGTGGTTCATGCGTGGCTGATCACGCCAAGGCGAACCTATATTCATTCATAAGTTGCATCTAATCTGTCACTGAGTTTTTTAATTCATCTGATCAGATTTATTATTCCATCGCAAAACCTAGAAACATACGAGATTAGAAAAAACAATTAACTGATCAGGGAATCGAACCCAGCTAATCACAATTGGTATTCACAATCACACTGGTTTGAATCGACTCTGAGGTAGGTAATAATGCACGAAATGTCATAGAAATTTTCTTTATTAAACATATAATATTACTTAAAAGATATTACAATTAAACTAAAATTATTCATTGAGTAATTATTTTAGAAAGACTTTAGAAATTTTTATTCCTTTTTATCGCCAGTATTGCATGGCATTTTTTATAAAAGTAAATATCACAGTTATTATTAAAATGTATTTGTGACCAAAGAAATTATAAAAATCTAAAGTAGCCTATATTATACTAAAACGTTGAGTGGCTCGAGAGGTATAACATTACATTATGTGCAAGTCACTCTAGCATATGGACCACTTGGCAGTTATTATTCTAACCCCTTCAATATGAACATAGTTTGACTACTGATTGCACAAGACTGTGTACTGCAATTGTTCCACATATATTTGTGTTCTAAGGGATTACAGGGAGAAGGAGAGGTATATCATTGACTTTATGGTAAACATTGATTCAAGACACAACAGCAATCTTACAAAAATATCCAAAGAGAATTTATTCTGTACAATGACTAACTATAATAAGCACCATTTTCATTCTACCAAGTTTTACTTTTTCTTTTCCACGTTGGCAATACAATCAGATTACACAATTCATCATACATCATCCTCCTTAGCTTTTTCACAGTACACATAAGGCCATTTGTTTAAAAAATACATGTCTATATGATACGATAAAACGTATAGGTTAATGTATAGCATTGATGAATAATGGCATCTATAATATTTACTTAACCATTATTTTATTTCTCTTATATCATTTACAAATTACAGTTAAAGTGTACCTCTTTTAACCAGCATAAGAGATATTATAAATAATTTACTCAACTATTATATAGATGACATACATGTAAGTGATAAAGTAAATGAGTACAATTTTTACAACATTAATCTACAAATGCATATTCTTATATTATCAGATAACTAAGGCAGTATGTGTTGGTACCTGGTATGTACCTATGACGACAAAGTATTTGTTACATAAATACTGTAGGATATAGATACAACGTAATTATCTCTGATCCACATTAACAATTAAACATCGAAGTACAATACAAACTGTACAGAAGCTAAATGGATGGTGTTTTATACCTTACATGACATTAACAAACCAAGCACACGATCGTTTTGAGATCAAAATGTACAAATATAATAGAAATCATAATTCTTATCATAATACTTATTATCTAGTTACATTATATTTAAATAATAGTATAACATATTGTAGATATTATTTTGTTAATACTACCGCCTTGGCAGTGAGATTTTGCGCAATAGTTACTAAGTCTAGTTTTAACTCAGACGTTTCCGATATGTACTTGTTTTTTCTGACGTTTGTACAGTACACATCTGTACATAAGTGTAATTATCAGTTTACGCTATACGTAATTATAGTAATAATTTATTTAGATTGTGGAACATAATTTAAAGCAGCTTTATGACCGATTTATTTGTAATAACCCTTTTCCTTTCAGTAGTGCTTGACTTTACTTATATCTACCTATACCTAACGTATATGTAAGTATATAAGTAAAGTCAGGCTTTTAGCTGTCGTTAATTATTTTACATGTTCCCAAATCTTATCATTTCATTACATGGAGGAACCTCATATAAGACGTAGGTAACCAGATTAAAGTACCAACAGCATAAACTTAGCATACTTACATACTTCTGTCACTAAATAGGTATACATTTCATATACATAGTTAAGTAGTATGCATACTAAGTTTATGACCCAAAACTCGTTTCATTCAATAGTTTCAATATACTGTAGTCGTAGAAATAAATTACGTAAGGTTAAAATATCATTAACAGTACCTAATATAAGTTGTCAATAATAAAAGTGTAGAGTATAAGAATGGTAGTAGATTGGTATTAAGAGTAGTTGCAGCACTGGGTGAGCGTAGGGTTGAGCCCGGCGCGGGCGGCGTCTTGTAGCCGACGCGACGTCCCGCGCGATCCGGGGTGCATCCCATCCAGAAAGTAGCCGATGATTGCGGCTTATCATTTTCTACGCGCATTTGGAGGTCGTTGAATTTCCAAAATCCTTTGCCTTTGAAGAAGTATGTTTTACCTGGAAAAATAAAAAAATACGTTTAGTTAATTCCAAAAATGTTTAAGGAGGGTAGAATTTTTTTTTTCTTGGTGTCATAACTCTATAAAGGGATTGAACCCATAGAGTCCTTACCATCTTTCCATTGGAACACGCTGTCGATATTGTATCCCACACCTTTCCACATAGCCATGTTGCGAGGGTAATCGTAGTCAACGCGACCTTTTTCCTCATCATACCTGAAACAAGTTAATTGTATTAGCTAGTGTCAAATGTCTGCAGTCTGCACCAGCGTCACTGTTTGTCAGTGTTGCCATTGACACTCATGGCATAGACAAACGTTGTAATTACGTCGGGTGTAGATGTAATTATTATATTTTAAGTTCGTATGTATGAAGCATTACTTTTTATGTCTGTTTATTCGCTGCACATTTTTTTATATTATAAATGTACATTCGTATCTGACCGTGACATCACTTTGAGCCCTGTCAGAATACCAGCGCTGTGACATTTTTTTTTTAAATGTTGCAGCACCACGCTGAGATAGGGACCTTTTAGCCTCGTACAGGACCAATTAAATTGTTTTATCTTTTTCTTATGTTTACTTTTTTATATTATTTTCTTCTATTGTGAATTCAACCATGTTTTTTTTTTGTTTTATCCTGTGCGAATCTAATAAATAGTTTTTATTTCTTTCTTTTCTTTCAATGTTGATCCATATGTGAGGGTACAGTCATGAGGTCTAATATGTATAGGTACGCTTAGGAGAATTCAAAAGCGATTTTCTCGTAGAATAACGATGGGTGCTTAGAGATAAGACCTATTTCTTATTAGGTGTTCCAAAATACTATGGTCGTAACCGTACACTTACAAAACAGTGGGAGGACTGTACCGTTCACATCTGCCTACGAATTCGGAATAACTGGCGTGATGATGTTAAGAATTTAAAAAATTAACTCACTTCCAATACATAGCGCCGCTGTAGAAATAAGTATTGCCGTTGTGGCCCCAGACCATGGCAGCATCCAGTTTCTCCAAATTACCAGGTAAACCAAACGTTGATAAAGGTTTCGGGTATCCCGGTAACAGATATTGTGAATCGAACAAGTAGAGCTCTTTACCTGAAATTATTATTAAATAGGGTTAATCTAAGGTACCTAAGTTGTAACGAAGTTTTACAAATATTGTAGGAAATTGTATAACTGTCTCTTACCTATGAAAATAGCAATTTTCCGATCCGGTCTTTCATAGACCGCGTCGACATGTGTGAGGTTCTGTGGTAGACTAGTCCACATCCTTGTTATTTCTATAGGATATCCAATGTAACGCCCTTCAGCTCCTATCCTCCAGTGATACTGAAAAGTAAATTAAGTTTAGATAGAGAAGCTTTATTTGCCTGTAAAATTACGGTTCATTGGAGCGATCTATGAGGATAAAAAAATATAAAGTAAATAATGAGTACTTACTCTATTTTTAAATATGAAGAGTTCGCCACGTATGAGCGCGACTGCATCGTAACTCGTATCACACGTGTCCGGTTTGTCCGCAGGTGTCGTTGTCGTCGTTCGCTGCGTCGTCTTCTCCGGGTAATGTGGTTTCCTCGGGTTATCTTGTCTCGGATCATTCGGATAGTGAGGTCTGGGATTACTCGGATAATCGGGTTGTAGGTGGGGGTAGCGCGGACGGTAGGTGGTCGGGTGGGTCGTAGCTTCAGTGGGGCGGTAGGTGTTGTGATGATGAGTGCGTCGAGGATGATCTTCGGTCGTGTTGTGATAGCGCCGGTCGGGGTAATATGGTCGCTCGGGGTAATATGGTCGCTCAGGGTTGTTGTGAGGGTATTTAGGGGGTCGGGGATGGGGGTATCCTCGGTTGGGGTTTCGTTCTGGATTCCTGTTGTGGTGGTTATAGAACGGCCGTCTGGTGGTCGTGGTGGTGGTAGTTGTGGTGGTCGTCGTGGTAGTAGTTGGTGGTGGCTCTACTGGACGGTAGTTTGGTATTTTCCCCCACTTTGTGCGCTCTTTAGATCCTGAAAAAAGCATAAAAGAATTAGTTTATAAAAAAATCCTTAAGCTACGATAGTTAGAAGTTATTAAGTTCTGCAGTGCAGTAACTATGATGATGTCGGTAAGTTACTACGATGCTTACCATACATTTGTTGAATGCCGTTGCGATCGTCTTCGGGTAATACAAAGTTTGGTTGAATGCCTTGATACCACGGAAACATAAGCGCGCCCTTCACAGAGCTGTGACTGAGACCTAATGAATGGCCAAACTCGTGTGCGGCCACCGCAAAAAGTGAAGTTCCTGTAAAAGAAACAAAAACAAATCTGTTAACGGTACATTAGTAGTCATTGATGAAACATGGAATCTACGACTACGCCGGACATTGCGTGACGAAAGCCGAATTTTTCGCAATCAATATCGTCATGTTAACATGGTTTAGTAAGGCAGTCTATATTCTATTCACATGTGGGTTCAGTTGAATAAAGGTGGATATTTACACATGGCTAGCCAAATACAATTCGAAGTGGCGTTGTAACCGTCCGTTGTCCGTGTAAATTATCACGTGTGCACAGTGCGGCGCTGCGTGGTAATCGCAGCGGCGTCCTCGCCGCGCCTGCGGTCGGCGGCACCTATCGGCTGCTGCCGTGTATACACTATACATACGACGACCACACTTGGCTCGCTTCGCAGTGTTCTCTATAGCATGTACATTAATTCTGTGACGTAATTCTGATAGCTCGATGAAGTTTCGTAATGCTGCAAGAAATGCCAAAGCTGCATGTATTGCCTAGGGGTACATACCCCACACATTTTTTTTAATATGATCGACATGGTTTCAAAATGACTTACGAAAAAATTGATATAGGTGAAAGAAACAAAAGGATGGAAAACCTTGTTGAATCAAATGGCCACATAAAATCCTAGTCTTCATTTGGAAGCGACCTAGCACCTTCAAACTCACAGAAACATGCTAATGACATGTTATTTAAGCTGTAATTCCGGAATAATATCCTAGTTAAGCGTATATTCAACACTGAGGTTACAAAAGCCGAAGCGCGGGCGTGCGTAACAACGAAGGTGAACAGCGTATTCCGGCGCTTTCGACATTTGCATGTCAAAACATGGTTGACCGCAACATGCTCATTTCCGAGCTACACGTGAACTTTTCACGTAAGTTCCGCAAATTCATCGGAAATCTGTTAATTACATACCTACGTATGTACATCTATATTTTTCTACGTAAAGTTTTTAATGAAAGCTACTGAATTAAGTCACGTTTTTTTTAAATACGTGTAAGTGGAACCTGTGTGTTTCCAGTAACCAGCACAATGACAATTTTCCACAACAAAATACCAGTCATCAAAGAAAAGATAAAAAATATTTATTAAATATGTATATGCACTAATGTAAATTCAGAAGTCGGTATGTAACTAAACAATTAAATAAAAACATCATCGTTGGTAAATAACAAAGGAAATAGGTACCTAATGCTAGTATCCTGAATATGGGAAATGCAAGGCTTTACCTTCTTCATCGTCGTCCCTCGGTTCTAGTAGCCATAGCTCGTCGTCATCGAAGTGTGCGTCTCCGCCGCGACCAGTGCCGGGGAAGAACGCGTGCGCAAGGATTGAGCCGCGCCCGTCAAACGGATACGCATCACCATGGTAACGCCTGTTTCAAACAAAACAAAAAAAGGGTTTAAGCCAGATAAAATAACATCGTATCATGACAAAGTTGCATTAGGCTTTTACTGTTGATGAAAACAGTCATACCGAAGTAATGTATTCATCTCGCAACAAACAACAATGGATGGAGTGGATGGAGTCTGCAGAGCAATCAAACTTGTGTCCCGGGGGTCCCACGCTCGGCTACTACCCACCTAATCATTTTTCGCGCCAACAAAACACAACGGAAAGACCTCGCCCATGCATATTTCACGCGATATTAGCTGACCGTTGCGTTATTGAGTTTCCATGTGAAAGTTCTGCCATTAACCGATATGTGCGGGGTGCGCTAATAGGGAAAATATTCCTATACTTAGTACGGCTATTATTATGCTCGCTCGGTTTCTGAGTCGGTAATAAGAACCGCAGTGGAATATTCCCGGAGCGATTTCACCCCCACCGTGCCTATTGGTAGCAACGAGAACGGGACTTTCATTTCTGTTTTATTCACCTGTTTTGTGAAGACTTGAAAAGCGATAGAAAACCGCAATCTGTATTTTGAAATCTACATTACCTTGCTAGTAATGACAGCACTTTTATTGAGTGCTTCCACAAAGGTAAGGTAGTGGAATGAGGAAGTGTCTCGCTGACATACGCCGTCAAATATAATGGGTTCGGAATGGAAAGTTTCCGAGTTCGGGGGATGATTTATTGCCGTGTTGGTATCTGCCCTTAGCAACCACGCCTGAACCCAATGTGTGCGGATATGAAACGGGTCAATGTATATCATATTTCAAATAACCCTTCTTTTTTATAAAGATGCAATAAAGTCTTTCAGTTACAGGCGTAAAGCCAAGTATAAAAGAAATATAAAGTATACACTTGAAATTGGTCCATAAAATATACATTACTTGTCTAAATGCATGAGAACTAAAGTATTGTATATAAGCGTATGATAGCAGCCAGTGATTGCACTTATATCATTCGTGAGTTGGAGAACGCAGTTAAGTTGTACGTATCCTTTATTACTTGGGCAATATTACAGTTTATGAGTGTAATAAATCTGGAAGACGCATAGTGTAGGGTACCTACCGCGCTATGTGCAATCACTCTCAGTGTTCCAGCCCAATGAAGTGATGATAGAATCGTTTCGTATTAAATAATAAAATATCGCACAGAATTCCTATCAACTACACCCCTACGTGTTTATGTTGTGTATCTTTATTTCCTTTAAGAGCTATGAAAACCGAAGCTTTTCACGCAATCCATACATTTATTGATTTTGGTACCTCTTTGTATGCATAACTATGTGCTAAGGTTGATTTTATTTGAATAATATGGAAATAACGTTATATGAAATAGAATCTATCTATAAATAAATTAATTTGAATATTTGTCTCTTCTGGGTTTCGTACCCCGAATATTTTAGGAAGAGTTTTCCATTTTCCTTTTTACCAAACTAGCTTTCAGAAATATCTCGATGATTACGTTATGAGTATGAGTTCATGTTTTGGCCTATTCCACATTGACTGCACAATGCGAGGGGTGCGGGAATTCCCTGGTTGCAGCTAAGCGACAAAAACAAGATTCAAGATTCATTCTTGATGCAGAAAAATAAATCAATTAAATAGGTGTGTTTTGAAAATACATTTTCTGTATTAACTAGGTATGCAAGTAGGTACCTGTATCGGTTTCTATACCATTGGAAGACGACTTTCCGTAGATATAGTAGGAAACGGAAGACTTTTATAGAGTGTAATATAAGTTAACGGCACGCATAAAATCCGAGGCAGGTACCTCCGCCGTAGCATTTGATACTCTTTCTCTATCGTATAGACGACTTTAATAATGTAAAGCCTCGTGCGTTAATATAAACCTATATTATTTACATCTGTTGTTGCTAACTTATTCTTGAAGTAAAACAATAATGTCTAAACGAATGAGGAAAACGGGTGGAACTTAATTTCAAATACCTAAAGTGTTCAAAGTAAAGCGGCAAGTTAAAGTGTACCCATACTTAGAGAATGTATCGGAATTCGTAAAATATTATGGAATAATGTATCGGAACTCGTGAGCAAACTTCTTATTGATTTGACAGCAAGTAATAAAAGTGAGCTCGTGACGTGACCATGCCACGGCGGCAGCCTCAACTCGCAGAATGAGACGCTCTCGGGGCACGGCGAAAAAAGAAAATTTTATGCAGAGTGCGGTGAAGTTGTCGGTTGCCGCTGCAAGTTTGCAGCGTTAGCCGCAATATGGTGGTCGCAATATGTCCAGTGTTGAGGTTTTTGTCGCCGCTACTTTCTCATATCGTCCTTTACGGTGATCTAATAAGTGAAACTTCGCCCTACTCTCATTCAATATGAGACTCCTGTCGGAAACTTTGCGTCATTTGTCAGGGTTAGCTTCGTTCATCGTTTCTGTTGACTATCTTACTTTGTTAGGTCATTTGAAATTGTTCTGAATTATTTTCGTGGATCTTTTACCATGAAAACAATGTAATGTAAGAAAATTCAAAGCGTAGGTATTTGAGATATGAGAGTACTTTCAAATATTTCTGACTTGTAGTTTTCAATACCAATTCAATTCAAACTTATTTCGGTGAGGTACAATTGTACAGAAATGAATTTTGAGTCACGTCTCGTCCTTTGAATAAAGGCGAGTCGGGCGGGACTTACTTACGATAGCCACCTACCATGCTTTCTAAATTTAACTTGAAATCCACATCTATCGTTTTATAATTCTTTTTTTTTTTTGCTAGAAAGTAGTACCAACATGTATGCAACATAAGCATTATATCTGGTCATCCCTTAGCCTTTGAAGAAATCTTTTCTGGTTTTTTTTTTAACTAAGATAGGAGAATATTTTTCTTTTATCAAAGTCTTATTTGGTTTTAAGAAAAAAAACGGGTTTACTCATATTATAGATTATATTATACGTTCTATACTATAGTTATTCTATACGTTAAGTGAACGCTACAGTGTTCAGTTCGGCTTGAGCAGTGTCCGACCCTATTCTTATGCCCCGCACGAGGAGATCGCAAATCCCCTTAAAATGGATAGGACGTTTCTGTAAATCCTCAGTTGATTATTATTTATTATCAACACAATAAATCAAGCTTGGGGATATTTAAAGAAGTCTGCCAATTTTATTTGTTGCGAGGAGAGATATTTTCTTTGTATGCAAAAAGGACCTTAAGAACTACCTACGTAAGTGCATTACGTGCTAAAATTACAAAAGTCAATACTTGCCTTCTTTTAATATTTAAAGATGGTTACGATGGCCACTGTATTGAGTTGTGTATGAATATATCATTAGTTTTATGTGGGTAGGGAGTTTAAGTTTTTACTTCTAATTGATGGAATTCCAGATCAGTTTTCGTTAGGTTGATGTCCGTACGCGTACGTAGCCATGTCTTACACTTACTCCTGCCCCTTAATGTTGCGAGGATATTTAAGCTTCAGCAGCTCACGGCCACTGTCTTAAGTGATAGTTTCTTTTTTTAACTTACTTGGCAAAGGAAACAACGATATCAGCCTCATCCGAGTTGATTTCCGTGAAGGTCAGGCGGGATGCTTGGGCCCAGACGTCGAGCGCTCGCGCCAACACGGCCCGAGTCATGTACGGGTCCAGCTGTGATGGCCGCCGCGACGAAGACAAGCTGGAGACAAAATAACATTACATTAAAATAATTCAACACATTAAAACAATATTAGCAGACATTTGTAAAGAACAAACCGCTTTCAATTCGAAGATTTTTCCAGACTACATACTAGATAGAGATTTAACTAAAAACAAAAATTGGCCCAGAAACACAAGAATGCGTTCGGTTGCATCAGTCTATTCAGATCGACAACAGACGTCGGAGGTGTAAACGAGAGGTTCCGGTTTCTGTATCAGGCAATGTTATTCCGTGGGACAGTGATATCTTCCGCAAAATGGCAGGTAGAGGCAGGACTTCTGTTAACCCCTTCGTGGAAAATAAGCCTGAAAATTACGTTATTTGCGCTTTTGCAATCTACAAAGGATAGTTAATGTGAATAGATACCTTATTTAAGTAATTAAATAAGGTTCAACAAATTAATGAAGTGAAGTCGCCAGACTAGACATAGAAACATCTATGATATATCTTCAATAAAATCTTTAATTTAGAAAACACTATTTTTTAATTGTTATCTAAAAGCAACTTGCTTTAACAATATGAAAACAGTAAAACTAAACACCTTAAACGAATAAAGAAAATGCTTTTTACTCAAAAGTCCTGAAAAGTAACCAAAGTTAGGGCACGAAAACCTAAAACCAATGCATTGTTCAACAACAGTTGTCATCCATCTTTGTTTATACAACTTTTAAGAGAACAGCTAGAAGTCTGTAAGTCCTAATAATAAAATAGTGAGCCTCCGCTTAATAGTGGTTGACGAGAGTGGTCATTACGTAAAGGGAGTGGCATTACGTAGCCGTAGGTATTGTCGTCGTGTGTGAGTGGCATGGGGCTGAACGTACCCCATTTCAGAGCTATGTTGTGTGTGCTGCGGCCGGACAGCTTTCGAGTAATGGAATAATCGCATTGTGGACAATTTGAGTGACTCGGCTCTATTTAACGCTCGCTGCGTTCATTACACGGGATTTATGCGTTGTCATGTACAACACAGAGACCTCATTAGGCCAGTACAGGTTTTAATTAGAGATCTAGTCCGAGCTTAATGCCACTAAGCGGATATTTGTCGCGAGGTTATTAAAACTGTAACGTATGAGCCGTAGCGGCTCGCATTATTCAATATCGATGTATCGGCAAGTGCACCAAACCGCTAGTGTCGTGGTCAGCTTTCAGTCTATGTTTGTACAACACATTTTGCCGGATAAAATATGGTATCCGCGGGTAATTAAAATTAACCAACGTGGCCGCCGCCCGCAGCTCCTGTTGTTAACAATTATTTTAATATCATTATTTAGGGACATCGGGGAAATTAGAGAGATAAAGCGGAATAGGACGTACTAATGTTTCGAAGTCAGCGTTATTCATTTGAGCGGCAGGATGCACGTCTCTAGACAGCAGCGACGTACAGCGGTAATGAAATGATATGTGCAAAATAATTCATCGAGTCTTTTTAATGTGCCGCAGCCCCAGGACAGTCGGAGGCGCGGGCGGCGGATGGAAACCGCTCCAAATTTATTATTGCCATATTAACATGGGCCGCCGCTCGTGCACGCACTATATCAGCCAACTAGTTAATTGCAAGCCTTGGATGAAACTCGCAACCGCATTTCGAAGTTAATGTTGTTATGTCAGCCCAAAATAATGAGTGTGGTTAAACTGCATGAGGGAATTCAACCATGCTGCTATAGATTAATATAATCTTGGTGACATTGACCAAAGTTGGATAATGTTTGATAATAATTGCATATAGTCGAAATGTTTATCTGTATGACTGTATGGACTAATTGTCGCATATAGTACGGTTTGCGTAACATCAGTTATCGACGCGACCTCCCGGAGCGGCCACGTCACGCGTGTCATGTATCTTTACACCCCATTACACTAATTATCTGATAATCAAATCCACACACGTCCGCAGCTACGTATGTTAGGGGACAAGCTTTACACACACTCAGACCTCGTGTACGCACATGAATTTTAATTAATCTGTGGGTACCTAGGCAAGTAAGTAAGTATTGATTATTTTACGGGTATTTCTGTACTAAACATTCGAATTTTTAAAAGTTAAATTTGCTCCTTGTTATAAGCTGGCTCTAAGAATTGTACGGTCTTCATTTCGCTACCAAAGTTCTCGAGGATGAAGCCAAAAAAATGCTCAATTTTTTTACGAAACGAGGTCAGCTCCGTAATAATTTTCATTTAAATGAAACACGTGAGTTCGCAAATAAGTTTGTAGTGGTTTTGAAGGACTTCGCGGCACGTTGTTTATTGGTGGGTCAGTTTGAAGGAGTTGAGAGTAAACAGAAGCCTACAGTCTGAGTCGAGGGTGAACCGTGGACACGTGAGCAGGCGGGAGCCGGCGAGGGCACGTGCTCACGTGCTCACATCACAATGCCCTGGGTCACGCCTACGCCTCCACGCTCTCGCGACACTTTTTTATAACCTTTCTGGGGAAATTCCAGCTTTCTTTACTGGAATTTCGCTTTATACTTGTCTTATTAACAACAGAAGTTTTAGTAAAAAAGCTTTTTTGTAATCGAGCTTATCAAACAGAAAATAAATCATACATAATATTTATAAATTATATCATATTAATATTTTATATCTTAGATCTAATAAGTACGTTGTTCACGCAACTGATGTAAAAGTTCAGATGTTTATACAAATATCTGTTGAAATTATGCATGTAGCATACATGCATAATTTCCAATACATGTCCAGGATGTCATTGTTAATTTTGTCATCAATGGAAATGAAAGCATTTTATTATCATACTCGTTTATCGTATGCACGTATCTATAGGATTGACACCCGCATGAGTTCATGAAATCTTTATTCCCTATAAATAAGTTCCATTGTTATATTTATTGGTAATAAAGTGTCATGATGCGCGTTCGATACCATTAAAATGTTTCTGTATAATTTAGCGCAGGCGGGCGGCGTGGTATGATGGCAGCGACACTGCGTTTATTGCGTGAAATAATAAAACATGCTATATTGTGACGACATGGCGACGCGAGACGTCTTCACTGCGAAACGGACATAATCTCGTTACGATGTCATAACAAACAGATTTGTAAGCACGAATTTTATGGGCTGTGTCCAACGAGCTAAAATTTAATTTTCTGAAATAATCTGTCAGCGAGCTATTAAAATTATTCGTCCGTGTGCCGCCCTACAGACGTTACACTTTATTGCTGCAAAAGATGTTACAGACAGGACAAAGCTACCAACTTTGTTGGCCGAGTATTGCTTTATTACCGCGTATATATTCTCTTGTATCATATGAGACTTCTTTACTATCACAATTTCCGTAGCAGTTTGTTGTGAACTTCACGATACAAATTTACCACGAAGTTGTTGTACTGCAGCGTCATAAAGTTCTACGGAAATGTGCATAAAATTGTTTCGTTCGTCAAGTGAAAACTGTCTGTCTTTCAGTCTTCTTAAAATTATAAGTTTTCGCTGACCAATATTTCACGTTGGGATCCTAACACGTTGAATATTAGTTCCGATAATAATTGTCTTGTAGGTCTTCAGGTACACTCGGTACATAACAGAGGACCAACGTATATCACTGCGGAATATTTCAACAAGGACAGAGATGCCAAATTACGTTTTATTTTACTGCTCGAAAGGGGGAATTAGCATAAAAATAATAAAATGTCAGTGGGATAAGGTCCCCCGTGGCGTGCCAGGCGCGCCCTGCCACCGTCTGCCTGTCACAACGATTGTCAGCTCACCTCCGACAGCGAGACATGGAGCCGTTATCTCGATTGTTATTGATAAATAGAAACATTGCTAAATTGAAAGCTATCGATAGGCGATCATAAACATAATAGTCGGTCGAGCTCGCTAAACACAAAGCTAAACGACGCCCGCATCTTTGACAGCAAGTCTGATTGGACCTTTGAATTCTACGTATGGATGATTTGAAACGAATGTAACGGAGTCGTGACATTAGTCAATTGTTTTTATTGGTATCTTCAGTAACGTAGATCACTTCAATAAATCATCGATGCTCCACTTTGAGAAATGTTAATCGTGGCTTTAATTGTTCAGCCGATGCAGGAAGGCACTCCTTTGAAATGTCTTCCCCTCCGTGCGCGCTGCCTGCGCCTTCAGCTCTCATGCCGTACATTGTAGATAAGCGACGTGGCAATAGGCATTGATGCTCACTGGGGATTTCAATAGCAGTCTACCGCTTGAATTCTTTGATGTATAAAGGGATTTAAAGAGACTCTACAACGTGAGGAAATTTCAATTTAAAGTCCATGCGTTTTAGTTTTGCGTTATTCCAGTCGCTGCTACGATGAAAAATATATATTATATAGTGGCAAAACACACACACAGACACACACACGGAAAAACTGTCGAAAAGTCCTACCTACTGATGTATTTTTCTCCACTTCACTTAGACAAGCTGCATTTTTCATTTATAAACTTTATTAGCGACTACAAAAACAGGCAGTCTAGTGCAGCGATCCATCGATGTTGACGTCGATTCCTAATTGACCTCTATCGGCGTATTCCTTTAATAATAGCTCCTTTGAATGTTGGCTGTCGGCCGGCAGCTCTCACGTGCGCCATTGTGGAGGAAGCATTGACGCTCCTAAGGGATTTCAGAGGATTTCTAGACAACGCTTTGCTGTCTCTCTATAGACGTCGGTTTAAACGCTAGTTCTGCCTCCATTGTGTACACGTTTATATGTTTACAGAAGATTATAATGCCTTTCTTAGAGACAAAATTTCCGTTTACATTGTGTTAGGTTTCGTAGAAGTTAGTATTCTATGTGCTCTAAACAAACATGTGTTGAGTTCGATAGGCGCTTAGATTGGGTTTTGACGGTGGGCGGTGCGCATAAGAGAAATTAGCGAAGCCGGCCGGCCGGCAGAGCGCCGCGCCGGGAGCGCCGGAGCGCTGGGAGCGGAATTAAGTCGAGAGTAACGTTGTTATGATGGTAATGGCATATTACTGTTCGCTCCGTGCGGACATTTTCCGCACGAGCAGAGATACAAAATTGAAACGATTTTTCAGTGATACGATTGCATCGGTAATCAGTGAGCGTGCACTTCACAATTCACGTTGAATATAGATGATTTGACTCTGTGGGATCGCTTTCAATCTTATTACAGATTTATTTCGACAAAATGTAGGTACATAATTTTAATAAAGGAGGAAGTTACGGAAAGCATTTCAATAAAAGTTAAATTTGGTCTGAGCGTGTAGCTTTATTTAAATGTTATTGGTTATGGTTCAGTTGAGGTAGAGTCACAATTTTAGATGTACATGTTAAGTATCTTAGTTCATAGCTCATATTCGTATGTCATAATAGTGGCTAAACTAAGACCTAGTTAAAGACACGCGTTGTCAGAACTTTTATATGAGTTAGCTAAACTGGGAGGGTTGTAATTGGAAAGTTGAGACGGCATGCAATACCACCGCTGTACTGGGTGTAGTTACGACCTTAATTTTGGCTATAAAAGCGCAGTTTTTCTAGAGATAATCGGTTCATTAAGTTTTGAAGAGCTGAAATTACGTGGCACAGCAATTTTCGCTAATCTGCACTTTTGAGCATTATATTATGTTTTATGTTAAACAGGTATGTACTAAAACATTGTGTGGTTCTTAATTAATATAATGGAAATAAGTTACAAAACAAAATTGTTATTGTGTGTTAAAAAACGTGAGGCAAATACTTTGTAAAAACTTGCGAACTGTTTCTAAAGCGAAGTAATTTACAAGGCTTCCTCGAAAACTCTGCTGTGTAATTTGGTTTTCACAATAATATAATAGGTTGTGAAACGTGGAGTTGTGTTTTTATTATTGTACAAACTCGAAGATCGCAAGCTGTTACGCTACTCTTTGGTTTACAAAAAAAAACGTTTTGCCTTTTAAATATTTAAATGTGAATTAAGAAGAAACATGTGAAAGTGTAATTTTCTCATATCTCTTTCGACATAGTGTTTGCGGCGCGGCGGCGGTGCGCGGCGGTGTTCCGCCCGATAACGGACGGATGTGAACGGGCTTTATGAATATTCCCGCAAGCTTTCTGAGGCTCCGGGACTGCGGGACTCCGGGACTCGGGGAGATTAGAGGGCACTGCGCACGGATGCTGAATGTGCATAGCAACACATATCCTGCATAGTATGATGATGCTTTTTTGAGTATCTCAAGTTAGTTATATGTATATTAACCTAATAAATCGTGTATGGGATTTGACACTATCTAAATTCGATGAGAACTAGTAGCGAGAAAAGTGTTTTTTCATACTTGGTTGAAGTTGAACATCAGCAAACTTGGCATCATCATCATAGCAAACTAAAATCAGCTATTGCTAGGTAAAGCCTCTTTTTTTCTGCATTTTTTTCTGTCCTGTGCGTGCGTCCCCCAACTATGTGATTCTGGCGACTTTGGTGATATCATCAGCCTCTCGCTTGCCTCTTGCTCTTTCCAATTCTTGGTTTGATTGGTCAATACCTTACTCCAAAGGCCATCTCCGTGCCTAGCCGGGACTTCCGTCCAACTCCACCTGTGATATTCCGCTCTGTCACCCATGTCGTAGATGTCGTCGGCTGATGGCCTTCGGCGTTACAACTCGATGTTTAGGGTTATGCCAAGCATGGCTCTAGGGCCTCATATAGGATAATAATACTCCAGCTTAAATATTATCCCAATTTTTCAATATTGTCTTAAGTTTCACGAGATAACACTAGCACTTCAGCCTTCTATGTTCAAAGATGTGTGTCTAAGTGAGTCTCAGTTTATCTATCCAATAATGCCATCGGCTAAAACAACGGGTCTATTTGATGTTCTAACTCTAGCTCTCAGAGCAGCAAGTGTCTCAAGTTATTTTTACCGTCCCCTCACCTTAGTGCAGTAAAAGCGTTTGTCTTGAATTTTTAAAGTATCAATTGAACTTTATGGGCAGCGGACTTAGTCGCGAGTTAGCGATACAAAAGTTTGGTATTAAGATATGGACTGCCTAATTACGAAAGTACCGGACAACAAAGTTTATTTTTGTTAGTATCGGAAAATGAATTTGGCGCACGGTGTACGTGTTACTTTTGTGATATCTAGAGAACGGCACGAGGATTTGATGAACAAATGGAATCTCCCTACAGTGTTGTAAACAAAGGACAAATATCAAGTATTCAAAACGGCGTCGCGGAGGTCGATTGCGGAAATGACAAACCGATTAGTTGCAGGTCTCTGCGTCCTGGGAGAGATATATCCGGCGGAACTGAGCGAAATTACTTCCCGCGTAGCTCCCGATGCACCGCAACAATGTCCAACCAAACTGCGCAATTCGATTTAAGAACGAACCACCAGTGAAAAGTCCCCTCTACGTCCTCTTGTAAACTTCCAACTCGCTCGCTTCATTAGAATCGAAATTCCCACGGTTCATTAGGATTCCCCAGAATTCTCGGCGTTCGTTAGAAATACTCTGGCGGCAGTGGACCCCGGACGTAAATAAGTGATTAACGCAGTTGGGATTGTTTTCAGACGCTCCGGAGCCGGCGCAGCACTACATAGTTGGAGTGAACTCTTGATACATTTACAATGAGTCGCCGACTTCGGAGCGCCTTCGCCTCCCGCGTCAACTGTACGCGTAATGTTTCATGAGATTAGTTACGATCTCTTTCAACTGACATTGTCATCTGTTTAAAAATTGCCGACACTGTAGATAACAACTTCACCTCGTGAGATCTTGTAAGATTTACATAAGCACAGACAGATGATCGCACCCAGCTTTAAAATATCTTCATATTCTAAAAGGAATATATACTAAAGCTGCGATCAACGGTTTGTAGGCAGGTACGTAATGGGTATTTTTAAGCTGAATTTTATTACGTCGCCATGAAAGAGGGTAAAACGTAATCCCAGGTATCAATGTAGATTCTGAACTACATTTCGTTGGAAGTTAATATTACATCCTTACTTTGTACAGGCGGCTCTGTCGCTTTTTATACTGCTCGCGTAGATAATTAATGATTCATTTTTTAAGGTGATCGACTTTGTAGTCGTTTAGAGGGAGTTTCAAATAAGTTGTGCACAGGAATTACACTGAATTTTCCTTCTAATGTAACATTGTCCATTGTCTTGTCTTAAATAATCTTTTCCGGTGGCGTATTCGGAACTAGTCCCTAGGTATTCAAATATTATTTACTAATAATTTCAATTCTTTTTTTTTTACAAAATGGACCTGCTCTTGACCTCGATCACGCCTGGTGGAAAGCGATAGATGAGGTCTATTCTTCTTCTTCTTCTTTATCATGTGGTTAGTACCTAACCTGGTGTCAGTTTTTATGCCGCCTATGGGCCTCTAACTTGGCTTATACATGCCGTCAAGAAAAATCTCTTAGGCATACTGATTTCCTCACGATGTTTTCCTTCACCGAAGCAAGTGATAATTTTACGCACATGAATCCGAAAAATCAGTGGCACATGCCTTGGGTTCGAACTCGAGCCCTGTGACTTGGCAGTCCGACGGTCACACCACTACACCTATAATACCTATAATTTCACTGAAGTTTAAGTACTTAGTTTCACTCAGGACGCGGAACACATTCCGTCCAAAGAAGTCAACTTATTTCAATAACCGACGTCATTCGCATCCAGAGCTTAATTCCGTCTGCAGAAGTGATTAACATTCATCACGAATCCATTTCCTCCTTCTCAAATGAGATGGAAAGACAAATTCGTTTCGTGATATTGTATTATGTTTGTAATCCCAAAGCGTGGAAGTACGTTGGTGTAGTGGAGCTCACGTATGGGCTGGGGCGAGGTGACCCTTTTCGTGCGTGTGTAACTCTATTTACCGTAAGCAAGGGAGGATAACCAGTTGAATTCAGTTTTAAAAAGTGTGTTCCGGGTATTGATGACTTTGGAAATACCCACGAGCGAAGCGTCAGCCCTCCACTCTCACTTTATACATGTGTTATAAACAAATCGATATGTAATTCTGATGTTATGCTCAACTAAGATAATTTTATCATTATAATCTTTGTTGGTTATTGGTGCTTGCTCAGAAGTTAGCAGTTGGTTTAGGGACTAAACGGACCCGCACGTCCGGACAAACATCGCGGGAATTCGCAACTCAAACAAGTTTAAGCAAATTTATAACTTCCGGATTGGAAGCAGGCTGTTGCCTCCTTGCGCTAACCGTACCACCGTATCTACTAACACATCTAACAACTATATTAAACCAAATTACACGGGAGAGTTAAAAGAGTCATAATTAACTTGTTAATAACTCAAAAAGTACCCTCTAAATAAAATAAATAATTAGTTACAAAATTAAATGTAATAAAGGGACGAAGCTCGTGTTAAACAAAGTTGTGCTGCTTTGTTTGCCCTGCACATTAATAATCGAGGTAGTGATGTAATCTCATCGCGTTGTTACACAATTTGAATTTCTTATAAACACGCAGGTAAAGTAAAATTCAATAAGCATATTTTATCGTTGAAATATTTTCATTCTTGTTATGAATACGAAAGCATTTCAAACAGCAATTGCTGTTATTCAAGAGTGAGTGGAAACTTTTCCTAATGATAAAGCACGGAGAAATGATATGAAAATAGTTTCCTTATCCCGGTCGATGCGCTCTTGAGAGGAAATAAGGAGATGGAGTATTGTACGAGCGAAGAGTCGAAGACCGCGAGGTCGCTGGCTCTCTCATGCGCCACACAATGCAGGAGTTTACGGAAATATGTTGCATCCCTCATTAATTTTACCATCGATTTACCGAAAGTTTTAGAACCTGGAATATGATTTATGCAGCTTTAGATTTAAATACATATTTCATTTTATTGTAATGAGTATGTAAATTATAAGATTGACATCTAAATAATAAAACGTTAACATCGGTACTGTAAAATAATTGTCTTACCAAAAGGACTTTGTATGAACTTTTTATTGTTTTATGGAGCTGTTAGAAAACGAACAAAGTTACGTAAAAGTGCATTATCTTAAATAGAGTAGCATAATAATAAAGCGAGGGTGCAAGATCCTCGAGGGCGGCGCCCTACGGGGCGTCGGGGTGCATGCCCGCACTAGCACCTTTGTGCTCAGTCTTACGTCACGCAGGTGACCGCGTATCTCTGAATCATGCCAGTAAGCCACATCACATAATGGATGGGGACGGGAATACGCAAACAACTTGTCAAATGAACCATAAAACTAATGCTTCAGCAATTTTAGTTATATTTGCTGCAGTTGACATATATCAGTCTTACTGTTTTACAAGAAAATGCAATGCAATGCGATATTTTCAGGTATAAAATCTTGCATGCTTTATAAACCAAAAATACTAAAAATGTTTTATCTATGGGAAGGAAGGTTTTGGAAAATATGTGAAATATATCCTAGTGCTGAATATAGAATATTTTCGCGTACTTTATGTACCGTGGAAATTCGATTGTGAAAATAGTAGTTTTACAATCTGAAAAATGGCGAGTATACCTGAACTGGTTTCAATTCTCGTTCCCACTTGGCACTTGGGTACAAGACTGTTCTGTATTCTGTAGTACATTGCATCACTGCAATATAATTTTATTTGAGATGCCGTCGACCGCGAGGTTACTGAACATGTTCAGAGTTCAACAGCTCCTGGGGTTCGAAGGTCGGAGTCCGCATGAAGTGTCTTTGTTACGTAACGCGAGTATGTGAACTGTCTTGTCTAACTTCTGCATCATTATGTACTTTCAGATCACATTTTATTTATGAAGTAAATATAAATCAAGCGGTTATGAATTTCGTGGTGGGATCAGCATTCACCTAGCGGTTTAATATAGATAATACAAATACATAGTCACGAAATAGTTTTTTTAGTGTGATGATCAGTTTTTTACTCGTAGGTTAAAAGTTAGCAAGAAAAACTTACCTTTTTCTCGCCGTTCAGCGAGGGTGCTTTCAAATGAACCGTTTGCTATGTGCGTGTCTACCTAGGTAGCTAAACTGCTTTGATTACTTTTGTTTTTGTATCTTATCTGGTGTATTTGATACAAAATGTATGTACGTAGTTATAAAATTTTGCTAAAGCAATATGGAAATCTGCACTTTATAACGCTGTTGTTGCTCTGAGCAATAAAATAATTCAACCCATGATAACACTTTTCATGAATAATGTCTTGCAGACTTCGAAAGGTTATAGTGTTGGCACCTAAGCATTAAATCATTTTGGTTGTCTACGACTAGTAGTTCGTGGAAACTAGTTTTCATGTTCCCGGCGAAGGTGAAGCCCGTTTGTATAGCAGAGGAACATTGAGATAATCTCTGTCTGCCATCGGGTCGCTCGTATATCAAGACGCAAGAGTTTATCATGCTCCTAAGAATAAATGGAACATGTTTGTAATATGAAAGTTTAACCATTGTGTTTTTGTGAACAGTTTCGTTATACTATTTGTTGCTTTCGAAAACACGTTTACATTCACACCTAACAAGGTTTTCGCGATTGCCTATTAATGAAACTAAACCAATTGTTGCGTAATTACCCACCTGTTTCAGTTCGGTTAGCCTGAAACATTATTTAAATTAAGTCCCATATTACAAAGCGAACCTCATTTGCGTTTACAAAAGTGCAGATCATATTTTTTCTTCTGTGTGTTCGAATTGAAAGCGGTGTAATATTCTTTTTTGTCTGGCAGCGGGCGCCGCGCGCGCCGCGCACAAAGCCTGCCTGGTTTTGTATTCGCTCCCTCACTCACCTGGAAACGAAAGAAAAGAAAATGTTAATTAAGAGCCACTGAACAAAATTGATATCGTCGGGAATGAAGCTTTCGCTGTTATTGTAAACGGATGCCAACAGATCGTTAAAGCTATCAAGGAAAATATTCATTTATTTTATCTGAAAGCCACAATGTTTCGTTTCATATTGGGAGAAAAATCACAGTTTACGAACAATAAAACTAAAGGGGAAGAATAATATGAAGTGGCATAACGGCTAGATATTTAGGTAATGTGGCACGAGGCGACGGCAGCGGTTTCGCGCAATGCCAAACGAGGCTGAAACGTACGTCTCATTAACACGTAGCGGTGGCGATATTTAGGGAGCGGTCGCGGGCGGTGAGCCGCGAACTAGCATTTGGCAATGCACGCGCTCGTACACAGCCGGCTCTGTAAACTAAACAACTCGTAAAAGTGTAAAACTCGTAACGATAGCGGCGGAGAGACCGCCTAATATGAGCGGCGGCTGGAGCCGCGCCAGTCGCGCTCATTATCAGATGGGACGTTCCGGCGCAACCCTTTCGTTTTACGATTGGCCTCTAATTACAGCAGCGCTCAAGGCGGCGCGCTTTTTCAGTTGATACGAGCATGGAGTGGGTGCGCATTGCCAAATGGATATATTTATCGGCACAAGCCAAATCGTTTACGCGGTTCGACTGCCGCGTCCCGGTCGTCGGTTAGCGTTACAATCGGCGGCCGTTTTGCGATATGAAAAAAGTCTCGGGAAATGTCGCAACCGAGCTGCAATAACAGACGGCGTTGGTTTACGAGAGACCGCTGATAAAGCCGGCGCGGCTCGCAGTGTGCGGGTCGCCTTAACGACGTGTTGCCAATTTATGTTATGCGATAAGCTGAGTTTGTTTAGCCTGAGGCTGAGACGAATTACGAGTGCTGAATCACGTCAAGCCATAACGCTCCACGCTTCAAGCTAGGGCGGATAACTTTGTGGATAGAAAAAATATTATGGAGCTATTAACTTACAAAGAACTCAATGTGTTTAATGGTTTGTCGTGATAAAAGCTGTACGATTTTGTGGGTTCGTGGTTTTTTTATCCTTGTTTTCGGCTTCATTATAGATCAGACGGTATTGTCGCTGTTTTTAAGTTAATTAATTGCCCGAGTTATTCGACGAGCTATGTAACACGCTGTTGTGATTACGTCACTACACAGATTTGAGTATCGGCATTTCGGAGGCATCCGGCAGAGCGTTCGGTGGGTCCTAGTAACATATTCAAGATACTGGCTGGCGCACAATCGGAGGCGGACTACCGACTGGAATTACATGGAATCGCTCGCAGACAATATTAGTATGCCAGGAGCGATCACCGCTGGAATGAGTTGACGTGACGTAGCCGGCATCTTCCTCGTTGCTACGTCAAAGTGCAATAACAGGAATATCTTAAACTAGGAGAAAAGGCGGTGTATAATGCAGTAAATACTCTAAAACGTTGCATATTAATGAAGTTCCGACGAGGTGTCTGGCTTTATAACGATCTATTTCTTTGATATCTTGATAAAATTGCTTTTGAAGAAATGTGCATTATTTAAATAAACAATTCCGTAATCGCTTTTGATGTTCATTGAACGACGTGATAGGAGCTCTTTGAGCAGAAGACAATTTATTTAAATCGCCTTTACACAATATAACATGTACCCGAAGCCTTTACATGGTATCTTAATAATGATCGAGTATTATTAGGGGGACCGTAAAGCTATTTGGAAGGAAATCGCGCGATGAAAGATGAGGCGTTTTTGTCGGTTACTCAAAACATAGCGCGTGACGTGCATGGAGTATGTGGGTGTGTTCGGCTCGTAATCCCGACGTATTGATGGGAACAGGGGACGGGACATGATGCGCATCCCATGCCGACTACATGCTGGGAAGACAAGTAGAAATACCTTACAAGGCCATGTTTTTACATGGCCTTGTTGTTCGATGCCATTGAAATTGCGATTGAGACGAATTTTTAATTATCGACTTTGTAGAAGTTATAATCACAATTGTGATAAGAGTGGGTATAGATTCAAATGTCAAAAATCTGCCAGCCCATCCCTAATTAGTTTCAAATATTGTAAAAGGCTGTATGCGAATGAGAGATATGGTACGATGAGATGCGTCGAGGTCGGGTGTCGGTGTGTCGTGGTGTCGTGTCGTTGTCGTCAGTCGCCAGGCCGGCGGCGGCGGCCCGCCCGCTTGCCGTGGGGACCGTCAACTCAATCTTGCCCCATTACGCGCGACAAATTGGAAAAATATTCAATTACATCTCGCTAAATATTGAATTATATCACAGCAAATTACAATTTTGCATCGGGGCAACACTATACTCTGTACGAATTATCAATATTAGAAAGATGAGTACATACTTTATCTTACGATTATGATTTATGAAATTATGTAGCATATGACACACAGATTTTATCCTTTCAAGCAGAAACTTTAGGGGAGTTGTAAAGAGAAAATTATACTGGAGTTTAAAACTGTGCCTGTTAGAAATAGACTAAAACCCATTATTTTCAGACAGCAATTAAGTTGTAGGTATTACTGAACATGCTTGATGTAACACAAAACCAAAACGCCGATCTAACATTGATTGTTCGTATATGCAATTACAAAAATATTGATTACCCGCGCCTTAAGTGTTTGATTGTATTTTGTGCGCAGCACACACGATCAATTTATTTACTCGATGGAAAAATAATATGCGAGCTTAGCTCGGCGACAAGTGGGCGCGGGAATTACGCGCCAGTTGGAGTAATTGCCAATTAATCACCAGCCGTTTTCTATTTCAGCAGGCGACGGCTATACGTGCCCCGTCGCTAACGAAATTGAGACTGCACCGTATGAATTAGCTGTTATGACAGCACTCTGCATTGCTTGGCTACTTCCTATAACGCTAATAAACGTGAAGTTGTTCAGAGGATCACGTCTGATCGATCGTCTTCAGGTTAAATAAAATGTTTATCAAAGAAAGTGGATTGTTGTACTTCTTAGTCGTATTTTGCATCTGAAGCGTACTAAAAAGGTCTCGTTTGTGACGAAAGCAATAAATAATAAAATGGAACAAGTCGCAGTGAAGCCGCGGCGATGAGATACCAATTGTCTGTCGGTCCAGACGATTATTCCCTCGGCTTTCGGCGCTCCGTTTTATTCAGATCAGTATCTTTATAACATAATTAAGTAAATTTCGAAGTCGTCGCGCTCCATCTCCGAAATAATAAGAGTGAGAGCTTAGATAACCCGCGATTTAATACAATTTTCTCTTATTTTGCCATCTCCCGTAATTAGGAATTTCGTTGTGACTAACGCAATCACTCGACGTGTACCACGTTTTCCGTGAAATATTATGATCCCGACCGGGCCCGTTTTGGCTCAAAATTAGCGCTGAATCCAATTTCAGTATTAATCGACTCTGAACTTTGACTTTATTTCGTATTTTTTAAGATTTTCGATTGATTATTCGTGAGGGAATACTATTTAAATAATAAATACCTTGTATTATCAACATATTTAAAAAATAAGACCTCGATTATTTTTGTTTTAATTTAATGCAATACGAATTTGACAAATGACTTTATCATTTGTTTACGTAAACAAGTTGGATAATACGATAACTTTTCGCGATCAGGTAAATGTTTGTCACAAACAACGCTACAACTTTCTGAAGTTAAGTGGGGACAAACAAAACAGATATGCAAAACGTTTTCGACGTTACCATTCAATTGAACAACGTCAATAGAGAAGCTTTCACAATATCGTCACGTTGAGTGGCGTCGCCGGTATCGGTACCGGTACTGTGAGACGTTGTTTAAACACATGTCCAGCTAGGTAAATGGGTCGAGCAACTTATTTCCTCAGAGTGATTTATACCCAGGTTATTCTAGGTCGGGTATTTGTATCGGCTGTGATCGCTGAGTGGATTGCGCGGCGACACCTTTCAAATAAATTGTCTTGAGACCGGCCGGAGACGGTAAACAACTCAACCCTATGCAGATGTGAACCAAACCAAACACCTTCAATTTCCTAGAGGGGTAGTGTCGGCCCTAAAATTGCACTCGACTCCCGTTTCTTCTCGTCGTAAGTGACTTAGGGGGCTTTTTTATTTAAACTGCAAAGTGAAATTGTTTTGGCTTGTTTAAAGAGCACTATCTTGCACAAACGTCTAGAATAACGCCTGAGTTTTCTGACAAAAAGTAGAAGCATTTTTATTAGCTTATTTTGAAGCTCTTTGGGAAGGGTTTAAAAGTTGAATTTGCAATAAATATGTACAATGGACGTCGATAAAGTTTGACAATTAGCGGCACCGTTCAGCGCGTAGTGATAATTCTCAATCGCTACTAAACAAGTTGATTAATTACTGGACAGCTAGAGCCGCTAACAAAGTTCCATTGTCAAGTGTGGAACTAGACGGAGTCACGTGCGAATTATATTGTTACCTGGTCGGCTGTAGGTACATAACTAACGAATGTTTAACTTGACTGGCTCAACTAAAAGGAAAGCATTGACAGTGTGTGGGAAAGTTTGTCTGAGTTTGTAGTGCAACATTTATAATCAGTTTTATGTCTATTTGAGGGTAGAATGTTTGCTGAATTAAAGAAATTGAATTGCATTTATTATTTTTTCGAGTGAAGAGTACAGATAGTACGTATAGACCATACAAACAGTTTCCTTGTTTGAGCCAATTTTTATTTTTCAAGAGTATGGCTTGCTAATGATAATGTGCGCGTACAGACTGCAGTACAGTCGATGTAAGCGTGTATAATAAAAGCAATTCCAGCTACACGTTGTCGGTATGAAATTGGTGTTGCAATAGACGCGATGTCGCCGCTGCCAAATTACCGGCGTGTGTGGAACCGCCCTAACAATTACACCACTGGCCTTTAATGTTTCGTCGTTGTAATAACCTGATGTTTTTGTATTAACTTTTATTGTTATTACTGACAATACTCTTGTACCAATAGAAGAGGGTTACTTGTAATGCTTGTCTGTATTGTACTTTACATTCTGCAACTAGCTGTCAAATATAAATGTTTTTCTTTACAATTCCGTTACAAATACCATAAGTATTAGTTAACTTAATCGAATATACTTATACATATGTGAAACACTTGTTCTTGCATGTCTATACTTCTACATAGCTTATGAAAATAACAAGTTTTTAATAAGCATTACCGGTAGTACATAAAACTATAATCTATATTACATAAAACAAAGGTAGATCAAGCAAATAGTGCAATAAATATACGATGAATTACTATCGGGGTAATGAAAGTGTAATTCTCGTAGTCGGCTACGGACTACGGAGCGACGACGGCGTAGCACGCGACGACAGCTGATATCGGCTTAGCCGCGTAGGCCTGTTAGTTGGCAAGTGCTACGAATGCGCGAGTTGCCAGCGCCTAACGGATAAGCCCGCCAGTTACACACATGGAAAGACACGACTGTATACCAGTACATACATACGCAAATTGTAAGGTACAATCGACATATACGTACACCGATTGTACCATCGAGCTGATACTATACTCGGGCTGAGTTGCGCTCTTAATAGGCGGAAAATTATTTTATGAACCATAAAACACTGTTGGTACAAGCATGCATTACAAGGTGATTATAATAAATGTATCAGCGGTTTGGATTATAAAAAACAGGTGGGATGTGAAAAATGTAAGCATGAGATGATTTTTTTCTGAAACGAGATCAGAAATTTTCCATCAACCGTATGAACATTACATTTATCATTCAGGATGGAATAAGTAATTAAATATGAATATTTGCCCGACATATACATTCATTAAATGTCTAATTATGTCGCTGCATGTATGTGTCAAGACATGTAATTATATTAACATATGGCAGATGCAGTCGGACAGGTGTAAAGCGAATACAATCAGTAATCTAAGTGTTAAACATTGCATGGCTAATCAGGCGCACAGTAAGTGCATATCAATGCGGCCAGGTGTAACAGTCAGATAATGGCGGCGAACTATTGCGTACTTGGTGACTGTACATGACTGTACCGCTTGATATGGCAAGCACTGCCATAACAATACTATAAGAGGCATCGAAGTTATGAGAGATTGTGCGGAAACTAGCGGCTGTGTGCACTTCTAACACCCGATGGCTCATATTATACCTATGTTTTAATTAATTTAATTATTCCAGTATCCCCTACATCAAATAAGTGGTAAAGAACCAGCTCCAAACTTGTGAAATGAATGCTCAAAAACTTTCCCGGAAAATGCTTTACATGATTGTGAAAAGCATACCAAATTCTTTACAAGTAGTTTCTGAGATATGCCGAGGTTTTGAGCATACAGAGCTCTCTCTGCACATGGTTGAAATTATTTGAAAATAATATTTAGAGACTTCTTACAGTTCTCTGAAAAGCTTCATTCCCTGTGGGAAAAGACCTAGTAAATAAGTGTTGAGTTTCCACAATCATATCTAGTTTGTAGTTTTTTCGCTAAACGGTTTGTGCTCAACAATGACTGCGCCAAATGGAATAGAGGAAAGGATAAAAGCCCTTCTTGACGTAAACAGAGTGCACCTCTCAGGTAACGATGTTTGCGAATCTTCTTTGGGAGCACAATGCTTTGCAGCTGCATTGTGCCACCTGATATGCAATATATTATTATCTATCCTTCATTTGACATACCCGTCTTGTATCCTACTTATGACCCTCGATCAGTATGTCGTAAACCGCCAAATCAGTAGCCAATAACGCATAAATCACGTGATCGATGCGCGCCTGTTTTCTGTACGTTCGTGATGCTATTTTTGCCGACCGGCAGGCCAATCTTTTTCTATGAAAATTTCGACAAGATGCGTATTGATACACCTCATTGAATTTTACTACAGGCCGCTAGCGCGTTGCTTGCTTTGCTCCCGTGTTCATGTATCAACGCTTAGTTAATATCCAAACATAGAATGGTAAGGTGTGAGCATATTAAAGATTAACATTCCGAAATGGAAACACATAAAAGAACGTTTTGAATTACAAAATTAGCTACGATCTTTGACGTTATTAGTAACAATACTGTCATCTAACCAAACAAAAGAGAGTTAATTTAAGACTGTTTGAGCTGTTAGGTAGGTAAGTGACGACATTTGTTGGCTTCATGTCGATTCTTCTCTGGAGCTGTTGTATGTCTCGTCCACGATCGCTCACTCAAGGAGGTTGTGATGGGCCGAGCAACGAGTGCACACATCACACCCAGGTTGAGTGAGTAACCGGGAATGAGGTTAAGATGTCTTCCGATCTGATGGTGGCTGATGAGAAGATGGTTTCTTTCTTGAGATTGAGTCACATAAAGGTTATAATGTATATAAACACCATCATTGAAGACGAAGACACAGTTTTTCGTATAGTTTACGTTAGAGTAAATATAGAGTTTAACATTTAAACAAACACAGTTCAGTAAGAACATACATATAAATAGTGAACAAATTGAATAAGCTGAACGATCGAGTCCGGTAACAAGAAAAACCCCTTGTCAATATTTTTTGCCAAAAAATCCGACACCGCAACAAGAATTATGTTCAAATCATTGTATAAATCCATAAGAGCGATATCGACGCTTGTTTGATGGAGCGCCCAAAATAGCACACTGTAAAGCCCCGCTTGTAAACCGATCGAACGTCTTACTCCGACTATTTCGGCCTCAACGCGAGGAACACGATGTTTTCATAATAAACACTCTTATAGCTTTCACCTTCGAGGCTTGACCGCTACTTGCTATTAATTAGCTACATATTAATTTATTATCTTCTGTTACCAATACCGCACTTTACTTTATGCCCTACTTCGACAAGGTGGTTTAAAATTTATAGGAAAATAACAAGAAAGATGTATCCACAGAATTACACATGTATCTCTACCTACCTACTTGTAAAATGAAGTAATAAAATACATGGCTTTGTTTATAACATCTTTGTTCGGCAATAAAACACAAACAGTTTTATGTAACAAAGCGACAGATTCGATTTATTTATTAACTACGTAAGTAATGCCACACGCGGCCAACGTTTTATACGGCAAATAAAATTGTATTGTAAAGGGGTGCGGTTCGAAGGCAACGCCATCTATTATTTACAGTACGCACTGTGCCCGGCCTACCCTCGTTTACATCACAATTAATTTAATTTGCTTTTTCACAGGCTTCTTCCATTCCCTCATTGTGACGAGGAGGGCTGAGGGCGTGAATTTTCTCGTGATTTGGTAACGGAGGCGGTAATTAGAGCAATTGTGAGGTTTCTCCATTTGTTTTTAACTGTTTATTACCGCGCGCGGTTATTTTGAATGTGCCTAGAATTAGCTTAATGTTTGATATCGCTGTAACTTTGTATTAACACTTTGTTTTTGAGAAAACGAGAGGTTTGAGAAAATAAGATTTACTGATACTTAAGTACGTAGGTATTAATTAGTTAGAGGTGTTTTGCGGTAGGTTCGCTACATGTAAGGCGAGCCGATGGAGTGGAACCCGAGCCGTGAGGCGAGCCGGCTCGCTGTCGGCGTATCGAGTGTCGCCGGACATGCGCGCGCGACGACGGAAGCCGCCCACCAGCGCACTTCCGTCCGCGATACATCCGTCTGACATCTGTCATCGCACTGATATGATAAGGCTTCCTGGACAAAAGATTACAACCGAGTTAAAATATAATTAATGAAAATTATTTAGTTTTAAAAATATACTTTTTTTTCGTAAAGAGGCACAAATAACGTTCAATAATACTTAAGTTGTGAATATAAAGCAAGAATCTTAAAATATAATGTCTAATTAGATGTTATCTTGAAACTCCAACGTATGCACCCACTTGTAATATTTTTATGAAATTGGCACTTGAAACCTGCGCGGATATGTGTATACCTAATTGATTCTTGTATCAATGCACGGTCTTCGATGGGTATTAGTCTATTTTAAGTAGAAGAAAATGAAATCTCTATATAGTAGGTTTTTAATTAGCAGCTATGCGTAGGTATATTAGTTATATTAGTGTTCTAAAGTAAAACACGCTGTATGACATATTGTTAGGCAGCTAGGCGTCGAGAACAGTGCAAAGTTGGTGTAAATCTTGGTCTAAGTGAGCCGGGATACAGTTTAAGCACGCGCTCGCGTCGCCGCGTCGTCGCCTTCAATCTAACTTTGTCCCGACCGTTGCCTGTCCGCTACACCCCTGCATAATGAAATGGGGACTGTCCTAGAATTCACAAAGTTACCCGATACTCAATAATTACACCCATGTTCCACGCTCCTTCATGTCAACGTTCAATATTCTACGTATTAAAATGTTACGTGCAGTTTTTACACGACAGTTTCCCGACCTTTTTATGCGCTCCGCCCTTATCTAATGCGTCGTAACATTTATCTAGTATCTGTCACTTAAAGTCTTTGCTCTCGTGTAAACGGGCGACCTTATTTTTTGCCAAAGGGCCGGAGCTATCAGTTGGTCCCGCGACACAATATTACCGTGCAGGCGATGTATCGCGTCGGAATCACGTCATCGTTCACTTGCTGGCAGGGCGTGGTTGGCGTGGCTGGCGTGGCTGGCGTGGCTGCTCAGTGAGCTTGCGGCAAGCGAGAATAAAGCTACCGATAGATATGCGCTGTTACCGTCGCCGTTATCATGTCACCACTATACTTTAAAATTGTTTCGTTCAACATTTTGCTGCAAAAGCTTGGATATTGCACATATCCAATGTGATCCTATGTGATTTCAAAGGATAATACGCCGAAGCGAAGAACTTATTGCGATAATGTCAAGAATCGAAAGCTTGTTAGATAAAGGTTGAGATGATTTAATTATATAGTGGCTTGTTATTTTTAATATACTATCACAAATCGACAATTCACATTGACTTAAGTGTATTTATAATATAGATATACAATACAATAACTAATCGTAACCCAAATTAATACTGGCAGTGTTGCCAACTAAGCCGAGTGTACACTAGCATGTATTATATCACAGCGAAGATATAACGCGTCTGTTATACCCGTATAAGGGACATCTGCACGGAGCCTTATGAATCCAGAGGGTGATGGATGGATCGGTCTGAGCAGAGCCATGCATACTCGATTATATGTCGTTTATAACAAATCTATGTGCTTGTATGGTTACAGTTAATACGATCACAATGAGGTTATGCAACAATAGTAGGTATATATTTTATGTATTATTATGCAGCTATGAAAAGCCACAACGACTCTCTAAAACTTTATCGCAAAATCGCATTTGAAAGAGAATTTCTCTAACCAATTAGATATTCAGCTGAAAACTTTAAAAGCATTTGTAAAGTAAATTAAGCGTACCAGTGGAGTAATTTGTCGAACGTTTCAGCTCACCCTTTTGCGTTGAATGACCTAGAAAAATAAGCTCTATCTCTCACTGAAAGGGCGCGGAATGAAGTAAAGTTTTAAGACAAGCTGTCAATTTCACGTAAAACTGACTCAAACTTGGAAATGTTCAGAAAAATCATATTTTATTATGTTTAATTTGAAATTTCTTCCAGTTTGTGAGCGGCCATCAACATTTTCCTAGATAATAAAGTGTTTAAGGATAATAAAGGAAGGTAACAAAACACACAACCATAACCATAAACATAATGTCCTACAAATAAAGCAAGAGCGTCTACAACATCGTAGAGTTCTAAAACTCGAGTCTTATATTGTTCACCTTTCCATAATTTTAGATATCGTGTTGTCAACGAGGAGGAAATGAGCCAGTTGATTATAATGCTGCGATGGCACGCTACGAGAGGAAAATTCAGACGCGCGCCTTTAACAGATCGTATCGACAAGAAGGCAGGTTAATGATGAGGTCGATCACCTATCGTTTACTCACCCGTGAAGGGACAATGTGGCGATATGAATATATAAAAAAGATTACTCGGCAAACCCGCTTGGTCGTGTATCAGTACATAATATGAGATGTATCTAGTGGTTACATTACGTACGTATACTTCCAGCGTGTATCTAATGGTCTTACATACGTGTATGGTATAGGTGCGTACATATACAGGCGACACCGCGACAGAGCACTTAGTGGAGCCGCGCTGAGGCGGGGTCGCATCAATCACAACACAATTTTATATCAAATGTCGCTCTCAATCAATTTGTGCCGGGATCGTATTCCCCACTATACTACCAACTAGTGACGTACACCTTCGCTCTATACGTTTTGTGAAAGGGGATGATACTGCCACACATCCAGGTATAACTAATGTCTTGTTTACACAGCAATATGTAGTGGGAAAAAATAGATGGCGGCGGAAAATGGTATATGCATACACAATGATGTTTACTACAATAATAGTTTGCATACCTGTGTGGTAGGAACACTATTTTTTAAATTCAATTATTTACATACTAGATAATTCTCTGTGAAGTTGTTTATTTTAATAAATGAATAATGAAGTACCAGTTTACGTAAAAATTTAATTATATGGACTACGTGGCATGGGTTAGTTTCTTTGTCCTTTGTTTTAGTTACATTCCTATCGTTAACGAGTGAGTAACCAATTGTACCGTTACACGAAGTGAATGTTTTCGTCCGACATTATATTCTCTGGCGTATTTTCCTTAACACGCTCAGATGACTAATATCGGATGACGTTGTAACGTGGCCTGAGGTGTTCCGGTGGCCACGGACTAACTTTCCTAATGGATGGCGTAGTTTTGAGGAAACCACTAGAGATAATTAGAGAGTTAGCCGCTCGCATGACTGTTCTTAATTGATCGAGACATTCTAACGTCACAACAATTCTACATGGCAAATTATGTTCAGTCTATCTTTTCATTAATCTACGGCAAGAATATTATGAAGGCAACATTTTGAACAATTTGAATTTCAAATGTGTTTCAATTTCTTGTGTTGAATCATGCTTGTTTCCTGAGTGTAATAATAAGAAATTACAATTCCTTACGATATGAGCAGATCGAGTAAGCTATGGGTAGGTATGAATGTGGCCACACAAAGGCGGCTGTTTATAAAACAAAACAGCCGCGTTTCTTGGTCTTGCAATGCGTATTGAGAGACTATGAAAATAATGGTCTATTAAAGAGCTAGGCAGCTCCTTGTGCCTAGTGCTCTATTGTTCTGTAGTCGGCATTGCACTCACGTGCAGTATGGGACATCTACCAGGAAAATAGCGGGTAATGATTCCGCTACATACTAATTGTTGACGGTATTTTTTTAGATATCGGCCCAAAGTTACGTGCTTCGAATTAATATTCGTTAACTTGAGAATTTAGAGTAGGTACCCAAGTGCCTCGAATGTTCCAATAAAAATTCATCACTGGGACTGTTTTTGGGTGTTAACTAATTTCGCTGTAGTAAAATTAATTTATCTGCAATGTTAGTTGATTCATTGCGATTGCATTTTAAATAATTGTCCTCTCCATTGGCTGATTGTAACTACGGAAAAATGAAAACTGTGCATCTTTATTTAATAAACTAGGGCTCAATACACGTCTCCATTACATTAGAATGCATGTATTCACAATCGTCCTCCTCTAAATAAAGGCAGTTAAATCTCTTTTGTTAATGTTTTATGGTTCTATAAAGCCGTAACAACCATACGCTTGTAATATCATGCTTTGTTTTAAAAGGAATACGTGCTAAAGCTTTTATTTACACCCTTTTCTTCTGAATTTCTATTTCTTTTTAGAGCTTTCAGATGGTAGAAGCGTTGCTCGGTTGCTTGTATTGAGCATCTTCATTAAGCGCTGTGGTTTTTTTCTGATATCAGGATGAGAGTGACAGGCAGGGGGCGGGCCGGACGAGATAAAGTATCTTATCATCTGTTATCTGGCCGAAGGGAAGCCACTCAATCGATAACTGAATGAAATACTTGTGTATTATGGGAACATAATGCGAGGAGCTATTAGGATTGTTCGGGATGATAACCGATGTTTATGAAATGAAGTTTTGTGAATTTAGTAGAACCTATGTGGATGTTTGAGTTTTTAAGAGAATTAAGTACGCCGGACGATTTCATTTTAGTGTTTATTAAGTATTTAGACAGTCTAGATTGTTGATTTCCGTCAATAACTCTATTCGTGTCTATGTTCATAAATATTTTCAACCATAGAAGAAGAAAGGTACACGAGAACTATCAAGTTAACATGCGTGTTAATCCTGATTCACGAAGATTTACATTATGAGAAGATTATTGTACAAAAGCATACCTAATTGTGTAGATTAGTGATACATCCGAGAATAGAAATTTATTGTACGCTCTCTGTGACAAGTTTAAATGGTCTAATGGAATGGATGTTGTCGCTGATTGGTTCACAATGCGCGTGAGTGGAGACTGGAGAGTGCTCAGATCACAAGTCAAATTGTTGAATTTACAGATTTGTATGTACGTAATGGAATGTTGTAGTTAAAATCTTGGAATAATTTTATTTTAGTCTTTTTGAAATAAAAATAACATTGGAGGTTCTATCTCAATCCGGTTGTGGTTGTAATAAAAAAACAACCGGTTGTTCTGATTAAATCTATAAGCAGGTAACTTATTTATGTAATGTAACAAATTGAAAATAAATTAAAATACTTAAGTAAGAAACTGAGTATGCAAAACGGAAGTAATAAAAAGTAAATAAAATAATTTATAAACGCTACAACTCACCATTTCATAGCCCGCCTCCATTTTCACTTACGCACAAAACCAATAAAAACAAGAATAACAACGTAAAAAATAATACAGTCCGCGCTGCTCGAGTGCAATTGCATTAGGAGATGCGAAATAAAAACGAAAATAAAAGACGGAGTAATAAAACGGCGCGCGTTATCGCCGCGAGACGTACAATTAATGGAATGTTTGATTTGAATTGTTTTGCTGGTCTCGGCACGCGGCACCAGGAGTGCGTCCGCGGCGCGCGGAGGTTGGATGTGGTGTGGCCGCAGTGGCACGCTCGCGCCGTGACGTGGGCGCGCTGTGCACGCCACTCCGCCTGGCCTGCGCCGCGCCGCGCCGGGCGGGCGGTTATAAGCGCGGACAGCGGGGCGGCGTCGATAAATTACACGATAATATCGCATTACATTCCTATTAAAAGCTGCACTTTACATAACCATTAATTGATAAATATTAACATGTGTTTAAGGGACTGGTTCTTATCAGTTCTCTCTCACTAAATTGTTTTTGGATATTTTGTAATATCTGTGCAGCCCTGTGCATTAAATATCTTACTTTAATACGACTCTTCGTTTTAAAATGTGGAGATAGTAGTTGGAATAACGTTCGAATTTGTCGTGACTAAAAGAGCCTGAAAAAAAGTCAATGGCTTTCGTATAATAACCTATCAGAAACAATATATTATTATGTAGAAGCAAGTAAAATGCCGATATGATAATCCTATAAGGTATACGGTAATAAATGTGTGAGTCAGTATCGAGTAAGGGCGTCGCAAGGCTTCGGTATAAGTAGCGCCGAATTGTGGCTTCATGTCCGAGCCACGATAATCTAATGATTGTGGCGGGATATACCCGATATCTAATTATACTTGTAAATGGATACGTACCTTTAAATACGTTTAGTTTTCGATATTTGGGGTTAGGGGAATTACTTTAAGGAAACGAACTGAATTAGATGGATTTGAATTGTGGTGAGATTGATGATTAAAATGAACCTATTGTTTAAGGAAGGTTCCGAAGAACTAAACTGATAAATATTTTTACCGGATTGAATTATGAGTAATCGAGTGTTATCAATACCGACATGAAAATGACTGTAAAATTACCCAAACAACAGGAAAAAAATAACATTATTTTGTAATATTACATGTTTTCAGAAAGATAGTAATTATTCTGGCCAAAAACATATTTCTATTAAGTTTGGAATTATGTAAATCTCACGTTTCCATAGGTACCTTACATAAAATGTAGGAGAGCATTGAGTTACGTATACATCATATAAACAGGCGTCGCTTAAATTGTAATTTCACGGCTCGACGGAAATTTTCATTGGCGATTAATTCGTGATTTTAGTTCATGGAGTAGACGCCTCTGGCGGAGGGCGCTCTTAGCATGTCGCTTACGACATTATTCGGCTCCCCGATGTCAACTGTATCATAACAATTAATTTGTTTTTGTTTCCCTTCTGTGAGTTCGTAGCTTTATTTAAATCCTACCCGTTCGCTTTTTGTTTCGCGCCCTCGTTAAAAGCAAGGGTTGTACGTTTTTGATTTCTTAGGTATACAATTTTTGTAACGTATAAAAGCGACATTTTACTATATGAATTCTAATTAAAATATCTATTCTGTTGTATGGCTAATATAACTTATTATTATTTCTACCAGTACCAACAGAGTAACTTGATTATAGGTATTAGGTAAATCGTGTTCTTAACATAGAACTTTACAGTCTGCGGTTAAGTTGGCCATAAATAGAGCGAAATATTCCTAACTCAGAATAACAGATCTCGTTACTAGGCACGTTAAACAATATTTCTCATTGTTTCATTTAATTATTAGTATTAGCGAGTTATACTTGGATCTTTGGATGTTAAAACAAAACCTACTCATAAGACAGCTCGCAACGGTCATAAGTCATAGCAGTGCAAATTCGATTGTGTCGTTACACGATGTGGGAACCGCTGTCACTTGTCAGAGGCGTATTAAGGGTAGGAATATGGAACTGTTACGATACTGCCCGCATTCAAAAAACAAAGAGCCGACGGCATTTTCGACGCTGCCGCAAATTGTGACAAATTGTGTTATTGAAATTTATGTCCGGCAGTTTTGAGACATAATTGGATGCGGAGAGTCGGCAGCCATGTTCCCAGAGTGACGTCACGTGCTCTAATGACATTTATTACGGACAGTTCATTGGCGCCGCTCGTCTCCGCAAACGTAGTGCTATTTCACATTTGGAAATTAATTTTCGCGGCATTCTGCAGGCCAACGCCCGAGGATGCAATGTCCCGACATTGCCCCGAGCGGAGCTTAGCTTTGGAATTAACTTTAAGTTTTGTTTTTCTAGTAGCTAACTGGATTAGTGTTTTATGGCTTTCGGTTAACTTTTCTAAATTTGTTCGGACTTATTTGGCGTTCTATTAAATTAAACTTACTGTTGGTGTTGTTCATAACTGTTAGAAGCTTACCTGTAACAAAAAGTGTGAAAATTAGTTGGTTATTTGAGGCATAAGGAATAAGCGATGTTAAACAAAATAAAATACAATGTTGTCTTAATACAAATTAAAGGTCGATACACCTTTAGGTGGACAAAGAGGGCATGTACACGTCAGCGTAAATCTGTTCCCAATAAAAGTAATAAATCGCGAAGCGTCGCTACACAGGTGGTGATTTTTTTCCCACAGCAACAATACGAAGATTGCGTCTATAAATAACTGCAGTAGTGAGATGGGACAGGACGTCCACTCTGGTCGAAGGCCATTGACTGATTGCCCGGAAAGCAAGGAGCGGCCGATAGGTGGCGTTGATTAAATAATTAATCAAGTTGGTAACTCTTATAAAATAGTGTGGACAGTGGACAGACATATATTTTATTAGGGGATGTCGTAATCTAACGAAGTTATATGTAGAGGATTGAAAAGGTGTTATTCAGTAATAAGGAAATAATTATCTCACACAATTTAAACATTGACTTCAAATTAGAGTTTCCCCAGAAAGCCTAATTTTACACAGTAACTGACATCTAACATCCATATTGCATTTGATATTGGTTTTAAGAAAATAAAGCACGATTTTTGTTGTAAGTGTGAAGCTGAAATAACGTAAAAAAGGCTATATCTTTTCAGTAAAACCTCCTCTTTGCGCCATTACAAAACAACGATGTTTTTCAATCATCAATATATCACGTATGTGGGTGGCGAGGATGAGGATCAAGCCGAAAACATTGGCGAGGAGGAGTCGCTTTCAAACCTGTCAAATGTGACAGGAAAAAGGGCGGGAAAATGTCACTATAATGGATGTGTCACCGGCATCGTGGCATAACGCGACCCGTTGGCATGCACGGCCCCAGATACACTCCCTGTGGATTAAGTAATACCAGATTTGATGAAAATTTTAATACCTACGGGTAACAAACAACCGCAGATGGAAAACGGGGTTGTACTGACTGCCTAACTGACAGTTGTTTTATTTAGAACAAAACAAATAAGTCAGGGTTTTCGAGGCACAGATACCATCAACTTTAGTTTTTAATTTAAAATTCGTATTGACTTTTAAATCTAACTGACGACACGTTTTTTATCGTACTACAAGTAGAATAAGTTTTCATCGCTATAATCAAATTTTCAGTTTCTACTATTTAATGGGTAACTTTATTTTAACTTTAAAAAAACTAATTACTTGTTGGAAGTAGTAATCTGTAATTATGTATTAGCACAGAATACATAATAGTAAAAGTAGTATTAACCAAACTAGAAATCAAAATGCAGTTTGGAATATTGAAGCAATGTTCTCTTGTAATCAGTATAATGAATGCGATGGCTCTGTGCGATAGTCAAAACATACGGTTCGAAAAACATGTCCAAACATGATGGATGATGGAAGCGAAATGTGATGAAAGATAAAGATAGATGTCTGTTAATAGTCTTGTACAGTCTATGAATATTGAGGCTTTAATAAATAGCGAGATTTTTAAATTCGTAGGAAGTCTTCATATTGCACCTATTTGGTTTAAACCCATCACTAGATAACACGAGTAAGTTGAAGTTTTCGAAAATGCAAAGAGATATCATTTTCGGACGCAATCGAATAAGTGTCGTACCAATTTTATCTGAAAGATTTTATATGGGAATGTTCCAAAGTTTTTAAAACTTATCGAAACTTATCGTATCAATATCTTTATAGACAACGGAAATAGAAATAAAATATTATAAAATACTACATTCAGCTCGTTCCTAACTTGAATAATTCCGTTTGAAGCATCGTAGAATGACATTTTATATTCTTCAGAATTTTCATGAAAATTAGGACACGAGCACTGAAATTCACCGAGGTAGACCAGTTGATATCATCGAGTTGACATTTACCAACGGCCATATTGGTCGTTATCTGTCACCGCCCCCTACGATCCGTTTCACTTGCAACCCGATAGGGGGCGACACCGGGCGACGCGACTACTCGCTCCATAATGGCTACCACGGCCCCTTTTTTATTACTGACCCGCTAGTAAACAGATCATTCGGGTTTGTGGTGTTATAAAAACGAAATTAACTCTGGCCGGTAGATGTCCAGATATCCTCAGTGCTTACTGCCCTACTATTAACATAAAATCGCGTGTCACGCACATTCCGCAGTTTAAAGCGTCTCAAAGACATTAACCGCTCGTGTATTGCCTAGTAATAACGTCCGAAAAGTACATCAACTCGGTAATACTCGCATATTTCCGCTAAACCCGGCTATCATTCGGATTCTCAGGTGCGTTCAGACGCTCGGCGCTCGGGTCAATATAATATCTTTTGGAATATGCTGACTTATGAATTCACTAGCTAACATACCAATGTCAGATATAAGTATTTCTTTACCTAGTACCTACTTGCAGTTATCAACGAGAGCACGCGCTCATAATAATAAAACTGTTTAGGCATGTGTGGCTGATATGATTAAACGATTCACATTGCTATCATTTCCTATGCGCCATCCGGCCGATGTTCATTATATCTAAGTACATAATACGAGTGTACTGCGGGCACTAGCCCAGTAGGCACGTATGCCCACCGCGAGTGGAGCCATTGTGCACTCCGATATTGTGTTAATAGATTAATCCAATCAAAATATTAATTCCACAACGCAGCTCGTTCGTACCTATTTACATTTCAATCGCACGATTTAATCGTTGGATTTGAGATATTCATCGACAATGTTCAGAATCGATTCTATTGGGAGGCATAAATACGCTTTTATAAAGTATGTTGTAATCCCCATTCGGGATGTGTCGGAACTGTAAGGACCGAAAACATTTCTGAATATTAAGGAACAGGTGGGATGTCGTTTAGAAAATCAGGTTGCGTTACTATGCTTGCTACATAGAAATCTTGGACTCCAAATATCGAGTGTAATAGAAAAAGTTCAATATGAAAATCTATAGATATGATTTTATTGGAAGCAGATCGGCGCCGCAACTCGAGTCAGTACGCAACGTGAGCCTCTCGAGGGCTGCCTTGGGACCCATGAAAGCCGCTGTTTAAATAAGGGTCTAACTGTAAGGATTGCTCGAAATAGCACTTTGTAACACCATCGCTTAACTCGAGAACATTGAACTTACGCTCGAGTGTAATAACCGTAATATAATAATAATAATACCGTATCGAAGGTGCAATATTATAAGAAACTGTAAATATATGAATTTGTATAAATCTGAATTTCAGTTTATTAGGATTCTGCGATAAAGCCTTTGCTTTAAAATAATGACACCACTTTAAGTTTAATCATTTTAATAGTGGTATTGAGAGAATTTCTAAATATAAACGCAAATTGTAAATTATCCAGAGGAAGTGTGGCGGCGCGTGCTCGCCCCGACCCGCCCTGGATTAGAGTCCCAGTTGTGCGTTTGTGCTGTTATTCCAGCATTCACGTATAATATCCCTCTATTGTTTTACTAGAAAAAACCTTTTGATATTCGTTTCAAAGCTCGGTAAAAAATACAAAAATCTGAACACAACAGCTTTTAATTACAGAAAGCGGGCGTCGATTGTCACTTTTGCATTTTGCATTTCAGTCTATTGTCGCGAAACAGTCGATCAAAAATGTTGCTGAAGACATTGTAAGCGGTCAATGGGCTCTACCACGAGACAATTGAGTCCATATGGGATGGCGATAGCAGGGGTTAGCATAGATGAAATGAGTCAAGGACTCAATATTTGCGCTGCAATACAACCTTTATTGTGAGGATCAACACGCCCGGGCTAACATAGACGGAGTTTCGCCCCGCACCATAACCTTTTAATGAATAGGCATCAAATCACGTGAATCGTTTGAAGCTTATGAGAATTTTGCTATTTCCACAAATTGTGTTAAAAGTAGGTACACAGCTCACGAACTTACTTGCAGCAAACGAGACAACATTTTTCTAGTGTCATTTGTTAGAGTCGCGTGGGATTGGGTGATATTACGTCTGTGTGACGAAGACGAGCATGTAGCGGAGCACTTCGCGACTGCACCGACGACAGCTGCTTCTCTTTATTTGATTTCCAACTGCACGAAGGAGCATTCAACTTTTATGTCAACGTTGCGACACATTCCAACATTTGGAACGAATATCTTCTCTAATGAGGTTTCAGATTTCTAGTTAGAATCCGATTTTATATCTATCCACATGTGGCTCTCTCATATCTGCATTTTATCCCCACGCTGCCTTTACATTTTTCACCCTTATCGCAAGCAAACGTCGTAAGTGCGTTCACATAAAGTTGCTCGTGCGTTTTCCCGGAACCCATTTCGTATGTTGTTGTGTTACATTCTGTTATAAAACGATACTGTTATGTTTGCTCGAGATATTGGTATAGGAATATTGCGTGAAAATCTAAATGTTTCACTAGTTTCTTGCGTCGGTGCTATTGTCGTGACTACTCGTTGAACACTTATGGTTCGCTCGAAGGTCCACTGATAGTCCAGGAAATGGTTCCGAGATAGGTATAAACATTAAAACCGTTGTTGAACAAACGTGGGTCGCGAATATCGTGCGTGAGCAATATCGTTTGGGACAGATGTCGAAGGGCGGGGATGTTTGCGTCTGTGCCTCGGACGGTCAACAGCGGCGGCAAACACGCGTGCGAACGCTCATGTGTCGCGCTCAACGGCACGCTTGTTGCTATTTTGTATCAATAGAACTTGTGACGCGTTCAACGCGTTCAATTTGCGTGCTGTACGTTTTGCGATAATGCGGCGCTTTGAAGTGGTTTTCACCTGATTCATGTTTGTGTACGCTTTGCAATGCCGCTTTGTGCATGCCTACTTTAACATGTTACAGCTAATATTGGTTTTAGTAATTGGTTCGTAGATGCGAACTGAAGTAACGTAAATGAGTGATGGTGCCGAGGTGGTTGATTGAAACTAATATTTCTTGGTTTTCATTAGGAATTGTATTCTACCATTGGTTGGACTATTCAAATTTTTAAATTCAAATACATATGCTTTTGTGAATATAAGAGCATTGGAAATACGTGGTGCATATAAAGTGAGCATATAAATCCATATTTATATAGCAATAGTTGTTTCACATTAATGCCACATAATATAAGAAACTTTTACTAGTAATATGTGTAACATAGCAGAACTAAGTAAACTAAAAAAAACACTTTTTAAAATAAATTCACATAAGCTGAATGCTAGGTGATAAGCAGCATGCAAGCGCCGCCATCGGAGCGCATTTATCATAGCCGGTTCAAAGTTCCAATACAATAACCTTGTTAGTTATATGAGTGACACTTTTTGTGTCGCCGCCCCGCCACCGGGAAAATACTGATAATACTAAGATACGTCGTATATCATACTTTATAAGCTAGGAATAACATTTTTTGGATAATAAAATCATATTGGAAGCAATATGTTCTAAGCTTTGAGTTAGCAACGTGAATTCCATATTTCCACGTGTTATAACGTTGCGGAATTCACAAACGGAGAATGCCACATTTGGATGCAAGGAATTCTATAATATCAAGTCCATAGAGCAGGGAGCAGATAACTGTAATTCCTTTTTCAAATTGCAGCGCCACGACGCGCTGATGGAGATTCATTGAAGCAGCGCATCATTTATCAAGCCAACGTTTCTTACTCAGTTTTATATCGCACAACCCTAGATTTAAACTTTATTCTACTCACTCGTTAAAGCGCTGCATACTATGATTGCACTCTTATTTTTTGGAGCTTTTTGTACACTGTACACAAAACAACGAATGAGTTTTTTGGTTGTTGACTTTTCAATTTAAGTCTTGGATTTCTGTGTATTCAAACCAAAATATTAAAAGCGTGATTCTTGTTTTGTTTTTCGTTGGGCGGAGTAGTGATGTCTCGGGGGTAATGGAGGTCCACTATCTAAATGGATTTGTTGGCAATCTGAGCCACAGTTCCGCGGGAAATAATCAATAGTAGACGCGGTGGTCTGATGGCGGAGGAGTTGTCGCTGATCACACTTGTTTGTTTTATTTCCGCAGGCTCGTTTGGCCCGCACTACAAACAAGTTCGCGTATAAACGTCGTCATTTGATCAAATTGACTTTTGGAGTGACAGCTGCCAAAATCTCCGCGTGCAACAAAGTACAAAGGAAATATGAAGTCCATGAGTCCTGAGCTATACGTACAAACGGTTCTTATAATTTGTTCCGAGCACAAGGGTTCCAAGGCTGAGCTTGCCGTCCTGATTATTTTATGAAGGCCTGAACAATGTAATGTGGCAAACATCTTTTATTTTTCACAAAAGGTACGGTAAGGATACCTTCGCTTCCGTCAGTATCTTTACTTTATATTATTCTTGTTTGGAGCTTATTATGACATTACAAATCTCATAAGTTCGGTATTCTCCATAAGTTTTATAAGATTTATTACACAATAAGAAACAACCGCGGAAACTTTCGTATTTGAGTTTTGTTTCCTGAACAATATTAAAACAGCGATATACAACTGAGAAATATTGAAAAATCTGAGGCGGAAACATCAGTTCACGAAACACAAAACCGGCACACGAAAGAAGTTGTGAGTCGTAGCCGCGGGCCACCAGCGCGCAGTGCTACAACTTCGCGCTACCAACTGCTACGCGTAGCCTCGTAGACCCGCCGCGCGCGTAGCCATGTTAAACTTTCAGCTACTTAGTTTTATTTCACACCCAATTTATTCCCGAGTAGCAATCTAAACGCGATAAACGTAGTTCGTTCTTGCTCTTTTATTACCTACCTGTGGGGTTACTAACTCACCATAAGCGCTTGTTCAATTTAATTCCGATCTAAATCTTGAGTTCTAAAAGTGCAAGGCGTTCATTTAAATAATGGCAAATTTTAAGTTTTCCTAAACTCTTAGTTTCAATGCAATGACTGTATTCTTAGCTATAGTTGAGCGCTTCTTGTGAGGCTATAAGTAATAAATGTAATAACTGGCAATGTCGTAAAGCATAAAAAACATAAAGACGCAATATTGGTTTAAACATAAAACCGCAGTTGATGTCTAAAAAACCCTTAAAAGTAGTATCAGTCCAATTTCCCTATTGGGGTTCAGAGTGTCACCGCATAAAATAAAAATACCTACATAACAGCCACCCCTTACCCGTGTGGGCTAGGGGGGACGGGGGGGGGGGATACATGGGGCATGCGGGGTGCGCGGGTTGTACTTGTAATAAAAATTCGTTAATACTTTATTTACTGTATTAGTACACGTACGAGTATTTTCGCTTCATATGAAACGATCAATAAACCTATGCGTCTTCAACTATTTATTAGGTTTATGCTACGCTTTTCCTTTACGGAACCAGCAAGGCTTTCAACGGAAACGTGACGTCGGATATATGGCGGAAGGTCAAAATAACATGTCTATAATTTATGAGCTTGGTTAAAGGTAAGCAAGTGATTTACATAAGTCTATTTTATTACTCGTTTCAGAAAACGAAATGAAAAAATCTTAACCAAACAGACAGCTTAATTACGTTTTAATATCCAAAATAAAGATCCTTTACAAGCAAGATTAGGCGGGTTTAAAAGCATTAGGGGTTCAGCAAACAATGCAGGCGATTATCTAGTGAATGGTTGTCAGCAGCATCGGTCTCGGAGTTATTGTAATATGTAAACGAGTCCCGGCGTCCCGGCCGTCCGCCGTCCGTCCGTCCGTCCGCACTTAATTGTCCACGTCAATATTAAACTTAAATGTTTGTCATCCCGGCCATTTGTATAGTTAGTGGCCTGATAGTGGGGGATTAAAAAGGTATTTTCCGTAATAAAGGTGTTACAAACATGCTGCTCGTTAAATGTGATATTTAATTATATCTCGATGTGTTTACATTTAATCGTTAAAGCTGTCACCGAGAAAAGAGTAGGCAGAAGTATTATTGTGACTGTACTTGAATTTTAAAATAAGTAAAATTAATTCGTTAATAATTATAGATAGGTAAATCTTTCGAGGCTGTCCTTAGGCGGTTGGATCAAGGGTCTGATTCAGAAGGCAGTACTCCTCCATACGGCTCGTATTGTGAGGAGGTTCCTGTCTCTGGAGCCCTAACCACCGGTAGCTTGGACCCTGCTCCCGACCACTATTTTTTATATTTTTAAATGGTTTTTTAAATGGTTTTTTTTAAAGAAATATTTAAAAATATGTAAAATAAGTTTTTAAAATGAATAAAGGAAATAGGTAATAAGCAAGTAATGGGACATTACAAAATATATAGAATAGCTAGAAGCAGTATAAATTGCGGCATGATATACTACTCAGACGATAGTCCGATGGTTTCTAATGGAGGTATAGAGTTCATTCAACTTTAATTGCCTCGTTAGATGGCTCAGACTGAAAATTTCCACGACAATAATTTTTCATTTTCAATAATGTTACAGACCTTTCGAATCACTGACTAATGGCGCGGTAATATATCAAGCAGATATAAAATAAAGCAATCTGTTAGATTTGTGGCCTGAAATGAGGTTATTATAATTCATATTGTTAAATATAAAAGCTGGTTTAACGAAATAAGTAGTAGAAAGTCTATGAATGAAACATTTGGATTGTGTTGTTGAGTCGGTCTGTTTGAGCTAGTTACATCGGAGGCACACCGCAGGTGCTGGCAGCAGGTGAGCACTAAGAATGCTCAGTATCCATGACTCAGTGCTTCGTGCCAAACTACTTACTGAATATATTTTCTACCACGTCAGGTATTCTACGTTTCTCTTTTCTATGACTGATGACAAACAAATTCAGGTTTGTCTTTTTGTATGCAAGCTCTCGTGCAACGCCAAAATTTAATTAACTTGTTTGCGGACTACCAAAAAACCCGCCATTAATGTACTTAATTTGACAATTAAAATTTAATTTGATTGCGGCTGCGCGGCCTGCGGGCGCGGCTTCACCTGCAGGTCCAAGTAAAATGAAGTAATCCGAGTCGTTGCGGCACGTCCCCGGCATTACTTACCATCTAGCAACAATTTGTTTTTTCCCACCCTCGAGAGAAACTCGAGTAAGCGCGCCCTGCTTTTTAGTCCCAATTTATTCTTCCAATAAACTTTTCCGCTTTGCTTTTTGCACGGAAAATGTGCCTAAAATATTTAAACAGTTTATGTTTTCGTTCACATCCTTATGTTACTGCTCATGAGCTCAGTATTACTCGATGATACCGTTCGCAAAACTCTTAATGCCGTTCGTGCCCATCTAAGTTACGTAACCAGAATCACGAAACGGTATGTAAATAATCTGAAAACTTTGTTTGTAAAAACGGCCCACAAAAATGTTCCTATTTCATTTGATTGTTTTGGAGCGTCTATCGTAAAAGTACCGTACAAATTGTAAGCTTACGGAGAAATTGGCGACTTTTTCAACGACTCAGAATTTGAAAAAGGAAGACGACAATCTATGACAATCCGTATTTGAGGGTACCTATGCGGAGAACGGCTGTACGCCCAGTGGCTCGCGACTCTAACGGGCCGTGACAATCGCTTCCATGCTAAATGTCATGGTGGCCATTGTTCTACACCGCCTCCCTCACCCCTTGAGTTGCCCGCGCCACCCTAACTTTCCCTACTGAAGCACTGGCATTTATTCCCCACACCCTTACCTCCGTTAATGAAAAATGTAGGGCTCGGGATATTGATTATAGTTTTTACTCGTGTTCGCTACGGTGAAATATTTCATGCTGACGCAATACAGGGAAAGTTTCGCAATTAAAAACTTGAATAAGTGTTAGCAGCTCACGTTGGGATCAAAGCAGAAAAAGGCTAAGTGCGCGATATGTTCACATATTAATCTTTCTTAGTATAATTTTGCTACCTGTGTAGTACATCTGTTTAGTAATTCTTCTATTGCTTAATTTCTAAATACTTAAAATTGAACTTGGCTTCTTTATAGCACGTAAGACATATTAAAGGATTCAGTAAGTTTTCATACTAAAAATATAATGAAAGGTCTGAACTCACGTTAATCAGGTCTAATCATCTTTATTGTATTCGTCTTTATTAAGTAAATTATGATAATGAAATAGTGAATTTAGTGAGTTGAAGTGAAGGAAAAGTGAGGGTGGGGGATGTTAACTTAATATGGCGGGGGCATCACGGCAATTTGCTCGAGACGAACCTCCAGCCTGCCTGAGTGCCAGCAATATCAGGGTTGCCGCCTATTATGATAACCTTTTAGTGTTGTCACGATACACGGATTTTGAGTACACGTAAACCGATTTTTATCTACTGCTTCGCTAAGATTTTTCTTAAAGCTTTCTTTTCGGTATCCTGGTTAACAAGTTTGTTAGTTACAGCTTTAAGCCAAACAAATTATAAAAATTAGGATGTTGACTACTTATGAATAGTGACAAAAGAAGTTTTGAAAATGTTGCTTCAGATACTGAAAAACCATTTTTGTCAGGTTAGATAAAATATGATTTCCCTACTAACGACTTACAAAATCAGCGTTTACCAGCCCTACATCCAGTTTACGCTTGCGTTATCGAAGAAAATCGCGCGCAAAGTAATTATAGATCGGTAAGACCTTCAGCTTAAAACCTGCACTTACACCGACACCGATAATATGGTGAGCACACACACAAACGCGCATTGTGTTGACGTAATTCACGCACACACGCACACACGAGGGCGCGACAACTTCATTAGGAAGCCATAAGTTGGCGTGAAGAGGCATCACACGATACACTTATGTACATAGTAAATTGTTGACTCTCCTAACTTATGTACACGATCAAACTAATTATTTAGCCTACTTCGCTGCGTTATAAACAGAAAGGTTTTTATCAATTTTGGAAACTCAGTTTATTTCACTTTATTGAAACGTAGCCACTGCACGATGCGTGGTTCAATTATTATAATACATAATGTGTCACTTTATACGCTTGCAGATAATATATTGTGTTCATAATTAATTCTGACAATATTGTTACAGTTTCACATCTCATTACACGTTATAAAATGGAGCGCAAAATTACCATTAACGTTTAATGCCGCCTCATTATTTATTCATTTATGAAACAAAAACATTTGACTGCATTTGCGGACTGACTGTGTCGACATGAATATTTTTTGCTCGAGAGCATTCTTTGCATTGTATTTTATGCGAGTACTTCGTCTCGTCCATAAAAATCATAAAACGTAGTAAGGGCGGCCCCCATTTGTTCCACTATTTGCATACGATACAAACGAGTGAAGACAACGATGTCCTTTACAAAGATCGTTGGCCGTCGACAATAAAAGTGTATTTGCGAAGAAATTTAATAAAGCGGAAGTGGACTGCTATTAGGGCGCGCCCCTGAGAGTTCTCCGTAGTTCGTACGTAGTCGTAGGTGTACGGAGGAGGTCGTACTGCGGCCTTGTTATGTCAGTAATGGTAATTCATATTTGTTTAGTTGCGAGTGTTGCGACGCTGAACCGACCGACGCGGTGGCGGCGGGCGGTCGGCGCTGAGAACACGTGTCGGGTATCGGCGTTAAGATAAATATTGTCAGCGGAAACATGTTCAGTTTGTACTTTATTTAATTTGTAAAATAATGTAGATAAGGGATTAAATACAATAGCTTTGTATGGTTTGGTGATAAGCGACAGTGACTCAAGTCACGCTGTGTTGGGCTATCAAACTTATGGTTTGATCACAGTTACTAAACGTCATTGATATTTATTGGTAGTTTCACTAATTGGGCTATAGGCTTCTAAGAAAGGAACATATTTCTTGGAGCTGAAAAGTGTAAGTAGTACGAATAGAGAAATTTAATAATAAAACGCGTTTACTTCAACAGTTTAAACAGATAACCAGTACGTAGTTTATCTAGTTGGAAATTCAATCAATAATGAAGGAACTCGTGGATTTACCTGGTATTATAAATTCGCGGAATTTGTCTCGTTACCAATATCGATAGCGTCGCGCTCGAAGGGGCGAGCTCGTAGGTCTTCATTCGACGATACACTGAACGATTTCGCTTTAACGTTATAAATCCAGGAGAATATTATTTTTTAACTTAAGGGATCGAATAACGTATTAAGGAGATTTTGACGGCTTTCGTGGAAACCATCCTATGTTTAGTTTCTATAATGGTATAATATCGGACAGACTTATATATAAATCGTGGAAACATCCTATTTCTAAAAATGTAACGTCGTTTTCGTAATGATGATTCCAAAGCGTTCCAAGACATTCCATCTGATATATTTTTGCTACTAAAGTTCTATTTTAAGATCAATAATAATTTTGATTTCGAATAATTTTGTTTACATGAACCTTTTCCTTTAAAAAGCAACTTTCGTAGCACGTTCGTAGCACTTCGTAGCCTCGTAGCACTCGTAGCACTTTACAAAAATAGACAGAATATAGAATCTGAGTAGTAATCGAATAATATAACTCGAGACTTCGAGATCCAGAAACTTTAATCAAAAACTGTAAATCATATCAAATCTCCAATAAATTCTAATTATTAAAAATTATAAGGAACATGATTGTAATTATAAACTGTGGCCAAAATGTGGTAAAATCCGTGGACATTTCCAAATATATTTCCAAAGAGTTTCCTACGTTATTTGAATTTCCTTCACCGTTATCCATGAAGGTTGGTTCACTAATTCCAATATGTGATGGCGCCGCCGCGTCGCCCTACTTGTTGCGCACGACGCCGCTCAGTATTTACGTTCCAACCAAACAATATCGACTCTTTCACTAAGCACACTCAATTGTTATGTCTCTATCTACATAGTATAGATATAATGTCGTCACACACGTTCTACTTTTATTTTTTGGAAGTATTTTTCTTATTAATATGGCGGTGGCTTGGCAGTATTCCATTGGTTTTTTAAAGATTGTAAAATCAAATATTGAGTTTTTTTTTGGTCTTTGTATTGTAGCGAGCTTTCTTCTAATACAATTGAAGTCTGCAAGACTCTTTAAAGTGAATTATTACTTTTATATAGAGCTTTAACGACGCCATGTTTTCCAAAACCTACTTACTTCTAAACTAAGTGTAGTGCAGTATATTTGCGCGGTCCACCCGCAAACGAACCTCTCGAATATTCGAGAAAGCACGTTAAGGGTAATAAAAGACGGTCGCTCGTGTGTAATTTGCGCCTTTGCTCAGCTCATCACGACCAGATTGAAATTCCTTTCGTATCCCCACGTCGGCGGCTGGCTGGCGCCTCTACTTGTTGCGTTGTGAAACGTCATAACTACCCTTACGTGAGGATATTATGCGATAGTTTGTTTTATTTGCGTCCGACTTATCAACCACTATCTACGTAATAGATACGCGGAGCCCTTGGTGTTGAAACACCAATAAATTCTGTCGTAATGTTGACATTCACGCAGTTACAAAATAATAAATTGCTGTCAACTTACGGTTTCTGATGTCACTCGATGAACAGATATTGTAAGTTACTACTTGACAGAAAGTTAAGTTTCAGTATTGTACTGATTCAGATTAACGTGTTTAAAATGTGAAATACAATAGAATACAAAGATAGTAGAAGCATCGTAATTCGTACTCGCTTTGAAAGTTAAACTTCAGAACTAAGTTTAAGAACAATCGTACAAATGGAATTTGAGATTCGTCGAGTAACTGCATGGTGTTGGATGCACGGATGTCTTACTGATTCGTGTTTAAGACCGTGTTTAACACTGAGCTTCGCCAACAAACTGGTTAGAAAAAGGATTGCCGCATAAATGAATAGCTAAACAATCGACCAGTTGCTTTATGTAAACTAAGACAGATTTCCAAAGTAATTACAAAGTTCGGTTAACTTTAAGGCTGTGGAGGTACTCAATATATTGTTAAAGTTCGCTATTTTAATGATATTTTATCGTTGCCACTGTAAAAGTCTTTTCGAATGACATGCTAATACGTCAGTAATGTTGAAAAGCGTCTGCGTTAAAGCGAAAAAGCTCAAAGCTTTTTAAATTCAATAAGGGAAGTCGAGTCGTGAAGCTGTTCGATGCTCCTATGTGAAGAAGCAAGTAAATGAACTACAAGTCAAGTAAATAAAACCAATTTACGTCGTCGAAGCTCCAATCAGTTTCTTAGAAGTGCGCTGTGAGTCGGTGCGCCTCGCGACAAACGTGACCGTTCTGATTAATGGCGAAGTGTTCACATGTTATTAATTAATTAGTTGTTGCAAATTAATATTGTGAGGCTTGCAGTTGACGTGAGGCTGCAGGCCGTCGCGTCGCCGACATGCGTCACCACGTGCCGTGATTGCGCTTTGCGTCACTGCAGCGCCGTTTAATTAAAGAAGACTTACAGTTCGGCTGCACATGTAACTAATAGCGAGGCGATGAAGACGGCGCCCGATAGTGAATCCTCAGAAATGTACCGTTTGATAGCGATACGTTCAGTACGTGGGCGTGAATAATTACTTGTTTAACTAGTTTTGTATGCGATTTCAATCAGCAGTACCGTTATTTACGTTAATAGTTACGAGGGTAACCTTTGATGTCTGAGTTTAAATATTCTAAGTAAAATGATTGAAAGTTTAAGATAATGACATATTTAAAAGTGAATATCGAAATGCAGCAAAAGTGCTATGAGTATAAAAGCAAAAAAATAAAATTCTTTACGATACTCAAGATGGAAATCTCAGCGTGTATGAAAGAAAAACAGAAATTCTTGAGGGCCATGGAGCCCCGAGCGGGCACTTAGCTTCGGCTATTAAGGGCGCTGTGACCGCCAGCGAGACGAAACGACGAAAACTATAAAACCGTTAAAGCAACGTTTCAGCAGCCGTAAAGAGCGTCGCAAGATCTGTTGACAATGTCGCCCCAACCCGCCATAAACCGTATGCACCCGGCGAAGCAGTAAAACTTAATGGCACTCTGATTAAACTTATCTTTGGGGCTGGCAAATCACGACCTCTAATAAGCGCTCATTCACAAAATCCTGCACTTTTTAGTAGTTGCATAGTCTTAAAACGCTATAAACCGAGGATTCCGGCGGAATATGTCAAGTGTGGAGCTATGGCTTCTTGGCGCGCCGCCCGCCGGCAGCCCGACATTGGTTTGTTGTCCTAATACGTTTACTTGTGCATCGTACAAATAGCAACACTAAATGCTTTAGGATACTCTATAAATTGTGCGGTTTGTACCCAACTACTGCATTGTATCGTTTTATTATTTGATTCATTAGCATGCTATTTGGAAGTCAACTTGCTTAAACACAATTCGCATTCGTACTGTTTCAGACTTACAGAAGTATAGGAAAAGATTTTAAGTTCCACCAACAAATATAAAGTAACAAGTGCTCGGCTAGAGTCAAAGATAAGATCTTCGTCTAAGCGGGTAGACTAACGAGGCGTAACTTTAAAATACTTTCATTTATAGCGTGCTCCCGCGATATCCAGTACAGACGTCTTTATGTACAAACTTGTCTACTTAGCGACGACTGTATGATCACACTGAGACACCAAAAAACTGGAGATAGTGCGGGGTAATGTGAGGTCGCATAAAACGAGGACTCTCAAAACGCTTTACAAGTGCTGGAAGGATGTTATAAAGGTTTTACGATCGCGTTCCGTCAGTGAACGTTGCATTGGCCTTAATGGACGACCTAAGTGCATAGGGACATTCATGACAGCGGTAAAGCTGTAAGAAAACGCTTGCAATACGAATGGTTATACCACTAACGGTTCATTAAAGAGAAATAAACGTGACCGCAGTTGCCGGAATGTTTGCGCTCACAATGATGACCGACACGGCCCGCGACGACTCTTTTCATTGATAGTATTGTCACTTTTGTAGGGACACGGGAAACGAGATACTTGGGTCAGCGTCTAAAAGTATTCTGATAAATTACTACACAAAATGTCGATGACTAATATTACTGCTTGCTGAATTGTTATAGGCTCGTTCGTGTTTACTACACTACACTACATAAGATATAACTGAAAAGTTACATTAAATTAGATGAGTCGCGCTTTTGTAAACAAAATGAACGATTAACGTTCGCTTAACATGTACATTATGAACGGAAATAAAACGCTAAATAAATAGTATGTTAAATAAAAGCTTTCGACGCGTTGCTCTCGACTCGACATTTGATTTACTTTGTGTTGAAACGTTTATCTAGAGTGATTCATCACATTGGACAATAATGAGGGAGATTCAGTTCGGAAGTAAAACAAATCCACGTCATCGATTAGTAATTCGAGACTTTTGGGGTTTATTCCATTTTTCCATTTACCGACGGCAAATGAGAATCTAATAGTTATGAAGCACGATCATGTTTCCATAAAGTGGTTTTCATTGTAAAATGAATTTATTCATTGCCTACGAGTTTTATTTTGCAGTTTTTCACGATTTTAGAATTCATTATAATAACGTTGTATGTTCGCATTCATATATCCTGGTGGCATTAATGACTATTCTTAGTAGTTTACATGACATACCTTACCAATGTTTCGTAAAATGTGACCGAATTTCGAGTCGACAATCCTATTCTATTCTGACTGTCAAATACCTAAAAGACCCTTTTTTACGTTGAAATGAAAATGCTAATGAAACCCTAACCAATATTCTCTAAATCAAACAGTCGAGTGATTTAATTCCCACAAGCTTTTATTTAAACAATAGTGAATAACTTGGATCCGAACGTAACTACTCAACTGAGTCCACTCGTAACTCTGCCCTTTCCAATCCAATTCCATAAAACACAACGCTGTTTCAAGTTTCAATCAACATGTCCCGGAATCGTTTACTGGGTCATTGTACCAGGAACACAGAGAGTCGCAGGTGATGTAGGCTTTGTATAGGGTGTGCTAGGCAATGGCTAGACAGACGTCGGCGTCGAGCTTGTTTTAGCGGCTGATCGATACGCCCGGCCCACCGCGCCCTACTTTGCTGCTGCCCACAACTCTATTTTCTTTTTCCCTTTATTTAAATACAACGATGAATGTATTATGAACAAACCCATTGCGATTATGTACCTCATGTAGTCTGTGTAGTTGAAACAAATAGTAATGCTAGATATAATGTCCAATAAATAATTCAACGTTTGCAAAAGGAATAGGAATCGCCCGATAAAATTCCAACGTACATTCTGAAAATAGGAGTAAAAGAATTTGAGCGTCGAAGAAATGTTGATGTATGTATAATTCTTCCTTTCTATTCGATCTATTACGACTTTTTACGTTGGGATTCGTCTTGATTTTAAAAGAAAGAATAAACACAACGGAAAGTAGAAAAAAGGGAAACCGACCACAATTTTATACGCCAAAAAACAAAGTGACAGAAGTCAGCGGTGTAATGCCGAGCTCAACAGCTAATTACAAAGAATAGTACCAAAGCTTGGCGCGGACATTATTAAGTAGGTACTATGAACCCTCCGCTTTGTAAACTGGAAAGTAGGTAGGAATCGCCCGCATTTTTGGCATACTTGCGACAACCAGTCTAGAAAGTGTCGTTCGAAAATTTATGGTAAAATGTAAGACCCTGACAAACGAACTTTACGCAGTTCGACAGGACGTGATGCCAAAGACAATGTGAATGTAAAATAGATTCAACGACATAAATTCTCGTTGTACTGTTTTCTTTAACTGACTGGGAAACAGACGTGAACGTGGAAATACGTATGAAAGCTACGCTAATGGAAAATTGACTTCCTGAAAAGCAATAGACAAACAAGAAGTTGGTTTTTATTTATGTATTTCAAAAAGAATTTTGGGGAATTCCCCTTCTGATAATATAACACTTCTGCACTTAGATTTTGGTAACATTGAACAACTTACGAAAACGTGTACAAAAATAGTTTTTAAAGATTTTTTTTTTTTCTAAAACTAGAATGGCATTGTGTCATGAGCGAGTTTAGTACAAGAATCATAAGTCGGTGGTTTCTCGTCGGGTTGTGTGCAGTGTTTCTGCGCGACTTGTAAAAGCTTCCCTTTACGAGAAAAACTTTTATAATTAAAGGACATCAAAGAACGGCCGCGATGGGGTTACACTTTGGATCGTTATTCAAAGCGGCTGTAACCGAGATAAGGGATCTTTTAGCGCCTTTTCAATAGAAGTTTATTTTATGAACTGTGACAAGGAGATAAATCTGTTCCTAAACATATAGGTAGGTATAAAATTAAATATTTTTGGTTCATGATCCATAGGTTGTATGGAAAACTTTGCAGAAACCATCATGATGGGGCATAGTCCAATAGAAGGACGACAAGTGACTATCTGTGCGTCATATTACCTTAAAAAATAACAGGCCAGTTAACTACTCATAAAGTTATTAATCGTAACAAATAAAGTGAACCTAAATCAATAAAGAGGCATTGATATCATTTCCTTATCGATTACATTTCGTGCTACAAATAGCATCAGATAAATACGTGCCCTACTACTGAACGGAGTAGCATTGATAATCTACACTCGTATGCGAAACAGCCGCCCGATGAATACTAAAGACGTAATCGCAATGATACCCGTACACTGATGCGTTTGGACAATATCGTTAAGTCTACATCAGTAGTGGAGCAGTAATCAACTCCCCACTGGCGACTGCAGAGTAATTGATTGGTCTCAGACGCAGACAACAAAAGATAATACCGAGTCTCGTGGTAAATGGATTTGTCAACTGCTGCGCTAGTAATTAAATAAATACACTATTTGTTTATTTTCTCGTGTACGGTTAGTTTACATGCTGACAAGTTTTATCAGAGCGGGCGCATGGCTTTTGTCTGTGGATGTAATTTGCGAGTTCTAATTGTTTGGAGAAGGTAATGCTAGTTCAGTCAACTCTGTAGTATGTATCGGTTAATATATAATGCTTTCCTAATGTACATTGAGATATTTAATACGATTCTATTGTTGATGTAAAAAATATTTATGCTGTCTTGGCTTCCGTACGTGTTTTCACGGGTGACCACTGAAAACCAGCGTTGTGTTGTGGGCCCCCCAAAGCACAGCATCATGCTGAGTGGCAACCTGCTTGTCGCAGTCACGACGTGCAAGCTGTTATTTTTTTCTTTTTTTGTTCCGTCCTGTTGAATTCATAGTTTATTGTTTTATTTGCGTTTTGTTGTTATTTTTTTGTAACTTTGTATGATGCACGGCATGTCCCTGCGGCTAATAAATATATTTTCTTTCTTTCTAAAAATACTGAAAAAGCTTAAAGCACACTTACGGTTTAAGTGAGGAAGGTTAACTTATAAATACTCGTAGTTACGTTAATCCGAGGTGGTGCGCCACATGCCGCATCCATTAAATTTTCTAGAAATCAAAGTAATCGTATTTATTGTGTTTTTGTGATATTTATAAATGGTCTCCTTAGCGGAGAACTGGAGATTAATTAACCTTTTCCCTCAAAATTTACAATAAACAGCAGGAAAACCGCGAATAAAAGCTTAATTTTCTTTTGCTCTCTCGTCACCAAATCACGTTTGATGAAATTTATTAGATTTTGATACGATTAAAACGTTACATACCTACCTACACACAATACAAAAATCTTTTCGGCATTACGTGCCCACGTATATTTGTGCGGCGTATATTATAGTTGGTTAGTGAGGGGAGAAGGGGGAAGGACATCAATCACTGAAACCTTTTTGTCAAGTTGCCACTTCGACACGTTTCCCCAATGTTATGGTTAATTCAAGTTGGCGTAGTTCAAGCTTTTGATGTTAAGGGTTGAACTGATATATTTGTAAAGAAAATATCCATTTTTATTGAACTTGTGGATGCCACCATAAAATGTTTATTCTAAGTTTAAATTATAGCTCAGGGATTATGAGCTAGATTTCTGTGATTGTTGAAGAAAAAGAACGAGCACTGCGGAGACCTTTAAACCTTTCACAAGTCTCGGTATAATATATTTTAAACGATATTATCCACCGGGGAGGGTTTATAAAATTAGACGAACAGTAACGATAAAACCGATTAACTTTATCGTGGCTTTTTAATCGTTTACGCAAACAAAGCGTGATAATGCAGCGGCCGACACCCGGCACCCGGCACCCGGCGCCCGGCGCCCCACCTGATCCCTTTATATGCTCTCTCAACCTTTAACTTTTTAAAAGACCGTCTCTGTCTACCGACAAACAATTTAACCGTATAACTTCGCCGAATAGACTTTTTGGAGGAGATTTGTTATTCACTCAAAAGTTTTAAGTGGCTGTGAAACATCGTTGTCAAAGAATTAAATAACTACTCGCTTTAAACGATTTGATGCTTTAAAGTTGTAACGTAGGGTGTATAATTGTATGTAGTTTGTTCGCGAACAGTTGTTAGTCGACACGTCGATCTCGGAAGTTTCGCCGTCAGGTTGTGGTGAATCGAGTATTTCACTTGACGGAATGTAGATGTTTGTACTTGTCGCGGATCGGGTTAAACTTTAATAGAATTAGGACGGCCTTCCCCTACAGAAAAGAGAGTTCTACACACTACTGCCATAAGTTTTGATTTGATCCGAACTTTTGACCCGACGTCACTTGGTGAAGTACAGCACACAACTACAGAATTATTCCTGAACTCCACCTCTTATATCCGAAATTACTTACGTTAGAGGTTTGAGTTCAACACTTATCGGAGATATTACCAGTTCTATCAGACGAACTCAGCTTTAATCTACTGAAGCTCGGATTAAGACTTATCAACAGTTATAAGTCCTGTCTACAGCAAAAACTCCGAGAATCTTTTTTTAGAGAACCTTGCGTATGTTAGAGAGAAGGCTTAATTCTTCGTTATTAAGAAAGTCGATGTTCGATAAGAGGCGTGTGTAATAGCCCCCCGGCGCGCTGCCGGGCCCCTCCATTAGTGAGCGTGTTGGCTGCGGAACCCTGCTACGCCCAGCGTGTCGCCGCGCGCTACCCACGACTTCAACCACTCTCTTTTTCAAAGACAGTCATCGCAAATTAATATAATCAGTTCTCCGAGGAAGCATAATTTCATATTTCTTAGAAACGAAAGGCTAGATAGTATTCTGCACCGTAGACTGCTGAATAGTAAGAAATGCGCCCCATCTTGTCAGATCAGGTATTCTACGAAATTTTATCATGAAAATTTAGAAATAACTAGCTAGCTCAACAGCTATAACTAGCTAGCTGTTGACAAACTCTGAAAAAGCTAATAAGAGTCATCGTAAAATTACAAAAAGGGCCCGTAACCGGGTGTCGGTGAAACTCGTTAGTTTCCACGGACATGAGATAATTGTGATAACCGCATTTATTCGCGTCCGGAACTCTTGGATGTTAAAGTTAATTGAGTTATTTTCGCCGGCGGCGGCTCGTGCGTTCTGACATGTGTACTAGTCATCTGCAACGATCTAATACTGAATAAAATAGTGTAAACGAACTGACAACCTGTGTTTACAGAAAAACCAAATTAAACTAAAGTCAACTAAAGTAATTAAATTACGATTTCAGTTGACTTGTTCGTTATTGTCAATATGACTGACAGTAATTGAAAAAAAAAGTATGTCTTTCAATATTTGAAATACTTCTGACAATCGTAGTGATGTAGCGGTAGAGTTGTGTATATAAAAGTACCATGCTTTTAAGCACGTAATGAAATATCGTTATTTTCATATTCGATATTAATCCTATGATAATGTTTAAAGCTTTAGGAAAATAACTGAAGGAGAAGAATCGGTATCAAGGCAAGGTTTCAATGGCGTGTAGGAAGCGGACGGTGACTTAATGCAAAAATGCATAAGAAGATGGATTTTCATGCTCAAAGAATTCCATTCACAACGTGCCAGTGTCTGCTAGATTAAGAACTTTACTGCGACGAATAAAGTTTGGAATAGAACTCATTTTGAATTTTAATGACATAATATTGGGTCGGGTCCTTAAAAGCTTTTTGTTGGCTGTTATGGCTTACACAGAATTTTTGATTATAGTGATATATTACTATGAATCATTATTTTAACGACAAATTGAGTTACTGGAATTTATTTAAGGATACGAAAATGTACATTACACATACTTTTTTAAACAGGTATTTGCTTTTGTAATCAACGAACCATTTTTGGTTCGTTGGTTGATTACAAAAGCAAACCCTGTGATTTCCAAATATAAAACTGTAAAATCGTCATAATGAAAGAGATCTGTAAATTTCTAGCGCACACATAAGATCCACGAGTTTCTGTTGCCGCCCGTGTGGCGTCTAATTACAAATGTTGAATGGAACTTTTTGTTCGGCCAGATTGTCGCGCCACCGAGTTATATTCACTTCAAATTGAATATTAAATTTCCATTGCAACACGAGGAATTTTTAAATTCGTTAGGTGCACAGTTATTTTGATTGTTTTTACTGTACCCTCTAATTTTAAAAGCGAGGTTTTTGCGGACCTGTTCCGAACAGAATATAAAATTGAATGCACAGAATAAAATGAGAGTTATTCTTGTAACTTGCAGTGTTCTACGTAACTGCATTGGAAGTGTATGCGATCTCATTGGGCGTATCGTATAATATCAGTCCATAATATTAATATGTTCAACGCACGTACAGCTGCAGCTATTTCGGCAATACGACTGCATAATCCGCAGCATCCTATTTTGTAGCGGCTGCATAGCGTAATAATCTCAGCTATTCGGTGGGCTTCGTCAGCGCTCGGCTCGACAGGCACTCGAGGCGGCTCGAGTCTCGGGCTCAAGGCTCGAGGTGGCTCGAGCCCGCGGCCTGAGAGTGCTGGCGCGGCGGAAGCGGGCCCTTACGTGCTTGTCGTCACGACACGCCGCCTTTGTCCACCCACTAGGCTTATTTGCTGAACAATGAAAAAGACGAAAGCCTCCGACATATTTCTGCAAAGCTTCTGCGATGACTCGAAGGAAAAAGTATTTATCGCGTAGAAAATATGCCATGATTCGAAAATAATAGAGGCCGCCCCCTGTCAGTTTAGAATTCATTGTATTGATTGATGAAAAGGCTATTATGAGATTCCACCAGATTTCGCGAATTTTTCATTTTCGTTTATACGCGATTTTGCTATAAATCGATTTCGGGTCCAATTTATCAAGCTTTCTAAATACTCGTCTTAGGCGGGTCGTGTCTGTGAAATTGAGAGGAACATCGAAAATGGCTAAAATTATTTTAACATTCTTACCGCATGTCGTTCTAGACGCGAGTGACAATTAAATTCAGAGGGTGTGAGCTCTAAGTGGGTACGTGTTCCTTTAAAATGTTATTAAGGTGGAATCCTGATTTGATTCTGAATACTACTTCAGTACCAGCATACGTTCGCAACTTTATGATTTACTACAAGAGACGTACATTTGAAACGATCAACATTGATATTGGGAAGGTTTTTGTGATTAGATACGCGTTTCAATTTCTCAATTCAGTCGGTCCGTCGGAGCGCGTGAGCGATGCGCACGTCGAACTAGCGTGACAGCCGCCTGGCGCCCCCTTGTGGCTAATACACGCGGCTCCCTAACACCGAGTGTCGTGTAAGTATTTTCCGTTGGATACATTGTCTTTTTGTTACAAATATTTGGTCCGAGTTTCATAAGGCCTAGGATCCACAAAATGATTATATGTAAAATGAATATGACAAATGTCCTTATTTCGGATTTCGTATCCTCTTCAACATATCTAATGAAATCCCAAAACAATTAGTTTTCAGTAAACCGAGCTACTCCTACATTATTGATTTAGATGTCTTGTAGTAATTCGATATTCAGCCTTAGTGATTTGTTGCGTAAACCTTACGTGGAAGAATCCTGATGTTCATTCGAATTTTTCTTCTACAAGTCAATAATGTATGTAGGCGGTACGATACCGTCTTGTTGAGATTAGTTTTTGAAGTTTATTTTTCAATGCAGTAGTTCCGTGCTCATGTCAAAGGAGCTGTCATAAATTTATGAAAATAATAGCACGCGATCAAGTCGGTTCTCAACCTCTGTCATCATAGAATAACCACAGTCACGGAACAAACATTGCTATTGGAATGCTTTGAAGTATTGTAATATATGATTTGACTTCTATCTGCATTGAGTCTTTGGTGTATTTTTTTGAAAACGCGAGGGGCTTCCTACCTGTACTTTGGTATCGGTATTTAAAATCATGTCAAATCAAGCGATTTTAGTATGGAGGATCGCAGAGGAGAGCACTTGAAGCGGCCGAAGGGTCCGGAGTGCACTTCTGGCGAGCCCGTCACATTATTCGACCTACTTAGCGGCAACAGACGAGACGAGCCGAGGTGTCGCCCGGAGCCGCCTACTTGATATTGTCGTGCTTATGGACGACTCCCTGTTGAGATCTACGAGTATTTTTATGATCCTTTTGTAAGCGCCACGAAATTATAAAAATCCTGATAGCCGTTCTAAAGTTCTTCAACGTCAATTGAAAAGTGATGACGCTTTGTGTTATTTTATACCTTTATTTTCACATTTTCCCATCTACAATGTCAGAGTAAAGAATGCGGTAAAAGAAAGTGCCTAATAAACGTAAGTCACAATACAAGTTATAAAATGTTACGTCTGCCACACACCAGCGAATTCTATCTACATGTATACGGAGGGTATAATATTAAACGTAAGAAAATAAGGCTTCAACGAAAACGAATTGAAAAATTCAGTCGAGTGAATTACGGGATAGCTCCTAATGCCAAGATTAAGCAGGATTGCCTCTGCTTGAATATTTCCCTCCTTCTGTAAATAAAACACCCACATCTATTGGGTTGGTAAATTGAGAGCTCAGCAAGACAATTTACTTTTGTAATTTTCTTTTTATATCAAAATCTGGTCAAGTATATTGCGTTAGATGATACGAGCGGTTCGATATCGGTCGGCGAGTGACAGCGGCGGCCATATTGGTCGCATAAATCAAGCGGGCGGCGAAGTGACACCGCGCGCCGTAAGCGATCGAGTGTCACCCGTCTAGAAATAAAAGCAAGAAAATTTTTCACTAGTTGAGTGGTTTACTCCGAGGCATGCGGCGAAATTTGTCTCGTCTGCTACCCACTTACTTGTTGTTTATGTTTCGTCTTCTAATTTGGAGACTCGGTTACTTAACAACTTGGTACGTTGTTTATCTGTGTTTGTGCAAAATATTTAATGTTGTATTTTAGTTACATAATCTTCTTCACCCTTGCGTTTCCCTACTACCGGCTGACGGAATCTGGTTCGTTTTAAAGCTTTAGTTACGCAATGATTAGTTAGGGTAAACGGCTTATTGTTCAACTTTTAATTATTTTTTACTTGAGTATTTTTGTGACTTCACCAATATTTGAATGCTTTACGCACGGTTATTCGTACAGTTCATTTTAGAACAATCACGTTTGTGCGGCTTCTACGCAATACTGTTTGGCGGTGGTTCCACGCAATTTGAAGTCCTTTAAGTCATTCAGTTGTTTTCCTCACTTCCAATTTAAATTAAAAAATAGTGATGGATCCCTTGCGTAACGTTCCTTCAACAAGAGTTAGTACAAACATGCTACAGTAAAATCAGTACAAGCATACAGACAGGCACTTAGTTTTATTATATAAGTATAGATTACTAAATCAAGTCTAGTTGCATTAGCGATGGGAAAGGATATCGATACGCGCGCCGGCGTCGAGTTTCGCGCGGTTGCACGTTAGCCGCAAGTTATGCATTCCCAGTACATATTACTGTTACAAATCAACACACACACGGGAATTTGTCGCTACTATACATGTAGCAGTAGTTTTACCCTTGATGTCTTGGGTTATAGAGATGGTTGGATATTAGAGATAGGTACGAAGTTTATTTATTTATTTAACACTTCAAGCACAAAGTACAGAGGCGGACTTAATACCATAGGCATTTTCTACCAGTCAACCTTTGGGTGATACAGAGATAAACAGCGGTAGGTGTACATATCTGCAGAAAAAAAATTCGAAGTTCTAGATGTTGGAAATTCGGTTCCAATAGTTTTACATGTTTGAGTATTTTTTTGTCAAAGGTTGAAATAATGATACGCAGAATACTAATTCTACGTCTCATTATTTATATCTGACGGTATGAATTAAATTTATGAATGAATTAGTCAACACTCAGTAGGCATATATAGAGTCAACGGAAGCCATGATACGATTGCTTGATATGTAAAAATAAACTGTTTTCAGCAGTTTCCTGCGTCTAGGATGGTATAGATTGATAAGTTCTACATAATTAATTAAGTGATATTGGGTTTTCCCGTCAGAAATTTCTCAGTAGCAGTCACGGAGTCAGGATTTGCGCCCAGTTGATGGCAATAGGCTCGCCCCCTATTACATGGGACTTAAACATAAGTTAGTGGCGAAATGTGGGTGTACTATTAGGTACGCCTCTGCCTAACCCTTCGGGGATTACAGGCATGATGTTATGTAATTGCATTGCATAATGTGAGAAATGGCAGTCTAAGTAAAGGGCGGCCGGTGTCACTACACTATGTGTTTGCAAATGTTACATGCATTTCCCTCACGCGAAAATAAGGAGTGGTTCGCACAAGACTTACGGTTAATGGATCCTTTCTATAGTTAATATTCCTAAGTACCTACTTTGTTATTTCATCGTCATTAATAATCGAATTGAATTTCTAATCTTGTCTGTTCACTGCCTATTTCGTTAAGTATGGAAATATATTGAGACAACAGGATTAGTCAGGCTTGTTGATGATTCATTGTGTAAGTAGTTTTAGTCTGTTGTAATTGAAAGAGATTGTTTCAGGATTTTCCTTCATTTATCTTTTCGTTTCGTTGTATTATAGTTCCTTTTTGATAAACGCAAAGAAAAATACATCATATACTAAAACAGCGTAGTTTATCCATGACACAGGTAAACGATGACTTGTAAACTAAAGCAATGTGAAATAAAAAAAGCATTTCATATCACACGTCGCGAGGCGTGACCGAATTTTCCGTTCTCCGTGACACACTCAATATTACCCGATCTTTTTCTTTTATGTTAAACCAATTTCGTTCAGGGTAAAAATCAAAATAAACTCAATGTGTCTTTTATACATAGTTTGGTCGACCGGACCAAGAATTCGGCAAACTTTTGAATAATAAAAACAACTCCACCGTACTTGATATCCAATATTTCAATAAAGCTCCAAGTTTTGGGCATGAGAAAATGGAGAGGCGAAAAATTACATTACGAAGGTCTAGGAGATATTGAGGCTCTCTTATCAGACGCACATATACCTAGTGGGTAGGTTGTACACATGAGATGTCATTCGGTGCGGCCAGATGGAGTTATTACATGAATAAAATCGCTCGTACGACTTTCATTTCGACATCTCTACTACAAATTGTGATATAGTGGACGTATGTACGTTTTAAGATGCATCCGTACTTTGAGCAGACCGTATACCGTAAAATAGAGTGGTTTCTCTTTTTTTTTAATACTCAAACATAGACAAACCTTGAAAAGTCGGGACTAAGTATTAATTGAAACTGAACCGTAAACGTAAAAGAATAAGTAATGATTAAATTCAATAAAATCAAACACAAAATCTGTCGTAGTCAATCATTAACCATTCAAGAGGGCACGTGTAGCCGCTTTATTACTAAACCATAAACATATATTTTGATGAAGACTCTTTCCATCTATTATCTTATTGAATATTGTAAAAGCCTTCGCGTAATTCGTAAAATATTCCACTCGCAGTTCCCTGAACGTTTAATATTGGATAAAATATACCCTAACGTTCCTCCGTATTCCCCCGTTGTTCATATCGGCATGTTATTCAGATTATACACGAATATTTCAATGCTTTCTACTAAATTACAGCTCACGAAACTCTTTTACTTAATGTCGTACGTTGGAGCGTGGCCGTGTGTACATCATGCTACAAGCGACGGCGATGCCATGATAAGTAATGTCTATACTAGAATGCAATAAACTGAAATTATTATAGGTTTAATTCTTTTTCCATCGAAGAGATTTCAGTGGAAACAGAATACCCTATATGAATTTCTACACAATTTTCCGTTTTTAAATAATTATTTTCGAAAAAGTAGGTAGTCTTATGTTTTCAAGATAATAAAAGCATCAGTTAATGATTTCTCAGGGCCGCGTTTTCTTCATAACCACGGAGTCCGTATACAATTTGCATACTGTTATTATAGACGAAAAATTGCAACACATTAGGAGGCTCCGTCTTAAATTGTAAGAGAATGGATTTCCTTGAGCAAATACGCCCGTTTCATTATTCTAAACAACGAATAAATTTACCGAGGGAAAACAAAACAATTGTATTCATTTTGAGCGACTGCGGTTGCTGCATTACTTGATCAAATTATTCATTCCTACTTATTCTTTTTACTTTGCTTCTTACAATATTTTTGTTGAACGTTAAAAGAATATCGCCCACAGAATAACGCACCAAAAACAAACCAATTACCCTTCTGATTGGTATGGCTATATAAAATAAAAATCGCGTCAAATGGCAACTGTCAGCATTTTGGACGAAACGGTGCCCTTTAATTAGATTCGAACCGGGCATAACCGGCTTATTCCAGCTTAGGCCGGTTCCGCGTAAACACAGCCGTGCCACTGCAAAAATGACCAACTAATTGGCTTAGAACATTGTGTTACGCAGTTTTCGTATCCAATATTCTGTGGATTGGTGCTTTGTAAAAAAAGAGCATTTTTTTCTTGTTAGGCCGATTTAGATAGGCGCGGACTGGTTTATCTGGGGTCGCTTTTGTAATGGCGATTTGGGGCTTTTATCCGTATTAAAATAGTACTCGGTAAATACTTTTTAACGTTGTCCCCAAAGTCCATTAAATGCAAAAGGTTTGTGGTGAATACGGCAAGATGGCGTGTTGGCGTGATTGTCGCGGTGAGTCGGCTTCCGCTTGCCGGTGCTTGTGTACCGGATGCGTTACGTCTCCCGCGTCTACCGGCTGTTTCCAACTCATCTTGTTTCTTTGTATGTACACTTGCCACGACACAGCGAAATTTTAGGGTTAAGTATTTTGTGCTTGCTATACTCAGATAGGGAGATGATGGTGTGTAATAACCACATCTGCCTCTGAGTACATTTTTACGTATGTTTAAGTAGAGAAAATTGGCTGAAACAATTTTAATCCTTGCTCAGTGAATAATAAAAGCAGCTCGCAAGCATAGAAGTGTTACAAAAAGTCAAAGCTCAACGAGCCTAAGTGGGTCTCAAAGAACCTCTATTTGGTGGGTATGTTAATTTAACGAGCGTTTATTAAGCAAATAGCCGAGAGTTGTGTAACGTAAATGAAAGTGTTGTTAGGTCGTTTTGGGTTGGAAGCTTGGGGCGCGGGGTACGGGGGTACGGGGCCCGACGGCGCGGGAGTGCGGGATGCTCACACTTGGCTGGGCGTCGCAGCCACCTTACGGTTCAAATACTTTTCATGTGTGTAAACAAAACGGTTCTTACGGGACAAAATTTACAACGCTTGATTTCCTTTCAATTAAATGCTTTTAAACTCTTTGACATCCTCATAAAACTTCACACTTCAGTGACGCTTAAAGATTATGTATTTTAGAATGTTATGAAAGGTTTCGGTAAAGTTATATTTAGATGTCTATTTTAGGACAGTAATCCTATATCTGGCCTGTAATAAATGTTTTTTTTTATCTCGATGTTGACGCCAATGACCAGATAATATTACGTTTAATTATTAGTTGTGTGGGGGTTGTTTGTGTTTTAATACGTAAATAGAAAAACTTAGCTAACATAAGAAAAATAATAACAGAGCACTGATATACAGAATCCCTTAAACATTTATAGCTTATACAAAGTTTAACTTCAGAGCGTACTGTCAAGTTCTCAACGTAAGTAAAGAGTAAAGCTTCATCTCCACAATATCATTGTTTGAAGCACGTTGGAAAAACGTAGGAAAGTGGAGAGTGTCCCAGTTACTCGCGACGCTACAGTTTCAACCGCAACTAGACGCGAACTTGCTTTAGTCTAGTCACCTCAAGAAAGGTTTCGCGTGTATTAAGCCTATAACAAACTGTGAACTTCCACTACACAGCCTCTGCAGTAAATTTCGGGGTTTTATTGAGCCGTTTTTTCAGCCGGGTTTATGTGGAGACAACGTATGTTCGGCGACAGCACAATAAATTCGAATTTAAATAAAAAATTCTTTTCGTTATACGCGACTTTAATGGCCCAATAACAAACTTTATGTTGTACAGATTTTAGCGAGTACTTTGTTGGATCTAATCAAAATTGCTTACTAATAATGCCTACACAATTAACGTAATTTGCGTGGCTCCCCCACGCTTACTACAGATAATGATTTTAATGTACCTTAAGTGAATTAATTGAAACCGGGCGGCGAAAAGCCTTAGCAACTAACTGCGAGTACAGTCAGGAAAAAAGTGAGGTTCGTAATCCTACTGAGGTCGTTGATACACAGGCTTGTGTGTGAAATAGAGGACAACGTGTGTAGTATTGTAGTAGCTATTCATATGAAGTTTGATATATGGGGTAGCGTGATAGCCACCCGGTGTACTTGTCCGCGATACGGATGACTTTAACTATTGTTTGTCGATATCGATAAAAGTAGTCAGATAGTGTATATTGTTTAGGAAATTGTACCTACATATCTCCCTTACTTACTTCCCATTTTCATCGGAATTTTATCATACCATTATCATTTAGTAAAATTGTTTTCCTTCGTAAATTTCACACACACATTAGCTAATAATTTTCCTGTCACTTCCTTTTTTTTACGACATAACAAATGTCTGCTTCTGCCATTACGTAGTTTAAAATGTGAGCGTTTCCCGGTACCGTCACTCGACGTTGACAAGTGACTCGTATTATCATTCATTCGAGTATTCCTAGTACTATATATACTTTGTTTGTTGTTTAAATAGCACGCGAGGCTATCGCCAGCCGCGTCGGCGCCTTGCGCTTTAAATCTTTAATTACTACACGTTTATATGGCCGGAACTGTTTCCCGATGACGATAGTTACAACACATTCTGCTTGTAAATTTGTATCGCAATATGAAACATAGGTATGGGGTTGCCAGACTTTTTTTGAAAGGGTAAAAGCTCAGTCACCAACGCGTGTGCTCTACTACCTATTCCAAAGTATATCTATGGAAGCAATAAACCCAAAGCGTAGTAACGTGTAGTTTAGCTCACCTAATAATTAAATTATCAGTATAGTATTTTGGTTAGTTATTAATTGTATCCATAACGAGACTAACGGTAAACGTAAATTACAACATAAATTAGGAGAACATTTTGTTCTTCCAATAAATCTATAATTACTATCTACTCGTTGTATAATTGACTATTTTCCGATGAGTTTAAATGTGGCATAGTATCATTTCATGGAATACCTTATTATGTAACATTTTAATGCATTAAAAAGCTTGGAAATGTATCTGAAATTACAGTTGAATTATTTACAAGTATCGATTCTAAAAAGTCATGATTTTTTGATGAAGCTGCAGTAGTTGTGCAGTTATAACGTTAAATTGAGGCTCGATATGCTGGAAGTATTAATTTAATACACCTAACAGTGTACCCTACTACCCTGCTAATGTCGAAGTTCAAGTTGTATCAGAAATGTGGTCGTAATGTCAGTTTGTCCGGGCGCTGGGCGCTGGGCACGCGGCAGGCAGGCGGGGGCAGCCGGCGAGGGCAGGCAGGGAGCGTATCGCTACCACAATAATTTACTCGATTACCCGCGTCGCGTGCCCGCTACCACTACAAATAATTCATACGACCCGTCTAGTAATGGCCTTTTAGCTGCCCGTCTAACTTCAAATGTAGTTACGTAGATGTGGTTACCAACTATTGCTATTAAAGTAGCCACTAAAACCTTCAATTTGGGTGTATCACATGTTGCTACTGGCAGTTGGGAAACAATTGAAAAACTAGCATGGACTTTAGTCGTAAAGGATTTTTAAATCGCACTTGTTCATATTTTCAAAAGGCCGCAGAGGAGGGGGTTGTCCACTTTCCATTTTCATCGGTAAAAGGACTTTAATGTACACTTTGAAGGGTTAGAATATCTTTTGAGCAAAGCGAAGTCTGGTATTAGACTGGAAAAAGTTAAGATGAAAAATAAAAAAACTTTATACTAATAAAAAGGAGTGGAGGACGCACAAGATGTGTGCAAAGATTCGGAGCAGGCGGCGCGACGCAAGGTTTTTTGTCTTTGCAAAGGATCTTTTATTAAGATATGTGTTTGTACGAAACATTGGACAAAAAGCTTACTTTAATACAAGTTAAAAGAGAACTTCGTTCGAGGGACTATTTAATATACGACAAAAGCCTTTGAGTAATTCACGAACAATTTATTATAGCTACGTCAGGAATTCATTCAGAATATTTTAGAGTTGTCCATATTTCAGTGTAGTGGTTTGTCCCACTAGGCGCATGCTACGCCATCATAACTTACAGATATCAATTATTAATGTAAACGTTAACGGTCGGGGGGCTCAACAATAATTTTAGTGTGGCATTGTAACTTACCCGAGACAAGTCGTCAAGTTGCCTACTGCCTGGCTGGGACATGTTTAACTTCATTAAGCATTATACGAGCGCACAACATACTCGTTTAAGTCCAATCTAAGTTGTGTGAGAGGACGAGTTTACATGTGAATAAATTATTATCTTGCAGTCGGCAGAGTTGGTGTGAAACCTCGGGAACGCTATACACTCGATGCACGGAATGTCTCGAAATTTGTGTTCAGTTTGTATTTAGCTCGATATGATATGATATAATATAGTGGATTTGGTTAGAAGAGGCTATTCTCAATTAGACTTTATTTGATATCTATTCTACAGAAGACTCGTGTAGTTTGTTTAAGATGGGTGACTTGCCAAGAAATAGTGTCAAAAAACCTGTCTCACAAAAGGAAACTTTGGCTATTAAAACATATTTGTTCTATGTAAACGGTAGACGTTAAAAGAAATTCTCAAGAGTCTGTTTAAGTATTCGCCAACCCTTTCTGGATTCATTCTTGAAGAAATGGATTATGTAACACATGTATGCTTTATTAGGAGTGATACAATTTGTAGAGATGAAACGGATAGTAATAAATATAGTAGTAAAGTTAATTTTAAATAAATTGTGTTTATAAGCTATTGTGGAATGATTTATCTGGTGTTAATATAAATGCTAAATTTTTTACTTTCTTTTCATATTTGGTATCTGGCCGGATAATGGGTTACTATCCGGTATCCGGCCGGATAGTAAAAATTAGCCGGATAGACCGTATAACGGATAGTTACTGGATATCCGTTTTATCTCTAGTTACAAACATATCAGAATTTATCTAGTAACGACTGACGCAGAGAATATGTTAGTCAGTGTGCCAACAGCCTTATTTATTATCCCCGATTTCATAATAGCCAATTCAAACTGCGTTATCTTATCGTTTGAGAGCAGGCCCCTATATCGTCTGTAGGACACTTCATGCGGGCTTAGATTCAGGCAAGGCATTACTGCATAGGAAGCCTGTGTGCTTGACTAGTCGACATTCTTAATGGCACATATTTTGCCAGGTGGTAGGTGCCAATGACCCCGTGTCTACCAATCAACGTTTTGTGGTTTAGCTGGTAATGGTTAGGTTTAGTACAACCAAATAGTAAAACATATGGTTTGTATACCGTTTATCAAAGGATATGGAATACAATTGTGGTATAACTGGTTGGAAAGAGTCAATGGATTACGGCATTAGAGTTCCATACCAAATCTTATATAATCACCATCCGTATCTTAAAAGTCGAATAAATACAAACAAAAAATTTGGACAAGTTCCCTAATAGCGCAATAACTTCAGAGTGTAGTCGTAAGTTGACGCCGGCGATATGTTCCGAAAATTTATGAAAATGCGAATAACAGCGCAATATCAGTGTGCCACATACGCGTACCCGTAGTGCACGAAGTTTGTCCGCCACTGAATAATTAACTCGCTAATGGCCAGATCGCAAATAAACTCCAAATTATTGCACTCAAACTTGCCCCGCGTTAGAACCATGAAACACGACTACATTTAAACAAACTAACAGTTTTTAAACTACTTACAGTAATACGTTGGCTTAATGGCCGCTACATTATTATTTACCCCAGTTAAATTCAAATAAACTCAAGGTCTACGCAAACAAGCGCGCTCGTAGCAAACTGCTACGCCGTAGCACACATGAGGAATAGGATAAAATAAAGACTGTCGTGTGGAATTATTAATGAAATATTTATGGTTATAATAAATATTATTGTAAAATATTATACGGAGCCATATATTTTGTCGAGCAAGCAGCAAGTTTGTACAGCGAGTGTCACGGCTCGCTGCGTAGACCATCTACGAAATAGTATTTTCTGTAAGCGGAGTAAAATTGGGACATGTTTTATTTTTTAAATGTTTTCTCTGTGAAAATATTTTTATGTTGAAAGCCTTCGTACAAGGTTGCTTTTTGGAGAAGATGTCTACTTCATCTCAGTATTCGCCTGCTTTGCTAAAAGTATAGATGTTTGCGTGCTCGTTAGGATGCTACGAAAAGGAAAAAATATGGCAAAAATTCCCTAAGGCCTAAAGTATCTCAAGAAGTTATAGTGCAAACTACGGTATATTTAATTTATTACTTTCTAAACCTATTCTAATATACGATAAATTTGAAGTAACATGGGAAAACAAACCAATGTATTTAAAATCCAATTATGTTTCAAACTTATAGTTCCAACCAACGGTTCAGATTGCAAGTTATATAACGTAAGTTTTTGATTAATATTTGTTGGCAACTAGTTATCGGGAAAAATTGCCAGCGCAATATGTAAGGTCATTAAAACCGAGATAATACGAGTATTTTGACTTGTTTGTTATCAATTGCTCGCTAATACCGCTAGAGTATTCGCTAAACGCATTGACATTCACGCGTAAGATGCAATCTACGTGCATATTGTCTATAAACTCATAGTCCACTGTGGGGGCAGTGTTCCAATATTATCGCATAATACCTTCAATTGAGATTGTTCCACCGCACACGATTTACATAAACTGTGTTCCCCGGAGCACGTGCCGGCTAAAACTGCACTGATTGCCGTGTACTAGCAACCGATAAAACTTTTATTTGAACGCCAATTGAACGGATATGTTTTACACTTTTTGATGGTTTCTTCTTTCATTGTAAAGTGAGCGAATTTATGAGGCGACTTAAGTTGTTTTAGAGGAAAACTTACAATCGGTTTCAGGATCGCTGACGACATTTACACCGCTGTTGATGCAATCTTTAAGTTTATGTTTGTTATAGAAGTTGACTAAGCTATACTCACGGTATTCTCGCCTCTATTTTAGGTCAAATTTCTCGTTATTGATTAGGCAAAACTCCCGAACTCACGCCAATGGGATTTCGTGAAACTTCGACGAAAATGTCACATACGAGAGGGCACGGTACGCGTATTTACGTAAATTCTGCATTCAGCTGTGAAGTGATCTAATATGGTTTGTAGGCAGCTGTAAATCATGTAGTTTGATGCGTTCACAACAGACTGTGATCATGAATTCGTTCGTCAAGCGTGAGGATTCTCCCTGCACGTTCATTCAATTTTCGTAAATATAGGCACTGAATTTCACATTATCAAACACAAAATTTCCTTGTCGCGGCAGGTAGGTTGTACGACTTTGGTTTTGTTCGGCGCGCGTTCTAATTAAACAATCTAATTGGGTCAGTCGCGCCTACACTTCCCTATAAAATACCCCAGCGAGAGACCGTACGTTCTCTACCAAGTGGGTGCCGTACACGGAATTGTCTACTCATACCCATGACTTAAAAAAAATAACTATGCATCCAGTTTAAATGATTCTATTTAGAAATATAATTTTATAATACAGAAAGGACTTTATTTCTGCGACGACAAAACTTTTCAATAATTTATGAGTTTACTTTTTTAATAAAACATATTTTTATTTGTTGGTTTCGAAACTTAAAAATGTTGTAGACGTCGAGACGAGCGTCAGGTCGTATACGAAATCTCCGCCGGTGGTCGTGGGTAATGGCCCAAGTTCGGCTAAGCCCCGGGAAGCCCCCGGACGTGTGAGGAATGCGCCCCGGCCCCGCCTTATTACATACGTGATTCTTATTTATATTATATTTGGAGGCGAGAGAACGCGTTTCCGATATCGCCAGTCGGATTAACGCATTGCCGCCTTTTAGTGCTCTTAGTACTCAACAACTTTGTAAGAACCTCGCCGAGTTACGTGAACATTGTCGGGGAACATTTTTACGGTTATAAGTTTGTTTTATAATGTATTTGATGGCTCTAAAATGTTATAACAACACTAAGTACCAGATTTACGACATGTATCGTAAAAGTAATATATTTTAGTTGTATCAAACGCACATAAATTCAGAGTACCTACATTCGGAACAGAGGACCAGTATCGTTTTACTTACTTTAAAATATTACCTTTTTATATTTCCTCTTACATTTTATCCCCATTCATGGAGCACAAATCGATATAAAACATCCGGTAACAATATATCAAGTGTGAGAGGGACCTTTATAAAGTATTTTCGGTAGTGTCCTGCGGGCATGTTGGAGTTGTAAGAAAACCCGGCGTCCCTCAGGGCCGGATGCACTGTTTCCGTCCGACCCGATGGTGACAACTGCTCCTATATTTCTTTCCACCAGTTACATCTAACAGTAGATTAGAACTAATAGTGAAGTTTAAAGGACTAAGTGCCACTGAGATATATTTTCTTATATTTTTTAGACAGTTGTATCAAAGTTAGCAAGGTTTTTTTTGTGTTTAGTAGTGAGAACGTTTCACGCCACATATTTCGTTTTGCCAATATTTTACACATTTTTGCATTTATTTGCAAAAAAGATCAAACCATATATTACGTAAATCTAATTGTTCAGAACGAACGAAATAATAAGGACAAATTGCCCTTGTAGATCCCTCGGTATCAATGGAGCGTATGTCAATGGTTAACAAAGTTTGATCCTCGTCCCCTGGATATCGGCCTCCATTGTCACAGAGAGTACTGGGCCACTGTGTAAGTGTGTAGCTGTGGAGCCGCTCAATGGATTAATTACATCCTTACACTGATCGCTTTTTATCACGTCGTAATAAACAATGAAATCGAACTGAACTTTTTCAACGTTTTCATTAAAAGGTTTTTGCGTTGGTTTTTCCTAACAGTTGTTTATTTAACTCCATAATTAGTTACTCTTTGCGAAACGTTTTGGTAAATGTAGTAAGTCCTGAAAATTGTTGTATGGGAAATAATTTTCTTACCAGATCAGCAGACGGCAAAACAGGAAACGGAAATAAGTACGTACCTGAAAATAAGAAAGCTTTGTTAAAATTGTGGTCTGATATTATTCACAACTTATCTACATTAAGAGGCACAATTTACACTAATTTGTAATAAAGACGGATTTCCATAGATAAACGAATTCCGCGTTAATATATCAAAATAATAATTATAAATTGCGCTACCCTATTCATTTTCATATCCATACATCATAATATTACTCGCGTTTATACCAATTAAGGCAGACGAAGATACATGTGGTTAGAAAAGTATAAAAACAACATAAATATAATTTAAGCTGCGTAATATCTGTCTAAATTATAACGGAGCGCAATTACTCAAAATTAATGGCGAAATTAATACTTTGACCGCTGTGTTAATTAAGAGCTTTATATTTACTGGTGAATTTGTAACGCTGATGTTTTAATTACATTTATATAGCTAGAAATATGAAATCCAGTGTTCATTGACACGCGAAACACGATACTTTTCACGGGAAGCCGAATGTACGCCTAATGAAATATAGGGAAACACGTCGAGCGCCCAGATTTTATCTGATCACATTTCAACATGGACACATTTAAATAACATTATGGATTTAATTTATTATGAGCGTAGCAAGGTTTAAATCGAAACGCGAGGACTTTTCCGTCACGTTATTACAGAACTTGGAAGGAAAAAAGGCATTCCGTAAGCTACGCGGTAACAGAATAACAACAAGTGAAAGCTCTCTCTATTCGGAAATCTGTTCATCGACTCGCTTCACAGTTGATATTATTTTCCTTCTCGGAATATCTTTAAAGGAGACTGCCCGTTAATAGGTACACGGTGTGAATGCGTAAAAAGTTGCCTTTTGCATTACCACGGAGTTTCACACGAACCGAAATATTCCGGGCGTGTATTACAATTTACATAAACTCCAACGTCATTCGAGATGTATTAAGGAGAATGACATTTTATGCTTTGATATGCGGCGGCGATGCAACGGAGCCGTGTGTACTGAATAAAGTAGAATGGCGTGGAATATACTATTATTCCTGTTTTGTGTGTGATATTAAGTGTGAAGCTGCTTTATGTTTCGTAGAGAAAAATACCTCATGCATATTTGAAAACGGCTTTTTAATTTAAAGTTATGAGAAAACTTCTTGAATTAGTTAATGAAACGAGAAATAATATCACACCGAGAATCAATGTAGCGTCCGAATAGCAGCGCAGCAATTATTCGGGGAATCTTTTTGAAATTTTATCTTTCCTCGAGTACTTATGCCAGAAGTTTAACTTTATACTATTTTAAAATATAAAGCTTAAAATTATAAAATTTGAAAAAGAAGAAAGAACAGCCGTTTTAAATATTTTTAAGCAAACATGATAGAATTACTGTTTATTGAGTAGGATCTATCGTGCATGACTGACATCAAACAAACCGCAGTCTTTTGAGTCCAGTAATGCGATAGTTTCTTTGACATGATAACGACCCGCCTTCCCGGCTCATATCAACCGAATACATTATATTGTATTGACGTGCGCCCTCACTGCCACTGTTCAGGCAACCAGGAAATATTGAAAATATAAAGCTGTCGTTCGCTTAGTCAAACAGTCGCAAGTACCCGTGTTGCGAAAATGTTTATTAAATTACAACAAAAAAGATCAACAATAGAGCGTCAGAGGTCAGTAAATAAAATGTGAAAATAAAATAAAAACAAAATGTAATCCGAGTCAACTGGGCCGCTCGCGCTGGCTGCAAACCGAGCCTAAGCTTTGCGAGAGATAAAAAACTTTTAATTGGAATTTTTTGTAGATTAAAACAATTATTACTGAGGAGTTTGTCAAAAAGTAACGTTAAAGAAAAATATGTTGAATTAGATACATTTCTCTTCTGTAGGTATAACAATTAATGTCTTAAAAACTGATTACATGATGATCAGAGTCGACAAAGTTTGAAATAATTAAACTCTTGCTAATAACTCAATAATTTCAACACAAGACGGGACTTTTCATTCCCTGTTTTTCAGTCGATTATCGATATCAATGAGCTTTTGAGCGACGGATTAAATTATATTTGAATATCGATTAGGGATTTAAACTATGTGCGCAATCCTGTCGCTGAAGGATCGCTATTGTCTTTTAGAATTGGTGAATTCTGCCGACAATGAACACTTTGTCGTGGTGCAGCGGTGCGTACATCGCTACCATTCATTCCGCGTACATTTTGTTGAACGCGTTACGTCACTGTCAAACCTATTTTCAACGCTATGCTAATGTTTTTTTTTTTAATGCAAGGCAATGTTGAAGGCTTTTATCTACATCATTCGAGGTGCATTTTGGATGAGCAAAATGATTGTTAGGGGTGTAACAGTCATCATGATAGTGAGAAATATTCTCGTCGAAGATTATTCTGTAATTCGTGGCTTTTCCAGGAAGCACGGGACGCTGTTTGTAGAACTTGGATTACTGGAAAGCGATCTTAATTACAATGTTGACTCAAAGCCGACACTTAGCAGATAGCGGGAATGGAACTCGATAAAATGCTTTAATGTTTGCATTTTATATACGATGTAAATTTAATGCGAACAAAGTAATTTAAAAAGAGACGACGCGGTAAAATCTAATTTACAGCGAGTGAATCCTTAATCCTTAACCAAACATCGCGGAGGGGGAAGCCGGCGCATTAGCCGCGTCAGTCATCAGCAGAATGAATCATTACTTGAAGAGTGCGCCAGTGGCTCGTGTCAAAGAGCCTGTAGCTCAAAGGTCCTCATGCCCTGCCCCTCCTCCCCCCCGTCCCGCTACCACCACGCGGCAGCGCGGATGGCGCGCGCCCCGCGCACGCCCGCAAGGAAGGGCTGATTGAAGGGCCACTCTAAAACCTCGACCACCCGCTCGTTCGCTCGCATTCAAGGGTCGAATCCGGATTATAGGGCGCCAAAGTCTGCACCTTCATCAGATATGTATAAATTTGTTTGCAGATCGGCAATTGAGGCGCCGAAAATTGTAGACTGTCTGTAATTTCGCTCCATTCAATGTCTACAATAAAACAGCTGTATGAAATTAAACTACCTTATCATAAGGCTTGTTGTGAGGGTGCTCGAAGTAATGTGCTGACGTGATTGAACGTCGACGATCTTTTAATTGATTTTTTTTTTAAAAGCGCAATAGAAATGACATGCAATCGTATATTAGTCGGCATTGAGGAGACCAGCAGGGCGTGGTGCTGTTCCCTGGCGCGTCACGTGTGTCGGCACACATCGATACCTTAAGGCGAAGTTGCCGTGTAAGTTATTATAAGAGAGGTGCGCCGAGGGAAATGAATGTCGAGTAGGGCGACCCGTTGTCATTCATATTAGCTGCGACGGCTTAAATTTGTAATCACACTGCGCCAATTCATGGCTGTTGCTCGGCATAACTGTGATGAAAATAGGAAAAAGTAAGCACTTCCAGTAAAAAGTAAATACCGACGTTGATAAAATTGAGCTCGAAGTGAGAAGAAAGCGATGTGCCATACTGCGGATCGTTACTTCAGAATAAAATTGGTATCCATTATGTTCCAACGTTTTGATGGGACAATATTATTTCAGAAGGGATTATCGGTCGGATACCGACACTGAAACTCGTGATTTCAGTTGACAGAGGGGCGATCGCAAAAAGTGCCGGTAGTGCTGGGAAGACGTAAGTATGCAATGTAGCTTTTAAGTTCTGGATTAAAGGCGAACCTTCTCCAAAAATGAATAGGGTGGAGTTTGATCTAGCCCTTATGAAAGATTCAGTGTCATAAGAGACTTCCGTAAAAAATAGGAAGAACACGACACACAAAAAGATGACAAAGATATGACATGTTTTTGAACTCTTCAAATCGCGGAGCATAAAGCTCAGCGGCGGAAGGACAGGCGCGCCTTAATAACACTCACGGATGACGAAGTCCGTCGTAACACAAAATGATTACACACATAAAGAACCTTATCTCTTTACATTCTACACTGGCATAAACCGGTTACAGTCGGGAATAACCGTTCCGCAACCGCTCGAATGTTTACGCGAGTTTTACGCACCAATCTCGCCACCGACGTTCCCGCTAGAAATTGAAAACGGAATTATGATGAAATAAAAATGGCACACAACATTTTCCCGTGACGTGGTCGAGCGGCCGGCGGCGTAGGGGCGCGGCGCGGTGCAGTCAACTGCTGACTAGACAGCAGGAAATGTTCCATGTGCCGCCGGATATCGGCGAATGTGTTCCAATTTTAAGTGAGCCGACGAAAATTGATTCTGCTCAATTTACGTAAACATGACGAGTGGGTGCATTGATTGAACTAAATCCGGATTGCATTCGCGCCCCGTCCGCACGGTGTAGCCCCCGGCTGCCAGTCCGTGCTCACGAATACAGATCGTCTACCAGCCCAATCCGATGTCACTTGTAAACAGCGTACATTTACGAATTCGTGGCACCGAAATAGCAGAGGAAGCGTTTAATTATACTACATGCTTGACTTTCAATATGCACCACAGTACCTGCGCGTGGAATGCGGTAGAAATATTCAGAATATCTGCGTAGCTTCAATCACGATCCCGAATCACGGGAAAGCATAACTTGTAGGTTGCGGAATACGTATCTGTTCGTAAGTGCAAGTACCTACTGTACTTATTAATGTTACTTACTTTATGCAGTAACATTTCGGGGAGTGGATGCTTAGTCAACAAAATAATATTTTAATATACGGGTACGAGACCACAATGTTTGACAATATCAGATCAGACAAATAAGTTATGTCGTTGAACGCATGTAAAAGTAAAAAGAACCTTCTAACCGGGAAACGGGTAAAACCAAAAACAAAATATAGTCTACTGTGACCTTTCAGCGCGACGCGATAAAAGACGATGATGTTTCATGAAACAAATTGCATGTAAAGCTCCGATATAAATGTGTTTTTAATTATCACGAAGCGGATAAAAATGAATGTAATTTGATCTGCAAACGGAGCATTTTAGCCTTTATGTCGGCTGTATTTAAATAGAACAATTAAAAGCGGTCAAGCGTTCTACGTAAACATTTTTACGTCCGCCTGTTCGGTGTTGTTAGGGCGGCGGTGAATTTGCATTTTGCACCGAGTCGCGCCGCTTGCATCTGATTCCGCACTTCATTGCAACCTGGCAATTAGCAAAGAATCAGTCGTCTGGATTTATTGATGTACGACCTATCTTAATTAACGCTGCTTTTTGAACAACATTTGTGTTGTTATAATAGCTATTAGGAAACGCGTGGAAATGCTAATGATTTGTTTTGTTACGGGTGTTTTTAGTTCTAACTCTCAGTTGGTTTTCTTTTAACAACATCGTGTTTTTGCATATAGCATTCATATGCTTTAGATTTTCATCAATACTCGCAGTAGCAGTTAGAAGGTAGTTTACGAATGTCTAAAAGTCATATACCTGAATGGCCCTGCTAAAAGTTTCGCTAGTTTCAATTCCCGTGCGGTCAGCAAAAAATTCTGTCGGTCCGCTGTGTATGTAACGTGCTCGTCTTTTTGTGAACCGACAGCTTCTACCTGACCAGAGTCTGCGAAGTACTACTCTCTTCAAATACTTGTATTTTTTTGCTCCGAAAACAATAGATTTACAGGTGAACTCCACTATTTGAGTTTATTTTTTTTCGTACTATACAAAACTATTGGCATTGACGACTTTGTCTGAAACTAATCGCTATTCTAAATCCGTAGGTGACATTACTTAAGACTAAAGAACCGTTCAGGAGCGGGTCCGTTACATAAAGAATACGTTTTCTCAGGAGATTACTTCTAGGTAAAAGGTAAAAGACTGTCAAATGGAACAAATACCCGTGTAACCCACGTCTTTCATTGAACACTAATTTAGCTCGTTAGAGAAAGGTCGCGAGACACGTGAATTCTATTACCGAACCACTTATCCCCATAAAACGTCACGTTTGCGTTAACGTTAAACTCAATTGGGCTAAAGTGAGGTGCACTCACTCGCCGACGTGAATGTGTAATGGTAGGGGCTGAAATATTGAACTAGCTCACTACAGCTCAGTGCTCAGTCCGTAGGTAAACATTTTTGATTGAGCCGGTACCAGCAACATTTTCTTCGGAATCGTTGAAAGAATTCCTCCGAATTTGCATTTACCTTTGGTACGAAAAATAAAGTTGAATCGATTGTATGTTTTTGGAGGGGCCTATGAGAACCGCCCTATGACACACGGAGCTTGCTGTACGAGTAAGTATATGTTTTTGGATACTTGTCTTTTTGCGTTTGTCTCAAGGGAAAAAAAGTCGTGTAAGAAATTGATGTGATTATTCGTCGGTACAAGGCGGTTAAAGAGGGCTGAAGGTTGTTTTTCCCGGAAACCGGTTTCTTGAATTGACAGTTTGATCAATTTTGTACCGATTTACTGATTGACTAAATAAATCGTAGCAAGGATATCAAAATCCTTCAAAAAGTGATGTTACGGTGTATCAAATTCAATTTAAATCTTTGGGTTGCTGTTAAGTAGAATAGAACTTTAATTTGAGAATACCCGACCCCGTACTTAACATAATAAATTCTCTGTGATATGCAACACAAGAGATTGCAGTTGCGTACATATATAAGGTCCCATTAAAATAGATGGACAAATTTTAACACAGCGTTCAGTACGTCTAACCAAAGATATCCAAGCAAAAAAAACACTGATTAAAGTGATTTTATTTTGACCTAAAATCATTGGGTAACCAACATTTTTAGTGTTTTTTCGTTAGCTGATTTTTTTTTTCTAGTAAGTCTAGAGACTTACTAGAAAAAAAAATCAGCTTTAATCATGCGCTTTTCTTATTTTTTTTTACCATTGTCCTTATTTTGGTGATCTGAATAATAACAAAAAGTTTGTCTATCTATTTTAATGGGACCTTATATATAGGTATGTATTATATCTGAGAAACTCATTATTAAAAGAATACGAATTGAACCGAGTTTAATTAAGAGATTCGTATCAAATAACAAACCGTATGATGAAGAAACATAATATATTGTTTTCAAGTGATATTATTGTACAATTATGTTCATGCATTGCATTAGCTTTGAATACACATAATGTTAATAGACAATTCCCAGCAACAACAAAATCACACTAATATATAACAAAGCCGAGGTAATTTTCATAATTGAAAGGAAACCCGTTTCCATTAGTTATTTAGAAATAGAGGTCCGTGATTTTGTACAGCTTTAATAGTTGTTATTTAATCGTTAGCCGCGGTCGTTACAACAAATGGAGAGACGGACTCAATGAAACACTAGTTGGCGTTCAATTAAAATTGATACCCTACAAATTACGTTGTATTCAATTTGCTAAAAACTTTATGTACATTCAAACGACGTACATCTGTTTAAGATAATTCGCGAACGCCAACAAAATTCAGTATCAAAGCGGCAATTAAATGGAACATTAAAAGTGAAACGGAACCTCCACCTTTAATTACGGCGGCTGCTTTCTTTCCTTATCGCAATTTTATTACAATGACAATACCAGGAGCAGTACGAGAACGCCTATTAAATTATTTGTGCGCGTCTCAAGCTCTGTCGCGGTAAGCCGAAATTACTCATTGTACAAAAAACATTGTCGGTAAATGGTGTCAAATCATCGTTGTTTACCGGAGCCGGTCCGGGCGGGTGCCGCATAAATCATAATATTCGTAACGAGTGTAAGACGCTGCAAGGGTACTGACGGCTTGCCAACGTTTCCTCTATAATTCAAATGCGGCCTCCTCCGTTCTCAGCGGAAAAGTTGAGCTTTCCGCACATTTAAAAATGTGGCGGATACATCACGTATGTGTAGCGTACTGTCCTCGTATATCCCAACATTTACAACGCTTCCTAAATAATATTTTGAGCTTTGAATTTTTATCTGGAGGTTTTTTAACAGTAAACCCTTACATTTCTACGTTTCATGTGAAATATTCTCGGAAAACAAGACTTTTACCGCTGCTGGGTGTAATTAATACTTGACTTTCATACTTTGAATGAAAAATCCCGTGTTTATTACACGGGATTTTTCATTCAAAGTATGAAAGTTACGTCCCATTCATAATGTTATCTACATTAGAGTCTACTAATTTTACAAACTCCGTCGCAATAAAATACTTAGTCTTGAAAATAACTGTGAACATTTTCCGAAGTACGCGCCGCTATATTTTTGGGCTCAAGGTACAAAACGTAGCACAGTCGGATTATGAATAATAGCGGAGTATGAGCCCACTCGGCACATGATATACAGTACTTTTATGTACACCTATATTGTCCTTGGTTACACGTATCTAAAATTCATGCTCTAAATACAGAGCCGCGCGGTTCAGTACACACTTGCTGGTCTTTTATTGCCAACCACACGAAAGCAATCTTGAACACGGTGTGTACCAACCTCTTTTCAGTTTTTTCGAGTTCCTTTACCAAAAATATACGGTACCAAGTATTGCTCGTGCAGTTTGAAAGTCTACTTTTTAGTTTTTCTTTCAAGTTTCCCTGTATATTTTCGGTGTATCCACTCTCATATTTTCTTAAAGAGTTGCACTTAAAGTTCAACGTAAAGTCAATTTCAAATATGATTTGAAATAATAACTTATTATAACCCCTTTAATACGATACGACACCCGAGTACTGACGCGTAAAATGAGTTGAAAACTTTTCCGAAACAGAGCGATAAGCCTAATCAGAAGACAGGAGCTGCTAATTCATTAATGGCGCAGTTTAACGAATAAGTGTTTTAGCGGAAATAAGATCGTTCGGAACAGACGCGAGACGTTTTAAAACAATGCGCATCATTCAAATATCCCATTAAATCGTGCGATTTAGCTCCGAAGAGCGGGTTCGGGTAAATTAAGCAAATTAAGAGCTCGCTCCTGAGACAGTAATTACTGCGCGTCTGTACTTGGCCACCGACCAAGTACCCTGCCTACTTATACTACATCCTGCTCGATTTATGAACGACTCGATTTTCCCGATTTTCGAACGTAAGTCGATTGGTTCAAACCCCATGGGCTCGCTATGGATTATGAATGTTATCGTACGCGAGAGCTGCACCGCGGCTCAACAATTTCTGTCTCGACTTCGGCTTAGATTTCCGGATTTTAAATGAGATTAAACCTTTAATAAAGAGAACCAACGAAGCATTGAACTGCGACCATCGGAGGTTTCCATGATAAGTTTTGTATTAAATACGTGTTATTTGCTTTTACCGACGGATGCGGTCGCTTCTTAATTGATTGATGTAATTTATAAACTCAAATATCGACTATAACAGACAATACTTATGCAACGTATGATACAAACAAAACGTGTTGTATGTGTTACAGACGCTGTCTGTGGTAATTTTCTGCAAAAAGACAACTAAACAAGTTTGAAATAAGTCTAATTGAAAAGTTTGTTAACGTTCTTTAGTATTTCCTGGAACCTGAAACTGCGGCGACAACTTTCCGACGGCGATTGGTGATCAAAGTGCTTCGAAGTGATGAAAGCTATGTCAAAATACAAGAAAAAATGACAAAACGCCACGTTATCAAGTGAAACAGCTGTAGTGCAGGCGCGTGGGCGGGCGGGCGGCGCGTTGAGCCTATCGACTCGCTCGCCCGCGCGTGCATCACTCACCTCAAGGTCGCAGCGCCGACCGTCGCCGTCCGTCGCCCCCGGCCGCCCGAGCCCTACTCGCGACCCCGCCGCGCCACCCTCCTTACATTTCGACTACCCACTTTAAAAATTTAAAGTATCCCTCGTCCTTCCGGCACATTTTCCCGGGTGAGGGCGACCGGCGCCCGTGGCGTCCCTGAGAAAACTGACGGACGTCGCCGGTCCTCATCGGGTTATATAGGCGGCGGCGGGGCGGGGCGTCGGCGCGAGTTGCGCCGTCGATTCGCGAACTCGATAAATAAATTAATTAAAAGTGCAAGTGAGTGATCGCCCGCGTGCAGCCGACCTGCGAACTCGTCTAGAGCTTCCCCTTAATTGGAATTTCAGACCCACCGGATACTTGGCCGAGCCACGGATTGTTTTCCAGTCCAGGATTTACGAGCCACTCGTACGGAGGTCTCCAAACGTGGCGTTTGAACGAGCTCGACCGAGATTGAACCTGATTTATATCGTCCTGTTAAACAACCTCATGTCTAACAATGTCTCAATTTGTGCTTAGACTGAGGATGTATTGCAGCACCGGACTTTAATGAAAATGGAGACTTTAAAGTTCAAAGGTGATATCAAAACCTTCTCAATTCTTAAAGCGATTAACTTACGAATCAGTATAAGTTTAAGCCATCGACTCCTTAATGTGCTTAGCTCGCACTAAGTACTCCACAGCTAAGAAAGACGTTTCAGAATCTTAAACAAACTCTACATCTCCTATTTTAGAGAACTTTGAAAACCCCAACTACATAAAAGTGACATAACAAACCATTTCAGTACCTAATACAAAAACCAGACACCGTTGTAAGAACCACGACGAGTAATAGAAAAAAGCAAATGGATCTGTGTGGGCAGTAACGGAGTTAATCACTTCGTTACTGCTAGTAGTAACTTGAACCCTTCAGGTTCGAAGAAAAGCTGATTGCGGCCGCAGTGACGTCAGCGCGGCAAATAAACCGGCGAGGACTCGTAGCGGACAATACTTACCTATGGATAGTGTGCTGCAGGAATATCAGGCTACCGTTGTCTGTGTATAAGTGTAACATGTCTTCGGTATTTCAAGGAAATTCTTTTGTACCTTTTTCGGGTTTTTCGTGTTCGGAGTTTATAAGGAAAGTCGAAGAATGTAGTCATATGTTTCTCATCTTGGAGAAATATTGTGTAAGACTTTGGTTGATTTCTATTATGATTGATTTTCTTTGATAGAGTCATAATTACTCCGATTTTTAAATTACGTGGGAGTATCAAAATCATGAAAATGGCAAGAAAGGAGCTGTCTGATGAGATAACGAGTAATAGAGAAGTATGGAAGAAGAAGAGATGCCGCGTCGACCCAAAATGAAAAATGACCCGACAAAACCATAATATCAAATGCATTTTCATCCTGCACATGATGCTAAAGGAAACAGTTTGTACCAAAACGAAACCTGAAATTCGAAGACTGAACAAGAGTTGAGAAAGAAGAACATGATGACTTACTTTCTAATGATCACAACACTTATTCATACATAATATTATTGTCTAGCAACGCTATATTCAGGAGTAAATCTGTAGAATTCAATTTTGTTCAAAGCGACCCTGGCAACAGTGACCAAAGCTTACCTACCTACACGCGTACATATAACAGCGTTAGTTCTCACATACGGCCAGCACTTTATTCCCCTATTCAGAGAACTAGACGCTATCTCACTGGGTAAAATTAACTCCGCCTTTCTAGAACCATTAACTTTAATAATGAAAACTGTGATATGAGATATCGTTGAAAATCTAGCGTAGGAGCAACGGGGATAGGGGGACGGTAAACAAAAGATATTAGATTTCAATACATAATTTTTATCTTTACAACTTTTTCGTAAGAAGGTTGGTAGGTAATACCGGCCAGTTTGGGGTGTAAGTTACTTGACTAACATGACATCACGCCTTTAATCTACGAAGGGTTAGGCAGAGGTCTACCTAGTAGTACAACCACTAGTTATGTTTAAGACCTATTGTAATAGGGGGCCTATTGATACTTGATTGCTTAGGTGATTTTTCTAGAGTATGTACCTAAGTACTTACTACCTACCTATTGATTTTAGATAAGTCCACATATATTTTTACTAGCGACCCGCCCCGGCTTCGCACGGGTACAATATATACATATAAACCTTCCTCTTGAATCACTCTATCTATTAAAAGAAACCGCATCAAAATCCGTTGCGGAGTTTTAAAGATCTAAGCATACATAGGGACAGACAGATAGCACGAAGCGACTTTGTTTTATACTATATAGTGAAGTATAACATAGTGACTATGCTGTCATTGCATTTACAAGGAATAATTAGAACAAAACCGCATAGAATTTCATCCCTTTTGAAAAAAGTACAGAAAGCGATGAATAAAAACCGACTAGAGGCGTTTAGCTCTCATCTACGAGAATGAAATATAGTAGATAAACTTGGTTATCACCGCTTTATCGATTTATTCGTAACCCTATTCTAGTTGGACCTTTACTGGCGAGTGGAAATGGAAAAAATCCATGAAGGATATACATATTATTTCCTATTAGGTAAATGATAAAGTATCTTTATATGTTTTGTTTTTACGCCTAAACGGCTGAATGGATTTAGATGAAATTTAACACACTATACCATGACCTGGGACACTTTTTAACGTTCCGTACCTAAAGGGTAACCAAAGGGACCCTATTACTAAGTCTCCCCTGTCCGCCTGTCCGTCTGTCTGTCAGCGGGCTGTATATCATGATCCGTAATAGATAGACAGTTGAAATTTACACAGAATGTATATTTCTGTTGTCGCTATAACAATAAATTAAAAATTAAAGGGGCCTGGAAGCTACGAAACCCTTCACGAGAGAGTCCGACTCGTACTTGGCCAGTTTTTATCTCGGTTATATGTTCCCCGTGGGATAATTTCTATCCTCCAGGCTCTTGAAACCGAGGGCAAAAGCAACATGTTTAGACCACGACGTTCAAAGTGTTCCAACTATACTTGCGCCATAGAGTAGGCTCCCCTTCGGCCGACGCTAGCAGGTACCTAATGAACCTCACAGAGGAAATCAAAGACCGCATTATAGCGCAGCTTTGACATCGATAATGTTAATTTAATCGCATTACGATGTCATGTATCCCGGCTGACCTGTTGGATATGGATTGGGAATACATGGCGGGGTATATTATTTAGTAGTAGGAGTATGGGTATGTAATAGTGAGATAGGTACCGAGTTACAGTAGATATGTTATGGTACTATGTAGTTATTTTTAGGTATATCACTACATAATATAAAACAAAGTCGCTTCCCGCTGTCTGTCTGTCCCTATGTATGCTCAGATCTTTAAAACTACGCAACGGATTTTGATGGGGTTTTCAGTAATAGATAGAGTGATTCAAGAGGAAGGTTTATATATATATTGCACCCGTGCGAAGCCGAGGCGGGTCGCTAGTGAACCTATATACTTAGGTAAGTTAGATATAACCTATGCTATGGTATTATGATACTCATAGTTATCTCTTAGTATTTATTGTTGTAACGTGGTTTTAAAGCAGTCACAGAGTAAACTAATTCTGATAACACGGAAGTTAAGTAGCTACCTAAAAACCTACCTACAGTTAATTACAAAATAATTCTTTTATAATCACCTGCAGGATTTTGTTGCAAAGTTTGTATTTTCCTGTATTTATCATACATAGAGGAAAACAGATAGTTCTTTATATAGGTATTTCTAAAAGAAAACTGACCAACTGGTAAAAAAATAGCATTTTTTTTTCAATTTTGTGATTAACTTTACGTTTTCTAGCTTGTCATTACAGAAACATTAATTTGATTATACCTACGAGAGGACGGTGGCCGGCTCATAGATGATTCACAGTCAGCTCTACAACTCTATGTTCGATAGGGTGAATCAGCCGCCCGTTGTCTGGGAATCTACCAGCATATCGAAGGCAATAAGACTTTTTCTTAAATCCCCGTTCAGTCTGATTTGGATATAGAAAGCATTTATAATGCACAATCAATGGCTCTTGACAAAGTATGTAGGGCAAACAATAAATCATTAATGGAATCGGTAAATACCTCATACCTGGGTATCTAAGTTCTTTATTCTATGAAAGAACATATTTTATCACAATTCCGTGAATGTTTGATTAGTCACGATAACGTGTCTCATCGCTTTGTAAATATCTCAAAAAAACCATGCGGTCACACTCACAATCTTTGACGAAAATATTCTAATACTTATCTTGAACAGTTTTATGAACCACAAGCGCTCACAAATAAAATGTAGTATGCGTCGCTTTGAACGCGGTGCGTAATTTCGATGTCGCTTACATGAGCCCGGATAGCTCAGTCGGTAGAGCATTGGACTTTTAATCCAAGGGTCCAGGGTTCAAGTCCCTGTTCGGGCGGCTAACTTTTTACCCATTTTGATTATTATATTGTTTTAATTATTTTATTTATTGTTTTTTTTTTCGTTCGTCGTACCAATGATCATAGTATGAAAAATCTGCATGAATGATGTCAGTATTTAATTTGTTTCTTTTTGTTTTTCATGTTTTTTATTTCCTTGTTTGTGTATTATTTTTGTTTTAAATAACACAAAAATAATTTAATGTTTTAAAAAATTATCATATTTTTGTAACTTTATCTATTATTGTAGGTATTATACTTTTTTTCGATGGCATCTAAATAATTTAATTTTAACCTTCACGTTGTGACACACCTACCTAATAGGTAGTTGTATAATAGCTATGTCCAGCAAAGGTTCACCCGAGATATTAATCTTTTATCTTTGCCTACTACGTAAGTGAGAACAAGCGTGAAGAAGATTATACATACTTATTGTGAAATAACATATAATTTCGTCCTGTCATGCCAAGCCCCTGTGGCCTAATGGATAAGGCATCGGCCTCCTAAGCCGGGGATTGTGGGTTCGAGTCCCACCAGGGGTACAAAACCCTTTTTGCATTCCGCTTTTTTATTTTACTTTTACGCTTTTTTATGAAACTTTTCTGATAAAATAAGCTACATTAATTTATTTTATGTGATTTAATTACTTTATAACATACCATTCTTATTTCCGCCAGAGGGCGTGCACGTGTTAAGATGTTGTACGTTCATACCTAATACAGGTAGGTGCAAATTCACGCCTTATTAAATTTTACGAGGTTGCCCTGTCCAGTCGGAGTTTAGAAAATGTTACTACGAGTAGATACTTTTACAGCACTTTACACTCGTGTTCTGCAAGCATTATAATATTGGATAGTGTTATCGTTGCCCACAGAACTTGCACTTTACATTTTACACACTAAACTTGATCTATTAAAGGAAGGTACCTACGTGAGGTCTACCATCGATTGTTTGAGGTCCAAGTTAAATTGTAAACATAATTTTAATAAAATGATTCACAGATTCCGTCAGTTTACTACATTCAATATACGCATAATAAGCTCTTTATTACGCCGTACAGTCGCAATAAAGAGCAATAGAAATTGTGAAATGCCTTCAATATTGAAATGTCGACCTACTTCGCGTGGCCACGGGGTGCCCGCGGGGCGCGGTCGGCGGTGCGGGGGGTCGGGGGGAGGGGGCGGGCCACTGGCTACGTCACTACAATTAATAATGGCTCGTCATAGTCCTCATCTATTTTATCGGTGAAAAAATAACAGTTTTCCATAAAAGTTATGGGGAATGCGCAAGCCCTCTATCCAACTACCTACCTACATAAATGACTTGTACCTAGGTGAAGGTGTTGTTTTACCTATGCTTCGTTACTTATAGTTTACAAAATTATTGCTAAGGAAGCTTTTTGTATAAATACTGTATTTTATTGAAGTTTCTCAGAGTACCTTTATCTATCCTTTTTCAGGACGTCACCTATAACCTTCACTAGTTAAAGAAAATCCGATTTTTAACAATTCCCATCGAATATTTAATGATTTTTTATTTACACAAGCCGGACTTCATATTCTATATTTTACCGATGATTCAGTCCGGACGCAAGAACAGCCGAATTCCCATATAAAATTGGGCATTGTCCTTTTTAACTAATTTTGGGCCTTTTTGACAGGTCATGTTACAGGAGATTGACTCAACGTGCATTAAAACTGCATGCAACTTGGGAGTCTATGCCAGTATGACTTACATAAGGACATGCACTCGACCTTTGTTTCATGATGGTTTTCATGCTCCTCTGCTCATCATCGTGACACGAGCTTACAACAAATGCTCAACTTGTAGAGTTACGGTAATTTCATGCAAGGCGCAATTCAATGTTAAATAAATTGGCTAAAGGTATTTTTGATACTGATACCTATTTACTTGGTCAGATAAAATATCATTGGACATAATCCGCACTGTTTATGGCATGTTTACTCGGTACACAAGTCTATGTAGAGTTTTTTAGCGTTTCCATCAAATTAGTAGGTACCTAAATGGTTGTGAAAAGTAAAATATATTGAAAAACAGGAATCATAGGAAATAAAAATAACTAATTTAATAATGTTATGCGTCGCCTAAGTCGCCACGTTAATTTTAATAAAAACAAAACGACTATCATGTTCCTATAATTTAAGCAACCACATCGTATTGCATGTTCTATTTGTTCCCAGTCCCGTAAAACTCACGACATTAAGATGGCAACGAAACATTTCCAAACGCTTAAACAATAAGCTTTGCATTACATAGGTAGTATGGATTTCATAAAATAATAATATTATTCGTAGTGTTGAGCTGAGTGGCGATGACAGCGCCCCATGCGGCGGGAGGCGAAATGCGCCTGTCACTTCCCTGTCAGCGACATTGCGAAAACAATACCGTTATTTCCATGTAATAACTCTATCGTTATCGGACGTCTAAAACATAACGACGTTTGTTTACGTTTCACTGTATCCATTGCATTAACTAACTCCGGTTGTGTTCAAGCAATTACTTTACGCTGCGGTGAACATGGCGGTATAGGTAGAGGGGTAGGTGCCTGCATGAATTCTGTTTTTATTTGATACTTCTTGAAATTAGAATCTTAAAAGTTAAATTAAAACTTAAAACACCTACTTAGGTACACAAACATATTCCAGATCTCATTATGAAATTTAAATCATTTTCAAAAACTGACCTAGGTACTGTTTTTTGTAGCGTATTAAGTACCTAGATTCCCCCTGTACTAAACATTTGATTTAGCAAAAAACTGGAATTAGATATGTTTCTAAGAAAGTCAAACCCACATCAAATCGTCTACAGGTGGAGGTGTTTTCTTATTATGTCTCACTCTCAATATAACTATTCGATTTCAGAAATACCTCATAAGGACGAATTGTATATTTAGACAAATAATCCAGTGACGTGGGTCTGAGAGCTGGGAGGGCACTATATGTGCTGACCCGCCGGCGCCGCGCTCTCGTAAACCCACCGCGAGATGGAGCTGCTAGTTTTATTGCTTGTTTGCACAACAAGCTGTAATGGAGGACTACAATATTGACAGACCATTAATTCGACAGGAAATTGTGCTGAAGCCGCGGTCTGTGCAGGTGATTGTGAACTTTTCAAATTATCTGCGTGTTCCGCGGTTGTTTCCACTTCAAACAGCGAACGAGCAAGTCGGGCTTTTCACTCCAGGGATAGCAAGTTGAATAAACTGTGCAACCTACAGCCTAGTGGGCTGTGGGCAACGCGACAGCGGCACGAACACGACACGTTTGTATAAATGTCCTGCTATCGATTTTTCTCGTACATGTCAGTCTACCTACAAGGAGGCGTTAAGTACAGTGCTATTTACTTCCACAGGTACCGTATACATAGGTAGGGTTAAATATAATTACATTGTAAATACACTGTATTTGTAACGTGTCTAAATGCGTTGGAAAACCTATGGGCACATGCTAACTTCTTGGTCCAAATCTACCATATGGAAAATGCACAGCCAGCACAGGATCAGGTGAGCTCTTGAAACACAGTTGGCAGAAGTGCTCAATGGAGCAAGGTAAGGATATCGGCACATGCATTCAAGTCAGATCAATGAAGGAAACGTCTAGTATGTAGGTATAGAAGGATAAAACATTCCATTCGCTAGAATTAATAGTTTTCTCCCTTCCAATAAGTTCTTAAGTAAATACACTACAGGTTCTTAATAAAATAAATACACTGTTGACCTAAGTATGTCGATCATTTCGAAGTAGGACGTTGGTAACAGAAATGTGTAAGTACTGCAACAAGATGTTTGATAAACCACCTACTTGATCGTTTGACTGAAACTGGAAATAAGCCATTATATATTACGTACCTAAAGGGTGTAAATAGACCCTTAACATATCCGAAAGGCACTTGTTCTGGTCTTTGCGATATTTTTTTTGTTCTAGACCATACCTGGGAACCTTCTAGTTACGGAGATATTGGGGGTCAAAGTTCCAACTTTTTCACAAGTTTTTTTTTTTAAATACATGTTTTTAATGTAAGATTTTTATTTTACACGCCTCCACAACCCCCGTAATATTTAATTAATCCATCTGCACAATGCTTTGAGCGCCTTTCATCGAGTCCTATCGTAAAACGTGATTTTTCACCCCAAAAAAAAAGCCGATTCCCAGCGTTCCCAGAATAATTTTTGCGAAAAGTTACTTAGTTTGATGTACAGAAAGTTTGGTTGACGGCTATGTGAAGGGTCTGTTTACACTCTGTATGTAGGAACATACGTCTGTTGATTCTAAATGTGCCTACACACGTAGGCGTTACTGCGCCACACCGTATTAATCTGTTCCAGAACCGGCGAAAGGGACACACCGTCGCACAAACGGGTACCACGTATCCAGTACATCACTTTAAACCCACCCACATAAAAAATGTCATCGGTAATTTAAAAAAAACTAGCTGTTTCCTACAAAATGTATGGAACAGCTGTTTTTTTTTAAATTACTCACGAAACATTTCGAGCTTCAGATTGATGTACTATAATATATGTGGTAACCGCTTGTGCGTCGGTGACTCTTCCACCCTGTATAGATAAGTTGCCATGAAACCTAAACAATAGACTCCTGTACCTACCTAAAAACCAATTGCTTGCAATACCTATTAGGTGGTGATTCAGATCACCAAACTAGACAACTTCACGTAAAAAAAAGGGTCAAAAAAAAATTTACTACCCATACAAAATATCGCATCGGGCTCGGCTGATGCAATTAGTATCAAGAGTCGTTTTTCTTTTGCCGCCCATTTTCTTTAGGGGAAGTTGTCCAGTTTGATGATCTGAATCATCACCTAAGAGATTTTGCGCTTGTTATGTTCGCCCTATAGATATTCAACATTACTATTATCAACTATGAGTAACACCTCGCACCATGCTATGGGTGGTACCTACATTATCAATAAGCAAAGTCGTAACCAGAGTGATGTTAGATTGAAGTTAAGACCTTTCTGTTTATTTGAAGCTCCAAAAATCCGTCGTCGTCAGGCGTCAAAAGGACATATTCTTTTAATTAAGCCACGCGGAAAGCGTCGTAACTTTTACGAGGTCCGTGATTTAACTATTATTTGTCATCAATTTTATGTGGTCTTAAAGCAAATAGTAGATTCGGAACTGTTCGACATAAAATGGGACATTAAGGTCCCACCTTATTCTTTTTCTAATATCGTTATTGCTCGTAATTTGCACGCTTATTATGTTATTGAACCATTGCTAGTGAGTTTCTGAAAACATAATAAGGTACCTATATAAATGTAGCTAGGTAAGTATAGAACACCTAGATATTAGAAGAAGGCTCACGTACCTACCTATTATTATTATGAAGTAGGTGGTTTATATTAAAATTATTTTGATTTAAAACAGCTCATGTTGAAATTAATTATTTAGCTACAAGCTTATAATTTATGCATCGTCATTCACCGTACTTCATCGAAGAGTTATGTTTTTAACTTTCTTCAACTTGTAGGTGAATAGCTTAGTGACGGCATCTAGCGCTGAGTAGTGTAAACCGAACGACTATTTGATTGTTGCCTGTCTAACTAGTGTGGTAAATAAATAACAGATGGCTCTTATCAGTTTTGTTATGCTATTCGTTACGAGATGGCGCTGCTTACTAAATCAGTTTCTTGTATCATTCATAGATGGCGGTGTCTAGAAATAATAATTTTATAATTTTACCGATTTAGTACTTATTTAGTAAATAGTAAAAATAATAATAATTATTAATATATAGTTTACTTTTTTATATTAATATTGTTAAACCGAGGTTCATTTTCAGGCAGTGTATGGTAAGTTTTTGATTAGAAATGATTGTTACTAAAATATAAAATCTTTGTTGGGTTCTGAATAATTGTTCGTTGTTATTCTTATTGAGTTGCTTGTGGAGCAGAAATTCACAGAAAAGTTAACACAGGTGGCCGCCACGAGGACGGATAAAGTACGCGACACGGTGTATTCGTACGGTCACAAAATTAGTGTCACTTTTGACGAATATTTCGGCCAATTATGACTCCGTATCAGCTGATATATTATGATCTTGGAAATATGCCTAATTCTAGATTATTTAGTAACTCTTACCTCCAAGTCAAGTTGGTGTACTTCCACTTCTCCCCCTGAATTGCGAACCGTTTCTTCCTCCGGTGCTCCTCCTGGCCGATCTCTCTGTCCGGTCTGCCGCATCGTTTCTGGCCCATAAGCTTCCTTGTCGGTCCGTCGACCACTCCCGTCACTGGTATACCGCCGAATTGCTGGAATAATGTCACAAGTTAGAGTTGAAGTAGACTGCGCACTACTGTTTATAAGTTTCGTCGAAGTAGAAATAAATGAAACTGAGACACGAAAGAACGAAGACGTCGAACGATACAAAGAGATTTTATTAATCTCTATCTGCTTTTTTTACTTATTGTATTAATCGATGAGTTGTTAATTAACTTTAATTCATAATTGAATGATCGTTGTTGTTACATTAACGAAAAAAATCTGCTGTTTCCTCCAAAAGTGCAATAAATCTGTATGTAAATTGAAATATGTATTTCTTTAAAATTTTGAACACGTGGTAATCTATTTGCATCGATGTCTTTTCCACCCTGTTTATGTACAGTCTGAATAAGATTATTATAATACTTGAGTACAAAGCTACTGCTTATTTTCGATAATAAACTCTACCAACAGACCTGCGAAAGATCTGTTGTTCTACTGGCTGCAATTGGAGCATATTTTACTAACTTTTGATATTGAATCACTAATAGAAACTAGCTTCAGTAGCTTCATAATGAACAAATAGCTAATTCATTGTTTTTTTTATCTCTGTTTCTTTCTTTATCGTGTGGTTTAGTGCCTAACCTGGTGTCAGAGTTTTTATGCCGCCCATGGGGCTCTGACTTGGCTTTACATGCCGTCGAGAAATATCTCTCAGGCATGCTGGCAATCATCGTGAGGAAACCCACACGATGTATTCCTTCACTGAAGCAAGTGATAATTATACAATACGCACATGAATTCGAAAAATCAGAGGTGCATGCCTTGGGTTCGAACTCGAGACCTATGACTTGGCAGTCCGACTCTGTGTGACATCATGACATGTAGGTAAGGTAGGTATAAGAATATATATATATTCTTACTTGTAACGTCTTAATGGCGATCCTTAAGTCATCCTGGTAGTCTTGCAGGTTGCCCATGACGAGGTTGCCCACCTCCGGCCCGCCCTTCTTGAGGTACCCGAACGTCTCCAAGTAACTCCTCTGGAAATAAACAATAACATCACATTAGTATTGATACTGAATTACATTCTGATGCATGAGAATAAATACCTAAAACAGTTTAGACAAAAATAATGAAAATAAGGTCATATTTTAAACTCTTAGCAACTATCCGCAAGTTGCCTTCTGGGCACTTTTCCTGTCGACAGCTATGCGGACGAATTTTTTGACGCCCTGTAACCCTTTTGATACTTGTATCATACCCTTTATTACTATTCTAGATTTGTAGTTTGTAAATAATGTAAATATTCATTAAAAATTAATTGATAGAAAAAAAACAAAAAATAATATATGTATAAGAAAATATTGGGTCAGTAGACTAATAAAGTCTACTGACCGCCATGAAAATCACTTGGCAAAGTTAATTCTTGAACTGTAGCTCAAAAAGGCTCAGCAGAGGTGAAGTGGTTTATATTGGGTCCCATGGTGGTGGTATGGTAATTATTGGTTGCCATTCGCCAGCCTTTCTTTAGGTAGGATTAATTTGGCACATTCATATTTCGTTCTTTGTACAAATTAGGTAATATTACGAATACAATTGGTCATAATCTATGATCAATAAATTATTCATAATGTTTTAGTTAAGTAATTGTAAAAGGTAAACCACAAACATAAATAAAAGTCTGTGAAAACCTTATTATGTTTCTGACGTTCATACAGAAATAGGTAAATGGCATACATGACATAGGTAGAGCCTATGTTAGTACCTACATCCCAAGTACGTAACTACCTAACTTAAGTAACTATGTCATAATATTCACGTGAAGTGAACACACACGAGACGGCTAAACGGATTTACAGCGTACTTAGCGCATTAGGGATTCCTTTTACTTTCCGAATTGCGAAACCCCAAAGTACAGCTGATATTAAGCCTCCATTAGCGCCCCCTGCCGGACGGACGGCCCTACATTTATCTCTTAAAGTTGCCCTACAAACTGGACATGTAATTGTAATTATTTGCTGTAAGAATACGTCACCCTTTTCTAGCGGGTCGCGTAAAAGGTAAGTTGGGGATTATGAGGAGAGGATTTGGTTGCGACATCTCTCCATTTTCATCTTTTGTCTTGTCTTTTTCTGATACAGAGACATTACCAGAATAAACGATGAATTAATCAACTATCTACCTATTTCTCATATCATAACAAGCAAGTTCTATGTTTGTGCAAGAAGAGACTATGATAATGTTCCGTGGACGATTGATTCAGAATTGAACAGACATCGTTCGATTCCTCAATCAATCTGGCAAGCGCGGTGAATATTTAACTCTTAATCACGTGCACCATGCCGAAGGTCTACAAAACAATCCTTCGGCAGGAAATAATGGCATTGTACCAACCACTGACAGCTGCTCCGATTGTTGATGGAGTAGGGAGGTACTTCTAGCAAATTATTGTAACAGTGATGGAGTAGAAAATGTTGAATACACGATAACGTGTATTCAACATCGTTATGAATTAATGTAAATGAAACATAGCTTAGGTTTTTTCGGCAATTAGTAACGGGGTACTCAGCTATTATTACTTAGCAAACGGGCCCGGAATATAAAGTTTGTGATCTACATTTTTAAAAACCCTCATTAATTCTAAACCAACTTTATTTTCTTCATCAAACATCCTCTTTTTTACTTTTAATTAAAACCACACTTGTGGCTTGACAATGGTGGGTAAACGAAGCCCTTTGTATATTTTTTCGGATACTTCCCTTTTGACTGTCTCTGTATATTTTTTAGGGATACGAGGTTGGTGTTCAAAGTTTAGTAGTGAGACCGGTGGAGATAACGTCGTCCTGTCAGTTCGTCTGCTACGCTCGATTATCTCTGGAACGGCTGAAGCCTTATCGTGGAGCTCGTTTATGTAGTGTTCATGTTCAGGTGTGCTGGACACGCACGTCTGAATGCCCTTCAATTAACTGTTTGATAAAGATCTCCTGATTGGCCCGTGCAAGAGATACTTATCAAGATTTATTTAACTATGTAAATAACTTTCCCTTGCGAAGTTTCTGAATAGGAAGTTCCCAATACGTATTAGAAAACTTACAAACTAATATTGTGCATAAGTAGTGGAACCGTGGCTTTTTGTCCGCAGCTTGCGGTGAGCACAAAGTTTGTTTTTACCGAGGATGGCCCGACTTTACGACTAACAATAAAGACTTTGTAAAGCAATCTGCCGTCTATTATTCACTCCCTTAACTTATCTAAGTTAGCTTCTAAACGCTTCTGTGGGACTGTTTATTTACATATACCTGTGTTTGAAAAGGACCCAAAGTAACTCGCTTTCAAGACGAACAATTTGACTTAAATTAAGGCAATCATTCCTTTTACGTTCGGAGATATAATGGCTGTATTATCTACTGTTTGTATCAAAGTAAATCCGTAGGTATGGATTTTAAATACAATATAATCTGTCTAAAAAAATTGCGTGTTGTTGACGTGCGCGTGTACTGTGTTCGGGTTTCCCAACTTATTTTACACGACTGATTCAATTTGTTTCTATCTATTTTATTCGTACATCAATTACAATCATAGTATAAAGTGATAATAGTTCCATCTTTCTTAATTTCTAGAGTGCAACACGTAAATCAGAGGGACAGCCATAATAATTAACACGGTTTCTGTGTCAGGTCAGCAGGTACCTCCTAGTTCCCGATGACGTAGACATCGAGAGCCATAAGAAACCAATAAAACAATGCAAATACTTCCACAATTAGGTTAATATTGTTGCTATCCGGAACGATCAGAACTTAATAGATTGCCGTTAAATTGAAAAAAAAGCTAATAGCCTTCTAATAAGTATTGAATATCGGAATTATTGTTGCCCTTAGTTGTTATCGAAAATGGCATCAACACAAATAAAAATATTTGTTTTCCTGTATCGGTTCGAGGATATTGTTTTGGTCGTTGTTTTTGAATTCAGGCCACAGTTGATACTGGGCAACAGGAAAAATCCCAGTTTTTTTCTTACTATGCCCTTCACCTTTATAGGCTTTATATATTTTATCAAACTAGGAACATGTTTCAGTTATAATAAATAATTAATCAATTACGACAGAGGAAAACCATGACACCTTGGTAAGTTACTTTTTGTATTTTTTATTGCATTCTCAAATATATTTCACAGCATCAGCTGAGAGGATAAGGATATGGGTGAAACTAAAATATATGGCAAACATAAAGTAAAATATTCTTGGAACTGTACGCCTAACCTTTACTGCGATGGAATTTTTTGTAGCACCTAAAGCCAGAGCGTTCCTTTATTATGTTACTTCCTCGATCAAAATTATAAGACATTAATTTTATTGAAGCACTAATGTGTCTACAAAACTGCTCGCTTGATTTTTTTGAGGTAAAGTATTTTCAGCCGGTTCCAAATGCTCAATTTGTCTGTCAGAATGCTTCATAATTACTAGGAATGCTTTTATTATATTGACGTATATTCATTACTACATTAATCATATTATACCACATTTAGTTTATCTAAGTACCTACCTACCTAAATTTAAAAGACGAAAATTATTTAACACGAGCGTTTAATTAACTAAACAAAATAGTACTTAAATGTAAATACAACGAATAATTAATGCAAATACGACCCAATTCAGGACTTATTAATAATAACAAAGATTCAATCGTATAATTAACTGTATAGTAAACTTAATTACTACTTCGCATGTTCCACGTACACAGGTAACGGATCTGTCATCAGGATACCCCTAAGTAGGGGGCCGAAGATTCCAATGTAGGACACGGCAGGTAAGGTAAAGTACCCTGAATCACTAAGTGCGTCGCGTGACGACGCCTACTTTGTCCCCTAATTAATTAACAAATCTCTGCCATCAACCTGTGCCAGTTTCTTCAGTGTTGCGGAAACAAGTCAAAAATCTTTATCTAGGTCGATTAGAATAATGTGTGTCGTTATGCTGGGCCGTCTTTTGATCTGTTGTTTTTTATCCACCATAAACGAGGTTTAAGAATTTTGCATTGATAATGTACATTGGGTCCATTTCAAGCAATGTTGCTTTAGTGAAGGGTGCAATCGATGAATAATATAGGGACGTACAGCATGCATGTGATGCATGCACAATTTCATTATAAAATGACGTACCTAATAACCATACATGGATATTATTATGTCGCCACCGCAAAATATGAGCTTCATTAAAATATAAATTCAAACTTCATCAATATCCATTAAATTATACGGGATAATTACCATAGTGATTACCATGCGGCCGTCATCGCCCACCATAGACAACGGGCGCAGCGCCATAGTGGCCATAGATTATAGAATGCATCGTGTGTGGTTGTCATCGGAAGCTAATCAAGCGCGGTGCGAGGGTGACTGCGCCTCGTCGCCGGTGGCTCGGCCTCGTCGCACGTTGCACGGGGTGCACCCCATTGATTGACACCCACTGTCACTCTGACCGCGTCCCCCGCTAGATATGATTATAAATTACTCACACCGCTACCGTTTTGTAGTTTAGTTTTAATTTATACAGAGTCTGTCTGCTCGCAAATTAAAGTTTTAAGGGGACGGAAATTGATTTGGGAGTTGTTAGATGCGAAAACTTCGTTAAAGTTTTAAAGGCAGAAATTATGCAGGGAACGGAATATTCTTCACATTGGAATACGAATACCTCAGCTTATCACAATACCCCACACAGTGCAGAACGCACTAAGGTGCTACAACATAAATATTCATAGCGTGGATTGTGATTTACACCGTGCGTAGGAATTTGTCCAGAGATGAATGAATGCAAATGTACACACATTCTTGAATGAACGCTCGTCCAAGTTGACTTCGAACGTACTCAGTACATACTAGGTCCACGTTTATCGTTCGGAACATCTGCTCGCTAGATAATAATGATAACAATTTGTCGCAGGCGTGGGAGTTCTTCATGTGTTATTTTAGTTAAAAGCGCTTCCTAGTTCCAACAATAGAGCGATGCACGCGGCTTTATACCGCGCTATACATACATGCATGTTGTAATAAACTAGATATGTATATCTAACTAATGGGTATTTTCACCTTTTGCGCTCAATTGTTAAGTCGTAGCGATGGAAATCTGGGAAATCTTGCTTGTATCAAGAGAGCTATGATGGAGATGGTCTAGTTACGGTACTGCATATTCTAGTATACTTGCGAAACACTATCTACGTAACAGCATTTACTATTTATTCTGTGTCTACAACCGAACGATAATAAAAAGCTTCAGGCAACACATTTTTCATTGCAAACGATTCATTTTCACCGAAATGCTTAATGTACTGGTAATATTGCATTATTAACTGCCGAATTAAATAAGTTGCTTATTTTGTTGGCATCGATGGTCGTTTCCTGCTAACGTAAAACATGGCGTTCCCAGAAGGGAGTGCGGAGTAAAATTAAACTGTATTTTATTGCAGCCTGCCCTCCGCGCTCCGGGGAAATGTTTGTGCATTATGGACTGCTAATAATAGCTGCGACGTTATTAACTCAATGAATGTTTCATTTTCAACACCATGTTTTATTGGAGACAGACAAATGGAGGTAAGCAAGCATCACTTACGCAGGGCCTGGGCCGTTTTCAATTTAGACTTTTAGTTCAAAGAAAAGTTTCAATAAGTAGCTACCAATCAATGAATTTCCATCTCTCCAAAGGATTTTTTCTGTAATAAAATTTAATTTGAGTGCGACGGTTGAGGTCAGATCAGTGCATAAGTGAATGTAAAGTGCACAAAGTACTGGCAGGCATGAAATCCATAAAATGTTGGTTCCCGATGCAACCGGCTTGAAAGCAGCCTGCGGGTGTACTTAAAAAAAAATGCGGGTTGTAATGAAAACCCTTCCAATTTCAAAATCAATTTCAAATAACAATAAAATGTTTTAACTTCAGTACGTTTAGTTGGAAGCACGTGGTCATCCTTAAGTAATTATTTCTTTGAATGTGGCGATTTGTATTTTAAATAGTGGTTTTAGACGCGACGAATGGACGGATGTAATAAATGCATCCAATCACATTCAAGCGTCGGTCGTCGCATTCATTGGCGTCACATAATGTGCTGGTCTCATGACGTGGCACGGGGTAACTCGAATCAAAACACTAATTCGAGTTTAGGGGACAATGAGGGATGAATTTGAAATTCAAATAGCGTCAGTGACACATGAAATTGAATGGAATTATGTGTGAAACAATGGCGGTGAGTTGATTCTTTAATGATTGTTCCGGCTTTTGTGAGGGCTTCAAATCTATTCTTACAAAATTTAAGACATTTTCCTGTTGTCGTACGACCGATTATGTTAGGGTTTGATGACGCGTGGCGTTATGTTTGGAAACTATAATTTCTGATTATGAAGTATTCGTGAAATACATTTTCCTGTTTAGCATTGTCGTGATGTCTTTTTATACTTAGTTATTATAGAGGTCATGAAATGATTTGGAATTCCCATAAAATTATTTGTAATAATTTATGACTGTTTCATGTCTTTTGATTGATGATGTCAACGACTGCATGCAACTCAGAAAAGATCGCGGTTGCTTCCGTTTATAAGAAATAAGCTTCAGACAGGTGTTCAAGGCATTGACGCGGCATGGTCAGTCAGTCACTCGTCCTTTTAGAGTTCAACCTTATTTATATTCACAAAACAATGAAGACGTGACGTTTACAAAAAGTCACGGTTAACTGTTTAAGTTTTATTGTTCATAAATTATTCAGTAAACTGTATGTGGCATCACTCTCTCTTGAAGATGGTACGACAGACGGTTTATGGCGGTCATACCGTGTTAGTTTTATGACAATTTTACTATTGTACTTGCTCATCATAATGTAGAGGAGTGGTTACCAGTATACAGCTAGTGGAAACTTTTTAATCGAGCTGTCAGAATTTACAACGGCGCGGCGTGACGTGATAGAAAACCAAAGGTGAAATTGTCGTTGTTTTCCCAAAAGATATCAATTTATATTGTTTGTAGCTGTTTTTGGACATCACAGCTTCTATTTTCAGAACATGATATTATTTATCAACCAAAGCATTGTTATGAAAGAGAAATATCATAGGTAGATGAAGATAATAAGGCATCTATTCCTGTATCTACCCCGCAGGTACGCACCACAGTCATGGGATACTCAGGTGTCCGTAGGCGATGTTAACAATCTATAATTGCGTAGTTCCGCACTATCATTGTAATCTTTAAATTGCTCTTCTTGGTACATTGTACATATCTACTTAGTTAGATACCTGTATGCTCCACGCAGGTAACATTTTATTTGTGGTTGGTACTTAGATTGTAAGTAGAAATATCGCTTGCAATTGAATAGAACTTTTCAGTAGGAAAAACAAAAGGATATCAATAAATGGACCTACCTGTTATTTTTTATTTGTAATATAATATCCGACAATGTACAAGATGGATATTGCTTTAATGTCATTGATATTTGCGCCGATGAAGAGGAGGCCGTAGGCGTTAACATTAATTTCTTACTTGGAATACTCAAGGTAAATAATAGAGATACTTAAAGCAAAATAACTGAGAGCAAAACATTGTTACTAAATTCATTCTTTTGAGGTAAAAATAACATTGTTTGTTGTATTATTCAGATTTTACAACTTTCTAGTTCAAGAAAGATAAGCCAGTTAGTTCTGGTAGAAAGCTTTAAGCTTTAAGAAAAAATATAATATTTTCCAATTTTTCTACACGACTTGACCTCTATACATTATTGAATATAAAGGGTGCTCCTAACTGGAGTCTAGACGAAGCGCCCAAACTTTTAGAGCTGAGCTTTTATAAATAACTTAGATATCACTTTTTGATAGAGTCCTGTGGTGAACTTTAGAAAATTCAGATTTTTAGACTTAATCCCGATAAAAAATGTAGCATACTGTAGTTGTATGTGTGTGGCAATGCTACCATTACCACACAAGTGTAAAGTGATACTTTTTTTGGGTACGACACAAACGCATTTTAAATACTTAACTTTATTTTACCTTATACCTTTCGTCTTGCTGACAATGAACTTTTGTTGGCACATAAACCAGATCAGTGTCATATCATATTAAGACACTTCACCACATTTCCAGCTAAAACATTTTACGAAGTTACATTTTAATGCATTTTTATATTTATAATAATTGCATGTTTTCCTTTGATTTTCCGGTGTGTTGGCTCTTAGGACATTTCTGGGATGTGTTTCGAGAATTCCTTTGTCCACACCTGATCTTTGGCTTCTAGCCAGCAGACTGTCTTTTAAGTGGTCTTCATTATCATAAGGTAACGGAAATGGCTGTGCTTAGTGATAATAAAAATATGATTTGTACAAATGTACACCCCAAGAATCATCATCTCAATGTTTTCACATTATATTTAAGATAGTTATCACATATAATTATGTACTGATGTTAAACTGCGAAGTAATCTGTAGATTAATTTAAGTATTTTAGAATTAAATCTGATGTAGCTGACAACGGCTTGAAGGTAAAGTAAAAAGACTATTTTACAGGATCTTCTAGATTCGGTATGGTATAATTAATAATACAGACCAATGTGGTCTATAGCTTGCAAAAGTACGGTCATAAGAAAGCATGCTGCGCTTGGTAAGTTGGTACCAGTAATGATAATTCGCGAGGAGGGTCGCAATTGGATTCAGATTACAATCGCGTTTCCATCGAACTGTGAGTGACAGGCATTCTTAAGTAACTCGACGCGTTCTGCTGAGAATTAACCCTATTCAGTCACATCGGTTTTTAAGTACAACCTTAAAATGATACTTTTATGAACTGATAAAATCATTTTCGTAATAATAACAAAAACGGACGCTTTTCGATTACTTTATACGTATTCAATTAAAGTATCGATAACTTGCCGAATGAATTTCGTGTTTAATCAAACAAACATACAATGCATATTTTGTAAATACGTGGTAACGTTAATCTAATAAAACTATGAACTGCAAACGTGATCTAATATTTTCAGTATTATAAATATAAGACACGTGTTGAATACAAATTTCAAAAACCAAATAAAATAGTGAATACTAAAGGTATATTTTAATCAAAACGTGAGCCTCATTTTTCTAATAGGAAGAAAAACTTATGGTTTTCATTTTAACTGTATTCTAAGGATCTCTATTTTAGCTTAGGTACTTCATTAGGTACAGGAATTATTTATAAGAAATCAAGACACTTGAATGAAAGTAATTCGCAAGTGGTGTGCTATCGTAAGTAAACTTTCGAGAGAGGCTTTGTACAGTCATTCACTTAAAGCGTTCCAACTAAAAGCTAACTGGCATCGCTACTTGTCTTCCTCTTGTGAGAACTTTCTGCTCGAACTGTACCAACTACCCAACTTTTGTACTTAGATGAATTGATCAAACTAATCTATGTTCCATCATTAAATATTTTCATTTACATTAATAAAGCTAATTGAATTAAACTTCAAATTCCTTGATGAATGAGAAAAAGAATAAAGCTTAATCAAAATGCAATTTTTAATTAACAAAGTTCATAAGCTTTTATAGGTTCATTTGGTGCGTTAAGTCGTAAATGGGGGCGACATGCGACAGTACAATGTTTAATGCACTCGTGACTGCGCGTGAGACGTCGCCGATACGTCGTTTGAATAAACCCGTTGAGCCGCGGATGCTCTTGCGCATGCAATTTGTTAGGTGCGTGAGAACAACCAGAAATGGCGTGACGTGTGATTGGTGAGTGCTGCTAGTGATGCTATCGTGAGCCATTAGTCACAAGTGGGTAAGGCACCGTAAAGGAAACTGACCTCTGACGTCAACGCGAATACTGACCCATATGGTGCAAATGTCGCAGTTGTGGGTTAAATGCTTCACTTTTGAATAACTTTCGAGAGAAATCTGTATGCAAATCGCAGCAGTCACTTGGCAATAGTTGACTTCTCAAAATGATCTTTTGTTGTTATTTAATTAAATTAAAAACTGTAAAAACACGCATTAAACTCAAAACCACAATACGTGTTTGCAAATGTGTATTTTATCCAAACATTCGCAAGAGAGCTTTTCGGGCTCGTTGTGTATCAAGATTAGTTATGTAAATGTGGTTTGTTTTGTAAACAGAGAGGTTGAAAGTTTCTCAGTATCTAATATCAAGGTGAAAATCCCTGGCTGTGCTAAGAGCGGCCAAATAGCCCACGGCTGAACTCCACCAAGTTTCAGTTATTGCCGCAAAGTAAATACTAATATCGGCTGCCCGCGCTATAAACTTGCGATATTGCCCAACATTATATGGACACTTTTTACTGCTTTTACGAGTTCCTGAAGAAACGTTCCGAGTTTTAATACAACACTTATGTTACATTTATGAAATTGATATAATATTATCTTCATGAACGTGCCGGTGAATATGTACTTGTTTATAGATATGGGAGACCATAAAGAAACGTTATTTTATGACATTATTAATCAAAACCTGTAGGGGAGGGTGGCATCCAACATTACCAGGCAATGTAACCCTTATTTCAATGGACTAAAGCACAGAGTTATGTGCATTCACATAAACAGCATTTACACTGTACTACCAATATAGCGACACAATACGATACGTATTTTAGGATAATCTCTCCTTTTCAAGTACAGTATTATATTTCAAAAATATAAATGAATTCTTGAAACGAATTCAATGCCCTAATTGATTTTAAGAAATCACACGCACAACTTCACTTCCTACACAATTTTGCCCTTATTCTTTAATTATGATTATAAGTATCAAACGATAATATGCACATACATACATTTTATGATTTAATCCGGTACTAACAAGTAGTAACGCGGTGATTCAACGGACAGCTGCAAGCGTATAATGCAAGCTCGCTTTTACTCTTATGGTAACTTACCGGACAACTTACACAAAGAGTTTATTAAAACCTCATTAGCTCGTGTCTATGTCTGGCCTGAACTTATAAATATTTAAACATTATTTACGATTTATAAAAGAACATTATTTTGCCACAGATTTACAAGCTTCTCGTAACACGGAATTGCTTTGTGTAAAATTAAAACAAGAACAGTTAGATTCCAATTGATTCCGAGAAAGGTAGATTTAAACATGACGTTAAAGTTACGTAACAGTCTGAAGTGCAAATGTAAGCTAAATTTAAACTAATGAATACTAAAACAGAAGTTACATGAGTCCTCGCGAAGTAACCTCCCATGTAAGTGGGCGCTAAAATATTTAACAGAATATGGCGCAACTTAAGGGCCTCTTAATTAACATTAATTTCGAAATAAGCTTAAAGCTGCTAAAGTTCGCAAACGGCTTTGTTGATGTTACAACGAACTTTGGTTTTAAAACGAAATTCCAATGAATTTTCGCACAAAGTTGGAATGAAAAGCTGTTCGCGTTGTGCGAAATAAGTCATACCTTCCTTTAGCTCTTTAGTCAGATTCCTTTAATACATACCCTACTTTGTGATCTGATCGAGTAACTGTTAACTCTTCAACGCCAGGTGATAAATAAAACATAGATTGATCTCCACACAACCAATAAGATATTTCAACAAGCGATCAATCCACTCAACTTGCTTACGTGTAAAGGATAAACAAACAAGCGGTACTTGGAGCTATTAAAGAGATGCTAACAAGTTCTTAAAAGACACTTGATTGAAATACAAAAGCACCGAAGAAAGACATGTAAACAAACAATTCTATAAACTATGGATAGGGAAGGGATACCTTATTAGGTTAGTGGAAAAAATCCAAGAGTAGGAGAATGGAGAGTGTAGCTAGTCACGCGGTACGACAAGATTGGAAGTCGAACACGTCACACCGGTGGTTCACTTTATCGGGAGACGCCAAATAGGGCGCCGGCAGCCGCGGGAACCAACACGACTGGTAGGGCTGACGGCTTCAGAATAGAGATTGTAAAGAAATAAACTGCAATTTAAAAGCAACGATGTTAAATTGGGATAAAATTAAATGTGGTCGCAGAGGAATAACACAAAATTCAAACGGTCAAGTTTGAAGGAGTTGCTGCTGAAGAGCTTCCTCATGAGGCGCTTTTAGAGCTTTGTGTTTCAGAAAAAATCAAGTCATTAAAAGCTTTGCTTTATTGCAAGTTGGCTTATATTAAGCCGCAACCATAGCTCTTTGTTAAATGAAAGGGCAAGGACTCGACAGAAGTTTTACGGCTACTTGCTGACGTCGAAGCAAAAATACGTACCTAAGTTTTGTAAAATATTTTCTCAGTCAACCCTAAGCTTGCGACGTTTAAGTGCATGCTTTACTTCACGTAGACAATTACACACGATATGCACGCTTCTAACAACCACGATAAAGTGCATCGTAAACCCTCGGTTACCGAAATATTTTCAAATTACTCAGAAACTAACAAAAACATTAGGGAGGCGCATTGGAACGTAAAAAACTATGGTTATTACTGTCACTCGTCAGGAGATGTCGTTAAACGTTAGTCAGTTTGTGAACAATTTACGATTACTTAGTTAAGTGTAAGTTTACGTATAGTATCGTTGTTATTATAACAGCATTCTTGGCAGCCTATATTGTGTCTATTTAATGATCGCACGTCGCGTCAGTCATTGAACTAAAGACTGGAGTCTGCAGTGCGCATACGCTTCTCTCGTTACACTGAGAGCAATAAGCGTGTGTGAATCATCCGCGAATCAAAACAAACACTACTCTACAGCTTTCTTAAAACATTTTGTTTTACTAATCGAACGGTTAACTGAAAGCTACGTATGTTCACACTACAATACTATACTATACCATATATTTCAAATTATCTGTGCGTCATAAAGATAGTTGCCAAACTTTATTCCATTGTTCGTTTGAGCAATGCGCAGAAATACGTTTTTGAAACAGGTATTTTAAAGAAAATTATAGTCAAAGATTTAACATCTGTTGGAAAATTTTGTTTAAATATTTTTTCTTAAATGGAACTTTTCAAGTTCTTCAATGAATCATTTGGGACTACTTTTACTATCCCACGAGACATTTGGTGCGAGAATTGAGATAGTAATTTTCGACTAAATGACTGTTATTTGAGTAACCGAAACTGCAGACAGCATGGTTTATGGCTACCATATATCACATAATTCTCGTGATATAATGTTTCCCACATCATTCAGTGTCCCCAGAGCATAATCACGACAATCTCGCATCCAGGCGAGATCAAAAGTCCGCCAATAACGAATTAGGTCGTCGCCTTGTTACACACGATCTTATTATACAAACTTATGAGTCAATGACCGTTTGCAAATTCGTGTATCATATGGCGCGAGGTCGGCAAACTGAAATGGCAATAGCAAGGTCGTTGCGAAACCGACAACCACCTCGGACGGAGACTTGCGAAGTTTACTCCATCGCACAGGTGTTCAATGTGCTTACAATGTAGTTGCAGTAATACAAATGCCAAGACATGATGTACTGCATTTATAGTAAGTGCAGAATGATTGCTTGGCTATTGAATTTGCAATTTTCGATTCGCAATTAGGGCTGGTCTGGCAACGTTTTGGTCGATGTTGTTTATTTTTTGCTTGACCGTTTTTAGCGCGTTAGCGGTGCTGTGGGTTCAGAGAAAGGTTATTAGGTAGCTTTTGTTTGTTTTGTAGAATACTGTATTTATGAGCAAAATTATTGTGTTGGTTTGTTAGTTTTTGGCCAATTATTCATGTTTTAACATTCGCATTCTCGTAAATAACCTTTAAATTTTCAAAAGAAAAGTACCTGCTACAGACTACTTTACAAATAGGTGCGGTTCGCAAATACAGTGACGAATTTTTAATTTTAGTTGTGTTTAGTCACATGTTCATCGATTCTCATAAGTGTAGCACGTAAACAAAGAAAGTCAATTTGTGTGGAACTAATTTTACCGGTCGCTGGCGAGGGTTACTCCCGGACGATCAGACAGTATTAACGGTTGCCCATTATTCAAGAAGCTCAGCTTATCATGTCTTAGCAAAGTATATAATACATAGTTAGCTAAATCTATGAATATGTGATATTTCCTAAGAAAAAACTACAAACAACTACACATTTTTCCAGGATACTGAAATTACAATAAAGAAAACTATAATTTTATCATACTAGCTGTTGCCCACGAATTCGTTCGGGAAGTTTTGATGTGCATGTGTACGTGTGACTTAGAATAAGGATATATCCTATCCTAATCCTATTCATCCAAACTTTCGCATTTATAATATCAGTATAGATAACCGTGAAAAACTTCTACCACAACATTTCTCACGCTAAGTCAACTCCCTGTCAAGTAAATGCTCGATTACCAGAATAGATTGTCATCAATAAAGGGCTTACAACTATCCAAGTCAAGAGAGACGTCCGCAAAGTTGGCAAACTGCAGTTTAGTCCTAACTATTAATTGTCCAGTGGACTTTGTCACGGTATTGTGATAAATTGGAGTGGTCCTTGGACATATTAACGTCCCTTGGTTGGCAATGAGCGTGATTAATTATGTTGGACGATACGACGATGTACAGACGGACACCCAATTCGGGTTAACGTAGTTCACTGACTTGGTGTGGAAAGCTATCGAAGTCTCGACCAATGGCCGCCGTGCATTGAATGCATATCTGTCATTTGGTACTGTCATCGTCACTGCACTGACACGTATTAGGTTAGGTAACGTTTGGCGTGATTTATACAAATGCAACACCTTTGTATACAATGAAGGTGAGGTGGACAAATTGACATTGTTATTTAGGGTTGCGTAAATAACGCAAGAAAACCGTCAGGAATTTTTCTTTCAGGATTTAGGTGCTTTATGTATTTTGAATTTCGAATACTTAAGGTACCGTACTCAATTCGACGGTTAAAATGATTTACTCGGACCCGTGACTACATAAAACTTAATATCATCAATTTCGATAATTGTCTATGATCAACTTATGATCTTACTGGCCGTAAAGTTCTCGTAACCAATTAAATAAATTACTGTTGATATGTTTTTATAGTTCTGATAATTATTATAGTCGTTTAATAGCTGAGTTTTATTGTTGTCGCGATATAAACAATGTTAGTTGATGTTGCTGACTGCTACCTTTTTTTGGCCCTTTGATCAGAATTGCAATTGATTCTATACGTAGGTATCTATTTAATAATTTCTTGGATTTAATTTATAGTACATATTCACGCTATTATTTGCAGAGTGTGTACAGTCACGAGTATCAATATGTTTACACTTTCCTAAATTTAAAAGCAATTTTCGCGAGAAATAACGACTGTAACTTGGAGATAGGTTATTTTTCATAAAACTTTGAATTCCAGAATACTTTGTTTGTCAGGCACACACAACAAGGACTTTTAATCAAATTAGTAGGAGAAAACACGTGGCTGTACGGTGTATACGGTGTACGGAACCATTCTGCGATAAAAGTTTATATAACTCCTGCTTTACGAATACACCTTCGGCAACTGAACCTAACAGTAGTGCCAAACTGTAGTACCTACTTAATACATATTACTTCCATTTGCCAAACGTTTAAAAGTCACGTCTATGTCACCTCGATGCAAAAAGTGTCAAGATTGTATATTTTATTTATTACGTTATGTTACCTACTTGATTCGTGTTCAAAACTGCTTTCTTTTCTCGTTTTTTTTTAATGTCCCCACGGGAAATTTGGAAAATCCCATCTCTATGGTTTCGTGCGATAAAAAGAAACTGACTTGTTCGTATTATAAGTTAAAATATGTTTACATACACATTCTCAATTTTGGGTTTCTATTTTAGCGGGGGTTTAAGTTAAAACAAGGAGGAGCTCGTGGCTAAATAATAACAGCCGCTCGGATCGATCTCTAGGTTAAGCCGTGCTTGCCTAGATTGGTGAATGGGTGACCATCAGTGTGTGGTCACCCGTCAGATCTTTAACAGTCGTTACAGGTAGTCAGTGGCCCAAAAAGTCTGACAACCAGTCTTACCAAGGGGTATCGTATTACCTAGTACTAACCGAGTTTTGGAGGTCAGATAGGCAGTCGCGCCATGTAAAATAAAAATAATAAAAAAATAAAAAAATACTGGTATTCGGCTGCATCCGGTTAGACTGGAAGCCGATCCTAATATAGTTGGGAAAATGCTCGGCAGATGATGTTAAGTAAAAACAAATTATACGCGTTAAAAAAAACTCTTCTGATTTCTGCCTACCATGCCTTGATACTGAACTTTTACAACCAGAAAAGCGTTTATCACAGCTTTGTAATGATCTTTGTTTGGGATAAAAAGATAAGGCTGCTAACTTGTTAAGCCCATAGTAAATTATGGCATAAGAGAAGACGAAAGCCTACCATAAATCAGTACAAGAGTACAACATTACAGCAACAGGCACTTGACCCGCTCCTTTAAGAAACTTCTGTAACGATGTGATATCTCATAATTAACTACCCGTGTAAACGCCGATCAAGCCATTACACCATTACACAGACAGTTAAGCCATTCAAATATAGCTTTTATCACTTACGATATTAGTTTGAAAGAGATAGCAAACGGTCAAATCACATGTGGTTTAGATTTGATATGCTGGACGCCCGCCGACAGTGTTGTCAAAACTGTTCAGCGGCCACACACGTAGATCAGTGAAATAACATATTACAATCATTTATACAATACTATATAATATTAACTAACTAAGTATAATATTAACTGCCTCATGGGTCTAGTGGTCGCAACCGCGACTGCTGAGCATGAGATCTTGGGTTCGATTCTCAGGTCGGGCAAAGTGTTATTGGGTTTTTCAATCAGAAATTACTCAGTAGCAGCCACGGAGTCTTTTTTTGTGTCTGGTTGATGGCAATAGGCTCGCCCCCTTTTACATTAGACTTAAACAAAATGTGGGTGTACTATTAGGTACATCGTCTGCTTAACCCTTCGGGAATCACAGGCATGATGTTATGTTAGATAATAATAACCAACATTTGTACAGATATTAAAAAAAAAATCAATTTGCTTATCACACGACAAGAGAGAAAGACTTTTAACACAGGGAAAGCCTTTAATGATAGTTTTATTTACCGATACCGACGAGACTTTATCGGTATCAACATACCTACTTAAGTACGATGGTATCGCTAGGAATCCCGGTAGAAAGGCAGTTTGTCGCCAGTTACTATCGCGCGTCATTATGATAAGGAACGAAGGGAACGTGCTGTGTGGAATGAGAACACACTCAAGACAAGTGTAGTATTGGAAATACCAATAGCTTAAATTTTAGTAGAGACTAGCTGTGCCTCGCCATTCTTTCATTCCGCGTGAAATTGTTATAAAAATATCACTTCTCTATTTGAACAGGAATTTGTTTGCACGAAACCCTAATCTTTTTTCTAAAACAAAAGTAGCCTAAGTTACTCCTTATAACATCAACCTCATAACTCCTTTCAACATCTGCCAGTAAAAGTCCTGTCAAAATCGGTCCAGCCGTTTCGGAGATCGGCCGGAACAAACAAACAGACATACAAAAACTTATTTTTTTTTTTTTTTGTTGCAATTGCCGTATATACTTTCATATACATTCAGTACGAAGCTATTATTTTGAAATTACAAACAGACACTTCAATTTTATTTATTTGTATAGATGGCCAGAATTTCCCGGAGTCAGTATAATGGTACGGTTTCGTATTCCTTGCCGTACCCACAAGGTGATACTGAGTATCAGGCCCTTTTCTTGGTTGATACCGTTGACTATAAAGATAATGTACCTATGTATATATGCATATAGAAACAAGAAAATTCTCTATCATTGACTATGTGTTGTGTTGCGTGTAGTTCAAATCAAGTTCACTATTGAAAGCCTGCAAAACTTTATCAAACTTTCAAAGTTAATCATTTATGACTTCATTTTATTCTTTAAGGTATACGTGTGATGAATTCATAAAATTTGTATACTGCGATGTTATCGTGTAAAAGTTAATAAACTTGTGTTTTGTACCTTTGATGTATATTAAAAATAATTTAATAAGTTTTAGTTCGCATCGCATATTAAGCGCGATGTACACGTAGGTAGTAAATAATGTATGAAAGAAAATTGTTACCGTCTAGAATTTTATTTACGCACAACTTTACGATTAGGTACGTTTTATGAATGCATTTTTTATAAAACATAAACTCTTACAGCGGTATTGCGTACAGTGTATACGAATCGTAAATCTAACATTAAGATTTTTTTACAATTTACATGGCAGTCACGCCACGTCACTAATTTATTGCATCGTACTTTGTCGAGATAAACATCGGTGCTGGTGGGGTGGTGTAGTGAGTGCGGTGCAAGCTATCGATGTTATAGTTATCGATACGATAGGGTTGAGTTTGCCGTGACTGCGACGAGTGCGTCGAACGTCGCGTCGCTAACGAGGTCGCATGATTCACTATCGTCGTCTTCCCGGCGCCTTGCGACTTCGCTATCCCACATCTTCCCAACAAACCCGGTCCTGACTACCCCAGGGAACCGAGTAATCTATTTTCATTCGTTTGATGTGAAAAGCTGTGTCCGTCAGCCTAGAAAATTATACGTTACACACTCTTTTATCTTCATGTTATGTATCTAAAAGGCAATAGGGCACATTGACATTGGAATTGTTGTCTCCATTTTATGAAAACAAAAAACAATTTGATGACAGTGTTATAGTTGACATAGGTAAGTAATCGTGACTTGTAGGACTACAAAGCTTTTTCAATGATATTGTGGAAAACAAATGAAAAAGGGAATAGGCACAGTACACGAGGATAATCAGAAAATACAAAAAACGAGGATAATATTTTCCCTATAGATAAAAAATACCCAAAGATCAGCTTACTTAAAAATTCCCAAACCCATTCATTAGGATTACGTTTCATTTACATTATTGTAATCATAACGAAGCTAAGGGTTTATCGTAATCATAATCCTGCTAATCTTGCTCCTGTCATCTTCCTATTATAATCATCAAAATAAACTATCAAAATTAAATTAAATCGTTGAACAAGAACGTTATCTGTCTCGGCGCCGTGACGTCATAACGGTGACAAGAGCTTAGGTAACACTGTTATAACTTAGCACTTATTATGTGATACAATAGGGCGACAGAATCTTCTCGCAAATAAGACTTAATTAATTTATTCACTGTGAAGTTACGTAGCGTGTTGATGAATTAATTATGCAGATTTTAGCGAAATCCGAACAAAAGCGGCGCCACGCTTCATACCGTCGCGTTATGTGGATAACGCCTTAATCTATAGTTATGTCATGTTACGCAAACTTTACTAATTAATTTTATTCATTTTTATTACACTTTGCGCTGTGAATTTAAGCCGTAGGCAAATTTAATTCGTGATTATAATCTTGAAGAGTAATGCTTTTAAACTAAAACAATTTGTGAAAGATCGGTCAATATTGAAGTCAGACAAATAAGTTGAAGTGTCAAATATTTTGATGAACCTATGGAATTCATATTGTATCAAAGTGCGATATGTCATTTATTTTTAATCGTCCTTGTTATAGTTATTAGCTATTAACTTTGTCTTTGTAATTTTGTTGAAAGCATGAGTCTAACATTTTGTTCTATACATACTAGCATTTCGCCCGCGACTTCATCCTCAAAAATTGCGATAGCACGGCTATATAAATATAATTTATAGCCTATAGCACCTACCAATAATGTATCTTACAATCAGTGAAAAAAATATTGTTATTGGATCATTAGTTCCCAAGATTACCCCCTACAAACAAACACCAACCAAACACCAACAACCACCAACCACCAACCACCAACTTACAAACAAATACCTGTTTATAATATTAGTATAGACATACAAGTAGATACGCATTATTCTACGACCTACAATAAAACGAATGTACTTTTTACGATAAATATAAAATCATTTCTAATGCGTTTATATGACATGAAAATATAATAAACATAATTCAACGTAACATGTAATTTTAGTGAGAGATGTTTAGTGTCTGTAATAAAAGATGAGTATGTACCTAAGTATATTAGATGGGGCAAGTAAATGGCATATTTCGGTTTTAAGTATAACAATGTACGTGCGTATAACAGGTACTTCATTAAAAAATGTAAAATTGTAAAGCAAAACGTTGGATACATGGGCAAAAAACAGTTACGCGTTTTTCAAATGGAATTATTGTTAATATTTAACCATCGCGTGTATTTTACTCGAGTCATTGAATAATATTAATAATTTCTGCCTTTGAAATGCATTTTTACTTGTCATAAAATTATTGTGTTCTATTAGAATATTATTTGCTTAATGGGCATCAAAACTAATAATAATAAAACGTTTATTTTAGATACAATCCATATAGCACGATAGTAAATAATACAGGCAGGTTACAAATAAAAAAAATAAAATAAAAAAAATTAACAAGATAAAATAGTTCAATTATTATCATATAAATGATTGAATATTATTATGTCAATCGATTGATTAAATTAGAAATACATGAGGTTTTTAAAAACAGAAACATGCTAGGTAGGAAAAATATACTGAATTGATTACTGAACATTTTACAGGGTAAATCATGGATTTAAATTACGAAGTTCGATTCAGACCAAAAGCCCGTAGTTTACAGGAAATCTGCCTATACCTATTAAACCTTCATGCTCCCCGGCTTCGCACGGGTGCAATATATAAACATATAAACCTGCTTCCTCTTGAATCACTCTATCTATTAAAAAAAAAGCCGCATCAAAATCCGTTGCGTAGTTTTAAAGCTCTAAGCATACATAGGGACAGACAGACACCGGGAGCCGACTTTGTTTTATACTACTCGTATGTCGTGATTTCAAATCGGCAATTTACAAAATGCGCTTATGTTGACATTACTAAGTATGTTTTCCTCAAATGCACTGATTTCTCAGAATACCATGATGCTCTCGGCGAGACGATTACTTCATTATTAATATTCCGTTTTACATTATACGTATTTTTAATTAGGATTTACTAGTAATATGATTCAGATTCTTCAAAGATTAAAGTTCACAAAACAGAAGTTGTATTTAAGGATACTTACATTATACAATGATTTTCGCGACGTCATTGTTCTTGAAAAGTGCACACGAGGCAAAAAGTTGCACGTATGAAACGACTGATTTCATTATAAATGGGTGACACCTTTGCATATGAATTGTATGGTTCCATTTAAGGTGCTTGTGACAATGGTATTTAATTTAGGTAATGAAATATGAAGCATTACCTTATATATGAGTCACAATATCAATCATGAATGACATAATGTGTTTGACGTCCTTTCGACGTCCGCTTCTCCTATTGCCTCTGTTATGTAATGATGTATTGTATCGATATCCAGCCCCATTTATTATTCCCCACATATCGTGTAGAGGGTTGACTCACATATCGATACTTTCGAATAATCGATCTTGAAAAACGGTGATTATATTAAATTTATTGCGGTAGTTTAAAATGTGGTATGCAAGTCTCACAATAAATAAAATTTTCCCGTCATGGCCAGCAAATCTGTCACCAAAATCCCGCCAAACGGTCACTTTAAAATTATTTACTGTTCTCATAATTCTTTTGGTAAATTTTTATGTCGTCATTGTTGTGGTTTATGCGAACGAAAATTAAATAACAACAAAAATGTGTGCGACGTGTTCTGTGTGGGTACTGACAAGTTTTTACAAACAAGGAGTGATTTGTATTGGCGAAAGTTGAAAGTTCAAGTTATGAAATGTCGTATTTTCCACATAGGATGGATCCAGCGGCCTTTTGTAAATCATGTACCTAAGTACCTAACGTAGAGAAATGTCGTACACTTACGTGAACTTCAAAAATTAACGCTAGAAAGCAATATCAAAATCTTGTCAACTTCCATTATTTTTTAAAACAATTCTGTAGAAGAAGAAAGAACAACATTGTGAAGCGTCATCAAAAAAGTCACGGTGACGCGTAACTTATGACAATTCCCAGTAAGATTACGTTACACTTGATACGCAGTTAGTTACAACAATGAGGCTTAATTAAAAGCTTTCATGCCAAATGATCCTTACTCCCTACGCTGTCAAGATCAGGAGGATAAGTTACATGATTTATGTCAAGTCACGAGAGACAGCTGTCTCTACATTATGAGACATTCAATTCAAATCTATGACGTTTCAGGCTGTATGCTTTACTTATCTGGGTACTTTATTTACCGCAAATCCTTGCAGTGCGACAGGAAAAGATTCTTCCTCGTAATCGCAAAACTTATTCCAGTTAAATGTTATTTTAATTAAGGTCCAGAGCACAATGGACGTCCGCTGACCACGTCACTGCACCAACGTAACGTCTGGCCAACATCCTCCACTAAGCACAATTAATCACCGCTAATATAACCAATCAGGATAATAAACACCTTATATCAACGACGATATGGCCCAGTATCCTGTGATTGATTCATACCTAACAGTAAACGCATTATGTCGCTGATGTACAGACGGCAGGCGCCATCCAATGAAGCTGTCTTAGAAAACGACATGATTATAAAAACAAAGATCTTAATCATGCAAATTCTGCACGAAGTGTTCTGATGACAAAAATAATAATTCTATTATTTGTGAGTTTTATAAATTTCTCAACCAAGTTTTATATTCGAAAACTTTTGAATCAAATAAAATCAAATAATTATTTTCAGTGTTGAGGCAAAATTATTCATTATAATTATTTCAGAACTTTGCTAAACGAGTGAGTTGATTGTGGTTACCTAAGTTTAACGGGAAACTAATTGCATTTATTTCAAGTAGCCACATACCAACTTTATTGAAATCTTTTTTAATTGCTTAGTAAGTAAATTGACATTGTTAAAATTGTAAGATTTTGCAGTAAATGCTTCGTTAACATACCCTGTAGCAGCGACTTACTGTATAGTTTAATGCAATATTCTGAGTCAATAGTCTTTAATTATTATCTGAAGCATAAAGTGCAGTGAAGCCTCGCTAAAGCTTACAAATGCGCACTTCTATAAAATACGTGGAAAATGATGCACTGTCAAAAGCTATAAGTAAGATGCACTCACAAAGGATTTATTTCGATTATTCTAGGAACATGGATAGGACAGAACAATAACTTTTGTCTATATCCAGTACGTTCATGGCATTTAAACTTGCGAATTCATTGTTATTTCTACGGTGACTTGTTACCGGCAGTACATACGTAGGTAGAAGGCTCGATTCTCGAGACAGTTCGTTAGTATCAGCTTGTCCCGACTTCCGAGCGCGAACTTTGAGATAGAAACTACCCAAAATCATGATCAACTCCGCTACAGATAACCCGAGGAGCCACTGAGGTCCCATAAACTTTACTACGGACGTAAAGGAGACATTGATAAATAGCAAGATTATCACGATATAGATCCTTTCAGAAACTTTCTTCGCCGAAAAACGTTGAATTTTTTTGTAAATAGAAACTTGTAAGTAGTGGAAGTATTAGTTTATCGACTTTTGTTGATCGTCGCGGTTGTTTGACGGTTTTTAAACCTTTTGAACGACAGAGCAAAAACGCACGCGCGTACCCTCCACGTTAAGCTACAATTTCAACTAACAATTTGTCACATATTTGTGTCGTTTGGCGTACAGGGCACGCGCTTGTTTGTCACGTATATGTGACAATGGCATTCAAAATGTTAAAGATAAATTTTAAGAATCTAGTTTTTCATATTTTATCTGACCCTTATTCCTTAACCAACAATAAACCTAATTAAGAACTGTGTCACAATGATTCACGTTCCTACATCTGCTATGAACCTATCTAAACGGAGACTAATCAGTTGAATTGCAATGCCTATGAGTAAGCCCATTTAAATGAGGCAGATGAATGAGGCTCACATAAAGCGCAGAACCCTAAGGGAATGAAAGTGCTACCCCAGTGTAATCTGACTATATAAATCCTGCCATAAAGTATAACGACATTTCAATACCTTTTAAAGTTATGTGCCTACGAGATAGGGCTAGCGTACCAGAATGTCGAAACTTACCAATATTTTCGTAACAAATCATTTTAAAAATCTTTGAAAATAAATGTTAGCTTTCCAGAGAATTGTTGATTGTTGTTGTTGTTGATTGTTGTTGTTGTTGTTGTTGTTGTTGTATTGTTGTTTGTATTGTTCTTTCTTTCTTTGTAATCAAATAATCTATATAATGATTCAAGCACATTTACCTCTCTTTTACTTACGGTTTAATGAAGTGATTATTCAAATACGGGCTACATTTTTAAGTGTTAGAACATGCAGTGAACTGTATAATTTGGTGTCGTGTCTCACAGCCCACTGTCGTGTTTATGGCCAGCCCTGAACTTAACATTGAAGAGAGCCCGCGAACGTGCGTTACACAAAGCAGTTAAAACTGAAATGCATTGATTGACGGATTCATGGAGACTATAAAAAGTTCTTTGAACCTTAAAAAAATACTCCACGGATGTATTTCGACGCACACTGCACAGCATTTTGTCAATAATATTGTTATTAATGTTACCATTGACTTTGCCGGTGACCTATCAATTAGGAGTATGATATATTATGTGTTTGCTATTTTGCCAGCTGCGACGATACATTGATACAAAAGAATCGATTAAAATGTTTGAATCGATATATCGGAGGCTGGGTGTGGTGAGGGCCGCCGTCACTTGTCTAGCATGTAAATGTTAAGTGAACCAGATAAATTAATGTGTCTGACCCGAACACGAGCCTCGAGTCCCTCTTCAAAGTAAAAGGAAAAATTAACGAGTATTTGTTACTATTTTTTTACTATCATTTACTGCTGAAGGTTCATTTCACTCGAGTACATTTTCTCATTAGCTCTCTAGACAGTCTGCAAAAATAATTTGCAAGTAAATAGTTTTTTTCGTTTTTAATCAAAACGTGGAAAAGATGTTATGAAAAAAACGTGGTTTGAAGAAATCTTGCGAGGCATTTAAATGGTTTATGTTTACAATTTAAAATGATATATTTAACCTCATTTTTAATTAGCCTTTCCACAATTATATAAAGTTTTGTTATTTTCTGTGTTTCCATTTGTTTTATCGCGCGGTCGGGTATGTAAGAATATCCTTGAACTATTTATCGGTCAATAGCTTGATTATGAAAATGCAAGTGAACCATCTGTTATCCTCAATCAGAATAACAAGCGTGCATAGGGAGGCATTGTATTCTGATAACTATATTAATTAATTAATACTTTTCTCTAGTGTTTTAATAAAGTTAATGAACAAAAGCCCTAGAAAGTTAGTCTCTGCGGACAATCCACCATGACTGGTAAGTGCATCGGTCTCTCGTTTTAATAGTAAAAGAGTATGATGGCGTTTTTATGGGTGATCGTTTTCTTTCCATCGTCTAAACTTAATGTTTATTGCTCTGACATGCAATCACCCCCAAGTGGAACTTAAAACGAACCACACTGCGAAAGCAAAACAATTTCAGTTAATAGAACAATGCACTAACCCAAATTAATATCTCTATGTACCTTATTCAGTTTCAAATTCTAATTATTTTAGTGGAAGGCATAAAATAAATGGATTTATGTTCAAATAATAGCTATAGAACGCTCGTAGGCTCGTAGCCAGTATTGAATTTAATCAAATATTCACCCCTGTAATATTAAACGCGGTGCTATGTCAGTATAATAACTAGGTTGGGACAGTAGTTATTTACATTATACAGGACATGATAATTACATAAATGTGATGTTTATTTATTTATCACTTGGGTTATGATGCAAATTAACATAATCGTCTCTAATAACTGCTTTTAACCCTACAGTCTGTCCATTCAATATAATAATGACTTGTAAGGTCATTGCTACTCAACTCTGGGTCACCGTTACTCTAACATATGCTTTAATAACTGGACCATAAAGTGTAAAACATGATTGTGGTTTATGTTTCCGTGGCAAGTTCAGAAAAGCTCGGAGCTCCTCAATGGATGTGATAGGATACATCCTGCGGTTTCAATTACATTGAAAGTGCAATTTATAGTTTATTGATACGAATGCGGTTGATCCAGATAAACAAGCTCAATGAGCGTAGCGTAAATAAACCGCAATTCTCTTGAATAGTAAAGAAAATATAGTGAATTATATTTGTTCCAGACAAAACCTACAATTACTAGCTGCAGGAACCGATATCGTAGTACAATTCACTCAAAAATATTACTCGACAGAAGCAGTATTTCTAACTTCGATTCCAGTTCAAGAATTCAAACAATTCTCATTTACAACAAACCCATTATATCGGTGCAACCAAAATTAAACGTCAAGTACGTAAAACAGTAGCCAATTTAATAGTGACAATAACAGTGATTCATGTAACAGGTATTTTAAACAGTTTGTTGTGCCGGCAGTACCAATAGCAATAAGCTAACTGCTGGCGCCGACAACGGTAGTAAAATACACGTGTTTAGAATCATTGTTGAACTGAAAGCCATCTTTGTCTCACGCTCCCTACAAAAAAACTAAGGGAGTTTTTTAACAATGTCCGTTTTGTTTGGGTTCTTAAAGGGTTGGAATTGCGTCTGGCGGGCGTTATGAATGAGATGGACAAGTAGGGCTATTCAGAATATCCTGTTTTTTTTTTTCCTCCCATTTGCAAATTCACTATCGAGCTCACAGATAGATGAGTGAATTTTACAGAATAAAGTTGCCTACATACATTGTTAGACTTTTATGCACTCTTTTACGCTTGGGCGATGTAACAAGTATAACCTTTTTAGGTAATTTCTAATTATTAATTATTCAGTTCAGCGGGTCAATGTTTGAAGATGACCGGTCTATTAGGACGAGCTTCGTCAAAAGTGTAATATTTCTACGACTCTTCTAAACCTTGTTCGTCCTCTACTAAATTATGTACAGCAATATTTATGACACTATATCACAGAAAGTGTTTTTTTGTGTTGTTAAAAAACATAGGTTGGAGATGTTGGACCCCTTGTCAACTGTTATTGACATTCCGATGACTGTATGTTAAATGTTTGTGACATGAAAGCGACGCGTAAAAAAATATTGGAGAAAAACTTCAGTCAAATGAATTTGGTCAAATATTTAAAATATTTTTGTCTGCCTCTACAAAAATGCTTTAGAGCACGTCCATTCTATTTTATTTTATTTAGTTTTCTAGTCGGGTTTGGATTAGGAATTGTAGTATTTCTAATTTCACATCCAGTAATAATTCCATAATATTATGAAAATGATTTATTAAAACTCAAGGTATATTGTTATATCAACAATATTATGTATATCTTAAAGTGTTTTATGTAAATGAACTAAGGTACACCCACAGACAAAATCAATGACTGTAAAATCTGAACGTCCCATAAAGTTATTTATAGATTATGTTATTGACGTCTTTATGAAGACAATATGAAATTTTATGATACACTAAATTATGAGTGACTGGGATTCGACTCGGCGTCCCCCGAGCTTTTATTCTGCAACATGTCAAAAGCCACATGATAATATTTAATTCACGACGGAGCGTATCCATACTTTAATATTTCATACACATGTAATTTAAATTTCAACTGAATATCAGCGTGGTTGATTGTTTTTCATAAACTTTCAATATTTGTTTTGCGAAAGCATAAAATATTCATAACTTTTCATAAATTAACATTTGGTCGCATAAACGTACACAAAATATATTTAAGTACACCATTGGCATTGAAATAGCAAGATACAGATGAATTTGTTGCATTAACATTTACATTGATCAAGTACTGTTGTTCCTGACTGTACATCCACTGTTAATGTTTATCATTGTTAGCTGTGAATAACTGCCGATCGTTTAGAAGGAGCATGAGTAGAAACACATTATGTGTGTCAAGCTAAGACAGATCTGTTCCGCAAACTGCGGCGCCAGTTATGATTAAGATCGAGCACACGTGCCCACTTCGCTCAATAAAACGGTAGTAAAGCCGCTTACACACCAACCACTGATCAAATTATCCTTAATATCCTTAATAAACTCCAATGTGTGTGCATGATTCGTGCAATAAAAACTTCCACAAGAAAATATTTACAGTGATATAAAGCTTAGTACAGACCTGCGCATGATGGATGGCGTTTCAAGAGCTACGTTTGTAAATAAACATTTTATTCGTTCGTTTTGATTTCTTTGTAAGATCTCGGTGTAAGGTAACACTTCATACGGATAAGATTTTATTTATTCTTTTTCATTTGCGCTCTCGAATGGGGAAGCTCTCTTCGTGAATACTAATGTACGCAGTTATATTTTAGAGTTCTCAGATTCTGGGAAGAAGCACATCAAGGAAATTCTTTTATAAACAATGTGATTATTTTATAAGTCTGATGATGGTCTGATTGTAACTATGAAACCATCAAATATGTATAACAATTAAATGTTACAGGTCAGTACCCTTCGGGAATAATTTGAACGACAAACAATATAGTCAGGACCCGTGACGCTTGACGTTGATGAGCAAAATTTAAATGAATTCTGCGCATCATTACGTCCAGTTCCAGTAATGTACGAATCGATTAAATAATGTAATGTCAACTTAATAAAGGAGTCGTTCACCTATCGCAGTGAAATGAAAACGTATGTATGTGCGGAGTAGCTAGAAAATGGAGTGCCAATATATGTCAACAGCGTCCAATAAATGTTATTGGGAGCAAAGCCAGAACTTTCCATCCAACAACTGGCCAGAACTACAGCGTAGTCGTCGTTGGCTACTGGCAACGGTCACTACTGTAGTTCTGCTAGATATTAGATCTAAGATAATCACCAATGAAAATGAAAACCACTTACTGATACTGTTAGCCTGTGTCAAAATGTCAAAATGTCTGTGTTCCAAATTCTTCGATCCAGGGCCAATGTGGACCACTGGTCGTCAGTTTTGTCCAGCTCTGGATCTGGCTGTGTCAGGGCTCCACATCGTGGTTATTTTGGCCTACAGCTCGTCAGGCATGCAGCCGACATGGCCAGCCCAGTCCCACTTTAGCTTAGCGGCTTTTTGAACAATGACAGTAATTTGTGTTTTGGAGCGCAGTGTGGTGTTGCGTACATGGTTGGTAAATCTCAGGGTGAGACGTCTACATAATAGACATGTTGAACATTGATACTCGCATGTTAGCACTCCATTCTTAACCCCTCTCTGTGCTGGCCCAATGCCCGCCATTGATTCGTCCAGCCGTGCGATCATTTCCGTGATCGATGACTTTGTCAAACAACGAGTACTTATGCGTTCATCGTGATAAATAACGTTTGACAACCCTGTACTGAAATATTACGTAACATTGGAATTAAGCTCTTTGAAAGCGAAGCTACTTCGGATTTGAATGTGGGCTGAATAGAGAAGTACCGACACCTTGTATTACAAAATTGATAAAGGCACATGAATAGACTGAAAATAAACTTATTGTTGGAATCACAGTATTGACAAATGTGGTGTGGGAGGGTAGGTGGATCAAGAACCTTTTACAAACGGCTGGGACAGATTGAATGGGGAAGTCGGAGAAGCGGCTGTTGAGGGCTGGAGCAACTTGGAAGAAACCTACGGCCAGCAGTAGACTGCAACAGTCTAAGTTGGTTGATTGTATAGAAATATCAATAACAAAAGACAAGCTTCACTAAACTGAATGTCGTCACCATACATAGTAAGGTCAGTGACCGACCAGTGCATGCGTGAATTCCTATAAGCATAACCATACAGTTTGAATCGGGAACAGCTCGGAAATTCATCAGAGTATCGATATTTGTTAGCATCAATCATCCCTAAAACAAACGCGTGGCAGTCTGAAGCCTGGTTCACACTACAGCTTTATTTATGGCATAGTTTCATCAGGAGTGGGCAGGAAATGTTGAAACTGTTATTTATTTACAGTACGGTTTATGATAGTGCATTGTGTTTGCACTCTTTGTTGGAGAGATAAAGGAGAGACCTCTCCTCTTATAGCCCAAACTTTATATGGAGAACAGTCTTTCAGCGAAAGTTGAAATGTAATAAAACTCTTCAAAAAGGAAACGAAGTGACAAGCTTTTTGATCTGCAAATCTTTAGTATTACAAAATAATAAAACTGTGCGTGGTTTTATTGGTCGTTTCTGATTCAGATAACTTTTCGCAACTGACCAACGATTTGCCTTTACGTACCTATGCGGAAAGCATTGAGCAAGATATGGTAATCGCCTGCCATCTGACAAAGCAATAAATAGAGAGGAAAGATTAACCACCATGTCAAGTGTTAAGCCATGTATCAGCTGTTAGTGAAATAACCAATCAATTGCCGAGGGTCCTTTATGAAGCTGCGGATTAACAACATAAGACAGATAACAAAATTATATCGTATCAGCTCATTCACTTTTTCTGTACAGACGCCAGTACATCAAGCTACTACATTCGTCAAATTTCTTTAATAGATTTTCAACTTGATCCCTAAAGCATTAGATTCAAGGTTGATGTTGAAGTAGACAATTTGACTGTTTCGGGTAGCTTGATATGCTGACATATGTACAATTTCATAGACTCTATAGTTGCATTTTTCCAAAACTAACATCTGCCCCGTAGCATGACCACCGTAGACAAGGATTTCTTTGACGGAAGAATCGACAAAATGACGGATAGTGCAAAGAAATCTGTCATTGTGTCGACACAATCTGTCATTTTGTCGATTCTTCCGTCAAAGACGTCCTTGTCTACGGTGGTCATGCTACGGGGGCTGGAAGGAGTTTGTAGTTGTTTAATTCAGAAGAAGTAAGACAGACAGGGATGCTTATAGGCCTTACACATGATGATGATGTAGTGGGCTTATTAGGTACATCAACACCAACCACAATACACCAAACTAACTACGAATATGCATTTGGAACTATGAATATGCATTTCAACGAGACAAGCCATGCTCATTATTAAATAATTATAATTATAAATGATCACTGGCATTGTTTATATCCTGAACTCTGAAGTGCATGCATTAATTACATTAAACATTCTTAATGCATAATGTTTGATATAAAAATCGATAAATCTCATGCATAAACTTTCATCGACCTACATTTTATGTAACAGTACCTCTTTAAGATGAATCATCGTTACTCCACTACCTTTTATCGAGCTCATAAGACGTACAGTGAAAGGTTCGACCATGGTAATACATTTGCAGCATCTTTATGTGGTTGCAGTTAGAGCTGTTTTCGTACTTCAAGCGATACTACTGATTGTACGTGTATAAATAATGTTAGGAAGTGGTAGCCGATGAACTTTGTATGTCCACTTTATAAATTGTTCATATTTACAAATACGTGTTAAGTGGTCATTTTAGAACAGTGTATGACCAATAAGACATACTTTAAATGGCAGCGAGTGTGAGTCAAGCAAGGTAAATATTCTGTGAATTTGAGAATGTGGAACCGTATTCATTAAAACATCCATATTAGGTTAATATTCAAAGTGTTGCCATGCTTGCTGATATCTCCAAAGCAGTTCTGAGCAACACCGACGCTATCCAGACAATCTAGTATACATTAAAATTTACAGCAAGTTCCCTTCAATCATTCCCATACACAGCGTGGGTAGTTATTAATTGATACTCAACAGGCCCATCGACCAGCCTAACATGAAATACTGGATCGTCAGTTTATTCACAAGTTCACAATCGTAATTACTGACAATATATATTAGCTAAATAATGGAGCAAATAAGCTTGTTCAGCCGACTGGGATGACAACAAAAGGAACTCTCGATAGTTCATTTTCCGCGTCACTGGCGACCAGCCAAAGCATTGCATTTAATTCTTTCGAGCCCCCTTTCTACGAGTTGGACATAAACTGCCTTCCTCAGTGTCAGGGACACAGAACGATTTATTAGTAAACAAGAGACGCCACGCGATTTCGTCCGGGGTGACTCACCGCGGAATAACATATGCGTGTTATAATGGGACTGTTAGACTGACGCTCCTAGAGCCTTGATTATACGAATCTGCATAAAATATAATGTTGCCAGTTAGAAATATAAATAAATATTTATAGTTTTTTTGTCAACGATTGTCGCTGTCTTTTCTGTTTGTCAGCCTGCGTTTTTACCGATTTTTTCTTTTTCTGATTAAAAGAGCTGGGAATTAAATTGCAGTAAAAATAGAACACATTCTTGCTTCATCATTTGGGCAGCTAATTTAAGAGTGCTGCACACAACTGACATCTGTCACTGTTTCAACATCTTGTTCAGACATAAAACAACGGCGCTTCTTGACTGAACTGAAATAAGTGAGCATTTGAAATTGAGTATGTTGTACTTGCGAATCGCGACAATAACATCTGTTTTCACTTTTCAGTGACAGAGCTTGGGTTATCTTAAACAAGTTGTTTTATGTATTTGTGTGGTTGGTCATTATTTTTTTGCAATTCTTTTTTCGCTTTTGAATTTCAAGATCTCTTTCGTTAATAAAACCCTTTTTATTAGCTTCAATAGGCTAAAGAGCCTAGATCATTTTAAAAGTTAACCAATAATAGTCAAAAATTTAAATAAAAAAATAAAAAACTTTTACTTTTAAATAAAAGATAATAGTTCATTTTTCGAACAAATAATGTTCGATCAGCTGGTTCAAAGGTCAGCTCCCGTGCGTTGACCCCACCCGGCAATCGATTGCGCTTCCCGCCATGGCGTATTGTTGGCATGGCCATTGAATAATATTCATGTACTCGCACGAATATCGGTTATGACGATTCATTAACAAGTCGCTCAAGGTAATCATCTCATTCATCGACTTTTCGCAATACACTTGAAGTAATATTTGCATCGAAATTACCATATTAATTTGAATGGAACATATTAAAACTCTGCACCAATAAAATTTAACAAGAATCTTTGGCTCATATTGAGAGTACTGGAAATCTCATTTCAGAATACAGACTTAATACTGGCACATGTAGCATTCATTAAGCTTTGGCGCGACTATGAATATTGCGTGCCGTCTGTGCGTGATGCTGAATATATTTAAATACATCCTTCTTATCCTTTCACAAGCCATGCTTCATAGAAATTAATTAAAAAAATATATTTACGATGCAATGAAAGTTACCCTGTTTTACATTTTAAATCACAAGTTTCTACTTCAAGCTAATGGAAATGCTGTGCAACCTGTAGGTAATGCAAATACTTGGTGAGCATTATACAAATGCAATTCTTTCGTTACCGCGTACCGTCTGAATACAAATAGCAGAAACGCGTAAAGTCCGAAGATAAAGGAACCAGCATTCTATCGCATCGGTAAACGCAGACTACTCCGAGATAATGTACGGAGATAATTAAAAATACCTTCTTTTCTTGCACTATCTTTACAGGAAGTGGGCACGTACGGAATCCGATATCTTGATATATTACTGGGGGGTCTTTGGCGCATTTTTACAACCCCCAGGGGTGTCTATCTATTTATAAGGGCGTGGGGTACCGCCGACCTTTACAAATACAGCTCTAACCGATATGCTCTACAAACTGTTGTCATAAAAGCGTGTTCGATGAAAGTAAATGAATGACGTGCCTTGAGGGTTCGTTATTATGCTGCTTATACGAAAAAACACCGCATGATTCTCTTAAGAATATGCTACCCCGTACTTGACTACCAGCCATGGATTCTTATTTCTTGCCAAACGTTTATGTAGCGATACAACTGACTGTTAAGAGTTAGACATTTACGGGATGACGATGACACATCACTAGCCTTTGCCTATGTTGGGGTCGTCTTCCAGTCTAACCGGATGTAGCTGAATACCAGTATTTTACATGGAGCCACTGCCTATCTGACCTCCACAACCCAGTTAGTACTGGGTAAACGTCGAACCCCCTTGGTAAGACTGGTTGTCAGACTTTCGGGCCACTGACTACTTGTAACGATTGTCAAAGATCTACAAATGATAGCCGCGACCAAAGTCTTAACGTGCTTTCCAAGACACGGAGGAAACTCGATGTTTCTCTTCTCCTCCTCTTTAGCCACGAGATGACTTAAATTCAAATATGTACGTGCCTGCGGTTAATGCCTCCAATACAATTGATAATGAACACCTACAACTGTTGTGCCATTTCTTTTGTGACACACATGGGAACCACGAGTTTGTTTATATTTCAGTTCTAAAAGCACATCAAAGCTTAGGAACAAAGTGTACTACTAAACAAACAAACATTCCCGAAATATAATAAAATCATCTCTGCTCTAAGATATTTATTATTTCTCGGAATCCATTGTTAACAGGCCTAGAATCGGTTGTGATCTAGTTTTGCCTTAGTGCTTCCTGTTTGCTTGGACGGCAGACACCGGTGTCTTAATCAGTAGTCAGGTACATATTTTCATTGGTAGTTACAGCTATGTGGCACAAGCTTGCGACTTATGTAAACAAACAACTTTTAATGCTCTGAAGGGAACTATAAACGTGGGAACCGAATTGCGGAACTTTAATAGACGTTTTTATTTGTTAAATTGTGTTACAATTTTGTATCGTTTTATTTTCTGGTAATCCGCACATTAATACACGACTATTGCTGTTGCAGGTGCAGCCTGAGGAAGTTTACTCTAGACAAGACCATTATAGTGTCTTCCTGTCGACCGAACGCTTTATTCAATGATACTGAGAGAACAGTGCCTTAATCATGTCGTTTGATAAACGAATTGAATGATAAGTCAAGTGGGCAGTACGAGGTACGTGCACGTAATCTCTTGATCTGCTTTTACAATACCTAGAACGAGAATCTAGCTATTATTTGCAAGGAAACAGCTAACACAAAGTGACTTAATTCACAAGAACTAAACTCAGCAGTATTCTAAACGTTATTATAGTTGTAAAGCATGTGTTTTAGTGTTTATTGCTAGACCAGTGATCTGTTGCTCCCATTCGCTAATACATCAGCTGAGGGACGGGTCACGCCCTCGCGGGCGAGCGGTGAAAGTGGACACATTTATAGTTCGGCGCATGCACAGGTAGCCCCCCTCGCTGCGTCAGTCTAAACATAGCCTAAGACTGCAGACGTAGTGCATGGGCGGCCACCGACATTCTTGGGTGACAAATAGAGTAATAAATACTATTGGGATAAGGAGATTCAGTTGTTAGCATAGCTTATAAATATACAATGCCGGATAAATATTAAGAGCTGCTAATACAGTTTAATGCAAAATCTGTCGTCAACACAAGCACGTGGAATGGTACAAGCTAATTGCTTCTTTGCATTAAAAATTAGCATTTTGAAATGTTGATTCCTAATCCACCAATAAAATCGCCTTCTCTTGAGCAGTGTGTCCGTAGCTAGAGATAATATTAGGCCGCGCACGCGCCGGCCGCCCGCGCGCCCTCACTGTCTGCGTGCATTAATACATATTTGTATTTAACTGTATTGACTCCGCATAGTTTATGAACACTGCATATAGCACTAGCAGGCGTCAATCGACTGAAATATGATCGAGACGGAAGCAAACGCATCTTTCGAAATGTGCATCTCAACGTGCGTTATAATTAGGACTGGGTTAACTCACTAAAAGTAACATGGGGGTTTTTAATTAGAACGATGAACACGTCTATCAATTAGGCAGGTACATAATAACGTAACTTTACAGTACGTTGCCTCTCAATTCTAGGAAGTACTAATTATAAATAAACACTTTAACATTTCAAATCCCTAGAACAACAATCCAGCCAACCTACGTTTAGCTACCTGCTGTAAACCCCACTCAATTACTTAAACACTTTATAGCCAGCGTGTAAATAATAAATTATACGGTCAATTCACACAGGTATTAATAAATTATGCAAAAAGCTCCTTTGCATGTGAACTCTAGTCACGTACAGCCACATACGACGTTAATACAGTGTTTGAGCGGAAGCGGGCAATCGATAATAGATATTGGGACTAATACGGTAAAGCCACATTTACATTATGCAAGAAAACTTTACAAGAAATGTGTGATAGGCTGTTTGATGGCAAATTGAAAGTTACTATCTATCGGACCGTCACTGAAACTCGCTCAAGTTTTCTTATACGAGTATATGAACTTTCGCGATAGCAATGATGGACAGTAGAAAGTGAGGGTTAAGGGATTTTAGTCCTGATGCTTAGTTCAGCTGTAGATGATTAACGGTTAGCCAAGATAAATAGCATCGAGGACAGCGCTGCAGAGTTGATTACTGCAAAACATACCGCAAATCTATAAGAAAACTGAAGACATCCAAATCTAATCAATAGCGCTAGAGTAGCTGTGTAAAACTTGTGAAACAACCGATGCATCTAAAACCGGAGCTCGTGTTTGTATCGTCAATAAAGACATTCAAGAAAAAAATGACTTGAAAGTTTCCCCAATCGCCGTTCTCGTTTTCCGCACAGTATTTGTTTTCGTATATTTTTCCGGTTACGCAAAAAATAACAAATGCAAAGAGAGTGACAAAGATGAATTCTCAAAAACATAACCATTCCCAAAATTAAGTATCCAACAGGGAGTGAAGTATCCTATTCATTTCAGGACAGCCGGATTCTTGCCAGATAGCCAAGATAGTCTGTAGACGTTACCAAACAACTTTCGAGTATCTAGTCTACATTAGCTTTTCTTAAAATCAATGGCAAACATTTGGGACAGCTGCCAAAGTATTATTGTTTGTGCTAATTAGTTTTGTTTAAGTAGTAGTCTGTATGTTAGTTTTATTGGATATTTAATCTTGAAATTGGTAATCTGTTTTACAATCGCCATTACTCAGTTTGGTTTTGTTATCTTTGTTCTTCTTATTATTTTCGCTCTAACTCGACTAATTAATTAGTATTTATCTGATTATTCCTATTGATGTAAACACAAATAAAAACTAAACAAAATTTGATTAAATTAGAAAATCGTCTATTTCTACGACGGTAAGTTATAGAATACAGCTACAAAAAATCGAACAGCATTGTAATTCAATTTCTTGGTGCAGAATGCGACTAAGGTGAGTATTAAAAGTAACAATCTGGTATAAAGCAAGAGAGACACGTAACAAGTCCAAGAAATAAACTTGACCATATAAAAACGACGGGTAACGAGAATGCAGTATGCACTTTTAAGGTTACAAAGCAACTACGACAAGAGTACACTTGGTCACACAGGCGACACGCCTTCAAAACACTGCACGCCGAAATAATCTCTCTACCAAGGCCTGTCAGACTGTTTTGCTATAAAGTTTTAAACAAGGAGTCGTTAGCTTCTCGGTCAGCTGTACCTAGTTCTAGTGAAACCTGATGAACGTTGTGACATAAGGAGAATGCGTGAAATGTTGCGCTAGCAGAAACACTTACAAGGAAAATATACAATGTTTGATCAAAGCACAGTCGATGTGACACCCGCTGGGGCTACTGTTTTATGACTGTCTATGTCTAGGTACGAGTACTCAGGAAAATAATACGCCCATGTATGATATTTATGGAGTCTGTCTCTTTGCATTTTCATTATTGTACTGTGTCTGCATGCACTGTGGGAGTAAACATTACTTTTGATGCTTTGAGGTGTTCAGATCATGAAGTGAAAAAATCTGGCCAGAGTTTATTCACACAGAAGATAAAGATAAAACTGATTATGAAGCTCTAGACGTACTAACACTAACCCTTGAACAAACTATACCCATGTGTCGGCATAAAGATAATTATGACTAAATTGCAAGAAGTTTGAGATCCAAAATAAAGTTTGCCTTGTCAACTTGCTTGAACAACCTTATATTTTTACAAAGAAATCTGTTACCAAAAGTAAGACTCATGGAACTTCAAACATAAAATTTTATCTTCATTGTCGGCAATTATTAGCAGAATTAAGACTAACAAATTAAATGCGCTGATTCTAAGAAGCGGAACAATTGTTAATACGTCCAACTAAATTTGAGTCTCACGCGACTGAGTAATTCACATTGAAAGCAAAAAAGCTCTCACCCAAGAAAATAAATATTTAATTAACGAACAAAATATTGAACTTACTGCTGAATTTAAGACTTTCCATTCCATTATGGCCTTTACATTCAACTATTTAGGGGATATCAAAGAAAATATAGGTCAACGACGTCATAGATATAAAGTTTAAAGAATAGGCTAAAAATACGATAGTAGAAACACATTTGGAATAACAATGGGAAAGCGGTATAGAGCTAAATTACTAAAACAATTATTATTTGCATATGCGTTGATGCTTATTCGAATGCTGTAGAGTTTAAAATTGTTTGGGGAGTTGTAAATTTGGACGGATGCAGTGTGACTCACCGGAACATTGCGCTGAATAGTGTCCGGACTCACCTGGGAGTCGGCGGCGTACAAGCAATGAATACTAATTGACGAATCTGTGAATAGTTGGTGCCACACTGCTCAAACATACCCTCAATTAATTGTTACAATTTACATTGTTAATTTTTCGAACAGCGACTCGTTCTGAATTGAAATTAGAATATGCACACATTTTTGCATGCTATAGTGTGTTATCGTTCAACAGATCTTGATTTATGCCAGTTTAGTTAAGCAGTAGTACTTCCTTATCATAAGCATCTTCATTAGCTGTCCTGGGTTACTCACTGTCGTAAATAAATATCACACTGTTCAGCCATGATATTCACTTGTTTTTCTTAACCCCTATATTTTTGTGTTATATTTTGTATGGATTCTGTTAGCATCTGTTTTCCGGCTTAACAATTTGGTTAAGCTCCTTGCTAAACGCCCAACACCCTTCAGGCACTATCGGGTAAAACACCTTGTCTAGCTAGACCCCGCTAGAGGCGTGAGGTCTTTATTTCAAATTGTATAATCTGTTTACCTGTGGTCGAAAGTCAGACACAGTATTTTACACGTTTCAGGATTGTTTTTGGTTAACAACCACAAAACAAATCGATAAAGTTTTTGGCAAACTAATCAAGGCAAACCCAATTACCTAGGCAAATTCATTAGAATTGATCAAAAACTCAGCTGCTATCAGCACCGTATGAATAACCCAATTATCGTCGATTCACATGTAAATAGTGCAGGCCTATTCAGCAGCTGAACAACTGAAATGCCTCTGTCCCTGTCTAACTGGTTTGTATGAGTATTATTTTGGTATGTCCGTCCTCTTTGCGGCTAAATTTATCTCGGAGATGCGGTTTCCGGTCAGCACATGCCATTCGGCAGGCTCCCAGAGTTGCATTGCACTCAATTTGAATGAGTTTGTGAAAGTCATGCACTTCCTGAACTTTAAATACGACAGACGTTCCGCTTTGTCGCGATATTCACGTATATTTTTGTTAAAGAAATAATGTTCAAGAAAGACAATAAATTCTTAATTTTTGTTATACGTATTCAGTTAGTATTGTCAGATCACACCATTTGTGTGAATATATTTTGTGTCCGAAAGCAAATGTTGTTCCAGATAAAAAAGAAAGGAAGATTGAAACTGACTTATATTTTTTCTAGCACAGCTTTGTTTACTGCACCTTGCAGTAGATAATGGCCGGAGTCTTATGTCATCTTTATCAATTTTCGGCCTTCTTATCAGTTAGTCTTATCTTAACGGGCGTTTAACAAGAGACGATTGAGAATTGTAGTATGTAATTTTAGTTATCAATGTTACCTCTGGTTTTTTGTTGATATTGTTGGTTGTTGAGTTTTGTCAGACAAAACTCAAAACAAAACTTGGTTAATGGTTTTAAACACATTGATTATTAGTTTTCATATAATTCAGCAGGAATTAAGTACCAATTAGATTAAAAGTATTAGCTTTAAGCAGAATTGAACAAGGCGTTACACAGGGGGCTATAATTTACGTGACTTATACATATAGGTACACAATGTACATATGCATAACGAGTATAGTTTGTGGAAAAACAGTTATTATCGTCGTCTGCAATCTACAGCAGTTGACTTAATGTACCTACCTGTACTAAAACATTTTGATGCAAAAGAAATTCGGTAAACACACTTTCCTAAAAAAATAATAAGCTACGGATATTGGTGGTTTTATTTATTACCTAACAGTTTTCATAAAACTTTCCAACAATATTTTTCCATGCAAAATGTATTACTATTTTAATGTTAGCGCTATTTAATTACAAACTTGGCCGCGAAGATGTAGCAAAGCTCTGCCTTTAATTTCCTTAGAAGATCAACGGCTCCGTAAAAAAGTAGAAGATTGTACCTAAGTTTATAACTAATGGCGCCTACTAATGATCAACATTTACTAACCCAACTAGAACTCATTTAAATTGTAACATATTTAATATCTAGGTTATCAGCACTTCCTGGAAATCTAGGTTTAACCAAACATGGCGTGAAAGATGACCAGGGGACCATCAGGCTCAAGTATGTTAATACTGACACGAATCTGAAAGCTTGATAAGTATATTAATTCGTTTGATGAAGCTGACAGTCTGATTATCAAAGGTGCACCTCAACCATAAATTCGGGTTCGTTGCAAAATGCAAATTCTAATTGGCGACGCATTCATGCGGCTAGATGGAACAATAAAGTTATTTGGCACTCGGGTAGGGCTTTGATTAAGTTTTCGTAATAAATGTGCGGGGAATGGCTTAAAGTAAATCCAAAATTAAAGTTTATTTTATGTGCTTTGAAATTGTTTTAGAGATTCTCATTTTACGTCAGAAATCAAAAATCTTTAATATTTTCATTTTAATCCACCAACTCTATAAATTGAAAATACTATTCATTATTAGCTAAATAGAAGCAACGACAATATTTCAAGCGAGATTTTGTTAAAATGATGTGTCGAATAGGATGCTATAGATAGCGTAATGAATATTTAGGTCAATACCGATGGCCTCCAGCGCGGTTTCAATTTAACTCACGTTAATTTTCACTTGTATTGTCCTCGAAATTAACATTTTAGTGTAACACACTGAATCCCATCATTTGATGGGATAACGGTAACTAAATTAATCTGGTATTAATTTAAGTTTCTGTTAATGTTTTTTTCCCCTGACAACATTTATTGAATGTTGAACAATCAATGGTCGAAAATAGAAACCAATAGACTATTTGGACCAGGAGTTTCAAGCCCGGCTAGCTCAGTCGGTAGAGCATGAGACTCTTAATCTCAGGGTCGTGGGTTCGAGCCCCACGTTGGGCGCAAACTCTTTTTGTTGTGGTATTCTTTTTTTAATTGACATTTGAATGAAATAGAAAGTCTAACGGTAATTTATTCTAGTTTTACGGTAGACTTTCAGTTATTTTACAAAAATCGAGCCAAATATTTCATAATTTTATCGAGATCGCTGTAACTCAAGAGATGTGTGAATTTGCGTCCATTTATCACTTAGATCAATGTTAGCGCCGCATGTTACAGTCAGATGTGACCTCATTTCGGCTAAAGAGAATTATACACATATCATACAATGTCGGTCATATACGTACACTCGTCAGTTTTACACCTATAGGTATAATATGAATAGTTAAACAGTACGCGAGCCACTAAAAGTGGTAACCTAGTTTTGCGGATAAGGTCATTTTCGTTTGAAACGACTGTTTTTATCTTTATCCCAAAGAATTAATTTTATTAGCATAAAACAGTGGATACTTGTAAATCCATACAACAGGCCTTGATTAGCATTTTGTATCAAGAACAATGAATGGAATATTTATCTATTTATTTAATACGCACTTTAGATGGTGTTAATTATTTACGTCCGGTATAAGTATAGGTACTATATATTATTACGGTAAATACAAAGCACATATTGCAAAATATCATACCTACTGTTTTAAATTAATGTATAGGTATTTATTTGAAATCCTGGTTTTACCAAGAGTAGAAGGAAATATAAAATTATCACAAATTTATGTTGAAAAATTACTCAAAGAGCGTGTTAGGTCCTAAATAAATAAATAAATATTTTTCCTTATTTCAAAATTACGCAACAACAATGCTTGATCACCAAAATATCCATGAATAATACAAGCAGCTATAGCCACGTGTAGACAGACAACCTAAGTGGTCCACCGCACCGTAGGAAGGGAAGGCGGTAGACAATGCATATCCTGTGCAGTTTGCAAGGTATTTACTAGCTTTATACCAGCCGGGCCCAGACACCTTTTGTTTCATAGTACGTCACCCACACATACCCGCGGTATCGCAGTGCATAAAATGAATCTGTTCTGGAAAGTGCTAGACTTTCGAGAGTCGACAACTCGAGACCAATGTGGATAATAAAGACAATACTGCATTCTACATTGTTTTTTGTTTTCAAGTTCTTGCCAAAATTACTCAATGAAACTTTTTCGTATTTTGGCTTGACACGAAACACTTAAGAGCGTTAACGTCTTACGACATTTCATACAAACTTTCAAGTGATTTTTTTTTCGAAATGACTGAACCGATTTTAATGATACTTCGTACGCATAAGCAGGATACATTAGTGTAAAAACTGTACAAAGAACTTTTCGTGCCGTAAGATGTTTAACACGCTCTTAAGAATAGGATTACTTATACAATAAGTTTTCCCCATAAAAATTGAACCTCATTCCGTTTGATATAAAATGGTGCAATTTTTAGACCGTATGACTCTTTTCTTTTAGCGTAGGTCGACGACGTACGCATTAACCGTAGAATAACATTATTTTCGATATCTTGTTATTACACTACATATTATATTCATCAAAATGTAACACTATAACTGCACCTGTTTATGTTATTTTTACTAATTGTCCGGAAGGAAATCTCTAAATATGTAGTTTTGACTAACAATATAACTTCATTTTTCCACATTATGCAATAAATACCTTGATGACAATGGTAGGTTCGTAATTTACCTCAATGTTTTTCCCCATGTTAAAATCAATTACTGAGATTTAGCCTTCTATATTGTTATTGTTTTAAACTAACCATATTGTGGATTTTATATACAATTTAATTAAAATTTAAAGTATTTATGTACATATAATATTATGCAGCTTGAACGTAATTATGAATCAGGTAAAATATTGTTAACTATTATAGTTGCCCAGTTTATTTTGACATATCCTAACAGTGGTTCTTGCTAAGTTTAACGTCAAAAATATGTCGAATTCAATTTATTTGAATTTAGTTCCATTAATCACCACCGAGCAAGTTACACTGGCCACTCAGCAAATTGCGACTACAATACCCGCTCCTCCTACGCCGTAATAAACTCGACGAAGGAAAGTAAACGCGTCGTGATTGCACCTTTACTGCACCAGCGTTGTGTTGGTGTCAACAAATGCTAAATAATGTTCTGCAATTTTGAATTATGATAATGTTCTAATCGAATAAAGTTCTTATTGTTGACGACGATAAAATTAACAGAGGCAAACAAGGAGGCAGCTAAATCAGTGACAAGCATAGATTAGAGAGGGACAGCTGAGATCGACGAGCATCCCTAGATTACAGTTATGGGAGCATACAATCAGACTGTAAGAAGTCAAGTGGTGGAAGATGGAACTTTTCAAATAGTCTCGGTATGTCTTATACTCCCAGATATTACAACACACCGTCATCTGCTTTACGCATCCAACTTTCAAGTATTTATTGGAACAATCTTTATGCCCGGCAAAGGTCTGCGATATGCTCACTTGATTGATAAATGTTGAATTGTTGATACTTAGTAAAGCATTACGATTGCTCGGTCATAACAATATTATATTTGTCCTTCTTCACTTGAGAGTGAAATAACTGTGAAAATACCCGGTTGTTAGGTAAAACTAATGACATAACAACTACATAATAACGTGGTATGGAAATATCCATAGCATTACGTACTACACCAGTTTTCCTGCACTCTATTCACGAAATAAATTAACTCGGTATACTAATACTTGTTTCGAGTAGAGTACCTGGGAAGGGCTACACTAACACTATCATGGAATATTAAAGATGGAGTGTTCAGACTTGATTGTCGTTTTTATAGTTCTCAATCACTTTAGGACGATTTTTGAAGTGGTAAAAAGCAACGTCTTTAAAAGAATAATAACCAGAGTTGCGTCTACTTTTTCGGTATTTTTTTTCAATTTTTAAGTCCTTCCTATCCCTCTATTTACTACACCTCCGTGCTCGCAATGGACCAGTTATCACTTACAAAACTAAGTTTAACACAAACACGGCCTATATGCGCTTGCGCAGGAAGCCGTTAACATCGCGGTCACGCCGTGTTTAAACTGTAATTAAATCGGGTTCAAATCTGATTCAACTCATCCCGTTCGACCTAACTCATTTATCTCGTTGTAATCTATTTTTGTGTTCGGATTAAGAAATTTTGGGTGTCGTAATAGACTGTTAATGTGATTAGCGTAGCAACTAAATTCATGTACTGAAGTTTAGTTTTAGATTTTATACTGGCGTCCATTACTTGGGTTTTTCAAAGGAAAAATATTAATGTATTGTAGGGGAAATGTTATATCGAAATAGCAAGAATTCATCGCATAATAATAGGAAAACATTAAGTCGAATAGCAAACCCATGTCTCCCACAGGACTAGCTGTCGCGTGGCCCCAATAAAATTAGTCGAATTTTTCACTATTTGTAACGGTCCACGAAATAAATGAGCGGGATGTCTTCCGAGTCGCGGAGGACTACAGGCATGCCTCCCACTCGTCACTTAGCCCATTAATCTCCTCCCAAACGGTCCGTCCGTCTGTCACTGCCAGTAATCTAATACGACACGCCAGCTTTTTGTCCCCATATTACTTGCACTCAGTATAAATACGCCTTAGAATGGTCGTTAATCCGTCAGTGGATCCGTCCCTTCTAAGGGAGAATCAAACATTCTCCGGGTAAAAGGGAGACCTCCATTGCGAGCATTACTGACGTATAGTATGTGGTCTTACGTAACATCACGATTGTAATCGTGATCCGACTAACTACATCAATAATAAAAGTAATAGTAGGTGCCTATACCTGCATAGGGCGCATTCTATGATACTAGAACGGAATTCTCAGTCGTGTATGGGTGTAGGGGTATCTATCGTCCATATCAGTAAGGAACTACTCATTATCATGTTGTAGAACAATCGCTTAGCCGTATAGATTAAAACTGTCCGTGTAAACAAAGCCCACACTATAGTATTGTATGAAAAAATCATGTGCCTAAAAATGGCTGTTTGAAGAACGACATTGTCTGGTAAATCAGGCAGATTCAGATAACACAAACAAAGCCAGTATAATAAGTAGCACGTTTCCGGCGCGCTTGGGACGGGATTGAAGTTTACAAGTCCTCAGGATACACGTATCTAACTCTTTAGTATGCATGAGCTAGAATGGGCCACATCTTCCAACTTATTATAATTTATAAATCATAGGACCCATTGTCATTATTTGTATCTCCGCAAATTGTGCGCCTGTTGTGAATCATGGTAATGTTTAAAAACTTACCGTAAATGTTTCGCGTTCACTGCGCGTGGGCCGGGAGCGGGCAGGCGCGGGCGCTGCGGCACTCGTCGCCAGCACGGCCAGGAACAACCCCACGACGGCTAGCGCGCGCACGTGAACTCGGCCTCCCATTGTCCTCCCGATCGCTCCCATCCACTCCTGTGCATCCCGATCCGGACTACATTTAAATTTCAAATTAGCGGCCCGCCTTGAACCGCCGCATTCGTCAACCTCAACCCTCTTTCTGGTAATCGATTCTTTTCCGTATACGTCGTCTTTGTTATGCAATACGCATCGTTCGGAGGCTCTGTGGCAGGGACGATCTGTGGCAGAGCATCGTCTTTCAGACTCATGTTGGCATTCAATTTTTTCTTTATTAAGTATCCTACATCTATCTAAGTCAGTCAATTTGTGTACTTGTTCTAAATTATCATTGGAATGATTGTCGTGTGCCACTCTGTCGATGTTAGCTACCACACATGAAGTTTGCGAGTTAGTGGTCGTCGTGCTTGGTGCTGTTACATGAGCGATGTCCTCCATGATGGATGAGGTCGGTTTTGCAGTGAGATTGAGTTTTGAACTTCTGTGAGAGTGAAGAGTCGGGGTATCTGACATTGTGGAACTGTAATAGGTATTTGACATGGGTCAGCTAACCATATTCTTATTAGAATGTTAGCAGTGTCGGTAGTTTTCTCGTCAACACTATGATAATAGAAGAGTATACTTTTTCGACATAGCTTCCATGGGATGCTGTGTAATCGTGCTATGAGGCGATGCGCTCTTGTCTTAAACTTATAATATGCTTGTTGGCACAAGATATCGAAGCGATTTCTGAAACAAAAGAAACATATTTGTTGATTTTACGGATATTCAGAGATAAGTTACAACACAAAGAAATTCTTTGCTGGTTATACTAAGTTTGTTTTTTTACATTAGTAATGTTGTTGACATTGTAAATTAATAAGATTCCATACATCGTGCTCAGGTATTAAATAAACGCAGATAGGACCATATGAGATCATGAACTCGTAACCATCAAGAGTAGCATTCAAACAGGAAATCCAGATAAGGGAAGCTCTCATGAAGCTATTTAATATTGACCGATACGGCTGGTCAGTAGTAAGTACATTGTGTGTTGATAACAAAAGAGAAAGTATGTATTTAATAATATTTCTGTGATAACACCTGCGACCTTAGCATAAATCTTCATTTATAATTATATAACGAATAGATTGTTTGTGTACACTTTGTATGAATAAACAGAGAATTGTAGAAAATGCTTGCGAATACTACGTAATAATTCAACAAACAGATATTAATGAGAACGGGCTAATGAGACAAAATTTATTATAAGGTATACGCATTTATCAGCAAGAATAGCCTTTGTATTTGCTTTTCAAACAGCAGTAATTAAATAATAGTCTGTTTATTAATTACCGTTTTGAGTAACTTGTGACTTAGTTATCCTGAGTTCAAATTACAATACATTTACAATATTACAATGACTAGGTTTCGATAAAATTAACATGGAGCAAGCTTTAAATTAAGATCACACATTTGAAATGGTAATTTCCCTTGCTGGTATTGGCATGTTTGATTATTCTCACAGCCTTTTTCTAACTAAATAAGGGAAACTTACATCAGTAAGTATAAATTTAATGCTAAATCCTCGTTCCTTTTCTAATTAGGAAGAATTAATTACGTCCGTACATAATTCAAAAAACCCAATACCGCTCGCTTCTCCATAAAAGTTAGTTTTTTCATAACCTACTCTAAACTAACTAAGCATATCTTTTTCAGAAAGCTTAAGCATAGCATAATCAGCCTATAATTTTACCACTGCTGGGACACAGGCCTCCTCTCTATGAGAGGGAATGGGCTATAATCAGAAAACTTGTTGAATTTAATTTGTTATCAATGATTTTTGATTCGGTTTAGTTAATTCAGTCATAACAGCAGATTAAACGATTAGATCATGCATGTTCCGAAAGAACGAGTAAGTCATCTTTCCTAAATATTGCAAAAATGGGTTTCGCTGCACTATAATATTGATCCCTGGTTTAAATTAAGGCATCACACATCACTATTACAAACTTGGCGCCAAAATGGCGCCATTTTGTCAAATGCATCTCATCTGTCAAGAACGATCTGTCATATCAAATGTCATCGTTACTGAAATTTATGGCTGCGTTCATACACGGCAATAGGTTCAGAACATATCAATGAATTATATGTGCTGGTTTAGAAATCACCACATTTACCTAAAATGTTTAATAATTGAATGTCAGAAGTAGTGATGGATTCAATCTACGATGCATAATGTAAATATCAAAGAAACTATTTATAAATCATTCTTCTGGGCAAATTATTGAAATATCGACACCGATAAGACTATTTGGGTCAATAACCCGATCACCTAGCTCTGTATTTATTATGATCATTTATTCATTTTGTTACATAAGTGAATGACATGGTGCACATACATCGCATTTCATTCAGTGCCTAGCCAGATTATTGCCATTTTTAAAGCTTTTGCAAGATCTAAGAAGATCAATGTTACTTATTTAAAATTATGAAATAGTAAAATAATAAAACAGTCGAATTTAAACGAACAATGCTTAAGAGTTAAAACAAACCTCCTTTGGTACGTAAATGTAAAAAGCTAAGTGTTATGATAACGGTTGAAACACTTGAGCAGTTTACCGTACGTTTGACAACATTTTAAAAGCTCTCAACTAAAGTTTTGAATGTTAAGTGTAATAATACGAAGCTTAGTTAGTCGTTGGCACAAGTAACGTGCAAGGGATCCTAAGTGGAGACTATTTATAAACGAACTCAAGTCTAATTGGAGCCGCCACATGACCGAGAGTGATCTACAAATAAATCATAACACAACACAGAATCTAATTCAATACTAATAGATCACAATATACAAATTGAAAAAAGTTTTTGTAAGCACGTTGCTTTGTTATTGTCAAAAATGACACTGTTGACAGCCAAGATTTTGTCAACAACAAAGTAGAAATAAATGAAAAGAACAAAATAAGCACAGAAAATAAATGAATAAAAGCTCAATTAACAACACTTACATTTTCTTAATCCGCTCTACATTAACATACAGCAAAGAAAATCATGAAAACAAAACAACGCTTGCTTAACACTCGGCCTTCCTTTCCCTTTCTACTTAACGGAGAGGGATAGCAAATAAGCTTACACAGCTGACACTGAAAGCACTAATAACTTTGTAGAATTCACACTCAGACTTTACATCCAATGAACTGATACTCAAAAATGATGAAGAAATCTAATTCTCTAAGGAGTTGCCAAAAATCGATAAATGGAACATTAAAATAGACACTATTATTATTTCATACGTACAAACGGTATAGTACTTAATTGAACTAACACACTGTTTCCATTGAAATTCAAATTTAGTACGAGTTTATCGTAAATGAAAAAAAACAGTGTCCATGAGCGCAACGCTCGTCTCGCGTCTATCGCCGCGACCACGCGCGAACTGACTACAAAACTTTTGGATTGGGCCGTGGACGGGGATCGGAACGTCGAACGGCGCGCGGCGGCTTCGTCAGACTCTAGGGTTGTCAGTCTCTTCTTAAAAAAATCTTTCAAACAAACGTCATCGCATCAGTCAATCATTTCCGATAATAATTTTGTGCCCAAAAAAAAACCGACGAAATAAAAACAAATACGAAATTTTTGAGTGCACTGTTCTCCTGGTTTTCTGTGTTGTACAGTATTGCCCCTTGCAAACAGGAAAGGTCTGTTTTCTTCAAAACTGGTGCTTTATTATTTATTTATTACCCTTCATTGCTGTTTTTATTTAAACGAAAAAACAGTACATGCAATTAACAAAAAAGCAATCAAACAATAAATTGCCAAAAACATATAAAAAGTATTTTTTTAAAGATCCTTTTTTTTCTTGTTTATTTTGTAAATTGTGGTCTAATAGAGGTCTTTTCGTTGGCAATATATTGTGGGTCACCCACACCGCATAATATAGTTGCTAGGTTGACAACCCTTGTTAGGCTACCTCTACACAACACACGGGATTTGTTGCGTCGTCCCTTTCTTTTCGCATGCAAGAGATGAGATCCGACGACATGAACGCAGCCCTTCATAAAATTTTAAACAACGTTAATTAATACCTAATAAAGTCATTAGTGACATCTGTCAGTTCTGTCAACTGCTATTTTGAATTTTGATAGTGATGTACTTATTACAGTATTCAGTAACTCGGGTAACACAAAGTTTACAATTATTTTACGGCAATAATTTCAATGTAAGTTAAAAATTATTAACTATTACGCGAAGGAAATGAACAAGGACGACCATTAGCATAATATATTGCTGCGGCACACCAAACCCCCAGTTCCATTCAGACATGACCGTTTTTTTTTATTTTGTGCCCGTACGCAGCTTCTGTAGGGTCTTTGTGCGCGAGCTTAGGGGAACTTATTAGTCTGCAGCTCAATGCGTTCAATTAACACAGTTTACCGTTAAGAAAAAAAAACAAAAGACTTGTTTATGAGATGTGATGTTCAAGTCCAAAATTACCTAGCAGTATTTACTTTTGATTAAATAAACAAAGAAGTTAGGTAGCGAAAAGGTGAGATATAAATTTCGGGTCAAATCTGGCTCGTTTTACTGAAACGAGCTCCCTATAAAGTTCCCTGCGTCGTCTAGACACGCAGTAACTGTAGTAACTAGGTAAGCTCCAGACGCGACTAGTTTTGGAACATAACATCTGGTCTAGACATGAGACGGTTGCATATCGACTACTAACACAATAATGTAAACAATGGCCATTTTTGCGTGGCCAAAATAGAACGCAACCTATTTTTCTGACGAATGAAATGACTCACTGAATCATTAAAGTTAAAAGTAGGGCCACATTTTTATAGGCCATTGCAGGATTATTCTCATCTTAATGGAAGTATAAAGTTTAGAAATAAGACGGTGAAGTGACCTTATTTACTTCTAAATTCCACAAATGAACTGTATCGAAACATTAATTAAGTTTGTATATGAAGCTTAAGCTGGAGACAGAATCTTCCCTATTGATCTTTTTTCACCCTAGACGAGGGGGAAGTGTTATCTATATCGGTTTTGTCTTCGATAAATGAAAAGGAAATACAATGACCTAATCCCGTTTAATCAGAAATAACTTGAATTTATAAAGTACGTAAATGTATTTCTCGCAATTATAATCTCATTTCCTTTCGTAATATAGTAATCGACTGATACCTGAGCCATGACGACGCGACGATGATCAACGATGATAGTGTGATACGGACATTATGAAGATTTATGTTGGCTAATATTTATTCGTAATAAGCAGAATCAATAGTCGATAGTGAGTAATAAAATGTAAACAAAACATTCAGTGTGAATGAATCAGCAGCTAAAGAAAAAAGAGGTTTTTTTTTTAATCCACAGACCGCCTTGCTCTGTGTTACAACGACCTTCTCGATGGAGTTCTTGTCTGTATGCCTCCCCGATCGTTTTTATTGGTTTTATTGCTCTCGTTTGAGTGATGTTACTTTTAAAGATATATGTATAAGACCTTATTACCGAAAGTGACATATTTTTTAGGATTTAAATTAATAACGTTTGCTGGATGGCTCTGAAACGTAAAAAGGAAATAAAAAAAATATTCTTAAAAACAGAAAGGCCTTTTCGTGTGTTCAGAACAAATACGAACAATACAAACCCGTTACCGAATAGTATTTTTGAAGACCTAAATTATATAAGTGTTTATAGAAATATTTTCAAGACCTTTCTTTGGCTGGCTGGGAAAAACAAAATGACAGATGCCATTAAATTCGACGAAAAATAAGATTTTTTATCTTTAACTGAAAAAGGCTGACGTACTATTTTTTCAGCAAATCAAACCAGCTATCGAAGGGTAGTTTTGATGACCTAAATACTTAAATGAAATGGACTTTTTTTTGTTCAGAATATCAGTAAATTAAATTGAAATTGGCTGAATGCACAAACTGTGCAAAGCCAGAATAAAAAAATATCCGTGAACGTACTTGACCCTCCTCGCGATCTCCTACCATGTTTAACCTAGCATGAAATTAATATAATTGCACATTCTCAAACGGAAATTCTGAAGTTGGGAATGCAATTAATATAACTGCAGGACAAAATAAATAACAGTTCAAAGTACATAATAAGTCATTATAGTATTTAATAAAATAATTAAAGTTAAAAAAAAAACAATTCATTTAATGTTAACATAGCGTCTGGACTCACAAACAGGAAAAACCAACAGTTAAACGGAAACGGGCAAGTTCACGGTAATGTCCTATAATGCGGTAGTTTAGCATACCCACTGTGTTTGGACAGACAGGTAGACGGCCACCACAATTGACAATGTTTCATCGCGTATATGGACTCATTCTAAAGTTGGATGTTAATAGAGGACCTTACGCCTGCACATTGTATGGTATATATGAGTATTTCTCACGTTTCAATAGAATTGCGATGTCACATTGTCGGAAAACCATTATCTTGGTTATGTATTTTATTAATCGGAAAGCTGATTAAACATATGACTGGCTTGATGACTTGGTTAACACATAATTGTAAAAGAACATGGAGTGTTTCCAATCCAATGGGATTTCCCATCTGTAAAGTCGACGAACTTACCTGATACACAAAGCTTCATCCTCTATATTTCTATTGTCATAATTAATAACATTTATTTAATTTCAGGCAGTTTGGCCTGTAGCCGTATTACAAAAAGTACTACAGCAACATAGTACAAAAGTACAGTATAATGTGACGAGGTCTGTGTGATCAGTGATGGATCAGTGGGCTGATATAGGCTGATGAGTAATGATAATAATGATGAAGAATTTTATGTTATTGATGTAGTAAAAACCTAACTTACCTGGGTAACTGCCTTGTTGGTCTAGTGGTCGCAATCGCGACTGCTGAGCTTAAGTCCTGAGTTCGATTCCCGGATCGGGCAAATTGTTATTGGGTTTTTAAATCAGGAATTTCTCAGTAGCAGCCACGGAGTCTGGATTTGTACCCGGTGGATGGCATTAGACTCACCCTCTATTACATGGGACTTAAACATAACTGGCGAAATGTGCGTGTACTATTAGCACACCTCTGCCTAACCCTTCGGGGATTACAGGCGTGATGTTATGTGTATGATGTAGTAAAATGTAATCTATAAAAGCCCACTGTTTAGATTGACGGTTGTGTCAAAGAAAATGATCGTCAAAAAAGTCGTCGCTGATATCGGCGACACGTGCTTTGCACATGCGGAAGATAGTCAGTTTTGTTCATGCACACTGCAATGATAAACAAGGCAGCAATGTTTCCTTACTGTTTTTAATAAAGGTGCATATCCTTGCTCAAATTGATGACTATCGTCTTAATTAGGAAGGTAAGGTTCATACTTTAAACGTTCAATGCTTCCTTGAGTCATTTAAATAGCGGTTGGAATTACCCATGACACTATGATTCTGAAAAACAAATGAAAACTTTTTTGAAGAGTATTTGTTATTAAAGTATATATATACTTAGCATCATCCTCTTATAGCGAAAACTACTACAGTTTCAAGTCCTGAAGATTATCACCAAAACTCAAAACACATGTAGGTATTAGCAGTCATCAAGAGCTTTAGCAGCAGACTGGACCTGCCAAAATTGAAACACTCAACCCCAACTTTTACAAATTGTGTTAAAACAAGTAAAACTTTCTTGAAACTTTCTGTAATTGATGTCAGACGTTTCACAACCTTGCACTCACATATAGGGACATTTAAAAATAGCGTACGGTATGTCCGACGCAGTTTTCACATATGGGATACTACGTGCCTAGGAGTGATGGCTGGGGCGCCGGCGCAACGTGACTTTGACCCACGACTGACGATTGTTATTATACTAATCACGACGCCACACATGTTTTTTAAACATTTATCGAATGCATGTTTGTATAGTCTGTTGTAGGTGCGGAAGAAAACAGGATATCAGTCCAATGTTATGATTGTAGGTAACTTCAAGCACAGTCTTTATGGAAAGAAAATACCCATCGTAAACACACCAGCTTCCATTAGTTTGGTAATCAACAATGATGATTTCTGACATCAAAGCTGGTTCTGTTTTTCAATTGTCAGTAAACCTAAACTAGTCTTTGGTTTTTGTGTAGACATACTGCTATACTGGATGGTCATGAAACTCAGCATACTGTTAACGGCGTTCAGGAAAAAAATAAGTGACTGGATATCTTTCCTTGAGTTTTGTTTCTTCGTGGCTTATTGTTATGGTTATTAAGATACAACTGACAAAATCGGGTGCCGAACATTTAAATGCCAGAGAGATATAGAAGAAAGCTGTAAGTAGTAAATGAGAGCGGAAAGTGCAAGACTAGGGCATTGTTCAGACCAAACGTATTGTCGGGCGCTGACTGTGAGCACGCGTTACGCATTTTATCGCTTTTTCATATACATAACTTCTCGTTCACACCGAACCAGCAACATGTAACCAGTGAGCATACTCAAAGTCGGCGGCGGACGATGCCTATGTGTCATAGACTCATAGTATGACTTAAAGAGGCTCATCCTAGTCACAGGTATTTAAAATGCACCAGGCATCACATTCCATTGTGCCAAAATTTGGAATAAAATACACAAAACATATGCAACAACTGTTATCTTATTATTATATTTTCCTCACACCAGGCGGTGATGAGTAATTGAGCAACGCGAGTTGTTCACCAATTTCTGAGTACTTGACCCACATGCGAGCTGTCATATAAGTTGACTAATAGGATTTATGAAAGCTAACATTAAGTGGGGTACCTATAAACTTAATGGAAAAGTTTAGACGGAGCTGATAGCCGTACGTAGAAGCAACGTTGTTCCTTTACGAGGTAAATGTTTTGCTTTATTTTTTTAAACAGTATGGGGTACCGTATTCTGGGAATAGACCGTAGACTTTAAGTTGGCTAGACGTTGAAAACTAGTAAAGGTCCCACTTCAGGTATTTTCGTTGAATATATAAGTAGTTGATTTTCACCACGTAAATGCTCGTCCAAAGCCTTGTCATGGCAGGTTGTAGAATGATATTGCATACATTCAGTTTTTTTTTTGTGTATTTCTTGTACTGGCTTTCAAATCCTCAGTCCACGGCACAGAGAATATTATCAGGAATAGCCTGGCTTCCACACTGATTAATTTTGATGGGCTGCGCTTCTCCGAGGTTATTGATGCTTGGAAACTAGCTTGCTTGAATACTGAAGAACCCGACCATCCATTTTTCCATAGACAGTGGGACGAGTTATATCGCATTAAAAATAATTTGCGAATACATGTTTACATTTGTAGTTGGAGTATTGAACTTGACGTAAAATTAAATGAGTTCTTCAATTCAACTTATTTTTTCTTAAGAGCTATATGAACTTCAGAGGCCTGATAACACAATCCATCAACACACAAGTTTGTACGGAACCCTTGGTGTACTAGTCAGACTTGAACTTGGCCGGTTTTTTTAGTTTATTGTTAGTTTAGTTAGTTTTTATTTGTATAGTAGGTTTTAATTTATGTTTACAGAATGTACATTTTTAATTTCAGATGAAGGAAGGGATACAGATTTTAGTCACCTAAAAACAAATACCAGTTATTGAAAACCTCATTGCTAAAACGGAACATCCGAAAGTAGGTGTAGACTACGATAAAAATTTTCGGATTTCCGATCATTCATATCATTACATGAGTCAATGAAAGGAAACGAAGGTTCACATGCATATTATTCATCGTTCTCGGAATAGATCGTGTTTCCGGCGAAGTAGATTCCCTAGGAAGCTAGAAAGGACACTGCCAGTCAGTCTGGCTATCTCACTAAGTCCTCGTTCACGACCTCAAACGATGTGACTTATGCTAAGCGCCACGGGCGTTTCTCCTGTCCTTTGTGTGAGTACCGTCGCGTCACAAATTTACAAGACACGTCGCGGCCATGCTCTAAGCAATTTCTACCGTATAAAAATTTGTTTATTACACTTCCACAAATAAAGACTATCAGTACTTATAATTTATTTTATTTGTGTAATTTATTTGTTGTATAATTTATTTTTATTGTGTATTTTATTTTTGTAGTCCGGCGCCATACTAAGCCTAGGCCTTAAGACACCAGGAAGATACTTATTAGGACAATATTACAAAAGTGCCAATAATTGCAATATACTATACGGATCAGAGTTTTAAAACCAAATAGGCAAACTATTCACATAATCTAGTACTTATTTAAGGTAGAGTAGACGAGTAAACGAGTGTGTGATTGTATGAGTGCTGTTGTAGGAGCGTGTAAGGGTACTATGTGTGGTGTGTGGTGATTATGTGTTACATAACGTATGTGCTACAATTTACTTCTTAGGTTATTCGTATGGTTTCTGCGAAGTTGTTGTCACTACACGACGCACGCACTTGAGCGTGCAGCTCATGGCCAAACGGTACCCATGAAGCTCTCAGGCACCACCCTTCGTTATTCAGAAGGAATCAGTGTTTCAGTCCTTAGCAGCCGTATGTCACAGGATCGATAAACCTACTTAAATATCTCAGTAAAACAAAAGTAAATAATAAAATCTTTTATTGATATAGTAGCATCAGCAAAGCACATGTTCTTTATTCGTTAGGTGCATCTCCAACCAAATATAACTTTTCTCAAGATTTCGCGACTTTATAGTCAAGTCTCGAGGGTACATCAGCATTGCGTTCTCAACAAATTTAAAGCTTTTTTATTTCTTCTTAACTTTTGAATAATATATGGTTTCGGTGCGTGGGATTCTCTTTAGGGGATCGCTTAATAAACCCTGGCTCCTTAATAGAAAGGGTTTTGAGGACAATCTTCAATCACATCGGTTTCTTGCATTGTTAAACAAACATTATTGATATATTATTTTTATATTCTGAATACAATTCATGCCTCCAAATTACCGTTTAAAATATTTTATGGGTAAACGGTTTATTTTTATTTCAAATCAAATCTGAAATAACCTTCCTGCAAGGGTGAAGATTGTTAGTCCTACCAAGTAAAGATGGGGCTTTGATAGATTAAAAAACCGGCCAAGTGCCAGTCGGACTGGCGCATGAAGGGTTCGTACCATCGTAATAGGCGAGCCCCCTTTAATTTTAAATTTATTTTTATTTTTTGTTGTTATAGCTTTCTTATATATATATAGGTTAGGAAAACTATTTATCTTAAAATTATAAAACAAATATTTGAGATACTCACAATGAGCCCTTTCATTTGATATGTAGTAATATAGTACATAGTTATCGACATAGTTTGCAAAACTTTTTTTAAATTTTCTAATTTACTCCGTAGCTACACTACGGTCAAATGTTGCTACGAACGCGTTGCTACTAGTGCTACGACCTCTCGTAGCTACACTACGGTCAAATGTTGTTCCGAACGCGTTGCTACAACTATGTGTTGCTACTAGAGCTACGACCTCTCGTAGCTACATCACGGTCAAATGTTGCTGCGAACGCGTTGCTACAACTACGTGTTGCTACTAGTGCTACGACCTCTCGTAGCTACATCACGGTCAAATGTTGCTGCGAGCGGGTTGCTACAATTATGCGTTGCTACTAGTGCTACGACCTCTCGTAGCTACATCACGGTCAAATGTTGTTTCGAACGCGTTGCTACAACTATGTGTTGCTACTAGTGCTACGACCTCTCGTAGCTACACTACGGTCAAATGTTGCCACGAACGCGTTGCTACAACTGTGCGTTGCTACTAGTACTACGACCTCTCGTAGCTACACTACGGTCAAATGTTGCCACGAACGCGTTGCTACAACTGTGCGTTGCTACTAGTACAACGACCTCTCGTAGCTACACTATGGTCAAATGTTGCTGCGAACACGTTGCTACAACTATTCGTTGCTACTAGTGCTACGACCTCTCGTAGCTACACTACGGTCAAATGTTACTACAGCCGCAGGTTAAAAGTTTGTTCGATGTTATGTCCGTTTGTAGATTCAACTATTAAACTGGTTCTGAAATCATCAATACGTCACGTTCGATGATACACATTATTAGAATTGGGAAAATCCGCTTTCAATGGCTCACCTATATGTATTACACACAGGATGAGCGGAAACTGCAGGATGAGTAAAAGCGGATTTTTGATAAGGTTTTTGAATTATTGTATCGCTATCATTTACTGACGTATGTTCGATGACGTTCTACGTCATCATCTGCCTAGCCTGTTGGGGTCTGCTTCCAGTCTAACTGGATGCAACTGAATACCAGTATTTTACATGGAGCCTATCTGACCTCCACAACCCAGTTAGTACTGGGTAATACGATACTCCTTGGTAAGACTGGTAGTCTATCGGGCAACTACTTGTTACGACTGTCAAAGTTTTAACGTGCTTTCCGAAGCACGGAGGAAACCCGATATGTAATGGGTGTTCACCCATCCACGAACCGACCTAGGCAAGAAGATCAACCCGAGCGGCTGTTATCATTTAGCCACGAGTTCCTTCCTACTGATTCTACGTATCACATTTAATAATTAATAATAGTTACCTCCGTAACTTAAGACTACCGCTATTGCGTTGTAAGTGTCATCGCAGGAATGTATACTGTTGTTCGCCAGGTGGGGTAGGTCAGGATTGCTCAACTACACACTGTTGCATAGTAAATGCAGTTAGGTGTTACGTTGCACCTATCTGCGTTTACTATGCAATAGTGTTTCAAAACCAAGTACAAGTTTGTTAACAAGTAGTTAGACATTAATGAATAATATGCTTTCTGATACTCACTGATTACAAATCGAACATTGATTTTGTTAGGTAATGGGTGTAAAGAGACCTTTAACGAAGCCGGAAGGCACTGCTTTTTCCCGGTCATTTAATTATTTTTTGTTCTGAGCCATACCTGGGAACTTCCTGGTTACGGAGATATTGGATCAGATCAAAGTTTTTTTAAATACAAGTTTTTAATTTTGTATCTTTACTTTAAATACCTTCATGACCTATTCAATGCATCCACAATGTTTTGAGTGCTTTACATTGAGTCCTGCAGTAAATCGACATATTGAACCCAAAAAAAAATAGGTCTTCCAGCTATCATTTTTGTTATGTAGTTTGATGTACTAAATGCTTGGTGAAGGGTCTATTTAGAATTTGTATTTAGTTATTTTTATTCAAAATCACGGAAATAAAAATCAAAATAAAAAAAAAACAATCAATCAAACAAAACCAATCAAAAATCAAAAAAAAAATCAATGAAAACCGAAAAAAAAAAAACAATCGATGTATCGATGTTCAATCTCAGTTTCAGTCAGAAATTCCAAGTAGGTTTTCCTTAAGAACAGTTCAGAACTCAAAGAGAATCTGAGAATATCTTCTTTGTATTCAATACAAAGAAGATATTCTCAGATTCTCTTAAGTCCTAGTTAAAACATGTGACCTGATCACGTGCGCACCTTCAAGGGTGACACTACCCCTTACGTCCTCTGTCTAGTCGGCGCCGCATGGATCAATTCTTTCCACGTGAGACAACACGAGACTTGATTAACAAAGAGAAAATACCTAATTATAATGTATGTTTACAATTATATTTTTCGTCAGTATAATCTCCCACTCAACAATATTTGTTAGTACTGCGAGTGGGTTCACGTATTCGAAGTCAAGTCAAGTTCAAGAGTAAGCCCATACAGAAAAAAAAATATATACTTCGAACTCACGACCTCTGTCTCTGCAGTACCATTGAACCATTGAACTATTGTCGCTTATAAAAATTGTATTCATTGATAAATTCCCAATTTAATTCTGCGATTGGAGTATAAATATTTGAATTCGAAAAAATCTAAATACATCGAAAGCTGCATCTGAAATCGTATTATCAAACTAGTTACATATGGGACCTACATATTTCGTCTGCAGAATCCATTAGATTCAATTTTAAAGCAAAAACACGCATCTAACGTAACATTCATGACCTGTCCTTAGTTTTTTATCTATACTAATATACTAAATCTGAAGAGTTTGTTTGTTTGGTTGAACACGATAATCTCAAGAACTGCTGGTTCGAATTGAAAAATTATTTTAGCTTTGGAAAGTCCAAGTGTCGAGGAAGGCAATGACCACTAGGAGCCGAGCCAAAAAAAAACAAGTCAGAAGCGGCGGGTGAAACCGCGTGACACAGCTAGTAATTAAATAAAACACAACAGTTAACCAACATATTAATAAAAATAAACACCAACCAACCTTTTGTGCTGTGTTCTCGTTAAGTTCCGCGAATTGCGAACGAAAATGAATATTTCTTAATTTGTGGTCCTTTTCTTGATTAATGATGCTGCGACGTCAGGTCGTCAGATGCCGCGGATGCCACAATGATTAACCTTGTGGAATATTTGGGCCGAAACGTTGAAGTAACGTTACGTTATTAGGTCAGAAGGACTGTTGTACTTGATTGATTTGTTTTTAGCTCCTTAATTTTTTACATAACATCACGCTTGTAATCTCCAAAGGGTTAGGCAGATGTGTACCTAATAGTACACCCACATTTCGCCAGTTATGTTAAAGTCCCATGTCCCTAATAGGGGGCGAGCCTATTGCCATCATCATCATCATCTGCCTAGCCTTTTCCCAACTATGTTGGGGTCGGCTTCCAGTCTAACCGGATGCAGCTGAATACCAGTATTTTACATGGAGCGACTGCATATCTGATCTCCACAACCCAGTTAGTACTAGGTAATACGATACCCCTTGGTAAGACAGGTTGTCAGACTTTTTGGGCCACTGACTACCTGTAACGACTGTCAAAGATCTACAAATGACAGCCGGGACCAACGGCTTCCCGTGATTAACTTAATTTGCTTAACTTGATTTTGCCATCAACTAGGCAAAATCAAGAAATCGAAATCTGATGCATTTATTCTTTACCATGATGTCCAAGTATTGGCTGCCCTAACAAGCACATTGCCTTTTAAAGCGGATACATTTAAAGGCTGCAGAAAAATACATCTTGAACTTGACTTGAATGAATCAGAAAACAACTGAATCTTTTACTAGCAATTTGTTCTCGAAAACAGCATAACTGTTAGTAAAAGATTGCAATGGGAAACTCCGTGATATAGATAGAGAAATGAAACTGAGATCGAAGGTAAAAAAAAGAAACAATTTAAATATTTTATTTCACATACTTACGCACCTATAAAACATCGAGAAAAGGTGCACGGTTCGGGTCACTCGTTTCCTATGGAGAAGAACTGGCAAGAAACTCCATGGTTACTCTTTTAAAATTAAAGTAAGTGCCTAGATAGGCAATATTTCTTACTAGGTCATGAATAAGTTTTGTTAACACAAACAAGAAGTGCCTACAGGTCCTTAGACCTTATTATGTAATGACGTAAACTGTGTCGGCAGTAAATTTAAGATAATGTTCACATCTGCATGGTAGTACGTAAAATATGTACCTCCAATCTATCACAATATTGTACTGAGGTCAGAAAACAATTCCAAGCCGACCTTCTCACAGGTGGCGCTTGAATATTTACGTCTCAGCGTTTATTTATAGCGAAATATTTACAAATGTCTATATTCTAAGGTACTACTTACATAAAATACGCAATACTGAGAATTGTTGAAACTAAGAAATTCAATTCGAACAAAGAAAAGCTTTTTGACGCGTTCTTAAGAAAAAGTTTGAGGTCAGATTATATTCCTCAACGATTGTTTTTAAGATGGTATCAAAATAACAGCTAACCTCTATTTTTGTAAATTCTGATCAAAAACACAAATTGAATTGATTGATTGTAAGTGCCTGGCTCTTGTAGCCATTACGATGTAAAAGCTTCAACAAAATAAAAATCAAATCTTAATATTTAGCAAACAAACATTTATCGCTGTTTAATATATATCAACACAATTTATAACAATTAGTTGCGGCCTGTCAGAACGTCGACCCGCGAGCCCGACATCCTGCGACACGATAACGTACCGATCGACAACATAACTTAACTAGAACACTAACGTATAATATCATCCTATACATTTACTGTCATAACATCATGTATAAAATAAATCATCGCTCTCTCTCGCGGCCTCCAGTTGGTACATTATCAGCTGATTGCGTTTTGTTTTAAAACTGCGCGAAATAAATTCGTTGCTGAAACAAACGAGTTATAAGTTGACACAGATTTTTATTAAATAAAAAATAAAGCAGCAAATTGTATTTTATTAAAACAGGGGCCACAATTATTTTAAATTGTACAAAAGTTTAAATCTAGCCTGTCATAACCAATGCAGAGTATACATAATATTTCTGATGAGTGATGAATTAAAATAGCACGTGTTTTGAAAGTATTTAATTTTGAAAGCTAAGCTAAGGTCATACTGTTTATGAAGCACGAAACAAAATGTTCATTATTCACTCTGTGCGAGTTCCAGCTCCAACACAAGAAGAGCAGATGATGAGCACACTCGTAACTTCAACTTAGTTACAAAATATCAAGCAGTCTGAATGCAAATAAGAGAACTTATAGGTACTTTCATTTAATTCATGTACCATCACGCCTATCTCATCACAAACACATAGAAATATAAGAAAATTGAACCGATCTTGCTTATTTTCTTCCTAGCAAGAAGAAAACACGCAAATGAAAAATACCACGTGGTTTCTACAACAAAGAAAGTATAAACATTAACAAAACATAGGTAGACTGAGTGCCCAGTTAAATCTATGAAAAGAATTCGGTCGGCACTCCGTTAATCGGGAAATGTTTCGTATCGTGACGAAAATAGAAAATTCGGTCAAAGACCACGGCTGCTATTTAGCTAGCTAAGTATGTCCGCCCATTTGTTTTCACACCACAAACTGCTCGAATCTGGGAAATTTAAATATCAGCACAACAGAATATGGGTAACTATGCAAAGTGTAAAGGAATTTCTGCTGACTAGTAGTATCTGCGCAAAGGAGGATTTTACAATGCAATGCAAATGTGAGAAGCTTTCGCACAAAGCGCGCTATTTGTGAGCATGTCGTTATGTGTTCCTGCAATAAGGTAAAGAAGTGGTCATTTAAAATAATTATCTGTTGTGCACACTCATCTCCATGCTCTGGTTGTTATCGATACCTCGCCAAGGCTGACAGTGATAGCCTAGTGGTGCCAAGTTATAGGTCTTGAGTTCGAATCCAAGACACGCACCTCTGATTTTTCAGATTCATGTGCGTATTCGGTTAAGGAAAACGTGAGGAAACCAGCATGCATGAGAGATATTTCTCGACGGCATGTAAAGCCATGTCAGAGGCCTATGGGGGGCATAAAAACTCTGACACCAGGTTAGGCACTAACCACACGAGAAAAACAACCTAACAAACAAGGCCGTGTCACAGCAGTCCAAAATCGTGAGAATAATTGATTTGATGGACTGGCAGATTACTAATTGAAAGCTTCGGAGTAATTTTTTATATCACAACAGGCAAAAGATTTCCATAGCTGGGCATTTTAGCCCCTTGCCAAAACTGAAGTAGATACACAAAAACAATCAAATATGGTTTAAGCCTGCAGGCTTATTGTGGCCAGAAGACCAATGAGACAGTTAGACTGAATAATATACGAAGAACCTACAATTTGTCAGTCAAGGGAAACGGGATTCTACCTGCTATTAGATGACATATACATATAAATGTATGTCACGCGGTCAGTCTCGAACAACCACTAGCCTGCGATGATGAGGTGACGCATTCGTTTGTATTATTATTAAAATGGTAGTAGGTGGGATTTACTAATTGGTCTCAGAGCTCATACGTCATTACGACTATGTTCAGTGCGACTTCTATTCACTGTTAAATAAGCCTGGCCCTCAGTCCTCTTCTGTCAGCAATCTATGTCCAACAAAACAGAACGACGAAATGGATGGAACAGAAAGTATGACTTTTATACTACTGGGGATACGATCAGTCAGGTCAGATTCTTGTGAGAAGTTGAGCTCTTCAATACCAACGACTTGCATACTTCAATAAAATGATTGCATCTCAAAAACACGTTTTATTTTATTTTTAAATGACTACTTAGGCTACAACAACAATAAATTATTATTCTATTTTATTCTATTACATAAATTTATGAATACCTAGAACAACACATATTTAAATATGGTAATTCGTTAAAGTGAATCCTTTAACGATTCACAAAATATCACCAGAAATTTAAAAACGTTTTTGGAGTTTCCCTACTTTAATATACAATCACACAAACGAGTATAACCACACAATAATGACGTAGATGATAAATCATATGCCTAATTTTCTGTATTTAACTAAACTACTAAAAATGGAAAAGAACAATTGCATCAGAACAGTAATTAATTCTATTTGCGATTTTCCCACAATTTCCCATCGTCATTTCATTTCATTAGTTATGAACTTATGAAGCACTGTCTTCAGTCATCAAAAGAAAAAAAATATGAATGATTGACAAAACAGTATATTATTCCCTTTATTCGTATTTACACATATAATTTACATTTTTAAATATTTCTTTAGAAAGTAATATAAAACAAAAACATTTAAAAATATAAAAAATAGTAGCCCACCAGCATCGGGAACAGGCTCCGAGCTACCGGTGGTCAGGGCTCCTGAGAGAGGAACCTCCTAACGATACGCGCCGTGTCCAGAAGTACTACTTTCTGAATCAAGCCCTTGATCCAGCTGCCAAGCGAGAGCCTCCTCAGATGTTGATCGAGGCTATTGGCTATTAAGCCATTGGCTGACACGACTATCGGCACAATGACTGCTGTACTCACGTTCCACATGTCGACAACCTCGCGAGCCAGATCAAACAGCATATTATTATTATGAACTGCTTTATCATTAGAACATAATATAACTTTTTTTTAAGCATTTTCTTTCAGGTTTAAAATAAGTCAGGAAATGCTGATGCCGATATAGAAGTATTTTTATCAGTTCACTATAAAGTAAAAGCGTCGCTTTTCGCAGTTCTATAGTTATAAAACCTATGAGCAATAGCTCATACAGACGCCAGCATATCAAGCTACTCGAAACTGTCAAATTTTCCCAATCAACCTTGAACCTAATGCTTTAGCGATAAAATTGTAAATCTATTAAAGAAATTTAACAGATTATAGTCGCTTGATGTGCTAGCGTCTGTACCTAAGACATAAAGCTGAGCCCCCTTTATAAGGTAGGTGGCCATTTACATAGCTAAAGGCTAATAAAACCCAGGAAATTCAGGAAAATGCAGTGACAAACAGGCAATTGTCAATGTTGCATTAACAGAACCTAAGTATTAATGCAACTGGGTTTATTTCAATATTTTGGAGTCAATATACTGAAGGAGGAAAACTGTGTTAATTGTAAATATATCGTTATTGACCACACGGTATTCTAAACCGCACTTCAGCAACTAATTGCGAAGTGTCATTTATTTTGACGTCAGTTGAAATGAATCAACCTTGCATTAGAACCGTAGTACGCGCGTCAATATGAATTCACACCCGGTCGAACTAGGCCAAAACAAATGAAGGATGGGAAGGAATTATTGAGGAAAACGACACATTTGTTTAGGATGTAAACTATGATAGATTTTTTCCCTGTAATGGAAAATCCTTCACCCACTGAACATAGATAATATCTTGTTTTTCAGTGGGATAAAATAAACTAAAATGAAAATTACATACTTTCACATATACAAGAGGTAATAATGATGCCTGCCTCCTGTCCTTTTTTCGGCATGGCGGAGAGGAGATTAGCCATCGGCTCGGGAGATATTTAGTGCAAAAGTATGTGCGCAGGCACAGTTGCACTCTTTCTTCCCTCACTCACATAATCCGATGCGACGGCTATCCGACACGATCGGAGAGAGATCAGGCGCAGGACCAACGGCTTAACGTCCTTTCCGAGGCACGGGAATATCATACCACCAGACCTCCGGGGTGCTACTGAAAAATTCTTAATGGAAAAACCCAATAACATTTTTTGCCCGACCCGGAAATCGAACCCAGGACCCCACGCTCAGCAGTTGCGAGACGACAAGGGACCATAAACTGAACAACTTTTGCTCTATGACTTTTGGAAATTCTTATTTTTTTTTTAGTTTTAATGGTGAATGACAGCTGATCAGCTGATCGCATCAATTCCAATATGTAGAAAGCCTATTTTTTGTGTGAATTTCAAGAACTCAGAACAAAAGTTGTTCAGTTTCATGGTCCGAGAGACCACACGAGAGGTTGAACGTAACACCTTGTATAAATCTAGTCTTTGGCGTTGAATGACATTGTCAGGAGCGCACTGTTGGTAAGTATTTGTGAAATTGTCTTGAAAAAACAAGATGGAGTCCTTGGTTGAGTTTATGGCCATGCTGCACTATAATTTGTTTGATGAGGACAACGTCTGACAGAACATTTAACATTACGATGACCAAAAAGAATTTGCGCCCAACGTGGGGCTCGAACCCACGACCCTGAGATTAAGAGTCTCATGCTCTACCGACTGAGCTAGCCGGGCTGTATTTGAAATGTTGAAATTGACCACTGCGTTCGATAATCCGTTCCGGTAGATAAAAATATACTGGCTGGGAATAAAAACGGAACGTTTGTAATAAATAAAAGAAAAATAAAACGTGAACGGCGAAGTATTGATGACGAAAACGCAAAATAGCACAAAAAACAACGGTTAGCTTCGTGAATCATTGACCGCTGGCTTTTTGTTAAAGGAATAAAAGGTTGCGGTGATGCATGCTCAAAAAAGGTTACATTGCTACAAATTAGGATGCATTCGTGATTAATATTTCCATCAAAAACAGTTGATACCTTCACGAGTAACGGTACATAATAATAACTTTCATGAAATACTTCCATAACAGAATAAGGAAGCAATTATTGAAAATAACGGTTAAACTTACCATTGCGTTTAAACCCCATAGCAAAGGAAATAGGACAACATCACGTTGGTACGTAACTAGTCACACTTTGTTTTGTATTTTCCTTTGTTGTAATAAATAATTGTGTTGTACAAAATTTTATAGTACCAATCGATCATCAGCTTTCAGGCTGTGATATATTTACGAGGAATGAGATGACTATGTTTACAAGTTTACAACTAAGTGAGTCATACGCCTGCACAGTGAACTGTTTACGAAGAAGGTTTTGTGAAAAAGTTTCGAAACAAAAGGTTTGATACAAAAGCTATCTTAATATGGTTAATTAGGGTATGTTGGCCGTGATAATTTTCGTAAGAAATAGGTACAGCAATTGTAATTAGCAGGGAAACAAACGTGAAATCATTATTGCATCCTGATCTTTCGGAGCTACTCGTGATAATTTTATTTAACTATAGTTATAAGAAAATACGAAATTTCCCCTTTTTACTAAATTCATCAAGGGTGAATTTTATCAAACCAAACTAGAGAGAGAGAGAGCTGCACATTTAGACGAAGTTCAAAAGCTGTGAGTCTCAAGATTGCTATGGAATATTATCATAATTCTTGATCGCGTTCAGTTGTATTGGTGAACTTTGCCCTTAGTACAATGAAACCGTTATCAGGCCCTTTAAACAAACTTAAAATTAATGTGTCAGTTTTAGTTCAGTAACACACAAAACAACACTTTTCAACAAGGAATCAATCCTACCCTTTTCAAGACAAAACTTGATCATCAATTACTTTACTGTTTCATAACGTCCCTCAATCGTCATCCCACACACAAATAACGGTACAAATGCAAAGAAAAACGACAAAAAAAGCGCAGATATCATTGAACATAACGTACAGTACTACTAAATTAATTACAATAAACGTACGCGCATCTCGCTCATTACAGCGCCTGCGCATAAACCCGTCGGGTCCGATCGTAAACGGGGTGAACGAATCTACATGTTCGCGATTCTAAATGAACGTTATGACAACTAAATTAACCTTTATTATGAAGATATGGTGCATTGGAAGTAGGTGCCTTTTTGTGTACAGGTATTTTTTTACTTACACAACAATCTTTCGTTGTTTCTCCAATAGCATTGACATCTTCGCCGACAAGCTATTGCAATTTCGCAAACAATTGTTTCTGACCCACAGTGGCCACAGTTAATATCTATATTAATATTATTACTCACTTATTTATCATTTGATTGTGTCAATCTTTAGAGCAACAAAATAGATTAAGTTATTTCTTTTCTTTATTTGAATTTTTTTATTAGAACTTGAAATGCAAGTGCTGTGCACACCTGTAAGTGATATATTCACCCTAGATTTTAAGTTTAATTGTTACATTACCCCAAAAATGTATTAGTGAATAAGTCGTTGGAGTGCCATAATTAAATAAATAAATTGCTTTAAGAGTAATTTCAGGATTACTTATTGCCTTTTGTCACCGCTTTCTGCTAGATAAAAGGGGAATTTTGTGCCACGATCCTCAAGTCTGATCTTTCAGTTAGAAGATTAATTCAGGACGGAAGGTGGGAATCAGGCTCATCGGTCGACAAATCTTCTTTTCGTTTATGATTGACATGATTTTAGTCTATCCCAACTGAATTCTGAATCCTGGAAAGCGAAGCCTGTATAAAGTGAACTTTGTATTTTCTATTTTCTTAGTATGGCAGGAAAAACACTGGCACGTTAAAAGGTAAATAAACATATCACAGGTAAATGCAAATTATAATATTGTTGTAAATTAAATTACCAAGTTTAAATTCCTGTTATTACCAGTGTCTACTATATCCCTACCTGATTTTACATACTGGGATTTACCGGTATAATGTTTAACCCCGTATAAAGGTTCGTTAGTATAACTCAAGGTCGAAACACATTTAGTATGGTGAGAATCACAATTATAACAGTGTGTTTCGTCGCGTCGCAAATGCGTTTATAACCATACTAAATGTGTGAAACCGATATGTTTCTGACGCTACACGACACAGTAGTGTGTTTCTACCTGCACTCGTAGGTACAACCGCCAGCACATCAAGCTACCCGAAACTGTCAAATTTTCCCAATCCACCTTGAACCTAATGCTGTAGCAATAAAGTTGAAAATCTTTTTAAGAAATGTAGTAGCTTGATGTGCTGGCGTCTGTACGTCGAAACCTTTCTGGCACAATTGCTAAATTCTGCGAAGGTACTACAAACGATACTTGCGTACTTAGGTAAGTAAATAAAAGGTTTATGATGTAGGTTTAAGTACTAGTGACACAGTCTACTTCTCCGATCTAACGGGAATATTAACCGCATTAATTATGTCCAGCGGTTTAGTGTTGTGTAATAAAAAATAGAACTCATTTACATAGACGAGAACCGGAAGTCTAGGTGAGTGAATGACGTTAGTAACGAAACTCTAGGTGCACAAGTACTTTAATTTTTTATATAATATTAATTTTTATTTATTTATAACCAACTTATACTAACAGTTTGCACCACTCATGCAAGTTATTGATTGAGCATAAAAATCAATTCAAATTTCAATTTTTCAAGTTTAATTAAAAAATTGTCTTAATTGATTTTTAAAATTTTAAATTTCAATTCAAATTAATATAATACGTAGGAAAGGGGCAAAGGAAGCCACAGAAACGTTGTTGAAGACGATGATGGTGTGAAACTTGAAAGGCGCCATTACGAAGTGGCGATAAACCATGATTGTTTTAATCTTATTCCAGAGTGGGAAAGAGATGGCACTAGATGTCTTCTATACCTCCGTCTCTTTCCCACACTGATTTAAGACGTCATGGTAACCCCCCCGAATGTCGTTCTTTGCACTGACATTTAGGGATGAATTCATGCACTAAAGTCCTTGTTAAAAGTCACTTTCTGAATTTCAGAGAAATAAAACTTCCTACCAATCCCCTGGAGCAGGGACAGTATTTTAAGTCATGAATTCAACGAATTTTCATTTACACATTAAGTTCCAAGTATGTAAACACAAGGTGAAAAAACCTGCTGACACATCTAGGTGCAAATTCAGTGCAACTATAATACAACCTGAAATAAAACTGTGGAAGTAAAACACGTTAGTTCCGCCTAATTTCTCTGACGTGAACTACTCCTGACTCACTGGAAAAACCGCCCACAAAGTGCAAACTCATTTATATTAAAAAACCACACAATAAATAAACACTACACCTCAATTAGAAGAAATAGAAGGTATATAAGTGCTAGTTAGTAGTTAGTAGGTCAATAAATTGTAGTTTATTTTATGAGTCAAAAGGCAAACTTAATTTTGTGAGTATATTGGAACTGTATAAGTCATCTTTTGAAGAATTTCAATCACTTGTTTGCTTATAGGTGTTTTTTTTTTTAAAAGAAACGTGGCCTTGCAGTTGGATTTTATCCTGTATCTTGGTTGCGTTTTACAAACTTTTAAACTCATTAACACAAACAGCCAGACCCGGAACCTTTACTCCATAAAAATATTTGTTCCGTACGGGGATCGAACCCGCGACACGCAGCGCAGCAGTTAGTCGCTCAGCCACTGCACCAACCGTGCCGTCCGTAATTTGGTATCATCATCAACATTCACAGCCTGACTCCCCCTACTGCTGTGTATACGCCTCTCGTTGCTTGTGACAAGCTCCAAAGGTTTTTTTTTTGATACGGTGAAAAATGCCTACGCATACCGCACCATCCGGGGAGATGGCTTGATTATGTGGGGCTTGCACCCACTAAAAAACAACGCCGTGAGCCTACTGTCGCTTTGGCGGATGAGCCACGAGAACTGCTACGCATGACGTTCGCGACCCATCCAGCATAGCGCGCCTCCGGGCACCAAACTCCTTGGCGGTGTCTGGGCTCACCTGGGACATCGCCACAACTTATGAGGCCCGTGCAATGCGACGACGATGGATCGATAGACTTCCCGATCTATCGCCGCTGGCACCTCCTTGGAATCAGGTCGATGGCGCCTCCGCCGCCGCCCTGTCCTCCTTCAGCGAGGGAATCCTCCTCCCTGACGCGCTCTGCCGCCTCTTTCTGCGAAATCACATCCTTGCAGAAGGATGCTACTGCCTCCCAAGCCCCACTGCTGTCGACCATGGCCTTGGCCACCGCCGGCAAAGAGGTCTGCCCCGATTCTTGTTGTGAGAGCACGGCGCTGCGCCACCCAAGCTGGACAATGCTCGAGGGTGTGAAGGCCCGTGCCTTCACTGCAGCGCACTAAGCTCCACACTCCTGTGTCAACCACATCCAGAATTTAACCGCGAAGGCATCGATGTCCTGCCCATCTCGCCGCCGAACTAGCAACACTTCTCTTTCCAATACTTGAGTATAGAACCTACTTACTTCATTATGTATTTTGGATGTAATGTTATATAATTGACTACCTCGTTGGTCTAGTGGTCGCAATCGCAACTGAATCGCTGAGTATGAGGTCCTGGGTTCAATTCCCGGGTCGGGCAAGGCGTTATTGGGTTTTTCCACCAGGAATTTCTCAGTAGCAGCCACAGGGTCTGGATCTGTGCCCGGTTGATGGCAGTAGGCTCGCCCCCTTTTTCATGGGACTTCAACGTAGCTGACGAAATTAATGTGGGTGTACTCTTAGGTACACCTCTGAATAGCCTTCGGCGATTACAGGCGTGATGTTATGTTATTTAATAAGGATTTTTATTCATTAGGTAGGTGGATACTAGGTACCTACTTCAAGTTCTACAAACCACAGACAGACGATGTGTGCTTTGTATTAAAATGTTGCAAATAAATTAAAACTAACATGTTTTAATCTCATGTGGGTTTTATGTATTATATGAAAGATATCGTTAGAAAAACACTATTTTCATTGCAAGTGTGCCATTTTATCATATCTTCAAGATAAGATTAGTTCCGATAGTGTAATGTTATTGTAAGTAAATATAATACCTTAGTACAAACAAACGCGACGGGCGCGTGTTAGTTGTAACTTAAGTACAAAGATAACTTACAATATAACTTTATTTACACTGAGTAGGTAAATACGCTATTACAACTTTGTAATATTTTTTTTTTGTTTTTTAGTTTAATTTCTTTTATTTTAGTGTCTGTTTGTGAATGTTGTATGTGGATTTATATCTGGTAAATATAAATAAAAATATTTCATTTTCATTATTTTTTCATTTTAAATGTTATCTAAACCTTTATTGACTGGTTAAATGGTCATTTATGTTGATAAAGGACCTTTTTATAAGTCATCTGACAAACCTTGTAAAAGTTGAGGAAATTAATATTTTTACCTGAAATATATCTTATATTATTATGTTTCTATTTAGATCTTTATAGCCCATGAATGACAACGAACGTAACATAATAACGCCCACATTTCATGTAATGCCTTTAAAACAATTTATTTTTGGGTTCAGCGCTAATTGTATTCAGTGAGCTGTCATTCAAGCGGGTCTTTATTAATTAAATAAACTCTAGCACTCAACCTCTACATATTATAAAATAAATCAAGATTTTCAACGAATGCCCCCCGTAGCAAAATGACAGATTGTGTCGACACAATGACAGATTACTTTGCACTATCTGTCATTTTGTCGATTCTTCCGTCAAAGAAATCCTTGTCTTCGGTGGTCATGCTACGGGGGCTGGAAAGGCATAAGACAAAAGCTGGACAATTCTAGTATAGCCTCAAATACCAACGTAGATTAGAGAAACAAATGAACCACGAGACCCCCGCCACAAGCAGGCGCCTGCAAATAATTGGCCGAAGCTAACCAACACCGGACTATCTGAGGTCCAGTGACCCACATAGACCTCAGATGGTTGTCGACGTAATAATATGATTGCATGTGAGCTTAGGTCATCGGCGTTTGTAAGTAAAAGCTAACTGTCAGCCGCGCGGTCGTGCTACTTCCTCCGAACGACGCCGGAATACTGAGCGGGTGCGCGGAATGTCAAGCACACAAGTTTAATGACATTGCTGTTTTTTTATCGTGTGATTGGTGCAAGGAATTTGCCGATAATGTTACGGTTTCCTGTAAAAACGAAGTAAGTATGTTGTGTAAGAAAATTTAAAAGTTTAATTCTATGGTATAACTGGGATTTTGATTTCCGTTTTCCAAAAACAAAACATTTTGAAAAAAATGTAAATTGATTTCTTTTTTTAAAGTTTGATCGGAAACCATTTTGTTGCTGGCCCTTCCTTATTTCGTAAAACTTAAAACCTCATGCAAATGTTTAAAAAAGCTCTGCTTTCAATGGATGCGAAAGCTCGCGTTCAGAATAATCAATTTCTTCCACCGAATTTCTTTAAACAAGCACTGTTTCTGGAAGTTAAGTTACGGTTTCATGGTTTTTTCTTGGAAGCAAACTATTCAAACTATTCGTAAAGAATAGCACCATCCCATATCTTCCCGTGGGTGTCGTAAGAGGCGATTAAGGGACTTACCAGAGAATGGGCAGCAGCGTTCTCTGATTCTACAACAACCATACTGCGATCGCCAACCCGCCTGCCAAGCGTGGCGATTATGGCAAAACCCCCTTCTTGGGGGAGGCCTATGTCCAGCAGTGGACTTTTCGGCTGAAATGATGAAACTATTCCATGTGAACTTGGAGTCGTTAAGCGTTTGGTTGTGACTGTACTTGCTACCGGCGCCGCCTGCGACCGGCGCGGCGCCAGCTATTCAATCACCTACAATGATAACACAATTTCGACAACCTTATATTAAAGTTTATATTCACCAACTAATTAATAATTTAAAGAACATGATAAGACGGATGTTAAAAAGTTAATTAAGTGAGTGTGTAGGTAGTTTAGATTACGTTGATCTCGGGAATGTTATAGTTATTTCTAGGTATTTTTGTCTTAATGAAAAACGTTTTTGATACATTGTATTAACAATAGTTGAATTATTAGGCAATCACACTCATAGGTTTATCATTATCTCCTTTATTTATTTTCCTACACACTATTTACATTTTTTAAAATTTCTTTACAAAAACCATTAAAAAAAAAAACATTTAATAATATAAAAAATAGTGGTCCGCCAGTATCGGGAGCAGGGTCCAAGCTACCGGTAGTAGGGCTCCAGAGACAGGAACCTCCTCACAATACGAGCCGTATCGAGGAGTACTGCCTTCTGAATCAGGCCCTTGATCTAACCGCCTAAGGAGAGCCTCGAAAGATTATTATCATTATTATTATTGCTAGCCCATACTGGCCCACTGCTGGGCAAAGGACTCCCACCATTGGCTCCATTCCTTCCAACGGTCACAATCCTGCGCAACTTCTTCCCAATTCTCAAGGAAGACATCCAGTTCATTCCGCCATTTCCTTCGTGGTGTGTCGCGACCCCGTGTCACTGTTTCAGGACACTAATTCTGAGCTTTACGGGCCCACAGCTCGTTCCGCATGCGACAAGCATGTCCTGCTCAGTCCCTTTTAAGTTGGGCAGCCTTTTGAGCCACGTCAACGATTTGCGTTTTGGAGCGCACCTTAAATTATGAGTGTGGCACAGTACCCACTATAATAAAATTAAATAAAGCACAGAAATTTTTAACACAATATGTCTATCAGAAACTTTGTCTGATGATTTATTATGTGATAAAAATAGTTTCCAAATTAATAAAACCCACCTAGCCTTAACCAGACCTGACAATTAATTTTATATCGTTATCTGGAAGCCCGGCTAGCTCAGTCGGTAGAGCATGAGACTCTTAATCTCAGGGTCGTGGGTTCGAGCCCCACGTTGGGCGCAAATTTTTGCGAATAAGACCAACATGTTATCTGATCTGCTGAGTATAAATGCCCATTTGAGATACGAGAATAATTAAGATCATGATGAAATGGAAATCAGCAGCATCAAGCTTTATTTCAATGGTCAGATGACAAAGAGAAATGTAGAAAAAATACACAGGCATCTGCAACTTAGTTGCTATAAAAAGTTGTCATACATTTATCATTTATCAACGGGATGTTACTGACAGAGTTAATTCGTAGGGTTCCGTAATACAGCTGGAGAAACCCAACCATGAATCATCTTTCAATGACCAGTTCACCATAAACCTAAGAGTTTAATTTTGATAATTTGCTCAATTTATTGCAAAGTCACGTTTTTGCCAATTTGTAACAGAATATCAATATTCAATTAAAATATTATGATTTGGGTGCCTACTCGAATGAGTCATTTTTCGTCATGACAAAATCATCGGCCCGTAAAATACCCCATTTTTTATTTCAGGTTAGTGTTACAGGGCCTATAATATTAACTTTGAATAATATTATTTTAATACTCACAACAACAACAATCTTGCACAACGTGTTCTTTATAACATCGGAAGTAATGATATTATAAGTAAAAAGTGGTAGACATCGCACTAGCGCGCACAAATTGTTGCAGACAAATTCAGACAATTGTCGTAATTTAAGTACTTCAAGCGCAATAGCTATCTCTTTCTGTATCGCAGTCGTTACAACGCAACGATAAGTATTTGAACGCCACTCAATGTGAGGTAGCGTATCTTTCTTTAAAATATCATTGATCGGAAGGTACTAAGATAATGAATGTAAGGAACCCTCAACTTTTTTCCCGCGTCGCCGATTGCTTCATTGACTTTTTATTTGCGGTAATCAATAACATTGCCATGCGATGTGTCACAAACTCACAACACTGCACTGACTCAGTCGCATTGTTGTCTGCGCAACTTACTATCTAGTACCTACGTTGATAACTGAAATTATTCATTATATAACCAGCCTGAAATGTATTGTCCCTTGACTTTCATAACTTAAGCATTTCTCCCTTTACTCAAAAGTAATCTGAGGGCCTACCACGAGCGCGCGGTATAAACGTAACATAAATACGTCTACGTATTTTAAAATTAAAAATACTCGTTTCGCAATTAATATTTTCATAATGTTGAGAATTTATTCATATCTATGAATGATACTGATTGTGTTTGTTGCAAACAATTTAGCTAAAATGCTATAGGATAATTGTATTTTCGATTAAAAAATCAATGTATTTACGTTTACACCTTGCGCTCGTGCTATCGCCTCTGATTGAAAGATCTTACTTGATCGTTTTAAAATAATAACAGTAGAAGTATTTTTACATTCAAAAGTTTTATCCGTATAATCACGTCCTAAACTAATCCTACAAACATTTGTATCTTTTTTCTTGCTATGCAGAACCAAGGTAACTAAAAGTGTTAGCTAACGCTAAATAAGATCTATAATCCAAAACAAAATCCCCTGCAGAAATACACAGATTATTTTATCAATATTATTCAAACACTATTTTTAACTCCCGCTATTTTTGTTTGCGATTAGTCGCAAATCCCTTTGAATCGCGATCATAAACGAGCGTCGGTTGTGTGCACGAAAGTCTGATCCTTTTTTAGGCATAAATACCTGAAACCCGCTTTGTTAGGCGACGTTGCGTCCAATTATCCTATAATCCACATCCACAACAGCTTTGTCCTCTAATTTTGGATCTCGGAAATCGGATTTTGTGACAATGGTTATGATCCGTTTCATAAAGCTCGGCTTCCACTGTTGTACTTTTGTACGGTTGGTAATCAGAGGGAGGTATGGATAGCATAATCACAGGATTACATCATGTTTTATCGTTATTTAATTTCAGTTGTTGATCTTATACGGGCCAAGCAGGTCTATGGATGGGGTGCCCATCCATCATATACTGGTAATCCTCCGTGTCTCAGAAAACACGTTAAGCCGTTACTGCCTATACTGGTCATCGGTGGCCCGAAACTCTGACAACCAGTCTTATCAAGAGAAATCGTATTACCCAGTTCCTCCCAAACCCAGTTAAGTTAGTGGAGGTCAAATTGGCAGTCACTCCATGCAAAATACCAGTGGCTTTCAGCTACATCGGGTTAGACTAGAAGTCGACTCCAACATAGTCAAAAGGCTGAGCAGATGATGATCATATACCTGTTACTTCATTCACGTTAGATGGTCCTGATTGGTTTATGAGCACCTTAACTTGTCGAAAGAATTTAACACTTACTTAATTTTACTAAAAATAACTACGGTACGCTGCTTACTGTGCTGGGCTGGTCCTGCTTTTCTTTTTTGTTTTTAGCATTGTTTTCTGTAATATTTAACTACTTATTACTAATCAGCTTCTTCTTAGCGAGTTGATGCCAATCTAAATTGTGTCGGCTCTGAACTAAGCCGCGAGTTCTGGGCCGAGTTCAAGTCAGCTTATCCGCCCAAAGAGCATTATGATATCTGCTATACATATAGTTCCATCGCACAAGAGGATGCTGTCTTGTGTTGATCATACCTAGGTACTATACTATACTATAGTCGAATTTTCAAAGTACAACGGTAAAACCCATAGGCGTCCGTGCCATGATTCCTTGATAACATTGTAAGTAGTTACAAAGTACATACAAACCAAGCATATGGAAGGCGTTGCAAGTTGCAACCTATAATAGCCATTAACGCCGTGCGACAAAAATATTCTTTTGCCCGCCCTATGTTCTTTGTCACTGAACTTGTTAGCCATTAACAAGTGAAAAAAATATGAATATTATATATATATTTATTTTATTTTATAGGTCAAAAGTTTGTAATTTTGGATGTAGGGGGAAAACTTCGGAACTGATTCGATTCCGATAATTCTTTCACTAATAGAAAGCTACGTTATTCCCGACTGTCATAGGCTACATCGGTTTCATAGTCATATCGGTCCAAGATCGGGGGGTCTGCCAGCCCTTACTCATTTTCTGATTAACAAAATTTGTAAATCGAGAGGTGTTAGTATGTACTGTAAATGTATGCATACCTGCTTGTGTAGACGACGGGTCTTTTAGATATTAGGTATTACGGAACTTTTAGATATTAAGTATTACTTAAAAATATTATGCACTTTTCTTAAAGCATGACTGCTGATTTTTATATATGTCGCAGAGAATATTGTTAAAAATTAATATTCATCATTGGCAGACACTTCCTGTTGGTGAAAATTTTCTGCCAGACATTGTAAAGCTCTGAAAAAATAACATCATTTTACTTAATTGGCAGTCTTTTTTTATATTTTATACTCGGAGAGAGAGTTATTTCAATACTCATATTAGCAGTCAGATCCATCGTAGGATCGCAATTTATCATTTTTGTATGGGTTCATTAAACTAATAGACTCATACAGCGATATTTTAATTTTGTTTGGGGGGTGTTTGGCCCCTACTATTGGTCTGACTGCTCACAATAAGTACCTAGGTAATGAAATAATTCCCTGAGTATCATCATCATCATCATCATCATTTCAGCCGAAAGACGTCCACTGCTGGACATAGGCCTTCCCCCAAGTGTCGCCACATAGACTGGTCCCGTGCGACTCGCATCGCACTATCAAATATAAATATTAAGACTCCGACTATATTTAAAACGCTCCCGTGGGATAATTTCCGACCATAATGCAAGCGAAAGCTGTATAGTCCGAATTAAACCATTTGTCTAAGTTGTAAAACATAAACAACGCCATCTACATTGTATTAATTCTGCTGCGATTGTTTCCACAGCACTATTTGTAAAAATGCGCCATCTATGGTCGAGTAGCGATACTGTCAAAAGATCAGATTTACATCTGGTAATCAAATATTCCGATAGATGGCGTGAATTTTAATTTAATTTCATACACCTATTGCAAGACATTAATCAAGCTTACAGTTTTGACATCATTGAAATCTTAAAGGAGTAGTGTGGCTCTAGTAATTAGAAAGTGTGTTAGGATAGTATTTACAATTCCTTAGGTATATATATTTTGTTTCATAATTTTGGGATCCCCTCCACAAGCCGAAATAGCTCAGTTGGGAGAGCGTTAGACTGAAGATCTAAAGGTCCCCGTTTCAATCCCGGGTTTCGGCAGTCTAACCTTTTGCCTCTTTATTCATTCTTGTTGTAATAATATTCGATAGCTGCTAGGTTTTCTAACCTTTTGCCTCTTTATTCATTCTTGTTGTAATAATATTCGATAGCTGCTAGGTTTCATTTTAAATACACGAAACTCACTAGTTGGATAAACTGATTTAAAAATTACTATGGTCATAGCAAGCACGTTCGAAATACTTCTCCCCACAGTCTCGTCAACGTTGGAAACAAAAGATTTCCTCTCGTTATTTCGAATTGAAAAGCAAAAAGATAACTGCATCGACCGGGAATCGAACCCGGGCCGCCCGCGTGGCAGGCGAGCATTCTACCACTGAACCATCGATGCTTATACAGAGTTGACGAAATTGAGGTATATTAACTTTATCTTGTATATAATTTAAATGAACAAACTGAAGCAAGCAGATGACCTGACCTCAAATAATCTGAAACCTGCCTACTGTTTTCTTCATTGCTTTCTAAACTGAAGATTACACTGGAAGACGACCCCAACATTGTTGGGAAAAGACTAGGCAGAAGATTATGGTTTCTAGAATGAATAAGTAGCGGACGGTACCTATTTAGATGTTAATAAACGCCTACCTTCCGAGTAACTAGTTCGATGGTTATTTGTGAAGAAAAAAGGTAGGCAGAGTAGTGAAGGGTCAATTTTTGTAAGAGGTAAGCCGGAGTACATATATTTAATGTGATTATACTATTTGTCTATAAAATACTGACTGTGCCATTTTTCAAAGGGAAGCCGATAGGAATCGAGTTCTATGGAACCTTCGTCACTCTCTGCGATACTTACCTAGATCTACTCCATCAAGCTATGTAAACACAAATATCAGAATAAAGATTTTAATTGTTATTTAGTACCTACCTACTTAAAGTTTATCTAAAATCTAGTTTTTATTTCGACAACGCTTTGGAACCAGGAAATACCTATCTAAGTACTAATAATAACATCGAACACGAATTTCCTTTTTTGTTATTGATGTACTTATACGGAAGTTATTAATAGAAATTATCTAATCGCTTCAAGAATCTTAATATTGGTATTAATACAATTGTTAACAATGTTATTTCAAGTGTAAACTGTGATTTAGACAGTTGATTTAACTTACTAGGTAAACCCCGTGATTTGGACTAATGGAATTTTCTTAAATAAAAATAACATATTAATCACCCCTGTAATCCAAGACAAAAAAGAAAAAAAAAAAGTGTAGGTACCTACCTAATAGCCCCAACACTGATACACTCACATTTCGTGACCTACCTTTCAGTGGCGAAGGTTCCATACAACTCCATCAACTCGGATTCCTCTTGAAAAATGGCTCAGTCAGTATTCTATAGACAAATAATATAATCACATTAAAGATACATATTCTACAGAGCCTAAAGACTAAGGTTTTCAACCAGTGCGTCCTGCCTGTTATGGCTTACGGAGCCGAAACGTGGACACTCACAGTACGGCTGGTCCATAAATTTAAGGTCGCTCAGCGAGCTGTGGAACGAGCTATGCTTGGAGTCTCTCTGAGGGATCGCATTCGGAACGATGTGATCCGACAGAGAACCAGAGTTATCGACATAGCTTACAGAATAAGTAAGCTGAAGTGGCAATTGGCCGGTCATATTAGCCGTAGAACCGATGACCGTTGGGGTAGACGTGTTTTTGAGTGGAGACCGCGAATCGGCAAACGTAAGGTGGGACGATCTCAGGCTCGGTGGAGTGACGATCTTCGCAGGGTGGCTGGTAGCAACTGGATGAGAATTGCTGAAAATCGAGTTGAATGGCGTGCGATTGAGGAGGCCTATGTCCAGCAGTGGACTGCTATAGGCTGATGATGAAAGATACATATGTACTCCGGCTTACCACTTACATAAATTGACCTTTCGCTACTGCTACGTATGTTTAAGTCCTATGTAACAGGGGGCGTCCTGTATGGTGTCCGGACGTAAAGAATAGCACCATCCCATATCTTCCCGTGGATGTCGTAAGAGGCGACTAAAAGACTTACCAGAGAATGGGCAGCAGCGTTCTCTGTGCGTTTTTTAACAACCGTACTGCGATCGCCAACCCGCTTGCCGAGCGTGGCGATTATAGCAAAACCCCCCAAATGATGAGCGCAACACAAAAAGTGCCCCTAGTACCCGGCAGCCCGTCTACCCTCGACCATGGTAGCGGTCGAGGTTACGGCCCACGCCATAACCTCGAGGGGTGCGAAGAATCTCCGGAAGGGATAAGGCTGCCTATACCGACGACTTGACCTGGTAACATACAACACGCGTACCTCCGGACCGACGAGAAGATAACGGAACTCGAAGATGAATTGAGCAGGCTGCGATGGAGTATTGTGGGATTATCTGAAGTCCGAAGAGAGGGGGAGGACACGATAATCCTGAAATCCGGCAACCTGCTATATTTCCGAGAGGGTGACCGGCGGTCCCAGGGTGGTGTTGGGTTTATCGTCCACAAGCCCCTCGTGAATAACGTGGTGAAGATCGAGAGTGTGTCGACCAGGGTGGCGTACCTTATACTCAGAATACCCTCAAGATATTCGCTGAAGGTCATACAGGTCTACACCCCCACCTCGGCACACCCCGACGACGAAGTGGAGACCATGTATGAGGATATTTCCAAAGCCCTGCATGGTTTCAAAACTCACTTCACCGTTGTCATGGGGGATTTCAAATTGAAACTGGGCAAACGAGACGGGGATGAGCTGCAGGTGGGGCAATTTGGAGTTGGACGTCGGAACCACCGGGGTCACCAACTGGCTAGTTTGATGGAGAAGGAGGGCCTCTATATGATGAATTCCTTCTTCAAAAAGCGTGATCACAGGAAGTGGACCTGGCAGAGTCCCGATGGTGCAACTAAAAATGAGATTGACTTCATCATGTCAACCAAGAAGCAAATGTTCAATGATGTCTCTGTGATCAATTCGGTGAAAACCGGGACCGATCACCGCATGGTAAGAGGCACATTGAACATCAATATCAAGCTTGAAAGGTCTCGACTGATGAAGTCTCCGTCCAGCACAGATCCAGATCCAAAACCCCGAGAGCTTTCAGCTTGAACTCCAGAATCGTTTCGAGTGCCTAGGAAGCTCAGTGGACGAATACAACGATGGGTTCGTGGAAACTGTCCATACGACTGAGTTTAAGTTCTTCAAGACACGTCGTGCACATAAGAACAAAAGACTCTCTGATCATACTCTCGAGCTCATGAAGGAGCGGCGTGAGATGATCCTGCAGTCTTCGGACGAGGCGTGGAAATACCGCAGCTCAATAGACGGATCTCTAAGAGAAATAATACTACGCTCTTCAAGGATTTCCTTGAAGAGCGTAGTATTATTTCTCATACAATAATAATTAGTACTTATAAGTAAACCATAACTAAAAAATATTTAACAGTTGCAAGTTATAATAGTCCAATTCAGATGTCAGCGACCTGCCCGATCTAGGTTTATTTAAACCTGTGTTTCAGGCCATCACATTACCTAGCGCAATTTAATTAGGACAGTTAAATTACAAGATTAAATTAATCTATTAACAACTATAACTGAAATCAAATTGATACAAAGAAAAACACTAAAACTAGCTTAAGTAAATATGTACAAAAACATAATCAAACCACAACTTCTAGAAGTTTTTCTGTGTCTGTGTAATTAAGTATCGCTAAATAATTCAACATAACAAAACAAAATTTTTATAACATAAATAAAGGTTCCAAGGTATTTTCAAGAGATCTGGCTATTGGGCAGAGCCAGCTCACGAAACTGAAGACCGACGATGGCAGGATCTTATCCGCCAAACCGGAGCTGCTGAGGGAGATTGAGAGTTTTTATGGGCAGTTCAACCAGTAAACCTGTTGCAAATCTATCAAACGACCCAAGAGCTAGACTCACCCGACACTATACCGAAGACATTCCAAATGTCAGCCTGTACGAGATTAGGATGGCTCTGAAACAGCTTAAAAACAACAAGGCACCGGGTGATGACGGAATTACGGCCGAACTCCTGAAGGCGGGTGGAAAACCGGTACTTAAGGCCCTTCAGAAGCTGTTTGATTCCATCATACTCGAGGGAAAAATGCCGCAGGCATGGTGCAGGGGTGTGGTGGTACTCTTCTTCAAAAAGGGCGACAATGCCCGGCAAAAGAACTATAGGCCCATCTCACTTCTAAGCCATGCCAACTTGTAGACAAGGTGTATTCAAGAGTCATCACGAATCGTCTCGCGCGCAGGGTTGACGATTTTCAGCCTCCCGAACAAGCCGGATTCCGAAAAGGCTTTAGCACCGTAGACGCTATACAGAAGACCGAAGAGTATAACCTGCCTCTCTGCTTAGCGTTTGTAGACTACGAGAAAGCCTTCGATTCGATAGAGACTTGGGCTGTACTGCAGTCTCTCCAACGGTGCAAATCGACTATCGGTACATCGAGGTGTTGAAGTGTTTGTACAAAAACGCCACCATGTCAGTTCGACTTCAGGACCAGACCTCGGAACCTATCCTTCTGCAGCGAGGGGTGAGACAGGGAGACGTCATATCTCCGAAACTGTTCACCTGGAGGATGTCTTCAAGGTTCTGGACTGGAGAGGGCCAGGCATTAACGTCAATGGCGAGTACATCTCTCACTTTCGATTTGCCGAAGGACAGACCATGGAGGACCTCAGTATAATGCTCGATGACCTTAGTAGAGCCTCCGAAAGAGTGGGTCTTAAAATGAACATGGACAAAACCAACCATTATGTCTACCTGGGACAAACGATCCGGTTAGGTAGGTCTAACTTCGAGAAAGAGGTCAATCGTCGAATCAGACTCGGCTGGGCAGCGTTCGGAAAGTTGCGTGGTATCTTCTCGTCCAACTTACCGCAGTGTCTCAAGACGAAAATCTATGACCAGTGTGTGTTGCCAGTGATTACATACAGGACCGAAACGTGGTCGCTCGCAATAGGCCTTATCAGAAGGCTTAAAGTCAATCAATGAAGAGGGCTATGCTCGGAGTTAGAGTTTCCTAGCGTGATCAAATCAGAAATGAGGAGATCCGCAAGAGAACCAAGGTTACCGACGTAGCCCGAAGAATAGGCAAACTTAAGTGGCAGTGAGCAGGGCACATTGCTCGCAGAACGGATGGCCGATGGGGCCGAAAAGTTCCGGAGTGGCGACCGCGAACCGGAAGACGCTGCGTTGGAAGACCTCCCACTAGGTGGACCGATGACCTGGTGAAGGTTGCAGGGATCCGCTGGATGCGAGTCGCACGGGACCGGTCAATGTGGCGATGCTTGGGGGAGGCCTATGTCCAGCAGTGGCGTCTTTCGGCTGAAATGATAATGATGATGAATAGGGGCGAGCATTTTGCCACTAACCGGCTACAAATCTAGACTCCGTGACTGCTGCTGACAAATTCCTGATGGAAAAACCCAATAACACTGTCCCACAAGATGGTACCGAAAAAATCGAAAAGAAATTCGAATCGAAATTGGGGTTAAACTGACCGATATAAAATAAAATACAACAGAAATATCCCAGCATGGTTAATAAAACGCGCAAAGGAAATCAGGAATATAACTAAACCAATAAATATGGATATTAGGTGCATATAGGGCTGCCATAAATGTTGTACCGCCGACCGGGACATTTATATAAATAGGATAAACCATGGATGATGATGTGTGCAAGATTCTTCGAGGGATTCCGAGTTTATGAATAGATTTTTTTGTTGAGAGACCGAACCCCCCACATAGAAATTATACGTCGGTAATTTAAAAAAACAAATCAGCTGTTCCCTTCGTTTTGAAAGAAATAGCAGTTTAAAAAAAAAAACGACGTAATATTTATATGCGGGTAACAAGGTTTGGAATGATGTACTGAATACGTGATCGTTGATGTACATAGGCTTCCACCCTGTATAATTATGATCTGACCAAAACAATGTCTGGAATCAGAGACCTTTGAGTTTTTTTCGGCGTTTTATTGTCAGGGTAGTCAGACCCGATACACCGACTCATCTAGTTTCTAAAAAAAAATGCAGAAACGGTTTAAATAACCTACTTGCAAAATTAATATCTTTTTATCATTACCAGTTATGGTATATCGAACAAAGTAATTGATGAACAAAATATCCAGATAAAGCCAGCGATAGTAGATGAGTGTATCTATAATATTGATTTTTATTTTGAAAGAGGCAGGGTATTGGATTCATTTGCAATAAGTACTACAATAGAATAGAATAGAATAGAATAGATTTTTTTTATTTTAGACCGGAGTCCATAGGGTTAGTAACAATTTTAATTAACTTCTAGTGTTAGTAGGTTACAGACACATACAATTAAAATTCAGCGTGGAGCCGCATCCACCTCCGCAGCATCGGGGAATCCCATCGATCTGCAAATAGACTGAGAATACTGTTGGTGCTGCCGCGAACATGAGTCATCAGGGATGCACATCTATTTCTAATAATGGAGGTAAAACCACCAATATCATTATCTGCAAACATCCCCGACGCACTACAATGCCACGGCAGCCGTAGCAGTACTCTCAGTGCATTATTATATTGAACGTGTAGGTCGCTGTACTTTCCGAATTTTGATAACCCGTAACAATTATCACAGATACCTTCACGAGTGATAGGTCACCCGGATACTCCGGATAGTCCAGTTCAGGTTATCGGATCGGATCTAACACGTGCTGGTTTCCTCTTAGTAGATACATTTTTAAATCGAAACAATCAACTTAGCCAAATGGGGTAACATCGACCCGTCCCAAATACAATGCCAGTGTGGAGCCCCTCTGCTCTAGAGGATATGCCCCACCTCCTTTCTTGTCTATCCTGCACAGCCACCTGCACCTTCCAGGATTTAAACGAAGCCAACGATATGAATAGACGATATTATTTGACTCCATCGACACGCATAGAAGAAGAGTCAACTTCACGGCGGCGCGGCGTCCCGTTAAAGTAACTGTCTATTAATTCTTTTACAAGCTTTTTTTTCTAAGCATCATCAAATCAATGCTTAAATATTTTCGTCTCGTAGCCAAAAGTATTTTCGCAAACGATTATAAGAATCGTGCTATTGCTATCGTTCGTCGAAATCTCAGCTAGTTATATTGTCTCGTAAACTTTTATATGTCGGCTCACGAATTGAAGTGCTGTCAATAGTCGGTTTATGAGGGGAGACCGTTAGCTTTTATTCCGCGGTTCACGGAATGTTGTGGTAATGTTTCATAATCGAACAAGTGCGCAACTGAGTGTTTTACCACTTGATCTCGAGTTCGAACCCAAGACACGCACCTCTGATTTTTCGGATTCATGTGCGTAGTGTATAATTATCACTTGCTTCGATGAAGGAAAACATCGTATGGAAACCAGCATGCATGAGAGATATTTTTTGACGGTATGTAAAGCCAAGTCAGAGGCCCATAGGCGGCATAAAAACTCGACACCAGGTTAGGCACTAACCACATGATATAAAGAAGAAGCACTTATTCAGTTCCAATAAACAGTGGGGATGGAGGGCTTTAGAGTACAGTGAGCAATCCCACTATTACCGCCTTCTGGTTTATAACTTACATATAAATAAATATATTCAACATCAAAATAATCATTTCATAAGTTTACAGGTATTGTGTTAAGTCCCGCATGCACAGGTGTTGAGTCTGGATTTGTGCCCGGTTGATGGCAATAGGCTCGCCCCCTGTTACTTACATAACTGGCGAAATATGAATGTACTATTAGGTACATCCATACTCCTTCGGGGATAACAGGCGTGATGTTATGTTATATTATAAAAGATGCCCAAATAATGAAACATCAGCCGATTTTAGCTAAAAAATATAGCCGTAACATGTAACCATGAATTTGCATAAAACCCCGCCTCTAGTGATGAAATACTCTTCGTCCTAGTCCTTAACCACTGACGTGTAGTCTTGAAATAATCTTCGTAATTTTCAAAAAACTACTAAAAATAAAACAAAATTATAGGAACTTCTTTTTTTTTTGTTTTTGGACTTATTTTGGCGGCTTAAACTAAAAAACACATCTAACAAAAAAACTTAACCTTTACTAGTTTTTAGCAGCTGTTATTGCACGTTGGTTTTCAGTAATGTAAGCAAACTGGACGTCCGCACTTTTGGCAGTCGTCCGCATCTTTGTTACTTCAATGTTCTTCTTTTATTTTGACGTACCTACTGACATTGTTCTGTTGATGTATTTTTTTTAAACGCATAGGTACGATTCAATGCAATGACAGAATAAAAGTTAAACTAACACCGCCCATACGAATCGATCGCCAATACTTAAGTAGATATGCGTGGCAGATGTCATTGTCCGGTTTTCTGCTCCTGGGCCGCGTTACTGGACACTAGGAATTTAGCAAAATGGCAGACGACAAATCCTCGCTCAAAAAAATATGAACGAACAATTGTTTATCCAACATTCGTTCGTCAGTGCTAGTAAACCTTTGTTGCCTATGCTATCATAAACACACTTCTTAGCTGCGGTATCAAATATAATATATCATAATATAATATATCAAATACAAGCAAGTGGGCGTAGGCGTACGCAGCAGTACCTATTTGCTCAGGTGGTATGGCTAAAATACATGAGTTTTAAAATTTAAATACTGATGGATCGAATCGAATACCAAAGGAATACTTCCAATTTTCCGTAAGGACAACATAAGTTCAAACGATAACCAGACCACGTTTATGTAAAGCACTGGTTTACATGAACAGCAGTTTCGTTAGTGCCGTGTACCAATGTGGTTTAATTTATTTGGCAAAATAAATACATTATGGATCTTTCTGCGATGCCATCGGGGGCGATTGACGTTGATAACAAATGTACTGATACTATACACCCAAGGAAACGCCGCCACCGCATTATTTTGCAAGGTAGGAACTTTGTTGAATTTACATACTCTTATGAGTTTTTTTTTCATTGTCGTTGAAACCCTGTCAAACTCTACTTTAGTTAGCAGTGTAGTCAGTCAGGAGATTTCTTTTAAATTCAGCATGATTTAATGCTAAAGTAGGGTTTGATACGTTCTCAACTTTAAAATCATCATCATCTGCCTAGTCTTTTCCCAACTATGTTGGGGTCGGCTTCCAGTCTAACCGGATGCAGCTGAATACCAGTATTTTACATGGAGCGACTCACTATCTGACCTTCACAACCCAGTTAGCACTTGGTAATACGATACCCCTTGGTATGACTGGTTTTCAGACTTTTTGGGCCACTGACTACCTGAAACGACTGTCAAAGATCTACAAATGACAGCCGGGACCAACGGCTTTACGTGCTTTCCGAGGCACGGAGGAAACTCGGTATGTAATGGGTGGTCACCCATCCACAAACCAACCTAGGCAAGCACGGCTTAACCAAAAGATCGATCCGAGCGGCTGTTATTGTTTAGCCACGAGCTACTCAACTTCAAAATATTAATGAATAATAATTAAGAAAACTGTTGAACATAGGGGAAAGTCTGAAACTGAAAAGTTTTGTGGTTATCGCTTGCCTTGTATGGGTATGTGATGCGGAGGAATGAGGAAAACGTCGTGAGGAAAGATTTTAATATGAATGTTGATGGATATAAGAGTAGAGGAAGATCAAAGAAATGGTGGATGGACTGGAGTTATATGGCCAAACAAGGGGGTGTCGTGTAGAGAAGTTCTCGGCTCCATAACAACCTCACCTGTGGCTCGGGTGTGAATTCAGCATCGTCTGCAATAACAAAGTTTCCCCACTTAAATGTATTATTTTCTACTAATGAAGGATTGATATTTTCGAAAATCTATTATTTAATATTTTTGATCGAGTAACAATAATAAATTATAGGAATCCTCACAAACTCCGTCTAACTCTATTTGTGAGAAATCGAAAAACAATTGTTTTATCATTATTAAGCAAGGCCTAGCTTCGATAAGGCTCAAATCATTTTAAAAAAACATGAGATTCCAGAAATTCGTATCTCCCACTGAACTATGCTAGCTTGTAGTTCTTCAATAGGCCATCAATTCATTGTACCTGCATTCAGTGTAACACAAAGCGTGACCTGAACCTGATACAGTCATATGTTGATAATAATTGGGTTAACTTGTGAGTTGTGACAGCCCACTAGGACGGATCTGTGGCAAGGTCGCTAGCCGGAGGTCGACCCAGCCCAATTCCTTATTGTCCAGACAAAAATACCGAATAGGATCCGCTAGATCTTGAACCTTATTTGCTTTATTTTATGGATTGTTTCAAAGTTCACTTTAATTTACAAGGGCACATTACAAAAACAATTAAAGTATTATACAAAATTATTTTTAGTATATGCGAAATCTGAATATAGTTTGTTCAGAATAAGTAACTGAATCGATTCCAATAATTTTTAAACCATGATATATTTTGTCCCAAAAATATTTTAAAAAAGTTACAAGTTAGACACCGAGTGACATTAAGTACCTATCGCAATAATTTAGGTACCTACTGCCAAATTATTATTATAAATGAGATCAACCCGACGCTGGAGGCGCGTGCACGAGCGCTCTGCGCGGTGTACACGTTTTTGTACGGACAACCAGGTAACAGAACAAGCTTAACTTTGTGATTTTTCATGATACAGTTTTGAAATTTTGTACATAGATTATTTACATAAAAATACTAGACACGTTTTTCAGGTTTCGCATATACTAAAACTAATGTTGTATATACGACTGCAATAGTCTCAGTCATATGCAAAAGATTTTTGTTCTTCCATTGTTTACTAATATTCAATTACAATTCAGTAAAACGGTTTAGAGTCGCACAGGACCGGTCATTGTGGACACTTGGGGGATGCCTATGTCCTGCAGTGGACGTCTTTCGTCTGAAATGATGATGATGATGATGAAAACGGTTTAACTGTGTCTTGCAGTGCATTATTATTATGGGAATACCGGGAAATTACAATAAGACACATAAACAACATCACGCCTGTAATCCCCGAAAGGTAAGACGTGTGTACCTAATAGTACACCCACATTTCACCAGTTATGTTTAAGTCCCATGTAATAGGGGGCGAGCCTATTGCTATCCAGACTCCGTGGCTGCTACTGAGAAATTCCTGATGGAAAAACCCAATAACTAATTACCCGACCCAGGAATCGAACCCAGGACCTCATGCTCAGCCTAGACCAACGAGGCAATCAATAAGACCTGTCTACATATTAACAAACAGAAGGCCACTACTACCCATCTCTTGGAGATAGCCGATAAGTAGTAGTAGACAGTAGATAGATACGTGAGTCAGTGCCAAGAATCCTTTGCCAGCTTACCTGTAAACTGTCAACGGATAAGCAACACCCCACAGAAGGAAAACTTCCAAAGGTTGACGCTCCCTGGCAACAGTGAACGACGCTACTAACCTTTTAACTGATAATGATATTTCTAGGTCGTGAGCTGAATAGCCTTATTTGTACAGCTCGTGCTAACATGGGAAAGAGATCGAAATTCCGAAAATTAAGGATCCATCTCGTGGTTAAGCAATAACAGTCACATAGGTCAATCGAAGGTGGCCGAGGTTTGTCCGTTAGTGGGTTGATGAAAAGCTCGATAAGCAGTTTGACCTGGCTGTCATAAGTGAATCGTGGCGTCGTGTATCTTTCACAAACCTTCAACTTTACCAACTCTGTATCACTAAGGTAGGAGATCACTTGTGGAGGTCAGATAGGCAGTCACTCCATGTACCTATATTATTGGTATTCAGCTGCAACCGGTAAACTTGGCCGGAAGCCGTCTCCAACATTGTTAAGGGCTGGACGGAGGATGATCACAACATATGTTTAAAATATTTCACAGGATCCTTCGATGTTTCCTCGTCTTCCTTTTCTGCCCGATTGTGACGATGTGCAAAAGGAAAACAGACACCGGACAAGGCACAGCCTATGTCTTGTAATTGCCTACAATTAGGCATGCGCCAAAATCACGCACCTACCAACAATCCGACACTATGTCAAAATCTTATAGAAAAACCCGTTATAAAACATTATCAAGTCGCATGAGCATAATGTCGGAGTTCGCGACTCATGACCCGTCTTTGTCTTTGATTGACCGCATATAGACTCCATAGAGTGTACTTATCAGTTTTTTTCTGACCTCCACATCCCAGTTAGCAATGTATACCTTACTACTACTTGATACTCCTTGGTCCAACGGCTTTTAACGTGCTGAGACACGAAGGCAACTCGGTATGTAATGGATGGTACTTGGCTAACGCTGCTTAACCTTGAAGATCGACTCTTGCGGCTATTATTATTTAGCCACGATCTTCTCTTTTTCAAAATTTCATATTTTTCTTTAAATCGCCCTCAGCATCCTCAGCCTATAGCAGTCCAGTGCTGAACGTACTATGCACTTCGCTCGCCATTTAACTCGATCCTGGGATTGGTAAGATTGTCGGTCCACCAAGTCTGAGGGTCACCCAATACCATGAGTCAGTTTCCATGAGAGATTCCATTATGTTTTTATTTTCTCTTGATCTGCAACACAAACGCCTCAGTGATCTAGTGTGAAAAGCCAAACTCGTATCAAACTAGGTCATTAAGCGCCAAATTCTTTTTATGACAGTATTTCTATTTTCTTCTTGCTTGACAGTTAAGGGAGTAGCCCTGTACGGTCAAATCAATCCCGGTTAGCAGTGGAACATGACTCACGATCTTGTTTTAGTATTATCATGTTTTACTAACATAATCAGCCGGCCACTTTGTTTTTATCGCTAAGCCTAGAGCAGTGCAGTAACGCTAAAGCTAGAAAGTGAAATAGCTTACAGCCGACCACGAGCAGTGGTACCATTGTGACTATGCTACCAGTAATTAATTATGTTTACTCCGATTCGGTTGGTTTATGCCGGTGCGTTCCGATAATATGTGACAACAGATTTTTACATCCAGCCAGTCCGCCGACACGCGTCAGGCGGAGAACGCGCCTGTATTCGAATTTCAAAGGTCGGAAAAAAAACATCGCGATAGTTTGACAGATGCTCAAAAAAATCAGTCTGTTCTTTTATTTTTGTGATATAATTTTAACAGTTTGCATTAACTTTTCTAATAATTATAGCAATTTATTTTAGTAATTTTGTTTTCGCGGGTGATAATTCGCGATCTCATTACCGATAAATATATTTTTGCAGCAAGACAGTTTTATGCAATAATGTAAGTAATTCATAATTTGAGTACCTACCTACTACCCACTCATTAGATTTTTTCATTTTAAGCAGTTAATGATTAAAAACTATAGAATGTAGTAACTACATATTTATTTTCATACATTATTTCTGTTTATTTATTTGTAAGTATCAAATCTATTTACTTAATTGATTGTTAATAAAACTAATATAATTAACTGTTGTAGTGAAATTCAATCATTGAACAAAAAAAAAAATACTTTAAAAACAGTTTACAGCTTAACTCAAGTTATATAGCTACTTTGAACTCTTTAATTGTGATAAGAATTCACAAAGGCGATAAACAAACTATAAACATTTCTTTGGGTGCCATTATTTTTACTTGTTACCTACCACGAAATAGTCAAAACAATTAAAATACCAAAAAAACCCTGAGTATTATCGAATAAAATAATTATAACTACTTGTAATGTTATTATTTAAGTAATACCTATTATATCTGATCACTGAAGCCAGTGTTGCCATTTATTTATTATTTATAAGCTATACTAGCTTATTGTTACTAACTATAATAATCACATTTAAGGGAGTTAAGTACTTTACCTCTAACTTTTTTTATTATTTTGATAAGTAAGGTAGTTAATAAAATTGTACTTAAAACAATCGTAAGTAATAAAATAGTTAGACTATAAACAAACTTATTGCCAACATCCTGCTTCAATTGGGATTCATTTCTTCCTTCAATTGGATGATCAATTTATTCATATATCATAATTTTGTTAAATTCTTAATTAACAAACCAGCTTCGCTCGGTTATCTCATTCGCTATTTATTTCGAGATGAGAGCCTAGGGACCCGTCACACAGGGTAACCCTATGGATGCCAGTCTCTCACAAAAGAACATAATAATATTTTTATTCGGTGTGCATTATTGTTAAAACGTTATATTTACATTTTATATTTATTATGCTTATTTGAGCCTTTGTGAATAGAGAAAATGAAGATAATAAATTTTATTGTATAGGTACACACGGCGGCACATCAAGCTATACATAACCAGTATAACCTGACTTCACTTTGTATGAGCTTCCCGTACGATGAGAGATCAGCTTAATTTGGTTTTGCATAGCTTGATTAGCCGCCGTGCGTACTTAGTGTCGCTCGGTGTCCAACTTGTAGCCTTTTTTAAAATATTTTTAGAATAAAATATAACATGGTTTAAAAATATTGGAATCGATTCAGTTACTTATTCTGAACAAACTATATTCAGGTTTCGCATATACTAAAAAAAAAAATGTATACGATATAGTGAGTCATGACAGTTTTTCCATGGGAAAACAAGAAAAACTGTAAAAAAAAACAAAATTAAAGTATAAAAATCAAATTCACCCGTCAATAATTTTTAGTTGTTGTTAATTAGATAATTATATTACTTGGAAATGGTACAAACAGAGATATACCTACTTTATTAAATGAACCTACTGTTAACAGTGGAAAAAAGTTATTTCAGACATGCATTAAGTACCTACATTTATCTACTATCGCTTCGTTAAATATGATAAATAAATAATGATTACATAAAGTAAACAAATAACAACTGGTGACCCCAAATGTCGTAATGTGTGTCTCTTTATTGACATTATTATGAATGAAATGTAACTACTTTTTACTTCACGCTTATTTAGCTGTTTCCAATTTTATAATTAGCCTTTGTTCTTTTTACACAAGCGAAAAACTGCAAAAAAACATTTAGAATTGTTTCAAAGACAAAACATTATTATTTAAGTACGTGGGTTATAATATAACCATAACCCACGTACTTGCGTGTAACATAACATCACGCCTGTAATCCTCGAAGGGGTAGGCAGATGTGTCACTCAAAACTTGGTGCTGATGGATGTTTTGAATAGTAAACGAGTCATAGAGCTAATTAAAGTTAAAACCTTAAAAAGTAGTATAAAAAAAAAGAAAACTTGTGAAAAAATTGGAACTTTGACTTCCAACAAACTATAAAGAATGATATGGCAAGAAAGGAGGTGTCGGATGAGATGACGAGTAATAGAGAAGTATGGAAGAAGAAGACATGCTGCGCCGACCCCAAATGAATTGGGATAAGGGCAAGAGAATGATATCTCCGTAACTAGAAGGTTCCCAGTATGGTCCAGAACAAAAAAAATATCGCAATTATGGGGAGAATAAGTGCCTTTTGGCTTCGTTAGGGTCTTTTTACACCCTTTATGCCTTAGTTCCTCAGGTACTTCAGGTTCAAAGGTTCCCAGATACTTACCTACTAAGTATGTAATTTATTTATTTATTTGGTTAACCAACAATTGTTTGTACAATACATTCATAAAACAATACATTCATAAAAAAATGTTTACTGCTACATTTATAAGTGCAACAATTAATTATAGGTTAACACCACATGCACTATGTGTGCTTGTATATTATTAAAACAATAATACATTGCTAATGCTTAAAAAAATAACAAATCTAAGTTCATCAATAAATAAAATCACACTTTAATATACAACAGAAAATATTAAAAACACAGATTGATAGATAAAATTAATAAATAAATTAAAATTAAAATGCATTACACACAGCAAAACATTAAAATTAAATAGGTAAATCTCAGCACATAATTAAAGTAATGAATCACAGTTAAAATACATTTAAATTGGAAGATAGTACTAGAAGATAGTAGTATGTAATACCAAACATCCCGTCAAAATGTTTTTATTTGTGCCAACAAAATAGCAGAGCTACCATTTTATCCTCCAAAATTCTATAAGTTTTAAAAGCTAATTAAATAAGCATTAGCATTCAGTTGGTTGTTCATGGACGGCTCAGATCTCAAATGTGTATGCGTCGTGTCTCCACACACAATGGCCCATCTTCCATCTTGCGCTACATGCCCTAACCCCTGCGCATTTGACGATCTTATGACTGCTACAGCGAGCGGAGGTCGCATAGCTGAATTTTGGGCCAAACATATTTAATTAAAAATTGCCATCGACACGCTAAGAAGAAGAAGCACTCAGTTTTACTTAAATTAAAACTTAGTGCTAATGCATAATAATAATTCACTATTTCCTTATTATTATTAAAAAAACTAGTTTTAATTGATATGCCAAAAAGTACCGCAAAACAATTATTTTCCGCAAACAAGAATGAATTGAATTGTACAATTTTGATGATTTGTATTGAATTTATGATAAAAAATTGGTATTTGGTAGCATACATAAAAATTATGGAATAGTTTTTTTCCTCAAATGCTTCCTGTATAGGTACCTACTTGACTTGTTTCTATTCAGCAGGGAAGTGGATACCAAGTGGGAGCCAACTAATTAACTTTTCGTCATACCTGAGGACGAAACTTTAAAGCACTACGACATTGCCATCATCTGTAGGTACTTTCTCAAGTTATTATGCCTTGTGACTGTGACTGTAGCTTCGCTTCTTTTTGTTTTTTTGACATTATAAAGTGCCTGTGATGGTCTAATTGAAATAAATGCTTTGAGTTTGAGTTTGAGTTTCTGCCTAGCCTATTCCCAACACATTGGGAAAAAGCAGATGATGTTGGGGTTGGCTTCCGGTCTAACCCGATGCAGCTGAATACCAGTGTTTTACGTAGAGCAACTGCCTAGGTACCTTAGCTGGCACAACTAGCTCTAATGTATGTTTTTTATAGGTACTTAACTAGTTGTGCGATGCAATGCCTTTTTTTAGATTTCAGGAACCATCCCTGGCCTGTGTAGAACAACTGTGCAAAATTTTATCAAAATCGGTTCAATAATTTAGGAGTTAGCGTACAAGCAGACATTCATTTTTAAATTATACTAGCTTATGCTCGCGGCTTCGCCCGCGTGGAGATCGATAATTGTCTTATAGGATTATACTACCGGGATAAAAAGTCGATTTCTATCGGATTCCCTTTGAAAAATGGCACAGTCAGTATTATAGACAAATAATAAAATCAGATTAAAGATAACTATGTACTCCGGCTTACCTGTTACAAAAATTGACCCTTCGCTACTGGTGTTGATTGAAAGAGTAACAAACATCCATCCATCCTCACAAAGTTTCGCATTTATAATATTATAATAAGTCTTAATTGGCAGCTGTTGGTTAATACATCCCGAAAGTTTCCCAGTTTATGGGTAGGTTAGATAAAACTTCTATAAGGTTACTTCGAAACTTTCCATTTCCCAACTATTAAAATCTTTACGACCGGACACTTATCTATCTGAGTTTCACAAACTCAAACAGTTCGAAAATCGTAACGAAACGAATTTTCTTAGTTATTTTCACAAAAATATTCTGATGATAACAAATCCGCCCCTAAGATGACCCACTGACCCATTATTTCATAACTTACAAATGCGTAGATACATTGGGACATAATATGTATAATCATAGCACCAATTTAGTTTTAAGTTAAGTATTTAAAAGATAAAAGTGAATGAGCACATAAAAAAAAAAATCTTTGAGAAAGTTGTTTGTTAGCATGAGTACAATCACGTGTTTTAGTATCGGTCACTAATACCAGTCACCCTATATAGGTACGTGTATAAGTTATTTATTAGGTTATGAAAATCCAAAATGGTTTATTGATAAAACAAGTAGTGATTGGGGTCTCATTTTAAGCCTATCTTAGCGACCCTGCTTTCCTATTCCCATATTATCTTTAATTAACAACTGTGTTTTTTTTCTGTATGTAAGAAAATCGACATTATACTTACTACTTGTTACTTTTAGTCGCAATAAAATGCACCTACCACTAACACAATTGATATTTTTGCACCTTCTAATATAACTTACATCCGTAATTCTAGCCTGCAACTGTCTAAGCCTAGGTAATTATTTCACAGGGATACATAGCTCACGAATTAATCGAACTTCATGATACAAGGTGCAGCGTAATACATAATTTTGTGTCTGTAATAATAACCAAGCTTGCTCACGAAGTGCTCATGTAATAGACAACTAGAGAGGATTCAAAGGTAGGTACCTCCTCTACTACCTACCTACATTACAAAAGTTATTTTGTTATTGCAGTATAGATTCCTAAGCTAAGTTCCTTCAAAAACATATAAAAGAAAATAATAAACTACATTTCCTCAAACAAAACTAAAATGAAAACCTCGGTATATAGAATCCGCCACAAAAGAATTCAAAAACATTATTGTTTCAAGAATAAATTTAACAGAAAGGTAGCTTGTAGCTTGCGTACCTAACATAATATAATTACAGGTTGCAGGCTCGGTATATCGGAAAACTATTATTACGAAATAACCGCACAAAAACACGTGATTCGTACGCGTCGCAACTGACAGCATTTGCTTACCCACGCTCTACTTGCAATTTTCTCGTAATAACTTCTACTGAGATCATAATATTTTGTAACACCCGATTGCTGGGCACAGATTGTATAGCAGACTCGCTTATAACTTTTCACTAACGTAAGTTATTGGCCACGTAAACTGTGGAAATTACCATTGCCATGTTAGACTACTTCAATTATTTGCATAAATACCTACTTACTGTTGAGCGTTCATCCATAAAGTTAGCAACGTCGCAAATAGCTGTCAAATATTTACCTGTTTTAATTATTTTGACAATATTACTTATTGTATGGGAATAAGAAATATGACTAACTAGTGAACTAGAATATTAATAATGAATTGCAATTAAAAAACTGAATTTGATGTTGTAACCGTTTTATGTGTAAAAAAGGCATTTGGAAAGTTTCCAAATAGTTTTTTTATATCTAAAACTAAATATTCGGTGTTACGATATTAATTATTGCATTTCATAATCAATATTATAGTTCACTAATTAGCCATATTTCTTATTTCCAAATTAATCAAAACAGCGAAATATTTGACAGCTGTTTGCGACGTTGCCCACTTTCTGTATAAGCGCTCCTAATTAAAATTCATAAAAGTAAAGAAACACTAACATCAGCTGAAGAAGCTAATGAAGTTGTTTTACAAATTTTTGCTTCTAATTCATATTATAATTAGTGTAATTAGGAAGTATTTGGTTAAAAGATTATATCTTACAACTGAACATGAACAAGTTAAACCTAAAACAATACTGCTTACTTAGTATAGTTACAAAAAACATTCAGTTGCATGTTCTCTCATACAAGTCGGTCATACAACACAAAACAATTGATTGATATTCAATACAAGTGTCCATTACAATTTTATGAACTTTCCCATTCACAAATTACGTTTGAAACAAGTAAAAACAGAACACATAACTTAAGAACAAAGACACGTTGCGTGATGTGAAAAATTTTAATAGAATAATTTATGGAAACAAAAGACATATACCAAGTGAAGTCATGGGTCGGTTTGGATCTCTTGAATAAAAGTAAAAGGTACAAGAAGGTACAGACGCCAGCACATAAAGCTACCCAAAACTGTCAAATTTTCCCAATCAACCTTGGACGTAATGTTTTAGCGATAAAGTTGAAAATTTATTAAATAACTTTCAATTAATCAGAATCAGAAATCGACAAATTGAAGTAGCTTGATGGTGTTCAATGAGATAAAGTGATATAGTTTAGTAACTTATCGTGCGTGCATGCAAGACTTTGTTTACATTCAACAGTTTTAGCCGTGTTCGGTCAACGACGCGTATAATAAACTTATAAATAGTTCAACGATTTCTACAGAGTATTACAGATGCATTCAGCCGATTGATTTGGTAGCAGTTAAACAGTCTTAACGTAAACATACTATACTATGTACCACTACTGTACCTACATGAAGTATAATCTAGGTAAATAAATAAACGTTGCTTTTTAGTTTTAATTTCTCCTTATATAAAGTCATCGAGTCTTTTACTACATTTTAACCCGAACTATTCAAAGAGATGTCAGCACACAGGAAGGGGTCCGCAAGGGCCGATGCCTGCCGGGGCTGCGGGACTGTTCGAAAGAGATACCGTTGCCCTGGAACACAAAGGGCAAAGAAGGAACATGGATGGGTTTTAGCCAGTGAAAGTCTGACACTCTCTTCCACTCCGCCAAGAGCGGAAGGAGTCATTCGATGATTTCCCACCCGAAAAAAAAAGAAAAAAAAAGCTGGAACTACTCTTAAGAAATGGATTCAACCTTTTACCAAGACTTTTTGACTTCATAAACATTAAGAAGTTGTATTTTGCAATTTGGAATGATACGTAATTCAGGTCTTGAAGTTTTGCAAATAGGATCAAAGACGGCGAATACTATACGAGAGCTTTATCTCGGCTAAAAAAGTACTTACTTTAATACACAATAGACAATGAAGTTTAAAATTAGGACATTCAGTGTTACATAGTCACACGATAAAAGAGGATAAATAATAAGTTAGAAAAGCCCACAAAGCAATACCATGATGAGGTTTCCGTTTTTGGGGAAATCCTGAAGACTTACACCTGAAAATAAACAACAATGACCTAGAACTAGATCCTTCTTTCATGAGTTACACCGATATCAAATTAAATAGCTAATAATTGATATCTAAATGTGATTTATAATGATTCACGCGTGAGAAATATCCAGCCTATAAGATGGAACAAATAAGTATTATTTTTTTAATTGTAATAATGAATGTCCTGGTAATTAGGTTCAAAAGTGGTGAACCGTTAGTGAACTCAGTAGTACGTAGCGCGTTGGTTAATTGACTAATAAAAGTCATCAAACACATACGTTGCTTCTAACTATGGTGGGATTGCTCGGTCGTTACAGACCGCGTTGTTCTATCTAGATCGTAAAACGTAAAAATATCTCGATAAGACCGTGATGCTGAGTCATTTCTGCCTTTATAAACCTACCTGTGTGTTTACTTTTCTTGAAAACTAGGTCACTCATTTTACTATTCCCCATATTTTTTTTTTTTTACATGAAAGGTCATGTCAACATTTTTCGTTTAAATTAGTCTACGCACGTGAGCCTCCGTGTCGGACACACTTTAAACATTTTTAATGTAACAAAACAGTACAAAATTAAGTGTAATATTATGTTCTTTGTTCAGTGTAAATACAAACATGTGTTATTTATTATCGAGGTGGGTACCTAACTAGCTGAAAATTCATTTATTTATTTTGTATACATAGAATTTACATTTTTAAATTTTCATTTATATCTACAACTTTATATATACATATATTTACAGACTAAAAAGAACTAAAGTAATGATAAAAATAAGACTAAAAGTAAGACACAATTAGCTAACTAACTTAACTAGCTTAGCTTAGCTTAATGCATATTTTAAGTAATGTCAAATAAGCTTATCATTCACGTAAATATCATTGCCAATTCATGAAATGCAATGTACCTATATCTAGGTGTATATGTAGATATGTATACATGATAGCTGTACCAATATTTCGTTCGATACAACAGGACGAAACTGATAGTCGTATCTTGGATCCTTCCGAAGTTCCGATTCGCATAATCAGCACGCATATCTATTTAGATTTCTAAGTACCACTTGTGAACACAGAAGGCTTTACGATGCGCTTTCCCGTCAACGAAGGATTAGTATTCTTTCTTTGTCTTGTCTCTCTGTCTCTCATGAATATTTCTTTTTTGTCCAGCGAGTTTACCGCGATTTTCACACGCGTAAAATTACATTTTCTTTATGCCTCAGGTAAATTAAAAAAAAGATATGTTACGCTTACGAAATAATCACACACGTTAAATACACAATTCCCTTATATTTTAAACGTTTTCAAATCTCCATTTTGGTATTCCAATCATGCTCCATATTGTTTCGTGTCGGGAATTAATTTATTGGCGAAAAAAACATCTGATGCTCAACGAAATTTCTATTTCCTCAAATGGCAGAAGTTTAAATAAAAATGTACATTCCATTACAAGGAACTGCGGAAGCATTGGGCAAGTAATTAAGCCCATTGGCTTAATGAGACATTTCACTGAACCGGGTCACCGGTTGTACGGACGAGTGTACTACTCACAATCGCACTTTGAGAACATCGCCGAACAAAGGACTTTGACTAATTATGTCTGCCTTAACATAGTTGACGTCGTAAGCACTGCGTGTCAGAGGGCTTTAAATATTCTTATGTTATGCCTAATTGTGCCTTCTTTTGGGTTTCGGGAATTTCGTCAACTTTGCCATGCTTGACTGTTTTTGTTAGCAACTGAGCATGGACCATTTTCAAGCGTCCTGCAAGTGATATTACATAATTTGAATTTGTTAACCAACTACTTACTAATTGCCCGAACCATTAAGATTTCTAATCGTGCTTTATTATGCTAAATGTTCTATTGAGGAACTTCATTAGAGGTTTTTTTGAACGATTTGATCGTATCGCATGGTATCGAATATCGTAAAATCCGACATGTACGGTATATCCGTTATAATTTGCATAACAAAACGTTTATTTGAATCTATTATACCCTGAGCTACCGCTTTTGCAATGTTATTGTAAGAAGATTAGGTACAAGGATGCCTGTCTGACTATGATCGATTTAAAACTACAAACTATAATAAAATATCTTAGTTATCTACATTGAAAAAGGCCACAAGGATAATATCCTACATTAGATAAGAAACCATAGCGGTATAGTTGATTGTTACACTTATAGTTGTAAACGCCAATGTCCTTGGCTTCGATAAAAGTAAACCATCGCATGAAACAGTACAAGCTAAGCTACTGCTGCTTCTATAAAGTTTAGTACAAAATATTACACATCAAGCTAAATCATAACTTCAGGAGTAGAAGAAAGTCCTCGTGCAAACCTGGCTCAGGATAGGCCAAACATTGATCTGTTTACAGCGGTCAGAGACGCGAACGCCTCGGTCCCGGCCGCTCTGTCTTGTAATTTTTACATTTCTTTGTCTTTGTTTTCAAAAACGGGTGTTTATGCTACAAATACGTAAACAACAACGGGCTGAATAAACGATTTTAACTGTACATGTTTAAAACAAGGGGAAACGCGAACAAAGCGCATTTCCATTCTAATCTGATTGTCATCCCGCGCAATATAAGCGTGAACGAGGCTACTGCGGTCTCGTGGGCGATATACTACATGGTTGGAACTGCTGGTGCATGTAGTAATTAGTATTAACTATCCCCGGATCATTCATGTGTAATCAGAGACAGTTATTTGCAAGATTTTGTATGTTAAGATAATTAGACAAGCGATACTGAAAATAGAACTCGTCGTAGTCACGACGTGCAAGCTGTTAACTTTTTTCTTTTTTTGTTCCGTGTATGTTCGTATGTGTATAACTTTGAACAACCTATATTTAACAACAAGTTACTACTTATTAAGCGTGAACTTTGACCAGTATGAAGAAATGCGGCATCGACAAGACAAGATTTAACGATCATAACATGCAATTTTACATTAAGATTATCTGCAACCGCATCGCTTCTCTCGCGTAGATGTTATCGTAAAAACACGTGCATTAACATAGTGCTTTACTGTATTAATCTCCAGTTACCACGGTTCCCAGCAGGCACGGTGTGACAGGCAGACGGCTTGATTCCCTGATAAGTTTGCTAAATGATGCCAGTCTGTACAGTCACTCACAAAAGCTACACGAGTTATGATGTACATACGTTACTGGATACAAGGTCGTCCAGGGCGTTATGCTCGACCTCACCCGCAATAGGCTTTAGCTTTTGTTTAATTTTATTGAAATACAACATGAATTGAGTCTAGAGGTTAAATTTGTTGCATGCCTTTGATATGTTTCAATTAATTAGCTAACAAAAGAACACAAATTATGACTTCAACCTTGTATTTTACAAAAATCCATGTAATATCGTCATGTTCTTTATTTATTTTCAGAACTAACTCTGCAAAAACTGATAATACGCATTTATAAAAGTATTTTGCCATCGACTATACAACTATATAAAGAGATCAAAGATAAAGTGTTCCTATGGGCACAATGAGTCCATTCAACGAGTGGAGCGTATGTAATAGGGGAGGGCATTTCAATGCACAATAATATTTGTGCCGAGAACAAGACGCAGCCGTAACAAGATAAGGGAGGAGATCAGATCAACAATTTTTTTTTTTGGTCCTTATAACATCACGCCGAAATCCCCCACATTTTGCCAGTTATGTTTGAGTCACGTAATAGAGGGCGAGCCTATTGTCATTAACCGGTACAAATCCATACTCCGTGGCTGCTACTGAGTAATTCCTGATGGAAAACCCCAAAAACAGTGCATACTACAACTAAAAACGGTAAAATTAAATACTTTTTTGCAAAAAAAAAAAAACAACTTGAAAAAAAACACAATTCTTTTTAGTCCCATTAAAATAGATGGACAAATTTTAAAACAGCGTTCAATACGTCTAACCAAAGATATCCAATCAAAAATACTGATTAAAGTGATTTTATTTTGACATAAAATAATAAATTGGCGGCACTATAGAATAAACACATCCATTATGGACTCGAACATTTTGTAGTATCAGAATTATGAGATAACAAAGACATGGATGTGTTTATGCATTGGGTAACTAACATTTTTAGTATATTTTCGTTAGCAGATTTTTTTTCTTGTAAGTATCCAATGCGTTTTTCTTGTTTTTTTATCATTGTCCTTATTTTGGTGGTCTGTAAAGTGCTGTTATTAGTTAGATCATCTAGTGTGTATTGCGAATTTCGTAATGGACAAAAACATCGCACAAAGAGTTTGTCTTAAATTTTGCAGCGCCAATGGAATTTCGTGTTCGGAGTTAGGCTCTTACATCATGTGGACAGACCATGGGTTTCGTGCTATGAAAACACACTGCGAGCGACACACTGTTTCTAGCAACACTAATGAATTACTTGAGATTGCACAATGAATCGGGTACAGTTCCAAGACGTCTCAACTCGGCCGCGGTCAGACACTGAATGTCGTCCTCCCTCGAGTTGGACATCAGGGCTCCGTACAAGCATACCGTGTGGTGGGTAGACTGGTTAGTAAGTCGCGTGATGTCACTACTGCACACTGGCGCGCTTTCCAATTAATTTTATGTCCGTACTAATGACCGAATCCGACAAGTACGTCTATGATATTCAGAGCCATTTTTTGAGGTCCTAAGATGGATATTTATTGACACTATCACATACAATTCAGAAATCTATTTTTTTAATAGAACCTTGTTCATATTATGTTTTTTTTTTTAATAAAAAAGTTGAAGCTAGGTAATTATGAAAAATAAAAATTAAGCCATAAATGTTTTCTACCATTCGCACTGGCATATATAATAATACAAAGCTTATTCTTTCGTGTATACTACCAACAAATTCTTGGTAAACGAAAGATTTTTTTATAAAAGTGGTACAACATGCTCACTCAACATAATAACTGCATATTAGCAATCACGATGTTTGATACTCTCTCATCTTCGTTAATAAACTTTTCATCAACGACGTTCAAACTGATAGAAGATGCAGATAATGCAATATGTAACGATGTATTCTGGAATGTCGTTTTATGTTTTCTATTCTTAACTTATATGGGCTTATTGTTTTTTGCTCTCTTACTTCATTGGTATAAAAATAAAAAGGACGCGTTTTTTTGGTTCTTTTTACTGTCTTAAAAGTTTGAAATAAAAGGCTTTTAACTACTAAGCAAGTTTTTATTATTTCCTTGTCTTGCACTTAAATGCTACAGACGATACAACAAATCATGGTATACCGCCGTTTACCCGAATTTTATTTGCCCTAATATCATTTGCCATAATAGTCAACAGCCATAATATCATACGACATAATACTCATTTGCCCTACTCTCATTTGCCATATTAGTCACGTGCCAGAATCATTGTTTCCCATAAAGTCACTTACCATAACATCATTTGTCATAATCATTGTAAGCCCTAATTATCACAAGCCATAATTATGATATGCCATAACATAATTTGCCATCGACATCGGGTGTGTAACGGTTGTTTATATCAAGAGAAATTGGATGCAATTGGGACTTTAGGGCACCCCGACTCGGACAGGTTAGGTTAGAAGGGGATGGCGGGGTCGTGTGAGCGAGCGAAGCGAGCGAATAGACCCCGCCATCCCCTTCGTGGTTATTTTTTTATAAACCACACAGAAGTAGGAGCCCCGCAAAGCGGGGCTCCGTCGACCTAGCCCACCATCAACCATGCACAGAAAAAAAAACCATGCACAGAATAAATAAAATATTTGTCTAATACTTGTTATGCCATTTAAATATTATGCCATTTAAATATTATGTCTAATAATTATTATGGCACATAAAAATAAGGCAAACAATACTTATGGCATTCGTATCTTATGGTATCTAAAATTCGGGCAATTAAAAGTATGTCATATGTCTTTTAGGGCAAATGAAACATTCGGGCAAATGAAATTCGGGTAAATGAAATTCGGGAAAATGATGATTATGGCATATAACCTTCGGGCAAACAATAGACAACGACAAATCATTTATCTGCACATTATGTACTACTATTAAAGTTACACATAATTATTATGACACACTGCACGCCCCCTTATTATTACAACCCATTTCCATCTCTTTGCAGTATCAAAATGTGTGAGAATCTAATTTACACATATTACAATTTGACCTTAACACGAGACCAATATAACCACTTAATAAAAACTATGAAAAAGTCAATTAAACGGTCGATCACCTTATACTATTTATACAATTATATAAATCATTTATAGTAAGAAGGCATGATTAGCAACTGTCAGCTTTTTAATACAAATGATGATGATGAGATAACATCACACTTGATCACAGTCACAGGTTCGTTCAACTTAAGTTTATGGCAAAACGTGGTATTTACTCTCCCAATAATATTAATTAAAAAATCGTGTTTTATTTTAGTCAATATTTTCCTCGAGGCAACTGAACTGAGTAAACTTGAAAGTTCACCCCGTAGAATGACCCCATCAGAAGATTTTATAAAATTGGCGGCACGACTGAAGAAAACAAGTTATTAGGAATGTTTAAATAATGGATAGGTGCTATTAAAACATACAAGTATAAAGAAACAGACAAAAACATAATCAGACTAAATAGAAAAACTCTGAATATGTTTAAATAATATCCTTATTTTTTTGTTTTGTATAATTAAATATGTAATTAAAACTATTGTATTGTTAGCTTTTTTTCTTAATTTTTTTGGTGTTGGTAATTAAACTGATGCTACCGTATCATAACAACAATACCGGGTGTCAGTGAGGCAGGCACATCCGTCTCAACAGACGATTGGTAAAATGTAATTTGTGGTTAATCGTGATCTCTTGTTGCTAAGAACTGAGAACAGCGAACAAATAAGTTATATAAGAAACTCCATAACCGGACGGATGAGTTAGGTATCAGTTTCTGTACCTACCTACCAGTAGCGAAGGGTCAATTTTTGTAAGAGGTAAGCCGGAGTACATATCTTTAAAGTGATTATATTATTTGTCTACAGAATACTGACTGTTCCATTTTTCAAAGGGAAGCCAGTAGGAATAGAGTTTTAAGGAACCTTCGCCACTGCTACCTACATATTTACTTGTGCCAAACGCGGTAAACCACATAATCAGAATAAAAGAGGATAAGGTATGCGGAACCATGAAGTATTTTCGCCCTTTGGTCTGAATGAAACTGATTTTGTAACGAAAGAATATTTTGTAGTGACACTGTTTTACAATTAACGACTTCAAAGGCGCTTTCGCTGAGTGATGAGGCATGTGGCGAGTTCGATCTCCTCACAGAACAAATGTTTGTAGGGCCTACAGATTTTATGTGTTTGTCAGTCAGTACACAAGGTAGTATTTCTACGCAGCCAATAATAATGTTGTGTGGGTATCGTGGATAGCAATAGCCTCATCCTTCAGGGATAGCACTCGATGTTGTGTTCAACATCACGGTTGCTATCCCCGAAGGATTAGGCAGAGATGTACCTAATAGTACCTAGACACACATTTCGCCAGTTATATGTAAGTCCCATGTATAGGGGGCGAATCTATTGGCATCAACCGGGAACAAATCTAGGCTCTGTGGCCGCTACTGATAGACTCATGATGGGTAAACCTAATTACAATTTTCCCAACTTTGGAATCAAACCTAGGACCTCATGCTCAGCAGTAGCGCTTGCGACCAATAGACCAATGACGCAGTCACACAACTCTCCTTTAATTTTATGCAGTCTAACAAAATATCGTACAATTTCTCGTTGCAGCGCCATTAGTTGAACCAAAATGCCTAATGATTGAATACCATCATTTTCCCACTCTGCTGGGTCACAGGCCTGCTCTCTGCGACAGGGAGTGGGGTCCAATTCACCACGTAAACCTAGTGCTGTCCGGTGGATATCACATTAATTATTAAAATGTTTGGTTCTAGAACATGTTGGTCACGTTGTTTTCCTTCATCGTTCACTCAAGGATTGTTCGTTCAATGATTGATGATCTTCATTATTAAAGGATGGAAACGCTTGCGTCATTCATTCGCAAAAATCAATAAGGGAATGATAATCATTATCGGATTTGTTCGGATTAGCTAGTTGAAAGAGCGAAGGCTCACAATATGATAAAATTGTAGGTATAGCAATTTATGATAAGTACTTTCATCAATATAATGTGTGCTCCGCAAATAGCAATGATAAAATGTTGAAACAATTTCACTCTAATGCAATTTTAACATTAGTTTCAATACTCTTATCAGGAGAAATAGGTTAATAACTTCGAAGTCATTGGTACTTTGAAAGATAATAAATGCATTTTTTTGTTGCACTAACACATAATTTGTTACAAGTTTTAGATAAACCGGTAATTAGCATAATAGCACCAATCGTTTGTTTACTAGTTAGAGGAACAATTGTTTTATTTTAATTAATGACGAATTGAACAAAAATATAATTACAACATGAAGATGATGTGAACAAAAATATTTAACTATAATATTTATTTGGAAAAGGTCTACATCCTGCAGCCAGGCGTCACAAGGCTAAATATTTTTTGTTTTCGCAAAACAGGATTTATTACCTAATGCTAAATATGTACATACTAGGTATTTGCCAGGAGATAAGCTAGCCAGCTGTTCGCGGAACTGTAGTGCGGCATACCAGGTGCGATGAATATTTTTGTCGCTCGTTTATATATATAACATACCGTAATGACTACGTTATGATGTGATGTGAATGTTAGGGTTGTCTAATGTGGCCTGTCTGTAACATCAAAAACTTGGTGATGGCTATGCACCCACAGATTTAGCTAAAGTATCTGTGCACTTGCACTACACTGCTTTTCCGACTTTTGAATTATCAGAAATTCCGGTAAACCGAAATCCATTCAGGCTTTTCTAGCACTGGTTTGTAATTCTAATTTTAGTGAATCAGACCTTGTTTTCAATAATTCCTATTTCGTACACCCACCGATTATGCACTATTCCAAGTAACACAATAACTTTTGTGACCATTCTATCAATGTTTGTGACACAATAGCAACCCTAGTGGGTTTTGTAAGATTTTTTATCTAATTCACTCAGAAACAACGTTACCAAAACCAATATTTAATAAGTTTCATGATTAAGTGACACAGTTTACAGTTTCACAGAAAGAAGTAAACTATAAATTAAGTTTATACACATTGTATAAACAATGTGGGTAGAATCTCGAAATAACATGTGAGGTATTTTTTGCCAATTGGACAAAACATTGGAGTTGATAATTTAACTCATTAACTAAATATAATTATATAATTACGACGGCACATTCTCCGGCAAATTTGGTGCAAACCTCATAATACTGAAGCTGCTAGACCACTAATACGATTACCACTTCTGGAAAAGGATATCCTGCGACGACATCAGAAGTGGGATCGAATACGAATAGCGGCATGATTGTTGGTTTTTCCGACTGCTGCGGAGCCCAAAATGAGGGTAATTTTTCACTATCTCCAATGAGACTGTTTCTTTCGATAACGTGACCAACATGGTGTGAATCTGATTCGCTGGACTGCTTTGTTAGCTTGGAGGTTGCAAGCTGCTAAATGTAGTACCCGGTACCCTGGGTCTGGCATAATCTAATTTGGGTTTTCGGACCCATACATACGGTGTTTACATTATGCTGCCTTGTGATTCTCCTGTGACAAGTGTCCTGAATATTTGGAACGTAGCAGCCCTATCAGTTACCTACATGGTGGTGCGTAGAATCCGCACAGAATTCTGATCAACAATTCAGTGCATATTGTTTGAACGCATGTGCATGCTAGAAAGCCACTGTTTTGCAACTAACGCGCGAATGCTTGCCATTAACATAGGCGTTATGCAGGTACTTACAACGTACTTACATATTTCGTGCAATACCAACACACTCCTTACATAATATTTCAATATTTAGGTATGTCTATATGATAAGCTCATAAAATGTGAATCGGTGTTTTTGTATTCTTTAAATTCTTCGCGTAGCCAATATTATCAAATTGTTAATTAGTCTAACACCAAAAATGTTTTGTTTGTTTCATTAGGTCTTTGTGTATTTGTCTCTATTTCAAAATATGACGTATCATTCGCACTTGCTATTCCTTTACTTTTTTTCTTCGAACTGCATTATTGATTTTCCAGTTCAGTTTATTTTTGTGAATATGTCAAGGCCAGTACCTAAACATCTCGTTGGTTTACTAAATCAACATCCTGTAGATACTATGTATGGTTATTGGGAAGTTTGTCATCATCGTTATACTTGATGATAGTTATAAGACTTACTCGGCCTATTTTGAATATTCTTCAGCTGGTTCCTCCCATACAAAATTACATAACTTCTTTTATTTTAGGACTGAGATCAAATTTTCATACATTATGTGTAAAAATTAAAAAAAAAAAACAACTTATAAACATTCCTTCCACAATTAAATCAAAGATGCAACATGTAACAAACGTTGGATCAAACGTTTGCGCAAGTAAACCGGCTTCTTCAACCTAATTCACACACATGGTGGCAATAATACTTGTACTGTTTCGTTATGGTACAGCGGTCAAGGTATCGATGTGCGATACACTTTCATTGTGGAATAGAGAAATTCTAGATGCGCCCGCGACGATATCGCGGAAATAGGAAACTTATTGGATTGAAATCTGAGCACCGAGTCAATATTGAATTTTCATTCCATTCCACTCACTTTATGAGCACCCGATAAAAATTCATTATAGTGTTAAATAGCAAAGTGCGGATAAATTATAAGTGGGTACTACAAATGTAGGACTCATGAACCATTACGGATTACCCAAGGGGATAGAAAGTATGTTTGGTACGGAACTTTAAATTTATTTTCAAATCGTAGAAAAAAAAAAACGTTTTATAGTTCTAGCATAGAGCACAGTGCATCATATATAATACCATAGAGCAAAGAATTTAGATGTCAACAGCTGACATTGACAATTCAGTCATTTATGTTAATCGTAATATTTTCGGCACTTGATTGTTTGCATAAAATGGTCTATCAAAACATTTTGAAATTCCTTACATTGCAACAAATATTCGGCCACTATTTCCATATAAGACCGTGGCTAATCGGCTACTGACCGATGCCTATTAAAAGTATTTCAGGTATAATAAAAATAAATAGGCTATTTTGAATCTGACTATAATTTTATTTATTTCACTTCGTATTGAACATAGAATACCTTCAGAGTGAATGTATGAACAGGAACATGCCACGGTGGCTAAAAGCCTCTTGCAAAATTTAAGAATAAAAAAAACCATACTTATTTTCAATCAATCCTGGCAATCTCTGCTAGAAATAAGTTATTATGTTCCTGTGTCCCTTCCAGCTACTAGATTATATGCAACATCCACATTTCCCGTAAACGATAAAAATATACGTATGGAAAAACGCTTTCTTGGGTGCAGTTACTGATTAGACTAGATAATAACATCGGCATGCAACATTACAAGCTGTTGCCGCCTCGTCTTGCATCTTCAATAGCTGTTTCACTTTTACACACTGATTAATATTGGCAGTGTCAATAGCCCATGAATACATGTTTCATCATTTAGCTACGTCTGTTTTATGTTAAATTGAATTGTAAAAACTGTTCTTTCTGATAACTACTATAGGTACAGCGAAAGCTATGTTTGATGACATTGTGTGTAATGTTGACTACTCTATCATTATTAAGCCGTAAATTGATCACAAGCAAACTTAAATCTCTTCTTGAAGTTTAGTGCCTTCCAAAATTAGTACTGATTGTTTTTTTTAAAGTGTTCATTTTCTTTGTTACAGATAATGTCAAGAAAGAAGTTGATACTGTCATTGTCTTTAATAACACTGATATGTGTAGTAAACGCGGTGGCGCAGAATACTGCAACGGGCAATGAAATCGACTCAGCACTGAAGAAAGCACAGACCAGCACAGGCGGACCTTTGTACCCGAAAGCAACAGAGACCAGGGACTTACGGACATTAGATGGACTATGGAACTTCAGGAAATCTCCTACGGATCCCGGGACTGGGTACAAAGCCGGCTGGTTCGAACAGGATCTCGACAAGGTAATGTACTGAGTACCTCCTCATATAAAAAGTTCGATGATATCATACGCCTAAGGGGCAATACCACTAGACTCGTGCTGGTATGTAGGTACAGATATTAATGTGTTGCACGTTTGTTAAATGTAAAGGCCTAATGTTTTGATCTTGTAGGCATGCAAAGATGACGAATCATGTTGTTATGTGCGTTTCGATTAGGCTTTGATCGAAATAACTTACATTGAAGGCTCAGTATTTCATAAACGTCTTACGTGGCTTTACGTAATTTTGTATAAATGTAATACGAAATTAAATAAGTGAAGTGAAAATCCCAAGTAAATAAAAAAGGTATATAATTGGTTCTGGAATTATGGTGGCTGGTCGTATCACAATCTTCACATCCACCTCCACTAAATCGCCAACAATGGCTACTTAATATTCCTATAGGCTTCGAGAATAAAGCCTGTATATTCCAACCCCGCTTGTGCCAGCCATTTGGTACATTATTTATTTATTTAGGAGGTTTTTGTGATACTATTTGATCTCCCATTTTTTTATTTGGATGATATTGGCGTGTTATAACTTCCCAACATTCTTTGATTTAAAAGTTTCAAACAAAATATCATTGGACCAAACTACTAACTTAAATATCGTGATAGATTCTTACTGCAGACCTGCCGACCTTGGCGCCTATGCGTTGTTTACAGATACAATATGTGTCTCTCGCTTTGTTAGATAATATTGTCCAAAAACTTGTTTGTCAACTACGTTTTGTTATTAGTTATTTAATATAAAATCTTCATTATTATTCCGTATTACCATATTATCATTAATTCAAGTTCGAACAGAACCTCTACAAGCCATTGGATTTTTATCACGATGATGAAAATGTAGCTACAAAAATTCTTCACTTGTTCTTCCAATATAACATTGAAACTTTTTGCAATAATTGCTTTACTGTTGCACTTTCATTAATCTCAACTCAAGCTTGACGTATGAAAGATAACTCATATGAAAAATGCTTTGTAATCCAGGTGCTATAAATCACGTTCATTCTTTTCTGTATTATTTACGGTACGCTCGTCTTCTTGTTTCCAATACTCGAGACATTTGACCCTGCACTCGTGCGAAATCGTGGCACATCTTTTAGCACGTTATTAAAAATATAAATTAGTTTGTCCTTTATCTTGAGAGTTTTATTTTTTTAAATTCTATCAGTAACTAATTGTTTTACAACAGTTGTCCGTAAAAAACTCACTGTATAACGAAGGATTTCTGAATTATTATTTTTAGAGGCAATTAAACTGTTCGTCATTATTCTCTTGTCCTTATCCCAATTTATTTAAGGTCAGCGCAGCATGTCTTCTTCTGCCATACTTCTGTAGTCATCTGTCACACAGAGCATCATAAATAAGGTCCCATTAAAATAGATTAACAAACTTTTAGAAATCATTCAGACCACCAAAATAAGGACAATGGTAAAAAAAATAAGAAAAACGCATTAGATACTTACAAGAAAAAAAAATCAGCTAACGAAAATACACTAAAAATGTTGGTTACCCAATGATTTTAGGTCAAAATAAAATCACTTTTTTTTGCTTGGATATCTTTGGTTAGACGTACTGAACGCCTGTGTTAAAAATTGTCCGTCTATTTTAATGGGACCTTTATAATACTGGATCTATCATCACTTCACAGTCCATCTATCATTCCGTCATTGTCAATAAATCTACTCTTTCTATCCACTGCCATACTCAAAACTTTCCTCACGACATTTAGGATGACATTACATTATTATTGAAGGACAAGAATCCAATTAAAATAAATACTTTTATTTGCAAGAACTGCATTTCCAACAAGTTTTTAATGATAAGTTAACACTTGGATAGACGAGTTCCAATTTCTATATTAGGTAAACCTAAGTCAAAGGTCAAAGGTTGTTTTTGTTAGCGTAGCTGATGGCCGATGGCCAAAAGATCAAATATGATTGGCCCAAAATTCAGCTAAGTGAACTACGCTTACCGATGTGGTTATAAGGAAGTACACAGAGAGCTAATTTTAATGATAAACCTATAAGAGCCAATGGATCCAACGACTCTTCCCAGAAAGTTTCAGGTCGACTACTAACGATAATACATTTCCTCTGCAGACCGGTCCAGTGATCACCATGCCGGTGCCATCATCATACAACGACGTGGGAGAGGATATTACGTTGCGCGACCACGTGGGGGTGGTGTGGTACGACCGGCGGTTCTACGTGCCCTCGTCCTGGGGTGCTGCAGGGCAGCGGGTGTGGCTGCGGTTCAGCAGCGTACACTACGCCACTGAAGTGGTAAGTATCAACAAAATACGACGATGAGAATCTTTTACGTTCATCTTTTAACTAGCAGACGGTAAATAGATCATATGGGTGATATTCAGAAGATCGCGGGCAAGACCTGATTGAAACTCGCAGATCAGGGAAGAATGGTATAAATGAGAAAAGGCCTAAATTCAGCAGTGGATGGAAAAAGGCTGTCAATGATGATGATGATGAAATAGATCGAATCGAAATGTAGCCAGACATCAAGTTCATAAAGTTGTAGTGAGGCTGGCTGTCCACGGTGCGTGCGGACAGTCATCTTAATTTTAGGTAGTTACGAGTTGGTAGTTAGGTGATTTGGAATACACATAGAACTAATAAGTATAACTTGGAGATACATCATAAGATCGCATCGTCATGTCACTCTAATTCCCCCATCCCTATTCTATCATCGGACGAGCAGAGATACTGCGAAGCGTCACCGTTACATGGTTGAAGTTCCAGGGACACGAACAAAGCTCTAAGCTTCCATATTTATTGTGCGTACCGCCAGTCTGTCGAGTTCACTGCCGGCTTCTCTGTTCCCTGATTATTGTTATCTGGATCTATTCAAAGGTCGAGTGAATCGGTTTCTTCTAGGCAAGCATGCTCCACCCTAGGCCGCATCTTCGCTTTACATCAGGCGAGTTGAGGTCAAACGCAAGCCTATTTTAACAAAAGTTTAAAAAAAAAACTTGTTATGTACCAAGTCCCAGTCCAAAGACGTGGCACCAGTTCTGAAATGCTAGGCTTAAGTGGCTACTTAAAAACTTTAGCCTAAGCCAACTTAGGCTCCAATTGGTAAACCAATATAAGGTAGGACAAAAATAAAAAAAGCTGTTAGGTTAAGTTACCTGCTTTCAAGTATCATTTATTAAAAATGACTAATTTGTGTTAAAACTTTAAAAGTTCATGTGACACAAATTGAATATCTAGCATATGCTTAGCCATGCCTATGCTATTTATACATCAACGCAATTTCATCTCGAGACAGTAATTTATCGATTCTGATAGAGTTGAATCTAAGGTGAGTGAATGACACAGGTTTTATAGCTCCTTAACAATATTTCTAATTGTGTTTCTAATCGTCTTCAAAAAATTGAATTTAAACGGATCTTTATTACTTTCTACTTTATCACTGTCATGCGAAGTTCTTTTATTTCCACGACTTTATCCCTATAAAAGGAAATCTTCGAGCAAAGAAGCGGCAAACAAATAAGAATCACGTAATATTATTGGTACTAAAGAGAATTAGGATAATACATTGAAAGTAGTTGTTAATATGTCTAGCGCGTACCTTTTACATTATTTAAATGAGTACAGAAACAAATGTACAGTGTGTGCGAACATTGCTGATTCAACGGATTTGCACTAAACGGACACTGTAGAGAGCCGCGGTTCTCACGATTAACATATAAACGGGTTATATATTCGCTATTTCATCTTTTAGACACATCCTTCTTGAGAAAATCCATGCCCAAAGAAGTGTTGAATTTTAAACAGTTGCTGAGCTCCGTACGGACCCAAGTTATTTGTTGACATGCTTAACGTCATTTATGTATGAGTGCTTCATATGGAAGCTTGGAAATTAGGACATTCTCTATTCTAGATTTCATACAGACTCAACTCAACGATATTCCCAGAGATATCATTTAGGTATAAAAGACCTTGGGGCGTGTATAAAAATTTAAATCTCTTTGTCTTTCCAGTTAATTTGTACAGATGACGAAATAATTTCATATATCTGATTTTGATACCGTATAAACAGTCTCATTCTAATAAAAAAGATAATCTTAATAACATAAAACTGGTCAAGTTGGTGCAAAAACGTGGTTGGCTGGTGTTATGTCTAAAATAGATTCATAAAGCGGCACGGTTGGCGCAGTGGCTGAGCGATTGACTGCTGCGTTGCGTGTCGCGGGTTCGATCGCCGCACGGAACAAATATTTGTATGGCCTACAGATAGTTCTTCCGGGTCTGGCTGTTTGTGTATGTGAGTTTAATTGTTTGTAAACGCACCCACTATACAGGAGAAATTCCTAGTGTGGAGAAACGTTAAAAAAAAAAAAAAATAGAGATCATAAATATTTGGTAATATTATGAAAACTAGTGTAACCAGCCCTTGGCAACAAGAAAGGGAGGATCCAGCCCATTCCTCTGGCCTCAGTAGTAGCCAGCCAGAGGTGTCGTTGTCACGAGGCGGCCTAACGACTGTCGGTAATTGGACAATTTGTCGTGCGACACCGGTCTCGCGAGTTCGCTCTCGTTTGACCCGACGCGACGGCCGACACTAACATAGATTTAAAACGAAACACCCTACTTCGGGAGACAGCAACAACCCATCAATTATTTACTTTACGTAGAACGCTTGCATGCAAATACACTGCACCTGTTAAGTGGTTAACTCATTTGGTTAGTCGATCCGATTGATTTATGCGATTGATTCCGGTAATGCTCACTTTGCAATTTAGGTGTTTTTGTCGACAACGATTAAACTATGAGTTTCGGTAGTGAAACGAAATGCCAGCAGTCTCATGTGTTTGATTGAATGTCGAGAGACACACAACAGTGGTTTCGAGTCGATCATCTATTCTACAGTTGACAACATAGTGTTGTTAGTTTACCTCGCCTGATTAGTGTTTCTCTTTCGTTTTGATTTCAGTTTATTAGGTACGTCTTTGTGGGTACTAAATCATCCCGTTTTTCTCCCCCTTTTTTTCCACCTATTAAGATTAATTACAGTCATTTAAAAAAATCAACACAAACAGTACTTAGTCTACGCTACGAGTGTCTTAGCGCTTAAAATGTAGACAGTCTTCATTCATACATACGCCAATTGTACTAGAGGGCAATAAGAATCACTGACCTCACTTAACTGACATTACTCAATCAGCTTCCTGTCGACCGACTTGTCTAGTGGACTCGTTCTTGTCAGGTACCTCTGTTGTTCTGGGAAAGGTTAAATTAAACATTTGAATGAGCAAAATTCGTATTTATATTAGGCAGTATAATCCTGGGGAATAATAAAGCCTAGCGGAAGCTACATCATCTGCTGTGGTCGTTGATAAATTTGGCAAAGAAATCTGGCCCAAAGGATGCACTGTCTTTGGCCTTTAAAGGTGTAAACGGACCCTTCACGAAGCCGTTAACCAAGCATTTTGTACATCAAACTAAGTAACTCTACCAAAAAGTTATTGCTGGGAAACGACTTTATTTTTTTGGTGAAAAATTACGTTTTACGGTAAGACTCAATGTAACGGACTCAAAATATTGTGCTGATGGATGCATTGAATAGTACGGGGTTCGTGGAGGTATTAAAAGTAAAGTTATAGCATTAAAAACTTGTATAAAAAATGTGAAAAAGTTGGAACTTTGACCTTCAGTATCTCCATAACTAGAAGGTTCCCAGGTATGGTCCGAACAAAAAAATGCTCACAATGACGGGGAGAACAAGAATTGAGTGCCTTTCGGCTTCGTTAAGGGTATTGTTATACCCGTTAGGTACTTCTGCTACTAGGTAGTCTTAATCCTGCTCAATCAGCCCAGCTGTTCTCAAGGTCAAAATAAGCAAATGAAATGTCTTCCAAGTAGAAATTCTAGTGAAGTTGTAAATCACTGGCACGATGATTCATTCTGCATACGATATACTTGCAGATACCAAGCATCACAAACTGCTCTGTAGGCGATACCTCATTACCTTTACAATGATTTGTAAATCAACCACGAGCCGACTTAGTAAGAGGTGCTATAAAGTGGTGTATAGAGGCGCAATTTGCAGGACAATGTCTCCAGAATATGGGTCGACGCCGCACAAATCTGGCTAATATAAACAGATACAAATCATTCAGCGGTACGGACACCTACGGGATTAAGTTCGTATTTAAACTAAATGGAAACGCAACCCGAGATTTATAAGGACAGACATTGATTTATGGGACCCGTGTTTACCGTATGTGGGTACGGGCACCTAAAGACGGAAAAATTACCAAGTGTATGGGTACTCCAGGAAGTACAAGTTAACCAAGCTAACCCAAGCCACGATAATCTAAAGTAATCATTTTGAAACCAGGTTCTCGTATGAGTATTAACTTAAAAGATAAAATCGTTGGCTATACAAGGCCAAAGATTATGTTATCTGGAATTTGGTCCCTTAGTAGGTCAGTTTATTTCAATTAGGAAAGTAGTTAATCCTTAATAATGCTTGAACACGATAGCCTCCAGTAGTTTTCCTGTAGCCACTACAGTATTTTTATTTACAGTGTCGTAAGGGGAGATGTTAATACTTATTTGGACCTGTATTGCTAGATCCCAATAAAAAAATTAAGTTATAAAAAAGCAAATAAACTTATACGGTCACTTACGGGATATCTTCCGTGGTTGTTCATTATTTTGAGCTCCCGATATTCCGACAAAACATTTTTTTTATTTTTTTATTGATGTCGGGAGTTCAAAATAATGAACAATCACGGAAGATATCCCGTCATAGTTTAGTTGTAAACCGTGAAAGCTTAAAACAGTGTATCAAAAAGCAGTTGTCTTTTTTCTATTTGTAGTCTTTCAGTGTCAGTACTGATAAATATCAAATCTATTTGAAGAACAAAAGGATAAAAAAGGGTTATCACTCCTTTTTTCCGCAAAATTAAAAGCTTTTAGATTCTGATGAAGATAAATAAAACAGGAACAGAAAAAGCTTTTAGCGATCCGCATACACTTTGTTTTATTTCACCACATCTTCGTCCATTGTTCCGACAAGCCACCCTCGCCTGATTGATGTGAAACTGAACTTTGGCCTTGGTATTATTATAAGGTTAAACGGTATATCAGCGGTTCCGTCTAAGACCTTTAAAGGAATATTATTAATTCGTATTGTACTTTATGGTCACGACATTTACAACTGGAATATCGTTTAGACTCTAAATGATATAAAGTAATATAGACTTGGTTTTTAGTTGGGCATTTAGGAGTGGCTTTGCACTAAGTGATGGTGATGGTATTAGTTGGAACTACGCACGGCGTAGACGCTGCGAGGGACTGCGTAGATGTACCAATGACGTTGCGTAGGCCCGCGCGCTAGACAGCGTACCGCGTAGTGACGCAGATGGCCCTGGAAGACGTCGCCACGGTATTTTCATCGTTTCGTTACAATCATCAACAAAATGATTTGATAACAACTTAAACTATAACGAAAACAAAATCATGTAAAGAAAAAGCGAGTCTTAATACATATAATCCTAAGCTGTCACGTAAAATGATGAGACCTTTCCGTTTGAGACACGAACAATAATATGTATGCTCGATTGATATTATTGATCTTTTTGTAAATTAAATCAAACCTGAGAGCATTGTCATCTTAATTTAAAACAAACTCAACGTAACAGCTGTCTACGTGCTCACAAGCTTGAGATTCAGAATCCTTTTTATCGGGATATTGACCTCACTTCAACAAAACAGAGTTTCAAAATAATAGAGCACGTATGTGTAAGTATTTAAGAGAATCCTGATAAAATCCCCTCAACAAGGTTCAAATTACGCCCTCTGTATAATGTTATAGGTACGTATGTAATATGTATGTAGGTACTCGTATACATTGCAGGAACATTTTTACGACACCCACGTGAGGTGAATGCGCCCAGCTTTTGTTCAAATTAACCGTGTATTCTATCTTTATCCTGGTAATGTTTTGCTTATCTTTATTTTCTCAGATGGTAATTTAACGCATGTGTTACTAAAACAGAACAGAACACATTTTTATTAAAATATGCAGACCATAGTTAGGTCCGTTTAAAATTCCATTGTACCTAAGTAAGTTTATGACAACGTTTTATCTGTTCGTCCTATAATTGCTAAGTTTAATTTCGATAGTGGAACAACACAACAAAAGTCCTTATCTTTATACCGTTAATGTATTTACTGAACTCGTAAACTTGCTCACAGCTTGATTCCAATACAGATACCGGTGGTATTGAGCAATATCCGTAAACACTCACTTAGTATTATCATATCTAAGTAAGCGTCAATATAATCAGCTTACACCTTTAAGGTTACACAAGAGTAAGGTGTACTTATTAGAGTCGGACAGGAATGGGGGAGGCCTTTGCCCAGCACTGGGACAGAACAGGCCAGTAAAAAAAGAAGTAAAGAAATATGATGAGTGACAACTAAGTAGACAACTCATGCACTAATGACAACAAATGAGGTAGATTATTTCTATACCAAACAGAATCACAGATACAATGTAATGGTCAGCAACAGCTTTGGTTGTAAACCTACAATCTTCATTTGTCTTTGTTAAAACAAATGACTGTTGCAAAGTCATCGCTCATCGCACACATTCTGTCTATTACCTACGTCCCGTTATTGTTTACCGTTGCTATAAATATACTAAAACAACATTAGTATCTGAAATGACATATTGTGTTAAGTAAAGGTGACTGGTTAGGACTGTTAGGAGTAAGTTTGCTTCCCACGGATGTAAGGTAATGCTCATAAGGGCAGACGGAAATGATAATGACCTTGCAAATGATGTTCTCGATTAATCGTAGGAAATTTCCAGCAGAGAGCCTTTTTAACCCAAAGGCACTTTAAAATTACCATTTTTCCTACACTATCGAGTTAATAGGCTTCTTTTGGGTTAGCTTGTTCCATCGTCGACCTCATCTCTGTCCTCAGGTCTAGATTGAGGTCAAGAGTCCAGTTAGTATAAAAAAAAAACCTGTGCCAAAATCTTCTTTGGATGGAAACGGCATTTTTCTATTTTGGTATGTTGCTGAGCATGAGGTCTAGAGTTTGATTCGCAGATCGCGCGAAGTAGTTATTAGGTACACCTCTGCCTTACCCTCATGTATGTTACTATAATGTGCTATCAAATCAACAAACCTCCTCCTCCTCTCTGGATGTCTATATTAGACGAAAATTAGAAGATTGTCTCACACAAAACTTAATTGTATTGATACCATCATAAGCTATTGATTAATACAGGTTTCATCACGTGGCTGCAATTTATAAAATTAAATGGCAGATGTTAGGTAAGCCAGGCTTCATACAAACATGTTCCAACCCCTTTCTATGCAATCTAGTCTCATTCTCATCCTTGCTTTCAGTTCGTAAACGGCAAGTCGGTGATGTACCACGAGATCGGCCACCTGCCGTTCGAGGCGGAGATCACGAACTATGTCAGCTTCAACAGCAGCAACCTGCTGACTGTGGTGGTTGATAACACGCTACTGAGTGACACCGTGCCTCAGGGCGTTATCAAGAGTATTTACGTCGGGTAAGTGTTCATTCTTCTCTATTGGGAGGGTTCACACGAAGCTGATCAGAACGACTTTTTACCGTATATTTGTGGAATCACATGGCAGTTTTAGACTGTATTTGTTTTATAAGATTTTAAACTATCATGGTCACTAACATTATTACTTAGAGAGGAAACGGGATATTTACCATGTTTACTATTTTTGACGAGTTCCCGATATTTCGGCGCTGTTGCAAGCACCATGATCACGGATAAACTGAAGTTATTGCGGGTGGGTGTTTATGAGCAGACAAATCGGTCTACCCTCTTTCTTGTTCGTTTTTTGCACTCAGTACCGCTACCACTGTCACTCGCAACTCGATTCTGTTCCCGACATACGAAACTCACTGTGTCCGCTCGCTTGTATTTGTTTTAGCCGCATGGACAGTGGGATCTTGACGTGTGATCCCAAATTTATACCACAAAATATCGTGCAGGATAGCGCCGTGTACACACAGACACACACGGCACATGAAGCTGTACATTTCCATTATAACTTGGCCTCGCTTTGTATAGATTTCCTATACAATGGGAGATTCGCATAAACTAGTTTTGTAAAGCTTGATAGGCCGTCGTGCGTACACGGCCGCTAAACAAACAACTCAAAATTTTCAAGTAAAAATTATGACATACGAATACGAATTATGACGTATTTTGAGAACTATTCCACAAATTTTATTACTCCTTTCTCTTTGCCAAAGTTAAAATAAACACGAAAAAAAATATGCCTGCCTACTCGGTTATAATGTACATGAGTAGATGATTCACATAAAGTACATATATTGCAGGAGAATATTTTGAGTGCAAAGATTTACTCGAATAGTCGTTAATGTATTCAGCCAGAAATGAAAATGTAAATATCATTAAATATGTTCCCGGATAGGACCTACCTAAATTTGCAAACACAATACTAAAACTGCAAACATTTGCACCGACTGATGCATATAAAACAATAAAGATTGTTTACAATAAGTTCTAAATATACAAGCTAACAGCATTTTAAAGCACTCTGTCTGGGTATTTCAGGATCCATTTAAACGATCATGGTCAAAACAGAAATGCTTATTATTCAAGGCATAATCATGAACCTAATGGACTGTTATTTTGATTCTTTATTATTATTCTGAAATTCTATAAAGTATTCTTTATCGTCGCGCCGGTTCACTTCATAGTTTCAAGCACTCTAAAAAATATTATAGTCCCAATGTATTAGTTCATGAAGCGATATCAGAATTAGTTTCCAAGTATGTACACTGATTGATGTACAATTTTCACAGATGGTTCAAAAAGCGTTACAAATGGTTGTGGAGCCACCTTCTTCCAATGTCTCACTCATTGCAATTTATCAAGCAATGGCTTATGCAGTTAGTGAAAAACTTAATACTGTAGTTATTTTTACTGATAGCAGGAGTGCCATACAACATGTGGCTCGATTCTCTGGTTGCAGAGGTGCTTCGATAGCCTATGATATCCTTAAACTGATTAATAATGTTAATAAAGACGAGGCTAGAGTAATATTGCAATTGGCCCCAACACACTTACGGGGCAGTGAGGAGGATGACTGTCTGTCAAAGCTTGCGGTAGAGATGGGTAGCGCAGAGACATACATTCCTAATTACTGAGAATATTGCTCCAAGTATAAGCTGTCGTGCTTTGACAGATGGAGGAACAACTTAGGAACAACTTTGATGAAATATCTTAAGTGAAAGGAATTTGGTATAAAGTTATTCAGAACGTGCCTCCTCTCGTGCCAAGGCACGAGAATTCTTGGGTAGAAGGTATGTTAAATTAGCAAGCACTAAGGCTACGTTCTGGACACTATCCATCGACAAAGTTTGCTTTCCTAATGCGGAAGGTCGCATCACCTAATTGCGAACATGCAACAGAAATTAAGATGTGCAACATTTCCTGATGGAGTATGTTAGGAGCAAGAATGAAAGGGAATCATTGATTAGAGAATTTAAATTAAACATTCTGGACCTTAGGCTTATCCAAAACATTTTAGCAAATCCTAGATCGACGATTGCAGAGAGGTTGTGTGGATTGGTGAAGATGTTAATGATTTTACTTCTGCTACATAGTAAGTAGATTAGATATTCCAAGTATATATGGGTTGGCACATCCGTGTGGATAAAAATCCCCTTTTGTTAACAAAGAATAAAAAATTATGACAGTCATTAAAATCAAATAACTTCTTCGGCAGACCCAACATAATCCGTCAAGAGCAACAGTACACGTTTGACTTCTACAACTACGCTGGTATCCACCGGACCGTGTTCCTGTACTCCACCCCTGAAGTGTACATCGATGACGTCATCGTGAACACTGATATACAAGGACTAACAGGTAGACATCCAATCTTCTAATCACCAAGCAGTTCTTGGCAATTACTCGCTAGTTGACGAAATGCATCAACATCATGCATGCATTGTCTGCATCATTGTTTATGTTATTAGCGAAATGATTGATATTTATAAAATATAATACTTACTCTTGGTATTCCCCTTTACCTACATACACATAACTTAATTATGATATCGCCTTTTGTTTCTGAAATTGATTATAGTTTGAAGACTTAATTATGTCTGTTGCTACGAGTAATATATTTATTAACTCCCAATTTTTTGTTGGTAACGAAACACTTCATGCATGAATGATTAAATATTTCCTCATACTAATCCATATTATCAGCGTAGGTGCATTAACTAATTAATAAAATGGTAGGTAATGAATATTACATACCATTATGAATTATTTACTTATTCGACGTAAGAGTGATCGCAGCCAAACGCAGTAATTTGTTCGTTTTGTTACGAGTGAAATCTGATGCTGATTTTTATGGTAACTACCTTTGTTTCTCTTTTTCTATTCGATCTTTTACTATTTCTATTGTAAATTCCAGGTTTCATAGTATACAACGTGACCCAGAAAGGCCCAACTTCGGACAACGTTCGGTGCTTTGTCCAAGTGTTCGACAAGAACGATACGCAAGTGACGGCCTACAACGAGTGCGCTGGGCTCCTGGAGATCGGCAATGCCAATTTCTGGTGGCCATACCTGATGCACCCCGTGCCTGGATACTTGTATACTATTAAGGTAAAATATTACAACTGCATCTGCTGAAGCCGACCCCAACATATTTGGGAAAAGACTAGGCAGATGATGATTACAGTCAGTAGCGTCTAGTATTCTTCTTCTTTTGTTCTGGTACGTAGTAGTAGTATCTATATAGGGTGACTGGTAATTAGTGACTGATACTTAAACACGTGATTGTACTCATGATAACAAACAACTTTCCCTAAGATTTTTTTTACACTCTTTCACTTTTATCACAATAACACAGCAGCAGCCCTATGAAACTCGCGCGCGATGCGCCTTTGACCTACCAGCTGTTAGCCACGTGACGTCGTTCCGTCTCATTACTATCGTACCGTGCAATAGTGGGTAGATAGAGCACCCGCACGGCGCGCAAGCCCGCTCCGTAGGTTTTATTTTGATAAAAATGAAGGAGTATAATAAAAATGTTTCTTTGGGAAAGTTTGTTGTTATCATGAGTACAATCACGTGTTTCAGTATCGGTCAGTAATTACCAGTGACCCTATATGTAGGTATGTGTGAATACCTCATGCTGTACAAATATTGCCCAGTTACCAATGTGGTTTGTTTGTGGTCAGTTTTATCAAGAATGCTGTTCGTACATATTCATTAAAGCATCGCTATTCGTAAGGACTACCTAATCTAAGCAGCATTTATTACATTAGAATTAACTTTAATGACTTCGGGTTTGTAGTTTGAAAAATACTGTGTTAGTACATTTACTCACTACCGAAACCATCTTAAATCAGTGTACTACTAATACTCTTCGGTATTTCCCCTTCATAAAAATATGCTTTTATTTTTGTTAATCAGAAAAATCGAAACCACGAGGTAACCGCAGGTATTTAACATGGGCTGCGGGACTGTTCGAAAGAGATACCGCGGCCCTGGAACACAAAGGGCAAAGAAGGAACATGGATGGGTTTTAGTCAGTACAAGTCTGACACTCCCTCCCGCTCTGCCCAGAGCGGGGGGGGTCATTTGATGATTTCCCATCCCAAAAAAAAAAAAAAAAAAGGTATTTAACATAACTATACAACTTGCCTATCTTCCTCAAAGTTAGTAGTAAATATATATGAGCACTTACTTAATATGGTGAGGTCATAATAAGTATTATGTACATATGTACACAATACTTATTATGAACTCACCATATTTGGTATTTCATACTTATGTAAGTACCAGCCTACTGAAATTCTTGCTACACATCCATAGTTTTCTTTGATCTAGCTTAGGAATCTAGGTAGCGGAAAATGTTTTCTTATTTTCCTGGCGAGTTTAGAATGTACAACAATTGTACAAACACGAAAAGAAAGAAGAGTATCATTTTTATACTACTAATCCGTCCGCCAAGTACTATCTGACTGGAAAAGCTTCACTAGAACGTTGCTTTATTCAGTCTGAATTTATTCAAAATTGCTAGGCACTACAGACCATCTCATCATAGTAGATGCCATAAGTGCATTAATACCTTTTGTTTTCTCGTGTTGTATTGACCAATTACGTATATTTTCTCTCCAGGCATCACTGATAGGCGCCAAGGGTGAGGTGATCGACACCTACAGTCAGAAGATCGGCATCAGGACAGTCACGTGGTCCAACACCACCATCTACTTGAATGAGAAGCCTCTCTACTTGAAAGGATTCGGCATGCATGAAGATTCTGATGTAAGTCAGCTTCAATTTATTTTTCTGTGAGATTCATAATTAGTGTTAATAAGTTTCGTTCGAGAGTATTATAAAAAAGATTCCTATTGGTTCCATGGAAATTTCAGTTGAATGATTCGCTGGAATCTGTACTACCTGATCTGACACTGTATGTAACATTTTCTGAATTGAAGCTATATTTTCATTAAATCTAATATTTCTCTCTAGTTTTTTTCTGTGTCCATTGTAATAAAAGCTACCGTTTCACAGCTTAGAGGTAAAGGCTGGGACCCCGTACTGTGGGTGAAGAACTTCAATCTCATCAAGTGGTTGGGGGCCAACGCGTTCAGAACATCCCACTACCCTTACGCTGAAGAAATCTACCAACTCGCAGACGAATACGGCATCATGATCATCGATGAGTGTCCCAGCGTTGATACTGAGTAAGTATGATAGATTTTAATAAAAATATATGTAAAGGATTACTTTTCGAGAAGCTGAGGCCGCCGAGAGGGCGCTCAAGCTGCAACCATAAACAGGAATGGGGTAATATCCTCCAGGTGGTACGAGGACTAAAACGCGATGAATGGACAATAGTGGACTGTATTATAAAATTTTACAAAAGGAAAACAAACGGTCAAATAGATTTGAATTAGCGAGAAAGAATATATGTATGAAATCGCTCAGTAGCGCGGAATTAAATTAGGAAGTTAGTTTGTAAAAGTTTTATTTAATCGATTTTTATTGAGACATACTGAAAAGGTTTTGAAAAAATCTAAGCAGAGCCAAAACTGCCAAATTGGAATTCATCAAAATCAAAACATTTTGTTTTACGTTGATACAGGGGCATTTATAAAACGTCGTGAAAAGCTGCACTAATACCACACACACCGGTATCGACTGTGAAGCCCGAATTTTTGATTTGTTGCTAATTATTTAGAAACACAAAATATGGAAAGTACCACGTTGGGCGCCAAAACAAAATTATTTCATGGAATATGTCCCACATTGGGCGCCAATGACAAATTCTTGGCGCCAATGACAAATTCTTGGCGCCAATGACAAATTCTTGGCGCCAATATGCCAATACCCATTCACAGCTATTTTCTATTTCACAGTGGCTTCTCCGAAACGTTGCTGTCGAAACACAAGCAGTCTCTAACGGAGCTGATCCGACGCGACAAGAACCACCCTAGCGTCATCATGTGGTCGATCGCCAACGAGCCTAGGTCTTCTAATAAATTGGCCGACAGATACTTCGGGTGAGTACACATAACATCACGCCTGTAATTCCCAAAGGCGCCCGAAAGGGCAGAGCTCTACATAATAGTACCTACACCAGTTTGAGTCCCAGGACTCCCAGGCCCTATTACCTGAGACGTGGACCTGTAGGTAGAGCGAGCCTATTGCCACCAACCGGACAAATCCAGGCTCCGTGGCCGCAAATGAGAAATTCTTGATGGAAAAACCCAATAAAAGTTTGCCCGGCCAGGGAATCGAACCCGGACACCACGACCAGCAGTCGCGCTTGCGACCACTGTACTAAACTTTACAACTCCACAACGAGATACCACAGGGAAATTCATAGAACGAATTTTTAACTAAAGCATAAGGTCATGCAAAGCATAAGATCATGGTCGTCAGTTGATAGCGGTCCACTGCTGGACTGTGAAAATAACCATGTATTCAATAGAAAACAATTTATCCGGGACGCTCGACCGAACTCGGGGTTGCTAGAACGTCGAGATTTCTGGGCAGACTTGATAACTTACTTGTTAATGTTTTATTGATAGTAAAATGAACGTTTAATGGCTCTAATAAACCTAAGGTATTGAATATACCCTCCTGTAAAAATAAACTATGTTCATAAAAGTTGGTATTCGATAAAGGGACAAGGAACATAAAGTAATGAAAAAAACTCCAAACCGACTTAAAACAGTAATGTGACTACAAAGATTTTGAAAATATACTATCGGATGTTTTAATGAAAATTCTTGTTTAGGCATAAAAATATTTATTGTAAAGATTCAATTTTCACTAGAACATTGCTATTTTCCTCTTGTTCAGCTAAATCTGCTGATAAAAATTCAGTGTGATCGTCATCGTCACCACGAAGCGACGTTCCTGAATTCGTTGTTGATTTCCTGAGAGACCGCAGTCTTGCTTCCAATAATACATCATTTATAAAGCTTTTCGCCATTATGACCTCTTCTTCTGATTTTATGTTTCGCAGTTCTGAAGCTACATATTCCGCGTAAATATCAAAATCATCCCGGAGGACTTTATCGTCCTTCTTTTTTATAGCCTCCATCATGACTTTATAGAATTTGTTTATTTTATCTTCACTAGCTCTTTTTCTTGAAGTTTTCCCCAAAATCACAGCTTGATAATCCTGTGCGCTTTCAAGCAGTTGATCCATTTCATCATTTGTTTCGAATTCTGACAAGACCGAAGATTGTGAATCTTGCGTGTCTGTCTGTAAAAAAGTGTGCTTTAATTTATTTTATCACCACTGCTCTCAAAATGGTGAACAAACAGGCTTATCCTAGAACTAAAAAATCGAAGCACGTGGTGAATTATAGATCTTCTCATATACAAATTACAATTCTACAAAAAATAATCTGTACCTACTTTTAAATAATAAACTAAATTTCCAAAAATATACCAAATTTCCGAAAAAAATACTAAGTTTCCGAAAACAAGTTCTGCTAAAATAAGCATTTTCTTAAGCCCTAGGATGTAAGAGCGAGCGAAGCGAGCTCGGCACTTGGGGCACCCCGACAGGTACTTAAAAGCCAAGGCTTGTACTATTTATTCTGTGGCCAGGGAATAGGGATACACTAGGGGACAAATGTCCCACGACATGTCAAGCGAAGCCGGGCGATTTCGTTTGACATATCTGGCGACATCGCGCGACTTATGTCCGTAGCGACGCCAGGCGAAGTTGTACGACTTCGCGATACTTCGCCTGACATATCTGGCGACATGACAAAATTGTGTTTCACAAGACAGTCGATATCATGACACCCGCCGAGGTGTTGTTGGCTGCGGCGTACATAATAATTATAATTAAAAATCAAGGAATACAAATATAAATACAAACAACTGATTATGATGAACTAACTGATACATGCGCCACTTCACTCGACGTCGTTGGCGACACGTATTGCGCGATGTTGCCAGACATGTCGAGCGAAGTCTAGCAACGTCGCGCCACTTCACTCGAAGTCGTTGGCGACACGTGTCGCAGGACATTTATCCCCTAGTGTAACCCTGGCGTAATAAACCCTGCATACAGCGCGGGGCTCCTATTTAGGAGCCCCGCGTAGTGGGGCTACGTCGACTACGCCTTATTACAACATTTTGATATTTATCTTGACGTTGATTTTATTCCTGTTTTATTTATTTTATTGGTTAATTCTATATTTATAATAGTAGTTTTCTTGTAGTTTTCGGTAAAACGCAATTTAAGCTGGTAGAAAAACATTACGTCGGCAAATGCTGTGTTGATTTTTCGGATTTTTCAGTATTTTATTCGGACGCTTCTTTATTTGTATTCGCATATAAGTTATCGGAAATTTAGTATATAAAGCAGTAATTTTCATATTTTGAGTACCTAGGTACTCGACTCTATACTCTTTTTTTTTTCGGAGGTTTTATTACTACCCTTTCAATAACCCCTCAAATTCAACAGTTTCTTAGAATAACTGCAACACTGCTAGCATTCAGTATTGTTGTATGAAGGAAGACATTATTTTGATAAATACTTAGGTGCAGTGTTTTAACCATGTATATTCTGACCTATCGAATTTAACAAGAAGGAAAATAAGAAACTAAAAATTACTTACTGGTTCCGTTAATATATCCATCGTTCTTGTTGTAGTTTCTCCCTTTACTAAAAACATTAGTGGCTCATACGCAAACCAGAAACTTTGCTTCACATCTTCAGCACCGCCTGGTTTTTTCGACGCATCTACTTTCTTTCGTTCTCGTATGAACTGAGACCGTAAATTGTGAATTTTCGTTTCAACTAGCTCTCTAGATATGTCCATTTTTCTGCAATTTCTTCCCATGACGCACGTTTCTTGTTTTTATTCTTGTAATCATTATTCGCTGTATCCCATAAGCATATGTAAGACCGAAAAAGGTCTATAAGTTGCAATACTACATCATTAGTCCACATTGTTACACAACATTATCGCAAGACACGTCAACACTATGTGACTTTCGTACCCTCGACTGAACGCAATGTTGTGCTGGATCGTACCGTCTTACGACAGTTGCAAGGTCATACGACGTTGCCAGACATGTCCCGCGAAGTCGGGCGACGTAACATGATGTCACTGGCTGGGGAGCGGGGACGCCCGTTGTGTGGGATCATTGTTCTCTAGTAAGCTCGAGCGAATGTTGTTGAAGATTTTATGGTATCTAATGTGCCGCCAAACAACTGCAGTCTGTATTAAAGATATGTTTACTTCTTAGTATCTACTAATATAATATTTAAACAATATAATGGGTGTAACAATACCCTAATTAATGAAGCCGAAAGGTTGTTATCTTTGTTCTCCCCGTCGTTGCGACTATTTTTTTGTTTTGGACCATACCTGGGAACCTTCTAGTTACGGTAATATTGGAGGTCAAATTTCCAACGTTGTCACAAGTTTTTTTTTAAATACAAGTTTTTAAGGTTATAAGTTTACTTCAAATACCTCCCTGACCTGCTTACTATTCAATGCATACATCAAACACAATGTTTTGAGTGCGTTACATTGAGTTTTACCGTAAAACGTGATTTTTCACACCAAAAAAAAAGTCGTTTCCCCGCAATAATTTTTGCGTACAGTTACTTAATTTGATGTACAGAATGCTTGGTTCACGGCTTCGTGAAGGGTCCGCTTACACCTTGTAGATTTATATGATTCAGTTTCATTTACTTAACCCTTTCAGAGAAGTGGTGCGACACGTTAAATCTATGGATCTTTCAAGGCCAGTCACCATCGCTATTTCTGCTGGCGCTTCCACTGACAAATCGGTGAGTATTAAAAGGAAAAAATCTAATCACATTATGATATCGGTACTTACTTAAGAACTTCAATCATATTTCTGTGAACTTTAATAAAACGACATCTTGTTTATAACCAGGGTCGTCATCTGGACGTGATCGGCTTCAACCGGTACAACGGGTGGTACGCCAACCCCGGCCAGACGCAACAGATCACCAACAACGTGTTAGAGGAGGCCACCAACTGGCACCGCATCCACAACAAGCCCGTCATCATGTTAGAGTACGGAGCCGACACCATCGAAGGCCTGCACTTGGTAAGTCTAGTAAGACGTTGACAGTCATTTTGGCTTGTTCATCGTGGCCTGGTTCGGGGTGTCGCGGGAAAAGAGTTCCTGTAAGGAATCGTGGATGCCTTTGCCCGTTAGTAAGACAATATATGCTAAACAAAAAAAAACTGTTCCACTGGCACTGGCCATCTGCTAGGTTTCTAAATTAAAAATATATTTAACTGTTCCCTTTGTCAGAGATACTTATGAATTGTTAACCCTCTTCAGCTACGTCTCCAAACGAAGTACCCAACGTTCTACGTCTACGTATACATTCCGGGTCTATTGTAATGTAGTGTTCCGCTACTCGATTATCTTAGTTGATTGCAGCCTGTAACATTGGTCACAAAATCAAGATTTTGCTACCAATTTCACTGGACTAACGAAGAAACTCGTGATAGCCAAAGATGTTGGCTGCGTTTTAGTGAAGTAAATCATTGTTAGACTATTGTTGCTATGCAATTTATTTGATAGTCTTTATTGTTGTTTCCCATCAGTACCCTGAGTACATCTGGTCGGAGGAGTATCAGTGCGTGTTGATCGCAGAACACTTCAAGGCATTCGATCACCTGCGGAAGGCAGGCTTCTTCGCTGGAGAGTTTATCTGGAACTTCGCTGACTTCAAGACACCGCAGTGTGAGTACACAATTATTCATTTTATCTATGTCATCATGAGGTAGAACTTTATTCTTACTAAAAACATTTGGGACCTTTGAGGTACTAGATATGGCTAGAAACTAAGGAGGTTGTACTTGGGTTTTTGTAACCTATTCGTGGTGAATGGAATCGACTTTTTTTTTTCGTACTCTGCCTTCCAAGATCAAACCACACGTAGTCTCAGTAATGTAAATGTAAACCAATTTAAATATTGACCAGACAAACATATATTATACTGCAAGAATAAAATCTAGTGAGATACAACAAGATACAGGCAGCTATCAGTTGTCTCAACTGCCTGTCTGATGATAAATAATAATAATAAATATGCGAAATTTGCAAAGGAATTAACGTCTTTTCTAGAATGTGTGTTGACTTTTAACAATACTTTCAATCCAAAAATTTTTCATGGTATTTTAGATTGAAAGTATTCATGGCAGAAAGTTGAACAGGTTCACAGACAGAATTGAGATTGTCTTGTTCTTACTTAGGGAGGGTAGGCAAAGGCCCTCAGCGTCGTCGAGACCGCCAGCAGCCACACATTCGACACCTCAAGTGGTTGCGCTGTAAGCGACAACGATCCTTCCTTATGATCATATCGAATGATGGATTTAGAAATAGGGTGGTGGTGTACAAGCACACGAACTTGTCATGCCTGTGATCAGCATGCATGGTATCTGCAAGACGGAATGAACTGATTTGCATGGTTACAAGTTTCTACTTGACAAGATATAATAGCATCATCCCTTTTTTGCAAAATATAGCCCTTGGTCTTCTTTAACTTCAAACTTGTTTTCGTTAGTTTGGATTAAGAGAATCTTTTTTGAAGACTCAGCACTAAGTTGCCACATTCTCCTTGTTAAAGCATGAACGAAAAAAGCGGATGTGTCTTTTCTTGCATAGGCAGAACTTTCTGATTTGTGATGGATGATGCTAGTTAATCTTTAAGCATTTCAATGAATTTAAATGTTGTTATTCCAATTGCAGCGATAACCCGCGTGGGTGGCAACAAGAAGGGTATATTCACCCGTAACCGGCAACCGAAGGCGGCCGCACATCTCCTGCGGTCTCGCTACCACGCGCTCGCGACTTCCGACTACGGAGTGTCCCTCCCCGAGGTGACGTACTACATAAGTGACAAACAACCCGCGAAGCACCAAGAGTTGTAACCGCTGGACCGCTGCCATAACCACCAAATTGTTTATCATTATAGGTTTCACAAGTACATACACTGAAATTAGAGATTTACGGATTACTTCGCGATTCAATTTCGTTTTTATGACCGTGGATATCTAAGCTGCTGGTTGCCAGGCCTTACCCTAAGCTGGGAATTTACCTACCTACTGCATTTTCTCTTAACACAACCTTAATGATAATTTTATTACCTGTAAAGGAGAGGGCTTATTAACCGCAAAGTAATCTTTAAATCAATAGTTTCTTTAATTTGCCTAGTTTTATATTTTCTAGTTCAAATGTCACACCAAACGAGCAAGTGAATGAAGTATTTGCTCCAAACAATTTTGTGCCACAAGTATGCGACCACGCATTGGTACTTAATAGCAGAACTTAGCTCTATTATTGTCAGTAAAACTTAGTTAATTAGTGTCTATGAATTATGTAAGATAACTCGACCAAACTGTAGACCTTGTATAACTAGATGCCTTATATACAGAGTGTAAACAGACCCTTCACATAGCCGTCAACCAAGCATTCTGCACATCAAACTAAGTAACTTTACGCAAAAATTATTGCTGGGAATCGACTTTTTTTGGGGTGTAATATCATGTTTTACGGTAGGACTCGATGGAAAACACACAAAGCATTGTTCTGATGGATGGATTGAAAAGTACGGGGGTCGTGGAAATGTTTAAAGTAAAAATCATACATTAAAAAAAAACTTGTGAAAAAGTTGGAACTTTGACCCTCAATACCTCCGTAACTAGAAGGTTCCCAGATATGGTCTAGAACAAAAAAATTAAGACGGGGAGAACAAGTGCCTTTCGGCTATGTTAAGGGTATACACCCTTATTTACATGGCCAAGCGCCATGAATAGTAGATAAAATATAAACTATAGGTACCTACAAAACAACCCAAATTTTCGACGGAGGAATAAATCAAAAATCCCCTTATTAAGGTACCTCACGTATTCTAAAGGTAATTAAATAAATAGGGAAGTTTTTCTTTGCCTGGACCACTCCCACACATGTCTCATTAGTCATAATGAGACATGTGTGTGAGTGGTCCATTTTGATGTCTTAAGTACTGCTAACCTATATGAAGTGGGTACCTACAATATTAAGTATTTACAGTAAAGCCACATGAAAAAAAAAACGAACTGCCTTAGTGACAGGGTGGGTACCTAAGTAACAGTAGGTACTAATAAATGCCTACTTTTAAAACCTTCCTGAGGGAGTTTGTTGTTCTATTAAGCTGTTGTATTTTTGTAATAAAAAATGATGGTACAACATTTTTATGAAAAACCCATAGGTATGTAATTATTTTTATTTATAATCAATTTAATATTAATTAATTAATTAATAAACATGTAAATATTTATTGTAACGCAAATAAAGTACAAATAGTAGCGACCGTTATTTTGTTTCAAAATCATCATCATCATTTATTCAAATTAGGTTGAAAATTATTTTTTTTGAACGACAGTCCCCCAAAGCGCCCACTCTTTGCATTTCCCTGAACATTGAACATGGCTGGTTGGTTAGCCCTTTACTGTCTTTGCCTAAGTTTCTATGTCTAACTCCTTTATCGTGTGCCTTCTCCCGTGAGAAAGCGGCGTGAAGTGGCTAATAAACTTTCTTTTTGTGTAATAAATCATGGTTACATACGAGTATAATATAAGGTCTAACTATTCATACACGAAATATTTTAAGAGTAACTTCTATAAGTCGTAACGTCGCCATAGCAACGAAAAAAAATAATTATCATTGTTTTTTTTTTAGGAAATTATTATAATTCTAAAAAATTTTAAGACTTTTTGCATAAAATCTTTACTCTCATTACAATGACACTAGGTAAATACGACGTAGTAAACTAGCGTAATGTGTGTTCAAAAATAAGGAGCTAGTATTTATTTTGTGGGTCAAGTAATTTTAAATTATTAATTTTTATAAAAATATACTCAGATAAAAAAAAATCCCTTGAAATGGCTTCGTTATAGCCGTTAGATGATTCCCTGAAAATATTTCGTGTATGAATAGTTAGACCTTATATACAGTACAGCTCATTAAAACTCATTCAGTGTTGATGGATGCATTGAATGGTAGTAAAGTTACCTATAACATTTGAAACGTGTAACTAACTATTTAAAAAAAACGTGTGGAAAAGTTGGAACTTTGACCTTCAATGTCTCCAAACCAAGCTGGGCATACAGCCACGTACATATAGCCTTCGCTTCTTTGGAAACAATCACAACATTTAGAAAAAAATTGACCAAATTACCAGAAATACACTTACTTTAATCCTAAATGTGGCCCTGGACGACCGAGCCTGGCAGCAAGCCACGCTTCCAATGTGCAACCTGTCTTCCCAGAGACGTTGGGATATGCCGCTTTGCAGTTTTATACGGAATAATCTGTTAAATACGTCAACTAATACTGTGGAGCGTCCTGTCTGCTGGCCGTGGGGGAATGGAGTCGGGCTTATGACTTCAGACAATCCCCATCATCCACCATTAGCACCATGATGGATGACATTTCATTTCGGTTCGCTTAAGCGCACCTTGCGTTGCTCCACAACGATATCACTGCGGTAAAGCTGTCGACAGCCATGGACACCATGGCCTGTCCTGCTGCGGGTGCGCAGGTCGCATTGCACGGCGCGCCAGCATTAACGACATTATTCGTCGAGCCCTTGCCAGCGCCGGCGTACCAGCGGTTTTAGACCCAAACGGCTTGGTACGTGACGATATGACGTTAGTGCCTTGGAAGGTGGGTAGAACTTTGGTGTGGGACGTAACCTATGTCGACACCCTTGCGCCGAATGCGCCATCTCACGTTGCAAGCACGGCGGGCTGTGCGGGCTCTGCTACTGCGGCTGCTGAAATCCTCAAGCGGAGCAAATACTGTAACCTTATTGGTAACTACAGTTGGGGGTCGAAACGCTCGGGTCATCATGGGGCCCGCCTGCGCGTCTCGTTTTTAGGGAAATCTCTCGCCGACTCGTCGACACTTCGCGTGACCAGCTGGCTCTTTCTTTGGCCAAAGAATTAGCATCGCCATTCAACGTGGCAATGCTGCCAGTCTTCTGGGCACGTTTCCGGATGACATCGATACGGAGGAGTACTTTGACGTCTAAAGGTTCGCGCACATTGTTTCAGGACCCAGCGGGTCGGGTCGCAGTTCAAAAATCTGTTCAAATCGCTCGTATGTATTTTATACGAATTATGAGAGATGCGATATGTGTATTCCGCCATATTGTGCTAAGTAAACATTTCGCGCTGCGCTGCGGCCCACTACCCCACACTGCAGCCCGACATAATGTGCGCGAACCTTAAGTGTCCTATTGTCGTCGTTGTAAATATTTAGGTACTTGGTGCTAGTAGGTCTTAATTTTTATTATTATTTTAGTTCTGTTTGTTGTTAGTTTAATTATTTAAATAGTTTTTAATTCATTATGCATATAGTTTGACAGTAATTATATATACCATAGATAAACCAGCACAAGGACAAGTGGAATGAGATGTCAAGTCAAGACAACGTCAACGTCAAAAACACGTGTTTTTATTTTTCATGACAGTAAACAATTTCTTAGGATTTTAAAAACAAAGATTACAAATACAAGTCAGTAATTAAAATTAAATAATTAACATGAATTGCATACAATGTGAACAACTCGCCAAATATAAATGTCCTGTATGCAGAGAGCCTTAGTAAGTATACAATACTGATTATATGAAGTAAAACTTTAATGAAACCGAAAGTTATCATAACTTAATAACTGTGTTATAGCTGCTCAGTGCCGTGCTATAAGAACCACAAACAGACTCCTTGCAGTCCCCCAGCAGAACCACTAAAGCAGACAAATGATTCAAATGACAAAGAAAGAGAATATGACTATCCTACAGAAGACACAGTGCCACTTGAAAAATTAAAACAACTAGGTAAGTCTTAGTTCTAGACTTACAAGCTAATAATGCCTAAGTAGGTTAGCGTAATCAGCCTATAACATTCCCACAGCTAGGACACAGGCCTTCTCTGTAACATGCCCATGTAGATTAAAATTCCTTAATCCTATAGTATTTGTCTTCCATATAATGCATACTTGCTTTTGCCTAATTTTAAATGATAAAAATCGATTGATGATTATGTATCTTTTATCTTATCAGCTCAGCGCATCGTTGGTAATTAGTAGTTACTATATTATGAGCATGATGAACAATCTTATTACAATATATTCAACTACAGGCATAATGTCATTGGATCAATAATTTTGAGAATAAAAATAAATGTTTATGCAGTTGACTGATTTAAAAAATCAATTCACAGAGCAATCCAGAGATTTGAAGAAATGTTTGGAGAATCCCCATGTGAGAGAAATATTGGAGTTACTGGATAAGTCGCCATATCCAGATGATTTGATGAAGGAGTACATGCAAGAGCCTATCTTCACAGAATTTGTTGATGCATGTTTGAAAGTTGTACAGCCACAAGATGACATTGATAAATAATAAACAAGTTTAGCATATTGTCAACTTTGATTTCAATAAATTGTTCCACATCCTCTGCATCATGGCTAGGCACTTAGCAATAGCGGGATATATGTATTGGCATGTTTCAAATGTCTAAAAAGCTTTCTTCAGTTGACTTAATGAAGCCATTCAGCTCCACTTATTACTGATTTTACATCAATCAACATAGTTACCCAGCCTTCAGACCTTTGCCACGATATGTGGCTATATAGACAAGAACTGAGAAACCACCTTTGCCATAAAATAGTCATTGTGCTGAAGGAGCCAATCAAATAAGTATGAATTACAAAATGGAGCTGATATCACTACACACTTTGACTTTACTAAGTATAATTTTTTAATGAACCAAAATAATTCAATTTATTTGAGTTATTTTGGTTTGGTTTTGATCATATTTGGTTGAGTGTCTCATTCTAATATGAATATCGATTTTGATGGCCATTATATAATTTAGTTGAAAAAAAAATATGTTTCAGTATGAATAAATGAGAGAATGTTCATATTGTAATGAAACCCTGACTTCGCAAAGTAAAGAATAGAACTGATATTTTAAAGTGAAAAAGCTGTCTGTGAATCTCACCCGTAGTAACCTAATTAAATATCCCCCATGTCAAGATCTAATTCTAAACAAATAAAAATACAGACTTTAAAAAATCCAAAATTTATTTCATGTAACAAGCAAATTGTTTCTTATAAAAATACATGCTTACCACGTTCATTGCCAAGCCAAAATACTGAACTTACCGAGATGCCCAAAATAACAAATTCGTTGAATGTCTTCCCTAGGGAAGAATAGGAATTTTTTCAACGAATTTTTTATTGGATTCTGGGTTTTGTACGCTGCGCCCGCTATTTTATGGCTCGTACATTTGTGAGGCACCATCACGCGACGTCGCGTGATGTGGCAATGAACGTGTTAAATCATTGAATTATTCCCCAATCAATGCAGCTCTTAATAAATTTTCAAATTCCAATGATTTCTGTTTCTCTTCTTCAATTTGTTGTTCAAGCTGTTTGACAGCTTCTGCACAGTTGTTATATTTAGATATGCTTATATCCTTTTGCTTTATACTTTCATCAACTAATGTGCGATCCTTGTCTTCTAACATTAGGTAATCTAGTGAATCTATTTCTATTTTGCGACGTTTAGCCTCGACGTAAAAGTCAATATCATCTTCATATTCTAAAGCTTTGTGCTTCATTTCATTTATAACTTTTACTTCATGCAACCAAAGTGCATTGCGATATTCTTCCAAAACAGATTTCTCATAAACAGCAAACCTGTTTTCAAAATTATTCAGTCTTTTAATCTTTTCGTAAACGATTATATTCATAAAGTCTACAAGATTATAGTGAGCAAAGTATTTGTTGAAATCCTCACAGGGCATGCTTATATTTGAGAGTTCCTTCGGTAGCACAGCTACTACTCTACATAACACTTCTTCAGGATTTTCAAACCAACCAATCTGATTGCAGTAACTACTCATTTGCTCTTGCATGCTTATTGCGTTTACGGGATTAAAATCTGATGAAGGATCGGGCAATTTCAATTGACTCATAATCCGTTTGATTGCCAACACATTATCAGAAGTCTTTGCACTACTTGGTATAAACTCATAAGGTTTCGGGTAAGGAGACGTGCTGTCCATGTATGGCTGAAACTCTAATGGAAATAATGAATAATTGAACAAATCTTCATTTGTGATGACTTTGGTTAGATTGTCCACAGCAGTGTTGTAACACTTGATCAATTTGTATAAATCTCTCATTACGACATGCATACGGCTATCGTTTTCCAGTCTTAATCTACACCATATCTCATTTCCAAGGTATCTTTGACAAATAGATTTCAAGTGATCTATTTCTAATGGTGGGGTTTGTGGGAATTTTTTCGCCAACCATTTCATAGCGCTCTTAGAGGATGCATTCAATGATTCGTAAACATTCTGTAAGTCTATAACGAACGTTTTGTACCCTGATATAACATTTTTCTTTACAAGATTTGACAATAGGACTTCTAGGCGTTGCTGAAAATGTTCCACTTTTGGAATGATGACGGCAACTGGAACTACCTGGTATGGGTATTTGTGCTTGAGTGTAGCTTCTATTGTTTCCACAACATCATTATCATGTTCAGTGGCATAGAACAATACAGCATTAGCACCTTCAATAGCCTCATTAACATTCATATCTTTACCAGTCAAACTAACAGATATAGCAAAATCCATCAAATGATTCCAAGAGTGTTTCCCAACATGTATCAGTGCATTAGACTCTTCATGTTGCTTTCTGTCACTGAAAACATCCAATATCCATTTTTCAATGTTAATCTTTTTGTGTAACCATTTCATTGCACCAGGAGATACCAGAGTTACTTTCCAAAAGAAACATTTATCATAAGGATAGCTAATTTGTTTCATACGCTTCAACAGAGGTGATCTTATTATTTCCATGATGTTATATGGTTCCGGGGTTGGTAATTGTCTAAGTTCCCCAGTAAATTTGTAGCCCCTGTGAACAGCATTCATATTCTTTAATGTGGCATTTTCAACTAATCGCCTCAAATGTGATGCTTCTTCGAGTGGAGTTTTACGAGTCAGCCATACAGGTGTATCTTCTAGTAGTCTCCGCCTTTTAATATTTCTGGTATATTGTTTCCTCCATACATGAAACCATTTTTTCATTATACTCTGTGTTAAAAATATCTCGGCTTTTAATTCAGACTCCGGTATCTCATGGGACAAATTCATCAATATTTCATCAGTTACTGTATTCGCAAACTGCATTAAACTGTTAAACTTTTCCAATTCTTCTTGCAATATATTTTTTACAGTTGAATCATTTACTTCACTAACAAGTTCTTCAACAAGATCCGCTGATTCTCTATCAACTCTTTCTCTAAACTTCTTTTCTTCTTCAGTTTTTCGTTTTAGTTCAGCTTTCTTTTCTTCTTCTAATTTTTTCTTTAATTCTTCTTGTATCCTTTGCTCTTCTTTTTTACGTTTTTCCTCTTGTAATCTGAGCTCTTCTTGCTTTCTTCGCGCTTCTTCTTGCTTTTTTCGTGCTTCGTCTTTACGCCTTTCTTCTTCTTGTCGTCGCATTTCCAGTTTTCTAATTTCCTCCTCTCTTTTAATTTTTTCTTGCAGTTGCCTTTCCTCTTCCTGCCTCATTCTTTCGGCATTAAGACGTTGAATCTCGGCCTGCTTTTGTTCTTCGTCCTCATTTTGGTTAAATTCGTAAATGGCAGGATTTTCCGTGGTTGCTACTGAATTTAATATATTATCAGCCACAGTCTGTGCTTTATTTTTGCTTTGAAATATTGAATAGCTATTAGCGTCAGAGCCATTCGGCGGGATAATTGCACTTTTGAAAAGGCTTCCTGGCGACAACTGGCTAGTTGTAGCTTCACCGTTAGCAAATATTGACTGTGGCTTTGCCTGATCTTCTGCATTGCCAGGTTTTGCAAACACATTAGTAACTTCTGGCTGCTTTGCAAAAGTACCAAATATATTACTTGGATTGGGTCTGTCTTCACTTCCTGATGGCGGGGCAGGCTTAGCAAATATATTACCGCCTTTTTCAAAGGCAACTGTACTATCGGGTTTTGAAAACAGATCAGTTTTAGCACCAGAGAATATACTTTTATTAGTAAATAATGCCGGTTTATCTGTAGTTTTTTCTTCCTTTGCTGCAAAAACATTTTGGGGCATGGTACTTGTAAACAAATTCGTCGAAGGCTTTGTTGGAATGGGTTGTGCGAAAACAGCATTGCTTTCTGGTTTCTTGAATAAATTATCTTCTGGTTTCAATCCCTTAAAAAGAGGCAGTGGGTTTTGGTTTTGACCTTTATCGTTATTAATTTTTCCAAATATGTTATTAGTTTCTGGAACTGCATTACTTTCGAATAGGCGTTTAACTGTTTCTTTTCCAGTAAATAAATTGGAAACAATCGTTTCTTGAGGTTTAGAAAATGAGAATATTTTTTTCGTATCATTATTGAACATTTTTTCAGGTGAATTTTTAATGATATCAGTGGATGCAACTGTAATAGCTGGTTTAAATAAAAACAGATTGGTTTCACTTGTACTTGGTGGTTTAAAAATGGTGGATGGCGGAGCGATTGCTGGCGCACTAAATTTATGTTTCGGGCTTGAAGTTATTACATCAGGTTTAGCAAAAACATTCACTTTACTTTCTGGTGCTTTCTCAGCCGCATATATAATTTTTCCACCTTGAGATAATCTTTGAATCTCCGCTTTCAGTGATTGTAGATCTTTGTTGCTATCATTCAAAGTATTATAGCCTTGATCATCGGCGGTCAAAGCACTTTCTTTTAATCTGCCATCCGAGTTAAAACTGGTGTACAGACTGTGCCGGCTGTATCCAGCATCTGGTAGTTGTCCGCCAGCAATAATTTCGCCAACCGTCAGGTTCCTTTTAGATTCGATAAGTTGTATAGCTCTTGCTGTGGGATAAGGATCGCTATCTTCTATAAACTGATTTCTATCTAGTATAATTGTTATTTCACCATCACAGTCCTCAGTTCTGGCGAGTCGGAGTCCATAGTGATTGATAAACGATTTCAAATTTTCTACAGTTTCAAAAGCAAGAGAATTCATCACTTCTTCTGCGGGGTAACGAGAGCCTCCTCTAGGGGCGTACGCTTTGACTATTCTAGCGAGAGCCCGCGCGCGCACGTCGTTGAAGTACCGCAGTAGAATGCACGCTTGCAGGTACGTCGCCTCATCCCTCACTAGTCTGAAGAATCTCACATAGTTGTTGTTGTCAATCGCGTTGAACACCTTGATGGCGAAAACTATAGGTCCCGACTTCTGGATTTCTATAGGCAGCTGCTTGATCTGTGATAAAAATAACATAATTATAAGTTTTTGTTCTTTAAATATGATAATTTCAAGAGAGATTCAAGTAAAAACAATACGGACCTCCCACCAAAAGTTAGCGTCACCCAGGTTAAGCAGCGCGACATATCCTCTGAACTCGGCTTCTCTAGGTTTTTGTTCGGGGCCCACATCAGCATACATATGTTTTAACGTTTGCAGGCATTTGGTAAGATTATCGGTGTTTAACTTCTGATCGAACTGCGTGTGTTCGAGGTCGGCGAGCCGCGCAGCACAGTGCGCATGAAATCGTGCGCACATTTCCACCAAGCAAATTGACTCTGAAAATAAAAATTATTGTACATGGGCAGTACTGTAATGAAAGGAAAATTGGATAAATTATGATGTTACAAGCTTACCAGCACAACACAGAGCCTGCTGTGTTATGTCCTTCCTGATACCGCGAAATCGATCCCACATGAAATGGAACCAATCTGCCAAAGAGACCTGAAAAATAAGTAAGAAGTTTCTTAATAATTATTGTTGTGCGAACAAAATGAGCATAACTGATTACTGGTTTCTTTTACAAAACAAGATAAGTGATTCCTCATCATTCTATAGTTGTTGCGTTTTCACTTGGTAATAGCAGTCATTGACCCATTAACATTTATGAGCGTTCTTAATTTCAAAAACGATAATCGACGTAATATGTTATTGTGATCCTCGACATTTCTTACCAATGTAAAACGCTTCATAGTTTATTGTTTTGGTTGTGCAAAAATTAAGAAAAAGAGCAATGACCCCTATTGCCGTGCTATAATGCAATATCTACAAGTAATACTTGTAGTCCATTCCATCTATAATGTATGACGGAGCATCACTCGGCCGATACGGCTGTTTTTTGTTTTTGGGTTTGTTATTGGACCAGGTGTGTATGAAAGAAAAATTAGAATTTTTCTACACACCTTATAAGTTAGTACCATATAAGTTTTTATTTTTTGCTATGAAGATAGCAACTACCAAAACATACCACACCACCGCCATACTACTAATTTTTTAATAAAAACAAAACGAGAAGTCGTCTTGTTTTTATTAAAAAATTGCACCCGTGTGCAATTGCAGGGTGGGCCCTTAATTAAGAATATAAATAAGTAAATATTAGTGACCTGTCGTTTGGTATCGGCGACCTCATGCAGCAGGTATGCGCAGGTGCGCATGAGCACGGCCGGGGGCCGCAGCTCGTAGCACATCGGTATCTCCTGGTCGGCTGAACTACGACTGTACTGCTTCACTGCGCGACGCGGCTCTAACTCACCGTCAGAATCCAACACGGTTTCTAGGGTCATCACCTGGAGTAAAATATGTAAACATGTTAAAAAAAAAAAATGTGTTAATAATAGATTACATTTCCCAAACATTATTATGTATTAAGTCCAGTGGGGCAATGGCACTCACTGTAAATTGATGACTTAAGCCGCAAATTCGGAAGAGTGTTTCTTGTAGTGTGCAGTGGAGTGTTCCATGTGCAGTTCCATTAAATACCTGGCTGCACGCAGTCACAATCGCACCACCGAATTTGCGGTCTTAGACTTTTACTATCAACTTTTGACTCTTAATATCAAATTTAATACATGTATAAGATCCAGATCAAAGTGGGTCTCACCTGATGTTCCGCTTGTCTGTGCAATAACTCCTTTTCTGGGCACATATCTTGACAGGTACCAATAGTAGCACCACCTACTTTGATACGAGATCCAGCACCACCCCAGGCTCTCAAAATTCTAAGAAAAATGAAACCAGCATTGTTTATATAGAAACATAAACTTTGTAAAAAAATATTTTTTAAATAACCGTTTTATACAAATATGTAGTTTCATGTGAAATGTAAATAAATCACGTGATAGTTACTTGTCTCTTGCTTCCAGAATACGCCACTGTTCATCAGGGGTGAAAGATGCTTTGAAGCGTAGTTGGTGCAGTTCTGTGGCTGCCTCAGCGGTGTTCAGGGACGTTTGAATGGATACCACTGTTACTGGAGCTTCAATGGCACTTGCTGGCTGAGCCCTAAACAAAAAACAATATTATTGATCTATTTCCATTTTTTGATTGGATGGCAGGTCAACTTGGATTATTTTAAAAATTAAAAGTAAGAGTATAACAGAAACATTTTGTTTTAATCTTTGGTATGAATGTGGATCTTTATATTAGTTTGCAGATCCACGTTCTACCAAAGGTTAACGAAAACATGGTAACAAAGCACTTACACATCCTTCTTTTTCTCACGTATTGGAAGTTTCTTTTTTACAGGAGTTTGTTTTATAGGTCTGGCTTGTATCTTTAATTTTGATGGAGGAGTTTTGGGTTCAGGTTCAACATCCATGGCTAACAACAAACAAATACATTAAAACAATTATACAAAGTAGTTTAGTAGATAATATAGAAAGTAAATAAATGTTGTGAATGCACCATACATTTCTGACGAGTGACTCTGTATGCTGATGCTCCACCCATCGCTGACAATTCTTCTTCCACATCAGAATCAGGCAGCCAGTCTGGATCGTCTTCTTTCCTACTGCTGCGTCTACGTCTGAATGTCAGAAATAATGTGAAATAATATATTTCAAGAATCATACTAATATTCAATTATCAAAGCATTAAACATCACAGCACCGCGGCAGGTTCACCCACTGCTCCGCTCCACTCCTAAGAGTCATAGCAAGTTGTTAAATAGCCTATAGCCTTCCTCAAGAATTGAGCAGACAAATTGAAAAAAATAAAAAAAATTCAAATCTAGCTGGTGGATCCAGAGATTAACACATTCACACAAACAAACTCTTCAAGTTTATTATATTAGTATAGATTTATGGATCACACAATTCAAATGGGTACTTACACCCTCATCTTACTACGAGTGACATCAAACATGAATCCATCATAAGCGCCAGCATTGAGCACAGCCCGTTCAGAAGAGCTTGGTTGATCATATTCAATGATACAGATGTGACGTTTTGGAAACAATCTTATCTTCTGAACACGTCCAAACTTGCTAAAATGCTTTTTAGCTGCAGTGGCATCAAATAGAGAGTCTGGGACATTTGAGCATCTGAAATAACAAAATGAGCAGGTTTGACAACAGGCTGAATGTTAGTGTGTTTATCTACCAGCAACCTTTTTATAACATTAAAAATAAAGAGTTTTTCAAAGCATTTGATATTTTTTGTACTCATTATAATTGTTTAATCGAATAATTGGAGTAATTATTCGATTAAACAACTTATTAGAATTTTTTGGTGTGGCAGTTTTTTTACATTTGTGCCGTAATAATGTTAATAATTTATGTTTGGGGGTGGGTGTCAACAACAGAAATAACTTACGTGATTGATGTTTTAGGATTGATGAGAACATCTTGTAATGGACTCTTCAGTTTTTTACGAGGACTTGTAGCGGACTGCATGTTTATTTCCCCTGCTTCTTCCTTCAGAACACCATCAGAAGGTTGTTATTTACGTCGTTTCAAGATCAAACATACACGAGGTCACAGCATCTTTTTTGTTGTATTACAAGACGGTAAGGCAATATTAGAGTTCAAGCTAAGAAATAAGGAATTTTAATGTTTTTAGTTTTAGAATCTTTAACTATACTGTAGATTATACGCACGAAAAACTGGACACATTCTCAAAATTAAATCATGTTGTTTGACAGTAACGTTTCTGATTATTTTTGACAACGTGAGTGTACTCATAGACTAATATATATTAAAATGAGTGTAGTGCGATGTCATAGAGGAATAAGCTCTAGAGCTAAGCTCTTGGCATAGCTGGACTGACCCCTCTACCAGAGTACATTGGCTATAAAACTATAGACGTTATACAAAACTAATTCATTCGCTGACAAACGCCATTGTGTACCGTTTCATGTCGTAAACAAGTGCTCTCTAAAAATGGTCCATTGTGCAGTTTTCTGTTGTACAAAACGATCGACTACTTAAAATCTGCAAAACCATGCATAGTTTTTTATATCACATGTAAGTTTTAAATATGCACCAAGATGGCAACAAAAGCTATAAATTTAAAATATTCTCAGCCTCAGGGGGGAAAATCCTCACTCATGGGCGTCGTCTGGGAGGGGGCAGCTGCCTCCCGTGGCGACGTCCATGAGGGCCTACGTAGGTGATTTGGCATAGGTTTGGAATAATAAACGAACGGATGGGAACGAGTGAATGATAAATTCAATAATTTTCAGTTCAGTTATCAGTTACAAACAAACAAAAGATAGGGTTAGACCGTAACCTTATGGAGCGAGGACTTTCAAAATTTACCAATTTTTGGGCAGTATCGGGTTAGCCTTGTCTATAGAAACTCTTTAACTTCCGAAAAGTAGAGATGCACCGTTTCCGAGAAATAGGGCTTCGAATGTTTTTTAACTTGATTAATCTTTCGACTTTTTTTTTATTGAAATGTATTAGTTTTATTTCAGTATCGGGTTCACCTTTTCCATAGAAACCATTTAAACTCTGAGACTTACGAGCTTCAACCTTAGCTTATGACACCATTTCTGAGTTATGGGCCTTCCTGGGAAAAATCAGTTTTTTTTTTCCTTAAAATCATCTTAGGATGTTGTTTTTTCTTCATGAGTGTTTGTAATAAAAGGATGCAGTTCTCTTTGTGTGATTGGCCAATTTCCGTAGTGTGCTGTATGTGTTGATTGAATTGTTGACCATGTATCAATTTGACTGTATATTGATATTTTGACATTTATAATAACCAAATTTGACATGTAAAATAATTTTAAATGTAATGCCACTACATAATTATTGTATGCCTATTAGGCAGGACATATTGGAACTTTAATTTATTGTTTAGACCTGTAACTAACATATGCCCACAATAAAATATTTTGAATTTGAATTTGTTTACCTCGCCTCCCGCAAAAACAGCATAAAATTTTGTTCAGTGATTCGCTTCGTGCAACCTACATAGCTTATTACTCTATTTGCGATAAGAATTATAACTATTTAAAGAATTAATGTGAATGGTTTTTCTTTATTGGTCTCACATAGTCACAAACAATAACATTGTGATAATTGTAAATCTAAACAGAAACGTAACAACCTATTAGATTAATTTTATTCATAACACACTGTGACGCAGTTTACAATTTAAATATTTAGTTGATATTAAAAATGTAGGCGATTTAAAATTAAAGAAGTTTTTTGTATGTTAGAGCTTTTTTTATTTTTAACCCTATCTTACATATATGGTAAAATAAATAATAAATAACCCAAAGTTAGCGTTTAGTACATTATTTTATTTATATTTATTTTTAAGTAAGGCAATACTATTCAACTTTAAAAAAAACATGGTTTAAAATATTTATGGCTATGGCCATGGTATATTTAGGCTATGAATGTATGTATGTGGCTGTAAAAATAATACATTTCAGTAATAATCCGATAGATGTCGTCAGTGAAATACTAAACTTTTCAACAACCAACAAGGTAGGAAAATAACAGGAACTTAATTCATGTTTGTCAGATACATTTTTATATGTTTTATTTTATGTAAGTATTCGATAATAACTTCCACTAACACCTATTTCTGCTACTTTGATTCGATTTTTTCCAGTTTTTAGTAGCAACTGGTCACTGACACCATGCTAAGCAGCCAGGACCTCATCAAACAGGTAAGTTTCAATTTTTTAAATAAATAACTCTGGGAAATACTACGTATCTAGGTTTTTCAATAAATACCTAGTCTTTCAATACCTACGTAGGTGTGGAGAGCCAATATTTTGGGTATTTCTTAGTTTTTTACGAAGTTCATTAGGATAAGAAGGCTTTGTAGGTTAAATAGATAGATACCAAACAGCTAAACAAATACCAGTAAAATATACCACCCTGTTAAGTTAGGCATATGGCAATGGTTTATCGATCAGGTTTATCGATGAAAGACCACCAAAAAAAGTTGAGATTCGCGCAGACCAGGGAAGAATAGAGCAATCAGCAAAAGCGAGGAGTCATATACTCAGCAGTGGGTGAAACAAGATGATATAAAACATTATTTTTAGTATATGCGAAACCTGAATATAGTTTGTTCAGAATAAGTAACTGAATCGATTCCCATAATTTTTAAACCATGTTATATTTTTTCCCAAACATATTTAAAAAAAGTTACCAAATTATTATTATCAATGAGCTCAAGACGACGCTAGAGGCGTGCGCACCACGTTTTTGTGCGGACAACCAGGCAACAGAACAAGTCTATAACTTTGTGATTATTCATGATACAGTTTTGAAATTTTGTACATAGATTCTTTACATAAAAATACTAGACACGTGTTTCAGGTTTCGCATATACTAAAACTAATGTTGTATAATAATAGGGAAAACGAAAAAAAAAATTAATATGTTGGGAGATGATTACAATCTTTTCCTCTAAGATAGTTTATTCGGTCGCAAAAGAATTGCACGTGCCTATTTGGCTAAAGTTTAACACACATTGTAAGCGACGACGTGGGCTGCATTATGAAAATCCACGTGTTGAATTGAGGTTGACATTTTCCTTCATGCCGTTGCTTCATTACAGACTAAAAAAATCAAACAATGCCCATTTCAAAGGTTTTTACAAAAGCCCTTGGATTTCCCAAAGCTGCGGTATTCTCGCTTTCCAGGTATCACAATACTCCTTGAAAACAGGATAAGCAATCACTATAATAAATTGGTATTCTCGTAACGGTGACTTACTACTAAAAATCTTTTTCGCAAATAATAAAGCCGACTTCAAAATAACACCAAAAAGAAGTCAGTGACACAAAAATTGAATCAAACAAACAAAAGTCACCGACTTTTGAAGCTAAAGTTATTTTTCACTTTTTGATGTTCTTTGAAGTCGGTTTTATAATTTGCAAAAAAACTTGTTTTATTACCTTGTCAGTGTTTATTTTGTTGTTGTGTCGTCTATCTATGCCTAAACCGAGAAATGTGTGTGATGATGTCTGCCTGGTACGGACAGATTGCAGACTGGCTGCGTATACCGGATACTGACAGATACTTCAGTAAATTATCTGTTTTACAGTGAGACACGCGTCTGCAAATTATGGTCGAACCTTTAGGCTTGCTCACTTTTTAGACCGAACTTTTTAAAGAGAGATGAGTTTAAGCAAGCAACATAGGCTCATAAACAGCTAAACAAGTGTGCGGTGGCCTAAGATCATATGTGACGACAATTGTGGCGGTGACCGCGGATGATGTAATCACATACCGTCGCGCAGAACGCGCCGTAGTTCCGGAACATGCCGGATGTACCTGTCACTTTCTAACTCCGCAACGTTGTTTTGGCAATTTTTGGCCCACTAGGCTATCAATGGCAGTTGTAATGTGTTTTCTAGGCAAAATCGTTAACCTGCCTCTTAGCATAATACGTTTTCTTGACTTCTTGTGACAGAGGACTACTAGTATTTGACCCACGACTAGGGCTGTTTCTATTCTCCTTGCTGCTGGTCTACTATACCTAGGTAGCCGAGCTTGGTCATCCTCCGAAGGTGAAAGCTGGTCACTTGTCACTTTGTGTCTGTGTACTTTGTACTTGCAGCAAAACTGTTGCCAAGCTTGTTAGTTCTTGCATTTTCTCAAAATCATGGCCGTTCATTGTAGTGTGTTTATTAGTGGCAATAATGAGTCTGATTTCTTTTAATTGGCCACCACTATTCCTCCTTATTCTGAACAGGATCAGCAATTTGCTTAATTTCTTTAGTTACGTTCTGGTAGAAAGTTAGTTTACTGTGCATTTAGAGAATCTTATGGGAAAAGATTTTTGCGTTTTTTGAATTTTTTAGTACTCCAACCTGGGTTGGTCCAATAGAAGTTTATGATCAGTAATAGAAACAGGATAAAATGGCCATTTTCTTGCTAACTATAAATTTTTTGAAAATCTGTGAATGGGGATCAAAATTTCACGAAAAATTGTGGATGGTCTTCTTATCTCCTAAGTCCATTTTCGTAGTTCCCCTTACTGCCCCGCTGAAAGTTTCCACCTTGTATAGACCTGCCTGCTGCATGTGGGTAATTATTGCAAGTGTTTGATCAAAATTATCATTCCTATCATCATGAGTGTTTTAGCGTTACCTCGGACAATTTAAAGTGACTATGGTATAAGCATAAAACTGAGCGAATGCCTTCTAAGTAATCATAAAATTAAAATTACTTTTTGCCAATTATATCTTGCTCCCTTACCTATCCTAGTCAATTCTCATATCGGTAAACTTTTTAGACAAGACTGTATTGGTTTCTTGTATAGACACCAGTCGATATGTGCAACCTCTCAAATCTGTCTGATGATACATACACTTCGTTTATCGAGTTCAACGCTCATCAACAAGCAATATAAATATGATAATCCATAATTGGAGTAGGAGCTGTTTAGGCGTTCCGATGGTGCGGAGTGCGGTGAATCACCTCGTTGCGTGACGTCATCGCTATAAATTCGGGTGTCACATTCCGTTGGCAGGCGCATGCGGTTATATAAAAGAAAGTGGCGCGGCCGCGCGGCGACCTTGCTCGGTGAAAGGCGTGGCGCAAGTGGCACAGCCGGAACTCGCTCTTCCCACGGACCGATCCCGCGCCTCTCGCCCGCCATGCCGTTATGCGCTCGCGCAACTTTCGGTAACCGGTTTGATGTTAGCGAAAAAAATGCACTAGGCACGCTTGGACCGGTGCCAGCTTAGAGGATTCAGAGCGGTGGACATAAAACACGGAATGTAGCAAATGATCTGTATCGTTATCTACGTGAAAGCTTGTTTGGGATCGAAGCTATAATTTTTAAACGTCTTTTCTCTAAGAAAATTGGTGAAATGCAAGAGTACAATGTCACGTAAATCACACGGTCATCATATTTCTAGCGTTTACCATTTTCAGAGTTGTATAGGTACCTACATACCTATAAAATCTGTCTGGCTCTTTAAAAGTTTTTACAGAAAATTTAGGGAGACAGGTTGGTAGGTACCAAAAGGCTTTAATTTCTTCAGATCCCAAGTCCAAGGACAATCTAAAGTCCAAATTTGTAGGCATCATTTATAACAACTAAATCGATAACGCGCTTTCTCCTGAGGGTGTCGATATTACCTCCTTACTTAAATTGAACCTTCACGGATATAATAGTCAATGAGAGAAATCCGCAGCGACCTTGGGCTATTGCGAAATGCTCAATGAAAGGTAATTTTGTGGTGATGACAAGGACTTGTTATATGTATAGCTTGATGATACTAAAATCTTTATTGTTCGTAACACGTTTAGTGACTATGATTTGTGTGCAGTTTATGCCATGCTATATTTTCCAAATGTTTTCTGAGAAAGTGACTAATTTTGGATGTTATTGGTCGACATCTTGTTGGGTGAAACGGTTTTGTTTCCCCGGAATATCGATGTATCCTGAATTGTCTAGGTACGGACGTTATGGTACGAAAGTATCTAATGGTCGAGCAAAATTAAGGCCTTTGATACGAGAGAGGTAGAAGAAGTAAGACGAGACAGAAGGGTTACATTTTCGCACTCTAACGGAGATCTTCAACGACACCTTCCCTCCAAAACCCAACTTATGATTTAGTCGTTTATTGTACTGCATCCCCGTTTAACCTCTATCCCCCCGTTTTCCCTAAATAGGGTAATTCATGGAGGGTTTTCTATCGAAAATTAGTACTTTCCTACTTGAAATATATTTGAGCTTTTACTCTAATTAATGTGAATTTGAGCATTGATATCACCTGCATTGGACCTTAATTTACTGCTTAAATTGTCTACTATCTACAATTCTGCAAGTCTTCTACAAAAAATTAAATGAAAATCTACTTTCAAATCTCTTAGCTATTCAACAACAAAAACCCATCACTGTTCACGATTCTTCGGCACGTTTTCCTGGTTAGTGGTTAGACTATACTCAGACAATACGATAGGTACGTTTAGTAACTGATAATTTACTAGAATTTTAGTGACAAACAGTGCAGTTTTCAGGGAACTCTGTTGTAAATCTATAGGGATATAGGTACTCGTATAATAGAATATAGAAAATCGTGAAGATCCTAATTATTCCAATCGATTCACCGATACCTATGAGGAAAAAATGCAGACACATTAATACTTATTTTGGGCACTTAATGCGTGGAATTACAAAAGGATATTACCTCTCTCTGATGTCTTTCTGTGGAAAGCGTATCGACCAAGCCTTTTGATTTAAACTCCTCAATCCCCAATCCTCAGAATACATTTTTTGCAGCGAATGTTAATTAACATTTTTATTTCAAGAAGGCTGTATTCGCGTATGTTTCGAACGAGGAGGCTTGTAATTGTGCAAGTGAGACAGAATATAGCGATGTTCGTAGTCGTGTTGGCCTAGAATTCAGACAATTTCCGATTGCCACGGTCGGTCCGGGCGGGGAGGCGGCATCGCCTAGCAACAGATAGACGCGATCGGCGCACACGCTTACTTGTGAGGAAAATTGACTTTATATTGATTCAGCAGCTTGTTTATTTCGCAAATATAGGCAGTAAATAAAACTATATGTATTTACTTTATAAAAAACTTGCGTCCTTTAAAAAGGCATTGCAAAAAGGTAGCTGCTACAATTTGCCTTTCGATCAACGAGCTAAAGATTTGAGGATTGAAATGTGGAATACCGTGTGGGAACCAGTTCTAAAAACATGCAATGGTAAAATAGTTGCACAGACTACCGCCTTTATCCAACAATTTTCTAACTCAAAGCTCTGAACATACCTCATACCTGTATAGTTACAGCAGTGGTGGCTCCACCTCGGATCAGACGAACTAACGGTAAAGAAAATTTACAGCTCGCACAAGGTCGATTGAAATGAAGAAACAAACAATTATTTGAAATGGCCTTATATCAGCATAATGTTGATTTCATTCAAGATATAGGACAATTTATCACGAGTCACGACAATACACTTTCTGATAACATTATCTAATCAAGGTAGACAATGATACAAGATCGGTAAGGCTGATTTAGGAGTACGTACGTATGCGTAGTACGTACGTACGTGTACGTATGTCCTTTGAAAATAATCTAGGATCGAGTATGAAAAAAAATATTCTGTAAATCTAGAATTGGCTTTGAAATGCATCCAAAATTCGCCGCCATGTGCTAAAACAGTTTGCACATATTTTTTGATTATATCAAAACGGATGTGCTTTCAACATGAGTACTGTTATCATCATCTGTATCCGTAGCTTGGGTTGGAGACTTAAGGGGTGACTGTTGAAGTTTTATCTGCAGTGAGAGGTTCACCTGCTTCAGTGGAGGCATGGAACAATACGGAGCGGACGACACGTGCGGTGCGGCGGCCGCGAACCCGGATGCGGCCGGATGACGTAACGCAGCCTTCACTCCCCCCCACCCCCCGGACCGAGCACGCTCCGCGACAGCCTCCCCCCCTTGCTGCACCCACCTCTTCGTGTCTGGTCGACCGTCTGAGCCGACATTGCCGCGCTTTGATCTCATGTTAGCCTGTCTTGTCAATGCTCTACTTATTTAATTAATCCCTTATACGGCGTTAGAGGGGCGATAGTCGGTTCCTGGGTGTAAATATCTGAGAACAGACACACTATACAGTTAGATAAATTTCCTCTGATTATGGTGGGATAGATTGCTATCTGGTAGATACTGAAGGAGTAAACATTAACATTGTTGGTTTTGGAGGTGTGTACGTTCGGTGCATGCATATTGATATTGAAAACTGCATTGATAAGATAATGATAACAATGATTAAAATGCATATTAGGCAATGTGGGAAAAATAATGTGCCATCTACATATTAGCTATCCGATAGGAATAACTAGCATAGCTTTAAACCTCCCAAAAGAACTCTTCAATAGAACTTCAAATTCAATTATCATAAAAACCTCATGGTACAATATTTCCATTAGCTGCCCATTAGAAAGAATTAAGTTTAGTAGTTCAATATTTTACGTGGCGACGGCGATAGTCTGCCAGAAAATTATTCCAAGACTAATTAGCGAACATGCCTCGAAATATAATTATTATTTGAAATTATAAAGTAACGTCGGCTACCCGTCACGGTCTGAGGCCGGTACGTCGACGTCCTACACTCTGCTTTTAATTATTTTTTAAAGTTTTCATTTCATTTTATAACCCGACTTTATTTGAACATGAAGTCTTACAACCCTGTGTGTGTTTTAAAAAATATTAGCACCATACGTTCAAAACTATAAAGTAAATAGAATAGGTCCATTTTGTTTCCCATCAATTTAATTGCCTAGCTACTGGTAAGAACGGATGTGCTTTAGCGACGAATGTGAATACCCTTAACTCACAGAATACATTAATGTGTTAATTTACACAACTCAAGAGTTGATAACTAACTTTTTTTTTCGAGAATTTACACAACATTGCGGTAGGACGCTTCCCGACTTGTATTTCCTGGTTCGTTTCACCACATCCCGATAGATAAGTCCTTCCTACGACAGTTTAATATGTAATAATAACTAATAATGATACTGTGACATTGCATAGTATCCTAGAATATTTACCATTAAGTTTTAAACGAAACTCAATAAAACTCATTGAGTTTTTCCATCAAGAATTACTCAGTAGCAGTCACGAAGTCTGGATTTGTGCCCGTTACTTAAAAATAAGTGGCGAAACTAGGGTGTACTATTATTTAGACCTCTGCCTTACCCTTCGGGGATTACAGGCATGATGTTATGTTAATGTCAATGAAACTCACTAGCTCTGTACAAACGCAATATTTCTATTAAAAAAAAAAAACGCGCCACATGCAACAAGTGACAGTAGGACAACGGCGTACTGTGACTACATAATGAGCATTATACCGAAATAAAAACAACCTTGTGTATGATCACAGTGAAATGGGAACATCAGCATATCACGCAACCACTGTGAATCATAGCTGCCCGCAGCCACACAAAGAGCAGAGGTGAGTCAAACCTAGGGTTACTATCCTTCTGTCTGGATAAAACCGGATTTATCACAGACTTGAAGGTAGTTCAAGTTTTTTTTTTGTGGAGCCTCAAGGATGTCGGGTATCGATAAAGACGTGTTACTGCTGATACAAAAGAAAAAATGCGCTGTGTATTAGGTATAGCATGTACGCATTTAATTCCATCTTTTTTTTTGTTGTCGCACCATACAAAACTTTCTACAATCTATAATTTTGTCTTTCATTTCCACGGTGGCCATGCTACACGTGTAGTAATCTAATAGCTTAGTATATGCGATGCGCACTTAAATAATGTCCAGCGACCATTATTGAATATTTCCAGCTCAATAAAACTGGAGATTTATCCTGATTGAAAAACATTTTACTGGACTTAGCAGAGCATTATGAATCGTATCATTATATCCTGTGGTCACTCTCTCTGAAGTGACAACAACACATGCGATGAATCAAGCGACACGTTAATCAGCTTCCTCCTTACCGGGAAATGTAAGTTCGGCACTAATAAACAATACCCGTCTGACATCATTTTATTTACGCTGTAGGTACTCCTAAAAAGAGGCACAATTCTAGAACATTACTCTGTTACCTGTTGTACCATTCCTTCGCACTGATCGGTATGACTGCCACGTTTAATTACATTCTAATTAAAACCGAAGTTAGTATTAGCGTGTACAAAAAACAACAAAGTTCCTTCTATAATAGCCAATTAATATAGCCTCGGAGCACTGCGTCGGTGGAGATGAAACCCCTGATACGATCTCATCGCTGTGAGACCGTGGCTTAGCCGCGAATCCAGCTTACTAAGTTATATGAAAGCTAACAGGCAATCTTGAATCTCTGGTCGCAATACATTGATATATTTCACTGAAGTAATAGTTTATTAACACCATAGAAAGCGGCTATGAAATATAAAAAGGTAAGAAGTTTAAGAACGTCGAATATGATAACTTTTTGCACGGTCGCGGTAGATCCCTGCTAACAATGTAAAGCGGCGGCATTCCTCAAGGCCGGTCGTTCCTTCCTCGTAGATATCACGTAGTTGTTATTCGAACACTTATTGAATCTAAATTACTGGCTCTATCGCTCGATGGATATTGTTTTGTGCGAAAATTGCTTTTAGCGTTGAAAATTATCTTTCCACTTAATTCTAGCTTTTGTCTAAAACGCATTTTGATCAACAAAAATGAACCTTTTTTAAGCCTTTCAGAAACTTTTAACATTATATTTTCTAACAAAAAGAGATGTAATCCAACTTTTCTTTTGGCAAAATGACTCTCATTTCAACAGAAATATTAGATAAAATTGTGACTTTTGGCTGTATTATTAGCAATGGAAATGATAACTGCTGTCAAAGTTTTTTTTATGTTGCGCAAACGAGCTGAAGGATCATTCCGATGGTGAGTGGTCACCTATTGACGTCTACAATACCAGAAACATTGCAGATACATTTGTAATTCACTTACAAAAGCCTAATTGAATAAAGATAATCTTGTTAATTGTGATTTAACAACGTTCATTCCCAGTGTTAAGTTCAATCGTCCCCATGTTAATATAAATTCTCCGTGCCGTTGCATACCAGTAAATCAATATATTACAGGGGTTCGACAATGTGCATAAAGCGGCGTAAATCTAATATCTTGGCTAGTCTGCATGCCAATGTCTAGAGCCAGTCCAATGGGACAGATCGTGCCCAGGCAACCTCTACCAATGCAATGCTGTGCTATTGGGTGAATCGTGCCTTATAGGGCTGCCTAGATCACATTAATTTATCTAATTTGACTCACTTTGCTTTGCGCGCAAAATTAGAAACATTGGGTCCCACCAGTAGCGAAGGGTCAATTTTTGTAAGAGTACATATCTTTAATGTGATTATATTATTTGTCTATAGAATACTGACTGTGCCATTTTCAAAGGGAAGCCGGTAGGAATCGAGTTGTATGGAACCTTCGCCACTGGGTCCCACGGTTCCATGCAAGACGTCAAGTCTATGTGCGCAATGATTTCTACATTAGCAATGAACTATTAAAAACTGTGACGAAATGCAAAGTTTTTTAGCATTGGTTTTCTTATAGGCAAGTAGTACTTGTAACTCCTCTTAGAAATAAAATTACTTGACATCGTTTCCACTCACGAACCCCACGTGATGGCGTGTTGTTAGTTTCCGTTTTATTAATTCGCAATGTGATCATTTATAAAATGTCTGATGATCTAATATTATTATCGACGTTTCACATTCATAAAACACTAGGCTTACAGTGTCTGTATTTTGATAAAGTTATCTCCATGACCTTAAAACATCGTGGAATGTTATTAGGCTAATGCCTAAAAATTGGCGATAGATATGCGCAAACATAGAAACAATTACATCCGGAAGAAGAGAGTTTTAAGGAGATTTGGCTTCATGACCTTCAAATGATTGAATATCTCATAATCTTGTTTGGTTTTTCTTTGCTTTCAGTAAAAATATGACTTATGCATAAGCCTAATCTTCTGTTCTAATGTTAAATAAGCACTATCAAGCATTATTTCAGGGTTTGGTCTTCTGGAAATTCAAACAACCATCCCCATGTCAAGGTATTGTAGTACTGATGTAAGTAGAAGTAAAATAACACTATGGTAAACTTAGATATCTCATGTTCTGTTTCACTTGTTTGCGTTTGAATGTTGGATTATTTGGAGATAGTGAAGGGCTCTAATCGCATCATTTCTCAGCCCTTATAAAAGCAGCAAAGCTTATGCCGTAGATATCTTGTCTCTTGGATCTTTGCCCTATGTAACGTCCCGTGGAAAACAAAAGCACTTTACCCAAAACCTAAATTACAAAGGTGTCATTTAACCTGTGAATGTGAACATGTTTAAAAGCAAGGAAGAGTCAAGATTATCTCAGCGTGTGGGCCTAATTGACACCTAGTCATCGACTCGGAAGAAGCTATGTCGTCTACTGTCTCAGCTTCTGTAATCTCATTAGTCACTTGGACAATGTCAGGCAGCCCTGCTGGTATTTGCCAGAGCAATGGCAGCAACGGTACCCGGCCTCCGTGGCGGTTAAGGGCGAGCCCTGAATGCCGTCCGACTAGTTTCTCCTTTGCGCGAGGAATGTCACCTACATGCTATACATCTTACGGGATTTCATTTGTTAAGTTCTGCCCGGGCCACATGCAGTTCCAATATACCTCCGCACTACGAACTCTAATCATTTATTTTAAGCTCGCTCAATTATTAGTTTTGCTTCTGTCCCTTGTCAAACTAATGATTTCAACCAAAAGGTTTGCAAGAGAAGTTTGAGGAGTGCAAATTTAAACTCAGTAGATCGTCATCTACCTAGACTTTTTCTTTCCAAATTTCTTTATATTGTGGTCGGCTTCCAGTCTAACCGGATGCAGCTGAATATCAGTATTTTACATGGAGTGACTGCCTAGAGTCTACAACCCAGAGTCAGTAGATGGTAGGTTGATAACACTCCTACGAATATTCCCAGTTTATATAAAGTTTTCGGTTATGCAAGACGTTTTAAATAATAGAATATAATGTGGCTAATTACCCCAAAATTACTCCTAAACGCCTCTTTGCATCGTTTTCGCCGTATAATTTAGAAACATTGCGTACAGTTATTTTCCATAGCACGCTTACATATTCATAGAATATAATATCTTCCGTGAACGTTGGTATTTTCAGTCTTGACAAGTGATAAGAATGGCGGCATGCACATTTAGTGACAATACGATCTTGTTTCTGATGTGGCTGCGAGGCTTGCACGCGCCGGGGAGAGAAATCGAAGTGTCTACCTACAGCAGGCTGTTGCTAAGCAGCTTTACCTTCGATACATTTTAGGTCGATATCATTTTACCTTCTTTAAATTGAAATCAATAAAACTGGTCCTGACCATACAATTATGCGATATAAGATATAAGTAAGTGAAACAATATTTTTTGGTTTTCTTGGCTTTTTTGACTTTGAAGGCTAAAGTATTTTTAACTAAGGTACCTACATGATTTAGATACTCCTTGGCGTTATACATATATGTACTTATTGTTTGAATAAATACATTATATTTTATTGTAAAACATTTTGTGTTTGTTCTTTGAATTGGCGATAAAATTAAACGAATTGTATTGTATTGGCATGGCAACATACATCTATCAAAGTGGCAGCAGGTCTTTAAAATAAGCATATCTCAATGTTTATTTCGAACAAATTCGTAAGCATCGTTTTATTTACTGTTGGCAATCTAAAATAGTTTGTTCTAAATATAATGTTAGATTTGGCACGTGTAATAAGGTAATAACGTGACGTAAGCAGTGCACATGAGATGCTTGCCGGTGAGTCGGTGAATGATGGCAAGTTTGCGCACAAGACATAATGCGCGCGCTCCGTGACGAATCCAATATGGCCGTTTGGCGCGGTTTGGCGGTCATTCACCCGCACCCGGCCGAATCTTGGATCCACGCAACGCTACATTTTGACAACTTACAGATAACATTTAATTTGTTTTTATTCTTGGAGAGATAACTAATGATTCTGATATTGAGTTAATTAAATGGTCCAACCTTCGTAAATCCGTAGTTACCTACAATTACTTATTTATTCCCTGTAACTACGATACAGATTTTTCTCTTCTATGATTCTTCCCACGACCAAAAGCTTAGAAACCGTACAGATGTCCTACCAAAAATTTTTGTTCCTTTTATCAATTTACTTTACTGGAGAGTACGAGTTTCAAAGCTAGTATCCGGGATAAACAAAAATACACATCGATTACAAATAGCTCAGGCGAGTCTTTCAAAACAAAAATAAATAAAACTTGTGACTTCTTGGAAGGAATGCGGCGGGGGCAGGGTGTTGAACAACAGTTAAAGCCAATGCGAGGGCCGATGACGTCACCAGCGCCCTCCCCGAGATGACTCACCGTGGACGCCCGGAGTGGCGGAGGATTTGAAAGTGCCCGCAGCGAACGCTGAGCCGAGTTTAAGATACGAGAATGAGAGTAAGGCAAATATTAAGTAACACTATGAGTATGTTCAAAACACGAATTGTTGGTTACTAATACAGATTTGAATTATAGCTATTCTTAAAAGACTGCAGTAAGTTGTAGGTGGCGTGTTGTATGGCATAATGGAAAATTCCTCTGAAAGTCTAGATCCAAAAACTTCCATCATACCTCTCAGTAAAGTTCTTTGTGAAGAAAAATGCAATATTTTCTGAGAGTCGAACTGTTTCATTTTCTGAAGTATAACGACGGAATTTCACGGGATAGCATCCAAAAAAAAAAACTGAATATCAAAATAATCAGGGCAAACCTGACCAAGTAAGACTTTGATATTGCACCAATTACATCGGACGAAACATAACTAACTCCATGTGGGAGAACTATAGTTAAATAGGTAGGTACACCTCTGTCTAACCCTTCAGAGAATACAAGCGTGATATTATGTCATGTTGTTATGTGTTACTTCCAAATCCTTGTTGGTTTAAAGTAAAAGGAACAGTAAAATATCTGTTTATAAGGTTGCCAGGATACGCCTATATTTCAGGAGAATTAGGGTTACCTTCCTGAAAACAAATTAGATTCCTTTCAACGATTATCGTCATTTGGGAATAAAGTATCTTTTATCACCTCTCAAAGGCTACACCTTCAAAATTGGAATGCACTTAATGTATTAAATGTTTTACAATTAATTGTTCTACGTCAAAATTAATATGTTTGTATTAAGTGGATAGGATGATTTATTTAATGCTATCTTATCTACTGAGTAAATGAATAATTTAATTTATTTTTTAATAATCACTATATTTTTATATAAATTCCTTCATCATTTTAATACATAATGCAGTTTGCATACAAATGCATCTATTCGGGTTTTGACTTTAACTCGTTACTTCTTTGTGATTTCCAAGATGACACAACAATATTTATAAATTAATTACTTTTTTGCCAAAATATTATGTCGTAGCCACCATTGTCCCTAATAAAAGATTTCAACGAGATGATAGTAAAATAATGTTTTATGCTTAGCTAAGAAATAATGGTTCAGTTTTAAATTAAATAAATTATAGAAGTGAAAACTACTACGAGTAAGTAGGACGAAAAGAAAAAGTATGTGTAATATATTTTTACCAAAAACCCTAAGCGAATTTGTGTCAAGGAATCCGTTGTTTTGTTGTTTTAAAACACTCTAAAACTATCTGATCTTTCAATAATAAAATACACGTGATAATGGAAGGGGGGCCTAAAACCTCACGACGTATCACAAAGGACGAGGAGGGGCTATAAAAGTGGCCTAAAAAACCTCACGAAATTAAAGGACGAACCCTTACTCGGACTTCGTATATATATAGGACTGCGTAGCAAAATTATTTATTTATTTATGTAAACACAAAATTCTTAACAGGACATTACATTATGATAGAAAAACACAAAGATACTGCTTATTTCTTGAGAAATTTCTTCCAGCAGACCTGCGAGAGGAAAGTTTTATTAGAAATGTAGACACAGTGTGTAGAAAGGAGAAAACAGGAAAATTTCAATTAGAACTTAAAACCAAAAATATACCTATATTAAATAAATATACACACAAATATATACACATAAAAAATAAAAATACTGGTATTATAAATATATACCTATAATATATATCCAGACTATTACAGTATACAGGAGAGGTGCTCTTTGACTTGCTTTTTGAAGATAAATATAGTTTTAGAACCTCGAATGTTAGAATTATTGTTTATCAAACAAATCAGAATCTACCTTTCAGGAAAATACTTGTACAACTTATGATCAATAGCCTAGGTTTCTCAACAAGGCCACAGACAAAATTAGATCCTCCTTCGAAAGTTCCGCAATTCTTACGTGACACCTTGTAATCATCATACGAACATTCACCAATTCACGATACACAAATACCAACACAATCTTCCTAGTACATTGCTGCTTTGCCTACAACATAGTTCGAAGACCTCAATACTTAGTGATCAATGAATATCGATGAACAAAATAATGTCATGGTCGGTAATGTAAAAAAACAACACACGGATGCTGTGAAACCAGATTTGTGGGCAGGTGTGAGTCATAGGCCGATATATTGATTGTACACCAAAAGATTATTTTATTTGGCTCTGTCCACTTTGTCGCATATTTTGGCTAGCTGCTGCACCCACGTTAAATAGTTTTGAAGCAGTGAGCTAGATTTTTCCAACGTCATAAATTCTATAAAAATAGTTTGTGATTTGTCAAACAAGGAGAACGGCTAATGCACTAACATCAATAAAATAACATGGCTCAAAGTATCAGGCTATCAACGTATGATATTGCTACTTAGCATTAGATTACGCTAATTCTAATTGACTTGTTCTTTATCTATTGAGGACGTAGTTATCCTTATGAATGACGTCTTAAAACTTTTTTTAAATTTTCCTTTATGCTATAAATCCTGCTCGCTAAGATTAGGGCATCCTTTATAAAGACAAACAAATAAGCATACTTGTACAAAGATTCGCTCTCCGATGTTAATCCCATAAAATATTCAAGATAACAAGTGAACAAGCAGAGAGAAGTGTTGATCTATTTCGCTTCAGCTATAATGTTGTTCGTGGCGAGTATCGGTTGTTTGTTGCGCGGGCGCACCCGACGCCGGTGACTCAGGGGGCGGTACCAAGGGCGCTACGCCCTGTCCCGCCCCGCGCCCCGCCCAGCCAGCCATGATTTTGCCGCGCTTTTTTTTTCAATCAGGTCATGTCCGCGTCATTCTTAATGTGTTGCCAAACACTGGTGTAGTCACGTCAATGACTTGCTCCACCGAACAAGCATTCATCATAATATCGTGAGTCGTGATACTTATATTTGTCTGGAGTTTTTTTTTTCTTATCTTTTCACGCGTGTTCTATTGAGAACTGTGAAGTCAAGCTCTTAGAACTGTGCATTCTGCCTCTTTGGAACATTGATGCGCAAGAGTTTTGATGAGCTGTCTTTGTTCAAGTAAGTTGTTATAAGTTTTTATTACCTTGTCTGAGCCTTATCACTGTTAGCTACTAAGTAAGCGAATGGTATATCTAGGCATATCAAAGCCTGGTTTTGGAACACGTGGCCAATCGTACCTTGTACTAGTGCTTTTGATAGCAATTCTTACATTATGTACATGAACTTCAGTGCGTTTTATTATCAAGATAGTTCCTCAATGCTACGTTATTTTATGACTTGCTATAAATATTTGACTTCTCATCGAAGACAGGAAACCAAAACAATGCATATAAACATCAGTCCGTCATTGCAGTAAACTTGGCATCAAAATATTACGTTGTACAGACGCCAGCACATCAAGCTACCCGAAACTGTCAAATTTTCCCAATCAACCTTGAACCTAATGCTTTAGCGATAAAGTTGAAAATCTATTAAATATATTTGACAGATTGTAGTAGCTTGATGTGCTGGCGTCTGTATATTGATTTTCGGAGCAGCACCTTACCAATCTATTTTAGCTGTCGAATCATCGTGTCATGTCATCAGTAATACCAAACTTTTAATCATGCTATATTTTAGATAGGTGTTCTAGATCACCTAATTTTCATGAAAATGATGACAGATACCTATAGTAACACTGCCAAAAACCACTAGGTAACATTTGATGACCCTTAAGTGATGATGATACATGATTTTTAGTAATGACCCTCATTGCTCGTCTGTACTTCTTCAGGGATGTAATTACATAATAATAAGTTGTCAAAATTCAAATCCAAGGAAAATAAACTGTACTGAATGTCTCTCTGTCTGTGTAACTGTCGCAATCAAATAATGTAGAATAATAATTAGGTGTCGGGAAGGTACAAACATGCCCAATTATAGACTATACTCTGTTCAAGGCTTCCATAAATCTCCCTCAAACAAAAGAGGTCTACCACCAGTCCACTACCATCATCATAATCTGCGTCGCTTTTTTCCAACTATGTTGGAATCGGCTTCCAGTCGTACCGGATGCAGCTGAATACCAGTATTTGATGATGAAGCGACTGCCTATCTGACCTCCACAACCCAGTTAGTACTTAGTAATACGATACTCCTACCTCCACCATCCTCGCACACAGAGTTGCATAATAATCAGCCTATAATATTCTCACTGCTGGGACACACGGCTTCCTCTCTATGAGAGGGAATGGGCTATAATCCACCACGCGGGCCCAGTGCGGGTTGGTACATGTCGCATATTTTCGAATTTAAGGTTCTAGAACATGCCGGGTTCCTCACATTGTTTTCGTTCACATAGGTACAGAGTTACAAAATAAAAATTCCAAGTTAATCACTTTAATCATAGAGTATTCGCTCTCGTTATTAAAGAGATAAGTATCGGATTGTTCGCGATGTTTGAAGCAAGAGAACGTTGTTAGCGATATGAAACGTGTAATAAATTGAGTACCGCTAGAGTTTCAGTTATGACTGCGATGGACGATATACGCTCACCTCTCACTGTGTGGCATTTATTGCATACTTTTTAGAACTTTCATATTGTGAAGGCTTTTAAATCATTTGAAGCTTTTTTTTTGTAACGTGTTGAGAGTAATTCAGAGATCATACTGTAGAAGAAACGCTGATAATTCGTTGTTGAATTACTGAATAAAATATCTACGACAGGTTCCACTTTTTAACCATTTCCAATTACTGATGAATCTAGCTTCTGATATCATACAACACATATCTAATGTTAGCAGAGAATACTTTCAAATTTATTTATAAAAACAAATACAAAGGTTTACAAGGTAGTGAATTGACAACTACCAGAATTAACCTTACCAACAGACCTTCAACATCATCATCTGAGGCTTCACACCCGGGGCCTTATAGAAACAAACATCTTATTAACGGCTCAAGCTACTATACCTTCTGCACATAACATTAGACACGGTTAACTGGGCTATGTAATTGATGAGGATCATAGAGCACCATATCAATCACCTACATACATCACCATTTTGTATTCTCTCGTTGCGTCTTCGAAAAGATATGACCTCTCTAAAGTACAACTTTGGAAAGGTCATATATTAAAATTGTCAATATGCTCCTACTTACTGAAATTTTTAAAAACAAATGCCAGTCTCACCAAGTAATCAGAGAATTATTTCTTATCACATATGTAAGAGTAAGACATAAAAAGCAAACGACATATGTACGAGACTACTCCCCTTCTAGGCAGCTCCTTAAGAATTTTCGGAGTAATCAGATCGAATCCGGGTGCCTTTTTGGAATTCATCTTAGAAATCAATCTAGACAGTTCCCGTGGGGATGTTGGTCGCAGTGGGGCACAAAGTTGCAAGTCCTGGTTGAGAGGGGAGTAGTCTTTCTTACTATCCTCATTAATGCCTCTCTCAGATCCTCTCATGTACCTGCTCTCTGGAAAATATCACAAATTGTAATGATCAATAAGCCTGGAAAGCCGGAAAATGAAGTTTCATCCTACCGCCCTATTAGCCTTACTCCAGTACTATCTAAGTTGTGGGAAAGAGTTGTCCTGAACAGGCTGAAACCTCACCTACAAGAAAACCAAGTTGTACCTGATCACCAATTCGGATTTCGCGAGCAACACTCCACCGTAGAACAGGTTCACCGAGTCTACCGTACCATAAGACAGTGCCTAGAAAAGAAGAAGTATTGCTCGGCAGCGTTTCTCGACGTCCAACAAGCCTTTGACCGAGTATGGCATAAAGGACTATTATGCAAGATAAAGTTGCTCCTGCCCCATTCATTTTACTTGCTAATTAAATCATACCTTAGTGATAGGCAATTTCAAGTAAAGGTACGAGACGCTAGATCCTCTTTTGCCAGGTGCCTTGCAGGGGTACCCCAGGGCTCCGTCCTGGGCCCAGTTTTATATAATATATTTACTAGCGACCTCCCTCAGTGCTCTGACGTATTTGTAGCAACCTACGCTGATGATGCCGCATTCCTGGCCTGTTTTCAGGATGCCAACATAGCGAGCAGCATGCTGCAAAATCAACTTGACAGGACCCATGACTGGCTAAACAAATGGCGTATAAAGGCAAGCGCACCCAAATCGCATCACATCACCTTTGCACTCAGACATGGAAATTGTGCCCCGGTCAAATTGGGTCAGGACATTCTACCACAGTCAACATGCGTGAAGTACCTGGGATTCTACTTGGATCGTAGGTTGACATGGAAGGATCACCTAAAGAAGAAAAGATCAGAAATAAACTACCGATTCAAGAACTTGCTCTGGCTACTAGGCAGACAATCTTCACTCACCCTGAGTAACAAACTGAGAGTTTATTGTTCCATCATAAAACCAATATGGACATATGGGATTCAATTATGGTCTTCCGCAAGCAAATCAAACATCATGTGCATTCAAAGAAGTCAAAACAGTATCCTGAGGGTCCTGGCGGGGGCGCCCTGGTACGCTCGCAACTCAGAAATCCATGAGCACTTGGAAATTCCAACGATCCTAGAAGAAGCAAAGCGCTACCTAGAGAATTACAAAGATAGATTAACCATCCATCCAAATCCCCTTTCACGTTCACTATTGATGCCAAATTGTACTAAGAGACTCAAGAAAGCTGATATTGTGCTGCCTGATTAAGTAGAATTAGGACACTGGTCCTGATTCTATAAAAAAAAGTGATGAATCTTTCCACACATCTGATCATAGTCAAGGATGACTGATAGCAGATGAGAACAGAAAAGAAAAAAAAAAAAATATGTACGAGAATCTCTATTGGAAACTTCTCGTAATCGTTTAGTTCGTAGAGTTTTATAGACCACCTTCGTAGCAAATTAAATTGATTAAATGTTACTACGAAAAGTAAGTTTATCTTTATATGTAATTGTACATCATAATCATTGCCACACGCAACGTTTAGTGACCCTAGTAAGTTGTTAATAACGCAAGGGTTAAAAATAAAAACAAATAAAGTAACCTAAAAAATACAAAAGCCATGTTTTTACATAGCATCAAAAAACTCCTCAACGCTGTCAACCGGTAATGTGCCCAAGAGACTGGTGACCTTGCCACGCTGTATGGCAATATTGGCAATGCTTAGCCTTTGGCCAAGATAAAGCCAGCCCTAGGGTCACGGAAAGCGTCAACTTAACGTTTGGATAACGCAAGGGTTAATTTTATTATCAATTATATTCTGCCAGAATAAATTATCAAAATTATGGTGAAAACTACGTGTGAAGGATGATATGGCAAGAAAGGAGATACCTCATGATGACGATTAATAGAGAAGTATGGCAGAAGAAGACATACCGCGCCGACCCCGAATGAATTGGGATAAAGGCAGATGGATGATGAAAAAAGATAAATTGTCATAATGACAATTGTTTGATAGTGATCAAATCCAGTGATTTCCAGATTCATAAAGGTGCGTTTTGAACCACCCAATACCAGAATTATTTTTACAAGGATCAATTACCAATCCATATTGTGTCATCCTGCATGCTTAATTTGCGTGTATACGCATGTTTTGACAAATAAAATTATCTTTATCTTTAATTATTCAGTGTCCAAACCTTATGATGGTTGTAGATTCTAAATATAAATTGCTGGGATCCAATCAAAAACAAATTCCCAAAAGCCCTTAGTAACCGAGACATCACATTGACAATCTTATAAAAACACAAAAACTTCTTTTATAAATAAAATAAATTGACGACGACGTCTGCAGTAAGATTGTTGTGTTACCGTGTGAAACCGGATTGATCTAAAAGTAAATATTTTCGATGAGTCTGTAACCGGTTATCGTGATACACGCTGATTGGAAATTAAATTCTGCTTAACCATATCCTAGATTGAGGCCCCCATGATTCATACGTATTGTTAGCAGCTTATTATATGCAGGAATAAGGCAATTATTTTTACCGTCTTGAGATGGGATAGCTGCAATAAATGTTACTATGATGGTTTCGATTAAAAATAAGTTGGTAAAGAGAAAATTAAATTAACAGCGACCATAACTATGTTTTAATTAACATTTTATTGCAATGGTTTGCTGCGATTTGGATTGAGAATCAGAATTAATTACAAAGGATAAAAGGGAATTATAAAAAGGGATTTAAATAGCTATGAATAAAAGCTGAAATAGACAGACAAAAAAAATGGATTTGAATAAAAATCATGTTGGATTTAAACATTCATTCCATAGATAACAAATTTATTGGATTTTAATAGGTACAAAGGGTGTAAATAGACCCTTAACGAAGCCGAAAGATATTTTTTATCCCCATCTCTGCGATATTTTTCTGTTCTAGACCATACCTGGGAACCTTTTAGTTACGGAGAACTTCTTCACAAGTTTTTTAATTACAGTTTTTAGTGATATACTTAAAATACCTCCATGACCCGTTTACTATTCAATATATCAATCAGCACAAGATTTTGAGTACGTTGAGCCCTACCGTTAAACGCAATAATTTTTGCGTAGAGTTACTTAGTTTTATGTACAGAATGCTTGGTTGTCGTCTTCGTGAAGGGTCCGCTTAAATCTTGTATACTTCATCATGTTTCAACCATTACAAAACTGAAACATGCAATACTTGCAACAGCAACTGACCCTAATCATAATACGTAGCTGCTACGCAGATGCTACAGGTGCTACGCAGAAATTAAATGATACATCAATAATGTCATTATAACGTGCTACATAAATCAGCAAAACAATGTATCAACCCCCAACATGCCACATTATAAAAGGCAACGTTTTGGGAAGTACTTTTAAAAATTTGGCCCTACGCGTTTTTCGTAGCTGCTACGAGTCTACGACGTAGCACAATTTTTAATATTTATTTTGTCATTAATATTTTTTGCCTGTTGTTGGAACATTGTTTTATTTTTGTGATTTTTTATTAGTATTAGTCTCTATTTAAAAGGTTTTTTTTTCATTCCCAATAGCCCATGCATTACGCTACAAAATGGTTGATAAATAGGCGTTATTATACTGAAGAGTTAAGTCACTATTTGAACTTAGAATCAAGCAGTCAAATTGAGTGCAGAAGTAACTGAAACTATGTTATATTTTGACTGCGTAGTATAAAATTAGAATAGAAAATTTCAAGTTTTGATTAATATATTTCAACAATCATAATGACTCGGACATTATGTCGTATCGTTTTTAAATTCGTACTTTTTTTCTGACCAAGTAAATCAGTTATGTAAGTGTATCTACCAAGTACTAATTTCCACGGGGTTTCTCCTAGCATCATGGAAATTAAAATGACATAAACGTGAGAATAGTTTTGTAATAAACTAAAATAAGAACTCATTGGTATTCCAGACATGAAAATTAGATAAAGACTTGGACATTAAAACGTCGTGATGTTATTTTTAACACATTTTTTGTGATAAATACCAGCACGTAATCAATTGATTAATTTATTCATTGGAATTTGTATTCTAATTTATCTCAAGTGTAACTGAGATTATTTCTTAAAATTGATAAAAGCTATGAACAATACATTAAATGTTATCACTGCATTATTCATCAACATTCAGAAAACGTATAAGTAATCTTAACACGGACGAAATGTTTAACCTTAGATAAATAATTCAATGAGCGTGTTCACATTAATTTAATCGTTTTAAAATAAAAGTCACACGTACAGCTAATCAATAGTTTTTGATGAGACGGTGTCGTACTAGAGAATGTGGTCAACGTGCAATGACTGACCATCTTAGGGCAATAGGGCTGATGCTTACGTGTTATTAGTATTTTCTACTAGCACTTCGCCCGCGACTTAGTCCATAAAAAGTATAGTTGTAAGTGTGCTCGTCTAATATGCTTGATATAAAAATAGTTTATAGCCTAATGTAGCTTTCTTTAAGTGATTATTTTTTTAGAATTGGATCATTAGTCATTTACGAAAGCAAGAAGTTATTTTTTATGTATTTATTTTGTATACAGGGTGGCACATGAAACTGTACATTTCCAGTATAACTTGGCCTCGCTTTGTTTAGATTTTATATACAATGAGAGATCCGCATAAACTGGTTTTGTATAGCTTGATTGGCCGTCGTGCATACTCTATCACAATGTTTTCTTATTTAACCCAAAGGTTGCCTGGTAGAGAATGCCTTATGGCATTAAGTCCGCCTATGTACCACTATTGTACATGAAGTTAAATTATAAATTAATTCCGGAGATTACCCCCTACATACAAACTTACAAACAATTCATTTTACCTCTTTATAATAAAAAAAAAAAAAAAAAAAAATAAGTTTATTTCATATCATTTTGGCTTACATTGCATGACGAGGAGACTCCATTTAGGCATAGAAAATGCCTGTAGTTGAAGGCTCCGCTCTTCCCTTACATTATAAACTTATGAACTAAGAGAAAAAATAAATAAATAAAAATTAAAGAAATTACGATCAATTGTATAAGAGAGTATGTGTGGGCGCGCGTGTGTTTATGTGTGTGTGCGCGCGTGTGTGTTTGTTGTGTGTGTGTGTTTGTATGTGAGAGAGAGAGATAGATTTTGAGTGTATATGGATGGGTGACTAAATAAGCGTAAAAAACCAACTATATTAATTATTTTTAAATGATACGTTGCAAGAGTAACTCTGTATCATTATAGTTTAAATTGTGTAGCCATGTTATTAACTTTTTTTTGCATTCATATTTTTTTTTATCGTGAATATATATATATATAATATTAGTATAGATAAGTACTTTAACAATGAATGATGTTGTTGGGTTGTGGAGATGGGATATCTTTTTTCCCCGTTACTGGGTTGTGGAGGTCAGATAGGCAGACGATCAATCTAAAATACTGGTATTCAGCTGCATCTGGTTATATTAAGAGCAGACCCGAACAATTGTAGTCGGGGAAAGGACTAGGCTGACGATGACTTTAGAAATGAATGATTATTTTCAGGCTGGTTCTTGTGTGCTTTCGGTAAAGTAGACAAAATATTTAATAACTGTTTTGCTTCTGTTTACTCGTGTTCTTTATTATCTTAATTACACCATTTTATTAAGAATTCGTCTTAATTTCAATAGCTATATTTGTGTCTTCTTTGCCTGCTACCGGCTGCTGGTCAACATCAGCTTTTCGTGTATCTTGCAAGTTTATTTTTATATATTACATTGTAATACATTGTAATAATCATGAAATAATTTCATGGTGGTCCTTTTGAGAATTCTCTCAAAAGGACCCATTTTGTCCTTTTATTTATTTAATTCACTTTGAGCGTTACTTCTACCATTATCAAATACCCAGAAAGGTTGAGGTTCATGAGTCAACCCTGTAACGTCAAACCGGATCGTGGCAGGAGCAGGTACTCAGCCTTATGATGGCCGGGGCGTGTGCTCGGGTGTCGTGCAGTAATTTGTTATGCCGCCGCATCAATGGGCCAGCCTTCATTGGTAATGTAAATTAACCAAACTGATCACTTGACACTGTGTACTGAAGTTTTGACTTGGGCGACCGTCTGTTTTTAATTTAATTAAATTCCAGTAAAATTATCTTGGTTCAATCCTGTGTGACTTGCTTAAGATTAATGTAGCGTCTGACACCCGTATCTATAAACAAGTCAAAATGATTACTTGGGTAAAAGTACTAAGTTAAGATACGATTTTTATTCTGTAGTTTAGTAATTGCTTGAAGTTAGAACTGTCAAAAGTTAGAATTAAGAATTGTAACTTTGGGTTTGCTTTCTTTGACGGTTCTTACTAATTCTAATTCTTGTCTATTGCATAAAAATGGTTGCATAAGTAATTATTTAAACTGAAGTAATTACTTTTACTTGACTATAGATACTAGGGTAAATGTTCGTTAACATCAAATGTATATTATATACAGATATATTTTTTAAATAGATTGTGAGTACAATCACGTGTTTAAGTATCGGTCACTAATTAGCAGTCACCCTATCTAAACTGTATTAAAAAAGCATGGAAAATATGATTTACTCAGAACTTTTTGTAGCATGGACTACATCCCGTTTGGTAACTTTCCCGATTCGCCAGCTAAACAAAAGACGTGCCAAATAAATGAAAAACGTGCCTTTTCGCAACTCTTTCAATCTTCATACATTGAGTCCCGCTTCGTCAACTATGACTGTTGGAGGGTGAGGACGGAGTCCATTCAAAATCCCCCATAGTCCTTTCAACTGTTTTGTGTTCGGTACAGTCAACACCCAAAATTACAAGGAAACTTCTTGTTGATGTTGGTATTTCTTGTCTCTCTCTGGCACACTAAGGTTTGTTATTATGCCTGATCTACGATTCTTCTCTTTCGTATTTTAAATTCATCTATACTAATATTATAAAGCGGAAGAGTTTGTTTGTTTGTTTGCTTGAACGCGCTAATCTCAGGAACTACTGGTTCGATTTGAAAAATTCTTTTAGTGTTAGGTAGCCCATTTATCGAGGAAGGTTTTAGGCTATAAAATTTCACGCGGACGAAGGTCGCGGGCAAAAGCTAGTAGTTTATAAAATCATAACCTTTAGATTGATAATACCTTTCATTTACTGCTGAAAATCAAGATATAATATATTATTTGAAAGATACTGGTCTACTGAAGTTGAAAAGTAAGGGGACTATATTTTATTTAACTGGCTCGTTGGTCTACCGGTTGCAAGCGATGCTTTTGCTGAAGATAAGGTCCTGGGTTATCCAATCAGGAATTTCTCAGTGATAACCCGGAGTCTGAAGTTGTACTCAGATTATTAGATTTATTATATGGGACCTATTACCTAAACATAAGTGTTAGCACACCTCTGCCTTACCCTCCGGGGACTACAGTATAAAGTTACTTTATTTAAATCATTGGAACAGGCTCAATTTTTTTTAATGCCTCCATATATTTCTAATTGGCTAATCATGGCTTGGCAGGTTTTTAGCTTTTCAATCTACTTAGCATTAAGCATGCTGAGTCAGCATTGAGGCATGAGCACGCACCTCAAACTTGTCGTGACTTTATTTATCTCTTTTGAGACACCTTCAACCTCTCTTCAGTTATAGTTCTTCAGATTCCTATTCAAATACTTTAAAGTAATAATTATTTTATTTTTGACTAGCGCTTCGCCCGCGATTTCATCCCCAAAAGTTGTGGTAGCTCGGCTAATACGCATGATATAAATGTAATGTAGCTTTCTGCCGGTAAAAGAATTTTTAGAATTGGATCATTCGTTCCGGAGATTACCCCGTACATACAAACTTAGAAACAAATTTTACCTCTTTGTAATATTAGCATAGATGTGAAACATGCTTGTAAACTCAATCAACAATCATATCGAATGGGATCTTTCTCGATAGGTCCCAATTCTAAGCGCGTATTTCATTTTGATTGAGTGCTTCGTCGGTAACTTTCTCCAGCCAGCGATTCCGACGGCCATAGACAAGGCAGACGCTTTGGCGCCAGATTTATGAATGAGAATGGACAATTATTCTTTCCACAACCAGTTCGGTTATGGTTATTTCATTCATTATAAGAGATCGTAAGTTGTTTTGAATATGATTTCATGTCTCAAATCATTTGAAAAGTTTTGTAGTTACTGTAAAAAGTAACATTGGGAGTTGGGACCAAAGCTTAAAACTTGCCTCTTTCTATTCCAAAGTTTGAGTCCTTATAGACCACCCTACCCATTATTTATCTCCTTTCTTTATGTCTATCTGAAGGATGCATGTTAGTAATAATAGCTTGATACTATAGGAACGACCATTTTACACTAATCATTGCTTGTTGCTGCTTACTTAATTTAAATAGTACAATAGAGCATAGAGGGTTATAATACCATTATTTTATACTGTGAGAAAACTAAATCAATTGAAATAAGTAACATTAAAGCTCTAGAAGTCGACTTTCCGTTTGAATTTATTCTTTTGTAGTAATTGTTCCTTTTAATTAATATGGAAGACATTAATACTCAACGGGCCTAACCGAGTGTAATTACCGTCAAGAATGGAAATAAATTAAATCTTAAGCTTTACGAGTTTACACCGTTAAATGTCATAGAAAGCGGGTCCGGCGGCGGTAGAGGTGAAGTGTGATACAAAAATTCAATTATATTTTCACAACCGACGCAATGACCAGTGGTTGTGGCAAACGAGAGCCAGTCCACAGGTGTGGAGACATTCATCAGTTGCAGATAGATATTCGGACGATGAAGTCGCAAGTTCACAAAGTTACGCGCCGAAAAGAGTGAACGGCTAGTGGCGGCACCACCGCAAGCGATTGGTGCACAAGTCGAGGGGAAAACGCCCGCGTCGATGAAACATATTCGCGAGACGCTAATTTTTCAGAGGCGAACTGGCGAACGTGTGTCCCCCACCACCCACCACTGTATGACAGTGACCCAAATGGAGCGCCGGCGCAGTCAGTTCCGTGAGCGCGCGCAAGGCTGGTCGACGTTCGTGCGCGCGCGCCCCCTGGCACGCGAGCTCCTATTCGCTGTCGTTTAGTGTGATTTACGATCGGATATTACTGTGCACAATGCAGTGAGTGATCGCCGTGCTTGTGCCGACATGACCCGTGTGGATGCTGAACCCCCCTCTCCCCCCTTAGGTAAGAAGCAAAAAATAAATTACACCTGTAAATCTGACGTCAGAATGATGTTTGGCAAAATGGTAGTAAAATTTCGAATAAGCACCAATTTTGTGGAATGGAAAGTGTATGTAGCGAGACGAGCAGCGTGGCGGCATCGCTGGACGAGGTGATGAGTCAGCCGCATCTCGAATTTTCCTCGTGCACGAATAGTGGCATTGTCATAGAGGGGGTGGCGGCGCGCCGGCGGCGGCGGCGGCGTCGCTCGCTGCAGCGCCGCGCCACCTCGCGCCAGCGCCGCCTGGCAACAGGTATCTAAGCCTATCAGCAGACACAGCCTCACAGCCGCCGTCTGCGCGCCGGAGCCGGCGGCTCTCTCGGCTTCGCGCAAGCTGCAAGCTAACGGAATCGGATTCCTCGCGGCCGAAATTCCGCCGCGGACGTTCACGCCGCGACCGACTGAAATAAATCGCTCGTTTAACACAAATAGCACGACATTGTCGTCGCATTGACAGACCGACGAGCATTTCCGCTTCTCTTTTTATCTGCCTCTCTCGCCTACTGGAACCACTAAAAGAAGCGCTTCCTCTGACGTAAGCGAGTCTTCCGTCATACATAATTCCATCGGTTTATTTTATTTACGATGCCAAGCACTGACTGTTTATCGATGAATGTAATTTGACTCACATATGTATGCTTGACCACGAATCGTGGAAAGAAATTTGACTCTCATATGAGTTAGGTATTTTATTGACGTTCAATAGCTGAGGGGGGACTCTATGGTGAACTTGCTTCAAGAGACCTTAAGTAGCAAGTAGGTAATTCGCGATACGATAAAACAACTCATTTATATACTTTTATAACAAATTATCATGGTTGATAAAGAAATATTTGCTAACGCCACATCGAAAATGAAATGTTTCGATATGTAGGCAAAGGGATTTTCTAAAATCGTGCCATGGTTGTGAACCAAGGGTATTGTGTAATAAATGCAATATCAACAGTTGAAGATCTTGGGGCGAAAACTATGAGTTTTCCACAGAAACAATCGGCCGTGTAACATGTGAACGATAAAGCACCTATCACACACGTGACGTCAGAAGCACGATTGCGCCCGCGCCGCGATCCGAGCGCTGAACTTTGCGACATTGTCACTGATAACGACAATTTATTGACTAATTCCGAATATGGATAGAGATATAAATTACCAATTAAAGAAGTTTTCCTCTAGGACACATTTGCAAATTAATACTTAATCACATAACAACGACGCCAATACTGAAATCTATGATGAAAACTTAAGTAACTCTTTGTAATTAGGCAAAATAACCCGGTTAGCAGTTTATGTAGGTGGTGAAGAAGGCAAATACTTCAAAAGAAACATTGATTCGAAGCCCTAAAACCAAAATAGAAGATCAAAATTGAAAAATAAGACCAAAATAAGATACCGTATAAATCATCTTCATGTCACTCAAAAAGCTCTATAATTTGTTGAATGCCGCAAACATTTGGGCGGGTGGTTTCTGGGCAAGCAACAAAAAGCTATAACTTTTATAAATCATCGGAGGTTATCGCGAGGTCCCCGGAGGAGGCCGATCGCCTCTGAGCTTCAAGTCGGGACCTGTCGCGAGCGCATAATGCCAAACAATTACTCATCTGTCCAGAACAAAGAAATTCTGAGTTCAGGTGTCCTTTGTTATTATCAAAGCGTAGCAAATACTTTCAGGTACTTTCCGTGATCATAATATTTCTTGATAACCTTAACTTTTATTGTTTTTTTTTTTACTTTCTGTCAAATAAATGTCGTCTTCCAAAATTCGAAAAGAGATTGCATCTATCTGTGAATCCTTTTTCGATTAACCACAATGAAACTAAAGAGAAAAAAAAGATTTCGAATCGAACATGGCAACAGTGAATAAAAGTGTTTCGATTAAGTGCAATATTGTCCGTAGAAGGGATAGAAGGGATGGCTGTGTGGCTGGTCCCCCGACAATGAGTCACATAGCCGGTTCCGATGCCTTTGACCAACGTTTGCCTTTTGCACATTAGACCTACGTGTCTCGCACACTGCTTGCATACATACAATATGAATGTAGAGTTATATAACGATGCTCCATAATATGTTTGTCGTCAGTTTTGATTTTGGTGTTTCTGAAAAAAACTGGTCCTTCGATCTTACGACTTGAAATTTGGAACTAAAGGTTGTTTTAGTGACTTTATTTTATCCAAAAACGATCGATTTAGTGAACATGAAACAAATCATTTGTTATTTGTTTCTCCTTGCTTCATATACATTTGACTCTGGTCTTTCAGCTACGTCGCAGAGCTGAAAAAACTTACATAATTATGTATATCTGAAATTTTGCCGTGCTTCGTAACAAGAATTCGATATAATATGAATCGTTATTAAATTATTATTACATAAACTCAATATCACCAATATAAATAGTACTGACAAACCTTTATGGATTAGGTAAACGTACCTACTTTATTTTTATAGTATAGGTTGGTATGTGCAGAACTTACAACATGTTTTCGCAGCGTTTTTCCGTTTTACCTATTCTGCAAATGTTTGATGGCTTCGCACATGGCCTTGGAATTTGTTCAGTGCCTACTGATGAGTTGCTAACTATGGACTTAGATAGTGTTTTGTGCACGAATGAGCTGATTTTAAAATTTTGTGAGCTAAAGTTGCACAACAATGTGGGAAATCTCATTTTGGAATACTTATCTTTTCTCCCTTTTATGTTGAAATTTGGAAAATGGTTTATTTCAGTAGTTTTTGCTCTCGTTTTTACAGTTTAAAATAATTTGAATCTTCACGAATCCCGCTAGAATTTAAATAATTCAGGGAATATTTTGTTTTCAGAAGTGTCACAAATTAACGTGTCTATAATTATTTTCAGACAGAACTAAATTTTGTGGAAGACAGTGTACATTTTTAATGACGCACGATTAACTACATTAACGTAACAATTAATTCTCGGAATACAATTGGATACATACATTACACTAATTATTTATCAACTGGTTTGAGTCCAGATACTCACTCGTTATTTTACGTGTTGGCAGCTAAGCCACATATCAAACTTATTATGTTGCATTTGATGAATTTAATGCGCTAGAAAAGACGTATGAAACCTATTTACTTTGTTCTTTATTGCAAGTCTCGGATCTACAAGTTGATGCATCAAATGAATCGAAAAATACATTATTTATATAATGTGAGAAGCATTCATCGATAATATTTTATTTATAGACGCATTGAGTATCGAGAAAGTAACATCACGTTAAGAATAAAATTTGCGGTAAAATCTGGCATAAAGCATCGAGAGAGTCAATTTATTCTATGGTTAACATCTGTTTGTCTGGATTTCATTCTAAGAACTGGTCGATATTCTTTACCTTTTTTACCACAGTTTTCCTGCTATATGTGAATTACTATTCTGAATTTTCCACATGTGCGTTTAATTAAAAGAAAAATAGAATATATTGACATTCAATTTTAGGAAAAGTGCCTAATTAACTAATAGCGCATAATTATTTTGGCAAGATGACTGAGCGGGAAGTTTAAACATCATTAATATGTGATTAATATGATAATAGATTTATAATGAAAGATGTGGTACCGTATTACCAATTGCCAAAACGAGTGCGTTATTGTACACACTCTATAATAGCGTCCACACAGTGTTGGCGACGACAAAGCGTTTCGTTTTTACGCAATATCACTTGCTGAAAGTGCGCAGTTTGGATTCAAATTGCAAACAAGTTTGACAATGTATGTGTGCATTATCAGGGGTATTTGTTGAATGTTTTTAAACACATTTTGTATGCCAACTTTGCATGTTCTAAGCAAAGATAATGTTCAACCCTGCAGGAAACTGAAAGGGTACTTAGTGGTTTAGAAAATGAAATTTTTTTTTTCAAGTCAATCTGTAGCTTCAATTTGATCTCCATTGCACTTTTTAATATTTTGTAAGTTCTAAAATAACCTGGTACCCCTGGTACGCTGATTCTATTCATTCTCATTTCTTAAAGGATCTCCCTCATCCGTCTGGATCGTTTAAACCCTTCTCAACAAACCGCATGGTGCCTCTCTCTTGAAATCTTATTTGCATGATCTCACGATGTTGGTGTCTCTTTTTTGGAATCATCATCTCTTAAATAGAACATTTTTTCACAGTATTCTGGATAATACTGTAGAGAAGGAAGCATAATATGGGTTAATGTGGACAGGCGCACGGCGCAAACTCTGCGCGGGAGTCGGCGCGTGATTCAGTGGTGCTGACGTGGGCAGTGCTGCGTCAGTGCACGTCACCACCACACGATTGTCAGTATCGTCACTAATATATTTAGAACGGAATGTGGAAAAATGTTCAATACAAACAGCCGTTACGCCTATAAGTTTCCGGATCATGTTGGCGCGATTCCAGGGACTTTCTAAATTACGAATACCGGTATTTCATCAACCTATCATCATACCTGGTGCTTGTTGCATGTTTTGATCATATTTTGGCATTCACTTTATTAAAATCTAGAGCAAATAAAACTACTCCAAATACTTTGGTGCAATTTATCGGCTTACATTCCACGTCTTGTAATAGAAAATGTTTTTTTTTTATTATTTCACGATCCAGCATTGCTAAGTAATTTGTTCTTTTTTAAACCTGCCAAGCTGAAGTCGATATTTGCAAGATAAGCCAACTTTGAATCCTGCTGAAAAACTTTGGTGTCCCAATTTAATACCTAATCTGAGACATTTTTTGCTATCTATTAATACCAACAAAAACGAGAACTATTCACCAAAATATACGGCTGAAATGGATTGAATCTTGGTTCGGTTTTTGTAATCAATTCAATGTTTCGGAACGTCTCGACGCTTGCCAAGACAGGGGCTCCGAGATCATTTTATTTCATTGTTTTCCCAACGTCAGTAACTCAGTACGGAACACTATAAATACAACGTGGTTCGCTCAACCTATCTAATCAGTTAACGAACTGTAACGAAGAGGCGTCAAGAATTTCTTGATTAGGACATTAAAACTGAATCTATGGAACAGCAAACTAAGACATTATAAAACGAATAAAATACTTACCTATTCGTCATTTCAAATTGACTGTACCTAAGGAAACATTTCTAAATATTGAAGCGTTGTTTAAGGTCGATGACAAAACTTGGAATCCTAAAGCTATGATGTCAGAGACTAGTGCACATTGCCATTATCATGGTTATGAATTATCCATTCATGATGTAATGTGTACGCATGAAGTCATTCTGTTTCACACTTCCGTGTCTAATTGTCATCAACCTAGAATATTTCGAATTTAAGTTTAAATTCACTGCTTTTATACAATTTATTTTTGCTGGTGTCTCATTTATTTATCTACTTCTTCCGTTCAAGTATGTCCGGTGACCAGGAATTGTTCAACAAGTTGGTCATGGTACGGACTCGTCACAACTTGTCCAGCCAATGCCCATTGGCTTGGCTTAACAACAGGCTTTCCATACATGCATTGTCACTTAGAATCGAATCTCATTCATAAACTATTATGAATTTAAATCCCCATTTACCATAAAAAGGACAAATTATTCTCCAGAAAGACTGTAGGAATAAATCTTTTAGACCGTGTTCAATAAATCATCATGCATGCATCACACAATCTAAAAAAGACACGACTAAAGAAGCAATTTAATCGTAAAGTCAGCGAAATGGTGTCGTAAACAACGTCATTATAACACGCTAGTGACAATAATAGACTAGCATTGAGTGTTCCCAAATTACATTAGAGTGTGTACGGAGCGGCGCCAACTGACTCCCACCTACTGACTTGATACCGACAAATATAAACAATTTATCATACAGTACGCTCGTGCTAGCTTCTCATCCAAATTCAGCTTGTCCAAATTCTCTCTTTCTATCTAACCAAAGTCACACCCAGCTGGACACAAGTCTCTTCTGAAGAAGTTTGTGTCCAAATTAAGCCGGGGTGAGTGACCGTAGTGGCTCTTTCGCTCCAGTGAATGACGCTGTTGCTATCCCGACAATTACATCACCTAAGTCTTGTTGTGGTTGGTAAGGGACAACGGGCTTAATAATTTTAAATGTTTAAGCTCCCGGGACCCTTTCGATCGTTTTAATCACTGTTCTGATCCCACCATGGGGCAGAAGCAGACTACCAAGTTGCTTGGTAAGTTAAGTTTTTGCATTATGGACTCTGCTAGGATACATAATCGGGAAATGAGTGATATAGACACCTATTGTAGATGATGTGACGACTACAATTTGTCAACTGTTCGACGTCATTGAACAACCGCGGCTATCTTTTATAAGAAAACTACCTCGTCTGTGATTTGGGCTTTATGGAAATTTTTACAAGTTGCTGCTTCTGTTCAACTACAAATATTTATTAAAAGTTATCTGTTTAAGCAAAAGACAAAAGAATTATAGTAATTTGCAATCATGTTGGTAGCAAAATCAGTGTTAAACAACCTCAGTAGAACCATGTTTCATTTGGGAATAGAATCCCGAGTATTGGAATCGTAAAATTAATGATTTATTTCACGTTCGGTGCAAAATAAAATAATCGTTTTTCATTGCATACAAAATGGTGCTCAGTAATGTTTTCTGAATAGCTGATGGCGATTATGAATTCAAATGCCAGGCACCGCAATAAAATACTTTCCCACAGATTGTCCATTGATAATGTCACGTTACGTCTAATCGTTCCAAATGGTCTGCCAAGTATGGTCCTCCTCGTTATTGGAATTGTTGACCATAACACGCGTCATGACTACGGTCCAAAATGGACGCCTATGTCAAACATTTTGATTGAAGACTGTCGTCACAGTTACATCATGCCAAGTCGTTAGAAGTTATTACATTGCATGTCTTTACTTTCTTAACTTGAAAGCCACGTCAAAGTTACTGCAAAACTTCAGTTGCAAACTTAACTTTTCATAATCTGGTATACATACATTTCTTCCACGAATTCGCTCTTATTTCCATAAAATCGGATAGCAGTAAAACCTGGCTACTGCAAATCGAGCTCCATAAGATAGCAGAATATAAGAATGCTTAGTTATGCAGCAGTGTGCGTGCATTTAAAGTAATTATCTTTTTATGTGGTCGATGGCTCGATGCTCCGGCGCTGGCTGGCGTTCCCTCAGGAATGCTGCGCCGAACTAGTTTAACAGCTGAGCGTGATGTAACGATAACCGTTGTGTTGTCGTTATCTTGTATTTTTGTCATCTTACGTCATTCACACGGAGGTGGATCGCAATTTGTAGAGATAGGGAAAGTTCCATTGCACAGTAAGAGTTTATTTGAATTATGTCGTTCATGAGACATTCACTAGACCCAGATATTAAAAATATTCGCGACAGCGTCTGATGTCTATATGTAGAACAAAAGAAATGACTGTTAAGTCCCCATTTATTTATGATAATTCGTCAGATAAGTCTATCACGTCCACTGATATAGATGGTCTTAGCGTAGCGCCTTGATAAAACCGAGTGCTTTCTGTTTACGCCTTATCTGCTCTATTTCAAACAGAATTTCGCCTACTGATACCATTACAATGATATCAAGGACTTTTTGAATTCCAAAATACCTGGTTAATTGCCATTTCTTTAGATAAGCTTAAGACAGCCGGCATTCTTTTTATGGCGCGACGGGCCTTTCGTCCAACCGCGGCCCACGGCCCAGCTGACGTTGACGTAACTCGTGACACGAGTCCACGACATTATCGGCTCGTTGACATAACGATAACCCACACAGAAGTAGTTTAGCGTACACAAACACGAAGGTACGCGTGTGTGCTAGCTAGGCCGTAGGTGTGCGCCCGCGCCCGCCTCCATTCAACTGCGCTAACATCAACCAGTCATCATCATTCGAAATAAACGCGTAGGCCTGGAGGTGATTCTTACACGTTTATTATAGAAAAATGGTTGTGTGTCAGGAAATCGTGCTAATGATAGATATTTATTCTGGTCATTGTTTGCTTGCGTGTTCATATTCACACATTACAGAAAATTTTCAAACCATAAATTACACCAATTTTAGAGTGAAGTATGTGCCAATAATCGTGCATCTTGAGTTCTGAAAAAGGCTGCATTCCACGGATTTATGGTGATATAGTTAACGAATATCTTTCCTTATGTTTTTTGCCATAAAACGAAAACGTATCAGTTACTTTCGCCCACGCAGATCATAACCCGATAGGAAAGGGTTAGGTACCATGTAGGCGGCAGCCTAACGATTTGCCTTTGCCATAATATTTAACCATCTTTTTGTCAATGTCAGTTTTAAAGCGTGTATTTGTTATTTTGCCATCATACTTTCATGTAAATCTATGCAAACCTTGAAATATAGACCGTAGTTTATGGTTACACGACTGTTTCATTTTCTCAGTTCACTGAGAAAATGCGTAATATGCTTAAGTAAACATGCGTTATACATGAATGCCTTGATCTAGCCTAGTGTTAGCCTTTTTGGTATGAAGGTGAACTGAAGTAATTGCTCAGAAATAGACTTACATTCAATGGTACAACAATAACATCTATGTATAGACCTTCTGTAAATCAATACAAATAAATAAAATTGAAGTGTCTGTTTGTAATATCAAAATAACAGCTTTTTGCTGAATGCATATGAAAATATTTAAGGCACTTATGACTAAAACATTTTTTTTTCAATTATGTTTGTCTCTCTGTTTGTTCGGCTGATCTCCGAAACGGCTAGACTGATTTTGACGGGATTTTTCCTGGCAGGTTTTTCTTTTTTGGTTTGGGGTTTTTTTTTTTGACTGGCTGGTTATAAGATCTAACTTAGGCTACTTTTATTTTAGAAAAAATATTAGGGTTCCGCGAAAAAAAATTAAAACCTGTATAATAGATAACAAAATCCGATTCAAAAAGGGAAGTAACATTTTTATAATAATTTTACGCGAACGGAGGTCGCGGGCAACAGCTAGTCATCATCATTTCAGCCGAAAGACGTCCACTGCTGGACATAGGCCTCCCCCAAGTGTCGCCACATTGACCGGTCCCGTGCGACTCGCATCCAGCGGATCCCTGCAACCTTCACCAGGTCATCGGTCCACCTAGTGGGAGGCCTTCCAACGCAGCGTCTTCCGGTTCGCGGTCGCCACTCCAGAACTTTTCGGCCCCATCGGCCATCCGTTCTGCGAGCAATGTGCCCTGCCCACTGCCACTTAAGTTAGTTTAGTAACAGCTAGTACTTAATATTAATTGTACCCGCGTTTTCCACCTAGGAGCTCACTAAGGCTCCTTTAATATCTCTCATTGAAATGTAAGCCACATTCCAGCCTAGAATTCTGTGGCCATGGTGACTCAATAGTTAGTAAACAGTCATTCAAAACAATTCTACTAACTTAACATATTCTTAGAAACATTACGTCAAGTACAAAAAGCCTTGATGGGGAAGATTATCTCACTGATTACTGTTGTTTTTATTTATTTTTAGTTCTAATAAGTACGTTTATCAGAGAATCGGGGTTTTTTTACTTTTTATAAAATATATCTTATTTTCAGATTTTAGAGGACATTTATGAATGGACTGATAACTTATTCCTATAATTATACAAAGCGTACAGTGTTTTATGTACGCACGGCGGCCAATCAAGCTATGCAAAACCAAATTAAGCTGCTCTCTCATCGTACGGTAAGTTCATACAAAGCGAAGTCAGGTTATACTGGTTATGTATAGCTTGATGTGCCGCCGTGTGTACCTTAATATAATTCTAAACTAGTTGGCAGTTTTTGAACTAAAACTCTGTATAATATAATCACCAAAACATGTGACAGAAAACGAGGTCACATTTTGACCTAAGCAGGGTCTACAAAATTATCATTCAGCAAAAAAAAAACATAATTACGAGTGACTTTGTAAGAAATGGATGCTTTTTTCTTTTAAACATAGCAAAGCAGACGTCATACGACACTACAATAATATAATTACTTACCACAGCGACAAAGTCTCTTTAGTGTCAAATAACAGTATATTTACTCAGATTGTTTAATAATGTGACCAAGTGGTGTTACTTACTTGCTAAACTGCGAAGATAAAGTCCTATTAAAATTATAATTATTTTGCAGCATTAAAAACCCCAATAGGAAAACACATGTCCTACTTGAGTCACATGTAATGTACAGGTGACATCATGCAGTTATTGGGCTATGTGTGAGTGATTAAATTCACACATGGTTGAGTGCGCGCGCGCCACCTCGCCGCCCCGCCGCGCCGCCGCCCGCGCCGCTCACTCGCGCTTCCCCGAAGACATACGAATTATTCATAAGGAAACATTAATTGTGGAATAGTTATTGTCTAATTAAAACTCTAAACAAAACATACAACTCCCAAAATAAGTAATCTCTTTAATCAACTCTTTAAACAATTTACGGTTGCTACGCGTTACTTTTTAATGATTTTATGAATTTAGAACCGTATTATGAATACCAGCATCCTAACGGTATGAAATAGATGTAGAGTAAACTACTGTTATTAATTTGTAGTACCTTGAAAAACCTGACTATAAAACTTGCAATTTTCTAACACATTTCCTTCAGCTGCCTACCGAGTAATTAATAAAAATTATCTTTGTTTCAGATTACCTACTGGAAATCCTCTTTCATAGCAGTGAGGCTTATCCTGACATTCCTGAACTTGCATAAGGTTAGAACAGGGTGAGAATGGCGTAAATATAAACAAATGGCACATTTGTGGGGACATGACATCGGCCTTCAGCAGCGAATGAAGACAAAACTGAATGTACAGTAGGTAGGAGCCCTTTAGAATGAGCACAATGCTATAAATAAGTCGAACATGCTTTGAATAATAATGCAGAGGCGACGGACGGAAGGACATGGACGCGCGGAGGTTATGCCAAATTCTGGGAAGCAATAGGGCGAGCAACCGCAGGGTTAACGATTCCACGCGCTGCGGCCGCAAATCACACAAAGCGAATTGTTTCCAGAAATGTTGACACTAACATCCCACACACGCCTATTTATACAAGGTATCTTCCTGTCTCACATTTTCTTTCTCTTTACTTAACTACTATAATATTTAGGAAGCCTAATTAACATAATGAATGTTAGAAACTAACAGGAAGCTATGGAAGTAATAATAAGACAAGGAGAATTTGCATAAATATTTAACTATTAAACTAAATGACCCATGAACATTATTATCTTAACGTCCATAGCGTGTAGCATTACGCTGTCTTCATAAAATACGTCCATCTCGGCTTTGGGAATATTAATAACAGTTTTGTACTATGTTATTTGCAAATGAGTGGCCCACATGCTACACAATTGCTAATAGAACTGAAGTGATAAACATTAGCTGGCTTTGTGATGCGACTTCGTTGAAATCATGTGATTCATTATTCCCGGATGCACGCACAATAAATATTCATTAATTAATTTGAAGCAACTCCCAGCGATAAATAATAATGTTAGAAACTAAGTTAGTGGCACCATCGTGCTCTACGTGGCTGGGTTATGTGATAAGTATTATAAATAATAACAATTTGGAATTTTTGAGCCGGTTCGTTATACAGTCTACTAAACACAGTGTTAGGATAAAACGATAAATAGGTAGGTAGGTACTTAAGGGTTTTTTTTACAGATTACCACAAACTTTTAACACTTAAATAACCTAAGGCCATTTCAAATGAACGACGACAAGTTTACTCACGATTACAAAACTCAGTTGACCCATATCAAGATCCAAAACTGTGTAATGCAGGATTTATAGTATATGGGCCTTCAAATCCTGAAGATACACCTTCTTAGTACTTATTACTGGACTTGCTGTTGCCAGCGACATTCGTCTGCGTCAAATTATTATAAAAATATTACATCCCTATTTGAATCGGATTTTGTTAACAATTTCAAGGGTTTTCATTTTTTTGCACGGGTCAGTAAACCCTTTTTTTAAATAAAAGTTACCTACGTTACTCCTACTAGTAAAAGTCCCGTCAAAATCAGTCCAGCCGTTTCGGAGATTAGCCGGTACAAACAGACAGACTGAGGAAATTAAAAAAAAAGCGATTTAAATAAGTACCGTATGTATATACATTCAATAAAATGCTGTTATTTTGAAATTACAAACAGACACTTTAATTTTTATTTATTTGTATAGATGAGGTCCATGCGCCGCTCTTCATCGATCCCAAATCTAATCGTAGTTAAATGTCAATAAGATGGCGATCGGCGTCATTCAACGTTCTCAAATGAAACGAGCGAGGGTCAACTGAGCGGCGAGATGATAAAAACTGGCGTAAAATATAATGGCGGCGGCTAGGTATTGTGATGACGCGGTGTGGCCGGGTCAATGACACCTGACTCATGTCCTGTGCCGCACTCGCCCAAGACATTCGCTGTGTAAATGATAAGTAGCGAAATATTATTTGAAATACACTCAAGTTTTAACCAGCTACTCACATTTTTAAAAATATTTTTTGTAATGGCCGTCGATACCTTCGTGAAATCAGGTTTTTTCAGGCGGTCAATTACCGGATTAGCTCGTTAATACTCTGTACATTTGGTTTCATCCGATCTTTTTGGAAAATGCAAGGTACAAACGAATAATAATTGTATCTACTCGTTGGTACGTGAAAGACTAAAGTATTTCTTTTGTTCATCACAAATCATATTAGAAATTAATCAGAGACTACTGCAATTAATAAGCTGTGTCTACTCGGAAGTGAACTGCATAAATATATTAATCACCAGTCGACCTCATTCTGTGAAGCACTAACCTGACGACAGTTATGAAATAGAAGTAATAATTAAACAGATAAATACAAGGAAAATTATGGATCTATTTATATTTCGAAGTTGAGACTGGTTGTCTGAAATGAGTCATAGCTCCGATCTCACCCTGCAGCTTTCGTTTTAGAGGTCGTCCATATTATTGCCTCAAATAAATAAAAGAACTTGTCGCTACTTGTTTGTGTTGACTACAGAATGAGGCTGATTTTTATCAAGTTTGTCTGATCATTTAAAACCGCGAAATATTCATGATTCAAATTAAAACTCCTTTGGATATTTGCCATCATTAAACATTGTAGGGTTTAACTGTTTTCTATAGTTGATTATTCGTTGTACAAGTAAATAAGTGAGTCAACATACTCATAACAACATTGCTTCGAAGAATTCCCATGTTTTTATCCCTAAAAACTGCAATTTGAAAATTACCATTACTAGTCAACAGCTATTTGACTCACAACAAACATGAGTACAAATGAACAATGACGTACATTAGATTTATGTAGGTAGTTCGTATTTTTGCACAAAACTGCATAAAATCTTATACAGACTATTAAGTGATATCAATCAAAAAATCTTCAGCAAAAACTGGAGCCATAAATTCGGTACGATCTCAAAAATGATTACATTAATTAGACCCTAATCACAGGCCCGGCGTTTATAAAGGCAAGCGTTGGTATACATCCACGGACTATATTAGGTAGGGTCTCGCGGACCCAACCGCCTCTGATTAATTCTGTCTTGAAAAAACTTAAATATGCAGACTGCGAATCATATTTCCGATTGCAATAATGCACTGCTATAAAATTTTGCGTCGCCCCTTTTTCATGAACCGTTTGGTATACCTAAAGACCATACCTTCGCCCAAACTTTTAATTAATTAACTCTGAAAATATAATTGTAACTAATGTAGGACTATGAATAAAATATTATTCATTCATAGTCCTGATTTCGTAATTAAGTTATTTAGCTTTAGTTGAAGGAAGGAATCCTTACGCAACTTTGTTTTCATAACATTCACGTCAGTCGCAGGTATTTCTATTGTGTCTTTACTATTATAAAATACAGAAGAATAACAAACTTGTCTCGTTTTTATTATTATACATCTTAGAGGCGAATTTGAAAGCAGACATCATGTCTTAGATGTTCGTAGACCCCGCCGGAGAAAAGTTTAATGAATAATTTAAAAAAATATATATTTAATAAATAAATCTCATTCAAAATCGATTGCAGTAATATTATTTAAATTAAAAATACAATAGAAAATGAAACCAAATGCTTATAATACTGAAATTACACTAGTTTGACCTATAAACGATTTTATTCCGACAAAGGGCCTATATTGCTACGGCGTAGCACGCGCCTACGAAGTTTTCGTTCGGGAATAAGGATTATTTTTCCATTAAGTTTTTTTTTTGTATTGATTAGTTATTTAGGCATTTAGTAAAATACGTTTCATGATTTAAGATTTTAGACACTGATTTAAAGTTAGACAATTTTGCATCTATACAAATTCTGCATTGTTAGTTTTAATATAAAAAATTACAATATTTTACCTATAAAATAAGGATGTAGAATTAAATCCGTAAAAAATAAAAAAATCACACTGTTTCCCAAAATTTTACCGCGAAAGTTCTACACATGTTACACGTTGTATAATACATACAACATTATTTTTGGTGTATGCGAAACCTGAATATAGTTTGTTCAGAATAAGTAACTGAATCGATTCCAATAATTTTTAAACCATGTTATATTTTGTCCCAAAAATATTTGAACCGGTTACAAGTTGGACACCGAGCGACACTAAGTACCTATCGCAATTATTTAGGTCCCTACTGCCAAATTATTATTATCAATGAGCTCAAGACGACGCTGGAGGAACACGCGCGCGCGGCGGCGCCGCGTGTTAACCACGTTTTTGTGCGAACAGCCAGGTAACAGTACAAGTTTATAACTTTGTGATTTTTCATGATACAGATTTGAAATTTTGTACATAGATTCTTTACATAAAAATACTAGACACGTGTTTCAGGTTTCGCATAAACTAAAACTAATGTAGTTACTAGAAGTTACCTAGTTTTAAATGCTTAGTATCGCTTTAGGGAACGTCATTCCTCATATTATTTTATATAAGTGTTAGTTTATGTTTGTTATCTTTAAGAATATTTTGCTTTTCGAGGCTACTGACTGCCGCCGTACCTATCTAATTTCCAAGAAATAGGAGCGGGCTGTCGACTGGTAGCTCGGTTACGCCTGCGCCGACGCCGGCCGACGGCAGCGCCAGCTGACGTCACGGCACCCAAGTTGCATCCGCCATTTTGATAATAAAATGGATAATAATTACCGCATATCTAACAAGTCACGGTCGATATATTTTCACTCATACACAACAGACTTCCTAACCACATGGCTTATAACTTACACATAATTTTCAAACATTAACAAATACATTTCCTTTCGTGAAAATAGGTTTATAAAAGGACACGCACGTCGAACAATCTTATTATATAATTCGAAGGAGTAAATAAGTATTGTCCGTATAATCAGCGCATCAAATGTATAAAACTATAGTTTATCCTCTTCAATTTGTGAACATCTCATAACTGGGAGGAAAATACCGTTTTAATTTACCTACCTCTCAATTAAACCGCGCAAAATATTGCAGGCTTAGTGCTTTATCTCGCTGGGTAGGGAATCGCTCGAGCATGACCACATTAGCATTTATCTATTCGTGCTAGACGCCAGACGGCTTCTTATTACCTATATAATTGAGTAATTGAAATGGGTGTTAATATCTCGTGTTGCACTTCATAATAATTCTTATACAAAATCTAAGTCATTGAAATGTTTGTCTTTAGAGAGGATTTTGCATACGTATTCCATAAAAACTAAAACAAAATGTGAATACAGTCCAAATACAATTTAAAAAAAGTAACTCCTAAAATAAAGTGTTTATTAAAAATAACGAAGGCTGATACATAACCGTATGAACAATAGAACTTATTTAGTCAAATATACATGAATACATGTATGTCATTCACAAGATTACGTCGAAAGGTCGTCACGCTGAAATCGTGTTGTTGCCGACGCGACGACAGCGCCGCGCAGCGGAGTGCGTGCGACGTTCACTGTGGTTCAGACGACTTGTTCCCGCCAAAACAGTCGCAGGCTGTGGCGCGAAGGCTCGTGATTGGTCGGCTCGGGCGGCGGCGGCGGCGCGCGCGCAAGGCCGCCGGTTTTCCCGCGAACAATGCCAAATGGTGCATTTGTCAAGGTGAGTTCGTTCACCGCCGACGCCGGGCGCCGCGCGCTCCTCCGGCGGACATTCGCCACAGCATTCGCTCGCTTCGCGCCGATCGAAGGTCGACGGAAGGCAGGCGAACGCTTATTTCACTCCGCACCGAATCTACATCCATTAGCATCCGCTCTTTATTAAAGGTGAATAACTTGTTTTATATTTTAATTTTTTTTACACGTACGCTTAGACTTCAATTTAATTAAATAATCGCACTTGATGAAGAGAGTTGTCATAATTTTTGTATCCATAGTGAAGTTAAAATTATCTTTGTGTTCATGAGTGTTGTACGTGTTAGTTTTCTATACTTTTTATGTGAAACAGTAATGTAACGGCAAGTGCGCGACTGAAGACCGAAGAAGGAAGAAAGAAGAGCGGTATCAAGTGCTACGCCCGGACGAACTTCCCAGCTCGGCCGACATACACGGGTCGGTGGGATCTTCGTCCGTTTGTATCGCTTATACGTTTTATTCTACGAACAACGTTGGATTAAAAACACGCAGAAGAACAAAATATGCCACACGTTGAAGATTGCTGACTGACTACAAGATTGATAGAAACAACTAACTTTGCTTGCGTCTCATATCTGTGTGTGTTTCTCTTTACTTTCCATAAGTTTTTCAGCCAATATTTTGTATCTTGTTGATGACGTTGCCGCATTGTAAAAATACCGCAATTAACTGTTTGACTGTGTGCATCCGGAATTGTGTGTTAGTGCTTTCGTAGTAAGTGACTGCCCAACTTGGTTTTCATGTGTGTCCAATTTAATAGGAATGAACATTAAAATCCAAATAAGGCAATCCCTCAACTTCATACTTATTTTTTTAATTATTGTAACAAAAATGTTCATTAAAATTAAATAGGGTTTGTTTCACCACCTCCGGAAAAGGTTTGGCAGACGAGACAAATAGTTTTATAAAATTCCTGTATTAAGTAGTTTTGATTTTATGCTGTAGTAAATAGACATTCTCTGTCCAGAGACTGTGAAACAGGTCCTGTAGCCTGTACCTATATTTGTATAATGGTATTTTAACCTTTGATTTCAGCACTTCAGCTTTCTGTAGTTTAAAGATGTTTTAAGCACTGAAAAGATTATTTAAAACTAAAGTTATGTTTTCCCTGTTTATTTTTGTACACGATGCAGGAAACTCTTTTCTTGTTTCTTATTTTAAAACGACTTCAAAAAAGGAGCTTCTATGTTCGACTGTATATTTTTTTTTTGTGTATGTTCATCGATATTTCCGTTAATTATCGACTGTTTTTAAGCCCGCGCGGTGGTCCCATATATATTGCGTTATCTTTGCTAGAGTAATTTACTTATTTTTTCATTTTGGACTATGATGATGACATGATGATCCCGTAACAACTATAACAATACAATGTATAATTAATTCATGACAATAATTTTTGTGGGATAGGTACCAAAGAAAATGAAAACCATTTTTGCGAAAAAAAACCGACTTCCAAAAATCTCTAAAACGGTTCAAAATAACTTTACTGTCTGAAGTCGGTGACATTGTTTGTTTCGATAACTTTTTTGCCGCCGAAAATGTTTTTTTTTTTAAATATAATTAGTTCAATCTTCTCTGTTGCTGAATTCGGATGTTTTTTGTTGAAAAACAAAATTATTGTAAGTAATGTATAAATATAATATTAAAAAATAGCTAAACGCGACAGTGGATATCTGACGTTTTTCTTCTTATACGTTTTAATTATATGAATTCATAATTATCCTACCTATTCTTTATTAAACATCATAAAACAAACCTATAAACTTTTACCTTTAAGGTGTGCCAGTGATCTAGAATACTATGGTATTATTTTTAGCTTCTCAGCTGTTTTGTCAAAGATCAACTGACTAGAAGACTTGCAGAGTATAGGCGTAACAAGCGTGAGATCAATTTATAATTAAGTTGTTGTAATTTGAATTATAAAGATATATTTATTTTGTATAAACATGAGTATGTATAAAGGTCTTATAAATAAATGAACAGTTAGACATGTTTTGCCTTTTAGGAATTGCGTACAAAACATTTTTTTGGCTTAAACCATAGGGTGAACTTAATTAATATATACATATATATATATATATATATATATTATAAATATATTTAGAGGAAAACTAACATTCGAATGCCTTAGTATTTCAGCGAAGCCAACTAACAGTAACTCCATTTGTTACCTACTGTACAGAAATTATGCGGGTACCAGACCTTGCTGATACCACATTATAACATATATTTTCCGATTTCCATGCCATGGGAAATCTCCTTTGTGAATTTAGATGATCTACTATTCATATATTTAGGTACCGTTTTCCATGAACTATAAAAACATGTATAAGGTGTCAGGAGATGATGACAAAAGGCCTCCACTCTATTAAACAGGGTGGTCGTAATCCACCACTCAGGCCTAGTGTATATCCGTGGATGTCACATGTTTTTAAATAGTAACATATCATTACATCACGCTTGTAATCCCCGAAGAGTTATGCAGAGGTGTACCTAATAGTACGCCCACATTTTGCTAGTCATGTGCGTGCTGCCGAGAGCATCGTCGATTCTGCCACGTGTGATAGAACTCCCGCCGCTTGTCGCTCTAACATAATTATGACATAAATGCAACCCTTAAGTCCCATGTAATAGGGGACGAGGCTATTGCCAACCGGGTACAAATACTGACTCCGTAGCTGCTACTGAGAAACTCCTGATGGAAAAACCCAATAACACTGCCCGACCCGGGAATCGCACCCAAGGATCTCATGCTCATAATTATACCAATATTAAATAGTAGTAGCAATATAAGGTCCCATTAAAATAGATGGACAAGCTTTTAGCAATCATTCAGACCACCAAAACAAGGACAATGTTAAAAAAAAGGAAAACGCATCAGATACTTACAAGAAAAAAAAACAGCTAACGAAAATACACCAAAAATGTTGGTTTTCCAATGATTTTAGGTCAAAATAAAATCACTTTAATCAGTCTTTTTTTGATTGGATACTTTGGTTAGACGTACTGAACGTTGTCCATCTATTTTAACACGTTCCCTGCGGCAGTGATTTTTCTATTCTTTCTATTTCTGCAGTACAAGGCGTTGTACACCTGGTCATTAAACTATCAATGTGGCTGTACAGGGCATATTAAACCCTGTAACGTTTAAGAAACTTAAATCCTTTTTTTGGCTTCATGTAAAAATATATATGATCTTTTGGCTTTGAATATTAACAATAATGAGTTTATTGACATGAACCTGAAGGCGTACCACAACAGCTTGTTTTGTTAAAAAATTATAGTTAAAATATAATACAGGGTCTTATTCACTGAATAAGGGAAGTTTTGTGCATATTTTAGGGATGAGAAATAAAAATATCGATAGTTTCATTAAGTTTTAATGTAAGAGAAAATGTGAGAGAAACGGAAAAAACTACATTCATCAATGTTTTTATTGATGCACTCCAAACAGAAGTGTCTTTTCACATTCGACACATTCAGTAATCATTTTTTTGACTTTTCTGTCGGCTTGGCGACTTGTTATACAACATTAGTTTTAGTATATATGAAACCTGATACACCTGTCTAGTAATTTTATGTAAAGGATCTATGTTCAAAATTTCAAAACTGAGAAATCACAAAGTTATAAGCTAGTTCTGTTACCTAGTTGTCCGCACAAAAACGCGGTCACCACGCAGCGCGCGCCTCCAGCTTCGTCTTGAGCTCATTGATAATAATAATTTGGCAGTAGGTACCTAAATTATTGCGATAGGTACTCAAAGTCGCTCGGTATCCAACTTTTAACTTTTTTAAATATTTTTGGGAAAAAATATAACATGGTTTAAAAATTATTGGAATCGATTCAGTTACTTATTCTGAACAAACTATATTCAGGTTTCGCATATACTAAAAATAATGTTGTATAGGTTCGGAATTTTTCATAACATCCGACACAATTTCTCTTATTTACACCTTTTACTAAATGATGTTTATCTGGTTTTGGTGCGGGTTCTGAAAAGATAAATTTATTATGAACGATTTTGCTTTTTTTTTTACTTATTTGTTCTAATACAGCGAACGGAAACTTAGCTAACTACAGGAAACGTAATTAGGTAAATAAAATAAATATTATTGATGACTCACCTGTCTTTGATAAATCAATCCATAATTCGATTGAATATTGTCATCACTGCCTTTACGAACATCGAAGTTTAAATTAAATTTTTTACGGCACCGTTTCGTGGGTCTTGACGCCGTATCGACATGTTCTTTCGAATGCGATCCAACACTGGCCGCGCGAAGCTAGCGCGTGGCGCCCCCCGCGCTAGATTCGCGCGGCCAGTACAAGGTGCGCGGTATACCAGGAGCCTTCGACCTGGTTTCGCACTGTAATGAAATTTTATTTCTTTCATGCGGTACCAATTTTAAAACATCTGGTACTAATGTAGGTACACCACTGGACTCTATTTTAATAACACATCTTAGATATATCATCTCTTTCCTACACCAAAACAAAAAGTTATGCCCTTCGCACGACAGAGAAGTCTATGCTTTTCTTAGCCGCACTTAAAGCGAGATATAGACCAAATCTTTTGGACCTGGTTTCGCACTCAACGTGTTAATGGGCCCTTATTTTGCTACTACTATTTAATATTAGTATTAAATAACATATATTTAACCTTATAGTACAGTAATAGAAGTACAAATAGTAATATTTTAAATAGTAGAGCATGCCAATTTCCTCAAGAGTATTCTTCTTTAATGAGAGCAGTGGTGAATGTGATGATGAAATCAATTGCACAAAGCTAAGACTACGCCTGCCTGAGATCGAACCCTGGGCCCTGAACAGTAATCACTGGACTACCAAAGACTACACTTTAATACTATAGTTCTTTTATTGTAAGAACATAGACAAGCGTTCTAATAAAAAAAAGCTTGTTTTTTTTTAAATTTACCCTGCTAGCAAGAAGTGTTCCTACCTACTAACAATCTTCCCAGTAGTTCCAACTGTCTGATATTATTGTATTATTTCATGTAGGTAATGTATATCTACTGTTCTATATTTAGTCAAAGATTATCTCTCTTTAGGTACAACATGATATGGAGTTGATACGTGCTCGGTGCTACTGACTTGTTGACCTGCTTACTTGTTTTGCATTATCATCGCTGTATTACTGTTTGCCAAGTTTCTTTGATCAAGGTTCCAACCAAAGTTGATGTGATTTGCGATGCAGAGCCAAACAATACGATCGTATGTCAAAAACTAAAATTTTGATTGTAAAACAGCCAACAAGGCCCGGAAAGCCGAAAGGAGACATGCGGAAACTACCAATCACATTGCTTGAAATCTACATCGCGTCTCTCTTGTGATTGGTCGAATCTTGCACATCTCCTCTACGCTCGGCTCGTCTCCACTTTGGTGGAGTCCGGGCCTAACGGTAACCGATAAAAGGCTGAGACACACTACAGGCAAGCCACAGTGCGCTATAGGTATGCGCTGCGGCTGAAATATGCTCTTAGCTTATTGATTACTTCAGTTTTTCATAATTATTGAACAAAATAATTCTATCGCATAAAACCTTAACTATTCTATGAATCGAGCCTTAAGAGACTGTCTAGTTTGGGGTTCACTAGCTACAACAGGTTTTAGGTAATATTTTAAGTCACTTTTAACATGTCTTGTTAGTACGGTACCTACTTATGTATCATGTGTATGTACCTAGATAATCAACAAATTTTATATTCTATTTCTAAATGCTGAAGGTGAAAAGCAGTAATTCAAATAAAGGAGAATGGGTCTTGCAGTACCCTATCTGCCCCAAGGTACAATAGCCATAAGATACACATCATTGAAAAGAGCTTTGCTACTAACACGACTTTGTATGTTCGGAGTTATTGACCCAAATAGGTGAGTAGTTGGACACCGAAGTTAAGATTTCCTTGGTAACCAATAGCAATAAGATATACGCTATTGGAGGGAGCTTTTCAATGAGAACTTTTGCTACTAACACAACTTTTGCTTACTCACAGTGCGTTTGGAGTTATTGGCTTAAATAGATGACTAGTTGGACACCGAAGTTAAGCTTTTCTTGGCAACCAATTAAGGTTTTCTGGGTAACCAATAGTAATAAGATATAAACCATGGGATAGAACTTTTCAAGGAAAACCTTTGACAAAAACGTGACTTTCAGAAATTCGTAGTCCTTTCAGAGTTATTGGCTTAAATAGGTGACTATTCGAGCACTGAAGTTAAGATTTTCTGGGTAGAAAAGGTTATATATACATCACAAGGTAGAGCTTTTGAAGGAGAGTCTTTGCCACGTGCACGACTTTCGCCAATTCGTATTCCGTTCGGAGTTATTAACCTAAATAGGTAACTATTTGAGCACCGAAGTTAACATTTTCTTGGTAACCAATAGCAATAAGATATACACCATTGGAGAGAGCTTTTAATGAGAACGTTTGCTACTAGTAACACTTTTGCTAATTCGTAGTCTGTTCGGAATTATTGACTTAAATGTGTGTCTAATTGGACACCGAAATTAAGATTTTATTTGCAACCAATTAAAATTTTACTGGCAACTAATAGCCATAAGATATGACACTATTGGATAGAGTTTTTCAATAAGAATTTCACAGAGGAGCTACAGTTCGGTGGACGGTGCCCAAAGAACTACCTAGTTAGATCAATAAAACCGAACAGACCACGACGACGAGACTCTGAATCGAGAAAAGTAGCCAAAGCAAGAAATATTCTTCTTGTAGAGATCAATCTATTAATCTATATCTTAACGCTATTGGGCGCTGGGGCAGAATTAATGATCTGTCCAACCTACTGTAAGGATTTGTTCCTAGAACCGAATTTAAGATGTCAATGTTTAGAAAATGACGTTTACAGGCTTATAATATGATATAAGATTTTAAACTATCATGGTCACTAACATTATTACTTAGACAGGAAACGGGATATTTACCATGTTTACTGTTTTTGTCGAGTTCCCGATATTTCGGCGCTGTTGCAAGCACCATGATCACGGATAAACTGAAGTTATTGCGGGTGGGTGTTTATGAGCAGACAAATCAGTCTACCCTCTTTCTTGTTCGTTTTTTGCACTCAGTACTCTGCAGTACTCTGCAGTACTCAGTGCTTGCAACAGCACCGAAATATCGGGAACTCGACAAAAACAGTAAACATGGTAAATATCCCGTTTCCTGTCTAAGTTATAATATGATGTTTGTAACGTACAATTATATCAATGAAAGTTAATAAATTGACGAAATAACGGTACTTAATTTTACTTAATTTCTTATATTTAGAGCTCTGTAGCTCATCACAGACTCAGAATCGAGAGAAGTCGCTGTAATAAAAACTTGTCTTCTTAAAAAGATCTATCCATTGCATATATATATATATATTAGTTTTAGTATATGCGAAACCTGAAACACCTGTCGAGTATTTTTATATAAAGAATCTATGTACATAATTTCAAAACTGTATCATGTAAAATCACAAAGTTATAAGCTTATTCTGTTACCTGGTTGTCCGCACAAAAGCCTGGTCACCACGCAACGCCCGCGCCGGGCTTCCAGCGTCGTCTTGAGCTCATTGATAAACATAATTTGGCAGTAGGTACCTAAATTATTGCGATAGGTACTTAATGTCGCTCGGTGTCCAACTTGTAACTTTTTTTAAATATTTTTGGGATAAAATATAACATGGTTTAAAAATTATTGGAATCGATTCAGTTACTTATTCTGAACAAACTATATTCAGGTTTCGCATATACTAAAAATAATGTTGTATATATAAATATCTTAACGCTATTTGACGCTGGGGCATTTCCGCCCATTCTCCTTTGAGGCAATTGGATGATGATGTGTAAACGTGATAGTGTGTTAATGGACTTATATTGCTGACTGTACCTTTAACTATCACCACAGCAATTACACCTAGCATGTAGCATTCCTGAATACTGATTTGAACATTGATAATTTCAAAGGCATTTGAGACATTTCAGGTGGCAACGCACGCAGGTGCGTTGAAAGAAGAAGAGAAATAGCTTACTAACGCAGATTTTCATAGTTTATTCAAAGAGTATACTAGATGGTAGGTATTTTTTTATTTGTCTAGCCTAATTCTCTAGTCAAGTGCGGATTCAGAACTTCTAACCATCTACTGGTACTGTACAGCTTGTTATACAGCGTGTGTGCTACTTGGGGGGTCATGGCCCCCATGCCTGGTCTGGATCTTGTTCGACTATCGAGCGTAATTTTTAAAATCCCATTGATTTTAATCAAATAAATACTTTGTATGACGGCAAACACATACTTACAAGAACGACACGCATAGTATGTAATACAGCTATGATGTTAATTATATGATGCACCAATTCGTTCATTGCATTTTATTTTGTATTTTATTTATTTCAAGTAGGCAGTTTTACCACCAAAATTATACCTAGTAATGAAGATATTGAAACGGTTAAACTCGCATTCAAGGTACCTAAGTACCTATTATAAAGTACTAATAGACAACACCCCATCAGTAGCGGCGGCGGCGTTAGGTTGGGCTTGGGACGCCTTTTTTTCCGGATGGGAAATCATCAAATGACCCCTCCTGCTCTGGGCGGAGCGGAACAGACTTGTACTGACTAAAACCCACCCTTGTTCCTTCTTAGCCCTTTGTGGTCCAGGGCCGCAGTATATCTTTCGAACGGTCCCGCAGCCCCGCAGGCATCGGCCCTTGCGGACCCCTTCCAGAGGCTTGGGACGCCTGCAGACTACATTTTTGACAAATCTTTTACAAAGACAAAATATGTTCAGTAAGATTTAGTTTGGATTTACCTGGGACTGCCATTCGTACCTATATGTCATATAATAGGCCTAAACGTTATGAACAAAAATTTGGAGCTCGCTTCGCTCGTCCAACGATCACTATCTCCATTTATGTTTTGTTTCTCAATTGTTCCTGTGCAAGTTGACAAAGTAACTCACTATTCCGTCTCCACGAATGATAAAGAACAAATGTTTTCGGGGCCGAATGCTAAAACTTTCTATTATTTTCGTCATGATTCAACAAAATATAAATTTTAAGCGCATAATTAACATTGCACGCTCTTTCATACTACATTCACTAAGTTCTTATACTTTCTGCATGAGTCGACTAAATCCTGCTTCAGAAAGCACAAAAATAACCTAAATAATTCGAGGTGCAGTGCTTATTTTTTTTGCTGACATATGCGAGACGAATTGCAAAATATTCGAGCACGCTTCGCTCGCTCTTGCATCCTTCCTTCGTTTGTTCGATGAGCTTTTCTGCGTGAATCGACAAAGTTACTCCTTGTATGAAGCGAAGTGCACATCTTCCACGACTATGTAATCCCTCCTGACACAAAGTCTGAATCCGCCCTTCTCTCTAACTACTGTCCCACTGCTGGCCAAAGGCCTTCCCGAAGTCTTTCGGGGCCTCTTGTCCTGCGCTACCTCGAACGAGCCCTCGTGGTAAGCATCCAGATCGTCTTGCTACCTCTTTCTGGGACGGCGTCGGCGGCGCTATTCCATCTATAGGCACTCATTGTGTGGAGGCCCTGCTGTCATCGTGCATGAGGATGGTTATGTGATTAAAAAATATATTATTTTAATTGTTAGTCCTAAAACAAAAAATCTAAATGTGAATTTGGTTTCAACTGCCTTTTTTATCTATTGGTTGGGTTGGGTTACCTTTGGACACTGGATTTTCCATAAAAAATTTCTTACCAGCATCCTGAACTACATCAAGTTTTGTGCCCGGTTGATGGAATTATGATATCCAATGAAGCTACCTTTAGGCATAAAGGTGTATTATCATTTAAGTTGTTTACAATAATGCATAATGCGAATGAATTCTCTGGCCGACGGCTTGGTAACGATAACGCGTTACCCAGACGCGCAAATAAAATAATGACACGCTATTCTTGTTAAACAGAGCCTATAAATAATTCAGCGCGTCTTGTCAATTTTATAACCTGTATCATATACATTGCGAGTTCACTTACGCTGGCAACAAATAAAGTAACAAAATCAGCGTAGCTTTCATATGAGTTATAAATAGATGATGCTTGTCGTACCGACGACCAACGTATCTTGTTAGTCAGCCTATTATTTCGCGACTGCGTCATATGTACTAGCTCAAAGAAGATTCACTAGATTCTTCCCAAACAGTGCACCTGTTTACGAGCAATTAATACTGTAAGAAATAGTTTAAATTCAGACCACACTATGACGTCAACGAATCTTTTTTTACAATTTCAGGCAGGTGTGTAAATAAAAAGCAAAAGTTTTAAACAAATCAATATTATTTCCAATAAATTTATCAGTACATCCACATTGAATGCATAGTAATTTTTACTCAATAAAATACAACATAAAGACTTCGACAGCATGAACTAAACATAAGAACGAGTATAAGATATAATTTATTTACAATAAGGTGGTTTAAACACAAAATAAAACATTGAACATAACAAAAATCAGTGCAACAATAAAATAATAAATATTTATAGACAGTGGATTTCAACGTGGTAGAGTTATAATATTTCTAAGGATATAATTATTCAATCGTTAGTTACACAAGTTTGTTACAAAATTATCTATTGGCCTCACATCACAGAGCTAAGCGATCTCGAGGGTCGACCATAACGTGAACTGGCTCGCCGAGACGCTCGAGTGCCGCTGAGATGCGTCTCTTATATATCATAAACATACTTTCTCGCGCACAATCAACTCAAACTGTTCCTCTCAACAAACTAATAGTGGCACGATAACATTAAAACCAAAACAAAACGTGTACAAGCACAGGGTCAACTCGACCTGTGACTCTCAACTAAAATGCGTCACTGCTACGTAATATTGTCAAAACCTGCAAAACATCAGAGCTGCGCGTAAATGCGCCCGCGACAGACGAAGGGTCATACAGACTAAACTTGTAAAAAAGCTTTAAAACTGTAAAAAACGTAGGAGCTCAAATCGTCATGCAATCAACTTGACGTTGATTCTAAAGACTAGAAAAATGCAAACCATTCGAAGAAACCTAACGTCAGTGTACGTCGACTTATAAATGCCCACACCGTACACCGTGATACCTAATAATGATATGTGTAGCTCCCGAAGCGATGTGACGATAGCTCTGCTGCGGCCGCGAGGCCGTGATGCCCACAAGTATACCATAATAAAAAGATGAACACACTATCAATTATTACCTAAAATATTCAACAAGGGAAATCAGCTGATTCGAGTAGTCACCAAATGTCGCTCGGCTGAGAATTTCGATAGCTCTCATACAACAATAATTACTATAACTTAGGACAGTCGTTAGGCCTTAAAATTTAAAATGTACAGTTATTTATTATGGCAGATATCAACAATCAATTTATACTATATCGATACGATACTGACACTTTTTACAGAAACAATACTAAGTTATATACACTCATGCGATAACAACGTGCACCGACCCTCGCGGCGTGATCACGCCTCCTCGCTAGCAAATGGCACTTTCATACAAGCTCCCGCTACTATTTGTTCTACACCGTCGACTCGCCAGCGTCGGGACCGAGGGTGCACAATAAACCAACTCTATCGTAATATAATATATATTCTAAATTACTCTAATCCATAAATATACCGAAACCCCCGGCCGGCGATCGCGAACAAGAAGCAGCGCATATTATATTCATATTCGAAACGAGGAACCGGCGGGCCGAGTCGCGAGCTCCGGTCCCGTGCAACACGCACTCGCCGCGGCCACTGACAGCACCGGGACAGTGAGCAAAGAGTCTCGCGCTGGCGTCGCGGCCGGCGGGGCTACGCGAACCCGGGCGGGTCCCACGTGGCCGTCCATCAGGACACGTGCGGCAGCAGCAGCAGGTACAGCGCCGCCGCCAGCAGCGGCACGAACAGCGCCAGCGCGTGGCGCAGCGACACGCGCGTGGGCTTGTGCTGCAGCGCCACCAGCGCCGCCGCCAGCCGCGCGCGCTCCGCGCACACCTCCGCCCAGCGCTCCTTGGCGCGCACCAGCTCCTCCTCCAGCGCGTGCAGCGAGCCGTTGTGAAGCGTCACCTGCAGGCGCGAGCTGTCGTCCAACCGTACGAATGAGCTGGAGCTCGCGCCCTCCAGCTCCGCGCTCTCCGTTCCCTCGACGACGGCTTCCTCGTCGCGGTTGATCTCGGTGACGGCGGAGTCGGTCTCCTCGTCGTCGTCGTCGTAGTCGAGGCGGAACATTTCGTCGATCTCGGCGGAGATCTTGCCGGCGTCGATGCTCCGCTCGGGCGTTTCGAGCGGCTCGTCTGGCGCGGCTTCCGTCTCCACGGCCTTATCCTGCGTGAAGCGCTCCCTGACGGTTGAAGTGCGAAGTCTCTCGATCTGCTGGTCTTTGGTGAGTACTTCGGTGCGCAAATTGGCGACGACGACGGTGAGGTCGTCGATGTCGGCGCGCGTCGGCCGGAACGCGAGCTCGGCTTGCATGACGGCGGCACTGGACGCCAGTCGCTGGATTTCGGCAAGGTTCGACTCTTCTGACACCGTCGAACGGTTGAGTTGCGCCTAGAATCATAAATTAAGTTATTGTAATGCTTTAAATACAATTTTGATACTGTGTTTCGATGTCCCCTTACTAGAACCTGCCCAGTTGCTACCATCAGCAGATGGAGAGGGCCAAAAGGTCTAATTAAAACACCCTTCCTGTTAGAGCCCAACCCTGAGAAACAGCCCCCAACATATATCACACGTCCCACCTGCAGGTCAGCGATGCGCGCGCGGTAGTTGGCGGCGTCGTCGGGCTCGAGCGCGGGCGGCTCGTGCGCGTCGGGCTGCGCGGCCAGCAGCTCGTCGCGCGCGGCCCGCAGCTGCTCGTTGTCGGCCGCAGCCGCACTCAAGCGCTCGCGGAGCACCTTGATCTCCTCGTTCAGGCCCGCCATCACGCGCAGAATGTTCGCATACTCCACGCCCGCTTTGCTCTGACAAATATACTGTTTATTACTATGTGTGTCTTTATTATTTTACCCATACGTATCATGTGAGGTTATAGAATAGCGGATAGTTTTATCAAAATATAAGTCTATAAAGTATCATGATTATCATACCAAGAGGTTACATCTTTACCTCTGCTTTTAGATTTTTGCAGAAAGAAGTAATGACTAGAGATCGGATGTTCGGAATAATATTTACCTAAGGTACGTTTTTTGCCGGCTTATGGTACTTTTGTACCCTAAGCCGGCAAAAAACGTACCTTGTATGAAAACAGCTTCTTAAAATGTCATTATTTCTTGGGATCGCGGTATTTTATAAATAGTACAGTGTGTATAGAATGTAGTTCTCATAAGCATAATGAATATTTAAAATCAGGTAAGAAATTTGTTGAAAATAACACGTAAAAAATACAAAATTATATTATTTTAAATTTTGCTGCTAAATATTCGAATAGGCCAACATGGTAAATATGACAATTCATTTGAAGTAAAACATAAAAATGAAAAAAAATCTAAGTATTTAAATAAACCGGGACTTTTTCCGTACTGACGAGCGCTCTATACTTGTCAACACTCAAACTAGTTAAATATGCATCCGAATATCCAACCCCTAGTAATAACTACTAACCAATCAACAATTATGTCTGGTAAAAATTGTGCAACACTGAAAACTGCAATGTTAATTAACGATGCTACAGGCAATTAACCATCGTAAATTCTGTAATTCAAATTATTATTATTGCGCAGCAGTTCTTTTACCTGACTTCATTTGAGTCATTGCACTGATGAGACAGAACATCCATGTACCTTAACGACGTGTTAAGAACATTTTGTTGGTGATCAAGTGGTTGGGAGCATTGTATGAGGAGTGGGCGGGGCGAGGCGGTGCCTGCAGCGCGGCCGCCTGCCTGACTCACCGCCGCGCGCCGCTCGCAATAAAGAACAAAGCAACACACGAACTACCGCGCCGTGAAATTGTGCATTAACATACATAATAACACGCTCGTATCGTGCACCGCCCTTTACTTGGATATTGAGGATTTATAGAAAAATAAAACATTTATCTGCAACCTCTTTGCATTATTTACATGACGGTATCAGATAATACAACAAAGGAGTACATCAACTGCTTATTATCTGACCACTGTGATGAGTCAACCTTTGAAACTGACAAACAAGAATACTCCAACGTCATAAGAGCTGCCCCCGTATTCACAAACGCTTCGATTCGATTTCGATTCGGAAAGTCGTATGTCTATCTTGCTCGCTTTCGTAATGCCAAAACAAGATAGACATACGAATTGTCGAATCGAAGCGTTTGTGAATACGGAGCCAGATCAGTCTTTTAAGAAAGAAGGTTCCGTCCCTTCCTACAACCCTCGCCTCAGTAAACGAATGGCGTTCGCGGACAAGCTTACAAATCGCACATGGACTGCACTCTACCGCCCCTCACCGACTAGACAAATTCAGAATCGCGAGGTATATTCTTATTCCAGCGCCAGCTATGCTCTGGCAGGCGATGATGAGATCATACTGATCATATGTAATCCATTTTAGTAGGCTTACACATTCCTGTCCACCCTCGTTTCATAGAGCACATGTGCTATCCCACCATACATATTGGAATTGAGTAGTGGACCTCCAGGTGGGTTCCCGGCACTGGAGGTAATGTTAGGTTATGAACAGCTCTTAAAATACGTAAAATCATTTTACAAATGGCTCCGAAACTGGATAAACCTTTTGGAATTTTTTTGTTTAGTCGACATCGCCGACAACAAAGGTGAGTGAATTAGGCTGATACTTATTTACCAAGCATTAAAGATAAACGAAGTAATTAGTAGGAAGTTCTAACGGAAGGCGGAACGAAACGTCTTCCGCTATGACAAGGCATAATTACTAGTATTTTACTTCCAAATAAAATAAGCGAAAACATCGCTGAATTACTCACTTACTCAGTCTACAAACAAGTACAAAAAAATCTCTCACCAAGTCAAGAAAAAATGTTTCTCGAACATTTGAGACTGCGACGTCAAAACAAGCAGATTTACGTTCCAATCCGAGGTCTTGTCTGAAACGATGATTCACGCAAACGTTCCGAGGCCGAGTCGAGTTCCAAACAAGCGTAGTATGTGCAATAATTAATACGTTTTTATAAGAACTAATTCATGCTAACTTGTGCCGGATATGGTGTGGCACTGAATGATCTATGTCGTTTGTCCTTATGGGACGTAACATATCAATGTAGGCCTGAGAACTGAATGGCACTACAGAACAAAAATGTTTAATAAGTATTTGGAGACTTGTATAAAAATATAATTAGGTTTACATTAAAGCTGGATGACAAAAGGGATGAATTAAAGGCATTTGCATGTGGCGGAGATGAGAATCCTAAGGAGAATGTGTGTGTGTGTGTGTTACGCTAATGGATAAAATAAGAAATGAGTATATAAGAGGAAGTCTGAAAGTGGCGCCGGTGACTGAAAAATTGTGTGGTAATCGGTTGTCGTGGTATGGGCATGTGATGCTGACGAATGAGGAAAATGTCGCGAGGAAATTCGAGTATGAATGTGGATGGATATATGAGTAGAGGAAGATCAAAGACACGATGGATGGACTGTGTAAAGAATGATATGGCAAGAAAGGAGGTGTCTGATGAGATGACGAGTAATGGAGAAGTATGGAAGAAGAAGACATGCTGCGCCGACCCCAAATTAATTGGGATAAGAACAAGAGAATTATTAATTAAAGCCGGACTAACTAGTCAAATAATGCGCGAAGCAGAAATCAGGGACAGTAGGCAAGAAGAGAAGAGGCCTATACTTAGCAGTGGATAAAATGGTGTTGATGATTAGGAAAACAATAACCACTACACCTAACCAATATTATATTGTTCCACCAGCCCCCGTAGCATGACCACCGTAGACAAGGATTTCTTTGACGGAAGAATCGACAAAATGACAGATGGTGTCGACATAATGACAGCTTTCTTTGCACTATCTGTCATTTTGTCGATTCTTCCGTCAAAGAAAACCTTTTCTACGATGGTCATTTACACCGTACCGTAGGCTGCACCGTAGCATGAGCTACGGGGGCAGATCATCCCCAGCAGCACTACCACTATTGCGTGTTAGACAAAATTCTAGTGTTCATAAGAAAACCATATCATAATCACTACCCTAAAATAGGCATATCATTGCTGGTAACAGTTGCAATCCGATAAAAAGACAAGGCTGCCATGTTCCTGACAAAACGCGACAGTCAAATTTTACGCACTCTGAAGTAGATTGATTCTCCAACTACCATCTATTTTGTAGTTACAGTGCAGATATTTCTGTGAGCGTTCTCTCTATCACTTATGCTGATTTCACACGAGGGCAGAACAGTGAGGCAGAACAGTGAGACGGAGCAGTTTGGAAGCACAGTGGTGTTTAAATATAGGACAGTCCGCGAGTGATAGCGATGGAGCGTCGACGACGACAACGGCAACATTTACGCCACTTACTCAAAATTGCATCACAAATTGATTTGGATGAGCTAATTGAAATTGTAAAAAATGAAATAAATAGGCAAGAAAAACCTAAAACAATACAGGACGCGCGCATTCACACTGTCCTGCTCTTTGCACTGCACTGCCCTCGCGTTCACACGAGTCCAGCCACAAGACAGAGGAGCGAGAAAGGTGGTGGGGGAGCAAACTGCCCCGAAAAAATAGACCGGCAGCTATTAAATGTTCTGCCTTGGTTACTGTCAAGACAGTACTGTTCTGTTCTGTTCTATGCGTTCAAACAGTAGCAGTACTGTTCTGACCTCGTGTGAAACCAGCAGTATACGTACGTATGTAGCAGTTTTAATATTTAGGCCGAAGTACACTGCCCTCTTAACTAGACAATGTTAGAAGTACAATTGTAGTTACGGTCGTCTTAGTTAGGAGGGCAGACGGTGGAGGACAGGCTACTGTGTCGTAGCTTGGGAAAAGCCTATGTCCAGCAGTGGTCTACGATTAGGACATGAACCCGGTTCTTTCAAGGTGTGCGTGACTGCCATTGATTTGACTGTTACTACACGATGCAACAAGTCACAAAACGTAACATTTAATTAAAAGTATCAAAAAACCGGACACATACAAGATACGCGCGAAAAACTTAACCCTTCCTTGGCAGTCGGGCAATGAAAAAGAAAATGTAACACACTACTCACAGGTGATTCTTCTCTAGTACTGGATTCACTATAGGTGGAGTTGGCGTTATTGTCTGCGTGCAGCTCGCCGTCCAACGGGCTCGGACACTCTTCATGGCCGGGATCTACAACAGACACGTTTCTTTGATGGTAACGACCACAAAACTGCGTTATCTGAATGTTAGTGACAGGTTTGAAGAATTTTGTAGAAATTATCAACAGAAAAAAGTATATTATGAAGGCGATAAAATGCAGTTTTTGAAAAATCGGGGGAAAGATGTAAGTATTACAGCTGTCTATTATAAGATGCTACAAGTACGCGTTCAACGAAATACGGCAGTATTTGCGCGTATACAGTCAGAAGCACCATTAACATTATTTATAAGTATATTTAGCAACTTTTAAACTGGTTTTGATGTATTGATAGCAAATTTCATACTGTTGCGGATCCATATTATTATGAAATAGGTCATAACTGAAAGTTGCAATGGTTATTCTGAATTAACTGATGCCATTCAGCCACTCAGGACTGTACCGGGTACAATCGAAACCGAATCCTACCGAATCATCCCGAATTGTACTGAGTCACCCTCTAAACCGTCTGAACCGTCCGTCCGGACCAAATCGTTCAATGGCGGTTCTAATTGAACGTCACAAACGTCCCTTCCCCATCTAGTAGTCTTCTACATCATCGGGGCGCGTGATACGCCTTCGCTTCTCGACGAAGTATTACTTCATTTTCTACGACAATGCCTACCATGATTGAGCCGCGACTGCTTTTCATCGTCAGTACATGAGTCAGGCTCACCAGTCTTCTCTTCGCCGCTACCGCTGACGCTGCCCTCTTCGTTATTCTGCTTTTCTGTCAACAAATAATATTGATTTTATTAATAATAAAGTAAGCTTAACTTGAAGATGAGCAGTTGTTCTATAGACGCATGTTTAGTAGTAACAAAGCTACAATGGGTGTAAACAATCCTTCACAAAGGCGACAGACACTTGGTCTCCCCGTTATTGCGATCATGTTTTTGTTCTAGACCACACCTGGTAACCGTCTACGGAGATATTGCAGGTCCAAGTTTCAACTTGTTCACAAGTTTTTTTTTTTTAATACAAGTCTATAATGTTAACTTTACTTGAAACACCTCCATGACCACTTTACTATTCGATGCATCCATCAACACAATGTTTTCAGTGCGCTAAATCTAGTCCTACCGTAAAACGTTTCCCAACATTATTTTTTGAATGTACAGAATGCTTGGTTGACAGTTTCTGAAAGGTCCGTTTATTGGAAGGTCCGTGTGCCGTGTAATGATGAAATTATGGCTCAAAGGATCACTCAGTTTTCTAGGCTTTAGTGAGTCCCATGTATCTCGAGCTCGACAATCTCACTCCATTATCATTATGATTTAGTAACTCAGATCAGTAATATATAAAAATATTGATAATTTTGGTATTAACTCACCTTTGCTTTCAGCATTATAAATATTATTTGTCTTTAATATTAATTCGAACTCCTTCGCTGACTTTCCTTCGGCTGATATTGCTTTTATTCCGACCTGGACAAAATAAAACATTCTGTTAGTTTACTGTATTTATTCACCACATTATGTTAGTAAACTTAATGAATACGGAAAGTGCTGCAGTGCCACAAGAGGACAAGGGGACCATGGGTTTATTTTACAAGCGTGGACATGTCGGATGGCGCCGACCTACTTGTGACGTCACATAATTATGTCAAGCGCAATATATGAATGGCACTTGTTTCCTTCGCCTGTTCCGTCGCTCCGCACGTTGCGCCGCGGGGACTTGTAGCATGGTGGTAATAACTCATGTCATTTGTTTTCTCCTTGGTCACCGTCGCTTGAGCGAAAAGCTCGTGGCGACGACGGAGTGAGAAACACCCAACTGATTCGACACGCTGCTACTATCCTACAACTACAGCCAGGCACCAAAAAGGTTACCCGTATAGTGGTTTTAATCGGGTTATTTTTTAATTACGTAAAAAAACCTTTAGTAAAGGTTAACCCGTATTATAAGGTTAATTAGCCTATAAACCGGGTGACGCATTAGAGTTCATTTTTGAATATAAAAATATGCAACAAAGTAACGGAGTGAACCCGCGCTCGCAGCTTTGTCTATTTCATTCAATCAGGAATATTTAAATGTTTAACCCATATATTATAAGGGTTAACCCGTGTAAAGGTTAATCAATCTTATAGGTTACAGGTCTAATCTGTTAACCTTTTAACTCGATTAATTGATCCCTGACTACAGCTTTACGTGTGTGTACCTTGTTCAGCAGTTGTTGCGGCAGCAGCAGCTTGATGTAGTCGGGCAGTGCACGCACGGCGTCCTCGAGCGACCCGCCGCGCTTCGCTTCCTGCAGCTTGTTGCTGTCCGTGCTCAGCACCAACATCTTCGCCTCACCGTTTTGTACTGAATACTGAAAAATAAAAACACAAATTGTAAATTGTCAATTTTAGAGCGAGAATGAGCTATTATCGCTAATCGATTAGTGGCATATACAATATATTTATTTTGAGTTCCCAATATTTCGGCGCTGTTGCAAGCACAGATAAACTGAACTTATTGTGGGTGGGTGTTTATGAGCAGACAAATCAATCTACCCTCTTCCTTGTTCTCAAAATAAATAGTAAGCTTTGTAAATGCCAACGACAGAGCTGTGCTGGCGGCCTATAATGCCTATAATGACGTCTTAAAGCAGGAGTAATTCCAGTTTGGGAAATAGATGGCGCTAGTCGACCCGTATAGCCCCATCTCTTTCCCACACTGGAATTACTCCCGATTTAAGACGTCATAGTACCACCCAGGTGACAATATAGGGTATTATTTGAGTCTATCGACACGCAACGAAGAAGCATAGTAAATATCCCGTTTTTAATGTTCACGATAGTGTTAGTGACCATGCCAGTTTAAAAACTTATATTATATACAATATAAGTAAGACATTTGTCAACAAAAAAGGTGTTGCAGAGTCTTACGCTTTCAAATCATTTCACCATCCATTCATTATCCAAGATTGTAAGGTTTTTGAGGTGCCAATACCAAAAACGTTAAATCAATGATGGCGGCGTTAAAACTGTGGTATGACCACGTTCAGTTCAAAGTGGTGCTGCTTGTCAAGAAAATTTACATCGATATTTCAAACTTGGTACATTTATTTTAGTTCTATGTTTTCCCGCCTGCACAGATATGTTGGTTGCGGTGTAAGTTATCTGAGGAATATTTTGCGATTATTTTGTCAAAGGCCTGTCAAAAGTATGGACGATGAACCCCTGTTTAATACACTGTAGTAAATTACACTTACAGCGAGCGGCAGATGGTTGCGCACGGCCAGCTCGCGCTCCTCTGCCGTGGCGATGGCGAGTCGCGCCGCGCACATCTTGCGCTCACACCGCGCTGCCAGCTTCTGTACACGGAACACCACATCATATTAGTAAAGAAAACACAAATAACAGAAATTAGAAATAAAGGATGAAAGTTTGTATGGAAGTTCTTAATTTTTGCCGGAAGGAAATCCCAACGAGCGCACACTTCTTACAATATTTTCTCTCATTCTTTCCTCTTTGCCAAAACCTATAGTTAAGATAGTGCTGTGCGTGAGCCCTTTGAGTCCATAAAGCCTATAGCTATAGATATCGCCTTGACGCGACATCTTAGTCATATACTTTTTGTGAAAAAAAAATTATTTAAAAAGAAAATATTATTAAAAATAAAATTATTATTTATATCGCCACATACAAACTACACTGACGTATCCTGCATCACACATTCAGCGTTATTCGTGCGATCAGCATATACAGAAACATAACACATAATATCGTCGGACAATCCTCTCTTTTCTATGGAAGATAATCGACTTGCCGCCGTTTCCTAGTCGCTCCAGCGTCTTCGCTGCGTCTCCTAGGTCACAGTGTTAACAGCATATTGTTACCTGTAGCTCGGCGAGTGCGTTGTTAGCGGTGAGGCGCAGCGCGTAGTTGTGTTGGTGCAGGGCGGCCACCTCGCGGCTGCGTCGCTCCAGCGTCTCCTCTAGCGCCAGCCTCTGTTCGTGCGCCGCGCGGAGACTTTCCTGCGCCACTTCCTGTATATAACATACGATTTAATTAGGAAACATGGATTGTTAGTGCTTATTTAAAAATAAATAAGAAATCTACACACAAATGACCAAATGAGGTAATGGGCTGTAAATGCCTCAATCCACGGCGCGGGTGGCTGTTCCTTTTTTTTTTTAATTTTTTGAGTGTAGAAGATACCGTTTCTTCCAAGTTTCATCACCGTTCGGCAATTAACGGGCGTACCTGGTAGTTCCTCTTGTCGCTGAGCAGCTGCGCGAGCTGGTGCGGGTCGGGCCGCTGGTCGACGGCCAGCATGGTCTCGAGCGTGTGCACGCGCATGAGCAGGCGCTGCTCGCCCACGAACAGCTCCCAGCTGGCGGCCGCCTCGGCACGCGTGCGCTCCACGCACTCGCGCAGCGTGCGCAGCCGGCCCTCCAGGGACGCTTCGCGCTGGATCGCTTCCTGAGGAATGGAGATACGTGGGTTAATCAAATATACAAAGTAATTATTTTAACTGGAACAGTGTCGGGTAATCCGAATCTATCACCGGGAGCATTCGCCTGTAATGTTTCAATCCAAGATTCGATTTTGAACAGAAACAAGTGAACCTTACCTGTTGTCATTACAGGCGAATGCTCGCGGTAAGGGAGCGCTTGAGATACACGGAAACGGTCTGGGAAACATTATCTCATTTTTCATGAAAGTGATTTTTGCATTTTTAAAGTTAAAAGAATCACCCTGTTAAACAGCTTAGTATTTTGCTGTCAGCGTATTAATCTGATGATCAAATCCTTATGATTGATTAATTTTAATTTGTTCAACAGGACTAGTTTAAAAATATTTTATTTAGCTAATGAACAAGATATTCCCCAATGTTTGACATCATCTCTTAATTTAAAGAGTGAACCCATCATTGGACAATAACTTCACTTGCTACTAGATATTGAAGGGGGCAGTAACGAAGGTTCCATATAACTCGATTCCTACCGGCTTCCCTTGGAAAAATGGCACAGTCAGTATTCTATAGACAAATAATATAACCACATTAAAGATATGTACTCCAGCTTACCTCTTACAAAAATTGACCCTTTGCTACTGGAAGGGGGCAATGTTGTTTCATTTCGCCATTTGTACTTAATTAAGAATTAATAAATGATGATGAATTAATGTAATAATCAACACCACACTCTAATTACAATTAGAACAGACACACAATCATAATCAAGATAACATTACCTGAACAAAATTATTAAGCTGATACAATTCTTTGAGGTGCAGCGGTGTGGTCATAGTGGGGTTGAACGAGAGCTTCGCTTCCTTTCCATCGGGGTGGTATAGCTTGAGCAGGGCAACCACTGGCGGGAACGTATTCTGTCAATGAATAGGATACACATTTTTATCTTATCGAAGTTTTCTCTGATATGATGAACGGAAGTTGAGAATTTTTGGGTGTGTTTTGTGCTCAGTCAAACTCATAGACATTTTAATTTTATTTTTGTAGTGTACAGTATAGATAAGCGCGACTGCTGAGCATGAGGTCCTGAGTTCGATTCCCGGTGCGGGCAAAATGTTATTGGGTTTTTCCATCAGCAATTTCTCAGTCACAGAGTCTGGATTTGTGCCCGATTCATGGCAATAGGCTCGGGACTTAAACATAACTGGCGAAATGTGGGTGTACTAGTACACCTCTGCCTAACCCTTCGGGGATTACAGGCGTGATGTTATGATGTAGTATAGATACTGGGCGTTACTAGGTCAGCACATTGAGTATGTTAACCTTTCATATCACTTGTTCTATATCCTCGAATTTTAGATCGAAGGTAAACGCGCCATAATTCACAATTGTTATGACACGCCTGGTGTTTCCTCTTATAAACATTGAATGCATTTCAAACAGAAACAATGAAGACCTTCACCTACTGATATTATTAATCCAGGGATTAAACCTTAGAACTTGCGGTTTATTGTAGTACAGACGCCAGCACATCAAGCTACCCGAAACTGTCAAATTTTCCCAATCAAACTTTAACCTAATGCTTTAGCGATAAGGTTGAAAATCTATTAAAGAAATTTGACAGATTGCAGGAGCTTGATGTGTTAGCGTCTGTACAAACCCTATCGGTGAACATTACTAACTTCTGTACAAGCTTTCATCCCCTATTTAACACTTTTAGGGAGTAAATTTTCAAAAATCCTTCCTTAGTGCTCAGCTTCGTAATATATGGAACTCGAGTGGAAAATAGTATGGTGGTAGACCCAACGGTTTATACCGTGCGTTATCTGACAGCGGGTTTAAGATGATTATTAAATAGATAAGAGATCCAGAGTTGTCGACATATCTCACAGAATAAGTAAGCTGAAGTGACAATCGGCCGGCCATATTAGCTGTAGAATTGAAGACCGTTAGGGTAGACGTGATCTTGTTCTTGAGTGGAGACCGCGAACCGGCAAGCGTAAGGTGGGACGCCGTTAGGCTCGGTGGAGCGACGATCTTCGCAGGGTGGCTGGTAGCAACTGGATGAGAGTTGCCGAGAACCGAGTGGTGTGCCTAAGTGGCATGTGATTGAAGAGGCCTGCAGTGTCCAGCAGGGGTCTGATGTAGGCTGATGATGATGAAGTAGACTAGACTCAGACTAAAGAAAGACGTATTGCGCCTACCCCAAGTAAGGGGCAAGGGCAGGAGATTAGTAATAGACTTTTATGAAGCAATAATGTCAACAATAATACCAATCCCGGATCTAAAATCTATAACCAACATGACCATGAACCCCAAAAAGAAGATGTGTCGTTTTCACTCAAATCTAGCACTTCAAGTACAAACAGGTCTTTGTAAAAATTAATGACGAATCATCCTGAGAGCATCTAATTAATTTATAATCACAACACGATGTTACCGAGAGTCTGATCTAAGATCTCAAGAATACAAACCGGTTGCGCAACTTTATACAAGTTGTATGTATTTGTCAAAACTTTATATCACGGGAAAAACTGAGCGAGGAGATTTTTATGATTTTTTCGTCTATATTAGGAATTTAGTCGCCTTGTGAGGCGCTTATAACTCCAGAGCCGCACATCCGATTGTAGCACAGGCTATAGGGTTTTGTTTTAATTCATAAGCTTATTCTCTTACTAGGGTTTAGTTGCAAGTTTCACGCAAGCGGAGACCAGGCGAGGGTTAGACAACTGACTAAAGATTCTTCATAAAAATCTTTAATTCACTCACTTGTTGACCATGCAAGGACTAAAAAAGTTCTGTCAAGTTTTTAGACTTAAGTATCTTGCGTACGAAGTTTCATTAAAATCGGATCAGTCATTTCGAAAAAAAAATCACTTGAAACTTTGTATGAAATGCCGTAAGACGTTAACGCTCTTAAGAGTAAAATTTTGCATAAGATAATAATGAAAACGACAATGAAATGGGTTAAATAGGGGGATGATTTTTTTTTATAAAAGTCTTCGTTTTTTTCCACCGATGGGAAATACCATCGAACACGCGACTTGTTTTAACAAGTCGCGTGTCCGATGTCATTCAATGGGGTTAAATGAACATAGAGGGTTGTATTGATGATTTTAATGATCATAGTTCTGTAACTACATACGTGTTAGTTGCGCGACTCATTTTTCATAACTAATAGGTAAATGCAAAGATAGTGTTACAATAACATACCGTTACAACCACCGGCTGCATTGAAGCAGTTAAACCTACCGCGCACAGTTGGTTAACTTACGGTGGGGTTAACATGCAGGCCATGCAGCGACCGCAATCAGTTATCAACAACAGGTGTTCGAGTTGCTGTCGAGCCATCCGTAACACTGTGTGTGTGACTGGGCTATGTGTAATGATAACACGAAGAAACAGACCAATGGAGTGCCAGGCCTTTTCCCATTTGATATCCGCACTTGGTATCAAAATTCGATGCGCGGATTATTTATTCTCAATCAATAAACAAATAGACATCCATTAAAAAAATACTCAGATACTTCCACTAAATCACACTTACACAATTTGTACCATGCACACGAAAATAACGTGCATAATTAGACGAACGCTTGCGTTGCTCCATTCGGCGCATTTCCTAATAAAATCCAAACTATGCACAATATCACCGCACTGGTATGCCTTACGTCCGCGCGGTATCACACCTTTAACTATCTACTCAGCTTCCACTTACCTTCTCAGAATTGCCGGCATTCTCCACGACTGGTATGCCGAACTGCACCACGTCACCGGAGAACACTTCGTGCGGCTCTTGCTCCTTCGATATGGAGCACCGATTGTTATTGATGAACGTGCCATTGCTGCTCTGATTGTCCTGTAAACAACAACACGCACGTCATATAACGAATACCTGTGTACGACAACACGGCGTTGTTTATAAACAGATGACCTATTTATTTTGAACTAGCTTCAGAATTAGTTTCATCGCCATTTCAGTAGTGTTCAGGTATTTAACGATAACAGTAAAAGATACAGTTGTCACGATCAATGTGCCCCAAATTTATGCCTCACGATTCCAAATAACTGTATAATTTCGATAGCAAATTTAATGGCATTTTTATAGTTTAAATATAAAACACTGATGAAGATTTAATAAGCGTTTCGTATTAAAATATTACACCAGTGTAAAACATCTTTTAGCAAACGATTTTACTTTCCGAAATAAATCATTGCCATTCGATTAGCATTTTTTGCGTGTTTGCTTGTTGTGGGTTTTATAAGGATAAAACCATCGTTGTTCTATTCTATTGTTATGCTTAAAAGGCGTAACACCTAAATAGGTGATCGCTGAAATAAGTTTAATGAGGAAATCAACACTGAAGCGTAGTTCCACTTTTCTATAAATAGGATATCTTGGGCCGATAATTAAAACGTCACAAACGAGGCAGAACCTGCTTATTTCGATTAACATACTAAAAGACAAGTTCAAAATCTGTTTCATCTAATTTCGTATTTAAATATATTCGAGCGCTTAGCTTTAGAATTCCTTGTGTTTTGTCCTTTCCGTTTTCTACTTTATCCTTAAAAGATGCATTCGTTACAAATTAGTTGGCGGTTGTTTGACCTCGAAGATAGCCTTTACTTTACTTAATGTGGAATTTGTTTCAATCTAGGAAAACGGCAGGTGAATAAATTGAATGCCTACGGAACCATCGATGTCTGTCTATTTTAAACACACATAAGTTTTTTTTTTTCAAAACCGTTTATCGATCGATCGTTATACAGAATTGTATCGTGCGGTATTTGTTATGATAATAATGTTGTTCATTTGCATTGCAGCAGCTTTAATTAGCTCCACAGATACTCATCCATACATTTATGTTATTGTAAAAGTCGATCGCCGCGCCGGAATACTTCAAGATTATCTGGTAGTGTGCGTTAAGAACAGGTGTGGCTAAAAAGAGCAATTAACTTGGATAGTTTATACATATTCATGATAAAAAGTTCAAATCAGATATATTGTATCAGTTATCGACTATCCAAGCAATACTATGGTAAAGAATGTGATTCACAGTTCTACAGGGAATCTTATCTAAGCCATTTATACAAGTAGAAGCCTTATAAATCAACTCATTACATATTAACCTAATAAATAATTTATATTACTTCCGGAAGTTATCGTATATCTCAGGATTCGCCGGTAAATTACGAACAAGTTGCGCTTTTCCAGTAACATAAATTAATGATACAGAAATGCATTGTACAAATGTACAATAATAAATCAACGTATCAGTAATTAATTAAGAATATAAAATAAAAATAGTATGTCAGCAAGTTAAGCCGTTTGTCCTGGCTGTCATTTGTAGAACTTTGAGTCGTTACAGGTAGTCAGTGGGCCAAAAAGTCTGACAACCAGTCTTACCAAGGGGTATCGTATTACCTAGTACTAACTAGATTGTGGAGGTCAGGTAGGAAGTCGCTCCACGCTCATACTGGTATTCAGCTGCATCCGGTTAGACTGGAAGCCGCCCCCAACATAGTTGGGAAAAGGCGAGGCAGATGATGATACAATAAAAATAGTATTTCTTGGTGGTTTATCTATTGAGCACACGGCGCAATTATTACAATATGTTCCTACTTATAAGTCAATAGTTAGAATTATATTAATTTTGTGTTTTATCACATTCCGCAACAAGCTTTTATTTACTTTACAATCACTTAAGTAAAGTTTATTTTTAATGTAAAGTTACAAAGTAGAATGTGCCAGAAAATAATAATATAATTTCCCAATCAACAGAAACGAATAGCAAATTGTGGAGTTTACCAACAGGCAGCATTATCGAGGCCTGATCCTCCTTAGGCTGACTGCATCGTAGCAACCGCGCGCAGTCGATATCGGTGATTAATTAGTTAACAGATTGAAATTTTTGTATTAGGATCTCTTTCAATTGGTTTTTTTTTTCTGATAATTAAAACTAGTCGACTTTCTTAACTTACTACCGAAAATGTTTTAACAGAATCACTTTTTACTCCCAAAGTAAGTTTGACTGCGCGCTGTCTGATGGCAGCCTTCGTGTCTTCATTCTTTACAACTCATTGTGGATTTTTACGACGCAACGACCAACGTTACGCGAACAATTTAGACGTTTGTAGGCAAACAACCTCTAAAACCGGAGTCGCAGTTCGGTAAACGGAATTACCATGAAGACAAGCGTCCATAGAAATCGCCTGTGGGCGGAAACGGTGAGAGCCATGCTCGAATTACTAGGCTCCAACACGTAACCAGTACAAGGTTCTTTCATAACATAATGTGGGATGAGTTGAATTTTTCGTAACGCTCGTAATATTCATAACAACTAATTTGGTTATACTTATTACTGTTATGAACTGCTATTGTGACTTTGTTTCAGAACGTGTCGTGAGATTTTCGGTCGGAAATGTACGGTTGTACGGTTCTAAATACTTATGTAAATGTGATGCTGTTCTTATGTTGAATCTTAATTATGCACTTAAATTAGGAATATTTATGTCTTTTCACTAATTTTGTTATTTCTTATGTACTTGTTTTTAACAGCACTTGAGTAGACTGACCCGGTAGGGAACGAAGCATCGTATCCGTCTGATTATACGGTTTACGTATGTTAATTTAAACGGGCAAAGCCGCGGCCTACTCTAATGTCACATAAATCGGACTGGCCCAGTTGGAAAACCGTTTCAACGCAACATCGGACAAGATGTCGAGAAAAAATCAAAGTGCCTCACGTAGCTTCTTCATCTCCTATACCAATTATTTGTTTGATTATTTTAAAATGAAGCATTCCAGCAATATTTAAACATTGTTAAACTGCAAGTATTTTCAATTCATATTATTAATGGTAAAGTGCACAACACAAGGTAAATATTTCCGAATAAATTATGAAGAACAAGGGTGTAAATAACTAATTTCTTTAGAGGGCAAACAAAGTCAGAAGTAACTGCTAACAAAATATACATAAAGCAATAACTAGTCCCTAAAGCCATTGGGAAACCTTTCTTACTAGTCGTGGAATTCAAGCATTTGAACAATATCTTGCCGATCTTGCGACAACTTCCTTACCAGGCAAGTACATCCATAAAAAGCTGACACAAGGATATAATACTGTTTTAGGAACTATCAGTATTTTATTAAGTACGACACTTATAATCAACTGGTAACACCCTTTTTAGAACAAAGAGCAGGAGGTTAAGCCACGCATTTGGCTCTAATTTGATCTAGTAGTCCCAGAGACGATACACTCATCGTGTACTGCATATAGTTGAATGGATGATACGGATCGCTGAATACCATTAATTTTCGTCACTCTCAAATTTAAGTTCATCACAAACGTAAGAAACACCTACATTAGCCCTCAATAGAAGTATTTAACCAAAGCGACCTCTCCATCTGTCACAGCTAGTACTGTTATGGAAAGAGCTTAGCAAACCTGACTGACGACAATTGATCAATCAGTACTATAAAGAGCTGGCTCCTTTGTTCTATTGTTCAGGGTGATCTCAGCAACTACTGCACCGATTTTAATGGTTTCTTATTAATGAATTACTCAAATTCTTTAGTTTCGCGCGTAATATTGTTACACTAGCTTGTCACTACGGTAACTAATGAGATCGAGTCGTGGATAAATGAAGCTAATGCCCTCGTCTCACATAAAAGAACTATAATCGTTTTCTGAAACAGTGTATAGCGTACATACAATTTTCTTTAACTAGTCAAAGATAGATACTTAGGATACAATGACATTTTACATGCAGTTTCGCTTACTAGTAGGTACTATAATGATAGTGTTAGTGGACAGTAATAGCACAAATGTGAGTAACAATTGAACGTAAGTTGGTACAGCGTACGTAGCAGCAATTTGTGGGACTCACCACAAGGTAAAAGTGGCCCTTGTCGTAATAGAGCGTGGCGTGATGTCGAGACAACACTCGGCATTCGAATATCGTGTTGGTCGGGCTCGGCGTCGCGCGGTACACGTTGCGTCCAATCTGAAACATTACAAACATTCTGTAAATGCAGCACGAGCATTAGATCCATTAGATAACAGAAGCTTCCTCAATTATCACAAAATATTTTAAGAATTCCACTGTTTCGACATACTACAGCCATTTATACAGCGAATCATTTATTTTATCTAACATTCACACACAAAATAATAGTAATATTTACGTTTTTGGTATTAGGCATTGAGAGAAACTGCCCTACGAATGTTGATTACAAAGTCGTATCGGAAAGCAGGTTACAACGATGGTTGTAAGCGAAGAATGGCAACCTAACTATCTGTAACTGCTCCGTACGTCAGGACAGATCGAAATAGATTGATCTGTGTATCAACATGTTATTTGTATGTGAATTAAAACCGTACTATGTAGATCAATGGATCGCTCACGACACGACATAGATGAAAAGCGAACATCGTTAACAAAGATTTATATATCTTGGATGATATGACATCAAGACCGCGCCTTTGTTTTAGTATCCGAGTGCGTGTTTACTATCCACTAATGAAGTTTTCCCCTTTTTCCTATTACTAATTACGTGGCGTCACGGGCTTAGGTAGAAAAATAGGAAAAAAATCATCATACAGTACTTATATCAGACTTACTCAACTACTAAGTCTAGTCGAGTTTGCCATTTGCCAGTACCTGATGGTGGACATGCATGTTATAATTATAATACCTTCGCCTTCTAGTCAAGCTCATGTGTAACCGAATGCTTTGCATAATTCATGTGTGATTAATTCAAATCATGTTTTGCATTATTACGTCCATAACATAATTACTCAGATGCACGCGCTACTTACAGGTTATTGATTTACTACACTCGAACTACGACGGACCAATGAGCCCATTAAATGTTCTTTATGTAGATACATGATACTAATCCATAGTTTGATTGCTGGCTCGGATTTTGGCGCCTCTACTGCAGTGATATGGAGTTACTACGGGTCATAAACGGCAGCTTCCAGCTCTATATCTTATTATCATAATTTTGCGATCGCCAATTGCTTCCCCTGCCAAACTCGCGCGCTAACATTTACATATCTATGTGCTGTATGAAACCCTTTTTGGCCTATATATATAATAGTTGTGTTTATACAAGGACAAGGTAAGTTTCCTATCTGCTATCGTTTGAGCTTACACTTACGACCTCACAATCGTCTGCAATGTGAATCAATTTTATTGGTAAGATAAAGCGAAAAAAACACAATAAGTCACATGATACACGAACATGAGCTATTGTTAATTGTTTTAATAATAGTAGAACTTGGGACAAAAGCTTCCTGTACAATAACATAATGCTGATAAGTATCGGCTCCCTTGTAAGCGTACTAGCAGATGTGTACTCAGAAATAGCACAATTTAATCTCATTAAATTTAATTGCCAATGCACAATTGTGGTCGTCTCAAGCACCTCGGGTCAGGCTGAGTCAGGCGTGCTCGGCCGTGCTCAGGCGCATATACCCTCGACAGACAACCACGCGCCTGGACTGAATACAAACTAAATTATGGATAAATGCAATGATTTGAGTGTGACGCGATTGTCAATTGAGTTTTATTTTAATGTTTCAATTGACTTGGATGAAAGAGATGACTATTGTGCATACAAGGAATATCTGAATTAAAAGTATTCATCCAGGAAAAAAGATGTAGTTTCAATATTGGACTTCTTGGCTGATTTCGCGTATGTTATAAGTTCTGACACTCATAAAAAAATATACGTAACAATGATTTGCTTTGAATTCCAGAGAGACAGGCCCTCTTAATTTGAGATGACGGCCTAATGAAACGTCATGGAGGAATGGGCATAGACAATAGTCAATAGGCCCGTGTGTTCATGTTTTCTGGAAGCTCTAATTTGTATCCTGTCAATCATTGCCCCTTGCAAAATTATAACGACGCTGATCTACCGAAATATCAATGTTAGGTAAAGAACAAACAAAATTGGCGAATATTTGGAAATTTATTCGAGTCACTCGGACTAGCAATTTTTCGACAATTTTTCGGGAGCCCGTCATTAGGTTAACAAGGTGGAAAAGTCTTCCAAACAGATAGTGCTACGACCTACGATCAGAAGTAGAGGGGCGCGAGTTGTGGATGTTTGAGTGAGGGCCATGGCATCTTGCTTCTTTGCATCTTGATTGATTGGCTTTGGCTCCAAATATGATGCGACTATAAGCGAAGTCCCTTGCAGGACACTAACTTAGTTCATTTTATATGTGCTTTCCGTTATCATACACACGGCAGCAATTAAAAAAGGCGGCAAAGTGGATCTTAGATCATAGATTCACTGGTACTGGCAAATTTTCGACGATGCTTCGTTAACCGAATGATGGTCTCCGTCATTCGGTTTACGAAGCGGAAAAGTTTTCCAGATGAATATACGACCCACGATCTGAAGTAGACAGCGCGAGTTGAGGATGGTTGAAGAAAGTGAGGGGCTTTGCATCTTGGTATTATGCGTGGGGCAACTTGGGAGCGGCATGATTGATCGGCCTGACAAACTCGTATGACGTGACATGAGACTATTTCGGAAGTCTATTGCAAGAAGCTGCAATATTTTATTTTCCCGCGATCTTACACACAGCAGCGATTAATAGCGCCGGCGCCGTGGATCTTAGATCACAGATTTGCAAAGTCGGCAAACACAAGTTGCATCTTAGTGGGGGATATATGATGCAGGGGGTCAAATTGGGATCGCTCCTGTAGTAGGCAAAATCATATAACATTTTTACGCAAAAATTTGCTTGTTTGTCTCCCTTTCAGACAGCAGTGGAAGATGTCTATCCCAGACGTGATTTCTTGCATAGAAAAAGTTTATTGGCATATTCTCTGAGCTGATAAAAAGAGTAAAAGATATACATTCTTGATATAGAGTATGGATAAAAATACTTATTTTCGATGCAAATCGAAAATAGTACATTATATTCCTGGCATCAGACTGATAGCATTTCAGATTTGTATTATTTAATATTCCTATTGTTTTTTCCTCAACCTGTATATTATTGGGGCTCAATCCCTTGTAAAGTTTTTATCCCTGTGTTTGTTATTTTGACAGTAACCGGAGTTGTGGAGGTCTGATAGGCAGTTGCTCCATGTAAAATTCATGAATTCTATATTATAATTAAAAAATGGACTAAATGTTAATATTAGTTTTTCTTTTACATTTAGTACAATCTGGTTCATGTTGCTAGAAACTTGCACCAGATAGCAAGTGCCTAGCAACATGTCAAGATATAAGCTGAGAGAAGAAGTACAAGGATTGAGTTTGATTAAAACTCTATTTCTTTAAAATGGTGAAATTATATATCTCACAATATTAGGACAAGTGATCTTTACATGAGATAAATTGAAGAAATAATCAATTGTCATCCAGATAAAGAATTTATCTTAGTATCTACTTTGAGGCACAGATTAAGTACACTCTTTCGAGTTACCAAGAAGTTATCAAATAAGAAATAATACGAAAAACATTGTTAAACTTTTGACCCCATTGATAGATTTCTTTGTTGTTTGGGCCAATTATATGTATAATGCCAATTTTTATTAGGAAAAATAAAACATTGAAATTATCTGTTCGCATGAAAATTTTTTTTTTTTTTTTTTGTTCAAACTGATTTTCTATTTCTGTGAAAGTAATTTTTTTATGCAACATTAGAATGACTTTTACAGCAATGGAGTACTAAGAAAGAAACATGTAGTTGCCATACTTTTCCTATCTTAGCATTTCATTTAATGATTTATATTAAGTTCTGAATAATCATCAAACCTTTTTAGTGCCTAACCTTAATTAGATTTTTTTAAATGAATGTTCATTAGTACAAAATCCAAATCTAAACATAATAAAATGTAATACTTATTTTTGCTTGAGTACTCCTGATTTATTTTACCTGAAGTTTTCAAGGAACTGACAATTTTTTGTAATAATATTATGATTCAGTTTACAATTATTTCAAGTTTGCATGCTAATGGTTACAAAGCAACCTTGCAAATGTTACAACATTGTCATTGACACCTAGTTCAAATTATTTTTTAAACTTACATTCATACAACATAATAGTATTACAAGTTTTTTTCAGTTGCCTATTTGAAAAGTAGGCATTGAAAATTTATGTTTTTGTACCCTTTTTCTCACAAAATTCAAGAAGGCCATGAATACACCCACAAAGTAATCCAAATATGCTACTATTGTATTTGAACTACTGAGAAACTACTAGGAATGATGTGAAAAATTTCTACATCACTGAGCATTATCAATTTAATCAAATTTCCTATGTTACCAACTAGAGAACAATACAAAATTACTGGTATTGATATCAGACTACATAGGCTAAGTAAATATTGTCTCTATCTACAACTAGATACTCTAGTTGCCATTCTTTTCTTTTATCAACTTAAACAATGCCAAGTCTCACCAATTGACATAAGTACGCTAATTACTAGTCAAAATTAACACATTACACATACACAGCTCTCCCAATCAATAATTTGCTCATCTACCTTAAATTAAAAAATAATTCCTTGGGCATAGCAACATGACATGTCAGCCTGTTCAAACATTTGTTAAATTCCAATAGGAAACTATTTACCTTGACAGGTTGCTCCAACGTGACGCGACGTTCTTCGAACGGCAGTGAGTTCGAGTGAGGAATGAAGATAGCCCTGGGTGCACCGTCCTGGTTGTTTAAAGACTCTTGCCCAGGTGTCCAGTTGTAGTCTATACTTTTGATAGTATTATTCATGTTTGCCATGTTTGGTTTTGTTTTCTTGCTCTTTGCTATCACCATCGCACACACTGCTCCTCAGAGTCAGCATTCGTGCCTCGTACGTTATTTAACGAGTAACACATCGATGATCGAAACCTAAATCTATTCACTTGCTGCAAGGTGAAAGGTGAGCACTGATCACTGCCATTTTGGAGGCTAAACACTGTTTCAATGGATTCAAAATGTTATAATTGATTAGATGTTCTAAATATCGAGGCAATTATGCAAACACCATTATTTATGAAACTTGATTCCTTTCGTCGACGTAGGTATCAACGAACGATGTACAAAAAAATCAAAATCTGGAAGAATTTTATTAATAAATGCTAGCTATTATTTATTATTGCATAATAAAAAGAGTTTACGCGTAGTTGAGTATTGTAGAAATATATTATTTTCAGGGCGTCAATCAGAATTATCACTTGAGGAACTTACGAAATGGGCGCACGATTCGGACATTTGTTTTGTTGAATTAGAGGTGAGCTTAGTTTACTAAAAACTACAAATCGACTCTTATAATTTCGGTTCTATGATTGAAAGTGAACAGCTTGTGTGCGGTCAAGTCGGGGCCAGTGTTCTACATTTCATAAAGAAAATAAAAACGATTTTTTGAAAATTTTCTCATTTTTGCTTCTAGTGCCAGTCAGATGCCAGAAAAATCATACTTGAAACTAGTTTTTGTCCAAAAACCGACAATTTCCGACCGATGGTGAATAATGGAAATTAGTGTCTTAAAACAAAAATATTGCGACACTTTTCTCTTAATCATAATCTCATTCAAATACACCGAAATACTTTAAAATATATGAACAACTTTAATAAAATCGATTTCATTTTTGAAAATTAAGAGATACAGTGTTACCAGTGTTAAATAAAAAACAATCTTGGGAGGTTTTCACCTTGGTAACATTGATAGAATTTTCGCTTTCTCATTTCTACTCAAGCAATTTTATATCTTCCATCTTTAATTTTCAAAAATAGCTTTATTCCAAACTAGATGGCGCTGTGCCAGTAAATGTCTACAGAAGAAAGAAAATCGAAACTTCATGTTGTATTGGATTGGTGGGTGAGTTTGAGCCATTGCAACGAAAACGGTTTTCTGCCTTGGGTCTTGTACTCTTGTGTGAAGTGTGATTGTAGAGTGCGTGATATTTATTTCAGACAAAAGTGAAATTTAAAGTGTTTTTGTGTTCCGTAAGTATAATTTGCTTTACTTCTCAGTTATATACGTAGACCTCAACGTAAACTGAACAAAAATATCTGCGTAGAGCTTGTCCAATGTAGACGTTCAATATGGCCGTTCTTTTATAATATTCGTTAAATGTTTATTAGTAATTTATCAGCAATCGTTTGGATAACGAGTGCAAATTCCAATTATAGCTACAGAACATCGAAATTTCATAAGATTCTTGAATTTCGTTGATGTGGCAAAATGACAGTAACCCTATTGGTTTTGACGTTTATTTCTGAGTCATTTTACTGCATTCACGTTCTAAGCTGTTTTTTTATTCAATTTCATGTAATTGCATCCATACCCACTTTAGTCTAGGATATATTGCCTAATAACTAAGTGTTAGCTACTTCGAATTAAAATGCTAAGCAAAACAACAATGCTGTGAAATTACATAAATCTTCGAATTCCTGGTCACATAATTTGACTGGTTCCTGTATAAAAATGGCATAGTCTGTACGTTCAAGTTAATCTCGAGAACTTTTTATCAACTAAAAACAACTTATTGCTTGAGACATTGGGTAAAAGTTGGTGCAGTTTCTGAGCTAGTTACTGATGAAAAAAGTACCTACTAGTTTTTTCCGTAAAAGTAATTACTTATTTTGATTAGAGAGCTTATTATATAGTCATAAAAAAATCTACATCATCTGCAATCTTACCACAGCAACATTGTATTGGGGTCCTGGTTTTGACAATAACATACATTATTTCCTTTTAACCTTGAATGTGGGTTAGGTACACTTAAATACACATGAATTGTTGAATAATCGGTAATTATAAATCACCAGCACACTTACTACTGACAAAGTTCATTAAACGCTACATTATGGCTTCTTTTGCACAACATACCAAAATATGCCCTTGACATAGAAGCCATACTTAATTTTGATTAGCCTCAAATTACGTGTTCCCAGGTTAGCATTTTAAAATGTACCTAATGAAGCCTTTAAAAATGATTTTTAAGTCCGATTTAAGCACATTAGTTTATGTAATTAAATTAATCAAAATTTTAATCTTGGTTTTCATCATTAATTTGTAAATCTGATTCAATTGTTTTTGATAGTAGATGTGACACACTTGTCAAATGAAGCATGTAATGCAGTCTAGGCTAAAAACACTGAATATTCAAGAAATTCTTAACTTTTGAATTGTTTCAGTTTGCAAGTCCTATAATTGTTTCACAAAGTTCCTATTCAAATGACATAATACAAAGTTACGGCCAGGAATAACTCATTACTAATGGTTAGCAATAAATTCATTTTATGACTCTTACTAGGTACTACTTACTTGAACAAATGAATCAATTTGTAGCCCATACACTTGATAATTTATGATAAGTGTGTTATAAATGATAGTACATTTAAAGAAATCTGGTATTGTTCATTTTTGCATGGAACTATTGCCCAATAATATATAACCAACACTTTTATGCTACATTTACATTTTATATGCTACACCAGCCCAATCTATCTACATATATAAAAATGAATCCCTATTTCCCTTGATCATGGCATCATGCATGAAGGGCTGGACTGATTTCGCTAATTCTTATCTTGTAGTGTCTCTTATAAAAGAAAAAATTATGAAGGTAGGTAGTAGGAAAAGACGCATGGCACAGCTAGTACTAATATAATTAAACTGTAAAGTTTGTTTTTTTTTCTTCAAACACTTAGATTTTAAAAATTCTTGAGAGGTTGGTTAAAGACTATACTAAACATCAAACTAAAACCTTTAGGAGCCTAAAAAAGAGAGAGAAAAAATACAGTCATTCCCGGTTGAAACTTACACTATTGGGCTCCTAGAACCCAGTAATAGAGTAATATGGTGGTCTCTCTTTACAAATAAATTACTTATCCATGTAAAGTGTTTGTAAATATGATGTCTATCACATTAATGTGTGTGAATGTGCCAGATATCCTTGAATAATCAATAATGAAACTAGAACTTCTGTTTGCTAGTCTAGTATTTCATACTTTTAGGTCATTGACATTTATGATAAACAACACTAATGTTGCCAGTAATAATTTTGAAATTATAATAAGGAACTATTCATGTAAAATATTGATATTCAGCTGCATCCAGTTTAACTGGAAGCCGACCACAACATAGTTGGGGAAAGGCTAGCAGATGATGAATAAGGAACTATTGAATATGATATTTTCGTTTCAACACTGATTTGAGATTTATCTGCAACCTCATAGAATGTATGTGAAATATGCGCTTTGGATGTGGAGCACCTCTTACAATACTCTATGATACAATTGCAAAAATCAATAAATAAAATATTTTTACATAAATTATTGAAATTGCTTCTACTACCACTCACTATTTAATGTTTTTCAGTTCATAAAATGCATGATTTATTCAAAAGAGGTCTTATTGCAAGCTGTCATTAAGTTTAATTTTGTGTAAAGTATTTTCCTTGTCATTCAAGTACATTTTGTCAGGGTTAAATAAATAAAACACCTTACAAGGACCTAAAAGCATGATTGTTATGTACCAAATGTGGATACTTATACATAATATTGTTGTAGATGACTCACTAAGTTTATGTTAATGAAGTCAGTGATGTAATGTAACCTTTAATCTGCCTTCCTCATGTCTTAATTTATTTCATCACATTAATCTGGTTGCACCAATTTTTGTGACAGCTGTTTTTGCAAATATGTATGGTCATAATAAACATGAAATATTCAGATCATTAGTGCAATCACTTTAGATTGGTAAAAGGCTAGGCAGCTTATAGTGCAATCTGTTTAGATAATTATGCATAATTTTTGCAATGTGTATTTCTAATTTTGAAAATGCTTATTTTAAATTAGAATGCAAACTTTAGTAGCAAATGCTGCATCTCAATAAAAGGGCACCAAAACGCGTAACTTTTACTACTAACAATCATAGTTCTCCTGCCCTGATCCCAATTTATTTGGGGTCGGCGCGGCATATCTTCTTCTCCTTCTCTATTACTTGTCAACTCATCAGACATGTCATATCATCTTGTCATATCATCCTTCACACAGTCCATCCATCGTTTTTGGTCTTCCTCTACTTTAAGCTTCTTTAAAACATTTGACTAACAACAGCTGCCCACCTTTTATCAATTTCAAACACATTGCATTATGACATATTTGTTATGTCATTGAAACTTCCCCAACACTAGCTGAGAAACATGACAAGTAGTGTGTAAACAAAACTATTGTGATTGTACACAGGTGTTATAATGGCAACGGCGTTCCTGCCGTCGCCCGCGTGAATAAGTGAGACTCTAGTGCAGTGAACCAACCGGGCCCGCCGCCTCAAGCGTCACCCGACCACGATGAAAATGGTGTTGTCACAACGGCAACGAGAGGAGCTGTGAGTAACAATGTATATTATATTATTGTAACATATGTCACGGAATATAATACAGACTAGAAGGCGCTTACCCCGTCAATCCATGTCGCGCACTAGGTCCAAAAATATAAACAATCATTTCCAGACCACCAGCCTAATATGGCTTATGTGGGAAAATTATAACATTGTTGGGCAAAATATTTCCGCCTTTCCGTCAGAGGCAGAATATATTAAGAAAAACGAGATGTTTGTTCTGAAAAAAAGTGCCGAACAAACGTTGGACGTTTCTGCAGCCTCAGTTCTAAACGCGTTCGCGCCCACTGTTTTGTTATGTATTCTGTGTAATTTACGGTTTGTGTGTTAGTTCACGCGAATTTAACATACTTTCAACCTCTCACTTTGTCTACTACAATCAGTCAGTTGTAAGCATTCTATACGATAACGGCCAAGCTCAAAAGGTGCATTGGCTTTTAGAGCAAACCGAAACTCTTTATAGAGCCCTTGGAAGTCACATTTTAATCAAGTTAGTGTCGTTCTATACGTCGATTAGAAGTTTGGGGACTTCGAATCCTGTTGCTAACACGTAATCAGTTGATTAAAATATTACCATTGGCATCAAAAGAGGCACTTTAATTTATACTGATAAAATATCTTATCATGTCATCAATTAATGGGTATTAATTTATTCACTAGGCTTATCTCAAGTTTATTTTTATCATAACTTTAAAATATTCAGTATTCGCGAATACTAGATATTTGCAGTTTTATCGTAAGAAGTTGTGCTGAGCAATAAATAAGGCCTTGCTCGAAGAATGAAGATAACACACGCACCTGCGACGTAGTTGCCTCACTCCTGACTTCTCATCAGATAGAAATGAACATTAATTCTACGGTTCACGGCGAGGTCATATAAGTAACAATTTGTTCGCAGAATAGATCTTTAAATTGGTTAGAAATCCGGAGTAGAAAGCTGTTGCACTTAGAAATGTATATTTCTTTCTTTTTTCATTGTTTCTGATGCAGTTCATTAGGTGTTTCATTTTGTAAGCATTAGTTAACGAATATTTGCTCTTTAAGAGGCGATCTACTTTACAGATAATTACGAAATTAATGCATTATTCCGTTGTCTGATCTCAATAGTGGACGGAGCATTGTCTTCAGAATATACGATTGCGTTTTAGAACAGCAGAATTGAGTTTCAATGAATTCGGTCAAGCAAATAGTTGCGGCGGCAGCAAGGTCGCTGCTAACGCAATGTTACCAATACTCTACTAGAAACTTTCTGAATTTGGTATTAATTACAATATCCTATCAAAACAGAAAACCACACAAGTAACGTCCATCTGTGTACCTATATTGGCTTACCTGGCCGATGGCTGGGCCTTATCATATTGGCGAGCGAGTTCAAAGCGAGGCGAGTAACTACGCAGCGATCTCGCTGCGAGTGCGTAAGGAGCTCGCTCCGAGTACGGAACGAGCGCGCGCCGAACACGCCAAATAAATAAAAAGAAACCGCGGGCGCGCAGCGAGCTCGCGGCGTCCGATCCGCGTCTTGGACACTCAATAACAGAATGGATTCTGACGAGGAAGCACTGTTGTGAGCTTTGTTTCGGCGAATACGCAGGAAACCAAAGCAGACACAACAACGAATATGGGAGGATCCTTGCACCGACCTCTGCGCGCTCGCGGTGTCTTAGCGGCGTGAGGACCTCGCTGCGCACTCGCCTCGCTTTGGACTCACTTGCAAATGGCCAATATGATAAGGCCCTTAATCAGTGCAAGTCTTACCTCTACCCGAGGGGGTCAAACGTCAAACAATCCTTTCTTATAAATCCCTAAATATAGTGTGTGACTGTGATACTAAACTAGAGAAGAAACATTTTACATGAAAACTTTCTATGAGTTAGTTACAAATCCATCCAGTGATAGTGACATGATAATCTAATCGATGTTAATCTGACCAAGCTGAGACTGACATACGCACTCTAATGATGTATGAAGTGCTAAGTACACCAGTTAGCACGCCAATCACATAAACATTTCCATTAGTCGATATCAAAATCCGGTCGTAGTTTGAGTAACCATATTTTTTAACTTAAACTAAGTATAGACTTCCTTCCGCGTGTAGCTTACTGTCTACTGTTGCCTATTATTGAGTCCCTCCCTTGTCGTTATAACCGGATAACGCTTATCGATTTTAACGCATATTGTTTTCGCAAATTCACAGTTACTTGTTATTGTGATCATATCAAAAATAAGTCTAATTTACTTTCTATTATATTCGTGTCAGCAGGTACTAATCGGATACTAGATAGTTCCATTAAATACAAAATAATTACAGTACACCTATCTGATGATGGTTTAACATTGTTGTTACCTGAAAAGTAAGCTCCATTAATACTTGAATCCCATACAAGGAGTACCATGGGTACTCCGTCGACCTGCGTGCCTGCCGACCTTTGAAAGTGACAGTTGCTCTTATAACGCAATGTCGTTGACCCCGCGTCGCCGTTGGCGCCTTCCTCGACTTAATGCTGGTGTGCAGCTTTCATCGTGAACCTAGAAATCCCATCATTATTATACGATTATATTGATGTTGCAATTGCAAATAACGGCTCACCTGCGCTAACACTGATTGCAGTTTTCAAAGAAACTTTATCACACACTAATAGGTATTCAATCTGAGATTAAATGAGATTATAAGCAGGTGGTTTGTCGATCGATCAAGTGCACAGTTAATGTATGGTCGTAGCTGAAATTAAACCCTGATCTAATCAAGTCAATCTCTGGTGTCCAATCTAAATCGCTCTTGTTGGTCGACCGAAACGTTGAGAAACAGATCATTGAACAGAAACCAGGGGGTAACCTTTTAGAGTATAGGTTACTGCATAATATACCATCGGCCGTGAACTAATGACCTAAAATACCCTAGCGTTCCTTATACCCTTTTAACTCGCTTCACACGAAGTGAAAGGCGAGCTGAGATCTAATTCGCGATACTTCTACAAAGATGTGGTCATGCTGTTCACACGCTATTGTTATACAAGTGCAAACAACACGTCCGAATTCTAAGCGTCCATGTTATGTAAGTTCAGTATACAAATAGGATTAAGTTCATTAAAGCTACGAAAGTGAATAGTTCAATCCCAATATGCTAGATGACTTGTTACTGTTTCTTAGTAAAATTATTCGCAAGAGACACGAGGTTTGAAAATAACCGACTTACAAAGTGATACTTCTTTGCTATTGGTGATCTGGTCTAGTCCGCGTTCGGTTCGGATCTACTGCGTCGAATCGGGGTCATTGAACGCGTCTGTTGATTAAAAATAACGATCACAAATTAAAACACCAGCAGGCATATTTCGCTAAATGGACATGCTCTTACCGTTGAAGATTGCAGCACTTGCTGTAACTGCGCTGTGTGTGTAGCTGATATTCGGGTCGATCGTTGTTCCAGTAAACGTTTACGAGCTCATTAGTAAGATATGTATTGTATTGAATATTATTATGGCTTACATTACGTACGATATTTTTGTAAATATTTAATATTCCTCAATTGTTCTTAACCGGTGACTTAAAGTGTATGTCTAAATCCTTTTAATTAACATGTTATGTTCTAATTACGAAGCTCACAATAATAAAATTTAATTTTGAGCAAGCAACTTGCTCTAGGCATTTGAAACTAAAACAGAGAAAGTACCTTTTGAACAAAAAATGCATGTTGCGATTTTAATATTATTTAAATTAGAATGATAAGAATCTTTTAAAACACCTATTCAAGACCTCCTATTGGCTCCGAAAAACGAGGTCGTATCGAGAGTTGCCTTACATTTGTTGCACCCAAATAAAAAACCGCTTGCGTCATAGGTATCTCGTTATTACCATAATCGATCAAGATCATAATCTCTGTTACATAAATGTCTAGATGAGTTAGAAAGTTGTTATTTAGGATATAGATAACTCAAAAGTGATTTGGTCATTTGGTTTGTTCAAATACTGTGACAGTTGACAGGCAGACTTGAAGATACATAAACAAAAAACATTTACCACGTGAGCGCTGTTCCCAAAATAATCTGCTTTTCTCGAATTAGTATAACCTGGCCTTGAGTGTGGATTTCGTGGAAGGTAGGCATGTCCGTACGAACGATATGTGTACGTCATGGCATTCGGTACGAAACATCCCGCCAGGCTATGAGTGATCGTGACTCATCGTACGTTATTGTGATCAAGATACCCTTGCATCAGTGTCAACCTGCTTACTGCTCTTATTGGTGCAACCTTTGACGCAAACCAGTCTAACGTCACTCTTATCAAAATTTTATGCAATATTTCATTTTTCATTACAAATTATATATTTTTAAGTTAAACCAATGAACTAATTTAAGTTCCAGTCGAAGTGTTTGATAAAAAAAAACCGTACGAATACAACCTACACTGATTAGTCATTAGAATTAAAACAATGTAAAATAAACTTGTCTTTAATCGGGTGCTTATCAGAATATTATCTTATCGGACAAAAATCTATAGAGCAAGCTATTTATAAGACAATATTGTCGATTCGATAGTAACGAAATCGCAGTGGCGTGGCGTATTGTAGACAAATCATCATTAAATACAACGAAGTGATAATGGGGATCGGAGAATGTAAGCCATTGTTAGTTTCAAGACCCGTTGTCCATCCGCCATACTGCTCTTGCCTGTGGATCGCAAGGAATGCAGTCCTCGCCCGGTCGCTACTCTGCCGCAAACAAGCTGCGATATCGGGATATTTTTTCCAATTTCTTCCTACCATATTCACACATCCCAAAAGCGTCTTAAGCTTCAGAAGATCCCATACCATAAAGTTCTCATGATTGTTTCCGAAACTGTTTATGCCAAATTGCCAAAGGAAGAGATAACATCAATGGGAAAGTTGCAACGAAGAATACACGTTCTTAATTATCACGACAGGTACTTTATTGTCATTCAGTCAGTTCGGTACTTGTACCGTTATTTAGAAACACGAAATACACACAAATAATCAACAATTAATTCTATTCGTGCTCTAATGGACGTTCTCAGACAAATCGACTTTACGATCCATGGAGAAATTTGAAATCTAATTAAGCAGAGCATTCACCTGCTTACACTAAAGGATTTGAACGTCCGGTCACGAATGTAATTAAATTACTATGTAGAAACTTCCTCGGGAACTTCACTATGTCAACGTTTTTGTTTTACATTGGTTTCTTTTATGGTTTCTTGGCAATTTACTGCGCCTGTTGTTTTCCATTGGCTCTAACCTTTCCCCCTGGTAAATATCAAGTTGATGGTATTTTCACCCCTGATACATTTAGGTTTTCCCGGTATTTAATTCGCCCTTCGACCCCTGTTTGTTGCTAGTAATGAAACCAACACTAAATTAGATGCTTTTTGGAAATTACACGAGGGTCTTTCACCAGGGTTGTGAAATAATCCAACTTTGTATTTTAATAAAGTTTGTGATGGTTCTCTTTTACTAGCGTAACGTCGTAACTTACTTCGCCTCTAATGGGTTCTAATGCAATAACTGAGTAGCTTTGTTCTGTATGAAATAACATAATTTCCCCAAGCTACAGACTAACGTCTAGTTTGGGGATCACCGTTCAAATTTCTATGTATAATGGACATAATTATTAATAAATTATTTGAATACAGGGTGGACTCGAAAACAGTTACCGCATATTCAGTACTTACATCATTTTGAGCCCCCACATATAAATTTTTCATCGGTTATTGAAAAGAAAATCAGCTGTTTCCTACAAAAGTGCTTCACGGTCAAAATGTATGGAAAGCTGATTTTTTTTTTACGATGATAAAATTCTATGCTCAGAATGATGTACTGTAACCGATTTCGCGTCGCTGTCCTTTCCACCCCGTATAAGCTCGCAGTAGCAAAGCTTTCAGCTAAATTAGTTCTCTTCATCATAATTGAGACTGAAGTTACTGACTGAGTTTAGTTGTAGGAGATGAGTTGATTTTCTATACATCTTCCTGGCATGACGCATCAGCTGTACATTTAATATTCAATTCAACGACAGTCAGAGCCTCTGGGGAAGTTAATTTCGTGAAGCTCGTGGAAAAGGGATTCGCAATGACGCAGTGTCGCTCTGACGTAGCCGGCGCCTCGAGGGGGCGAACTGCGATCGATACGCCAAGTCGCGTGGGTGGCCTCCCCTTCATCCCTGCTGCGAGAAAAACTATTATCAACTTTAATGCTATACCAATAAACATAAGAATTTCCTTGACAAAAATGAAAATGAATATGTCAGAAAATACCATTGAGTAGGTGCTATGCCTACCCCTTCTCAATAAAGTTTCTCGTATTTAATGTAAAGCGAAAGATGTGTCTACCTATACCATTGCTATATTAACTTAATGAATCCATTGAACACATAAATATAATTATTTATGGTATTATGTATACCATGGCAGGTTTCATCTGAACCGTATCCAATCTTGTGAAAATTTAACTTACCTTTGTCTGTCTATTTTATCAGCCAGACAGTCGACTGATGATTAACAAGAATGCACTTTCAAGCAGTAAATACTTAAAAATTTCACTGAAAAATGAACAAGTCGACGATAAGTTGTCTACGTTGCTTAGACAGTAGCTTAGACGCTTACAGTTCAAGTCACGACGGCATATGCAAATTGTTCCTTGTTACGTGTTCTTCATACGGATATGGTGAACACTGCGGTTTTATCAACACTTTTAACATCGTTCCGCTTCGTTACATTCATCCCGTTGTTTCCATCATTGGTGATCCCGTTACGCCGAATGCACCATTTCACAATATTTCAGGGTTGAACAACCGATTGTTGATCATGTAATCATCCGTTGCATAATACGGCTGACTGACTCTGAAAACGATTTAATTTTTGTTCTTAGTTATCCTGACATTTATTTTTTGGAATTAGGTATATGAATGACTAGCTCCTGTGCGCGGCTTCGCCAGCTTGATACTCAGATAAAAAGTAGCCTACATCCATCCGGAACAATGCACTTTTCAAATGGTGAATTAATTTTTCAAATAGGTTCCGTAGTTCCGTAAATAACCCTCCGCATACATACAAGCTTACAAAATTCGGACTCTGACTTTATATTATTAGTAAAGAAGTATAGAGTTGCTGTCCACGGAACTATTAACAAGAAACAAAGCTTATAAGGACTAAAGAAAATGCAAAACTGCATTGTGATTGGTGTAAATAACATTAACATGTGCACTTCGAAATTAAAACATGTGTGTCACTGTCAATGGAACAACATTAGCAGTAAGTTGATACAATTATGGTAGGAATTTAGGATTAACATACTAGAAATACAGATATGTGCAACAGTGCTAGTTTTTCGATTCAAGACGAAAAATGTGGTTGCCCTAAGACTGGTACAATATCCATCAGTGTTACTGAAAATTCGCTAGGATAAAGGTCATTTTCGCTTAAAATGTGTTTCTGTAATGTTTGTTGTATGTTTTAAAATGGAAAACGACCCTGCACGAGAAACCTCCAGTACATGGCGAGAATGTCATGCTGTAAACTTGAATTTTCTATGCATATTGCTGCATTTTGTGCTTTTAATCACGAAACAATAAGTTCGGCGTACAACTCAACACTCGGAAGCCGCATCGAAATAAATCAGCAATTTGTAGTAGGAAAAGCATCGGTTTTTCCAGTCAACGTATCCAGTGACAACATTTGAATAGGGACAAAATACTCATCAATTCATTTGCCTAGTTGTCATCCTTTGTCATCATCAGCATCCTTTGTCGCTGACTAACGGACCATCTTAACTCAAGCATTTGTTCTATGTAATTCTGTTCCATAAATCATGACATACTAACGTTACTTAATGTTTGTTATGTCGATGAAGTCACGATAGGTACGATCACTTTTGTCATGAATACAGATTTGCATTAACATTATCACGGGCCATTAATATTCCCTGTTATCGACTGATGTGACGTATTTGTGACGATGTTTCCGTTGTTTCATGTTTCAATACAAACTCGGCTCATACCTCGTGCTCATCCGTGTAAATATTTCTTGTTCTATCAAATAATGCTAATCTATTCGCCCATAAAAATGTCTCGTAGAACCACATGCGCATATGTGGAACAAGCCTATAATTCAAACCGCCTAACAATCAACGATACCTGTTTAGATTACCAATAGGCAATAGAATGTCACGTAATAATGATGGTAATCAGACCACCATGGAAATTCAGCTTGTTTGTTGTCAATTCCTGGCTTCCGAGTCCAATGCACTCATTTAGGTAATAACCTTTTACAACAATAGTAAGTTCTCGTCCTATGGCGTGTTATAAACATGTCTCCTGTTGCTAGTACCACTTGTCCCTGCAATCAGAGTAATAACGTCGGAAATGTATCGTGAAAGTTATTTTCTCAGGCAGTCCCAGATCGGTCCGCGCCTCTAGCTCTACGCACGAAACCACTTTCGCTGTGCCCCCCAACATTGCTACTGAACTCTGTTCAAGATCGGAGTCACCGGCGAAATGTTCAATCTTGCCTCGAGCGTTGACTATGTTTGGTCATCGTGTTATATAATTTTTGAAGCTTTATCATCAATCAATCATCTTTACGACCAAAGACTATATGTATAACCATTTGAACTCTAGTACTAAATCATACGCCCCTTAAGGAAAAGTAAAAACGAATTTTGCTGAATGACCAGCAATGTAACAACTGACTGACGTTACACTTGTGTTGTGCTTTCATTCCAACCTGTGTCGCTTAGTCTTTTCACTTAGGCAGAATAAGAGATAAGTGTAACTTGATTGCTCCCACGCGAACAATAGGGACACCCGCGAGACTGATTGTCTTTGGAATCGATTCGGTTTCACCTCGCTGATATCGAAGCTTGGCATAGTAATCAAGCAAGAAATAAACTCTATTCAACAGAGACGTGTAGATGAAACGCTTCACTCGCTACTTTTCAACGTTTTCGCCAAATTCCAAACAACAAGAAAGAATTGGCAATTGACGCTTTAATGCTCAGGATTATCTGTTGCATAAGCGCAATAATCGAATTATGCACTTCACCGCGGATAGGAAGTCATTGAGTCAGCAATACAATGTGTGTTTTTATAGAACACGTAAAATGACGTAAGACTCGAACACGACACTTGGAGCCTGTTTTCTAAATAAAATGAGCGAGTTTGTCCACCACGCAACGAGGTCTCCCTCACACATGCACACTCACTGAACAAATATGCTCTCTGACATAAAAGACAAAACAAAATGTGGACCGTATATAGGTTTATCTGTATAACATTGAGTCACTGTTTGGTCATGATTATTTAACTTTATATAGTATTTGTAAATTGTACGATATGTAAGTACATAACGCAAAGCAGCTGTTATTGATTTTTATCGTAGTAAACGCTGGTTCGATTTTTACGACGTCTTTAGCCAGACTAATTCAGAATATTTCTTTTATTGTGTTACACTACATTGACGACCATCAATTTCACTTTTATTAACTACTTAATAAAACTAGACGGCGTGTAATGAGGGATACATTATGCAGATCTCTCATAAAACTTTACGTCATACAACAATTTGCGTTCTGTAGAATCCCTTCAATAAAATTTACATTTATAAGTTCAATGCAAATAACGTCCAACAAAGTACTGCTTAGGCATATTGAACCTATGTACTAAACTTTCTTAGAAAGTTTGTGTAGGCGGTTCGTTTAATCCTCAGTAAGTACTTACCTGATTTGTCGTCGAAGTTTATAAATTAGCAGGTGTATTTACAACCCAGAATAAACTGTAAATAAATTGCCATCAACTGCCAACTTTACACACTTTCCGAGTGTTTCTACTTTTATAAGTTTTCTAATTGTAGGATGTTATGATTAAAATCTTAGAATACGATTCTTAAAAGCTGAGTTGACGAAGAAACCAGCACTGGGATATTTCTAACACAGCCCTTTGATAAAGTAAGCTGCAAAGATCATGATCACCTAAAACTAAGATGATGCTATTCACAAAAGTTTTTGATTTCTTTGAACAAGTAAAATCATTATGGGTATTTATTATTATTATTCAAAACACGGCCACTGCGAACTAAGAAATTAAAATGCTGGATACCACAAGGATGTGTCCTAGGTTTAGTCATAATTCTCAACTAGGAGACTTTAGTAAGTTTTATTTTATTTTATTTATTTTGGTGTTTTTAAAAACAAATTACTTACATAATGCCTTTATTTTGTCGATAAAATTAGTGGGCCAAGCTCCAATATTTTAAAATATCTTCGGATGACTCATTGTTATTTTATTAGATTGGAAGATAATTTTTCCATAATATCCCAAATTCTAGTTTCTTTGATTCACTATAACTTGTCAAGACTATTTCGTTATTTACGTAATCTTACCTAACACGTTTGTTTTTCTTTATTGGGTGACCTCATCATGGATTGAACACACTGTGTGTCGTGTGATTTGAACTGATGTCAAATACAATTGTGACTGTATCAATAAACTAAAGTGAAGATATTTTTAAACATATTACGTATGAACAGTTTCCTTATAAAGAAGGCCTCATTTCTGCAGTGTATACTGTAGTTAGTAAGTCTAAATTATATGTAAAGCGCTGACGTAGAACAGTATCACGTGCAAAATGTTGTATGGTCAAACGGTAAATTAATAGCTGCTCCTATATGATTATCAAACTCACTAGCATTCGATGCATTCTGGCTCTTACCAACGAGGTCTTAACGATTGACAGATGCGGTCGGAGACGGGAAACAATGTACAGTAAAAGGGATCGAGTACTGCGGTCACCAACCTGCTAGCCTTGCGTTCTAACTAATACAATTACCTACTTTTTTGGGATAAGCCAGCTGTAAACGAATGCTACTTTAAGTTACGGTAGTATGGTTGATGTGTTTTTATGCTGGAATAAAAGATTGGTAGTAGCAGCCACGGAGTCTGGATTTGTGCCCAGTTGATGGCAATAGGCTCGCCCTCCTAATACATGGGACTTAACTGGTTATGTGGGTGTACTTGTTAGGTACAGCTCCGCCTAACCTTCCGGGGATTACAAGGCTGAAGGCGTGATGTTATGTTGTGATTGATAACTCGTGTAGTAGTAGTAACTCGAATCGCGGCAATTGTAGTATCTTATACTGAATAATTTTTACAGTGTACTTTTTATCTGGTGTGAAATACGTAGTACAGATAAACAAAAAAATGCCTTCCTATCGTGGGCTCGTGACGTCATGGCCACAGCGACAAGGGCAGCTTATCAAATTGGAGCAAGTTCGATGTCTTTGTTATCTTTCTCTATCAGGAATATGCGTGATCGAAATTAACAAAATCATTTGGCGAGTAATAGAGAGGGATATGGAGAGGGAGAGGAGGGCCAAAGAAAAGATGGATGGATTGTGTTAAGACTGATATGAAAGAGAAAGGAGTAAGTGATGCCTTGACGTCTGACAGGGAAGAATGGAAGAAGAAAACGTGTTGCGCCGACCCCAAATAGAATGGGAAAAGGAAAGGAAGATGATTTGCCGAGCAATAGAGGAGTATGGAAGAAGAAGACATGCTGCGACGACCTCAAATAAATTGGGATAAGGGAAGGAGAATGATGATGGTGGTTTGACAAGTTCAGTTTAGGCTATTCTTTTGCCAAAACTCTGTTCTGAAAACTCCTGAAAACGATATCTTCTAAACTGAAACGGTTGAAAGTGTTTCATTTTGTTTAATTAACCGATCTTCCTTTGTATACTGATAAAGCAAAGTTTGTAATTTGAATTACTGCGTACATTTCCTTTGAATTAGCAACTTAACGTCTTCAAGTCATTAGTGGCTGACCTATGGTCTAATTAAATGATAACATTGACAAATCGTGTGGGTTTCCTTTGACATTTGATACGTGCACACATTTAGAACATTCAGTAACCCGGAAACTGAAAGCAATGAGCTGAAGTAGACTGGTATCAGGTATCGCTGCTAACAACATACAGCCAGCAAACACGGCGTTTTTATCGATCAAGGAATGTTATAACCTTGAAATAGAAAACGCATAGTACGAGAAATGAATAATGCTTGACAACCAAAACTCAAACAAATGCGAGAACCGAAAGAATAAATGAATATTACCCTTGTGCTCATTTTGAAGTGTGATAAATTAACAAAACACCGGCTGAAATCGAAAACAAACTCTCACTAGAGAACCATGTTATACGCCCCCGTACGAACAAGATCGTTTAGTTACATCAGCTGATTAATCAGCCTCTAAAGTGATGAACTACGTAATTGTACCGCAGAAAACGAACACATTCCGTTGACTGATTACGTTGCAAATTCACATTGATGTTTCCTACATCGCAATGTCCATGTAGCCTTGCTGCGCGACGTCGTTGGAATCTTTAATTATATTTTTATCATCACAATGGCGCATCTTCCCGTTTCCCTTATACACCGCGTATTGTTAAGAAATAAGGCCTTTACAATAATCTATCCTAAAAAAGCCGGCCAAGTGCGAGTCGGACTCGCCCATGAAGGCTTCCGTACCATCGTAACAGGGGTCCGTAGAAACCTAGATCAGTCTTATTTTGCACTAAAATGTAGCAAATTGTATAAATAACTGTAAGGGTGTCCATAATGAAACTGAACATCGCAACTACTTAACAAAATCCGAATTTTGTAAAAACGTGATTACGGAAATCCTATGTTCTTGAGATCTTCAGCTGTTAGTTTTTGTAAAAACTTTTTGCCCTCGAACAATACTCGTATCTGCGTCATGCTTGTAGCAACATCCGTTGTCTTAGTTTACGGTTCTCACATGTTATTATTTTAATTATCCAATAGCGCTGTTACTGTTTTCTGGGTATTAGCAAACAACATAGCACGTAACAATCGGTTATTGTTACACCGTGTAACGGAAATGCAATCCTATCGGGATACTTAAATCCATAATGATACTTTTTTCTATCAGTGTACAGATACACAGCTGAAAAACGGCACAGATATTTTGCACCGCTGGTAGAGAGCAAAATATCCTAGCGTTATTCGAGATATCTAGCTAGCTACTGCTCGTCACCAACCCACAATTTAAATTTCCAAGCAGGATATTTGATAACTCTTCGTGTTTGGATTTTGTCACGCGACTCGTCGATAAAAATAAACATAACACTGCTATGCCAATATTCTGAGCATTTGTACTAAATCAAAATAATTTGTTTTGTTACAGGAACAAAGCGATCGCCGACTATTTAGGTAGCAATGGCTACACGGACGCGCTGGAAGCGTTCAAGAAGGAGGCTGACATGTCCGGCGAGATGGATCGCAAGTACGGCGGCCTCCTCGAGAAGAAGTGGACTTCGGTCATCAGGTTGCAGAAGAAAGTAAGAAAATCTTTGTAATTGAACTCGACAGGGTGTAAACAAACCCTTCACGAAGCCGTCAACCAAGCATTCTTTACATCAAACTAATAACTACGCAAAATTTATTTATGGGAAACGATTTTTTTGTTCAAAATATTGTGCTGATGGATGCATTGAATAGTACGGGGGTCGTGGAGGTATTTAAAGTAAACCTATAACGTTAAAAAATTGTATTAAAAAAAAGAGTTGGAACTTTGACCCCAATATCTCCGTAACCTAGAAGGTTCCCAGGTATGGTCTAGGACAAAAAAATGATCGCAATGACTGGGAGAACATGAAAAGATACGATGTCGTTGCTAGTGCAGTTTTCGTGATTGGACATCTTGTAAGATATTATGGAATAGACAACCTCAATAACGGCTTAAGTCCCGACCCCCTGCTAACAATTTTTTTCGTAGCAACAACAAGATTTAAAATTAACATGTTGCAGTAGTCTTGTGTAACACTTTCTATAATTGATTACACGTAATCGATCAGTGAGCACAAAAGTTGAAGACGCCTATTAGTGTCCCCGGTGTACGCAATGTGTTAGTTACATAAGTGGGAAGCTGTTTCTCTGGTGTTCCAATGGTACAGAAATTGCTTAACTGCTATCAGCTGAACGCATTGATGGTTAAAACGTGTGGAGCAAAAATTTATAACGACATCTGAGCACGATCCGATCCGAGCATTGTACTCCATCGATCTGTGCAGTGGACGTTTCTAGGTCACTCTTGAACGATTTTCTTGGGCGGGCGGTCGATGGCGACCGCGAGCGACGCTTTTATTAAACGACGACACGTTTTATCCATTGACTATGACTCCAGAAATAATGCCAAGTATCTAAACAAATAAAACGCAAGGTGATGGTAATCAGGTCGCTGCTCTGTTTAATCTTGAACCTTGATCCACTAATAGCTGAGATTGTTTACAATACTTAATTTTATTCAACGGAAAATGTTTTGCTAAATCCAGAGGATTATGTGTTTGAGGAATGCACTATCTTTGTAAATGGCCGATTAGAAAAAGATACTAATTTATCTTATAGACATATTTTGAGTATTTTGTTATCAGATTCGTGTTCTAAACTAGCTAGACTATTGAGGCGTATCTGAACCACTGTCCTGAAAGAATAAGCCCTTTCTTGAACAACCTTTTGCTCTGCATTTAACTTATAACTTATGATATTGGTATGTAAAATGTACTCGAAACGACAATAACAGTAGAATTCTTGCGAGGTGAGGTCGAACTGTAGGCAATCACTTCGCGAGTTAATAATAAGCCTACATACATCATTATAAAACATTTCTCCTTTGTTGACCAGGTGATGGAATTAGAATCGAAGCTGTCAGAGGCTCAGAAGGAATTCATCGAGGGTGCGCCAACGCGCGCCAAGCGCACGCCCGCCGAGTGGATCCCACGTCCACCCGAAAAGTTCTGTCTCACCGGACACCGGGCCACCATTACTAAGGTTTTTAATGCTATTTGTTTAAAGGAACATAGGTATTGGACCTCACAGGATAACGGCTTTATCATACTTGTGGACGGTCGCATTTGGATGCTTGGATTCCATTATTTTATTAACCGAGGTGCGAGATTCATCCATCAAAGGGCCAAATTACCAAATTTACCACGTACCGTGTCGTCCGATAAAATAACTTCTTCAAGCAAATCTTTCATTTCCTTTTCAATTTCCGCCCTATATGTATTTACATTTTGCATATCAACTTTGCCGATATCACCCCGTACGTTGACATTTTTGAAATCTCAGTACAGCATACTGAAGATAACTTATTTTTGGTTCTTTTGTAAGTATTCAGAAGTGAAAAATGTCGGTCACATATTCAGATTTCGCTGAAATTGTATCATTAACACCAATTGGGATTCTTAGTCATAACAAGAACGAGAGGTACTTGAAAAACATTCTTCGAATTGTTAACAGTATTCGTCTCTTACTAATTGCATAGTTGAAAATGCTACTAATCTCAAATATTTAGTTACTAAATTGCTAAGTAAGTTGTCAGTTTAACAAAGACGTTTGCGATCTAACTCGAATTTTGTGCAATAATAACTTTCGAATCTAATGAAAACAGTCTAAAATGTATTGTTTCGGTTTTTGTCAATAATTTCTCGTGATCATAACCATGCACAATTGTATCAAACGAACGGTGTGACTATCTATCTATAGCTTTCCGTGAGTTTTTGTTTGACTGCTTGATTCTAGTTCGTGGTGAGAGTCTACGCCAGACGTGCATAGGTCACGTTTTTATTCTAATTATCGTACGTGTTTAAACAGTTATCGTCATAGCAATTTCTATGTTTGTATAACAGTCTTTTAAATCTCGCAGAAGCTTGCCTGAAATCTCATGGTAATAAGTTTCTTATTGCTATCAGATTTCTGGCATTAAGTCTCCTGCTAACAGCTCGATTCAAGTCACGTCTACCGAATTAAAAAATACCTACAGACAAATAAATTAATAAGTCAAAAACTTGTCCTAAAACTATGAAATAATTTTCCAGGTAATATTCCACCCGGTGTTCAGTTTGATGGTCTCCTCAAGCGAGGACGCGACCATCAAAGTATGGGACTTTGAGAGCGGCGAGTACGAACGAACCCTGAAGGGACATACCGATTCCGTTCAGGATATCGCCTTCGACCATCATGGAAAACTACTGGGTAAGTCATCGACAATCTCACGCCTTCTTCGCAAAAAGAAAAGTGAGCCTTGGAGCAAGTGCGTCCAAGAACTGGAAAGAGAAGTGTTTGTCATCCCGCGCGCAGCTGTTAGATGGGCAAACGACAATGTTGCTAATGAGGCTGGCACGGAAACGTGGAGCTTGGCGCAAGTAAAGAGAGTCCTATATCCAACAGTGGTGAAGTCAGGCTATGGGTGATGATAAGTGCTTGAGAGCCTCTGACAACTAATCACGACAACCCTAAAATGACGTACTGCCAGCGGTCGTCCAATAATATCTCTATACAAATACGTTTTTATGAAGAGCAATGAGAACATTTGTGTCCTAAAAGTTATCCTCATTCATTATTTTCCTATTGCTGTAATAGTGACGTTGTTGTTCCATAATACTCCAAATTAGTTGTTTTGTATAATTGTTTGATGAATTTGTCACGATTTTTGCCATATTATGCATGTTCCGTTAATAGAGGAAAATGTCGTCGAAATGTGTCATGAACTTGGCACCAATTCATTACCTCTTCTGGAAACAATGGATTTTACTAATTTTACAGTTTAGCTTTATTTAAGATTTCTCTTGTGGGGAAAGTGATTAATTTGTAAACACCTACATAAATGAACTGTCATGGAGGTAAATCTCGACAGAAAGCGATTGTTGATGGTTATGTTATATGAGTGGGTATGGGGCAGGATTGAATTGCCTAATTAGGTACTAGGTAGCAGTAGCGAAGGGTCAATTTTTGTAAGAGGAAAGCTGGAGTACATAATCTTTAATGTGATTATATTATATGCCTATAGAAAACTGACTGTGCCATTTTTCAAAGGGAAGCCGGTAGGAATTAGTTGTATGGAACCTTCGCCACTGCTAGGTAGCCAAAATAACATAGCCCTTGCCCTTTTATAACAACACTGCTAAAAGTTTGCTAATATTTTCCTGTTGAATGTCGTTTCCAGTGTCCTGCAGCGCTGACATGTCAATAAAGCTGTGGGACTTCAACCAAACGTTCGAGTGCGTGAAGACTATGCACGGACACGACCACAACGTGTCGTCAGTGGCGTTCTCACCGAGCGGCGACATCGTCTACTCCGCCAGTCGAGATAAGACCATCAAAGCTTGGGAGGTGGCCACTGGGTAAGCAAGGATATTACTTACCTACCATATTCATATAATCAGTATTCTAATCTTTATGTCCAATTGACACTATTTACCCTTTAAAAAAATAACCTAGAGGCGAGTGCAAAATTAAGTTGACTAACATTGTTTTAAGCTTTCACGGTTTACAACTAAACTTATATTGTCACTTATGGGAGAAAAAATCGTGATTGGGATCTTAATATCGGGAGTAAAAATAATGAACAATCACGGAAGATATCCCTTAAGTGACAGTATAAGTTGATTAAATTGACTGTTGAAAAAATCGTAAAAAGAACATAACGTCGAACTGCAAGCAGAACTTGTTGTGAGTAGGAAAGTCATATTCTCAATAACACATATTAATTTATTTTTTTAGGAATTAAATTGCGAACGCCGCTAGATACTTAAAATAAGCCGCCATACAAAATTAAGTTTTAGGAAAAGTTCTGCTTCATTGAGCGTCGTCTCTTTCACTTTTACCTGTTTGTACCTCTAACTAAAAGTCTTTGTGATATGTAAACGCCCGGGTACTATAATTTCTACAGGATGTTGTATTTTTTACTTAATTTCCTGCACTTTTATCTTCAAGTTGCGGATGTAGAAAAAAAAGTGTGTGAGTGCGTTACTTGGCCATGTGTCACGTAACGCGGATATAGACGTTTTCGCTTTTGGAAATATAATGTGATATTCAACCACAAAACTATTGAAATTTTGCTTCCCGAGTTTTGTAAAGTACATGCTTAATCGGCTAGTTTAAATAACTGTAAAGAATGAAAATATGGTCCCTCTTTGAATGAGCCAATTCATTGGTACCTATTTTTTTACACGAAGCAAGCAAAAATGTCGTTGTAAGCGGACAGATGTTTCGACATTGATTAGACCGTGCTTCCACCAGAAATGTGGTAGGATTTGTGCGGAACTCACCACAGCTACTCATATTATAAATGCGAAAGTTTATGAGGATGGATGGATGTTTGTTACTGAATATACTGTCACGCGAAAATTACTGAACGGATTTGGACGAAATTCGGCACATAGATAGTTTATAACCTGGATTAACATATAGGATACTTTTTATCCCGGTAGTATGATCCCGTGGGACAGTTATCGAACTTCACGCCGGCGAAGCCGCGAGCATAAGCTAGTAACTCATATGGCTTCTTTTTTTACTGCAATTTCATAGCTAGCTATTGATTAGATTAACTCACATCCCTCGCTGCACATCCTCGTACATATCTGATGGAAACGCAGCCTTAGGCCAGGATTCCACCAAAACTGTGCGGTGCGGAGACGTGCAAGATTCAACCAATCACAAGAGAGACGAGAGACGCGATGTCGATTTCAATTAATGTGATTGGATGATTCCCGCACGATTCCTCTGTGCTCCGCTCGTGTCCTTTTTAGACCCAGGACCTTAAACTACGTATGACTGAACATGGACACTGTCAAATTTGCCAGTTGTATTCTTCAAGTACTGACACTATTTTCCTATCCTCAGATATTGCATCAAAACATACAAGGGTCACCGCGAGTGGGTGCGCATGGTTCGCGTGTCGCCCGACGGCACGCTGCTGGCCTCCTGCTCCAACGACCAGACTGTGCGCATCTGGAACGCAGACACAAATGAGTGCAAGGTACGTAATCTTCAGATTGTATGTATTTGGATCGAAATTGGGGGAAATTCTTCACGACATTTTTCTTTATGGTTTTGAGGGTACTTGCAAAGCAGACCCAAGCAAAGATCACAAAGTCAGTTAGACCGCTACGCTACTTGAAAGACTGGACTACAGTACTGGGCAGCCGCGAGAAATGAAAAGAGTGAAGGGGGGCCTTTTCCTAGCATTATTATTATATCAGCCCATGGTGTCCCATGGGCTGATGTAATAATAATAATAACTGCTTACGGTTATACGTGAATATTTTGGAAAGAAAGTTGTTTCAACAGCCATACTTTAAAAGGGATGATAATCAGAATTGAGTAGTTTTTGTACTATTGTGGAGTTTGGTCTTTAGATCTTTTGATGTCCCCATTTAGACCTCCCGTTTGCTAGGTGAAAACAAGATAAACAGGAAGACTGTCTTAGATCGTAAAAGTCCCAGGTCAGGGACTTCATCATTTTAGTCTTTCTCAATCATCAGCAGGAATTTGCCGATGTTTTCTTTAAGTAAGCTTCCTCCCGTCAGATGGAGCTCCGCGAGCACGAGCACGTGGTGGAGTGCGTGTCGTGGGCGCCCGAGGCCGCGGCCGCCGCCATCAACGAGGCCGCCGGCCAGGACAACCGCCGCGCCAACCACGCCGGGCCCTTCCTCGCCAGCGGGAGCCGCGACAAGTCCGTCAAGGTACGTTGTATTACGAACACACAGATATTTAAACAAGAATAAGGCCTATGCTTTTTTCCTTGGAACTTGTCTTTACGTCTACGGAGATCTTGTGACTAAACAACGCTACGGTTTTGATCGCTAACATGAATCCGAAAACTGAGATATACTCGTAGATTCGTACCCCTACTACACCAGGCTACACCAGGTACGCAAATCCCAAAACCGCAAAACCTTGTTCAGACTGATATAAGATTTTAAACTATCATGGTCACTAACATTATTACTTAGACAGGAAACGGGATATTTACCATGTTTAATGTTTGTGTCGAGTTTCCGATACTTTATCCGTGGTCGGGTTTTATCCGTGATCATGGCGCTGTTGCAAGCACCATGATCACGGATAAACAGACTTGTTCAGACTGATCTAAATGTCAGCAACTTGTGTTGACCGCCGAGCTGGCTGTCCACATCCTTACACCCTGCGTTTTTGTACTGATGTAACAATGACGATAAAACCTATAGTAGAGGGGACCTAAATAGCTTGGGTAAATCTAATTAACGTCGGCTAATTTGTGGCGTATTCCGTAACAAATACGTTCATTCGGCAAGAGAACTAACCCAACCTAAACACTAGACAACGACTTATTTTGCAATATGGGTATATATTTTGTCACGGCACATGTTCCGCAATATGCAATGTGCACATGTTTCGTCGAACAAGAATAATTGCTCTCTGTCACTGACGGTGTCACAAAAACATCAATACAATAAGTGCCGTGACCAGATACTTTGACCATGTGCCGTAACAAATGTGCCCCACTAAATAGTCGAATGATGAAAACACAGTTGTTAGAAATAGAGATAATTGTGTTGAGCTCATATGCAATACTTGGTGAAGTCTTCTTTATTTATTTAATCCTCATCAAAATGTGACCGGTTCTACTGGTCACCTATACCGCTCATCGTCGATATACACATATTTTGATAGTCAGCAACGAGCAGCAACAAGATGACTGGGCTGACTACACTGGATGCTTCAGAATTCAGACACTTTATCATCTTTCTGCCCTTGTCCCATACTACTTGAGGTCCGCACAACACCTTGTTTGCTTCCATTCTGCTGTCGTCCTAATGGAGACAATATTGATTCTCAATGTATTTCTAATGAACTATATCTGTGATGTCTAGATCTGGGACGTGAGCACGGGCCAGTGCCTGGCCACGCTGGTGGGGCACGACAACTGGGTGCGCGGCGCGGCGTGGCACCCGGGCGGGCGCTACCTGCTCACGGCGTCCGACGACAAGACGCTGCGCGTGTGGGACGTCGCGCACACGCGCTGCCTCAAGACGCTCTACGCGCACCAACACTTCGCCACCAGTCTTGGTTCGATGCTACTTTCTTTATTTTGTAACAGGAACTTCTTGCTCGCTTTGAGCATGTTTAAGCGTCAGCATGTGACAAAAGTCGCCTAATAGCTACTAAACCTATTAGGCTATCGTACTTGGTCTCTGTACTCGACCTTTGCTCTCAGAAATCTTATTATAACGTAACTGTTTACTTCCACTCTACTCTTTAGTAACTCTTAGTAGAGCACATGCTCAGAACAGCCAAGAAGTTTCTAAGTCTGGTATCTAACACACAATTATGAAATTACTATACTAACCTTCTTCTGTTATACTCATGCCTGGAAGGATTGACTTTGCTGGGTCACATGGACCACCTCACACCAGGCATCTTGAGCCAGCTGATTTGAATACCATACTTAATCTCTCTATACACTAACTCGAGGATGCTTCATCATTGTACAACCCCTAGAAAAACTGGAAGTCAAGCAGAAAGACAGTAATCGCGTTGATGATAAAAATCCACTGCTTCTGTTCCCTTTACAATTTTCGTGCCGACCTGCAGGCGAAACTAGTTAAAAGCGATATTTGAAGAGATCAGGTGTGGCACCTGCAAGAGATAGTGGAACCCTGAAATCAGTAATACAATAATGTTCTGTTATATTTTCAGATTTCCACAGGAGCTTGCCATACGTGATATCAGGCAGCGTCGATCAGACCGTCAAAGTTTGGGAATGTCGCTAAGAGCGTTGCCATTTTAGTAACTTAAACTCACCGATGATATCCTTATCATTATTATTTCGCGTTGTAGCTACAATGAGAGCGATGTAAACTGCTGTCATTATGGTCAATCATTTGTAAAGGAAAGACAATTTCGTCATTTCCTTCTGCTCATTGTAGTTTTTTTTCGTACAGCTGACGATGCTATGTCTCCTAAATCTAAATTGGCGCAAACTTTTAGCCCCGATTCTATTTTCGTGTTCAACTTCTTCGGTTAGTTTCACACATTCCATTAAAGTGTAATGGCATATAGTTTCTGTATATTTTTAGTTAAATTGATATTTCCGAATTTTGTAAAAATTTGGACCTACTTGTAGTTAGCAGTGACGTAGCATTCGTCATGTACCGCTCGCAACGATGGAGTGAGGAGTAGCTGTGTGTGTTATTATTAAACTTTCAATGTCCTGTTTTATTTGATAGTTATTGTTTATTCGTAAAACGTTTAGATATAAATTTTATTTGTTATAAATAAGTAATTTGATTTATTACCCAGCCAATCAGATTTTGTACCTTGATTTCTTTATTGATAATGTTAGTTTTATGAAATTTGATATTTGATAGTTATTCATGACAACCATTCAATAATTAATGAACACACTTAAACTCATCATAAATGCTCCATCAAGTATTGTAGTGTACATAAGGCTTTTGATGTTTGTCTCAGCTCGATACGATGTTCATTATGTTTGTTAGCACTGCCGCCAACAACATTAATGAATATCTATGGAGACAACGAAACCGAAACGGAATACTGTAGCCACGTTTGTAGAATTTTATAACAATCGGTTTCCTAGAGACTTATTTTAAGTTTTGGCAATTCAAAACTTTAACTATAAGTTAGAAGAGTTATATTTCAAAATTTTATTTATTTATTATATTGTCAGTCTTTATTTTCTTTGTCTCAAACAACTTTGTTAAGCATAGAGCATTGAATTGCTAAATGGGTAATTGTAATACAATTCACGTTTTACATTATTAATTAATATCTGATTTTAAAGTTAAGCCAATTTCATTTATGTCATCATAATTATGTCGTAAGTAAATTAATGTGTGATATAAACTTTAATTAATACTTTGAATTACAGGCCTGTGTAAGGTAGCTAGATTGAAAGAAAACTTAATTGAAGCCTTTTTACCCGACTACGGCGAAGCCAAAAGGAAGGGTTATGATTTTCGCAGTATGTATGGAAGTTCCCTTTTGTGTCGAATTGCTGCACCGGTTGTGACCAATGGGGTTACTGTGGATTCCTCTTATTGATGCGCATGTCATAGGGTGATTTATCCGTGGTCGGGTTTTAGTTTTTTAATTAAAAATATCTATTATTACTATTAATAGTTATTTATTGTAATACGGAATAATTTTGTTGCCTGGTGTTGTAGAGGTTAGTTCGTAGTGTAGTTTGCGTAGATACGCTCATACTGTTAGAAACAGCTGTGTTTAGTGCATGACTTGACGCGGCGTGTACATTGCTTACAAAGTGACGGCCGGTAACACCACGCTAATATATGATATTTATGGAGTTATCGCTTATAAAATATGTCATTATTGCTTTTGTATTTCTAATCGAGATGTATGTATCGTGCGCCGCAGCTGTCAGGATAGATGCTAAACTTGGTATCTAGATTCTTATACAAGGATTATATTCGCTTCGTCAGTGTGAATTCGTAAAATAATATGCTGAGACCAAGGAGATTGTAGTAGATTGTTGTGTGGCGTATCTGTAGAGAGCGCTCAACTTAACATCTAGTAGGCATCTGAGTATCCACCTAGTGTACGATTGATAGTTAAAACATTGTTAGCTCAAAACTCCTAAAGAGAAAAAAAAAATGTAATGGCAGTTTTCTATTTGATATGTCGTTTATACTTTATATTGCTAATACATCACAATACACAATTTCTAGTCAATTTTATTTGCAATCATTTCCATTTATTAGATTTATTTCTTAATAATAGATAGTGCATGTTTTATGACCCGAAATGTATTTTTAATCATAATTATTACAGCAAACTAGAAAAGCATTTGTATTACGGGTTTATGATATGGCAGGTTTAAAATATGTATTTTTGTCTAGGATGGTATAGCAACCATCACTTTTTTGAATTACTATACTCAACACCCATTCTGTTAATGAAGATAAAAGATAATTGAAATTGTATGAAAAGTATCTGCAGATATCTGGAATTGTTCACATTTGAAAACAAGGAGAATAGACCTCCTCGAAGGGCGCTCTCTACTACTACGCGTGCTATATTATCTTGGCATAGAAATATAATCTCTTTGAAATATGGCAATCGCCTACTATAAATAATCTGCTGAACATAAAGTTCTTCATAAAATCGTTTGTATTACAATTTAAAAATAAGTATCTTGCACTTTTAAAAATGTAATTACCGTAAGAATAATATCATCAACGTAAGTTATATACTTGCAGAATTCTCTTGATACATAACTGAAAAAATATGTTAGATTTATCTACTGCATACATAATAGCACTAAGAATATGTGACTGAAGTGTTAATGGGAGAATTTTGCAGTTTACTCATAATAACTGCTGTAACTTGTCAAAATTAATTACCGAAATCCATAGATTTGGTTCGTGTTTCATGTAAATAAACAAGTATTTAATTTATTTTACAGTGTGTTTTTGTTATTGTTGATCCTTCTAAATATAAGTCCCTTCATAGCACTAGATCGAGACTTAAGAGTATTACGGAAACCTAACTAATCAAGATACTGTCTCATACAAACAATTTCTAAGGGCGTCCGCTAAAAGTCACACGGGTGCCCGCTGTGAAAATTTCTTTAGAAAACCTGTGACGAGCTCTCGCCCGCCCGTACCTTTTAGCGCTGCTCATTCGTAGCACATACTATTTTTTAAAACATGCGCGGGTGCGTACCCGCGCCTCTTTTACCGGACGCCCTGATTGTTGTCGTGTTGTTGTGTTCAAGTGCGTCAAGTAACGAGTCTTATTTTTATGGAGAAGCTCTATTCTATGAGAAATCCTCATAACCTCAAGAGTTTGGCGTATACTCCCACTTGCTCGACACCACCATCAGGTATCGGCCTACCGTGAGATTCAGGAAGCCTTGTCACTATGAGCGCCAGATCCTGGGATCACATACTTTACGATTGGCCGTAGCTAGCGTACAAATCTATTAGCGATCACCCCAGAGGTTAACACTTCTAGTTTAGCAATAGTAGGTAGTCTGTGACAGCCTTTTGCTCAGCCGTCCCGCTTATAGGTCTATAAGCGTGCCGGCTGAGCATAGGATTCTGGGTTCGATCCTTTTCAATTTTTCAGTACAATGGGAAATTGGGTGATAAATTAACACATTCTATTCCCGCCCCTCCCCCCAAACGCATTCATACATCCACACATCCACCTTATTCACTCAGAGAGACACAATCATACAAATACCTACTAAGCCTAAACACCAAGCACCAATAATTGTAACTATTTTCACTTTTTTTTATTTTTATCTTTAATCCTATAGCTTATGCTACTTGTAAATTCTTACCGCATTAATTAGAGTACTAAACATTAAAATGTAACCACTACCCAAGGGGTGGAGACCTGGGTGTCCTGAAATACAGACCTCACGTCTAGCTTAGGCACCAGTCTCGCACGGTATAATTATTGCTGTTACGTACTTTACATCGATACCTTTCTAACTTATACTGTGGTGAGAAATAAATCTTTATTATAGATATATAAGCGCGCCGGCTGAGCATAGGATTCTGGGTTCTATCCTTTTCATTTTAATCAGTACAATGAGAAAGCTTGGTCTAAGCACATTCTAAATGGTGTGTCCATATGATGAGAAAAGCTATTGTAAATTAAAAATTGCAACAATGACGATGTGTGGAACCAGCCACGGTAGCGTCATTAGTTTCAGAATTATTTTCCCTATAACAGTCTGGGATTTGGATTTTTTTCTCGACATTATGCCATTGCCTAACTGGCGAAATTTGGATGGATACAGGCGAGATATTTACTAAATCGACTATAGTAAATTGAGGTATCGGTACTTCTCTAGTTTTTTATTATCTGTGTCGACCCAACGACAGCTGGCTGGCCGACGACAGATGACAGACGAAAGGTCACAGAAAACGGGAATGGAATTCACGCATTTGGTCGAATACTCGTGATTATTTTGTGAAGCTAGCTAATATTAGTTGAAATATCCAATACTTCAAAAATGGATGTGGAGGAGTGTCTCAAAGAATGGGAGGATCTACTGGTGGACTACAAACGCTTAGAGGTAAAGTAGTAGTATGAATAATGATTTACGGCTGAACACTTAACATAATTTTATCGTCTGTTTTCATGAAATTGAAATGCGTTGTTCGCGATATTTTTGATTTGCAGCCTGTTGATGGTAAATGACATCGCTAACAAAAACAAATACAATATTTTATCTTTATTTACGTGGTACATAATAGAGTTTTTACTAAAACGCTACTTCAATAATTTTCTTTCAAGCATACATAATTTTGGTATAAAAATGAATTTATTATTTACAAAACTAAATAAATAGAATATTTCAAAGGAAATATCATGAGCATTGTTTTCTTGTGGCATTTTTCTAGGTAACAAACAAAGACTATGTCACGAAATTGGAAGAGGTTGGTGAGTTGCAAGCGGGCTGCATGAAGGAGATCAACCACCAGAAGTACCGCATGTCCATCATAGCGGCCGCTCTGAAAAGGTCAGAACAATACACTCAACATGAGCAATCTAAATGTTGTTAGATAACATATTTTCCTATTTGTTGTAGACTACTTTATTATCAGTAAAACATGATCAATAATAATTATTGATCTCATTAACTTGCCATCTAATCTATCTAAACAAATATTAGTATTGACTGCTCCCAATAGCTAAGTAATTAGATTTTTTTTTTTTTTTTTTTTTCCAATTAGGAGTTAAAACTGGGTTATTCTATTATCTTCATTAGTAAGAGGAGGCACCTTTAGCTTTGTGATATCATCGTCATCAATGCTAGATGCATTTGCTGAAAAAGATTATTTTTGTAGTTTAACTTTTGTAGTTAAACTACAAAAATAATCTTTTCTCTTGGTTTTTTTTTATAATCTTTCTTTTTTTTAGCAATTTTGTGTTGATCTTATAGCCATATATTTACGCCTCTTCCAAAACAGATATACACATCATTTTAAATTATTTAATGAATAACTGGCCATGTCACAAAACAAGGGTACAAAACAGCATAAATCATGAATTAATGATAATAACTATGGGTTGATCATTTCATGTATGTGTTATGGGTTTGTGTTACATTCAACCCTCAATAATCCTATAATGAACAATATGAGATACATCTAAAGCAATATTCTTTTTATTTTCTCATCATAAATTCTTTTGTTTAGCAAAACAATCTCTTTAGCCTATCTGTAAATTAAAATGGCGTAACATCCTACTAATAAATGTGATTTGATGTACCCACTGATAACATGATAGATACATTTACTTTGCATTCAAATTAGAAATGCTCTTCATAAAATAATGTTGAAGATTTTGGTTTCGATTGCGCTAAATAATAACAGCCACTTGGGTTGATCTTTAGGTTAAGCCTTGCTTGCCTAGGTTGGTCTGTGGATGGGTGACCACCCATTACAAACCGAGTTTCTTCTGTGCCTCGGAAAGCACGTTAAGCCGTTGGGCCCGGGTGTCTTTGTAGATCTTTGACAGTCGTTAGATAGTCAATGGCCCAAAAAGTCTGACAACCAGTCTTACCAAGGGATATCATATTACCTGGTACTAACTGGGTTGTGGAGGTCAGATAGGCAGTCTCTCATATAAAATACTGGTATTCAGCTGCATCCGGTTAGACTGGAAGTCAACTCCAACATAGTTGGGAAAAGGCTAGGCTGATGATGATGATTTTGGTTTCAATCAATCAATATAGGAACAGAAAAAGTATGGTATCAGTTTTATAATCAGTCGATATCACTAAGTAAGTACTGATTAATGAGATTAACACATATCGATTTCTTGTTATTTACATTAGTATTATGTAAGCACAAATGATAAAGAAAGGAGATTATGCTGGATGAATTAAACTGTAACAAATCCTCCTGGTATGAATGATTAAATTGTAATAATGACTTGCACAGGTCCTAGAACCGAAAATTCGAAGACATGGGCCTGCATTGTGAAATACCACCCACCCATGACTTTTTAACCAACAAGGTTATATTGATTATAAAATTCAGAACAGATTATTCTCATCATTTTTCAGTAATTTAAATTTATGAGAATATGTTATAGACAAACATAACATAATATCACTCCTGTATTTTCAGGAAGGGTAAGGCAGAGGTGTACCTAATTGTACACCCACATTGCGCCAGTTATGTATAAGTCACATTTAATAGAGGGCGAGCCTATTGCCGGAGGAGTCAGAATTTTCGCCTGGTTGATACCAGGCGCAAATCCTGACTCCGTGTCTGCTACTGAAGAATTCCTGTGGGAAAAACCCAATAGCACTTTGACCGACCTGGGAATCAAACCCAAGACCTCATACTCGGCAGTCGCGCTTGCTACTAACTAATATTCCGAATTAAATCCCCTAACAGGCTAGATAAGAAAGCTGTGACTAAAGATGATCGCGTCGCAAACTTGGAAAAGGAGATAATGAAAAGGAAAGCTATGTTGCGTGAGATCAACGCAACGCTGCCGAAACAGAACAGCTTGTATCTACGCATCATACTCGGAAACGTCAATGTTTCTATTCTCAACAAAAACGACAAGTAAGTTTTCATTTAGCTCGTTTTTTAATCGTTTTCAGCACCTGGGATCGTGCTTTCGATTCCCATATGTTGATTTATCACATACAGCCTGAAACTGATCTGCAAATTCCAAAAAAACAAAGAAAATTAGAATTTCGCGGTCTTCCCTGGCACTTCCACTTTAACTAGCACGCGCAGCAAGACCACTGTAGAAACGGGTTTTGTCGACGGAAGAATCGACAAAATGACAGATTTCTTTTGTTGAACTGTCATTTTGTCGATTCTTCAGTCAACAAAACCCGTTTTTACAGTGGTCATGCTACGCGTGCAAGATGCTGTGAGGCCACTAAGAGAAGCAAAAAAAGCACGCAATCCAGACAGCGCTTATAGCCTAACATATGAGTTCAGATTAATTAAAAGGCAACTTGTTAGCTAAATTAGGGTCTGCAACAATTTTCCGGAGACACAGGTGAGCTTGAAATTGAGAGACAGTTGTGTCCAGCTGTGGTCGACGGCGACGGGTCGTTGAGTACATACAATACCGACAAATGTAACTTTAAACCTTTTCAAAGCTAACATGACCTTTCTAAAAACATAGTTACCACAAATTTTAGTTACATCATTCTCTCTCTGCGTATCTGATTATTACATCTGTTTCTAAAACGGTCACAAGGACGGTCAAACAGAATGCAACGATGAGTATTATTGTAACAGATTTTATCTGAATTATCACGAGATCAATGAAGCCGGAAAAAATACTTGTACTAAAACCATAGATGTATTATTTTTAAGGCAGGCTGGTTTTTTTTTTCTTATTAAGTTTTAGATGCTGTTTTCGAAATAGGCGTTCCAAACATTCTGGTTTATACTGGAGTTTCACTTTCAAACGTAGGCAAGGTAACCGCGGTAACTTTAAACAAAGGTCATGCAGTTAGGCAACTTCCTTAGGGGAAGGGTCAAATTCGACGAGACCGGAACGGCCAATAAAATATAAACCAAACAACTAACGGCCGACATTTATACGAATACAATTCAATCGATTGCCTCATACGAGACGTCTGTTGTGTTTTAGCACGTGTCATGATATAAACACGTGTTCAATTTATAAATTGGCGTTTATACTCAGTCTTCGCTTTTACTACATTACTTATAGTCATAAATATGAAAGCGAACTTTTTGATTACCCTATTTATTTATTTAGAAACAATACTTCAGCCATAATTACGAATTGAGCACAAGTGAAAAAAACCGGCCAAGTGCGAGTCCTACTCACACGCACACAGGGTTCCGTAGCACCAAACAATCATCATCATCATTTCAGCCGAAAGACGTCCACTGCTGGACATAGGCCTCCCCCAAGTGTCGCCACATTGACCGGTCCCGTGCGACTCGCATCCAGCGGATCCCTGCAGCCTTCACCAGGTCATCGGTCCACCTAGTGGGAGGCCTTCCAACGCAGCGTCTTCCGGTTCGCGGTCGCCACTCCAGAACTTTTCGGCCCCATCGGCTATCCGTTCTGCGAGCAATGTGCCCTGCCCACTGCCACTTCAGTTTGGCTATTCTTCGGGCTACGTCGGTCACCTTGGTTCTCTTGCGGATGTCCTCATTTCTGATTTTAACACGCAAAGAAACTCCGAGCATAGCCCTCTCCATTGCCCTTTGGGTGACTTTAAGCCTTCTGATAAGGCCCATTGTGAGCGACCATGTTTCGGTCCCGTATGTAATCACTGGCAACACACACTGGTCATAGACTTTCGTCTTGAGACACTGTGGTAAGTTGGACGAGAAGATACCACGCAACTTCCCGAACGCTGCCCAGCCGAGTCGGGATCGACGATTGACCTCTTTTTCGAACTTAGACCTACCTAACTGGATCGTTTGTCCAAGGTAGACATAATCGTCTACAACTTCGAGTGTAGAGTCTCCGATCTTGATAGGAGTGAGTGTTACATATTATTCAACATGATTTTGGTTTTGTCCATGTTCATTTTAAGACCCACTCTTTCGGAAGCTCTACTAAGGTCATCGAGCATTGTACTGAGGTCCTCCATGGTCTCAGCCATGACCACTATATCATCGGCAAATCGAAGGTGAGAGATGTACTCGCCATTGACGTTGATGCCTAGCCCTCTCCAGTCCAGAACCTTGAAGATATCCTCCAGTGCAGCGGTGAACAATTTCGGAGATATGACGTCTCCCTGTCTCACACCTCGCTGCAGAAGAATAGGTTCCGAGGTCTGGTCCTGAAGTCGGACTGACATGGTGGCGTTTTTGTACAAACACTTCAACACCTCGATGTACCGATAGTCGATTTGGCACCGTTGGAGAGACTGCAGTACAGCTCAAGTCTCGATCGAATCGAAGGCTTTCTCGTAGTCCACAAACGCTAAGCAGAGAGGCAGGCTATACTCTTCGGTCTTCTGTACAACCTGCCGCAGCGTATGTATGTGGTCCACGGTGCTAAAGCCTTTTCGGAATCCGGCTACCTACAACAATATAATAAAAATATGAAGGCATTCAACAGCAAAACTAAATTTGTTTTTCATAGATGTTAATGAAAAACAAAGTTACTGCTGCAGTTTGATGAAACAGTCGCTTATGTTAAAAAGTAAACATCAAATATTATTCAAACCAATTTTCATTCAAAGTTTTTTTTACGTTCTACTATCCTACATTTTTTCAGAATTTTCCTCCTCTTACTTTAGAAATTACAGGGAGGACACACACATTTTACCAATTTGGAAGTGTCTATCTTTCAAACGATTGACTTTGAGAAAAAATGGTTTTAGGAACCTAAATGTTATTTTTAAAGACCTATCTATATCCCGCACATATAGGTATGATGATTTTTTTTTATTTTAGGTTCAGTTCCATGTATTGGGAACCCTCCCTTGATCTTTTTTTTTTTTTTTTTATATAAAAATCGTAAAGCGGTTCACAGAATACTACTACCAAGTTTCAACTGTGTAGTCGTAATAGATTCGGAATAAAGCGGCTGTGACATACGGAGGGACTGACAGACAGACATGACCGAGTCTATAAGGGTTTCGCTTTTTGCCATTTGGCTACGGGACCCTAATTATGTACCTAATGTACCTACAGTTTTACTGTAAGCCTAGACCCACGGAATAGATAAAAGAGGTGTTCTTTTATCTGTTCTGTGCCTAGACACCATACTGAAACTGTTAGCCTGCGCCATTCCACTGCTAGGCAAAGGCCTCTCCTCATGACTTCCAGACACCAAACTAGTAGGTATACCCTGTGTATACCTTGACTCGTGACGTCGTGGCAATATCAAATATGGAGGTACTGGATGTAAGATGTAGGTAAACGGTTCATTAAAACCGACCTAGGGTTGAGGCCGTAAGGCTAATTGTCGAGAGACAGTCGTACTAATGACGTCACTAATAGCTAATGAGTAGTATGTCACTCACCTGCCGAATCTTAACAATGTTACCCAGCTGCTACTCTTGACTCATTTACTTAGATACCAAAATACACAATTGTTTTTGCTTTGTTGTTGGTAATCAGTAATGACCTATTTACGACGTCTACATAACTTCTTTAGTAACTAGGTAGTAGGTACCGATGTCATCTTGAAATTGGTTAAGCCAGACGCCTGGCTTTCTGTTCTAAAAACCATTACTTGACCGCGCATTTGTAAAAAAAAGTTTTGTAATAGAACTGATGGAAGAAATATTAATTTCTTATTCAAGAAATAAGCCTACCTTTGCACTCGTAAACTAATGTTATTTTCCTATGTTTTTCTACTGTGCGTAGCAGTGGCGAAGGTTCTATAGAACTCGATTCCTACTGGCTTCCCTTTGTAAAATGGCACAGTCAGTATTCTATAGACAAAGAATTTAATCACATTAAAGATAATTATGTAATCCGGCTTACCTCTTACAAAATTGACCCTTCGCTACAGCCCCGGATTGACGGAAGAATCGACAAAATGACAAATTATGTCGACACAATGACAGATTTCATTGCACTATCTGTCATTTTGTCGATTCTTCCGTCAAAGAAATCCTTGTCTACGGTGGTCATGCTACGGGGGCTGGTGTGTAGCGAACATAAATAATAATACAAGATAGTTGTTTGTGGTTGCTTGCTAGAGTGTTAGAGTGTAGGATTTTCAGCTGTAACATCGCCAAAGTTAAAATAGTCTATCGTAAACTCATAATAACTGCATTTCTTTTTTTTTCATCACGATTTTTCCGACAGGTTCAAATACAAGGATGAATATGAAAAGTTCAAGCTGATCCTCAGCGCGATAGCCTTCGTGTTAGCTGTTGCGAATCTTTACATAGATTTCAGGTAATTATAGAGGTTTCACATTTACAACTCAATGAAAAAATTGTAAGAAACACTGCATAAAAACTGCAGTTAATTCTCGATTTGATTACCTATGATTTAAGGCATAATTTTGGTTTGTCTATTTACTGATTGTTGCGGATACCAATTGTCTAAATTTTGATGACTAATATTACTGATTCACATTTAAATAAATGCGCATGAACTTTATTGTCAAATCTAATTTCCCAGTTTAAAGTCAATGCAAATTAAATTAGCTAGTGTAATTCCGCCGAAGTGATGTGCAGATATAGATATCGAAACGCGGTGAAACAAAATTAATAATTAAGTATTTGGGGATCTTTTAGAGTCAACGTCCGCAGTTAGTATAGTTACTTGAAGTACGAGAAAAATTGCAAATTAAATTAGCTAGTGTAACTCCGCCGAAGTGATGTGCACGTATCGATATCTAAACGCGATAAAACAAAAGTAATAATTAAGTATTTGATGATCTTTTGGAGTCGACTTCCGCAGTTAGTATAGTTATTTGAAGTACGAGAAAAACATTGTCCTTTTGTTTCATTTCATTTATATTATATCGATACCCATCACGTCTGCAGAGTTTCCCTCCCTTATTTAATTTGACCCTTTATTTCTGAAAAACTAATGACTTCTATTTTATCTTAGGCCATTACAATTAATACTGTTGTTCCTCCTGGTATGGTATTACTGCACGCTGACCATTCGCGAGAGCATCCTCAAGGTGAACGGGTCTCGGATCAAGGGATGGTGGCGCCTCCACCACTTCATATCTACGGTGGTCGCTGGTATACTGCTCATCTGGCCGCAGAATGAGCCGTGGAATATGTTCAGACACACGTTTATGTGGTTCATCGCTTACATCAGTAAGTATTTGTGGGTGTTTTTCTTCGGTAAAACGTAAATATCTTATTAAAAGGTAGTGAGTAAAAAGAGATTACAATGTATACTTCGTCATTCTTTTGACTTATAGTTGGTCTGTAGGTTCTACTTTTGATGTTTGTTATCTGCGTACAATCTGAAGTGTAATAAAAATAAACATCGATATCAGTATGGTAGGGATCTTAGAAATTAAATTAACTAATAGATAGCGCTCAACTGCATAAGCCTCGATAATGTCTTTTTAGTAAACTTTTATCCTTTTGAAGTAAATTATAGCGTGACGCTGAAATGGAAGAATGGAAGAAATAAACTTGTCGCGACGACTCCAAGTAAAACGGGACGAGGGCAGGAAGATAATGATCACCGTTCTTAGTAATTTGTTTTCGGAATACTTGACAATACAATACCCATACATTACAACCAGTAAATACGTAATTCTCAAAAACGCTCGTAACGTGTATGTAAGTAGGTAATCTAAACAAAATTGTCCTCTCACTGACCATGACCGATGGTCTGAGCTAATGTCATAACCGCTGTACTTGACTGGCGAATTGATAAAGTAGAATTATGTGATGTGTAGGCGAATCTCATGGCCCGTAGTCACTACTCAGTCGTCACTAAAAGATTGCATAAGACTAAATGTAGATCACGCAACGTGACTTTTCCCCTCCGAACGGAACTTGAAATTTATTCGGCTTCGCAAAACTGGGGACCCGGCTTAAAACTTTTTGTAAAATAAACTTTAAAAATAAACCCGATTTTTCGCAGAAGTACTGCCTATTTGGAGTTTTAAGCACTCTTAGTTAAGTTTCTAAGAAATCCGAATTGATAATAATGCTACATATATTTTTTGTTTGTTTTGCAGGTGTAGTTCAATACATGCAGTTCAGATATCAAAGTGGGGTACTGTACAGGCTAAAGGCGTTAGGAGCGCGGCATAACATGGACATAACAATAGAAGGATTCCACTCATGGATGTGGCGAGGACTCTCATATCTACTGCCCTTCTTATTTGGCGGATACGTGTTCCAACTTTACATCGCTTACACATTGTACAGTCTCAGTTATCACCCGGATGCCACATGGCAGGTATGTACTTGATTATATTTACATTTATTACTTCGGTTCTGTGCTGCAACTCGGATATTGCAAATTAGGTATATAAAACGAGTTATAGATAGGAAATATCGGAAGCTAGGAAATTGTACTAAGACTGTAAATGTAACTACATTAACATCGCATTTTATCCCGTTACTATGCCATTAGTTAGACATATTAATAGTGTTTTGAGAGCTGGCTTGAAAACAGTAATTATGTCGACAATTGTGTACTACTTACTCATTTTTTTAAACAAACGTAACGTTAGCTGTTCTCAATGTAACATAGTAAAACAGTAGAAAAATGGTAACGGCTATAGATCACGACGATTTCCTATCTGTTTTGGTTGTTCATATGAATCAATGCATATTCGTAAATAATCTATCATGTCTCTGAGAAAAGGGATAAGTCGACGTGAAATGATTGAATCGATTCGAAACAACTAAAATGTTATGTACTTATCATAATAGAACAATATATAAAACGCATGTCCTGTAACAAACCGAAAACAGATCCCAGCATTAAGTTTATCATTCCTGACGATTGGCATCGGGAACTTCGCGACGACACTCATCGTGATTCCTCAGAAACTCAACGAGCAGGTACAGTGGGACTGAAACGATTGGACAACGCAACGCGTCTGACGCGCGCCGCACGCTGTGTGATGTAGTGACGTAGACATGTAGACCTTACAGCATGTAGGCTGAAGATGACGTTTCCTGTGCCAGTCCATAAAAAACTAAAACTGTCACTGTCATTTTTGACAGATTGTACACTTACACACATTTGAAACAATAATAATTTGACTGTTACATTTAGAATAAATTATACGTATACGCGTCGTCTTCAGTTTAAATGCTATAAGTAGATAATTTAATTACGAAAAGCACTTGGTTTATGTCATATTAGTAAACCAAATGCTTCTCCGGTTAGTATGCTTTCAGACAATCATAATTGTTTTCATTAGTACCGTTATTTATTTTACGAGTATGCCTTAAAATATTTGAATTATAAAATTCCGAATGAATAAAAATGATTGTCTGAAAGCAGACTTAAAAATGTAGCTCTGATAAGTCTTGGTATCGTTTAATTTATTTATTTATAATAGTATCGTAACACCCGGATTCTGAAAGTGGCTCATCAGCTGAGACTGTCGGTCATTTAAAATAAGTTTGACAGCCTGTTATTAGGTAGGTAGTCCTTTTCTTGTTTATTATTTAGCCTTTCATAAACCGGATGTAAGTTAAATTGAAAATCCATAAATTTCTGCACCTTAGAATATTTAATTAAATATTATTGATTAGTGTTGTAAATCGATATAAAATCAGTACCGGTTTTTATGATCGAGCTCTTTTATACGAAGCTATTCTAGAGTACAGTTTTTATTACACATTCGCCTTATCAGAGCTATAGTGTCGAAACAAACTCGAATGCATTCTTAGTGTTGGATGTTTTGGACCCGTGGACCAATTTGTTCCATCATAGTTTGTAGAACCTTAGATTTTAAAAATATTTTATTTTCCGGTGTTTCGTAAAATTCTTCTAAATATAAAAGTAGTATTTATTTAATATTCATCTCTTATATCTAAAAAATTAAATTATTCACTACAATAAAAAAGTATATTATGATATGAATGACTTATTGGCAAAATTTGACACTTCTCAGAACTTATATTTGAACTAAATTTCATCCAAATTAGTAATTTAGTAAACCTCGCTTGATCGAGCGCCATTAAACAAAAAAAAGATATTTTTTTTTGACAGAATACTAATACCTACTTATAATTTACTTAATCCTAAGAATGCCACTATCTAACAGTTCACTAAAATATTAATATCTGTATATAATGTGAAGCTAGTTTATATTATTTATTATGTGTACTTTTCTATTTTCAGTAAATAACTGGACTACATTTTATACCTATTCGTTTTTATACGGAGTCTGTATTAAATGGATTTGTGTATATTTCTGCACATTATAATTATTTAGATAAAAAAGGTTTCATCTGTACATATTTAAGTATTTTTTATTAAAATATATAATAATTTTGCGTTTAATAACTTATTTAAGAAATATAATTTGAAATACGAACAAATTTTGTGCCAAAAATGTATTTTCTGTTTTGCTTTTAATTATTTTCTTATGAACGTTGTTTAAAAATATGCATTTTCATGAGTAGGCTTTAGCTTTTGCTGATAGCTTCGCAGAATAGTTCCCATAGTCGGGCAGTGTTTGATTTGCTTCTTTTATTACTGATATGCTCTGGTGACCTCGTTTACATAACTCAGGAATCTTGCCGATTGTAAAGTGTACCTTAGTGAAATAAATACACGATCAATTATAGCATATCTATGTGTAAGGTTATGTGAATCAACTCCTACATGCAATTAAATACAGAAAAACCATTTCAGTTCACGAGTGAATAAACCTTATAGCTAGATCGTTAACATATCAAATTAAAGAACGATTGTAAAAAGGACACTGAAAGTGCTTGCATGAGTTACTTTGGTAGGTACTATTTATTTGAGCATGTTTTGATAGTTCTGCCTGAGTGCTACAACTAGTTTTAATATTTTCATATTTTATTACTTGGTGGATTGATAAACGAATGAGAGTAAGAGAAAATTTCGCCACAGATAAAAATTGACCAGACTGCTTCATTGGATAGCGGTTTTCATGACTGATATAAAATAATTGCTGGAGGATTAATATCCTTACCAGCAACATCCTGTTTCAATGCTACAGGGTGTTTTTTTCTTTGTGTTTCTCTGTACAGCTTATTGCCCTAGACTCCAAAGACCTTTGATGACATTATCTCCGATCAATGTTTATCGGTGGCGATGTATCCTCAGCCGTTTCAGAGCATTTGTTCCTTATTTATAAAATGTATGCATTTCTTAAACTCCAAGTGACATATTAAATCGCATTTTATAATATTTTTTATATAAAATCTGTTCAGAACATGAAGCAAAAGCAATGCCCATAAATAATTGTCACTTCTCACTTGTGCTATGCTAGCTTTTATATTATTTTTATGAATCTGATCGTAGTATATGTGAATTCAGTTATTGTATGTTTTGAAGGCACAAATAGTTCATATTAGATCTTGTTGTGAGTTATAGTCAAAATTGATCCTTTTTATCATGCCAACGACATCACACTATTAGTCCAAATGTTTTTACAAGGGTCTCTAGACAAATAAGAATTGCATGTCAATTTTATCGAACATGTAAATTATGAAAATAAATTTAATATAAGCTGGAAAGTAAATCTAGATATCTCTAGATTATAATAAGACGAGCCGTCCTGAAGTAATAAATAATGATTATTATAATATTAGTGTGTTATCATTTTATCAAACTTGTAACAGGGCTAGTCATTTTCTAACACCGCTGATTAACTGTTAGTTTTATGTTGGAGTTCTTGCAAGGTACCACCTGACTACCAAATGTTATCGCTTTGTTGTGAAACACCGATATCACAACAATTATAATAAATAAACGTAACAGGTAACTGTTACAGAAATCGTAGTGCGATACATGTTTTATGATGCAAGATTATGAAGTGGAATACCTAGACAGGCTATGTACACAACAGTGAATATTTCGTGCCTTGATCAAACAATAAACTATTCGTAATTTAGTGATAATGTTGTACTTATGCTTTGTATAGTCGATTAATTTATAATGGTTGTTTTAGCTCTTATGTAATGGATGTTATTTATTTGAATGCATTGATGAATAAATTTGTTTTTCAGCGACTTATGCATTTTGAAATTTATTTTTATATGTATTTTGTTTGCACCATTCGACAGATATCTTACCTGGCGGCTTTGTTTCTCACATTGCACTTTTTCAACATGTACACAATATACGACACCTTGCGCAAGAAAATGCAAGGAGGTTTGAAGCTACGGTACAAATTACGTGCAATTGCCTACCGCCTATCCAATGAGCTCGCCGTATTGGTACGTGCATGATGTATCACTTATTAGCGTACTTTGAACTTCCTATTCTGAAATAATCACTCGTGTTTACTTTATCGTACTATGAGTCTCGAGTAAGATAATATCCGACTTGTTGCCCGATTAAAAATATTACAAGGTCATTGCGAATTATACGGGGAACCTACGCGAAAATGGTTACCACGTATTCAATACATCATTCTGAGCCGGCCACATAGTAATTTTTCATCGGTTATTAAAAAAAGTCAGCTGTTTCCTACAAAAGTGCGCGTACGCCGCCAAAATGCTTGAGGAGCAAATTTTTTTTAAAATAACCGATGAAAAATTTCTATATGGCCCCCGCTCAGAATGATGTACTGAATACGTGGTAACCATTTTCTCGTCGGTGTCCCTTCAACCCGAGTTAGTTCTGAAATTAAAACCATACGGCGTGGAAGGCCACCCCGTTTGGTTATTATTTCAGAGCTATCTTTTCGTCTTGTATCATTACGACTGATTATGTCAGATTGGGAGCTTTTGGGTTAGCAGGTTGCAGGCGATTTCAAAATCGCCTTATTCGTATTGTATGTCAGTTATGTCCACGTCTTGTTTATTTCCGTTTAGTATTAAAACAACAGTACCAGTCGCATAATCAATAATGCTAATTGAAATGTAGATTGTAACTTTTTACGGTTAAAAATGGTAATTAAAGAAATGGACTTTAATTAATTCACCTTAGAACTAAATCGAAATACTTAATCCATTTTAAGAAAATCAAAGAAGTAGTTACAGCTTCGTAATATTCATTAATTTTACAATTCAATACTTATACATAGTAAGTAATACAAACTGTTACTTTTGGCAAGGCAATGCTGACAGCATATTAATAGTTCAAGAGCTTGAAATATTTATGTGAGAAATGTGCTGGTAAGTAGGTACCTACGTTTTGGGCAAGTGTTGGTGACATAGATAAATATTTGTATTGTATTTACTGGATATTCTTTCAAACAATAAAAAATACAGTTCGCTTATTAATCTATGTTAATTATTTGTATATGTATATTGTTGGGGTCCTGTAGATTTCTGTTTATTCCATTGTTTTGCTGTATGCTCTATATGCTAGAATATTGTGTGGCGGATGGACTTTGGTTATGCTTGGCATTGAAAAAGAAATAATTAACCATATAACTTGTTTATAAGTAAAATTTGGCGTACCTATCTTAACGCCTGGAAGTTGTAGGTTAGTCAGAGTGATTCTTTTGATCCCTGCTGTACTCATAATCATTCTCCTGCCCTTATCCCAATCGGGGTCGATACAGCATGTCTTCTTCTTCCATACTTCTCTATTACTCGTCCTCTCAGCAGTCACCTCCTTTCTAGCCATATCAAAGGTTGATATGGCTACAGTTTCACACAGTCTTCTTCTACTCATACCTTTAGCCATTCATACTCAAAACTTTTCTCACATTTTCCTCATTCCTTTGCGTCAAATGGCCATACCACGATAACCGATTACCAACTACCACGCAACTTATCAGCCACCGATGCCACTTTCAGACTTCCTCTTGTGTACTCATTCCTTATTTTATCCATTCGCGTTATACCACACTCCCTGCTGTACTAATGTCCGTTAAGGGGGACACACCTAAATAAATGCACTGTTGAAAATTCCAACAGTGCACTTTGTTACGTGTTGTAGTACATTGAAAACGGGAATTAATGTTATTTCTTTTTCTATGACTTATGCTAGAGAAAAAAAAGATAAATTCCTTAACGTTTACCTGGTATTTAGTTTTTTACCTGTACACATTAAAAATATTCACTTTATTTTCTCTAAAATTGGTTGTTGCATGTCACTTTACGCTGTGGTCGGTTTGGTTTATACATATTTTGTGTGTGTAATTTAATGGATAACATGGTAATTCAAAATTAATATTTGTCAATTACAGGAACAAAAATGGCGACAGAATAAAGTGGAAACGAAATCAGATTAACTTTATCTGGCCTATATTTTAATGTGATTTACTAACGAATGTATTTAAATAGTTAAATAGATTGATGGACAATTTATATTTTCATAATTCATGGTGTTTAAAACTGTATAATGGCGTTATTTCTCTAATGTAAATAATATAGTTATTTAATAACTTGTTTTGGCCTTTTATTAATCTTGTTACTGGTGTGGTGGGGGTTTACTATTCTATACCTACATTAGATGCCTGATATATCTTTGTCACAACTGAACTGAATAGGTCCTAAACCTATTTAAATCATTCCTACATATTTACTTACCATTTTACACTTGGTGAGTATCAAGCACATGCGCAGGCGGCATTCCGGGTATATAAGGAAAATGGTGGGTAAGGTTCAGTTTGTAGAATTTGTACCTAATGCACGTTTTTAGAAGTTTCATCCACAGCAATGTCATTATATAATTATACGATTTTTTCTGCGTCAGGTTCGATTCCTGTATGGACCATAATTTGAGTATGATACAGTTATGTTGATTCAAAGTCCGTCCTTATTAAAACATCCTATAAGGGGCCGTCCATTAATTACGTGAAGCGTTAAAGGGGGAGGAGGGGGGTCAAGCCCAGATTAACGTATTTACACTAAATTCGCATTTTGAAAATCTCACGTGAGGTAAGGGGAGGCGAGAGGGTCATTTGAAATTTCACGACATCTCACTAAGGGGCTTGAAAATTCGACTGACCTAATTAACCTTTTGAACACCATTATCGTGACAAGCAAGCGTGTGCCTTGTATGTACGCCAACGACAAATATGTGTCAAAAAATGCGGTGCTCTATAACACGAAATAAACAATTAAATCATTACTTTTGCGTTTTTATACCTTATATATCCGTATTTAATTGCTTGAAACGAAATTAGATTAATTAGTTTTGGAATCCCGATTCTTTTTGTAGGTATTTGCGGTGAAATAGTGGGTGGCACGCGTGTGCGTTTATGCCCTGGCGTTCAAAAGGTTAATAGACTAAGCAAATGGTCTGCATAGCAAGAACTCGCAAAATTTGATTTGATTTAGTTAAGTCTCGAACAGATCATAAATATAAATATTCTTTTAAAAAAAAATCATATTTGTGTGGTTTGTTTTTGTAAGACGATTTGCTAATAGGACATTTTGCTATTAGGATCATTTGTTAGGACGTTTTGATAAGGAGGGATCAAAGTCACAGTATAGTGCACGTCTTCATGTTTGTTGTGTAAATTCTAGGAGGATTCTTAGTGTGAGATAGAGGTGTGACTGAGTGATACTACAAAGAAAGGCGTCAGTTTCAGTTTAAAAGAAACACTAATTTTCTTATTATTCTTATATTACTTATTAGTAATGCTTCATATTTACAACATATTTCATGCTTATGTCTAATTAACAAAATAAATTATACAATATTGGGTGTATGCATTATAAACAGTGAGTTAAACAAATCGTGAAAATTTACAAAACTATAATTACTAGGACTCGGCTTTGTGCAAGAATTTACGTCTAATTGGATCAGTCAACTTTTAGCTAAATATTTATACACATCAATTATTATTCATCTGGTTCATCTGCTGAACTGTAACCTACATTCTTTTCACCGTCGTGATCGGGCTCTTCCCTAGCCTCATTCACTTCTAATCGAGGCTTTTTCACCAAGAGACCTTGCTGCTGTAGCCTTTGTATAGCTTCTAAAGTAGTCCGTTTCATAGGATTTGATTGAGGACTTGATTCGCTGGGCTGCTGTTCTTGCACTTGAGATTGTTTGTGTTGACTAGCCATTATTTTTACCCCACTTTTATTACTAAGCCTACCCAACTGTTGCGAAGTAGCGTTTACTTCGGATTTAGTTTGTTTCGCAGTCATCACAGAATTACCTTTAACTACCTTTGTTGTAGTCGTAAAATTTGAACTGTTGGTGTGTGAGGCAGAGGTGAACTGGGCAGTGCCCTCGCTCCCGCTACTGACAAAACTCGGGATATCTGATACGGGTATTAAAGACTCCTTTGGTTTCTTAAAACAACTGAATGGTCCACTCACATCTTCGGTGCTAGGCCTCTTTGCGTTTGTCGTAGCCACCATTGCCGTGGGCGAAATCTTTAGGGGTCGTCCTACCACTGGTTTATTGATACTAGGTGAAGGCGTTATTTTTTTTCCTACCGCCATTCTTGGATTATTTGGCCTCGCTAAATTTATACCGGTCCTCGTAGGAACAATTTGCTTTGAAGGTCTCACGATATTAGTGACTGGCCTAATTTGAGCTATCGCATTACTAGTTCTAGGCCCTAATATTGGTGACGCATGTCTAATAACAACACCTTGAAGGTTTTTGGACTGGCTTGGTCTTATTCCTTGGATTCGTTGTGTTGCCGTTGAAGTATTTGCTTGAAAACTGTTTCGAACTTCATGTTTCATGGTCTGGTTGACTGTTTTTATAGTTTTGGTAACTGTGGTTGTTATTTCTTGTATCATAGTTTTAGTTTGAATCGTTTTTACTGTCACTTCCTTGTTAACAGTGTTCACTTGATTCATAGCAGATACTTTTTTATTCCAAGATTGAGCTGTTGTATGATCAACATTTTTTGAAATCCTATTGATAGACATATTATCACTTTGAAGTTGTTTTATACCTTGGTTCGATGTTTTCGCTGGTAATTGTTTTTTTTGTGGAGTTTGACTGTCATACGTCTGTGCTTGTTTAGTTTTCTCGTCGTTATCTGTTATGCTCTTACTTAATGACTTTATTGTTATGCTTTTATTTATATTCTTTAAGTTATTTAAGCAGACGGAATTGATAGTTGAATTCATAGATTGGTTACTCTTTTGCACAGTACTAACTTTTATATCAGATTCGAAGTCATGTACGTCCTCATCTTCATTTTCGCTGCAGGATTCTTTCGGTGACTCAACAACTGGATGATCAGGATTCGTGTTAAATGCTTGAATCTTTTCCGCGTCGTCGCCGCTGTCGCCGTCATGTTCTATATTCTCATCAAGTTCTGTAATTTTGACATTTCCTGGACAAGAGTCTGAATCGCTTGCTTCATTATCTTCCAATGCTTTAGAATCTTGTGAATTGTGCTCTTCCGATATCGGAAATTGACTAGGTGATGTGTTTCGAGACTTAATTGTAATATTTTTACATAAACCTTGTAGCACGTTTTTAAATGCACCACTTCTGTTCTGCATGTTAATGAGAGTGTCGATGTTAGATTCTTCTTTGAACTTGCTCTGGCTATTGTTATCTTCTTTTTCAATCTTAATATTTCTTACGACATTTTCAATTTTAAAATTTTTTTGAGTTGATTGTTGGTTCAAAGATTTAATTGTGATATTCTTACTAAGATGTTTGAGTGCATCCATAGATTTAGAATTTTGTGTAGGTGGTGGAGGTTGAGGTGGTTTACTGTTTTCTTCTTCATCTTCAGAGTCATCAATATCAAAAATTTCTATTATTTCATCCTTTTTCTCTTCAGTTTCAGTAATTTTCTTGGTAAAATTGGCTTGTTTGACAGTTAAAGGTAGACAATTGGTCTTGCTCACTATTGGTTTAGTGGTAATATTTGGCAGCCTTTTTAAAATATTTGCATTAGGTGTAGGCAGACTACCGGCCTTATCAACTATCGTTTTGTTGGGATTTTTTCCTACAGGTGATTTAGTAATTGGTGGTTTCCCGGGCATACATTTTCCTTCCTGAGTATTCGAAGAATTTATAACCTTGCAACTTGGTTTAGGATCACTTGCTTCAATTTTAGGTTTCTTAATTGTTAAATTTTTATTGCAACTTATATCTTGCAATTTCAGGTTACTTGTTATTTTTTCTTTCATATCTATTTCGCCATCTTCAGTTTCACTTTCACCAATATTTCTTTTTGTTGTCAGAGATTTTATTGTAATATTTTTACTTAAAGTCTTCAAGGCATCCATGGTTGGATTTTTTTCAATAATAGTTTTTGATTTGCTTAGACTGGCTGTATCAGTAGCGAGAGGTACACTAGACGTTTCTTTATTGTCATTTTGAGGAGGTTGACTACATGTATCTATCATTTTTTCGCTTGTAGGTTCTGTTGATAAGTTATTCTTATTTTGACTAACAGGCTTCACTGTTATTAGATGACTTAAATGTTTTAAACTAGATAAAGAGCTGACTGATGAATTAAATACATTGCCGTGTTTGCAGTTATTGTCACTATTCTCTAGATTAACATCAGAAAGTTTATCATTATTTACACAGTTTTCTGAACCAGATTTCTCTTCACTATCTTCTATTTCTGTATCAGAATTCAACTCATCAGATTCATTTTTCTCCAATTTTTCACACTCTGGATCTTCCGGGATTTCTCCATCACAAGTTTTATAGTTCACTAGTTTTGGTGAGTGATCAGAACCTGACATATCTGGTAATTTCTTTGTATTTTTATTAGTATTCAATATATTCTTAGCTGTGTTTTTGGCCATATCAGAATTAATATTACTAAATTTATTTGACAAAGTAGCAATTACTAGTGATTGTTCTGATGTTTCAGGGGATAAATCCTTTGTAATATCACCATCTGACTTAGGAATAAGTGTGCTTAATTCTTCAATATTATGATTAGGTTCATTTGGATTTTCACACATGTCATCCAGGACTGTTTCAAGCTCTTCACTGGGAATATCTTTCACTTGCTTCAGTTCATTTGCAGTATTAGGATGTACTTTTTTCACAATTTTTATTTGATTATTACTTTGATTCATTAATTTAGTCAATACCTCACTTGAAGTTTCTATTTCTCGTACTTTATTTATTTTGTGAATCGGTTTATTTAGAACACTTTTATTAGGCATAGAATTATTGACTGGAAAGCCTTTGATTATTGGATTTCGACTAACTTTCTTCCTTACAACAATACCTGCCTTTTTTAATTTATCTAATTCTGCAGAAGTAACCATACTGTTACTAGTTTTCTTGTTATTTTTAAGTTGTTTTGTAACTACTCGTGTGGGAACTTCCTCTACGCCCTGGAAGTCTATATCCTCACCAAACACATCTTGGTTCATACTTAGGAACTCATCAAGGGTAATGGCTGATTTCTTAGATTTTTTACGTTTCTTATGTTTTTTTGCTTTAACAGGATTACTATCTTCGGTTTGGTCCATCGCCAACTCCAGGAACTTTTCCTGCAACGACAAAATGGCTGTAGTTAGGATTAAAACGACAACAGGTCAAAATTAAAGAAGCACTGGAAGACGAGCGCACAAAAAACTTAGTTGTAATAAAAAAGTTGGAATGATAAGAGAATGCGACTCAATTCTCAAACGGTAATAATGTACCAGCAGTAACTAAAGTGAAACACGAAACTGAAATAGTGTCTAAAAGATTTAGTTTGAGAACAGTTGGAGCTTAGACCATGCACAACTAATCAACTAGACTGATTTATTTGTAACCAACCCCTCCTTGATACAAGATGAAATGGCGACATTTCGAAATATCTCGAATGATTTCTCACATAAACCTCAATAATTGCTATAAAGGGTGTTGAAAACCTTGTCAAAATCCATTGTAGGGTTTAGAAGATTTAAGCGGTCACACAGTACACACAAATAGTGAGTCATAAGTGCATAGTTGATCAGGATTAGAGATCTTATAGTCACGTTATTCTGAAAAATTTGGTTTACTTTGAATAATATTCATTACTATCTTGATGCCGTGACATCTGATAGGTGAGAATGGAATAAGAATACGTATTGCGCCGTCTTATATTTATGACAAATTGCTTGTTCTGATGTTATTGACCATATCTATTGTAACGAATTTATTGAAAAGTAATGCTGCTCCGAAATATTGGAGTACCTCGCCCGCTACGATATATCTGATGGCGACTGTACAACGAGGCAAGAAGATGATGATGACTACCTTGTTGGTGCAGTGGGCGCAAGAGCGACTGATGAGCATGAGGTTCTGGGTTTGATCCCCAGGTTGGGCAAAGTGTTATTGGGTTTTTCAATTAGGTATATCACAGTAACAGCAACAGAGTCTAGATTTGAGCCCCATTGATTGCAATAGCCCTCTTATTACATGGTTAACTTAAATGACGAAAAGTGGATGTACTATTACATACACCTTTGCCTGACCCTTCAGGTATTACAGGAGTGATGTTACGTTATATGAAGTGTTTTTTTATTACTTACAATTCCTACAGCATTCATAGTTGATTCTGCTTCTACTTCTTGGGCTGGATCTTCTGTTTCTAAGTTTTCTACCTTCTCTATGATAGGTGGAACTGTTTCCAGTGAATAATCCAGTAAGTCATTGTATCTAAAAAAATAATTCAACTTTTAGTATTTGTGTGTACAAATGAGTTTTATTCAAACTACATACTACTAAACTAAACCAAGCTATTAAAGAAAATTAAAAAAAAAAATCGAATTATTAATTTGATTCTGTTATTTCTATGCTATTTAAAGAGTATAAAATTGATGAAATGAATTCCCAGATTTCATTTGAAAGTTCTGTTAAATTGTGAAGTTCCTTCTAAACAAGGCATTGTATTTTTTCCTACATATTTACTGTACTAATAACTAGAACATCATAATACTCACTCAGGATTTTGAACACTGTACATATCCTCAGAAGAATGAAAGGTGAGATGAATTTCATAAGCATCCAAATGGTAAAAGACTGCCTCACACATTGGACACTTCAGAACCTCATCAGGACTCTGATTTTCATCTCCATGGTCATCTGTTGTGTGTTTCTATAATTTCATTCATTATATTATTCATTAACAATGAGCTTTAAAAATTGCAGAAGATGGAATCCATCCAATCATCCATCCATTTTTTGCAATTAAGCTTATGTCTTTGCTAGGCTTCCTGCCTATTTTAGAATGGTGAAGAAAAGCAGTGATATTTAACCTTTTGACCTCCACTGTTACATACATGACAAGCAAGTGCGTGCCCAGTATGCCAAAGAACACAAATATGTGACAAAATAGAAGGTGAAATTGTTGCTTGGCATGGAGGGCACACACCGGCGTATATGGTCTAGCGTTTCAAAAGGTTAAAGAGTGATTACCCTTTTTGATAGTTGTTTTTCTTTTCATTACAGTAAATTACAATGGAAGTATGTATACTGTACAAAAGGCAGTTAAATAATAAAAAGGTTTACTTACAATTAAATTGACTTTGTTTTCATATTCATCTCCACAGAATGCACAATAGTAAATTGGGATGACTTCCTGGAATCATATAAAGACATATTAGTTTAACTATGCATTTGAGTAACAGGATCTTTTTACTACTATTTATTACAACATTTTGGAGTACCTGTTCATAGAATTTGACTTTCTTTGAGTGTCCAACATCTGGGAGGTCAGTATCTTGGCGATGAAAGAATTTATTATGGTTGATCATTGCAGAGGAGACATAGAAGTCCACACCGCAGCTGTCACAGCGAAAACGTTTGTCTTCAATTTTCTCTTGTTTGCCATGGTTTGACTGAACATGTACATTATACAAGTGCTGGAACACAGAAGTTTTAAGGATACTGAGGATTTGAGATATTACCAAAATAGTAATATAGTATTATCTTTACTATCAATTTGGGTTGGTAGATTAAGCCAAGAGTAATTTAGAATCACTGAAACTGAGATGAAAGACATCATTATGCCATACTTTCCATCAAACTAAGAATTCCAAATTCATAATCAAGTAAATTGTCCTTAGTCATCAAGAATTAGGGGATTGGAGCTCAAATGATGGTGATAATGTTAACAATAAACATCTGTCAAATTGATAAGTGATAAGTAAAACTACGTGTAGTGGGGAGGGGGCATAGGTCGAGTTGCAAATACACCAACCACTCGCGAGTGACACCGGTACGCAGCCGAAACTAGTATTACCTTCATTGTGAACAGTTTCCCACACCAGGGACAGAAGTACTTCGCATCGTGGTCTGGGTGCACCTTGTGTTTGTGAGTTATAGCCTTGGATATTGTCGGGAAAAATTTCCAGCACACGTCACAGCTAATCAACTCCACCTTCTCTTTAGACTTCTCATCAGACGCTTTTGTATCTATTTCGAAGCGGTTTCTATAATTTGGGTCCCCGTGTTTCCTGAACATAAACAATAATCAATTTTTACTGACTTGTGCAGGCTGTTGCCTATAAGATGTTACGCTCACATCATCAATGCGTTACCTAAAATGTTCTTGCAAATCTTCTTTATTTTCAAAAACGTCTTTGCAAAATACACAGTTGAATTGTTGCTCTGTAGTCATGGTTTTCACTAAAATAAATTCTCCAGGCAGACGAAAATATTACTCTAAAGCGCTTCTGCCATCATTTTGCCTAATATAATTTTTACCAACAACACTGTGCACTAAGGGCAGTTAGGTTACTTATATTGACACCAGTTATTGAGATGAATTTTATGTAATTATTACTTTCGAGCCACTTTATCGTATTTGACAAATTAAATTGCTCGATCCAAACAATACGTAGGCCATTTTGTATATATTTATTTTATTTTCTTTCATTCAAAGATCTATGTTCATATTTCATTCATTCCTCTCACTAGACTAATCGATTATAAAACTTTGACATTAGTCGATCATTTTCCTGTTGATATGTGTTGTCGATGGTCGCCCCCACACGAACTTGTACATCCATGGACATACTAAGTCCATGCTTGTATCACGTACAGTGTGCCCGGTATATTGGTATAAAGGCAAAGATGTAAAATAATGTGAAGATTGAATAGTTTTTTGGTGATTTATAAAATCTGTTTTTTATTCACAGATTTCATCAACTTTCCAGGAGTCACGTGTCAATCATAGCAAAAATGGTTAAACTACTCCCATCTTTTAATTTTGCCAAACGGATGTACTCAGGAGTTACTGGTAAAGTAAAAGCACAAAAATATGTACTGACAAAGTATTTTCAAGGTGAACCTAAGAAAACGGATTTTAAAATCGTCGAAGAGGAACTTCCGGAATTGAAAGATGGAGGTGCTCTACTAATATTTTATTACAGTTTATTCGTGCAAAACCCGTCATACGTAAATGCATTCGTTGCCAAAGTTAGTTGTTACCCTAAATTATGTTATGTTGCCAATTTTGATTTCTTGATACATTTTCAGAAGTTTTAACTGAAGCTGAATATCTTAGTGTTGACCCATACATGAGGGCTTATATGATAGGATATAAATTGCCCACTGATATGATCGGAGGACAAGTAGCAAAGTTAGTTTTATTGAAATATTCTTTTGTAAAAAAAATGTGGCAAAATTCGTGATGCTAAAACCAATGTTAACGTTTTCAGGATCATTTCGAGTCGGAATAAAAATTATGCCGTGGGAAAATACTTAACTGGATCTTTCGGTTGGCGCACACATACTATTTTAAATCCTGATACTGCCAATAATCAGGCTGGTTTGTTACCTGTTACACTTGTGCCTGATTTCGGCTCGCATCCTGTTTCTCTTGCTTTAGGAGTTCTTGGAATGCCAGGGTTAGTATCTATTTGGGGTGGGGTGAAGTTGAGCAATACCTTGAGATTTAATCTATATAGTTTTCACCGCTCTACTGCTAGATACTTAACTTAAAATATAGGCTACATTAGATATAGTTTTGGCCCCGATTAGGTGGCGCTGTGCGAAGTAAGGGCGGGTCGCTAGTTTAGAAATAAGATTTATAAACTATTATTATTATTTATAGCTCTTGCCAGAAACCACTTTCGCATTACTGTATTTTTTAATAAAGTAATGTCCAACACTATATCCCAGGCTGTCAAATTTCATAACGATTGATTCAGTGGTTTAGAATTGAAAAGGTAGCAGACGGATAGAGCTACCTTCTTTTACAATATCAGTATGGTAGAGAGGATTGATGCGAGAATTTGTGTTTCAGAAACACTGCTTATTTTGGTTTAAAAGAGATATGCCAACCTAAACCTGGTGATACGATTGTAATCACTGGTGCAGCTGGTGCTGTGGGATCACATGTTGGGCAAATCGGAAAAATCTTAGGTAAGATAACGTAGCAATTGACGTCGCTGAATATTGGCCGAAACTCATAAATATGTAATCCTCGAATCGACGAAGAAGAAGTGGCAATACAACTTTCATATTAGAGTTATGTAAAATGGGGAGTGACAAAGCGCGAAGAGCGTGCATTTTGGGGGACTGTTAGGTACATTTTGGCGTAGAAAAATTGATGATTATTTATGAACCTTGTATAAATAAGTTAGTTTTGATTTTGAAAGCTTATTGTAGATGGCGTGTGCGTGTCTTTAACTAAGTCCCAATCTGACCAACAAGGTTAAGGTATTTTGAAATATGAAATTTTATTATTAATAGCCATGTCACTTCCAATAGTTTCGCTGGTACCTTCGTCGTTGTTTTATTCTATTATGAGGGTCTTAACTATAGATGAAACGGATACGGAACGGTGTTTGTGAAGCCAAGCGGAGTCGCTTTTTACCATCTAACGCTATAAATTTAGTATTTATTCATAATAATTCTCCACTTGTAAATTTTGAGTACCAAATTATTATCAATAATAATAATTTTGGCAAGTAATTATAGTCAGTAAACAAATTTTGCATTTTAATTTTAATACATGATGTTTATAAGCTGCTATGGCATGATTTATCGTGTGTTAATGAGAAATGATAGATTTCTTTCATATTCGGTATCCGGCCGGATAGTAAAAATTGGCCGGATAGGGCGGATAATGGATAGTTACTGGGTATCCGTTTCAGCTCTAATCTAAACTACTTCAATAATTGTAAATATTTAATTGACTTTTATTTAGGTTGCCGTGTTGTTGGTTTTGCTGGGACTGATGAAAAATGTGAATATTTGGAGAAAGAGCTGGGTTTTGATCGCGCTTTTAACTACAAAACCGTTGACATCAGAGCTGCCCTCAAAGACGGGTGTCCTCAAAGAGTTGACTGCTATTTTGATAATGTAAGTGCATCATTTTATCAACTTCGCTTTTTGTATAATTTATTTATCTATTGATTTCGATAAAGTTTATTTATTTTTGCAGGTGGGTGGCGAAATAAGCTCAACTATTATCAATTACATGAACAAATATGGAAGGGTAGGTGTTTGCGGTTCCATATCATCCTACAATGAGGCCAAACTACCAAAAGGTTTTTAACAATTTTTTTTACTAACATTTTGACCCATTTTGATTCATTTGGATCGGTTGTACTACTTTTTATTTTTTGGGATTCATAGACATATGTTTTTAAATAATATTTCAGTCTCAATTCTGCAACCTGCAATGGTTCTGAAAGAACTGAAAATGGAAGGTTTTCTAGTAAACCGCTGGACAGATCGTTGGAATGAAGGAGTTGAAGCAAACCTGAAATGGCTTGGTGAAGGAAAATTAAAATATCAAGAGAAAATATATCATGGCTTTGATAATATGGTGGATGCTCTTGTGGGCATGCTGAGGGGAGAAAATACAGGAAAAGCTATTGTAAAGGTCAAATAATTATACGTTAAGTTTGTAAAGGTAAACTAAATATATATATATCAATATAAATTGTGGATAGTAAATCCTGCCTTGGTAGCAGGATCAATAATTTTCTTATAAACAAAATTACAACATAGTGAAGTGCGACAAAGCGATAAGTAATACCTACTTATTGCTTTGTCGTACTTCAACCATGTGGATTTAGTTAAACTGTAACCTGTAAGACGGAACACCCCATATTACCGATTCATGAAACATGCATTTTTCCATAACACTTTCTTGCTCCCTTTAAAATAAAATTCCACTTTACAAGAGGATTATTTTAAATTACCAATTACTCAGCTCTAGGTCTATCTTTTTTCCCGAGATCGTACATAGCCCGGACAACACTAATGTTTGGATTCAGAACAACACCAAAAGACTAGGACCCGAACTGAAAAAAAATAAAGCAAAGCCGTAGACAAACGTCTAAAGAAGCCAAAGAAGCGGGATTCGTCAAATGTCAGATTTTTATAAATTTTCATTTCATTGATAAAATTACCAGATTTAATTTAATATGTCTGTTTCGAAAATAGTCGAGAAGTATTCAAAAAATTGTAGGGCCTCCGTTTATGTCTATACCTATGAATCTCCCGTGGGTAAAGCTATTACTGCAGCAGATGATGATTTTTTGTACATCGTAACTTTTGAGGATTCTAAAAACTTTGAAAAAAGTTTTGAAACACTTGCGAAAGAGCTATCATGTAAATTCATTGAAAGTGAAAACAAGATGCTTCAGAAATTCAAAGAGGAACTTTTAGATTACTTTGGCGGTAAATTGAAGAAATTCACAATTCCTATAAAAACATTCGGTTCCGATTTTCAAAAGGTAAGCTATATGCATCTATTTGAATTTCAAATTAAAGTTTCAGTTTCTATTCACACATCTGGGTATCACCTTATCTAGATACACAACTAAATCATACAGGAATGTATTATCTCTACAAGTTAACTATCCTTGTCCAGAGACTGTAACATGCTTATAGTATTACTGCTACATATATTTTAAACTACCCACCACATGTTTGGCACTTACAGGAAGTTTGGGATAAACTCTTGGAACTACCATACGGATCTACTCAAACTTATGGTGAATTGGCTCAAGCTTTAGGCCGTCCATCAAGCCATTCTCGGGCTGTTGGCGCTGCCTGTGGAGCTAACTCATTACTTTTAGTGGTGCCATGCCACAGGCTTGTTGCATCTGGATCTAAAGGTGGATATAATAGTGGTGTAGACCGTAAGAGTAAACTTATTGAACTAGAAAAATCTGACTCAGCATAACTTGGTTTCTGCTGGAAAAGCAACCAACTATCTCATGGACACCTGGTTTCTGAATGAAGTTTATTGAATTCAACATCCAAATTAGCTATACAATTCACTCACTACACTGACACTTGCAATTTATTTTGACGAAGCTAAGGGGTTAGTCAAAACCTTTGTTTAAGAAAACAATGTTTAATTACATCCAAGAAATAGAGAGTTGACAATAATCAGAAATCTTAAGTATAGTTTTATGAAAAATTGCAAACTTTGTAGACATATTATATTATTAAGACCTATGTGTTACATAATTATGATAAGTGCATGTTGACTAGAAACAAGTTTATTATATTTTTAATAATTACTATTTGATGATACTTTTTGAATAAGTTACCACTGAACAAACTGCCTTGTATTCAGTATTATTTTTAAATATGAATACATACTTACTTGGTATAAAATCTTAGCTCGTTGTTTAATTCAATGATCATTCCTATTGTTCTTACTTTAGGGCACAGGGACGGACCCTGTTACCCATAAAATATTTCACACAGGTAATGCGGGGAAATTAAACATTGACTTATTTTTAAATGAACATCAAAAAACTTATCACCAGTCAATTTATTTAAATCAATTAAATATTTTTTACATCAAAATTACTGATTGCACATCAAATTTGCCAGACTGTACAAATGTTATACTCACACATAAAAATATTTTTGCAACATGTTTTCATTGTAAAAAAGGCTTTGCGGCAAGAACAACATAGGATGAAAGAGTAAGCAAAACAAGCTCTTGACTTGTGGCACCCTGATTCAATTTTAAACACTCCAGACAGAAATAGGTGCCCCACGTAGCGGCGCTTAGCGGGGCTATGTTGACTCGGTTTCACTTAAATGAATTGCCTTTTTTTTGTTAGCCTATTTGAGTGTCCTGGGCTGAGTGTAGCTGTGCAAAGGCCTCCTCTTTCTCCTTCCAAAACTCTCTGTCCTGTGCAATATCTGGCCATGGTCGTCCCGCAAACAAGATCAGATTGTCACACCACCTTCGCCGCGGTCTACCTCTACTCTATATTGTCTATAAATTGCCTTAAGCTTTAAAAAATAGAAGCTTTGTTTTAAAATAATTAATAACAAAGTTTATTGTGCGCTAGTTATTATTAGATATGCGTCCATAAAAAAGCTCTACTTTTCAATTAATAGCGATGCATCACAAACTCAAATTGTTGCTAAAATAATAATATTTTGAGGTAGGTAACTATTTTGCTGTCCAATCAGTATTTTTGATTTGCTTTGGGATTACGAATACGAAAAAGGAAGATTTTTTGATTTACAGTTAAATACTAGCCTTAAACAGTTATGATGCACATAAAACTATAAGGAGGTTATACTTATAGGCTTAGTAATTGTGGTTTGGGAAAAAACAAAACAGCATTTGCATTCTTACTGTTTATTTAATATGTCTGAATAGCTAGTTTATTTCCTTAAACTTCAAGGAAGTAAGTAACATGTGAATAATACCTCTCTCTAATTTAACAGCTTCATTTAGCTTCTTTTGGACTTAAAAATCATTTCAGAATTTAATAGGGATGTATCCACATGTTACTTTTTTCGATGAAGTTAAGACAAATAAACTCTACCTATTCCGACATATAAAGGCCGCACAGTAAACTCTTACTGAAGTACACACACTTTTATTGAAATAAATACAGTTACTCTAAACTAATTCAATTCGACCGAAGGTTGATTTCTGGCCGAAACCGAAGGCCAAAGGTGGCTGAAGTCGTAGCCGAAGCCGATGGTTCGGTCGGACATTACATATCTTATAATACGAAATACTGAAAGCTCCAGTTTCCGTGGTGAATGTAAGGTCGAAAAACTTCAACTTTTAAAATATCTAGGTACCTATAATTTAGTGTGGGCTTTCAGTTCAAACTCTGTAACAATATTATTGTGTATGTTACTACTACAGAAGCAATAGAAACCAAAAGTGGATAATTCAGTGTGACGAAATTTTGCATGTTGAAATTGATGGGTCGATCTTGTAGTAACGTCCGCAAATCCACTATCTCCGTCCGTAGCTCCTCGTCTGTTGAGAAAACAAGTACTTACGTTAATAAAGAAGCAAGCTACCTTAGTGCATCCCCCAAGGCATAGGTAGTTCCATCGGCTTCAAATTGTCATGTTTTATTAGCATATCGACATTGCACCTCTGTTTTAGGACGACGGAAGTCGGTTACGTTTGTTTGTTTCATTGACTTTTTTGCAAACGACTTTTGAAAGTTAAGTTACTTTCCACTTTTTAGTGTTGTCGTTTGGAAGTCAGTTATTTTTTTTTAAATTTTAGTTCGTTCAGTAAAATATTTTACCTTTTTTAGTTGTGGTATCTCACACAAATCATTGTCACGTATTAATTTTTCATTAACTAGAAGGAAAATATTAGCACATCATCCACGTACAGTCACGAGCACCAATATGTAAACACTTAATAACTTTTAAAAGTGTTTTTCTCCTACTATTTTGAATAAAATTTCATGTTGTTACGAACATAGTATTCTGGAACTCAATTTTTTATGAAAAAGATCCTATCTTCAAGTTCTTCAGTTACAATCGTTATTTCTCGCGAAAATTGCTTTTAGATTTAGGAAAGTGTATACATATTGGTGCTCGTGACTGTACGAACAGACAAAGCAGAAAAATTGCATATTATAGAGGATAACGCAAAGTTTATAAAATTTAATTGGGACCACCGCGAGTCGCTTACATCGGACCAGTAAGTAAAAAAAAATGGTGCTGGTGGAATACCTACATAACCTCCTCCTTTTTTAGAAGTCGGTAAAAAACGAATGTGAGTTAAAAGTTAGCAGTAATTCAGACAATTGATTTGAAAAAATGCGGGCTAGGCTACCTTAGCGTATCCCTCAAACATGCTAGTTTTGTTTGACTTGATTTCAAAGTTCAGCCGTAAACTCGCTGCTAAATTCACAACCTTGTTTCGTATAGGACAAAACTAAATTTTAATTAAAGCGCCAGGGTAGCCCGAGAAAATTCAAATTTTCTTACGTTTTTTGCAATTTGCAGGTCAGTGTCAGGTTGTATGTTGATTAAAATATGATTCGCGACCGTAACAATATGGCTTTACAGAGTTTTAATCATTCAAATCATCAAAACAACCCTCTAAGTTCATTTAATTGCATTGAATGATTATTTTATAACTCATTCATTATAAAATAATCATTCAATGGTATTAAATGAACTTGAGGGTTTAGTGATTATAATTCTTAAAATACATACGTAATTAAGAAAATTTGAATTTCGTGGGTTACCCTGGCTTCCACACGCTTCCACCTTAATGCTTACCAGGCTTTTTGTTTATTAAAAGATGATCAATGACGTTCATGACCTGCTCTCTCTGTTGATATGCTTGCTCGCATTGGTATACCAAAGATATTATAATGTAGGCGCACGTCAGAAAACGCATTAAGCCCGATATTCCTGGTAAATAATTGTAATTCTCGCCATGATAAATGGTTCGCTGCAGAGAAAAAATATTAGTTGCGTTAACTAAAGAAAGACTTCTTGGTGAGCTATGAGAAGCAAAACTTTAGAAAAATTAATAATAGTTTGTATAGAAGCGTAACACGGTAACCGTACACACGGCGACATATCAAGCATACATTTCCAGTATAACATGGCGTCGTCGCTTTGTATAGGTTGATTGGTCTTCGTGCATATGAATATACGATACGTTCAATCAGTCAAGGTAAAGTATGTACCTAGCGGCCACATGGTATTTCAGACACGGACTCAAACACGTAAGAGTTACAGAGAGAGTCAACATCACTCCAAATTCCATTTCTTAAAAAAAAAACTATGTGCCAAGTGAACAGCCGGGAACTGTAGTATCCTATAATATAACCTGTGACTTATCAAACAAACCCCGAACAATTCTAAAACCAAACTTATTCAAAACGAAGTATTCTTTCTTTTTCTAAGCTAATATTTTAAAGAACGGTCATTAATATTCACCTGGGATCCAACGGCGATTCTAATAGCTGAATTCAGAATTTTCACCATATCTAAAAGCAGATTCAAGGTGTTCAAAAGAATCTGAAAAAAATAATATGGTTAGGCACAAATCGAAATGATGAGTTTTGAACTTAATTAACTTATGGGACCTACTTCAGTCATGCTTGTGCTTCAGTGATGCGTGACATGGGTACCTACGATGTCGATGAGGAACGAAAGTCGGTTAGAAATTCAATATTTTAAATCATCTGCCAACAGTTGAATATAATGAGGAATATAGGAAGGCTTACCCTAAACCCGTACATTTTGTTGACGAACATCACTTGTTCTGTTAACAAAAGGTAACACTTTGTAATCCGCTTAATCTCGAAGCTGTCGATTGTACGGTCTTTGGTGGTATGTGGTATTGCACCTTCTTCGTCGCGATACAGCCAGTTTTTGTTGCGTACACAATCTGTTAACTGCCCAACTGGACAAATTTCTGTACAAGAATAGCACTTTTGTACAAAATTACTGATCATTCGAAGTCGAGCTTCAACTTGCATTACGTGAGCTATCAAGTCTAATGTGGTCAGCATTTTAATAAATAGAAACACATATGATATTCCATGTATCAATGGTATCAACGATCCAAAGGTCACAAACCATGCTCCTAAATCGCCAAGAGAACTCAGAGCCCAAATAGTTACATAAAACAATATAATTTTTATAAGTTTTCGTTTCAATACAGAGTAACAACTCGTGTCAAGAAAGTTGTCAATTTTATCGTACTGCTTATAGTATTCCTCACATATGTTTGTTCCATATTTATAAACGAAATATAAGTCGACAGCATATTGGCAAACATCTAAAATCACCTGTATCATGTCTGTTAGTCTGATAGAAACGTCCAATTTGTAGTAAAAATGTGTTATTTTGTAATATAAACAGTATAAACTCAAAACTGCAAGTACAGAATAAGTACAAAAGTTTTTAATGAAAACGTATGTCTTGGATCGCTTTGGCGCTACATTAGCATTTAGAGCAAATATTTTTAGGATCCATATCAAAGGTCCCATTGACTTATGCGTTTTACTGATCGACTGTCCATTTTTTGTAACATCACCGACTTGCATGATTGTAAGAGCTCTCTGTTTTAGGTGACAACCTCACTGCTAGCACTACACTCACTGCTACACACTACACTCACTGACAGAATCAAACTGTTCAATTTGTAAATGTAGTACAACAACAAGTACATATCTCTACATAAACGTTTTTCCTATCATAAACATCAATCAATGGAACGACGTTCACATTATATTAATGAACTATATGAAGTGGCATGTTCAAATAATAGTAATAGCCGTAAGTAATTTTTATGTATACAGCGTAGGTGTCAGTATGTCAGTGTGTTTGAATCGTACATTACCTCAGAGGCTTAGGTACAGTCTTCTTGATGAGGCTTTCGTGGTCTGAGGTCCTGTTACACCGTCAAATTTATAATCTCAAATAGCTCAGGTTACTTTCTTCGGTCAAGCTTTACTTTGCCGTTTTTGCCATTGTCTATACTAATATTATAAAGAGGAAAGCTTTTTTGGCTAAAAAAATAGATTTTCTTAAGGATCTCAATTATTTTTTAAATAAAGTGTAGCCTATGTTACTTCTTGATAATTTAACTTCCTATTGGTGAAAAAAATGGTTCAAATCGGTCCAGTAGTTTCGGAGCTTATTCGGTACAAACAAACAAGAAAATCTTTCCGCTTTATAATTTATATAAATTAGAATACCATGTAGACTTTAGTAGGGCTTATCCTAATCTTTAAGATTTTAATTGTCTTTTTTTTTCTTTTCTATTTCTACATTGTGCTCACATTCGGGGTGGAACGGACACCTGCGCGAAAAATATGATAACCACGTATTCAGTACATCAATCTGAGAACCCCACATAAAAATTGTTCATCGGTTATTTAAAAAAAAACTCAGCTGTTCCATACATTTTAACCATGTAAAGTCTAAATGTATGGAACAGCTGATTTATGACCATGTAGGGTCAAAATGTATGGAATAACTGATTAAAAAAAAATAACCTTAGAAAAATTTTTAGGTTCTCAGAATGATGTACTGAATAAGTGGTAGGTAATAGTTTTCGCGTCGGTGTCCCTTCCACCCCGTATGTAGAAGCAATAATATTGTACCCAGGACTATGTAATATCTAGCTTGATTTGAAAAGAGTGTCCATGGAGTTTCTTGCCCATTCTTTTCCATGACATCTACGATTTTGAAATAAGCAACTACAGCCCATTCACAGTTATTATGCCTGTGGCTGGACTGTAGGTAGTACTACTACTACTGGTAGCTTATTTTTGACTATGCAAAAGTACCCGTCACGGGTCTATTTGAAATAAATGCTTTATTATGGTTTGAATTTTGCCTTTAAAAAAAAAAGAAAACGCGACGGGCAAAGTTAGTGAAGAAAATGTGTGTTTCTATGTTTGTCTAGCTAAGTAAAACATTTTATTCAATTAACTAAAACCGTGGGTAGGGTCACGCTGGGTCACGCCCTACGTAACCGGAGATATTTCCGCGTATTTTAAGTGATGTCACAGGCTAATAAGTAGATGTTGTAAGGGAATTCGACGCGTAAACTGTAACCATGCAATCAGTACCTACACATACACAGTGGTAGTTTTTTTCACAGTGGTCACTAAGGTCTTAGTTGCAAACGTTTAGTGAAATATATCACAGTAATATGTATTATAAAGGCGAAAGTTTGTATGTGTGTATGTTTGTTACTACTTCACGCTCAAACGGCTTAACGGATTTTGATGAAATTTGGTATCAAGATAGCTTATATTTTGGATTAACACATAGGCTATTTTTGATCCCGGAAATAGTAGGTAGGTAGGGAGTAGGTAGGTGTAGAGTAAATCACAAGGAGTATGTAGAAAATTATAATGAATAATTACTCATTAATGGATTTTGGCGTAATATCGGCTCCGATATTACTTTCGCGGAAGTTGTACTATCTTTATAATATCACTTTATTAAGTAGAGCAAACTAACAAAAAACTACAAAAGGGCATCAAAAAACTACTCAACTCTGTCAGCTGGTAATGTGCCCAAGATGATATCTCTATCCTTCAGATGGGCCCAGATTAAGCGGCAGAGGTGTTGAAAGGCATGGTATAGGATACCTTCCATCATTTTTTTTTCTCGAGGTGAAATCCTCCGCGCTGGGGAGAGAGGAGGAGTCTAATTGCCCTGTTATGCGGGATCTAAGTGGGTCCACCAGATCAGGCCCCTCAGCAGCAGCAGGTAGCCAGGTGGTGGACTAGGCGGTCTGCAATTTTCCTCTCAAAGGGTTTGTCCTCCTCATCCAGCTTCACGATGGGCCGGTATCCAGATGGGGAGTCTGCAAGCCGCCCTTGCTTCTTTAACAGGAATAGTTTTTCAGTCTAAACTGACCTTGCTTCAAACATGCGTTTAAGAGTCCTACTAATCAGGGCTAGAGAGCCCTAATGGCCAAACCCATGCATGCATTGGTTTGGCCATTGGGGCCGTGGTCTGGGATATCATCGGTTCCTAGAGCAGTGTTTTTGGCCTGCAGCCTTTTCATCGCCAGATTATTTACCACTAATTTTGAAATTGAACTCTTGAAGCAGATATCTTCAACCAATCTCCAACCGATTGAGCTGAAATTTTGCACGCAAATGTATATCGCGTGACAATGCAATCATTGTGATGACATGGGGCTGATCTGTTGATGGAGCTGGGAGGTGGCCATAGGAACTCTGTAATGAATCAACATAACCCCATCAAGTTTGGGCTTGTATAATTCGTCTTGACAAGTACTTTGTCTCTGGTTGGTATCCTGGGTCCGATGATGGAGCTGGAAGGTGGACATAGGAAGTCCGTAATAAAGCGACACAATCCCATCGAGTTTGGGCTCGTTTGATTCGCCTTCACGATTACTTTGGTCCTAAATGGTAACCAGGGTTTGATGATGAAGCTACAAGGTGGCCATACGATCTCCGTAGTAAAACAACATAACTGCATCGAGTTTGGACTCGTTTGATTCGTCTTGATGAGAACTTTGGTCCTAGATAATACCCATATAAAACCCCATTAGATTTGGGAAAATAAGTTCGTTCCATTTGTTATGAATGTGAATTATATTTCATATGATTAGATGGATGACCCAATACCAAGGTGAGCACGTGCCAAGGGGTGAATGGTTTGAGGGTGTATACGCCTCAGAGTACCAGGGCCAACCCTGTTGTACTGAAGCCCTTATCTCCCTACAATGACCTCAGGGGGAATGTACCGTTTATGTCCTATACTCGTGGTACCAACATGATTAAAAAAGAAACTACTACACAAAGAAAAAGACGTTAAGAGAAGGCGAAATTGAAGCGATAGGAGAACATTGCTATGAAAGCAATGTTCACAAGCGACAAGGCTTGGAAAAAAAATTGTTTAGCAGGAGCTAAATACACCGTGTTCTTCACGTTATCCATAAACTTTGGCAAATGGCTCTATAGCTTTTACAAATCAAATATTACAAAGGAAGTAGTACTTAAAAAGGCTTCGTTACAAAGTTATTTGTGAAATTTAATTGAGCTATGCAGTAAGAAAGGGTCTTAATTTGGCCTATGTTGCCGCTTAGTGCAATTAATTTATCAAATCTATTTGCATTTCTTTTGCACGTACGAGAGGAACCCGTCAGTAAATATAAAAAGAAAAAGAATTCATTAACGTGTCAATAATGAAAAATGCTTATTTCCGTAGTCTGAACATCTGGTCGAAGTTTATGTATATCTTCCGGAACACGGTGTATAGAGAAACCGAATCGTTAGATCAACGCTTATAACTTGCCCTACTAATTAAATAGATTTAAGTTGTTTAAATAAAATATGACATAACACTGGCACCCAGCACTGGCTCCCAGAGCACTGGGTCCCAGAGCACTGGGTCCCAGAGCACTGGGTCCCAGAGCACTGGATCCCAGAGCACTGGATCCCAGAGTACTGGTTTTTACAACTGGCTCGGCTTAAGCAACATATAAGTTTGCGTCTATAATATAATTAATCGGCCAACTGAAGTTAAGCTGTTATTTAAAATAAAGTTTAGGTCTCTAACTACAGGCTATAGGTAACAATAAAGTTAAACTATAGGTTGGTAGTTTTACAATAATTACCCACCAAAGTATTTAGCCACGGTACTTAATTGATTTTCCACTATTACTAATTATACCCAATACATTGTACCTATTTACGTGTTTAAATTTTTAAATTAGGTTAATACATATAATTAGTTTAGTTGGTCCTAACGTGTCCTCATGAATTATTCAGCAAGTAATAAGCGACATGATATAATGGTAGCATGAAATCAGTAGCGTACATTGCGACTTTTTGAAGCGATGCAAAGTTGAAAACGCAAAACGGTCACGAACGCGATGCTGTCGTTGGTTTTGTATATACAGACGCCAGCACATTAAGCTACCCGAAACTGACCAATTTTCCCAATTAACCTTGAACCTAACTAGCGATAAAGTTGGAAAATCTATTAAAGAAATTTGAGAGATTGTGGTAGCTTGATGTGCTGACGTCGACTTATGCGTCTGTGACTTATCTGTGCAGATAAGTTGGTTAAAGTGTAATATAATTATTATACTAACACTTTTTTTTCGAAAATATGTATTAGCTATGGTGCCCAGGAATGGTCTAAATTAATGAAGTGTTAATCGATTGGCTGGTAGGAGTGGAAGGTAATGAAGGTATTCGACTTTCGTGTTGCGATTTTATAGTATTTTAGACCTAACACATGAATAATTTTAAGGTGATTAATGTTGATTAAATTGTGACGGAGTAGGTAGTGTTTACATACATATAAATAGTAAATTAATATAGGTACTTGAACTCGATGCTCATTCAAAATACTACGTTCAAAAGTGCTTTTTGATGGGTCATTAATCTCAGGTTAATTCACGTGAACGCGAACAAACTGGGTGATAAATAGGTAATTGAACCGTGGGCCATAGATACAACAGTAACAAACAATTTAAAGCGAAGGTGAATAGGAAACCAATGTATGGACGAAGAGAACAGAAGTCCTGGGTCAACTGGCCACCTTCAATATATCGTGGAAATGGGATAGGGCTTTTCAAGTAGAACATTAGTTTAGTTTTGTCTTTTTCTAGCTAGAATACTGGGATACTATACTCTCACACCGGAATCTATAGTCAAGCATAGGCAAATATTTTTATGCAATAGACAAGAATCTAATCGAAGTAAGAACCGTCAAAGAAAGCAAACCTAAGAATTCTAAATTTTGACAGTTCTAACTTCAAGCAATTACTAAACTACATCTTAAAAAACACTTGAGATGACAGGTAATTGAGTCAAAGTCAAAATTATTTCCACAAAAGATGGTAAAAATGACATGAAGTGCAATGACACATTTCGCCATAAAAATAGCATGCAAATATTATTAAACACAAACATTAAATTAGGTAGGTAACTAAATAAAGTATTTATTTATAAGAGCTTAGACTATTACTAAGTTTTATTAACTAACACAAAACAAAATTTTGCTGTTAAATAGTAAAAACGGATAATGTTAACATATTAAAGTATTTTTATAAAACCGTAAAACCGTCTAAATATACGAACACAACATCATACAATGTAGATAATTCTTACAATGCAATTCGGTAGTGATATGAGTGACAATTCGATTTTTTGAGAAATTCCGCTATGGAATAAAAGCTATGTGAAATAAGCCATTTTTTCAAAACTTTGCAGAATTTTCTGTACGGAAGATCAGTGTTAAAGTTTTGTAGAGAGTTAAAGATAAGTGGAGCCATATATACTTATACACAATTAGGTCTGAATAATTCAATTCTAGGTACACGCATTGTTAATAGATACTGTGTAACTGTACGTTTATTAAGATTGTTTTTAAGTTCAAAATGTGAAAAGTTTGTTTTGAGGTTTCATCTTTTTGACTTTTTTTATGGCAAAAGCAAATCTATTTATTTTAATAAATATTTCATTAATGTGATCCTTCCATTGTAACACCAATAAATTTTGTTTTATGAATTTGTTCAACTGTTTGATCTTTGTGCGAAATTTTAAGGTGTAGATATTTACTTTTATGAGTTTTGAAATTTAATATTTTACTTTTTTCTAGGTTAATTTTTAGAGCGTTTTTATCTAGCCACGTAATTATTTTATTCAAAATGCTATTTATATTAGATTCCTGTGATTTACCATTTTTACTATCTATAATAACTGTTGTGTCATCAGCAAACAGAACACAATCTTGGTCTATCGCTTGAGGAAGGTCATTTATGTACATAAAAATAACGGTGGCCCTAAAATGCTTCCTTGCGGAACACCAAAGTAATTGTGTCGAGGTTGGGTATCAAAGTTTATGACACTATTCACTTTGTCATCAAATTTAGTGATTCTCGTTATTTGTGTTCTATTTGATAGGTATGATCTGAACCACTCTAAGGCTACCGATTTTACTTAGTTTTTCAATTAGAATTGGATGATTTACGAAGTCGAAGGCTTTGCTTAGAAAAAAAAAAAAAAAACCTTTGCTTAAAAACAAAGCAGATGTTGTAATTTTTGAGTTTACGTTGTTTAAAACTGATTTGACTAAGTTAAATGCTGCAAGTGATGTGGATTTGTTTTTCCTAAATCCGTATTGCTCATTTACAAGCATATTAAATTTATCCAGGAAAGCACATAACTCTTTCAAAGAACTTTGATAGAATCGGAATCAGCGCAATAGGACGGTAATTGTTTTTGTCGGTTTTAGAGCCTAGAGAAATGTGGAAAAGAAGACATGCTGCGCCGACCCCAAATGAATAGGGATAAGGGCAAGAGAATGATGATGACTCAAGTAAACTAAATATGGGTATTTAATAATAATAATACCATATATAACCTCGTGACAGCCGAGAAGGATAAGCAAATCAAGTATCTTGACTTGGCACGCAAGGTTGTCGACATATGGGATGTGAGCTCAGCGATCATTGTGCCGATAGTCGTTTGAGCCAATGGCTTAATTGCCAAGAGCCTTGACCAATACCTGAGGAGGCTCTCGTCAGGCAGCTGGATCAAAGGCTTGATTCAGAAAGCGGTACCCTTGGACACGGCGCGTATTGTTAGGAGGTTTCTCTCCCTGGAGCCCTGACCACCGGTAGCTTAGACCCTGTTCCCGATACCGCTGGGCTACTACTTTTTTATAATTTTAAATGTTTTTTATATCAGAATATTTAAAAACGTAAATAATATGTGTTTAAACGAATAAAGGATAAATAATAATAATCTCGCAACTCTAGAATCTATTCGAGAGTAGCGAGGACCTCGTTGATACACACTCGATCCTGTACTGTGGGGCTGTTGCGGCATGTCGTTTAGCCAATGTCAAATTCAGAAATAGTGACACAGCTATTCGACCAAAACCAGCTGTACCAGCCTGGCAGTGCAGGATCGAGCGCCGAAACGACGGGGCCAGGGTACTTATCGGCGGCCATGTGTTTTCATGGGCCTCGGAATGCGCCACCGTCGGGATCCCTACTGACGGCAGGAGGGGTTTCCATCGGCGTCGGGTTGACGCTGAAGTACCTGGGACTCGTCCTTGACAGCCGGTGGAACTTCGTGGAGCATTTCCGACGTTTGGCCCCCAAACTGGAACGGACCGGGGCTGCCTTCAAGCGGCTCCTGCCCAACCTGGGGGGTCCAAACGCCTCCTGCCGGAGGCTCTATGCGGGGGTCGTGCGGTCCATGGCCCTTTACGGGGCCCCGGTGTGGGCGCGTTCTCTGAGGCGGCAAGCCGCCCGCTACCTGAACGCGCCCCAAAAGGGGATAGCCCTATGGCTAGTCCGGGGGTACCGCACGATCTCCGGTGAGGCGGCGAGCCTCCTTGCCGGATTGCCGCCATGGGATCTGGAGGCGATAGTCCTCGCACGCCTTCACGAATGGCGCGCGGAGGCACTACGTCGGGGGGAAACTCCGCTGCCGCGGCAAATCACCGCTCGGCGGACAGACCTCCGGCGCGATCTCATGGTGACATGGAGAGAGCGACTGTCGCAACCCCGTGCAGGGCACGCCACCATAGTGGCGATAAGTCCCCTCTTTGAGGAGTGGCTAGAGAGGCGCCACGGCGCCCTTACCTTCCGCCTGACGCAGGTCCTCACCGGACACGGTTGTTTCGGGAGGTTCCTGCACCGAATCGGGCGGGAGGAAACGCCCGGGTGTTTCCATTGTGAGGATCGTCCGGAGGACACGGTGCAGCACACTGTTGAGGCCTGCCCCGCTTGGGCGGAGCAGCGCCGTGTCCTCGTAGAGGCGATTGGCGGCGGCGACCTCTCGCGCCCGGCCCTGGTTCAAGCCATGGTCCGGAGCGAGAGGGAATGGGAAGCCGTCACCACCTTCTGCGAAGCAGTCATGCTAGTGAAGGAGGTGGCGGAACGTGAGAGGGAAAGAGCCTCACGTCCCAGCCGCCGCGGGAGACGCCGTGGGCGTCGGGGGTCACGTGGTGGCCCCCGGCCACCGTAGGCGCGGGCCTGTGGACGGCGAGTTTTGGGCTAGCTCGCCGTCCGGCCGTCTTATGACGACAGGCCGTGTCGACGGCGCGTTCGTGTTCCACGCGCGCCTCAAAGAGATGTCAGCAACCACGTAGGGGTCCGCACGGGCCGATGCCTGCCAGGGCTGCGGGACTGTTCGAAAGAGATACCGCGGCATGTCAAACAAAAGCAAAAGCTCACTTTGTGTCGGTGCCCGTCTGTCATACTGAGGCTGACTGAATACTGATGTCGAGCGAGTGTGTGAACCAATACCAGAAATTGAACCAATAACACCACCAGATGTAGTCAGAGCAGTTCGTCCGTTACCGAACTGGAAATCACCGGGACCGGACAGACTTCAAAACTTCTGGCTCAAATGATTTAGTAGTTCACACACTTGCCTGGCATTCCAATTCCAATCATCCTTAGAGTCTGGGTCTCTACCGCAGTTTTTAACAACAGGCGTTACCTACCTGCTCCATAAGTCCGGTAGTCCCGCAGAACCCAAGAATTATAGACCGAAAACGTGTTTGTCGACGGTTTATAAGCTTCTTACGTTCATTTTGAGAGCGAAAATTAATACACACTAAAACAAAAACTCCATTATGTCTGCCTCTCAAAATGGATGTAGGAATGGGCCCCGCGGTACTAAGGAGGTACTCCTCATCGACATGGTCATTAGCTAACAGGTTCGTCGCTCCCGCAAGGATCTGTCGATATGTTGGATAGATTATAAGAAGCCCTATGACTCGGTACCAAAATAAATGCAACTCTACGCGCCTTTCTTGAAGCATGTATGGGGCATTGGAGGACGGACCTTCGATATCCAGGATGTCGACAGATCCAGGGGAACGATGAGCCTGTGTGGATTCAACGGGGAATAATCGAGGGCGATAGTCTGAGTCCACTTTGGTTCTGTCTAGCCCTGAACCCTCTAAGCACATTGTTGTAGGATTCAGGTCTAGGCTACCAGTTGAGGAGAGGTGGTCAGGTCATATCTCACCTTCTTTATATTGATGATCTGAAACTCTTTGCCCCCAACAAATTGCGACTGATGGAGCTACCGAAAGTAACTGAAACTTTTAGTAGCGCCATCAGGATGGAATTTCGTGTGGACAAATGTTCAGTCATGTATGAGGTTAGATTATGGAATCCGAGGGACTTCAGCTCTCGGACTCCATAAACCTATGATCCCTTTCCTCATCCGACAATTATTTGTATTTGGGTATGTCGGAAGCGTTAGGCATTAACGTAACTGACATGAAGCAATCGTTGAAGGAGCGCTTCTTTGGTCGCCTGAAGAAGGTATTAAATAGCTTTCTTTCAGGCGGGAACAAGGTGCGCGCCTTCAACGGTTGGGTCATGCCGGTTTTAATGTACTCTTTCGGCATACTCTAATGGACTCAGACCGAACTCGATTGCCTGTATAGGAGAGTTCGTACACTGCTGATGCATCACCCACGATCATCGGTGATAAGACTGTACATCCCGCGGAAATGCGGAGGTCGAGAGAAAGTCAGTCTCAGAGAATATTTTTTTTAAAACCGAGGTGGATATGCACCGAGATGTGGTCGCAGTGGACAAGGGACTCGCCCCGCTGTCCATCTCTAAAGAGAACTGGGGCAAACCTGTAGTACTTACTACCGATGACTGCAAGGAAGTATGGCAAGGTCCTTGCCTTGCTTGCCTCACGGGCGCTTCTACCGGGCTCTTCATGGGCCTGATGTAGATTTTCTAGCGTCCGTGTCCTGGCTAAGTTTCAGCGACCTTTTTGGGGAAACTGAAGGTTTATCTGTGCGATTATGGACGTATGGAAGTTATGTTAACGAACAACTACCGGAAATATATTATGAAGGACGAGCCGGTTGACGTGTGTCGGGCATGCCACCGTCCGGGTGACTCTATCAGTTATATTATTTCCGGTTGTTCTCGTCTAGCTAACGGCGAGTACCTGCACAGGCACAACCAAGTAGCCAGGATTATTCACCAGCAACTTGCCTTGAAATATAAACTTGTGGAATCTGAGGTACCGTACTACAAGTATGTGCTCGACGCAGTTCTTGGGAAAGACCATGTCACGCTGTACTGGGCGGTCTATATTACTGACAGGACTATTGTCGCTAATAAGCTTGACATAATAGCGATAGACCGATCAGCACGCCGCGTAATGATAGTCGATGTTGAATTAATTACAAATTAGAAACAGTTAAAAAATTCACCCTATTAGGAATAGACATAGACACACATAAATTGGAAGTCGCATATTCAAAACGACAAGCAAAATTATCAAAATTCGCATACGCCCTACGGGAAATTAAAAAAAACTACAGATATAAAAACTGCCTTGGTAACATATTACGCATATGCCTACGCATGGCTTAAATACGGCGTCATATTATGGGGAAATAGTACAGACTCGCCACACTATTCACCCTACAAAAGAAACCAATTAGGATTCTAGTAAATATTGAACAAACGGATAGCTGTAAGCCTCATTTCCAAGAACTAAAATTTTTAAACCTACCGTGCCTTTACAGCTTTGAGATCTGTTTTGTGCGTGAATATCCAAATTTCTACACAATAAATAAAATAAAATTCATACAAACTAAAATTCCTTTAAGACTTAAGAATTATATAGAAGATTAAACATACCTACATCCCGATTAAAAGTTCATTCATCGAGTACTTATGTTATGTCGATTAAAATGTATAATAAGTTACCGGAAGAAATAAGAAATATAAATAAATACAACAACTTCATTAATAAATTACAATTATTCCGAATAAACAAAAGCTATTATAATTTGAACGAATACTTGAATGAAAGATTATAATTAAATATAAACATATTTATCAAGAAGATTATTTAATTTAACATAATAAGAAATATGTAGCTGCTTAGCATATAATAGAATTTTATGTTTTTTTTTTGCCTGTTAATTTTATATTATTATTGTGTTTTGTGAATTATAGGTAATTATTTAGTTTTTCATGTATGATTTTATTTTAATTTTTAGCTTTGTACGACTGACATTTTAACTTTTAAGTATATTGTCTATTTTTGATTGATTATTTTAATTTCCTTTATTTATTTTCTTACTCACTAATTACATTTTTAAATATTTCTTAACAAAAACCACATAAAAAACATTTAAAAATATAAAAATAGTAGCCCACCGGTATCGGAAACAGGGTCCAAGCTACCGGCGGTCAGGACTCCAGAGAGAGGAACCTCCTAACAATACGAGCCGTGTCCAGAAGTACCGCTTTCTGAATCAAGCCCTTGATCCAGCTGCCTAACGAGAGCCTCCTCAGGTATTGGTCGAGGCTCTTGGCAATTAAGCCATGGGCTGAGACGACTATCGGCACAATGATCGCTGAGTCTACATCCCACATGTCGACAACCTCGCGAGCCAAGTCAAGATACTTGATTTTCTTATCTTTCTCGGCTTTCACGAGGTTCTCATCATGTGGGACCGTTATGTCAACAATCATTGCGCACCGCTCTGATCGATCCACCACCACTATATCAGGCTTATTGGCTAAAATAGTCCTGTCAGTGATGATGGATTGATCCCAGTACAATGTGATACTGCCATTTTCGAGAACTGGGTCGGGCACATACTTATAGTACGGCACTTCCGATTCCACAAGGTTGTATTTTAGAGCAAGTTGCTGATGGATAATCCTGGCTACAAGGTTGTGTCTATGCAAGTACTCTTCGTTAGCCAGACGAGAACACCCGGAGATAATGTGACGGATTGATTCGCCTGGACGGTGGCATGCCCGACATATGTCAACCGTACCGTCCTTCACAATAAATCTCCGGTAGTTATTCGTCACCATAACTTCATCCATAATTGCACAGACAAAACCTTCGGTTTCTCCGAAGAGGTCCCCGGAACGTAACCAGGCTACGGACGCTGATAGGTCTACATCGGGCCCATGCAGGGCCCGGAAAAAGCGTCCGTGAAGCTCCTTACTCTGCCATACCTCCATGTGGTCGTTAGTGTCAAACACTAAGGGTTTGCGCCAGTTCTCTTTAGCCAAGGAGAGCGGGGTGAGGCCCTTGTCCACTGCGACCACATCTCGATGCATCCCCACGTCGGTTTCAAGGAAATATTCCCTGAGACTGCATATCTCGCGATTGTGGAGAGTCTTAGCGTTTAAAAAGCCTCGACCCCCACACTTCCGCGGGATATACAGTCTCATAACAGAAGAACGCGGGTGATGCATTCGATATGCCGTCAACAATGTACGGACCCTCCTATCCAGAGCGTCTAGTTCTGTTTGGGTCCATACTTTTTTCAGGCGGCCAAAGAAGCGCTCCTTCAACGATTGCTTCATGTCAGCAACATTGATGCCCAGCGCTTCCGACATACCCAAATACTTATAGGTTTCGGTTGCTGAGAGGGATCTAAGATTTATGGAATCCGAGAGCTGGGTTCCCACAGATTCCACAATCTCACCTCGCTTTACATGCATGACCGCACATTTGTCCACACCAAATTCCATCCTGATGGCGCTACTGAAAGTTTCAGTTACCTTCAGTAGCTCCATCAGTTGCAAATCGTTGGGGGCAAAGAGTTTCAGGTCATCCATGTAAAAGAGGTGAGATATAACTTGACCACCTCTCCTCAACCGATAACCTAGACCTGAATCCTCCAGCAGCGTGCTAAGAGGATTCAAGGCTAAGCAGAACCAAAGTGGACTCAAACTATCGCCCTGAAATATACCTCGCTCTATCCTTACCGGCTCGCTATTCCTCTGGATTTGTCGACATCCTGGATAGCGAAGGACTGTCCTCCATTGCCCCATACATGACATCAGGAAGGTGCGCAGAGTTGTATCAACTTTATACAACTCTAGCACCCTCATGAGCCATGGATGTGGCACCGAGTCATAGGCCTTCTTATAGTCTATCCAACATGTCGACAGATCCCTTCGGGAACGGCGTACCTGTTGACTAATGGCCATATCAATGAGGAGTAGCTCCTTAGTACCGCGGGACCCGTTCCTACATCCATTTTGAGAAGCGGACATGACAGAATTGTCATCAATGTGTTTGTTAATTTTAGCTCTCAAAATAGATGTAAGAACTTTATAGACCGTCGGAAGACAGGTAATCGGTCTATAATTTTTGGGCTCCGCAGTACTACCCGATTTATGGAGCAGGTGGGTTATACCTGTAGTCAGGAACTCTGGCAGCGACCCTTTTTTGTTTTTTTTTTTAGGATGGGAAATCATCAAATGACCCCCCCCCCCGCTCTGGGCGGAGCGGAAGGGAGTGTCAGACTTGTACTGACTAAAACCCATCCATGTTCCTTCTTTGCCCTTTGTGTTCCAGGGCCGCGGTATCTCTTTCGAACAGTCCCGCAGCCCTGGCAGGCATCGGCCCGTGCGGACCCCTACGTGGTTGCTGACATCTCTTTGAGGCGCGCGTGGAACACGAACGCGCCGTCGACACGGCCTGTCGTCATAAGACAGCCGGACGGCGAGCTAGCCCATAACTCGCCGTCCACAGGCCCGCGCCTACGACGGCCGGGGACCACCACGTGACCCCCGACGCCCAGGGCGTCTCCCGCGGCGGCTGGGACGTGAGGCTCTTTCCCTCTCACGTTCCGCCACCTCCTTCACTAGCATGACTGCTTCGCAGAAGGAGGTGACGGCTGGCAGCGACCCTGACTCTAAGGCTGACTGGAACAGGAACGTCAGGCGAGCGTGAGACCTTGTAAACCATTTAATCCAGAAGTTGTACAGCCCATCCGGCCCTGGAGATTTCCAGTTAGGCAACGGACGGACTGCACGAACTACGTCTTGGGGCTGATAGTGATTGCCCCCATTTCTGGTACTAGATCGCACGCTCGCTCGACCTCCCGAGTCCTTTCACCCTCGGTATGGCTAACAGGCACCGACCAGATGCTGCGCCAGAACGAACACATGGCATGATCATCCGGCAGGCGCGTGTCAGCCACACCTTGGTCCGGTCGCTCCCAAGCCCTATAAACCCACCTTTCATCTCTTTGGAATGTGCGATTCTGAGTGTATCGGTATACCCGCCGCTTATATCTACGAATACGGTTTGTCCATGCATACACTTTCTGCTTCAGGAAGTCGATGCGCTCTGTGATTCGGGACATGTAGTCTCGAGGACTGATATTAGTCCCCGAGAACGCGCGCCTCACAAAACGCATCACTCTAGGGCGAGTATTGCCCTCTCTGAAGCAGATCAGTTTGCCGATGAGTGCTCTGGCCCCACCAATACGTCGTTCAATCCTGTACTGCCATGGCGGTACGGCTGGTTTAGGTCGTGTAGCTCTGTCATCAGATAATTTGACATGAGCTACACGACATGCCGCTACAGCCGCACAATACAGGATTGAGTGAGCATCGGTGAGGTCTTCGCAGTTATCAAAATATTTTGACAACTGCGAATCCAGAACAGCCACCAGCGCCCTATTTTTGTTATGCATGGGCAAACGAGGTATGCGTGGTCTAAGGTCGGGTTCCATGAATGGATATTTATTTATTATTTATTTATTTATTCATATAACAATTCGCATTGTGTTTGAATTGGTTTGTACATTAATTAATATTTTGTAGTTATAACAACAAATTATGAATATGAAAAAACAGTAAAGTCTACTCAATTTAAAATCTAAAATAACATAAATGATAAATATTGTGTCAATAGAATGTAAATAGTAATTATATAAATTATTGTAAATATTATTATGTCAAATACTTATAAATCTATTCTCTAAAATGTAAAAAATCGAATAATGTCTTGAATAAATATTTAATGTCAAAAGGTAAATTACTAAATATAAAAACTATTCACCATCATTAGTCACGAATTCAGTTAAAGAATATAAACATTAATTCAACAGGAACGCTTTAAGTTTGGCTTTGAATAGAGTACCTTTGTAAATCAATGATCGTAGGGCAGTAGGCAACTTATTAAATAATTCTACTGCTTGGTATTTAGAGCAATGTTTAGTAATATTAAGTTTCGGTGCAATTTTATTTTTTATAACGTTTCTTCTAGTTTTCTCTCTAAGTTCACGTTCTTCTTGTGATTCGTGCTCGTGTAGGTATGTATTTCGCAAAGTGGCTGAGTATTACTAAAACATATAAACTTGGTACCGTCAAAATAGCTATTTTTTTAAAATATTCTTTACATGACTCTTGTTGTGGGATTCTGACAATCGTTCCTAACGCACGTTTCTGTAGTATGAATGCTCTTTGGCAATTATACCCGTAACCGCTCCCCCAAAACATAATAATGCTGTATCGTAATCTGGATTCTACTAATGCAAAATATACAGATTTTAGCTGCTTTAAATCAATATCGTCCCTGAGGCTTCTTAGCGCGTAACAAGCTGAAGATATTGAGGAATCAATGGCGGTGAGCTCTTTTTTCCAATTTAATAGGGAATCTATAAAAACTCCTAAAAAATTTACTTCGTTCACCAGTCCAATATTTTCCTTTTTGAGCTTGACATCTATGCTATCTTTGTTACGTGACGTTGTTTTAAACAACATAAAATTGGTTTTATTTGAGTTTATTATTAAATTATTTGCTGTAAACCAAACAGAAAGATTCTTTAAACACTTATTTACATTTTCTGTCAACTCATTTAAATTTGACGACCCGATTATGGCGTTCGTATCATCTGCAAACATTATAAGTCCTGCGTCGGGTTGGGTATTATTCATAAAATTTAGTAAATCATTTGTAAAAATTAAATATAATATTGATCCTAAGATTGAGCCTTGAGGCACACCGCGGCATTTACAAGATTATCTATCGCATCTGAGGTGCCTATCCCCTTTTGGTATCCAAATTGTCTAAACTTAATTATTCTATTTAAATGTAAGTGGGTCACTAATCTAGTTTTCAATATTTTCTCAATTTTTTTTGATAAAATTGGTAATAAGGATATTGGCCGGTAGTTTTTGGGATCCGTTCTTGTACCCTTTTTATGTAGCGGAACCACCTTGGCCAATTTAAGTTGTTCAGGAAAAACAGACTTTTCAATACATTTATTAATGAACTCAGATGGGGATACGCTAATATGTCTATATTATCCTTGATCACCGATATTGGCACGTCATCGTGTCCACAAGACGCTTTGTTTGTCATCTTACGTACAATTTTTGTTATTTCCTGTGGTGTCGTCATATTGAATGTCATCTCACTTTCTACTCTCAATGTTGAGTTTCTTAGGAAGGACATCGCTCTTTCTTCTTCTGTTTTTAAAAGTGATGATTTATACACAAATATATCAACAAAAGTATCTGCTATTTCTTGCGGATCTGTAACCACCTTGTTGTCAATGTTTAGAACAAGTTTTCTTCGAACTTTGTTTTGCTTTCTCTTTGTCTGATCATTTACAATTTTCCAATTTTCCGTATAATTTGTCTCCTTTAATATATTTTTGGCTTTGTTGAGATGACATGATATGGCTAACTTTCGTGCGTGCTTTAAAACTCTTCTATAGATCCTTACGTAATTCATTTTATAATTATAAACACTAGTATTAATGGTGGTGCCCGAACATAATATTCTTTTCATTTTGCTAGACACCTTAATTCCCTTGGTGATCCACTTTATTTGATTACTGTTCCTCAGTTTTACTTTACTGGTTTTCTTTGGGTAACACGCACGAAATGTTTTATTAAAATAATTGAGAAATGTATTGATGCCTACGATATTATCATTAGTATTTTGAAAGCACTTTTTAAATGCAGCATTATTTTTTGTGTTGAATGTTCTTTTATTAATCAATATGGTATGTTCAGATTCATTTGTCTTTTTATCAATCTTATCAAGAATTATATTACAAAGAAGGCTATATTTCCGAATCGCGCCCTCCAAAGCACTCCTCATTTCCTCATTGCACTGGGTACTTACATTAGTAACCATGTCATTACTCACGTCGTTATCTCGATTTGGTATTATGGTAGACTGTGGTGGAACCACAGCCTGCGGCGGCGGCGTGGCAATGACATGGCTACTCTGCACTTTAGTCCGCAAGCGATCAAGTACGGTGTCATCCAACATACGATTACGCTGGATGACTCGCACCTGATCCGATAGTCGTTGTGCCGACACGTTGACAGCTGGCTCAAGCACCTGAAACAGAGAGAGCATCCGAACACGGTACGCGGTCAGGTTGTTTCCCCCCTCTGTAGCCCCATAGTATGCCCGCATGACATTTACATTGATGGATTGAATCCATCGCATGCGCTGCACACTCCCACCGGGAGCTGGGACCCTATCAGAGGCCAGTGGGCCTCGAGGTCCTAAACCATCCGGCGACCGGCGTCCTCTCCATCGACGAATAGGTGGTGGCGTCGTGGGCGGAGAGAAATACTCGTCGCTCGAGCTCGACGCAACTATTATAATTTTTTTTTAATTTTTTTATTGCGAATGTAATTATTTTAAGATTGTACGAACTACACTACATTTTGCTGTGCCGGACGGGGTCTACAACGGCTCTTAGCTCTTAGCCTTTTGTTAACATCATTTTTACCTTGTAGAACGCAAATAAATGAATAAATAAATAAATGTTAAAGTCCCACATGCCGAGAGCCTCGTGAAAGCTGAGAAAGAGAAACAAATAAAATATCTCCACTTGACGCACGAGGTTGTCGACATGTGGAATGTGAACTCGGCTATCATTGTGCCGATTGTCGTGATGGCCTTATGGCCAAGAGCCTCGACGACCATCTTTCGAGGCTCTCCTTAGGCGATTGGATCAAGGGCCTGATTCAGAAGGCAGTACTCATACTTACGGCTCGCATTGTGAGGAGGTTCCTGTCTCTGGAGCCCTAACCACCGGTAGCTTGGACCCTGCTCCCGACAACGGCGGACCACTATTTTTTATATTTTTAAATGTTTCTTATATGGTTTTTTAAAGAAATATTTAAAAATGTGTAAATAAATGAATAAAGGAAATAATAAAAAAATCTTTCTTTATTTGACTTGTTTACAGATTGCAGACCTTGAGCCCCATATTTAGTACGTACTAGTTCCATGGGAGACCCTGATGTTCACGGGTGTAAACATTACTAATCTGTGGTTTTTTTGCGCTAGAGTATTAATATTCTGTGCTTTTGTCTATGGTGGTGAAGCAAGTTACCAAAGAGTAAAGTTAGTTGTAGAGGGAAAGAGTAACAACTCTCTGGTAAAATTTGCATGTATGGAAAGTGTTGCCACCTTGAGTTTTGTGAGTGAACTAAAGCTATCCACCTACCTATAGGTATGTATACTTAGATACTATGAGGATTTAATTTAATAATCCTATACAATTTACAAACATCTCACTCTCACTTATCAACTAAAAAAACCTATGAAGTTCAAAATACTGTCCATACTGTAATAATTAAATTATTATCAAAAAGAATTTAATATCTATTCGTTTTATGCTTATTATAATATATTTGCTTTTTCAGTCATGATAACAAAACAACAAAAATTACCAACGTAAAACCACTTTGTTTTACGTTGGTAATTTTTGTTGTTAACAATATTATGAAATAAAAACAAAACTTAACAAAAAAAATAACAGTACCAAGTAACAATTTTAACAGAATTAGCTGAGTTAAACTCTGAAAGCGCATCAACGTCGGGAAAGCCGGAGTTGATTGACAATGACATTATCGAATGGTGACTATGACATGTTTGACAACTTGAGAAACAAGACAAGATGGCTGCCAAGTTTTTTATCGCACCAAACTCCAGATGTCGCTGTCGTCTATGTAAATTGATGACAGTACCAAGTGTGCCCCCTCTGCAAGCTACTAGAACTGCTAGAAATCGCTTTTGATGTTGTGTATTTTTATTTTATTACGTTTTGTAACTTTATAGTTAAGCTTTATTGTACAAATGAGTCCCGATGTGTTCTTTTAACATTTAGGTCATAAGGTTTAACTCAATAATTAGTTTTAACTGTACAATTAAAGACTTGAGGTTGGTAAAAAAACTATATTTACATTTTGAGTCGTAACATAAAAGTTGCATTCATGCAATATTCTGGTATTGCGGCCTCATTTTTAGCAATAGGAAATGAGATGCGAGATTATAAAACTCTAATCAAACATACCAATTCATTGTTTACTAAGTTCAGTGGTGATATTTTATGATATATATATATTTTATTGGGTATGTGTTAGTACGCTAACATTCTAGTTTTAAATTCCTCTAGCAAAGATCAATAAACTTCTTTTTGTCCAAGTAAGTATCACCTCCAGGCCTCTAGCATCTTTCGATTCTTACTCTATTTTCATGTAAGTCTATGTGACATCATTTTAAGTACATAAAACTTTTGTTTCAGTTAGAATTATGGGAGGTTGCCGCTGCACTTACCGTAAGTGCTCTCTACGAACAGATGGGAAAACTCATATGTTCCACTACCCCGTGTTTGACAAAGTTCGTTGTCATCAATGGCTTACAAATGCGCACAAATTAGAATTTCTCAATTTGAAACTGTCACAGCTAAAGAACAGAGTTGTATGCCAACACCATTTCAAAGATGACAACTTTATGAACTTTAAGGTTTGTTTATTATTTTGTATTTGCTTATTAAAAAATCAGATGTAGTAACTGCATGCTCTTGAAATACACGTAGTTACTTTGAGAAGAAACTTAATATTATTATGTCTGGATGTAGGATAAAAACACAATTTATGGGTTTCTTTTTGATAGTTGCCATACAATTATATAATGATAACTGTTTACTTATTATATTTTAATATTTGCATTTCAGAAAGACAAACTTACATTTGATGCAGTACCTACAGAAGATGGACCTTATTGTGATTCTAGTCAATTAGATGAAACAAAACGTGATCAAGAGGAGTCCAAAGTGTTTAGCATAATATCTCTTGATGATATTGAAAATGAATATCTGACAATAGTAGATAAGAAAGCAAACTTTTCAGTTAAATATGGAGATTTCTTAACAAACTGTGATTTAATGGAATTGGATTCATTAAACTCATTTAACCAGATGAGTGATACCAACCAAATTAATATAAAGCGTCTTTCTGAACTAGAGGCAAAACCGAATGTCTCAAAAGACTCAATTCTTTCTAAAAGACCTGTTAGAAAGGTGCGACCTCTCCCACTCATAAATAGAAAGACTCCTTTAAGAAGCTCCAGCCGTAGGATTTTAAAAAGTACTACTCAAAAAGGAGAAACAGTTATTCAAGGTAATGTTACAATAAACCCTGATAACACTGTAAATATCGGTAAATTTATTGAAACATCACAGACAGAAGAAGATCCAAACTCCCTCAACTTTGTACTGAATGTGTCTGAAGTGCCAATTGAATTTGAAAGCAAAAAATCAAATGACAAGATTCAGGAAAATATAGATCAATTTATTGATGGAAAAGTACTGCATGATTCAAAACTATTAAATGAGCAGTCAATTGATGTAAAAGCATCTGATGATTCAAAACTCTTATATGATCAGTCATTTGATGTACCAAAACTCTTAAACAATCAGGCATTTGATGAACCAAAACTATTAAATAATCAGTCATTTGATGAACCAAAACTATTAAACAATCAGTCATTTGATGAACCAAAACTATTAAACAATCAGTCATTTGATGAACCAAAACTATTAAACAATCAGTCATTTGATGAACCAAAACTATTAAACAATCAGTCATTTGATGTAAAAGGATTGGATGAACCGAAACTCAATGACAACAATGCCAGCAGAAATTTGTTAAAGGAAAGGAAAAAGATAAGAATTATATCTGAGAAAAAGATATCCGAGCCTGTACCACTAATTGGAAGACTTGAACCAGTTTCACCTACTAGAATATTAACTTTCCCAAATAAGAGATGGTTTGTCAAACCAAATCCGTTAGTAGAAATTCCAGAAGTGCCCACTCTCACTAGTACTACAGAGACTTCAACTATTGCAACTGACACATCAAAAGACAACATAATTGTAGAAAATTCCACAAGTGAACCTATAGATATTATTAGTAGTAGAAGAGATCAAGATTCTCCTCAGGAAATAAAAACTGATGTAATAAAAATAATTTCGAACGAGGTTTTACCTGATAGTGCTTCTGAAAAAACTAAAAGTAATGAAATAGTTAAAACTCCTAATCAGATTTCATCAAAAACTTCTTTGTTAAAGAATAAGATACCTCCAGAACGAGCAGCTGCAATAGCAGAAAAAAGAAAATTTAATATGAAATTAAGGGATATTATTGAAGATTGTCTAGATAAGTTAGATGAACCAGATAAAACAGATATTGATAAAAGACAACTATCACATAAAACAAATATAATGCAAAGTAAAAATCAGCAAGTGGGTTCTTATCTCGCTAAAGATCCAGATCTGCCTAGTGTTCAAGACTATACTATTGCTTACTTAGAAGCTAGAATGAAAAAGATGGAAGATAATTTGATTAATAAAATAGGAGAAAACTCCAAAAAAATTGTAGAATTAAAACAAGCGGTTGCACCATCACATGAAAAGAAAAATGTCCATACACAGACATCAGTTAGTGAAGATGTACATAAAAGACAGCTTTATCAAGAACTATCTAAATATTTAAGTCAAGAGGCAAACAGTTTAATATATGAAGAACTTTTCATAAATAAGTATGTAAAGGATGTGCCCAAGTGCTCTTCTTCTCCAAAAAGACGCAAACGCAGGTGATGAATAGTGTCGTAAATAAGATTATGCAGTTGTTAAATATACATTTTAATTAAGTACATTAATAAATTTATAATCGCTTTGTTACTGGATTATTTTACTTTTACCAGACTTTTACCGATGTTGTCTCCTCTAAATAAGCCTATAAAAGCATCAGCAGTTAATTCAAATCCCTCAGTAACATGTTCTTTGTACTTTAGTTTTCCTGCTTTCACCCATTTCAAGTTTTGATTTATACCTTCAATAGTGCGATCGGCAAATCTGTTCACCATGAACCCTTCAATTTTAAGCTGTTTACCGACGATGAATATTTGAACCATTGTTGCTGAAAATATAAATACGTTTAAAAGAAAATAATCAAAATTTTAACATTTTTATGTTTGCTTGTCTAAAATAAAGTTCAACCCACCCTTCCGCTTTTCAGGATCGGTTTCATTATAACTTCCAATGGCTCCACAGACGGCGACTCTGCCGTATTGGTTCATCTGCGACAACACTGTACTACTCATTTCCCCTCCAACATTGTCAAAGTAACAGTCTACGCCTTTTGGAGCGGTTTCCTTCAGATATTGTGCTAGATCTGTCGTTTTATAGTTGGCGGCATAGTCAAAACCTAGTTCTTTAACCAGCCATTCGCATTTATCGTCAGTGCCAGCGAATCCAATAACTCGACATCCTATAAGCATTCAGTTAGTTCAAGTCCAGAGCAATGCCAGGTGATCGGAAAATATTCATCAAAGAAGCAGGTTTGAAACGAAAATTTGGGAAAATATGTTTACTACCTAGGATCTTAGCAATTTGTCCGACGTGCGAGCCCACTGCACCCGCCGCACCTGATACTACCACAGTTTCCCCGGCTTTCGGTTGGCAGATCTCGGTAAAGCCGAAATAAGCAGTGTTCCTGTAATAAATACACAGAGTTAAACAACCGCAGCTTTTAGATTAGGTTCAACAAAATGACATTCCTTACCCTACTCTCCCACAGACTCCTAGGGCCAATGATACTGGTAAATCTCCGAAGTCGGGTAATTTGTGAAGATACGGTTTTTGCCCACTGTATTTCTCATTTTCGGGTGTCGTAACTGTGTGGGTTCTCCAACCGAAATGTCCCATAACCCATGATCCCACTGGGTACTCAGTATTTTTGCTTTCTATTACTCTGTAAATAAAGATTTAATGAACAATGGGAGGGACTTCTAAATCTCCTTGTCACAATTTTATAGGGTGCGAATATGTTTGAAGTCCTCCACCAAACCTTTAGGTCTGCTTACCCTTCCAGATTTAAAATTCTCATATCATAATACGTCATACGTTGGTGTGAATTTAAAAAGTATAGCTAATCAAACAAATACTAACTTCGCAATTTGGCCGCCAATCATATCACAAGGGAAGGTCGCCCCAAGTTTCATGCGCTGGTAAGGATCAACACTGATGTAAGCAGCTTCAGCGAGGAATTCTGGAAAAAATATTTAATACGCAGGTAATCAATAACAAGCGCATATGAGGGAAACAAGTAGCAAGTAGGTACACATGAAGCTGTATATTTCCAGTGTAACTTGGCCTTGCTTTGTATAGATTTCCTATACAATGAGAGATCCGCATAAACTGGTTTTGTATAGCTTGATTGGCTGTCGTGCGTACCTACCCAACAACTTACCATTTTCTTGTAATTCAGGCAGAACTTCTTCGACAATTTCGAAGTCACTTTCCTTAGGTTCTCCTACAAAAGGGTTCAGAACGACGAATTTTTTTGCGATGACCATTGTGATTTTGTGAACGAATATAGCCTACAATATTTTTTCCACGATTTAAATAGTACAAATTTGTTAGGTAAACGATGAATATAATGTTATCGAGTGAAACTGCAGAAATATTACTTTACCGGTTTTATCTTTGAAACAAACACTATTTTGTACCTTATTTCTCTAGACTTAAAGCATATTTTCAAGGTTTTGTAAAATGTGTCTAATAAGCACTTCAGACTGTTTATCTATTTGATAAACTTAGGCCTTGGACGATACCTACATGACTTGCTAAATTAAAACAACTTACATAGGTAGTCTGATTTAAAGTTTTAAACCCAATTCTTTTTAGGTAAAATCAACAACCTAACTCTTACTTAAACAAAAAGAATGGTGCTAATCAAAGAGTAAAATAACTAAGTGTTAATTATGATTTGATAATTTTTAATCCGTAGATAAAATCATAAAATGAGATTTTCTATCTATACTTTGGTTATCTGTATTCGTATAAAATTTGCGAGAAGCGGGAAGTTTGATTTACATAACGTTCTTGTTACGTTTTTTTTGGTTTGGATAAATACATTGGTACTTAATGGATGTCAACAAGAAATATTATAAGCTTTAGGTCCACTACAGGTATTCGTAGAATTTATTCTAACTTTTTCTTGTAAATGTTATATGGGTTGCATAGGCAGGCCCGGATCTAGGGGAGGGCAAGCCGGGCCCCGTGTCCCGGGCGGCAAATTCAAGCTTGGTAGACGAATACACTACTCAGCATTATCGCAACTTTGCGATTACGAACGGGCAGTATAGTAAAATAATAAAATATCAATTAATTATTCTCCGCGGGGCGCGTAGGCATAGATCGCGATTTCTCGCGCGGCGGCCGGTGCAGTGACACGCAAGTGAAACGCACTCACATTTGACCGCGGCGCTGGGCGGGCGGTTAGCTTGACCGGTCGTTCTGGCGTTCTTTGGAGGAGGCCTATGTCCATCAGTGAGCGTGTTATGGCTGAAATGATGATGATGAATAAATGTAAAAATATTGTCAGGCGGGGGCGGCATTTTTCAGTTTTTGCCCCGCCTCGATATAATTCAAGATACGGGGCTGTGCATAGGCCTAAGTGTGACGCTTAGGCCCATGCAAACCATACCCTTTGTGCCAGTTTCGAGATCTATGTCGCTACGCTCAACGCTATGCTGTTAGATTATGGAGATTAAAATCTTTTTGCGCAGTGACAATAGGTACTAGTTGATGTAGGTAACTTTTCAATGCGTCATCCTTCACTCATAATCTCATAATGACATCTGAAAGGTACAACCTCTGGGTACTATTTTTACAATAACACGTTTTTGAAGTGTTGTGACATAACAAGATTGTGCTCTGTGTAATTAGGCCGTCATAATTATTCATATAAATATGTGTATAGGTTAGAAACAATAAAATATTATAAAAACATTGATTTTACTGAAAATGGTACACCACCGTGAATACTCCCCTGAGACAGGGGACAACAAAAGTGTGAAACTGTGAGTCGATGTTACAATGAATACTGAAATAATAAATACTAAGTTAAGCTGCCCGTTGCTGTTCACAATATTATAGTTCATGACTCGCTGCTAATATTGGGTCAGTTCGCAATACTAGCTAGCTATTAGCTCATTCCACGGAAAAAATCTTACCTAAGTTAGATTAGTAGCAGAACTAGAGTTCTTCACTATGTACATACCTATCCACAAATGTACATACTAATTTTGGTGCAGAAGCGAGCATGATGAATGTAGATAGGTACTGATTACTCTTAGCCTTTTGTGTCTAATGTGTTTACTTATCTACCTAACTTTTAATATTATTTCAGCCGTATAAAAGAACGTAAATCAAGAGGCACTGTGCCGTCTATATCGTATTTTACATTGGTATTATTCTATTTTTTTTTCTTGTTTGCTTTTATTTTTGTATTGTACTTAGTCGTTTTTATTTTGCTGTTCTTCTAGTCGTAGATGAATAATTTAAAAACCCCCGACAAAAAAATCTCAACAACGCTTCGATTAAAATATTCTACTTTATTAAACGTAAAGGGACAATATTTAGATATAATTTTTTTGTGTCGTAATTTTTATTTAATGATTTTTTAACCTTATATTACTGGTACACAGACACGCTACCCTACCACTGACTTCATCAAAGAAACCTGTTTAATAATTCTCATGGCTTCAGCAGAATTGCAAAGACTGAGAAGTAATACGTCAATACCTGCTTTAATTTTGTACTAAGTGTTGAACTTTAATATTTAAAAATGTTTACATTTAGTTAGAGTAAGTAGATTATGACCCTAACCGCACAGCTTGTAAAGGATGTTTTTTTTAGAGGCAAAATGAGGGAAAACTGTTTTAATATTCGTGAAAATGGCTTTATTTGACTGATAATTTTATGTTTGAATATGAGTTCGGTAAGTATGTGACTACCGCGACTGGCGCGTACCTACAAGCCGAAATCTGGAGGTCCAATTTGCTTATATTCAACGCAGTAAATAGGGCTGTATTTCGGCACTAATGCGTTGAATATTGGCTTCCAGAAGAGCTCAATTGTTTGTGATTTATCGGCGGAAACATGCGACTTTAATCCCCAGTGAAAATAATCTAATGATCTCAAATCGCACGAACAAGGTTAAAAGCCAATTTCGTGAAATTGATCGTTCGTCTAAGGTTCAAAAATTGAGATGGTCAGAACATTACAGTGAGCGGTACAGAGACTTGATTACTAACTTTTTGTGTATAATTTGTAAGGCATTAAAGTTGCAGATATGTGGTTTCAAGAAGACGGCGCGGGCGCCTCATGCCAAACAGGCCGCGATAGGATTAATTTACTCAAAGAAACCAGCCGCGTTGGCCACATGCTCAAATTCATATTCAAACATAAATGGCCTATAATTTTCAATCAAATAAAGCTAAATTCATGGTTAGGTCTTAAACACATTTTTTCTGTTTTTTTATTTCAATTTAAAGTTCTCCGCCTCTAAAAAAAACTCCCGATATTAGCATAATTTCATTATGCTCGTATAAACGCATCGTATACTTAAGCCCATACACAAGGTAGAAGCAGTACACTTTTGAGGAGTTCTTCTGGCGGGTTGGGTTTCCTGCATGATCCTGGTAATACTGGTACCTACGCAAAATACGCGCTTGGACGTGGAGTTGCGGAAACCAGCCCGTTATACAAACAATACAATACCTACGCATCAGGTCAAGGTACTTTATCATTGACAAGTGGCAGGATTTCAAATTTCGAATCGATCAGATCTGTGGAAGTTGTTTAATATCTCATCAACTAGAAACGACGTGATGATCTTAAAACGACTAACCAGTTTTTCTTCAAACATAGCTAAGACCACTCTCGATTAAGACGACCTTTCAAACGACAAAAATCTTAATCATCTTAATCAAAATCGCTTCATCCGTTCAGGAGCTATGATGCCACAGACACGGATACACACTTCAAACTTATAACACCCCTCTTTTTTGGTCGGGGGTTAAGAAAGAATACCTACACTAGAATAGGATGGCATCCGAAACTTTTTGTACTACTTTACACTCTTATCTATTTCCAGTACAGATATTCATCAAAAATGGATAGATATATGATATCTATTTCAATCTTAGCGTCGTTTGTCGCCGGGGTAACGTTGCCATATGCCATAACCTTGGTTGCGAATTTGTTTCAAAGCATGATCACGTACGAAAAGACGGTGCAAACAAAGACACAGGATGCCGAAGCCTTTCTACGTAGCATACACACGTTTGGGTTCATGTACTCCTGTGTGGGTGTGTTAATGTTTACTTGTGCATATTTGGGATCTGCACTTATGAATATTACTGCTGTTAATCAGGTAAATGGCGAATTAATGATCAACATTTAGTTAATGCATCCAAATGATCCAGTAAATACAATAAATCCCGATAATGAATCTGTCATCCTAATGTTATTGCAAGTATATTAGTTACGATAGAAGTATTTCCAGGTTTATAAAATCAGAGAAGAATATTTAAAAGCAGTTCTGAATCAAGACTTCTCGTATTTTGATCTTAATCAAACTGGAGACTTTGCGTCCAAAATGGCCGAGTAAGCATATGTGTCAAGTACTTATAATCTAATAACCTACCTCTACATTTAATATATACCGACGTCTTTGACACGTCACTGTCATTTCCTTTTTTTCTGCAATTAATAAATAAATAAATTATACGACCCTCCAAAATTGACAAAATATGCCCCATTTTTACGGCTGATTATAGGACTACCAGATAAATTCGAAAAGTTTTTTAACATAAAAGAAATTGATAGAAACCTAGACATACTCTTTCTTAAAATTTGAATATCATAAATAATTGAATCGGCTCAGTTTTCGAGGAGAAAAAAGGGGTATACGAAACATCGATATCGTCAACATTTTTGTGATATAATCGGTCTGAGCTGCAGCTGTCCCTATCGCACTCTACGGGGGCAGCTTGACGCAGCGCGACGGCAATAGTTTCTTCAAATACCTATTTTTCAAATTCCTCGCAGGGCCTGTTCCCTCTTAAGGTGAAAGCGCCAGGGTCACCCGCGAAATTCAAATTTTCTTACGTGTTTTGCAATTAGCAGGTCAGTGTCAGGTTGAATGTTAATTAAAATATGATTCGCAGCTTTACAGAGTTATAATCATTAAAATCGTCAATACAAATCCCATTGAATGACTCTTTCATGAAATAGTCATAGTCATATGTATACATGGCAGGCCCAGAAGGAGATGGCGGGATGAGCTGGACTCTTTCGCAAAGGATTGGCCTACAATCGCACTAGACCGCGAAATGTGGAAGGAGGGAAGGGAGGCCTTTGCCCTGCAGCAGTGGGACAATGTAGGCTTATAATAATAATATGTATACATCATCATAATCAGCCTATAATGTTCCCACTGCTGGGACTCAGGCCTCCTCTCGATGAGAGGGAATGGGCTATAATCCACCACGCGGGCCCAGTGCGGGTTGGTAGATGTCACATGTCTTCAAATTTTTGGTTCTAAGACATGCCGGTTTCCTCACGATGTTTTCCTTCACCGTTTTGAGAGCAGTGGTGATGAAATAAATTACACAAAGTAATGCGCCTGCCTGGGTTCGAACCCGCGACTTACCTGTTCGTAAGTCGGGGCTGCCACCACTGGGCCACCGCTGTATGTATACATGCGTGTGCACAAATCATATTTTGTTCAACAACAGCCTGACACTGACCGGAAAATTGCAAAAAAACATAAAAAAAAAGTATTTCGCGGGTTACCCTGTTGCTTCCAGTTCCACCTTAACAGCATTCATCTGTAGTGCAGCACAAATCTGACAGTTGGCCTAAAAAAATGACTTTTACACAAATCTTTACTAAAACCTACTTTTAAATCGATTCATTCGTCTTTTGCTCATTTTTTCAGTGACGTCATTAAGTTAGAAGAAGGCATCGGCGACAAGGTGTCGGCGTTTGTATATAGTTCCACCACGGCCATCAGCTGCATCCTAATGGCTATGCTGAAAGGATGGAAACTGGCGCTCCTGTGTCTCACCACAACTCCTGTCACCTTTTTGCTGGTCGGTTTGACTGGGCGAGTACGTGGTTTATCCTACAGTACATATGTCACATGATGTCACAGAGACGACACTCTATTCTAACGGGTGATTCATTTGGAAGACATTTTTCAAAACTAAAAAAATATAAAAAACCAAATGTATCGGGTTATCCTTATTATCATACAAAAGAACCATTCTTGACATTTACTTTTTAAAGATAATTTCTTCCAAATGTTGTCCGTAACTGCGGTTAACATGCACAATATTTCTCTCTCCGATAATTCGTTTAGAATTCTACTGCTGGAAAAACGTTACCTTAGCAGGAATCGTTTTTTCCGTTTTTTTTCCAAAACGACAAAGCGCAAGAATTTTTATGTGGTGCACATTCACAGCAGATTATACACTAATTATACGTTCTACTCGTATCTCTCTAGGAGCCACTTTCCTGCTAGGGTAACGTACACCACAAGATTTAGTGCTGTGTGGAAAGTAGGGTTTCAAACTTTTCGATGGTATAGCCAATCGTGCGTCCGGTAGGCTGATTATGTTGACCATAACTTGCTCTAAGCGCACGAAGTACCTTCCTTGTAGAATGCTGATTTTCGTAATACAGCTGAATAATTTGTAGACGCTGATATACTGGGACGGAATGATATACTGAACAAAAATACCAAGATAATATAGTTCATGTAACCCCATTCAATAACTATTTGATGAAAAAGTCATTTAATGTTGTTAAATTAACTTCGAGGGTTGTATTGATGATTAATTTTGTAACTAGAAACGTGTTACTTGCGTGACTCAATTTTCATTAACATACAACCTGATACTGACCTGCAAATTGCAAAAAACGCAAAACAAAAAATGAATTTCGCGTGCTACCCTGGCTCTTCCACTTTAACACGATTCACGCTTCCTCTGTCAAGGCCCTATTTTTCCGAAATCCATCATAGTGCCATCTTTAAACCAGGTTATTGAATTTGGAGCCGTGTTTTACAATGTCCACACGAGTCCCTTAGTTACTATTTTTTGCTTTAGCCCTACATTCAATGCTCTTTGAATGTAGAGGAATCAAACTCAGTCAGTTACTGGTTGCGACCCGATTTTGTTTCTATAGTATTCGAATTATTATGTACATTACAAGGCAAATAAAAGCAATATGCAAAGTTCGAGAAGCAGAGCAGCTAAGCTGTCTATCTTAATATTATTTTTTCTTAGATAGCAGATCGCTTGTACAAACAAGAGGCGCTTCAGACAGGTCGGGCTAGTGCCATCGCTCAGGAAGTACTGAGCTCCATACGAACTGTATACTCCTTTAATGGCCAGAACAAAGAGATAGAACGATACAAGATACCACTTGCGGCTGCTAAGAAAATTTACATGAAGAAGGGTATTGTATTCTTTGCAAATCATGGAAACGGTGTTTAAATATAAGTTAGCCATTAACGCATATTCTTTGCTTTACAGAATTTTTTACAGGACTCTCAATGGGATCTCTGTTTTTATGCGTTTTTTGCTCGTATGCCTTGTCATTATACTTGGGAATATACCTCGTAGTACACGATCCTGAAAACTATAATGCTGATGTTATGTTTTCGGTAAGTTAATAAGATCCAAAAAGTTTCTCCATGTAATATTTTATATTATACAACTACAGTACTTTCAATTTTTGAACTTAAAAACAAAATTAATAAACGTACATCAATTAACAATGCCTGTAGGTACCTAGAATTGAATTATTTAGACGTAAGTGTGTATACAAGCTTATTAAAAAAAACTGTTTATATATGGCTCCACTTATCTTTAACTCTCTACCAAACTTTATTACTGATATTCTTCACAGTTTTGAAAAAATGGCTTATTTCACATAGCTTTTATTCCATAGCGGAATATCTAATCAATCTTTTATTGTGCTAACGATTTGTTGTATGTATGATATGAATACTTTATTATTTTATCAATTCGTTTGTAGTATTTAACAGTAAAAATCGTTTTGTATTGAGTTAATTAAATTTAGAAATATCCTTCTTTATTTAGTTACCTACCTAATTTAATGTTTGTGTTTATTAATATTTGCATGCTATTTTATGGCGAAATGTGTCATTGCACTATATGTTATATTTTTACCACCTTTTGTACCACATTTAACGCAAATAAATATTTTTTTATGCCTTGTGACTGTGGACTGTAGCTATATTTCATTGTTGTCTTGTTTCGACAGTTCAAAAGTGCCTGTAACTGGCCTACTTGAAATAAATGCTTTGATTGTAAGATAAGTTGAACAACCTAAAGATATTGCGTTTTCAGGTATTCTTTGGCATAATGACGGCTCTAGGAAACTTCGGTTTAGTGGGTTCTTTAGTTCGGTCGTTTGGCTTGGCCCGTGGTGCTGGGGCCCAGATATTCAACCTTTTGCAAAATGTGCCCACTATCAACCCCCTGTTAGACCAAGGGATCAGACCGGTTGCAGCTGAAGGAACCATTGAATTGAAGAATGTGGTGTTCCGGTATCCGTCTAGACCGAATGTGCCTGTTAGTAGTACGTGTGTAATATTGTTTTAAGCAATAGCTGAGAACATTTAAATAAATAATAAAGTGAGCAAGTATTTTTCGCATCATTAAGCGTAACAAATTCGGAACACATAGCTTAACTAAGGGATCCTTTTTAGGTAATGAATTTCTACAATCATAATCTTTGCCTGCACGATTGGTTGCCTTTCTGACGAATTTTGGAGCAGCATAAGTGGAGATAGTATTATTATTTAGTAGCTAATTTCACATCATTACAGGTGCTAAGAGGTGTAAGTTTGACCGTGAAACGAGGACAGTCTGTCGCTCTAGTTGGGCACTCCGGAAGTGGAAAATCCACTATCATACAACTCATATCCCGATATTATGATGTGCTCAGTGGCAGTGTGAGTATTTAGATAGAATAATTTATTACTGCGTACGAATAAATGAATTGTGTGAGGAATGATTTGAAAGAGAAAGGAGTAAATGATGCCGTGACGTCTGACAGGGGAGAATGGAAGGAGAAAACGTGTTGCGCCGACTCCAACTAGAATGGGACAAGGGCAGGAAGATTATGATGATGATGAATTTATTACTGCGTAAATAAAATAGCGGTAAGCAATGTTCCGAATCCTAGTTTGGTATGTTTAACATATCCGTTGATCTGTGTGTTAGAATTCAATGCTAATACAAAACTTGTAAAAATAAAATGAGAAGTTTTTGCAAAAAAACAGGTGTGTGTGGACAATATAGACGTACGCAATCTGTCCGTTCAATGGCTGCGTTCGCAGATCGGTCTTGTCAGACAAGAACCGGTGTTGTTTAACAACACGATTCGGGAGAATATCCGCTTCGGCCGCGAGGACGCTACTGATGAGGAAGTGCAGGCCGCGGCTAAGCAAGCCAATGCTCATTACTTCATCTCAAAGCTGCCTAAGGTAAGAAGGTGCATCCACAGCGAAGTTACTTTTTGTGGAGCTGTGTTTGTAAGTGTTAGTGGGCAACAAAGGATACCTAACAAAAAAATATAGGTAGTGGAAGCCGCAAAAGTTATGAAAAGTTACTTGCTGCAAAATGAACTACCACAAAAACTAACCTTCACTGGGATTGCACCATGAAAGCAATTTTTTTTAACGGAGCATGGTGTGTTTGATGGTAACCGGATCAAGCCAGGTATAATAAGAGGAGAGAAGGCGCACTCATGCCAACAGAGGGCTGACGCCTATTCTACCGGGCATTCCTTATTAAAACGTGCCGAGTGCTTTGTCGTTTTAGTCGCCAGCGTTGTTCAAGCGCTTTTCTGGGGAAGGCAAAGGTTGTGGCTGCCAAAAATTGACTTAATCCATTTTTGAAGCCTCAGGTTTGCCAAGGGAAAAACATAAATTAAGTTGGCTTATTATGACGTAATATTGTTACAAAGGGCTATGATACGATGGTAGGCGCTTATGGCGCAGCTTTGTCGGGCGGTCAGAAGCAACGCATCGCGATTGCGCGCGCGCTGATCCGGGAGCCTCGCCTCCTACTGCTGGATGAGGCTACCAGCGCACTCGATACCGCATCTGAAGCTAGAGTGCAGTTTGCACTTGATAAGGTAAGCTGAATAGTGGATGTATTAGGTACCAAACGTTTGCAAACAAAAGTAAATACTCAGACTTGTTTCATCGTGGGGTTTCATTAAAACATAAAAACGTGATGTGGACATTAATGTGGAGCGTTTAAATCACAGGTTTAAGTTCTATAATGTTATAGCCCAAATGGCTGTTCAAAATGATCCTTCATAATATTATCACCATCAGCACAACTTTATTTAGTTCCCGACGGAAAAATAGAATTTAGCTCCCATTGCAATCATTTCCACCAACTTCCAGGCAGCGGAAGGTCGTACGACAGTGGTGGTTGCCCACCGACTGGCCACCGTCAGGAAAGTGGGGTTAATCTATGTAATGGATGGCGGCCTGGTGGTGGAGACTGGCACTCACGAGGAGCTCATGGCCGCCAAGGGACATTACTTCCACATGGTTACTTTACAGGAGCCCGAGAATATTGAGGTCAGAGAAGGTGTGGTTCCTTGGTCTTATTTTAGGGATGTTAATGTAATTTAAGCTTTAAGTTGAAGTCTCCTAATAATGGCTTTTTGAGACAGAGATGGCCTGCGATGGCGGACCGTTGTAATGTATATCTGATATAGTGCTACTCAAAGATTTAGGCCTGCGTTTCAAGTTACAACTGACCGCTACCGCAGCCGCCACCTCCTCCATTTGAACAAACCATGACGTCATCGACCGCAAACAGTGTCTTACCGTTAAGTCACGTCAAGAATTCAAGATACATGCTTCTGAAATAAATGTCGAGTCTAGAGACTCGACGCTAGTGATGTCAGACGAAGGTTTTAAAAATTTTGAAGAGTTTATGTATTTTCTGGGTACTTTTTGCTGACATAGGTCTCACTATGTAGGTATCCAAAAGTTGGGCAATAATTTGATGATACATTGTGTAATACTGCAGATCATGTGCTACTCAAAGAGGATTCTACTATATCAGAATACGGTGTTCCCGAAGTTTTGGCTGTGGTAGGTATATTTTTTATTAGGTGCATAAATTATGATAATATTTGCTTCTATTTATACCTATAAGTACCTATACATAAATTCTCGCCTTGGGAGTTCGTTCTGATGTGATACGATATAACTGTGTTTCAAATTTCACTTGACTAAATACTTATACAGCGTGGAAGGAACACCGATGCAAATTTAATCTGTTGTTTCCTACAAAAGTACAATACCTACACGTACATGGTCACCATGTATGAAACGACTGATTAAAAAAAAACTACCAATGAAAATTTCCATTTTTCTGAGGTTCAGAATGATGTACTGAATACGTGGCAAGCGTTTGTGCGTCGGTGTCCCATCCACTCTGTTTAAGTTCACACGAAATTACACACAAACTGGTGGCATACCATGACGTCCTAAAGTAGGAGTAATTCTAGAATCCCCTGAGATGGCGCTAGACGACCTGTATAACTCTGTCTCTTTCCCACGCTTTAAGACGTCATTCATATAGACGAACAAGCTTTATAGGCTCTAAATCCGCTTGCTACTGTTAATGATTTCAAGCCTTTGGAGGACGACGATCAACCCAAAGTGCCGCGCCTGTCCTTCTGGCGCGTGTTTGCCATGAAGTCAAAGGAGTGGAAGTGGGTGTTGGCAGGGACGCTGTGCTCCATCGTCATCGGCTTCGCAACACCGCTGTTCATTGTCATCTTCGGGAATTTGTTCGGTGTTCGTGAATTTTTTCCTTTAAACTTTCTTCTGCCTAGAATTTTCTCAACTATGTTGGCTCGACGTCAGCTTCCAGTCTAATAGGATGCAGTTGAATAACAGTTTTGTACATAGAGTGGCTGCCTATCTGACCACAACCCAGTTACTGGGCCTGGTAACACGGTACCTAAGACAAGATATTTGACTTTCGGGCTTCTGGCTACACACATGATAGCTGAGGAGAGGCCAACGGCGTCCTGAGGCACAGAGGGTCTCATACCCTCGGAATGTAATGTAAACCATCTATAGATGTCCTGCGTCTCCTACGCAGTAGTGTAGAACTTCCCTCGAGGAGTTTCTTCACAAAATGCAGCATTTGCATGCATTTAGCAATGCATGCGCATTTGACTTGGGCAAACAATGCCTTGATTTTGTCTCTTGTATAAATATATAAGGTCTAACTATTCATACACGAAATATTTTCAGGGAATCATCTAACTGCTATAACGAAGCCATTTCAAAGGATTTTTTTTTTTTTATCTGAGTGTATTTTTATAAAAAATTAATAATTTAAAATTACTTGAACCACAAAATAAATACTAACTCCTTATATTTGAACATCCACTACGCTAGTTTACTACGTCGTATTTATCTACTGTCATTGTAAGAATTTGGGAGTAAAGATTTTATGCAAAAAACTCAAAAAAAAATTGAATTATATTAATTTCGTAAAAAAAAAACACTCAGATATTTTTTTTTTCGTTGCTATGGCGACTTTACGACTTATAGAAGTTACTCCTAAAATATTTCGTGTATGAAAAGATAGACCTTATATTTAGCAGTAGTAGGGCATTTTGTAAAGAAACGCTTCGAGGGAAGTTCTAATCTCCTTACATGTTTCTAGCGGCAAAAATTATTGCTGTGTTTTAAACTGAAGTTTATGCGTAGGAGACACAGGACATTATTAGTTTCCTCCCTGTTATGGCCACGACACTTACCATCGGATGGACCATCTACTTGTTGGCCATGAAAATACGTTAAAAGCTGAAATTATTTGAGTTTTTGCTGGCGAAACAATTATGGGTGTACAGTACAGTAGGTACAGTCACGTGCATATGTATACACTTTCTTAAATTTAATTTGGCAGAAGATTTATGTAATTACCCACCTATTGTAACTTTTGTTGAAAAAAAAAATCGTAACAACATGAAAATTTCACCAGGACAGTAGTCGAAAAACACTTGTAAAGTTGTTAAATCTACTTATTGGTGCTCGTGACTATATATCTGTCTAACCATTCGGTTATTATAGGCGTTATGTTAAAGCATTTACTACAAGATCCAAGAAATCCGCCTTGTATTTATGTACCTATTTCATGAAATCAGCTCACTATTTTTATTCACTACTCGTATTCTTTCAGTCCATGTCAAATCCGGACCTTCAAAAGTTAATGCAGAAAGTGGAGGATATATCCATACTCTGCGTATTAATTGGATGTATAATGGGCCTCTCTTATTTGATCCAGGTAAGCTTATTTACCTTTGCACCGATTGTAATAATTTAAATTCTTGATCAGCACGTTCTCTGGTATGCTAACATTTTGTATTTTAGAAATTAGGTATTACGTATCTATTTGTTTATTTTTAAATCTAATTAAATGCCATCCAGCAAAGGGAAATTGCACGTTAAGTGATAAAACTACACCACCACAATCTGGTTTTCATGAAACCATGAAGTCACGATAAATTTCATTAGTACTACCCACATACACGATACTACCTACTAAAGTATAAAATAATGTGCTGAGACAATGATTGGTACCATTTCCTGTCATTGGATGGTGTCTTCGGAATGCTTATTGGCTACGTCCAAACCTTGAGCATCTGTACCTGCTGTTTTCTTTGAGAACATTGGAAAGCGAACTTCCACGGGTGATGATTGCAGATTCAGATTCCCTATCAGATTTCCTACCGTTATTTAAAGTGGAACATCAGAACAGAACACGTTGCAAAAGTGCCGTCTGTGACACAAATAAAGACGTAACATCAACATTCTGAATCGCGCTATTAAAGTTATTGCGACTTAAGACCATATACATAGCAAAACCCGACATCAACTGTCGGGCAGTAGCCTACCAGACAAATCACCCTTTTGATCCCTTTTCCATGGGAGATGAAGAACTTTACATCCTGTTCTTCATATCCCCCAAACCCCCATAGATTGCGTATGGCAATAGCAACCTGAGACGTCACTAATTTCTCAACTCAATGACTCAACAATTAATTTCGAAACAATCAATAATGTACTTTAACAGCTAATTGAAAATTAATCGAGTATTCAGGTGTCAAATTAAGTATCTTGGAATTATTGGTTAATGTTGTCAACTACCCAATCCACCCTCTACGTGGATGTTTAGATTGATTTCCCTGAACATGAACCCCGCAGGCGATATCATTCGGTGTGTCCGGCGCGCACCTGACCGAGAGGCTGCGGTCTCTAATGTTCGAGCACTTGCTGCGACAGCATGTAGGGTTTTTTGACGAGCGGGGCAACTCCACGGGCGCTCTGTGCGCCAAGCTGTGTTCTGAGGCCACTTATGTGCAAGGGGTGAGTATATGAGAACAGGAAAAGTGGTAGATGGGACTGAAGTAACGAATGCGCAAAGAAATTCGCAGCGAGGGTAGGCTTTCAAGTGAACCGATAAACTACATGGTGACATCCAGCTGATTCGCGGGAGATCATAGGACAGGACCAGCAATTGCGTTTGGGGATCGCCCATGTGCATTGTCCAGCTGAGCGAGAATAACTTTTGGTAGAATGATGATGAGTATGTACCTATGATAAATGTTTGACTTTCAGTTCACGAGTTTGACTATTCTTGTAGGTATCTATAAATCTAGAAGATGGAACCAAATGAAGCAAGTTATTCGCAATTACCAACTTGGCAGTCAGTATATTATTTTTAGTACTTAATAGATGATTTAACTTAGCCCATACCAGCTTTATGCTGCAGGTGGTGTCCAATCAGTTTGAGGGAGTCTTTTTTATATCCTAATGTAGTCATTTATCGTTCCCAGGCCACAGGTCAGCGGATAGGCATATGCTTGCAAGGCTTCGGCGCGATCGGGCTGGCACTGGTACTGGCCATGTTGTACGAGTACCGCGTGGGGCTGGTCGCGCTCGCCTTCCTGCCACTCATCGCCTTCGTCATATACCGTCAGATTAAGGTCACCAGACAAGAATCCTATGGAAACGCCAAGTCATTAGAAAATAGCACTAAGGTGCCTTTAAAACTACTACGTGCAAATACTAGTACATTTTTTAGAGGTAAAAGGAGAGACGGGATGCGAAAGTCAGAGAAACGGGTGTTGAGACGCAACTTGGGACAGGCCTCATTCCAGCAGCGGACTAAAATAAGCTGATTTGAATAGGCAGGTAGTTCCACTACCGCGATGTACCCACGATGACGATTCCCTAAACGTTTTGCGTCTAGGCAGAATTTCCACTGCATAGCGATAATGAGAGCAGGTAGGTAGCGTTAATAGAAGATGATGTTTGTCAGATAGCGGTTGAGGCAGTGTCGAACGTGCGCACAGTGGTTTGCCTGGGCCGGGAGCAGATGTTCGTCCGGGAGTACGTGAGGCAGTTGGCACCAGCACTCAAGTGTGCGAAGAGGGCCGCGCACTGCCGCGGGCTCGTCAACGGACTCTCGCGCTCCATCTTTAATTTCATCAATGCCACTGCACTAACGTATGGCGGACACCTCATTGTGTCTGAGGGTATCAAATATGAGAATATTTTAGTGTGAGTACCAGTATAAAGATTAAGTACGAACTAGCTGGTTGTAGACAATGTTCCCCTTGCTATAGATATAGTCAAGGCGCAAGACGTGGTTTTTCATTTTCTCCCACAGTCCTCTTTTATTCTGTAGCAGTCTAAGATCCCTGTATTTCGTACATGGCAGCACAGGAATTTCGAAAACCGCCTTTTCGTTGGTCTTGCTTGCTACAAGTGAAATGGTGTTCTTTATATATAACTAGACAAGTTTATATTGTTATAAATGATATTAAAATTAATATTTATAAAAGGACTACGCAATCATTGCAAATGGCGTCGGGTCAAGCACAGAATGCGTTCACGTACGCACCAGAGTTCGAGAAGGGCGTGAGTGCGGCGTCTAGGATAGTGGCACTGCTCGAATCCAAGCCGCAGATAAATGATCCGGTCATACCATTGGTCTCTCCTTTTGTAAGTAATCTTGAATTAATTTTTAAATGTTTTATTGCATTTGTATCTACATACGTAACAGGTACCAGAAACAGTATAATAAAATAATCAATAAAGTTATCTGAACAATAATAAAGTCACTAGTTTTTGACATAAAATGAAAATAGGCCCCTGCCCGAAGGGCACCAGTCTAAAACTTTAAATAGTACGATTTTAGTAGCGTTCTCTTATGACGCCCTATCTACTCAGCTATCAAGGTTTCATGCTGAATATGCTTGCTGAAAAACCCACTGGTTTGGCTCTCCTACCAAATACCACACATAGATTATGATTTGAAAACATGAGAGAATTTCTGAATTCGTGTTTGAGGAGATGCACCTACTTAATACAATCTGAAAGCAATTCTAGGTGGTACAACTATCCCATAGTCCAAAACTCCCGACGTCTATTAGTTTGTAATTTTGCCTAAAGTCTGTGGTCATTGCTTTTAGAGATCAAAAGGCGAGGCGAGCTTCGAAGAAGTTCAGTTCAAATACCCAAGCAGGCCGGGCGTGCGCGTTCTACGAGGTTTGGACCTCAAGGTCTGTACATACGTGGCCCTCACAGAATAGGTCTCCAGAAGATAATTTCGTCACGTACTTACACATCTGTTAAACTCTTCGCTAATGATTCTTCCCTGTGGTAAACAGTAAATTCTATGTGTAGGTGGATAGAGGAAAGACAGTAGCGTTGGTGGGTAGCAGCGGCTGCGGCAAGAGCACCGTCACACAACTCATGCAGAGGTTCTACGACCCTGACGTCGGTGATGTCGTTAGTACAGTCAAATCCAATATATTTTCGTCATCTTAACAGTTGCTTTTGTGTTTTGGACGACATAATCTGCTTTACGAGCTCAGCATTATCTATTGTGTCGTTATGGCAATACCTTAACACTAACAATTAAATGCGAAAAAATGATTTAAGAGCGTTAACGAGAGAACTTATCGAATAGTCTTTTAAAAAAAAAAAGATAATTGGAAATTTGTTTCTATGGAAAATCTAAAATCGGTCTAATTTAGCTGTAACACTATTTTTCGAAAGTATTCTCTGTCAAGTTTTTAGACTTATGTATCCTGCTTATGCATACGAAGTTTCATTAAAATAGGTTCAGTCGTTTAAAAAAAAAATCAAATAAAATGCCGTAAGACGTTAACGCTCTTAAATGAAATTAATGATCATCAAATGGCCAGGCCTAAAAAGGGTTTGAGTTGACATTAACTCGACATTGGTTGGAAGTGTCTATTCTTTTCTTTCTGTTTTTTGAAATTTTCTACAGAACATTTCGGTCTGCTCAGTGCTGACCTGCTGTCCATTCAAAAGGTATATCATATTATGTGTCCTGACAGGATAAAAGAAAAAATAATTTATTTGAAAAATGTCGGAGGTATTTAAGACTTGACTCATCTTCTGTCTAGCCTTTTCCCAACTATGTTGGGGACGGTTTCCAATCAAACCGGATGCAGCTGAATACCAATATTTTACATGGAGTGACTGCCTATCTCACTTCCACAAACCAGTTAGTACTGGGTAATACGATACCCCTTGGTAAGACTGGTTGTCAGACTTTTTGGGCCACTGACTACCTAATGACTGTCAAAGATCTACAAATGACACCCGGGACCAACGGCTTAACGTGCTTTCAAAGGTACGGAGGAAACTCGGTATGTAATGGGTGGTCACCCATCCACAGACCAACCTAGGCAAGCACGACTTAACCTAAAGATCGGCCCGAGCGACTGTTATTATGTAGCCACGAGCTCCTCCGTATTTAAGACTTGACTGCTCACCAATTAATGACAACAGACTGATTGATGATGTTTATCGATTAAACCGTGATATGCCTAGGAAGTTATGCTAGTACATGGCGTCTAAACTTACATTCGGAATTGACACATAACATAAATTGATTTTGCTGTCCGTGTTTGTCTGTGTCGCTTTGATCGTCTAAACTATACAATAGATTTTGCTGCTGTTTAAAAACTTAACATCAATCGGGCGTTTACCGCGTGGGGGCGCGAATTCGGGGAGGCGTTTCTTGCAGCGTGCACTGGAATCTCGCCTCTCCAAATTCGAGGCCTTTGTCTGATCCAGCGTTTAGACGGCATCCCACTGCCGAGGCTGTTGCTGTCGGAGGCTCGCTCGGGCTTCGGGCTGGTGTCGCAGGAACCAGTCTTGTTCGACTACAGCATCGCCGAGAACATAGCGTATGGAGACAACGAGCGCAGCCCATCACACCAGGAAATCATCGAAGCCGCCATGCAGGCGAACATACATAACTTTATCGTGTCCCTGCCGCAGGTGAGACTTGATAGTAACACACTTACAATATTACTGATTCTTATGGTTACAATGGCGGTTTTGACAACCAGCTTAATATTAGTTCTCTAGGCTGAAATAACATTTTTGAAAAAGAAATAGGGACTCCATGTCCTGCCATAACAGCTTTGTATACCGTACCAATTTATTGGAGAGATAGTTTTATTCCGACTCATTCTTACAAAGCTGGTTTTAGTATATCAGCACTCCCAAAAGCAGACGTTATTTTAAATTATATATACTGTAGGTACTTCAGCATACTTACCCATCCTCCAATAATTATGTCAATATAGAAAGAAAACAGATTTCTGGAAAGAACTTCCGTGTTTTTTTCATAAGTTTCTTCTGCCATCACATTCAAGTCATTATTAAAATACGCTTTTAATTGACAGGGTTACGAGACAAACATAGGGCCGAAAGGCTTGCAGTTATCTGGTGGGCAGAAGCAGAGGGTGGCAATAGCTCGGGCTCTGATAAGACATCCCAAGATCCTACTCCTCGACGAGGCGACTAGTGCTTTGGACACAGAAAGCGAAAAGGTCAGTGTGTGACTTTAGGGACAAGTCAGAGCGGATAAATTCGGCGATACGTAATTCCGCGCCATATCAATCGTAGCAGTTTATAAAGCCGTTTTAAAATGTTGGCCTGATCAGTGACAAGACGCCCGCTAATTTTTATGAGTAAATGCGTCAAGGCACAGCCCCATTGAGAGCTATTAACTAGTAGCTAGGTGCTTTTTTGTGGTTCAAGAAAAGCTAAACTGCAATTTGATATACAAGATTAGACAGCAATGGCAATATATTAATAGACTAGCACACTTACTATAGCACAACACATGGTTAATAGTTTATTAGCTAACTGTCACATAGTTAATAACTCTAAACGGGACCGTCCCTTCGCACTTAATTTTCTAAACTTAGACCTCTAAACACAGGTAGTGCAAGATGCGTTGGACGCCGCGAAAGCCGGTCGCACATGCGTGACCATCGCCCACCGGCTGAGCACGATCCGCGACGCCGACCTCATCTGTGTGCTCGCCAAGGGACGGGTTGCCGAAGCGGGCACCCATCAGGAACTACTTGACACCAAGGGACTTTACTACCACCTACACGCTAATGCCAATTAAACACACATTTTCTAATTGCTGTTTCTTTAAGTACCCCTACCCTCTCCTTGGTACTGTAGTTTAACAGTTATTTTACCTCTAAGTTGGCATTACTGTAAAAATAACAGTGATCTCTATGGTCGCAACCGTTGGGTTGCTTCCACAGACAAGTCTGTCAAGATGATAATGATCTCCTTGCAAAGAGGTGCTGTTGGATTGCACTTCTCAGAGGTATAATTACTGTTAAAGTACTGGAGTTCAGTATTATTCTACAACAGTATTATATATTTTGTTGGCCCAAGACTTGGCCACTGGCCACGGCGTCGTCGGTGGCAGCGCAGAGGTAGTTAACTATATAAGTAGATATTAGGTAGGGTAGACACTGACGCCTGACGGAGGATTAGGTACATTGGGTTTAAAAAAGTAAACTGTAATTATCACTACATAATCAAAATATCTTTATTTCAACATAACATGCATTGTGTCTAGTACAATGTGAATGATGTGAAGTGAAATTATCTGAAACAAAGAAAACAAATTTCAGTCATTGAAAATGCGCTACTTCCAGTAGCGTCGCTAGTCCTTATAAGGCCCAATTTGGTGTAATTTGTTTTTGGGGGCCTTTGAACCCAAGTGCAGCGTATGTCAAAAAGAAGCTCTTCGACAAAATACAGGAAAATGCTATATTTTCTATTGGCCATACCTCTGATCTCCGCCAACTTTGGTACTTATTGCCGTAGTATGAATTGGAGTTCTAATATTATGAGCTACTATTTGAGATATATTTTTGACCTTGACTTTGACCGTGAAATTGACATATCTCATAAACTATACAACTCTAGCTAGGGAAAGTAAGGTCTAATAATTAGCAAATGACCTCCTCTATATGCGAATTTGCTATTGCGGGTCCAGATCCAGTCACCCTGTATAAGTATATTTTACTCGGATAGATGATGCTGCCATCAAAACTACTAATTAGGTTGTTTTTTTTTCATTACCTCTTATAATTAAAATTTGAGGTTATTGATAAGATTTTATAAGTATTCACCCACGCACGATTAGTGTCTACTTAGGTAATAAGCCATGAAATCTGTTGAAAAAAATGTAAGGCCGACTAGTTTTAGTATCGATGAAGGTTAAAGAAACTAACGGTGTAGGTGCAACCATCGCAGCAGCTGTCAGCTGCGATATGATGGACCCGGCGACGACGTTACCGTAGTATGCCTGTGCTGCCGCTGCGGCCGAGCCCGCGGCAATGCCGGCGCTGCCGAAGCCCAGCAGAGGTGCCACGATAGGAAGCAGGAGCCCCCCTGTGCCGTAGATGACGGCACCACCGATCAAGTTGACGAGAATTGCGGCGATAAGCCCCATTCTTTACTGAAACATTTGTTAACAAAAACACTTCAATTTATCATCTGCCTAGCCTTTTTTCAACTATATTGGGGTCGGCTTCCAGTCTAACCGGATGTAGCTGAATACCAGTATTTTAAATCGACTGCCTATCTGACCTCCACAACCCAGTTAGTACTGGGTAATACGATACCCCTTGGTAAGACTGATTGTCAGACTTTTTGGGTCACTGACTGCCTAACGACTGTCAAAGATCTACAAATGACAGCCGGGACCAACGGCGGAGGAAACTCGGTATGTAATGGGCGGTCACCCATCCACAGACCAACCTAGGCAAGCACGGCTTAACCTAAAGATCGACCCGAGCGGCGGTTATGATTTAGCCACGAGCTACAACACACAAACATTTGTATGTTTGCACACACAACACTTCAATTGTTTATACTTATTTAACAACCGCCTCGTCGGTCTAGTGGTCGTAAGCGCTACTGCTGTGCATGAGGTCCAGACTTAGATTACCAGGCTGGGCAGTGTTATTGGGTTTTCCATCAGAAAGCTTTGAGTAGCAACTTCTCAACCTGGATATGTAGAGGTACCTGGTTGATGACATAGGCTCGTCCCTTATTAAATGGGACTTGTTACACCAACACAACTGGTCATTGTGGGCATACCTACCATCTATTAGATATGTAATCCTCTGATTAACTCTTCGGGGATTACAGGCGTGACATTATGTTATGTTGTGCTATTTAATAAGCGTTATATTTTGTATATTTATTTTTCAGATAATAACTGCAGGAAAAACGTTCTTATAAGTCTTGGGCGGCACCTATACCCAGCAGTGGGACCGTAATGGCTAATAAATAAATTGCAAGACCTCTTGTGAACAACGGATATTGATGAAGATGTCTCATGGATGACATAAGGCCTCACTCTTTAGCTTTCACTTTTCACATGGTTTTATAACAGGTGGAATGGTCAGCGACGCATAGACGAGTCCACGTATTCAGTAATATAATTCCAATCCAGGGGCCACATAGAAATTTACCATCGGTAATTAAAAAAAGATCAGCTGTTTCCTACAAAAGTGCAATACCTGCACAGTCAGAATGTATGGAACAGTTGTTTTTTTTTAATTACAGATACTAAATTTCTATGTTCAACTGTTCAGTATGACGTACAAGTTACTGAAATCGTGGTAACGGTTTGTGCGTCTTCATCCTGTATTTGATGACACTGATTCACTAAGTTCTTACTCACCTTCATTGTTTTAAAAAGTAACAAATAGCTACCTACAATATTAATTTTGTCCACGCCACATCAATTTAATAGGGTGATACTTCGAAGGAGGCATCTTCCAAGCATTTAAAATAACACATGAATTAATGTGTGTGTGTTACGTAACGTTAAATGTTTTCGCAAGCCTAAAACCTGTCTCGTTCGTACTATATTGGAATACTGCGCGGTTGCATAGCGTCCCCACTTTGCAACATATAGTCTTAGGTTAGATCCAGAAAAGATTTTTATACCATCTTGCTTATTCTGCGGTATTAGACAAAAAAAATTCGGAGCTACGCAAAACGTCTTCAAAAATTTTGCATGTTTTCTCTCGAAAAACGAAGAAATAATATTATAGATTTAATTTTTCTTTTTAAAATAGGTACTACAAAGTAAAATAGACTGCCCCCAGTTGTTATGTAAGTTTAATTTTAATCTACCCCACAATTACACGCGTCACCCTATAAAACTATTATGTCCCCCATTCCGCAAAACTGTATCAGGGTCCAACTCTCCTATCCCCAGAATTTGCAGGCTTCTTAAAAATTGCGAGGAATCGATAGTTATTTTTTCCACAACATTTCAACAAATTCAAGCACCAATTCCAGCAAAACTAACCTCTGACATTGACTTTTTTCTTTACTTTTTTGTCATCTTTGTGAACCACTGTGTTTTTATTATAATTTTAGTCTTGCAGTGTAAATGCTACTCTGACAGCAGAAATTGAAGAAGTAAGACTAACATTACAATTTTCATTGTGTTATTTTGTTACCATACTTTTTGCTACTTTTTATTAAACCCTTATATTTTTGTTAATGAAACACCCACTGTTGTTGAAAGTCTCTATATAGTTATATCTGCACTATTATTGTTTTTTTTTTAGTTAGAATTTAGTTTTTTTTTTGCATGCTGTGTCTATCGCATCATATTGTACACTATGCTTGTAGTATTAGGATAAACAGTGTAACAATTGTAGATAGGCCAATAAATAAATAAATAAATGAATTTACAAAAAAAACACCTTTTAGCTCTTCAATAACTAACCTACCAATGGCGTCGGTGGCCTATCATTTTAAGTTGACGATTCCTTTGTTACATTCTGGTTAATATAACACAATTTTATAGACAGGAGTTGGTAAATACTTTAACTTTTTAAATAACGTTTCGTGCTACTGAATTCAGAAATAAAATAAAAATCTCACCTCTTAGAATGAATATGAACTCTGCACTGGATACTGACTCACTGAACAATAACCGCGCAATGCACTGAAACTCTTATTCTTGATATATGGACTTCAACAGGTAACTAAGGAACTAAAACTCACTGCACTATACTCGCCCCTATGTCATAGACAAAACATCGACTGCACTAAACACAAAAGTGAAAACGGCGCGTGAAAATCTCACGTTATAAACAACTACTGGTGATTCCCCCGCAAATATAGAAGGTCACTCAGCTGCAGTAGCAGATATATATAGAAATAAATAGGGTTCCGTAGCTTTACTTCGCGTAAGAATTATATTATAACTCACCGACATGAAAAAGTTTTTAATCTGTAAATAAGTTTTGACTGTTATAACAGATATGACAACTTACACTTTCTTTTTTTTTTTTTTTTTTTTAGGATGGGAAATGATAACTTACACTGCACTGTGACTGTACTTAAACAAAAGTTTCTAAAATGTAGGGTAGCAGTAAAATGTAATTAAGTAAAAAGCGTACACATACACTGAGCACGAACGTTATTAAAAATAAGGAATATTTTTAAACGTTATCATGATTTGTGCATTTTTTGGCCACGGCTGGTGTGTAATGGCTGCTACACACTGACTTTTTGTAACGTGTGTAGCAGCCATAAAATTATATGTCATTCATCTGCAAAGCCCAATGTAGAGTTAATTTGATAAAAAACGGTGTTTATTTTTTCATTAAGAATTTTTAATTTTATTTATTACAGGCATAGGTCTAAATGTGAGTAATACGTCTTTTTTATGTTAATAAGATTATTATTTTGCAGGTTTAAAAGTAGGATATTATTAGCAAGTAGCTAACGCTTGCGGTTGCGTCCGCAAGCAATAAGTTGACAAATTTTTATCGCAATCGAATGAACGGTATGGCAGCACATACAATACGAACGATAATGGCGTAAGAATTTAACTGAGTTTGTTTATACTTTTATCTGATACATTTGGTGAAATCCATATATCGATTTACTTACACTATAATTGTTATTTGTTACAAAATACCAAATAACAGGTTTTTACTGAATGCGTATGAAAATATGTTACAAGGCACTTAAACAAAACACATTTTTTTTTAATTTTTGTCTGTCTGTTGTTTGTTCCGGCTAATCTCCGAAACGGCTGGGCCGATTTTGACGGGACTTTTACTGGCAGATGGCTGATGTTATAAGGTCTAACTTAGACTACCTTTATATTAGAATAAGAATTATGTCTCCGTGAAAAAAAAATAAAACTCTAGAAATTGGTAACAAAATCCGATTAAAAAAACGGAGGTCATATTTCTTTAAAATAATTTCAAGGGAACGAAGGTCGCAGGCAACTGCTAGTTTAGCATAAAAATCTCTAAAACGACCAGATGACTAAAATATAACAAGAAAACAATACAAAGATTTTTTTAAAATAACACTATACGGAACCGTCGCGCGTCGCCGTTGCTGTATAGAAATAGACCTGTATATAGGTACTTATATTATGTATGCGCCGCAGTGGGGAATTCCCTCTTATAGAGAATGTTGCCGCTGGCAGAAAATCAATAAATGCGAATGTGTGGTATTATGAGTGAACGATATTATTACGATAAAGAAGTCATTATCAAAACAAACAAATCAGGTGAGATAACGCGATTTGTTTTACGAATAAACAGTTATCGCAGCGAATACGAGTTTTTTTTGGGTTGTGGACGTTCCCGCTTGCAGTATTACAATACAAACAAATATATTAGGTATAAAAATTCACGCCTTTTCCCTTGAGAGTAGGCAGACACAACAGAACGCCACCTGCTACGATCCTAACATACTCCTTTGCGCCTCGTTCACGTTCATACATCTGAACATACACGAACGCCGTTTACGAGTACTACACACCTTACTGAAGAACACCACCAATAAGAATTTTTGTATATCTAGGATTCTAGGACCCCCCCCACCCCTCCAGCGTTTCCAGGTCATGTGTGCCTAGTAAAAACCTCTTGATGGTTACCTTTCACTCATCCTATCAACATGAGGAAACCATCGAACTAACTTCCAAGCATAACACTGGACAACAGTGATTTTGTTGTTCTTGATATGAGAGTGGTTTTAGGTTGGCCTTATACCAGCGTTGCCAGACGTCCCGTTTTTGGCTGGACGTCCCGATTTTTAAATCAAAATTAAATGTCCCGCTTTTCGGGGATAACGACGTATTAGTGGGAAATTGCAAAGACACCACTGCCACCACCGCACAGAAATGGCACCAGCTCTTTCAACAGTTTCCAAAAAAATATACCAGGAATATGTTTAAACTGGTGTCTTTCATATTAAGTTTCCCAACATCAAACTGCTTTCCTGAACGCGTTTTTTACCAGATGAATTTAAAATGGTCGGATCCCAGAAATAAATGCTTCGTAAATTTAATGAAAGCAGAATTACTCATCCAGTTTAATCTACAGCTATCCTGTGAAGAGTTCTTCATCTTTATTAAAGAGAAAAAGGGAACTTTAAAAGAAGTTAAATCTTCATAGAAATATCATGAATAAGTAATTCTTATAAATAGTTATTCTCTTATTGTAAGTTGCAATTTGTCACACTCACTCCACAGACTACTTGTTTGAAACGTCATATTTTTCTAATGAATAAAAGTTTTTTGATTTTGATTTGTTTTTTTTTAAATTTATTTTTATTCAGAAGACGAATAAGACTAAACTATTTAACGATAGGGTAAATCTGTTTTAAAATATTACATTTTTATTAAAATGCATTTTCTATGGCTATCTTTGCTATCTAATGTCACGTAAACGTAATTTGAATTCAATTAAAAAAAATATATTTAAAAACTTCTGATTAAATAAATAGGTTTTTTTACTATGTCCAGTTTTCGACGAAAGAATCCCGCTTTTTTCACTCAAAAAGTTTGAAAATCCCGACTTGGCAAAAAAAAAACTGGCAACGCTGCCTTAGGACGAAAAATTAACAGTTTTTGGAGATCAGCTCTAGTTTTTTTTTTTACTGTTTGAAATTTCTATGAAATAATTCATTGCATCGTGTATTCCTTTTACATAATACCTACTAGACCAAAGAGTCAAAAAACATATACCAAAATGTTAAATCCCTATTCAAGTTACACGAAATAGGAAAACCACATTTTTTCAATATATCACCTTAAAATAAACACTGACCTACTTGTGTTACGCTGTGCACGTCTTTCCTAAACACTTGTACAATGAGATTAGTCTCAAACTCTTGCAAGTTGTTTCTTTCCAGTTTACCGACTGTCACTTAACGTGGTTCAACACCGACTGTGTAGTGTTCTTTCCGAGCCAGCTAAATATTCTACATCACCTTGAAAGGGCCATAATGCCACGCTTATTCGCAACTAGCTGTTGCCCGCGACTTGCGTCAACGTGAAATTATTATAAAAATATTACTTTCCTATTTGAATCGGATTTTGTTAACGGTTTTCATTTATTTTGCACGGAACCCTTTATCTCAAATAAAACATCAGCTATCTGCCAGTAAAAGTCCCGGCAAAATAGGTCAAGCCATTTCGGAGAATAGTCGGAACAAACAGATAGACTAAATATTTTATGGCTAATCGAGTTCAAATTAACCTATGTATTAATCAAGTTCAAATTCAAATATGTTTGTTTGTGACACATAGGTAAAAGTAAGCAGTAAGTGTTATGAAAAAATTATGTCTCACTATGTGCTGCCTTGTAAGGCGTACAAATAGGTAAAGTTTACACATTAATTAGTGCAGTAAAAATATTTACTGAAACTTAAGTAAATATTAAAAACATTGTTATTACCGCCAATTTCCTAATCATAAATCTTTGATAAAATATATATTATTAAACAATACAAGGCTAATAACAATCTGAACTAAAGCTAAAAAACAGGGAATCAGGGGGGGGGGGGTTATCAGGGAATAAAAATATTAAAAATATAAAATAAAAAACAGTTTATATTTTTCTTGTTATGAACTAAAGCTAATAAATTAGGGAACAAAAGTATTAAAGATATAAAATTAGAACTGTTTTCATTTGTCTTCTAGGTATTCATTATTGGAATAAGATGCTTTTTGTATTAAGAATTTATGTAGTGTTTTTTTGAACGTATTGAGATCTCTTGATGATTTTATCGACACAAAAAAAAAAAAGAAAAAAAAGGCAGTTTGTTAAATATTTTTGGCGCCATTCCTAGGAAACTTTTTGAGTAAATGGCTGTTTGATGGGATTTTGACTTCAGTGCACCTTGGTGGCGTTTAGACGATACGGTTTCAAATTGATTAGGATTATTTTTAATAAATATGGCAACTTCATAAATGTAAAGGGACGGGAGTGTTAATAATTTTAGATTAATAATAACTGGTTTAGAACTGTCAGTGTTTTGAATCATGGATACTGCACGGACGCATTTTTTTTGGGCTTTAAAGGCCGCTTCCCTATCCGTAGAATTACTCCAAAATATTACTCCATATCGCAGTGTTGTGGAGACGTATGCGTGGTATGCGGTTAGTACGGTGCTGCGATTCGCGACTTTATTTAAATTGTGTAGGGCATAGCAATATTGATTTAGTTTTTTTACTATACATGCTCAATGTGTATTTTCCAAGCCATGTGCCGATCTAACCAAGGCCCTAGAAATTTAGTACTGTCAATTTTAACAATGTTGTTGTGTTCATATTTAACATTTGGTTTTATATAGTTGGTTCGCAATTTTTAAGTTGTTACTGGTTAACCATTTAATAATTAAATTTAAACTATTATTTATATTATATTCATATGTTTCTAAGTTTCTTCCTATAAATATAGTGGTACAGTCATCAGCGAATAGAGTCATGGAGTGTTCTATAGTTAAGGGTAAATCATTTATATAGCATAGGAATAACAATGGACCTAGTACACTGCCCTGGGGCACGCCGTAGTTTACAAATCTTTCTTTAGATAGGTAAGTATTTTCTGTTTTGGTTCTAGGGCATCCTTTTGCTATTTTAGTTATTTGTTTTCTATTGACTAAGTAAGACTTAATTAGCTCTAGGACATTGCCCCTAATTCCAAGCTTATTTAGTTTGATGACTATACTTTTTTATGAAGGGGTTTTATAATAGATAATTTTAAATCATCAGGGAATTTTCCACTCTCTATACACACGTTTACAATATAGCTAATGATAAGACTAAGGTTTCTGTAACTACGTTTTTTATTACATGTGTAACAATTTCATCATAACCGCAACTGTATGTATTTTTAAGAGCAACAATAATTTTAGGAATATCATGAGGAAGCCGTCTGAATTGAGACGGCTGATTTGAGAGAAAAAAAAACACATAAAATACACACACGTCGATCTAGTGGTCACAAAACAACTGCTGAGCATGAGGTCCTGGGTTCGATCGGGCAAGTTGTTTGATTGACTTTGTACGCGGTTGATGGCAATACGCTCTCGCCCTTATTATATGAAACATAACTGGAATATGGGTGTACTAGTGGACCGTATCCTTATTGTGTGGAATATTATAGTTTTAAAGGAGTACCTATGTGAGAACAATAGGTACCTATAGCATATTAGTGGTTCATGCATTTAATCTATAATTTCATGTTTATCCCCGACGCATGCAGATTGTGAACGAAAAAAAAAAAAAAATGTGTGTGTTTTAAACTCTGAGGTACAGACGCTAGCACACCAAGCTACCCGAAACTGTCAAACATTCCCAATCAACCTAATGCTTTAGCAATAAAGTTGAAAATCTATTAAAGAAATTTGACAGATGTACCTTCTTTTTTCGTCTGCATAAAGTGCAACTGGTTTGTTTCTTTCCAGCCAGCATAGATGCCTGTATTGTAAAAACCGACACAAATCCCGCTACCTACTTGTTGTTACCACGGATCTGGGACATTGGCGCGAAAGACACTTGCGCCAACCCACTTGCGCGATAAGACATATGGACTTTGGCGCGATTGGAATTTTGCGCGATTTAACGACATGGATGTCGTTTTCGTTGTTTTCGGGGTCGCTGATAACGAAAATGAGGTGTGAGGAGTGTTTCAAAATGAAAATCCAACATGGCGCCGAGGAAAATTTCGGAGTTTCCATCATGGATAGCGAAAAAAACGACACCCATGAGGGAAAAACCAAAAATTTCCATGCGCGCAAAAGTCCGTCGCGCAAGTGGGTTCGCGCTAGTGTCCATAGCGCAAGTGTTTAGATACCACCGTGTCGTACACCTCTGTCTCTGTCAATGATATCTATGTGTCTCGCTCTGAAATCTTATGGCAGGCAATATCTGTTCTTGTATAGGGTGCAAGACAGGGTGAGTAACACAGAATGAGTGAGGAAAGCCTGAACCAACTTATACCATGCCCTTGGCGTGTTACCTCCATTCGAGTGTTTCGACGACTATGAATGCTGAAAGATAATTAATTTAAATGGATGACAGCGCCCGCGCCGTCCTTAGATAAAGGTACAGTCACACAAACTGTCGTCCAAATGATATTAAACCTTAAAATGTTTATGGTTAACTTCAAAATCGACTGATAATAATTTTATAATGGTGATAATTTGTTACAAATTCAGCTGCAACTAGTTATCCAAAAAATCCACATTGGCTGCTTTAAAAACCTCTAAAGAAACTAAAAAAATAGTAATGTTTATTGGTGGCGTAACTATTATTGTTATTACATGGTCTAAGTGTAAGTAGTAAACATGATTGTATTTTTAAAAAGAAATAAATCTGCAGTCAATATATTTCGAAAATTCGCTTGCCACACTCGGGAATCGAACCGACTAAAATTCGAAAAAATAACATCCTGTACTTTTATTACATCAAACGATCAATCATATGGATCAAATCCCTCTAACAATATGATAAATTAAATGAAAGGAAAACTTATAAATTCAATGGGATCAGATAAAGCACTTCATGAAACAAAAACTTTTATTAAATGCACGATTACGCGCACAAAAAGCAGTAACTTTTATAGTGATATTTTGATGTGTTGGTATGACTCATTACCGCGCAATGCACTGCCATTGCCCTTGAGCTCTAGAATAAATTATTATACAACATTATTTTTAGTATATGCGAAACCTGAATATAGTTTGTTCAGAATAAGTATCTGAATCGATTCCAATAATTTTTAAACCATGTTATATTTTGTCCCAAAAATATTTAAAAAAAGTTACAAGTTGCACAACGAGCGACATTAAGTACCTATCATAATCATTTAGGTACCTACTGCTAAATTATTATTATCAATGAGCGCAAGACGACGCTGGATGCGCGCGCTGCGTGGTGACTGCGTTTTTGTGCGGACAACTAAGTAACAGAACAAGCTTATAACTTTGTGATTTTTCATGATACAGTTTTGAAATTTTGTACATAGATTCTTTACATAAAAATACTAGACACGTGTTTCAGGTTTCGCATATACTAAAACTAATGTTTTATAGACTTCAACAGATAACTAAGGAACTAAAACTCACTGCCCTATAGTCACCACTACTATGTCATAGACTGAACAAAACATTGATTGACTGAACTGAACACAAAAGTGAAAATTGTGCGAGAAAATCTCACGTTATGCGTTTAACCACACAGTATAATCATAGCAGGAAACTGCAGTCGATACAAATAAGTACCTAATAAAACAGGATTCCGCCTCTTTACTTCCTGTATAAATTATAATTTATAACTCGCATAAATGACAAAGTTTTTAAAATAAACATTTTGACTCGACAACTTACACTGTACACACGGCGGCACATGAAGCTGTACATTTCCAATAAAACTTGGCCTCGCTTTGTATAGACTTCCTATACAATGAGAGATCCGCATAAACTGGTTTTGCATAGCTTGATTGGCCGTCTTGCGTACTAACAAAAGTTTCTAAAATTGAATTAAACATTTGACCACACGATTATATGGCTGTTGTAGAATGGATAGATGCTATTTTACTATTTTCTACCTTACATACTACTGACTCCTCTGTCCCGTTGAGCTAGTGGTCACAAGGGCGACTGCTGAGCATAAGGTCCTGGGTTCGATTCCCGGGTCGGGCAAAGTGATTTTAGGTTTTTCCATCAGGAATTTCTCAGTAGTAGCCACGGAGTCTGAATATGTGCCCGGTTGATGGCAATAGGCTCGCCCCTGTTACATGGGACTTAAACGTAACTGGAGAAATGTAGGTGTACTTGTTAGGCACACCTCTTCCTATGCCTTCAGGCGTGGGTGACTCCAGGTTACAATTTCACGTTGTATTATTTAGTTAAGTCATCTTCACACAGCGGAGCCCGTGTGCTTATTCATTTATACCTGCTTGTTTAGAAGTATTACTCGTACACACGGCGGCACATCAAGCTATTCATTTCCAGTATATCGTGGCCTCGCTTTGTATGAATTTCCCGTATTACGAGAGATCAGCATAAACTGGTTTTGCATAGCTTGATTGGCCGTCGTGCGTACAAACTAAAGTGTCAACTGTACCAGGGAAATATAAATGATTATTTTAAAACAGGTTAGAAAAAGAAACCACATCATTACATAATTATGAAACCTTTATTTCAACATTACATGCATTCTATCTGTTTAGGAGTTACAATGCATGATGATGTTAAATTACCTGAAACAAAGAAAATAAAGATTATATTATCATACAATTATAATTAAACAATTCATATTTAAATCGATCTAGAAAAGGGAGGAGGTTATTTTTTTAACCTATGTACGCAAGACGGCCAATCAAGCTATAACAAACCAGTTTATGCGGATCTCTTATTGTATAGGAAATCTATACAAAACGAGGCCAAGTTATACTGGAAATGTAAATGTACAGCTTCATGTGCCGCCGTGGGTACGTGTTTCGTTTAGATTACCAATTCGAAGAGGATTCATACGAATATCATCCATAAAATCCACATTGCGCACCCATTGGAGGGGCAGTTAGAGGCATAAAATATTGAAAACCGTAACAGAAATTAAAAAATAAGTAATTTAGTATAATATATTCAGTCAAACATTAAAATTGGTAAAATACGAAATAAATCTTAGTAGTAATGTAGGTAAATACAAAGTTTAATGCCTGTACTAGCATTTTTTTTTATATGACCTCTCGCAGTACAACGTCTCTAGAGGTTGTTCCTGCTTAACCGGGCTTATCCTGTGCTGGCCAAAAATTACTTTAAGGCCCCCAGCCAGGGCTTAAAAACGAAAGATATACAGGGTGTAAACACACCCTTCACATACCCGTCAACCCGTTCTGTACATCAAACTAATTAACTTTAAGCAAAAAATATTTTACTTTTTTTTTTGGGGTAAAAAATCATTTACGGTAGGACTCGATGGAAAGCACTCAAAGCATTGTGCTGATGGATGGATTGAATAGTACGGGGGTCGTGGAGGTGTGTAGAGTAAAAATTTTCATTAAAAACGTAGGTATTTAAAAATAAACTTGTGAAAAAGTTGGTACTTTGACTCCCAATATCTCCGTAACTAGAAGGTTCCCAGGTATGGTCTAGAACAAAAAAAATATCGCAAAGACGGGGAGAACAAGTGCCTTTCGGCTTCGTTAAGGGTCTATTTACACCCTTTATATTATTAAATGAACAGTCACTAAAGGCACCCCCTGCGGGGTTCGGGCCTCGGCTTAGTGCGTCATTGAGGGGAGGGCAGCTAGGGTCAGGCTGGGTCAAATTATTAACAGTATCACAGGCAGCCTCATGCTGCCTGTGATACTGGTGCATGCTCTTGTTCAGACAAAATAACTACTATTAGAACAATAAATCTGTTTACAATATTAAACATAACATCACGCCTTGTAGGATTACCGAAGAGTTATGCAGAGGTGTACCTAAGTACACCCACAATTCGCCAGTTATCAATCAATCAATCATTTTATTGTCAGGCAACTGAGGCCCATAGATAAAAATACACAAAATAATCTTAAAAAATAATAAACTAAAAAACCTTATTTAACTAAAACTAGACACGAATCGTTGACGGCGTCTTGTTGTTATCGATGTTATGTTTAACTCCCATGTAATAGGGGAAGAGCCTATTGCTATCAACAGGACACAAATCCAGACTCCGTGGCTGCTACGTAATAATGAAATTCCTGATGGAAAAACCTAATAACACTGCCCAACCCGGGAATTAAACCCAGGGAATGGAGCTCAATGCTCAGCAGTCGCGCTGAGCATCCTGCCATCTGCATCATGACTGCCTCGTTGGACCAGCGATTCCCAAACTATTTTGGGCAGGAGATCCATTTTTCAAAATGAACTGATACCTCAGACTCCCATAGCCAAATTACTTTAAAAATCCTAACTCTAATTTTTGTTCCTATTGATACAAAGTACTTACCAATTTAAAAACTTATCCTAACTCTAGTTTTTTTCCTATTGATACAAAGTACCTACTTACCAATTTAAAAACTTATCCTAACTCTAGTTTTTTTCCTATTGATACAAAGTACTTACCAATTTAAAAACTTATCCTAACTCTAGTTTTTTTCCTATTGATACAAAGTACTTACCAATTTAAAAACTTATCCTAACTCTGTTTTTTTTCCTATTGATACAAAGTACTTACCAATTTAAAAACTTATCATAACTCTGGTTTTTTTCCAATTGATACAAAGTACTTACCAATTTAAAAACTTATCCTAACTCTAGTTTTTTTCCTATTGATACAAAGTACTTACCAATTTAAAAACTTTGCGGTTGGTTATGTTGACATCATTTTCTCATCAAAATTTAACAATTTAAATAGACATTTAATTCAGTAAATATCAAGTGTAGTTAATAATTATTAATACAAATTACGTAAATAATATTATTTATTTATTTAACAGTTTATGTACACACTAAATACAGAAAAGAAGAAAGGAACAGAAAATAGTACAAAGGTGATGCTGCTATATTCTTAAGTACCAACGACGCAGTCACAATATTTAAGTTTTAAAATAGCGAGATTATGTGTTAATTTATTATGAAAATTATAGGTACCTAATTTAGTTAAACGCTATCATTACAAGTAGATAAGAATACAAATAAGTGATATTTATTAGTGGCGCAATTATTATTGTTGTGTAGCTTTTACTACATGGTCTAAGTAGCAAGAAACGCGTACAGATGATGGTTATAGAATCTTACCGAAGCCCATTGGCGCAAAGACCGGTCCCAGGAGACCCCCTGTGGCGTAGTTGACGGCTTGTACGACCACGTTGACGGCAATGTCAGCTAGAAGACCCATTGTTTACTGAAACATTGTTAAAAAAAATATTGTTACTGTTAGTATTGTGTTCGCAACTGCTTCTCATGTTTGGTTAGAAACTACTATTGGGTACCTAATTACTTAGTTAACAAAAATTCGAGGTTATTGGTTTATACAGATTTTCTCGTAGGTACACTACCTACCTAACGATTGTTTCTAAAATTACCAAAAATAACTTCAAATCGGTCCCGAATGAAAACTAAACAGAGATTTGATGACTTTAATATCAGAATACAGAAACTTAAAGATTATCGTTTATTTAGCGTTAGGTCCCGAAACGCTGCAAATAGTTGTGTATCTACAATACATAGGTACCTACCTACTTTTCTTTAGCCTTCCTCTCCCTCGCCATCCATCAACATTCATGTCCATCACTCTTTTAGTAAAATGCGTTTCATCCCTCCTCATTACATGTCCATACTAAGACAAAACGACTTTCTTTCAGTTTTTCTGTAACAGGCCCTTCAAACTTCCTCTAATATACTCATTCAATTCACTTACTGCATCAAATATGTAGGTACATTAAGTTCTCATATAAAATATTTAGTAATACACATTTGACCAATGTATAGCAATACATACAACTCTGTTAATTTTTGAAAAGGCATAAAATATCAGTAAGATCTTGGAATTTATGTAAAAAATCTTACCGTTTAGGAATTAATAGACGCTCTGCACTTGAAAAAATCACTGAACAATATTTGCGCAATGCACTGAAGCTTCCTTGCCCCCGAGCTCGCTTTTATAGACTTCATCATGCAGATAAGTAAGGTACTGACTCACTGCACTCTATTCTCGCCCCTATGTCATAGATTGAACGAATGAAGCACTTCACTGAGTGAAATCTGCGCGAGAAAATCTCACATTTTTGCAGCAATGGAAAAACCTCTCAGCCTACACTATGAGTGGGCACTGTGTTCAATAGACAAAAAGTGTTTTAGTTTAGACTAGCTGTGCCCTTCGCTCGTGTGAGCTTCGCTCACGTGACCTCGCATTCTTTTGTCATTGTCAAAGTTTATGAACGATAGCAAATTTTAGTTGAAACTATTCTAGGTCCCAACGGTTAATATCCTTAACAATTAAATAAGACTTCTTTTACATGCACATCAAAAAACTTAATCCCCGTCAATTTATCTGTTAAATATTTTTACATCAAAATAATGATTGTGATGCAAACAAACCAAATCTTTAATAAAACTAGTACTAAAAATATTCCGAAAATGTGTATCAATACTTACTATTTTTGCCTCAAATGCGCAACAAAAAAGTTATCCAATGTACTAAAATATTATTTTCATATCAAATATACTGTTCTGTATGGTGTCCGGACGTAAAGAATAGCACCATCCCATATCTTCCCGTGGGTGTCGTAAGAGGCGACTAAGGGACTTACCAGAGAATGGGCAGCAGCGTTCTCTGCGATTTTTTACAACCATACTGCGATCGCCAACCCGCTTGCCAAGCGTGGCGATTATGGCAAAACCCCCCCGAATGACGAGCACAACCAAAAAACGGCCCCTAGTACCCGGCAGCCCGTCTACCCTCGACTATGGTAGCGGTCGAGGTTACGGCGTGGCAAGGGGTGCGAAGAATCCCCGGACGGGATCAGGCTACCTATACCGACGACTTGACCTGGCAACATATAACACGCGTACACTCCGGACCGACGAGAAGATAACGGAACTCGAAGAGGAATTGAGCAGGCTGCGATGGAGTATTGTGGGATTATCTGAAGTCCGAAGAGAGGGTGAGGACACGATAATCCTAAAATCCGGCAGCTTGCTCTATTTCCGAGAGGGTGACCGGCAGTCCCAGGGTGGTGTTGGGTTTATCGTCCACAAGTCCCTCGTGAATAACGTGGTGAAGATCGAGAGTGTGTCGACCAGGGTGGCGTACCTTATACTCAGAATATCCTCAAGATATTTGCTGAAGGTCATACAGGTCTACGCCCCGACCTCGGCACACCCCGACGACGAAGTGGAGACCATGTATGAGGATATTTCTAAAGCCCTGCATGGTTTCAAAACTCACTTCACCGTTGTCATGGGGGACTTCAACGCAAAACTGGGCAAACGAGACGGGGATGAGCTGCAAGTGGGGCAATTTGGGTTTGGACGTCGGAACCACCGGGGTCACCAACTGGCTAGTTTTATGGAGAAGGAGGGCCTCTATATGATGAACTCCTTCTTCAAAAAGCGCGAGCACAGGAAGTGGACCTGGCAGAGTCCCGATGGTGCAACTAAAAATGAGATTGACTTCATCATGTCAACCAAGAAGCAAGTGTTCAATGATGTCTCTGTGATCAATTCGGTGAAAACCGGGAGCGATCACCGCATGGTAAGAGGCACATTGAACATCAATATAAAGCTTGAAAGGTCTCGACTGATGAAGTCTACGCTCCGTCCAGCACAGATCCAGATCCAAAACCCCGAGAGCTTTCAGCTTGAACTCCAGAATCGTTTCGAGTGCCTAGGAAGCTCAGTGGACGAATGCAACGATGGGTTCGTGGAAACTGTCCATACGACTGGGTCTAAGTTCTTCAAGACACGTCGTGCACACAACAAAAGGCTCTCTGATCATACTCTCGAGCTCATGAAGGAGCGGCGTGAGATGATCCTGCAGTCTTCAGACGAGGCGTGGAAATACCGGCAGCTCAATAGACGGATCTCTAAATCCTTGAAGAGCGACCTCCGCCGCTTTAATACCGAGCGTATTAAAGACGCTATTGAGCGGAATAAAGGCTCCAAGGTATTTTCAAGAGATCTGGCTATTGGGCAGAGCCAGCTCACGAAACTGAAGACCGACGATGGCAGGATCGTATCCGCCAAACCGGAGCTGCTGAGGGAGATCGAGAGTTTTTATGGGCAGTTGTACACTTCAACTAGAAAGCCCGTTGCAACTCTAGCTAACGACCCAAGAGCTAGACTGACCCGACACTATACCGAAGACATTCCGGATGTCAGCCTGTACGAGATTAGGATGGCTCTTAAACAGCTTAAAAACAACAAGGCACCGGGTGATGACGGAATTACGGCCGAACTCCTGAAGGCGGGTGGAAAACCGGTGCTTAAGGCCCTTCAGAAGCTGTTTAATTCCGTCATACTCGAGGGGAAGACGCCGCAGGCATGGTGCAGGGGTGTGGTGGTACTCTTCTTCAAAAAGGGCGACAATGCCCGGCTGAAGAACTATAGGCCCATCTCACTTCTAAGCCATGTCTACAAGTTGTTCTCAAGAGTCATCACGAATCGTCTCGCGCGCAGGTTTGACGATTTTCAGCCTCCCGAACAAGCCGGATTCCGAAAAGGCTTTAGCACCGTAGACCACATACATACGCTGCGGCAGGTTATACAGAAGACCGAAGAGTATAACCTGCCTCTCTGCTTAGCGTTTGTGGACTACGAGAAAGCCTTCGATTCGATCGAGACTTGGGCTGTACTGCAGTCTCTCCAACGGTGCCAAATCGACTATCGGTACATCGAGGTGCTAAAGTGTTTGTACAAAAACGCCACCATGTCAGTCCGACTTCAGGACCAGACCTCGGAACCTATCCTTCTGCAGCGAGGCGTGAGACAGGGAGACGTCATATCTCCGAAACTGTTCACCGCTGCACTGGAGGATATCTTCAAGGTTCTGGACTGGAGAGGGCTAGGCATCAACGTCAATGGCGAGTACATCTCTCACCTTCGATTTGCCGACGATATAGTGGTCATGGCTGAGACCATGGAGGACCTCAGTACAATGCTCGATGACCTTAGTAGAGCTTCCGAAAGAGTGGGTCTTAAAATGAACATGGACAAAACCAAAATCATGTTGAATGCCCATGTAACACCCACTCCTATCAAGATCGGAGACTCTACACTCGAAGTTGTAGACGATTATGTCTACCTGGGACAAACGATCCAGTTAGGTAGGTCTAACTTCGAGAAAGAGGTCAATCGTCGAATCCGACTCGGCTGGGCAGCGTTCGGGAAGTTGCGTGGTATCTTCTCGTCCAACTTACCGCAGTGTCTCAAGACGAAAGTCTTTGACCAGTGTGTGTTGCCAGTGATTACATACGGGACCGAAACGTGGTCGCTCACAATGGGCCTTATCAGAAGGCTTAAAGTCACCCAAAGGGCAATGGAGAGGGCTATGCTCGGAGTTTCCTTGCGTGATCAAATCAGAAATGAGGACATCCGCAAGAGAACCAAGGTAACCGACGTAGCCCGAAGAATAGCCAAACTTAAGTGGCAGTGGGCAGGGCACATTGCTCGCAGAACGGATGGCCGATGGGGCCGAAAAGTTCTGGAGTGGCGACCGCGAACCGGAAGACGCTGCGTTGGAAGGCCTCCCACTAGGTGGACCGATGACCTGGTGAAGGTTGCAGGGATCCGCTGGATGCGAGTCACACGGGACCGGTCAATGTGGCGACACTTGGGGGAGGCCTATGTCCAGCAGTGGACGTCTTTCGGCTGAAATGATGATCAAATATACTGATTGCACGTCGAGAGTACAACGTAATACTCACACGTTAACAAAATAACTATTTTTGCAACATGTTTTCATCGTAAAAAGGCATTTTGCATTTTTTGCATAGGATGCAAGAGCGAGCGAAGCGAGCTCGGGACTTGTGGCGCCCCGACTAGGACAGGTTAGGTTCGAAGGGGATGGCGGGGTCTAGTGAGCGAACAAGACCCCGCCGTCTTTGTCACAGCTGGCCAATGTTTGTGAAACTCTCCCTCCCAAGTGTGACGTCACATGTTTGGTTCTTGTATCCGTGATGGGCCCAAGTTGGATTTAGTATTTTGAAGAACATTTTATTATCTGTACTAATATTATAAAGAGGAAAGATTTTTTTGTTTGTTTGTACCGAATAGGCTCCGAAACTCCTGGACCGATTTGAACCATTATTTCACCAATTGAAAGTTAAATTATCAGGAAGTAACATAGGCTATAATTTATTTTCAAAAAAATTAGAGATCCTTAAGAAAATTTAAAAATGTAACCGGAAGTAGCAAATATTGCCTATAAAATTCATTATTTGGCGTGCGCTAAGAAAACTATTGATGTTACTTAAAAAATATGTACTAAATGATTAATGTACTCATTATTACCTACAAAAAATTCCGCAAGGAAATATATCTAACTATCATAGTTTAATCACAATAGCAGTTTTTGTGTTCTAAAATTTATTTAGTTCGCCGCGCCGCGCCGGTAGAAACAAAATTTGGTTAAATTCGTATCGTAGTATTCATTATTATTCGACGCGTATTTATGTTATGTGTTTACAAATTATGTTATTGTCAATGAGCTCAAGACGACGCTGGAAGCCCGCGCTCGGGCGCGTTGCGTGGTGACCACGCTTTTGTGCGGCCAACCAGGTAACAGAATAAGCTTATAACTTTGTGATTTTTCATGATACAGTTTTGTAATTTTGTATATAGATTCTTTACATAAAAATACTCGACAGGTGTTTCAGGTTTCGCATATACTAAAACTAATGTTGTATACTAACTGGAATGATTACAAACTAAATGTTAATGTCAAAAAAACGTTTGAAAATGAACTTTATCTCAAACAAATAGAGTTCGTATTACTTTAATTCATTCAAAGGGGGAGAAAAATCCGGGCCTTCTTTTAATTTTGTTTACAAATTACGACTAGGGTGACAATGTTCTAGATATGTAAACGGGGATCAAGAGAATATTGTAAAGAATTCGCCTTTTCTATTATCCATATCGGTATTTATAGTCTTGTGCAAATGCGTACAAAATACATTATTTTTAACCTTTTCACCGCTAACGTACACAGAACGCGATGCCTCGCCAGCGCCAAGCTATAAATGTATAACGAAGTATACAGTAAACAGTAGTGATGAGGATATCGTCATATCGATGAATGAGATTTACACGCTTTAAGTTAAGTTTTATTTATAATTTTACGAATATAAATAAAAACTGATTAAATGTATTCATATTTGTTTTATGTCACGTTATCCCTAGTAAGAAATACCAGTATAAATTATGAATATCAAAGGACCGAAAACATAACTCCATTAGAGCTCTAAGAAATGAGGTACATCTCTATTTGTTTCTTGACGTCATTCTTTGACTTCATTTCAAGTCCTTGGCGCTCAGAGCACGATAAATTCAATTGTGATTAGGGATGTGGTCTATAGTTTTTCTTCCTTCTATTCTTGTCTACTCACGTGTTTTTTTAACGTTAAGTCAACGTTTTTCACCGTAGGTATCTAAGCGGAAGAATTTTTCGCTGTATTTAAAGTGTTTTTCGAAATGGAAAGTAAGTATGTATTTAAATTATAACACACTTGAAGCAGTGTATTTATCACAGCAGTGTTTTTAAAGCTTTGTCTCTGTTCTTTTCTTCACTCATTTAACGTTTACCCGTCATGTCGGCCATTCTAAAGCCGCGGTTCCACAGCATTCGCGGCGAGCATTCCCACGGATCATCCCATACATTCGATCGGACGGCAACGTCAGCTCATCCGAACCCAGTTCTTCATTCATATTTCACTATTTTTTACTATTATTGGTAAAAATAAAACAGTGTATAAGCAAATTGAAAGAAGGGTACGTGCACGTCCTGATTCACCAATCAAGGCTGTCAAGGTCACTTTGGCATAGTGTAGCACCCTACACTATGCCAAAGTGACCTTGACAGCCGTACGCTTATGACGTCACAAAACGACTTCTATCATAGTCCGTGGCGCCCGGGGCACGGAAAACCAATTGTTTTGTAGAGATGGGAATATAATTATCGACAAGGGTTGATAACAACTATGTAATTCCGGATCAGCAACTATCTGAAGGTCGAAATTCGTCTATTTTCCTTTTGTTATAGAGTAGTTCACTAAGTTCATATTTTACCGACCTCAAATTGTTTTCAATAGTACCTAGTATTTATAAATATTTCAACGGGCGAAATCAAACAGTGATAACTTTCGCGTCACATCACTGGCCGACTATATAGCAAGTCTTTGGCGTTCTGGGAACAGTAAAAATGTCCGGAGTTTTTGTTTTTGCCGATTTTAAGACAAATAAAGGCTACTTTTGGGGGGAAAAGTAAAAGACAGGGTATTAGACCGTGCTATATTAAATAATAAAATGAAACGAAGCTTTTAAATACAGTACTTTTATGTTTTATAGGTAGTTTAAAAATTTAGAGCTTCTAATGAAGTCGTGGCGCTGGTGGCACGAAAATCTGAAACTTCTATTGAAGTCCGTGGCGGTGAAAAGGTTAATGCAGTAGCAACACTTAATATTAAAACTCAATTTAATATTAACAAAAGTAACTTCTTGAAAATAAAATAATTCTATCTTTACTTTTTATATGTATACTGTTAATTGAACCTAACAATGAGCATCTTCAGCAACGGAGACTTGAAGTTGTCCCTTTAAAGAAGTATTCAACCTATTGCCTAGTTTGCAACCGTTTTCCATCATCAGCATCTTCGCACTTAAATTTAAGATTACTGATTCATACTAAAACCAACAATAACATAAAACCATACGTTTAATAATGTATAGTGTGATTAATAAATTTATCATATTAAGTTGTTTGAATATGCTACATTCTTATGCTTCATCTATGTGAATATTGCAACCCTATACGCTTTAAATCTCTTTACAAAAAAATGAAGGATGTAACCTTAGATGTAGACCACCATGAACGGAGACAAAAATTTCATCGCATTGCATATGGACTTGCTGGATTGTTCATCTTCGCACAGCGGAGCCCACGTGCTTATTCATTTATAGGTACCTACTTGTTTTACAAACTAAAGTGTCAACAGTGCCAAGGAAATACAACACATTAAAACAGGCTAGAAAAGGAAACTAATAATGATTACATAATTATGAAACCTTTATTTCAACATTACATGCATTGTATCTGCTACAATGTGAATGATGTGATTACCTGAAACAAAGAAAACAAAGATTATAGTATAATACAAATTACAATAAGAACGAACGAACGAACGATTTATATTTTTAATCGATCTAGAAAAGCGAGGAGGCTAATAATTTTACGTGTTTCGTCGAGTTTATCAATTCTAAAATTCAAATTATATCATTCATAAAATCCACACAGCGCACCCACCCACGGCTGCTGTGATATACCTATACAGCAGCCGTGGGTGCGCTAAGTTGATTTTTATGAGGTTTTTAATATTGTATGCCTTTGAATACTCAAAGACATACAATATTAAAAACCTCGATAGCTTAAAAATAAGTAATTTGATAATATATTTATTCAAACAATACAATTTTCGAAATACAAAATAAATCTTAGAAGTAATGAAGGTAAATACAAAGTTTGATGCCTAGCATGAACCTGTATCACAGGCGGCATGAGTTCAGACAAATTACTATTAGAACAATAGATCTGTTAACATAACATTACGCCTTGTAATCCCCGAAGGGATAGGCAGAGGTGTACCTAACAAGGACACCCACACTTCGCCAGTTATTTTTAAGACCCCGTTTAGGCGCAGAATGTCCAATTCGCAAAATGTTCAGCGGTCATAGAATGTCCAATATTCCCAATATTTCCATGTTGTTATGTTTTTGATGGAACTGGACATTTTTTTTTGGGTTCCCTACCCAATACGCTGGACCCGCTATTTTATGGCTCTTACCTACATATTGTAAGGCCGCTTTACGCGACGGCGTGTGAAGTGGCAATGAACGTGTTAAAGTCTATCATTACAAGTAGATAAGAATACAAATAAGTGATGTTTATTGCGCCACCAATATATTATTATTGTTATGGGTAGCTTTTACTACATGGTCTAATTGGCAAGAAACATGTACAGATGATGGTTTAGAAACTTACGGTGTAGGGGCAACCATAGCGGCAGCAGTCAGCTGCGATATGATGGACCCGGCGGCGAGGTTGCCGTAGTATGCCTGCGCTACGGCCGCGGTTGAGCCCGCAGCAATGCCGGCGCTGCCGAAGCCCAGCAATGGCGCTACGACCGGGGCCAGGAGACCCCCTGTGCCGTAGATGACGGCACCTCCCACCACGTTGACGACAATGGCAGCCAGAAGCCCCATATTTACTGAAACATTGTTAAAAGTTTTATTATTTTTGCTGTTAGTATTGTATTGGCAGCTCCGTTACATTTCTAACATTGTGTAGACGACTTAGTACTATTGGGTAATTAGTAATCAAAACATCGTGGTTATTGGTTTTCATTCATTATTATCATTATCTGTGCAATTCTCCACTAAACGGAAAATCTCTGTCGAAAGCTAATTTTATGTAAAAAAAATCTTAATATTTACTCTATGATACGTTTTATTGACTCCACAACCGACACCTTATTTCAATAATAATCTGCGAGGGTTTTGGCTAAATCTAGCTAAAATTTCGTTTTCAAAATGTATGTTGTGCTTCCAGAACCCTCTTTCTATGCACACTTATCATACAGAGACTGACAAGACGGTTCTCTGTCATTGTTGACCTTGACCAAGTTTTTATTTTAATGTGAAAAATGTTAAAATACCTGCCCAATGAATATTTAATTTTGTTATTATATTAATTTTGCCTAAACATTCTAAGCTTCGAGTCAGAGAGAGCAGGGTGGGGCACCACCCTGCCCCACCGTGGGTACTACGCCCATGATTCTTGGCACGCCACAGCTAATTTAGTAATTTAATCATGTAGAGTTTGAATAAATGAACCTTAAACAGCTCAAAACACAGCCTCCTGGTACGTCCCTTTTCCAGAATTACAAATCTTATAACCAATATTTATTTTTTTGACCGAAGAGTATAACCTTGCCACTCTAGTCTCTGTTTAGCGTTCGTGGACTACGAGAAAGCTTTCGATTCAATCGAGACTTTGGCTGTAGGTACTGCAGTCTCTCCAACGGTGTCAAATCGACTACCGGTACAACGAGGTGTTGAAATATCTGTACAAAAACGCCACCATATCAGTTCGACTTCAGGACCAGATCTCGGAAACTATTCTTCTGCAGCGAGGTGTGAGACAGGAAGACGGAGGATGTCTTCAAGGTTCTGGACTGGAGAGGGCTAGGCATCAACGTCAATGGCGAGTACATCACTCACATTCGGTTTGCCGACGATATAGTGGTCATGGATGAGACCATGAAGGACTTCTGTAAAATGCTCGATGACCTCCGTAGAGCTTCCGAAAGAGTGGGTCTTAAAATGAACATGGAAAAAACCAAGGTCATGTTGAATGCCCATGTAACACCCACTCCTATCAAGATCGGAGACTCTACACTCGAAGTTGTAGACGATTATGTCTACCTGGGACAAACGGTCCAGTTAGGTACGTCTAACTTCGAGAAAGAGGTCAATCGTCGAATCCGACTCGACTGGGCAGCGTTCGGGAAGTTGCGTGGTATCTTACCGCAGTGTCCTAAGATGAAAGTCTATGACCAGTGTATGTTGCCAGTGATTACATAGAGGACCGAAACGTGGTCGCTCACAATGGGCCTCATCAGAAGGCTTAAAGTCACCCGAAGGGCTATGGAGAGGGCTATGCTCGGAGTTTCCTTGCGTGATCGAATCAGAAATGAAGACATCGCAAGAGAACCAAGGTACCGACTTAGCCCGAAGAATTGCCAAACTTAAGTGGCAGTGGGCAGGGCACATTGCTCGCAGAACGGATGGCCGATGAGGCCGAAAACTTCTAGAATGGCGACCGCGAACCAGGAAGACATTACGTTGGAAGACCGCCCACTAGGTGGACCGATGATAACCTGGTGAAGGTTGCAGGAATCCGCTGGATGCGAGACGCACGGGACCGATCAACCTGGCGACACTTGGGGGAGGCCTATGTGCAGCAGTGGACGTCTTTCGGCTGAAATGATGATGATGATGAACACAAATGTTATTAAGCTTAAGAAAAGTCACTATAATAAGTAAATTTTATTTTGTTACTGTTGATTTATTTCAACAAATTACATATTTTAAGAACGATAAAGAAAAATAAAGACTTTGATTGTTTTAATAAACAAAAATACTTGTTTTTGTCCATAAAAACATCCCCCTGGAAGGTTACAACAGTCCCCTGTCACGGTTTTGAATAAAATCGTCGATAACTCAAAAACCAAGAGAGAAAATAACTTCAGATCGGTCCCGAATGAAAACTAAACAGAGATTTAATGATTTTAATATCTAAATACAGAAACTTAAAGATCATAGTTTACTTAGCTCTAGGTCCCAAAACGCTGCAAATCAAACCCAAATTCAAAGCATTTATTTCATTTAGACCATTATAGGTACTTTTGAATGTCAGAAAAACAAAGAGCGTAACTACATTCACAGACACAATAGTTGTGTACCTATAATACATAGACCAGTTAGCTACTTATGTAGGTACTTAGTAATTAATTAACCTATGCAACACCCGTATCTATAGTCAAGTAAGTAAAATTTTGTTTGTTTAAACATGGTGTACATACATTGCATGCAATATAGCAATAAGAAACAGAAAGTTCTAACATGTTCAGCCGCATATCGTGGCGTACAAATTGGTAGGAAGAGATGGTGCATAAACCGTGATAACATTCATCAAAATTAACATTATATAAATTATGTACTTATTTATTCAAACATCAAGTTAAAGTGATTACCTACTTGAGTTTAATGCAAACATTTTTTTTTATTATGATGATAACACGAAGTAAGAACCATCAAAGACAGCAACACTAAGAATTCTAACTTTAGTCAAAAGAATTTTGCAAATCCGTCTACATATAATATGTATGATGACTATATATATAAAAAAAATATAAACGTCCGGATTGATAACCGTCTCCTTTTTGAAGTCGGGAAAAAAGCGCTTTGATGAGTTATTGAACAAATTTACCACATTCTCAAAGATGAACATTTTGGGAGTTGGACTTATTGGGAAATGGACATTTTGAGAATTGGACATTTTGGGGTTTTGACACCGTTGGACATTTTGAGAATTGGACATTTTTACCCTGAATGATTACTAAACTACAGGATAAAAATCGTATCTTTACTCAAGTAAACACTTTCGACTTGTTTATAGATACCCGTGTTAGTCAGTTGTAAGTTATGTTGGTTGAAGGTCTCTAAGCGTTTTCACTTTTACAGCATAGAACGCATTGATCCCTAAATAATACAAACAAAAAACAAATAAAAGAGGATTACAAATTGATTTGACTGTCCTCCTTGACAAAATATTGTGGTCGGTACCTCCGATCTATTAGACGTAATGAAATAAAGATTTGAAATAATTAATTTTCCAGATGTTACCTACATCTGGGAAATTACTAATCCAATATGATCAAAAAAGTCATCTAAAGTTATAAAAATGCACCTGAAATGCTTTTTTAAATCTCGAAGTACCTTGTAGGTAGGTATAGTCTCCAAAATACAGACAAAATGTCGTTGGAAGTAATATTCCTTTGCTATATTTATACAAAATAGCCGTAAAACCGAAGATATGAACAACACGGATTTCTCTTGGTTAGGTTAGTTTTTCCATTATAATAATAATAACGTTTATTTAAAGAAACTTAGACATACGTTACAAGATAGTTTAACAAGAAAATTTAGGTCAATACAAGTGGTGTAGTCATCTGTAGTCGAACTAGGCAGAGCCTGTATTTCGACCATCAGAAGACCATCATCCATTATTATTTTTTTTTGAACTTCTCGCCTCACTAGGAATTTCTCCTGTATCGTGGGTGCATTTTTTCAATGAATACATTATTGACCTATGTACGACTAATGGATTTTATATCTACCTATAAACTTGATGATATGACCTTTAGGTAGGTCATAGGCCAAGAGGACCAAATAATCGAAACACGAACTTACTGAACTACACATGCAAACATGAGTTGTACTATATTGCTTACGATTACCTAAAATGTATTTAACTAGGTACTTGAAACGAAAGAAGTTTCTTTTATTCTAAAACGGGGCGTGGCGTTGCTGGCAGCCATTTTAAGTAGGAAAATGAAACCTTCTAAATTTCGTTTCGTTCTTTTACCGAAAGCCTTTATAAACAACAATTTTGTTAATTTGTTAAGAGGCATAAAATATCAATAAGATCTTGGAATATATGTAAAAATCTTACCGTTTAGGAGTTAACAGAAGTTTTGCACTAGAAACAATCACTGAACAGTATTTGCGTAATGCACTGAATCTGCCTTGCCCCCGAGCTCGCTTTTATAGACTTCATCAGACAGATAACTAAGGTACTAACTCACTGCACTTTATACTCGCCCCTATGTCATAGACTGAGCGAATAAAGTACTGTACTGCGTGAAATCTGTTCGCGAAAATCTCACATTTTTGCAGCAATTGGTAAATCCTCGATAAAAACGTAGCAGCCCAAACTCTGGCCCACTCTGTCCAATAGACAAAAACAGGGTTCCGCGGTGTCGAAACAAAGTTTTAGTTTAGATAAGTCTCGAGTGTTGGAGGATTTTTTCGCGTACAATGCTTGTTTGTATTGGTGCCAGTTATTTATATGAACAGGGTACCAAAAAAAACAGTCGGCAAACCAAAATATACAAACCCCTAATCATTTTCCTTTTAATTGTAACGGTATAGAGTATCGATTTTATTGTTATTTAATTATTTTAAAATGCAGCGTTTTTCAAAAGTATTACATTCGCTAAAATAATATGTTCCTTTTTTAGGATGGGAAATCATCAAATGACCCCCCCCGCTCTGGGCGGAGCGGAAGGGAGTGTCAGACTTGTACTTGACTAAAACCCATCCATGTTCCTTCTTTGCCCTTTGTGTTCCAGGGCCGCGGTATCTCTTTCGAACAGTCCCGCAGCCCTAAATATAATATGTTCCTTGTGTTATGTTATAGCATGAAATTGATACCATCGTAACTTTATGTAATCCCTGTAGCACATATTGTTATCATGAAAGAGCTGTTTATTTTTGTGAAATTAGTGTTTTGTTTTACTCTATAATAGACATAATATATTTTAAATGTATGTTCAAATAGAAATGTATGGCTAAATAAACTATTTCTTTACCATCAGTATTAGGCACGACTAGTACGCACGACGGCCAATCAAGCTTTACAAAACCAGTTTATGCGGATCTCTCATTGTATAGGAAGTCTACATATACAAAGCGAGGCCTAGTTATATTAGAAATGTACAGCTTCATGTGCCGCCGTGTGTACCTGCCTAATTCAAAGATTTATTTGAAACGTAACCTATACGGAACCATCACAGTAATATATCATTTCATACCGAGGGGAATTCCCAGTCATAGAGAATGCTGCCCGGATATTTGATGAGTGGTGTTTTAGAGATAGTGTCGATTCCTATCTTTAATACCATGATAATACTATGATGCAAGTCCTAAAAATAAAAATATTCAAATACTTTCAGGTATGACAAAACATTCAGCCAACCTATTAAAAGGGAAGCAGTAGCAAAAGAAAGAAAATATCAATAATTTATAAAAAAAAAACATGAGTATGGATCTACAAATTAGAATGTTAAGTTTTAATACGGCCCATCCTCAAATGCATAGCCCACATTAAGTAATCTCAATTAGGTTAGAAATTCCATATAATTATGATTTATGATTCTGATGACAAGATTTTCAGGGAAAGAAGGATGAAACTCTTGAACTGATAAATACAGAACTTAGACTTATAAATAGATTGATAAACTAGCAGCTGGCCGCGACTTAAGAAACATGGTATAAGGCATTTGGTAAGTAAGAGTTTAGCTTTCCAGAGCCTTTCCATAAATAATAGATTTTTTGAAATCTGATGAGGAGTTTTTGAGATGTAGGATCTCAGAAACGCCTCATTCGATTTCAAACGACATCCAACTTTACTTCTGTAACTCTTTATATAAAATTAGTACCTATACGTAATCGTATGTAGATCATTTATCCCGTAGGAACCTAATACCTATAAAAAAATAAAAACATTAACTAGACTTAAAACGTAAGTGAGGAAAATATACAGAACCATTTTATCAGCAAACCTCTCTACGAGAAGAGTATTATGAATAATAGGGATTTACCAACCACAAAATGAATAATGTGAATGTTGCCAAATCATAAATATCGTAAAAAAATACTATTACAATAAATTTCGTTTAAATAGACAATATTTTGTTGAAAAATTAATTAACTATATGCATAAAATAAGTAGATTAGTTAATAATTTTTAACACCTCAAAACATTATGTCATAAAGTTGTGACGCATGAGATGACGATTCCAAAGTATGTACAAAATATCAGACATAGACAATATAATATTTTAAAACAGAGCCATCTGTTGAATAAATGACATACTAACAGAGAATCCTATTGTATCTTCGAAAGCGACAGCAGATGACACAGAATAAAACTATCAGTTTATAATTGAAAAGGTAATACAGCGTATCATTGGACAAGTGGATAAAATATATTGGTATAGAAATTCAACATGAAAGTATTTCAAAATGTGTTTAGTTCTTATGTATTGATGTAGATGTCGCTACTGCATAAGCTCTGAAGTTTTTCATCTCGCGGTCGTTGAACTCGTCAATGCATGTTTTTCTGAAGAAAACAGATTTTATCGAACAAAGGCATGTTATTACTAACACTAAGCTACTCCTAACGTAATGTTTAAAAATATTATTGTACAGCCGGAATTTCAACTGTCGTCGCCGAGTTGGGTACCCAACAGTGCGCTTTTGTTTAGGCATTCGTTTGTGGAAACGGGCAATAGTTCTTTTATCCGTACTAATGACTCCTGATACAACTATCTAGGTACTACCTAACAAACTCTTGGTACATACCTATACCTATTTTTTAACGTGGCAATTAATCCTACAATCCAATCCTGTTTTGATCTAAAATAGGTTTCTTCTGTAGGAGCGGGGAGGTGGGGGGGTCAATTGCTGGGGTGAACACTATTCGTGCCGGCGCCCATGATCTTCCTTCATCTTCCAAGATAATTCCTGTCGAGGACCTAGCATTAAAGGTTTCTTCAGACCAAACGCAGGTATGTAGCACGGCGTGGCGAGACCAGTGCAAGAGACTTTACGTTCAAGCTTAAGCTCGCGCGCTCGTTTTGCAAGCCAATCATCAACCGCACCGCTGCTGCTGCCTTGCGCAGCTCCGCTCTGTCCATCGGTGTTGCGAGGCGGGTGCAAAGCTCGGCAGGTCTGCTCTCATATTTAGTGTGCCACGGTTCACATAATAATAATTATTTCTCCTATTACAACTAGCGCGAGCTTGACATCCGTACACGGACAGGGAGTGCAATCTCGCAGGAAATATTTCATTCTCCTTAATTAGTTATTAGAGCCATACACAACAAAAACAATTCAACTGTCTCGAGACAAAAGGCTTAGCACGCAGTAGTATTATATTATCTGTGGCTTAGCTATACGAAGATTTCGCTACGAAATCGCTACGAGAGTTTCACTTGACGCCGCAGCTACTTTAGCTACGAATCCGCTACGGCTACGATTTGACTACAGTTCGGCTCCACAATGGAGATTGTACATTTTTAATAATTATTGTGCTAATTACAAAACCATTTCGAGGAATAAGGTCTCTAATTATTTATTTCTCGTTAAAATGAAAAAATACTCCCTATTCATTTATATTTTTGAAGAAATGTGGTAAACCTTTATTTCGCTTGTTTGCGACAAGAATGACATAACTCAAGAAATAAGAAATACAGGAATATTTTTTTGCATAGATACTTTTTATCAAAAGATGAAATGTTTATTTTACGTATTTCATAACTTAATATAAAACTTACTTTCGTTAATTTTATTTTCATTTAAAAACAACATCGAAAAATCTAAATTTTTGAGTTATGTCATTCTTGACGCAAACGACCGATTTGACCTTCAATGACTTTATCTCAAGAAGGAATATCGTGAAAAACACTTTTTGAGTTTCTAAACCGCACGATTTGCAAACGCGCGGTTCTCGCGTGTCTGGACGAGCCCTTAGCTTCATGTAAATGCCATTTAAAAGTAAACTGTATTTAGAGTGGCACTCATTTATTAAGTCGTTGAATGAGCAAATAAAAGGAATCTTTTCCAGTGATGACGTCATCAGCCCCAAAACTTTAAAATTAAATATAAAAAACTAGCCATTGAATTTAAAAAATATACGAAGTAGTTTCTTAAAATACCTACTATATTTGAACAAAAAAAATATAATTAAAATATACAGGTTAGATTTTTTGGACAATGCCCATAGCCTCGAAATAGTCGTCAGTTCTATTTGTTATTTTCATGATTTAAAACTTCTGACCTGACTGGCTTATTTGAAAGATAAATAACGGTAGTCAGTGGCCCTAAATCCTGATAACTAGTCTTACCAAGGGTACTACCAAGTACTAACTGGATTGTGGAGGTCAGATAGGCAGTCGCTCCATGTAAAATACTGGTATTCAACTGTATCCGGACTGGAAGCCGACCCCAACATAGTTGGGAAAAGGCTAGGCAGATGATGATTTGCCGGTCGACGACGAGCGGAATGAATGCTGAGTACTTACTCAAAGTAATTGCTACAGGACGGCTTTGTTCTCCAACTGATACTGACTAAAATACAGTATCAAAAGTGTCGACTCGAAGAAGCACATAAGAATTGCCGTTTTTTTCTCACATTGTGTTCTGTTTTATTATTGGATTAAGTGTTAAATTACGTACCTTTTAGAGTTTAAAACCGCACTAGTAGTTGCATATTACCTGGGTAGTGTGTCAAAACACCAGTTTCAATATTTCGTCGGTTTCACTACTTCAAGAAGGTATATTTTTGTCACAGACTGTGCTTTGAGAATTGAAGACACGCAGTGCATCGCAGCTTTTTTCACTCTCACTATAGTTTTTCCAATTGCATCATAATCGGTTCAGAAAAATTAAGAAAATGTTTGTATGAAAATATCACTTTTCACGAAATTGTCCATACAAATCGGCAATTTCATACTTTAACCCCTAATATGTAGCATGCCTACGTCGCATATGTACGTTATTTTGTAGTATAATTTTGGGATCACATAGCAGTTCCTTACTGCTGTACCTTATGGACATTGGGTTGACGTGCGATCCCATCCTTTAACTGTAAAAGTCGAGCAGAACAGCACCGTATTATGTGAACGGCCGCTTAGGTGGACGACCGATTCTCGGATAGTATTTTTAAACAGGGTCCAAGGGAAGTATAGCACTTTTTTTCCATCTGGCGCCCACAATTCAGCCGATGAAAACTAAAAGTCCTGATTGCTCAAGAACCGAATCTTGATATGTTTATGAGTATTAGCTGTTAAGCTATGTGTAATTATTGCATGAAGTTCTTTAGTTAATTTCATGCTGTTGGCTTGCTGTACGCTCTGGTGCAAACTGTAAATAAATGAATTTTGCGTATGAGGGTTACTTTTGGGAGGCAAATTAGTAAATTGAATTGCAAACTGTACCGCGTGACTTTTTGTGAGAGTCTTAAGTTTTTTTAACAAAGTGACCATTTATATTTTTAAAGTGATTTAAAAAAAATAATGGAAATTTACCATTCCTCCCTCCAATATCTCCGAAACTACTGCGCGAATTTGTTTGAAAAATACTGTATATAGATACTTTATACAAAGAAAAGAAGATTACAGGAAAACCTATAATAAATCTATGGTTTGCAAATTGCATGGTTAATCTCTTAATATTGTCAATACAAAGGAAAACGGTTTTATCTAAGTACTCAGTTTTAATTAAGTCATTTGTGCAAACTCACGAATTGATAGTAAAATTACTTTAATTGAGCAACATCATCATCGATACAGTCATGTGAAATAATTGGCTGTAGCTCTTGGTTGACTCTTGAATTAGTTTACTCTTAGTAGTTGGTACCAAATTCAAGTACATTCCAAATTCAAACTATTCCTGAGAAAATTCAAAATATATATATTTTTTCACAACGTTGCACGCCGAAAAAGGAGCACCGTTCGGGTTGGTCGTTTCCTATGGAGAGAAACCGACAAGAAACTCCATGGTTAGGTACTCTAAAAAAAATTAAGTTTTACAATATTATTATGTCACAGCACTTAACACAAAGCATCATATAAAATACTGGTTGTACTTAAGTATGGGAGAACAGCGTAGGCCCGACAATAAGTCCTTGCTTACTTCAAAAAAATAGGTTTTTTCGATAAGATAAAAAGTTATCAAATGCTTTTTAACTTTTTAGGAATCTACAAGATAAGAAAATATTAAGGGTAGAAAGAAGAAAATATTAATTAAAATATTAAAGGTAAGAAAATATTATAAAAAGACTTTTAAACTTAGTGAAACAAATGTCGTCATCAGTCCTGTAACTATTATGAAAAAGGGTCATCTGGCTGGACAAGAAAGTGATCCTTTTATCCTGTTTTTTATACATGACCCTTTAAACTATACGCACTTTACCTAAGTCTTGTCAGTTTTATTAAAAGAGAAGTACAATCATCAACCGCACATTAGAATGCGTCATCATAGTAAACAAACGACGCTCTGAAAGCGGCGGGTATGAGCAGGAGGCTAGGCCCGCGGCGCGGCGGTCCACCGGCTCCTTCCCGCGCCTGGCGAGCCGTCCAGTGCCCCAGTCGGGACGCATACGGCGCGACTGCAGCACGCCTCCCTCCCTCCACCGCACTAACGCGACCAACGCTTATCTCTTATCATTACGAAAATGATACATCAAATTACCTCACTAGTGCTCAGATAATGAACACTCCAACCGTGATAACACCTTTAGTGCCGATTTAATTCGTTTAAGACATTTTTATGTTTCCCCGTATTTTGTTATTGAAACTGTGATGGAAGTGAGCGCTTGAATAGAACTTTAGACGTAAAGTGACAAAAGTTTCTGTGAAAACTCTAGAATTTGTGTACTAGTCAAAATGAAGACAATATTGTTAGTTGTGACCCAGCTCGCGGTGATAGTGAGTATCCAGTGTGCTCCGTGCACAAAAGTGCAAAGCTTGGACATTACAAATGGGGTGAAGCACCCGAACTCTTCAGTGATATTCGAAGGAGTGGAATATAAGGACGGGACGTGGTACGAGCTCGAGGAGAACGGCACGACCCTGGTGATGGGGTGCCCCTGCATCGGGAGGAAATGTGTGCATAGATGTTGTGGCAGGGGGAGCGCATTTTATAACGGATGTACTGAAACGAACTCTTCAGCTATAAACCCCTTCAGTCCGCCTGTGTACAACGGGAAGGTGGTGTCGAGCGTGGCTGCGCACGAGCAGTTCTTCTACTTGTACCAGCGAGCTTGCGATGACAGCTACTTGGTCGACTCAGGTGCTGCTGGCGAGGAACTTTACATTCAAGAGGTAACATTATGAATTATTCACCATAACTGTCGCAAAGTACCTCTACCAGGGTCTCTTTCACCACTTATAAAATTAATTGTAATCGCCACTCAAATTTGAATCATGAGAATTCGGAGAAACCATCAAAACACTTATCATTGTGTATCATCAACACATAAAGAAATGACAGGTAGTGGCCTGATATCTTTACCTTATCTCATGTAGTTTGTATCTTTCAAACAAAAACATACAGTCTCAATGTTATTTTTACGAGTGGATAGTACTTGTAGGAGTATCTAAAGGTTATACCAAAATTTGAAGGCACCTCATCCCTCTGGTTTTTTTCCTATTTCAATATTTTGCACGCCTGTAGAGCTCTACTCTTAACACGTCAAGGCCAACAATTTCCTGGCCTTAAAATGACTCTTACGTTCATATTTCATCCATATTATAATATGAGTACAGGTATATACAGAAAATACTTAAAAGAAGAGAGATTGGAAAACTTCCTTTATGTTTAAAAAAAAATGTTCTGCTACTTTGAAGCAAAAACAGTTTGAAAAAATAAATTACTTCTTCGTCCGAATGTCTGTAGTATTTTTTTTGCATGTAGAATGGTTTTTTTTTGTAAACTCTAGAATTACAACAAGTGATCGCCTCTTTCATCTCAATAGTCCGTGTGGTTTGTTAATAAAAATTATCTTTGTTGAACTAAATGAGCGTTATGAGGCGTGCACTTTGGATTTTCCAAACTTTTCTTTTCTATTATCGGTCTATTCGAAACTTGTTCATTTGTCTAGGTGAGAGAAAGGAATGGATATTGTTGTAACTACCTACATGTAGGTAATATTGTACTTCTTTATCCTGCCATGAGGGACAGAGTGACATTCTACCAACGATAACGAAGATGAAAAAGTAAAAATAGCCATCATAAGCTGCCTAGCTTTTTCCCAGCCATGTTGGGGTCGGCTTCCAGTCTATCCGGATGCAGCTGAATACCAGTCTGCTTATCTGACCTCCACAAACCAATTAGTAATAGAGTAATAAAATACCCCTTGGTAAGACTGGTTGTCAGACTTTTAGGCCACTAACTAGGAACCTACTGTACAGACTGTTAAAGATCTACAAATGACAGCCGGGACCAACGTCTTAACGCGTTTTAAAAGTAAAATTGTATGAGACAGCTGCTGGAAGGCTAGTATGACCTGTATCCTATTTAATGAAATTCGAACCTAGGCCCTTTGTCCCATGCCAAAAATGGTAAATACGAAATACACGGTCAATAGGAAAGTATATAGAAGCAACAGTTCGAACCTAAACCGAAAATGCAGGCAGGATTATACGTACTTGTAAGTATTATATTCTTGCAAAAAAGTTCAAGTTAACTTAAACTCTACTAAAATTCAGCTTATCATTTCTGTCGTACTAATTCCACGGAAAAATATGAGCTGTGGTTAATTAATCCATTGAACAAAATGAATGAAACACCTTATCATGGTGATTCATTAGGCCATTGAGATGTTGGAGGAAATAATGCAAAATGTTACCTATATGACAAATATATACCTACGTCAGTAAACGTTGTTTACTTATTGGGTTATTCAGAATGCAGTTTTTCAGTTTTAGAAACTTTGAACTTGTTGATAGATGAAATTCACGGAAATCGGAAAATCACAAAGATTAAAAAGTAAATGTATGGTGTTAAGTCTAAGTAAATTAGATACATATATATTATTTAATTTGACTATTATAGGCATGTAACAAAAAAAAGTTTTTAAATAAACGAAGAAGCAAAGCCGTGTTGAAGTTTCTGAAATTACAAATGAAGTGACAGCCTGAGACACGACATCTTCATTTGGAGTCACCTGTAGCATAAACTTACTTATGTTATCACTTTAAACTTTTTGACTATTTACCAAGTATGTTAAAAGTTATCGCAACCTAATGCTGAGCATGAGGTCCTGGGATCTATGCTCAAGTCGGGCCAAGTGATATTGGGTTTTTCTAGTAAGAATTCTATATTTCCAGTCGGCTCGCTCCCTTTACATATGGGACTGGCCGAATATGGGAGAATAGCCATGTTCACAAGAGATATAACAGTGCACAAGTGTGTGCCTAAACACAGGTGTACATTTCTCTTGTCTTATTCTCGTAGTCAGATGAGACGACAACCCGATTTGAACGGCGAGAGATCAGTTGCGGACAACGGCTTACCCAGCTGTTTCTAAGAAATTCTGAATAAAACACCCAATAACATTTTGTCCAACATGGGAATCGAAACCAGGATACGCTCAGAACTCGAGCCATGGACCAATGGAGCAATTACAATAAATTATCTCATAATCAGTCTTGTCTATGGAACTGACGTTTGTTAAAACATCTTTGGCGCTCTAAAAAGGGAAGATGACCTATTCGATACTCCATTCACTTATCTTGATGGCATCATGGCATACATAAAAGGGTTCACAATCAATAGACAGACGTCGGTAGAACATGGTAAGACAAACTAATAACGGGAAGACGTTGATAGAAATCATTTGTCCATTTGACTCGGAACCGCAAAATGGGGGACATTTCTCGATTTCGAGGGTTGATTAGAGGGCAATCAAGTATTTGAATTCACTGCTGGCTTCCGTTTCCTGATCATTATAATCTGGATCTATTCAAAGTTCGAGTGAATCGGTTTCTTCTAGGCAAGCGTGCTCCACCCGAGGCCGATCAGGTGAGTTGCGGCCAAACGCAAGCTTACTTACTTAGTATAAAAAAATACCGACTCGAAGGAGAAGTGGTGACGACCGCGACCTATGAATTGAAGGCTGTGGGTTCTAACCCGGAAATGCGCATTACAACGTGTTATTTGTTTCATCTGCTCTCAAAACATTGCAAGGAAGCCAGCATCTCCTAAAACCAAAAAATGGCATGTGATATGTGACATCTACCAACCCGTACTGGGCTCTCGTGGTACGTACGACGACCAATCAAGCTATGCAAAACCAAATTAAGCTGATCTCTCATTGTCGGGAAGCTCATACAATGCGAGATCAGATTATACTGGATATGTATAGCTTGATGTGTCGCCTTGTGTACAGCCCACTCCTTCTCATAGAGAGGTGGGCTGTGACCCAGCTATGTGAACGTTATACGCTGATTATTATCCATGCTACAATGCCATAGGAATTTCAGGTGCGTTGCTATTCTGTAGAAAAATCTCATAAATGTAATTATGATGTGCCTGTAATTTCACCACCGAAACCCTTGAAGCCGTCTGAGCAATTCTTCTTTCTGGCAGAAAAGAGTGTGTTCAGTGTGGTGATACCTCCCCGGAAAAACTCCTTTACAAAGAGCTCTTCTAAGTACTAAAGTGCCTACTTAAGTACTTTGTTAATAGTCACGCGTGTAAGAATAGCTGTGTTGACTATTAGTTAAAGTTAATCGGAGTTAACCATAATTAGTAATCAAAGCACAAAGCTGTTATTCAATTCTCATTTGGTTGAACATCGTTTATAAGCAAACGGAGTCACTGTTATTGGTACAGATTGTAGAGTAGTGTACAGTCACGAACACCAATATGTATGTATACGAGGTGTAAATGGACCCTTCACCAAGCATTCTGTACATCAATCTGAGTAACTCGATGCAAAAATTATTGCTGGCAAATATTTTTTTTGTTTGGGGTGAAAAATCACATTTTACGGTAGGACTTAAACCACTGCTCAGTTTGAAAGTAGCACCTGTTACAGAAAAGATGAAAGGGACTTGCCTGTCTTGGTATGGATGTGTGGTGAGGAAGGACGAAACACATGTGACTAAAAGACTGATGAATATAAATGTTTATGGGTGGAGAAGGAGATGAAGACCAAAAAAAATGGATATGAAGGAAAAAGGAGTAAATTATCATTTACCACGCTATCGCGTGATGATTGACAGGGGAGAATGGATGAAAAAATCTTGTTGCGCCGACCCCAAATAACATAGGACAAGGGCAGGAAGATCATGATAAATCTCCATCATTCTTACGGGGGCCGTCCACGACCTCAGTCGATACTAATTGCGATGAGATTCGCGCGTGTTTACTTGTTGTTTCCTTCGTGAGTACCATAACATCACAAGTCGCATCGCAGTAACTGGTGGCATGCTTTAAGTGAGATCTTTAAAATGTTTCCGCAGCGGTCGCTGTTGCAACACGCGTGTCGTTTCAGTTTGAAGGTCGTGGCCAAGTGTTTACACATCTCTGTAAACAGGGATAGCGCCCAAAAGTTTGACATTACCTAATGTTACCTACCTCAGCCTTGTACTTGAACGGATTACACTTGAAACTATTTGTTCCCGTTTATCTTAGAGTAATGAGCCATTGTTTGCTTATCTCCAACGAGTCACAGTCGAATGTATGGCGTAGCTGTTTCGGTAAATAGTTTACTTGATATGGTACCTCCTCGGAAATCTCTCGGAAAACCCCAACTAAATTCCAATAGACATAATTCGTGGCATCTGACTTCGTTCGCATTATACTTTCAAACTTCATCTTCAACGCCTATTTTATACCGACTTCTAAAAAGAGGAGGTTATCAATTCGACTGCTTTTTTTTGTTTTTTTTTTGTTTTTATATTCATCGATATTTTCGCCAATTGTGAACCGATTTTGATGATTCTTTTTTTGTTTGGAAGAATATTATTCCGCGGTGACAAAAAAACTGAATCAAACAAACAAAAGTCACCGACCTCTGAAGCTAAAGTAATTTTTCACTTTTCTGTGTTTTTGTAGTCGGTTTTATTTATTGCAAAAAAAGATTTTTTATGTACTGAATAATATTTGTTCAATAAAAATGTTGTCGTTAGGGGGTCTGAATTCATGTGCTGAATTTATGGTAACCGTCTGTGCGTCGATATCCATTCTTGGTTAAAAAGCTAATTAAGACACTTCCGATTATGCTAGTACAAACTAGGATTATAAGATAATTTCATAATTTCCATGTTTGAGCGACGGAAGGTCACTTCTCTTATCAGTGGCCAAATAAACTTATCTTTGGATTAGGCAGACGACTAAGTATTCTTTTTAATTTTTATTAGTCATCATAGCATACAGACATGAGCAATAATTTGTTTAAACTTGCCTAAATTCTGTATGGTGTCCGGACGTAAAGAATAGCACCATCCCATATCTTCCCGTGGGTGTCGTAAGAGGCGACTAAGGGACTTACCAGAGAATGGGCAGCAGCGTTCTCTGATTCTACAACAACCATACTGCGATCGCCAACCCGCCTGCCAAGCGTGGCGATTATGGCAAAACCCCCCTTCTTGGGGGAGGCCTATGTCCAGCAGTGGACTTTTCGGCTGAAATGATGATGATGATGAAATTAAAAAACGATTTCAAAAGAACTATTTCATGATAACATGGGTTCCAAAATACTGCAATCACTACCTACTTTTTAAAGTACTAAGTAAAAGATGGATGCGAAGATAAACCCAAGATCAGCTAGCTAAACTTAGGTTTAAATGCAACCCCTTCGAAACGAATAATTTGTTTACAATGAATGCTCAAGAAGCCTTGAAAATACGGCATAGAAGCGATTTGATGCAACCACCTTGAACGTAGCGCTCGCCGGCTGAAAACGAGGTACCGCTCGTTACGCTCGCTCGGCTCGCGCTCGTTTTGTCGCAGTTCTAAACTAACCTTACCAATTTTTTAGGGTTGGTCATGTTTCTAAGTTCTAACGTATCTAACCCTAATTAACTTCAATTTCAAAATTATATTGTGAGGATCAGATCAAAAACTTTTTGCCAAATGGTTGTGGCTAAACCTAAGTTTAGACGGATAATCTTAAGTTTATCTTCACACCTATCTTTTACTTTGCATTTTAAAAAGTATTGATCGTAATTTAGTATCATAATGGGTGTAAAAATATCCGCAACCCAGCTGAAAGGTACTTGTTGTCCCCGTCATTGCGTTTTTTTTTTGTTATAGGCCATACCTGGGAACTTTCTAGTTACGAAGATATTGGGGGTCAAAGTTCCACTTTTTCACCACTTTTTTTTAATACAAGTTTTTAATGTTATAACTTTACTTTAAATACCTCCACGAACTCTGTACTATTCTATGCATCCATCAGCACAGTGCATGATGGAGACTTATGTATGTGTCAAAATACATAAATTGATTACAAAATAAATTGATACATGAATTGATTTGATTGATTTTTGATTGATTTTTGATTATTTAGTTAAAGTAAGATACAATTTTAAGTAATAAAGGCTTGGCCTGTTCGAGCTCAATTTAGCACAATCCCTATGCTTGCATGGACTAGTATGTTATCAATCGTCGGTGCTACTTGTCACTGATTCTCAATCTGAAATCTCTGTTTGCATAATGATAAAGCTAGGGACATTCCTGAGCGAGAAAACGTGGCGTTTCACTGTAGTTGTTCGTATAGTACTATACTCACGCGATTTTTCACCATTTGGAAAGAAAGAAAGAGACAACAAAAAAGATAATTGTGTTTTTAGCATTAACAAACAATAATTTTAAGGTCCTTAAAATTAAACACAATAAATAAACAAACTTATTAATGCGAAAGGGCCTCAACTCAGCATAATGCCAGATGAAAACACAAGGCGATTTTCAGCTGCAGGCTGCAGCAGCGGATGGATCTGATGGAGCGAAAATACGCTCGCAAAATCTGTGTGTGTGTTTTTGGGCCCATTTATCCTAAGCCCAATCATAATATAGCCCAAAATCCTAATAATCACACGGTTTTTTTCTGTGTCAGGACCCGATGGTCCCGTTTATAGATATAAACGTAAATAATAAATCGACTTAGGATCTACAAATCCCACGCACTTAGAAAACCGTCGAGTTTCAGATTAAAATAGGTTTTAAAAGCTTTTAGCGTGCCCTTGCCTTCATCCAGACAAAAATGGCTGCGCTATTCCTGGAACATGAATTATAATCTGGATCCATCTTGTTTATCAGCTGTTGTTAGCTAAAGAAACAGAAAAATAAACATACTTTCGTAGGTATTCATAAAATACATATGGATTTATTGTTTTGAAAAAAGTTCTTTTAACTTATCGGTATGTATTCGAAGTTTACGAAGATTAAAGACAAGTTTATCAAAGGTTTCGTTTTCAAACCAAAATCAATTGCACAATTTGTGAAATTGGAAGGAGAAAACGAAAAGCAATCTTCTACGCGAGTAATTTAAAAATACGTTTTTTGGTTTTTCTTCGGTGCTAAAGTTAGAAAAGTAGACGTTGGTATTTAGATTTCGGTAAGATGTATCATCGTTTTTTAAAAATTCATCTCCTTAGAGCTCTGAGAAGTTGCTAATGAAAAATCCTAAGAGTTTGTCAAGACACTCCTTTAAAAAAAAAACAATTAAGTATAGGTACATAACATCTCATGGTGACATGGAGAGAGCGACTGTCGCAACCCCGTGCAGGGCACGCCACCATAGTGGCGATAAGTCCCCTCTTTGAGGAGTGGCTAGGGAGGCGCCACGGCGCCCTCACCTTCCGCCTGACGCAGGTCCTCACCGGACACGGTTGTTTCGGGAGGTTCCTGCACCGAATCGGGCGGGCGGAAACGCCCGGGTGTTTCCATTGTGAGGATCGTCCGGAGGACACGGTGCAGCACACTGTGGAGGTCTGCCCCGCTTGGGCGGAGCAGCGCCGTGTCCTCGTAGAGGCGATTGGCGGCGGCGACCTCTCGCGCCTGGCCCTGGTTCAAGCCATGGTCCGGAGCGAGAGGGAATGGGAAGCCGTCACCTCCTTCTGCGAAGCAGTCATGCTAGTGAAGGAGGTGGCGGAACGTGAGAGGGAAAGAGCCTCACGTCCCAGCCGCCGCGGGAGACGCCCTGGGCGTCGGGGGTCACGTGGTGGCCCCCGGCCACCGTAGGCGCGGGCCTGTGGACGGCGAGTTATGGGCTAGCTCACCGTCCGGCCGTCTTATGACGACAGGCCGTGTCGACGGCGCGTTCGTGTTCCACGCGCGCCTCAAAGAGATGTCAGCAACCACGTAGGGGTCCGCACGGGCCGATGCCTGCCAGGGCTGCGGGACTGTTCGAAAGAGATACCGCGGCCCTGGAACATAAAGGGCAAAGAAGGAACATGGATGGGTTTTAGTCAGTACAAGTCTGACACTCCCTTCCGCTCCGCCCCGAGCGGGGGGGTCATTTGATGATTTCCCATCCTAAAAAAAAAAAAAAAAAAGGTACATAACATAACATCACGCCTGTAATCACCGAAAGATTAAGCAGAGTTCTTCGCCGGTTATGTTTAAGTCCAATGTAATAGGGGGCGAGCCTATTGCCATCAACCGGACACCAATCTAGACTCCGTGGGTACTACTGAGAAATTCCTGATGGAAAAACCCAGTAACACTTTGCTCGATCCGGGAATCGAACCCAGGACCAAGAGCAGTCGCACTTGCGACCACTAGACCAATGAGGCAGTCGAAGAACCAGCAGTCAGTACCTACGTGCATTTTTAACATTTTCTAAAAACCTAGCTCACATTCCGCAAACTGTTTCGGCAAGCAAACAAACAAACATTATCGCTCATCACATACAGGTGATACAGCTTTAAAAAACGTCTGGACTGATATTAAATATATATTTAAATGCAAGAAATAACAAAACAAAGCGTTGTCACATTGTCGGTATCTTATCTAAATGGGTGCGTCCATCAAATGCCTAAGAAAAGTTAATTGTATGTTGTACTGTCACGAGCAATATATATATATATTTTTTAATAGTTTTAAACTTTAATAAAAAAATGTTTTTCTCCTACTATAAATACTTTTTCCCGTAGGTGTAAGCAGAAACCACAGACCGCCTTTTCCACTTTTTTGTCAACCTATGAGGCTAGCTTCGGCTTAAACGTACTATTCTGTAGGTGCCTTGAGTGTAAGGCCTCCAACCATGGGCATAAAGCTTATATACTAAGCGACAGCGCGCTAAGGGCACCCTGTGGGGTACGGGTTTCGGCTTAGGGCATCGCTGGAGAGGGCAGCGAAGGGTCAAGCTGGATTTGAGTGATCACAGAACGTCTCCTGCTACAATCCTTACATACTCCTTTCGCGTCTTCCACGTTAATTCAATATAAATAAAAACCTAACAATCTAATAAGTTTCTAAATAAATGTCATTGTTAAAAGAGTTTTATCTGGTCAAAAGTCGTTTTTAGTGTTTTGACTGTGACTGTACAGTGTGCCAGCGCATGTCTCCATGTAAAGAACATAAATATAGAGAGATAGCAATTAAGTTTTTTAATGTAAACTAAAAATAATTTGTGAATTTAATGAACATTCTTATGGCCAGTTTCTTATGACGACCAAACTATTCCCTCGAATAAACGTCTCATTTGGTTGACTGTTCATTTTTGTTCGAATTCATTTTCACTTTTGATTCATATAATAGTCCCCTACTGTCCGTTTTCCATCCATTGGCGCGGGAGATAGTATAATACACAAGTGGGTGGGCAGACACTGGTGGAATCTCTGTTCCTTTACTCCCATAATCCGATGGAACGGCAATCCAACACGACCGGAGAGAGATCAGGCGCAGGAGTCCTTTCCGCGGAGGTATCATACCACCAATTTCTAAAGTCCGGGATACTACTGAAAAATTTCTAATGAAAAAAATCCAATAACAATTTTTGCGGAGCGGTTGCGCTTACGACAACGAGACCAACGGAGCAGTCGTATACTCCGTTCAGACGTATTGTGTTCAAACATTTCTCTTCGAGTAAAAGAATGCACTTTGAGTGAGTGTAAGGCTGAGGCCAAACGAGCGTAATTTTTTGAGCTGTGTTTCGCGTAAAATGAGTCACGGAATGTACGCTGCATTCGGTTTCATACTCATTTTGCGTCGCCGTGTGGTTTTGTGTTTTGCGTGTGGAATTTTGCGGCTCTTTTTACGCGAATCACAGCTCAAATTACGCTCGTTTGACCTCAGCCTAAGACAAAAAATGAACTAACAGTGAAACGAAGACTAATGACTTAGTTTACACCGTCACTATTAAATTTTTCTCTGAAAAATATCGTCTATCGATGGGTTTGTCATGTCCTTTCAATAGATTTAGGTAAAAACGTTCTTTGTGGTGGCTGCGGGAATGTGCTTGGACTTTGAATCCAGTGACAGAAACGCAGACGACACTTTTTCTAACTGAAAGACGTAGTATTTAGAGGAAAGTGAATCGTCATGTAACGCAACGTTGATATGTGTCAGTAAAGCAAGTCCGTTAGCACAATGGTCGTGGGTTGGAGGCGATTAAACCTGAACCTTTAGAACCTCAAGAACTGGGCCATCAAATGCCATAATGTTTTTTTCAAATCCAACTGGTAGTTCCAAAGATTAGCGAATTCAAACAAGCAGTTTAGATTAAGTATTTTAAATTAAAATTTACGCCCACTTGTTTGTATAAAATATGACACAAAATAGTTTTATCTCGGTCAAGGTTTGTAGTACGCAACCTTGGGAAACCACAAGCTTTGTTAGTGCAGCCGGTTCTGGAAAAAAAAAACATATTTGTTTATAATAACTGAATTGTCACGGGATCGCTCGTCTCCACTCCTTCACACTAATGTATTTGAAATAAATAAGTATTTGAAATAAGTAAGGTATCTATTTAATATTTACCTAGTACCTACTCAATTTTTATTGGTGTGTGGAAGTAGATTTTTTTTAATTACCGATGAAATTTTTTATATAGGGGGTTCCCGGTTTAGAATTATGTACTGAAAATGTGGTAACGTGAGCGGAGTGGAAGGGAGTGTCGGACTTGTACTGACTTATACCCATCCATGTTCCTTCTTAGCCCTTTGTGTTCCAGGATCGCGGTATCTCTTTCAAACAGTCCCGCAGTCAGCTTCACATACCTACCTACCAAATCTTTTTAGTTTTCAAATTTGTGTGATTTTATAAAAACGTTTAATTAAATTACACAAATCAAGCAATTATTAGTTATATTTCCAAAGGAAAATTGTTAGTTTCATTAAGTATATTTTCCAGCAATCCTAGTAGGTACAAATTAGTTGATGCAAGTTGCAACATTGCAAGTGCGGTATGGTGACCAAGTAAGAACACTTTTTCACCACGTTGTACACACGGCGGCGGCACATGAAGCTGTACATTTCCAGTATAAGTATAGCTTGATTGGCCGTCGTGCGTACCTACAATGCTTTATGTTACCCTGGGAACAGGTTCTTCATCCGTGTCACAAAAACCATCGTTATTTTTCTGCCCTTGTCCAATGTTAATGGGGTTTGCCCATTCTTCTCCTTACGAAACTACGCTTGCGAACAGGCAATTAGAATCAATTCTATTTGTTCTAAAGTTTGAACTTCAAAAGTGACCTAATTGAAATAAATGGTTTGACTTCGACTTTAGTTTGCGCTGCGCGTTTGTTCTTCTATTCTATCACTTCTTTTTCTTTCATAATACTCCTCACACAATCCATCCATCTTGTCACATAGACCATCTTTGTGGTAAATTACTGAAATTTGGTTTTAATATACAGGCTTTTATTATTATAGCGTAAATACTGGCTGACTGTCGCTGGATCTTGAGAGGCTATTCTATTCAGTCACTTGTACTGTTGCTCTTCCATTTTGATCTCTTATCATATGAACAAATAACTAATAAAAAAAATGGGACAAGTAGGCAAAATATTTATACAAAATATACCCGTACTTTGATATTATAAATGAAAACTCTGTCAGTTTGTTTCCGTCTGTTACCTTTTAACGATGTCATATTATCTGAACGAATTCCGATGAGAGTTGGTGCATAGGTAGACCATGATCTGAGTTACGGCTTTTTATCCCAGTAGTACGTTAGCGTGGGATAACTTTCGACCTAAACGTGAGTTCAAGCCGCGTGCAAAAACCAGACACTGAATATTGTATTAAACAATGACAATATTAGCTACATAGCTGTGTTATATCAGCTTCCGTAACTAATATTAATAATAGAATTTTAGTTAGGAATGCGCAATTTTTTATCACTTCCGCATTTAAAAAAATTGGCCTGGTGTCGGTACATGCGTGCTTTGTGTTAATCTGCTGATAAAATCATGAACTTCCCCTGTTTAGTCTCCTATCTTGTCACAATACAATAGTAGTACGAGTTATAAAGTATGTAGGTATGTATGTGCCGCTTTATTTAGCTCACATGCTTAATTTTACGATGATATTCATAGATGTCCAATTCCCAAAGTGGTGGAGAAAAGCGAAAGAGAACCTTAATTTTGACAGTTATGTTTGAAGTAAGCTTATCAAGATTCCAGACTACTGTGATCCTTACAAAATTGATTAACATTTTTCCCCATTCCAGGACTCTACGACACAAATTATCAAACTCACAAATATCGTACATTACAGTAGTTTTGTGTAGCCCTTGACCTGCCAAAACAATTAATTAAACGGATATACAACATTACAGCTAACTACAAAACTAGTTTCAACAAAATTCATTCACAAAACATTCTCTGGAGAATTTGCTTCACTGAAATATCTAACTAATTTTTTGTTCGCGTGGAAATGAAAAATGTTGAGTGCGCCTATTTTTAATGGATCTAAATGTAGAAGCTTTCATAATCATTACGCTGGATTTAATGCAAATAAGATTTGTCGATTAACATAATTTTGTAAATCTTTTCTTGCTTCTTCGATCAAAAGAACTTTGGCCTCACAGTTAATATTTTGTTACCACAAATCCAAGTTCTTTCGCACAACATCCCGTCCTCCTCTAAGTTTAACCCAACCATCCTTTAAAGTTCAATCTGTCACTGACAGATTAGGGATCGGAGATCTCCCTGACAGAGTGTCAGAGAGAGAGATCTAGGAAAAACCGGATAACAGCTGCTGACAGTCACGGCAGCCCTTTTTTCTTTTCAGGTTAAGTTCATTATGAACGTTATCCGTCAAAACTTGCCTGAATGTTGGAGATTTTGAAAGAGTTGGACTCGTGCAGGCCATACAAATATGTTTTATGTGTGTTGATCACAATAAATTATGAAAATATTGCACCCGACGCACCAGTTTTCTAAACAATTGTTTCTTCATATAATATATATTTACATATTTCTCTTTGTTCCCGACAAAATATTTACGTGAACTAAGCCAAATTTTCCGAAAGCTAATAAAATAATACGCTGTAAGGGCTGATCGGAATGCCAACAAATGACTGTTGTTACAAACTATGTCGTGTTTATTGTTACAAGTGGCGTGTAAGCGTGTTCTTTGCGTAAAACTGGGCGCTTGGATCGTGAGAACATTTCTGTGTCGAAAAATCAAGGACATGAGGAGCCATGAGGTTTTTAGAATGCCTTTGCAAGGTATTGGCATATCGTCCAATGTGTATGTGTGTACACACAATACAACATTCAGTAACGGTCATAGCGAAGTTTTAAGAGCCCCTCAGGCCGGTGGGATTGATGTTGGATATTTCACGAGCCGGTGGTGAATGCCTACTATAAATTAATGTTTCTTATTTTGAAGAAATACCTAATATCTTCTTTCTTCTACTTCTTTATCGTATGGTTAGTGCCTAACCTGGTGTCAGAGTTTTCATGCCGCATGGGCCTCTGATTTAGCTTTACATGCCATCAAGAAATATCTCTCAGGCATGCTGGTTTCCTCACGATGATTTCCTTGACTGAAGCAAGTTAAAATTATACAATACGCACATGAATCCGAAAAATCAGAGGTTCGAACTCGAGACCACTTGTCAGTCCGACGGTCACACCACTAGGCTATCACTGTAAATGATAACAGTGTATTAATACATGGCAACCGAATAAAGTTATATCATAAATAACATCATTATCTCCGTAGGCAGTGTTCATGTTGCGTAGCATATAAAGCTGGTAACTCAAAAGCTCCCAAATGTATTTTTCTCGGAAGCACATGTGACATGATACTTATGATTTTTTCGGACTGTGTAATACACGCAATTAATCATTCTATGAAAGGCTAACATTACAAGGTTTACATTACCTAATTAAGCCCGTAACATGGAAAAAATATTTGATAACATGTTTTTCCTGAAAAATTGGAAGGGTGTGGTAAAACCGGCTTTTTTAGAATTCTGCGAGGTTAATACATACGTTGTAGTAAAAGGTTTTCAATTTATTTACATTCTTTTTATGTAAAAAGTAAGGTAAAAATGGTAAACTAATAAGGTAAATTGTGTGTGCGAACATAATCTTCATTCCGCAGTTTATTATAGGAGTCGTGGTTTGCGGAAACTTCTGTTATAAATACAACACATAGTTTTTAATAATAGGGATTCTGTTATAACAAAAAGCTATGGATTCTCACGATGTTTATTATTATTTTACTCAACAACGTAATAAACGAATCAGTGGGAATGGATCCCTATAGATTCGAGATAACTATTTAAAACAATGACGTTAAAGTATCGAGTAGTAAGTATCGAGTAGTGAGTATCGATTAAAAATCGTTGAGCCCTTGAAACCAGGTGTGGGAAAAGATGTACCTAAAGTGTGATTGCAAGTGTTGCGACTGGTAATTTTGTAGATGTTATCTATACTTTCCGATACTACGCTCGGCCTTTATATTATCTGTGGCTTGACTAATCTTCGTTGAAATTCTAACACCACATAAGTGGCAACTTTACAGGAGATTGAAAAAAAATCATAATTAATCACTCACACACCCACCCACCTCCTACCCCACTCCTCACTCATGTAATGATACTATTTTATAACTTATGCTCACTTCAAAATACATAGAGACGTTGCTTGTTTCTGTGATTGGCTGAAACAACACGTCTTCGGATTCTCTAGCAAACGGTATCAAAAATAAAAATGTCAAAACCGCCTAAAATGACTTAAGTGGTGTTAGAACTTGAACGACGTAATTTAATGCTTCTTACGTCGATTCAGGACTGCTGTTTTTCACCTTAAAATATTGAACTTTCGCGACCTTCCACTGAAAGCCTGTCGATTTATTGAATTTGTGTCGTACATGAAAAATATCGGTGCCCACTGAATAAATCATTCTATGTTTAGCTATATAGCAACCGAATGTGGGCGTCGGGGCGGCCCGAAAGACTGATATAAAAATGATTATTTTTTGGATACAAAAAAGCAATTTATGTGATGCCCAGGCACTAAGTCATAAGCAGTATTATTTTCTAACATAACATCACGCCTGTAATCCCAGAAGGGTTAGGCATCAACCGGGCACAAATCCAGATTCCACCAGTTCCTACTGGGAAATTCCTGGAAAAACCCAATAACACTTTAACCCGACCTGGGAATCGAACTCAGAACGGTATGCTTGCTTGCGACCACAAGACCAACGAGGAATTTAATTTTCTTCTTACATTCATTACAAAGCGAAGAAAAACAGTGTAAACTTTATACCTATATATTACCTCAGTGTTTTACTTAGCGCCAGTGACGATGGCGTGTCCAGTGCCCATTTATTCAACAACAAAGACAGTTTTTTTTGTTTTCATTCTTTGAAAAGACTTTCTTTCAAGGTTGGTTATTAGTAAATGGCAAATTATTAATGGGGCGAATAAAAATTTAATTTGGGACCAATATACTGAATGGGCGACTATTGTACCAATTAAGTAACTATTTATCTGGTCATTGCGGCTAGGAGAATATAGGAAGCAAGAGCGAGCGAAGGCTGAGAGAGACTTGTGGCACCCCGACTCGGACAGGTTAGGTTCGAAGGGGATGGCGGGGTCTACTGAGAGAGCGAAGTGAGCGAACCAAGACCTCGGAATCCCCTTCGTGTTAGGTTACTTTAAACCCTGCAAACATAAATACCAGCCTTGTCTCTAATCTAGTGGTTAATAAAATAATAACCTTGTTTTAGGTTTTTTTCAGAGTCCTTGAATTATCACACTGATCGTATTGAACAACTAGTAACTCAAATTTGTATTTTCAAGTCGCTGTTTTAAACATTTGTGTTCGCCCACTGTTTGTCGCTCACTTAGTAATTTAGTAGCCCATTTTCAATATTTTTGACACCTTTAATTTAAATTTATATTCGCTCGTTTAAATACTACCTACACTTAGTAAATTAATTTACAATTAATATTTTAAGTTTGTAAATAATGTAAATATACGTATTCAATTTATAAAAACTAATTAAGGTCATGCATAGCTAAATGTAACAATGCACGTTTCCATTAATTTATGCTTTATTTAATATGTGCCGTTCTGCCGCTCTGTGACGAACATTAATTTCCTGCCAATATGTTTTACAATAATAACACGATGTTCCACTCTCGTTTGGTGGAACGGAAATCTATAGGATTGAGGATTGAATCATTGTTCACGCACCAGTTTTGATGAAACCAGAGAAGAATCTTTTGCAGCATAAGTTGTTGAACCCCTGTTTGCTTATTTGTCCATCAATAAGAAAGTCCAGACAATTTGAACAAAGAATCCTGAAATTTTTAAATTAAAAATACCAAGCTGGAAGAGGAAGAGCATATATGATTGTATGCTCTGCCTGACACAATGAAAATAAGATTTATTATAAACATAATTGAACTCTCGTATGTTTGGTGTGTTTAACTTCAACAGAATTTCAAGATTCCTTTGTTCAAATTGTCTGGACTTTCTTATATTGATTTTCCTGATTGATATTCCTTTTTATATCTTCCTTTTTTTCCACTCCAATATAACTAAATAAACATAATCCTTTGAGTAAACTAACAGATCTAGCCAATCTAAAACATAATATACTGAAATATTCAGAAAATTCTCGTTAAATTAAAACATGACATTAAAAATTTAAAACAATCAAGCCAAAGTCGTACTTATAATTTAAGTACTTAATGACAAAATTCCACGTCGGTAAGTTTTACTGTATTCAATTACATTTAATTGCACATACACGTATAACAATTATTCATGTTTTTATACCTGTAGGTACTACAACTTCGTCCTTGTGCACTATAAAATCTACTGCAGTACCTAAGCTCCACATTTCTTACTGCATTGTTCTTTTGGGACATTTTAATAAAGTTTTTATTAGAAGGAACGTTCTGCAAAAAAATCCTTGGAAAATTGTATAACGTGACTGTGTAGATTAATATTAATTAGTTTTGTATGCAAATTGTCGGTAATTAATCTAGTTAAGATTATCTAAGCCATATTTCACGAACTAAGCCACTAAGGTCAATGTAATTTGGTTATAATAAATCGGAGCAGACGGGACCAAACCGCAAAGTTATCTTGGCGCTTAGTTGTTTATATTCTAATTTCATAAATCTACAACTAAAATTGATTTTTAAAGGCCTTTGAGCACCTCGGTCATTTTTCCAACAGAGGATATTTTTTACAAACCTGAGTGTCTAAAAGGTTTCTAAAAAGGTTTACAAAATGAATATTTATTAGCTAAATATTATAAACATTTATAAATTAAAATAACCTAAAGTACCTAACTAACTTAAAAGAAAAAACTAAAAAAAAAACGAATTGAACATGATATTTACAATAAAGTTACAAACTGCAGGACAGTATGTCGGCAGAATATAATTATGTTCTCAAACTACACACACACAAGACACTATAGAAGTTGTATCGTAATGACGGCTCATAAGAGTTTCATGCTAAGATGCAACATTACAGTTTCGTTTTCAGGCACAGAAAACTGAGCGTGGAAATCAATACCTTAAAACGACTACAGTGTTCAGTACCACATCAGTGTGAGCGGGCAAATAGTGTAGAAATTCAGTTCCGATACTGACAACCGATAAAGACTTGTATGAACCAAGTAAAAATGTTAGTCCTTATGTCTCCTCGTAGACTTAACGTTATAAATGACAGGCAGGAACGGACGATCTCTAGAGAAACGACGACACATGTCACATGATAGCCTATCATCAATCGTGAGACCCAACACCGCACCTAGTAAGTCTTGGGTATTGACATGCGAATCAATTTATCTAGAAGTCCCAAGGCAATCTGTGTTTATATAATCTGAGTCCGAAGATCATCTAACCACGGACACTGATGTATGTGTTGTACAGAAAGCCGATATTCACTTGGCGTGTCCACTTCCATATTCCTAGCTTCTGTGGTCTGCCTTTGATAGAGACGAAACGTAAACTATAAATCTGGTAAACTACAGGGTGTTTGGTTAAACGTGGGCAATACTTCAAGGGAATGAAGTACTCATAAATATGAGCAACTCTTACTATGGGGCTAACTATGAAATATGATTAGAAAATATTCTGTTGCCTACATTTTTTCGAGTTACGCGACCAATAATGTATGGAGCAGATGAGATTTTCGCGATTTCATGGTCGGTCCCATAGTAAAAGTTGCTTATTTTCATGAGTACTACACGCCCCTAAAGTATTGCCCATGTTTAATAAAACACACAGTATAAAGCTTAAACGAGTAGCATTTTGTTTAACAGCGATAGTAAAAATTGTCCTCGTTTCCATAGCGTTCACGTTTTAAACACTAAATTGCTTTTTTTACCTTTTTTTTATTCTTATCTTCTATGCACTTTGTAGCAATTAGTGTACGGGATTCTTGGCAACGAGCGAAAGCTTAAAAAAACAATTTATAACGTTTTTATCTGGGACAAAGGCTGGTCATTGATTTTTCGTTTACTCTAGAGACTAGCAGCACTTTTCTAGGACCATACACGCAAAGAAGTTGTAATGGACCCTTCCAAGTGACCCTTCGCAAAAATTATTTCTGGAAAAAGGATTTTTTTTTTGAGGTGAAAACGCGGTGTATGACTCAATGTAACGCACTCAAAACATTGTGCTGATGTGTAAACAGTACAGGGGTCTAGTGGTATTTAAAGTTATAACATTAAATAATTGTATTGAAACTTGTGTATTGTAGTGTATAGTGTATTTTGACATCCAATATCTGCGTAACTAGGTTCCCGAATAAGTTCCTAAAAAAAATGAACACAATGACGGGGAAACCAAGTGCCTTGCGGCTCCGTTCGTTTAGGCTTTTTTACACCCATTACATTTTTCTACTTGCAAATCGATATACAACTAGATTGCAAAAAAAGACTTAGTAATCAAAAAAAGTATTTCAGTAATTTGTAGAAGCTAATGAATACGTTCATACTAGACATACAGACCCACATTCAAAGCTGTTAAAATGATTGACGCCATTTTAATCATTGCTCACCGTCCAACCCCTGCCCTAACGACGCGCCATTAATTCCAATTACACACAAAAACATACACACATGTCTCATCACGATATGAAATGGCATAATTAACGGTTTTAGCTTTCGTGTTGCAATTGCTAATAAGAGACAGCTTTACTTATGTTCGTACATTTGGCATTCAAAATTATATCGCAGATACCTTTTTGTTTGGTGGTCCCACTGCTGGGAAAAGGCCTCCCCTTTCTCCTTCCATACCTCTCTATCCTGTGCGATCTCTGGCCATGTTAGCTGCAGGTACCTTACAATCTGCAAATACAGAAACACGGTTTTGCTGCCTGGCCTTTTCAACTATGTTAGGGTCGGCTTCCAGTCTAACCGGAGACAGCTGAATATGATGTCAATTTACCATATTGGTATGTTACAATACAAGGGTCGTATTCACACGATCAATGCTGATCCAATAATTTTAAAGCGTATCCGAGCAGGATACATATTGGGGGCGCGCATAAATCAGAAATGTTGTCCGTATGAGCTCGACCTATAAATCTACCAACACGACCCTTACTGCCGTATCCCCAACTACTTCTGATAGTTCCGATGTTGTTGAAAATAATTTCAATATGCAAATTTAGGAGTCATCATCAGCCTAGCCTATCGTTTGTATTACGGTTTATTATCATTGCACAAGAAATGAAGAATATTTATGTTAAAGCTGCTATCTTTGGGTGTACCACCAACTTCGATACCAGTATTATTTTTCTTTCTTTATCTTCAGTTGTCTCAGTGTTTCTTTCAGATTGGTATTGATAGTCGTGCAGTCCCACCTGTATCCCAATTGAGGGACATAGGCATAGAAATATATCTTTCATGTCTATGGCCTTGAGTTACTCTAGTTGCAATTTCCATTGACTAAAAAGATGTTGAATGCCCAGTTGGTCTAGTAGTCGCAAGCGCGAAGGACTGCTGAATACGAGGTCCCGGGTTCGATTCCCAGGGCGGGCTAAGTGTTATTGAGTTTTTCCAACATGGATTTCTCAGTAGCAGCCACGAAGTCTGGATTAGTGCCCGGTTGATGGCAATAGGCTCGCCGCCTATATCTATTATTTTTATTGGGACTTAAACATAGGTGGGGGTTACTGTTAGGTACACCGTTGCGTCCGCTGCTTAATCCTTCGAGAATTACAAGCATGTTATGTTAAAAAGGTCTAAGGTCTATAAAATCATGTTTGTTCCAGAATGGCACGTTGTACGAGGTGACCTCCGAGGGTCAGATGTGGCACCCACCCACGACATACTGCGTGGAGATGATGTTCAAGGAGAACTTCACCGAGCCGCGCCTGGTGGCCGGCGTTTGCTTCCAGGACGTCACAACGGATGACAGCCCCATCCTCTACACTGCTTATGCCGTTGGTAAGTAACCTTATGCTATCCAGTTAGTCTTCTCAGAAAATTATGATCAAGGTGTCATTCGATTCGTAATTACGTCTAGAAAGTTTTTGAAAAGTGATGAAAGGCTCGCGTTGACCAAAATTATGGTTAGCCTTGATGATGGTGCATGAGGACCTAGGAGTAGAAGAAGGTAACTTATTGACTCGTCTTGGAATCCACTCGATCGGCAAATCCGGCAAAGAGTTACATTCTTAATCGATACGCTGGCACTGTTTATTTTTACCTCCTTCTTTTTTTTAATGTTTTTACAAAGTGGTTATGGATAGAAGGTGTTGCCCGTTCCAAATACCTGTTGAATATCAGCTGGAAAAGTAGGAGTGGACACTAAAGATGGTCATTACTTTGTACACGATGGACTAAAACAGGCCATTAATCTAATCGTGACAACCTCATTAGTGGAAGCGACTCTCAAATTTCCTGCTTCTTCGAGCAACATCGTAAATCGAATAATTACCTTTAGCAAGTTAGCATCCACGTTTATTACTCTTTTTAAACGAGCGATAGTTTCGTCGTCAAAACAACACATTGTTGACTCAACAAGGCAATAGGATATCCGCTTTTACGAGCCGTGGGATAGGCCCGCTGTTAAATGACCGTTAATTACCCATAAGTATATACTCGGGGACACTTTGTGTACGTCCATGAATATTGATTGGTCACTTTTTAAAAGTGTGTTGTGTTACACTATGACATAATTGAGGATCGTTTAGTAATTCCGCTTACAGGTGATCAGTGAAAGGTTTTTGTTTGCATTTACTTACTGGCCGTATTGACGTATTGACGTATTGACGTATTGACTAGGGCATACCGACCCGGGTTTCGGTCTCATAGTAAAAACCAGTTTTTCCCGGGTTCTATAAAGGGACCGAAATCGGGGTTTGCATGGCCCTAGTAGCTACTGACGTATACAACAAAGTATACAAAAACGCAGTACGTACTGGTACAGCCCTTGGGGAATGCGATGATCATGATCCCACCAAAAATATCCAAGCTGACGACAGCCTGTAAGATTTCCTATAGATTTCCAAACTACGGTACATTGAAATCATTGAACAAATTGACCCGTGATAGTTTTAGAGCGCCAAAGATTGACGATTTCTCACATACACTCACTCTATGAAATTTCACAGTTGGCACAGTTATATTGCTTCAATTTATCGAAGCAAACGATAAATATCGCAAATATATGATTATGGCTGAAACAATGTTTAGTTTACCGGTGCCGTTGCAATAAGTTACACATTATGAAACTAAAAGCTTAAGAAATAGAAATTAGAACTACTGATTCTTTGGAACACGTGTTTCTATTTGTGCTGGCAGTAAACACAATATGTAGATTATAAACGTAAACAAGTATAAAAATAATTAGAAGACAAAACTACACTGTAACTGTAACAGTGGTCGTTGGTTTTCTACGAGGTCTGCCGCGTCGCTTTCCAGCTTTATCAGGCACGAATTATACAGAAACGGCGTAAGGTGAAGGCGCGGCGCCGGCGCAGTGCAGGCTTGGAACGGATAACGAAAAGAAAAAACGGCGTGCCTACGCCGCGCCGCGCCGCTTGAGTGTAATTCACGACACGTCGCTATCGTACAGTTTGAATGAAAACGTTTTGAAGCGGCATCATGCCTGCGCAGCGTCTGCGCCGCGCCTTCACCTTACGCCGTTTCTGTATAATTCGCGCGTTAAAGCGCCACATAGCCCATTATTTTGGCCCACCGCTCCTTGGGTATACGGCAGACGAGGCCAGCCCAGTCCCACTTCAGTTTGGCGTCTTTTTGAGCAATCAGTAATTTGTGTTTTGAATCGCAGTGTGATGTTGCATACATGTCCATTTAAATGCACATGTCACTTTTTTACTGGTGAAAAATAATCACCGCCATAAAATCCCCTGACCCCCAAAAAATACACCAGTAACTTGGAAATTACTGTTTTAATCCTTATCCACAATGGATGGATTCATATCCGTTTTATATCTAAATATCTGTTTTATTTGTAAGAAAGCCTCAATGTCTCATTTTGACTTTAATCCTCGAGATCTGGAAAGGCTTACCTAATTTTATCAATACTAATCTAATTGGAATTCCCCCGATCCCATGCCTTATGGGATTGCTTCGGAATTAACAGGCGTCAAAATTTCCACCGTCTCCTATGAGTGTGGTACGTTTGCCAACAATTATGTGTGGCAGTAAAGTTATTATGAGCGGCGGTGTTCCTCGCGTTTATGACGTAGCTACCACAGGACAAGTTCATTACTGTGCTGGTATCTAAAATAGTTTCTAATTTGTAAAGATGTAGTGTTTACAGCGCTTGAGCTAGCCTCTACGCATTGTGCATACCAGATTCTTTCAAACGATGACTGAGCATAATTATATCATTTTCATATGGTTTTCACACAGGTTCAATGATCGTAGAATGGTTTTATTTTATCTATAACTTTAATTATGCAGATTATGAAGCGGAGAAAGTTTCGTTCGCTCCTCAATATTTATATACCCTACTAAACAATGCAGTGACGAAGTGAAGTAGTAGAAGGACTCGACGGCTGTTGGTTGGATACTACCTAGCACATGAATAAAAAGCTTCATCACTATAGGAAGGCAATGCATAGGCTATGCTTCTAGTATTGCAGACAGTATTACGCGAGTCTTCGTCTGCAACCAATATTACGTCTATATTTACTGATTTCTTTGTTCCAGGTCTAATCTTATCAGTACCGTTTCTCCTGGCGACATTCCTGATCTACGCGTTCATTCCTGAGCTGAGGAACCTCCACGGCATGTGCCTAACGGCGTACTGTGGGGGTCTGATAGTGGCCTACCCATTCCTGGCTTATCTTAAGCTACATGTGGGACGAGTTGGAGTTGCCATGACTGGGTGCTTGGTTGTTGGTAAGTGTACAAAACTTTTCACAGGAATTCATGATTAAAATTCGGCTGGTGTTCAACTGGAAGACCAACATAGTTGAAATATGTCTAGGCAGATGATAAGTTCATGAGACAAATAAGAACGAAAATTAGATAGTGTGAAACTCCTAATTCTTTTATTTTATTAATTCAAGAAATTTAAATCATCTTCATCTCCCGTAAACTGATCGTGCGTATCTCTTTTGGCGCTTTTCTGGCTGGTAACTTCTTAAAAGCCAGGAAAAAATGTAATGTACAATAGCTAACACGAGTTGCACTGGTTGGGAATAATGTGATAGGCGTGTTCTAAATAAAACATGTAGCAGCACTACAGCAACATACTAATTCTTGAATCGCTTTATTAAAGTTCTCCGCGACTTAAGACGATATGGAAAAACCAGCAAACATAGGTAATTTTTTCTTCACTTGAATCAATAAAATATATCTATAATATCAACACAAGAAAATAATGTAAATGTTCTTTGAAATAAAGTATATTACGTACATAATTTAGCATTAGAAAATAATTAAAAGTTACCTTCAACTACTGCTAGTCGCTCAAAAAAAAAATTAAACTCCTACAATTTTCTACAACAGCTCAAACGTCCATGACTGTCGCGGCCATTCCTGACGACATGTTATGTGACGTCATTTACCTGTATCTGCCTTGTTTACATCTAATTTTTTACCATTAATATATTAATTTTACTAATTGTATGTGCTTTATTCAGCATTGCAATAACAATATTATAATAAAACTTAGTGAAACTTTAAGTACTTTTCAAATAAAAGTGTTTCTTTGACACATATACTTTGACGTCACTAGCGTTTTGAGTTTGCGTTCCGTTTCACCAAAAACACGCTACATAAAATATTAAATTGTAAAATAAATGTTCTATTATAAAATTAAACAAGTGTAAATACCACAATTATTTTATGGGCCAATACAAGGCATTTTTAAGAAATAAAAATAGTTTTGTATTTCTTGCATAATCCCTATTGTCGGGTGTCGGGGTAGCTCACCATACACAACATCCGTCTGGTCAGAGGATACTCCCTTTTGTATGTGGAATGAAGAACTATATTCCCAGTTCTTCATACCCCTATAAACAAATAGTTAAGAAAGAAAAAATATTTATTATTACTAAATAAAAAAAAATTAAAAAAATTATAATATTAATAAATATTTATTTATTTACTATTTAGGTACCTACTTAATGATAGGTCCGCCCGTTTTTTTTCCTTATTCTGGTTTGTTTCTATTTGCCTTGTTGCGTTTGAAGTTTATTCTGAAAGGTCATACTAGCTATCGCGTGGCAAAACAATATCTAGCACGCGTGCCTGCAGCTTGTTTTGTAGGTACAATTTACCGAGGATTTGCAACGAGGAATCGATACGCACGTACTGAATTTTTTACAATTACCTGAGACAACACCAAAATCTTTTCAACTCTTTTAAATCAAAGAGAATAGAGAGAGAGAGATATATCCTTTTAGAAGAAATGTAATAGGTAAACTAAGATCTTATGTCACAATGATGCCTTAAAGTAAAATCCTAAGGTTGAAGTGGAACTGGGCACGTCTGCCACATGTCTGAGGAGCAATGGCCAAAACTGACCACTCAGTGGTTACCAAATAGTAGGAAACGACAACGCGGCAGACCCAGAAGGAGATGGCGGGATGAGCTGGACTCTTTCTCAAAGGATTGGCCTACAATCGCATTAGATCGCGACATTTGGAAGCAGGGAATCCCTTCCCTGCTTCCAAATTGCTGCTTCCCACTGCACCTGGCATCCCGGCCTTTGCCCTACAGTGGGACAATAAAGACTTATAATTATATAATAAAAAATACATTAACTAGTTAGTAGATAACGATATTATTCACTTTGTCCCGTCTATAAGAACGTTGAAGTTTCTTGCCTCTTGGTTTCAAAACAATATGCGAGCAAAGCCTGCAAAATTAATGCGAATTAGCAAAGTTTATTGAAAGCCCATAAAATGGCTGGCAATATGTGTTAATCGTCTCTAAATACATTTTATCGAGTGGTCGCTCTATTGGTGGCTTATTTAATAGACTCACTAAAGTTCTGATGTGAGTTATTATTGGTAATTATTTTCAGTTATGAGGAAACACGAAACAAACTTATAACTTGTTTTATTATCGCGGTTAAAAGAACAATTCAATTTTGTTGAATTCTGAGTAATTTTACATTCGCCCCTATCAGTTTATTATGGCGTCTGCATTCGAATTGTGGTTAAAAACCATAAATTCCTCAATATCTGTGACGTTGTTCGAAGTAATAAAATACGAATAACTACAGCATATTAACTCCACAATATATGTATGTGTTCGAAGTCATAAAATAACAATACCACATTAAATAGGTTGATAAACCAATAAATATTAATTTTTACAAGATCTTTGTTATGGTAATTCCGGAATTATGCGAAATTGGGTTAAATATCACCATACCATTCTGATATCCGATTTTATCGCCTGCTCATAAAATCTTTGATTAAATCTGGCTAACTGCGAGTACCAACCTACTATACATATTCTACATAAGAGATTGGATACTTCTCTGAATAATTTGATAATAAATTCGTGTTAATCTGTTGTTTCTCTGTCTTCTAATAATCCTCATTAGTAGTAAGTAACTTAACTAATCAGTGATGAGTAGGTAACTACTATGTTGCGTCGGTAAAACAATCCGTCTTGCTTTCACATATCACGGTTAATTTCCTGGACAATTACGGACAACCACACCCTGTATAGTACCTAATAGACGTAATTTACCGAAGTATATTACCTGTGATATACCCGCTAATGTAATTAAAAAACGTGGTTACTTAAGACCAGAGTAACAAGACACATTATGGTGGCGCTGACGTATAGGGCAAACGTCAAACAATATGTCAAAGAGGTTTCTTTTTTTTTTAGTTTCATTAGTTGTCACATGCCATTTTCTGCTGGATGAGTTACACAGTTGTTCGTGCGTGTAAAAATAGCACGCTAAACTTTTAATTATAATATTATTTCTTAATTATGACTAGCTAAAAACTTGGTTCGTTTGAATAATTTTTATTCACAAGCCAAATTAAGTCAGGTCATAATTAAATTTTCGTGCGGGCCTTAAAACAAATAACTTTTGTGAAAGTTAGGCCATCCCTATAGAAGGACGGAACTTATGAAAATTCATACTGGTTCCATTAATTTCTTTGGGTTTTGTTCCGGCTTTTAATTTCTAAACGGCAACATTTCGTAAAATAAGGTTTTGTAGAAAGTTCGTTTGTGTACACCTTAAGCTCCCTCTCTCCATAATAAAGTATGTCCGAAATTCTATTGTTTTTTTATTATTTTCATTCAGCCTAATTGCGTGTAGTACACAAATAACTGTCATAATATCACAGTACAAAACGTGACCGCTTACGTGACATTTTAGCAGCTCTAGAATTTGCAGTACTAACGCTATTTATACCAATTCGTAGTAGGTAATCGTGCTTGTCGTTGTTTACTCTCAACGCAACAATCGTAGTTTTCAAAATAATCCGCTCAGTATTGTAGTTTAGACGAAAGTTGTTAACCTTCTCCTTACCGTTTCGATGGCATTCTAAATTATGTCGTCCCAGAACTGAGCCACGAGTTTGGCGCCTTCAGTAGCGTCCATTAGGTAGTTCCTGTAATGAACAGACAATGATACGTAGGACAATGTATTAAATGCTCCATCGTTTGTGGAACAGCGCCACATTTAAACGCTAGGGCAGAGTCATCAATCTAAAATCATCATCAAATCTCAAAAGCCTCTCCTCTCCTCTTCTTTGCTAGTGGCTTTCCAATAGTAAAACTTCGCGTTTTGTAGCCAACTATAACACAACGTTTTGAAGTCACACACAACTACACACAACACACACACAACTACACAAACAACTACACGTCATCATCATCATCATCATTTCAGCCGAAAGACGTCCACTGCTGGACATAGGCCTCCCCCAAGTGTCGCCATTGACCGGTCCCGTGCGACTCGCATCCAGCGGATCTCTGCAATCACACGTACTAACTTCTAAATAATTTACTTACTAGGAAAGGTATTTGTTTATGTTAAACATGGCACAAACTTTTGTCTTGCTTGCGGGAAACCTCTTTCCTGGATATATAATAGACTAAAAAAACTTTTAACCAATTGTCTTAAACACCTAAGATTGTGTTTTGAGTTATTGAGTTTTCCATCTGGCATTTCTCAGTAGCAGCCACGGAGACTGAATCTGTGCGCGATTGATGGCAATAGGCTCGCTCCCTATTACATGGGACTTACAAACATATCTGGCAAAATGTGGGTGTACTAATATTTACTCCTCTACCTAACCGTTCGGGGATTATGGGCGTGATTTTATGTATATGTTATGACTAAAAGCCGAAGTACGGTTACACCTAGTTCTAGCCGGCTAAACCTAGGTGCGGCCGGTAACAGTTGTGTATCCTTTTTATAGCTTGGACACACCGACCAAATGGATTAGGTTAGGTTAGAACTGTGACCAATCGCGCGCGAGCCGAGCGAGCGCAGCAAGCGATGGCGCGGCAGCGGCCGGCGAGCACTACATACAAATTTGGTTACATGTTCTAACCGAAGATAAGTAGGATACATCTAAGTTTAACCGGCTGCACTTAGTTGTACTCGGCTAAAACTAGTAGTGTAGCCCAGTGGCGAAGGTTCCATACAACTCGATTCCTACCGGATTCCCTTTGAAAAATGACACAGTCAATATTCTATAGACAAATAATACAATCAGATTAAAGATGTACTCCGGCTTACCTGTTACAGAAATTGTCCCTTCGCTTCTGCTGCAGCCGCACTTCGGCTATTAGCCGTAACACATACAACATTAGTTTTAGTATATGCGAAACCTGATACACGTATCTAGTATTTTTATGTAAAGAATCTATGTACAAAATTTCAAAACTGTATCATGAAAAATCACAAAGTTATAAGCTTGTTCTGTTACCTAGTAGTCCGCACAAAATCGTGGTCACCACGCAGCGCGCGCCTCCAGCGTCGTCTTGAGCTCATTGATAATAATAATTTGGCAGTAGGTACCTAAATTATTGCGATAGGTACTTAAAGTCGCTCGGTGTCCAAGTCTTAACTTTTTAAAATATTTTTGGGAAAAAATATAACATGGTTAAAAATTATTGGAATCGCTTCAGTTACTTATTCTGAACAAACTATATTCAGGTTTCGCATATACTAAAAATAATGTTGAATAACACACTAATAAAGGCAATGCCTTTCATTTTGACAATGCAACATTCATTGCGTAGAAATGGAGCAATGGATTAGGAATGTCCTTTAACATCCTGCATAGAAAATAGTAGGTGAATGTGCGATAGCAAGCAACCCACGTTTGAGTTCGCTATCCTCCTTAGGTGTATAAATTTCGGCACAAGTGTATTATGTCATACCTCCTACGGCATTGTTGTGCACGATTCACACTTCACAGAAGGTTAACAAACTAATGTGACCCAGACAATTGATCACAATCATTCCATAATGTGTGAATGTGATCTTATTTCATCTCAATAATGACGAGGTCAGCTCACACATCACTGATGTATGAGCAGATCTCGTCATCACTCACTGTAGGATCATTTTATATTAAATTAATTTTAGCATATATTTGTATAGCATTGCATTGTGTACCAGGTTGGTGTCCGCAAATCTACGTCCAAAGCGCGTATTTTGTGTACGTTCGGCACATATTTTATGTTTTACTAGCTGTTGCGCGTGACTTCGTTCACGTGGAAATGAGCGAGAAAAAATCCTATATGCTATTCCAGACTATAATCATATTATAATATAAATTTTGGATCGGTTCAGAATGTATAAAAATCAGTGCCTAGCTCAACACACTACTGTACTGTATGGTGTCAGACGTAAAGAATAGCACTATCTAAAAATAACAAATCAATACTAGTAGTACAATATCTTCCCGTGGGTGTCGTAAGAGGCGACTAAGGTACTTACCAGAGAATGGGCAGCAGCATTCTCTGAGATTTTTTAACAACCGTACTGCGATCGCCAACCCGCCTGACAAGCGTGGCAAAACCCCTACTTTCGGGGAGCCCTATGTCCAGCAGTGGACATCTTTCGGTTGAAATGATGACAATGATGAACTCAACACAAGCAATTCCAGCAAGTCAACAATTAAGAAAAGTGTTTGATTTGATGTGGGTAGCTAAGTAGACAGACCTATTTAAGTTTCTATTTATAAATCATTTGGCAAACAATTAGATCTTGATAGTGCCCTTAGTTATCTCGGATGAACTTCAAAGTTATCAACAATTTAAACAGTGCGATAGATACAATCAACATCTGACACAAATCGATTAATATTAGATACCGTATACGAGTATTTTTAGAATGGACATTTGTCATGTAGGTACATGTGGAATTTTACAATATTGTAAAGCCAACATATTTCGTGGAATTCCCTTTTGCAGAATTAAAGTTAATTTTTCCTATAAAAACTTGAGGCAGTTTATTTTTAAGACTTACGACTATAAGTCAGCATCCTGCTGACGTGTATATGATTAATGATAACCTCGTACATACCTACAGGTCTAATTAAATACGCATAACAATATATTTTTATGATTCACACATACAAGTCATGCATGACCATTGACCGCAGCCTCAGACTGGCCGGATACTTCAATGAAAACGAATTTATTTATGAATAAACTTGATCGTCATTTATTTTCAATACCTACTCCTGCGATAAAGCAACAAAATTAAACTAATGAGTAGTTTCTGCGTCATTTTAATGTTTGTGTCGTGTATTTCAGGCGAAAAATACCTTAATTACCAACCCAGACGTGACGTGACGTGGGTGGCAAAGTTCATTGAATTTAGATAAAAGGGACTAATTTCGGAAAGGTTGACTAAATAAACAAGACCTCTATTTATCCTAATCCTAACTAATATTATGACAGATAAAGTGACTTTTATTGTCACGCCGTCCTGCATTGACGGCTGAACGGATTTCGACAAAATTTGGCAAAAGGATAGACCATGGGTTAGGACAAGGATATTTTTAATACGGTAGGACCTTCACGTTAGTTAAATTTCAACCAAAGCTACTCAAAGAATAGTTTTAAAGTCGTAACAAGCAAAATGCCGCGGAGGATTAGCCAATAAAACGAATAGAATTCGTATTATTTATTACTGCCTACAGACACGGCTCGTTTCGCTCGTCGACGAGCGTGTCAAACGCCTACCTCTTCTCGGTAACTGCGGAAAATCAACACGATATTGCACAAATATCTCTTCATCGATTTTCCAATGAAAGAAAAAACGGCGTGGCTGACACGCTGTTTTTTCTTTCCAGCCAGATGGTTCTCATCCAGTGCAATTTGTAAAAGCTAGCACAAATACCCTAGTGAGACGTATAGTTTGCCTACAGCGCAGTTTGTCCTCCAAATTCGGGACCAAGTTTTTGTGTAATACTGACACAAATGATGAAACAAGATGTTCTGAAAACTGTGGAGTTGGTACATGTGAATCTTCCAGTGATTATGTAAGAACAAATGCACATCAAACCAACTTGATTAATTGCTCGTAATTAACGATACGGCACAATGGTGATCAAAAACGAATTGTTCTCGCAGACTCACATTAGGGCTTCCTGTTGTAGGTGTCTTTCATGAAGCACAAAAGTCAGATCCACCCACATGTAGAACCAGAGCAAATACGGATAGGGAAAATTCGGTAATCCAATTTGCGTAGGTGTGTTTGAATATGGAAATTTTAGGTGTATGGCCGTTCTCCTTGCCCTTGTTCTACTTATATTTTAAAGATTCTATGTCGCAATATAATTACCTATTTGTTTTCCTTCTTATGTCCTAAGCGTCTGTCAATTTATTCCACGAAGCTTCGTTGACCCACATTTCAATTAAAGAGATTCTCACACCTTTATTTATCTTTTAATACCCGCGTAACGTGGTTATAGTTTGTTATGATTCTTTTTATCTTTTGTGTATTGATGCCGAAGTATTTCCTTTCAGCAATGTGGTTTCTTAATTTTGTTTTTTACGTTTATTTATATTTTTCAGCGTTCATCGTTTACTACGCATTCCAAACGAGTTTCTTCTGGCTTAACGTCATGTGTTTCGATATATGGAGGACTTTCAGGTAAATAGATATGCTATATTTTACTATTACATTACACTGACGCGATAATTTAATTTCGAGTTTAAATAAACTAAGTAACTGAGTAATACTTTTATCGAAACGTTTTGTGTCAGATTGAGTACAAAAAGCATCAATACTTCACTGTCAATATTTTGCTGTAACTTATCAACATCTGAGAAAACATATTATCCTATCCACATGTTAAACAAACATATTCGAGAACATAAGAGAATGTATGTGCACAATGTGATAAAAACAGCCGGCGGATATATGCCGCGATGGAACTTAGCGGGCCGGCGGATTTATGCCGTGATGGAACCTATCAGGCAAGGATTCATACGGCGTAGAAAATGTGCGAATTCAGGATTTTGGAGTATGATAACACCAATTGTGTGGTTAGATTTATGATGACTTCTCACACCCACGCGGACGTTTTTAAACAAAACAAATTGATAGCATTTTGAAGTGTTTTTTAAAAGAGTAGTTTACGATATAACGTATGATCTACATTTATGGAATTCAAAGTCAAATTATATTACCTACTTAAATACTTAACATTTAGTTTATTGTTGTTTAACGTGCGGGAATATCATAGTCTTTTAAGTTCTTTGTAAATACAGCTATCCAGTGTACACTTTATTGTGATTTTATATTGTATTAATATTTTTCCTAAGATTTTCATTCTATGTGTTGTCGCATTTTCTAGCCACACCGCTGTCGCATTGGTAATTGGTTTTATTGATCCACCTTGCCATAAGCATATGAACCATCGGAACAAAGAACAGAGTGCACTAGTATTTATTATAAACATTCCTTATTTGCAACAATAAGGATTTTCCTGCAATATGTACTACTACTTAAGTATTAAACTAATCATTGTCCTCTTCTTTAACAACAACGTAATTAATTAATTTCCTATTAGCAGTTTTCTGCAATAGGGAATTTTATTTTTCCTTTTAATTTAGAACAGGAATATTATTTAATACATCATGTCCCAATGACAATAAACGGCAATGAAAGATGTTCCATCAATCATCATTTGTGGGAGATCCCCGCGACGCATAACATTTTATTACATACATTCTCCAAACCATATGTTTGGGAGAGATCGCAGAAATATTCCTAGCAATAATATTGTTACTATTTTGGAACCAACACTTGCGCTGAGAAATAGAAACTAGATATACCCGCGGCTTCACCCGCAAATACACAGGTATTTTTAATGATCTGTAATGTACGGTAGAATATCTAAACCTTTTCTACTTAAGCTAAGCGTTATTGCTGTCTTTGTCGCCCACTATTCAACTAGAGGTGTAACAGATCTAGAGGTCCAAATCCAATTAATCACCATAGTATTAGCAGTCAGATCGTACTAAACAGACTTGACATTCGCACAGTAGGGGCCAGAAAACCCCAACATCGCGAAGAGTAGTAGGTTTTGGGCAAGCCAAGGTTAAGCTTGGACAGACATTATTTTACTGTCTGTCCATTCATAGTTTATTTACCGCAAACAATTAATACTCTGAGGTTTAAGTTTTTAAACTATCACGGTCACTAACATTATCATTAACACTAGAAACGTGGATTGCTTTGAGTTCCCCATATTTCGGTGGTGTTGCCAGCATGCTCACGGATAAACTGAAGTTATTGCGGGTGGATGTTTATGAGCAGACAAATCGGTCTATCCTCTTTCTTGTTCGTTTTTTACACGAACAAGAAAAGCAATCAGTAAACATGGTGAATATCCCGTTTCTAGTGTTAATGATATGACCCTGAGGTTTGTATGAAAAAAAAAGTTCTATAGGGGAATCATTCACCTCAGGTATGCCAACATAATAAAACAAGCCATAAAAAAATGGCGGCACCTATGATTTCGCATCGCTAACCACTGTCATATTCATAGTGTACTTTAGTAAGGATGCTATTGGCATAGGTGCCAATAGCATTATATTTTATAGGATTGTGGTCAGTTTCGCATTATTGCAGCAGAAACCTAATACTGCTTGATTACTACGTTACGTTAGTGATAACAAGCCGTTATCTTTACGCGTCTATTCCCCCTCCACTGGAGTGGATCCCTATTATCATCGTATCACGGTATTAAGGTTACCTGATAACGTAACAGCCCGTAAACGCCCGTAACATAGATTTAAGGATTGGGCATACCAAAAGCTATCTGCACGAGTAATATTATCATAGCATCATGCCCGTAGTCCGCGAAGGGTGCAGCGGTATACTTACAGTAAACCCGTGTCATAGGGAGAGTTATTGTCATCATCTGCCTCATTGGTCTAGTAGTCGCAAGCGCGGCTGCTGAGAATGAGGTACTGGGTTCGATTTCCGAAGTCGGAAAAGTGTTATTGGGTTTTTCCGTCAGGAATTCCTCCAGGAGTAGCCACGGAGTCTGGATTCGTGCTCGGTTCATGGCAATAGGCTCGCCCGCTATTACATGGGACTTAAACAAAAGCTAGACAAATGTGGGTGTACTATTAAGTGCACCTCTGCCTAAATATTCTGGTATTACAGGCGTGATGTTATGATGTTATGATGTTATGTTATTGTCATCAATCGGGTACAAATCCAAATAAAAAAAAAATAAAAAAAATATCGGGGGGACTGCAGTCACTGATGTAAAAGCCCAATAACACTGCCCATTCCAGTAATAGTAACTGAGACTTCTTGCACAGCATTAGTGCTCGCAAGCATTAAACCAAAGAGGCAGTGCCACGAGAATGTATTATTTAATACGCCACAATTTACTTTTTAGGACTGCATTATTTGCAGTAGAGCTTTTCAATAAGAACAATAGTTTTAGTTCGTACCGACTCCAGAGAATGAGCTGTTAAAACTTAACCGTCCTTCTTTGATTCGATTCCCCCTTTCAATTAAGATTAAGCTGTGTACACTGAGCGTGTGCCTTCATGAAACTGTTGATTGTCAATTTCGGAAACAAACATAATTTCGAAGTCTCAAACAGTTACCTATTTTGCGGTTTTGCAAATTAAAATAATTTGAAGTTAGAGACAGTTTACACCATGAGGCAAGGAAGAGGGACTCGTGGCTAGACTTGGAAGTTCTCCTGAATCGCGGGTGCGTTTACAAACATTTAACTTACATAGATAAACAGCCAGAACCCGGAACCAGTACCTGTAGGCCAAACAAATCTTTGTTCCGTGTGGGAAGAGACCCCGCGACACGCAGCGCAGAAGCCAATCGCTCAGCCACTGCGCCAACCGTGCCGTCAAAATGTTTTTACCACACGAATGACATATAATAAAATTGACGTATCCCTTCGATTGCAGATCAGCGACGCCGTGTGTTGCTGTGGGTTGCGGCAGCCACCTGTAGGTCCTAAAGCCTAGCTTACAGGTCGATGTCTGTAATGGCATGCTACTCGTGCGCTGCAACCGCTGCAAACCGCTGCATCCGCTAGATATTGCTCGTTTATGTGGAACCACAATACGCTGGGTGAGGGACATCGACTCTCAAACTGCAACCATGTTTTTTGTACCAGATTCAGTCCATGATTGTAGACCCCCAGTGTAGACATTTTTCATCGGTTTTTTAATCAGTTGCTCCATACATTTTAATTGTGCATGCATAGGTGTTGCACTTTTGTATAAAACGGCTGGTTTTTTTAACCACCGATGAAAAATTTAAACGCTGGCGTTTCTAGAATCTTGTACAGATTGTATGGTGATGGTTTGCGCGTCGATGTTCCTCACACCCTGTTTATAGAGGTACGGTAGGTCTACTTCATGCTATGCTGTTTTTGAAGCTCATGTGAACCAACGCCAAGATCGAACACCAAATGCTATTTTTATTTCTCAACAAAGGCATTTTCCAGCTAAAGTACGAGTAGTTTCATCTATGATTATTTCTGAAGCCTAAAAACCGTTTACGTATGAATAGAAATGGCGCCGCCATCAAGGCTTATTTTTGTTATTTTTCGCGTCTCAAGTAGATATATGAGCGAAATATGAATATTGGATGGAGATTCGACGTCTATATGGTCTGGTTTGAGACAAGCGGAGCGGTGCGGAGCCGTGCAACTTTCGACCATTCATAGGAGAGACGAGAGACCGAATGCCATCGTGATTGTTCGATTCGCACACGTGTCCACTCAGCTCCGTCCGTCTCCGCTTCTTTGGAAACTGAACCTAATTCCGAGTTCACATCAGCTATTTATACCGTATCGCATGAAGTGGACTGCATACCTGTTAATTTTGTGGTCATTAACGTTCGGTGTTAACACTCGCTAGTTCAATGTTGTTATTAAGCAGATACGACATGTCAATAACACGCATTTTAACATTATTTGTTAGAGATACAACCTGTCAACATTCCCTGACGTTTAGCCGGTCGACATAAATTCGGTCTAAATGCAAATGGCCGACATAGCAACTGTCTTTAATAGAGACTATATCGGATTTAACGAATTACGAGTGCCACTTGATATTATGGCAGCTGTTAAACTGTCCTGTTAAGTTACTATATGCATTATCAAGTAACGTTGATAAAGCTTATCGATGTTTAATGTAAATAACGTTAATTTTCTTTTAATAGGACTTGACGGAATATCTGATAACTTTACTACGGATTTCGCATCCATAAATTCGGATATCGCTGTCAAGAATATCTGAAATGCAGTATCATTTTGTACGTGTGCTTGCTTCTCTTAGTACTTGTGTTTCCGTAATTTCAGACGAGGTGGTTTCATAAGAATACTATCATTTAATCAGCGAGTAGAGGTCAGTCAACTTAATTATAAAGGAAGTGTAAAGAGCGCTGAGTGAGTAAACATTTTGTAGATGACGTTCAGAATGCATCGTTTATTTTATTAGTACGTTGTTGCATTCTTATTTAAACTTTTATTTGAAGTAGAATGTAGATTATGCTTCAATATTTCAGTATCAATGCAAGATATAATTCACGTATCGACAAACGTGAATTAAATCAAATGACTACTTTTCCCTTGCGCTTTTCATTGCAAAAGAAAATAATCATTCGAACCAGGTTTTCATTCAGTTGTCGAATGTAAAAAATGTGTTGTTAAAAGCTCTCTCACTTTGAAGCGAGCTCAAGGCAATGTATAATTTGGTCTTTTCAAACTTTGTTGCACATTATTTTAAATTTGTAGTCAAGCGGTGAGTTTCCGCGAACCCATGGCCAAATACCTTGTCTAGTAAAACAGAATAGTTACATCTTATAGTAACTGGGTAACCGACGAGAAAGCATTGATTTCGTACTCGATTGTTTTGTCCCAATTTTCCGGCTGCGACATTCTCAGCTTGCAGTTGACGTGGGGTATATTGGTAAAAATAAAAGAGAAGCTCGTGGCTAAATAATAACAGCGGCTCGGGTCGATCTTCAGGTTAAGCCGCGCTTGCCTTGGTTGGTCCGTGGATGGGTGACCGCTCATTACATACAGAGTTTCCTTCGTGTTTCGGAATGCACGTTAAGCCGTTGGTCCCGGCTGTCATTTGTAGATCTTTGTGAGTCGGTGCAGTGGCACGAAAGTCTGACGACCAGTCTTATCAAGGGGTATGGTATTATCCAGTACTAACTGGTTTGTGGAGGTCAGATAGGCAGTCGCTCCATGTAAAATACTGGTATTCAGCTGCATCCGGTTAGACTGGAAGCCGACGCCAAGATAGTTGGGAAAAGGCTATTCAGATGATGAAAAGTTGGATCCATCCCTAAAATCTAAAGCGCAAATTTCGATAGTTCATCATTATCATACCCATTTGAGATTCACATTAATTTAGCTTCCAAACATTTTAAAGCTTAATAGTGAATGTAATGATGACTATTCAAATATTTATTTTTAAAATTAAGGGCATTACATGGCTCAAATCCCAAAAACAGCGTATGTTCAAAGAAATTTGTTGATGAATCCCTTCGTGCGTTTTCCATATAAAAAAAGTATGTTATAGTTAAGTTCATCACAAATAAATTGTATTGTTTAAAATTTTAATAAACCTTCTCAATTTTTTTTGGTTAATCGTAGAAAATAGGTCCTTTTTCAACCTTAATTGTAAATTATCTCTGTAACAGCTGAATAGATCGGCATGAATTTGGTAACAACAAATACGTAATGATATACTTAACAATCTGTATTGTTTTTTTTCTGTTATTTCTTTTAATATTTTTAAATAATAAATAAAAACCGAAATTTTGCGAAATGTGCGGGGCAAGTCAACAAAAACCAGTACAGGGATCAAATCATCAAGATCATCGAGCAATGTAATGCCCTTAAGTAGTTAGTTTAGTCATAGTTTGGTCACGACTCGTAATTCTATCACTTTATAAATAGTGTTGATTGTTAAAGCACACGTTTTAGAGACGTACTTTCTTGAATTCGTAGAAATAGAAATATGCAGTAAGTAGTGTTATACATATAGTAGAAAACGAATCATGGTTATTTTTATCGCTCTGTAGTAATTTTAAATGTTTATTAACTTTTAAAGAGTAGTAGTTTGAATCAATTATTCCGTAGCAGTAACCTAATTGTAAGGTTGGTTATTTACGGTTTAATGGTTATTGGTTAGTTTTGAGTTTATTACAGCATTATGTCATCGTTACTGTCTACATAAGGCCGCCATTTTGAATGCCCTCGGGGGACATTCGATTATCATAATCGGGATTGAAAAGCAGACACAGTCTTTCAATTTACTTATTCTGTTGTTATTATCAGTCCCAGATGGTTATATCTTTGCGATACTTGCCAACTTTATTATTTAATGCATGGATATCGGCTTCAAGGTTGAACTTTCTGAAAACTATATTCATAAACACAGTTTTATATTTTGAACTTTTTTGAGTAGAGTTATGTCCGTGTTTCATTACATTAATGTAACATTACAGATTATCTTTTTTTATCGTTGAAGGCCGTTTTATTGCCATAAACTTTAAGTGCAATTCATATGATATAATGACACGATAAAGTAAAATGTTGAGCGATAATATTTGATGTAGCAACATAATAAATCCTATTAAAATATTCACTGCCTTCAATATTTATGTCTGGTTCAGTTAAACTTGTATATAAAAACATTACATAAGTATTCATGTTTTAATTATGTTTCTAATGCTTCCTATTCAAGAGTTGGGACTTTAGCTCAACAGTCGCAAAGGTAAGGTGCTAACAATTGTACATAAATGACTGTAAATAATATATTATACTTTTCCTGTAAATTTTTACCTGACTCATCGAGAAAAGACGTCAATGCACCGGAAATAATAAGTAATATAGTAGGAAAACGATAGTGTTGTTTTATAGAGGAACGTACATAATAATATGCATTAGGAAACTGAACATAAATAACTAAGCTCTAAGTTTTACCGCGTGATAAAAAATGTTAATAAATTAAGGCGCTACGAAACAGCTACGCGCTACGAGAAAGTTATCGCTACCTTCAACTTGAGAGCTACGTGTCGTAGCCAGTATGCTACGGCGTAGCAAACAATAAAAATGCCATAATGACATTATTTGTTGAGGAATAAAAGTAAAAATATTTTGTTGCAAAGTATAACATAATTTATACTCAATTTTATAACGCTATTTTTCATACGTAACATCCGTCCCTCGGTGATCATAAAAAGACAGCTTTTAAGGTATTTTAAAAACCATATTGTGGCACTGAATTACATAATACGGCTAATATAGTTAGTTGAAAGGTTTCAATAGGTCCCGGGAGCCATTTAAATTCAAGTCAGACCCATCACTTATATCCGGGACATATGTTATGAAGAGAGTGGCATTATTAGGTTGAGGCAAAATTGTGGTCTAAATAAAACTGGCACAACTGTTTATTATTATAAATAAGAAGTCAAAGAAGGTGGAAGACATCTCTTTTGTCTTACGGACATGTACAGCCACGAGCAATGAAATGTAAACATTTAGTAAAATTCAAAAACGATTTCCTCGTGAAACAACGGTTTCTACTTTGAGATCTGATTCTGTTTCGCAACAGTATATATATATATATGGCTTCCAAATACTATGAATATACACCACTATTTTTTTATTAGGACAAAAAAATTGAGCTTTATCCGTACCCTTTACTGATCATATTTGTGTAATCAAAAGTCAAAAAAACAAAATCCCAAAATTGTCCACGAAAATTTGTCATAACTGGTAAATTCATAATTGAATCAATCATTCATAACAATTACCACTAGAAAATACTACGCGCAGTACTTTTCCATTCCTGTCGCCATTCATAGGTCGCGGCAAACTATATTTCCATAAATTGAGTGACATTTTGGGATATAAACAAACGCTTATAACTTTGCTGTTTATGAATATTATTTATTGAGACTTTACATATATAATAACAAGACCTTCTCTAATAAGACCTTTAAGTATTTGTACTAATTAAAAAATAGTGGTGTATATACGTGAAAACGTTTATCAATATAATAGGAGCAAATTGCTTTTGGATTTTGCTAAGTGTTTACATTTAATTGCTCTTGACTGTACTTAGGTGTCTTTTATATTATATATAAATAATTTTCCTCGCCGTACTGTCTAGACATAACTCTAAGTTGACTTTGTCATCAATTTACGCCAACATATAAAGCCCATTTTATAAAGTTATAAGACGGTGTAGTTATCATCATCGATCTACAATAGGTTAGTACCTAATTGTAGTTGTTCATTTCAAGTCTTTATCATGAAACTCGATAGTCGTTTTGAAGTTCGGAATTACTATTGATGTGAAAACTTTGTCTGTTGATATATAGCTATTCGAGCCGAATTCGGTTTACTTAGAGCTTGTGTAAGAGGTTAACTTTCTTTAGCAGAATCTATCTACATACTATAATAAGTCCAACTTGGATTTCTCACAGATTTCGTACACACAATAATATTACAAGTCAATAAAAATAACAATACCATGATAATTTGCAAACGTATGCAAACATTTTCAAAATACGAGATTTCATGTCAACGGTAATCTGCTGGGGTACAAACCTCGGCCTCCTTTCAATTGCAGATCTTATAAATCCTTTGTTAAAAATAACAGTGGCTACCGCGGCGGCAGTACCAACAAGCGCAGAGACAAGCGGCGGTTCCTTCTCTATGGGCTGTACGCGTGGGGCCTGCCTCTCGTCCTGACGGGAATTACTGCTGCCATGCAGTTCAGTGACCTGCCGAATCATATCATCAGGCCTGGCTTCGGGACTAAGAGATGCTGGTTTGTGGGTAAGTGGACTTTTTTTAACGATAAGTTCAAAGAGGTTTTAATACGCTGTGATTATTGCGGTTTACCAATTTTTGAGTTACGTTATTTAATCTAGCCTTAGTACCTAGACGGCTGGTACTGGTTTGTGCCTTCTTGAGTACGACAAAGTAGTCTACCCTCTCCAACATAAATCTACCTACAAAGTGTGCAAAGAGCTGAGAATACAAGCTTCTGTCATCATAATTTGGGCCTCGTTTGTTTCCGAGTTTCACTGATATTTTCCTAGACTTAATAATGTACTCTTTTGAAACGGAGAACAAAGTAACACAGTAGAAATACAACAAAAATAAAGTAGTCCAACTAACATACATTCCAGGAACAATAAACCTCTTTGTTTTAGTGCGCATTGTGAAAAATATAAATACGTTCGTACAAAGATTAATTATTATTCATATTTCACATTAAAAAATGTGACGGTTTTAACATGAAGACACGTCGGTAAAAATGGAATTCTACGACCGTAAAGGCCTCATTCATATAAAACGAGTGGCACAATAATGCTGCGTTCCACCTTAACACAATACTTATGCTTTATGTATGAGTGTGGCTTCTGTTGGACTGCGGTTGCACTGAGGCGTAGGGCTGTCACGGCATACGAATATAGAATAGATTTGAATTGATATTTTGTTCTTTACCACAGGTTGACACAAAATAAAAGGTGTAAAAAGACCCTTAACGAAGCCGAAAGACACTTATTCTCCCCGTCATTGCGATCATTTTTTTTGTTCTGGACCATACCTGGGAACCTTCTAGTTACGGAGATATTTGAGGTCAAAGTAAAATTTTTTTCACAAGTTTTTTTATAAATATTAGTTTTTTAGGTTATAAATTGACTTTAATTACCTCAATGACCTGTTTACTATTCAAAGCATCCATCAGCACAGTTTTTTGAGTGCGTTACATTGAGTTTTACCGTAAAACGTAGGGTTACTTAGTTTGATGTACAGAATGCTTGGTTGACGGCTTCGTGAAGGGTCCATTTACACCCTGTATAAAAAAAAAATAGAAAACTACAAAACTGGTTATTTATAAAGATGGCTTTTCTATCAGATGGTACATTGACTGTTGAATGTCGGTAATGTTTGTCACTATTGTGGTCGTTTTTTCGGGTTTCGATAATTTATCTAAAGGCTGACAGGAGAAGGCTAGTCTTTCTAGTCGAGTTCCATTCACTGCAGAAGGTTATTTTTCAAAAGTTTGAAAGATAACATTCGTTCTACTTTTATAAAAGCTGTCTTTACCTGAAAATCTGAAGGATTTCGTCTGATCATCAATCAATTTGCCCAACAGCGAACTGTTTCCGAACTCTTGAAAGCTTGTCAAATAGAATAGCACTCATATTTTTGGTTTGTTTCTTCTATATGCCTTGTTTATTAGACAGGCCGTCGGCGGTGTGGCCTGACCTGATGGCTTATTTGCTATTTGTTAGTTAACCGCAGTATTGACTCAACTTTTACCAACCTCTTTACACGCTTCCAACCACAGAGTGTGCGTCCAGTTAAACCACTCAATGTATTCCTACATGCTTGACCAAAACCACCTTTTACCATCTTCACAGACTGGCTGGCCGACCTAGTCTACTTCTTCACTCCAGTACTGGTGCTAGTCATCTGCAACGTGATCTTCTTCTCCGTGACCGCACACCGCATCCGCTCCATCCGACAAGAGACGGCCATCTTGAAAGGCGCCGAGTCCTCGCGCAGTGACAAGCTTAAGAAGGACAAACAGAGGTAATTAGTTAATGAACAGCTGGTAAAGTTCGCGGTTGATCAGTTTCCAACCTTATTACTAAAGGCATAGAGGTGTAAAGTGGCGGTGTAGTTTATTACGTGGGAGCTCTTGCTTACAGGTTCGTTCGCTTTACTTGCTTAACAATTTATGACGTTAAGTCTGAAGAGTAATTTTTTTTGCTTTTAAGTAGGTAACTTATTTTTCTGGCTTACAAATTATTGTGTAGTTTAAAGTGTCAAAACAGCAAATAACCTTCAATATTTAAAGCAGAGAGAAAATTCCTCCGAGCATAATGATTTTTTTTAGAGATTTCTCCCTTTTTAAAAAAATTTGCTCAATATTTTTTTTTAAAGTGTCCTTTTTTTTAAACGATGGATGGATTGTGAGAGGGATGATATGAAAGAAAAAGGAGTAAATGATAGCGTGACTGTTGACAGAGGAGAATGGAAGATAAAAACGTGTTGCGGCGACCTCAAGTAACATGGGACAGAAAGATCATCCTTTTTTTTCAAAACTCAAGTCATATTTTAATAAAATTCTAATGCCAGGACAACCTGGGAACCCTGTTCTGCTTCTAACCATCACGAGAAATTAGTTTAGAGAGAATGCAGGTTATCTCTAGGTACAGAACAAAAGCGGACCTCACACAAGTTTGATTGCTTGGAAACTGTGGCGAGCACAGTTTAATCTGAATATGTTGCATGTCATTTTAACTTCCAAATTGAATGCAAATGTGGTAATAGTTTGTATGCTGTTTTTATTAGTTAGCTCTCTGTTTACAATAGAGTTTGTTTGGATTTTCTACATACAGTATAATTAATATGGTGCTTAGGTATGATTAATATTTACAGTTGGTTTGTCTTCATATCATATATGTATTAATATATGTAAATACCTTTGTATAACAAATAATCTTTTGTGTATTGCACTAATGATCTTGCTCCTCTTAACGTGTACATAGTTGTAAATCAATCAAAACGTTATATATCGTATCAAATATTATACATACTTACATAAACTCACGCCTTTTTCCCATGAGAGTAAACAGAAACCACAGGACGCCATTAAACATGATCCATATACTAATATTATAAATGCAAAGGTATATCTGTCCGTTTGTCGGTCTACCTATCTGATGCTGTTATCTTTTCATGTCTCAAAACCTGAACATACTACGAAGGAATTAAGGCACATAGGTAGACCACAGATAACCTCGATTAGGACATACCTTTTTTTTATATAGCAGTAAAACGTTTCCGTGGGTTCATTCCCAACCTCCACGAAGACAAAGCCGTGCTCAAACGCTAGTTTTGTGTAAATAAATATAGGCAGCAATAGCCATAAAATAAAGAAGAGGAAAACTCTTGTAAATTCGAGAACGGCCCTGGGCGTAGGTACTTGACAATATATCAGATAGGATTGCTTTCTAACTTTTATCATACAAAAGTTTTATCCCAAGGCTTAAGATTAAATGACCAATATAGAGGTGTATTTTTGGACTCTTAGGGCGAAAGCGGCGGGGTACCTGACGTTTTATGGCGAAAATTCTGTGAAAACATCTTTTTTACGGTCGCAAATCAATCATTAATTACCAAACACCCTGATTCAGACTCACTTAAAAAATGTGAGGATTATAAAAGCACCTTACATTAAATTGCCCCATAACACACAATAGATGAATTGTCGAACAAAACAGACAGTTAATAGACCAGTTTAAAACGCAATTGAGCTCGTTATACAGGATGTGGCGTTAATAGTGGTCCACCGTTAAAGTTTCGATATACCAGATAATTTACTATAACATGTTACAATCTTTACCCAAGAGTTCCGAAAATATTACTGTTTTGTTCGAAATAAAAAACAAAAAAGTACCTTTCGTTCTTCTTTTTTATAAAATCGCTCTTGAATTTGCATGATATGTTAAAAATTAGGGTTAAAATAGAGAAGAACTAGCTTTTTCTTCAGAAGATCTAAATTTACATAAAAAACCATAACTTTTCACGATAGCTCTAGTATTCAGCAGTAATCAATAGAAATCAAAATTAAAACATAATGGTTTTTGTTGAAACTATTATATAACTAAGTTTGTAACAAAAGATAAAAACAAAAAAGTTATATTTTCGGATACCCTTGGGTAAAAATAGTTAAAATTGTAATATGTTATAGTAAATTATCTGGTATATCGAATGCCTAATGGTGGACCACTATTTACGCCACACCCTGTATAATAAAAGCTCTCAGTTTTGTCAAACTTGAGTAAGTTATTAGGTAAATGCAAAACCAAGCTTATTGGATAAGTGGTAAACTTTTGTTACAGACCTACCTAATGAAAAAGTAAGTGCCAAACTCTGTTTAAAAGAAAAGTACAAAAACAGGACCCTAACAATTTCTTTTCATTGTTAGCAAACTGCTTACGGGTACACCGTTAGCAGGCAGTAGAAATAATTGATGACGTTCATTATGTAGCTTATCGATCAGTAGCGTTAGCCAAGAGAAGGGTGGGTTTCAATGCCGAGAAACGCTAAGCGATTGTTGATGCACTAGCACATTCAAGTTGTTAGAATAATTTCTACAGGACTCGACGATCTTCATTTGCTTCTTGCTCGCTTCTGTTGAGGCGGGCTTGCCCAAAAAAAAAAACACGTTCATAAACTGCCAGTATTTTGAATAAAGAAGAAGTGGTCGTGGTCACAAAGTCGATTATAAAAACAATCGAAAGTAGAAAATTAACAAAAACAAATGTTGAAGTACCTAACGCTCGCAGTTGTTTGGAAAAGTCATAAATTCTCATTTAGGTACCGACAGACTTTTAGTTGTCTTCGTTGTTTTTTTTTTGGAAAATATATTTTTTAAAGTGAAGATCGTTTTGACACTTCAAGCTTAAGAAAGGGACTGTCGTGCATACAGGTAGGTTTAGATTAGGAACTTTTTATAAAACTCAAAATGTCATATGTATTATGACGACGTATCTACTGTATTTTGTAATTCCTGTTCAAAAATACCACACGTCCTTATTGTAAGATGGAATCATTGTTTATTTGTATGAAAAAGCAGCTGGTTATCGTCTCGAAACAGTCCGTATTACATAAAGGAAACTGCTTGTTAACTCATACAACACACGCGTTAATAAATAATACCAAAATGTACACAGTTCGAAGTGATTTCAAGAATGGACTTTTTCATTTGAACCAAGGTACGTGCGATGGCAGATTTCTTTTCTAAGTTCAAAAGGAAATGAATCCTTTTCATACTTTAATTTCAGTGGAAATCTTTGCGATTAAATAAACACAATTTATTTATGACGGCTAGGTGGTTTTTCAGCAATTGTAAACTGTGTTTTGAGAATATATAACCGAGTTTGCACTCGGGAGGTGCTCCTCAAGTATTTATACAACTGGATAAACACTTGGGAGAGCTTTCTCACTGCTAGAATACTTTACAAAAACTATATTATGGTTCCTTTCGGTATCAAAGCTTGTAATAATCCCCTCCATTCAGTCATCAGTTTAAACTTTAATAAGATATTGCAGCAGCATCACGATGAAGAACGTTAAGTGGTTTTTACTAAGGCGACTACTTTTGTTTTTAAGAAAACCTTATCTTGCTACTATGCGAAAGTTCGTGAGGATGTTTGTTACTCTTTCACGCAAAAACTACTGAACGGATTTGGATGAAATTTGGCACACATAAATACAACATTATTTTTAGTATATGCGAAACCTGAATATAGTTTGTTCAGATTAAGTAACTGAATCGATTCCAATTGTTTTTAAACCATGTTATATTTTTTCCCAAAAATATTTAAAAAAGTTAAAAGTTGGACACCGAGTGACTTTAAGTAACTATCGCAATAATTTAGGTACCTACTGCCTAATTATTATTATCAATGAGCTCAAGACGAAGCAGGAGGCGCGCGCTGCGTGGTGACCACGATTTTGCGCGGACAACTAGATAACATTTTGTGATTTTACATGATACAGTTTTGAAATTTTGTACATAGATTCATCATCATCATTCTCTTGCCCTTATCCCAATTCATTTGGGGTCGGCGCAGCATGTTGTACATAGATTCTTTACTTAAAAATACTAGACACGTGTTTCAGGTTTCGCATATGCTAAACCTAATGTTGTATATAGCCTGGATTAACAAAAATGATACCTTTTTTATCTCGATAGTACGATCCCGTGGGATAATTACCAAACTCCACGTAGGTGAAGTCGCGGGCATATCATATACATAAAGCCTTTCATGTTAGGACAGCACTTATACGTAAAATCATTCTACCTTCCAGGTACGGCCTCTACCTCAAGCTGTTCATGGTGATGGGTGTGAACTGGACAGTGGAGCTGCTGAGCTTCGCAGTGGGCGGCTCCAACTGGTACTGGATCATCATCGACATCTCCAACATCGGCCTCGGAGTGTTCGTCTTCCTCATCTTTGTGTGGAAGAAGAAGGTCCGCAACTTGGTGCAGAAGAGGTACGTGGTTAGACGAAAAGAGCTGTAGTCCCATTAAAAGTTTAGTCAAACGGTGAGGACAATTGCCGACTTAGTTCCGGACTTAGACAGATAATCTAGTGAAGTATCTGTCAGTGTCCGGTATGTCTGGAACGCAATCTGTCTGTACCGGTTTGGAATGTTTAGTTGCTGTTGAGATAGGACCTTTTGGATATTACTTGTAGTATATCCAAGGATATAAAGCAACGGAGTATTTAGGGGACGGAATAGCAATTTGCGGGTGAAAATCGCAATGGTACCTATGGAAACGTCAAAGTCCAACCAGTGAGTGGTTGTACACTCTTTTAAGAGCTGTGTCTCTTCTGAGAAGGACTGGCAAAGAACCGACACCAGACGGAGAGCTAGCAAGGGACGCCGAGGCTAGACGAGCGCTACTATATACTCTCGCGCTCGCCCTGCCTCAGAGTGACTCTGCGACAGCGTACAACCACCATTAAAGAACACAGATATCCACATAAGTCTGACACTACACGTCACACGAACTCCTCAATTCCAAAAGGTCCTATCTTAGCGACTTAAAACAAACTCCTTCACTATTTTCTTGTACCAGTGACATAACTCCACTATTATTTATAGGCAAAACAGTAACAATGAAGCCAATTCATTATTCCCTTTGCTCGATGGCTCGATCAAAACTCGGTCGGCTGCCAGTGGGCAGTAGCGGGTTACAGGTACCAAAATGGCGTCGAGGCGTAAGACAAAAAACGAAATGAATATTTTTAACTAAAACGTGATACTTATAGTAACAAAACCAACAATAATGTTTGTTTCTAATCAAATTAATTCATAACAGAAAATGTGCTAATCAAGCTGAAGAAAGTACAGAGCGCGAGTCATAGCAATGTTGATGTTATCCGTGTTGTGCTGAAATTGCACTGTACACTTTGCCTGTAACACAAAATTACTACACTAAATAAATAATTAGGTGATGACTGTTTTCACTGGCGACACCTATAGGAATGCCTAAAAAAGCGTGCTCACTGTTGGATTTTCAAGAAAGAAGAAAACAAGAAAAATATATTTGGCTCAGGTTAAGGTGGAAGCGAATTCTAATTTTCTTTCATTTTTTCCAATTTGCAGGTCAGGTTAAGTTCATTTAACCCCATTCAATAACTATTTCAGGAAGAAGTCATTTAATGGGGTTAAATGAACTTAGAGGGTTGTATTGATTATTTTATAATGATTATAATTCTGTAACTACATACGTGTGTTGCGCGAATCATATTTTCATCAACATACAACCTGAGACAGACTTGCAAATTGCAAAAAAACGTATAAAAAATTTGAATTTCGTGGGTTGTCCTGGCAATGCAACACTTGGCTCAGTACCGACCGTGGTAACGAGAAGATGATAGGTATATTGAATTCCTGTCAGCCTATTCACAAAACTAAGCTCACGTAAGTTAACGGAACCACACAAGTCCATCCTCCTCCAAATACAATGAATGCCCTATTCACTCAATGTCGGCAAATGTTGACAGGAAGTAATATCGCAAGTGTATTCAGCGTTGTGTACTGAGCACACAGTACTATGGCAACTATGGGCATGTGTACGAAGTTCCGTGACATGCAATTTGTCAACAACCGACACTTTCCATGTTTGAAGAAGATTATATCGCTTTTTGAGTACCAGGAAATGTTAATTGCTTCGAAGAAATTTTACAATGGAAGGCGCTTAACGGAAAGTTTTCATTTAAAGAACATAGAAATATGTTTACCATACGGTATTTTTATTTTTTTTATGTTGTTAGCTAGATTTAAAAAAAGCTCAGAGAATGTTACTGGCCAACTACTTATCTGGTTGCATAAAATGATTTCGAAATGAAATCAATTGTCATTGGCAAGTTTTTAGCAGTTAGGTTATAGTCGAGTTGTAAAGCGTTTTGCTGGGAACTGGGCTACCTAAAGCCAGATCACGGGTTAATCCCAGCGTGTTAAAACTAACTTAAGCTTTTTATGTGGAACTATTACTGACTCATAAAGACATTAGTTATTCTAGTTGTAAAATAAGAATGACTGAGTTTTATGCACAGGTTTTAAGGTGTTTGCACAACAAACAAATGACTAAACATCACGCATTTTATGTTCTGTTTCTCACGGTTTTGATAAAAATTAAAAACGTAACCTACGTTGTAAGTTTTTGAAAATAAAATAGTAACATTTAATTACTTACTTAATCATAAATAATGATATCTTTAACGGATTACCGAAAGTGCTAGCACAACATTGAAAATTAATAAATCCTATTCCCATTTTACCCCAAAGACAATCAAAATTAATGAAGTTAAACTAATATACACTTCATAGTAAAAAATATCACCACTGACATCGCCAATTAGTGGTGAAGAAGTACCGACTCTAGCAAGTCTTGGCAAAAACATAATAGTATAATTACATATCGCCAGTTATGTTGAAATCCCATGTAACAAGGGGCGAGCCTATTGCCATAATCCGGGTACATATTCGACTCCGGACTGCAATTGAAAAACTCCTGATGATATAACCTAATAACACCTTGTCCGAACTGCGAGTTGAACGCGTTAGGCTGACGACCACCGCAAGACCAACGAGGCAATTTGAAACAAGTTTGAATGACACATACGGTTTTCCCAGAGTCCACAACATAATCAGTCAATAATTTTGACACAGCTGGGACACACACCTCTGTGTAAGAGATAGTCCACAGCCAATAATGAATTGCGAAAATCTATGCTGCGCTTTCTATATGATAAAAATGTAAAATCCCTAACTAATTATGTTTATTTATTCAGATTCCGCAGTATGTTTGGCATGGCGACCACGGACCGCGACCAGCGCACCGGCAAGTGGAACACCACCAGCACTGCGCCGACGGAAGACACTCGCATCTCTACCGACGACTCTGCGCTGCGACTCAAAGATATGCACTAATCTTATAGGTGAGGTTTCATGCCCTGATCAAAATCCGGAAAGTTATTTGCACACTAAATACCGAATTAAATAGTCCGTTCAAATTACAAACTGACTTTCTTTGATATTGTACGAAGTGGCTATAATGGACGTAGGGTGTCAATTTGCTTATCAACAACCGCTGCCGCTGCTATGTTTAGAGTTGTTTGGATTTAAAATTCATCACTAAATGGATTGCAGCATTGGGGGTCATTTTTCGTCTCAGACCCCGCGTTCGTCTACCATTAAAAGGTGCCTGCCTACTTAGGTACGCTATGATTTTCTATCAAAAAATGGCAACGCAGAGGTTTTCATACATTGTGTTTAAGTCCCATGTAATAGTGGGTGATCCTATTGTCACCGGTATACCGAGTAAGGATCCAGACTGATGGCTGTTACTAAGAAATTTCTATCTGAAAAAAAAACAATAATTCTTGGGCAATGACCGCTAAGATGTTGACGCAGTCATTATGATTTTGACAAAAGGATTTGGGGTATACTTATACCAACTCTAATATATGCATTGTAGAAAGGTCTGGTGAACTACCATGACGTCTTAAACCAGAAGTAATTCCAGTGTGGGAAAGAGAAGGCGCTAGACGACCTGTATAGCTCTGCCTCTTTCCCACACTGGACTTACTTCTGCTGACGTCATAGTAACCTGCCCCCTAACCCTGCTTGGCAGTGGCCAGCTATTAGCTATGAACGCTGTTAAGGTCTAAATTATTTAGCCGCTAATTTCCCTTCCAATTATTTGTCTTTTTTGTTTGCAGATTCCAGAACATGACATGTTTGCACCAAAGAATTCTCATGAACCCACGGACGCATCACATTTACAAAATCGCTAGTCAATATCATTGCAAAATAGAATCACGACGTAGTACAACGCTTTATGTGAAATTATCTAGATGTGTAATATTTAAGTAATTAGGTTTAAGTAAATAAGTCAATGTATAATTTTCATTTTTAGGAAAATCATGGATTCACGAGCATTTATTTCTTTAGATTAAGTACCTACGTTATATGATACTTCATACTTCCGTGTTAGCTACGTTACCTCCACAAATCTACTTAATCAAATATAATATCAACTTATATAGATGTGAAAACTAAGTTGATTTAAGATTATTTTTTTTTTTTTAGCAAACTGATCTTTATTTGTTCTTGTGATTCTTCTAAAGTTAGTTTTCTAAAAACACATACCTATTTGTTTAAATATTTTAAACAAAATTTTGAATGCAGATCATAATGTAATGTATCATGGAATGATTTTTATTAATAAATATATAATTTACCAAGACATTTGTATAATAATTATAGAGGTGACAATTAAAGTATTTTAAAAATTGTATTTTTTTGTACTGCTTTCCCTCAAAGACGGGTTTTATACGAAATATTTAGTTTTACCACTAGTTTTGTTAATGTTTTATAAGAAATATTTAGTTTCACCATTATCTAGTTATGTTAATGCTAGGGTATAAGTATCGTGCCTACCGTTCTTTTTAAATAGCTAAAAGTACAAATGTAGAGATTTATGAAAGTAAATTGTTACGAAATTGTTGGATTTAATCATTGTTTGCATGTGTATGATGTGTAACTTTTAAAATATAATATTAGATTAAAATGAGTTTGTTTTATTAAAATAAGAAAGATCATGACTCTAATTAAGGCGACCTGTCCAACGAGTAGCTAGTAGAACTAACAACTAAAAACGAACAACGAGTGTTAGTGATCAGTGGTATATGGCGCCTAAGGGTTGCGCTTCATCTATAGGGACGGAATCGCATTTCTCCATGCTACATCGCATTTCTCCATCCTTTTCTGTCACTAACCGTCATTTGCTCTAGCAAATAAGAGCGGGAATCCTTTACAAAATGCGAGTTGGTTTTGAGCTCTTCTTCTCGCGTCGCTCTCGCTAACAGCCCTAGTCCTTAATGTTCTTAAAATTGAACTATGTTACAGCTCAGACATTACTTAAAACTAGTTTCAAACAATGAAATGGTAGGTATTGACGTTCTATCGACTTTAGTTACATAAATTTTTGAATAAAAGGTCAAAGAAAGTTATTAAAGAATCTTGAAAAACCTGAATTAAAAGCAAAAAAAAAGCACAAATTAAACTAAATAAAAATTGAAAGCAGACCGGACCCATTTCAATAAAATTATAATAACGGACTGGGTGCCGCCTGCTGCCAACTTTTTTTTATTTCCAGCTTTTTTACCTGACTACCAAGGAAGGCTTATATTTTTCGCGCGTATCTTGTATGGTTCTTTGTAAATTTCTTTATTACCTCGTATCTTCCAAACGGCTGGATGGATTTCGACAGTTATGATACTTATCGTTATATTTTTAAAACCCAAGTGTCCTTAGATAGGAGTTTGAAAAAAAAAATGGCGGATAAAATTGAAGTGTCTGTTTGTGTTATCAAAATAACAGCTTTTTAATTATTGCATATGGAAATATATTTACGGCACATAAAACAAAAACACATTTTTTTCAATTTTTGTCTGTCTGTCATCGAAACGGCTGCAACGATTTTGACAAGATTTTTACTGGTAGATAGCTAATGTTATAAGGTCTAAACATAGGCTACTTTTATTTTAAAAATAATTAGGGACCGTGCGAAAAAAATAAAACCCTTTCAACACAACCGAGTTAACAAAATCCGATTCAAAAGTATAATATTTCACGCGAATGAAGGTCACGGCCAACAGCTAATACGTTAATAAATAAAAATAACCATTTAACCTATCGAGGACGGTATCAAAATAAAGGAAATTTAAAGGGGATTCCAAAAATATATTTAAATTATATGTTTAAATTTAATTAGGAATAATATGTATAATAATAAAATTGCATTCGAGTTTTATTTTTCTAATTAAGTAACTTGTTGTTAAGTGTGTTGTGTGAAAGATTTCGCAGAAGATAATTATAAAATACTATTTCTAATACTCAAATTATTAGTAGTTTTAATCAGAAATACACGAACGCTTATGTGTCTTTTGTCTACAACACGTCTAACACATGATCACACTTATCATTGTTAGTAAACAAAATGTGAAATATTCCTAACCTGCGAAATGATATGCAACCACCATATGATTCACTTTTACATGATTTGATATAACACCTTTTAACTATTTACACAATAAAAATAATAAAGAACCGTATCTAAAACTTATAATCCTCACGAAACAACTAACGAAGTCGAAAATGCCGCCTTTGCACCATCGATGACAGAGTGTTACCAGAATGTTTACATAATAGCCACCAAATAAACATATTTTTTTTTTTTATATTACTTAAAATAAATCAATTACTGTTATGTACTGATTCCGTATGGTGTCCGGACGTAAAGAATAGCACCATCCCATATCTTCTCGTGGGTGTCGTAAGAGGTGACTAAGGGACCAGAGAATGGGCAGCAGCGTTCTCTGTGTTTTATAACAACCATACTGCGATCGCCAACCCGCCTGCCAAGCGTGGCGATTATGGCAAAACCCCCCCTTCTTGGGGGAGGCTTATGTCCAGCAGTGGACGTCTTTCGGCTGAAATGATGAATTTATTTGACTTGTGGTCGGTGTAATATTTTCTACCGTCTTTAAGATTCGGAAGAGCTCGTGGCTAAATAATAACAGCCGCTCGGGTCGATCTTTAGGTTGCAGCGCTTGCCTAGCTTGGTCCGTAGATGGGTGACACCCATTACATACGTACATACCGAGGTGACTCCGTTTCTCGGAAAGCACGTTAAGCCGTTGGTCCCAGCTGTCATTTGTAGATTCTTGACATTGACAGTCATAACAGATAGTCAGTGGCCCAAAAGTCTGACAACCAGACTTACCAAGGGGTATCGTATTATCCAGTACTAACTGGGTTATGGAGGTCAGATAGGCAGCCACTCCATGTAAAATACTGGTATTCACTTGCATCCGGTTAGACTGGAGGCCGACCCCAACATAAGTGGGAAAAGGCTAGTCTGATGCTTGCTTAACATTTTTATCTTTTGGTAATTGAGAGAAAGTGATAAACGGCCTCGGTTCTGGCTATCTCTCTCGCCTCATTTTGCCTGGCTTATGATAGTCTAACAAAAGGAAACCTACGGCACGGCCAGACTATTAAGGTTCATTTTGGTATGATACAAAGCTTGGAGAACTCAGTCCTGTTTAAATAATAAGTCCATGGGTAGGTGCACCTCCCAGTTTGTAGATTCTTACAGTTTTTAAAATCTTCCCTTCTACCACGACCACAAATTTGTGACTACTGTTAATATCATGCCGTTGTGTTTTCCGTGGTGAATCAAAAAAGCGCTTGGAAGCATTTTTTTCAATTCAAGTGGTGTCGTTATGATCAATAGTGTATCCGAAACAAGTACTTAACTACAGACCAAACTATAGACAAAACCGTAAATGTCAAACAGTCATGGTCATGACTGTCAATCATGAATCAAACTAATCAAAGTGACATAGTCAAACTGGCTAACCTAACTTGAAAACATTTTATTTTACGTTTTAATTTTTAAGTCAAACCCTTTTTCTTTTGATTAGGTAATAAAATAAGTATCTGCAATTTATATCACGTTACATATTTTGGTCATACTGAAACACTCAATATCATATTATTAATTTTGTCGATTATCAAAGTATTGGTATTTATTATTCTGTTTAAAAGTAGACGAATTTTACTTTGATCATTTTTTATTGTAGTTTTATCAATGATCATAAGTAGGGAGTTCATTTGCACTAATCAGTATGTATAATTCAATTGGTAGATAATCAACCTTTGGACTTTACTTGGTCGGCATAAAATAATGTGTAGCATTGGTTACGGCGCGGCTCTTGTGGTTCTTTTGCTTTCAGTTATTGTGTCGTATATTTTTGTGATGAGTCCAACAGGTGGGTCATATCAAAACAAAATTATAGAAACTTTGCCAAACTGCTTTTTATTCAAATAGTTTTCATTTCTTGTAAGCATCAATAATAGAGATTGTGCATTAGTAATACTAAATTAACAATCACTTAATATTTAAAATACTACCTGAACTTTATTCAATGTATGGTTTTTCAACAGCTGATGAAATGGCAAACAATGGATTTGTATTTATATCAAATGCCGCTAAAGCTCATGTTGTATGTCAACGGGCTTCCAAGTTTGTGAGGAGAGTGTTGTACGTAAAAGTAAAAGATTACTCAGAGAATACACTGCCTGTGCTCAGCAAACAGATTGAGAATGTGTATGCAAAAGTAAGAGTTCTTTATTTAAAATATCTTCATTATTACAATTGTGTAACTTTATTTGAATAAATTACGAGTTGATGATGATGTTGCCCTATTTGACCCTAAAGTTGAGTAGTACAGAATTTCTTGCAACATTACATGGGTAGCACTAAATGAAGTATAAATAAATGAGAATATTCATATATTCCATACATTACTACCAAACCAATAAAGTTAATCTTTTATTCCGCAGGCTTCTGCACATTATGGTCACTTGGACATAAGACTGATGTTAAAACCCAGTGGGACAATAAAAGTAGTAACTAACACTCCTATAGACATGATACTGTATGACAGTGAGCTAGCCAAGGATATTGACATACTGAAGAATTCTGTATCTACTGTACAGAGTGGATACAAAATGCAAAGTATTGGTAAATAAATATCTTCTTAGTAGAAATTTATAATACATTCATTTATAAATGAGTTTTCAAATATCCTGCCTTAGTAAGCACTACAGAAGGGTATTTGAAAATTCATCCCCTAAAGGGGTTAAATAGAGGATCACAGTTCATACAGACTTAGGTCATTTTGCTGATGGCGGTTTCCCATTGGGTGCATAGCTTGTTATATACAAAATTATATTTGACTATAAATAAGTATTATTCACAATTTTGTGACTACACAGGCACACAGCCAGTATACAAATAAATTCCAATAACATCAGCAAACCAGTCCATAAATACCCAATATGGTAGATAATTTATGTTATGTCACTGCAAAGTATATTCTATCTCTACCTGCCGGCTTCTTTAAGCTAAAGCATAAAAACTAACATTCAACATGATATCATTCATTTTTTTGCTAGATGATAAGATTTATTGTTATGTAGATTAGGTAAATGCAAATCATCACATTTTACCATTACATTACACTTTTTCAAGGGCTTTTGATTGTTAGTGAGCTAACATAATGTTGTATTGTTACATAACAAAAGACTGATTATAATAAAAACTTTTTAACATCAATATGCTGCCAGAATAATATTAAATTAAATTAAAAATCGTCTATTTCTTAACCAATAATGTACACGTGTAAAATGTATGGAACAGCTGTTTTTTTTTAAAAACCCATGAAAAATTTCTATGTGGGGCTCAGAATGATGTCCTGAACACGTAGTAATCGTTTTCGTGTCGGTGACCCTTCCATTCTGTATATGTTAGAAATAAAGTAGGGCCTAACACGCTTCCTTGCGGTACGCGGAATGACACATCCGCATCATAACTAATATATGCTCCTATCTTAACCCTCTGCTTTCTATTTGATAGGAAATCTTTGAAAAAATTGAGAGGTGCTCTTCTAATTCCGACTCTTTCCAGCTTGGTCACAAGAGTTGAAAAAGAAACGGTGTCAAAAGCCTTTTTTAGATCTAGAAATACCGTTACGCATTTCCTTCCTGTATCGAGATGTTCGGTAACTAATGAGCTGAGGGCAGCAACTGCGTCCTCGGTGGATACTCCCTGACTAAAACCAAATTGTGTAAATGATAATAATTTGAATTGGTTTAAGTAGTTCATGAATCTAGTTTTAATTCGTTCTTCAACAATCTTAGACAGGGCTGGTAAGATCGAGATAGATCTATAGTTATTGACATCATCTCTGTTCTCTTCCTTGTGTTCCGGTATGATAATGAATTTTTTCAGAGGGGCTGGGAAAGTGCCATTTGTATTTTTTCATATTGCGGCAATTGTCTGATTTCATGACATTTTTTTATTTATAGGCATCCTAAAAATTGTCATGAAATCAGACAATTTGATTGATGATACCAAAAACTTAGCTACTTAATCAGCACGAGCTAACACAACTGCAATAATCAAAAAGTAGTTGTAATTATTCTTACATCGTACGAATTCAGGTGCATCCTTAGCTGTTGTGTTGTACAGAAGATATAGTACTATCTACTTTTCAACGTAATCCAAGTGGCATTAACAAAGCTAACACTGTTGATAAAAGATTAAGCCCGTGCCTTCTTCAAGAACATAAATTAGTGACCATTTTAAATAGATAGCTAGACTAGCCCAATGCCCACATAACTAAAACTCAACTACTCAACACAACTGATATTGTGGATGTGGATGTTTTCGCGAATATTACGATGCATTGTTGAGTCGCGGCGTCCAAATCGTAACGAGGCAAAAGTCGTTTTTTTTTTGCGAGGCGTAAGACGCCTTTTTCTAACAGGCTCCATACTCAAAAATCATATTTCAATCGATTCGCCAGGCACAGTGATTATAGCAATATACTGAGTCATTATTATACTCGTTGCTCTAGTGGTCACAAGAAGGACTGCTGAATATGAGGTCCTGGGTTCGATTCCCATGTCGGGCAGTGTTATTGGGTTTTTCCATGAGGAATTTCTTAGTAGCAGCCACGGAGTCTGGATTTGTGTTCGGTGGCTGGCAATAGACTCTCCTCCTGTAACATGGGATTTTAACATAACTGGTGAAAGGTGGGTGTACTATTAGGTACATTTCTGCCTAACCCCCTTCGGGGATTACAGGCGTGATGTTGTGTTATTATGAATGACATGGTTTTCTTTTACAGATTGTCAAGAAGCAACCACCGATACGCCATTGGAAAAAATACAGACGTACGAAAATGTCGCGCTTGGGGGGACCTTCGATCGCTTACACAATGGCCACAAGATTCTGCTGTCTCAAGCTGCATTGCGAGCCACCAAGCTTGTCACGGTGGGAGTCACTGATGTTAATATGATTCAGTGTAAGAACTACATTTTAGTTTAGCCTTGCTACTGTATGCTACCTTGTGCTTAGCGGAATATTACACAGCTCACACAATAGTCATAAGTCTTGTTATCACAAGAATGTTGCAAGCGGTCACTGATGTTAATTGAATATGATTCAGTGTAAGAAATAAAGAAATACATTTTACTTTAGTCTTGCTTCTAGAGGCGGGGCATTCTAATGCTTACAAAATTGGCAGAAGTGTAGCAAGTAGTCACTGGTGTTAATGCAATATGATTCTATAACAACTTAATTAGTTTAGCCTTGCTATAGTTCTGTTCGAACTTTATGGCGGCTCGGAAGTTAGCTGCGAGTGACGATCTGCGCAGGTATAAGGGTTCAAACTTTATGGCGGCTCGAACCATCTAACGTAAAGCTGCGCAGAACACAATTTTAGGTATAAGAGAAGCACCGTCCACATCGTCTTGACTGTATTATGCGAGGACCGTGACTCGCAGCTTACTTCAGAGCCGCCATTAAGTTTGAACAGAAATATAGTGTAGGCTGCTTTTGGCTGGGCGGGACATTCAACCAAATAGTTTGGCATAGCATAAGCTTAATCAGCCTATAATGCTCCCACTGCTGGGACACAGGTCTCCTCTCTATGAAAAGGTATGGGCGATAATTCACTATGCAGGCCCAGTGTTGGTGGATAGGTTCGCATAAATTACAACAATATTATGTTCAATCTTGACTTAGGTCTAAATATTTCATGATGTTTCTTTTATTTTCAGCCAAAACTTTGTATGAGTTAATACAACCCGTTGAAGTAAGAATTAAAGAAGTATTGAACTTTCTAAAGGACATCAACCCGGATCTGGAATACTATGTGTTTCCCTTGAAAGATCTTTATGGACCAACTAAGGATGACCCCAAATATCAGGTGTGTTTTATTGACTTTATGGCACACTCTTGCCAAATAATTTTGTCGGGGAATATCAACCTCTTTTTGTGATACAACAAAAGAAAAACTTATGTCTGTCTCATGAGCGGCAAAACTTGGAATCATGGATAACTTGTTTAGAATTATCGGTCAGCAATTTCCCAGTGGCACTTAACAACCTGGAGTTCGGATTTGTGTCCGTTTACTGGCAACAAGCTCCCCGCTAAATAAGATTTAAGCTTAAATGGCGAAATACAGATAGAGTAAATTAGAACAGGACGCCCAAAACTTTTACAAATACAGCCGTGATGGATACGACAGAAATAAATAATTGGGCAAATATCTAATGTTTTTCAAGATGATGGCACTACGTTGTAGTGCTTAATATATGTACCACGTGTGCCTCTTGCGAATGGCTTTAAGGACATTACCATATGCTTTACTCTTAATCATAATATTTCCACTACAAGGTTCTCGTTATATTTGCATCACTATATTATGTATAGTGAGAGACGAAGCAATACAGGATGAAAAACTCCGTATCTATCCCACAGTGGAGTAATATTAGTGCTATAAGAGGTACCTGATATGCAGGCTTTTGTTTTTAGTTGATAATCGTGAGCGAGGAAACTCTTCGTGGCGCGACAAAGATTAACGAAAAGAGAGTGGAAAACGGACTGCGACCTATGGATATTCATGTGATTGGTCTAGCGCAGGATGAGCAGGCGCAAGAGTCGCAGGAAGAGGAGAAGAAGATCAGCTCTAGTAACCAGAGGATACGAATCCTTGGGACGTTGTTAAAGCCTCCTACGGTAAGATAATATTGAATATTCTATTTTTGTTTATGTGTGAAAATTGCACTGCTAGATGACGAGTAACAGAGTAGTATTGAAAAGAACAAATGCTGCGCCGACAGCAGCCGAATGATGGTGTGTGAATATTTATTCTCACATAATCATTTTCCATTACCCGCGGCGAAGGCTAGAATTTGCTGAGATTGGCTGCCATGGCTGAAATTTGGTTTGAAAAGATTACTATTATTCTATTCCATCACTTTTAGAGCTAGTACTATAATGACGTCGTATCAGTGTACTCTTGAATTGTACACACGGCTTAGCGCTAAAAGTTGACAATCCAATGATGCGGTTTTATTAACATGCCTTCATTTTTTTGTCAACAATTACTGCAACTGAAAATGCCCATTATAGCTGTTTACTAAGTAACGCATCTGAAGAAGTACTACCACCAAGCAGCGTTGCTATTTTTTAAACGACTTCAAAAAAAGGCGGAACTTATGTATTCCACCAGCATTTTTTTTTGCAAAAAAATCACTAAAATAACTTTCCTTTCCGATTTCGATGGCAAAAAGTCAATGAAACAAAGTCACCGACTTCCAAAAGTAAAGTTATTTTAGACTTTTTTTTTTTTTGAAGTCGGTTTTTTTTTTGCAAAAAGGTTTAAAATTTTTATTTTTTAATAATGTGGTCTGTTTGTGTAACAATACCGAGTTTTTCTTTCTTTTTTTTCTGTGTTCCGGCTTAAAGGGTACGGTCTACAGTACAGGGTGCCAGTTAGGTACGGCATGCGGAACCAGGTTTCGGTTCCATAGTAAAACCGATTTTTCCCGGGTTTTAATATGGGACCGGAACCAGGTTTCCCAGTACATCACAGTCGTCTCTGGTATGGCAACGCACCTGCGATGCTTCTGCTATTGCAGACGTCATGCAGTCTGAAACTGCCATTTTTATATTCTCATTACCCCTTGGCTGTCATAAATTTGTCTCTCTTCAGATAGGTGGCGGTGTCTACTTAATACAAAGTGGATCGTCATTTTGTTTGACATACAATACCCACACTGATGTTATAAATGCATACGTAACTCTGTATGTCGGTTTGTTCGTCAGTCTGTCTGTCTGTTAGTTGGGGGATTATATTGATGATAGAAATGCTTGGCTCAATGCTGGTCCTGCTCCACAACCATAGAGGCAAACTAATTATTGATTACCACGTGAAGTTATTGTGGAAGCTGCAGAAGATTGTAAAAATATCTTTGCATTGTATAATGATTGCGATAGGTACTTAATGTTGCTCGATGTCCAACTTGTAACTTTTTTTAAATATTTTTGGGACAAAAATAACATGGTTACTTATTCTGGACAAACTATATTCAGGTTTCGCATATACTAAAAATAATGTTGTATATTAAATAGAAGCGGTGCTAAGACACTATCTTGGGGCAGGCCGTTCTTTTGTGCCCTCCAGCGACTTTTATCTTAGAGAAGGTGGACCTGGAAACGGCGGCTGTGGAGAAGTTCCCGGAGTATTCGAACAAACTTCTGTTCGTTGATCAAAGTCTGGAGACTTTGATCACCTTCCACAACAGCCGTTTGAGGTTAAGTGTATCGTAGGCAGCTGAAAGGTCTACGAACACAGCGCCTGTGACCATTCCTTTCTCGAAACCAACTTCAATGTGTTGAACGAGTTTGAGGGTCTGGTTACTGCAAGACTTGACGGGTCTGAAACCAGCTTGCTCTGGGATATATTTCGGGTCAATAACGCTCGTAAGACGGTTCAGCAACAGTCTCTTGAAAAGCTTGTATGTATGGCACAGTAGAGAGATTGGACGGAAGTTTTTTGGGTCGTTTGCTGCTTTACCTGGCTTGGGTATTGCTATGACCTTAGACTTTCTCCAGAGACGGGGCATTGACGCTGATTCCAGACAATTATTGAATAGTTGCAGGACCCACGACACAGCAACTGGGCCAAGTTGTTTTATCTGCTCAACTGAGATGTCGTCTATTCCGGAGGCTTTACCGCACTTAAGGCCCCTAATCGCTACGACGATGTCAGTAAGGTTGAACGGTTTACTAATATCGTTGCAAGCACCTTCGAGGTTTTGTGACTTCGGGACCTTCTGGGACGGCGGGTTGGTTTGCCATTTGCAAGCAGTTGGTGAGCTACCTGGTTGGCGGTAACTTGACTTAGTGGTGAAGGATGAGGGGACTTACTAGTCAGCTTTCTAATAGTGCTCCAAGCTTTTTTACTATTATGAGTCATATCGATACTAGTTACAGTGGTGATCCACCTCTCCTGCCTGTTTTCACCTAATTTCGATAGCAGCATTTCTCCAGCTAGCGTAGTTTCCTCCGAGAAAGGGTCAGTCTGATACAATCAATCGTAACAGGTCAGTAGTTCACAGGTGTCTGTCGACAGCCCTGGAATTTAGAAAGTCCTGCAACCCCGTGAGATGTGTCTTCGGGAAATAGTGGACACGATATCAACAAATTTGTCGTAGTTTAACGGGGTTAGCAAGACATTCAAGGGGGCGTCGTCAATCGAACGTGTGAAGGACTCCCAGTCAGCCTTGGTGTAGATAAATCGGCGCTTGAAGGGGAAACTTACAGACTGGACTACGGGTTTGATACAGCACATTATAGGTCTGTGCTGAGTGCGAGGAATAAGCGAACATACGCTTTTATAGCACTGTGAGCTGGCAAAGATAAGGTCTGGGTTGTATCCGCGTTTCCAGCGGCCACTATTAAATGAGGCCAGTTGTTTGGCATCATGAATCAGCGTCAAGTCATTAGCCTCAGCCCATTCCTCGACTGCTTCTCCGCCTACATCCGTGTCATTGTAGCCCCAGTTGGTACTACGACTGTTGAAGTCACCGATTACAACTCTAATTGGTTGGTTGCTAAAGTTCTCTGGGGGAGTGAAATTGAATGTGGTACCAGGTGACTTATAAACGGAGCTAATGGTGCAGTTGCCAACATCCAAAGTGATAATTTCTATACCATTCTCGTTTGAGCACTTTGTGGATAGTATGCTTACGCCGGGAGCAGCAAACACTGCGTTACCGTGTTTCGGGTGACAGATCTCTGCGATAAGCGTAAGTTCATCCATGTGTGGCCGGCGTTGAGTTTCAGCTTGGTGGGTCTCTTGGACGCAAAGAATGTCGCAGTGAGTTTTGCGGTAGACATCGGAAAGAATTTTTGATTTGTCTTGTGAGAACCCTTCGATGTTGACCGAGACAACGCACAAAGCCGGTTTTATAAGTGGGGATTGCCATCGTGGTGAAAGGATTAGCCATTCAGCAGGGGGCTCGCTGACTGCCCAGGGTGCGCCGGACGTATAGTGACTCAGTGGATACGTCGCTCGGGGAGGCTCCTTTCATGCACCCCAAAGCTTCCATTTACATGTGGTTATCTTTCATTGACTCGAATTTCCCTTGGCGGTTGAGAGAATGTCATGCTCTCTCAAATGTCTCGCTGATGGTTGCGGGTGTGTCAGATCATTTAGTTCCCTTCAAAATGGTTGAGTTGAATGGTGCTGATCCATGTGTCATGTTCGTGAATGGGCGTCAGTGGTTGATTCTTAGCTGCCATGGTTTATTTTTGAACTGTTGATCTTTTTTCTCTGGACGCTCTTAAATTACACTTCTTTATACATCGTTCTCACATAAATGTGTTTCCACATGGATAATCTAACCAAGATTTTGTAACAATATTTTGATTGAAAAGTGTCCAATGAAGTTTCTTGCCCATTCTTCTCCATAGAGAACGATCTACGCTTTGGAACGGGCGACTACAGTACTTTCACAAGTTATTATGCCTTGTGTCTGTGACTGTAGCTTCGCTTTCTTTGTTTTTCTGACATTCAAAAGTCCCATAATGGTCTAATTGAAATAAATGCTTTGAGTTTGAGTTACCTGTTCACGTCTTAACGCCTGAATTAATTTTGATAAAATTTGGCACACATGTAGCTTACGACCTGAATTAGGACATAGGATACTCTTATCCCGGGTACGTTCTCCTGGGATCATTCTAATATCCACCCAGGCGAAGCCATAACGAAAAGCTGGTAATAAAGGGTGTAACAAGACCCTTAATGAAGCTGAAAAGCATTTGTTCTCTCCATCATTGCGATGATTTTTTTGTTCTAGTCCATACCTGGGAACCTTCTAGTTACGGAGATATTGGGGTTCAAAGTTCCAACTTTTTCACAAGCTTTTTTTATGTACATGTTTTTAATGTAAGATTTTTTTAAACACCTCCATGAACCTCGTTCTATTCAATGCATCCTTCAGCACAATGTTTTGAATTCGTTACATTGACTTCTACCGTAAAAGGTGATTTTTCGCCCAAAAAAAATGTCGTTTCCCAGCAATCATTTTTGCGTAAAGTTGTTTAGTTTGATGTACAGAATGCTTGGTTGTCGGCTTCGTTAAGGGTCTTGTTACACCCTGCATATTTAACTAAAGATTTTATTTAAATTTGTAGCCTAATCCAAACATCCCAGACTGGCCGTACGTCATCGGATTGGTGGGAGGTATTGGTAGTGGGAAAAGCAATATTACGAAAAACTTAAGGTAAGTAATATAATAAAATGACATAAAATTGTTGTTTTTTTTTTCTCTTTTTAATTTATGTAGTATTTAATAAAGCTAAGGCATGTAAGATGATGCATGCACTCGTGCATGTATCTTCCAAATTTTTATTTTATAAGATGTGGATAACATAGTTAGTTGCACACTGATGGAGTCTCGTAGAATTCTTTGTTAACCATTTATAGTGTGTAATAGTTTGCTTTCTCTAATAAATAAAAAAAAACTTATTAATGCTTATTTATGCTTATTTACTCTTATTATTATTTCTTTGTTTATTTATTGTTATTTCAATGAAGTACGCTATTAAAAGGCACATTTCTGTTCACTTAACAAACATATAGATTAGCAGATTTTTTTTTGTGATATCTTGTCACGGGTATAGAGCTCCATTTTACCAACAGAGAAATGGGTGCGGCGACTGTAAACTGCGACCTAATTGCCCACGAGGTGTACAAGCCTGGTCTGCCGCTCAACCGCACCATAGCCGAGACCTTTGGTGAAGACATCATCACGGAGACCGGAGAAGTGGACAGGAAGAAACTGGGGAAAATTGTGTTTTCTGATAAGGTAAACAGAACTTTGCACAGAAAAAAAAGAAGTTGAAAGAGGCAGATTTTTTTGGCAAAAAACAAGTTTAATATTGCTCTTTGCTTTATTGAACCATGACTCTCTTTTAGTGTATTTGATCAGTACACGCTTGTCTTTCATGAAGCAGCTCGTGGCTAAATAATAACAGCCGCACGGGTCGATCTTAAAGGTTAAGCAGTGCTTGCCAAGGTTGGTCCGTGGATGGGTAACCATCATTACATACGGAGTCATCTCCGTGCCTTGGAAAGCACGTTAAGCTGCTGTCATTTGTAGATCTTTGACAGTTGTTACTAGTGGTCAGAATCCCGAAAGTCTGACAGCCAGTCTTCCTAAGGAATATTGTATTACCCAGTAACTAGGTTGTGGAGGTCAGATAGGCAGTTGCTCCATGTAAAATATTGGTTCCGGTTAGCCTGAAAGCCGACCCCAATATAGGTAGTTAGGAAAATGCTAGGCAGATTGACACGCCTGTCTTTCGTGTTTGAGCGTGATGTTAGATTTCGCCGCTGAATCGAACGTTATAATTACTAACATCCACTGTTGATATCATATTTTCAAATAATATTTTCGAAGGTGTTTTTTTATTAGCTCAAGAAAATTATGTCTTGTTTTATAGGAAAAACTAGATAAGCTAAACAGCCTAGTATGGCCTGCGATCATCGAAGAAGCTCAGCGTCGGATTCAAGCATTTGGGAAAGAGGGATATCGAGTTGTAGTAATGGAAGCCGCTGTCATGGTGAGAGCCAAATGGTTCAACACCTGCCACCAGTTGTGGGCCGTCATCGTACCGCGGGACGAGGTGAGACACAGTCGTCTTTCTCTTTCTATCAGCGAGCAGGGATATCGAAGTGGCCATCATTGAGTAGTGTGACGTTGTGATCAATGATCGGTCTTTCTTGGTCATTATCCACAGCCTTAATTCACCCACTGGTGGATCTCTCTAATTTTTTGTTCCATTCTTCACGTTCTATGCCAGCCTCATCCAGGTTTTTCTCTCGATGACAACAATATCAACTTTACTGCTAGTCAATTATAAGCTGATATTATCACCTCCTGTGTTCCTGTGTCCCAGTTGTGGGAACTTTTTAGGTTGATTATGCCATTACTATGCATTTGTAAAATGTAAACCCAATTCTCTACAGGCAATAATAAGGATACAGAACCGCAACAACCTGTCAGCAGAGGAGGCAGCCCACCGAGTAGACTCCCAAGTGTCCAATCAGGAGCATGTAGCCCTCGCCAACGTGGTGTTCAGTCCACAGTGGAGCTACAAACACACGCGGGGTCAAGTCGAGCGCGCCTGGAAACATCTACAAGAGTTTCTGAACAGTAGGAAGTAGGTAAGATGGAGAGGCGGAGATCTCTAGAACGAACTTCGACTTAGACCAGTCGGGCTTCATGCAAAAATAAACCCTTTTAGTATAAGATTAATGTGCATATTCCTAGAAGTGACTGTGCTCAAGCGTATAATACGAATAGGAACATTAACTTTATGCTAGTAAGGTTCGTTTTCGTATGAAGTGCGACTGAGCTAAAGCAAATTTGCGTATAGATCTTTGCCTGAGGTCATTAAACTTGTAGTAAGAGTACATGGATGAAAAGGTTTTGTTAGAAATGTGAATGTAGGATCCAGTGCTTAATTATATTCAAATTTAGGCTCTTACCCCACCGTTGGAATTTACACCGATTAGCGAAAAGCGAGTCGAGCTAGCAACCAAAAAAACCGGCCAAGTGCGAGTCGGATTCGCGCATGAAGGGTCCCGTACCATCGTAGTAGGGAAGCCCCCTTTAATTTATTATTATTATTTGTTATAACAGCAACAGTAATACACATATAGTAAAAATTTCAACTGTCTACCTATTACGGATCATGAGATACAGCCCGCTGACAGACGGACGGACAGACAGCGGAGGCTTAGTAATAGGGTCCCGTTGGTTACCCTTCGTTTACGGAACCCAAAAACTAGATTTTTGCTTGACAGAGTTCTTGCCAGCTGTGTGAACAGTCGGCCTACAACTATTATTATACAAGGTAGAGATGACAATACAACAATAAATTAAACGTCATACCTCATGACGTTCCCAATCTGCATACAAAAATTCAATCGTAAATATCCATTAGGCTAGTCATGTATCTGTTAATAGGCAAACACCAACAGGTTACGTTTCTTGAGCGAGAAAATAACGGGTAGCTAGTCGCTTTGTTGTCTGCGGTGGGATAGATGTGGAAAGGCCCCAAAATTACTACAATAGTGTTTTTTTTTCAAATTATTTACCTCTGCGTACATACGGCAAAGGAGTTAAATTAGTACAACAGTTCAGTTCAAAGATGTAAGTTCAAATTTAGGTACGCAAGCAGTGTAGCTAACTCTTCTGCGGTGTGTACCTACACGGTAGTTTTAGAGCAAATTATGTTACGGGATAATGGAATTTGGTGCTGTGGTAGCAATATTTTCTTATAAAATCCACCTATTGAAATAAAAAAAAGGTAGGATATTCATAATTTTATGTACAGTCACCAGCAATGAAATGTACACATTAAATTAATAAGCGATTTTACAGTGAAATAACGGTTTCTACTTTGAGATAAGAATGTAATTCGTAATAGTATGGCTTGTAAAACACTATGTTCATGAATACGTAAAATGTTAAACAATACAGTAGAAACGCAAAATTCTAATTTTGAGAATACATTTCATTGCTTGTGAAGTTGTGACTGTATGTACTATAATTAATTGAACACTGGTTTAGGGCTGTAGGCTGTGTCAGTCACTGTGTCGTATTAATGTTATGTAAGAGCCTATTCACACGACACCACGTCGACCTTCCGGGCCAGGAAAATATTGCTTACATACATTTTGAAAGAACTTCTAACATGTCTTTGCAGTACCGGGCCATGACGCCCCGGGCAAGAATATTGTGGCGCCCACTTAAGGAAATCATAATCAAGTATCAATTTTTTGCTGAACCAACGTGAACGTAAGAATTTCATCTTCCCTTAGCGTTACCCAGACGACGAGGACGTAGAAAGTTTTGTAGATCCTCTTTTTTATATGTATTATTTATTTTAGATTTTTTTTTTGTTTGAGTTTTATTTGTAATTAAAATTTTCATTCACGTTTTATATTTTTGATTACTTACTTTTTTTATTTTGATTTAAAGTTTTGTTGACTTTTGAATATTCTTTTTTCCCTTTTCGAGCCCTTCTGTCAGCAAATACTCGAATTAAATTAGAAAAATCTAATTGTCTAGCGATTTCATTTTTAATCGAAAGAGTAGCCAGGTTAGTCTCGATTGATTGTTGATCGGAGATACGTTTTTATTAATTTTAATTTTGAAAAACTGCGTTCTCCACTTGCAACTGTAAGCGGAATAGTTGCAAAATCCAGAACGCAATCCATACATTTGGATACAGTTTTTGAATATTGCGCTTTCGTATAAAATTGAGGACACACGGTCACGGGTTATACACGAAATATTATGATCGCGGAGAAAATGCTTCAGACTTATGACCTCGTCACGTAGTGCGTTTCCGTCGATATCGAAATTAGAACCAACAGTGGAATTTTGCTGGAATTTGTACAAAACACTGCGAGTTCTTTTTTTTTCGTAATTCCTCGGCACCTTCACAAATTTGGCGCTCCGTCTTGCCCTAAACGCCGGCACTGTCTTTGGGCCGTCCAGTTCCTTTTTATTCCCGAGCGTAATATGTCGAAGTCTAACACTTATTTATCCTCTCTCTGGAACACCAAACAGCAATTTGCACCAACAGAGCTGAAATAATAATAAGTTATAGCGCGTAGTCACCGATGTATTTTACAGCTACCTGTTTATTATAGATAGTAATAAAATTATAATACAGGCCTACTGCTGTATCTAGATGGTGCCTGCCATGGTCTGAGGTAGTTGCGCAGAGCGGGAGGGCAGTATCACGCGAGCTCTGTCATTCGCCCGCTAACGAGCGTTAACACCCCTCCCGCACACCGCTAGGTAGCTACTAGCTACACGGTAGGCCTGTAGTATTCTATATAAAGTTGTTAACACCAAGAAATGATAATTAAGCATTTTTCATTAAATAAATTGTACAAACGTTATTTATATTGTAAAGAAAATCGTGATTTACATTTAAGATATTATATGTATATTTGAAATATTATGTGCATATTAGCATATTTACGGTCTTGTTATTTGAAACAATGTTAATACATAATACCCAAATAGAAGATGAGTCAACAGATTCGTTTAAAAAATACTGAAATATCTATTATTTTAAGTACAGGCCACAAAAAATATAGGCAGGCAATAATGTAACTAACTTGTGCCGACTAGCAAAATCTTAGGCTTCGGTGATCTGAAGCTAAGAATTTAAAACACGCTAGTCGTGTCGCCGGCTTTGAAAGTGTTAGTAAACACAGTACCTGCATGATGACCTTCGGACGCGAGCCCAGTTTGCACCTGAGTTCAGTCACTAGTAAAAAGCCCAATCACTGCACTACGCGTACACTAGCCCTGAAAGCACTGGCCTAGTGTACAGTCACAAACAAAGAAATGTAAACACTGAGCAAAATTCAAAAGCGATTTTCTCGTGAAATAACGGTTTTTACTTTGAAATAAGACCTATTTCGTAACAGTATGGCTTCCAAAATACTATGTTCGTGAAAAAACATTAATCAATACATTATTACGAGGAGGGATCAAAAAGTAGTGAGAATGAGATAGAATATAATGACTATTGATAACTTAATAATTTATTTTTCTACATAGTTTCCGAGTCTCTCTACACACCGAGTCCAGCGCACACGTTCACAAAAAAAGTTTTGTCTTGGTCCTGCAAAAAGCTCTCCACGGCATCCATCAACTCGTTATAGTCTTCGTACCTGTTTCCCCTTAAGTATTTTTTCAATTTGGGGAACAGATAAAAATCGCTAGCCGCCAGATCTGGTGAATTAGGGGGGTGGTCAACCAATTCGAAGCCAGCTTGCTGAATGGCAGACATTGCAACAGCCGACCTGTGCGCGGGTGCGTTGTCGTGATGAAACAGCACGCCCCTTCGAAGTTTCCCTCTCCTTTTCTCTTTGATGGCATTCCTAAACTTGGGAATTAAAGCTACATAATATTGGCCTGTAATAGTAGTTCCACGCTCCAGGTAATCAATCAACAATATCCCTTCTGAGTCCCAAAATATTGAGGCCAAAACCTTGCCAGCCCATGCCACGACACGAAACTTCTTCGGGGTCGGTGATGATGGCCGTTTCTATTGCGAAGATTGCTGTTTTGTCTCGGGATCAAAATGATGGACCCATTGTTACGAAACGAGACAAAAAGTTTTTAGAATCTTCTTGAAACTTGTCCAACAAAATCTTCGAAATGTCAAGTCGATTTTGTTTCTGATCATTCTCGGCATCCACCTTGCGGAGACTTTTCTCATATTCAAAGATTTTTTCAATATGGATTGAATACTTCCATATGAAATGCCCGTTTCTTGAATTAAGTATCGGATGGTAACTCTTCGAACGCTCAATACAATTTTCTCGACTTTCGCAACATTGTTTTGGGTGACTGACGTCGATGGACGGCCGCAACGATGTTCGTCTTCCGTGCTCGTTCTCCCTACTCGAAATTGAGAAGCCCACCTTGTGACAGTGGAATACGGCGGAACAGACTCTCCTAATGTTGCCTCCAAATCGCAATGAATCTCTTGCGTCGTTAACTTTTTTAAACAGAGGTATTTAATAACGGCTCGCACTTTGTTTTTCTCCATTTTCGAGAACACGTTCCGAGACGAAGCAAACAAATGACTACATCCAGAAAAAAACAAAAGAGAATCGAAGATTTTTTTCTTTATTAATATTACAAATATGTATCTGAGCTATGCCTGCCAGTTTTTTTTTTTTTTTTCTTACCAAGAAGTATGTCGTTCTCATTACTTTTTGATCCCTCCTATTTACATTTAATTAATCGTGATCGACGTCAGTCAGTGTCACTAAGCCGCTGAACGGACTGTCTGAACTGGCCTCGAGTCCGAACACTATAATGCAAAAGGCAATATGTTTTCTTGCTGCCCTGCATACCAAACTCCCAAGTTGTCTGTACTTTATTAATAAAATTGGCATCGTTTGATATTAATGCTCTTTAGGCTTTGATGCTTAAGGAAAAAAGGATATTAGAGAATGTGTTCATTGGCATTTAGTATTATATTAGTACTAATCATTTAATCTTTGGTTCGGTGTGAATCTTAGGACTTTCATTATTCTAATAGGTGTAAGGTGTTCATATGTTAGGACCTTTATAGTTTTGACAAAATAAATAAATATTTTTGTTATTTTTTTTGTTTTATTTTCCCGAATAGCTATATTATGTATGAAAAACTTGTGAGTAATATTGATCATTAGTTTATGCGTAATGCAAACACACTCGTAACACTTATATTTTATTCTCATACATAATTTAGTAACAATATGACAACCTAACGTTATTATTTTCAAAATTACCTCTATCATGATATTGGAGCTTTTACGCAAATCAGATTGGTTGATCATGGGCATTTGGATGATTGCATGTTGTAGAATGTAATGCAGGGGTGCCCAAAGTGTGTGTCGTGGCCCCGTGGTACGCCGTAGAAAGTAAAGCGTAGGCCACACCGCCAGCTAGCGAGCGAGGCGGACGAGACCCTTTTCATACTAAGTCCGGCTCTTTTGATCGTTCGCGATGTGAACCAAAGTATGAAAAAAGGTGAAACGATGCCTCGTCCGCCTCGCTCGCTCGCTCGCTATCTGGCGGTATGGCCTGCGCTTTAAGAGGCGCTGTGACCCGTGTATATTCTTCGGAAACTAAAATTAGATATACGATAAAAATCTAATGACCTTCTTGTCTCGCTAGACTTAATGCTCCTTTTTACGGAACACCTTTCGAAGCTCACTTAATGGTTTTTAAAATAATTTGCCGAAGATAAATAATCTGTCGAAAATTTTTCGCTAATCCTAGATTCTTTCCATGCACACAAGATAATTCTCATTCCCTTTCCAATATAATATTTTCCAATATATGTATCATCTTATCTGAAGCCGGATTTTGAACTTGTGTATCAAAAAAAAAGCTCAGCTTTTTCGACTAGCTAGGGCGCCGAGAAAAAAAAATAAACCTGTAAGTGCGCCGCGAACTGAAAAAGTTTGGGAAGCCCTGATGTTATGTATTTGATTTGTTTCTCTGTTAGTAGGTACCCACGGATATTTTTTACAGTTTACGAAACTACAGCAAGTGAATAGAACCTTGAGGCTCTCTGTTTACCTTAGTTAGCTGCTCTCAAAACAAGCGTAAATAATGTAAATGTTCGGATAGAGACAGGCAGTATCATGAAGTATTTTTCAATAATTATTTTCGGCATGTTTGCCAATGCTGCGCTAGGAAATTTGACAGATATATTTAAACCAAAGCTGGAAGACCAAAGGATTGATATGATTGTGAGTTTTATTAATCAAACATTTTATATTATGTCAATGGCCGCTACTGAAGCACGAGGTTCCGGCTAAAGCTTGAACCATTCTTTAGTTTATATATATCAAAGTCCCATGTGATAGGCAGGTGCGTAGCTACCACACCGTGGTAGGGCCCCAGAGTAATAAGGCCTTCCTATAACCTCAAATTCTTATTGATAAGAGACTTGTAGGTAATTAATGTTTAACTTCGGGGCCCAAGAAGCCCAAATGTTTTGAGCTCGTTCTCTTCAATAAAGTCTTCATTCGTCACAAACCAGAAGGCTCGAGTTTTCCGAGCTAGCTACGGTCACTCTTCAATAAAAACGATCCAGAAAGCTGAAATCGTTATTTCAGAATCCTCTTTTTGGGCTTCGCAGCACTCGGGTCCAAAGGGCCCCCAAACATTTTTCTTACAGGACCTTACTAGGACTAGCAACGCCACGGGTGATAGGTAGGTACGAGCCCATTGCCATCAACTGGGCACGTCCCGCACATATACAGCCCCAGACTCTCGGCTGCTACTTGAAAAATTCTTATTGGAAAAACCCAATAAAACGATGTCATTTATTCCAGGTGGACATAATAAATTTACATTTTAAAACGAATGGATGGGACACGATACTTTGCGTTGGAAATTTACCTAATGATTTCTACAACAAAATCAAGCAAATATCGTATGGTTTTGTGGTTATGAATCTAAACGACCCTGAAGATTATTATGTAGAAGACGTGGTTCCATATCACTCAAATATTATAGTTATGAGCTGCCAGGATTTTGGAGAATACGAAGAACTGATCCAGAAATTAGTAACTTCACCATATTGGCATCCCTTAGCAAATATAATCTTGTATTATCATAAAATAGAAGACAGAGTACTCATGGCGAAAATTTTCTTCAGTTTATGGTACCACAAAGCTTTAAACGTGATCGTGGTTCAATATAACGATTCGCAAGAAACTTTAATGGTGTCTGACTACACTCCCTATGTTAACGAACATTATTACGTTCAACCAGACAATAAGTTTGGCTGTTGGACTGCAAGAAACCTCGGTATGCCAGTTCGTGGATTTGAAGATTTAATTTGTGTGGATAAATGTCACAACATATCTGTGACATCTAAACTAAGAACAAACCATCTCGGCACATGTCTGGGTTTTAATACAAACACTGTGTCGTATAACGCTATGACTGATCTGAGAAAATTGAATCTATTTGAAGATAGAAGCAAAAATTTACACGGTTTTGCGTTTACAGGATACGTGTCTGAAATTGAGCCATTTTCCGTCATAGAGGAACTTGGGAATGGAACCTACAAACTTCGAGCTAGAGATGGAAGGATCTGGAACACCATGGCCGAACTAATGAATTTCACTATTGATCTTAGTCTCAGCTTGAATGTCATGAAGAAACCATTCAATTTCGAAGTTAATATTGAACAGATATTTGCTTTTGCGCGCAGGAGAGGAGATCTGTGCTTATTCCCGATATATCAATTCGATGTAATTGTAGTGGAACTTGATTTCACTTTTCCATTTAAAGATAGTGGTATTTGTATTGTATCAGGTCGCGCCGGCTTTGAAACTACCCTCTTTCAAGTGAAAAACTTTAACTTCGATTTCCTATGCAGATCGTTGTCTTGTTTCTTATGTATCTGGGCTACCTTCTCCATCTACAAGACTGTAGAAAATGAACGTCTTACTTTCGATCAAATAGGCAAAGATTTTATGAATGCTTGCAGAAATGCCTTAATGTTAAACCTACATAAACCGCCAAAATATGAGTCTTTCCGTATTTTCTTGGCAGTATCTTTGTGGAGCTTTTTCGTGATAAATTTTACAACTCAGGCCACGATAGTATCGTTCTTCACTGCAGCCAAAAGGGGTAAGGAGGTAGACACGTTTGACGATGTTATTGAGAAAGGATACCCTATTGAAGCAATGGCGTCACCAGATCTGATCCTTCCGGACACCGAAGAAAAGTTTGTAACTATTAACTCCAGACTAGTTTACGAAAAAGACATATACGGCTGTATCACACGCATGGCGAGTGATGCTCATCGTTTTTGCCTCATTGATTGTTCAGTGGGTCGTTACATTAAAAGGAACAAACTGAATGTAAAAGGCGAACAATATTTGCATATCGCTGAAGGGGATAGAATACATAGCCATTATTTGACCATGGTACTGACTAAAAATTCACCCTTGACAGAAAGATACAATAGATATATGATGATGATTTTTGAGGCTGGTTTGATAAGGAAATGGGAGCAGTACAGATACACGGACATTAAAGACGAAGTGACCACGAGACCTCTCGGGATGAACGATTTGAGCGGCATATTCGAGGTATACTGCTTCTGCGCGGCGGTCACAATAGCTATATTCTTGTTAGAATTGGCTGTACATCGCATTAAAACCTGCTGGAAAAAAATTGTAAGGTCTAGAAAATGTCGAAGATTTTGCATTGACGAACAACGTGCGTTTTGGAAAAGGAAACCAAAACAAAATACTGAATGAAAAAACCACACCCGTACTTATCTATCTATGGACTTAAATAGGAACAGTGTACATATTTACAATTAGGTCCATGCTTTTGGGCTTAATTTTGGTTATATTTAATTACGTCTCTAATGTTAGATACGATACCCACAGTTATCGTATCAGATTAGGGGGGCCCAACGACACGAACCCAAACACTTACTACTCTTCGGGCTACAAAAGGAATAGAACTAAAATAAGGTTACTTAATCGCTACGTAGATAAATCATCCTCTCCGCTTACAGTGAATGGTTCAGGGCGACTGTCAGCCGCCTAGCGGGCGATTGCTGTCCTCAAACATTTTACTGTTAAGTACTTTAAACAGTACATCAGCCTGGAACCAATGTTAGTGATATGCACAGAGTTTTTCCGAGTCTAGTACCTATATTTTGCACCTAACAAGACTTATGCACTATAATGTATTATTGTATGAGTAGGTTACTTGAACCAAAGTCGGTTACAAAAATGTACGGTCAGCAACGTATGTCCATTTCCTCATACACTATTTCTTAGGAAGATACTTATTAAAATTTTACTACGCATAAGTTGTTTTTATTTTAATCTGGTCAGTCATATACGTCAATGCCAAGGTACCTACAGTGTAGCTACTCCGACTAGCGAGTCAATGACGTAATAATTCATTAGACTACTCTCAACGTTTGATTAGCGAGGGAGGTGCATTGAGTATGCATGTGCTTTGGGAAGCAAAAAAAAGTAGAAACTTGTAAGTAGAAACAGTGAAAGATACAAGCAAATGGTTGCAGTTGCCAATCACCAGTTTGCACTAAGAAATCTTTACTAAGAATCCAGTAGATAAGTGTAATATGATGATACAAATGAATACGTCCATTTCCATTCACGACCGTAACAAATATGGCTTTACAGAGTTATAGTCATTAAACATATCAATACAACCCTCTAAGTTTATATAATCCCATTTAATGACTTTTTCATGAAATAGACATTAAATGGGGTTAAATGAACTTGGAGGGTTGTATTGATGATTTTAATGATAATAATTCTGTAACTACATACGTGTCATGGGCGTACCCAGCATTTATTAAGGGGTAGGGCAGAAGTAAATAAACTAAGTAGTAAGAAATTGAAAATGTTTTTTAATTACTGACATACTTTTTATTGACTGCACTACACCATATTTCAATAATAATCTGCGTGGCTTTTAGCTAAATCTAGATAAAATTTCGTTTTCAAATGGATGTTGTGCTTCTAAAACCCTCTTTCTATGCACACTCATCATACAGAGGCCGACAAGACGGTTTTCTGTCATTGTTGACCATTACCAAGTTTTTATTTTATTGTAAAAAATGTTAAAGTACCCAAATGAATATTTAATTTTGTCATTATATTAATTTTGCCTAAAAATTCTTAGCTTCGGGTCAGAGAGCAGAGTGGGGCAAGTGCCCCACCCTGCCCCACCGTGGGTACGCCCATGATACGTGTTACGGTCGCGAATCATATTTTGTTACACATATAGCCTGAAACTGACCTGCAAATTGCAAAAACCTTAGAAAATTTGAATTTCGCGCTGGCGCTTCCACCTTAAATGGACTAGCGTTGCGTATGTTCAGTATATTTACACTTTGACAACAAATTATTACTAGATCGAAAAATATTCAATGATTTCAAATGGCACCAACTGTAACGTTTCCTTTCATAAGGATATTTTTTTAGTTTCTTTCCATTATACAAATTCTTTGTACTACACAGCGTCATATTTTTGCCTAATGATTTCCAAAGAAATTACCATAGATATTTGAATTTTATATTTTTCCAAAAAGCCTTGTAATGGCAACACCGACTCTATTGTTTATGGGCGATTCATGGTGGAAAAATTAGTCAACAGTTTTTAAAATAACATGAAAATACACCTGAAACGGCATGTATAGAGCCATTTAGTTTAGTTTAATGGGAAACACGCATAATAAAAACTCTGAGCACAAGAATCAAAAGCAATCTACGCATTCAGACCGCGACGGCCAGGCGTTCACTAGTCAGGTAAGTGATGAAACGAAAACTTGTTAATGTCATTCTCAGCTGAACTGGCGTAGCTATTATTTTTGTAGATAGACGCAGGATTCTCCTGTGACTGTAACCTGCTGCGTAGTGTTTTAGTATCTGCTTTGTGTGGACGAGATAATGTACTTACGGATTCGTTAAAATGTCCATTGTTTGTGTCAGTTCTTTGTTACCTCTAAGCGCATAATTTATTTTTGTATATAGTTCAGTCTCTCCCATTTCGTGGGCAACCTCAGCGGGCGTTCCTTCGTCAGTGTTACAAGCAACCAGTCGGTGTACAGCGCATCACGGCCTTGGTCTCGCGTCTCGAGGCGAAGGTTAGTACACAATATACAAATTCGTCAAAACAAACAGTTTTCTTTCCTTTGATTACTAATAAGTAGATCGCGCCAGTTTCAAATTATCAAGATCTTTTTATGTAAACATAAATTTCACTTTGTCTGTTTACATTATATTCTGTTTTCATTTAATATAATGGTTTTCAAGTTTTTTCGTAATTAAATATTCCTCTATTTACCCACATCTGCCACTTTGTTTTATCACTAAGTGTGAAAAATTTTACTGAATCAGAAATTAAGTCAAAGATGTGAAAAATTAAACATGTGCATTAAAATATTTCGCATATTAATTAGATTACTTTAAATTTTAATTGAAATATGCAAAACAACCTTGATGTCTGTTTTAATTTTTTTAATAAAAAATAAAAATGGTATTTATTGCATTTACCTGTAAAACTGTCTAGTAATTTCTATTGTCAATGTTACATTTTCATAAATATGTAGATTACAGTAAGTAATATACAATAACAACCTTGAAAAGAATCTGATGAAACTTGTAAAAACATGTATTAGTTATGATGATTCATTAAGATCATTATAATAGCACAGTTTTTAAGTATATCCTGTGGTTGATGAATACTGTCTAATATAGTAGTGTCTGACCAAAGCTTTGACTTTGCCCAAAATGGCCTGAAGTTTTCTAACAAGCACTGAAATTGAACTAGGCGTTATGAATGTGTAACAACGCATTGGGAGAAGCGACGATCGGGGGGCAAGAGTCACACATTTTGTAGTGATATTGTTTTTGACAAGTTGCAAGGTAATTTGAATCATTTCTTGAAGTTGTTTATTTACTGTCAACTTAATTTTTTATAAAGAAAAAAACAAATCATTTTTTTTTTCAATTTTACCGAATCTTATTTTGTTGTTAATTGTTGTTATAAGAGTTATTAAACTTTCGGCTTTGGCCGACGGTTTTGGCGAGAGTCAATTAATTGGCGTCGGTCAGAAATCGACCTTCGGTTGGACACTATTGCATGACCTATCAAAAGTACAAATAAATTATAATAGCTTAATTATCTAATTCAGTATTCCTTGTAAATATTGACATTCAAAAGTGCCTTTCAGATAGATGGATAGACTACTGTTTATTATGTACACAATACAAATTACAATGTAGAACTTATACATAGGGTGACACAATGGGCGGTCTTAACAATAAAAAGAAAAAAAAAAAAACTGACTTTGCACTAGGAACAGTATTACATAACAAAACATCAAATAAAAAAAAACAAAATATGATTTTTAAAATATCCTTAAAGTAATAAAGTTGTTACGTTAGATTGTTTTGAGAAACTTATTCTGTAAAGGTGTTCTGATAAATCATTTTTTTAACATCATGGTACAGTAACAACATATTATTTTTTATTTTTCGCCATGATAAATATTTTTATAATTTCTTATCATACAGATGGCTTATCTTAATCTCATGACATGCAGAAAATTCATTCTTGCACAAACTTTTGCAATAGTCTTATTGTAGGTGTCAATACATTACAATGTGTTAACAAAACATTAAATATTGCCTTCATTCCTCACTTTACACCAAACAGCATTTTCTACCACATAACAACTAGTTGTTACCCATGGATTCACTCATATCCTATTTTTCCAAATGGTAACTACAAAAATAATATATAATATAAATAATTTATTTTCTCTACACAACTTACTTAATGTTAGAGTTACAGAGGCGCACAAACATGAAATTAACTTTGTGAGAGACTGGTGCCTGAAGTAGAGCTCTTTAAGAACCTGTATTACAAGTCATCAGGGCCCTCCCGCAGCTATATGCCTATGTCCTACTTTAAATGTGATAGTTTTGCATGGAAACTTAAGTTAAAACACAAAATAAAAAATATAAAAACTAAAAATACTAAAATTATTGTGGAAAAATTAGAACGCGTGTGAGTAGCTGGAGTGTGTATGAACAAAATATGATTAGGTTTATATGGTTTATAGAATATTTAGTGCGAGCATGATTGAAGGAAGACTGCGGTTCGAGAACAGTAGTTTGTAAAAGCAGCAGAAATCATTAGGACACCGACATAAATATAAAATAGATTATGTATAAATGTATTTCTAAGTATTGTGCTAATTTAAGAATCTCTAATTAAGCTTGGCATGTAACTGCTTTTTGTCCTAACCAAAAAATAAAATAAAAGACATATTGTAGAACCAACAATTCAAAGACAAGCGCAGCGTCACATGACAGATTGTGGCCCACTTCTTCACACAGAGCCCTTGTCTCAGCAATGGGAATGTTTAAGACTGATTGTGTTGTATTCTTACTATCACAATCAACAAATTAAATAACAACTGTAAAATTACTATTGAATCTTACCTAGCCATCTCTTAAAAGATATTCTGTCTTTCAAACTCATATCTCAAACATTGGCCAGGAAATTTCATGAGTAGTATTGTATAATATTGTGAGCACATATTATGACTACTTACACGCAATAATTAAATCATCCGCCTCAGTACCTATGTTTTGGAGATAAGTATAACAACAAAGACGTGTCATAATTAAATTGTGTACATTCATAAGCACTAATATAGAATCACTTGAAAAAATCTTAAGCAACAACAATTTCAGCTTTGAGAAATGACCTATTTCTTAATTTATGGTAAGGGTTTCAAACTATATTCGTCATGAACGTCATATCGTTATGAATCGTTCATTCATAGACTAACTTCTGCAAGCACTGCTTAACATGAGAGGAATGATGGAGATAGACCCATGCGGCTGTTGTTTTTAAACCACGAGCTTGTCAAAAAGTATTATGTTCTTTCAAACATAAAATTACAACCAATACAGAAAAAAAATAACTTAATCGTTGCTAACTGCAATTTATAGTCAATTCAGTAATAGAAATTAAATTTTAAAAGTTGAAAATTGTTTAACATACTAGTTCTTGAGACCGTGACTGTACTATCAAGATATCATTTGAAATTGAAACAATTAGTAATCACAAATTCAAGTAATAAGATGTTGTTGTTTATCTAAACAGTCTGATTAGTATTATAGGATGTGATAATTCAGATATACAGATGCATATTGATCTTCACTGAGTATATTGGCAGTGTATCTCAGTATCTCAGGTGATCGTGAGATTATAAGTTAATCACATACAAGCCATCCATACTTCTAGGTATGTCAGTCAACAAAATATAAAGGGTGCTAAACACCCTTAACGAAGCCGAAAGGCACACACGTGTGATTTTTTTTTTGTGCTTGCTTATATCTGGGAACCGGTTTTAGTTACGAATATATCGAAGGCCAAAGTTCACTCTGTATACTAGTCTAGCCTAAAATAAATCTAAATCTTAGTCAAAGAAAACTGTTTGTTTTAAATATCGACAATTCATCATTTACAACTTTTTAACTAAAAGGATGCAAACCACCCATGCATGAATTAGCATGGATGGGATCCTTTTCGTTGAACTAAGTCCAATTTTGTAACAAAACAACAAATTCCAGATGGAATGACTCCACATTAAAGAACCCACTAGAAGCAAGCAAGACAGCCTGGCCAGTGGCTCACAAAGAATCAATCTTCCAGCCTGAATTCCCCATCACCACTGATTTACTCCAGAAAGACTACCAGATAGAAGAGACAATAGCTAAAGGCGCATTTGGTGAAGTTTATAAAGTGAAGAAGATTAGCGAAGACAAAGAATACGCACTTAAAGTGCTTAGTAAGTCGCAGGTAAGATTTTTTTTCAGAAACATTTTTTTTTCTCCCTTGTTCCTTTCTGGCAAGTCATTATATCGGTGGCTCACGGTCTCGGGTACAATGCGACAAAGAGTGAATTTCTAGTTTTCAAAGCGGGTAACAAATTTTACGACACTGTCCCACCCATCACTCTGGGGGGCGCTCGGCTTTCCAGGGTGAATTATTATTATTCATCAATCACCTCAGCCTAGCCTATTGCTGTCTTCGAATGGTCATAGGTATCTTCTAAATTGCATTACAGCACCCAGCTCAATGCCTTCAGCCTGTCCCATATTTTACCAGCCTGTAACATACTGCTATGTTTATATTATAAGTTGGTTGGCTTTTGTTTTTTAATGTTAATTCAAGCAAACAAAATGGTTCGGATTTTGTTGTCTAAACCAGACATCCTTGACTGCATACCATGAGAAATTTAAGATTGGTCTCTCCTTGAAGTATACTGTTTAGATAACAAAACTAACTTTCTATATGTAGACCTAAAATCATAACACTCCTTGACATACAACATTAGATTAGATAAGTCTGCCCACTAGACATAATTTAGATCTTTATCTATGACATAAAACAGGGCAAAGTTTATCTGGAGCAAAATGCTATACTACACACATATCACCAGGCACAAAAGTAAAAGTCTTAGTCTAAAATTATGATTAGAAAATAAGATTTTCCATTCCCGTAGTGCTCGAGATTATCAAAGAGGACGGGTTATTTATTTTAGGCCTTATTTCAAAGGTAAAAATGTTCTTTTTATTTTACCAACAATATCACCGGCTGTGTCACTGTCACCTGCTCTTACGCAGTCTTTTTATCTGTAAAATACGTATTAGACTATGAATTTTGATAAAAAAATATTCTTGGTCAAGTAGTCTCGTGTAATATTATCTTGTTATCATTAATTATTTATCAGTTTAATGCTCGCAAGTAGGTACGCTAGGATAAAGTAACTGACCTATAACTTAATTACCTGCGTGATTGCAAAAAACGTTGCCTATTGACATGGGGAAAAACAATTATGATGTATCATTATTTAAGTGTATGCTCTCTACTGTAGAATCGTCTAAGACTCTAAGTAACATCATTGTTTTTTTGTACCAATCTATTTGAATGTCTTCTTGAATGTTCCACAATTATCATGGCAACAAACTCTATGAAGTAATGTTTTTTTTGCTAACATTACTCGGTTGTACCTGCTAAGAAATGGCTCAAACATTGATGAGGTCATGGCGTAAAAAGTGTAAATGACTTTACTGTCTTGTGGCGATAGCCTATTCAAGAAGTAACAAGGATTAAAATTGCGTGCGTTACATTTTTTTACCTTTGCACATTTTTCATTTCAAAATTTGATAAAGTGAAAAAGAACTATGCAGCATATGCGCTTTTATCGACAATCTTCTTATCACATTGACCCATATGTAAACTTATTACCACAAAATGAGTTTCACGCAGCGCGCAGCGATAAGCTTTCAGTTGAATACTTTAATGCGTCTTATCACTGATATTTCGTCGCACACTTAGGTATAGTAATTCAGATGGACTCGTGACTACTTAAATAGCTAGAAGGCAGATCGTTCTATTAACTACACGAGTTTTAATAACGTGAAGTTGAAGATGGGTGACCGTTTTCTTGACTATAAATCGTGACACACCGTGACCCGGAGAGCGTGCGGTTTAGCATAATAATATTCTGTCGGTCTTCAAAGGAGATGATCGAAATATAACCTATCCTTACCTTGGAATACCGTGAGGGATCACTGATATCCCACTGGTTGAGATGCGGATGTGAGATAGCCACTCTTTGTAAAATATCAATATGAGAATGCTGACGAATTAAAACAAGTTTGTCTAAACCGATTTGATAGATCAAAGTTCGTTTGAGTACATTTACCTCGGTTCGTGTTCAAGTGCGTTAAGAAAGACTGACTTGTGATGATATCGCAGTAAATTGTGCACACAATAAAATGAATGGTTTTGTTATTGATGATAGGATTTAAATATCAGTGAGTAATTAATAATTAGATGGTAGATCCACTTTGCGTCGGCGGTCGTGCGAAACGGGCCGGTCGGGCGGTCTTCCCTATCGCGTGTCTGTATGACACACGCTTAGCATCACTGTAACGCGTGCTTCTTCTCACATTGTATGCCTGTCAGTGATAACTCGAGCACACGATTATTTACTTGTTAGAAAACCAGTTTAGGAACTTATGAGGACAGTTCTAGAATACTGTGTTATTGACCCTCGTTCCCCAGCATACAAACTTTTTCGTAAAACTACGCACGCTTCGTGTAAATCTGACTGGGAAACCCCCCACAATCGTCTGAATATGAGAGAGAGCGTAACAATGTAATAATTTCACTCACTTTTCCTCTTACGATAATTTCAGCTACTGATGCACGTGTAATATAAATGAGACGTAAATCATTTCAGATAGTGAACGAGAGTGCAGTGCGTCAGGTTAAGGAGGAAGCGCGCATTCAGGCGGCGTGCGGCCATCATTCCTTTATAGCAGGAGCTGTGGCTCGCTGGCAGACCAAGAAAAGACTTTATATTGGTAAGTGTGCGTTAGAACAGCCCTTTAATGTCATGAAGCCTTTGTAAATCGACTGCAATGCTTCACTTTGTGGGAAATGCTCTTGGACATGTAGACATCAGAAGATCCTAGGTTTACCTTACTTTGATGCTCCTAAAAAATTCTTCAAAAGTCATCTTCAAATACAAATTGTAAGAAATTTATCGCCGGGACGTTGAAAATTAGTACGGATCACGCACCCAGTTTCCTGATCGTCAACTTAATTGAAGATGAAGGAAACCGTCTTCAACCACTTGCTTGTCTTTTCAAACCGTTCTTATTCAGAAATAGGCGATAACAAATAATAACAACACAGCCATGACGTTTCCATATTATCATCGTTATGTTTTATCATTATCACGAAGACGGAGTTAAAAATGATAGCAAGACTTTAAGGTGAATGAAAGGTTTTGTAAAAATAATGATCGGGGCGGAAGTTGTCTGAGCAAACAGTGATAAGCATGTCGATGTTTAAAAATATTGATAATATTAAAAGTTAATGTCACTCTACACAACCGTGAAAAAAAACGGTACCTTTTGCGTTTTCTTATTTTTGTTTTTGACAGTCATGTCAAAAGAAAGTAATGTTTTTAAATTGACTGTGTTGACACAAATCTTGATAGTGTAAATAAATAGAACGTAACTTTGTCCTGCCTTGTAGACGTTGACACACACAAGACCTGTGATAGTCACTTATTTGCTGGGTGATTGCATTATCTTACACTCTAAATATAGTCTACGCAGCCATGTCACGGACACTTGGTTACGGCGCCATTGTTCCCTCCTCAAATCCAATTTATTTCGAATTCAACAGGACGACCCAATTAGCTGGCACGTTTTAGTAGCTGACTTGCTAGGAAAAATAAACGATTTTGTCCAAGAAAGGTACTCAACAATTTCTTTGAAAAGAAGTAGCCTATACCGATCCCACAGCTGGGACTCAGGCGTACTCTCTTTGAGAGGAAGTTGGCCGTAATCCGAGGACGTATTTCCTCATTTAACATAAAAAAGAAGTTAACAAAACGTTCAACACCATTAACCCTTTGACTTTTTCAATCACTTTAAATTGTAATTAGTTGAAGTCATCAGTCGTTTTAGCACAAAAACTATAAAACGCTTGAATGCTAGCGGTCACTGAGTCAACCTGGTTGCGGTCATAGGGTTAATTTGAGCAGGAAGCAACGTCAGATTAGCACGTCGACTGATAACGGAGATAACACGCGACCCATTAGTAAAGGTGATTGTTCTAGATAAAGTTTTTATAACAACAATACAATTATCTTTTTTATCGGTTATGTTTATCTTGGAGTGTTTGCAAGTCTGCGTCAGTTAAGGCTAAACTTACATGATCAGGTTTAGCTTCTGGCTTTATCAAAATATTGTATCGCCGTAACGCGTGTAGATGTAACGTCCTCAAGGTCGATGCGCATGCGGCGGTTGGAGCGACTACTCAATTCTTTGGAACTAAACAGTCTTACTATTCTTTGTATGTTACCAAGCATGGGCCCTATTTATTAAAACTATAACCTAAGATAGAACGACGTATTTGTCAATTTTAAAATTAAAAATAAAAGCGAACAAACATTTAAAAAAGTCAAAAATGATACCTATTGTTGAGCCATCAAATTCGATCGAGTAACACCTATATTTTAATAATTATAGAAATAGATGGATGGTACTTTTATAAAATGGTGCTACAATATCGCGGCGGGGTACCGCTGAAATAAATCAGACCTTCGATTGACTATCTATTAGTTTACTAGCTGTTCAACTTGTTTCGATACGATCAAATTTTTGTTGTACATTACATAGTTCTAAACTAGCTTTCAATTAAAAGAAACCGCAACCAAATTGGTTACCTCGTTTAAGAGCTACGGTGCCAGAGACAGACACACACACATATCAGTCAAACTTATAACATCCCTCTTTTTGCGTCGGAGGTTACAAAAAAAGGTCACATTAGCTCGACAGGCGCTGTTAAATAAAACATAATATGGATATGTCGGTTTTTTTTTAAAAAAAAAAACGCTGGTCAGACAAAACTGAATCAGTTCCGCTGGTTCAGTTAGGCCTTTTCATGTATGGTATGCTTTTAGGACAGTCAACATGAATTAGGTCGTGAGTTTGGCTGTAGTAGGTACTTAGTTGATGTTTTGTCTTTGTTATTTGTTTATTTTGTTGATTGAGGTCGCTTATCGATTAGGTAATTTGAACTGGTTCTGCGGAATCCACTTAATGATGCGTTAATTAGTATCATTTGATTGGTAATTACGTCGAAGTAATAGTTTCATCTATTCTGTTAAATAATTTGTTCTCCACTAAATCACGCTAGTAACAGAATGGTCCCCGCGTTATAGTAAGAGGAGCAAATGTAGACAAACTAAACGTTGGGAAGACGACATGAAAAAGATTTCTGGTCCAGAATGGACAACTATGGCAAAATACAGGACAAAATGGAAAGCATTAGAGACCTTTGTCGAAAGACAAGCTGAAACAGACAAACCGGCTGCCGAAAAATAATATGTTTAATTTAGGAAGTAAAATTGTTTAGAGTTAAGGAAATATAAAAATTAAGTTCAGCAATAAAGGCTTATTTTTTTTTTAAATCACGCTTGCACCAGTACAAGGTCAGTTGGAAAAAACAGACTTGCTAATTGATTAACACCCTACTGCTCAAATTCAGCATCCTCTTTGTTTGTGCCTTACCATTGACACGGTTATTTACTCCCCCTGACCCCATGTTATTTGAAGGCGATTTTTTTGTCCATACTCCTCTGTCAGCCTTCGCCATGTGGCTTCTCTAGCGTGGAGTTCGGTTATTGTCCCACGCAGGGTTGGAAAAAAAAACAGTTTTTTTAAATTTTATAAAACAATCAGTTGAAATGGTTTTAAACAAGTGTTTCTTTTTTGTTATTTTTATTGTAGGGCATTATTTCAAATTAATTCGACCTATAATGCTTCATCTCCAGACAAATCTTTCATATCATATCAACAATTAAAAATTACATAATATCACGCCTGTAATCCTCGAAGGGTTAGGCAAAGGTATACCTAATAGTGTACACACATTTACCCAGTTATGTTTAAGTCCCATATAATAGGGGGCTAGCCTATTGATTAAAAAAATAAAAATCAATCAATATTGTTATAATTTTGACTGATTTGAAATTTAAATTTTGAATATTCTTATGCATGTTTCAAAAATAGGTGTTATCTTGTCCCATATAAATCCTGGTACTTCAAGTTCAAAAATATAACATAGCAATAGCATAGACTCAGCTGGTTTTTATGTCAAGATATTTAGACTCCTAAATTTTATTTTATGTTCATTTTATATCCATTCATTCGCCACGAAAAGTAGTTTTAAAGCTGTCTTTTTTTCTTATTGTTTTATACAATGCTTAATTTGTGTTTTTAAATGTTTGATAAAAAACACTGTTTAAATTCAAACTTTTTTAAACACTGTTTTAAACATGTGTTTTAAAATAACTTGTTTTAATCATGCCAACCCTGGTCCCACGCGATCGGCTACTGGGATAAAAAGTAGTCTATGTGTAAATTCGGGTATTTAGTCTGAACGGACCAAAGCAAATGGACCGCGGGCCATTCGACCGGAACCAAAACTCGTCTACGTTCCAAAGGATCGGTGATAAAATGAATTCAAAATAAATTTTAAAGGGACAGTCGCAAACATAGAGGTAGTCGCCAGTGGCGAAAGTTTCATTCAACTCGATTCCTCCCAGCTTCCCTTTGAAAAATGGCACAGTCAGCATTCTATTGACAAATAATATAAAATTGCATTAAAGATATATGTACTCCGACTTACCTCTTACAAAAATTGACCCTTCGCTACTGGTAGTCGCATAGTTTATGAATTTTAACTATTTAATTATTTACTTAGTTGAAATCATCTAAACAAACAAAATACATCTTCATTAACGGTTGGCACGACTTCAGGTAGCTAGCTCAACAATGACCCTTAATTGTCAACCAATCACAAACAAGCTGCTTATCTGTGACGTCAGACTGGCGAAAAGTATGGGCATAATGCAGTCTAGTGGTCACTGTTTATTTAGCAATTGCCCACTGACGTTGTGCAGTGAACTTTTACTTCTCAAGATTTGTGTTTTGTTTAGTGTTGTCCTGGTAAGTTTTGCGATTGAAACGATTTTTTTTTATATTCTAAGGCTATGCAGTGTGTTTGGCTAACGGTTACCGATACTCTAAGGGCATATTATATACTCATCTATCGACAAATACACGTTTATAAATATCCCACACCCCGCGAATGGCAGCCATTTTGTTTTATATTTTTTTTTTAAACGGCTGATCTGGGGTATGTTCAATGAAATGCTAATATCTTTGAAACTAAGGGACCTAGAGACGTGCAAATGATCTTATTGCAAAGGTGAAGCCTGATGCTATCGAATTAATAAATATTGTTTTCTAAATAATATTCAAAAAGCGGCTAAAAAAATAACACGAAATCTATACATTTTATAAAATTCAAAGTTTGGCTGACTGACTGATATATCAACGCACAGCCCAAACCGCTGGTCCTAGAGACATGAAATTTGGATCGTGTATTATTTGTGAAGAGTAGTTCACAATGAAAGTTTTTTTCGAAATTCCACCCCTAAGAGGGTGAAATGGGGGTTTTAATTTTCTGTGAAACTTTATATTCTCGATCGACTCGAAAATTGGTGTACTTACACACTTCAATTAAAATTATGAGACACGTGTATCACAGTTTTTTCAAAATCATCTCCGAACAAAGTCAAATAGGGCTTTGAAAGTCACGTTGACGGGTGCATGGCGCGCAGTGTGGCGCAGGACGTTCTGAAAAAATATGTCATTTGTTTCATGTAGGCCACGTGGTTGAAGCCGCGGGCAGAAGCTAGTTTTACATAAAAATTACTTACTTTTTTTACATTTTCTACTAGAGTAGAAAATGTAAAAAAAGTGCAACACAACAACAACAACATGCAACATACCACCAACCAACCAACAACATTCAACACACCAATGCAACATTCGGGGGTTAATTTTGGACTAGAGTCCAAAATTAACCCCCGAATGTTGCATATGTTTTTATGTTTAATTAGAAGTATTCGGGTCAACCTACAAATTGGTATTAAAATATTGACTCAACACCGATTATTTTAAGACTTATTTTCATTTGAATATAGCCCTGCCGCAGCACATAGACTCCACAATGTTGCAGGTACCTTTCTTTGTTTGGGCAGGTAGATAATGAGCAGGCACCAAATTTACGAGTGGGAGTGAGACGGCAGAAAGGTGACTGAGTGAAATGGCTAAATAATAACAGCCACATGGGTCGATCTTCAAGGCAAACAATGCAAACAGCGTTTTTGCCTAGGTCGGTCTGTGAATAGGTGACCATCTATTACATACCGAGTTTCCTCCGTGCCGTCCACTCACCCCTTTACTTACCTTACTGGCAATTCACTCCCACTCGTAAATTTGGTGCCTTATCTATATGCTACTGGGGTAACTGCGACATTGTCATTAGTATCTGCGCTTGGACAGGTCTATATTCAAATGGCTATAACTCTCAAAATAATTGGGCTGAGTCAAAATTTTGATATCATTTTGTAGGTTGACTCAAATACTTCTGGTTTAACATAAAAACATACGCAACATGTAGGAGTTAATTTTGCACTACAGTAGAAAATGTAAAAAAGAAGTATTTTATAAAAAAAAAATGTGTTTTCTTATTTTTTTAGGCTCTTTTTGCTTATTTTTCAGGAAAAGTTATTTGCACATCTCTTAGATTCAAAGATAATAAATATTAGCATTTCATTGATATTAGCATTTTCATTTTATTTGCATTATCCAAATCAGCCGTTTGCCGTTTGCCGTCAGCCGTTTTAAAAACAAAATGGCTGCCATTCGCGGCGTGTGAGACTTTGACTTTTATATAATGTATAGATTTCGTGATATTTTTTTAGCCGCTTTTTGCATATTATTTAGAAAACAATATTCATTAATTCGATAGCCTCAGCCTTTACCTTTGCAATAAGATCATTTGCACGTCTCTAGGTCTCTTAGTTTCAAAGATATTAGCAATTTATTGAACATACCCTAGATCAGCCGTTTAAAAAAAAAACAAAATGGCTGCCATTCGCGGGGTGTGGGGTTAGGAGTATTTATAAACGTGAATTTTTCGATAGACATGAGTATAAAATATGCCCTTAAAGTATCGCTAACCGGTAGCCAAACACACTGTATATTAATTTAAAAATATTTAATTACCAAATTTAACTTTTGTAAACATTTTATATCATTGTTGATTGTTTTTCTAATCTAATAAAAAAAAAACTTTTATTTCTACTTTTTAGCTTTTGCACTTGATGTAGTTTTTTGGTAACGGGCGAATGGCCCAGGTGTTTATCATCTGCGTGCCATTTTCATTTAAATCCGTTCAGTAGTTTTTGCGTGAAAGAGTAAAGGCGCAAACCCACCGCGGCGCACGGATAGGCTACGCGTGTATTAAGCTTCGCTTTGCAAGAAAATGTATGTGATTGTGTCCACTGCATACCACGGACACGCTATGCATCAATTGACGTCATTAGTACATGCGTGGCTTGCTCGAATAAGGCGCTCACATAGCTCAACGCCGTCAACGTCATGCACGCTGTGCATGTGGTACACGCTACACACGAATATTAACCCACGACTATGCCGCGGTGGGCCACGCACGCTACAGTTGTACTTAGTTGTGGGTGTGTAGCGTGTACTGCTGTGGAAACACCCACGTTGTCAAACAAATGAATCCACGCAGCTAAAATGCGCCGCGTGCCCGTGCACAGCGTGCACCGCGGTGGGTTAACGCCTTAACAAACATCCATTCATCGTCACAAATTTTCTCATTTATAATAGTAGTAAGATATGAATATGATTCATTCCCAATCATAATGATGTTATAACCATTGGCAGGTTTTTCATAGTATATTAATAGTTTCAGAATACATTCCTGGAGGCGAGCTGTTGGCTCTACTCGAAAAGTACGGCAAGCTACCTGAAGAACTCGTCAAGATATTTGTTGCTGAAATTGCTATTGCCCTTGGTGAGTGACTTTATTTTGCACATAACATAACATCACGCTTGTAATCCCCAAAGGATTAGGCAGTACCCCATAATACCACCAAATTGCGGCAGTTTTATTTTAATTTTATTATATTGTCAAATATAAAATATCCTTTCCTACTGTCATATTTGGGCCTTTTAAAATACCCATAATCAGCCTATAATGTTCCCACTGCTGGGACACAGGCCTCCTCTATATGAAAGGGAATGGGCTATAATCCAACACGCGGGCTCAGTGCGGGTTGGTAGATGTCACATGTCTTCGAATTTTTGATTCTAGGACATGCCGGTTTCCTCACGATGTTTTCCTTCACCGTTTTGAGAGCAGTGGTGATGAAATAAATTACACAAAGTAATGCGCCTGCCTCGGTTCGAACCCACGACTTACTGCTCGTAAGTCGGGACCGCCACCACTGGGCCACCGCTGCTCTCTTTAAAAATACCGACAGAGTAAAAGTCCGTAAAAGATTGTTAGAAAGATCGGATCTGGATCGTTGACTGCACGATGTCGTTATCGGTGCATCGGCAGATATGGTTGACCATCAAAGTTATCCTGCAGTTGTCTTTTACAACATCTAAAAGCAAAAAGAGTAACTTTTTAAAACACTCCAAAATAATACAAAAGAAGATCATCTTTAACCAATCGTGTAAGAGTCGGGAACCGAAAAGGTTACCCGTAACAGTGGGTGTGTCTAGGGCCTTAAAGAGGTGAAAAACCCTAAATTTAACCCATATAAGGGTTATCCCGTGTAATGGTTAATCGACCATATGGATTATAAAGGGTGTAAATAGACCCTTAACATAGCCGAAAGGCACTTGTTCTTCCCGTCTTTGCGATCATTGTTTTGTTCTAGACCATACCTGGGAACCTTCTAGTTACGGAGATTGGGGGTCAAAGTTTCAACTTTTTCACAAGTTTTTTTTTAAATACATGTTTTTAATGTAAGATTTTTACTTCACACACCTCCACGACCCCCGTACTATTCAATCCATCCATCAGCACAATGCTTTGAGTGCTTTCTACTGAGTCCTACCGTAAAACGTGATTTTTCACCCCTAAAAAAAAACTCGATTCCCAGCAATAATTTTTGCGTAAAATTACTTAGTTTAATGTATAGAATGCTTGGTTGATGGCTATGTGAAGGGTCTGTTTACACCCTGTAGGTCTAACCGGTGAACCTTTTAACCCATAGGTCTCTGGTATGAGAAGATTCTGGTTTGATTGTACCCACCCACAATTGACCAGTAATGCTTAGATTCTATAAAATAGAGGGCGAGCTCGATAACTTACTAGGAATTAAATACATGTAGTTAAAATGTTCGTTTGATATGCTTTCAGATTTCCTTCATAACGCTGGTGTTATATACCGAGACTTGAAGCCGGAGAACATTCTTCTCGATTCGGACTGTCACATACGATTGATCGACTTCGGACTCTCTAAGTGGCTCTCCATCGGGTCGCGGACTACTACGCTCTGCGGGACGCTCAAGTATATGGGTGAGTTTTACAGTCACTTAGTACTATTTTGTCAGGGGATTCGCATATACTTTGTATGTAATGAAAAACGGCACTTATGACAATGTGCTAACGTGATAGGAACAAAAATAGCTGTTAACTTAATTTTAAATAAGACGCCAAACTAAAGCGGTCATTCTCCATTTCAGTGTGGGAGTTGACTCGTTTCATAATTTAAAAATGGCACAGTGCATCACTCGCTCCGTATCCGTTGCGCGTCTGACACAGAGGAGCCGTCAGTAAGGGAAGCGCGTTTGAGTGATTATGTCGATAGTAGCGGCTCGCACTGTAGCGTCGGCCCACTGACGCCGGCAACATGAACGCACGCACTATCGCGTTCGAGCTGTCGATGGAGGGCAGGCAGGTGGACGAGGTGGTCGCTTGCATCTTCCACACGGTGCTGTTCCACCGCTCCAGCGGCAAGTTCACGTACAACAACGAGGAGAGCTACTCCATCCGCACCGTGAGCTACGTGGACGTGGACTGCGACTTCATCGACTTCACGTACGTGTGCTGCGAGTCAGGCGCGCTGGGCCGCAGCGTGCGGCGCGACATCTCCGATTTCTCGTCGCTGCTGCGCGGCGCCGACGCCAGCGCCGCCCCGCCGCGCGGCTCCATCTCGCTGGAGTTCTTCCAGAAGCGGCGCGCGCGCTGGCCCTTCCAGCCCGAGTGCGTGCCCTGGGAAGTGTGGACCGTGTACTGCGAGCTCACCGAGTCGCGCACCGAGCACGACATGCACAGCAAACACGAGAATGTGGTGGAGATGCTGCAGGATAAGATCGTGTTCATCACAGAGATCATCAACCGGCATGAGTACGTGCCCAAGATGCCGAGCCGCTCGGACGCCGACCTCATCTTCGACACGTCGTACCCGGACATCCAGCCCTACCTGTTCAAGATCCACTACAACCTGTCGGGCGCGCCGCCCACGTCCGTCGGCAACACGGTGCGCAAGCTCATACGGGACACGCTCTCCTTGTGATGCACGCTGTGTTCCACTCCCACGCTAATACGCGTCGCTCCACGCCGAAGGATTTTATTATTCGCCATGCGTGATACTGACGCCTTGATGTGACCCAATTAACACCATTTTTATAATCTTTCGAAGTAAACTAAATTATATTCATATAGATGGCGGTGCCATCGCCAAACGCGGGACATTATTATTTTACTGAAGATTTAAAATTTAAATGTGTGATTTATTTTTACTACGGACTTGTGTATATAATAATCATAATGTGAATGAGTTGTTTTACATTGAACTATTAAAACTGTATTTAACATTTTGACAATACATTACATCTGAATCTAATATATCTGTGTCATTTATTGTACTTATGCTTTGTTTGTTGCACAAACGTGTGTCGTAGTTATCGTTGCAATCAATGTTTTGTGTAACTTTAATTACTAGATATCAGCTTTATTACTGACTGTTAGCTTATACTAAACTCTTTTGTGTTTCAAATTCGTGGAGGCCTCTATTTCTATTAGGAGGTCCAGCTTATCTAAATTAAAATGGTTGAGGTCGTTAATCTTAGTTACAGAATAAACGAAGTATTGCATGCATCGCTCATACACTCCCTTTCGCCGGGATGAGCCGAGCCACTTCTAGACGTCGTATCTAATAATCTATTATGTAATCGAAGATTTTGTCTGTTGTAACATTAGTTTTAACTTTAGTTGTAATATCAGAGCTATGACTCGGAAGGCTGGTTGATGTGTCCATTCATTTCGTCGTTTATTTAAGCTTTGGATTCGTCTGTTGTTTATTGCTAAGGTGTTTTTTTTATATAGAACGGTTTCTCAAGCATACACAGAAGTTTGATGTAGACATAATAGTTACCTAGAAATTGATTGTGTAAGTAAATAGTTAGTTTTGTATGAATTATTATAAAACACTTGAGTTTTTGTTGATGAGGTGGCACTAAATATTTTTATTCTTGTCTACTAACGCTTCTAAGTTTAGTCACACTTCGAGTCACGCTGAACTCTTTTAGTATAGTCATTCGACTATTCACTTATATTTAAATGATCGCTTTGTGATATCGCCGAGAATAATCCAGAAATATTAAAAAAAAAATGTAAAAAAATATATTGATTTTTGATTACGTGTGTGGATCTAGAGAAGATTGAATTATTATTATATTAAAATAGATATTACGACTTAAGTAGTTATAATTATAATATCGTCAGTAATTTTTATGAATGTGTATTATAAATATTGTAAATAGCATTGATAGTTGTCACTTGAGTTGTTCGAATAGTTGAAGCGGTTTCTTGAGAGAGCTTTATCGGTATAGAATGTACTAGATGATCAGTGATTGTTCATGTATTATGTAAACATGTTAGGGTAGTCGCGGCGCGTGGAATGTCTCATGTAGTTTAAGTGACGGTGAGGTGAATAATCAAATCTAAATTGTAACGTCATTTTATCATCTCCTTGTTCTAATACTTAATTTGCGATATTTTTACTTTGACGATGTTCCGTAAAGAGATCTTAATTTATTGTAGCCTGACTCTCGGGGCGTCGTGAAAGAAAAGCATATTATGAATCCATGACTTTGCAACAGAACATATTTTAGGATTACTTTATTATTTACAACATTTAACGTTATATTATGTATGTTTTTTTACGCCAGAGTCAATTGCTTTTAGTTTTTTGTTTTCTAGAGGACTGTGAACCGAGTCCATCCATAAATTCTGATTTACTATCCTACCTCATTTTTTGACTCTAGCTTTAGTGTATCATGTCTCTAGGCCTATCTAATCACACTTGTACCTATAACAAAATATTTATCAGAATTGTTTCGTCACCAAAGATGAGGCTGTACATGCTTTACGATCTTATAACTCAAATTCTTTTAAATATTTTACATAACACGTTTAAAGATAGCTTGTTTATGTGCAATTTTGATATTTCATATATTAAAATAATTGATAAAAAGGAACAAAGTAAAATGTTTTAATAAATATCGACAATGCATGTGTACAATATCTTTAACTCAAAGAAAGATTTATTATGATATCCATTTGTAATTTTCATATCAGTGAGTACCTTAAATTTTAATGATTTCAAAATGTTTACAAACAAACCCTGGTGATAACGACAATATATTTTACTCTATGAATACCTTGACGGTGTGCCTCGTTTAGTGTAAGTGTGGTATGTCGAGCACATTGTAAAATATTATATCATCGCACTTGCTATGGCCTTATTTAAAAAAAAGATGTTTTAGAACTTTAAAAATTCACGAATCGCGTGTAATAACGGCTGTTACATATTAGAGTTTATGATAAATGAAACAGGAAGTATATATGTTGTGATGTATAAGTTCAAAAAAAAAAATAAGCTAAAATCTTAGTCTTGTGATATAATTTATATATAAGTGAATAAATGATGAAGTATTTATTTTTGTTTTCTTTTTTTAATACCTGCTGCATACCAGAAGATGTAGAATCAATGTGGATACTTTAGAAGACGTTTTTCTCAATCTGTTTCTATATAGGTACCATAAAAAAACATACTTGATTTACTTTTTCTTGAGCACACACTATATGTAAGAAAGCAATACACCTCACACTGAGACACAAACTTTAGCAAGCAGCTAATACAGACTTCATAGTATTATTTTACAAAACTTACCTCATTAAAATTTTCATTTTAGTTGTCTGCTATTTCTGAAACACTTCTTTTTTAGAAAACAAACTTACATACACATATTCAATTAAATACACAAATACTTGTGACCTCTATCATCAACTTGATAAGGTCCAAGTTTAAACATTAAACGTTCGTTTTTAAGTTTCGTGTTGTTGTGCTGTTTCGCAAAGTGAGAGACGAGAGGACTTCGTGTGCTACACGCCATCAAGGAGTTCCTTCCTTAAAAAAGTAATTATTATTGTTATTTATATTAATTAAATTTGTATTTTATGAGCGTGGATGGAGGAATGACTGTTGCGTAGAGCACAAGAAGTGTGAATGATTTTTTAAAAAGCTTCAGATAATATTGGTGCTACTATTTATTGTAGTTGTCTACTCGGGTGGCCTACCATGACGTTTTAAAGCAGCAGTAATTCCAGTGTGGGAAAGAGATGGCGCTAGACGACCTGTATAGCTCTGTCTCTTTCCCACACTGGAATTACTCCTGCTTTAAGACTTCATAGTAACCCCCCTGATTTATTAAACTTAAGGGTAAAATCACATTTTTACGCACAGATCAACATTTACGAGTATCTCTATCTCATTCTGTTACGTAAAAGCGTCATTTGGTGGGGCTAGAAGTCCAGCTGCAAGCTTCCGTATTAATTCGCAGAGGAAGCATTTTAACGTGCGATTGGTCCACTCACTTGCAAGTAAGCTGCAATTCTAAGTGGCAGAAAAGGAAAAACATGTAAGAAAATGCTGATCTGAGCGTATAAATGTGATTTTACCCTAATGCTGAGATCCCGCCTTAAAATCGGCCTTCACCCATCTGCTTGCCGCATGAAAAATACTGTTTTAGAAATCTTACTACAAGAATAAACATATTGCGAATGGCTTGCCTGATGCAATTAAGTCAAGTCTAACTTTTATGAACAAATGTTTCATTTATTTTGTAAAAAATAAGTTACCTCGTTGGTCTTGTGGTCGCAAGCGCGACTGCTGAGCATGAGGTCCTGGGTTCGATTCCCGGATAGGGCAAAGTGAAATTGGGTTTGAAATTTTTTAGGACCAGGCTCGGATTTTGGATTTGTGCCCGGTTGATGGTAATAGGCTTGCCCCCTATTACATGGGACTTAAACACAACTGACGGAATAGGGGTGTACTATTAGGTACACCTCTACCTAAGCCTTCGGGGATTACAGGCGTTATTTTTTCCAAACGAAATTAATATTGATTGAAAGTACAACGCATATGGAAAAAGAAACTTGTGTTGTCTATCTTTTATCCCTACTACAGGGTTGTCAGGTATAAATAAATAGGTCAGTTGATATTATGTACGTACACTTATCTGTTTTCTTATTGAAATACTAGCTGTTGCCCGCGACCTTCTTTCGCGTGAAATTATTATAAAAAATATTACTTCCTTTTTTGAATCGAATTTTTTTACCAATTTCAAGGGTTTTATTTTTTCTTAAATAAAAAAGACCTATGACATCCGCTATCTGCTAGTAAAAGTCCCGTCAAAATCAGTCCAGCCGTTTCGGAGATTAACCGGAACAAACAGACAGACAGACAGACAAAAAGTGAACAAAAAAATGAGTTTTTTGTTATAAGTACCGTACATATTTTCATAAGCATATCAGTAAAAAGCTGTTTTGATATTACAAACAGACACTTCAATTTTATTTATTTGTGTAGATACAGGGTGGAAGGGATATCGACGCACAAACGATGACCACGTATTCAGTACAACATTCCACATAGAAATATTTTCAGATAAATTTATTTATTATAAAATTATATATTATTAGGTTGTCAAGTAAAATCGGTCAAGACTTACAGTTGTGTCGCACTTTAATCAGTCTTGACGTAATTTCATCAGGCAACCTATTCGTAATATGCTTGTTTGTGTATTAAGATTGATGATTATATTAATAAAATTTTGCATTTACAAAAAATCATATTTATTTACATGTTTGGAAACCAAATCGCGAACACAGGTTAAATTATTGGCTTTCTTTAATTTATGGAACAGTGCAATCAAACTTAAATAATTAATTTATGACTAGAAGACTTTCTATTCGAGGTTAAATTAAATTCAGTAGCGAAACTGTAAATATAGCAGTATCACTAGACTTTGATTTGACGCTGTGTACCCAGTAGTATATAATAAATAGTAAATGATGCACCAATACTATCTCCATACAAATAGACAATCCCTAACTTATTTATAATTATTGTTGACAGCCCCTGAGGTGCTGACGCGGGAGCCTTACGGACATGCAGTGGACTGGTGGTCGCTAGGAGTCCTCACCTGCCGGATGTTAACTAATGAGGTAAGATAAGATTACGCCTGTAATCCTCGAAGGGTTAGGCAGAGGTGTACCTAATAGTACACCCACATTTCGCCAATTGTGGTTTTAAGTCCAATGTAATAGGGGGCGAGCTTATTGTCATCAACCGGGCACAAATCGAGGCACCGTAGCTGCTACTGAGAAATTTCTGATGGAAAACCCAATAAAACTTTGCACAACCCGGGAATGGAACCCAAGACCTCATGCTCAGCGGTCGCGACTACTCGACCTGTTATCGCAACGTCGGCGATTAGCGAGAAGCGATTAAAGGCAGGTTTATACGGGGTGTAAACAGACCCCATCGACGAAGCCGTCAAGCAACTAGCAAGCATTTTGTACATCAAATTATGTAGCACTGCGCAAAATATATTGCTGGGAGACATTATTTTTTCATTAAGAGTAGCGCTCAATATAACTCACTTAAATTATTGTGCTGTTGGATGCATGTCCAGGCGTCATGGAAGTATTTAAAGTAAACTTATAATCTGTAATAGTATTTAAAAAAAAAGTGTCAAAATAAGGGAACTTTGATCTTTAATATCTCCGTAACTAGAAGGTTCCCAGGTATGGTCAAGAACAACTAAAAATATCGCATTGACGAGAAGAACAAGAACGTCTCGACTTCGTTATGTGTGTTAAAACATCCTTTATTGAGTCAGTGGTCGTCGACAGCGTCTTTGTTACGACACAGCTGGCGAGGTGGTGGCTTCATGTAAATATATTTTTCAATACACTTTCTCGAAAACAGGTTCTTATCGCACTACGATTATGCATATACTGCAGTTCTCGGCTCCATAACACCTTCGCCTGCAGCTCGGGTGTTAATTTCGCCTTGAATGCAATAACAAAGTTTCCCCACTCAATTCAAAATGTACTATTTTGCGCCAGTCCTGGCAGATAACAGTGGAACGAATAGAGTGACACTTTATTTTTCCGCCAGCGAACTCCTCAGCTCTCTCCAGCAATGGCCGCCTGTGACTGAAAATTTGCAACTAAAAGGCATTTGTTCGGCAGACAGTTCTCGCCGGCGGTGTGATTTTTCAGCGATCATCTACGTGGCTCCACTATGTCACTTCCTAAATTACCCAAGCAGTGATAGCCTAGCCTAGTGGTGTGACCGACGACTGCCAAGTCTCGAGTTCGGACGCACCTCTGATTTTTCGGATTAATGTGCGTATTGTATAATTATCAAGCAAAACATCGTGAGGAAACCAGCAAGCCGGAGAGATATTTCTTGACGGCATGTAAAGCCAAGTCAAAAGGTTAGGCACTAACCACACGATAAAGAAAGAAAGAAAGACCCTGAGGCTGATAAAATTGTCGCTTTTCCTTACTCATATTAATATTAAGGTCGGTTTTCCCTCGCGGCGCCATCCGCGCGGCCCTGTTAGGTTCGTCCAAGACTGGTCGCCTTCCCACTATTGCTATCTCTTTTACTGGTACAGGATCTACAATCTTTTGTACGTTTCTTGAGTAAGGAAATAGTTGATAGCTAGTCGTTTCCTCATCGGTGGTGGGACAGGTAAGTATCTCAAGCGTGATTCGGCTTTTACTGTACAGTAGGCCTTAACGTGTGTATTTAAACTTAGTACTACCCTAGGCCAATCAAGGTTGGTGTTTCAACCGATCGCAAAAACTATTTATTTATTTACAAATAGTCCAAATCGCTGGGGTATACTTTTGTCTCTTAATCAAACAGCACCATGTGAATGGAATACGGAAAATAAAATTAAAGCAGCTGATCAACGTTTAAAAATTTTGCTCAATAGATGGCGATACTCTTCACAATTACGTAATTTCATCATCATCATCATCATCATTTCAGCCGAAAGACGTCCACTGCTGGACATAGGCCTCCCCCAAGTGTCGCCACATTGACCGGTCCCGTGCGACTCGCATCCAGCGGATCCCTGCAACCTTCACCAGGTCATCGGTCCACCTAGTGGGGGGAGGCCTTCCAACGCAGCGTCTTCCGGTTCGCGGTCGCTACTCCAGAACTTTTCGGCACCATCCGCCATCCGTTCTGCGAGCAATGTGCCCTGCCCACTGCCACTTCAGTTTGGCTATTCTTCGGGCTACGTCGGTTACCTTGGTTCTCTCGGTTCTCTCTTGGTTCTTACGTAATTTACGTATCTATTATAAAAGAGCTTATTACTCATCTTCTCGAATTGACTAACTTCTGCACTTCTTCTTTCCCTTCTAACAAAAAGGAAAGAACACACGTGCCATCGTAGTTTATTAGTAGAACTTCTGTTCATGATAAGAAATTACTCTTATTACTTAAACTTAAATTTTAATCGCCCCATACATGTGTGAGTAAGTGCTTGGCCAGCATCGTCAAAAGGCAAAAAGACAGATGTTACATTCTAACTGTTATTCGAAAATGTTATGTTAAAAAAATAAACTAATATTAAAATGAAAAGACGAAAATAAGGTTTATGTATCAAAATTGAACGCGTGTAGAAAGTTTTGTATCGGTGCTGTTGACCGTTGAGGAGTTCTCTCTCACGAGATATGACACCATGACTTGATCCTGTGATCAAGTCATGTCTGTCATTGTCACCAGAACCAAAGGTGTGTGCAAAATTTCAGCTAAATCGGTTTGGGGGAACTGGTTTAAAATTCAGTTGCAAGATTTGACCAATACATACTAACTGACAAGCAGAGTTAAATAAAAGTTTATAATAATAATATAGAAATATCGATCTATCGTCACTGACAGGACTATTGTTGCCAATAAACGTGACATTGTGGTAATAGATCGATTGGAGCGTCGCGTAATGATTGTTGATATAACGGTTCCGCATGACGAGAACCTCGTGAAAGCAGAGAAAGATAAACAATTCAAATATCTAGATCTGGCTCGCGAGGTTGTCGACATGTGGGACGTGAGTACAGCAGTCATTGTGCCGATAGACGTGTCAGCCAATGGCTTAATAGCCAATAGCCTCGATCAACATCTGAGGAGGCTCTCGCTTGGCAGCTGGATCAAAGGCTTGATTCAGAAAACAGTACTTCTGGACACGGCGCGTATCGTTAGGAGGTTCCTCTCTCAAGAGCCTTGACCACCGGTAGCTCGGACCCTGTTCCCGATGCCGGTGGGCTACTATTTTTTATATTTTTAAATGTTTTTGTTTATATTACTTTGTAAAGAAATATTTAAAAATGTAAATTATATGTGTAAATAAGAATAAAGGAAATAATAATATAGAAATTATTTTTGATGAGTCGAAAAGTAATCTTAAATCTGAAAAAGAGCAAAGTTTCCTGCTATATTCTATTGTCAGGCACACTGGCAAGACTCTTGTCGACTGCAACAAGGTTACTAGCTAGTCCATCTACTCTCTTCTGGCCTTATCGTAATGTCCACAGAAAGTCATTCGCATTTTTTGGAGTTTCTCTGCCTAAGATTTATACTGTTCTGGAAACTTCATGGTGGAGTTCAAAAGGGATAAATGAACACCGCGTTTTTTTATTATTGAATTAACGTAGCTTAGCCAGCCACCAGTAGTCCACATGATTTTATGATAATTATAAACCAAAAATCTTAATTTAAGAGAGGTAAAGTTTATAGGAGGAAATCTCCGAAACTCCTCATCCGATTTCTAAAATTCTTTTACTGATAGAAAGCTACACTAATGCCGCGGGCGAATTCGTGGCTAGAAGCTAGTGTGCATCATTTTATTGTGATAAAATATTCATCCTTGAGCAGCCGAGTGCACGTAATGTCCATATTATTAGTATTCTGCTCATAGAGAGCCTTACGACTGATATGAACCCATATAGTTCAAGTTTAACCTATTGTAAAGGTTGTTAATGTCTAAGGTTGAGAAAGTCTAGGTAATCAAGAGGATTAATTGCAATGTGGAAGGAGCTGGCAACGACCTACTAGCAATGTCCAGTCGACCGCACCTCCTTTGTCGATTTTTGCTAATTCCTTTCTATTTTAGCTGTATCTAGTACATACTCCTTAGGTTTTCGTACATGTTTCGTTTCGTTCTGACTGTAACTGAAGTGCGGTTAACCGTCCTTTTTTATTTCAAAATCTCCAGGTGACTCATGCTTGTAAAAATAAAAATACTCATAATATTATAAAAACATATTTTATTACTTATAGTACCGGAAATTCGATAATTTACTTTGACAAATAATAATTACATACAACGTAGGTAATTTTTCGGTTCGGCTATTTAAATAGTCTCTAGATCTAATGAATAGTCGGAGATATCCACGCACTCGCACGCGTGTTGCGTCGTGCACACTCAGTCACACTCACTCGTCACTCGCATGCACTCCCGCGCAGGCACGGCGGGGGCGGGCCGCCGGGCGGGGGGCGCGTGTCGAGGGACGTCGACACACGCCCGCCGCCGCACGCCACCTCACTACTTATCTAAAATTAGGGAGCGCTCTTCTCTTCCGATGAGTTTTCTTTCGATTCACCGCTCTCCGCGCTCTCTTCGGAGCTTGAGCTTGAAGGTTTGTCGCCTTGAGGCTTTTCTTTCTCGTCAGGTTTAGCTGGGGCTGGTTCGCTCTTCTTTGGCTCCTCATCAACCTGTGGCTCTTCGACCACGTACGCGGGCTTAGGCTCTGATTTAGCGACAGGCTCTACGATAGGCTCAGACGCTACAGCGGGTTCGCTGGACTTTGATTCTTTCTTTTCGGCCTCGTCCTTTTTCACCTCTTTGGGACTTTCTTCTTTGGCGACGTCAGAAGACTGAGCTTCTGATTTGGGTTCTTCAGCAGGTACAGCTTTGCTCTCGACAACGGATTCTGATTTGATTTCCTCAACAGGCTCAGGTTTGATCTCCGCTACAGGCTCAGGTTTAATCTCAGCAGCAGGCTCAGATTTGCTCTCCGAAGCGGGCTCTGGTTTGCTCTCAGGAGCAGCCTCGGGTTTCTTCTCATCAGCAGGGGCGGATTTGCTCTCAGCAGCAGGCTCAGATTTAATTTCAGCAGCAGGGGCAGGTTTGCTTTCAACAGTAGGTTCAGGTTTGTCCTCAGGAGCAACAACCAGTTTTCCATCGACAGTGTTGCGGACTACGCGCAGGCTGTCTTCAGATGCAGGACTCTCTTCTGATTTGGGTACATCAGGAGTGGCGTCTTTGGCGGGTTCTGCAGCCTTGACTTCTACTTTAGGTTCTTCGGTTTTGCTTACTTCAGGTTTAGCAGGCTCTTCTACGGGGGCCGATGATTCAGGCTTTTTAGGTTCCGATTCAACTGCAGCGACGGGAACCTGAGGCAAGTCAATTTTCTTTTGTGGCATAGGAATATTGTCGGGCATGATGACATCGTCAGCGACTTTAGCGTCATTTTTCACTGCGTTAATAACATCAATGCTTTCCTCAGGCAACGCTGCTGACTTAGCAGATGCATCCTTAGATACCTCATTCACTAAAGCAGGCACTTCTTCCGCTTTGGGTTCTTCGGGTTTTGCTTCAGGTTCAGCGGCTTTCTCTACTGGTTTAGATTCCGCAGCCTCGCTGGATTCAGGTTTCTTTTCAGGTTCAGGCTCTGCTGATTTAGATTCTGGCACAACTTCTTCGCTCTTAACTTCTGGAGCCTTTTCAGATTCTTCAGGTTTAACTTCGGGTTTGATTTCTTCTGCAGGCGCGTTTTTAGCTTCGGGTACCTTCACCTCGGGTACTTCCTCAGCTTTTTTCTCTTCAACTGGAGCAGGTTGATCGTTGACAACCCCCTCTGATTTAGGGACCGCCAGAGATGGTGGTGGTGCACCGACATCAGGCTTCTCCTCGGCCACTGGCATCGCTAGAGCCACAGCCGCGAAGGCCAAGCATAATAGTAAGACCTTCATCCTGGAAAGACGAAAACGTACAATTAGTGGTCTGACAAAATAATGACAGAGATTATTATGGATTCAAATGCACGTCTGCAAGTCGTGAGCGCGGTAAGGCCAATGTTACGCACCAGCCGGCTTCGATGTTTCGCAGCAATTTTCCTATTAAGGCTGAATCATCTAAGGGCCCGATACGCTGGGGAACGGGTACCTATCTTCAAATCGTCTCGAATTAATGTCGATGTGCAATAAGTAGGATGTAAACTATTTATAAAATAGGCTATGATATGATACAGAGCTTTCAAAGGCACTTTCTCATGAATGAAAGGCAATGAGAGATTAAATGACCTCGTTTTCCTCCTATTAAAAAAAAAACTAATAAATACATTTAATGTGAGCCAACATCCGTTGCTGCTCGCATAGACTTGTATACGCATAATATTTAATTGTAGGCAGTTACAGAATGAAAGATGTATTTTTTGCTAGACCCTCCGGGAGGGCTCATCTATTTTCCATTAGCTATGAAGGTCGTGTACCCCGGCGGGTTCTATTTTTAGCATGCACTAGCCGAAGGTAGGGCATTAAGGCGATATCCCAGCTCCTGCAGGAATGCGATCTGGCGCCGCACTACAAATAGATAACAACCTTCGATGGGAATAATCATCTTAAAATAACCTAGTATTAGTTACCATACAGCCATGCATTTTCAACATGCAATCATTATAGCCATATACATTTTTTTTTAACCTATCGTGTATTTACGATTGGGGACATGAATCGGTTGCTAATACTGTTCATAAGCCGAAATTACGTAAAAGAAAGGAGACAATATACTATTTATCATTTTATTAGCTATAATATATGTGTTGCACATGATAGACACTTCCTAGTGCGTGCTCAGAACTACGCAGGATGCGAAACGCGCGTTAGAAATACGGATGATCCGGCCAGACGCCGAGAACGCATTATCTGAATTTTAATTGGCTCATTGAATTGAATCGCCAACTAGAATGCAATACGTGCCATCGTATGAATGATTCACACGCATACGCACTTGTCTCCCCACGTTTTAATCGACCTCGTATCAACTTGATATTTATAGTTTTAGAAAAGCATTCGCTTGGAAATTCACGATATTTAAATTGCGGTCAGTCTAGGCGTTACCCGTCAGTCACCGTCAGCTGTGTCTAGAATTTGAATGATTTTGTAAAAAAAAACGATCAGACGCCATCTGGGCAGACGATCGATGGCGTGTGACGACAGACAAGTGAGAATATATTACAGAGACGCCTGTTCTTTTTACGATAACTGAAATGCAAAAGTTCATTACGACGCGCCAGAAAGCTTCGAGCCAGTTACGTTTCCAGTTTTCGTTTTTCCTTGATTGCGAAGCCGGCAATGTTTCGATTTCTTTTTTTATCTGTAGCAGGTCAAGATGACCATTTCAGGTGTATCTTTACGTGTAGTTGCACAAGTCAAGTTCAATACGTAACGAGAACCAGTTCTATAAGTTACCGGTTATTACGGCGCCGTTCTTACTTCATTTTATAAACGATCAGTTTGTGACTTTTTGTGTTTCTTGAAGAGTCGTCCGGTGTATTCAATGAGTAAAAAAATATTAACAAGTCTTCGTTTGTGGTTCCTACGGTTAAAAAATGCAAAGAAAAGTCCGCAACAGTCAACTTCAATATTGTAAATTAAGTGCGATGATATCATTTAATGACATTAAATAGGATCTGGGCTTTTTGATTATGGTTCAGTTAAGATGGGGATTTAATTACTCCTTATTTCTAAAAAGATTTTCAGTAAACGCATACGGGTCCAGTAACATGAGTAGAAACATCATAATAAAAAGTAATGGTCATGTTACAGAGACAACAAAACCCCTTGCAGGCAAAAATTGAAAATAAACAGAAATAAAAAAAAATGTTGCGAGCATCAATTTCACGAAACTGGTTCGATCAATAAACCGATGAACCTTGCGCGGGCGTTGCTCTGCAGCCCTGCGCGGTTGGCATCTGATTACACATAATTTAGTATTATTACTGCAACACTGATCGTTATCGACCATCTTGAATTTTGTGGCACTCCAAGCTGAGATAACAGTTTGTAATTTTTCCTGAATCATTTTGGAAAGGCGTCTTGAAAAAGCTTTAGGCTTGAAAAGGAGTATGTAAGGCTCAAAGCAGATGGCGTTTTGGTAACCCCACATGTAAAAAGGAGTGAGTTTATGCATGCATTTGTATAAAAGGTTTTAATTTCTGAGCGAATCGGTTTGATTCACTTGACAAGACAAAGAGACGGAATAAGGATGTAATGCTGAAGCATATTAAAAGAGACAAGTACAAAATGACGTATATCACGTATACATCGCAGTTCGCGTTAACATGCTTTATGTATGCGTTTGTTCGCCGAGTTATTTTCTGGAAGGATATCCTCAGCGGCTGAGGGCAAGGATTGTCGTCCTCCCACTCGACGCAGCAATCTTTCAATTGAAGCCCAGCGCATGCTCGCTCATTGGCGCAATGAAAAAATTTGCCTGCCTGTAGGCACGCAGTATGTCGACTTTATGCTCCCAACTACTCGACTCTGTCCACATTTAAGTACAAATTGATGCAACATGATTGCACTTACTTTAATGGACTGTTGTTGTCAGCTTGGGAACTGTTCTGCGTCATTTTGTTTTGTTTTTTTATATGCTTCTTGAGACAAACTTTTGTTCGCAGCGGTGCAGCTACTTTGACAATGATTAGTCTGCTATCTGCATTAACTTTTTCTCAGTTCAACCTAATTCTGTAGACCTTGTGTACTCCATTTATTATATTGTATCAAAACTTGCCACATAATGACAATGTTACGGCTGACCGAGCTTATTTACGAAATGCACATATTTTAACGCCGATCTCCTTATTCGAGCGTAACAGATGAAAATTGAGTATTTTGAACTTTATAAAGACATTCAGCCTTAAAAATTTAACTGTTGTCATCTGTCATTGTCCGCTCTGAAATAACTTATGTAGAAACCGAGCTGGTGCTGATTCTTTTCTATTAGCCATCGAAATCCAGTTTGATATTTCCTAAAAATCGATATTGCTCAGTGCAATCAGTGACTTTATTTCAGAAATCTGTCTCATTTAAAAAAAAAACTATCAAAAAATTCAAGCAATTGTTTCATGCCTGTATCTATCGTTTCGTATGTATTGCAAAGTACAGTAATCAACATTATAATATGTTGCATCAGTAGTATTTTCTACGAGTAGTGATGTGATGTTTCATCAATATGTTACAAGGACTCAGTAATGTGCATCGTAATTACTTAGGCACACCATAATAACCCCGTTTTCTTTATCTACCAAGTGAATCACATGAGTTTTTAGCTGATGATAATAATCTGAGTTTATTCTTCTAACGCTATGCTCTAGGTCTCGCGCAGTCGCGACCTTTCTGTAGCTACGGAAAGGTCTTTTTATCAAAGTATACGATCGCGGAATTTTTGCAGATTTTAAGGAAGGCTGTATGCATGAATTGTTTTAACCACTTACTAATTCAAGATCTAATCAAAGCTCATTGAAACAAATTTTAAATGACAGTTGAATAACCAGTTGCAGTATTCACGCATTTAGTTTTAATAGATGAGCGTCCATTTGCTAGAGAATTACGTTTAACGAAAAGCGCTGGCTATGAATACAAAGGGCGTTAAGACATAATTATACACGCGTTGTTAGAAATGTAATTTTAATATGGCGTTGCAGCATAATGTACGGGAATCGTGACCATTTGTTGATCCAATTACGCGCTTACCGCGTCGCGGACGGTGTGAGATCCGACCAATCAACATGTCACAATCACATCTTCGCAACACCTAGCATCGGCATGTAGAACACGTAGTGTGAGGTAATTTACATTATCTCATATAGACTATAATCAGGAATGACCACATACGATACAATAGCACTTAAAACTCTTGTTGATAGCATCGACTTACAAATGAATCGAAGCCGTCATTGAATTTGAAGTAATAATTATTAATAAGGTATCATCATCCAAGCGTACCCGCTGTTATTTAGTCCCTTTGAAATATTCCATTGCGGCGGATTGAGTAATGTTCACGTTTTAGTAAAGGTTAATGTTGTAGTCCCATTCTTAGCGCAGGCACAGCGCACTCATGTCCAGGTGGTCACGATAAAATGCCGAGATGATGTCCACTACGTTTACTAAATTCCCCAAACAGGTTTAACATTCTTCAGATGGTAACTGTGAGTATTGGGAAATGTATTGACATTAATTTCCATTAACCGTGTGTTGTGTTGCAATAGAATAAATAAAACATACCAGTTCACAGTAAATTATGTACAAATGTTAAGTATTATGCCCCAAGTACAGTAATAAACTGAACAGGTATACTTGAAAGGCAAATCTTTCTTTTTGGTTTCTCCGTGGTTTGAAACGAGAACTGATCGACCTAGACGATTTTTTTTTCTAACCACGTTTCGCGCTTTCTACAAAAAATGACCTGGTCCAGTAGTCTAGTACATAGCTAGTTTTTTTGATAGCCCACTTTCTATAGCTGTACCTATGCAATTGTTAGGAATTTTTAATCGTACTAGATCGGGCGGATAAGTGTAATTGTGTGGTTGTCAGCAAAGCTGCAATGCATTATGAAACTCATTGGTACGTGCGCGTTGTGCAACGCGACCCACGGCCCACGGTTCATTGTCGACATATTGGGAGTACAGATCGATCCTATCCGGTCCACAATAACATCTCACTCGCATAAATCAAACGTACCGATGTGACAATGGCTTATGATGGATTGTTTAGCTGCAAAGCCAAAGGCTATGGTGCAATCCATGTAAAGTTCGTTGAATTGCTTGACTAAATACAAATGTTAGATACAGTATTTACATTTGCAGTAACTATAATATAAATGTCAAAAGATTAGCTAAAATATTGAATCATGATTTAATGAACGTAAGGATGTCAAGTTTTCACTCAATTAATTTTATTTAGCAACGTTGTTTCGTAAATAAGTAAAAGAACCATCTAATTTTGAGTTGCTCATTCAGTGCTGTTTATAGCTGCTAATCTGGACCATTACAATTTTGATAAAATTTGTAATTTTATTGCATGCAACACAGTGCATTTTTGAGCGAATCGTTATTAATGCTAGATTAACCGACTGGAATTTAAATAAATTTGCTGCTTATAAAGATTAAATAGATACCTTTTCCTTCGCTAGCAAGATATATTATTATCAACAAGTATTATTTATTAAAATTAATAATAAATTCTTATGATTGAGTTACCTGCCTATTTTATTAGTTAAGGTTAAGTGATTTAAATTTATCTTCCAATAGATTAAAGTCAAGCTCAAAGGTTTAATTGTGCCTTGAGACTATTAAATTGATATCGTATTTTTTATTGCCGTTTTATAGCTACAGTTATATTTTTAACGTTTTTAGTTTACTGTATTTGATGTGTGGTTTCGAAATCTATTTGGTAATAACAGAAAAACAATTGTAGATTCAAACTGAGGCCACATTAAGGAATTTGAACTTGTATATTAATATAAGCAAAGAGGTGAACTACTAGATGAACGGTAAATACACGGTGGACAGTGCAGTATAAGAGTAGCATAGGTCAATGCCAGCGGAAGAACTGAGTTTGTCTAACGGCACAGTCCGGCTCGTGCAAGTGTGAAATGTCAACAAATCCTCTCATTTCGACTGCGACCACTTAACCGGTGACTTATCTTGAACTCTGTCTATGTAACATGACATTTTTGTCGGTTTTTCAGACATACACGCGTTATGTAACGCCTCTTAATTATTTAATGTTACATTATGTAAATGATTGCAATTTATTTTTTAACAAATTGATGTAGTGGAAACACTACTGACACAATAATAGATGCCGTAGCGAATTGAATTGAGCTTTTTGCTTTTGTTGCTTTTTCAGTTTACTTATCAAGTTATTGTTCAAAAAACTGACTTCCTCTAAGGTGTCTTCGCAACCGTGAAGATCAATTCTTTATTTGAACCATAAAGATATTGTGTCTTTTATGTTTATGCACAAGTCTCAAGATTGGCCTTGCCTGTCCAAAATAATTACTTATGCTGCTTCAGACCATTGTGGTGGCTAAATACCCATGATCCGTGGAAATATTTATCATTATGCTGTATAATTGACGTGACTGGTTACCTTGGGTAGAGTAGCTTAGGTACTGGGCACTACGCTTTTTGCATAGAACTATACTGTTTCTGTACAAGTAGGGTAACAAGGAGCTTCTGCGGATATTTCCATTAACGTGTAATGTATTACAATGGTTTATGGACGACGTCTTCCACAGAAATGTACTGCGTAAATCATATTGGTGCTTGCGTCACACGGGGTCGCAGGAGCGTATGCAAACTGACGCCATTTCAGATTTATGGAGCGCGGATGTGATAGTATTGCTAACTATTCATGTCATTCGTGTATCCACGGCTTTATCGCCTATTGTTAACAATAATTTTTGAATTGTTCTCTATGAATGAAGGCGCTTGCCATTTTTATCGTCTATTTAACAAAGGCCTAGTACCTAACATTGGTGTTTAAGCTAATATATGCGGAGTTAGTTGGGCAGAAAATTGGGCTCGTGTCATGCCAGCAAAGACTAAAAAAACGTGTAAAACGGCAATTTTAAATACAATGCCATATACGCACGCCACTTGTATTGTGCGCAGTTTACAATGTTTTTATTGCTTACAAGTTAATGAATAACATCGTGTCCTTTTAATTATTTTTTACTGATCTCAAGTTAGTGTGCAGTCGCCCGGGCGGCCGGGGTGAGTCATGGAAACTATTTGATTTTTTCTGCTCGTCCGCGATAGCTCGACTAGAGGTTTTATTGGTGAGATGTTTTTATCGTAGTTTTGTTTCGCTTCAGTCAGCTAGCGGGGTCATTAGCTACTCACGACCATCTGTGGCAAATTACTGATTTGGTTGCTGTAATTCCTTGATCATCAACTTTATGGCTAGCTTTATAGTTTTTTGCGAATTTAAATGCACAGTTTAATCTCGCCTTTAATTGAAGTTCGCCGAAAATTCAGAAAAAAAACTATTGTCTATAATTTAACATTGGCGTCACTGTATGAGTCATTGGGTTTTACTCAGATCAATATATCACGTGGTGCACACTAACCAATGTTTATTTTCACACAAAAATATGATTTTATATCGACTTACATGTCTATTTGTAATAGGAACAATATTTCACTAATATTGATTGCGTACGTCTAAAACCTAACAGTACAAAGTAGTGTTAATGTAACTAAACGCCTAATTAATACACAATGTTACTTGTCGGCGACTAAGTAGGAAAGGTGCGAATGTTTCAGGCGTAACCTGATGCCTGCATAGGCCTGAAATCGATTCGCCACGCGTTAGTCTCGCCTGAAGTGACGCTCCGTGTTTGAACATTCGCTTAGTTACTTTCAGGAAATTAATTACGAATTTCTAACTAAACAGTGCTTTTTTGTAGGAGTCAAGAAAACCGTGTGTTTTTTGTATAGTGCTAATTGCGATGAGACGAGACAATACCACGATGATGAAGGCTTATTCTAGACAAAAATCATTCTACGTCATTTCCTCCAAAATCAATCAAACTAAAAACATTTATAAACCTTCAAGGAGGTATAATAAAATCCTAACACAATATCAACAAGGTTGTAATTTAGTAAACAAATACACAGCGATCGTTAAAGCATAACAGCCATAACCGCAAATCGGCCATCTCCGGTGACTGACTACCTACGTCGTTGCATCGCAATCGCATCGCCGTTCCGTCCTGTCCCGGGAATAAATCCTGGTCATCCTAGCGTGAATTGCGCTACTTGTTTTATTTATTGTCTGGACAGGTTACAACCTGCGCTAAGCTAGAATATAGTGCATTATATAGTACATAGAATGCAACTGATCAATTTGAACTGATTGCTCGAACTAGCGCAAGGTATTACAAACAAACGCTAAGTGCTATTGTTAGTTGAAATATTCGGTTTCAAAATGCGAGCTGTGTAGTAGTTTCTTTAAACACACTTTTAGCTACTAGCGTATAAAATAAGGGTTTGTATGGCAGGTGCATTGTCCAGTCCCTTAATCACCATTTATTCAATACAACCTAGCGTCAACGGTTTTACTTGATCTATTTACTGCGTAAACAGGTTATTGTTAATGCCAGTATTATACTATTTGAACTAGATCAGAGTAATTGTATGCGTTCGAATTAGAGAGTGCGGCGACAAAGGTTTGTATGGCTGTATGGTAGAGATTTATTTATAGACATTAATTTTTGTTTTTAAATTTAAATAAATATAGTCAAGTTTAAGAATGTGAAGAGAATGATACGAAGAAAGGCTTTAACACTTTACAAAATTCTGAATCCCTAACTTCACTACTTTTCTTAACACTATGTTTCATACTCACATGAATTTAGGTCCTGTAAAAATGTTGAAGGGACGATGTAATCACTGACACAACTTTATTTTTAAAAAAGCTCCAAGTTATTTATTTTGTATGTGCGGTCGCTGTGACGGTCGGCAATGTATTGGTGGTAGTTTGATAATGGCCGTGTTTATATACCGCTGTCGGGAGGCGCGTTGACATAGCCGATGCAGGCAGGCTGCGTATGACCATCTCCACCGATGGGAGCTTCGCTTTTTAAAATATTGTCTTTCTTTGTTGTTTTTCGAAAATCGAATTTAGATAGATGGTTTAAAAATGAAGTACAGATTACAACCTGCGTTTGACATACTAGGTACTTAAGTTTTTTATACTTAAAAAAAAGAAAGGTTTATTTGTTTCGTACGTGCATTTTGATTGAACTTTAATTCTGAAATAAAAATTTCTAATTAAATTAATCATCGGTTACTGAATGAAACTCGGCTTGTTTACCAATATGAATGTAGCCATTATTTAAAATATTATTTAAAATAAAATTGCAACTCTTAAGTAAAATTAAATAGGTAAGTGAATGAGGAAAATTTTGAGGTTTTTCTAAAAACAATTCGACTGTGACCTGTGTAACTAAATACGATTTTATTTTTACACGCTGTCGTAATTTCATTTACTAACAGGTTTTAAGACATTGTCCATAACTATAATGTAGAATGTCTAGAGAAGCTCCTTGTAACGAGTTAGCATAATTTTCATATTAGTTAATGTCAGGACATTCCGCAAATGCATTTTCCTTTATAAAATGACTATTTTAAAAGGATTATCTACATTGGCTATATTATTAATTGATATTTTTATATAACGTTTGTAACAAATTGCTCCATACTCCGAGATACACATAATTATTCAAAATGTAACCTAAATATTCAGAAGAATTTTACAGTTCATTGGAAATGTATTCGAGACTTCGAGTAAACAATGGCAACATTATTGCTTAAATGGTGATAGAATTTTCCTTTCTTTATACAAACCGGTACTTCCGTTTGTATCTACTAACAAATCAGTCAAACTTCGGACAATTTGCGGACACCGGACACTGGCGAGAGTACTTCAGTAACTATGCAGGGTGGAAGGCACTCGGGGACTCAGGGACATTGTCACCCTGAGTCCATGTCAAATAGAAATTTTTAAAATAATTAAAAAAAATGTCAGCTGTTTCCTACAAAAGTGAAATACCTACATGGTCAAAATGTATAGAAAAGCTGTTCTTTTTTTAAATTACCAATAAAAAAATTATATGTGGGGGTATTCAGAATTATGTACTGAATACGTGGTAACTGTTTTGTGCGTCGCTGTTCCTTCCACCATGTATTATCCATCAGATTCTGGTGTCTAGGGCAGCGTCCGCAGTTTGACAGAACCTTTGATGTAACCTAATAATTATGGTAGATAGGAAGGCATATGGAGTACGTAAGGATCGCAGCTGGTGGCGTGCTGTGGTTTCTGCCTACCCTCATGGGAAAAAGGCGTGATTTTATGTATGTAAGAAAGCACACAGGTACTTAATTAAATCAATTTCTAATAATTTAATTCATCTCTCCACAATCTTAGCCCACTTAGCATATCTACCTATTATTTTAATTATTTACACGTAGCGGTATAAAATTCTATTCTATTAATTTATTAATAGAAAATATGAATGGGTACCTAAACCGTTAAGGAATTTATACTGGTTTTTAAGTTCATTTTTTACACAGATTTGTTTTAATTAGGTACTGTAGGTATATATATAATATTTTAGTTATTTTTATGTAATTATAATTAGTCAATGACTAAGTTCTGTAGATTGTTATCTGTTTACCTATATATACATAGTATAGTATATGTACGTAGGTACCTACCGACGGTTTAGCCTCTACAGAGCTTTCACACTTGCTCACACACAAAATATTTATGTATCTCCGAAAGTATAAGGGCAAAAAAACATTTTTGCAAAAAAAAAACAGTCGATTTCCAAAAAATAAAACATATTCTTTCGGAAGTCGGTGACTTGTTTGTTTTATTGACTTTTTTTGCCACCGACTTCCGAAAGCAAAGTTTTCGGAAATCGGTGTTTTAGTTTTGTTCGTGTTTTATTTTTGGAAGTCGTTTTTTTTTTGTTTTGCAAAAAAAGTTTTTGATTTCATCCTTTCTAGAAGATATTAGGAGATAATGAACATAGACGAAGATAAAAAATACTTATGTATTATAAGAGCTAATACATAAACTACCCAAGCCATGTTTATAATATATATATGGGCCCACCGCGCGAATCACGTAAATCGGTCCATAATTGACGGAAATACCGATAAAAATCATAAAATATATATCTCCTCTTTTTTAGTTGGATAAAAACACCAAGAGAATCGTAATCCTATATTTGCGCTAGTCAGATCAAATCTGCTTTTGCTTGAGAAACCATAACGTGTTTAAAACCCTTAGTATAAGAGAAGCAACACAAGGAACCAAGTTAAAGATCCCCAAGAATAATCGTAATTATTCGTCCGTCAATTAGACAATCACGATCAATTTGCTCAAAATGGGAAATACAAACCCATTAAAGTATTTATTCAATAGTTTATATATATGTTAGAGTTTATCCTATTAATTTCGAACCTTCACGTTTAGATAACCTAGTGTTCAAATTGCCATGAAGTATCTAATATCCATGAGAACGAGGTCTTCAGTCCACTGTTTACAAATCAAAGAATTTTATTTTAAAATATATTTTTGGTTATGTTGATAGGAAGTGATTGGGAGAATAGAATTATTCGTAAAGGTATATATATAATTATTCATAAATTTGTGTATATTTAGGTCCTGAATAGAATTATTCATAAATGTTTTATTATTTGAGTGCATGAAAAATTTTAGGTACACAATAGGTGCGTAGGATCGTAGTACGTGCTGTGTAGTTTCCGCCTACTTATTTATTACGTACATCATTCGTTACTATACTATTTTCATAGTTCATTAAACTGAAACAAAAAGTAACTCCTGTAACACCACCAAGAAGGTCCATTTTAAATCAACTGGAAATCACTGACGCAAGAACTTAAAACCGTTTCGATTTTTTATTAAAATAAGTTTACCAGTGTCATGCTCCGTCATTGGTCTTTCAAGAATTTTAAATAGGTACATATTTTGGTCCTAATGTTAAATTTTATATTTTGTTTTGGCACATAAGGCTTCGGTTCTCCAAACAAGGTAAAAAACTCACCTTTTATATTTTTCACGCATAAACAAACATAAATTGACGGAAACATGACTTTACTAATAAGGAAACATACAAAAGAACATTTATTTTTTGTCCGTACGGATCTTCCGAGATTCCTAACCCTGCTTCATCTCATGGCCAACTAAAGTATCGGTCTTGGCCAAAATATACAGAGTGGAAGGGACGCCGACGTGAATACGGTTACCACGTATTCAGTACATCGTTCTGAGCACCCCCTACATAGAAATTTTTCATCGGTTATTAAAAAAAATACAGCTGTTTCCCACAAAAGTGCAATACCTACACGGTCAATTGATTCAAGGTTGATTTTTTCTTTGAATGATAACCGTTTTCTCGTCGGTGTCCCTTCGAACGACTATTCGTAAAATTTCGATCCTGTACTGAAATTTGTCCGTAACTACCAACATGAGAAATAAATTTACACTACCTGAAACTGAAAGTCAAACATTAATTCATAAATTAAGCCTCACTACGGCAATGCTGAATTTATTTTTTACTTTCATTTATTTAACTGCTTACCGCATAATTTTCTTTTTTAAATAAATGGAAACTCATCATTTACATTTGTGAAGAGAGGCCCTGCCGCTTCCAGCATAAAGACATGATCAAGTAGGTAATATCAGCGTACCCATGAAAAATTGACAAAGTCTGTCTAATTGTCAGAACCTGAAGCATTGGTTCATTTACTGAGCTATCGAAATAGCTAATGTTTTATTTTATTGTTTTTTTTCTTTGATGTTTAAGTACCTACCTATGATGGGCCTTTGTTTGATGTATAATCGTTTTATTTATTTAGTGTGCTCTTTGTCTATGTCTGTGTTTTGATCTAGGTGTACGCGATGTTTTGCCGTTTCCTACGACATCATAGGCAACGGCTAAACATCGAGTATTTTTCCAATATTGATACAGGTAGATGTATTTTGTGGTACCTATGTAAGTACATGTTTTGCAAAAACTCGTAAGTGCGTTTGTATGTCAAGAATTTAATAGGAAATGAAGTTCTAAATACATTTAAATATCTGCCTCGTTGATCTAGTGGTCACGATGGCTCAGCGTGAGTTTTATATTGGACTCCCAGGTCAGGTAAAGTGCTATTAGGAGCAGCCTGGAGGTTCGATTTCATGTCCGATGGCAATAGGATCGCCGCCAATTACCAAATGATGCTACATCTGGCGAAATGTGCCTGTTAGTACATATGAACTTCTTCCCAACCATTCGAGAAATACAAAACCCGGGTTAATTTTAAACATTAAGAGCGTTAACGACTTACGGCATAAGCAGGACATAGGTCTAAAAAGTTGCCAGAGAATATTTTCGAAAAATAGTGTTACAGCTAAATTAGACCGATTTTAGATTGTTCATAGAAACAGAAATTCCAATATTAAAAAAAAAGACATTTCGAAAAGTTCTTTGTAAACTTTTTAGACCAATGTATCCTGCTTGCGTATAAAGTTTCATTAAAATCGGTTCAGTGATTTTGAAAAAAAAAGGACTTTTAAGTTTGTATGAAATGCCGTAAGTCGTAAACGCTCTTTTTAAACTGACATGGTCACTAACATTAACAGGCATCACACATACATACGTCACATTCACAAATACAATGTCATTGTCATTTACATGAATGTTTACACCATGTTTACTACATGTTAACATCCGGTTTTCAGTGCTAATGATAATATTAATACTTTTATTCATCAACCAAACTTTCCATAATTTCATACTACTAAATCAAAATCTCACAAAAATTGTTCATATAGGTCTCGTGCTGTGTATAATCATAATATCTAATGTTGTTTGATGATGATAGCATAATTGTGGCGACGTAAATCTTCCACGTGAATTGGCTGTTATACCTTGTCTGGGTATGTCTATGCAAATATCGGGTCGGAGGCTCGTCTTAGAAAGTGCCAATTTAAGGAATAAAATCATTCGTATGAACTTTTAGTATTGAGTAGTAAATGCAATATCAGGATCTCGAAATATCGAGACACCGCAACATTTTTGCGAGATTAATAAATTCAGCAGAATCCCGCACTTTAAAACCTGCAGCATTTGTAAATGTGATGACTAAGGTATGATGCCGTTTTAAGAATATTATCTAGTCAACAAATTGTTCCATCGAACGGGCGTGTAGCTTCATAGACGAAACGAAACTTAGAGAAAGAAAGGCCACATCGAATTCTGGGGCAAACTTTCATGTATTAGAAAACCAGATGGTACTGAAGCTCGTCACATTTTTAAATATTTTACGTTATTCTGAATGCAGTCTTAAATACTAAGCGGTACTAATGTTATTCCTATTATCGTAATTACTCTGTTACTTGCTATTTTCAAGTGAATTAAATAGACCTAGCCAACCCTAAAATTAGCCTGCACGTGTCTATTAAGTATCCGTTTAGGATCATTAAGTAGCCATAGATAACACTTGATTGGCATAGAACCCCATCTAATGAACATTCATGGCTATCCGTCAATCTAACGACGAAGGAAAACATCATTAGGAAACCAGCATATCCTAGAACTAAAAAAATTGAAGATATAGTCTACCAACCCGCACTGCGGCCGCGTGGTCGATTACAGCCCACGATCGGGCTCATAGAGTGGAGACCGGTGTCCCAGGAGTGGGAACATTATAGGCGGATTATGATTATGCTTCAATCTTACTTTAGAAAAGCATAATCTATGAACAACGGCGGTGCGGGCGCAGTGAGTGACCGTATACTTCACCAACCGTTAAACAGTTGATATCGATACCAAAACAAAAATGTTGGTATCGCTGCGTGCGTCTTTGACTGACCTTGACATTTCTTTTTGAGATGTGAAAGTATCGTATTGGTGAACTACCGTTTTATATCAGTGTTAAGTAATGTTACGTGTCCAGTTTATTACCGGTCTTAAGACCATAAAACGGCCATCTCATCACGGACGAAGGTCATAGGAACAGCACTGCGTAGGCGCACATGACAAAATTCTCTGATTCCAATGGTAAAACGAACCAAGCAGTTAAATTCTGGATTCGATTACCAGTTCGAATGATCATTTGAACTTTCTATGCGTCGTGAGTCGTGAACGCCTTCGATAACCAACCCAAGGTCACTCATAGATTTTATGTTTAAGTGTGTTTCTGTTGGACTATGGCTTGGGTACTTTTTGTAGATCAGTTAAGTTCTAAAGTTTTAACCGGTGATCATAGTTTCCGTATTTATGTTACTGTGGCATTACAAACAATTGATACAATACGATATAGTACCCGCATAGACGAGTCAAATAAATAAACATTTACTGCGTGATCATCATTTATGTACATTTTAACGAAGTTTTATACCAATTAGTCTCACTAGAAGGACAATAGATATAAGAAAAAACTAAACGGGCGTTTAAAACTGATCAATTCCGCACTCCAACAGTTTCGCGGAACATGACTCGTCTTTGCGATTGAGACAAACACTATGGAGTGTCTATAGGAATTTTTTGGGTGCATTGTTGTTGTAAACAAGGAAAAAGCCGAAAAGTCATGAATTTTGGAGACGAACATTTTAATGCTAAACAGGCTTCGCTCGTAAAGTGGACATGGACAATCAATCTCTTTGTAGCATTACTCATTTATTTCACAGTATTTTGAGAGCAATGAAAACGGTCCGACTTAAATTGTAGGTAGGGGGTTTGAACCCCGGCGGGCACTTAAACTTTGTGTAATTTTTTTGATTGCCATTGCTCTCAAAACTGTGAAGGAAAACATCGTGAGGAAACCGGCTCGTCCTAGAAGCCAAACCCGATGACGACGATTCCACCAACCCTCACTGGGCGCGCTCCCTTGGCCCACTCCCTCCCTCCATAGAGAGGAGGCCTATGTCCCTGCAGTGGGAACATTATAGGCATGGAATCCTTATACAATATACATTTATCTGAAATACCATGTTTCAGCAATACGTGTAATCGATTTTCGAAACAAACCGCTCTCGGCTCGCTATTGATTAAGGACGCTTTTTGTGTGATATCGAAATAAGTTGAGCACTTGTGGACCATGTGGTGAGTTTTATAGGTCTCAGTTCACTGACAGTCGACTTTTCAACCTTAATATTTAGGGCATAAGGGTTGAAAGTGACAGACCCTCAGTGAACTCGCGAGTACGTACCTAATCTAATATAGTAATTGGTTGCACATAGTGAAATTTTGGGTTACAGTTTTATATTAAAGTAGTGTTGTAATTAAAAAATAGGACGATAAATAATCTATAAGATTGTGTGTACAGACGCCAGCACATCATACTACCTGAAATTGACAATTTTTCCCAATCAACCTTGAATCTAATGATTTAGCGATAAAGTTGAGAATCAAGTAAAGTTGATATATTTTAGTAGCTTGATGTTCTAGCGTCTGTAGTTTGAAATCATTGGGTATATTTTTCAGGGAGGGGTTGAACAATCTCATGATTATTTATTTAAAATTATGTAAATAACACTTTAACAGCTATAACGCTAATGCTATGTCACCACCACCAAAATACAGATAACTCTAACTTACATAAGCTAACAAAAAACAATTAAAAACACAATTAGAATACATATAAAAAATAAAACCTACAATTAATATACCTACAATTTACAAAACACCTAAAAATATTTTCAATGCACTTCAATGCTACTCCTGTGAACTTCATCAGACTGCAGTGAAATATATCTACCTCATCTGTAAATAATATTTAACAGTCTTATGGCGGCAGTCTTGTGATCTTTCGTGACGTACCTACCAATTTTGAAATAGTGAAAAAAAAAATGCCATAACGCCTTGTAAAGCTCAAATAATAATCAATCAGCCTGTATAAATACAAAAAAGTGTAAATCAAAGTGGCTATTCTTAGATAAAATTTTAACCTAAACATCAATTCTTCGAAGGCTACGTAAGTCTAGGCCATTTGTGTAGGCAAAGACCGATTAAAAGTATTTCTATCAGTAAATATCAATTCCAAAAGCAAAATCATAATGATTGTTCAATGTTATACAACAATGTTATTGCATAGTTCAGTTATTGCGATTACCTATACATTTTTATACGCCATGTAAATATGTACGTAGTTTATACAAAAATATATTAGTCACACGCGTATGTTAATAAAATAATTGTGTAAGCGATTAATAGAACATATTTGTAGACTCTCCGATTGATTAGAAATTAGAAACATCTGGAAATAGTTATCTGTAATCTGGAAACGTTCCTTTCTGTAAACTTACTGCACTTAATTCCTGGGATAAATAATTATGACTTAAGTACACAGGTTCGCCTGTTTACTTTGATCCAAGACTATTTTGAAGCCTCTCGCCATTTGGGGCGCACTCGCCAATCTTCTTTTTTTTTGAGATTTTCACTCCTTAATAATTTAAATGAGTGAGTGTATCGAAGACTTTTCAGTAGTTATTCAATATTTTTATTGTCTCCAAACGGGCACGTAAGCCAATAATAATTGTTTTTGTTGATGGAACAAAGACCGAATTATCATCATCGTCAATCAAGTTAGTAGGCGGCAAACCAGAAGTGACCGGTTAATGTGGCGACACTTGGGGGAGGTCTATGTCCAGCAGTGGACGTCTTTCTTTGAAATAAAGATGATGATAATGAAACCAGAAGTAACAAATATTATAATAAAAGCCTTGCTTTCATGAAGCTATTTGCATATCGTAAAAACATTATACCTTTAAAACTCGTGTGATAATATTGATTCGATTTATGGCTAGTGCCACCGATATCGATAAAATTGCTTAAAAAAAGTGGTTTTAAAAAATGCATCTACGCTTCTACCGCCATTAAATACATTCAGAGGCATATAAAGCCATATATATTGACTTGCATTGGTGCATGTCAACGCATTAATGAGCCTCATAAAAGTAAATTATTCTTATATTTTCACATAAAATAAGCTATTACAATATTTTCTAATATGCCTGTCTTCTTTTAAGTGGTTTTTCTATCTTTTTATCTCTTATTTCTCGTTGAAATTACACTTAATATGTATCTACCTAATTACCCATATCAAGTTATAGGTATTAAAAAGATAGAAGAAAAGTGTTTTCTGTGGTAATCATAATTAAAATAAAAAAATAGTATAGATACTTGTATCCAGTTTGTGTTTTCAATGTAACGAATTTTCCACATCATGAAGGCCACATTGTTTAACAGGTCAGAATGAAAATTGGCACGTTGGCTTGCTTTGACAAAATCTTAGTCTATTTTCTAATATGGGCGTAATCAGACTAATATAATATGGCAGACAAAATGGCGTAATCTTTGAATTATACAGGTATGTGGTCATTGTGCAATTTTCTTATTTACATTTTTTGATGTACCTTATTAAAGACAAATTGAAGAAGATTGGCTGTGAACTGAAAAGGTATCGTTATAAAGCAGCCTTTGTAGAATGTGGGTAGTTGTGTAATTGTCCAGAAAAAAATACGTGCAACTGCGACGTCCAACTTTTTGCAACACGTAATTTATTTTAAAATCCGACTCGAAGGACCAAACCTTTTGGTCCTTGTCGTCGAATTGTATTTGTAGAGAATCTCCGGTGCTTCAGTATAATTAGCACATGGCTTGTGGGTTTGTTAGTGGCTCCGTATTGTTCTTTGCTTTTCTTTTAACACCTTCCTGATATTTCTCTACTTGGATGGTACTAATTAATGGCTCTAATAGTACTCAATGAAAGACCCTTACGGTGCTGAATAGTTAGATTATTTTAGGTAAGTTTGGACGCAATATAAATAATTTCAAAGGTCATGACAGAAGTAATGCAAAAAAATAATGAAATGTTTAAAAAAAGTTTCTTTCTTGGCATAAAACTGGAAAAACGACGTAACTTTTGCTTACGTACATTTCATTACGGTATTTTGAACTACATTGAGTTAAGAATAAGATCCTATTAATACACCACAATAACATATTTAAAGAAGTATTACTCATGTTTATCTCTTAAATTCCGGAAAATAACTCCATTCACTTTAACTTGTCAACGTTTTCAATTATTGTATCAGCAATTTATTAGTTTTTAAAAGACGTGTTACGTTTCAGTACTGAAAAGATTTCAGCTCATTATTAAGACGACCTATTGTGTTGTTATTAGGTACAGGAAAACATTAACTAATGGGTATGCTAAGGTTGTATAGTAAACAGGAAAAATATTTCTTGAAAGATCTTATTACCTGAGCACATTTATGCCATCATATATAGTTTGGCCGAAGGTTACGATTCAATTTGGTTGCTTCGTTCTAATTGAATGATGATATGAACCGTGGTATATAGGCAGACTCAGTGATGGCCTTTTTATCTACAGAAATCATCATCATCTTCTAGCCCTTGTCCCATGTTACTTGGGGTCTACGCAACACGTTTTTTTCTTCCATTCTCCCCTTTCAACCGTCACGCAATCATTTACACATTTTTCCTTCATATCATTCCTCACACAATCCATCCATCGTTTCCTTGGTCTGCCTCTCCCTCTCCATCCATCAACATTTATATTCACCACTCTTTTAGTCACATGCGATTCATACCTCTTTATCACATGTCCATACCAAGACAGTCGATTCCCTTTCAACTTTTCTTTAGCTAGCTACAGAAATACGGTTGCAATTTATAGACCAATGAAATCCTCTAGTTAGTGTGCCATACCATACTATCTTATTAATTGATCTAGGCGCCTGGCAGCTGTTCAGCGGTGGGGGTGAGAGTGATCGCTCAACAAAGGGGCTGTAAATTTTAGAGCTCTGAATTTGGTGTGGTATTATAGCTAGTTTTGTATTTAATTCAAATATAACATTGCCAGGTTTGGGAAAAAGCACCATTATTTTATAACCTGTTCATCATCATGAGAAAACTGGCATGTCCTAGAACCAAAAATTCGACGATACAGGCCTCCACTATTGTATCAAATGAGGAGGCCTGTGTTTTTTTAGAAAAAAAGACATACATATGTCTGATGCATTATTATGTGCTAGGAATTTAATTAAACATTTTTACGTTCCCACATACCTACTATGTAGTGTGATTATGCATAGTGTTAGTGATCTTGAACGCAACTAAATCCGTTCAGACTGATTTCAGTAGTCGTTAGCCATGCTTGATTAAAATCAGCGTGTCTTATAAACTGTTTATTGATCCTGCGTTGAGGAATGTTAATGCTACGTTTTGGTAATAGGTAAGCGACTTTGTATCGTATTGCTGTAAGAAATAGGAAATAAATTCATCATCATCTTCCTGCACTTGTCTATTTTTTATTTATTATGTTACTTGGGGTTGGCGAGAGACGTTTTCTGAATAAAAACCAAAGATTCATATCTACTCCACAAAGAAATTTTAATTCCTTCATATCTGGGGTCTGTGACTTTTCTAGAATTGTCAATAAACAAATCTGTTTTCCGCTACTGTGCTACGCAAACTGAATTTTACAAAGTTATTAAAAGTATCTCAGTGTCTTCGGTCCTTCAAAAATCTTGGAAAAGATGATTTCCTGATGGACTACGCTGAGAGGTGTACCTTCCTACCCAACGGGTACTTTTCACAAGTTATGTTTAAGTCCCACTATGTAAGAGACGAGCCTATTGACATCAACTGAGCACAAATTCAGATTACGGGCTGCGACTGAGAAATTTCAGATGGGAACGACTAACAACACATAGACCGACTTGGAAAACAAACGTATGGGCCTGCGCAGACGAGGGACTTTTGTCCGTAAATGTCATTGTCAATTAAATAGAAGAATTAACCTTTTTGGCGTGGTCTACGGACAAAACGTCTACGTCCTCGTCTGCGCAACCCTACGTCTTTATGCTTCGCAGTAGGGCTTGCGACCACAGAACCAACGTGGCAGTCCACCATAAACAAAGGAATAGGAGAAAAAAAAGGACTAAAATCAAAGTTGTTGTTTGTGGAACTTTAAAATTCTTGTTTTCCCACGCAAAACTCAAGAATCGATTTCCTTAGCCAAGTTACTATGATTGTTTGCCTAGTTATCTGTTATTATAATAATCATACACTGTTATTTATTACTATTAAATCCTATCATTATAGCCATTCGTGACTTTATGGGGAGTTTATAGCTCGACGTATAAAAGAAAAGAACGTGGTGTTACATTCATTTACATTGCTGTATTATAAGAAGACTAGCTTTTGCCGACGGCTTCATCAGGAAATTACTCCACGGGGACGTAACACTAGGATAAAATCTATCCTGGCTTATCCCAGGTCATATTCCTTCTACGTGTCATCGAAGGCCGTTTAGCCGTTAAAGTGTGCAACGGCAAGACAGACAAAATTTCCCAATAATGCATAATATTTGTAATTTAGTATGTTTGAACCGTAGAATTTTTTCTTTCCTATTTCTTTCAAGCGTGATCAAGTATTGCATATATTTTAACAATGTATACTCAGTCTTGTTACCGCCATGTAAAACGATGATCGTATCGTTTTAAAAATACCTAATATAACATTTGTCTGCAATTTGCATGCAACCCGCGATTTCTGCGTCTACGCTGACTCATTTATTCATACGTTGACATTACAACTTACGCCAATGGCAAATCAACGTCACACAAAATAATCGCTCGTAGCCATACCATGTGCATAATTATACGGAAGAGTTAAAAATAGGCCGTTCAACATGCTGAAAAACTGTTTATTATATTTACAGCTTCGATTACGTGTGATACGAAACTTTAATTCAGCTTGAATGACGTTTATAGTGCGTAGGGTTAACTTACGTACATAATTACATAAACTCACGCCCCTCTTCCAATGGGCGTAGGCAGAAACTACATTTCCTTTCGCCTCGTCCACGTTCATACACCAGCCCCTATAGCATGACCACCGTAGACAAGGATTTCTTTGACGGAAGAATCGACAAAATGACAGATAGAAAGAAAAGAAAAAGCAAAGAAATCTGTCATTGTGTCGACTGGGCTGGTCAGACAAGCACGCCGGTTGCGAGTACCACGTACCTGACCTATCTGAAGAACCTCACTCATGAGGTTAGGTGTACAAAATACGAAACATCACACTATAGAAAGCGACCATAGAGTAGAATACAGAGACCGTCATACAGATAAATAACAGACAGCAGAACCACAGAATAGAATGGTGAACTATTTCTAAAACTCGTTGAGCCATCTTAACTACAGCCACTTGTAGTTGCAATCAATCAATTAGTTCAGCTAAAAATACGTCAAATGCAAGTTGTTATTGATCTGTCATTCATAAAGTTCCATTGAAGGTTTAATTTGTCGCTAATTTTAGAATCATGCAGTCATTGGTTCGTTACATTGGGTAAAAAAGCATCATTCACGGTCTGTGGCAGCTGGGTGCATCGTCAGGTGATTATTGAATAGTTTTTGGCTCTGACAATAATATTCGCTTCAACGACTTCCAGTGTTCGATAGCTTAATAGACTCGGACCTAAAGGCCATAGGGAGGATCCACGAAAAATACTATTTCTTGAGTTGATGGGTCTTATGCCACCGATCATATTCAAACGTGCATGGAACCGGTGCACCAACATTCTTATTATTACGGACATTGAATCATGAAAATGCAGATTTTCATGATTCAATAATGCCAAATAATGTCCCTTGAATCAACGCAACTGACGAATTTCTGTAAAAAAAATACAACTATCTGTAAACAACTAATTTTAGAAGGGTAATTAACAATAGCATTTTATTCGTAAAAAAATCTTCCAATGTTGTATTGGAGACGACAAAAAAATAATAATAAATATAGGCGCATAATGACGTTATCTTTTATATATAATTAGTATATATAAAGGATAACGTCATTAGCCTCCAAACAATACAAGATACTCAATGACTAGTAATGTTTATATAAACATAAATTGAAAAGATGACCTTACTTCGGAGATGCAGAATGTAAACGAGACAATCAGACTCAAGCTTTTGATGTTAGTTGTAGCTAATTAACTTTTAATAAATTCATACTTCTCGTTGGTCTACGGTGAGTCAGAGAGGTTAGCGCTACGATTTGTATTTATATAATTTTTGCACTTTTTTAGCTTATTAACACTATTAAATCCTAAATAGAGCTGGTGCAAAGTCGATTTTGTGTAGGAACACTTCTGCCTAAAACCTTGGGCCCTAATCCCTTCATCATTCTCTTGCCCTTATCCCAATTCATTTGGGGTCGGCGCAGCATGTCTTCTTCCATACTTCTCTATTACTTGTCATCTCATCAGACACCTCCTTTGGGCTCTAATCCCTTGTCCCTATTTTTGGGTTCCAGGCACTCCACGCAATACTTCGGTTATACTGAATTCCTTCGGGTTCAGAGCCATACTAACATATTTCCCGGAATCTATCCATAATCTGCCTCTTTTCTTTTTCATTCTACTTTGACTACTACTTTACTTACATCCTCTTAACTTTCATTCGCGGAGATTTTTGTCTTAAGTTTGGATAATTCGTTGCTAGGGGAGCCGCAATGGATGGATATAATTTTACCTTCCCAGCAGTCAAGTGACATCTTCAGCATACGATTTTTTGTAACTAAAGAAAATTATCATATACAGATCTAACATATGTTGAAGTATTCGTCACATCAAACAGTTTTGTTAAAATTTTCACGCGTTTCGGTTCAAAAAACTTGCAAATGGAAAGAATAGGCGTCGTTGATGTACAAAGTTTTCAATCACAAATTTACCTTTGCGAAATCCATTAACGTCTGTTGATAATTACTTGTTTGTCTTATCATTGTTGGTTTTTTTTCGCAGACGTGGACGTTTGTTTGGCATTCGGCAATCTCTTGTGATTTGCAAAGGGAACCACGTCTGAAGTTAGCAACAGGATATATTTGATAGTATTTCACTGTGTTTATAAAGCAGTAATTTCGTTTCCTTTACCGGAACCTGCTTTACCATTTCTGGATTTCTTTATACCTGGTAGATTCAGTGACGTATGCGTCTGACGTTCACGGATAACTCATCAACAACGGATGAAATGCAACGACCCGAAACGCGATTCGCGCTTGTACCGGTTACGTCAGACATCTTTTAAGGTACAATTCCAGCACGACAGCAGATCTCAGTAGGTAGGGGCATTGCTGTTATGTCGTTTACAATAAATGCAATTGTCAGTACCGCTGTAGTTCTGATTTTGAAAACGACGTTACGTCTGCGTCGGCTGCTCTATTCTCTCCTTCAGTTTCACAAAACTCATTTAAACAAACCGAAAAAGTGTTGTCGCTCTGATAGCGATAGTCAGTGACAGTATTTATATAGTCATTGACCGCAACAGGAGGCGGCACAGTGAATCATTCCCGCTATGTCGATTCTCTTTACGTCGACACGTGTTTTTTTTTGGTTTGATGTTTCGCCTCGACTGCATCACAGTACAGATAAACATCCAAGTTGCAGTCTGTAAATTCGGCAGGCACGAGCGTAGCAGTCTGCCGTTTGCCGTCGTCTTCAGAACTGTACCTTTATTCCGAATTTCCGACATTTAACAAAAAATGTTTTACCTTAATAATAAGTAGGTGGGTCAGTAGCACGTGTCCATACTTAATTGTTAAGATGCGTAGGGAAGATTGCGCGATATTACTCTTAGAACATAAGGAAGTTAGTAAGATTAATAAAAGAAAACAACAAAATATACGAAATTATACACGTGCTTAGATCTTGTATGAAACATAATACCTACTTATTCTTTGCGTTTTGATAAGTGGATAGAAATTATCATCAAATTTGTTATTGGAATGTGAATTAGCATATATTGTCGTCTTTACTGCTTGCCTTTTAAAGACAATATTAGTGTGTAATAAGTAGATATACCTACGTTAAGGTAAACAGTACCTAACAACGGAAAAACACTCAAGTGTTTTTGGGAGTTTTTACACCGGAATATATTATTATGGCACGGTTTTTATTTAGAATGATGCTTTGCGTTAACACAGTTACAATTGAAATAACTTACTAAAGATTTTGCTTCAGACCTTTCTTTTAATCACTTTTCACTGTAATCCAGCTTTCGCAATGAAAACACAAGTAAAAGCTCTCAGTTAACTGAAAATACTGAAGAAAATCACGAGCCAAGTATCTAGAAATGGCACGCAAATAATTTGCGTCATCGTTCGGATTTTGTCTACCTACGTGGGCTTTTTTCATATACTACCTATGTATAAGTAATAGGTATTTCGTCTTTTGATTTATGATACTACTACATTTGGCCTGCGACTCCGCCTGCGTAGAGATTCGTATAAATTATGCCACTACCATACTACGGTCTACCGGGATAAAAATAATCCTTTGTCCTAACCTAGTTCATGGGACGACCTAGGCTGGGACTGCAGGTAGACACCTGCAGTCCCAGCCTAAGATTTAGGGAGGGGGGGGGCAACCAGGGCCGTACCCAGGAATTTGTTTGGGACAGGTTACCTCGAATAAAAAAAGCAGATTGCGGGGGTGGAGGGGGGGGGGTAAACTAATGGATTATACTACTAGAAACAACTTTGAAAAACGAAATTATATCAACCATCTCTTGATTTACCTATGCAAAACGATCATGAGCGCCTACAGGTTTATTTCCGGGGGGGGTGCATCTTCAGCTTCCCGAAAAGAGCTTGTACTCCACCACGAATGTGTTCGGTTTTCGTTTGGCGGTGTCGATTCATGCAAGGAATAATTTTGTCGACTTATAAGAAAAGCCTATCAATTGAGAAAAGTTAGGAGTCAAGAGCGAGCGCAGCGGGCTCGTAAAATTTAGCACCCAGTTCGAAATTAATAGGCTTTCAGAAATTTCATCAGTTTATTCGAGCAAAGCGAGCTCGAAAATTTTAGCACTACATCGAGTAGGGTAGATTTTCTTTTGACCATTCCTACAGGAGTTGTAGGTACATACACGCAATGAGCGAGCGAAGCGAGCCGGGCCTCTTATTTATTTTATTTAAACCAATGAGTTCTGAAACATGATCACGGTTGACCTAGGTCCAGCCTAGGGCGGGGTGGTTATGACGACCGGCCATGAACCTCACCCCCCGCTTGGATCCGATCTTGGTACTAATAGGACGTAAGAGCGAGAAAAGAGAATTTCAAAATTGAAGCAGCCCTCCCCTAGGACCGCGCCTGCTACCTGCTGATCTACCGAAGTTAGAATCTGAGTAGTTCTACCGATAAGGCGTGCAAAGGTAACAGACAGAATCACTTGTGCATTTAAAACATTAGAGTAGCTGATATGGATTTAATTTATATAATTAAAAAATTCTTGAAAACAACTTACCTACACGCTGCACATGTTCCTATTGAGAATTCTTCGGGAAAATGAATCCAATGTTTGAAAAACTTTATTTAATGTTTAACAATCCGTATCCAATAGCCAGTTTATAATGAAATCCAACACTTAAATGTGTAAATATTATCATCAGCATTTTTTCAGCCGAAGACGTCCCAGTATTATCATAGCATTTCATAAAACACACTTCAGGAATTTATGACTAAAGTAAGTAGTTATAAATTTTAATATTATTTGATAATAAACGTGGACTATAGGAAGTCAGAACTACGGTTATAATCATTGACCACTTGACTTTTAGTTCTCGTTGGGTGTTATGTGCTATTGTTTATACTAATGAAGACAGGATACACACATTCATGAACTCACGCTTTTTTCCTATGGGGGTAGGCAGTAACTATAGAACGCCACGTGTTTCGATTCTCACACATACTCCTTTAGCCTCGTCCACGTTCATATATCTGGTCATACACGCGAGAGACTATAAAGGATCAAATACATTTTATCGTAGTATTTTGGTCCCCTCTCGATTGCTTTCGTTTGCAAAAAAACCGTCGAACTTTGCTCTTGAAAGGACTTTACAGTCTTTAAAATAGAGTTTAGAGACGTTTAATAAAAAAATATTTTTGGCAACGATCGTTGCCATGAGCAAAGTTCGAGTTTTGGTTTTGGAAACGATCGTTGCCAAAAGCAAGTTCTTTGATTAATTTCAGTTCCGAAGTTAAAAAGATCTCAGAAAGTCTCTCAGAACGTTACCTAACTAATCTGTCAACGGACACGGTACACCTGCCGGCTGAAAATGATGCTGATGATAAGTAGAACTTGTGGTTCCCTTTTGTAGAGGACAGTTATTCAATCCGTCAAATACGTGAAGCCTAACCTACCCAAGTACCCAGCGGTTTTCTGGAAATTCGTGGATATTTGACGCAAGGAGGTGTGTGTCGTGTATTAAATTATGATCAATCTGCTACTGAGATATTTCTGATGGAAAAACTCAATAACACTTTACTCAACCTGGGCATGGAACCCAGGACCTCATGCTCAGCAGTCGCGCTTGCGACCACTAAGCCAACGAGGTACTCAAATCTGGAAACTACAGAGTTTAACTATCTAATTTTATCTTCCTTCGCATATCTGTAGTATGTAGACAGTTAATTACTATTATCATTAACATTCTTGAAATCCTCCCGGTAATGGATAGATAATAAAGTTGGCATAATGTCTACTTAATAACAACCAGCGAAAGGTCAAGTAAATACCTACTAAGGAAATGTGCAGTGCCATCAATTTTACCCTTAACGTGTGTTACACACCTGCCTATGACCCGTTACATCGAATTTAAGGTTTACTTTCATTATACAGGGTGGAAGGGACGCGAAAACGGTTACCACATTTTCAGTTCATCATTCCATATAGAAATTTTGCATCGTACAAAACTGCAATACCTACACGGTCTTATTTTTTTTTTAATAACCGATGAAAAAATTCTGTTTTCGCGTCGGCGTCCCTTCCAACCTGTATATTTCTTTATAGGTCAAGTTTATTCGTGCTAATGTTGCTCAATCACGATTATTTTATAAAGTAAAACATTTACGGCTGTCCTACGTCACGTGAGGTTCGAAAGGGATGGAGGGGGCAGAAAAAAATAACGATGGGGAGGTAGGGTAATGTGATGGCCTTAATACTTATCCGAGTGACGAAATGAAAAAAAAAAACAATTGTGTGACGTTTACAATATTTAAAAAAAGAATGATCCAAAAATCCGCGCAAGCAAATCGAGCCTAAAAAAAAAAAGTTAAAACAAATTCTAAAACTGTGTGCTGTGACGGGGTAGCCTAAAACCTCGCGACGTATCTATCTTCATGGAAGGGGGGGGGGGGGGGGCTAATTGTCTGTAGAGATAGTAAATCTCTCTCGATACTAAGCAGTTGACATACATTTGCCTTTCATTTTCCTTATCGCCTAAAAGTATTTGTATACTAATATCCATGGTGAGCTCTGCATTTCTTACTAGCTTCTGCACGCGACTTCGCTCTCGTGATTATCGGAAATTATCCTACGTACAAGGTGGAAGGGACATCGACGTTAAAATTTATACAATTTGACCGTGTAGATATTGCAGTTTTGTAGGTCACAGCTTTGTTTTTTTAAATTACTGATGAAAAATTTGTATAGTAACCGTTTTATCGTCGGTGTCTCTTTCACCCTGTATGCCAATGATACCCGGGGATAATGTAGCTTCCCATCAGTGAAATAATTTTTGGAATCGGATCAGCAGTTCCAAAGATTACCCCGTACATCTAAACATACAACCTTTATAATCTTGTAACTACCTAGTATAAACGCGAAAGTTTGGATCTGGAGGATGGATGGATGGAAGTTTATTACTCTTTCACACAAAAACTACAGAACGGATTTGGATGAAATTAGGCACACAGATAGTTTATAACCTAGAGTAACATATCATATATACCAGTAGCGAAGGGTCAATTTTTTTAAGAGGTAAGCCGGAGTACATATGTTTAATGTGATTATGTTATTTGTCTATAGAATACTGACTGTGCCATTTTACAAAGGGACGCCGGTAGGAATCGGGTGGAACCTTCGCCACTGATATATACATTTTATTCCGGTAGTGCGATCCCATGGGACTACTACCGAACACCTCGTGGGCCAAGCCGCGAGCATAAGTTAGTCTTATTACCTACTAGCGACCCGCCCCGGCTTCTCACGGGTGCAATATATACATATAAACCTTCCTCTTGAATCACTCTATCTATAAAAAAACCGCATCAAAATCCGTTGCGTAGTTTTAAAGATCTAAGCATACATGGGACAGACGGACTGCGGGAAGCGACTTTGTTTTATACTATGTAGTGATAAGTATAGACAAAGAGCCAATGGTATCTTCTATTCTTTCAATCGTAAGTCAAAACAACAAATGTTTCGAAACCACACCTGCAGACCATGAAATGCAGCCAGAAGTCTCTAGCTCATTAGTATACCGTACTCCCTGAGTGATGTCCAACAGCTCAAGCACTAAACTGCATGAATTAAACCCGCCTGAAACAACGGCACGACATACAACTAGAAATGTAATTATGTGTTCCGGTTTAACCGTTAACCGAGCATAAACCGTTAATGTTACTTAATCGCTTTTCGGAGCGGCTCAGCTCGCCCCTGTCTAGGGTTCCCAGATCTATAAATAATTTTACCGGAGCAAATTCCGGATGTTTCTTCAAATATCCGGAATTATCCGGGATTTTCCTTCCTTTGAATTGTGCATTATGATTTTATTTCGTGATTTTTTTACAAAGATAATTTGTTGCAGAATATTGCCGGTTGCATTAAATATCCTATCCTACTAATATTATAACTGCAAAATTTTGTGAGGATGGATGGATATTTGTTACTCTTTCACGCAAAAACTACTGAATGGATTTGGATGAAATTTTCACACAGATAATTTATAACCTGGATTAACACATAGGATACTTTTTATCCTGGTAGTATGATCCCGTAGGACAATAATAGAACCCCACGCGGGCGAAGTCGCGGGTATAAGCTAGTAAATCATAAACGCTACTTAAATTTTATATACCTAAGCAAGTGATAATTAATTTTAGACTTTTCTAGGTTTTACTGATTTTTGAAAATTTTGAAACCCCCCCTCCCCTCCCGCATTCCGGATATTGAGTTATAATTCCGGAGATGTCCAGAAAAACCCGGACGTGTGGCAACCCTATCCCCATCGAGTCTATCCGATGGTGATTAGACGTCAATCATAGTAAGATTGAACTATCACCGCTAAGTATTCCGGTTTTCGGTTTTGCGCCGGCGCCGCCTGCGTGACATAGATTATTTTAGTGTGCTCAATAAATATTTTAAGTGCTGTCTGAACTAATTGATGTTGATTTTGTTGTTTTTTAATTATCGGTTGTCAGACTTTCAGATACTAATTTATTATTCTTGTTTTTTTAGGTATTTCCATATCTAAGCAAAACACGGGGTTTCACTTTTTTAAAACCTGAAATGAGTTAGTATACTGCGAAAAACTTTCGAAACATTGAAGCTTTCTTTTGTTCAAAACGTTATCGTTGAATACCATCTGTTACCTTATTTGGGAGATCTTATTCAAAGACATAAAGAAGTCTCTAGACTCTCAAGGTACCAAAGCTAAGGATAATTCAGTTTCTGTTTTAATTGTAAGCACGACTCATTTAGCAACTGTTGCGTAAACTGTATGTTTCCGTCATTTAAGGTTAATTATTTTGTTGTGTTCCGACATTCTTACTACGGACTTCTAATAGTAAATTTTGCATGCATCTGTACATTCAGTTTATTAGCTAGCACCTTATTACAAAGGGATTATAAACAAGGAACACATCAATTCGTAGAAATAAAACGAACGAGACGTTTTTGTGAAATTCAAGGCATTCTGAAAACCACATTATTAGACGTATGACTCATAGCAGTGCTATTATTAAAACTTAGAACATAAATAAGGAAACATCTCGGAAGTAACGCTCATTACCGCAGTCGTAAAAAAGTTCGTGACTGCATTGCAGCTAATCTTCTAATTTAGGATCAACAAAATGGTTCCGAGAAACCCATGACGGAAGATTTTGAACTAAAAGACGTATTCCATGTAGATAGTAATCGTCCAAATCTTGTAGGTAAGTAAATGAAAGACTATCGTTAAGGGGAACCTTATCCTGGGTTTATTGTTATGTCATGAACTCATGATTCATTACGGGTCCCAATACGGCACCAGTCCATTGCGGGCCTCCTCCAAAAAATGCTTCTTACAATGAGCGAAGATAGACCATCAATGGATAAAGGTGACACATTGCAAGTGATGAGTGTATAATTTAATTCGTATGTGTCAAGGCAAAAGGTATTGCCCGATGTCCTTTGGAGTCGATACTAATTCATTACTTAATTGTCAAAATAATTTATCCAGATTTGATTTATCTAAGAAATTACGAATTTCGTAGCTAATTACCTAATACTACGCGATTTACTGAAGACAGACACGTTTTCCTTAAATTATTAATCGATAAAGTCAAAACAAAGCACCAAGAAGAAAGAATTTAGCTCTAAATTGAATAGCCAGAAGCTCTGAAACCGCAAAAACTCATAATCGAAGCTATATATTATGGGGTTTACCCAACTGTCTCTGGGAATTTGTTCAGCTTTGCAATTATGCTTGCTTTTTTGCTCCTACAAATTATTAACCCTGTTGTGTTCTGCTGGTCTTTGTGTTCCATCATTATTATTGAGTAATTTAAAAAAGTCCAGATCATTGGACTTTTCTCATAGTACTCTGACAGTGGCATTATCTTTTAATTCCGCAGCAGTCATACCAGTGCCGGTGATGGCCAATTAGGTCCTTTCCGGTGTTGTTTTTTCTGACAAATGAGAATTATGAAAAAACGTCTATTTGTTATCATTCTTGAAATACAAATTTGCATTGATCCTTCTCGTTATAAAATAATGTTATACTCGTATAGGTACTACCACAATCATACCATGATCACATTATCCTCTCAATTTATAAGCGATTTCAGAGTTTTCCTTACCTTGGGAAATATTATAATTTCCCAGAAAATAACTAGGTATGTTATTACTTGATACACGCATATTGAATAGCCCAATCATCAATTAAATACACTTTATTGATCCATTTAGGTACAGTTAAAAACATATAAAATTGCTATTTGCATCATCCTTTTGATGGAGCCGATCGGCGCCGGCGCAGGCGCTACGAGGTAATGCCAATGAATTTACGCACTAATGACTTTACCAGCGATACTACTAACTGATCTCGATTTATTAGAGCTTTCTAGAATAAATGTGTTTCGGTTCCATCCAACATTACCAGTTAAGCAAGTTTTTTAACTGGAGCAATTTGCATGTGTGAATCTATTTTAGTAGAAACGCTTTTTTAAATTTCTATCAAACTCATAAAAAACTCTTAATGAACAGTTAGTTACTTTAATTAATAGACCTCATTAATTGTTACCGCTTATTCAAAATTCCGACAAAAAAATGAGTTCGATGGAACGGTAGTATTGGTTGAGCATCTAAATATAGCATCGTCATTTGCTAGCCAGGAGCTAATCCTGGACGCTTACGCTAAGTTTGTGCAAATAAACAGGTCTTGGGAAGCTGTGGCGTTTGCCCACACTTATTATAGGTAATCACCCCTCAAGTTAACGATTCATAATGACAGGAAGGTTGCTTCCGCGTCGTCGAAGCATTTGCGGCGAAAATATGGAAACACTCGACGTCCAGCTCTGTTGGTGTTGTCACTCATTGTTTAATGCTGAAGTGGACTGTGGGAGGACGGAGATGAACGATTATTGTGTGTGGTGTGTCCCGTATTGTACGGTGTTCTAGTCAAGATTTTATTTGACTTAGGGAAAATCTTCGTTAGAGAATTTTCTTGTTTCCGCATAGCAAAAGCAGATTTGTAGACAGGTGCAAAAAAGAACGGCCAAATTAAAAGAAATAAAATTAAAACATTAGAGAGTTTTATTCACATTGGCAGTCTTGAGAATCGATTGCTATCAAATTTTCTTCTTTCCTAGTAACAGCGGTTCAATTCCAATGTTTTTAGGAATAAAATATGTCGCTTCAGAACAGCACTGACCTGACAACATTGAGATCCTCCCCGTGATACTAAAACAACAGTTTTAGACCGGAATACCTTTCGTAGTTACATAAGCATTCTTCGTGTCGCATGGAACCTTCGCAACGTTCAGTGTTGCCCTTCAATGGAAGCATTAAGCTAACTAGTAAACGTTGACCACGAGTACTTTGTCTTTGCGGTAAGCAGTCGTGCCTAGGTAGGACTTGGAATTTTAATATTTGGTTCACTCTGTTTCCTACTAGCGGGCAACGATTTACTCCTTTCCATGGTAAATATGTATGTACAAGTCAATGGAATATTTAATATATAATATTTACAAATAAATAAAATTGAAGTGTCTGTTTGTAATATCAAAATAACAGCTTTTTACTGAATGCATATGAAAATATATACGGCACTAATAAAAAAATAAAAATGTCTGTCTGTTTATTCCGGCTAATCTCCAAAACGGCTGGACTGATTTTGACGGGACCTTTTCTGGTTTGAAATAATGTACTTAATGGGAAATAGAAAATTTCAACATGATACCCAAAACTATCTTGACTTTTCTTGTACAGTTTCCTGGATTAACACATTATTGTAAAAACTGAAATTTTATTTAAAAATGGAGCCTAATTAACTATGCAGCAACTCCTTAAAAGCGTGTGTGAATACACTGTCATGATCATCATTCAGCGACGTGCTCGTAATACCTGCTCAGGTACTTTATTACATAGCGCCATGCAATAAGCATATTACTTGTGTCTGCTCTTTGGTGCACACGCTAGTTATCATGAAAAAGTAACAAAATCCTTAAATTATCTCTATCTTATTCAAATTCATTCACAAGTAAAATACTGCAGCTCTTTGTCTTTTGGTATTCAGTGTTGAATCGACCTCATTCAACTTTAATTATGGGGGTACATGGGTACGCCGAATTTTAAAGTAGAATTCATGAGCTCCAAGTGTAAAATAATTCTGCATTCCAAGAGCCTTCGGCCTCGATAAAAATTAACCTGATTTTGTAATATTATCTTGGTTAAAGAAACTGCTAATGTGCAGCAGTTATTTGAACTAATTAAAACAGTATGTAGGCTACGCAACGCTATTTTGATACTGAGCCTACCTACACCCTTTGTTCGGTAAACTAAGATCATTACGAGAGCAGCGGAAAATATACTAAAGGTCGTCTTCATTAACGGCAGGTGAGGTCTCTCCAAGTGGCGTTAAAATCCTCTTAAATTTAATGTGTGCCGTCGTCTGGGGTCGAACTGCTGCTGAATAAATAACAACACTTTACTGAAAAGCTCATACAACAACTGTTTATTTACAACAGCTATAAAGTTTCTCCACGTGACTACATTGCATTAAATGACGATAATTATGCGTGTCGTTAAAGAATACAAATAAGATGTTAACACAAAACGGGTACAATGTCAAGGCCGTTGACCGCGACCCGCGAGCCGACGTTAGCGCACTCGAGCCTCCCTGACACACGTTATTTGTGCGCAAACGCAGCGATCTACATCGCTCATAAAATGTTATAAATGCGAAAGTTGGTCTTCGTCTGGCTGTTTGTCTGTTACCGTTTCACACAGTGACTGCTGAGCGGATTTGCTGGATGTGATATGGCAAATGGTTAGTACCAGTAGTACCGTGTTTCCATGGGATTATTTCCGACCTCGGCCCGAAGCCGCGAGCAAATGCTGTAGTTACTCATAAGAAATGTTGCTTTCGTCTTGATCTGACAGCAATATTTATTGAAACGTCAGTTACTTGCTCATTAATTCAAAATTGATGAGATGAAGACACACGCTCTAAACTGGCGGTCCTAAACTGAAATAAGACCCTTCCCGAGAACTTAAGAAGACATATTTTTGCATAAGCTCATCATTAATCTCATATGAAATGCAGATTCTCCTAATCAGCCTCCAAGCAACAGGAAAAGGCATCTTGGAAATATACTGAGACATTAATTCCTATATTTATAGGGACTTGTTTTATTTTCCTATAACTTATTTGGAATAGGATAAAACGTTGGTCAGGTAATCTTTTGAAGACTGTGGTTAATGATATTTATGATTTTGGTGTTGAGGATTGTGTAAGTGTAGTTAATGGAAAGAACAAGTTAAGCTTATGCTTAAGATAAAAGTTTTTTTAAATTACAAGTTTTATATCACGACGTGCAGCTTTTGCTGGTCAGAAATACATACTTCCATACTTAATATTATGCGAAAGTAACTCTGTTTGTTTGTTACCTTTTCACGACTAAACGGCTGATCGGATCGTAATGAAATTTGGCAAGAAGATGGCTTATATCCTGGAAAAGGACATAGGCTATCTTTTTTTTCCACACACATCAAAATTACCACGCGAACGAAGTTGCTGCGAACAGCTAGTACAACATATTTCTTTGTTAATGAGTAATCTAAATGCAATGCAGTGCTGAAATCTGTTTATATAACACATCACTACCATTTTACAAATCTGATAGCATAGCGGCGACTACTTTTTAGTTGCATTTTTTTGCGAATTAGTAGGACGTTGGCCGCTTTGCGAGAACAGTCGGTGAATACCTAGATATATTCGTTGTTGTCCGAGTTGGACGAACTGTAGAACTTAATAGGGTTGAAAAACAAAGTATCAATAGAGACGACAGAATCATTATATATTTCAGAACTAAAAGTTAAGTCTTTATGAGCCTGCCAGGGCTGCGGGACTGTTCGAAAGAGATACCGCGGCCCTGGAACACAAAGGGCAAAGAAGGAACATGGATGGGTTTTAGTTAGTAGAAGTCTGAGACTCCCTCCGATCCCATCCAAAAAAAAAAAGTCTTTATTCTCTCTACTTTGTAATTATTTCTTAGGTTCTCAACCTATTCAAAATAACCGTTGAGTTAATGTAGCACAGGTAGAGGCAGAAATTGCTTTATTTTTTCGGCCGAAAACAAAATCGACATTCGAGCTTCATTTTGCGTTATCGCCCGAAAACGAAATTCGATCGGATTCTATACGAAGGGAAGCTGTTATTTGTATTCATAAACAAGTTTACCAAATGTGAATGTAAATAACACGATTATTTTCTTGACTAAGTTATTTTAAAACTCATATTTTCCTCAATTTTCTAGTTACAAATCCATAGATTTATCCATTTACGAGCATCTACACAACAATTTGTGGAAATAATACGATCTAAAGTACACATTGTAATATCGTTCTGCCATGCTGCACGAACTTGAACAAATTGCCCGTGCATCCATGTTATTAAATAAAACACATTGAAGCAGTCGGCACTCGGACCGAACGTATGTCTTGTGGCTATCTATTTACCCCTCGGCTTGTTGCAAGTGGTCATTCATCACACGATATTAATATTTCCGTCTGCAAGTTACAACGGGACTGTTTACTGCTGCATGGTGTCTTGTCTTAATGCCTCTCGACTCATCACAATAAGATAATACGATACTTATTTTATTTCTGCTAGCATACTTGGTTCAGCTAACGGAACTAGTTTCTGGTCTGAATTTCTACTAAAACATGTTTTTTGTAGTGACTTCAAGTCTTCGATTCGTTGATGAGTCGTCAATTCGATTGGTGTGGTGTGGTAAGGTCTTTTATTTTTACTTCGTTTAGGATTAGACAAAAAGAAGCTGCGACTAAAGTAACAGCATGACAAACTGGACCTGTGACTGGCTAACGGACTTGTACGGGTTGACCTCTCGGGGTTAATTGCCGATTGCACGGCCGGCTACGTGCCGACAAAATTTAAGAAAAATAACTCACTAATAAGTAAAAATAACATTGTGTGAAATAGTTAAGGTAACGGGCGATTTTAAAAAAAAAACACGTACATCCTAAACTGTTTCACACACCAGAAAAAAAATAAGCGGATTGGTGTACCACATAAAAATACTTAGGAAAATTGAGAACTGTGTGGTAATTCCACTATTTTAGTGAATAAAGTGCGGCCGGGAAAACACTAGCATCATACAATTTCTTGTCGGCCACCAAGCAACATTGTCGTGTCCTAGTTTGAGAGACACATGAGGCGTTTTAATCATATCCCTGAGAGCCAGGGGCAATGCACACCCTAGCTGGACATTTTTCTGTACAGTCTAAATAAACAGAAACATAAATACATTAAAATCATAACCCTTCCTTTTGCGGCTTTGCCGTGGTCGAGTAAGAAGGTCGAAACTTAGTATTTGTTAGGTCATAATCACTCATAATCAGCCTTCCGCATATGATAAGAAATCTATTCTATGTCTTGCGTCATTTATTTAGGAACTAAAAAACCAGAAAACTTGCTCAGAAGAATTGCTGAGGTTCGCTAATGAAGAAGAATAAGAGGAAATTGTTGTTAGCTATTCTGATTATAAATCTTGGTTACTTCTTCAGGCCAAAATGCAGGACCCTGAAGTGTGAGCTAACAATAAAACACCTGCAAGAACATTTCATCTGGTAGCCTTTTTAAACCTGTTAGACGTTTTTGCTACATCTAATGGAAGTCAATGACATTTTGGGACTTCATTCGGGGTATGCAAAACATCTGTTCTACCGCTCTACCTGGCTGAAATGCAAAACTGATTTTGCGGTTGCTTCGTCCAATAATAACTTTTAACTCTGAGCGGACATAATGTTTTCTTTTTTATTCTCTTTATGATAAAGGTTTATTTCTTCTGGCGAGAAGTGCTGCGCTAATTTCCGATTTTATTCAGATTTGTTAATGTCTGCCGCGATCCTTTACGGTCCAGATTTTCGTGAATATTTATTTTGGTTACAGTACTCAATGTTTCATTATAAACGGTTGACGTCAATTGAAATTCGATTCAATACAAATGTTTTGGACGTGACATTGAAATTCTATAAAAGAATATTGTCTGAAGACATATAATATAACAACAATAATACATATTATTTTGGTAAAATTTCACAACTGCCATCGCGAACATCGATCGATCACGGAGTAGGAGTCAAGGTCTCAAGATCCCGGGACTGTCGCACTATCAGACTACGCAATCATTCTTCAAATAGCTTTTTAATTAACTGTCATTGTGCTGGAATTACAACACTATTGGTGTAGTGTAAAGCTCACATGCTGATACATTATTCCACCGAATGATGATGTAAAGGTCATGCGCACCTCCACTGACAGTCATTGATCAACTTTCCATGTATCAAGGCCAAAAGTGACGTTTACAATAGAATACTACAGCGTGATTCAACAAAAGGAATAATAAGGTCTGGAATGCAATTAGCATTCCGAACCATCATGCAAGAATTGACTTTATATGGTAAAGATCCTTCCTTGTCTGCTGTGTTTGCTAAGTTACCTTTCTACTGCCTACGCTGGCATCATCTCTATAAATCTTACCAAGTTGCGCCTCAACATAAACTCTTTTTACCCGACTGCGGCGAAGCCCAAAAGGAGGGTTATGTGTTGACCTGTATGTATGTCTGTTTCTATATTCTCTCGTAACTCCCAAACGGATGAACGATTTGGATAAATTATACGTCGTTAAATTCGTCTTGGTGGCACGAGTGTCACTGTTTAAATTTAAATGAAAAACAAAGAAAAATGGCGGATTTAGGGTGCCATATCGTAGCATTCGAATTTTTATTTTCTTCCAATACCATCGAGCGGGGTATCAAACAAAAGGGTTTAAAGGGTGATTACAAAAATATAAACCACTTATAAGTTTAAAAGTAACGCGAAGTAGAAGAAAAAAAATTAAAACGTCTGCGAATTCTTTCACGTTGCCAGTATTATATAATCTGTGACGTCACTAAACAACATCTATTCCATTTTCATAATTTTATATTCAAATGGGCCCCGCCTGCTTCCAACTTTGTGCTTGTTTTATGCTTTTCAGTTTTTTCAGTCGGGTTTTTTAGTTTTTTCAACTACTTTTTTAAAAGTAGAAGCTCAAAACCTTGTTCCAAACAACAGGAAAATTGTTAAAAGTAATACCGTAGTTTTGTTATTCCATTCATTCTTTTATCGTTTTTTTGATCTGACAATATTTGCATGACTGCATAGAACCTTACGACTTGGGCAGCATATTGCATTATTATAATAAATAAGAGTTTTAAAAGGTGCTAATAATTTACCTTATCTATTAAATATCTATACGCCTGCACATCATTCTTGCAGTTTGAAAGTTATTAACATTTACCCAAATCAACCAGCTAAATAACAAGCTCTTAATAAAACCTTCTAGTAATTAAATACGTCGCAAAGATTTATTACAACTGAAGGAACTAATAGAAACTGTCTAGCAGTGGCGAAGTTTCCATACAACTCGATTCCGACTGGCTTCCCTTTGAAAAATGGCAGTCAGTATTCTATAGACAAATAATATAACCACATTAAAGATATAAATTACTCGGCTTACCGCATACAAAAATTGACGCTTCGCTACTGCTGTTTAGAAACTAAGAAACGATGTTTGGTTTTACTACATAAAGACGTTGTATTAAATTTCTTAAAGCTATTGAATTTTGTGTAAATATTTTATTTATGAATAAAAAAAGTCTAGCTGATCTACTTTTTTCCCGAATTTGAGGGTATAAAAGAAAATGATTGCAGTGACACAACGATTGATGGTCCAAATCATTTTATCTACCTACATGTCATAAAAGGTTACTCAGGATTATGTAAATAAAATACCAGTTTTAGGTAAACATTTGTAAAACAAAACTACGAGAATACTAAGAAAAAAACATTAAATTAAATTGCTTTCATGCCAAACAACAACATTATAAATGTTCGCGTGAATCAATCTTCAATTTGTTTTTTGTGTTTACTTGTGTAATTGATAGTATTAAAAGTATGTTTATTTCTAAAAATAAGATAAGTGGATTGTTTACCCTGGATGTCTGTTATATTTGTTTAATCAACCACTATACACTTATGTAAATCCTGTCAAAACAGATTAACTACTCATTGCTTTCATTTCGATATATAAGGTCTATCGTTTCATACACGAAATATTTTAAGAGTAACTTCTATATATATATTATTCTATATATATGTTTTTTTTACGAAATTATTATAATTCTAATTTTTTTTGAGATTTTTTGCATAAAATCTTTACTCTCATATTCTAACAATGAAAGTAGATAAATACGACGTAATAAACTAGCGTAATGGATGTTCAAAAATAAGGAGCTAGTATTTATTTTGTGGGTCAAGTAATTTTCAATTATTTATTTTTTATAAAAATATACTCAGATAAAAAAAAATAATCCCTTGAAATGGCTTCGTTATAGCCGTTAGATGATTCCCTGAAAATATTCCGTGTATAAATAGTTAGACCTTATAGTATTGTTGGGTCAAATATTACAAGTACGAAAGTAACTGTATCTGGTGTCTGTTACCTTTTCACGCTTAAAACATTTAATCTACATAACATAACATCACGCCTGTAATCCCTGAAGGGTTAGGCAGAGGTGTACCTAATAGTACACCCACATTTCGCCAGTTATGTTTAAGTCCCATGTAATAGGGGTGAGCCTATTGCCATCAACCGGTCGAGGTTCCAGACTCCGTGGCTGCTGCTGAAAAATTCGTGATGGAAAAACCCAATAACACTTTGCCCGACCTGGGAATTAAACCCAGGTCCTTATGCTCAACAGTCGCGCTTTCGACCACTAGACCAACGAGGCAGTCAGTTCTTTCAATAGAGTATTTGTTCGGTCAAATATTATAAGTACAGATTGTAACTGTGTCTGGTGTCTGTTACCTTTGCACGTCTAAAGTCTGTTCTTTTGTAGTTTGACTCAGGTAGTCTGAATCTGGACAAGAATCATCATCATCATCTGCTTAGCCTTTTCCCAACTATCAACATAGCAACGCACACCAACTGGTCGGCTTCCAGTCTATCTGGATGCAGCTGAATACCAGTATTTTACATGAAGCGACTGCCTACCTCACCTCCAAAACCCAGTTAGTACTGGGTAATACGATACCCCTCGGTAAAACTGGTTGTCAGACTTTTTGGCCACTGACTACTTAACGACTGGATAATAATATAAGTGGTAAAATACCTGAGGAGGCTCTCGTTAGGCAGCTGGATCAAGGGCTTGATTCAGAAAGCTGTACTTCTGGACACGGCTCGTATTGTTAGGAGCTTCCTCTCTCTGGAGCCCTGACCGCCGGTAGCTTGGACCCTGTTCCCGATACCGGTGGGCTACAATTTTTTATATTTTAAAATGTTTTTATATTGTTTTTTAAGGAATATTTAAAAGTGTAAATAATTTGTGTAAATATAAATAAAGGAAATAATAAGTAGTAAAAATGATGAAATACAAAATACAAGCAAATGAAGACGCGGGTATATAACAGCAACCTACTAAAATAAATAAACTGCTATAATAATCGTGTTGGTTTCCGCCCGCGTCCTCGCTCGCGTAAATTCATTGTTTTACACTTTATCTTTATTATAAAGTATAGCTTATGTTTTATTCTGATGTATGAGCTATGTTACTGTAAAGTTTTGTCAAAGTACTTTCAGTAGTTTTTGAGTGAAAGAGTTACAAACATCCATCCATCCATCCTCACAAACTGTCGCGTTTTTAATATTGTAGTATTAGTAAGATTTTCGTTGCTTGCAAAGTGCACACATTTTTAGTCGTTATTGTAGATACAGTCTGCAAAATCTGAGAAAGAATAAATAATGACCTAGTTACATACAGGGTGTAAACAGACCCTTCACGAAGCCATCAACCAAGCATTCCGTACATCAAACTAAGTAACTTTACGCAAAAATTGTTGCTGGGAAACGACTTTTTATTTTAGGTGAAAAATCACGTTTTACTGTACGACTCGATGGAACGCACTCAAATCATTGTGCTGATGGATGGATTGAATAGTCCGGGGGTCGTGGAGGTGTGTTAAGTAAAAATCTTACATTAAAAACATGTATTTAAAAAAATATGTGAAAAAGTTGGAACTTTGACCGCAAATATCTCCGTAACAAGAAGGTTCCCAGGTATGGTCTAGAACAAAAAAAATATCGCAAAGTCGGGGAGAACAAGTACCTTTTGGCTTCGCTAAAGGGTCTATTTACACCCTTAATTTTTCCACGTGAATGTACTTCCTTTTCTACGAAGAATGTAAAAACGACTTACACTCATTGAGTGGAATTAATTCAATGAATCATTTCTAATTATCGTATGAGATATTTAATTTGCATATTCTTAAACGGGAATTCTGTCGCATATTTATTGGTAATCACTCAAAAGTGTTAAGTGTTAAGTTGTTACATGTAACAATTTGCATTATTTATGTCTGTAAGTTAGTAAAATTTATATGACACATAAAGTGATTGGTTTTTCTTCGTATTTGATGGCTCAGGGTATCCACCTGTAGTTATATCAGAGATATATAATACTGCTGCGTGAATTTCCATGAAATAATAAATCTTAATTATGCAAAACTTTCAGCTGCTCATTTTCTTGAAGCAATATTATTTGAATCATAAAATAGAGCATTTACGGGTTGATTATACTGTAAAGGGTTTAAAAATATTATTCGAAAGAGAAACGATCGCAGTAGCAACCTAATTAACTTTTAATAAAACTTAAAATTTAATATTTGTCAAGGAGGTGTAAATGGATGTAATTAATAGAAACTGCCTGGAAACTAAGAAAGGCTACTAAACTAACTACTTAGGCTATTACTATTATAAATACGAAATTTTGTGAGGATGGATGGATAGATGTTTGTTACTGTTTCAGATTTTCACGCAAAAACTACTAAACGGATTTGGATGAAAATTGGCACAGCCACACAGACAGTTTATTCTAGAAACTTTATCACATAGGATACTTATCATCAACCCTGAAGCATGAGCTAGTTTATAAAATTTGTGAAAAATGCATATGGCTTTAAAAAGCGTTCATAGGAGTTACAATGTACAGACGCCAGCACATCAAGCTATCCGAAACTGTCAAATTTTCCCAATCAACCTTGAAACTAATGCTTTAGCGATAAAGTTGAAAATCTATCCAAGACAGATTATTATAGTAGCTTGATGTGCTAGTGTCTGTAAAACCTAATAATAATATTTCTGATTAGAGGTAGAATGCATAGATTTAAAAAGATTTATTTAATCAACACCTTTTTCAATAACAGATGTTCAAGATGACCTTTAGCGATTTTAGTAATAGACCTATTACCAAGAAGATTTTTTTGTATTGTAATCGAATAAATCCGTTGATTAGAACAATTTAGTAACAAAAAACACGAAGTAGGTTTTTTTATCCTACAAAAACGAAATGCTGCGAAGGAATCACTGTGTAACTTAATATATTTTAAAAATAGAAGAATAAGTTCTTATTTTCCTGCTTTTGTTTTTTTTTTCGGATGATTAATGTCTTTGAACAATATTTATAAGAATCTACAACGAAACTAAACTTATTTTAGTCTATTTGACTTTTAAGCTTTTACCAATTTAATGTTTAGGTGGCTCTTGGGGTTGAACATTTGAACTTATTATTCACGGTGGAAGGGACACCGACGCGTAAACTAAAATTTTTCATCGGTGACTAAAAGAGTGATGAATATAAATGTTGATGGATGGAGAGGGAGAGGAAGGCCAAAGATAAGATGTATGGATTGTGTGAGGAATGATGTGAAGGAAAAAATGTGTAAATGATGGCGTGATAATTGACAGGGGAGAATGGAAGAAAAAAGGTGCTCCGCCGACCTCAAATAACATCGGAAAAGGGCAAGCAGATGATGATGAATAAGTATTACACGTAAACCGTAACTTACAGAAAATAATAGCGTAACCCGCTGTGTAGTTTTGTAAAACAACGCGGTCATACAACCAAATTACAAAAAAGCGACTTTTATCATAAAAAATGTGCAACAACTTTTGGAAACTCAAGTCAAGTTACAAAGTATAGACTCTAAACTACAACCGATAAGTTTAAGAGTCTATATTGGTATTGGTTTTTTAATAGATCGTAAATAGCCATTGATTCGGTTGTTAATATTGGCATCAAGTAATTATTAAAACAATGGAATGTGGGATAGGTTGCTTGGCCAGATGGTAGCTAGACATACTAGGTAATAATTCATTCTTACCTACTAAGTAGGTATTCAGCTTTACTCTAATCTATCAAGCTTGCAGCTGCAATCAGCAATAACCGTTTCAAAGTTGTAGGAAATTAAAAAGTTGAATGATTCCTCATTCAAATTTTTGATTTCTTTAATTTTTTTTTCAAGTTTATACCATAGTGGCGGAAAGCATCCGACATAAGCTAGACTTTCGGTTAGAAAAATGGTACAATTGATGCCTAAACTAATCTAATACATATTTAAGTAACCATTTCTTATTCACAAAAGCGGCCGAATCGTGACCAGAACAAAATGTAAACATTATTATGCCCCCGTATTCGGAGGCGCCGAACTGATAAAGATAAGAGATGATTAGTAGTCAGAGCGGTAGTTCTAACGGAGGTTTGTTCTTAATTGTCGTTTGAGTGACAGCTACCGACATTTATCAGCTGGCACACAACGGAAAGAGAATAAAACAGGCTCTTAAGCGCCTCAGATTATAACCTGATGCCTCGTGCCAAAAACAAGTTTTTTTTTAATTTATATTTCTAAAATGGAACTGGTTTATCTAATTCTTGTCGAGTTTCCTGCGCTAGTTTTTTTTTCATATGGCTACTCGCAGTTCAACTCTATAAGGTTGCAATACTGCTCAACCGAACTGCACAGTCGTTTAGTGTGTCCATCCATAGTTGAATGCATTGGCATTGTAGAGGTCGAAGCAATTAGTAATCAAACGATCTTCTTTATGAATCTGCCAACCTAGGTCACGGTGTACAGGAACAACGATTAAACTATTAGCATCAACTACCTATCCTCAAATGCGTTATTAATGAAAAATACGAGTAATTTCGCAAAGTCATGAAATTTCATTGCCATAAATTTCCATTTTATGGCTTTCAATCTTATTTCAAAAGTTGCGTTTTTCCGTCGCCGTAATAACATTTTTATGTGCAACAATATACTAATTACGTTCCCAATCTTTGCTTCCATTACTCCGCCCTCTCGTTAAGCCGCTCTGGAGTCCCAACACAATCATTAAATCGTGCAGTAAATTCCAAGTGTGCAATTAAGGGGCTGGCTCCCTATTTTTAGCCGGACGACTGATGTTGACTTTTTTCTTTTCAAACGAGGCGCGGGGACGGGTTGCGGTGTCGTTCCCCTTAAACCTTAGGGCACCTACATAAGTACCGAGGTATTCGTGTACGACAGAGATGGGTTCTCCTGATTATAAATTAAACATGCCCGTATGCGTTGCGATTGAGTTTGAATTACCTATCTGTTTTGTGATTGGAGAGTGGTTTATTGTTTCTTTTTATAAAAATATTGGCGAGCAAGGATAATCATTTTAAGATTTACGTAGCTTCAACTTTGTGTTTCGTAATTTAAGTGAAGTAATATAAAACGTTGTAATTCCAGTATCCTGCGCCTGCGGTTGGTAAAAGAGCAACGACTGACAACGATGAAGTAACGAAACGTGCTGCTAGGAGCCCCGAAAAAGTGGCGTTGTACTCCAGTGAAAAAAGGTGATAAGATTGACCGAATTATTTATTTTTTTCAGTTGAGAAGTAACTTATTACCAATGTATAAGGTCGATAGCCAAACTTTTTTTTTTCTGTCCCACTGCTGGGCAAAGGCCGCTCCCATTCCATTCCAACTCTCCTGGTGTTTTTCCACTTCTGGCCAATCAGTCAGGAACGAGTCCAAATCGTCACGCCAGCGTTTCTTGGGCCTGTCTCGGTGACGACGACCGTCTTCAGGCACCCATTGTGTGACGATTCTGGCCCATCTGTCCTGACCCATCCTGGAAATGTGACCCGCCCAGTCCCATTTTAACCTCGCAGACTTATCGCTAAACTTACCAATAAATAATAATCTAGCATATTTGAAAAGCTAAAACTTTGAATAAGTTTAATTTTTTTCGAAACTATGATATAATCTGTGACCGCTAAAATCAAGGTTTTTTTTAGCCTTCAAGAACAACGGCAGCATCACATTCAGCCAGCCGCGGGCACTCTGCCTGACAGCGCAACTTCTTTATCGAACGCAGCCCGAGGTCTACTCATGCGTTTACTAGAACGAGATCCGCGGGTCCGCATCAGAAACTTGAGACAACTTCAACAATCGGCTTTTTATATGAAGTTTAATTTCGAACATGTGAAAATGAAGAAGGTGAGATAACAAAGCAAATGATATTTCGAAGCAGTAGTAATAATAATAATTGGTTCCTAAGAGCAAGCAGAGCTACGTATCTAATTATAGCTAAATATATAGTTTCTATATCAGTAGGTATAACACAAGTTATTCTGATGTACAATGTTCCAATTTTAATTTATTTTTATATTTCTCCTTACAGGTATCACCAAGATCTATTCTGGAGCGACACTTTCCTAATCATGCTACGGAATCTCCAGCTGACAATCTTCGAATGGCTAGCCAAAAATCATTTTCGGCATTTGATCAACCGACTTTAATATAAGAATAAGATCCATCGAAGAAAATCCAAAAACATCGGTTTATCTGACGAAAGCGCTAGGCCCGCGAAATTATTTCTTAGGTTTTTTTTTTTAAATATAGGTACTGGTCAGCCCAAGAGGTCACAAATGTCAGTATTCACAAGTAGAAGGTTTTATGTTGATCAAAATACCATTCGTGGCCGTTATAAATAAGTAATTTCAGAACTAAGAAATTAATTATCTTAATTCTGTTTGTTTTCGGTGTTCGTAATACCGACAATTTTCCAACAATACGACTATTTAAAAAATAAGAATTTCGCGGGCTACCATTGAGATGAATTTTGTAACTGGTAACTCTGTACGTTCGCTGTAACGGCATCTAATCTTATAGTGTACCTGTGCAGCATGGTTCTTTTGGCACGGGGCCATAGTCGGAAATAACGCTGTCATATTGTTTTTTCAATACAATTTCCACAGACAATATCATAAATGTTTACCAGCAGCGCCCCATAGCCAAGCGCTAAAAGAACCACACAGCATTATATTCATCTAGAACAATATGCTTACAGATGACTATTATTTCCTTCTGCTCCCTACATTCCATACTGTTAACTAGTAAATAGATACACTTTGATTCTGGGATAGTCGGACAATAATCGTAGTGAATGTAACATAAAGTATTACTTACTGTTTAATTATAAGTAGACATTAATTCAAAACTATATTTGTAATGTCAGCCTAAACCTGCAGCAGGTACAGTTAAGATAGAAGCAAGATTGCTATAATAATCCTTTTTATTTCAAAGTTTTTTCTCTCTTTATTTTAATGTAGGCCTAAGCTTTATGCTTGCATATGTAGGTATGTGTGTACCTGTAGGTACGGTTATGTTGGTATATGTAGTCTGGCAGCTCACACTTGAATGATCTTTTCTTTGGCAGCAATTATTTTACTTTAGATAACATCACGCCTGTAATCCCTGAAGGGCCAGAGGTGTACCAAATCGTACACACACGTGTAGCCAGTTATGTCCCATGTAATAGAGGGGGAGCCTATTGCCATCAACCGGGCACAAATCCAGGCTCCGTGACTGCTACTAAGAAATTCTTGATGGAAAGACCCAATAACACTTTGCCCGACCTGTGTGAATCGAACCCAGGAACTCATGCTCAGCAGTTGCGCTTGCGACCACTAGACCAACGAGGCAGTCAGCAGTTATTTTACCTATAGGTATTATTTGTGACTTTTCATGTATACCTATAATAATTAGTATTTTGCCATACTAGTTCCTCCTTTCTTATTTTGTGCTAAGTCTTAAACTTAAAGAGTAGATACTTGTCCATTTTGCCAAAGAAGAACATCGCTGGTGCCATTATAAAGTACCTATTGCAATTTATGATATCTACTACCCTACCCACATCTATATGTAATAGTGTAAGTTAAAGTGTACTAATTGAGTAAGTTAATTTGAAATATGATAAGTACACACGGCGGCACATCAAGCTGTACATTTCCAGTATAACTTGGCCTCGCTTTGTATAGATTTCCTATACAATGCGAAACCGTGGTTTTTTAAAGCTTGATTTGCCGTCGTGCGTACATGCTATGGACCCATCCACATGTTAACGAAACATTCAAATGAAATAATATAATACATTCCGTTAGGTTAGAATAACGTAGTTTTTTTTAGGTTAGAATAACGTTTTTTTTAGGTAATCTTTATGAATCGTTAGGTGATGGTAGCTATTAAAATTGTATGCATATAATGCTGTTAACCCCCGCCGTAATTTAAGTCGCTTTCGGATGCCGAATCTTGTAATGCAAAATCACAAATAGATCTGAATTTAAGCATGTTATTACATTGTATAAGAATCTCAGGCATTTATGAAGGTAGGTACTATTTTTGTGTCGTCTTTTTAGAAATGAAATCGTAATAAAGATTTTGAAAATATTCTTTCTTTCATTTAAGTTTTTGATGCACGTTACACACACGGAGTTGTAATAACAACCAAGTAGCCAGGATTATTCACCAGCAACTTACGTTGAAATATAAACTTGTGGAATCTGAGGTACCGTACTACAGGCTCTCCTTAGGCGGTTGGATCAAGAGCCTGATTCAGAAGGCAGTACTTATTTATTTATTTAACTATTTATGTACACACAGAAGACAACACAGGAGAATAACATTATAATATATGAGTACAAGGGTACAGCTTATTTCATATGAAATTTCTTCCAGCAGACCCGCAAAAAGGAGAAATGAGAAATAAATGTAGACTAAATGTGGACCCTGCTCGCGAAACCGGCGGATCATTATTTTTTATATTTTTAAATGTTTTTTGTTAAGAAATATTTAAAAATGTAATTAGTGTGTAAGAAAATAAATAAAGGTAATAATAATAATATATCATTTATTTCAGGTAACAAAGACCCATAACTGATAACATAGTATTTATTTTATGGGTCTTTCTTATAGACTATCATACATATGTATTTGATAAAAACAATAAAATATAAACTACTGTACACGAAGTGACGGCGTCGTGTTGCTCTGCGTGGTGTCGCGTAGCCTTCCGCGGAAACGCCGATATATGACACCCTTCGGCCAAAACTTTTCCTTGAGGAAGGTCTCAATATGATGAGTCGGAACTCGCACCACACTTCAACTCCAACTTCTCGACCCTCAAGGTCCAGCTGGTCTTCGCTCGGACATACTCCACGATCTCCTCAACCTTCGTGGTGTGATGTATCCGGGACACATAAAGCTGCGTCGTTGGTATTGCCGGACGCAGCACATTGTGTTCTGCCAGCGCGGTCCCGCACTGGTTACGACTAGGGGGCTTCTTCCTCTTCTTTCTCTCCACCTTTACGAAGCCATCCTTGACCGGCATCGAGTTAGCGACGGCGGCGGCGCAAGTTGCAACGCGTGCAGTATCAGCAGCGGGTGACGCAGTGGAGCTCGCCGACTCAAAACTGCCGTTGTAAGCGTTTCTCGCTCTGCGACGTGTGCTCACGTTGGAGGCATCAGGTGACCTATTTACCGTTACAGCGTTGCGCAACAACTCCACTTCAGCAAGTAGCTCACCAATGATGTTATTCGTCACCTCTAACTTGGTCTGTACCTCGGCCAGGCCTGCCTTAAGAGTTGTGATGTCCTTCAGCAACCTGGCGACGTAGTGTCACAAACCTATCTAACCTGGTGGCGTTGATTGGAACTAACTGATATTTTAAGTGTTTTTCGCTCGCGTTTTTCGTACAACATTAAGGTAGCCAGGCTAGAAAATAAAGGGCGTGTCCATGTCTTTTATTGTTGCGTGACGTACGACTAAGACGGCCTACTGACCACGATTCACGGTAATAGCTTTACCCCGAGTTCTAATGATGATTGTGTTGATCGGTAAACGGCCGTTTCAACATTGTTGCCGTGATTTGACTCTCCTGTAATCGCAAAAATCATAGACACTGAGAGTACTCGATTTATTGATTTATCGTGAATATGGCAACATTTTCAATTTATGTCAAGTTGACAAAAGTTTAGACTGACAATTTGACAAGTGCTGCAAAATTTCGTTTGTTCGTCATAATTTTTCAAGCAAAATGAATTCCCTGTTGAGGAGGGCTGCGATCCAATACTTGAAGACTAATGCACGTTCTTCTACCCACGCTGCTACCGCTGGAGGCCATGGAGGTGAGACACATTTTGGAAAACAAAAAATTATGTAATCAGATAACCTAAAGAAGGGCCTTATCTACCTGCCCATTTACTTTATAAAATGCCCTAATTCAATGAACTAGCCTAAACCGTACGCAGTAGTAATATCTAATGTTGATTACACTAAAATGGTATTAACATTTTTGTGTGTTTTTCCTGTAGTGGATGTTAATTTTGAACTTAAAATCAATAGAGTAGATTTATGAATTTCCTGTTATAATAACTACTTTCAATGACTACGTTTCATGCAATATCCAGAAAAAACAGTCTTATTTGGACTAAAATTATGACTAGAATGTAAATTATCTCCTAGCTCAATTTCATGCTTTTATAACATAGCCTACTAGATGAATCAAATGTATGTTTTAGAAAACATCTAAACATAAAACTAGATTTAAGTTGATAGTTGTATGAAATCTTTTAATCTAGACAAGAATATTCTGTATTTGTTACACTACATTTGTAATGTTCAGATAAGGCCTAAAGAGTATACTAAAAATCAATCATACAAATGTTTACAGGAGGCTACAAAATGTGGAAAAAGATGACTTTCTTCGTAGCATTCCCCGCAGTCGGTCTTGGCATGATCAATGCCTACCTGGCCCACCAGGAGCATGGCCATGATGCACCCCCTGAATTCATACCCTATGACTTCCTGCGCCTTCGCACCAAGGTATAGTCACTGATATTTCTTTTCATTTTACTCTTGATTGATCTCAAAGATGGAGGAGAGAAAAACAGTTGCTCCATGTAAAATACTGGTGGATATGGTACATTGAAAGCCAAATTAATATAGTTGAGAAAAGGGAGGCAGAAGATAATTATCTCAAGTGATTATGATGTACAGAAATTCACAATTGAATGAGAAAATTTTACAGTTTGTAGTAACTTGATGAACTAGCAACTGTACACACACTGTTAGTGAAAACTCGCAATGGAACAATAACAATTAGTCATAATGACAGATTTACAATCACATTCACAGAATATTTACTTTAAACTTATTGAGACAATGGAAGCGATCCTAAAGAGGTTTATTTCTAAATATTACTGGTGGATAAATAGCCCTCATTAGTTTTCTGTTATGGCAATTAATGAGAGGTTACTTTGAGTAGGCTCTATCACTGACATTTTTTTTTCTGATTTCAGCGTTTCCCATGGGGTGATGGCCAGAAGTCCCTCTTCCACAACCCTCATGTCAATGCTCTCCCCAGTGGCTACGAGCACTAATTATTGTTCATCTTAAAATGTTAGTGCAATTGTGCAAAACACACTTAGATTACAAATATTGTATTGTGATAAACAAAAAATAAATGGCTTGAAAATGTACTTGTGTATCTTTATTCTGTTTCTTTCGTGTTGGTGGGATGCCTTGTCAAATTGCTTCGGCGCAAGGTGTCCACATTAATCACGGCATCCATTAATAGAAAAATTGAATCAATAAGAAGGATGAGATGAATTGAGGATTAGGTAAGATCTGTAGGTGTTAGATTTATTAGATAAAACATTACAGTACAGATGCTTTCGAGATGTGGTGTTGGTGGAACCCGCTAGGTATACCATGGACCGCAATGGGAACTAATGAGTCCATACTGGAAGAGCTCAACATCACCAAAAGGCTTTCCACAATCTACCTGGAGCATGCTCTCAGCTTCCTTGGACATAGTTTGCGTTCGCCTAGGCATTGTCTGGAAAGGCTTATAATTCTGGGCCGGGAAGAAGGTAAACGCGCGCTAAACAGAGCCCCATCAAAATCGGTCGCGATCAAGAAGGCTGTTGGTGTCAATGAGGGAAACCCGACGAAGAAAAAGACAGTACAGAACACAGAGTAGATCTGGATCTATTCAAATTTCGAGTGAATCGGTTTCTTCTAGGCTAGCGTGCTCCAACCTAGGCCGCATCATCGCTTCATATCAGGCGAGTTGTGGCCAAGCGAAAGCCTATTTAGTACTAAAAAAAAACCTGCCAAGTGCGTGTCGGGCCATGCGCAATGTAGGGTTCCGTAGTTGCCTATCAAAATATGCGGATTTGCCTCCGAACGATGATTTTTATTGTAATATTAAAAACAAATTGAACATTTGCAGTTGAAAAACCTGTGCTCCCATACATTATGTTTAGGAAAATATGTTATCTAAGTATATTTTATAAGTTAGTCGACTATTACTCGTAAACTTGTAAAGCCTACTTAGCAAGCTTAGGTAGGTACAGGAGATACCCTTAAAAAATACTTTTCGAAATTTTATTTTACCACTTTGTTGTCGTAACTAATCTGTATATTCATGCCAAATTACAGCTTTCTAGTACTAAGAGTGATTAAGAGTCTTTGAGCTAAACCGCGGACAGGCAGACGGACTTGGCGAAATTATAAGTAGACAACCTAAAAAGTAGACAACTGTACAGTTTACTTGTTTTCTGAAAATTAGGATTGGCAGTTGGTTCTTCACAAAATTCTTCTCATTTCCAAACTTCGAATAAAGATTCTAAAAATTGGAAAGCTATGCAAATGCCACTACCCTAGTTTCGTTTCGTCACGTCAGTATTTCAGTAAACAGAGATATTGCTAAAAATTGAAAAAAAAAAAATACAATTTGATTTAATTAATTTCAATCGTGCAATATAAAATATTGCACGATTTATAGAGGCAAGTAAATTGGCTTATTTATTAAAGAAAAATAAAACGACGTTTTTGAACGACTTGACATCAGCTGTCTTTGTCAAAAAATGTGCAAAATCGATTGGCAACATGTCATTAGTGATGTGTAAATAAATTGTTAAATTTCACTTTCCTGGCTACTTCACAAACCAAATTCAAAAAATGAGATAAATTAACATCCTTCTAATTAAATTCCAACATGTCGAGTGCTTCGGTGAAAGAATTTGGCAAGGCATGGTGGTCAGAGGTGTATAACAGAATCATTGGTGCTGTGGTGTTTATTGACGATGCTAGTGCAGAGTGCCTGCACTGGGATGGTGGTCTGTTCAATCTGCTGTCCGGAGGAGCGGTCGCTGTAAAGAGTTTATCTCCATTTGAGGTAAATATCATATTTCGTTAAGTGGCTTGTTTTTTGTTTCCACTTGGTTTCCTCGTTATTTGATTCGCTGAGATGACACACCGTTCTGATCATCCAAAAGTAGAATTTAGTGATGAAATACAGTTTAGTTATGAAAGTGTCAGTGTGCATTAGCATAACTTGTACTCCAGGTACTACATTTCATAGATATTTAATAAACAAACAATGTAACAACATTGCATCTCCATTGTTTAACAAAATTTTAGAAAGCCCTTCATTGTTACATTACAGGTTTGCAAGAAAGACCAGAAGAAGGCAGTGTTTATAACACAAACAACAAACACGCAGCTGCAAACAATATCTGAGATAATACGTCACAGTGACTTAACGCACTGCATTCTCATATCAAGCATGAGCCTGGACGTGGTGTACTTAGAAGTGAATGACGGGAGAGATGTCAGTGACGTCATCGCTTCAGGGCGGGGACCATTTGAGGCTACGAAGCAGCTTGAGATGATGCTGGTTGGTTGGATTGGGAAAACGGTAAAACATCAATTATTCAATAACTTTTTTTTGGTTAGCCTTTCAAATGCTGGGCAAAGGCTTCACCTTTCTCCTGCCAAACCTAGATGTTAAGTGTACAGTTCACATTAGAAACATTACCCTGGTTTCCATAACTCAAGTGGCAGATATTGGGGAAAAAATAGCCAATCTGTTTAATGATTAATCAAATCAAATCATTTATTTGCCAATAATGTAGGTATACAGATATGATGGTAATTTTTATGAGATTCCCGATACATTTTGCCATATGGGCATGCAAAATTATTTAACATGCAAAATTATTTATTTAACTTTAAATATTCGGTAAACAAATAAAAAAAAAACAAAAAATAGACACATTAATGTTGTTAGTGTTGACGTGTTATATACTTTAAAATGATATACAATAAGATTTATGATTATCAGCTAGTTATAAATTATTGTTATTCTTTATTTCAGCAAAGCTCAGTGGAAGTAGTACACATACCAATCTTCACCATAGCTCTAACCAGTGTAGTGTTTGTCACTCCCCCATACCGCAGCATATACCCGCAGTTTCGCGAGAGGTTATTACCAGACACACCATCAATAGACCTGCTAACCTTGTCTCATGACGAGCGGGCTCAAGCAAGGAGACTGGCCAGCGGAATCAACACAATGCTGGATTCAATGAATTTGAAGGAGGATATCTTCTATATTGGCACTTATGGCTCATTGTTGGCAGGGATTTTAGAGAATTCACCTGTTTGTGTTTCAAGACGAAAGGTAAGTACTTCTTAAATATTCTACTGTACTTCAATAATTTCTCATTGAATATTTTATGCAGGACCACAACATCTGATTCTCTGTCTGACATCCAGTCTGCCCCATACATGGTCACAGTATTTCTAAATTACTATCAAGACAAGCAATTAGTGCAGAGTTGGTTGACCATGCAAACATGTCTTGCAAATGAGTTTTGAGTTTTGTACAATGTGTTTTTTCATCTTCCAGAATTGCCTACACCCTGCGTCCCTGATCATCGTGGACCGTACCCTGGACTTGTGCGGCGTGACCAGCTACTCCACAGAGTCAGTACTGGACAAGATCATGTCGGCACTGCCCAGGTTTCCAGGACATTCTAATGAAGTCGCCGTCGATATGTCGCCGATTTGTGAGGCTAATGTGTAAGAATTAATTTTGATTCAGACCTTTTCAATGAAACTTGAACATAATGATCATTATTATCATCGTTGATAACTCATACAGCTTTAAAAACTTGCACCTTTGTAAACAAACTTTGTAACTCTAGTTACAAACTATCAAAGAAAGAAAGAAAAACATTTATATGCCACAAAGATCAAGAATAAATTATCAGACGAGAGAACTGGCTGGTTGCTGGGATTTTTTTCTGACAATTTGTTCTTGCCAGATAAAACGAGTTGGCGTTTTTTAAAAATGTTTAAAAAAAAAATTGTCTGGTCCATATTCATGCATATTCTACGTAATTACGTATCTGGCTTTTTGCGGGGTGTCACTTATTATAAGATTAATTAATGGTCCTTTTAATTTAAAAACCGTTTGTTAAACATTAATCGCGTTCCTACACTGCCCAACCTTAAATTCTCAGTATAAACCACCCTGAAGACGTGCAGCTAAGTCCAGGCTGCCTGTACCACGCGAACGACGAAGCGTGCGTGCAAACATACGAGCACATGATCAACAAGTCGCACAAGGAGGTCATGTTCGACCTCTACAACAAACTGTCCAAAATTGACGTGCAGAAGTCGCCCAGTCCCAAGACTCTGCTGAAGGTGACGCCGCAAAGTGTTGAGAAGATCGTTACGGCTTCGAAAGGTATATAGATATAAACTGTAGGCATAAGAGTACACGAGCATCAAGTAGCACAAGGTGGTCATGTTCGACCTCTACAATAAACTGATCAAGATCGACTACTACGATAGAAGTCGCCCAATACCAAGACTGCTGAAGGTGATGCCGCAAAGTGTTGAGAAGATCATTACGGCTTCTAAAGGTATAAGAAAACAATATGAAAAAAGAAACGAAGAAAGTCACCTTCTTCGATCCACTGATACTCTTTGTACTTCATCCTCATACATCCTGTCATACACGCAAGTCCGTGATTACTGTTCACCTGACCTTTTCTGTTTTTGGTTAAGGTTCCACACCTAATTGATAAAGAATAAATCCTTGTGGTGCTACTACGTCTGCTTGTCTGTTTATCTGTCTTGCATAATTGCTTATTATTTTCAAAATTTTGGAAGTAACAAATCCTGACACTGGCCAAGTTAGATCACAAAACATGCAGAAATATTGTTATTTTATTCTTGTTTACTGAAATTTTGAAACGTAAGCACACCTTATTTTTTGCTTGCACTTATTTTTACTGAATTAGTACCACAAAACTGTAGTATAAATTGGTTGAAAAACATAAACGAAGCCAACAAACAATAATTATAAATTCAAATAATTGATCAGATCACAACACAGTCAATATCATTCATCATTTTTCTGTCCTCATCCTAATTTATTTAGAGTTGGCGCAACATGTTTTCTTCTTCCACACTCCTCTATTACTAGCCATCAGAAGCCACCTCTTTTCTAGCCATATCATCGTTCACACAGTCTATCCATCGTTTCTTTGTACTTCCTCTACCTGTAGCCATCCACATTCATACACAAAACTTTCGTCACAACATTTTATTTATTCCTCTGCATCACATGCCCATAAGCTACAAAGTCAAAAACCAAATAATTGCAGGTTCTATGTCCTATGTTAACGGCATTGGTCTCCGCACTATTCATCATGTGGACCATTGTACGGGAGCCATGGCGGTGGTCGTTGGTCATAACAAGCAGCCCACCTACCTCCAAAATTGTTTGAAATTAATGAATACTTTGACAACTACAGGTAATTACGACGTCATCGGCAAACATCTAGGCCTGCTACAGCAAGCGCTTGCAGTGGTGCAAACATTGAAGTCCCCGAAGCGAGCTCAGCAAGACTTGCTCATGAGTTTGGAGAAGCAGGTGCTGCAGAACCTTGCTGCAAGCCGAGATTCGACTAGTGTACTGCATCAGGTAAAGTATTTCTATTATCAAAAGTTACCCAAGGTGAAGAAGGAATCTCCTTCCCAATTTTCTTGTTAGTATCGGAAGATGCATGACAGATGATGGAGGTGCCAGGGCACATTGCTCGCAGAACGGATGGCCGATGAGGCCAAAAAGTTCTCGAGTGGCGACCGCGAAACGGAAGACGTTGCGTTGGACGGCCTCCCATTAGGTGGACTGATGACCTGGTGAAGGTTGCAGGGATCCGCTGGATGCGAGTCGCACGGAACCGGTCAATGTGGCACTTGGGGGAGGCCTATGTCCAGCAGTGGGTGGACGTCTTTTGGCTGAGATGGTGATGATGATGTTATGTGATGTCCTTCCATCTGAACTAAGCTAGATTCAGTATTGTAGAATACCTATACAATTTCCTTTTACAGATCACCCATCTAATAAAAACCCGTAAAGACAGAAACCTGCCACTCGAGAGTCTACTAGCCCTGCTCATCCACGTCTACTCCCTCATTGGAACAGAAGTATCATTCTCCAAACAACACGAGGACAGCCTTACTGAAACGCTCAGTGTGGCCATATTTGAGGACCATAAGAGTGTGTTCCAGAAGGATGTGTTGCACAAGAATGTTGGGGAGATAGGCATCGTTACCCCGGAGCACTGTGATGTGGCGGCGAAGGTGGTGATGAGCCAGTTGAAGCTTGTTGCTCAGATGAGGAGGATGCTGCACAAGTGAGTGTGTTTTGTTTATAACATTAAAGATACATTTCCGACTGCGATTTTTCTGCCTCATTGGTGGTCGCAAGCGCAACTGTTGACCATTAGCTCCTGGGTTTGATTCCCAGGTCGGGAAAAGGGTTATTGGGTTTTTCCATCAGTAATTTCTCAGTAGCTGCCACGGAGTCTGGATTTGTGCCCGATTCGAATTCACCAGTTATGTTTACTGGTGAATTGTGGGTGTACTATTAGGTACACCTCTGCTTAACCCTCCGGGGATTACACGCGTGATATAATGTGCTTTGCTGAAAGCGGTGGAACTAGTTTCTATGTAATTCTATGGAAACGGTGATAAGTGGCAATTCTCATAAATTGATCTGACCCACTTATGGAAATGTCGCCATCTAAGGACGGAAGCGTTTTCATAATTACCTTGGAAGGGAACCTTAATGTCATAAATTCTGTTTAATTCATCTGACAGATACTACTGGACCTAAAATTGTATAAAAATCGAAAAATTTAATTTCGTACACTAATTTGCTAATATGAAGTAAACAGTAATAATATTTTTATTTATTGACAAGGTACATTGAGTAATATTGCTAAATCATTTGTACCAGTCAGCAATATATTAGTCAGCATTTTTTCCAGTCTTTTGCATCAATTAATGCTTATTCTACACATTCACAAAGTGCTAAATTCTCAGTTTCTATTTTATTTTTGTAGATACAACTCCGTATTGAAGCCGTGCGAGACGGGAGTCGGTCATGAGTACCGAGGCGTTCTCCAACAGTTGGTGGACGACCTAGTGGACACAGAGCGGCCTGAAATGACTGACCTCAAACACAGGAATGACAGCATCAAGGATCTGCTAAGAAGCGGGCTCAAGTAAGAAAACAAAAATTGAGAGTAGATTCTTTAGTACAACGCCATCTAGCGGCGAGTAGAATACCTATTTGCGAAAATGCCGTATAGTGGCGAATAGACGCAACAAGGGCTTCAAGGAAAGGAAATCTAATTCTTGTTATTGTTTCCTTTTCAGTATATTAACAAGCAAGAAGACTCTAAAATCAAAGCACCCTCTAGACAATTCCACTATAATCATTTTCGTGGTTGGCGGAATCACAGCCGAAGAATGCAAACGCTTGCATCGGAGCGTGATCACCAGCGGTATCGATAACACCGTTCTGATCGGCTCCACGAAGCTGGTCACTCCTGTCGAAGCTATGAGGGATGTGTTACCATTATAGTATCGCGCGAAAGAAAAGGTCAAGTCCTTTATTGGTTCTTGGGGTCTTCGCTCACAAATGAAGACACAACGCCTCGCTAATTTGCTTGGTGAGCTTTAAAGCTGTACAGTAAATACCTTGGCCAAAAGTAGTGGAAACGAACTATGGATTCTATTTTTAAATTATTGGTAAAGGTTTATTTATGTCTGCTTAAACGTTTGTATATTTGGATCGATATTACAAATTCCGTACAAAGTATTCCTTTTGTTATTTCTTGTGTGTTGTGTGACCAACATGTTACGTATAATAATAAACCTGAAGAGTTTGTTGGGTTGAATGCGCTAAGCTGTGGAGCAACAAGAACGATTTAAAAAAAAATGCATTTGAACACGACTAGTATTCTATAAAAGTTTGGTATGTTGTGTTAGGTAGCTGTGCGACGTCAACATAAATTTTACTGTAGAAACATATTACAAGTGGGGACACCGTTTTAGAAATACGTTTTTATTGTATGTAATTCTGGTAGAAAGTAATAAATTGTTGAATATCATAGCTGGTTATGTAGGTACCCGTAGACCGATAGCTTTTGCCTTTCTGATGAACTTTTTAAGCTTTATATTATAAAAATGATTATAGCTGCAGCCAGATAGCATTTAAACATATAATAATAGTGTAAACTGACATGAATTAAAAAAAAAATAAGATGTTCGTATTCAATTTAATGTTATATATTACGGGGTGGAACACTGACGCACAAACGATTACCACGTATTCAGTACATCATTCTGACTCCCCACAACATAGAAATTTTCTCGTCGGTGATAAAAAAATCATTAGTTTCCTACTATAGTGCACTACCTAACCTACACAGTAAAAATGTACGGAAAAGCTGTTTTTTTTTTTTAATTACGGATGACAATGAAAATATGATGTGCTGAATACTTGGTAACTGTTTGTGTGTCGGTGTTTCTACCAACCTCTGTATAAAGATGTTTAGGTATGATCGAGTTCAACATACATACAAAAAAAAAATGTTTAATATAAGATACACGTTTAGAATTAGGTGCTAAGAGTTTTTCATTGTTATTCAATATTTTGTTGATTTTATTTAAATTTTAGCTGTACATTAATTATTAAAATAATTTAAGCATAACGCAATGCAATTACAATGCAAAATAAAATACAATTAGTCTTGAAATGGCTTGTTGTTTAATTTATACTTTTATTCTAAATTAGCGTACCGCCGCGGCTTCGTACGGGTGCTTATCAAATGAAGAAAATGAGCAGAGCTAATTCTTTCATGCAAAGTTTGTCCTGACAATTACCAACACAACAAGAAAAAAACAGCCTTATCGGTCGAGCCGTCCGCAAGTGATGCACCGTCATACATGTGGCAATTGATTTTATTTATATAGAAATCATTGCCGTATATCTTTCAGATTTTGAAAAAACAGCCACGAGCACCAATATATTCACTTAGCATCTTTTCAAAGTGATTTTCTTCTAGTGTATAGGTATATTGCCATTTCATATTGTATCGAACATAGTATTCTGAACCACCCAGTATGAAATAGGTCTTATATTAGTGTTGAAATAGTTTCTCCACGAGACAATCGCTCTTGAATTTTGGTAAGTGTGTTCGTATTCGTGCACATCTCACAATGTTCTTTTTATAATCATAATCAAACTGGCAATAATAAAACTCAAACTCATGTAATTTATTTGCTTTTTTAATTTTTGCGCTTTTTTAATCGTCAAAAGAGGCTATAGTGCAGCCACCAGGAATAAATATTACATAAATTATAATCGTTATACTCCTCACGCCTACATTGTACCCTCCAAAGTGGTAGACAGACGTCCAGGTTCCACACTTATTTTGCTACTTTTTTTTTCGGGAATTGAACTCAGGTTAGAACATCTTATGCTCCGGTTCCCGTGAACCGGAGCATACCCCGTGGTCGGCTCAGTTCTTACATGGACCATTTTTTTATAGGTATTTTCTAGGGTAGGTAAATTAAAATCATTTTATGACATTTCAAACTTTATTTTGCAAATACTAGTTTGTGACAATTTTATGTCTAAGTAATCTGTTCACTCCCATTTCAGTTAAATTATTACTATCATCTTGAAAAACGGGACAACTGTCAGGTTTGAAAAACTGACAGTTTTTCAGGGCTGACAGTAGGCTAAAGTCATTGGTGGATTAGTAATGAAAAACAAAGCTACAAACACTCATTTTTTTTTTGTCAAAGGAATGTCTTTATTTTAATTTCAGAAATGGTTTTACGGTTTAGAGAAATTCATTTTATTGGCAATAATAAATGCAGTTGGTCAAGGAATTAAATATATACTTAGCAAAATATTAAAAATAGAAAAAGATCTAAAGTTTGTGCTAAAATTGCGCCAATATTAGTGGCGCGTTGATTAAAAAGAGTGTTAAGAAAAAGTTATCATAGTTTTTAAAGAAATTTAAATGAAATTGTGAATAATTTTACTAAATTTATCTATTTATGTGAAATTCTTAGTCGAATTAAATATTGAGTTGATATTAGGTAATATCAAGTAATATGATCACGCCATGTCAAATTACTTCTAACATAGGTATTCTTACACAAATAATACTTTTTTGATGTATATTGGAACTAAATGAACTAAGTAATAATGTTCTACACAGTTTTAAATGCTGTAATGATATTTTAGTTACATACGTTAAGTATCTAGCCCATTTATTCCAAAATTATTGTTTTAGATCAGGCAATTATTTATTTTATTGAATATTATAAGAATGCATTTATTAATTAATTTTACAATCTGTTCTGACCATAAACAATAGCAAGTTTTTTTAGGAAGACGGCCATATTTGATATCCTATCTATACTATCGTTTATTTACTATCACATTTTTCTTGTAAATAAGTTTCTTAATGCCTACTTTTTATTGTATCGCCATATTACGTTAATACTTCGAGACTACTGCCGGTTTCACTGACACTACACGAAACTTAAATTTAGGTAATGCATAAATAAAAGCGAAGTATAGGATTTTCAAAGCTCGGCTCACTGGTTCAGTAGCAGCACCGAAACGCAATGATATATTTAGGCATTCTTTCTCGGCTAGTGTTAGTGAAACTGGTATGGGTTATGGCGTCACCACACGTAACTCTTACATTCAATTCAAGCTAAAGAAAGAAACTATGGACTGTGATCGACAGGTTTAAGGCCAGACATCGAACGACTCCTTGAATGAACCAATAACAGTTTCTTTACATGCCAGTTACATGATTGTACACATATTATTACACACCCTATTGTAGTAGTTCAAAAAGAGAACATGCTCCATAGACAACTTCTGGTGTTTAATTGTTATCGTAATTGCGATAGTGGAAATGTAATGTTAGGGTCATGGAACGTACTGATGGATTCCCAACTTTGGGCGCTGCGCTGAACTTTGCAAATCCAACAGCATGCTAATATCCTTGACAGCCTTTTAAATATCCACCATCGATTGCCGTTTCAAAACATGCTCTCTTTTTTGCATAAACTCGTTCGTATCCTTACTTCTACCAGATTCATATTAAAGTTTCATTCACGACATAAATATAGTAATACTTATTGTTTAATTAGGCACAGAGATATCAGTTCATGCCGGCCACGTCACCTCCCTTTCTAAAGTCCGCATTGGCGTAAATCGCGGTTTTATTTCTAAAGAGTGCGCAGATTATTGAGCCTCGGCTTCTATACCGGACCATCCCGTGGCCCTTCGCCCGTAGACCTTTCACTATATCCTGTGGAAAGAAAGATTTTACGTTTTTATAACTCAAGGAATCTCGAATTAAAGTATTCGGTAGCCAGGTACTTTTTAATGGGAGAAAATTAGAGGAGTTGAAACCGAAGACTAATACGTGAGATAACCAGCATTTAAACAAACGCACACCAACCATCACGACGCCATAGTTTGCAGGGTTTCTTAAGAACAAACACTCTTACTTGCCCTCCCTCAAACAAAGGTGTTTACACCCCAAAGGCCTCTTCCCATGTACTACCTACGCTTATTCAGCCCCAATTACTCGTACATACTCGTAGCTACACTCCCGACTGCATTGCACTGCATTGACAGCGACATGTGGCAGAGGTCCAAAGACCATTATTTTTCGGTAGGATAGGATGTAAATTAAATGGCTGATGTGATTCTGGAACACTGTTAAAAGGGTCTCAAGAAGGGCTTCATCACAATCGGGATTCGATTCCTTGAAAAGTATTCGCAGGTCTTAGAGGTATACCTAGGTATATGCCTACCAACAACTGTCGAAAATCTCATTTGACGAGAAATGGCTTTGCTTTGGTTCTATGACAGGCTTCAAACCTAAAGATTCCCTAAGTTATTGCTCAACATAAATAATGTGTGTTTCTTACATCTGTAACACCGAATTCATATTCCACTTGCATCGGGGTGATCTGATGATGGATCCGGGGTTCATCCACGGCTTCCTTTATCGACTGGTCAAACCACAGCTTGCGTATTGTTACCTGTTAACGAATGTTCAGTTTTTATAAAGTTATGCAAAAAAGATTTGGGAGTTGGTCTCTATAGAAGTACTGTCAGGTGTATAAACAGTACCTTCAATCTTCAAAATAATATGTTGCCTAAAAAGTGTTTAAATAATAATCATTACAGGCAGACCTTTATCAAGGTGCTGTTCCTATTAGCCTAACAGCATTTCACTGGTGGGCAAAGGTCTCTCCCCATGACTTGTAGTTCTTTTGGTCCAGGGCTCATGTGAGCCACTAGTCATTGGTTTTGTCCAGCTCGTCCCGCAAGTGCGAAATCTTCCATAAGTTACAGTAAAGACGAATCGGGTCATTTAGTGTGGTTAACAAAAATATCTAGAATGCCTTTGGCTTGCTATGTTCGTTTACTTATTAACACAACTCAATTTAATTTTCTTGTACCAACCTCGACTTTAAACTTACCAAAGCCACAGAAGTAGTAATCTTAGTTCCACCAGAAGCTCCAATCACGAGCTTAGCGTTTCCATTTCTGTCCACGATGATACTGGGGCTCATAGAAGACATGGGCCGTTTGTGAGGCGCGATGAAGTTTGCAGGAGATGGCTTCAGCCCGAAGAAGTTGGTGATGCCAGGAGAGGAGAAGTCATCCATCACGTTGTTCATAATAATGCCTGTTTTGAGGGTTGAGAAACCGGCGCCGTAGCTGTAAAAAGATAAAATATTTGCGATTAAAAACTTTGAAGTAAACTTTATTTAATGTGTCACATTCAGGCTACTAGACATTCTATTGTGTTTTCTCTCTATTGTCTGTTTTCTGGCTGATAGATCCAATGAATTGCAAATGCCTTTGTTTCTTTATTTATTAAATGATTTTCTTTGGCGTCCATTCGACATCATGCCTGACCCAATGTCAAATCCAAGGCAACGATGCTTCAAAAAGCACTCTCAATTTCATAATAAATTCCATATTATCGGAATTTAGGAGCACTTACTAATAGTTGACAGAACTGGTAACCGAAACGGCGTCCCCATTGCCTGCGATAATAGATATGTGAGCGGTCCCAGCATCAGGCTGGTTGTAGGTCTCGGCCCCGTAGGTGGACGTGTCGTTGCTGGTGCCTGTGTCATTGATGCGCAGACGGACCTCTGTACCGTACTCTGGAGTTGTCACGTTGCGGATAAGCTGGAAGAAACATAGACAACAGTTAAAATACTATAGCTTCTTCTCCACCGTGGCGATTATTACTCTAAAATTAAACAATCTTCGATCAGATCACATCGATAGCTTCAGTAGTGGTCCCATAAGGTGCAGGTGGAGTTGCACAAGGATAAAAGGTGGGGTAATCGTCTGCGATATGAACCAGCTACTAGAACTTTTAAAGTTTTGCGCTTCGGGAATTCGCGATACGTTGTTGTAGACACACATTAACAATAATGGAATTAATGACCTCCTATCCTGTCCTCTTAGCCCAAAAAAATGCAGCCGAAGTGACCTTTGCGCTTCCACCGACGATGCGATAGAAGTGGCGAAATTCTGGGCTAACAAAATTTGAAAATTGTCGTGCCAGCGCCACGAAGAAGAATAACGCGGAATACTTTATCAATTTTTTTGTAACAAGGCTACTGGTATGTAGATAGGTGTCTAGATTCATCTTATGGTTGGTATCTTCCCATTTACAGAAAGTCAGTCCCCTGCTTTTCTTTAGTCTAAGCTTTTGTAGTTTTCTTAAGAAATTCATTGTAAATAAGTGTATATGCGTATAATAACAGAGATACGTAGACATAGCCAGATAAAGTCAGTCAAAAGGTCAAAATTATTTATGGTTTAATACCTCCGTAAGTATATCAATATAAAATTATTATCCAATGACAATTCTATTTCATAATCGACCCGTTTTACCAATGACTTCCTCATTAAAATTTGTTATTATTACATATTTAATACGGTAAATATTAGCTCGCTGATATGTATAATATTTTGCGACGCAATTTATTACGACAAATTGAGTAGGTAATTTAGTTATAACATAACATCACATAAACACAGATATGAGGAAGGAAACCGCAGAGATGAAAAGTTTCCACTCGCATTTCGTCGCTTGTTTAGTGTGGTGTAAATTGGCGAGCCTACTGCTGAAACTGTATTTGCGGGAAGACAATACAACAAGCGATCAGCTTTTCTTTATAATAAAATTAATAGTAAAATTAACATATACCCAAAAAAATACTACGAATGTAAAAAACTTTAACAGATTGGATAAAATTACTAAATTATGACGACACGGAGACACTCTTGGAACACATTAAGTAAAATCTTGTGCTTATTAGGTAGTAATAATCACACAACTTAACCACACCTATAACTATAAACACCAAATGCACAACACACACATACACTCATACACGCGCACGCACACACACACACACACACACACAAATAAGATAAGTAATACCTAGCTGTAAATACCTAGTTCATATTTTGTATTGCTTAGCTGTGGAAGAGCGGGGCTCCCCAACACAGGCATTACTTGCTTACAGGGGAGCTCCAAACACAAATATTGTAAATGTAAACTTGTTGAAGCAATAAACCATTTAGTATTTTGTATTTTTTTTGTATTTTTTTTTTGTACTGCTACTAATAGTGCACAATTCCAGACTCCGAGCATTGATTGTGAAACTCCCGATAGAAAAAACCCAATAATACTAACTTTGGCAAACCTGAAAATCATACACAGTATCTGCAGTGGCGCTTGCGAGCACTAGTTAAGGCAGTATTGCTCTTCGCAGAATTAGTCAATAAAATTAAATGTTATTCGTAGAGTATATGATAACTAACTATCCTAACATCGAAATGGAAATCGCAAAATCCTCCTTGAACGCCATGTTCACCCAGCACTGAGAAATGCTGAATCTTAAAATCCATTGTATTACGAATGTTACGTGCATGTGAATAAAGGCCAGTTAGCATGGTGTTAAACAACGGATTGAAAATGTAATTGAATTGAAACGTTTTGAAAATTCGTATTTGCAAGCTTAATACCATCAACCAGTCACAAATACTGACGGGCTGCTAACTCTAACACTGCCCGACTTAGGAAAGAACTCAGAACCACTTATTCCGCAGTAGCGCCTGCAACCACTAAGACCATCGAGATCGATGGTAAGGAAATGATCGAACCGTCTGAAAATGAAATGGAATCTTATCTCACCTCAGTCAAATCCAAGAAATCCATATCTCCAAGCTTAGTCCTAGTCGCGTACGCATACTTGAAGGCTTCAATAATCCTGTGGTAGGTGAGGATCTTGTCTTCCGTGGAGTTGATGCTGGACGCGGTGAAGTTGTAGCCACTGAGGATGTTAAGGATGTTTACGAGGATGGCGCCACTGCTCGGAGGGGGCACGGAGTAGAACATGTCTCCGTTGCTCAGGGGGACCGCTATGGGGTCTGTGATTTTGGCTCTGGAAAAGAAAAACGGAAACATTTAAATTAAATGAGGAAGGAAAACGCAGAAATGTACATTAAAATTGTTATTACGGTATTTTTAAATTGTCAAGGAGTCAGACAGTTGATGCCACAGGCCCATCGTTCAACTGAGACGGCGCCGGCGCCTGAGATTTTGTCCTGATCCGTAATTGATAGCTAAAAGTGGAAGAAAGAGGAAGTAGAAAAGTAAAGAATCAAAACCTTCTATTAGAAATGAGACTATGTTTGCACGAAGAGCCCATCGGATACTTCGGCTCGTTATTCGTAATTTTAGAGTTTTGGAGGTTTGTATGCTTTGTTTTGTTTTCAATTTGTTCGCTGTATGAAGTGATCAAATCGTATGAGTAGCGCTTTCTCCCGGATACAAGACATGTGCCTAATTACTTTGTTCTTAACTTAAGTATTTGCTGCACTTCTACATATCTTATATCATGAATGTCCTTTAAACATACACTACACCCAGACACGCTAATAGCATGATTAAAAAACAAATACTAAGTTTAAAATCAGTAATTCTGCACTTTCTTTTGTTTCAAGTGTCATTTGTTTTTCTAATATTTCAGGTTTAGAATCGTCTAATACGATCTCCTCCGATAGCAACACGTTGCATAACTAAATAAGTAAAATGTACCTATAGCATGTCATAATCTAAATTGCATTGCTGCGCTTCTCGCCAACAGCCAACACATTGTTTCCGGCATGAATCTATTCTTGATCATAATTAATTACCGATAACGAATGCCTTTAGTAAGAGTGTGAAACGGTTTCTTGAATTTGTCAGTTACGCAGCATCACGCCTGTAAATACTGAAGGTTTGGCAGAGATACCTCTGCCTAATAGTACACCACACTCACATTTCGCCAGATATGTTCAAGTCCCATGTAATAGGGGACGGGCCTATTGCCATCAAGCAGTCAAGAGATACATACTCCGGGGTACAGACAAAATCCTGACGGAAAAAACCCAATACTACATGGGCCGACCTGGGAATCGTCCCCATGTCCGACCTACTACTACTTGCGACCACTAGATCAATGATGCAGTCGAATGTAAGTATTCATATTCATATTCATTTATTTTGCCTTTAAGTAATGTCTTTATTGTCGCCCAGTCGTAAAAAGTTAAAGAAAACTAGCGGTTACAATATTCGGCAAAAGACTTCATTCTCGCTTGGCAGCTTTGATAGGTTGTTGACATAATATTTACTGATTTTTATTTTTTAAACATAAGGTGACAAACTGCGTCATATTGTCATTCTGACTTGGGGGGTTACCATGATGTCTTAAAGCAGGAGTAATTCCAGTGTGGGAAAGAGACAGTGCTATACAGGTCGTCTAGCGCCATCTCTTTCCCACCCTGGAATGACTCCTGCTTTACGACGTCATGGTAGGCCACCTGATTACAATTAACAAAGTACCTTCTAGTTTCGTTTCGCTTCCTAAATAACTCATATTTTTCCATATAATTCGATGAGTCATGTTTCGATCATTTAATCAGGTGCAATAATGTATTGTTTCAAATATTTTTAATGACGCCACATAAGTACTGCTAAGTTCACTGACGGTCTTCCATTTTTCACCCTTATGTCCTAAGTGATAAGGTTGAAAAGTGGTCGACAGTTAGTGGACTCGGTATTGTGGCACATTTTTAATAGATGACTATTACATTCATAAGTCATTCTTATGTCCGATTTCACTAACATTAAACAACGCATAAAGGAGTACCTGAATATGATTGTACTATTAGAATTTCAGCCCTCAGTGCTAGATCTCAAACTCTCATTGCACTTTTATTTAGGTCTCCATTTAGGAGTCATCTATTATATTTGTTGGTGAAAACGTCCATTAGTTACTTTTCACGTTATAGACTCAGGAATTCGTAACGAATTTCAGGCATTCGTCACGTTCATGGTGAGATCGTTTGAATGTTTTTAAATTACTTTTTAGTTATTGGAATTTTCTTTGAGTAATCAGGTGGCCGAGTGCTAATAGCAAGTGAATCAATTATTTCATCACCAATTTTATTTTTTAAATAAACGTTGCCTCGCAATAGGAATTAGTCCTGTATCGTGGGTGCGTTTACATACATTTAAAACTAACATACACAAACAGCCAAACCCGGAACAACTACCTGTAGGCCATACAAAAATTTGTTACGTGCGGGAATCGAACCCGCGACACGCAGCCACTGCGCCAACCAAAACATAAAAAATAACTACTGCTGAACGAAAACATCGTGAGGAAAATGTTTAAAAACCAAAAATTCGAAGACATGTGACATCTACCAACCCACACTGGGCATGCGTGTAGGATTACAGCTCAATCCTTCTTTTAAAGAGGAGGCCTGTGTCCCAGCAGTGGGAACATTGTTGACTGGTTAAACTTTTTAAGTAGGTACCTACTTGTTACTGGGTGAACTCCAAATAGTTCAGACAATATTTTGATAAGAAAGTAGTCTAAGGCAGATAACGCACTTAGCAACTTGATGCGGCCAAAGTTGAGTAATTAATTTATAGGTACGTTATAGGTCTAGTGGTCGCAAGCGCTACTGCTGGCCATGAGGTCGTGGGTTCAATTCCCAGGTCGGGCAAAGTGTAGTAGCAGCCACGGTGTCTAGATTTGTGCCCGTTGATGGCAACCGGCTCCCCCCTATTACATGGGACTTAAATTTAACGGGTTCCCTAACTGGCGATGTGGGTGTGCCAGTGGCGAAGGTTCCATACAACTCGATTCCTACCGGCTTCCCTTTAATAAATGGCACAGTAAGTATTCTATAGACAAATAATATAATCACATTAAAGATATATACTCCGGCTTACCTCTTACAAAAATTGACCCTTCGCTACTGGGGTGTACTATTAGGTCACTTCTGCTGTACCTTTCGGGGATTACAGGCGCAGGCGTGATGTTATGTGATGTTAATTGAACCAAACTGCTTTATCAGACTACAATGCGTGGAGTTGGCAGTGCATTCTGCCTACCTTTGTTTGCATATTGGCACACTAGGGCTACATATCTCCGTTGTTTATTATAAGAAGACATAATTATAACATCATTCTGAGCCGCCACACATAGAAATAAAAAAAAAAATCTGCTGTTTCCTACAACAGTGCAACACTCACACGGTCAAAATGTACGGCTGATTTTTTTTAAATTAATCGATGAAAAATTTGCATGTCACGCTCAGAATGATGTACTGAATACGTGGGAACCAATGATATCATTGGTGGTAACCGTTATCGCGTCAGAGTCCCTTCCATCCCGTATAGTGTACTAACATCTCGGCCGTTACGTTTATGTTCCATTAGGGGCAAGCCTATTGCCATCAACCGGGCACATATCCAGTCTTGGGCTAGTATAATAAGCAATTCTGATTTCCAATAACACTTTGCTCGACCTGGGAATCGAACTTAAGACCGCATGCTCTGCAGTAGGTAGAGCGCTTGCGACTAAAGAGGCACTATTGCAAAACGATTACTACATATTTAAAGTATTTATTTTCTGGCTCAGTTCAAATTTGAGGTTAACAATCGCCTTTGTTTTGCATGACATAATACTCAATTTAAATAATAGTATTTTTCCGAAGTTCTAGAAGTTATAGTACGACTGGATTACATAACATCTGTTCAAATGTCAACAATGATGCAATATGTATGGGGATTGTTTAAAAACAAGTTGAGGTGAGTCAATAGCTCATACATGGACCTACCTACCATACAGTATATGTACCTATAGTGTAAATATAGTGTGTGTGTGTGTATACAACATTATTTTTAGTATATGCAAAACCTGAATATAGTTTGTTCAGAAAAAGTAACTGAATCGATTCCAATAATTTTTAAACCATGTTATATTTTGTCCCAAAAATATTTTTAAAAAGTTACAAGTTGGACACCGAGCGACATTAAGTACCTACCGCAATAATTTAGGTACCTACTGCCAAATTATTATTATCAATGAGCTCAAGACGACGCTGACGACGCTGACGGCGCTGCGTGGTGACCACGTTTTTGTGCGGACAACCAGGTAACAGAACAAGCATATAACTTTGTGTATTTTCATGATACAGTTTTGAAATTTTGTACTTAGATTCTTAACATAAAAATACTAGACACGTGTTTCAGGTTTTGCATATACTAAAACTAATGTTGTATAGTGTGTGTGTACATAGTGTGTTTGTGTGTTGTGTTACTTGGCTGAACTGATGTATGTTAGTTTATTTATATTTAAATTCAAATTAATTCATATAGTTTACACATTGTCCTTAAACGAAGGTAAGTTTAAATACCTTGTCAGTTTGCGACAAAGCATTTGTTACTTACCTATAAAAACAATAAATATATATTCTATTCTATAGGCATGGAATTGTTATTAAAATCCAACTAACATTTTTTTTTTACAAACTTATGGTCCCAAATCAAGCACAGCCTGTGTCTTTGGAGCCATTCACTATATAAAATGAATAATTTAATGTGTTCTGCTAGCACACGATAAATAGCACACATTACAAACAAAGCCGTGATTACAAAGAAACTAATAAATTAATGGTTTACAAGTAGATCTTTATGAGTTGATAAAAATACCCATGTGATATTTTGGGGCCTCAAATGGCCGCTTTAGCAGTAATAATGGTTGAGTTTGAGTTGAGTTGAATTTTAAAATTTTAATTGTATTTCATCAATTCTATTTATATTGTAATTTATTTTATTTTTAACTAAATTGTGATTATAGTCTGAGTGTATTGTGATAAATGGCAATAATAATACAAATTACGTTACAATTTGAAAAATGGTCACAAAATAACAATTCATAATATTAACTGCGTCTGTGTCCATTTTATGAGTTTTATTATCGTGATTCATATTTATTTTAAAATTTTAATTGTAGTTCATCAATTCTATTTATATTGTAATATATTTTATTTTTAACTAAATTGTGATTATAGTCTGAGTGTATTGTGATAAATGGCAATAATAATACAAATTGCGTAACAATTTGGAAAATGGCCACAAAATGACAATTCATAATATTAACAGCGTCTGTGTCCATTTTATGAGTTTTATTATCGTGATTCATATTTATTTTCCGATAATGATTCTGCGAAAACGGTCATTTTAGACCCCTAGGTCAGATTAGGAGTTTCAGAATTTTGTGCAATTTGATAAAACAAATGATTCATATTTTTATTATCAGGCTTTTGGAAATCCCGAAGAAGGAAAATAATGATAATGATTGTTCATTGGAATTTTGTGTGTTGAATGTTGATACATTTTATGAAAGAAAAAACCCTGTTTAATTTGTATTTTCCATTGGTCATAAGTCTTTTATCTCAGATATTTATTTCAGAACAACATACATTGTATAGAAATTTAGTAAAATGAAAATGTAAAATAAAAAAGTACCATTAAAACATTACAATCAAAAAACATGTCAAAGATGGAATAACAAATTCAAAACAGTAATAATCCACATTCAATTTAAAATAATTAATAATATGTCATGTAATTTCTGTGAATAATAGTAAACAAAAAATAATAATAAAAATGGAATGTCAAAACAAGTTCTTATAAAAATGTCAGTATGTCATCTAATTTTAAAATACAATGGTAAAAAAATGGAATGTCAAAAATAAAATTTATAATTATTACAAGAGATAACGAGCTGGTGAGCCAAAAGGACTGTATTCAGGGGCCCGAATGTCTGGCAACCAGTCTTACCTACCAAGGGGTATACTATTTCATAGTAACTGGGTTGTGGAGGTCAGATTGGCAGGATTTAGTTGCATTTGGTCAGACTGTAGGCCGACCCCAACATAGTTAGGGTAAAGGCTAGGCAGGTGATGGGCAGTTGTGTATTATTTTTTTTAGTATCTTGTGCTCACAGTCTTCACACAAAGGAATCAGTCGCGAGCTTAGGAAATCACACAAGTTCTTGTAACCTGTTTTTACAATAGTGTTTATTGCCGACAGCAGACCTTCTGACCGCGAAGGGAAATCGCGTTTTCACAATAGGGCCGTGGTTTTTGATAGGAAACAGGTAAGTTTTAAGTAGATCTTGCCTAGGTGTGCTGATGGTGGACATCACGTCTGTAATCCCCGAAGAGTTAGGCAGAGGTGCTCCTAATGGTACACCCATATTTCACTATTTATTTTTCAGTTCTATCCCATGTAATAGCGGGCCGGGCACAAAACCAGACTCAGTGGCTGTCTTTGAGAATTCTTTAAAGAAAAACCCAATAACACTTGGCTCGATCTGGGAATCGAACCCAAAACCTCATGCTCAGAGTTGCGCTTGCGACTACTAGACTAACGAGGTGACTGCATGATTTTCAGGTATGAGTAGGTAAGTAGGTTCAGCCTAACTGTGCTAATGATGAATTATAATATCTGAATACTCTGTTATTTATACTGGGTGTGGTGTTCACTAAAACACTAGTTAGGCTTTAGAATAAAACCACCAAATTATCAGTAAGTATATAGATGAACTGCTTTAAGGGCACGTGCACTTGCTAGTCGAGACACGAGACGGAACCTTCAAGCTCACGCTACGTTTATTAGTGTATCAGACTGGGTATATCTAGGAGCTTATCACTTTATAGACTTTATAGGCTTATCACTTTGCCTGCCAGGGCTGCGGGACTGTTCGAAATAGATACCGCGGCCCTGGAATAGAAAGGGCAAAGAAGGAACATGGATGGGTTTTAGTCAGACAAGTCTGAGGGGTCATTTCATGATTTCACATCCTAAAAAAAAAAAAGACTTACCACTTTAAATATCACTAAACGACTCTCTATTCTCGTTGCAGGGCAAAGACCTCTTCTAATAGAGATAATCATTGATCATCGAGATTGTGTCATATTGCAGGTGTATTATTGTCTTGTTTTAACATAATGTCTTGCAGGGAAAATCTAGCAGTGTCCAAGATTCATGTAAGATTGTACAGCACATCAAGCTACCCGAAACTGTCAAATTTTCCCAATCGACCATGAACCTAATGTTTTAACGGTAAAGTAGAAAATCTATTGAAGAAATTTGACCGTTTCGAGTAGCTTGATGTGCTGGCGTTTGTAAAAGCCGCAGTCTTTTAAAATTAGACTCCCCAGGTTGAACTTAGGTACCTAAATTGTTTTCCAAATTACAAAATTGCGGAGTTAAAGTCAAAATCAAAGTCGATCATTTATGTTACGTAGGTAAATCATAGGCCATACGCATTTTGAGCGTCAAACTTTAGAACAAGCAAAAATATAATTGATTCTATTTGTCCATTCACAAGAGTAGTTTCGGATGGAAAAAAATGTTCAAGAAACGGCATAGATACTCTTTTTAAATATGTTCTGCCGTATTTTTTCAAGTTCAAGACGATATTTACAACATAACGTCATGTTAATTAACACTCCTTACACGTTTTCTGTAGCCTAAGTTCATCTCGGTCACAAAGTGTTTTTGTTCTTACAAACAGACGGTGAAATCATCGGTATTTTCATAAGTGCATGAGCACTTAACTACCTTTACGTTTTGTGTGTTGTAGAATAGATATACAACATTAGTTTTAGTATATGCGAAACCTGATAAACGTTTCTAGTATTTTTATGTAAAGAATCTATGTACAAAATTTCAAAACTGTATCATGAAAAATCACAAAGTTATAAGCTTGTTCTGTTACTTAGTTGTCCGCACAAAAACGCAGTCACCACGCAACGCGCGCATCCAGCGTCGTCTTGCGCTCATTGATAATAATAATTTGGCAGTAGGTATCTAAATTATTGCGATAGGTACTCAAAGTCGCTCGGTATCCAACTATTAAAAATATAACATGGTTTAAAAATTATTGGAATCGATTCAGTTACTTATTCTGAACAAACTATATTCAGGTTTCGCATATACTAAAAATAATGTTGTAGGAGTTGTGAGCTCTGAAGTGTTAGGCAGATGTGTACCTACAGTACACCATTTCGCCAGTTATGTAAGTCCCATGTAAAAGGGGGCTAGCCTATTGCCATCAATTCGTCTAGGAATCAAAAAACATCAGCTGTTCATGCTCAGCATTCGAGCTTGCGACCACTAGGCTAGGACAACGAGGAAGTCGATGTACGAGCTGTCTGTATGTCAGTGTACGATGTGTTGTATAATGTCAATGTATATTAGGTATACAGGTATTTATAATATAGTAAACATGTTTGAGGATAGTCAAGCCCCTTTGATTGTTGACAAAACCTACTTATCAGAAAAATATATGATGCCATGAATTTTAATAATGCATTGTTCTGTGTTAAAATTACAAATGACAATGGCATTTCTTACTGCGCTCTTGTGTATTTTTGTATGTTATTGATCGTTTTGCGCGTTAACTTTTCCATATCCATAACAAATTCAAATTATTTTATTAGGTTGGTAGGTACGTATAGTTAATAACTTTTCCATTTTCATAACCCATTTTGTTAAAGCATCACTTATGTTATAATTAAAATCTATTAAATAAACTAAAATAACTAAACGGCAGCAAAAGGCAAAGCGGCAGGCCCAGAAGGTCGAAGGAGATGGCGGGACGAACTCGACTCTTTTCAAAAAGATTGGCAAACAATAGCACTGAATGAAGTTGAAAGAGGGAAGGGCTTTGCCTTGCAGTGGGACAAATATGGCTGATTATAATAATAATAAAATAACCAAACTAAACTATAAAAGGGCATCAAAAAGCTCGTCCTCATGTATGTATATCCAAAATATCAGGATGAACGGTTCAATGGTTTAGGCGCGAAAAGGTAACAAACAAACCAACTTACTTTCGCATTTATAATATTGGTTAGGATTGGCTAATTGATTCGTCATTATTTTATTTAACGACTTGTTTGTTTTTAAAGCCATTTATTGTGAGTTAGTACCAAGGCCTTGAAGGTAACAATTCTAGAACTTTCTCGAACGTATTGAAACATTTTCCACAACGTTTTACGAGTGAGCATTTAATTTTACTTAGTTATTATACTCGTATTAAGAAACTAGAAGTCACCTTGAGTCGTGCTATGTGACCATAAAAAATTGAAACAGATTAAGAAATACCTATATTTAGTTACATAACTAAAAACTTCGTGGTGTAAATAAACAGTTGTATTTAATGATATTATAAATAAAAAGAGCTTAATAATGGTTATATTGAATTTGAACGAGATTTTCTTGCCATATACCTACTTACCTACCTAATTTTTTCCACATCTTTCTTTTCTGGTACTTGTAGACTACTAGTATATTTAGGTCCTATTTAAAAAGATAATATGCAATTTGGCATTACAAAATAACAAATGGATCGGTCTCTGTGGCGATACTTAGGTAACGTGCCTAATTGCCTAGATCCAGCAGTACCTACCTACCTAAGTATCATTATGGAAATTTTACTTTATTTTGTACCTTATAGGTAGGTTGACCCAGACGAAACAATCTACACTTTTTTCTTCTCGCACTTACACATCTAAATTACCTCGCGAACGAAGTTTTAATTTTACTCCATCGAATCAAATACAATGACATATTGTTATAATCTATACTAGCTTTAAAACAAATAAACAAACCACAACACAATAGAATAGATAACCAATTCCGCCAATTTCGTTATGCTTTATTTGTTCCCACATATATTCACATTAACAATAAATGCATTGTTTTATTGAACTTGTTCTTATCACACGTGACGTAGCTGCTTATAACAATGACAATGTCACTGAGTTTGTTTTAATTCAGTAAATTTATTTAAATGTGTAGGTACCATCCATACATTTAGACTGTGTAGGTACCTACCTATTTCAATTTGTAGGAAACTGTTGTTTTGTTTTAATAACCGATGAAAAATTTCTATGTACCTAATAAATACGTTTTCGCGTCGGTCATCCCGTAGGTATATTATATCAAAACGTGTTATAGTATGCCCATTTTAAGTGTGCAGTTCAAGGTGGCGGTGCTTGTCAAGAAAAAATGAATCGACACGTCAAACTTGGCACATTTATTTTAGTTCTGAGTTATCCCGCCTGCACATATACCTACGTTGGCTGAAGTTCCTGTTTTGTTGACATTGACATTTGTATACAAGGTGTAATATAATAAACGCAACCTGTCGGAGGGTCTCGGACCATGAAACTGAACAAATTTTGTTCTACGATTTCTTGAAATCCGCAAAAAATTGTCTTTTTCTTTGGAATTGACGCGATCAGCAGATCATGTACCTATGCTAAAACTATTAAAAAAGTTACGAATTTCCAAAAGTCATAGAAAAAAAGGTGTTCAGTTTCATGGTCTGAGTCACCACATGAGAGGTCTTGCGTGTATTATGTTACACCTTGTATTATTGTCTCGGTCACTTAATATGCTGAATGTTGTATCTGATTTATCGTTCCATGCGGGATGTTCACTCTTCTCAATCAACCCTTCTTGAACATCCAAAGATTTAAAACTTTTCTTCAAGCTATTATTAACTGCATCTACGTTTCTGCTACAGCTGGTCACCACAACGCCTTGGCAAAGGCCTTTTGTACTACCATTACTGCCTCTTGCTTGTTCTCGAGGAAAAGGTAGTACTGGGAATAACGGTGGTTGATCACTTTTCACCCTTACGTCCTGAGTTATAAGGTTGAAAAGTCATCAATCGCATTTGTCCCTTATAGTACCTGATTACCTCCACCATCGTGAACCCTGCGCCGAGATTAATAAACGTAACTTAGCACGTGTTTAGCTCAGTTTTGTTCCCGTCTTTATCTTGCATCTGTACGTTGACAGATGAGCGACAGTGACAGGATTACCAAAGTACTAACTCCACAAATAACTAAATGCATATAGTGCTAAACACATTTAAAACATCATTCTGTCTTCATAGTTTTCAAACGATTGACCGCAATCGAATGATATTTTAAATTCGTTTAGCTAATAGTAAAACGTAATTAATTTGTGGTGCAAGCGAGCCTCATATTAAAACACGTTAATAGTAGCAATTTGAGTGTCAACAACCAGCTTAAAATCTTAAAAAATCTACTTACTCATACTGCCTCAGATCCTCAGCAGTGATGATGCTGCCGACCCTTTCCAGATCATCCAGGAAATCTGCAGCCAGGCTCCCGTTGTACAGGTCATCGCCCCCGTTATCTGCTATTCTCTGGAAGGTGTTGCAAAGCGCCTCACTGGGCTTCACAATGGTGCCAGCCTTGTGGAACTGACCCTTAGCTGTGTTGAAGTACATTTTCCTGGGGATATAAGGAACTTGGTTAGCCTCCGATTAATGGAAAAAGAAAGAGAAAGATGATTTGTGGTCTTGGACAGTAATTCGTTATGTTCGTATGCACCGTTGTTGACTTTTATAATTTTTGCTCGGCACATGAAGGTCATAGCGTAGAGATAGCATGTAACCTTCCTCAAGAATTGGACTAACAAATGCTGTGGTAGCTCTGCTAATGGTAGTTCCAGAGATTAGCACGTTCAAACATAAACACAACATACTCTTCAGATTTGTTATAAATAGTTATAATTATATTAGTTTCTTTACATTTTAAAGAACAGTTTTTTCTCGACTCGAAAAGAGCCCGTTTTGGTTGCCAGTGGTATGATTAAAAGTAAAAATTAAAAGTATTGAATTATTATTGGAATAAACTATATGTACATAGAATCGTACCCATTGTAGGGTTCTACTCAAAGCCTATGGCTTCATTATCAATACGGAGATCGTATAAAATCAAGCATAGGTACTAATTATGATGTTTTTGGACATAATGCAAGCATTATGTAATCACATTTAAAGTAATCTGTCATCAGCCAGTACAAAGAGCCTTGTAATCTGATAGATTAGCTAAAATCGTTATTATTTAGTAAATAATGAATACCTAATCCATTTGTTTTGAAAAAATTCCTTTATTTTGTTGCTGTCAGCTATCATAATTAATTAGTTGTGGTAGGCAATACTTTTTGTTTAGTTATTAAAAACATTGTAGGTATACATAAATGTTGACTGACCGCGGAATATAAGCATAATCAGCCTATAATTTACCCACTGCTGGGACACAGGCCTCCTCTCTATAAGAGGGAGTGGGCCGTACCGGCCATAATCCACCACGCAGGCCCAGTGCGGGTTGGTACAACCTGGTCGAGTTAAGTTTACACCTCGCGTTGATGAGCTGTCATACCAGTGAGGTGCAAATTTTGTTCAACCGGGTTGTAGATGTCACATGTTTTCGAATTGTTGGGTCTAGGACAGGTCAGTTTCCTCAAGCTGTTTTACTTCACTGTTTTGAGAGCAGTGGTGATGAAATAATTAACACTAAGTCGTGCGCCCGCCTGGTTAGAACCTATAACCTCCATCTCGTAAGTTAAGGCGGTTTCCATTAATTCCACTGGGCTACCACTGAATAAATGATGAAAATCATTATCTATACTTTAATATTATAAAGCTGAAGAGTTTGTTTGTTTGGTTGAACGCGCTAATATCAGGAACTACTGGTTCGAATAAAAAAATTCTTTTAGTGTTGGTTGGTCCATTTATCGAACAAGGCTATAATATAACAAACACCACGCTACGACCAATAGAGGCCGAGCAAAAAAAAACAAGTCAGAACCGGCGGGTGAAACCGCGGGGCTCAGCTAGTTTTAAATATTCGACGTGTGACTTAAAATAAACGCTACATTTTCAAGACCTGTGTCAATAAATTAACATGAGCTCGGCGTTGAGGAAACGATATGTATTTATAGCATGAGGAAGTAGGTGATCAAACACAAAGACGAAGACACTACAGAATATATACATACTAAAATACTTGACTGACTGCTTACATTGACCAGAATTACCTTCAGAAGACCCTTTAGATTAAGGAATTTTGACGGAGAAGCGGAAGACTTAAGAAACGATGGAATGTGTGAACGATGATATGGCTAGAAAGGGGGTGACTGCTGAGAGGACGAGTAATAGAGAAGTATGGAAGAAGAAGACATGCTGTATCGATCCCAAATAAGTTTAGTCAAATTTGGATAAAGGCAGGAGTATGATGAATGAGGAAGAGACTAACAGGGCTATGAAAAATGATACGGGAGGGCTACGCTCATCATCTGCCTAGCTTTTTCCCAACTATATTGGTGTCGGCTTCCAGTCTAACTGGATGCAGCTGAATACCAGTATTTTACATGGAGCGACTACCTATCTGACCTCCACAACCCAGTTAGTACTGGGTAATATGATACCCCTTGGTAAGACTAGTTGTCAGTCTTTTTGGACCACTGAATACCTGACGAGTCTTAAAGATCTACAAATGACAGCCGGGACCAACGGCTTAACGTGCTTTCCGAGGCACGGAGGAAACTCGGTATGTAATGGGCGGTCACCCATCCACAGACCAACCTAGGCAAGCACGGCTTAACCTAAAGATCGACCCGAGCGGCTGTTATTATTTAGCAACGAGCACGAGACGGGAGGGCTACGCTACGGTACTAAAAATGCTACGCATTATTTCGGGAAAACCATCGTAGCATTGTAAATCTGTGCTTTGTTTTGGGTTGAATTCAGATCTATAGAGCTTGGTACACTCTCGATTTCTATCGTATACGGTGAAGAAAAACAAAAGGAGGGTACCGAACTAGAAATTCGGAGAAATGTGACATCCACCAACACGCACTGGACCTGCGTAGTGGATTAAGGTTCACTACCTCCCATAGTGAGGAGGCCTGTCCTAGCAGTAGGACACAGGCCACAGATAGAATATGTAAGACTTAATACATGGAATAGGGTACGTCCCTTTCGGTAACCTTCCCGTTTCAATTCAACTAAACAAAAGACGTGCAAAACAAGTGAAAAAAGTCCCCTTTCGTAACTAAAATCTTCATACATTGATTCCCGTTTCGTCAACCATAAATACGACCGTTACTGATGAAATTAACAAGAACATAACTTTACCTGAGATGAGGATCATTCTTGATGTACGGAGCACTCTCCAGTCCGTCGTACATGACCTTGGAGATATAGAAGCCGGTGTTGCACAGATCCAGACTCGGGGCTATTAGCTTCTTCCAGGGTAACTTGCCCCATCGCTTGTGAGCTGCCCACATGCCTCGGAGCTCACCCGGCACGCCAACAGCCAGAGGACCTGATAAAACAGATAAAAAAATTGTTAGGTAAGGTTTTATTTATTTGTTTAAACTTCATGTACAATAGCGGTACATAGGCAGACTTAATGCCACCAGCCCCCGTAGCATGAAATCCGTAGACAAGGATTTCTTTGACGGAAGAATCGAAAATATGACAGACAGTGCAAAGAAATCTGTCATTGTGTCGACACAATCTGTCATTTTGTCGATTGTCTGAGGCAGGCATTCTCTACCACCTATCACCTTTGGGTTAAATAAGAAAACATTGTGATAGGGTACAAAATAAAAATCTAAAAAAATAACTAAAGATATAGGTATAGGTTTTATTCTAGAGTAATTTATAACACATACACTTTGTGGCTGTCTGGTCTTGGGTTCGATTATCAGGTCGGCAAAGTGTTTTTGGGTTTTTCAGTAACGGTTTATGGCAATAGGCATGCCCACTATTACATAAGATTTAAACATAACTGGTGAAATGTGAGTGTTGGTAACATTAGGTACACCTCTGGAAAGCCTTTCGGGGATCACAGGCGTGATGACATTATGGTTGTAACAAGACAACAAGTTATTTTCAACATCTTTCTACCCTTATTTACTTGAAGTCGGCATCACAGATTTTTTCTACGATTCTCCGCTGTCAATCAGCTGTTTTGAGTATGAATGTGGATGGGTATATGAGTAGAGGAAGACCAAAGAGGCGATGGATGGACTGTGTAAAGAATGATATGTCAAGAAAGGAGGTGTCTGATGAGATGACGAGTAATAGAGAAGCATGGAAGAAGAAGACATGCTGCGCCCAACAAAAATGAATTGCGATAAGGGCAAGAGAATGATGATCTCCGCTGTCAATCGTCACGTTATCATTTATGTACTCCTTCTTCTATCATATCATTCATCAATCCAACCATCCACTAACTTAAATTTATTATTATTCTAGTCAGATACGTTTCATTCCTCCTCAGCACATGCCCATACAAAGACAGACAGTCCTAAAGTTATTTTAAGGAGTCTATTTTTGTCAGTTGCAGATCTGTTGGTTTATGGTTCAATATTTAGTGAACAGCTGCAGTTGACCGGGTCCAAGCCATCAAAAGATAAATGGTCACGACCAGCCCCCGTAGCATGACCACCGTAGACAAGGATTTCTTTGACGGAAGAATCGACAAAATGATTTCTTTGCATTTTCTGTCATTTTGTCGATAAAGAAATCAAAGAAATCCTTGTCTACGGTGGTCATGTTACGGGATCAGGCAGATTTGTATAGGTAGGTAGATCAAACAAGTATTTAGCTTAGGCTTCAAATAGGAATCTCTGTTTATTATAGTAAACAGGGGTAAACGGAGGAAAAACAATTTGGAAAAAATAATAATCGACTTTCAAAAGAAACACTAAAGAAGTGAAATATATAAATATAACTTTGTTACGAGAATTTATTATGATATCTAGCATGTCATCAACATAGATAAAGAAGAAAAAAAAAGTATTATTAATACGTATTCTAGAAGATAACACAGTCTGTTATCTTCTAGAATACGTATTTTAAACAGAAATGAAAAATGAAATGAAATTGAAATGAAATTGAAATGAAATTGAAATGAAATTGAAATGAAATTGAAATGAAACTGCAATGAAATTGAAATGAAATTGAAATGAAATTGAAGTGAAATTGAAAGGAAATTGAAATGAAATGCAATGAAATTTATTTGCTAGAATTGTAGTACATTATATGTAGATGGTCGAGTATTATTACAGTTGCTCACACAACTCGCTAAAACTAGCATGCAAGTAAGTTAATGAAATTTATATGGGACCACGGCGCAAGCCTCCTCTACTGAAGTAAGGAATCGGTGTCCATGCATGAAAAAAAAATATTCTGATGAAATACATAACCCCCACCTTTTTGAAAAGTCGGTTAAAAACATGTTGCGCCGACGCCAAATAAAGGTTAGGTAATCTAAAACGAGTCAGGAGTTCAGGACTAAGCCGATTTTATCATAGACTATAGTAACGTAACAATTTGTGAACTCGCGTTGTGTTTTCAACGGTCTGTCTTTCTCGTGTAACGTCGGGTATACGATAATAATATATCTTGCTTAACTAACCATTAAAACCACAAGCGTGACGGTCCTATGTTTAACAGTATTTTTTAACATAAGTACATTAAATTTTGTGGTCAGAAGCCTGGAAAGTTCTATAACTATATCTACAACGCTTAAAAACATAAACATTGTATTGTGTAACAAACTTTAACAATATTTTGCTTGATTAGATGTTTCAATATATGTATGTCATGTGAACTCATGTATTATTGTTATTAATTATTTGAGTTCATTCCTTTTCCGTTAATGTTACTCATTGTCATGGAGGAGCTCATTGCTAAATAATAACAGCCGATCGGATCAATCTTCAGGTAAAGCCGCGCTTGCATAGGTGGTTCTGTGGATGGGTGACCACCTATTACATACTGAGTTTTCCCCGTGCTTCCGAAAGCACGTTAAGCCGTTGGTCCCGGCTGTCATCTGTAGATCTTTAACATTCGTTACAGGTAGTCAGTGCCCCGAAAGTTTGACAACCAGTCTTATCAAGGGGTATCGTATCGTATTACCCAGCACTAACTGGGCTGTGGGGATCAGATAGGCAGTCGCTCCATGTAAAATACTGGTATTCAGCTGCATCCGGTGAGACTGAAGCCGGTTCCAACATAGTTGGGAATAGGCTAGGCAGATGATTACTCAGTCATTACATGAGGTACCAGTGACATGGCTAGTCCTAATAGGGTCCTGTATCAACAATGTTTGGAGGCCCCATTGAACCCGAGTGCGGCAAAGACCAATAAGAGGACGATGAAATTACGATTTGAGCTTTCTGGACAGTTTTTATTGAAGAGCAAGTACCTATGGCTAGCTCAAAAAATTGGAGCTTTCTGGTTCGCAATAAATGAAGTTTTCATTGAAAATATTTGAGTTTTTTGATAAGTTAAATTAACAATAATTAGGTAGTGATTACGAGCCTCCTAATTGATAATTTGAGGTTATAGTTTGATTTTGCGGTTATTTTCCTATACATGTCAAGGGTCCTTATTACGGCTGATAGCCGTAGTTACGCCCCTGTTAGGTACATATTAGTATCTATCATATATATATTTTTAAGGTAACTTGAAAGAACAGATGTCACCAAAAAAAAAAAATTGTAGGTAGGTATCAACTTTATTTACCGATGGAAAAAAACCATTACTTGAATGACAAACTCGTCACAAATCAAAAACAAGTTTTTCTATTTTAATACTTTGCTGTTTATAAACAGAAATACAACAACATTTAGTAATTCTTAACTATACAAAAGCAACATGAAGCGGTGGCATGAACCTCCTAGTTCCTAGATTGTCTGTGTAGGAGGGATACAGGCTAAATAACGGTGTTCCGAGGCCGAAGGCAGGCAGGTAATGGATTAGGTAGTTGCTGTTACTTGCCAAGCGGTACCTAGACTAGGAGGTACCTGCTCTTAGGTCTTAGCACCTTTTGACGAACTGAATGTGATAAAGAATCCGCTTGTCAAGCTCAAGAGAGGTCCCCTTTGTTACAAGTATAAAACTGTATATTATAATGTTCATCGTGTGTAGCAAGCAAAATCGAAAAAGAGGTAGGCAATATGATTGATCATTGGATGACCAGCCTAACATCACTTGAGTAAGATCTTGTGGTCTAGATTCTCATATGCACCCAAATTGTGTAATGCTCCAATAGTTTTTACTTCGAATATTAAAAACTCCTCTCCGTCTATTCAAGAATCGATATTATCATTAATTCAACCAGCTCTTCATTTTGGACGTAGTTAAAATGCTTGAACTTCACTTCCACTAAGTCAACCATACAAATAATAGGTTTAGCTGTATGATTTAGGTTATTTTAATAAGCTAAATCTACCACTGACTGCCGCGTTGGACTTGTGGTATCAAGTGCGACTGCTGTGCATGAGGTCCTGGTTTCGATTCCTGGGTCGGTCAAAGTGTTTTGGGTTTTTATTTCTCTCTCAATTGAAATTGGTTTCTATGAATGAATTGATTTGTGTTTGAATTTATTCAGTTATCTAAATAGTTGCATAAAAGCCTGATTAATTGGAAAGGCTGTAATGCCAGAGGCTTACAATATCGCGAGTGAAACTGAACCCGGCGCCGGCGCAGAGGTTGAGAGCCGTCTTGATTGGACGACATTCAAAGAGAAAGCCTTACTTAGAGAAATTCGCAATGACGTAGGTACATATCACTCGCATTTGTTATCATAATTATTTGGATTACAATCTCGGTACCGTATTTGGTACACGGCGATTGCTCATACTTTATTCGTTACTAGCTTTTGTCTGCGGCTTCGAAACATATGTCACGAGAACGTTTTAAATATAAAATATAACACTAGGAGATAATGAAGCTGCGGGGCCTTCTTGATTAGTGAATGAATTCTCGGAATCGGCTCATTGGTTCCGATGATTACCACCTACATCCAAACTTATAAACAAACAAACTTCGAACTTTATAACACTGTTTTAAGCATCGGTTTACAACTAAACTTATACTGTCACTTACGGGACAACCCAGTCAACCCGCGATCATGGTGCTTGCAACAGCGCCGAAATATCGGGAGCTCAAAATAATGAACAATCACGGAAAATATCCCGTAAGTGACGTTTGAAATTTATTTCTTTATTTAAATAGAAAGAGAAGAAGATGAAGAATATTCTTCTTACACGGCATGCAAAGAAGAATACCATCTTACCTCATCCCAGAGTTTTGGTTTTTTACAGCAAACTTACAACACGGTACTTTGGTTCTCCATCAAGTTAGCTTTGGTTTGAAAGAACAGGTTCTGCTGCAGTAGTGGGACGAGCAGTGGGGGGATACAAACTTATCTGATACTGCTGGTTGATTTCCCAACGTAGCTTTATTTAGCGGATTAAACCATATTGACCCAACCAAGAATCTTTTATTAATTACATCAAACTTATCCAAAATTCTGAATAATATGATATTAACTATCTAGTTAAATCAACCTCTTATACATCCAAATCGTATGCTTAGAATTAATGGCTGTAAAATTGATCAGCATTAACTACCCAAAATCAGTACATAAAGAGAGAAATGTGAAATGGGATCGTACATTTTGGTAGAACTAAGCTGAAATGGCATGTGTTCTGCTACCTGTCCTAGTTCCATGTTATTTGGTTATAGAATTATATTCTCTTTCATTAACCCTTACATTAGCACATAACATAACATCACGCCTGTAATCCCCGAAGGGTTAGTCAGAAGTGTACCTAATGGCACACCCACCTTTCGCCAGTCAAGTCCCATGTAATAGGGGGGCGAGCCTATTGCTATCAACCGGGCAAAAATGCAGACCCGTGGCGGCGTAATGAGAAATTCCTGATGGAAAAACCCAATAACAATTTGCCCAACCCGGGAATCGGAACCTCATGCTCCGCAGTCGCGATTGCGACCACTAGACCAATGAGATGCATTTACATTAACCGTCAATAAATAATTTTTGAAATATACCATCCATCGCACAATCTGTTCCATTTATCTCTGGTCTAACTTGCCGCCTACATCCATCAACAGTTACTTCTCATCTCAATACGATTGTATAACATCTATACATATAATAAAATCGTAGACTTTCCGTGTCTGTACATTACAGATTTTTGCAAAAAAGTCACTGGAAAGTGCGAGAAATAAGTAATAGAAAGTAAAAATATCTTTTTTTAAATTTTTGTCTGTTTGTCGGTTTGTCGGTTTGTCGGTTTGTCGGTTTGTCGGTTTGTCGGTTTGTCGGTTTGTCGGTTTGTCTGTTCGTTTGTGCGCGCATCACGTAAAAACCCCTCATTGTATTCAAAATCTAAATATTACAAAATAAGAAGCATTGTTGTGGGTATTATTTAGCGTTTATTTCATCAAAATCGACCAACAGACGCAAAAGATATTAACTTTTAAAATTTTGTTAGTAACCTCATACGCGATTTCTATGATAAAAATAATTTACGTAAATAGGTTTTAGTCGTAGTGTAGTCACTCGGAATGGCTGAAAACTAATTTCGTTTTATTTTTCCTTTTGACTTTACTCTTTGCACGGAAGTAATAAGTACTACGTACGCACGCGACGGCCAGTCAAGCTTTACATAACCAGTTTATGCGGATCTCTCACTGTATAGGAAATCTATACAAAGCGAGGTCAATTTATTCTGGAATTTTACAGCTTCATGTGCCGCCGTGTGTACAACTGCAATTCTTGCTTGCATTAAAAAATTGCCACCAAAAGAGAGGTTAACGCTAATTTAGTCTCTTTCTAATAAGGTGACCATTCATTTTATGTAAAAAGTAGGACATGATGGAAAGGCTGAGAATATAACATTATTAAATTAAATTATAAAAATATTTTCAATTTTCGTTTTCGAGGCAATTAAATAATAATAAAAAATAGTAATACGAGAAAGCTATTATTAAACATATATTAAGCAATTACAGCAACTCAACCTGAAGTTTATTTAAATAATAAAGTTACTATTATTTGGATTTTACTATATTTAATGGTGACCAGTGAAATGATGTATTAAATAAGATTAGTTCTTAGATATTAGGTAGATAAACAATATCCCACAAAATAAAAACTTTATAGGGACAATACCAAAATAAGACAATGACGTTGTCAAATTCAACCAGACCACCTTTTTCCAATGTTGCAAAAATAGTTTCGTTTGAATAATAAAACAGGACTTTCAGGATTTCGTATTTTTATATGTGCCTACCGAAATGACTTCGAATACTAATAATTTGGTAGATTAATGATCAAGTCCACATTGTGCGAGTGGGAAAAGGCTAAAATCCGGCGACAGTGACGAGCCTCAGAACGGCTATTTAAAACTTACGTTAACGGAGTAAAATACTTATATGAACAAACTAATATTGCGAATGGGTTGCCTGATAAAGTTAAGTCAAGGCTACCCTTTATTAAAACTAACGGAACTAATCTTTTTTTCAAACCAAACGATATCAAAATGGAATTAGAGTAAATATCTACAAAGCAATCAAGCCAAGAATCTGTTAGGTTGTCATCTTTTTGTCCCTACTACAGAGTTGTAAAGTATAAATAGATAAATTGATACTATATGTCCACTCATCTATTTTCTTATTAAAATATGCATTAAAAGAACAGATAAGTAATTTTATTACAAACACGATGGCATAACGTTCGGTTGTCTAAGTAAAATCGGTCAAGCCCCACGGTTGCGGTGTCGCAATTTTAAATAGACAGGCTTATTTATAATGGTAGGTACACCAGAGTGAAGAGGAGTTATATCCGTAAGAGCAATTGTTTCACTCGCGGCATATCTTTAACGTTTAAATGCCCATGATTGCACTTGCATTTGAACTTCGGAGCAAAATATTAATAATAGTCAGTAGTAACATAAATATAGTGAATAGTCAAATGGCTTGCTTTCAACACTATTTGTTACATCGATCTGCGTAATACTTGCGTCGACGCTTCAACTTTTTTTTTGCCCGTTCATCAGAGTCCTTGGAAAAGTATCCGCTTCGGCAATCATGGTCTATCTTCGGAAATATGAGATCTAATATAATTCCCATGTTCTTCTTCTTCTTTTGCGTCGATGATTTATCACATTATTAGCACCCAGGTGGCTACGTTCATCGCGGTTTCAGTAGAGATTTTGACAGTAAGTCCTCTAAATCACAGGTGTAGGGACACTTTAGATACTCCAGGAAGTCACAGTTAGCTGCTGCTACCATGGAAGTACGTGTCTATTAGGAGCCAGCCATAAAATTTATGACGTAATTTAATTACGTCATACGTTAAAGAGGTGGGGGGTGACAACAAAGTGTGACATTGTGTGACAAGGGGTAGAAGGGGTCCTAAATTTGGTGACGTCACATTTAAAAAACTAATATTGCCAAGTTTTAAAACACGAAATTTGAACTATTAACGAAAAACTTATTAAAGAAATATTTCCAACTCTATCGGCGGGCAGCATGTAATATTGCAAAATATGTGACGTCACACTTGGGAGGCGGGAGTCTCACAAAAATTGACCTTCTGATAAGGACGGATTTTTTGACCCCTCCGGTGAAAAAATCATAAAATTCGTATGACGTAATTTATGGGTGGTCCCTTATGTATCACCTTTGTTAGAATATTAAAATTATACGACTAAAATCCTAAAAGTGTGGAATGAATGCACTACAATGCCTTGAAAAACCAAACTTAGAAGCTTTATAGCGATGTTCGTGTTAATTCGGAAACATGAAGATTCTCGAAGCGCATAGTCTTTCTGGTTCTATTGCTAAATACATTAAATTCAAGCGTTTGCAGTATTTTTCAATTACATGCTTTTTGCAAATTCTCAATTTTGTTTCCATCGTTTGTGTCCATCACATTTTTTCCATCGGTTGATTGAGCTCTCAGAGCTGAAAGATTATTTTTTAAATTGTTAAGGATATTAACCGTTGGGGCCTAGGATAGATCATGAGTTGCATCTATATTTTGCTTACGTTCATAAACTTTGAGAATGACAAAAGAATGTGCGCTCACGTGAGCGAAGCCGCGGGCACAGCTAGTTGTACAATAAAAAACGAAACTTAAAACGTTGGCTCGTTAAATAGTATACCTAGATATTTTAATCGATAAGTTCAGCCTAACCCTTCGACTTTGCCAACAAACGAAGGGTGAATAAATAATAAAATTTCAGAGGGGTGGAAAGGTCTAGAACCATTGCCTTTATTCCAGACAAGCTGCTAAAATAGGCAGTTTAAATGCTACGGATCGATGACGGCGAATGTTATGTCGGAGTCGACCCCTCGTAATAGCGCAGACAAAAGGTCTAATAATAAAAGAGGGATGGAATGGTCTAGAAACGTTGTCTTTGTATCTTGTGCAGGTAGTCGATCTCGATATGGCTTTACCACCCCAAAATTAAATGTTACTTGCACAGTTTGACAATTTGAAAGATGTTTTGTTGTTCGTATGACATTGACAAGAGCCGATGTCGGTAAACATTTGTGAAATTATTGTTTCGACTGTAATGCTATTGAAAAAACAGGATGGAGGCGCATTGGTTTCGAAGTTAGTCAAAGCCATACTGGATATTATTAAACATGAACGTGAAAATCCGTGTGAAGGTCTTTGATATTGGAAATCGAGTAATGGAACTCAAATAGAGTTAAGCAGGACACCTAGCACGGCGCGGTGATGGCGGATGGAGTAAAGCTGTTACCGAGTGGCGTCCAAGGACTGGAAGGGGAAGCGTTGGTCGTCTGGCGGCGAGATGGGCAGTCGACATTGTTGCCGTTGCGGGAATATCCTGGATGAGGCTGGCACAAGAACGTGGAGCTTAGCACAAGCAACGAAAGGCCTATACCGGGCAGTGGGTGAAGTCGGGCTATAGATGATGATGATGAACGTGGAAATTGTCACAAAAAAGGAGAGGCAGTGGGTGAATTCAGCCTATGGATGATTCTGGACGTTGTTATCGAAACTGGTAAAACAAATACGTGGTCGATCTATATTTAAAATCTGATTATATTTCTATTGTTTGTTCTTTATTCAACTGTTTCATCGGAACAAATGCTGATAATTATACCTACGTGATATTTTAAGTGTAACGCAATAATATCTAGAACGTTTTCAATACTGTTGATTAACAGATAAAATTGCGCTGATAGTCTTTTGTTTCGGACGCAAGTTTTGTTTTGATAGTGAAGTTTGTACTAGAAATGTAGGTTACAAAAATTCATTCGGAACTGGTGTAAACGAATCGAAACTGTCAATCAAGCATTCTGTACATCAAACTAATTTACTCTGCGCAAAAATTATTGCTGGGAAACGATTTTTTTGGGATGAAAAGTCACGGTAGGACAAAATGTAACGCACTCAAAACATTGTGCTGATGGATGCATGGAACAGTACGGAGGTCGTGCGGGTATTTAAAGTGAAGATATAACATTAAAACTTGTGCAATTATATGGGCCTTAAAACTGAAACATGTGGGAGTACTTGTAGGTGCTCCTCTTCACCTTCGGGGAATACAGGGGTGACGGAATCTTATGTTTTGTTTAAAGTTTTCTTTGACATTGTCTAAGCAATCATCATTCTCTTGCCCTTATTATTATTATTCATTTGGGGTGGGCGTAGCATGTCTTCTTCTGCCATACTTCTCTATGACTTTTCGTCTCATCAGTCATTCTTTACACAGTCCATCCATCGTTTCTTTGGTCTTCCTCTACTTATATATCCATCCACATCCATACTCAAAACTTTCCTCACGACATTTTCTTCATTCCTTCGCATCACATGCCCATACCACGACAACCGATTACCACATAATTTGTCAGTCACCGGCGCCACTTTCAGACTTCCTCATATATATTCATTTGTTATTTTATCCATTCGCGTAACATCACACATCCCCCTTAGCATTCTCATCTCAGCCACCTTCAAATGCCTTTCATTCATCCCTTTTTTGGGCCAACATTCTGATCCATAGCAAAGTCTTTACAAATGCAGCTTAGGCATACCAAAATATGAAATACTAGGGTACTAGGTGCCTATCTTCAAGTAGGTATTGAAATACATCGAACAGTAAACAACATTTATGTTTCTGCTCAATCGGACATTACTAATAGACACGCATGGTCGACCTCCAATCAGTTGCATTTTCCGTTCATATTTCTAGAATTTTCTCGGACATCTGAGGCAGTAGCGCGAGAGCGAAGTGTAAACGGAACGTAAATACGAACGATTTTGAATTGAAAGAACAATTATCATTATAAGATAGCATTTTGGTAATTTTTTTTCAGCATTATTAATATCAACTATAGATATGACTAAAATCTTAAAATTATGTAAATGTTATCTGTGAAACAAGTCGTTCTTAATTACTTTATACTGATACCTCAGAGTGAGGGCTGTAGGTACACACGGTGGCACATAAAGCTGTACATTTCCAGTATAACTTGGCCTCGCTTTGTATAGATTTCCTATGCAATGAGAGATCCGCATAAACTGGTTTTGTATAGCTTGATTGGCCGTCGTGCGTACCTGCACACGAGTAAAAATCTTACAGAGACCGAGTTCCAATATGTACTACCACGCTCACTGACCATTTTTCAACCTTATTATTCAGGGCATAAGGGTGAACAGTGGCCGACTGACAGTGAGCGCGGTAGTACGTTAGATGGGATAAATATGTGTGCGAGAATGTCCGATAAATATGTGTGCGAGAATGAATGGTAGCCCCAGCCGGTACGACCACTGACATATATGCGTTGCACGCACACAGTCTTCGCACAACTTCGCAGAAGTTTCGTCTCTGTTGGACTATCTCAATCATTTCATTTATTTCATGTAACAATTTTTACATTGTATCAAAATGTTAAATGGCAAAAGAAACGTGGGTCGTCCGGCGGCGAGATGGGCAGACGACATAGTTGCCATCGGGGGAAAAACCTGGATGAGGCTGGCACAGGACCGTGGGGATTGGCACGAGAAAAGAGGGGCCTATACCCAGCAGTTGGTGAATTCGGGCTGCGGATGATGATGATGATCAAAATGTTTCAAAAAATTATAAAATTTAAAAAAAATACAGTAGCAATCATTATATTATATTATTTATATTATATCAGTAACCAAAAAAAAACGCTATGGTTCTACTATATGGTATCTACATTGAATTGTTGAAAGCGACCCTGCATTACGGCCCCCGGACAAGCGATGAAGCATCACCATAAAAGTTAAAGTTAATATTTTTTTTTGTAAAACATAGGTGGGTGTAAAACAGCTAGAGAAAAGATCACTATGTGGTGCTGTTGAAGGCGTGCAAATATTACTGAAGTATTTCTTAAATTAGCCTATTTGCAAATATTAAAAAGTACTGCTAAATTCAGTAGTAGGATGAACAACTTTGGATCTCAATTTCGACACCCGCTAACACGCACTGGTCTTACCGATCCATACTGGGATTGGTACTCGAGACCGATACCTGCCAACTTAGGTCCAGTAGACATGATAGTCAGTACATAGTTTCTACTAGGGTTTCACAAGCCATTCCTTTGAAATTATATAATATCCTCGTTGGTCTAGTTGTCGCAAGCACTAGGTACTGCTGGGCATAAGGTCCTGGGTTTGATTCTCAGATGGGGCAAAGGTTTTTCTATTAGGAATTTCTCAATAGTAACCCGGCCTTTTTTTGCAATTGTGCCGATTTATGGCAATAGGCTCGCCCCCTAATACTTAAACATAACTGTTGAAATGTGGCTTTAATCTCTGCCTAACCCTTCGGGAATGACAAGGCGTGATGTTGTTATGTAATACACTGTGTATCAAAGTAGTCTATCTGTCTGAAGATAAAGATTTGAGTATCTTTTTTATAATCGGGAAGTCAGTTTGTGATAATATCATTTTCTGTTCTGTTTACGACCTCTTTGTCACGTATATACTGAGAAATAAATAACTAGGAGTTACCCGCGGTTTTACCAAGGTTTTGTAAAAAATAGAGTGTCCATGGAGTTTCTTGACCGTTCTTCTCCATAGAGATCTACGTTAGGGAATGGGCAACTACAGTACTTTCACAGTTTCTATGCCTTGTGACTGAGAGTGTAGCTACATGTCATTGTTATCTTTGTTTCGACAATTCAAAAGTGCCTGTAACTGGCCTACTTGAAATAAATGCTTTGATTTTGATTTTGACTCGTATCCTATAGAAACTACTAAACGGACCCGGATAAAAATGACACTCCATTTGAACGCAGATCATAGTCTAAATGGGTGCCAAATTTCACCAAAATTCATTGAGTCATTCAAGCGTGAGTAAGTTACAAATATGTGTAAACTCACATTTTTTATGATGACTTTTTCAGTTTTTTCTTCTCAACATAATAATCTATTTTCTATAAATATTTAATTAAAAAACAGTTAGTATTTTTCAGTAGCAGCCATGAAGTCCGGATTTGAGTCCGGCTGATGCAATATTCTTGTCCAGGTACAACGTAACTGGCAAAATGTGAGGTGCACTATTAGGTACATCTCTGCATACCCCTTCGGCAATTACAGGCGTTATTTTTATGTAAATAAATAGTTAAACCGTCAAGGTTTTTGATAAGATAGGTCAGTTTACCTAAACAAGTAACCTGTGTTTATAATTAAATGCACTTAGATTAAAACCTGACCTCAATTCATATCTTTGGCGCTAAAGATATGTTGATTATTTTGTTTTGTTTGTTTTATCTTAAGATTATTATCTTTTCAAGTGTACTTTTTTTCGGAAAATACATGGGTATCTAGAGTTTATTGTTATTGTTCGGAATAATACTGTTATCAATGATTTGTTTATTCTAGAAAATAATGAATTAAGTAGTAATTCATGTTTTTTAAATGAGATTATTCATTTGATCGGAATCAAAATTAGTATTGGAACGAAGATACGGAATCGAGAGCTGATTTAATGTTCAGCATTTAGTGTGTGTTAGTTGTGTTCGGAATTTAGGGTTCAGCTATTGACAGTCATTAAAATGGATGCTGTCATAGTCACACATGCACTTCTTTATCACATTGCCGAGTCAATCTTCAAATGGCTGAACAGCCTTTCTTGAATCATAGTTAAGATCATTCTTGAAAAAGTCATATATATCAAACAAACAAAAAAAAACGAAATCCAAATCGTTTCATGCGTTTAGGAGCTACGATGCCACAGACAGACACCCAGATAAACACGTTGAACTAATAACACCCTCGTTATTGCTCGGATTATTACAGGTCTCAGAATATATATAAATACCTTCACACTGCAGAAGCTGCAAGTTTTTAAGAAAAACTATATCTAAAACCCACCTTTAGCAGCCTTGTCCCAGCTGCCTTTAAACATGTCCACCGTCGCTGCCCCAGGAGCTGTTTCCCTCGCGTTCACAGTGTAGGCCTTCTCCTCGTCCTTCAGATAGACCGTCATGAAGAACCCGCCGCCCAGCCCCATGCTCTGCTGGTTGAGCAGACCGTTGCAGAACATGGCAGCGACTGCCGCGTCCACAGCTGACCCATTCAGCGTGAGCATTCCTCTGTAACAATGAAGACATCATCTTATTACTATTATAAATGTATAAGTTTGTGAGGATGGATGGATGGATGTTTGTTACTTGTTCACGCAAAAACTACCGAACGGATGTGGATGATGATTTGGCACAGATAGTAGGTTCCTATACAGGGTGTAAACAGACCCTTCACATAACCGTCATTCAAGCATTCTGTACATCAAACTAAGTAACTTTACGCAAAAATTATTACTGGGAAACGACTTTTTTATTGGGGTGAAAAATCACGTTTTACGGTAGGACTCGATGGAAAGCACTCAAAGCATTGTGCTGATGGATGGATGGAATAGTACGGGGGTCGTGGAGGTGTGTAAAGTAAAAATCAAACGTTAAAAAAAGTATTTTAAAAAAAACTTGTGAAAAAGTTGAAACTTTGGCCCCCAATATCTCCGTAACTAGAAGGTCCCCAGATATGGTCTAGAACAAAAAAAATATCGCAAAGACGGGGAGAACAAGTGCCTTTCGGCTATGTTAAGGGTCTATTTACACCCTTTATAACCTGGATTAACACATAGGATACTTTTTATTTCAGAAATACTATTTCCTAGGACAGTTACCGACCTCCACGTGGCGTGGGCGAAACTGCAGGCATAAGATAGCTATGTATTCTGTATCCTATCACAAGTTATTTGCAAGGCTGATGTAATTAACAACGCCAGGAGGGGACACCCTAGAAGGACATGTACTGTAATTATTGGCGATGTTCTTTAGAAAGGTCAGATACATAGTACACACAACCGGGCGTGCGCATGTGACCAGATGTATGAATGTGAACAAGGCGAAAGGATTATGTAAGGATCGTAGCAGGTGTCGCTCTGTTGTTTCTGCCTACCCACCCACATGGGAAAAAGTCGTGAGTTTATGTATGTATATTCGATAAATTAACAATACATGTAAAACAAAATTTGAAAACATAACTTGAATATTTTCTCAAAGTTTCCTGAACAATGACAGGATTTTTTAAACGTATTTACTAAAAAAATATAAAACATGTCTCCATGTACGTATCTACTACTACTTACATGGAAGCTGTTTTAAACTGAATTACAAGTATTTAAATTGCTGCTTTTTAATCAAAGGTACCAAGATTTTTTTTCTTTTTTTTCTTTTCCTCAACCCTAGGCCGCGTCATCGCTTTACATCAGACGAGTTTCGGTCAAGCGCCAGCCTCTTTTTTAGTACTTATAAAAAAAGAAAACCATAGAGTAATGGATAGGATTTGTTTTAGAAATGTAGAAGATTAGGATTTAGGATTATTGATACTGTAATTATTACCTGAAATCAACACAGAAATACATATTCTTTATATCTTTGTTTACATTCATAGAAAGTGTTGTTATCTCTTTATCACCGTTTATTTACCAACGCTATCAGTTAGCTGCCTGAAGTACTTAGCTTAGTACTTAGTACTATGTAATACTTATTTATACATCAGACAAAGCTGGTGTAGCAAGACATGTCCACCTATATTTTCAAGTTATCATAATTATTAACCTATGAGGTTAATTAAAGCATACTTTGTTGAATCTCCGATAGAATCAAACACGTTGTTAATTTCCATACATTTCCATCCATAAATGCATGGTCTTATTTGTAAAATTAACATAAATACACTCGCCCCCTATTATATTTGACTTAAACATAACTAGCGAAACTGTCTACTACTAGATACACTTCTGCCTAACCCTACGGGATGTAGAAGCGTGATGTTATGTGCAAAAACATAATATATTTTAACCTTTGCGTTCCCTAGGTAATACAAGTTACACCCAAAATACTCCGTTATGTTAAAGTCTCATAATTTTAAGGGATCAAGCGGGCTGTCATCCAGACTATGATATGTCTAACGTCATGAGTAACTGTACATTGCAGTGGCGAAGGTTCCATAGAACTCGATTCCTACCGGCTTCCCTTTGAAAATTGGCACAGTCAGTATTCTATAGACAAATAATAAAATGACATTAAAGATATGTACTCCGGCTTACCTCTTACAAAAATTGACCCTTCGCTACTGCTATACATTGCAGTTATAGGTACTTCGACATTACCAACACTGGCTCGGTTGTTAGAGGTCAGGTTGGGTCGATATTATTCGAAAAGGCTAGCAATATATTGCCTTTCGCTCTCATCTCTGTATGTACAATCTTCATAGGTATGTCTATTTGGGAGGCCCAAGTATAATATCTCTGTAGATATGTGTTTTGGCTAGGCTTTGTGTGATAGCAAACCCGCTTGTGATGTCTCATCTTCCTCGCTTAGCATATTTTGTTGAAAAAGGACTTCGAAGGTCGAAAAGAAAACAGGCGGTCAAAAATGTATTGTTTATGACAGTTGTTCGTTGAAGAGATCTATGGGACGATTTTCTTAATATGTACTACAACAATTTCAAATACTTAAACGTTTTTTTTGGCTCTTATTCAGGTGTTTCGTTTGCCGTTTTGTTTCTTGATGCAGGTCTAACCACAAATAAATAAATTGTAATTCAAAAACAGGTAAAAACAATAATTATTAATTAAAATATCTCTAATAAACTTCAATTAAAGCAACTAATTGACTGTACGGATATTAATAGCACATATTTATCATTTTCCTCAAAACAAATAAATATTATGAACCATATTCTGTTGTTGAATGTTTTTAAACATAACATAACATCAAGCCTATAATCCCCGAAGGGTTAGGCTGAGGTGTACCTAGTAATACTCACACCACAAATTCTTGCCCGACCTGGGAATCGAACCAAAAACCCCATGCACGTCAGTCGCACTTGCTAACACATGACCAACGAGGCAGTCACGTAGTCATGTTCCCTATAAATCGATTTTTGTTATTTCCGTAAAAATAAATGAATGACACACTCTAGTTTTAGTATGTTTAATTCTCACGATATAAAAATGTTTCCTATGCGTCATACCATACGAGTTCTACACAAAAATATAATCACATAATTTATTGCATAATATTCGGTACGGAAATTGGGATTCACACACCTTCCTACGTTTGTTTTTATAAAGATTAGATAAAAAAATATTTTGTGTCATTGAATTAGGCCAAGATCAACGATAACATTAGGAGGATTTATAGGTCTAGCCTGCTTTTATCTAGCACATCGCGTACTATTTTCTTAATATACCTACTGAAACATTTCCCATGCCTACATTCTGTAAATCAGTGCCAAGGAAACGACCGAAATATCGGAAAACAGATTTGAAAAAAGTTTGGCGATCATTTGCTGTTCGAAGACAAAATGTCTGTAGATACTCTAGTTATTAAAAGAAACAAAGAAAATACATTTATTTGGCACATGACGGAAGTGCAATGTATTGTATTGTTTTTTTTAACGTAGTTTTGTTTAACATAGCCTTTAAGAATAATTTATAGTATAATTTTAATACCTAGAATTAAGAAATATTATTAAGAAGTAATGTATGGTAGATAGCTGCTATCACCTTTTAAAAAAATAATTCTTGTAATATTTTTGTTTTAACATTTGTACGCCGTTGTCGGCAAAATATAGCGATATCTTTTACATCTGTGTTTAACAAATAAAAACTTTAACTTTGTATTATAGGCCCAGTTTAGCGTAAGTCGGGACCTAATTTTTAAGTATATCTTCGACCCTGACATGATTAATGATTTTTTTAAATACCGTTGCTTCATAATGAAACACAGATAATCACATCTTAGTCACAATATAAACAATCTCTCGTAACAGTCATACCTTGTGAAATAATGCCGAGAAATATTTCCATTTTTACAGATATTTCATATCGGTACCGAGTGCATGCACTTTGTTTTAAAACGATAACTTTAATGAACAATGCGTTAACATTCTCCAATATTTCATCATTCTGTTTAATAATAATAAGAAAAAAAAACTGGTGTGACTCGTTCTAGTGTTTTGATTTTAAATACTTGCGCATACGCAGAACTTTTAATGTTTTGTTAAGAAAACGAGATTTTTCTTATCAATAACAAAAGTGTTTGCAATAATATTATTATAGGTATGTGTCATTGTTGATATTTTACTGGATGATTAATCTGTTAAATATGAGAGAAATAAAATGACTAGGTCAAAACATTTATCGTATCAAAGAGAAACAATTTCTCATGAATTATGATGATTAAAACTTAAAAAAAATAAACTTTGCTTCTTTCTCCAGCACCCTTAGTGCTGGAGAAAGAAGCAAAGCTTATTTAAATTGTCGATTTAAAATATAGGCTTGCATCTTATTAGTTTAAATTCGATCGAATGATCAAAATCATTCTAGAAATTTCTTTAACGTCATGGATTTTACTTTCAAGCTTAAATGGAACTGGGCTGGTCATATCTTTCGCATGCCGGAGAAGCTGTGGGCTAAAATAACAACACAGTGGGTCCCAAACAGCAATAAACGGCAAAGATGCAGGCCCAGAAGGAGATGGCGGGACGAACTGGACTCTTTTCGCAATTATTGGCCAATAACAGCTGTAAATAGGCAACAAGTGGAAGGAGGGAAGGCCTTTGTCCTGCCGTGGGACACAAATGGCTGATAAATAAATAAATAATTACTGATGGCATTAACTACCTAATCACCAATCATTGTCTAATAAAAAGTAGTGGTTCTTATTAACAATTAGTGGTTAATGGCGTGACTGTGGCTCACGAAGTAACCACAGATCTCTCTATAGTTCTTTCACACTTATTTTGCCTCTGACAGCAAGTGAAAAGATATCTTATAAGAACGAAAATAAAGGTCACTGGGGCACAAAATCAGAGGTAACACAAGTGTGAAATAACTTTAGTTACTTCTTGTGTTGACATCATTATAAAATATCGTACATACACATAATGGGTGTAAAAAGACCCATTAATGAAGCTGAAAGGCACTTGTTTTCCCCGTTATTGTGATCAGTTTTCTATTTCAGACCAAACCTGGGATTTTTTCACAACTTTTTTTAAATACACTTTTATTTTTATAACTAATTCCTGACCAACATGTGACCTCATCGTCTTCCTGCCCTTGTCCCATGTTACTTGGGGTCGGCGCAACTCGTTTTTTTTCTTCCATTCTCCTCTGTCAATATATCAATGCCTGTCAACCGTCACGCAATCATTTACACCTTTTTCCGTCTTATCATTCCGCACACAATCCATCCATCGATATATGACCAATATATGACCTCTGTACTATTAAATACACCCATCACCATAATGTTTTGAGTGCCTTACATTGAGTCCTACCGTATACCGTGATTATGCACTCCAAAAAAAGTCATTTCCCAGCAATTATTATTGCGCAGTTACTTAATTTGATGTGTATACAGAACGCTTGGTTGACGGCTTCGCGAAGGGTCCCTTTACATTGTAGGTTGAGCTGGAGATGTTAATATTTACTAAACAGACTGGCTGGCAACTATTTTATTTTATTTAAGGAATTTGTTTTTGATTTTAGAACCATACGGCTTTTTAATGGCCTCTTTTTTTCAACTGCAACGGCTGTCTTTAAGATTTTGCTGATCTTGCTAGTCCTTGGCTTTTTAATTGACTAACCTCTTAGTTCTTTGTTACCGCTTTGGTTAGTCATCCTTATCTTTTAATCAAGAACTAGCTTTTTGCTACGTAACGTTTCGTCTGTTCTTAGTTCTTGGTTTTTGCCATCGGTGAATCGATTAGGTACTGCTTCACATTCATTATTCGCTTCAATATAAAGTAGGACTTCATTGTGTGCACTGTACAGGTACTCACTGCCAGATGCAATATCTAAGTTGCCTTTTATGCCGTCTACGGAAATATCCTGTCTTCTTTCTATCTAGTTGCCTCTCTGTCTTTTGTTCCTAGTAGACCTTTTATTAAGTTTTATAGCCAATAGCCCTATAACTTTGTATTTTCTACTTTTTACACTGTCGTGGTATAAGGTAATAATTCTCCGAACGTTTAATGTACAGTGTGTGTAACATTTTATCTGTCTTAGACACGATCAATGACCTAACTGGTTAAAGCAGTTTTAGAGCAAAAAATATTACGTATCCACGAATTACTTTGTCCGTTATATGATCTCTCTTAGATGGTTTCTTTAATATCATCTAGTGGGCTAGATGGGCGTGCATTTTGAGTTGAGAAGTTTTTTGGCGTGTCCGAAAATATTGTGTTTTTATGGCAAAAAATATATGAATGTTGAGAAGACTTTGGGAACCAAATATTAAATAGTATCTGTATTGAATAGTTATCTATACTACTACTATAATCACAAAATCATCAAATAATCAAAAAATCTCAAGGAAATGCACAAACATGATCGGTTTTAAGACTGATTTAAGTATACTTATGTACTTAAATTCTCATTTTTACGATTTATTTTAAAAAGATCCAGGTAGGGACCTACTGGTTAGGAAAAGATAACTTTGTTGTTTTCAAGATTCTATAAAGAAATGACCGCGTCAAAAGAGGAGTCATTGAGGGTCAATTCAATTAGGTACGTATTAATTTCTTTTAATATACGTCATAAATGTTATATGCGCAGTACCATCTTTTGACAACAATACGTCAATGCATAGTAAACTGATGTTTTTCAGTTCACAATCAGCTATTTTCTCTTTCTTTATGAGTGAGTTAATCTCGGGTTCAATTAACTGGTTCACTGGGCGCCCTGAGAGTGATAAATGCGATTGTTGTATTCTTACATTGTTTTAACAATAGTTGTATTGATTCTTTTTATTGGGCAATCAGCAACTGTATACACTATTAATAATTATCAAAATAAGGTTAGTGTAGCAGTTCCATAAAGGTTAGCACCGAGGAACTGTGCCACAAGTAATCAACACCTTCTTGAGTAAGAAAAGAAGCATGTTTATTATTTAAGTTTAAAAATAACAAAATTGGATGAAACACACAAAACAAATAAACAACACAAACATTACACAAAAAAGCTGGACCAACAAAACTAAGGAACACGCTGCCAAATCAACTGATGGAATTTGTTAACCCAGTTAGCAATTAGGTAACAAACAGTTGAACTGTTACAGTAAATTTTTCTGGTAAGTATAAAACTTTTGCGTAGCGTGGTTTCTTCTCGTCCAACTTACCGCAGTGTCTCAAGACGAAAGTCTATGATCAGTGTGTGTTGCCGATGCAACTTGGTCGCTCACAATGGGCCTCATCAGAAGGCTTAAAGTCACCCAAAGGGCAATGGAGAGGGCTATACTCGGAGTTTCCTTGCATGATCAAATCAGAAATGAGGACATCCGCAGGAGAACCAAGGTCCGAAGAATTGACAAACTTAAGTGGCAGTGTCCAGGGCACATTGATCGCAGAATGGATTGCCGATGGGGCTGAAAAGTTCTGGAGTGGCGACCGCGAACCGGAAGACGTTGCGTTGGAACGCCTCCCACAAGGTGGACCGATAACCTGGTGAAGGTTGTAGGGATCCGCTGGATGCGAGTCGCACGGGACCGGTCAATGTGGCGACACTTGGGGGAGGCCTTTGTTCAGCAGTGGACGTCTTTCGGCTGAATTGATGATGAAGTATAAAACTATACTACAGGGTTTTTAAAGTGTGGTGGCCTGGTCCGATTCAAATCAGAAGACACTTCGTGAGAAACAAGGATTATAAACTGAACCTGATTATCTAAAAACGCAGCAGGCAGTAAAAACGTGACTTCGTTCTGTATGTAGGTGATTAACTGCAGGTAGTATTATTATGCCAAGTATTCCATTCCCAGAGAGGCTTAAAGAGTATGGTCAATGTTGTCCATATAATAGTCCTTTTGCATTACCCTTGCAAAAGAAAAAATTACAAATATACCAGACTGTAGCAACACTTTGGACCCTGAAAATATGACTACCCCCTATAAAACTTACATAGAAAACATAAAATCACATCTTGTAATGCTCCGAGTGTTAGGCAGAGGTGTACCCAATAGTATACGGTCCATATTTTGGCCAGTTATGTTTAAGACCCATTTAATAGGGAGCTTACACTCATCAGCCCGGCACGATTCGAGACAAACAAATACTTACATAACAAGCAAAATGTTTGTCTAACACTGTATAACCTTCGGGGAATCAAGCCACATAATATATTATGTTATGTAGTAGATAATGCGCAGTTGCCAAACAATAAACGTGTTCAAACAGTAATCAAATCTAGTTTTATTTGACAGCAAAGCAGTAACGTGATATGAATCACTACAGAAATGTTGAATGAAATGGAAAATTTTGCAGGAAATACTCCGTTACTTGGAATATTTTACTATGAGGAATGTTCTGCCATCCAGTGATAACACTGCGAATTACTTTGTGATACAGTAAACTGATAACAATGACCGTTCAGTTAACGTGTGGTTAACTGTTCACTTGTTCCGACACTGTATAAACTAGAATATAACACACATAACACACATTAGTTTACATTTGTATTGTCTGGCTTTCGGAATAACATAAAGAAAGCTATTTATTTGTGCTGTTTGTTTTCAGGCTTGACCCACAATCAATTAGGTACCTACAATTGTTTTGAATAACGAGAACATAAAATACGCGTTCTTACGATTTGTTTTAGTACCTATATTCACAGAGTTGATCAATTTGCAATTAGGATTTAATATCTATTAAATGTGTTTTCTGTCATGATCATCATGAAAAACTGGCTGAAATGTTAGTACGACATTCGACGTACCTATTTTCGAAGGAGAGAAGTCCAAAATAACTAAAGGCATGTCTATTTCGAAATGTTTATTTTCTGTAAATGCGGCGACGGTTTGTCAATGTCCGTTTCACGATGCATCGTGTTTTATTTTTATTTGTATTCTGTATTTATTTAGCTGAGTAATAATATCAAATGTGTGTCCGATGGTAATTCTAATCAGCAAAAATGACTAGTTTCCATAAATATTTTCATCCCCTATTCAACTACTTTAGAGGGTGAATTTCCAAAAAGAATGCTTCCCCATTCTAACTCATGTTTCGTATGATTTATTATTATTATGCATGTGGAATTAAAATAGTTTTAAGCACAATTTAAAAATGATTGGGAATCAAAGTGTTATGATTTCGTTATGAAGAGAACCTTAGGCGAGACCCAAAGCGTTGTCCATTTCCATGTCCTTTGTAGAAAATTAGTCAATTGATACATGTGATGCGGAGGAATGAGGAAAATGTCGTGAGGAAAGTTTTGAATATAACTGTGGATGGGTATAAGAGTAGAAGAAGACCAAAGAAACGATGAATGGAATGTGTGAAGAATGATATGGCACGAAAGGAGGTGTCTGATGAGATGACGAGTAATAGAAAAGTATGGAAGAAGAAGACATGCCGCGCCGACGCAAAATGAATTGGGACAAGGGCAAGAGAATGATGTTACTCAATTTTTTAATCTTTCAGGACTGAAAGTATGGTAACTCTGATTACAAAACACAAGTGGAAAAAGCTTAACTCCTTTATTTTCTCTTTCAAATAAAGCCAAAGTGTGACAACAGCTGCTAAATATATCTCCCCAGCCACCGGATCAATACAATGAATGATACTGGCTCTGAAAGAGGGGTTTTTAGCACAGACTCAAATAAGTATCGACCAATAAATGGTCTGTCTAAACTAAACATATTACTGTTTCGAATTTGATCTGGTTTAAATATGTTTTTAGGTTCACGTTAGTATGGAGAAATCAATTTCAACAATGATGTACAACCTACGTGACCCATTGTGCAAATATAAATAAATTCTTTATTTCTAAAATAGTGGCACACAGAAATACGAAATAGAAATACAGAAAAATAATGTCCCACGCATTTGATCCCCTGGCTACCAAACTAGGTTTCTACCGGTGACTTGGAAGACAGTTGTATTCCTCCATTAATAAGTCACCACGTGTGTCGTGAAAAAACAGAACTTCAAAATTATTGCAAAAATAAATACCTAAATAAATAGCAAACATAAATTACTTTTCAAAGAGTACTTAGTAAAATACTTATAAGTTAGGTACTGCAGGCCTAGAACATGTTTGCTTCTTTGGGTGTTATGAGGGACTGTACTTTGTGGATAATGTACGAAATCCCATTCTAAAGTTCCCATTCACCCTTGTACTTAGAATTCAATATATCGAATTCAGATTCACTTTATCTCACCACATACTAATAGCTGATTAATTTACCATTTCTTTTGTTACCATCTATTTCTTAACAAATACAGTCACGTGGCCTAACGTAGTGTAAGCAGTGCTTAGTAGGCAGTCATTATACCTACGTGACTAAAATCGAAATTGTCCTACGATGACCATTTAGTGCCTACGTAAGTAAGTACACAGTCGTAAAATTGACAATAAAATGAATATTTTAGTTAAACAGCCATATTGATGACAATATATATAAATGTTACAGACAAAACTGTTAATCGGTCAAAACCACTTTTGACAGGTGTCAGTCAAAGTCCTTATTATGTTAAAATGCGTTTTCTCTATTTAAAATAAATGTTGTTTCAGAACGTTGTAATTACCTACTCATAGAATTACTACAACATAATGTTTTGCAAAGGGTCCCAAAAAAAACCTAACAACCTAATAAGTTTCTAAGTAAATGTTAGTTATTGTCAAAATAGTTTTCACCGGTCAAAAGTAGTTTTGACTGATTAACAGTTTTGACTGTGACATAAACATAAACATCTATGTACATATATTACGGTCTCGAGCACCAATATTTATAGGTACTTAGGAATCTAAATACAAAAGCGATTTTCTAGACGATTATCGATTGTAACTCTGAGATAAATCACCTGTAGGTGCCAAAATACTATATTCCTAACAACAACATTAGGAGCATAAATCGCTTTTAAAAGTTCCTAATTTATTGTAGGTAATAGGTAACTAAATATTGTTTGTGTCTGAACTGATGATATAATTAGTCCTTCTGGCTTTATGACACTTATTACAAACCACACAAAGATGCTAATAGCTTTAAAAATAAAGTCTGTTATCTTAGCCCTGTTTGTTAGGTCTGTCTTTTTTGACCGTTAATACGTACACGAATAAAATGTAAAGAAATGACCGACTCGGTAACAATTCTAATGTTTTTTATCTAATTTTGAATGCCCAATCATTCCTACGTAAGCAAAGACAATGGACGGCGATGGATGCAATAATTTGTAATCCTAAACGGGTGAATAACTGCACGAAAATGCTCCATTTTTTTCCGTTTTGTAAGCCAATTGTGGGTAACGTAGAAAAAGCGTACAGTATGCGTTTGTTAATAGATAATCATGTTTATGTATTGGTAGGTACCTGCCTATCGGATGTAGCTACGGATGCGTGAGTCTACGTGCTCGCAGTCACTCGATCTTGCATGAAGCCAAAGTAACGCTAGTTTTATGTTCAAAACAAACGTGACTAAATGTTTATTAGATTATGTAAGCGGTTCACCCATTAGATTTGCTCGTTCGATTTTTCTACGACGCAAAATGTACTGTGTAGGTGTGTGTGTGGATAATAAACGGGCAAGGCCAGCCACCTCGCGGTCTGCCGGCTCTCTCAAGGTTGTTTTTGTGTATAAACACGAGTCAGGCGATCGATAGTGTGGGCGATCAACCGCCGCGCAGCCTGCGGACGGATGACCTTGCACACTACGATTTTCCGCCTCAAAAACAAAGCAATGAAACCACTGAATAGTCTTAGAATTATAATTTATTTGCCTTAAATTATTACAGTCCTACAAGTACCCACCTCAGGAAAGATACAGAACATAATAATCTAACTAGGAATAATAACACAGCAGTTGTGAGCTTTACAACAAGCTCAAATAATAATAAGAGTTGAGATCAGCGCTGGAGCGGTGTTGGGTCCAAGGGGTGCGGCGCGGGGCACTCAGCGGGGGCGCAGCGCCCTCGGCCTCCGCAGCCTGCTGCAGTGGTGCGCCAGGTAGAAGCCCTGCGTCAGCAGGAACCGCCGCGGGTGCTCCGTTGATCTCTGAGACGCGTGGCGGCCGGAGCTCTCCTCCGGGATCCGCCATAATGTCCTCCTTTCGCTTGGAATTTCGATTGTCCTTATGCAAGCCATAGTTTTCAAGTCCAAAGATCCATTTAATGCTTATTGGTGCTGGTCTTCTTATTGTTCTCTGTGTTCACCAGCTTGGTGACGATCTTTCTGGAATGTCCGGACGGGTCGAAGTGGTTGGTGTGCTCGTTGACCTCCTTCTTGGTGCGCTGCTTGCCGCTGTGGCCGGAGAAGATGTGCTTGTCGTGGTCGAAGTTGTAATAGTCGTACTCGTCAAAGAAGGCTTCGGACATATTTACGTTTGGATTGATGTAAATATTATTGAAATCACGGAAAATTTGTCGCAGTCGCAACTGACAACGTTACTCAAGATTTTGTTTTCACTGAATGTTAAATAAAATGGCTGCGCGCGGCTTTTATAGGCCGGCAGCAACAGCAGCAACACGTCACCGCGCGCATGCGCGTCGATAATAATTCTCGAACCGTGATTGGTTGAAACACCGGCGACCCGGTTATGAAGGATGTTTTGTTTATTTATAGAAGTTTGCTTGTGTGGGAAAGCCGGCTCGGCGAGTGTTAGGAATTTAATTTTCTACCAACACGTTGTAGATGTTGTGGTAGAATTCTGATTATTTTTGCAGGTTTAATACTAGAATAGTTGGGAGTTTAGAGGTTTATGTCTTCTGAATTTTGGGTTCTTCACTATTGTATAACCTTAATTATATTCGTCTAACTAATTCTCTTCTCTCTTAATCTTAATTCCACAAAGTGGCATAAAATTACTAATAGCTCTCAAAATTAAACACTTTTGTAGGAACATCAGTTCATTAGATGATTAAATCCGTATACATAATTATAGGCAAAAAAATAATATGCTCAAGCCACTGCTGAGCAAGCGGTCTTGTCTCAATCCCAGTAGGTCGGGTAGGTGAAGTGTAATGGAATTTTTCCATTAAGAATATCTCAGTACCAGCCACGGAGTATGGATTTGTGCCCAAGTAATGGCAATAGATTTGCCCTTATTACATGAAACTAAAACATTACTGGCACACTAAAGTTTTTCTATTACATACGAGGTGTATGTAATAGAAAAACTTTAGTGCCTAACCCTTCGGGGATAACAAACGTGATGATAAGTATTGTTTTAGTTACCGTGTATTACAGAAAACATACCATTAGGGTAGTAAAATAACTGCTTAGGCAACACTGAATGCCGGCTCAATGTTATCGCGATTATTATACCTACCACGTATACGTTGATAATTTATGTGCACACCTATAAAATAGAAAAATTATAGAAGATGGACGGTTGGTCAATATTCAAAGTAATAAGGTACGATAAGAATGCGTATAGATGAAATTTAATTCAAACGTACAGCGCCATCTAGTATCGAGTAGCAGCTGCTTGAAAGTTTGTAATGAAAAATGAGTGGCGAGTTTGTCGAGTTTTCCAGAAAAGATACAATGTAAATTACTCTCACTACATAGAATGGGTATATTGGAGAGCAGGCATTTTAAATATAAATTAATGCGGCATTTTTAGTTTGACTGTAGCGCTGGGTAGCAAAAAAGTAGGAAAACCCTAATTGCCTTCGTTCAAAAATAAATAAATAAAGAACTGCGTGGTTCCTAGCAAAAACTTCATAAGGATGTCAATGATTGATATTGTCAATATTCTAGTAGGCATTACTAAGACTTGTGTGTATTTAATATTTGGACCTGTCAATTTAAGATAGGTAAAGTTCAATGAAATTCATTCATCAAGGGTCAGTAAAAAGCAGGTGAAACAGAAACGCACTATATTAAAACGTGTAAATAAAAAGGGCACAGGTAGCCGACTTCTTAATAATTGACGTGAATGACCCACGACTCAATTTGGTTGCTATACATATTCAAATTGAATGAAAATTAATCCGAACCCGTGACGTGTAATGTCAACATTATGGTTTTATTTGGATCTATTTAATATGAGGTTCATACCTGCCAATTTGTGAGCATTCAGGAGCGTCCGTGCAAACAGCAGCCTTTTGGAACACATGGAGACGGGAGGGCGAAGGTTTCAACGGCTCAATAGGATCGGGAGGTTCCACCGTCCTCCGTGAAGCATAGTCGGCACTCCCGATGAGGTATCCACTTAGTGCCGAAATGAAGACCAAAACCACTAGTGCTGAGATGACGATTTTTGTCTTGAGTTTGTACGGTCTGAAACAAAATTATGAGGTTATTAACGCCATCTGTTATCGAGTAGCAGCAACTGTTTTTGCGTCGCACAGAAAGAGTTATTTGTAAATACTGTGCTTTTAGGAAAATAATACTGTGTTTCTTGATTTAAAATGTGCAGTTTTAGGGACATAACTAAACCACACACTTCTCACTCACTTCTCAGGATAATCGTCGTCATCATGATTAAAATTGCCTTGAAATATTGTAAACCTATTGATAGGGGACACCAAGCGTATAGTATCAATGGGACTGTCATCGGCATGGTTGCTTATAAAGTTCCTTCTGTGCAGACCGCTTCGTAGGTGATGCTTCATGCTGTTTCTGATAAGATAGGTTATCTCCTTCAAGGGCACATAACAACATAACCTAAACACTTTCCCATGACGGTTTCACCATGCCCGAATGAACTGGAACTTTGTAATCAAGGAGAGGAATCGTGTTTGTGTTTTATTTTGCTTTTTATCGCGTAACAAGGCTATTATTAAACCTTTGACGGTGCGTGTGACGTATACTCTGAATTGGCAGGTGGTTACGTCGTGAACTTGCTTGCGGGTACCGTGAAAATCGATAAAAGAACAGCTGTTTTCAGCGTTTTCAGCCTTCGTTACGGTTTCCTTAATCTAAGACAGATGGCGATACCGGCGCAACATAATGTAGTTAAGGAAAACTTTACAGTAGGGAGGTATGTATAAATAATGAATAGGTAAAGAAAATATTCTAAACAGCCTGTAGCTTTTTTTTTTTTAATTTCTATAAATTTTATGTTCCGTTTTATATATAGCCTGCAATGATATGAATTTCAGGCGCTTACAATAAAATGTAAAGAGAAGTGATTACGAGTATATCAAACAAGTTTTTATTGGGTACTCTTAGTGTAAAACGATAGAGCTAAGATTAAAATAAGATTTAACTAGATAAGATGTAAAATCTCTTTCTTACCTAATTAATATTTAATCCAAACGCAGCGGAGTCTAAAAGGAAGGTAATGTTTAAAACCACCCACCGCAAACGCATAAAAGTGTAAAGTCACGAGCAATAATATGTCAGCACGTCATCACGTACCAAAATTTAAAAAAATAATAATTGAAAAGCGATTTTCTCGAGAAATAACGGTTTCTACTATGAGATAAGACCTATTTCGTAAGTGTGTGGCTTCGAAAAATGAAATCCCAACATCGACACTAGCGAAAGTCATTGATATTCCTATTTAACTCGGTTTTCATTACTACCCACATCATCATCATCATCATTAGACATCACAGAATCGTCTGACTCCGGTTATGCGAAAACCTTAGTGTTTTTTTTATTAAAGTCTTGTTCATCCTCTTTCAGTTGCTGTTTGTGTCGTAATTGGGGTTTTAGTTTTCAACTTCATTTCAAATATTTATGAACTCAGAATTTAAGATTGCTAAAATTAAGTAAATAATCGAGAAAATGTTCTCAGCTTTTACACGTTTTTGTAATGATTACCTGTCGGGATGCGAGTCTGGCAACCGAATGAGTACATGATGTCTCTTCTTCCTTCCGTCCGCTTTCCCGGGCTTCTTCAATGAACTTTGTCTTAGCAACTGTTTGTCCGACATTTTAAATACTTAAATTACTATACACTCATTAAATTTCACTATTATTTTTGAAGTTTTTCACAGTTTTCTTGTGACACTAATCATTCGATGTGAGTTAGTCGTGAAAATTGTCATTTTACTAGTTATGACGAAATAATAATCATAGTGAGATAGGTCAGTCAATCATACTGGTTGATTGCTAATCATCTAGTATGACTGAGCAACACAATTATTGTTTAAGTGCTCTTTCTAAACATGAAATTCGTAACTAAGCAACGGGATAAATGATAAAATAAAGTGCGGCGTCCAAAAACTACGGAATTTCGATTGTTTTTCTGCCCCCGTAGCTTGACCACCATAGACACGGATTTCTTTGACGAAAGAATCGACAAAATGACAGATAGTGTCGACACAATGACAGATTTCTTTGCACTATCTGTCATTTTTTCGATTCTTCTCCTTGTCTACGGTGGTCATGCTACGGGGGCTGATATACCAGCCAAACTCTCCGAGAGTCGATTGTTTCTAGTTTTATTTTCCGATAGTACAGGGTTCGTAATTGTCATTATCACCACGCTACTGATAAAGCCTCTGGGTAAGTAGATAAATGAAGTTATCAAGATTCTATCAACGCGCTTTTCCTTGTTGAAGGTGCTTTGTCCTTGATCGCGAATCTTTCGCTAAGTTTGTTGATTTATAATCTATACTTCAATCATTATTAGTGCGAAGACTTCGTTCGGAAGTTTATTTTTCAATACACTTTCTCGAAAACTGATTCTTATCGCACTACGATTAGGTGCAAAATGCAATGTATTTCACACGTGGATTTTTAATATTTATCCGCACACGTGCGGAAATAAAAATTTCCTCAGATATATTACTATATTATATACTATACTATACTCATACTAAGTCCAAATTTGTTCAATAAATATAGTCGGCGGTGATAGTTTTTCTTTTTAAATATCGGCAACGAGATATGCGTTTTCACGCCGTAAATATTTTTTGAGTATTTATATTGTGTTTTTAAATAGAATATCATAGATAAACATGATAATTTAAAACAAATATTTACTTTTTTGAACAAATTCACATTTATTTGTGTTCTAAATTCCAAAATATTTTAATTTTCTATTTTTTATATTAGGCTGTTTAGCGGCATCATACCTTTGCTTCATCTTCAACCTAGCGAAAGCTAGGCTCGCAAAAAAAGCAAATTAAATCATAGTTTCCTAATAATTCCTCACAAAAATACTTTCCGTTCTAATATTTTAAATTCTTTACCTACTTGTCTCGTTTTTAGATTATATTCGATAATTACTCTTTTGTTTAAAACAGGAAAGCGTATTGTTGTAGTTGTTATGATTAATAAGATAAAATAATAATTATTGTACGTGGTTATTGTGTCCAGTCATATTTTTATAATGCTTCGTTGAGTATGACGGGGCGTATAATGAACTTTTTAAAAGGATTATAATTAATTACCAACGATGACTACGTAGCGACTGCCACGATGGCCAAACGCGACTGCTAAGCATTAGGTCCTAGGTTTGATTTTCAGGTCGGGTAACGAGTTGTTCGGTTTTGCTATCTCAAATTATCCAGGAGCAGTGACGGAGTCTGGATTTGTGTCTGGTGGATAACAATAGGCTCGCCCCCTCGGATTATAGCTTCATTAATTGGTTTTTGACAGTACAAAAGTGCCTGCAAAGTAATTGAGCCTAAGGCGCGGCAATGTAAACAAAACAAAATTGCTTTACTATCAAATTAGCGATCCACACTCGTGGTAGGCACGATGAATGTTCCTCCTGGTTGTCATGTGTCAGTGATAGCTAAAGGTTCATTCATAACGTCCGCGGCTGTGTTGGATGGCTACCGGCTAATTGTATCAGTGGCACGCGTCTGTTATTTATTACATACACCACGAGTACGTAACGGGTGAGAAAATGGCGTTGTCATACAATGGTATATTATAAATATTCTGCATACGCAGTTTGTTTTCCAAAAATGTAATTTGGAAAACTAGCTTTAATTTCTACGTAAATAAGATTTAGATAAGCGCTTTAAATTCAATCTCAAATCAATTTATTATTATAAAGTTGATGAAAACATGAATTTGGAAGCTAGCATTTGACCTATGAGGGCGAAAGTTAGGCCCGGACTCCACCGAAGCGGAGACAAGACGAGACGAGATGTGTTGCAAACCACCAATAGAATTTCGTTATTTACACTTCTCATCCGCGCTTAGGTTTAGTGGAAACGCTTGAGCAGAGAGGAGGAGATATCTTGCAATTGTTTAGGCCAGCCGTCGCAATCGGCGGCCAAGCGCACAGCGGAGAAGAGAAGGAAGTGAGCGGCGTGCTGCGAGCGTTTTGCAAATCCATCATTTCATTTGTTTTGTCCTGTCCGCTTTTATATAAGGTCTATCTTTGAAAAGATACACGAAATATTTTAAGAGTAACTTCTATAAGTCGTAAAGTCGCCATAGCAACGAAAAAAAAAAATATCTGAGTGTTTTTTATTAAACGAAATTATTATAATTCTAAAATATTTTGAGACTTTTTGCATAAAACCTTTACTCCCATATTCTAACAATGACAGTAGGTAAATACGACGTAATAAACTAGCGTAATGGATGTTCAAAAATAAGGAGCTAGTATTTATTTTGTGGGTCAAGTAATTTTAAATTATTTATTTTCTATAATAAAAAATAATAATAAAAAATAATACTCATATTAAAAAAAAATCCCTTGAAATGGCTTCGTTATAGCCGTTAGATGATTCTCTGAAAATATTTCTTGTATGAATAGTTAGATCTTATACATAATTGTATAATTGTATATTAATTGTATATATAATTGTATAAGGTATTATTTTTTTTAATTTATGACATTGTATTACGGATTAATTTGGTTTTATGACATTATAAAAGGTATTATTTTTTATTTGAATGACATTTTATAACGTATTAATTTGAATTTATGTCATTTTATGAAGTAATATTTGAATTTTTGACATTGTCTATGGTATTAATTTCAATTTTATTTTCTTTTCGACACTTAGAATTTGTGAAGTTGTATTACTTTTTACATGCCTGAATTGGTAGAACACAGTGAACTGCGCATTCACTTGACATCTGGACATGTATAATAATGTACTATGTTGAGCAATAAACATTTGAATTTGCACATCTCCGCATAGCTTTGGTGGATACACCCTAGCTCTTACGCATCTTTTCTCGTCCGCTTGTGTGGAGTCCGCGCCTTACTGAGCACAGTTTACTGTGTAGGTTTTGAGAAGTCTCGTTAATAAAAAAGATCTTAAATAGATTGACTGTGTTCATTGATTGCTTCCATTTTTATATCCAGTATTCTACATCTATGTGAAGAATATCGAGCTGTACAGATTGGTTCGTCTTTTGCTTCCGCCTCGTGTTAGGACATTCTTATACTAAAAAGGGCTTCCTTATATCTTTGCTTGTTAATATTTTAACTAAATATAAAATACGGCCATAAAAGACGTACTTACAATGTGTTAAATCGATGTAAATTTTTGACACAGACGCGATATTAGCAGTACCAATTACAAAGGTAAATACGAAAAACAAAATAACAACTCCATTTCAGGAGGGACTCGTTAAATAATAACAGGCGCACGATTCGGTCTTCAAGGTTAAGCACTGTTTACCGAGGTCGGGCCGTGGATGGGTGACCATCTATTACATGCTGAGTTTGCTCCGTGCCTGCCGTTTATTACTCTAGTGGTGGCAAGCGCGACTGCTGAGCACGTGGTCCTGGGTTCGATTCCCGGGTCGGGCATCATAATGTTATAAATTTGATGGGTTTGATTTAATTAAAAGTTTAGGTATTTTCATCTTTTTAGAGCATTTAAATAAAAGCTTGTTGCTTGTTTTCTGTTAATTTTTACAATAAAAAACGACCGCGTATATAAGTCGTCGAGATGCCGCCGACGACACGTCAGCGGCTTTGGTGTGCCGTGTGAGCCTGTGTTCATTAGGTTCCTACTGCTCTTAACTTCTATATTATTGGTTGTTTAGTTAATAACCCTTAATGAGCTATCTTTGAGCACCTACTCATGCATGAGATAAGTTCAATAATCATGTTATGATTAATATCGGGTAGATATTCCCACTCAAAATTTTAATTGAATAGAATCTATTCTGATTATAATCCACTTCACACGGAGTGGCTGATAAGTAATGATTCATTTGTTTTGATTGCAGGAAATCGAAATTAATTAGTGGTGAGGAAGCCATAGTAAATAATCTTAAACAATATAGTTTTATCAAAGTACAAGGATTTCTCAAGGTAACAGCGACGTACTTAGATGCCCCACGTGAGTGTGTGACCTCGCCAAGAGCAAGTAGATAGGTAGAGGACCCATAAACATCGTAACATCACGCCTGTAATCTCCCAAGGGCTTGGCAGAGGTATTTTTAAAGCAGGCCCGTCCAACATACAGCCCCCGGTCCCGCATAGGTCTTTCATCCGGCCCGCAAGCGATTTAAAACTTTATTAGACATCAATAACTATTGTGCGAGCATTGTTTAAAAAAAAATGCATAGGTCACTTTACATTTCTTTTGGCTCGCTGCGGTAACAAAAAACTTGGCTCTCCATAAAATTATGTTGGACACCCCTTCCTTAAAGTATCATGTAATAAGGGGTGAGTCTATTGCCATCATCATCTTCATCGCCTAGCCTTTTCCCAACTGTATTGGGGTCGGCTTCCAGTCTAACCGGATGCAGCTGAACACCAGTATTTTACATGGAGCGACTGCCTATCTGACCTCCACAACCCAGTTAGTACTGGGTAATACGATATCCCTTGGTAAGACTGGTTGTCAGACTTTTTTTGGGCCTCTGACTACCTAACGACTAGTCTATTGCCATCAACCGGGCACAAAATCTAGACTCCAAATTCCTGATGGAAAACTCCAATAACACTTTGCTCGACCTGGGAAACGAACTCAGGACCCCATGCTCAGCAGTCGCGCTTGCGACCACTCCACCCACAGCCCAAGGCCAGTAATTGGCTGCAATATGCTCAGTTGATTGATCGCTAATAGGTAGTTAGATGTTTTTTTAACCTGTCTAGATTGACGATCTCCGTCAAAAGTGACGTCACACTTTGAAATTGCTAATCATTGTTACTACGACTTTTTTAACCATGAGGAATATGAGGATGATGAATTAACAAAATAACTTTTACGCCAGTCATTTGAACTTGACCACAGTGTCTCAAAATCTCATATGGGACCACGTAAAGGTATAAGTAGGTAGGTACTTATTCCTTCACGTATATTAAATGAAAAAAAAAATAGACAGCCAAAACATAATAGACAGTATTGGAGAGGATTTCGCTGAACATCATCATCGTCTTCCTGCGCTTGTCCCATGTTACTTGGGGTCGGCGCAACCCGTCTTAAATTCTCCTCTGTCAACCTTCACTCTACCATTAGCTCCTTTTTCTTTCATATCATACCTCACACAATTCATCCATCGTTTCCTTGGTCTTGCTCCACCTCTCTCCCTCCTATCTCTCCGTGTCCTAGCACTGAATATCATCATCTGCCTAGCCTTTTCCCAACTATATTGGGGTCGGCTTCCAGTCTAAACGGATGCAACTGAATACCAGTATTTTACATAGAGCGACTGCCTATCTGACCTCCACAACCCAGTTAGTACTGGGTGGTTGTCAGACTTTTTGGGCCACTGACTATACCTAACGACTGTCAAAGATCTACAAATGACAGCCGGGACCAACAGCTTAACTTAGCGCTAAATATACGTACAAAAAAAACATTCAGTCGAATTGAGAGCCTCCTCGTTTTTTGGAGCCGGTTAAAGACGGTTCTGTTTGTTTAAAACGGTTTTGAATATAGGGTCGGTTTCAGAATTTAATCTAATACTACTAGATACGGATCACAAAAAAAAATAACAATGTCGTATCGAATATAGTCTTGTTCTAGATCTTTCCTTGCTATTAAAATCACTACATAGTATAAAACAAAGTCGCTTCCCGCCGTCTGTCTCTATGCATGCTTAGATCTTTAAAACTAATACGCAACGGATATTGATGCGGTTTTGTCAATAGATAGAGTGATTCAAGAGGAAGGTTTATATGTTTATATCGCACCCGTGCGAAGCCGGGGCGGGTTGCTATTAAATAATAATTAATACCTTTAACCACTGTTTTAAGCTTTCACGGTTTATAACTAAACTTACACTATCTTCCGTGACTTTCAACTATTTTGAGCTCATGATATTTCGACGCTGTTGCAAGCGCGACAGTGTAAGTTTAATTAATTTAAGGTCTGTCAGGATATGCAAGTAGGTTGACATGGTATTGAAATATGTTGCAACTAGGTATGTAGGTGAGTATTTATTGCACAGTATTTTTGAACACTAGTTTGATAAAGGTAAACACCTTTCTCTAGGTTTCATAAGTAAGTGACACCTAGATTTTGAAAATGTTTATAAATATTTCGAGAATATGCAAGTAGACACTTAGCTATACTATAATAATATTATACTTAGTTAAAGAAAACTAAAAAACACACTATAAAGTGATGTCATTTTATTCTCGAATTCTTTTTAGCAAACCCTTACATTTGATTCCCATATTATGGGAATGTATACAAAATTACTAGTCCGCCATCTTTCGGTGTCCGCCATATTGGATTTAGAATGACGTAACTTGCCTAACCATGCATTGTCATCCACACTAAACATCACATGTAGGTATCCAAAATTTGAGCTCAATCGAAGATCGCAAGTGTCAAATTTAACTTCGAAGATTTTTTTAACATAGTTGTTAGGATGATGAGTTACAGGTGAAGCTAATAAAAGCGTGTTAAAAGAGGTAAATTTTCGGGGCGAGGGGGAATCTCTGAAACAACGATCTCAAAATTACCTTCACTGAAGGAAAGCTAGCGAATTGCGGCCAAACGCAAGCCTATTTCGTAAAACAAAGCTACACTATTACCAATTGCCATTGAGTGTGTTTTTCACGCACGCGTAGTTGCGGGTATAATTTTTGAATAATTTATTGGTCGAGATGTCAATTAGACCGTTCGTAAGAGCGTTCATCCAAAAAGTTGGCAACGTCGCAAATAGCTGTCATATATTTACCTGTTTTAATTAATTTGGTTATATTACTGTATGGAAATAAGAAATATAGCTAACTAGTGAACTAGAATATTAATAATGAATTTCAATAAAAACACAGAACTTGATGTTTTAACCGTTTTAGATGTAAAAAAGGCATTTGGAAAGTTTCCAAATACTTTTTTTACATCTAAAAGTAAATATTCGGTGTTACAATATCAATTATTGCATTTCATAATCAATATTTTAGTTCACTATTTAGCCATATTTCTTATTTCCATACAGTAATATTGCCAAATTGATTAATCAAAACAGCGAAATATTTGACAGCTATTTGCGACGTTGCCCGCTTTCTGTATAAACGCTCTTAATACGATCTCGGGTAAGCCTGCGAAAGTTATTTCTAGCATAGGTTCATCTCATTTAATTTTTAATGAGTCTGCCTTTCACGTGATTATACAGGGTGTTAATTAAATTGCGTGCCATAACTTACGGGTTCAGTATCAAAGTACATTCAAAAAACTGTAGGTATTAAACAGGACGGTAGCATAATAATTTTAAAGTAAATGCAATACAAAACGCAATTTATAACGGTTTAATAAGTCAAGTGCCCATGCGCGCATATGTCTTTTCGTGCAACTGGGTTCGCGCAAGTGTCCTTCGCGCAAATGTATTTCGCGCAAGTGTCCTGATACCTGATTTAAACTGTATATTCTAATGCACTGCAGATACAAAAGCGAACTTGATAATAAGTTTTTGCAAAACAAACAGTAGCTTAGGCGAGTCAGCTTTTTAGTTGATTGGCCATCGATATTATTGAGGTTAAACGTGAAAATAAAGTTATTTTAGCATAATTTTATTGCAGACACGTATCGATCACGAGTCACGAGACTGACATCAATTCGGTAATAACAAATAACTTGTTTTTAGTACTTGGCCCAAATAAGTCCGCGTTAATAAGATTCCGTAAAAGGTAAGCGACATTGATCTTGCTACTGGTTTATTGAAGGAAAGCCATTTTGGGTTCCGGATTCTGTTTGCTGACATTATTTGTGATTTTTGAAGAACAAAATGAGGTAAATGAAAAATACAATAGACCCGACTGCTTAATGCTGGGTACAGATTGGTCAAACGTAACATGAAATGTATCACACATCATCATCTGCTTAGCCTTTTCCCAACTATGCTGGGGTCGGCTTCCAGTATAATCGGATGCAGCTGAATACCAGTATTTTACAAGGAGCGACTGCCTATCTGACCTCCACAACCTAGTTAGTACTGAGTAATACGATACCCCTTGGTAAGACTGGTTGTCAGACTTTCGGGCCACTGACTACCTGTAACGACTGTCAAAGATCTAGAAATGACAGCCGGGACCAACGGCTTAACGTGCTTTCTGAGGCACGGAGGTCACTACCTCCGTGCCTCAGAAAGCACGTTAAGCCGTTGGTCCCGGCTGTCATTGCCGTGGAAGGGTGACCGCCCATTACATACCGAGTGTAATGGGCGGTCACCCTTCCACGGACCAACCTAGGCAAGCGTGGCTTAACCTGACGATAGACCCGAACGGCTGTTATTATTTAGCCAAGAGCTCCTCCATGAAATGTATCACATGTTGAAACAATTTCGGAAAGATGTTGTGTTACAATTCATGTTGCATTGCATAAGACTGGAGGGCTCATTTGTGTTACATTCTATCAATGTGTACCCGGCATAAAAGCGAATTAAAAAGATATGAATGATAGGTACTTCTAATTTTAATTATCATGCTCTTAAATCATATCATGTAGTCGGAGGCTACTAATTCGCAAACAAACCGAAACAACCAAAAACATAATTTTAACGTATAGTCGAGTAAAAATGTAGGAACGCATATAAACTGTAACGATGATCTCATTAGACGAAGTGGGACTGTTTTTGTTGAGGCTCCGAAAGTTTTTGATAAATAGGGGTAAATAGGCCTTCGCCCTGCAAAATGTCAGTAAAAGCCTGGTATTTATTGTCCTTTATTAATCTTTTATACACATTTTTTTATAACGACATAACAAACCCCGCTGCCGGTGTCGCGAGGCGGGTCCAAGCTACCGGTGGTTAGGGCTCCAGAGATAGGAACCTGCTCAGAATGCGAGCCGTATCGAGGAGTACTTGAGCCAACCGCCCAGTGTATTTATTGTATTATTAGGGGTTAAGACTCAATGCACAGATTTTCGACGTTAGAAAAAGCAAATTCTGTCCAGTAAATCGTAGATATACTCGTACATCTACGATTTACTGAACAGAGCTGAAATATGTAAATAGATATATACCGTCTATTTACTTACCCTTGTGAAATATGGGCTTCAAATTAAACTTCTGCATCAAAATAAATTTACTTTACCTCTTATTAAAATTGAAATGGACTGATATTCCATTTCCGAGGGAACGTAATTATATGTAAATAAATAAATTACTCTCAGTTCAGCTGAATCATTAATGGAGAGTTTAATTATCACAAATAATTGAGAACACATAAAACATTTAGTTACGAGTTCATAAAGGATTGTGTCCATTCTACCGTACCATACCATGACGGTGCTATGAACGTATTTTAGGCAAAATATGGTATTAGACTATGCCCACTAGACCTCTTTGTCACCGAACAACAGCGATCGAGCGAACCATACGTATCGGCTCCGGTAAAACATTCGCATCAGCAATTGTTTACGCTCCATGCATGGCACGCGACTGTGCCGGGCCGGTCTAGTGGGCATAGTCTCATACTTTTCAATACAAAGAATATAGGGTTTAACCGCGTATGATGACCGTTCTAAACCCGTGCCAAACACGTATGATACGCAGTTGATACGGTGTAGTGGCCATAGTAGTCCATGTCGTGTTTCTTTCCGTGCCTGATATGTTCATAGCACAGTCATGGTATGGTACAGTGAAGTGGGCAGACTCCTTTATGCTGGGTACAGATTCATAAAATGTTACACACATTGTAACAAATTGGTGGTGGTCACTAAACATACTAGTTATAGTTGGGTTTAGAGTAAAACCACTAAGTTATTAATTATATCAGTAAGTAGAGAACGGTATTGTTACTTCCATTTCATATTAATTTACTTTTTTTTTTAAAACGTTGCCCTCCACTAGGAATTTCTCCTGTATCGTGGGTGCCAGACCCGGAACAACTACCAGTAGGTCATACAAATATTTGTTCCGTGCGGGGAACGAACCCGAGGCACGCAGCGCAGCAGCCAATCGCTTAGCCACTGCGCCAACCGTGCCGTCCAATTAACCGAATAATTATCTATACTAATATTTAAACTTGAAAAGTTTGTTTGTTTGGTTGAACGCGCTAATCTCAGGAACTTCTGGTCCGAATTAGATAATCTTTTAGTGTTAGATTGCCCATTTATTGAGGAAGGCTATACACGCTACGACCAATAAGAGCGGAGCATCAATGAAAAATGTCTCTCTCTTATGTGACGCCGACGAAGCTGCGCGGGTCAGCTAGTATTACATAAGTTTGAAAGACTCAGTTTGTGTTAGGTACATTGCAATTTACGTTTCACGGATACATACTGGGCAGTAGTAGCAAACACGTTTATCTTTGTTATACTATAAATTATATTCGCTTATATTATGTACCTGTGTTTATATAATCCTATGAAATTACTCTTGGATAAAAGCAAATTCCAAAGAAAAGGCGTTACGAATGTTTGGTTTAGATATTACATGATGTCATCTGCCTAGTCTTTTCCGAACTATATCGGGGTCGGCTTCCAGTGTAACCGGATGCAGCTAAATACCAGTATTTTACATGGAGCGACTGCCAATCTGACCTCCATAACCCAGTTAGTACTGGGTAATGTGATACCCCTTGGTAAGACTGGTTGCCAGACTTTTTGGGCCACTGAATACCTAACCACTGTCAAAGATCTTTAAATGACAGCCGGGACCAACGGCTTAACGTGCTTTCCGAGGCACGGAGGAAACTCGGTATGTAATGGGCGGTCACCCATCCACAGACCAACCTAGGCAAGCACGGCTTAACCTAAAGATCGACCCGAGCGGCTGTTATTATTTAGCCACGAGCTTCTCTAGATATTACATGATGTGTTATATCTAATTTAAAAGTAAAACAGACCTTTGAAGTAACATGAATTGCATTTGTTAGACTATATCGCATTATTTTTGTATTGATTTGTAGCCATTGTGAAGATATTAAATCGAGTACTAATGCAAAACGAGACATTAGTCATCTTAAAAACATATTTTCATAAAGGTGTTCCTCAAAAGTGAAATTGCAGCTTTTATTTAATGCAGAAAAATCAAAATTCATAGCCTCGTCGGTGTAGTGGTCGCAAGCCCGACTGTTAAGCATGAGGTCCTAGTTTCGATTCCAGGCAAAAGTGATTTTGAGTTTTTCCATCAGGAATTTCTCAGTAGCAGAAATGGAGTCCGGATTTATGGTCGATGGACAACTGGTGAAATGTGGGTGTTCTGTTACACCTCTGCCTAATCCTTCGGGGATTACAAGGCGTGATGTTATTATGTTTATTATAATTAATTTAATGTAGATTCCTTGAATACCAGGCTTATTAGCGAGAGATTCATGATAACACTTATCAGCTAATTAATCATTAGGCATCCTACTTGGACAAAATGGAGATAATGAAGAGACTATGTTGTTATGTTACTATGGGGGTCTGCGCACATTGCTATCGGTTACTACGGAAACCGAATATAAGCTCTAAGCAAATAATGAAATGAGCAAACAGTTTCAAACAAATCTTGTTGCCAGGTGAAAAAATATTATGAATTTTCGTGTGCAAATTTTACTTTTTTTTTTAAATTTAATTTAATTTGTACTATTTATTTATTTATTTATGTACACACAAAATACTTAACAGGACATTACATACAATATTTTAAAATTACTTGACCCACAAAATAAATACTGGCTCCTTATTTTTGAACATCCATTACGCTAGTTTACTACGTCATATTTACCTATGTCATTGTTAGATTATGGGAGTAAAGGTTTTATGCAAAAAGTCTCAAAAAACTTTTAGAATTATAATAATTTCGTAAAAAAAAAACACTCAGATATTTTTTTTTGCGTTGCTATGTCGACTTTACGACTTATAGAAGTTACTCTTAAAAATATTTCGTGTATGAACAGATAGACCTTATATATACAAATATACACATATAAAATAAATACTAGTAGTGTAAATATGTACTAATTGTCTTAGTTATCAGTTAATTAAATCTGTCTTGCAGAAAGAAGGCAGTGAAAAAATTTAAATCTTATACTTTGTATGCCTGGTTGGTTGCCCTCGGGCTGTTTTGCATCGTTGGTGTAGTGGTCACAAACGCTACTGCCGATCATCATGTTCCGGGTTCGATTACCAGGTCGGGCAAAGTGTTGTAGGTATTTTTTCATCTGGACGTTTTTAGAAGCAGCGGCGGAGACTGGATCTGTGCCCGGTTGATGACAATAGGCTCGTCAACTTTAACTGGCGAAATATGAGTGACTGAGTGTACTATTAGGCACACCTCTGCCTAACCCATCGCGAGCGCACCCACCATCCACCACCACCACCACACCCACCACAGTCGCACAGAGCCATCGCAGGCGTGATGTTATGTCATGTAACAGGTAAAAACCTTGTTTTTTAAAGTTTACCTACGTGTAAGAAAAATAAAATCGATTTCTAACTTATCGCTATCCACATGGGCCGAGAATATTTCCACGCCCTACTCGTGTATAAAAACAAATACTATTATCACCAAACAACAAGATATCACAATGGCCAGATAGTAGGTACTTCAAAATGCAAGTAAACAATCTTTGGGGGGCCATATGACTGTTACCGTCACGTACCTACTTAGACATATTTGGTCCCGAAATCTAAACGGTTAAATACCCATCTTTTTTGGTCGGGGGCTAAAAATCGGGAAGTCGAGTACCATTGCAAGATGATCCTTATAGTTTCTCCACAACTAATTTTAACAGTTCCGCGTTGTGCGATCAAAAACGGGCCAAATTAAATCTGGAGCTAGGGGTCTATCAAAAACAGACCAGATCATTATGTATAACTACGAGTAGGGTTACCATATCGAAACATGAAAAGTTCTGACAAAAAATTGGACGTTTGATCTATCTTTTTCAATAAAAGTTTATTTGTCGCAGGGACATGACGTGCATACAAAATGACAAAAAAAAAACACTACACGCACAACTTTTCTATTTTCTTAAAAAGTAACCCTTATGACGCAAAGTCCTTAACGCCTGAAAAGTGTTTCTTCAGGACAAAGCCTAGATGGGGTGTCAAAAAGCCTGACATGTTCGAACCAATTCGGACGGACGATTACCCTGGTTATGACCGTTTTAGCCATCAAGTTTGTCAGGAAATCTAATAAATTTAATCCTACATGGTTCCCATACTATTAATAAACCATCCTTGTCCTTAAAGAAAGCCTACCAAGCGTAAACGTAAAAAAGGTTTGCATTGAATTTGAATGGAATTCAAAGCTTGGCCTTCAGCGGCTAAATTGCCAACATACTTGGAAAGCAAAAATGCGTAATAAGCAGTAACCAAGGCATCAACTGTGGATATTGTATCTTTAATATTTATTATGTGAATGACCAGCACGCGTAGCATGACCAACGTAGAAACGGGTCTTTACGACGGAAGAATCGACAAAATGACAGATCGACAAAATGACAAATCAACAAAATGACAGATCAACAAAATGACAGATCAACAAAATAAAACTGTCATTTTGTCGATTCTTCGGTCGACGAAACCCGTTTCTATAGTAGTTCATAGTTCATAGTTCATTTATTTGTCAGAAACATGAGTATGCACACACAAAGCATGCAAGATGTTAAGTACATTGCAGAAAGGATCACAGTCATGTTTTACCTTTACGGCGTCCAAATATGTATTATAATAACATTTGATCAGATATAAAATGAATTGTAACTGATAATTAATAAACACATAAAAAAATTAAAATTAATTGAACTTCATTTGTCAACGATTGCATTAAATTACATTTAAATATAATATAGGTACAGCATAAGCATTTCAAATATCAATTAAACAAAATTAGAAGACCAATTATTAAAAAAAATAAAAAATAATAATTTAGATGTCAAAATTAGATAAAAATCTAACAACAGTCAACAGAACCAAACATCGCCCCCATATTAGAATTAGATTAGAATTAGCATGTTTTCTCCATTGGAAACTCAGCAATACTATAGAAACATTTGGCTGCTAAATACTCTTTTAGTTTTTTTTTTTAATAGTAGTAGTAGTAGTTAGTAGTCATGCTAAACGTGCAGAGAGCCTAAAATTACCGCTTTGGTAGAATCATAATAATATGAATCTCGTTAAAATTCTTTAAATGGTCACAGACGCAGGTAATAACTGTGATTTGTCACTTTGTGACTATTTTACGAATTGTAACGTAATTCATATTATTTGATTATGCTAAAACAGCCATTTTGCCGCCAGATGTATGAACGTTTACGAGGCGAAAGGAGTGTGTAAGGATCGTGGCAGGTGTAGTTCGGTGCTTTCTGCCTACCCCCATGGGAAATAGGCTTAAGTATGTAAGTATTTATGTTTACCTCGTAATGGCTTTACAACCCTAAGTTTGAATGTCACTCGCACTTCATGAAACATCAAAGTCCTTTATTGTGTGAGAAAACTAGAGAGAGTTTTAATCTTAATGAAGTTTCAATTTACTGAACGTTTTTGTCAAAAATAATGAAGTAATTATGAGGGCAACCGTTTACCGCGACCTTCGCTCGCGTGAAATTAGCGGTGTAAAATATACTTTACGACCTATTCTCATACCTAACAAATGTATACATAAAAATAATCATAAAAATCGGTCGATCCGTTTCGGAGGAGTCGACCACAAACACCGTGACACGAGATTTTTATATTTAAGAAGATTAAGATGGTATTTCAGTAGTCATGTCAATCTTGTTATTACAGCTATAAATGAATAATTATTTATTTTAGTCTTCTTTGTCGTGTGATTAGTGCCTAACCTGGTGTTAGAGAGTGAGTTTTTATGCCGCCCATGGGCCTCTGATTTGGCTTTACATGGCGTCAAGAAATATCTCTTAGGCATGCTTGTTTCCTCACGATGTTTTCCTTCACCGAAGCAAGTGATAATTATACAATACGCACATGAATCCGAAAATTCTGAGGTGCGTGTCTCAGGTTCGAACTCGAGATATATGACTTGGCCAGCTATAATTGTTTAGTGTAAACTTGTAAAGCAACAAATGTTATGTGGATGGTCGTCAAGTACAGACTTTTAATAAATCTCCTCTATTATCATCCTGTCATATTGAATTCTGGAAGGAAGAAGTCAATCACAAACCTCATGTCTAGTGGTTTTCCAAATTGAACCATTTTACATGACATAACATCAGGTATAGGCAAACGAATGCCTAATAGTTTACGCACATTTCGCCTTTTTAAGTACCATATAATACAGGCGAGCCTATCAATCGAATCATCATTCTCTTGCCCTTATCCCAATTCATTTGGGGTCGGCGCAGCATGTCTTCTTCTTCCATACTTCTCTATTACTCGTCATCTCATCCGACACCTCCTTTCTTGCCATATCATTCTTTATACAGTCCATCCATCGTTTCTCTGGTCTTCCTCTACTCATATACCCATCCACATTCATACTCAAAACTTTCCTCACAACATTTTCCTCATTCCTCCGCATCACATGCCCATACCACGACAACCGATTACCACACAACTTTTCAGTCACCGGCGCCACTTTCAGACTTCCTCTTATATACTCATTTCTTATTTTATCCATTCGCGTAACACCACACATTCCCCTTAGCATTCTCATCTCCGCCACATGCAAATGCCTTTCATTCATCCCTTTTGTGGCCCAACATTCTGATCCATACAAGACAGAAGGTCTAACCATTGTTTTATAAATCTTCCCCTTAAGTTTAAGGGGAATGCGGGAGTCGCAGATTGTTCCCGTGACCTGCCGCCATTTCATCTATCCCGTATTAATTCTGTGCTTTACACTACGATCTATTTCGCCATCGCTTTGCACGAGTGAACCGAGATACCGAAAGTCGGAGCAGACAGGAAGAAACGCGCCATCTAGCGCTATGGCTCCAGAACTGGAGAGATCGCCGAAATCAGCCTATCAATCGAATATATTCCCAATATCACTTCACCCGTTCCGGGAATCGAATCCAGGACGTGAAATCCTTCATGCATTAGGACATGAGCTCAGCAGTCGCGGTTGCAACCACTAGATCAACGAGCCATACATCCATCCATTTTAATCGCAAAGAATACGGTGTACTTTTACCCGCATATAGGACGTCGTAAATGGTAAGTTACTACTTTAACTTAACTACTGTTTATGACTCTAGTGGCTACGGCGTTATCCTGTGCGATATTTTGTGGTAAAAAGTTGAGATCACACGCCGACATCTGACTGTTCATGTGGATAAAAAATGCAGTATGAAACTGCCGTGTGATCTCAAAATAATCCATTAAAAGTGCATACCGGTAAATAGTATGGGAATTAGCGCTCTCTAATTTTCTTATTCCAACTTAGTTATGAAGCCTATTACAATTACAAATTCTTCTACCAAGCGTGGTGATATACAGGGTGTAAACAGACCCTTCACGAAGCCGTCAACCAAGCATTCTGTACATCAAACTAAGTAACTTTACGCAAAAAATATTGCTGGGAAAAGACTTTTTTGGGGAGTAAAATCACGTTTTACGGTAGGACTCGATGGAAAGCAGCTGATGGATGGATTGAATAGTCACGACCTCCACGACCCCCGTGGTGTCAAAACCTTACAATAAAAACATGTATTTAAAAAAACTTGTGAAAAAGTTGAAACTTTGACCCCCAAGATCTCCGTAACTAGAAGGTTCCCAGATATGGTCTAGAACAAAAAAATGGTCGCAAAGAAACAAATGGCTTTCGGCTTCGTTAAGGATCTATTTACACCCTTTATTGACAATTAGCCATTCGTTATAGGCGTTTTATAACATGGAACAGACTAATTTAAATATTATTATGATAATAGGTTATTAGTTTCCTTTTGAATTCAAAGAAAAATAATTGTATAATCCTTTCCTTATCACTCATCATTCCTAACGGAAATAATGAATTAGATATGGATTATTGCATCATTATAATGCTATGCAACTGCATAACAGCTCGCATATTTTGTTACCTCAAGAAATGTAATACAAAAGAGCAATTAAACAAAAATATGAAAATGTGTCGATTTAAGAACCTCCTCCTTTTTCCCGTCGGTTAAAAATACACTTCACTGAGAATCCAAAAAAAAAATCACAATCAAAGATTTTTCACTAATAAAAATCACGAAATCAATTTTTTTCTGTCACTTTTTTAAAATCACATTCGCGTAAAAAGTTTAGTCACAATTTTCGCGGTATTTAAGATACGACTTATCGTATCTGAGCCCTGTCCACTACTGGCACTAATAGAGTGACGTTACACATTTTGAATTCACCGGCTGTGAAGGATGGCTGTCACAGTACAGGTGAATGACAGAAGGCCAAAAGTGACGGAACGTGTGACACGCTAGATAAATATGAATGAATTTTAAATTGAATTAGCATTGGACGTGTGCGCCTTTTGTGCACAAGTTGATCACTTGATGTTAAAGTTCATATTCGTCTAATTTTGATTAAAAGAGATAATGAACTGCGAATTTGTCGTAAACTATAACATAATTTGTAGGATTTGGTACAGCTATGGTACGCAGTCAAATAATTTATTACTGTTTTTGATTGAAATAGGTTCTATTTCATACAATTATTTAAAATTTCAAAAGTTTAACTCGTCATTGTAAAGCCTTGGTAGTTGGTAGTGTTCTACAAATTATATTTTAATTGGCCGCATATTTATTCTAACGGGCTTAAATAACAAAAAATAATTTAAGTCAAATTCCTCTTCCGAAAATAACAGAATTTATTTAATCGCTTTCTCAAATAATATTTTAAAACGTTTTATCGAACGCATGAAAGTTTTAATTAGAACGATTCCTGGCAAGTGTAAATTTGTTTATAAGTATCGTGTTTTTAACGGCTAAGCGCCCTCGCCCACCGCAACTTTTTAGTCATTAGTCATTTATTAATGAACAATAAATTGTATCTAAAATTACATAGAACATTAAAATTACATAAGGAGAAAAGATGCAGCGATACAAACGCAAAACGGCCGCAATAGTCGTGTACCTCCGTCCACGTAACCGCGATTCTATACTCATCGCTATGATTGCGACGCTGTCGCGGTCCAAACGCGATTAGGCTTCGATACAGAAATGACTCCTCCTCCTCTTCAATACAGTAGCAATGCTGACGCACGGTTCTTCAACACAACCAATGGCTCATCTCCTGTCCTGCTCCAAGTGTAATTCTACCTGCCGAAGCCACCACCAACGCCGTCGAGATGGCAGAGTTCTGTTCAAAGCTAATTTGAATTTAATAAAGAGAATCGTCGACACAACGAAGATGAAAAATCGCTGCTGCCACGCATTGCAAACGCGACTAAAGCGTGATAGCAGCAATGGAGAAACGCTATTATCGCAACAAAAAGTAGTCGTGTGCGAGGGCCCTAAGAAACAGATGTTGAATCAACACAATACATATTTTAATCGGTATGCGTCTCGATTCATTGATCGTAATCGCAATTGCTGTCATCTCGTGTAACTACATGCAATTCTTTAATTGCGCCATATAGGTCATTTGAAACGCTAACAATCGATTAAAACTAGTGTTGTGCATGAACAAAATATAATCTTAGGTGATGTAAGTAACGAGGACAGTTTCATAACGATTAATTGAGCTTGTTAGACATTTGAATTGGATTGGGGGCAGATACCCGAACACAGTTTTTTTTGCAGACACAAGAACGTTATATTTACGACTCTTGCGTGAGACCTGTAATTATTGTAGTAATGTGTGTCATGTCCAGTTTTCTCTGAGCGGGAGAAATGGGAGTACTACTATAATAGGACAAACCGTGGTACCTAGTCTTTAGCAGATTAACCATCAACATCATCTGCCTAGCCTTTTCCCAATTATGTTGGGGTCGGCTTCCAGTCTAACCGGATGCAGCTGAATACCAGTATTTTATATCGAGCGACTGCTTATCTGACTTCCACAACCCGGTTCGTACTGGGTAATAAGATAACCCTTGGTAAGACTGGTTGTCACACTTTCGGGCTACTGACTACCTGTAACGACTGTCAAAGATCTACAAATGGCAGCCGGGACCAACGGCTTAACGAGGCACGGAGGAAACTCGGTATGTAATGGGCGGTCACCCATCTACGGACCAACCTAGGCAAGCGCGGATTAACCTTAAGATCGATTCGAGCGGATGCTTATATTAACCATGTTGTGAGCTATTTGGACTCGAGAAAGTGGAAAGAAAATTATGAAAAAAAAAACAGAATTTTAGCTTTTTTATTGTTCCCAGATAACCAGAACTTAGACTGCTATCTTCTACCTGTCTTGTGAGACAGTCAGGTCACGCGTCTATGCAAAAAAAAACTAATAGAAACACGTGAAACTTGTAGATCACGGTAGTGCCCCCTGATGTCACTAAAGTGTTTTATTTACTGCTTAGCTATGCATTTTATATCTCAAAGACATCAAAGTATTTACAAACAGTAGTTGAGTACTTTTCAAATAAATAAACTGTATTATATCATAATTCATTGCCTCGTTGGTCTAGTGGTCGCAAGCGATACTGCTGAGCTTGAGGTCCTGGGTTCAATTCCCAGGTCGGGTAAAGTGTTCTTGGGTTATCCGATGAGGATATCGTTATCAGGCGCTGCTACGGTCTTGTTTGTGCCTGGTTAATGGCAATGGGCTCGTCCCCTATTACATTATAGGTAAGCGTAACTGCCGAAATGTGGGTGTACTATTAGGCACACCTCTGCCTAACCATACTGGGATTACAAGCTTGATGTTACGTAATTTTATAAATGTTTTGAATTTTAGTTTGACTGTATTTTTTTTGTTGCTGACGGAATACTAGATCAGGAAAAGATTGATTTTATTGATCTCGTGACAAGAAGACTATTAAGGTCGTCGATGTTTGTATTTTCTCTATAATTAAGTATAGTTACGCATAGTGACACCTCGAACTGAAAGGGCAAGCCTTATTCTGAATATTTATTCAGCTGATATATTTATTTATTCGATGTCTTGTATTTGTGACAAAAACTTTTATAATGTATTCAATAAATGATTCTTCTTTATATTATAAAAAAAAAGCTGTCCTTACACATTGACCGTCTAAGTGTTGCACTTTTGTGTTACCAGGTGATTTTTTTAACAACTGGCGAAAAATTACACCGCTGGGGTCTAAAATAGTATACTTAGGTAGTTTTAGTTTATCATCGACACGCTACCAAGAAGAAGATATTTATAGGTACAGAATCCTTGTTTTTGTGGCGATGTCCCGGACACCTTAGTCATGGGACTCCGATTTATCATTTCCTATTTTTATAATTCCTAAATTTCAATATTCCTAACGTTTAAATTTAATTACTATTCTCAAAATACCGAATTTCAATAGATCGAATAACAAAAAGTCCGACTTAATCATAACACGAAACATCAAAAAGACGAATTCCGATTATTAAAATACCGATTAATTAGAATTCCGAAATGAAAACGCCTCTTAAAACTGAATATCAAGACAAATCGATCATTGATTCTTCGAAAACATGAAAATCGGAAAACAAACAAATCGGATTTACGAATTTCGAAAACATAAATTTCGTGATTTTTAATATAACTCTTAGGTATTATCAAATTCAGACTTTTGAAAATCAAAAAATCGAAATTAGGAATAAAATATTTCGGAGTATTTGGGTGTTTGGTCGTCAAACACAAACAAAAGTGAAAGACTGACAGACATTTTTTCAGTAAATTAATTCATTTCGACTTGATACTGATAGCCTGCGTCATCTCACTGTCAAATGCCTTTATTGTACGACTAGCAGTGCCCGACATGTGTTGCATGTACTATCTATTTACTACCTACCTACTTTCTTATTTTTTTCTTTCAGAAGAACCTTCTCCTGACAACAAAAAAGGAATTAGCGAAATCGGTGAAGCCGTTCACCCGTGATGCCAGGGAAATAGGGATTTATTTTTATATACATAGATAATATTATTGATAAGGAACTGAATTATGATTGATGTATTACGGGCTCTATGTTATGTATGATGTCGATGTTGACAGAGTTGGACAGTCTCCAACTCTGTCAACATCGACAGGACTACTAATATAAGGTCTATCTTTTCATACACGAAATATTTTAAGAGTAACTTCTATAAGTCGTAAAGGCGCCATAGCAACGAAAAAAAAAATATCTGAGTGTTTTTTTTTTACGAAATTAGTCTAAAAAAAAATAGAATTATAATTTTTTTTGAGACGTTTTGCATAAAACCTTTACTCCCATATTCTAACAATGACAGTAGGTAAATACGACTAAGTAAACAAGCGTAATGGATGTTCAAAAATAAGGAGCTAGTATTTATATATAAAAATATACTCAGGTAAAAAAAAAATAATCCTTTGAAATGGCTTCGTTATAGTCGTTAGATGATTCCCTGAAAACATTTCGTGTATGAATAGTTAGACCTTATATATTGATTGTTTTATTGCTTATTTCAAGGAATCAAAGCCCAAGATATTCTTCTGGTTTCCTTTGACGTTGCTATTCTTGGTAAAGGCAGGGTCTTATTTACGTAATGATATGTTGTATGTATCCGCAATATTTTCCTTATAGACTTCCCGTCTTTAAGATTCTTATTCGATGCAAAGACGAACGATCTCCATATTTAATTAATTTATGATTCTACCGGAAGACGGTTTAAATAAAACTATCGAACTATTCCCTTTTGTTGCATAGTCATTGGCAAGGATCGGTGTAGGAAACCTATCTACCTACTTAGATCCTGTGATCCTGATCTTGGACTCATTGGTCAAGAAGCTCTTTCTGAGTAGTTCAAGCAGATTCCATGGCGATAAGTCAAACGATTTGGCTCACAAAACGTGTCAGTTGCAATTTCAAAGTAGGTACTGAAAATTGCACGATATCTATCATGCACGTTGCGTGCATCGACAAATCATAACCACACAAGTAAGTACTTTATTTTTAAACATTTCTTCATAGGTACTATCTGATCTCAAGTGTTGATCGACAAAAAATCGAGGAAATCAACTCAGCTTACAGAGCACACTATTCATGATACATGTGTGTGTTCGAAAATATTCATCATTATCGTAAATTGCTGTATCATCTACGATAAGATTGTTGCACAATGATATGCCTTGATTTATGTGTTAAAGTTGAACTACACGTCATATTAAATGTAGTTTTTTATCTCGGGTTTTGTTGGCCACTTCATAAGCACTTATGAAACGTTAAAAGACATCACCTGATGTCTTTTGTTTTTTTGGTTCGGGTTGGATGTTTCAGATGGAAACGAACCGGCAAGTGAGTCATGGAAAAAAACTCACGTTTTTTAAAAATCTTTAGTTTTACAATGTTATTATGTTACAGTGACAATTTTAATACTAACTATTAAGTATGGGAGAACAGCGTAGGCAGTTTTTGCCCCCAACTAGCTTAATTAACCTTTCAATTAACAGCATTTTTACTAAACGGCGCCGTTCAACCAGCGATTTATTTTATTTTAGTCAGTGGCCCAAAAAGTCTGACAACCAGTCTTACCAAAGAGTATCGTATTACCCAGTACTAACTGGGTTGTGGAGGTCAGATAGGCATTCGCTCCATGTAAAATACTTGTATTCAGCTGCATCCGGTTAGACTGGAAGCCGACCCCAACATAGTTGGGAAAGACTAAGCAGATGATGGTGATGGCGACGTTCAACCAACAGCATAAATGATATTGCGTCTATTAGGTACAAAATTTTAATAAAAGTGCTGGCTGATGCTTAGGCGATTTCTAGAATAATAACCATGTGATAAAACGAAACATTAAATATCTGATATCGATATTTGATTATGAAAACATCCCAATTTGGTTTCTTAAAGGCCCCGGGAGCATTTGCCTGTAATGTAACAGTTCATATTCAGCATTACATCAGGGAGAGAAGTGAACCCAGCCTTACAGTGCGCAACCGTAACAATACAATTTGTAACAATCACTAGCTTCTGTACAAAATCGAATCGTGTATTGTTACATTACAAGAGAATGCTCACGGTGAGAGAGCGTCTGTTTGTAACGTAAAGGCGCTCCATCACTTCAGCATTCGCCTGTAATGTAACAATCCAAGATTCGATTTTGTACAGAAACAAGTTAATCTGAACTGTTACATTACAGACAAATGCCGCCGGTGAGCGAGCGCAGTAATGCTCAAAATCGAATCTTACATTGTTACCTTACAGGATTTACAGGCGGATGCTTCGATGAGGGAGTGCCTTAAAAATATGAATGGACACAGTAATACAATTTTATCTGCTATAAGATAAGCTATAGAATATTATCAAAATAAGATCGTTTAGTTGTTTCAACCTACATGCATAGTAAGACTTCTGTCGAACATTTTCTTATATTCTTTTTTTAATTTTCTGGTCTTTTATTAAATACTGCAAGGTGACCAATTTCATAGTTATTGTAATCGAATAATTAGGCTTGCAGACGAGCAAAGCATTTGTATGGTTTAGCCTAGTCTTTGTCTATTGTCCGTAGTTTTACAGTACTTTACTAGTTCTTATATTTAGGTATGTTTTTGTTTTTCTTATTTGACCGAGTTAACCTAGTGACGTCAGACAATAGAGTTTCTATAGGATTTCTATGCCAATAATATTTTAAGAGGTGACTCTTAATAACAATAGCCTCAGGGGTCAATCTTCAAGGTTAAGTAATTCTTGCTGTGATCAGTCCGTGGATGGGTGCTCACCCATCACTGACCGAGTTCCATTCAGGCCTTTGAAAGCATTTTAAACCGTTGGCCCCGGCTGTCAGAAGCCGGGAAGTCAGACAAGCAGTCTAACAAAGGGGTATCGTAGTACCCAGTAAGGGTTGTTGAGGTCAGATAGGCAGTCACTCCTTGTAAAATACTGGTATTCAGCTGCAACCAGCTAGACTGGAAGCCGACTCCAACATAGTTGGAAAAAGGTGCGGCAAATGAAGTAGTTTTCTTGAGAAATTATGGCGATGGTGGAGGGTTATGTAATTTTTCAGAGATCGTTAAAAAAGAATACAACACAAGATTATTCTATTAATTTATTACTATACTATCTTTCTGAACCATAATGCTGACTAGTGTAATTTATTGAAGGCGAAAACGTAGGTAATTATACCTGCATTTTTATTATACCTGCAAGCTAATTTGTCATTTTTATCTCTATAAACTTGACACATATATTCCGTGCCTCGGAAAGCACATATCTTTGATAGTCGTTACGGGTAGTCAGTGGCCCGAAAGTCTAACAACCAGTCTTACCAAGGGGTACCCAGTACTAACTGGGTTGTGGAGGCCAAATTGGCAGTAGTTCCTTGTAAAATTTTAGTATTCAGATGCCTTCGGTAAGACTGAGAGACGACCCCAAAATAGTTGGGAAAAGTCTCGGTAGATGATGATGAAGTTTTCTCGAGAAGTTATGGTCGATAAGGTGATGCAAAATTACAAAGATCGTGAAAAATCACACGTTCATAATTCTAGTGTAATTTATTGAAGGCGAAAAATGGAGGTAATTCATCTACTTTTTTATTATACCTACAAGCTAGTTTGACATATTTTATAATGTCAAATGATATATGTCAAACTATTATGAATTAAATCACACATATTTATGAATGTGTTTACCTGTCAGTAAAGAAACGATGGATGAACCATGTGTACTCACGACGGCCAATCAAGCTATACAAAGTCAATTTATGCGGATCTCTTATTATATAGGAAATCTATTCAAAGCGAGGCCAAGTTATAGTGGTAATGTACAGCTTCATGTGCCGCCGTGTGTACAATGATATGGCTAGAAAGGAGGTGACTACTAAGATGACTAGTATTAGAGAAGTATGGGAGAAAAACACATGTGGCGCCGACCCCAAATAATTTGGAAAAAAGGCAGATGAATGATGATGTAAACATGTTTACAGTATCTTTAAAAAGCGAACCGCAAGGCTATTTCCTTTTCAGATTCTAGTTAAGAATGACATAGCATTTTTAGTCTTATCTTTTTGACTAGAACCATTGTTTTTACCCATCATTATGTCGCAATGTTTTGAAACCTCAGTGACGTCACTTATCAAAAAGTTTTCGAGAACTCGGACTTGATAGAGGATCGTCCTCTTGAACCGAACGCGAAAAACGAAACATTTCTCAAATCAAATCAAATCAAATCAAATCATTTATTCGCATAGAATGTAGGTGTTGTATTATAAAGTTGTTATTAAATTTAGTGGGCCGGGTACATTCTGCCTGAGTTTTGGCATGCAAAATTATCAAATAATGTCAGTATCAATGAAATTATGAAATAATAAAGAATATGATTAAACTACTAATAAATTATTTTAACAAGTCTATAGACACACAAAATTAGAAGATGTCAAATAATAATGTCAATAATAATAAATTGATATGAAATGTCACACACAGGATCAAAAAGATAAAAAATAATAATCATAATAATCACATAGAGAATAACAAAAATTTCTGTATAAAAAAAAGTATAAATAAGACAATGAGTAAAATCATGAAATTATTTTAACAAGTCTAGAGTAGATATTAAATAATGTCAATACTATAAAACTGTTGAAATGTCACACATAGGGTCATTCAAAAAATCACTTAATGAGTAATAACATTTCTGTATCAAAAAATTCTTGAGTTTGTTTTTAAATTGTTGGAGAGTGTAATTCTTTATGCTGTCTGGTAGTTTATTAAATATTATTGGACCCATGCAAAAAACACTCTTCCTCAGTAGTGCTGTTTTATAACCACCGACAATTAAAAGGTTTTTGTATTGACTTCTCACGGGACCTTTCTTGGCGTCCGAGACCTTAGCAAACAATGTTTTATTTCTTTTTACAAAAATTGCCATTTCCAAAATATACAACGACGGAAAAGTAAGAATTTTCAAAGACTTAAACAGAGGTTCACAGCTATCTCTAGTTTTAAGACTACACATAGCTCTAACACAACGCTTCTGGGCTTTAAATATGTTATCTCTAAGGCTCTCATGTGATGGTAACTTTATATTCATTGTCAATTAGGCAATTAAAAGCCATCTTTGAACGTCAAACTTCCTCTTACTCCATCTTTAGAGCGCCGAGGAGTTGAAATAATATCAGCCGCTCGGGTCGATCTTCAGGTTAAACCACGCTTGACTAGGTTGGCTCGTGGATGGGTGACTGGCACACACAGAGTTTCCTCCGTGCCTCGGAAAGCACGTTAAGCCGTTTGTCCCGGCTGTCATTTGTAGATCTTTGACAGTTGTTACAAGTAGCCAGTAGCCCGAAAGTCTGACAACCAGTCTTACCAAGGGTACCGTATTACCCAGTACTAACTGGGTTGTGGAAGTTAGATAGGCAGTCGCTCCATGAAACATACTGGTATGCAGCTGCATCAGGTTGGACTGGAAGCCAACCCCAGCATAGTTGGGAAAAGGCTAGCCAGATGTGATGACGTAATGGCGGACAGCAACAGCATAGCCAGCCAGTAAACGTCCCTTCATGTAAAATACTGGTTTTTAACATGGAGGAACTGCCTCCACAACCGAGTTACTTGGTGAGTTTAATAAACACACTGTAAACAGTTTGTATAGTATGCTACTTGATAGTTAAGATGCTATCAATCACATACACGTTAAACATAAAGTAGCCTCGTCATGGCGCACGCGCAGGTCAGGCATACAGTGAGTCATCCCGTGTGTTGGACATTATTAGAGTCAATGTATTAATTATTGCTCTAGTCACTGTACGTATGGGTGTTCTTCGATATTTTCCTTGTTCTATGTCATTGATTTATGTATTAGTACATAATGAATAGATTCAACGTTTTGTTGTAATAGGAGCGTATAAAGTATGCATTAAGCCGCGTTGACAAGATCGATGCTGGGGCCATAGCATCTCGGATCAGAGATGTTATGGATATGATATTTCGGATCTGGATACGGATATGGATATAGGAATAAAATTATATCTGTTTCGGATAGTTTCGGTTACAGATATTAGATTGAAGTAAAATATAAACACAAATAGTATGTAATAACTTGGTTTTATTTATTAAAACTAGCAAGTAAAAAAACTGTACTAAGGCGGACTTAATGCCATAGGCATTTTCTACCAGTCTACCTTAGGGTGATGCGGAGACAACATACAGTAGGTTCAATAACAGAAAAAAAAGACTAGAAATTATTTATAACTAAAACATATAAGAATAAATACTTATATATATTAAACTTAATAAAGTCGTAGTCATGTGTTAGTTTTCTAGTCTAGGTTATCACTTGGTATTATAATCAGTCTTATTTGTAAGTAACTATCCGAAACTTGTCAAACGGATACGGTTAGGGTTACAAATATATTTTTATTTCGGATATCCGATAGTTTCGGTTACCGTTACGGAGCTACATACCATCCCTGGCTCGGATTATGGGTTGCCACAATACGAGTTGCGTCCGAGTAGGTATCCGGGTCCACTCGGTCCGAGCATACTTAAGGATGTGATAATTGTGCTTATTTTTGGAGGTGGTAAGAAAATGTTTCATTTGTTAAATAGTCGACAGTGAGGTCTTTTATGAATACACGTTGTAAACGGACCTTCCACGAAGCAAGGCAACCAAGGAATGGTCCAGAACAAAAAAGTGATAGCAATGACAGGGAGAACAAGTGCCTTTTGGCTTCGTTAAGGGTATTTTACACCCATTAGTTTTAACGTTCATCATCTGCTCGCCCTGTCCCATGTTACTGACTTCCACAACCAAGTTAGTATTGGGTAACACGGTACCCTTTACTAAGACTGGTTGTCAGACTTTCGGGCCACCGGCTACCTGTAACGATTGTCAATTATCCACAAGTGACAGCCTGAACCAAGAGCTTAACGTGCTTTCCGAAGTGCGGAGGAAACTAGGTATGTAATGGATGGTCTTGGTCAGCCATCCATGGACTGACCTTGGCAAGCGCTGCTAAACTTTGAAGATTGACCCGTGCGGTTGTTATTATTACTAGCTAATATCATTATAATATTACATATCTATCAATAGATAGACTATGAATCAAAACCCCTTAGAGAGAGGTCATAGGAACTAGGCAATAACAAAACTTTAAAGAAGGAAACTGTCATAGAAACTGACATCGACATGGGACTTCCCCAGGGCAGGAATATAATTACTGTTTATTAGTCAACTTCAATGGAAATATTGTAGCGAAAATATATGAACGAGCTTCATGGGCTGTTATTAGACAGAGTGGGAAAAACTAATTCAGTTTTGAGTGACAGTTTGGTAGGGCTTTGTCTTTGTTATACACAAAATGTTGTGTTGTTTACGATTGGCGCAGTGGCTGAGCGATCGACAGCTACACATGTCGCGGGTTCGTTTTCCGTACGGAACAAGTATTTGTATGGCCTACAGGTAGTTGTGGCCGGGTCTGGAAGGTTGTGTATGTGATTTTATATGTTTGTACCCACGATACAGGAGAAATTCCCAGTGTGGGGCGAAGTTTATAAAAACAAAAAACTAGCATTGTTTGGATGCTGGCACCTGGTTTGGTTTGCCCAAAGATAATTATTTCATGTTTTTGGTATTTCCCCAGATAGGAACGGAAAGCTCTGATTCCCTCGCTATTCTAACCTCGCGCGTTATCAGTAAAGAATTTAGTTAACTGCTGTGACAGTAGTGCCATCTATGAGCAGGTGACTGAATCATTCGATTTTTCTCGACGCGATAGTGTTTCTTGCATTTTTCTGTAGAGGTCGCTGAGTTAACGATCGGTAAAACCGTCAAAATAGTATTACAAGTTTGAACATAATTATACAACGTTATTTTTAGTATATGCGAAACCTACTACTATACTACTATACACGTGTATCAGGTTTCGCATATACTAAAAACAGAATCTTTGAATATGTTATCGTCTTTGAAGACCACAATTCGGTCATTATATTATAAGCTTTTACTTAACTTGCCTTGTTAGATAGTTGATTGGTTAGTTAGTATGTAAAGGTCAAATTTTGCAACTGAATTTCAAAACAGTTCCCCCCAACCGTTTGAGCTGAAATTGTAACCTTTGGTTCAGGTGACAATACATTTTTATGACAGACATGACGTGTAAAGAAGTCATTCAAGCAGCATGTCAATAGACGAGAGGGAGGACTATTTATGTTAAGCGTCCAATTTACCTAGACACGTGGCGAATACTGGAACTAAAATAAACTACACCTTGATCATACTGTGCCGGACGTAGTATTATATTATCTGTGGTGCCGGTATTTAACAGCGCCTCTAATATTATGATTTTGAGGTACAATAAGTGTCTTGTATTCATGAACTTTGGCCGGGATAACAAAATATGTAGTTCTATTTAGACTAAATTATTATTTATTGATGTCTAAGATTTATAATATATTTTTTATTTTTCTTGGAAACGACTGAACCGATTGTATAAAGATGCAATTGCAATACCTAGTTAGAGTGAAAAAAGCTGCGCTGCACTGTGTACCTATCTTTAATGATCATGTACCTGCGGCAAATAAATATATTTTCTTTCTTTCTTCTTTCTTTTCTTCTAAATTCTCAAAACACTGTCTATGACAAAAATATACCTACTTGAAGTAGTGAAACCCACACACACGACACATTGAAACAGGTGTTTTGACACACTACCCTATGAGGTATTCAGCTACTACTAGTACGGTTTTAAAACTAACGTAACGTAACGTAATGTACGTAATTTAACAATTAATCCATTAAAAAGGGAATTAGGAAAAAATAAAACTTTACGTCGTGTTTAATGTGAGAAAAAAAGAGGCCTATTAGCATTTGATATTTTAGGTACCGTCCGATCTGCTACAAACCGACTGGCTTCTACACAATCCACTGGGTAGCACAATACCCCTTCCCAAGACAGACGCTTCCCCTTCGAAAGTCCACGACGATTAAAGACTACGACTACTACCAAAAACTTTCGATTAACAGTCGGGAACTCTCCGAGCAGTCGAGGCGAGGTCTCGGACTCTCGGTGTGTTATTAATAGTTACGCATACATGGACCAACCACGGAAAGCTTTTATTACAGTTATTTTAGCCACAAACCCCCAAAAATTGCGCACTGTGTGACGGATGATGTTTTACAAACTCCTGAAATTAATTTACTTTACTTCGACTAATAATGTTTTAGTTTTCGTAATCAATCGTAATATTTTCAATTACGGTACCTACCGACCATTGTTATCAAGAATGTTGCATTTCACATAACCTTCAGTGCTATGCATATTGCTATTGAACTACACAGCGTTATTGATAAGAGATTCTATTAAAACCAATAAAGATCCGTGAGTTATCAGAAAAGTGTGATCACACTTAGTGGTACATGGTCCCGGGATTATTACGTCACGATTATTATGGGATTTCAGAAGGCGGCATTGTCCCTTTTATTGCTCAAGTTTATAGAAATTATACAACATTAGTTTTAGTATATGCGAAACCTAATACACGTGTCTAGTATTTTTATGTAAAGAATCTATGTACAAAATTTCAAAACTGTATCATGAAAAATCAGAAAGTTATAAGCATGTTCTGTTACCTAGTTGTCCGCACAAAAACGCCGTCACCACGCAGCGCGAGCCTCCAGCTTCGTCTTGAGCTCATTGATAATAATAATTTGGCAGTAGGTACCTAAATTATTGCGATAGGTACTCAAAGTTGCTCGGTATCCAACTTTTAACTTTTTTAAATATTTTTGGTAAAAATTTTTAAACAATATTATTTAAATCGATTCTGTTACTTATTCTGGACAAACTATATTCAGGTTTCGCATATACTAAAAATAATGTTGAATAAAGAATCCTTGTTTCATATTTCCAGAAATATGATAAGTGGAAGAGCAGAGTCTCCGAACACAAGCAGCTCCTTTCTTATACGATGATCTCCAAATAATGTATGTAAACGTACTTTTCACATAGATAATTGAAATAAACATTTTTGTTTATTTACATAATTAAGGGTATGATTCAGATCATCAAACTGAACGAGTTTCTGTATAGGATTAACATCGTAATTGCGAAAAAAATATCTAATGTCCCACACAAAATTTCAATACTTACTCGATCCAAATGGCACAGCTAATCCTTAAAATGTAACTCCACTTTTCTGTCACATTCGGTAGAAATTGAAGGTTAAAATGGAAGATTCAAACCCACATACACATACGAGTAGGGTTGCCACCCGTACTTTATAACAAAATATTGTATGTTATTTTGGGTATTTATCCTGTATACTTTATGAGGACAATAAAGTACGCGAAAATACTTTATTTCGCGTGATTTAATTAAGCATAAGCATTTTTGGTTAAAACGGTCGCCAGTGCCACTGAAGCGCTCGTTTTTTTTTTTCTGAAAATGATAATTTTACTGTCTATTCTGCCACGTCCGAATTTACAGAGAGTTTTTTGTGTGATGAATAGCAAATGGCGACACAAAAGAAACAAAGCGTCTCTGAATCTGATTAAAAATGAATTACTTATTTGCTTTAATTAAAAAAAATAGACTGTAAAGATGCTGTGGAAGTGTTTAGCAGCGATAATAATTTGATTATGCTTAAATAAGAAAGAGAAAGAATAGAAAGAGAAGAAGTCCTTTTTTTTCTTACCTTTAATAAGAAAGGTACTTTAACTGCAAAAAAAAGGTGGCAGCCCTACATACGAGACACATCTCTTAACTAACTAAACCTCATACAAAACTCATACATACCCACTGAAGCAATGTTTCTTGGTGGAGTCCCTTGCGTCCGACACCGTCATGCTATGAATCGTCATGTTTCAGCTTCTGTAACAATAATATTGACCTATAACGTGAGTACGACTAGTACGCACGGCGGCCAGTCAAGCTATGCAAAACCAAATTAAGCTGATCTCTCATGGTACGGGAAGCTCATACAATGCGAAGTCAGGTTCTAATAGTTATGTATAGCTGGATGTGCCGCCGTGTGTACGAGTAGTTTACAGCACTGCACCAGTGGTGTAAACGTAACGTATGTACAGTGAATATTACAATACAAAACTAGTTCGTATATGTACAGTGAGTGATAGCAATTAGCTGACCCACCTTTGCATAAATGGTGAATTTTGTACATATTTTTTTTTTTAGTTACCCCGTATTGTCCCACTCCTGAGCAAAGGCCTCCCCCCATTCCTTCCACTTCTCACGATGGTGTGCTTCTTCTCGACAATTCGCGAGGAAGCCTTTCATTTATATTTATTTGATATTTTATTAAAATAGATAAAATAGATAAAATACAAGAATTATAAAATTCTATCCATTCGTTTTCAAAAAATTCTCAACCATTTATGCAAAGGTGGGTCAGCTAATTGCTATCACTCACTGTACATATAAGAACGAGTTTTGTATTGAAAATAAAACCTCCTATGGCATTTTGGTTATTTTTTTGTGATAAGCACAATTAATATCGCTCTCGCTATGAATCAATTTTTGAAATTAAGTAAATATTGTGTGTTAAACGAGTATTTTCGATTTTACTGTCTAACAGTAATTAAGATAGGTAACGTAAACCAGTTTACTACTTAATTAGGTTTGCGTTACCTGCCCTAATTACACAGCGCGCTCGAACTAGTGCCTCGGATCATTCCATTTTGCCTCACCGACATAATATTTAGGTGTTTTTTTTCAACACTTTATTAAACTGGTATGGCCGGTGGACCCACACCACACGGATATTACGTTTTTTTTTTAAATAATGAAGATTGAAAAGTAACAAATCTATTGACAGAAACTACGTATTTTTTGAGAGCGAAAACCGAGAAATTTGACGATATTATCGTAATCAGATAAAGAAAAAAAATATGTATAAAAAGTAACTTGCCAACTTTGAAGACAAGGATATGAAGGTATTTATTGGCTTGATAGATTTTATTTTTACAAATGATCGGCTTTTAGACAGGTATTATCGAAATGGATGAACAACTTAGTGGCGCAGAGTAGAATAATCAATCGCACAGCAGCGGACGTGCGGTTGCGCCCGCGACGTCTTATCAGTAAGTACATTGTGACGTCACCTCTCTTTATTGAAAACGTTTATGGCATTACTACACGCCAGGGCAATGCGTCCGATTTGATGGATGTTCTTTTTAGCCCGTCAACGGTTGTCAAGACGAATCAGACTGCCAATGATTTAATCAAATCAATGGACGGCCTGACCAGTTGATCCGGCAGAGCAACAAAGTTGCCGACATAGCTCACAGAATAAGCAAGCTGAAGTGGAAAATGGGCCGTTTATACTTATTAGCCGTGGAACCGACAACCGTTGGGTCAGAGCTGTCCTTAAGTGGAAACCGTTAACCGGCAAGCGTAAGGAGGGACGTCCCCGGGCTAGGTGGAGCGACGGTTCTTGGCCGGTAGCAGTTGGTTGAGAGTTTCCGAGAATCGAGTTGAATGGTGTGCGATCGGAGATGTCCAGCAGTGGAGCTGTAGGCTGATGATGATGAATGGACGGTCAAACAGGTAATTTCTAGTACCAGAATGCTTACTGACCCCCAGACTTAACAGATCTAACCAGAGTTGATTTTAAGACAGATTGGTGATCGCAGTTTGTAATAAACTACTAAGTACCAATTATCTAGAAGTACTTCCTCATTCAGTTGTAGTCGCTTTTTGTGAAGCACCACAAACATCAATAATTCTTAATGGGAATACAAGGAATGAGGATATAGCCAATTATGTCTGTGATCAAACTATAAAAAAAAACGGGCAAGTGCGAGTTGGACTCGCATGAAAGGTTCCACACCACCACACTGCAATATTTATCCCAAACCTTCCTTTTTAGCGTTGCCATTTAAATTTACAAATAAAAAATAATTATTTCTTCCCGACTGCCAAGGAAGGGTTATGTTTTTCGCGCGTATCTTGTGTTTCTTTGTAAATTTCCCTCGTGATCTTCCAAACGGCTGGATGGATTTCGACAGTTAAGATACCGTTATATTCGTAGATAGGTGTTTGAAAAAAAAAGACAATGGCGGATTTTTGGCGCAAAATAGTATTACGTTAATAAAAAATAATATCTAAACCTATCAAGTAGGGTATCAAAATAAAGGAAATTAAGAGGGATAACAAAAATATATAAATCATATGTTTAAAAGGAATTATATAACAATAATAATATTTGATGTCGGGTTTTTTATTTTTTAAATTATTGTTGTTATTAGTTATCATAGCTACACTAGTAATACACACTCTGTCAAGTTTTCAAGTACCTACCTACAACGGGTCTGAAGAAACAGTCCTGTGATAGACGGACAAACAGCAGAGCCTTTAATAATATTGCCCATTGGCATCCTGTTTATACGGGACCCTAAAAACTCTGAAGATGACGTTTTTGTTGAATGCCGTAATCGAATCAATGTAGATCGTCATGATTTATTGCCTTATGTGTCATTACTTCATTGGCCACTAACTTAGCAAATGCCATTACATTACAAATGCTTGTTGTCAGAGTCATGTGAATAATGAATGGGTCTGAGAACCTTGAACCTGTGTGTAACAAGTCTCTCTGGCGTCTGGCGTCTGGCGCACTGAAACGTCAAAGTCTCAGTATAAGTTCCGTCACTTGCGTGGACAGGTTCCACTGGCTAGCACAAGTGAACAGCTACCAACTAACAACATAAGTTTTCTATTTACTTTATACAACATTATTTTTATATATGCGAAACCTGAATATAGTTTGTTCAGAATAAGTAACTGAATCGATTCCAATCATTGTGGTAACCACGTTTTTGCGCGGACAACCACGTAACAGAACAAGCTTATAACTTTGTGATTTTTCATGATAAAGTTTTGAAATTTTGCACATAGTTTCTTTACATAAAAATACTAGACACGTGTTTCAGGTTTCGTATATACTAAAACTAAGGTTATATATTAGTAGCGACCCGCTCTTGCTTCGCACAGCGCCACCTATCGGGTCCAAAACTATATCTAATGTAGCCTATATTTTAAATTAAGTATCCAGCAGTAGAGCGATGAAAACTGCGTTCAAATCCATGCAGTAGTTTTTGCGTGATGCGCGTACTAACATACAGACAGAAAGACAGTCAGACTGATTTTAAAAACTGTTGTTTCTGTGGCTCTAACAAAGACCCCCCTATATATTTTTCTTTTCAATATCTTCAATGTACAGACATCGGCCTGTTACAATTTTATTATAAATGTATATACAACATTATTTTTAGTATATGAGAAACCTGAATATAGTTTGTTCAGAATAAGTAACTGAATCGATTCCAATAATTTTTAAACCATGTTATATTTTTTTTCAAACATATTTAAAAAAGGCTACAAGTTGGACACCTAGCGACACTAAGTACCTATCACAATCATTTAGGTACCTACTGCCAAATTATTATTATCAATGAGCTCAAGACGACAGTGGAGGCATGCACGCGGGCGCTCCGCGTTGTGACAATGTTTTTGTGCGGACAACCAGATAACAGAACAAGCTTATAACTTTGTGATTTTTCATGATACAGTTTTGAAATTTTGTACATAGATTATTTACATAAAATTACTAGACACGTGTTTCAGATTTCGCATACACTAAAACTAATGTTGTATAAATATATAGAGGTTAGTTTATAAGGTATCTATCTATGGGTCAATGTAGCCTGAAATAAAAGATGTTATGTTATGTTATAATATACATTATTTAACATCACGCCTGTAATCCTTGTAAGGTTAGGCAGAGGTGTAATTAATAGTACAACGGCACAAATTCAGACTCCGAGGCAGCTACTGAAAAATCCTGATGGAAAAATCCAATAACACTGCTCGTCCGGGAATCGTACCGAGGACCTCATGCTCAGCAGTGGTTTTTGTGGCCATTAGATGACCGAGGTAGTCAATTATAGCTTTTATTTAGTGGGTGTTGTTATCATCACTACATAGTATAAAACAAAGTCGCTTCCCGCTGTCTGTCTGTCCCTATGTATGCTTAGATCTTTAAAAATACGCAACGGATTTTGATGCGTTTTTTTAATAGATAGAGTGATTCAAGAGGATGGTTTATATGTATATATTGCACCCGTGCGAAGCCGGGGCGGGTCGGTAGTTAAAGTTAAACTAATTACAACGTCAATTATACCTTCCTATTTTATCTAAGCCAAATATTTGTACAAAGCGAGAATCAAACCCGCAATATCCTAGATTATGACTGTTATTTACATAGCTCCGACCATCGAACTTTCATTTTCTGTAACTTCAGTAGCGTTTACCTGTGGTTTGGACTAGTGATGTACGATTCAATCCTATATTTAACAGTATCGATATAACAGGATGCGATACTCCGATATTTTGGATCGATACAAAAGTATCATAAATTGCATGGTATAATAATATACTGCGCCTGCCCCCGTAGCATGACCGACCCAAGCCAAGAAGTCTGTCATTGTGTCGACACAATCTGTCATTTTGTCGATTCTTCCGTCAAAGAAATCCTTGTCTACGGTGGTCATGCCACGGGGGCTGGTATTCTCTTCCCGTGACAGCTGGGTCACGTGATTTGCCCAAGAATACGTCATCAGTTGCGATGCAGCCGATGTGTTGCCACGGTGTGTGCTTGAATTACCCGAGCAAAATGCATTTTTTACCTTAACAAAGCAATTAAGAACTAATAATTCAATATTTAAATTAATTTAATACTAAATAGATGAATGACACGAGTTATTAAATAGTTAAGCTAGTTAGTAATTTATTTTATTTTTATTCACTAAATGAAAGTCCCTAAATTTACTGAAAACAACAATCAATGGTAACACTTATCGTGACGTAGTCTTGGGCCATCGTGGGAAGAGAATACCAGGCGAAGTATATTATTATACCATGATAAATTGCATCATCAGTCAATGGAAAAAAAAAAGACTTTCAAATATTTGCGAGCGATAGACGGGACAAGACGAAGAAAATAGTAATCCAATACTTATTACTAACATAACATAACATCACGCCTGTAATCCTAGAATGGCTAAGCAAAGGTACCATTAGTACCCACATTTGGCCAGTTATGTTTAAGTCTCATGTAATAGGAGGCGAGTCTATTGCCGTCAACCGGGCAAAAATCCAGACTTCATGGTTGCTATTGAGAAATTTCTGATGGACAAACCCAATAAAATTTTACCCGACCTGGCAATCGAACCCAGGACCTCATGCTCAGCAGTCGCGCTTGCAAACACTAGACCAACGAGGCAGTCTACTACTTATTACTACTTAGAATAGTAAAAAATCAATCTGTCTAGGGTCATACGCCATACGGGATCAAAATTTTGTAATGAAAATATTCCCAATGTCCGCTCTATAAGTCTTTAAAATCTCTTTGAAATAGTACAAAACGAGGACACGAAAGGATTTCAAAAGAATTCCCGGAATTTTGACTGGACTTTTAGAGAAATTAATAAGTACGGTACGGTATTTACACTGATCGTGACTAATACGATAGCATAGTTGCGATCCGGAATAATCCGGATAAAAATATCATCATCATAATATGCATCGTGTAATAACAGCCACTCGGGTCGATTTTAGATTAAGCCGTGCTTGCCTAGGTTGGTCTGTGGATGGGCGAACACCCATTACATATCGAGTTTCCTCCTCGGCACGTTAGCCGTTGGTCCCGGCTGTCATGTGTAGATCTTTGACATTCGTTACAGGTTACAGTTAGTGGACCAAAAAGTCTGACAACCAGTCTTACCAAGGGGTATCGTATTTTCCAGTACTTACTGGGTTGTGGAGGTCAGATCGGCAGTCGTTCCATGTAAAATGCTGATATTCATCTGCATCCGGTTAGACTGGAAGCCGACCCCAACATAGTTGGGAAAAGGCTAGGCAGATGATGATCCAGGTCTGGATCTTTTTCGCGGAATTAAAACTAAATATTTTGCAAAACATTTAAGGCCTGTTTCACCACCTACGATTAAGTTACCGTTAACTTACTTGGCAGATAATTTCATACAAATTCTATTCCATTTTTGAATTTATTCGTGGCTATTCGGACATCGTGAAAAAGGCCCTTAATGTCGTCGATTCCCGCAAAGTAACGCCTGATACTGTAACTTATCTTAATGCTTATACAACATTATTTTTAATATAGGCGAAACCTGATTACAGTTTGTTCAGAATAACTAACTGAATCGATTCCAATAATTTTTAAACCGTGTTATATTTTTTCCCAAAAATATTAAAAAAAGTTAAAAGTTGGATACCGAGCGACTTTGAGTACCTATCGCAATAATTTAGGTACCTACTGCCAAATTATTATTATCAATGAGCTCAAAACGACGCTGGAGGCGCGCTGCGTGGTGACCGCGTTTTTGTGCGGACAACTAGGTAACAGAACAAGCTTATAATTTTGTAATTTTTCATGATACAGTTTTGAAATTTTGTACATAGATTCTTTACATAAAAATACTAGACACGTGTATCAGGTTTCGCGTATACTAAAACTAATGTTGTAGATCCAAAGGAACGATAGAAGCATCGTGCATCCCTAGTTTGGACTAATAAGTAACTTACTCGTGTGAGTCTAATTGCTAGCAGTCGATATTTCTATATTCACAATAGTCATAAAACAATAGACTATCATTAACTACTTAGGTAAGACGAAGGCATGTTTAGATAAGAGTTAATGAGAAACTGCGATACGTTTTAATAGAAAATAATTTTGTGAAGTGACGTGATTTCCAAACAAAATATTTATTAAAACTAGTTTTTGCTTGTAGCTTCGTCCACGTGAAGGGAATTGATTCCGATGGGATAGCATGGTCTATCTGTTTGCCCAATTTTATCGGAATCTGTTTAGAGTTTAAGCGTTAGAGTAAAGCCGATAGACATACAGTCATTCGCATTTATATTATACTAACATTTGCCCGCGGCTTCTATCCCATAATGGTCGGAAATTACCACAAAAAGATAGGAAACTACGAAATTACAGGAACGTTTTAAATATAGCATTTGGGGATAATGTAGCTTTCCATAAGTGAATGATTTTTGGAATTAAATAAGTAGTTATGAAAATGTACATCTAAACTTACAATTTTTTTATATTATTAGTGTGGGCTAGCTAGTAGCTTATGCCCGTCGATAAAAGTTATTTTTTACGCAACGTAATTATAAATTATAGCCTACATGCTATTCTCTCTTCTATAACTTAACTGAAAAAAAGATAAAACATATTATAAGCTTTTTTACCGTAAAGTATAATCAAATTCTGTTTAGTAGTTTTGGTGTGAAAGAGTAACAAACACCAACCATAAATCTTGACTGAACCAATATATTGGTAATCCCTATACCTATAAGGTGAATTATGTGCCCAACAGCTTCGGGTCGGCTCAAAGGCGTCTTCCAGCTAAATACCTGCATGCAGACAATCAAAGGATACTCGGAATTGATTATCTGAAGCAGGAATTTGTAGCATCTAATCTTGATCACTAAACACTGATACAATTATCCGGAATTTCAGTGTAGGTGCCAAATTCCCCGTTGCGCATGATAAGGTCTGAAAATCGTAGTCTTTCGAATTTCCCAGTAGCAGCTTGGAGGCTGGTTGTGTGCCAGGTTGATGGCAATATACTCGCTTCCTATCATCATCATCATCATTTGAGCCGAAAGACGTCCACTGCTGGACATAGGCCCCCCCAAGTGTCGCCACATTGACCGGTCCCGTGCGACTCGCATCCAGCGGATCCCTGCAACCTTCACCAGGTCATCGGTCCACCTAGTGGGAGGCTTTCCATCGCAGCGTCTTCCGGTTCGCGCTCGCCACTCCAGAAATTTTCGGCCCCATCGGCCATCCGTTCTGCGAGCAATGCGCCCTGCCCACTGCCATTTAAGTTTGGCTATTCTTCGGGCTACGTCGGTTACCTTGGTTCTCTTGCGGATGTCCTCATTTCTGATTCGATCACGCAAGGAAACTCCGAGCATAGCCCTCTCCATTGCCCTTTGGGTGACTTTAAGCCTTCTGATAATGCTTCCTATCATGACATGTACCTAACTTCAACATAACTGACGAATTGTGGGTGTACTACAGGGGGCCTAAAATGGCCGGTTGAACAGAATCATAATAGGATCTTCTTCTTAGCGTGTCGAAGGCAATCTAAATTGTGTCAGCCCAGAACTGAGCTACTAGTTTGCCGCTTTCGGTAGCGAATCTAATAGGATAATAATATGAATTACGTTACAATTCATAAAATGGTCACAAAGTGACAATTCGTAATAACCTGCGTCTGCGACTATTTAAGAATTTTAACGTGATTCATATTAGTTCTTATTCTATTATGATTATGTTAAGTCATATTAGTAGTTTCAAAAATTTTTTTTGGCAATGCTGCCAGTCTTCTGGGCACGTTTCCAGATGACAGCGATGCGGAGGAGTACTTTGACGCCTAAGTGTCCTATTGTCGTCGTTGTTTAGATGTTTATATTTTCTTACTTTTACTCTTATTTTTATCATTACTTTAGTTCTTTTTAGTCTGTTTATAATGTACAGAATTTTGTACAATTTGATAAAAGAAATGAGTCATACTTTTATTAACCGGCTTTTGGAAATCCCGAAGAAGGAAGACAATTATTCTTCTTTTATGGTTTTATTGAAGTGGCCATTTTAGGCCCCCTAGTACAACTCTGCCTAACCCTTCGGGGAACACAGACGTTGTGCTGTATGTGCTTAATATTGTACCTATCAATTAAATTAGTCTTTTCAGTCAACCATCATCATCATCGGCCTAATTGCCAACTATGTTGGGGTCGGCTTCTAGTCTAACCGGCTGCAGCTGAATACCAGTATTTTACGTGGAGCGACTGCCTATCTGACCTCCAAAACCTAGTTAGTTCTGGGTAATACGATACCCTTTGGTAAGACTGGTTGTCAGACTTTCGGGCCACTGACTATCTGTAACGACTGTCAAAGATCTACAAATGACATCCGGGACCAACGGCTTAACGTGCGTTCCGAGGCACGCAGGAAATTTGGTATATAATGGCTCGGTTTATTATTTTCAGATAGATACACCTACCACTGCTTGTCTCTGCATCGCCCAAAGGTTGACTGGTAGAAAATGCCTATAGCAATAAGTCCGCCTCTGTACTTTGTGCTTGAAGTGTGTAAATAAATAAATAAATAATGGGTGGTCACCCATCCACGGACCAACCCAGGCAAGCGCAGCTTAACCTAAAGATCGACCCGAGCGGCAGTTATTATTTTGCCACGAGCTTTTCAGTTAACCATTCTCGTAATCAATTTTGAGTAGGTGAACTGACCATGACCGTCTTTTTCAGCCTAATATAAGAAATGTACGATGTGACCGTGACTCGGCAACTACTGCATGATTAATTTTATTGTTCCAATCAACACCAATATAAGCTGTCAAAATATTGAACCTTATAATTATCACTTATCTACTAACATACTATGCCATTGGCTTAGCTGTTCAAGGCTCTATAATAGCTGTGTTTAGTTTGTCAATTCAGAGTCCAGACACAGGTTGGTCAAACCAACGAAAATCTGTCTCCGGTGAAGATTTATAGACTATTCTAGCCTGGAGTGCATTTGTGATGCTGTTCCACAAACAATGGGACACAATGGTATCGTGTCCCGCGTGCCCTGATGTCTACACACTACAGGAATTTATGAACAATAGCGATAGTGCCAAACACGCTGTGCCGACTTTGTAGATTGCCTTCGACACGCTATAAAGAAGAAGGGCAAGATAATCTTGAAATTATAAGCAGACCTCTAAAGGTATCATAATATAAAAGTGTGTATAATATAAACGTCTCATTTTTGAGAGTTCATTGAATTGGCACCTCAAACTTTATCCGCTATTTTTTTTTTTTTTTTTTTTTTTTTGTGGTTTTAAACATGTTCTTTCTACAAACCTACAGAATTCGAGCAAGTTCGAATAATTGGATGGGGTGTACCACAATGGATGGTCGAAGCACATCGGAACACAATTAGATTATCCAGTTGCTTTTCATTTGACTCCGTGCTGCTGCAAAGGCGTACAGACGAGGCAAATTAAATGGAGCTTCGTTTGTTGTTACACTAATCACCGTCAGCTCTAGTACGACTTGTACGGACTCTAAACTAAGTTAGGGTTTAGTAGTAATTAGCTCTTTGCTCTCGACTTCGCAGCTGTGTTCTGAATTTGTCCGTACAATCTCTGACACTCCATTTCAACCCTTTCGGGGATGGTCTGTATCTATTCTCATAGTATAAGCTATCGTCACATACAAAAACTCACGCTTTTGGGTCATAAAGGGGGTCGGCAGAAACAATTGAACGCCACCAGCTACGATCCTTTTCTAAGTCTTTCGTTTACGAAGCTTTATCCACAAATTTATTTAAAAACAAGATTCGGAATTTATTAACAGACAAATGTTACTATAATATAAATGACTTCCTATCGGATACCTTTTGACATATTTTACCTTTTGATACATTTTTACCTATTGACATATTTTACCTTATTTTTCATTCTTTTCTCATGACAATTTGTATTTTTTTTATTTGTATTTGTAATAAGATAATAATATGCCAACATTTGTTGTTATGAATATATAGTTACCTAGAAAAAAAATGGCTAAATTAGAATGTTTTAATTTGTATAATTGTAAAAGAAAAACCAAATTTGTACACCTCACATGGTAAAACATGTACGGACCTACCCTACCCTACTCACTAAGATCTTGCATGCTCAATTTGTGTGTAAACGCATGTTTTTAACAAATAAATTATCTTTATCTTTATATTTATCGCCTCCACGACTCCACGTTCGCTCATCTGGACATACACTGACGCTGGTTGCGAGTACTACGCACCTGACTTTTCTGAAGAACATCAACATCATCATGAAAACGAAAATGAAAAAAAAAATCATAAAATGTAATGACAAAAAAAAAGAAATGAAATGAAATATGATCATCATCTGTCTTTTTATTCGCAAAAATAATTTAGAAAAAGTAGATTTAAATTAGAAGCAAATATTTCGTGATTTGTATTTCGTTGTATAACGATAATCAAACATTCAACGACTTCCGTGACTTTAGAAATTAGTCATAAATTGATCTCATGTCGCATCACAGGAAAACCACTTGATAAATTATATGTTGAAACTAATAATAGACTCAGAGTCAACAGACTTATCAAATAAACGAAGACCTTGGCCTTTTAGGTAAGACTAGATTCTCACTAAAGCCATTTAAAAAACTTTCGTAGATTTTATCTTATCGTAACTAGAATCGAGAATATCATTTTCTTGTTATCCTTGTTCGGAATTTCATTTTCTATCGAGAAATATTTCAAAAAAACCAGCAGCCCGCCACAGCTGCCTTTAAAAGTCAGCAGTCTCAGTTTGTATAAATTGAAAGTAAGCTTTAAATAAAACATAGAAAAAAAAAATATTAAAGAAGATAAAGAAGAAGAAGATTAAAAATCGATTGATCGATCGATTTTTTTTTGATTGATTTGATTTTTTAAGAAGATTTTTATTTAAATACTACTCTTTGCGTTGTTACCGTTGCTTGTTAGCTAGTTTTTTTCTAGTTTACGTGAAAAAGTGCGTCCTAAGAAAATGCGACTGACACATAAACTATTCGTAGTTTTGCAAAAATTTACACGATGTGCGAAATAACCGACTTAAAAAGCAAAGCAAAACGTTGCAAACATGATTATGTCAAAAAAAAATACTCAAAGATGTAAATTAATGATAAGTACTGCTCCTTCTAATTCTAAAATCATGCTCATAAACCTTGGCGCGCCAGTCGGAGAATACATATGTTTTTGATCAGTCAGTATGCGAATAGGTTCATATCATTTATTAAAATCTATCCATCTGATAGGATGTTTCGAAGGTATAAAGAATCCCACATATAGGTACAGGGTGATTGGTAATTGGGTACATTCCTTGAAATGGGTGATAAAAGAACTATTTTGACCCCGATATATTTGGGTCCAAACTGGATTGTTTTGGAGATATCAAGCTTTTAGAGTTTTTTTTTGGAAATTTTCCACCTCTCCACCATAAACTACTGATTGTTTGAAAATAAAATAAAAATAAAGGTGTATCTTCTATTTCAGGACATGCACCTAATTACCAATCACCTGTGAGTATATAGTTCTTTGCTATTTTCAGGATTATTATTGTATATACATATATTTATATGTAATTAAGTATATGTTTTATGAATAATACATACATATGTACGTGTACTTAGCGTTACTAGCAGGTGAGATATTATATTATGCACACACACTAAAATAAAATATTCTACTTATATTAAACGTAACGGGACAATATTTAGATATATTGTTTTCCGTTTTTGTGTCGGGAGTTTTTATTTTTTTTAATTATTTTTTTAGTGATAAGACCAGACCGCCCATTGTGTCGCACTATTTATAAGTTACCTGGAATTTGTATGGTGTGCATAATAAAAAGTATTCTATTTTAAAAACAGGATGAAAATGACAAGGCATTGTGTTTTCCCCATATATTATGACCTGACATCATACTTGATGAGGTTTCAACTTTATTTGAGGAAAAGGTATTCAAATGAATCATTTTAAGTTTATAAATTAGAATTGTTACTTCTTTTCCATTTACGCCTGTAATTCTATTTTAAAGACTGACCACTATTATAAATTAATGCGAAAGTTTGCGAGAATGTATGTTACTCTTTCACGCAAAAACTACAGAACGGATTTGAATGAAAGAAGGGCGGCGAAAGTGGACCCAAGAATCTAAAAATTAAGGGAGCTCCATGCAAGTGTAAATATAAAATAATTATAAATACAATTTTATGAGATATTTATTTAAAAAATATTGAATTTTTAGGAAACGGGAATCAAAAGTTATAAATATTTTAATTTACTCAAAATTAAGTTATCGTGCAATTACAAAACGCAACTTTTTTTCCGATTACGTTCCAATCCAATGACATGTGTTTTTGTTCTTCGTTTTTATACATTCTATAATGTACAATATTTATAAACAACAAATAAACTTGATATTAAAACGCCAATTAACAAGGCACAATCATGTAATAAAAATGAAACTATGGTGATTTCGTAGTATATCTTGTAAAGGAACGTTATCTATGATGATCGATTGAGCCCCGTCACTACTGTCACTATAAGATCTGTAATGATCTATTCCAGTGTTTTTCAACGTGTGGGTTTGGACCCCCTGGGGGTTCGCGAAGCCTCTATAGAGATCGCGAAATCTACCTCAGGAAAAAAAAAACAATAAAGTTTAAAAAGATAGATTTATTAAGAAAATGTTACCTTAAGGATAAATATTATTATTTTTTTATTCATTTTAAATAAATAAGCAGACATTCCACAGTTAAAAACCTTAATCGTAAGATTTTTAGGTTATCTTGTATAAAGACGTATATCTCTTTTCTCCCAACTTGTTCGTCTTACTTTCCATTAACTTTTTTGTTAGTCTTTAGTCGTTTTACAACTATGTATAAGTTGCCATAATGAATACTACCTCTAAGAGTGGGTCCCAAAATACATGCAACTTCGCCAGCGTTCTTTGACACACAGATAGTTTATAACCTGGTTTAACACATACACCGAGAAATTTTAATGGTTGTTTTCCCGCAGCGAAATAGTTTTGTCTCGGTAATATAATCCTTTTATAAACAAATAAAATATTAGAAATAAACAATGGCAGATTTACCATTGTGATAAAAAAAACTCAAAAGCGACCACGAACCGTAATACTTCCCGATACCTACGCTCGACGCAAGACGGGCGCCGAACGGCCGCGCGGCTTATCAAGCAGCTGATAACTAATGAGTTAATGAAACATAATAATAATAAGCTTTACCCAACAAGTTTTTCAGATTTTCCCTTCATACTTTTACGGACTTAGGACCGTCAAAAATACTTTTTAGTTGCAATTTACTGAACAAAAAATTAAACAAAAACTGTTTATTATCTAAGAAAAATAATTTTCTGAATTAGATACCTTACAAAGTAATTGAGGCGTATTTCTAAAATTTTAATCAACTTTTTTTCAATTATTTTAATTAACTAAACTACTTTTACTTTTATTTAGAACGAATAGGTTTTACATTTCACAAAGTAGTTTATGCCGTATTACCACGTGCGAGAGCTTATTTTGCTTTGAACATTTATGCGTATCTGTTACCTTTGCCCGCGGCGGCGCGTGCGATTTGAGTTACGTCTAGTGTTTATTTATTTTTTATTTATTTACTTAAGGTTAGCCAACAATTGTTTACACGTAACATTTCATTACGCTTCACCAGTATACATCGACAAGTGTAACAATTACTTATAGGCTGACACAGCATGCACAGAAAACGGATTAAACATACTACGTGTTACTATCGTTTCTCACGTTTTCGAGTTGACGAATACTATTTTAATTATTTTAAAATAAAAACATATTTATTTTTGAACTTTTACTTCATGCGTCGAAAGTACTCCTTATGGCAAGTTGTTCTGCCGTGAAAAAACAACCATTAAAATTTCTCGGTGTGTGATACTTTTATCCCAGTAGTACGATCCCGTGGGACAATTATCAAACTCCACGCGGCCGACATCGTGGGAATAAGCTAGTTATTTATATAATATACAAGCCTTCTGGCCTATGAGATTTCTCGTCGCCAGAAAAATGACGAACTTTCGTACTCACAAAATGAATTTCCAAAAATACTTTCCTTGGTAATTTTAGATATGTAATGAATTCTTGTGCAGGAGATGCTCCTGGACTTAGTGGTTTATTTAGGCCTTGTGTTGTCTGTCAGTGAATTTAGGATTTTTATTAAATTAAATAGTTTTTTTTTATTGTAGGAATCTTTTATTACCCACTAGCTCTTAAACGCGGCTTTGCTTGTGTTAAGTTCGGAAATTCTCGCACGGGAACGTTTTAAATATAGCCCATGACATTCGGGGATAGTCGTAGTCGTAGCTTACTGAAAGAATTTTTGGAAGCGAATCCGTAGTTCCGAAGATTACCCCCTAAATACCACTTTTAGCAGTTGTTATTAATAATTCACTACGCTCGTCGGTAAAAGTAATAAAGTAAGACTCAAAGTTATTTGTCCAGTAGGTATTTATTTATAATACCACAGTTATTGTGCTAACAAATAACATCACTAAAAGAAACTTACATGCAAAATCATTTATTCATAAGAACCAAGAGCGAGCGTAGCGAGCTCGGGATTTGTGTCACCACGAGTCGGATAGGTTAGGTTCGAAGGGGATGGCGGGGTCTAGTGAGCGAGTGAAGTGAGCGAACTAAGACCCCGGCATCCCCTTCGTGTTAGGTTACTTTAAACCCTGCAAATAGAAATAGGAGCCCCGCGCAGAGGGGCTACGTCGACTACGCCTTATCTACAATCTAGTGGTTAATAAGCTTGTTTTAGTTTTTTTCTGTGTCCTCAAATTATTTATTAATTGAATTATTACACTGATCGTATTGAACAACTAGTAACGCAAATTTGTATTTTCAAGTTGAAGTTTTAAACATTTGTATTCGCCCACGGTTTGTCGCCCACTTAGTATTTCAGTAGCCCATATTCAGTATTTGTGACACCTTTAATTTTAATTTATTTTCGCTCATTTAAAAACTACCCAAATCCTAATAACAATAATTATTATTTAATTTTAGAAAAAAAAAGAAAAAAGACTTTTGTAGCACTTAGAATTGCAGAAAACGCGCATTTTTCAGCATTTACAACGTTTATTTATTACATATATCGATACTAAGGTTACATTATTAATAATCACCGATAAATGTGATTAATTTCTTACTTTTACCTCGACTTTCGATAATTATTAATAATTTTCAATTAATCATACTTACCGTAACATATCCACTCATTTCAAGAAGTATATTTAAGTAAAATTGTTTTCTAACTCTTATAAATTAGTCTACATTTATGATTCGGAAATAATGGAGCTTTTGTAAAGGGATTATGAACAGAAAATGGAGTTAAGCTCCCGCCATACCTGATAAATGTTAGTGTCCTAATTCACTAGGATAGTTCAGTAACTTAATAGTGATTTAGTATTGGGGACGAGGGGATAATAACTATCGAAACCTCATGTAACAACGTATTTGGAGTACCTTTGTTTATTCTAGCTAATCTATACTAATATGATAAGGCAAGAAGAAGAGTTTGTTTGTTCGTTTGGCTGAACGCGATAGTCTCAGAAACTACTGGTTCGAATTGAAAAAATTCTTTAGTGTTGGATAGCCCATTTATCGATAGCAGCGGAGCGTCAATGAAAAATGTAACGAAATCGGGAGAATAGTATTTTTATTATAATTTCGCGCGGACGAAGGTCGCAGGCAACAGCTAGTGTTATTATAAATGTGAAAGTGAGTTTGTTTGTCTCACCTTCACGCTTTAACAGCTGAATAGATTTTGATAAAATTTGATAAACAGGAGACCAATGTGGGGTTGGAGTGTAGCCGTAGGGGTGCTATGAAGCGAGGACTTAGAAAAAATTTCGGACTTAGAAATTTTTTAGTGTTTTTTTTTCGAAATTTCCTCATTTTATTGCAGTATCGCGTTGACCTAGACCATCGAAACCATTTAAGTTCTGAGATGCATGGTCCTCGAACGCACCGTTTCCGAATTATGAACCTTCTAAAATAAAACTAAAAAAATTCTTCTAAATCCGAATTTTTTTTTAAGTCCGATTTTGTTTTTGTTTTGTTTTCTTTGATGCTCATAGTGCCCTAAAAGTATACTCCAAATCCTACAAAGCCGCCCCAAGACGACCCACTGACCCAATATGGACATAGTCAATGACCTAGATTAGGATTTTTTAGGATACCTAATTCGCTAGATCCACACGGGCGATGCTGCGGGCAAAAGTTGGGAGTTATAAATTAAACCGACCTAAGTGGGTTTAATACCTAGTGTTAGGTTTAATTGGCATACAATTGATTAGAAACGTTTAATTGAAAGAAAAAAAAAACTCATGCGGGTTGGTGCTATTGTACTACTTTTTTCTTAAAATCGATTAGGTAATTCATCATCGTCTGTTTAGCCTTTTCTCAACTATGTTGGAGTCGACTTTAAGTCTAACTGTATGAAGCTGAATATCAGTATTTTGAGCGACTGCTTATCTGACCTCCACAACCCAGTTATTGGATAACACGATACCCTTTGGTAAGACTGGTTGTCAGACTTTCAGGATTTTGACTATTCGTAAAATCGTAACGGCTGTCAAAGATCTACAAATGACAGATGGAAACAACGTGCTTTTCGAGTCATGGAAAAAAACATGTGCATAAGCATAATCAGCCTATAATGTTCCCACTGGTGGGACACAAGCCTCCTGTCTATGAGAGGGAGTGGGCCCAGTAAGGGTTGGTAAAAAAAAATGGAAAAGGACTCGACCAAAAAAAAAACCGGTAATTGAAAAGGTCAAATAAATCTATATGCGCGACAAAATATTTAGAGAAAAAGTCATCAATTCGGTCGTTAACAGACAGTTTCCATTTTGAAAAATACATTTTACACTGTACAACATTAAATCATCGATATTGAGTTATTGAAATTAATAACTATCGAACACGTTTGCTTTTCACCATATTTTAGTTCTGAATTATCTAACTCAAGCGCGCAACTTAATAACTGAAGATAACATCAAAAACAGGGATACAACAAACAATTTGTTTGTGGTCAAAAGCAATAAAATAGACCTGCTTACTTTGTAACTAAGTCGCTACAACATTTTATTGTGAGTATCTATGGATAGAATACCGGTTAACGCTTCTAAAAGATATTAAAGTTGTTCCTTCATCTCTATTTAACATAATAATCACCGAATGAATATGTAAATAACTCTTAAAAATTCTTACACCTCGTTATGTACACGCGCGGAAAATCAAATAAAGCTAATCATACACACCTGTTGTAACAAATCCACCAACTCGGAACTATTTTATATCACAAGCAAAACGAAACAAACCAATTATTTTGTAACTATGAAGGCCAAAACAAGTATTATCAGTATCACATCCAATAAAATTTCACTTGAATCAGTGTTTATCAGACTGGCAGGCACAGCACTCACAACGATACTAAACGCGGCAAGGAGGTAATGAAGAAATAAGAATGGTTCTACAACTTGAACGTGCTATTTTATTTGTTAATTAATTTAGCGAAGAAATGGTCGGTTTTAGTGTTCGTGAGAAACGCGCGCGCCGCACTGAGTGCGCGTGCGATCAGTCGGAACGGCTCGGGAACACGTCACTATAAAGCCGTAGCTTAAACCTTTTTTGTATGTACTCATCCTTTTTAGGGTTCAACGGGACGCGAGAACCGGATTTTTATAACATGTTTATGAGATACGCCGGACGATTGATCGATGTCGAGCATTTGTGAAGTATTTTATATGAAACCTTGGTTTTTAGGTCATAATAATATATATTGTGCTACTTCTGGATGATTTTGACTTACCTGAGCTACTTGTAGTGAGAAGTCGATCTCGCGTTTCTGTAATTTGCGATGGAAATATACAACATTATTTTTAGTATATGCGAAACCTGAATACAGTTTGTTCAGAATAAGTAACTGAATCGATTCCAATAATTTTTAAACCATGTTATATTTTTTCCCAAAAATATTTAAAAAACGTTAAAAGTTGGATACCGAGCGACTTTGAGTACCTATCGCAATAGTTTAGGTACCTACTGCCAAATTGTTATTATCAATGAGCTCAAGACGACGCTGGAGGCGCATGCTGCGTGGTGACCTCGTTTTTGTGCGGACAACTAGGTAACAGAACAAGCTTATAACTTTGTAATTTTTCATGATACAGTTTTGAAATTTTGTACATAGATTCTTTACATAAAAATACTAGACACGTGTATCAGGTTTCGCATATACTAAAACTAATGTTGTATAGTTATAAAATATCTCTCTGTTGTCAAACATACGAAACCTCAGATACCTAAATACTATTTGTTAGCATATTTGAGATAGGAATAATATTGACTATTAGTCATCTTATTATTGATTCAAATAATTTTACGCAATTGACTATTTGTTAGAGACGAACTGTTGACAGATATTACCCGTGGGTTTTCTGTGTCGTCAAATATTTCAATTAGTCATAAACATTGAATTAAGAAAACAAATCAAGAGGAAAATAATTTAAGTCAATTTCAAAATAGGAGGAACTTTTGAATTAGTCGTTTATGTTATCTACATATACTCTAAATGATTTCAAACAAAATTACTGTACTTAAGCAACTTAAACAATAACCAAAAAATTAAAATCAGTATCAATTGAATCATGTACAGACGGCGCACACTAAGCTGCCCGAAACTGTCAAATTTTCCCAATCAACCTTGAACCTAGTGCGTTTGCGATAAAGTTGAAAATCTTTTAAAGAAATTTGACAGATTGTAGTAGCTTGATGTGCTGGCGTCTGTACCTAAAATAATGTACTCAAAGCCGTGACAAATACCTACTACATTGCAATAGAAGAAGCAATTAAAAAAAAATTAAGTAGGTATTACAAACAAATATCCGAGTACACACGGCGGCACATGAAGCTGCACATTTCCAGTATAACCTGGCCTCGCTTTATGTACATTTCGTATACAATGAGAGATCCGCACAAACTGGAATTGTATAGCTTGATTGGCCGTCGTGCGTACACTGATTCTAAACGATATTTATTTATCTACAGAACCCGCATTGAATCAAATAGGTTTATGTAAACAGGAAAAGCAATTTTATGATGAGAACAATAAAAGTACAAGTATTTTAAGCATAATCATCTGTCTGTATTTTTATTTTACACGTGCAACAATAAAATTATTTAAATGGCTTAATTCTGTTTAACCATTTTTATAAGTTAAAATTTTTCGTGTTCCGGGTTATTTTAAGATCTTCTAAAACAGTAATTTGTTACGTATAAGTTCAAGAACAAGACCTGTAATTCGTTTTATAAAGTATGTAACTAGAGCCTTGACGAAGCCGAAAGGCACATTTTTTTTGTGTTCTAGTCCATACCTGGGAACCTTCTAGTTACGGAGATATTGGGGGTCAAAGTTCCAACTTTTTCACAAGTTTTTTTTTTAAATACAAGGTACCTCCACGACCCCCGTACTATACAATGCATCCACCTGCACAATGTTTTGAGTGCGTTACTTTGAGTTTTACCGTAAAACGTGATTTTTCACCCCAAAAAAAAGTCGTTTCCCATCAATATTTTTTGGGTAGGGTTACTTAATTTGATGTACAGAATGCTTGGTTGACGACTTCGTGAAGGGTCCGTTTACACCCTCAGAGAATTTTAAAATGTTCATTGAATTGTATTCATCGGGGTATTGGGTTTGATATTATATGTTGGGTCCCTGCAACATTATAAAGTGAAGTTTATTTTTGCTGTTTATTATTGTGTGCACTTGTGGCATGTGCCAATTATAAGTGTTTTCTTTCTTTCTTAAATATGCATATATCAGTAGCGAAGGTTCAATTTTTGTAAGAGGTAAGCCGGAGTACATATCTTTAATGTGATTATATTATTTGTCTATAGAATACTGACTGTGCCATTTTTCAAACGGAAGCCAGGACTAGGAGGAATCGAGTTGTATGGAACCTTCGCCACTGGTGCATATACTTAAGAATTGTCCTGAAACATCAGTTTTAGCAGTATTAGACCCTCGTGAATGTATCTAGTAGTAATTATTATAGTAGTTTTTAGTTCTGTTGTAAGGATTTGAGAGTTGGGACACTATCCAAGAAGTGGGCTAACATCATCTGCCTTGACTTTTTCCCAACTATGTTCAAGGCAGCTTCCAGTCTAACCGGATGCTGCTGGATACCAGTATCTTACATGGAACGACTGTCTATTTGACCTCCACAACTCTGACTAGCTGTACTGACAGACAGCCGGTACCAATTGACAAAATGCTAGGTTCCGAGGCCCTTAAGATTCCCGATATTAAATGAATGGGCACCCATCCACCGATAACCAAGCATAGCTCAATCGTCTCTCAACAACTGGGTCATGGTTTAACAAAAACCAGTATTCAATAAATGTCCGATCACAAAGTACCGATGACGGTTCGCTCTTGACTTTAGAACTCGTTTGTTTGGTTTAACATGGCCCATTGTGTGAGGTGGTGTTGTGAGAACTTGATCGATTGTTGCCGATCATCGGTTCTTAGCTATTTATGTGCGTGTACCAACTTTGGTAGATTAGTTAAATATTTTAAGATTACTTTTGAAGTATTCACATCTATCTGTAATGGAGACTTTGGTTTCTAAACAAATAGTAGTAGGTACTTCACAACCAATTTACAATATTTCGTAAATTAATGAAATATACAAGTCGACGCATGACCGGTTACCCACGTGTTCAGTACATCATTGGGAACCCCCCGAAAGAAGATTTTTGTTTAAAATCTGCTGTTCCATACATTTTACCCGTGTATTGCACTTTTGTAGGAAACAGCTGAATTTTTGCTAATTCCAAGAATTTTCGCACTAGTCAGGCCTTCGATAGCCCAGGCCACTGCCATGGTACCAAAGAATATTAAAATACCAGTTGTTTTTTAAATTTCTGTCTACATACGTATTTTTATTTCAATTGACTAGAACTCTGTAACAACTAAAAACGCTTCTTTGTCTTTGTGCCGCACTTTATTTGTCCATTTGCATACATTTTTGGTGCGCAGGATGGAGTCAATAAATGTGGAGAAACTAATATGTAAAGTTGGAAACTAAAAGTTTGCCGGTATGCATAATAAGCTTCTCATAAGCTAATATTACAACTTGGTCTAGCAGAAAGTTTCCACTTTTAAAACTTCCACTGAAAATCGATTAGGTAGATACTATAATCCTTCCTACGTGCGTTGTGTGGAGTAGCTAAAGACTTGTGCACACAACGGAACGTTTGCATCTGCACAATAGAGGTGAAATGATTCTTCGCCCGGCTCGCTCACTCGCTAGCGCGCGGTGTGACCTGCGCTTTATAGCAAGTTGCGAATGTAGTAGGTTTGCGATTTAAGGTACCGGGTAAAAAGGGGGGTAAATAGAAACGAAGCGGTGAATCGACTTCTATTGAAATAGATTTCAACGCTAACATAATATGGTAAATTTTCCTTACGACGCTGTTACAAGCGACATGATTCATCCCGCTATCATGGCGCAAGCAACAGCGTCGAAATATCAGGAGCTCACAATAATTGAAAATCACGGAACATATCCTGTAAGTGACAGTGCAAATTTAGTTATAAACCTTAAAAAAAATTTAATTAAGCCAACAAAATAGAGTTCTTGTTGGTAACATATGTATAAGCATTCAAAGTTAAAATCCTTTTCAAAGTTTTGTTTTACGGGTTGTTTCAATGCAAATGATACAATATTCCATGTGTGTCATCGTTCCTTAGTGATGTGCGTGTGAACTGAGGGACCACACTCGTTTTTCGCAAAATAGGAATTGTAGGATTTAGTAGAAGACTTAAAACAATTGTATTACATGGGCTGTGAGGACTGAGGTACCGCACTTTAAGGGCTGTAGTTTTTAATATATTTGTTTACAAATTCCCAGATATGTTCTACAATTGTTTTAAGTCTGCTACTAAATTCTACAATTCCTATTTTGCGAAAAACGAGTGTGGTCCCTCAGTTCACACTCACATCCTTAGTGTGGTCAAAGCTTTAACTTCTTCGTTAACGCATTCAGGATGCTGTTGGGGCTAACACGCTTCTGTAGTGCCTCGGGTATGTCCGCGAACGCGCAAACTGACGGCTTCGCTGCGATCAGTTCAGACGAAAGCGTCACATTTTTTTTACGTTTAGAATTCCTCAATGGATGTCCTTAGTAAAAAAGTTAAAATCCTGTTACACTGCTTTATTCTGTTAATCTTCAACCTACACAAGTAACAAGTTTTTGCTTGACTGACGGCACCTTGTAAAAACTCAAGGATCCATGATACAAATATAATTTGTTCACATAAAAAAACTACGTATTATACGAAGACTACCGAGTAATAATAACATAATCTATTGTTAGATTCACTGGCACGATAAACTTGGGTTTTAAAGTCACTTTGTTGGAAAACTTTACCACCTATAAATAAATAAATAAAAAACATTTATTTCAGACTGTAGTAGGTCCATATTAGGTTAGTAACAATCAGACTTATTAACTATGTTAGTACAATATAAAAAATAAATAAAAACAACAACAATTAAAACCTGAGGGCACCCGACGAGGTTTCACAGGTAATGTGAACCCTCGTCCAGTGCCTCATAATAGGACAGTCGGCATCCAGTCGTTCTGCCACTACCCTCAGGAGGCTGTTGGGACTGCCCCGCACGCGCCGCGTCAGGGAGCCAATTCTTTTGCGCAGTATAGCATGGAAGCCATCAACCTGGGCTGTCGCAAACATCCCTGATGCACTACAGTAGCGTGGCAGCCCCATCAACGCCCTGAATGCATTATTGTATGCCGTGCCTATACTGAGCTGGTCCAGTAGTTGCAAGCACGACTGCTAAACATGAGGTCTTGGCTCCAATTCCCAGGTCGGGAATGGTGCTAATGGGTTTTCCTTTAAAATTTAGTATTCGCCACGGAGTATGGGTTCGTGCTCGATTGATGGCAATAGGCTCGCCCTCTATTAACTGGACTTCAATATAACTGACGAAACGTAGGTATACTATGGTCCCTTTCCTAACTTTTTGGGGATTACAGGCATGATAATGTCAGAGAAGGTAGAAGTTTGTTTTTGCTATAAGACTTTAACCTGTAGTTATAAATAATAAGAAAAATGAATAGAGGTTGACTGATAAAGAATGCCTTGTGCCATTAAGTCCGCCTATGTACCACTCTTGTACATGAAGTTTAAATAATAAATATAGTTAGTGAATCTGCTTTGTTTGGTACAAAAAACCGTTTTCTTTTCGGCGTTCGCCGATATCGGCATGGTGGGCACGGTTTAATATTTGGCTGCCTATACCCGACCGTGGCACTCGAAGGGATAAATGTTGAGTTTATTGGGCTCAGTACATTGGTTGCACACTGCACACGGATCTCAAATGACAGAATATCCAAGTACCTCTACTAAATTCTTCCGCATAGTTGAATCAATATTAATTGGAACTAAAACGAGCGTCTGACGGTCTCCTATAATCAATTGCTCCACAAATTAGACACTGCTTGGTTGCTACTGAGTCACAAAAAGGTTGCTTGGAAACACATGAGGTTGCGTAACCAATTCTGATGATTCATAATTGAATCTTGAGTTACCAACTTATTGAGTAAATACTGTGGGATGCCCACATGATTTATACTAATCAAATTATTAGTAAGTTTTAAACTACTGAGAAGAACTAAACTATTATTATAAGATTTAAACTATCATGGTCACTAACATTATCATTAACACTAGAAACGAGATATTTACCATGTTTACTGATTGATTTGAGTTCCCGATATTTCGACGCTGTTGCAAGCACAAATCAAATCAATTGCTCAAATCAATCAGTAAACATGCTTAATATCCCGTTTCTAGTGTTAATCTTAAATTAATATTGTCCTGTAGCTTACCTAAAAAGGTAAAAATTAAACCTTTGTTATAACAATTGTCCATTTGTCCGTCTTTCGGGACCTCCAGAGCCTATGAACACGGTGTGTTGCGGCGGCTGCGGTGGCGAAGCGCCAGAGCGGCGTTGTGACTTAACAGTGTTAATACCAATCCTACTACCAGCATATCGCAGTAGTAAGTTGTTAGATAGTGTACATCCACCCTTAACAATCGTCACGTGAGGCCGCAATACTGTCAAGGGTGTGACGGTACATGAAAATATATGATAAGATAAAGGAAGCTACAAAGACCTACAAGCCTAACAGTACCTACGACCCTAACCCAACATAATATATCTAGTAGGTGATAAATAAATATATAAATAAGTTCAGGATATCTGCACCATGCGACCTAAGGTTACAGACGGATTGTAGACAGGATTTCCAGGTTCGGGAAGGGTACACTCACTGCCAGTCCTGCAGACTCACGAGACTTATCAAAGATGGCTAAAGGTGTCTTGGTAATATAAAATTCAAATCTGATTTATTTACAATATGTACTGCTTATACAACATTATTTTTAGTATATGCGAAACCTGAATAAAGTTTGTTCAGAATAAGTAACTGCATGAATCGATTCCAATAATTTTTAAACCATGTTATATTTTTTCCCAAAAATATTTTAAAAAGTCAAAAGTAGGACACCGAGCGCCTGCCAAATTATTATTATCAATGAGCTTAAGACGACGCTGGAGGCGCGCGCTGCGTGGTGACCACGATTTTGTGCGGACAACTAGGTAATAAAACAAGCTTATAATTTTGTGATTTTTCATGATAGAGTTTTGAAATTTTGTACATAGATTCTTTACATAAAAATACTAGACACGTGTATCAGGTTTCGCATATACTAAAACTAATGTTGTATATATTTTTTGTAAGATGCAACCAGCGTGAGTCAGGCCGAGTGCCGAGTCAATGTCCAAAGGTAACATTGAACAGCTTGGAAATTAAAAAAAAACAGTATTATCATTCCAGCGCCAAAAGATCCATACCGCTTGCATTATACAGTAGTTAAAAAGCTAGCTATATCTTTGTGAGGTACTTTACAATTTCTTTAACACAAACAGTCGTTTGTTTGACAGAAAAACTTCTGGAATTTGTGGTTTGAGTATAATAACCCCTCGTATCTAATTGTACATTTTAGTTTTAGTGTTTTCTGTACTAATTTGATAATTATTTCTTTATTAATTTTTCTTACATATTATTTACCATTACTTACATACTTTTACATATTATCAATATTCCTTTATTTATTTCTTTACAAATCTCAAAAACCCAAACCCAATCTCACTCATTTTTTACGTGTCTAGAAGTACTTACTGCTTTCTGAAGGTATCAGCGCCATCTTCTTTCTCCTTCGCGCAAATGTCCCAGATCCCTTTTTGAATCGATCGACGACAATTTGATGATTCTTATCTTATAGTTGTTAATAGATATTTTTTTATTTTATAATCTTATTGGCCAAATTAAATTATAAGTACATACGTACATACAATGTAAGGTGAAAACTTGAAACTGAAACACAGTTTTAAATAAACCTAGATCGGGCACGCTACCAAACATTTGAACTTATTTCATTATCATTACTTGCAACTGAAATATGTTAGTAACATGAGAAATAATACTACTACGCTTCTAAATGTACACTTTTTGTAATACTTTTTAAATAAATTATTAATATATTTAGGTATCACAAACAATTTTCAGAGCAGCACTAAAAAATTTCCTCCAATACATCAGTAGCTGCATATAAAAGCTTTTACCGACGGCGACGTGTACTCGTCATTCACACGTCGATTCCACTCCGCTGCAATACGGCCAGCCCACAGAGCACGGAATCGCCGCGTCGATAGCTTCTAGAGACGGCAGTACTAATGATTCGTGGCGTCGAAAGTGTGTTAGAGAAATAAAAAGAAAGGCATATAATAAATTCTGCAAGAACACCGGAGACAAACAGAAATTTATGCCTCACTACTGTGGCAAATAGGCTCAGTTCAGAGAAAAGAGACAAACAACTAGTGCCTGGCGCTGGTTTTCGACTCAACACAACACAACAACAATGCACAACTTCTACCTATCACCAGTCAAAGCCGTTAGTTTCTACACGTCATTTATGTCTAGGTTAGGGTTGCTCCCAGAACCATAACTAGGATTTCCGGAGAAAATTTCGCACATTTGAAGAAGACTTTTCATTCCACCATATACGTACTTTTGTATTTTTTTACGACGACAACGATATATTCGAAAGCCAGTTACACTTCAGTGCCCGTGGTTAGTCCAGCTTTTTGTTACTGTGCCGCATTTGTTTCGCACGTATCGCGCCAGTGCTAGAAGCAAGTGCTCGCGTAAGTGCTGGGTGTCAGTGTGCTCGCCAGTGCACGTAATACCTTTGCAAGTGAATGTGATGCAGTTGATTCCTATGTTGATTGCATTATCATAAAAAAAAACAATGTTTTTTAAATTACGGACCTTTCAGAATTCCCCCCGCATTCCGGACGTATGGCAACTCTAGTCGCGGTACGGACAAATGACTTGTGACGTGCACGAAGTGAGCTTGTAGTCTCCGTTGGCCCACTGAAAAGTTAATGGAGCCCACAAGCCAACGCAACAGAAAAAAATATGAAAATTGCCATTGCTTTGCTGTTTAGGCTCCATAATAAGTGCCATTTCTGGCAGCGGCTGTCGAAGCGACTCCGTGCTCTGTGGACCAGCCTTTCACGCGCCGTTTCTGAACGAATACGCTCAATTACACACAAGGGATCAGGGTTGCGGGACTTACGGGACACCTCGATTATTTTGTCGTGTTGACAGCTACGCGGTTTGTTGCGGTCTTAGGTTTCAGCAGTTCACTTCATTGATTGCGAGGAAAGTTAATACAATGAAACAGCTATGCGTTTTTAAACCTGACAACCACCAGTCTTACTATGGTAGGTGGCGTGTTATACAGTAAATGCGTTGTGGAGGTCAGATCGACAGAAGCTTCATCTAAAATACAGGTTTAGCTGCATCCGGTTATTTTGTAAGCGTTTATCTGGACTGGTGATGACATGAGATAATTGTATTTGAGTGATATTCGATAAAAACACTTTCTTGACATCGATTTATTCTGTGCAGCACGTGGAAGATTCCGAAACTCGACTCACAAGGCAATCAAGGAATTAGACATCTTGTCCTTTTACTCATAGATTATTATGTTTCATAATCAATGCACTAACGTATTATTTAAAAGTTTAAAATCACTGTTTTTTGTTTTCATTCATATTTTTGTCACTTTTAACTTTTCTTTGAAGCGTGTTATTAATATTTTGTTTATATAATCTGTGAATAACGCCGCTGATTACATAATTGTTAATTTTAAGTTGTATGTCTCTCCTATGCTTTATTATGTAATTGTTTGTTGTTCCAAATAAAGAAAAAAATAAAAAATAAAACATGATGTATAAATGAAGTGAAGATGCATTATTATTGTAGGTAGATAATTATGTTAAGAACACCTAGGTACTAAGAATATTAATTTAGGATTTAAATGGAAGTCACTTTGTGTATACAACCACAAAAAATTGATAAAAATATTTGTTTATAATATTTGTGGATAGAAAACGGAAAAAAAACTGTGAATTTCAAACAATTGTGCAACTTTTAAACTTAGTGAGGATTAAAGAATAAGTTTACTCCACTATCATATCATGAACTAAACAATCGCAGTTTTCATGATAACAAGTGAACATATGAGAGGACCATAAACCGTCTAGATTTAAGACCTATATTGCATAAGGTCGTAGCCACACAGCGTTACACAGCTAGTTGTTATACTTTGTGTAGGTCCTATAGTCCTTTAAAAAATATAATAATATATATCAGGAATATATATGGGTATCATATAATATAAATTTCCGTGGCCACAGTCTAAGTAGATCAGAACTGTCGCGAATCAAATGAACTAAAGTGATATCATCCGATTTATTGCACATCCTGAGTTGCGCGTGCGACGTCCTGTTGGTTAGTTAACTGCAGTCTAGTTAGTTTAAAACCGCGCGATGCGTCAGTATAACACCTAAAAATCGCCATTCATGAACATTATTAACCTATTATACTAATAGGTTCTACTTGTAATTCGGAGAAATAAAAAAAAATAACTGACATACATTTCCTAGTGAAAATAGCACAATCAAGGATTGAATGCCCTGAACTTGTTTCTAAGCTGTCCCTGAATGTTGCACCTCGACATTCTCGCTTGAGATATCTTCTTCGTGCTTCTTACGGTTGCACAGTTTACCGTAGCAATTCTTATATGCTTCAATCAAAGCATTTAACCAAATATATATGCAAGAATACAAAACTTTTTTTATTTCTTAAAAATGCCTTGTATTGGCCCATAAAAACACTTATTCTACAATTTAATATTTTATGTAGCGTGTTTTTGGTGAAACGGAACGCAAACTCAAAACGCATCGTCCCTCGATAGCGCCGGTAGTAGTACAAAGAAACACTTTTATTTGAAAAGTACTTAAAGTTTCACTAAGACTTTATTACAATATTGTTATTGTAATATTTGCTTGAATAAAGCACATACAATTAGTAAAATTAATAAATTAAGGGTAAAAAAGTTGATGTAAACAAGGCAGATAGAGGTAAATGACGTCACATAACATGACAAGGAGTTAATTTTTATTTTCAACGACAAGCAGGAGTTGAATTATTTTTATATTATATATTTTATTTTAATTATTTTCTTGGCTTAGCGCATATTAATACTGACTTATCTAAATACTGTATTGTTTCTGATGTATTTTAATAGTGGTTGCGCCTGCATTCCTGCCTGCGCAGGTACTTAATTTAATATTAAATTTAAACCTAGACTTTGTTACGGGATATTATGCTTATTTATTTACTGCTAACTGTGGAGGCTTGCAGTAGCGAAGGGTCATTTTTTGTAAGAGGTAGGCCTTTTTTTTTTTTTTTTTAGGATGGGAAATCGTCAAATGACCCCCCCCGCTCTGGGCGGAGCGGAAGGGAGTGTCAGACTTGTACTGACTAAAACCAATCCATGTTCCTTCTTTGCCCTTTGTGTTCCAGGGCCGCGGTATCTCTTTCGGACAGTCCCGCAGCCCGGGCAGGCATCGGCCCGTGCGGACCCCTACGTGGTTCCTGACATCTCTTTGAGGCGCGCGTGGAACACGAACGCGCCGTAGACACGGCCTGTCGTCATAGGACGGCTGGACGGCGAGCTAGCCCAAAACTCACCGTCCACAGGCCCGCGCCTACGGTGGCCGGGGGCCACCACGTGACCCCCGACGCCCAGGGCGTCTCCCGCGGCGGCTGGGACGTGAGGCTCTTTCCCTCTCACGTTCCGCCACCTCCTTCACTAGCATGACTGCTTCGCAGAAGGAGGTGACGGCTTCCCATTCCCTCTCGCTCCGGACCATGGCTTGAACCAGGTCCGGGCGCGAGAGGTCACCGCCGCCAATCGCCTCTACGAGGACACGGCGCTGCTCCGCCCAAGCGGGGCAGGCCTCCACAGTGTGGTGCACCGTGTCCTCCGGACGATCCTCACAATGGAAACACCCGGGCGTTTCCTCCCGCCCGATTCGGTGCAGGAACCTCCCGAAACAACCGTGTCCGGTGAGTACCTGCGTCAGGCGGAAGGTGAGGGTGCCGTGGCGCCTCTCTAGCCACTCCTCAAAGAGGGGACTTATCGCCACTATGGTGGCGTGCCCTGCACGGGGTTGCGACAGTCGCTCTCTCCATGTCACCATGAGATCGCGCCGGAGGTCTGTTCGCTGAGCGGCGATTTGCCGCGGCAGCGGAGTTTCCCCCCGATGTAGTGCCTCCGCGCGCCATTCGTGAAGGCACGCGAGTACTATCGCCTCCAGATCCCATGGCGGCAATCCGGCAAGGAGGCTCGCCGCCTCACCGGAGATCGTGCGGTACCCCCGGACTAGCCTTAGGGCTATCTCCTTTTGGGGCGCGTTCAGGTAGCGGGCGGCTTGCCACCTCAGAGAACGCGCCCACACCGGGGCCCCGTAAAGGGCCATGGACCGCACGATCCCCGCGTAGAGCCTCCGGCAGGAGGCGTTTGGACCCCCCAGGTTGGGCAGGAGCCGCTTGAAGGCAGCCCCGGTCCGTTCCAGTTTGGGGGCCAAACGTCGGAAATGCTCCACGAAGTTCCACCGGCTGTCGAGGACGAGTCCCAGGTACTTTAGCGTCGACCCGAGGCCGATGGAAACCCCGTAAGAGGTAGGCCTGAGTACATATCTTTAATGTGATTATTTTATTTGTCTATAGAATACTGACTGTGCCATTTTTCAAAGGGAAGCCGGTAGGAATCGTGTTCTATGGAACCTTCGCCACTGGAGGCCTGTAAAAGTCTTGTCGATAATTACCGCACTATGACTTTTGTATTGTTAGCTGTAAGCCACCAAAATGCTATAAAATAAATAATCTAATTAGTATTATTTACATAGGTAGTATACACATAATATTGAACCAAATATTATGTTGTAACTTTGTTTAATCTCACCTGCTGCCTGTCTAGTGTCTACTAGCACCGTGTGCTACAAAACTCATTGCCTTAAGCTTTTGGTAAGGCGCCATTACCGTGGTAGTGTGAGTGAAAAACTTTATAATGTACCTAATGTGTCACTTCGTAACTTGCCAGCCGCACGAGCGCTCGAAATATTTTTCTGTCCTACGTTATTTATAATAAAACAAAATTTCCAAAAGTTAATGAAAGTAATCATTGAAGAAACCAAATTCCCAATGATTAACCCCTTTATGTCGTAAAAGACAAACTTAAGATCAGTTCACACTAAAAAACAATAGCATCAACAGAGCTGTAATTCTATAACGTGTAAAGGAAGTTCACTGGAAGCCGTCCCCAACATAGTTGGGAAAGGCTAGGCAGATGATATAAGCGAAATTCAATCATAAAAAAATATATCGACTAAAAAAATTTACTGCTTCAACTATGTACATCGGATGCTTCTAACAGGACCAGCAACTAGCACTTTGTCTACAATAACAAAAATATAAATGTCAAGAATTTTGTCGAATTTTTTCATCTCGACCAAGTACCCGACATGATCTTATAATACATGGAACATGTCTGTAGAAGTGTCGTTAGAGCAAAGTGGGATGGCCACGTCTTCAGAGTTCAGTAGTTCATGGCCGATGTTCATCAGCCTTGCTATTAAAGCGCTGGAAAAGGCACCGTTTATAGTCCGGTTGCTGTTGTTCTTCAAGTACTCCACGCTTTCGATCATCTCGGGCAGCTGCATGATCTGGAACTGCATTGAGTTTGTCGTGTTGCCTGTGGAAAGATAAAAGTATTTTTACATACATACATAAACGCACGATTTTTCCCGCGGGGTTCGGCAGGAACTACTGCACTACAGCACTACAGCACCTGCTACAACAATTTTAACATACTCCTTTGCCTCGCCCACGTTCATACAATCATCCGGTCAGACCACCCGGTTGCGAGTACTACGCACCTGACTCATGTTGTTACCCATACTAATAAGGTTCCCACCAGCTTAAATTGTGTTTTACCGAAATCTACAGTTAGTCATTTTCATCGTAACACACCTATTTTAGAATTAACCTATAAAATAAATAAAACAGGAATAAAATCAACGTCAAGATAAACATCAAAATGTTGTAATAAGGCGTAGTCGACGTAGCCGCAGACGTAGACTTAGTATTTCTGTCTGCAAGGTTTAAAGTAACCTAACAGGAAGGGTTACTCAAACCGTATACTAAAACCATGCTCATCGCTCCTACGTACTACGTACGTAGCGACGAGCATAGTTTTAGTGTTGGCGTTTGCGTGAAATATACATATTTACTTGCAGGAGCACGGTTTTTCTGGCTTCACTTTTAATGTTCGTGGCGCGCCGTCTTCCTGTTTTTGTTGGTCTGAGGTTCAAATGTATTTTGAAGCCATACGTTTTGAAATACAAACTACAAAATACGTCAGCGTCAGGTATATGAAATCATCATCATTCATCACTTCAGCCGAAAGACGTCCACTGCTGGACATAGGCCTCCCCCAAGTGTCGCCACATTGACCGGTCCCGTGCGACTCGCATCCAGCGGATCCCTGCAACCTTCACCAGGTCATCGGTCCACCTAGTGGGAGGCCTTCCAACGCAGCGTCTTCCGGTTCGCGGTCGCCACTCCAGAACTTTTCGGCCCCATCGGCCATCGGTTCTGCGAGCAATGTGCCCTGCCCACTGCCACTTCAGTTTGGCTATTCTTCGGGCTACGTCGGTTACCTTGGTTCTCTTGCGGATGTCCTCATTTCTGATTCGATCACGCAAGGAAACTCCGAGCATAGCCCTCTCCATTGCCCTTTGGGTGACTTTAAGCCTTCTGATAAGGCCCATTGTGAGCGACCACGTTTCGGTCCCGTATGTAATCACTGGCAACACACACTGGTCATAGAACTTCGTCTTGAGACACTGCGGTAAGTTGGACGAGAAGATACCCCGCAACTTCCCGAACGCTGCCCAACCGAGTCGGATTCGACGATTGACCTCTTTCTCGAAGTTAGACCTACCTAACTGGATCGTTTGTCCAAGGTAGACATAATCGTCTACAACTTCGAGTGTAGAGTCTCCGATCTTGATAGGAGTGGGTGTTACATGGGTATTCAACATAATTTTGGTTTTGTCCATGTTCATTTTAAGACCCACTTTTTCGGAAGCTCTACTAAGGTCATCGAGCATTGTACTGAGGTCCTCCATGGTCTCAGCCATGACCACTATATCGTCGGCAAACCGAAGGTGAGAGATGTACTCGCCATTGACGTTGATGCCTAGCCCTCTCCAGTCCAGAACCTTGAAGATATCCTCCAGTGCAGCGGTGAACAGTTTCGGAGATATGACGTCTCCCTGTCTTACACCTCGCTGCAGAAGTATAGGTTCTGAGGTCTGGTCCTGAAGTCGGACTGACATGGTGGCGTTTTTGTACAAACACTTCAACACCTCGATGTACCGATAGTCGATTTGGCACCGTTGGAGAGACTGCAGTACAGCCCAAGTCTCGATCGAATCGAAGGCTTTCTCGTAGTCCACAAACGCCAAGCAGAGAGGCAGGTTATACTCTTCGGTCTTCTGTATAACCGCAGCGTATGTTTGTGGTCTACGGTGCTAAAGCCTTTTCGGAATCCGGCTTGTTCGGGAGGCTGAAAATCGTCAAACCTGCGCGCGAGACGATTCGTGATGACTCTTGAGAACAACTTGTAGACATGGCTTAGAAGTGAGATGGGCCTATAGTTCTTCAGCCGGGCATTGTCGCCCTTTTTGAAGAAGAGTACCACCACACCCCTGCACCATGCCTGCGGCGTTTTCCCCTCGAGTATGACGGAATCAAACAGCTTCTGAAGGGCCTTAAGTACCGGTTTTCCACCCGCCTTCAGGAGTTCGGCCGTAATTCCGTCATCACCCGGTGCCTTGTTGTTTTTAAGCTGTTTAAGAGCCATCCTAATCTCGTACAGGCTGACATCCGGAATGTCTTCGGTATAGTGTCGGGTCAGTCTAGCTCTTGGGTCGTTAGCTAGAGTTGCAACAGGATTTCTAGTTGAAGTGTATAACTGCCCATAGAAACTCTCGATCTCCCTCAGCAGCTCCGGTTTGGCGGATACGATCCTGCCATCGTCGGTCTTCAGTTTCGTTAGCTGGCTCTGCCCAATAGCCAGATCTCTTGAAAATACCTTGGAGCCTTTATTCCGCTCAATAGCGTCTTTAATACGCTCGGTATTAAAGCGGCGGAGGTCGCTCTTCAAGGATTTAGAGATCCGTCTATTGAGCTGCCGGTATTTCCACACCTCATCTGAAGACTGCAGGATCATCTCACGCCGCTCCTTCATGAGCTCGAGAGTATGATCAGAGAGTTTTTTGTTGTGTGCACGACGTGTCTTGAAAAACTTAGACCCAGTCGTGTGGACAGTTTCCACGAACCCATCGTTGTATTCGTCCACTGAGCTTCCTAGGCACTCGAAACGATTCTGGAGTTCAAGCTGAAAGCTCTCGGGGTTTTGGATCTGGATCTGTGCTGGACGGAGCGTAGACTTCATCAGTCGAAACCTTTCAAGCTTTATATTGATGTTCAATGTACCTCTTACCATGCGGTGATCGCTCCCGGTTTTCACCGAATTGATCACTGAGACATCATTGAACATTTGCTTCTTGGTTGACATGATGAAGTCAATCTCATTTTTAGTTGCACTATCGGGACTCTGTCAGGTCCACTTCCTGTGCTCGCGCTTTTTGAAGGAGTTCATCATATAGAGGCCCTCCTTCTCCATAAAACTAGCCAGTTGGTGACCCCGGTGGTTCCGACTTCCAAACCCAAATTGCCCCACCTGCAGCTCATCTCCATCTCGTTTGCCCAGTTTCGCATTGAAGTCCCCCATGACAACGGTGAAGTGAGTCTTGAAACCATGCAGGGCTTTGGAAATATCCTCATACATGGTCTCCACTTCGTCGTCGGGGTATGCCGAGGTCGGGGCGTAGACCTGTATGACCTTCAGCAAATATCTTGAGGATATTTTGAGTATAAGGTACGCCACCCTGGTCGACACACTCTCGATCTTCACCACGTTATTCACAAGGGGCTTGTGGACGATAAACCCAACACCACCCTGGGACTGCCGGTCACCCTCTCGGAAATAGAGCAGGTTGCCGGATTTCAGGATTATCGTGTCCTCACCCTCTCTTCGGACTTCAGATAATCCCACAATACTCCATCGCAGCCTGCTCAATTCCTCTTCGAGTTCCGTTATCTTCTCGTCGGTCCGGAGTGTACGCGTGTTATATGTTGCCAGGTCAAGTCGTCGGTATAGGCAGCCTGATCCCGTCCGGGGATTCTTCGCACCCCTTGCCACGCCGTAACCTCGACCGCTACCATAGTCGAGGGTAGACGGGCTGCCGGGTACTAGGGGCCATTTTTTAGTTGCGCTTACCATTTGGGGGGTTTTGCCCTAATCGCCACGCTTGGCAGGCGGGTTGGCGATCGCAGTATGGTTGTTGTAAAATCAGAGAACGCTGCTGCCCATTCTCTGGTAAGTCCCTTAGTCGCCTCTTATGACACCCACGGGAAGACATGGGATGGTGCTATTCTTTACGTCCGGACACCATACGGAACGGTATATGAAATACCTACCAATTACAAATTAAATTTTTAAGAAGTAATTGAATTACAAATACCAAATACGTATTTGTATTTCAATTACGTATTTTAATTACAAGTAATTCAAATACTGCCCTACCCTGCCTATGTCACTCGAGGCGTAATAACAAAACAATTGATACTACATTCATCAAAATTGGTTTAGGCGCTACGGTGTGAAGGTCTTGGCTTAGCCGTAGCCGGTTAAAAACAATGAAAAAACATATCTCACAACACAAAACCGTGCTCATTTAAATCAGGGTAGTTAGTTTCATTCTGGCTACCAGTTGCATAAACTCACTAGTATTTCCAATTCCATTTGACAATATTCATCCACATTCTTTGCGCAATTTACGTCGTCAAGAAGGCGATTTTTCAAACATTATGAAGCAATGTGTTTTGAATTGCCATCAAAATCCTTCGGAGTGCTATAGAAAAATGTGTTACACAAATAAAAAAAAAAATAAAAAAATGAAGAAGATTGAGGATTTGCATCTAAATACTAGTAATGAGTCCCTGGCCGTCCTGCGTTACAGCCCTATTACCTTGGTACTTAAACATAACTGCTGAAATGTGAGTGCACGTACTATTAGGTACACCTCTGTCTTATCCTTGGGGGATTACAGGCTAGTTGTCCCGTTAAATAGGAATGGTGGCTCAAGGCTCGGATACCGGTTAAATTTTCAAACCGTTATTACGTACTTTGACGCAAAACCTTTATATTCGGTTTCGTTCGCATAAACCGTTATTATTAAACCGGTATTTGGAAGAGTATTAACATAAAGGTTTTTTCGGTTTAAACGGTTTAGAGCAATAAAAACCGTTTAATACGGACGCACGATAATCCAACGTCGCGCGCTGTTTTGTTTTTATTCCGTAGTAAGAAATTTTTAGTTTCGGTCGGACGTTTATTTATGTCATTGCATCAATAAGCTCCGCTGCAAAAACAAAAAAAATGGGTAAGTATCTAATATTTTTTTTGGTGAAATTAAGTTGATAATGACTATAAATAATCGGTAAACATAATACATATTACTTTTCACAGATCCTATGGACCAGTTAGATAATCAGTCAGTTTTTAATGAAGAAGAAAACTCTCAATATCTCGGTAAGTACCTAAACACTTCAATTCTGTATTCAACATTAAGGCCCGCTTGCACCGCGAATCGCTAAACGCGTTTAACGCTAAACATATTTAAAATAGCATTCTGTCTCTGTCATCTTTAAACGATTCATAGAAACAGAACGATGTTTTAAATGCATTCTACGTTAAACGCGTTTAGTGATTCGTGGTGCAAGCGGGCCTTAAACTCTCAAAATTAAAGGATAATTAGGCCATAAAATGCCCGATCTAAGGCCTAGTTTCACTGTTGGTATTAACGACCAGTGAAACTGGGTCTTAGATCGGGCGTTTTGTGTGTCTATGTGATAAAAACTATTTGAATGTTTATTTAAATGAATGTTATATTATTTTGTAACAGGTGAACCACGAAAAAGAAGAAAGGAATATTCTGATGATGAAGATCAATCCCAAGCATTGCTAGCACTTAAAAACCGTACCATCAACTCAATAAAATAAACACCCAAATTTTGAAAGAGTATTCAGAAAGTAGTTCTGATAGTAACGAAAACAAATCAGGCGATATCAGTGCTAAACCAGGAGAAGAAACTACTTCGAATGTCAAAAATGTGTTTTATGTATATTTGATAAGGACCTTGATAAAAGAAACTATTATTTTGGAAATTTGCTAATAGGTGTAGTACATTTTTTGCCGCCATGTATGCGCTTGAAGCATATATCAATATTTTAAAGTATATAGATGCTTTAAAACATCAACACCGAGAGAAATCAAACAAAATAAATATTAATTTGTATAATGTGCCTAGAGGAACATGCGAAATATCAATGTAATCATTCGTACTGAAATGTTACCAATAAAAATAAATAAAAGAAAATAAGAGCGAAGTTTTATTTTAAATTCAGGAATCTAGTAATCTGCTTAATGTGTGGACACCATTTTGCATGCTGTACTTAGTACCTACTTAGATGGATGTTCAGGTACAAATGTAGATATACATTTTTTTTTACGGTTAATTTGACATTTTTATAAATATTTGGAAAAAGAAAAATTAAATGCTTTTTCAATAAATCAGTTATTTAATCAGTCTCCTCGTTTACATTAATACAGGTACAATTTTAGGTGGCTTAATTAAAAATAGCACTTTGAAGTTTTATTGTTTTCATTGTAGTCAAAGTATGTGTAGATTAAATTCTTTCGCTTTCTACCCATGTTAAAACACAATTATAATAAAATTAACTGGTAATTAAATCCACTGCGAAGTCACGAATCGAATGAAAAGAAATAGCGTAAGTACTAAGTTCGTCTAGTACCGCGCCGCTATGCGCGGCATCCTTACAAGTAGTCACACGTTGCAATGCGTTTCCCGACATGCCGCTCGTCGAATAAACCGGTTAATTTAGGTTAAAATAAAGTTCTTAAAACGTTCACGTTTTTAAGAAAAGTTCTGAGGAAAACCGAAATAAACCAGTATTAACCGGTATATTTTAAACCGGTTCCGAGCCTTGGACTGGCTGGTCTTACCTGCCATAATATTATTAGACTGGTGTTCGATGTAGCAGTATGTGTAGCCGATGACGGCACCCACTGCCACCGCAGACGTAGTGATGGTGATGACGGCGAATGCCACCGCAGCACACATGACCCAGCGGGGCTTGCTGGAACATGAGCACAAATTATGAACTGTCAATTGGATGTAGAATAGAATATACTTTATTGTACAACAGCATTGAAACACAACAACACAACTCTTTTGCAATATTGCTAATTCTATGGCCGCTATAAAAGCAGATATATTAATAACTAGCTGTTGAAATTTTATAGCCTATAACCTTCCTCGATAAATGGGCTATCCAACACTAAAAGATTTTTTCAAATTGAACCAGTAGTTCCCGAGATTAGCGCGTTCAACCAAACAAACAAACTCTTCAGCTTTTTATTAGTATAGATAATACAAGAAACATGTTGTTTTGGGAATATTTTTTTGTAAAAGTGATAAATGCTGTGATAAATCACTACACAATTTTGCTTACTTTTTAAGTACTTCTGGTATGTTGTCCGTCTCCAATATAGTGTAACCCATAATAGCGAATAGTGGTATATACACAGAGCATCAATATAATTATGTAAAAAAATATAAAAATGTAAATAATGTAACACAGAACAGTGGCATAATTTTTATTTTTCGTTTTTTTTTGACAGTAGAATTTCTTTCAAGTTAGCAAAACTTATAGTGGCCAGTGTTTTGGGAAAAAAAAACAAGATTTTATGGCTGCAGTTTTTTTTTTGTGCAGAACAACTACACCAACAATAAAATATTTCATTGAATACCGAAATACGAGGCGTTTAATTCGTGAAGTGCTTGTATTATAAAAAAAATAGGCCTATATATGTAACAAAGATCTATCTAGCACTCCTTAATTCCTCATCTTGATTCAATATTTTATAACTAATAAATACTTCTTAATCTATGACAAACTCTTTTATTTCTTTTTTATACTCTGTCCTTTTTATAATTTCTAACTTTATTGAAGTTTATACCTTTATATACCTTTTTTATACCTTTTTATGTACATTTTTTGAATTATTTACAATTATTGCCGTTCAATATGTGTTGCGGTTGTGGAGAAGGATGTGGGAGCTGCGCGGCCAACCTAGCATATATTTCGGAAAAGTATTTTTTTTTTGTTGGTAATCGTAGAAGTTTTCTGTTTGGAGCCCTAAAGCGGCTAGAAGGCGACGCGGCTGATCTCGTAGCAGGTGGCTTAAACCAACGACTATTGGTAGACATTAGCCCTGGTACGAAAATTGGATAGGCATTTACATAGCATTAGAGAGACAGACTTTTCTCTGAGCTCTCTTCACACTTGCGATTGGCAGTAACTTCTTCTTTAAGCACCGAGTATGGTATATGAAAAACGACGTCAATCTAGGCAGGGCATTAACATGCTCGCTGAAGTCTACGAGTATTGTAAAAATATTTTGATTTAAAAGAGTGTCAATGGAGTTTCTTGCCTATTCTTCTCCATAGAGATCTACGCTTTGGAATGGACAACTACAGTGCTTTCACAAGTTATTATACCTTGTGACTGCGAGTGTAGCTTCGTTTTCTATGTTTTTCTGATATTCAAAAGTGCCTGTAATGGTCTAATTGCAAAAAATGCTTTGAGTTTATTCAAAACGAAAAACTTATTTAAAAGAGGCCGAGAATCGGGTATTTTAACGTCAGAATAACATTAGACAGACCCCTCAAAACGCCCGACCTATTCATAGTTTTTTAGCTGGAAAGGAGTCGTTCAAAAAACTCCTCAGCAACACGTCTATCCATCTTCTGTCTCTATTTCATTCCACGAATAGGATCGGCAGTTCCTAAGATCACTCCCCTATATTCAAACTTACAAATAAATTTCACCTCTTTATAATATTAGTATAGCCTGAAACAGAGTTCTATACCAGCAAAATAATTTCAGATTGGTCTCATTTGCCGCCATGACAGCCGTGATAGTATGCATCATTCTCACAGTGACTATCTCAATAGGGCTTGGCGTCGGTCTAGGCTATAACTACTGCTACGTTGACCTGAAAGTCGTTTCAGGTATGAATATTTTTAGACTAGCATGCCACTCAGGTCTCAGTTCCTCGGTGTAACAAAAGTCTTTTCACAGTTTTCAATACACTTCGTCAGCGCGTGCGATCAGCTCGACATGAAAACGTATACTGGCTGTAAAGCCGCGTCGGTGCCGAGTGCTTAGCGGTGCCGAAGCGCCGGCGCCGCTTTATCTTTAGTTATAGTTCAGTCTCCTCTCGCATAAGAATGATTATGGCAATAACCGAGCCAAACGGATGCACCTTTTTTTGGTATGGGGAAATCCTCATAGATATCCTCAGACGGAGGTTTATGTCGGACTCTTACTAACTAACATCCCACTGTTATTGCTACTACTGTAAGTCGGAGGTTCGGGAGATTCAAGTACATTCTCGCACAACCCCGACAGGTAAAACTTTTCACTTCAATTCTCCGTTCAATTGTTGGTAAACAGATTTTTTTTTTCAGATGAGCCTGATTCAGAAACACGCTTTGGCCTACTTATGCGAACTGGAGAGGAACCTTTTACGGAAGAAGGATACAGAAGGAGTATGCCCACTTCAACACAGCCAAGTAGGACGCTCTCCATACCAGACAACCAACAAACTATGGCTATATCCTTAAAAGAAGACTTCGATTTCTCCTCACTGATCTCAAAACTGAGAGGTCGCAACAAAAATATCACATTAGAACTGATCACGTGATTTTTTGATCGATTAATATGACGGCGATTTTATTTTTGATACTGTACTGTACTTTTTGAACTTTATGTTTACTTTTACTAGAGAATATACTCATGCATTAAATAAACGCTTCTCAATGATCAGCTGTAAGCTCATGGTTTTAAGGACATGTTATGAAATATTTTTAGGTCTATGTGACAAGGGGTGGCCTTTAAACCGCGGGATCCGATGGGATAAAGTAAAAAACTAAACTTGCCACCATTTAGGTGGCAAGTTTAGTCATGGACGGGAGTGAAGCGCTATGTGTCGCGGGTTCGTTCCTGCAGAGAACAAATATTTGTCCAACTGTTCCAACAAAAAAATATTCGTAATAACCGAGAATATTTGGGAACTAATGACTTGAAACGGTTGACGGATGACAAAACACGATGCAAAAGGTGCGACTGCGCGTGGAAGTGCAAAGCATTAAACGTTTTCTCACTGTGATTGGCCGATGCACGGCCGATGCCACGATGCTTAGTCCCTTTCCGACGATTGTCTAAAGGGTGTAAATAGACCCTTAACATATCTGAAAGGGACTTGTTGTCCCCGTCTTTGCGATCATTTTTTTGTTATAGACCATACCTGGGAACCTTCTAGTTACGGACATATTGGGGGAAAAGTTTTTTTTAAATACATGTTTTTAATGTAAGATTTTTACTTTACACACCTCCACGACCCTCGTACTATTCAATCCATCCATCAGCACAATGCTTTGAGTGCTCTCCATCAAGCCCTACCGTAAAACGTGATTTTTCACCCCAAAACAAAAGTCGATTCCCAGCAATAATTTTTGCGTAAAGTTACTTAGTTTGATGTACAGAACGCTTGGTTGACGGATAGGGGAAGGGTCTGTTTACACCCTGTATATTGAATGTAGCGTAGTTATTGGTATGTTGGGTGTCGAGCTTAATGTGCTGGCGTGTGTATCTATGTACAGGCAAACCTGTCAGGTACACCTAGCGTGTATGGCTACCTTAAGTGATATAACCTATGGCCAACACTCCGTAATACCGTAGCGTTCAGTGCAAGAACTTTTGAAATGGAATTAATTATTTCCGAAATTTCATCGATACTTCCTTCATACATTCAAACTTACAAACTGTAACCTTTTTAGTATAGATTTGTTGCAAAGATGAAGTCTACTGCAAAGGCTTTTATTTAGGCAATAACTATTCAAGAAATCTAAAATATCACCATTTGTTTTTGTCGACATCCGCTCCCGTTATACTTCCGCAATCGTGGAGGTCAAGCTCTGCACCTCAGCGTCCGCCTCCGCTACGTCCAACATCATCCTACTAATATTATAAATTCCAAAGTTTGTGAGGATGTATGGATGTCTTGATGTTTGTTACTCTTTCACGCAAAAACTACTACACGTAGTACTATCCCGTGGGAGAATTACCGAAATTCACGTGGGCAAACCCGCGGACATAGTCTAGTAGTTATTAATGGAGCACGATTCTTATGGCTCTTGAATGGCATTGTCAGGAGGCTGTTGGTAAACTTCTGTGATATTGTCTGTGAAAGATTTGTATTAAAAATCAAGATGGTAATGTTAGTTCCGACCTTGGCCACGTGCCAAAAGAATCATGCAGGCTGCACTTGCAGTATGCTTGCATTACTTCTTGCTTGTCATCATTGTCAATTTTGAATTTTAATTAATTGTTTTAAGTTGAGCCCAGGTTACAGCCTCCCGTTGCTGCACTTAAGGGTACACGACTTATTAAGGGGGTGTTACAGCACTTATTAGTTCCATGGCAATAAATTAACTAGTAGAATAAACGCCACTTAGAACGTTGTAAATATCACGTAAATATTTAGTCTTTGGTAAAAGTGTCAAAAGTTTTTTGCCCTTCCAATAATATTTATTTTTATAGATTTTCATAGTAAAGTTTAATACTTTTTTTTGTTTATTTTTGTATTGTTTGCCGTTCAATATGTGTTGCGGTTGTAGAGAAGGATGTGGGCGCTACTTCGCCAACATAGCATATTTTTCGGAAAAGTATTATTTTTTTGTTGGTAATCGTAGAAGTTTTCTGTTTGGAGCCCTAAAGCGGCTAGAAGGCGACGCGGCTGATCTCGTAGCAGGTGGCTTAAACCAACGACTATTGGTAGACATTAGCCCTGGTACGAAAATTGGATAGGCATTTACACAGCATTAGCGAGACAGACTTTTCTCTGAGCTCTCTTCACACTTGCGATTGGCAGTAACTTCTTCTTTAACACCGAGTATGGTATATGAAAAACGACGTCAATCTAGGCAGGGCATTAACATGGTCGCTGAAGTCTACGAGTATTGTAAAAATATTTTGATTTAAAAGAGTGTCAATGGAGTTTCTTGCCTTTTCTTCTCCATAGAGATCTACGCTTTGGAATGGACAACTACAGTGCTTTGACAAGTTATTATACCTTGTGACTGCGAGTGTAGCTTCGTTTTCTATGTTTTTCTGATATTCAAAAGTGCCTGTAATGGTCTAATTGTAAAAAATGCTTTGAGTTTGAGTTTATTCAAAATGAAAAACTTATTTAAAAGAGGCCGAGAATCGGGAATTTTAACGTCAGAATAACATTAGATAGACCCATCAAAACGCCCGACCTATTCATAGTTTTTCAGCTGGAAAGGAGTCGTTCAAAAAACTCCTCAGCAACACATCTATCCATCTTCTATCTCTATTTCATTCCACGAATCGGATTGGCAGTTCCGAAGATCACTCCCCTATATTCTTACTTACAAATAAATTTCACCTCTTTATAATATTAGTATAGCCTGAAACAGAGTTCTATACCAGCAAAATAATTTCAGATTGGTCTCATTTGCCGCCATGACAGCCGTGATAATATGCATCATTCTCACAGTGACTATCTCAATAGGGCTTGGCGTCGGTCTAGGCTATAACTACTGCTACGTTGACCTGAAAGTCGTTTCAGGTATGAATATTTTTAGACTAGCATGCCACTCAGGTCTCAGTTCCTCGGTGTAACTAAAGTCTTTTCACAGTTTTCAATACACTTCGTCAGCGCGTGCGATCAACTCGACATGAAAACGTATACTGGCTGTAAAGCCGCGTCGGTGCCGAGTGCTCAGCGGTGCCGAAGCGCCGGCGCCGCTTTATCTTAGTTATAGTTCAGTCGCCTCTCGCATAAGAATGATTATGGCAATAACCGAGCCAAACGGATGCACCTTTTTTTGGTATGGGGAAATCCTCATAGATATCCTCAGACGGAGGTTTATGTCGGACTCTTACTAACTAACATCCCACTGTTATTGCTACTACTGTAAGTCGGAGGTTCGGGAGATTCAAGTACATTCTCGCACAACCCCGACAGGTAAAACTTTTCAATTCTCCGTTCAATTGTTATTAAACAGGTTTTTTTTTTTTAGAGGAGCCTGAGTCAGAAACACGCTTTGGCATTTTACTTATGCGAACTGGAGAGGAACCTTTTACGGAAGAAGGATACAGAAAGAGTATGCCCACTTCAACACAGCCCAGTAGGAAGCTCTCCATACCAGACAACCAACATACTATGGCAATATCCTTAAAAGAAGACTTCGATTTCTCCTCACTGATCTCAAAACTGAGAGGTCGCAACAAAAATGTCACACTAGAACTGATCACGTGATTTTTTGATTGATTAATATGACGGCGATTTCATTTTTGGTACTTTTAACTGTATGTTTACGTTTACTAGAGAATATAGTCATGTATTAATAAACGCTTCTTAATGATTCTAAGATTCGCTACCAAGATCAGCTGTAAGCTCATGGTTTTAAGGACATGTTATGAAATATTTTTAGGTCTATGTGAAGAGAGGTGGCCTTTAAACCGCGGGATCCGATGGGATAAAGTAAAAAGTAAATTCGTGTTGTTTGTGACTGTACATCTGTGCTCTAAGTCTCCTAATAAACGTTTATAAAAACTCGACGGTGTTCGTGATTTACATCAGCGACCATAACCAAACCTACAAGTGGTGACCCCGACAAAGGAACTTAAGAGTCGGAAAAAAAAACAAGATGGACGCAGCCGTTTCTGGAACAGGCAAGAAGGCTACTGAGGGAGCTTCAGGCGATATTTGGCGTGTTGGAGTTCGAGTACCGCCATTTTATCCGGATGACCCAGAACTTTGGTTCGCTCAGTTGGAATTTCAATTTACGCTGTCAAATGTTACCCATGACTCAACAAAATTTTATTATGCCGCGACTCAACTGGAACATACGTACGTTACCCACGTAAAAGATATAAAGTGCAATCCGCCTGTGACCGGTAAGTATGAAAAGCTTAAGAGTGAGTTGATCAAGCGTCTCAGTGCATCAAAGGAAAAGAAGCTGAAACAGCTGTTCCTTCGTGAGGACATGGGAGACCGTAAGCCCTCACTATTTTTAAGACATGCCCAACCGTAACAGATGACGTGTTGACCACATTATGGACTGGTCGCTTGCCGCATAGCTTGCAAACCGTCGTAGCTTCACAGCCCAAGCTTGCTTTGGACGATCTGGCCGAACTAGCAGACCGTGTTCATGAGATAGCTCCATCAACACCTCACCATCAAGTGGCTATGGCTTCAACCAATTCATCCACTTCAACCGCGACACAACCCGCATCATCCTCGCGCATAGACGAACTAGGGCAGGAAATCTGTGCTTTAACCAAAGAAGTTGCTAAACTTACCTCATACAGGCAGTCACGTGCACGTTCCCGGTCCAGGTCCAGAGGTCCTCGCAGCCGCAGTCACGGTCGCTCACGCAACCGAGAACCACCGCAAGGCCACCCACACTGTTGGTACCACTACAATTTTGGGGCGAAGGCCAAGAAGTGCAGCGACCCATGTAAGTTTAACGCGGGAAACGACTCGGGCAGCCGGAAGTAGCGGCAAACGACTGCCCAGTCCAGACAGGCCGTCTATTTGTAGCTGACCGGACTACTAAGATGCAGTTTCTCATAGACACCGGATCAGATTTATGCGTCTACCCTCGTTCAGCAACCAGAGCACCCTGCTGTAAAAGTAAATATACCCTCTCTGCCGCTAACGGTACAACAATTCATACTTACGGCCCCATATTACTGCACTTAGATCTAGGACTGAGGCGAGATTTTACATGGCGATTCGTCATAGCTGATGTATCAAAGCCAATTATAGGCGTTGATTTCTTCAAGCCATTACGGTATACTTATAGATTGTAAGAACCAGCGCCTCATAGACTAGAAGACGTCGCTAACGATTACGGTACCAAGGAAAAGTATTCCAGAGAATATAGTATCCATCAAGTCACAACATACTGCGCGAGTTTCCTGAGGTCACGCGGCCCACTGGAATGGTACGTACAATCAAGCACAATACGGTTTAATACATAAACACCACGCCAGGCGTTCCTGTTGCCAGCAGACCGCGCCGCTTGGATCCTGTTCGACAGAAAGCAGCCCAGAAGGAGTTTGATGACATGTTGGCGAGTGGCAATGCAAAGCGTTCGGAAAGCTCTTGGTCTTCGCCGTTGCACATGGTCAGGAAGAAGGACGACGGCTGGAGACCGTGTGGAGATTACAGGGCACTCAACGCACGGACTATCCCAGACAGATATCCAGTTCGTCACATACAGGACTTCTCGCACCAGTTATCAGGTTGTACAATCTTCTCAACGCTTGATTTAGTGAAAGCTTACAACCAAATACCCGTTAATCCAAAAGATGTCAAGAAGACTGCCATCACAACCCCCTTCGGACTTTTCGAATTTAATTTCATGACATTTGGCTTGAGGAATGGTGCCCATACCTTTCAGAGATTCATAGACGAGGTCCTGCAGGGTCTGGAAGACTTTGCTTACGGGTACTGTGATGACATTTTAATCTTCTCGCCATCAGAAGAGAGTCATAAAGACCATCTACGGCAAGTTCTCACACGACTATCAAATAACGGTGTACTCATCAACATAACAAAATGTGTTCTGGGGAAACCAGAGCTGAGTTTCCTGGGTTACAACATTTCAGCAGCTGGCACTCGACCCTTGGAGAATAAAGTACAGGCCATCATGAACTACCCAATACCAAAGACCATAAAAGAGCTAATAAGATTCCTGGGAATGCTTAACTTTTTTACCGGCGTTTTGTGCCAGAGGCAGCAAAGCGCCAGGCACCGCTGAATTCTCTTTTACAAGGAACAAACGTCAAAGGTTCACATCCAGTTCATTACACTCAAGAGTTGATTCAGTCATTTCAAGATTGTAAAAATTCTCTGGCCAATTCCACACTGCTAGCTCATCCTGATTCAAATGCGGAATTGAGCATTGCTACGGACGCTTCGGATGTGGCAATTGGAGCAGTGCTACAGCAAAAGAAAAATGGCAACTGGGAACCATTAGCGTTCTTCTCTAAAAAGCTAGCAGCACCGCAAAAAAAGCATAGCCCATTCGACAGAGAGCTGTTAGCCATGTATGAAGCAGTCAAGTATTTCCGCCATATGGTCGAGGCCCGTAGTTTTTCAACTATAACCGACCATAAGCCACTCACTCATGCATTCAAAACTGCTCTTGAAAAATGTTCACCAAGGCAATTCAGGCATTTGGAGTTTGTTGCACAGTTTACAACCGATATACGTCACATACCTGGAAAAGAAAATATTGTTGCAGACACTTTGTCAAGAATAGAGGAAGTCGCACACGGCATCAATTATCAGGCACTAGCACAATCTCAGGACGATGATCCAGAGCTGCAGCTCTGATGATCCGTTTTTCAACAGGCTCTGCAGAGCCTGTTGAAATCATCATCACTCAAATTACAAAAACTGAACATGCCTGGAACATCCATTGAGGTCTTCTGTGACGTTGCAACTCAGCCACCACGCCCATACATTACGCCTGAATTTCGACGGCAAGTATTTAACTCACTTCACAACTTGAGTCATCCGGGAAGAACAACTACAGTGCGACTGGTCACACAGAGGTACATGTGGCCAGGGTTTCGAAAAACCTGTAGAGAGTGGTCTCGCGAATGCCTAAAATACCAAGGCAGTAAGATAACTCGCCATACCTCTGCTCCAACATCTCCATTCCTACCTCCTTCATCCAGGTTCGCTCACATTCACCTCCACATAGTCGGACCGTTACCAATTTCTTTTGATTTCAGGTACTGTCTCACTGTCATTGACAGGTTCACTCGATGGCCCGAGGCGTACCCTATGAAAGATATCACCGCAGAGACGTGCGCAGCATCACTGGTTTCCGGCTGGATCGACAGGTTTGGCTATCCACTGAAAATAACAACCGACCGTGGACGCCAGTTCGAGTCTCATCTCTTCAGAGCCATCACTTCCATGGTTGGTGCACGACATTACCACACGACCGCCTACCATCCTGCTGCAAATGGCATGGTGGAGCGGCTACACCGAGAACTCAAGGGAGCCTTCATGTGCCACTCAACAACACAATGGACTGAGGTACTTCCACTGGTGCTTCTAGGCATAAGAAGCGCATGGAAGGCAGACATCCAGGCATCTCCGGCAGAACTAGTCTTCGGGGAGCCACTACGTCTACCTGGTCAGTTTCTCGCACCCACAGATGACCAATACAATATATATATATAATACAATACAATACAGCAGACGTCACCGATTTGGCAACGCGTCTCCGAAGCCACATGAATAAGCTCACACCAAAATCAGCATCCTGGCATCGAAAAGGTCCCTTTTACATACCTCAACATCTCGAAAGTTCTACTCATGTTTTCTTGCGGCAGGATTTCGTCCGAAGACCGCTGGAGCCGCCGTACGCTGGACCATACACGGTTCTAGAACGCCATCCTAAGTACTACAAACTAGATATACGAGGTAAAGAGGTGACGGTTACTGTCGACCGACTGAAGCCTGCCTTTCTCACTCGTGAAGATGTCGTCACAGCTTCATCAGCGACAGCTGAGGCGCCTGCAAGCGAGCCAGTACCCGAGTCAAGCGTGGGCACAGAGAAAACGACGAGAAGTGGACGACGTGTACGCTTCCCAGATTTTTATCGCCCGCAGTAGCGGTCTCAGCGGGGGAGTGCTGTGGCGACACTAACAACGGCGCACCCTTATTCGTCGTAGGAAAAGCTGCACTCTAAATTATCGCGTCGACTGTGTGCCTCGCCGCCTGCGCCCGGGCACCTACCTGTGTGGTGTGAGGCGGTCGATCCGCGATCGCTCGGTCACGCTGGCCAGTGCCCTACCAACTCCGACGGCGAATGCACGCTCATTTCATTACTCGCGCCCTATCGCTAGTTCTTGTATGTTTCGTATAAATCTAGACTTTCTTGTAGCGTTAAAGTACTTTCCTATCTATCTCTGTTTTCTTCGCTTCTTCCTCTATACCTTCGTGTTGTTTGTGACTGTACATCTGTGCTCTAAGTCTCCTAATAAACGTTTATAAAAACTCGACGGTGTTCGTGATTTACATCAGCGACCATAACCAAACCTACAATCATATTACTATTATGTATGGTTTTTGATAAAATAGTAAAAGACATTTCAGTTTTACAATATCGTGAAGCACATTGATTGGTGCTAAGCAGCTTAGACAAAATAGACTGCTAGAGCTAGCTATAAACTGAATGAAAGACGGCAAGCTTGGCGCAGTGGCTGACCGATTGGTTGTTGCGCTATGTGTCGCGGGTTCGTTCCTGCAGAGAACAAATATTTGTCCAACTGTTCCAACAAAAAAATATTTGTAATAACCGAGAATATTTGGGAACTAATGACTTGAAACGGTTGACTGATGACAAAACACGATGCAAAAGGTGCGACTGTGCGTGGAAGTGCAAAACATTAAACGTTCATCATCATCATCATCATCATTTCAGCCGAAAGACGTCCACTGCTGGACATAGGCCTCCCCCATGTGTCGCCACATTGACCGGTCCCGTGCGACTCGCATCCAGCGGATCCCTGCAACCTTCACCAGGTCATCGGTCCACCTAGTGGGAGGCCTTCCAACGCAGCGGCTTTCGGTTCGCGGTCGCCACTCCAGAACTTTTCGGCCCCATCGGCCATCCGTTCTGCGAGCAATGTGCCCTGCCCACTGCCACTTCAGTTTGGCTATTCTTCGGGCTACGTCGGTTACCTTGGTTCTCTTGCGGATGTCCTCATTTCTGATTCGATCACGCAAGGAAACTCCGAGCATAGCCCTCTCCATTGCTCTTTGGGTGACTTTAAGCCTTCTGATAAGGCCCATTGTGAGCGACCACGTTTCGGTCCCGTATGTAATCACTGGCAACACACACTGGTCATAGACTTTCGTCTTGAGACACTGCGGTAAGTTGGACGAGAAGATACCCCGCAACTTCCCGAACTCTGCCCAGCCGAGTCGGATTCGACGATTGACCTCTTTCTCGAAGTTAGACCTGGATCGTTTGTCCAAGGTAGACATAATCGTCTACAACTTCGAGTGTAGAGTCTCCGATCTTGATAGGAGTGGGTGTTACATGGGTATTCAACATGATTTTGGTTTTGTCCATGCTCATTTTAAGACCCACTTTTTCGGAAGCTCTACTAAGGTCATCGAACATTGTACTGAGGTCCTCCATGGTCTCAGCCATGACCACTATATCGTCGGCAAACCGAAGGTGAGAGATGTACTCGCCATTGACGTTGATGCCTAGCCCTCTCCAGTCCAGAACCTTGAAGATATCCTCCAGTGCAGCGGTGAACAGTTTCGGAGATATGACGTCTCCCTGTCTTACACCTCGCTGCAGAAGTATAGGTTCTGAGGTCTGGTCCTGAAGTCGGACTGACATGGTGGCGTTTTTGTACAAACAACTCAACACCTCGATGTACCGATACTCGATTTGGCACCGTTGGAGAGACTGCAGTACAGCCCAAGTCTCGATCGAATCGAAGGCTTTCTCGTAGTCCACAAACGCCAAGCAGAGAGGCAGGTTATACTCTTCGGTCTTCTGTATAACCTGCCGCAGCGTATGTATGTGGTCTACGGTGCTAAAGCCTTTTCGGAATCCGGCTTGTTCGGGAGGCTGAAAATCGTCAAACCTGCGCGCGAGACGATTCGTGATGACTCTTGAGAACAACTTGTAGACATGGCTTAGAAGTTACATTACATACATGACATGGCATTAAACGTTATCTCACTGTGATTGGCCGATGCACGGCCGATGCCACGATGCTTAGTCCCTTTCCGACGATTCTCTAAAGGGTGTAAAAAGACCCATAACATATCTGAAAGGGACTTGTTGTCCCCGTCTTTGCGATAATTTTTTTGTTATAGACCATACGGGAACCTTCTAGTTACGGACATATTGAGGATAAGTTTTTTTTTAAATACATGTTTTTAATGTAAGATTTTTACTTTACACACCTCCACGATCCCCGTACTATTCAATTCATCCACCAGCACAATGCTTTGAGTGCTTTCCATCAAGCCCTACCGTAAAACGTGATTTTTCACCCCAAAACAAGAGTCGATTCCCAGCAATAATTTTTGCGTAAAGTTACTTAGTTTGATGTACAGAACGCTTGGTTGACGGATAGGGGAAGGGTCTGTTTACACCCTGTATATTGAATGTAGCGTAGTTATTGGTATGTTGGGTGTCGAGCTTAATGTGCTGGCGTGTGTATCTATGTACAGGCAAACCTGTCAGGTACACCCTAGCGTGTATGGCTACCTTAAGTGATATAACCTATGGCCAACACTCCGTAATACCGTAGCGTTCAGTGCAAGAACTTTTGAAATGGAATGAATTATTTCCGAAATTTCCTCGATACTTCCTTCATACATTCAAACTTACAAACTTACAAACTGTAACCTTTTTAGTATAGATTTGTTGCAAAGATGAAGTCTACTGCAAAGGCTTTTATTTAGGCAATAACTATTCAAGAAATCTAAAATATCACCATTTGTATTTGTCGACATCCGCTCCCGTTATACTTCCGCAATCGTGGAGGTCAAGCTCTGCACCTCAGCGTCCGCCTCCGCTAAGTCCAACATCATCCTACTAATATTATAAATTCCAAAGTTTGTGAGGATGTATGGATGTCTTGATGTTTGTTACTCTTTCACGCAAAAACTACTACACGTAGTACTATCCCGTGGGAGAATTACCGAAATCCACGCGGGCAAACCCGCGGACATAGTCTAGTAGTTATTAATGGAGCACGATTCTTATGGCTCTTGAATGGCATTGTCAGGAGGCTGTTGGTAAACTTCTGTGATATTGTCTGTGAAAGATTTGTATTAAAAAACAAGATGGTAATGTTAGTTCCGACCTTGGCCACGTGCCAAAAGAATCATGCAGGCTGCACTTGCAGTATGCTTGCATTACTTCTTGCTTGTCATCATTGTCAATTTTGAATTTTAATTAATTGTTTTAAGTTGAGCCCAGGTTACAGCCTCCCGTTGCTGCACTTAAGGGTACACGACTTATTAAGGGGGTGTTACAGCACTTATTAGTTCCATGGCAATAATTTAACTAGTAGAATAAACGCCACTTAGAACGTTGTAAATATCACGTAAATATTTAGTCTTTGGTAAAAGTGTCAAAAGTTTTTTCCCCTTCCAATAATATTTATTTTTATAGATTTTCACAGTTTCATAAATTAAATTATGGTTTATAATCAATCAACAATTAGTGCTACGTATATTTGTTTCAGATAGTATGGGACTGCTGCCTCGTTTCACATTATATTTGCTTAGAAGAGGCTGCAGAAGAAGACTATGTGGTTTGTATGAACATGTATTTTTATACGTTTAAATGAGCAGTAATATTCCAGTGACTACGGCCCCGTAATTACGTATTGTAGGTTAAAGGTTCGCACCCATGCTGGTGAATTGCATTGTGTAATTTATATCATCAACACTGCACTAGGCCCGCGTGCTGGATTACAATCCAGCACACAGCGGGGCAAACAGCATACAGCCCATCCTGTCTCATGGAGAGGAGGCCTGTGGCCCATCAGTACTAACAAAGCTGCTTCTTTTACATTCGAGCCACGGTGAGCACTCAAATCCGTCGGCCCTGTGCTTGATATTTGCCTGGGTACTGCCTCATCAAACCATGAGAGCGAAGGAAGAGAAAGTGCAGCTGTGTCTGCGCTCACATTTGTGCACTATAATATCTTCTATGTACTAGTTTCCTCTCCGCTAAAATTGGCCACAGCTGTGATCAAAATTTCACCTGCAGAACATAGTTATTGCACGTTTCAAAGCTTGTTTCCTGTAATAACGTAGCTGTTTGTTATCTATAAAGTGACGCCCGAAGGCTATGACTGTTTTTGCCTTTGTAGCAATTCAATCAATTAACACTATAGCACTGTCACCTCTTATATTAGTTATTCCCAGGTCAAGCCCAGGTTCTACGAATTCTAAATCCAGTCCAGCATCGCACATACCAGTTCAAAGTCTAGTAGACACTTTTTGTAATCGTGCCTCATCGTAGTTATCGACTGGTTGTCAGATTTTCAGGATACAGTGAGCAGCTCGAAAGTGGGACAAACAACCAGTCTTTCCCATACATGAATACTGTCCGAGATCTACGAATGACAGCCGGGACCAGTTACCAGCCATGTGGGATGTGAGGCCGGTTCGGAAATGTTTGCCCTGAATGGTCAAACATTTCCGAACAACAAGCGTTGCTTTCACTTAAAGATCGATCGGTGCGGCTGTTATTGTTTAATCAGGAGCCCCATTACTAAGCCACAGAATATTATACATCTAATTAGAAAAAAATGCGCTTTTACGTCAACACGATGTTTCTATCTCCTATCAAGATCAACCGTTCTTCCTTCCATAGATTCTCCGTGTGTACTTTTTACGAGGAACCTCAGATGATAACAATAATACTTAGTTGCTGAAGGCTTTCAGGAAGGCTGTTAAGCTCAGCGGTGCATCGTGGAGAGAGCGATAAAATAAAAACATCATAGCAAGCTTCTATTAACGACTTTTAAGGTGGTTTCACACCAGCGATGCAAGGAGTCGATAGGATGGGCTAGAATTGAGAACTCGTTGATCTTGTCCGAAAGATGTATCGTAAACTCGCGTCACGCCGTCTCGTGCTGACCAGCGCTGTCTCGCGCGCCACTTTTTGTGGCCATGGCGATGTTAAGGGTTTTCTTGCAATATTTCTGAACCAATGATTTAACTTATTCATAAGAATATACACAGCATAGACTTATAAATTTTTCATCGGCACCGTTTGTATAATACCTATATTGGGCTCGACTTTCATACTTAGATATATATAAGACATAAGTATATTGTTAAAAAAAATATTCATTCAAATTATGGATAATAATGGAAAAAAGTTCCCATTATTTCATTCTGTGCCGACCCCAAATGAATTGGGACAGGGGCAAAAGAATGATGATACGGCAAAAGTTCACATTTTACACGGAGTGACACAATGGGCGATCTTATCGTTAAAAGCGATAACCATACCGATGACGCCTACATGACCTCATAGTTACCTTGTTGGCACGACCTTAGAATCTTATCTACAATTTTCCGTGGTGTGAACAGATCCATTACCTAGGCGTTGTCTAAACTTTCTGGATATCAAAAGAAACCCTGAGGATAAAATATTACTGGGAAACTACTTTTATATTTGATGTAAAAAAATATTTTTAACGGTTGCGCGCAATGTACGCACGCAATACAACTTACATTTTAGGGGTATAAAAGTATGAAATTGCCGATCTGTATGGACGATTTCGTGAAAAGTGATATTTCCAAACTAACATTTTTTTTTTGTCTTGGAAACGTCTTTACCGATTATGTATGCTGCAATTGCAATACAGTGTAAAAACTGAGTAGCACTGCATATCTTAAATTTCTCAAAAAACTAAAATATACCTACTTGAAGTAGTGAAACCGAGGGCACATTGAAACAGGTGTTTTTACACACTACCCTATGAGGTAATATGCAACTACTAGTACGATTATTAAACTCTAAAAGGTACGCCATTTAACAATTAATCCAATAAAAATGGAATTAGGAAAATATAACTATACGTCAAAGTTACACATAGAACAAAATGTGAGAACAATAACGGCAATTTCATAGTTCAAGACCTATTATTTTACTTTTGGGTGCATGAAATAAAGTATAAGGGTCATGTATCATACCCCCTAGTATTTCAAGTTCAGTAAAAAAGGAAGGTATAAAACTTGTATAAGTAAAAAATATGTAAATACCTATGTTTGAACTGTGAACCGTTGGAACAGAGATATTGAAAATCAACTTCAATAATATCTCCGTAATCAGTGACATGATCCAATACCTACAAAATAAAAGATCGTAATGACGAGAAGGACAATCACTGGTTGTGGATTCTGTTAAGGATCTTTTTACATCAATAATCTATTAACACCATATTTTTATGCAGCTTGCGTCATTGTAGAAACAGTTTCTTCCCTTCCGATTTATTGAAAGTACATTTTGTGTACTTATTTTACTCTTAAAAACATCAACTAATGTTGCAGGTCTTCATTATAGGTAGCAAAAGAGAATCAATATAATCTGCAGATTACACAAAAAAAATAGACCAACATGCTTTGACGTAAGAATGAAAGTAGGTATCTACAGTTATACCTACTTAACCATGCACACCCTTTACTTCAAAGGATTTACAGTTAGATTATTCGCTGAAAGCTGGCGAGATGCATTACGACAAAGGAAAACAATAAGACGAATTCATACTTAGATATAGTAGGAGTTGTTATACTAAGGCAATCTTATTTTCTTTGTCACGAGTTCTGTAGATGTCTGGTTATATATTTTTTTAAATTGGTTTGTAGCGACACTACAAAAAAGTACTACAACAGCATAGTACAAAATAATGCAGCGCCATCTATGACACAAATGAAGAACTAACAAAAATTCTAAATCGCACATTTAAAGTTATCCGCGACTTAAGACTATACAACATTATTTTTAGTATATGCGAAACCTGAATATAGTTTGTTCAGAATAAGTAACTGAATCGATTCCAATAATTTTTAAACCATGTTATACATTTTGTATATGTATTTATATGTATTTTGTCCCAAAAATATATAAAAAATAGTTTCAAGTTGGCAACGAGCGACATTAAGTACCTATCGCAATAAATTAGGTACCTACTGCCAAATTATTATTATCAATGAGCTCAAGACGACGATGCGCGCGATGCACTGTGTGGTAACCACGTTTTTATGCGGACAACCCGGTAACAGAACAAGCTTATAACTTTGTGATTTTTCATGATACAGTTTTGAAATTTTGTACATAGATTCTTTACATAAAAATACTAGACACGTGTTTCAGGTATCGCATATACTAAAACTAATGTATAGAAAAACCCGACAACTGTCGGGCAGTAGCCCACCAGACATAACACCCGTCTGGTCGGAGGATCCTTCCTTTTCTATGGGAGATGACTGTACACCCAGTTCATCATACCACTAAAAGTTCACCAAAGAAACGAAGGATGGACTGTATGAATGATATGGTTAAAAAGGGGATAACTCGTGAGATGACGATTCATAGAAAAGTAAGGGGAGAAGGCATGCTGTCGACCCCAAAGGCTAGCAATAGCGGTCTACTCAGGTTTTATGCTAAAGGTTACATGCAAAATCTGCCTATACAATATGACTGGTACATTTTTGTTTTGACTACCTAATTTAAAAAAAAATTGTCAAAAGTTTTGGTGAAACATTACTGAACCGTTAACATTACATGTCATGGTAATAGGCTTATCCCCAATGAAATGGAACTTAACATACATAACTGTTGAAATGTGGGTGTACTGTAGACTGCACTCAAGCGTGATGTTATGTTATGATGTTGTGTAAACAATGAACATCGCAGCCATTGCGACAGATTTGCTTTTTATTATTGAAGAGTTCCACTGCAAATCTCCGAAGATCAGCATCAGATTTTCACCAAATTTAAATGGGACCACCGCAGAATTCTTTCAAACAAAAAAAGAATCATCAAAATCGGTTCACAATAAAATTGGCGAAGATATCGCTGAAAATACAAACAAACAAAAAAAAAGATCAGTCGACTTGATAACCTCCTCTTTTTGGAAGTCAGTTAAAAATTAGTGATGTCATCATCCTCTTGCCATTTGGGGTCGGCGCAGCATGTCTTCTTCTTCCATACTTCTCTATTACTCGTCATCTCATCCGACACCTCCTTTCTTGCCATATCATTCTTTATACAGTCCATCCATCGTTTCTTTGGACTTCCTCTACTCATATACCCATCCACATTCATACTCAAAACTTTCCTCACAACATTTTCCTCATTCCTCCGCATCACATGCCCATACCACGACAACCGATTACCACACAACTTTTCAGTCACCGGCGCCACTTTCAGACTTCCTCTTATATACTCATTTCTTATTTTATCCATTCGCGTAACACCACACATTCCCCTTAGCATTCTCATCTCCGCCACATGCAAATGCCTTTCATTTATCCCTTTTGTGGCCCAACATTCTGATCCATACAAGACAGCAGCAAGTTAGTGATGTAAAAAGTTTAAATAAAGAACAATTTCCTTCCGAGCAAGATGGTAAAAGATAATTCTAAAAGAAACCTACTGGTATGAAAATTGGCTTTCATTTTTCCCAAACTGTCAAATTACAAATCGATATGATCACGGCAGCTATTAATTCCCTTGAAAATGGCAAATAACTTGTTTAATTTTGTGGGATTTCATGACCGTAGTTGTGCGGTAGAACTCTTCAGATTTTATGAATAAAGTTGTGCAGCACCCGTTCACCCATCGTTTAAACTTTGTCAAGCATATACAACGTAAACTGCAACTAAATTATTAATGAATTTTCTTCATTATACCGTTTGTTGATGAAACTTTTTAACTGGAATATACAAGATGTAAACGGACCCTTAACGAAGCTGTCAACCAAGCATTCTATTCATCAACTCAAAAATCTACGCAAAAATTATTGCTGGAAATCGACTTTTTTTTTGGGGTGAAAAATCACGGTAGGACTCAAGAAATCATTGTCCTGATGGATGCATTGATTAATACAGGGTTCATGGAGGTATTTAAAGTAAGTTTATAACATTAACAACTTGTATTTAAAAAAAAAAACTTGTGAATATCTGCGTTACTAGTAGGTATGATCCAGAACAAAAGAAATATCGCAATGACGGGAAGAACAAGTGCCTTTTAGCTTCGTGAAGGGTCTTTTTACAACCATTCTAAGATGGTTACATCTTAATTTTTTATTACCCGGCTGTAGCGAAGCCTAAAAGGAGAGTTATGTTTTTAAACCTGTATGTATGTATGTCCGTTTCTATGTTCCCTCGTAACTCCTAAACAGATGAATGGATTTTGATAAATTATACGTCGTTAGATTCGTCTTGGTAGCGCGAGTGTCACTGGCTACATTGAAATAAAAACAAAACAAATGGCGGATTTCGGAGTTCAAATATTTTTTTCTTCCTGTACCATCGAGTGGGGTATCAAAATGAAGGGGTTTAAAGAAGGGTTTTAAATTCAACACTTCATTTCACAAAGAATACACCCTCCAAATTTCATGTTTTTAGGACCAGCGGTTTGGGCTGGGCGTTGATGTACCAGTCAGTTATTCAGTCAGGACTTTGAATTTTATTTGTATAGATGGGCCCCGCCTGCTTCCAACTTTTGTTTAATTTAAAATGTGCTTGTTTTATGCTTTTCAGTTTTTTCTGTCGGGTATTTTTTTATGTTACTCCACATTGCCCTGATGCACGAGTGGTTGTGGGTTCGAACCCAGACGGGCGTGTTACTTTGTGTAATTTATTTCATCACCACTGCTCTCAAAACGTTGAAAGAAAACATCGTGAGGAAACTGACGTGTCCTAGAACCAAAATTGGAAGAATTGTGACATCTAACAACCCGCAAAAAACAGAGCCCGCGTGGTGGATTATAGCCCACTCCCTCCCATAGAGATTACGCCTGTGTCCCAGCAGTGGGAACATCATAGGCTACATTGAATTGCTTATCACAAATGTAGCTGGCGAAGTACCGATTAGAGTAAGAACTAAGAAGTTATTTTTGTCTAGTTAGATAACTCAACTATTTCTGTTATTTTCCTCAGTTTTCGCAACATAATAATCGGCGGTAGCAGCAGCAGTTGGTGCTGCCGCTGCTGCGCGAACTTGCTGTGCAAGTGTCTGTGCTGCGGCATCATGCTTGGAGTCGTCGCTTTCGGAATTTTTCTGCTCCTCGAGGCCATAGGTAAGTAACAGTTTGCATTAGATCCTATAGATTGGCGAATAAAATCTTATTATTATTACTATCAAAGCTCGCCCCCTATTACATGGGACTTAAAAATAACTGGCGAAATGTAGGTGTACTATTAGGTACGCCTCTGCCTAACCCTGTTATGTGTATGTCTATTACTGTCAACTATCTGTGTTCCACTTCAGGACAAAGACCTCCCTTCTCTGCTTTCACTTATTATGTTGTCTTCCATAACCCATTGAACGCCGAGTACGGATATATCCGTAGATGGCTTCTATGCAGGACGTCGGCTACGGATAGATACGTAGGACTTCAATACGAGTTCCAATAGAATGTACAGTAACTGGCCTCACCAATAGAGTATTTTAATATAGGATGGCATCTCAAATAAAACAATCTTTAATAAAAGAGTAACTTTATACTATAACTGACTATAAGTAAATAAAAACACTAATATTTAAAAGCTCTTTGGGAATTTTTTGATTGTGGGATTTATTTCGAAGCATTAGACAATGCATAAGGTCGACTTTTCTGATTACAGATGTCCGTAGAAGTTCTGTATCAATATTTGCCAATCCAAACAAAATTTTAGCAGCCTATTTTAGCAGCTTCACAAAATTTTAGCAGCCTCATCTTGGAAATTCGATCTTGTTTACGAAGAAGCCTGTGCGCGCTTTGCACGTAAACATGAAATATGTGCAGTGCCAACTCTTTATGCCATCACAATGTTTTTCTCAGGAAAAAATAATAGGAGATCATTTGGTCACCTCGGCTGACTCCAGACATGCCTAAAATATTATCAGCAACCAGCAACTATCTGAAATTCTTCCACTATGGTTTGTAAATTTTACCATTGCTACAGCTTGTGTTTGTTCGAAATAACCAAAACATCTCGCTTGTCTCTCCACTTGAAAACTGTTATGTCGTCCTCGTCACATGATGATGTTGATGATGCCATCTAGCCGATTTCGGCCACAGCGACTGCATTCGATGGCTTTCTAGGGAGGTTGTCGAGAGCTTTGGTGTGCTGCTCTATCATGTGCTAGTGGCTAGCATACCCAACATTGGCCGAAAAACTCCGAGCGCAAAGCGGACATGTCAGAACACCATTGACGAAATTGTAGATAGCTGAAAAATTATTATTATTTCGTCACATGACTGAAAGGCCAGTTCACCTTTTTTTAGTCGTGATGTAGTCACGGCTGATGGATTGGCTTTTCGGTTACTACGTAAAGTACCACACACTTAGGTCTTTTACTGCCTAAAACGACTTGTCTGATTGTAAAAATTGTCTAGGTCTACCAAGGATGCCGAATCTACGTATTTATTATACGTATACCTATTTATCCGCATACTGGCACACAGGCTGTTTTTGTTTTCGCTGATGCCATATACGTATATATCCGTACATAGACAAATGTATGGTGGCAACCGACTTTGGCCGTGTAGCCAATGTGGGCATTCAATGGATCAATTTCCTAACGTGGGGTTCCAATTCTGATCGGTGTTTCACATGCTGTATGGCGTTGTTGTCTCGTGTAGTGTTCCGTTACTAAACCTAAACTATCAGCTACCAATCTGTGTTTTTTATTTTGTTTCCAACCCTTTGCCGCACGAATGGCGGCCAATTCAAATCTTGCGTAAATTTTGGAACACTCTTGATATTGAAAAATCATCATGGTTAAACTTTAATATATTCCCGTTATTACGCATGTTGTTGTTGAACAGACCCATCAGATGCTGAGAATGACTCAACCACCGGGACCTCCGTATCTTCGACTACAAAACTGTCGAGGTTCGTCGATTACGCGGATGCCATAAGCAGAGCGAGAGAATTGAAGGTGACCTAACGTTGCCTACTCAGAGGAATAACAAAACTTCTGAAAAATAAATAAAAAGGTACTTATGTCAAAAGTTCGTCAGTGTCAGAAGTTGACAACGTAGTTTGATCACAAAAATGACCTGTTGCAAAATTTTTGAAAATGTAATGGTTTCCGTATTTGGTGATGTGGTAGGTGAAATGATTTTTGCGTTAAAGCGTGGGACTTATTATTTATTTGCCCAATAGTTTTAAAGTTTACGTTGAGACTAGATTTTCATAACCTTACTTTGAGTACTCTACGTGTATTAGCCTCATTTCTATGTGAAGGTGCCGTGTAATGGAGGCAACAAGGGAGATCAAGGCATCCATGGGCTGCAAATGGGCAGAATTCAATCGTTAATGTTGCCTGTAGTTGCCGATAATACGGCATTACTTGTGTTCAGACTCGTATCTTGGAAGAAACCTTTAATTTGTTTAGCTGTTATTATTGTATTAATTTGTTGTCCGTTTTTCTCAGCTGGGGTAATATATACGTGAGTACAGACGCGTTACAAAGCACAGTTCAAATTATCCTCTGGTTGTTCCTCACCTTAGTCGGCATCATTGGTCTACTATTACTTATTGCTTACAAAATGCTAGGTAAGTAGCGTATTGTATAATATCTACTCTTTAAAATATTTCACACTATGTTACTGTATTGACTGATATATGTTTAATGTTAATACCTAAGTAAAGTTGCTAGGTCAGAGGATAGATCCATCAGGGCACCATCCTGTAAACATTGCAATTCATAAAAATTTCATGCAATGATTGTACTTAATCGAAATAAACAAAAACTTTTTCAGCAAAAAAAAACTAGCTTCTAGCGTAGGTAAACTTTCCAACAAAATTCTAGGAAATATTCTAAAAAACCACAAGACAAACAGAAAAACACTGAATATTAGATAAAGTGTAAAAGTTCCAGCTTTTTAAGTCGGAACAAATTATCTAGGTATTAGCTAAAGTTAATTAGAAAGAAGTTGTACAAGTAGTAGGTACACCAACGGTGGAGCACGTGAGTGTTTTGTAATTGAAAAAGATAATTAGCCGAGTGTTTTTATTGGTTACGCAATGCGACAGATGTGCGACTGTACGCTAAGGTACGTACCTGTACGTATAACAGCACAGGTACAGTAATTGTGTTTGAGCGTAACTTCATTTATGGGTATAAATAAAATACTATATAGATACAAGAATAGACGAAAATAGGGTAAGAAATAAGGCATTTTCATTAATTTTCAAAGTCTTTTCTGTTACCCTATTTATACAAATACGTTTGAATATTTGGGCCTGCATGTACTGTTCGTCATTCTTTATTTTTTCTCAATTGCAGCTGAAATTCATTACCAGCTTAATATCAATAGCTAGCTTCAAAACAACATGTATTGTGTGAGACAAAATCAAAATTTCAAATGACAAAATGTTTTTACCTTTCACAGAATGAATAGGTATGACTGACAGAGAACTGAAGAATATAATTATTAAAAAACATCACAAAAAAATGGAGAAATTGAAAGAAGAACTTGAAATGAAGGATACGTTTTGTGAATTGTGCAATAGTCTGAACAAAATGTTGACATGTGTTATTAGCAGATTTAGTTTAGTGACATACCGTGATTCGTTTGGTCTTAGTGGTCTATTTACAGTATTAAAGCAATTTTTGCAACAGAGTTCTCAAAGTGTTTTTCATTTCTGAATTAACAGTAACTTGCTATGCTAGGTAGCAGGGGCGAAGGTTCCATAGACCTGGATTCCTAACGGCTTACCTTTGAAAAATGGCATAGTCAGTATTCTACAGACAAGTAATTGAATCACATTATAGATATGTAGTCCGGCTTACCTCTTACAAAAATTGACCCTTCGCTACTGCTAGGTAAGGAGGTCAGCCTTTATCCCATCACTGTTATTGCAAACCCTTTCCACCACCCAGGGTTTAAGAGGTTCCCAAAAATACCCTAGGAGCTCATGCCAACCTCGCCTGTTCATGGTAAGGTGTACCATGAACAGGTGAGGTTTGCTTGAGTTCCCGCTTTCTACCAACGAGGCTCTGGCGGCCCGCCAACACACATGCAGTGGTCTACTTTCCTGAAATATCGAAATAAATAATGGGACGAACGAAATCTCTATTAAAAATATGAAGATCTGTAATTTTTTGATCTCCGACAGTGGCGCCTTCTTCAGGCCATGTGGATTTGCTGCTCTATAAAGGAATTGTGATACCTACCAAAGTTATAGTCCGCCTATGCAGGTACATATTAATGCAGTAGGTGCCACTAGTGCTTGAAGTTTGACAAAATGAATAAAGTTAATAATAATATTATTTTGTTTCATAACATATTATATTTTGTTTCATAACATATTGGGACCTGGAGGCAAAAAAAAAAAAAAAAAAAATAAGAATTGAGACAAGTGAGATATAAATTCATATAGACCATCAGTCTCATCTTCCATGTCTATAAGTCTAAGACCTAAATAAGCAACAAACTCCTGGACAAGCAGGCCAGGACTTTTCTTTGGACCACTTGCGGATATTAGTATCCCGCTTTATAGAGCATTTGTGAACCTTCTCTGATGCTGTTAATCAACAAAATGTAGGATCAACTTCTTTCTTTATTGTGTGGTTAGTGCCTAACCTGGTGTCGAGAGTTTTTATGCCACCCATGGGCCTTTGACTTGGCTTGACATACCGTCGAGAAATATCTCACAGGCATGCTGGTTTCCTCACGACTCAATTAGAATCAACTTTACGAAGCCGTCAACCAGGCACTCTGTACATCAAACTTTACGCAAAAATTATTGCTGGGAAACGAGTTTTTTCACCCGTTTTACTGTAGGATTCCATTTAACGCACTCAAAACTTTTTGCTGATTGATGCATTGATAGTACGGGGGTCGTTGAGGTTTATAAAGTAAAGTTATAACAGTAAAAATTTCAACCTATTTTTTTTTAAGTTGTAAAAAAGTTGGAACTTTGACCTCCAATGTCTCCGTAATGTTAATCCGACCGTATAAGGAATACCACGCTGTGCTCGAATAGCCGACGAAGCTCATAAAGCTGCAAGTCTAAAATGAGACTGGGGGCTGGACAGGTGATGCCTGCCGAATACCAGCAAAGCTTTGGGACCGTATATCACAAGACTGGAAATAGCTAGACGGTGTCGTGAATAACAGAGGAGAAGATGGCGTGATGCCTTGGATAACTGCCTCGTTAATTGGCAAGAAGAAGCACAGCAGCAGGAGAAGTGAAAGAATCGGGTGTCATAGGTGGGAGCGGAAGGGAGTGTTAGACTTGTGCTGACTAAACTGCAGCCCTGGAAGGTATCAGCCCTTGCGGACTCACTGTTCACAGGCCCGCGCCTACGGTGGCCGGGAGCCAACACGTGGCCCCAGACGCCCGGGGCATCTTTCACGGTGGCTGGGACGTGAGGCTCTCTCCCTCTCACGTTCCGCTACCTCCTTCGCTAGCATGATTGCTTTGCAGAAGGAGGTGACGGCTTCACATTCTCTCTCACTCCGGACCATGGATAGAACCATTACCGGACGCGAGAGGTCGCCACTTCCAGTCGCCTCTACGAGGACACGGCGGTTCCGCCCAAACGGAGCAGACCTCCACGGTGTGCTCCACCGTGTCCTCCGAGCAATCCTCGCAGTGCAGGTAACACCCGGGCGTTTCCTCCCGAATGATCCGGTGCAGGTACCTCCCGAATCAACCGTGTCCGGTGAGGACCTGCGTCAGGCGGAAGGTGAGGGCGCCGTGGCGCCTCTCCAGCCACACCTCAAAGAGGGAAGTTATCGCCACTGTTGTGGCGTGCCCTGCACGGGGTTGCGACAGTCGCTCTCTCCACGTCACCATGAGATAGCGCCAGAGGTCCGTCTGCTGAGCGGCGATTTGACGCGGCACCAGAGTTTCCCCCCGGCGTAGGGCCGCCGCGCGCCACTCGTGCAGGCGCACGAGGACTATCGCCTCCAGATCCCATGGCGGCAATCCGGAAAGTAGGCTCGCCGCCTCACCGGAGATCATGCGGTACCCCCGGATTAGCCTTACGGTTACCACCTTTTGGGGCGCGTTCAGGTAGTGGGCAGCTCACTGCCTCAAAGAACGCGCCCACACCGGGGCCCTCTAAAAGGCCATGAACCGCACGACCCCTGCGTAGAGCCTCCGGCAGGAGGCGTTTGGATCCCTCAGGTTGGACGAGAGCCGCTTGAAGGCAGCCCCGGCTCGTTCCTGTTTGGAACTCATGACACCCTTTGACCCTGATTTTTTATAAATTTGTTAGGTACTAATAAGTTCTTAGGACTTATCACTTGAGTGAAAGGACTACAACGAATGTACAAGAATTATATACTCTGTAATGGGTATCATAGAGTCCATACATAGAGTAGGTTAGGTAAATAATGGCTATAAAAAAGTACGTTTAAGGACGTCATCTTGACAGAGATTACTAATTTATATCGCTGGAATTTACGAATTATTAGTTGCAGTCAAAGAGATTTAAAAGTATTTGAATGTCTGTCTGTACAGTTAACTCTAGAACTCGGAAATAATGCAACTTTCTGACTCCACCTCATAATGTGGTAAAATTCTCCTACCTATCTGGAACCAATCCAATTTATTTTTACTTAGATGACACTGGCATACGTTGATCTTTATATCCTCGCTGGAACACTAGCATGGGAAGCCAACCCCAAGCCAAGAGAGGCCTATGCCCCAGCAGTGGGCTAATATATGTTGGGAATGATAATTTCGACGAAGATAGTGTGCAATTATTAGATATTCTCTGTGTATAACCCAGAATACTTTAGACTTTTTTTTATGAGAATACTTTAGGACTTTTTCTCAGAAAACATCTTATTTTTCTGAATTATACCGGCAGAAGTGTCCAACTTTTATCAGTTCTTTATACAGAAGCCCATATCTAGTCATGGGCTGATCATGGTTTTTGTACCACTATCTGGAAAAGGAGTACATTTTACGAACATAAGAAGCTGAATATGTAAGAAAATAGACGCATAAAAGGAAAAACCATCATCGTCGACTTTCTATGTATATAATATGGCTTTTAATAATTTTGCTTTCTTTTGCAGCGCTATTATAAACCTTGCGAAATGTTTGTGCATATGCATTCCTGTCACTATGGCTGTGGTGATTGGCATGTACCTATACAATGTTTTGAAGAAGGCTTTAGATGAAGCGTGAAAATATGACAGCAGTAAAAGTTCGGTCAAATCAGGAACTCCGGAAAGCTTGCGGACAGACTTTGGCTATCGGCCACGGCACACGACTACTTCAGTTAGCTTACCATGACTTGGGCACAGGGCCGTAGGCAGGGAGAAAATCTCGAACTTCTATAGAGAAACCACTCACCATCCTATACTTTCTGAATTCTGCATAACCTTACAGTTTCTTCTATTCTCATTTTTACATGAATTGATAAAAATAACTAAATTTATCCTAGGAGTGCTAAAATTTTCGAGCTCTCTTTGCTTGCAAGCTCTTAATTCTCAAGACTTTTCTGCATTTGTCGACAAAGAAACTAAACTCCTATTCATGTATGAATGCTAAAAAAAAAAAGTAACCTACCCGAGTTAGTGCTAATTTGTCTGACATGCTGTGTTCTTTTAATTCAAACGCTTTGGTACAAAAAATAACACAATTTCTGTATTTTTAGACTAAAGAAACCCTATCAAGTTTGAGGTGAGTGCAAAACTTTTAGAACTCGCTGCGCTCGTTATTGAATTCTGCCTTTTCGCAATGGCCATGCTTTTCTGTATAAGTCGACAAAGTTACTCCTTGTATGAAACGACACCGACTAACGAAAACCTAACACATCTGTTGAGGTTTAGGTACAAGCTCTTTTCATGAAGCTCAAAATGGGGTGCATTTTGAGCTTAAAATGCACCCCCTTGGAAATAATTCTGCTTTGAACTAATAACATAACATATAATTGCCGTTCGTATTTAATGGTAAAACTCTCCCCGAAACAAATTCCTGGTTGCGGCCCTGCTAGGGTATGCACCCGGGTCTCTAAATACTTCTTTCAAGGTATTTGAGAACCGGACGCACGTTTTATACGTTTTATACCAGTATTGTTTTATTTTTGCTTCAGTGTGGGAAAGAGATGGAGCTAGATGTCTTTCATAGCTCCATCTGTTTTCCACACTGAACTGGCATTAAAGTAATACTGCTATAAACGGTGGTAGTTCGGGCCCAGTAAGCAAAGCATTGAACTAAGCTTTAGTACATTATCTGTCAGAGTCCGCTATCTATAGCCGCGTCCACAATTTGTCGTCACCGGTTTGACCGGACATTAAGTCGTAGGTAAGTACTGATTTGCTTTTTGGTTATTTGCTCATCCGCAGTAGGTAAATTTAGGGCTCCACACAACAAAGTCGACGACAATAATGCTTTGGCGTGTAGAGTACATCTCTGGATCTCCGATTGAATCAGGAGTTTTCATCCATAATATATCTGAGATGACCGATTAGAGAGAGATCAGACATTTTGTGTGGTGAAAACCACCCACCAGACACCTTTAAAGTATGATAAATTGTAATTGATCTTACATTATTTCGTTACGTTTTATGCAGAAACAGTTCCAGCTTTTATAAAATGACGTAGGTCTGACGTCCATAGCATCTTGGTCCATATCTCAGAACTTACCATTCAATTTTGTATGTAAAGTAAAAGTTGAGCTATGCCGATTTCAAAACCGTTTCGAGATTGTAGGATTCTAAAATTCTTAATCAAATGCTCAATCATTTTAACACCAACAGAATCTTACACGATCAACAGTATGATTTCACCAAGGGACGTTGTACAACTGATGCCGGTGTAAGCTTATTAAAGCACATTTTTACTGCGTGGGAAGAGTCCCAAGACGACATAGGAATATTTTGTGATCTCTCCAAAGCATTTGATTGCGTAAATCACGATACATTACTTTTGAAACTTGAGCATTATGGACTAGGTAAACTTGCACTTAGTTTGATAAAATCTTATTTGAATGATAGACAACAACAAGTTCAAATAAATGGTGTTAATTCACAGGGTTTAAAAGTAAAAATGGGGGTTCCGCAAGGCTCAATATTGGGTCCTTTCCTCTTTCTAGTATACAATATAAATGATCTACTCTATTTATTGAAAAAAACCAACCTCAAAATATTGTGTTATTCGCTGATGACACTTCCCTAATTTTTAAGATAAATAGACGGGCCCAAAATCTAGATGACGTGAATACGCCTTATTTCAGTCCCCGTAGCATGACCACCGTAGACATGGATTTCTTTGACGGAAGAATCGACAAAATGACAGATTGTGTCGACACAATGACAGATTCCTTTGCACTATCTGTCATTTTGTCGATTCTTCCGTCAAACAAAATCCTTGTCTACGGTGGTCATGCTACGGAAGCATGTCCATAATTGGTTCACAGCAAACAATTTAGTATTACTTCATTGTTTTTCTGAAATTCAAAAGTGCCTGTTATGGTCTTATTGAAATAAATGCTTTGAGTTTGAGTTTGTCATGTTGACGGAATTTAATTTTATAATTACAGCACAGAGAAGATACTTTTATGAAGTCACAGTGCAAATTAAATAGACGTTGAAGATTTCAACTTGAATGTAATCCCTTCGATGTGGTAAATATCGTTTATTCATAACTAGTAGCTCACCCCGGCTTCGAGTGGTTTTTACGATTTAATGAAAGCTCCGAGATAGATGTGCTATATCTAAGTAAAATATTAATATCACACATAAATCTTCCGGAATTAATCATCTAGATGGTTGCGTTTGTTTCGCACTTTGATCAATATGCCGTATTGTGTGCAATGGATATTTTATTGTTTGGGAATTCGTATTTCGGAACTCGCTATATTCTAGAACAACACTGACTGACACCCAAAGCGACTTCATAATATGTGCCGGATAAGTACCAATAGACATTCGAGTTCCAGTCTCACCATCCGGTTAGACTGGAAGTCGAACAGAGTTGGGAAAAGACTCAGATGATGATGTACTGTACATTATACACGGTGATTGGTAATACGGTGCATGTCTTGAAATGGGATCACCCATCTCTCTCTCATCAACAGACATATTTTGTAATTATATTCGGACCCCAATAACTTGTTGACCAAATTGACTTTCTTGCCATTAATTAAACTTTTTTTTTTTTTTTTAAATTTCCATCTCCAAAAACTTGTAGAAAAGCTTCGTAAACCTCATGTTATGATTTTCCTAGATTTTCATGGCAGTTTACTCAAAATACATCGTGTCCCACTGCTGGGCAAAGGCCTCGCCTTTCTCTATACCTCTCAATACTGTGCGATCTCTAGCCCTGTTAGCCCCGCAAACATGATCAGATCGTGAGATCGTCGATGTCTCATTAGCTTTCTAAAATTGAATAACTTTATTAATGTTCGTACCTAATTCTTCTCCTGAACGGCTTGATCGATTAAACCAGTGTTTTCCATATATATTTTTAATTGTAACCATTATATTATTATATTTGTTTCAGTTTTTTTATTCCGCGCATCTTCTTCGTATGCATCTGTCTGATAGCACCTTTTGTAATTGGGTATCATGGCGACCATGTACTTACTATACGGTCAATATGAATATTTTACAAAATGCTGTGTGAGTTTCTGTTTTAGTGTTCACCATTACCTACCATCCACAATCGTTATCGGAAAGCTTATTGCAGATGTATAAAGGCACTTAACGAAATCGAAAGGCACTGCCGTATTGTCCTTCCATTCATTGTGGTATATTTTTAAAGATTCTTAACAAAAAAAAATATCTGTACCTCGCGGGCTGCACGGAGTGGTTGCCCGATGTCTTGATCTCCTGAGAACCGTTCGCACGCGCCCGCGATCGTCCTCACCCGCCCGCGCCTTTTTAGCTCTGGTTTCCTCCGTCCTCCTGCCGTCATATAGCGGTGAATGACGTCACAAGAACGTTTGTCTATGTAAACAAAACGGCGTGGTTTCCTAAAGAGCGGTAGTTGTCAGCGTAACGACAGAAAGCGTTGCCGTCATTTGCATGACGGCCGTCTTCGCGGAGTTGAAGAGTCCTCGAAAGTTTTTTTTCAAAAGCGGTGGACAATTTTCCAAAATGAATTCCACCTGGAGCGGCGAAGATGAATCTTAATAGATTTTTTTTTGCGGGTTCATGACATATTATCTAAACAAATACATAAAATTGATATCTGTTTGTAATATAAACACACAGCTCAGCACTTTTAACAAATACACATTTTTTCAATGTTTGTCTGTCTGTCTGTTTGTTCCGGCTAATCTCCAAAACGGCTGGACCGATTTTGACAGGAGTTTTACTAGCAGATAGCTACTTTTATTTTAGAAAAAGGATTAGGGTTACGTACAAAACAAATAAAACCCTTGAAATTGTTAACAAAATCCGATTTAAACGATTAATCCCCGAAACAGCTGGACCGATTTTGACAGTATTTTACTGGTAGATAGCTGATGTTATAAGGAGTAACTTCATCATCATTCATTCATCATTCAAAGAGGGAAGTAATATTTTTTATAATAATTTCACGCGAATGAACGTCGCGGGCAACAGCTAGTATATAAAGAAAAATAATACAGGCAGACGCAGATGAAACAAAAATTTTGTTGTGAATTGGGGAAATTTCTAAATAAAAGAGGTATTTAGTACAATGGAAAGCATATACTTCTTCTGATAATTGCTCATCTTCCAAATACATAAATAAACTACTACCGCTAAATCGAGGTCGTGCATTTGCCACCGTTTACACCTTTGTGTTTCCGTATAAAGACGGCCGTGCGAGTCTCAAAGATTTCACGTGTCGTCACTGTTAGACGGTCGTCTTTTTGTGTCCGTAATATTCATCATCATCATCATCATCATTTCAGCCGAAAGACCTCCACTGCTGGACATAGGCCTCCCCAAGGGGGGTTTTGCCATAATCGCCACGCTTGGCAGGCGGGTTGGCGATCGCAGTATGTTTGTTATAAAAAATTACAGCGAACGCTGCTGCCCATTCACTGGTAAGTCCCTTAGTCGCCTCTTACGACACCCACGGGAAGATATGGGATGGTGCTATTCTTTACGTCCGGACACCATACAGAACACGTCCGGACACCAACGTCCGTAATATTACGGACGCTATAAGACGGCACAGCTATTGGAGGGAACCAGAGCTTTAGCGCTGCCCATACTATTTTTCAATACAGACACGTGCGCTTGCATACAATCACCCGCACCCGCGCCTTTTTTTAACGGACGCCCTCATAAATCACAATTTCATATCTGTCTGTCACAAACGTTTTTTCGCGAGATCTATGCCATTTTGGAAGATTTTTGTATGACGTGTGGCCTGCCTAACATCCGCTATCTATTTTATTTTTAAATAGGCGTACAAATGTAAGCCATCGTGCATATGCATGCACGATGGCTTATATCTGGGTAACGTGACTCTTTAGTATGTTCTTTAGTATGGTCTCATACAAAACTTGTTTGTATTGATATTCCACGCGCGCCTCAAAGAGATGTCAGCAACCACGTAGGGGTCCACAAGGGCCGAAGCCTGCCAGGGCTGCGGGACTGTTCGAAAGAGATACCGCGGCCCTGGAACACAAAGGGCAAAGAAGGAACATGGATATGTTTTAGTCAGTACAAGTCTGACACTCCCTTCCGCTCCGGCCCAGAGCGGGGGGGGGGGGGTTCATTTGATGATTTCCCATCCTAAAAAAAAAAAAATTGCTCTTGATTAATACAGGTTTGATGCGTGGCCACTTTCTGAAAATAAAATGAAATGGTGGAAGTAAGGCAGATCAAATAATTGAATGGCTTTAAGTTGTTGTTCAGGTGTCAGCTACGCACACATAGAATGGCAGTCAAAGACAAAAATATTTTAACAATTTTTTTTTTCTAAGATCCAATCTTAGTTAACCCATCGTGTTCTCGACCTGACTCGCGAGCCTCCAAGATGGGGTGTTACTAGGAGATGTGACTTAAAATATGGAGGGAAGTCGATGATCGAAACTAATTATTATTGTTTAACCTGTAGCCAAACTTATCTCATATTTTTTTTGTTGCAGATATGCTCAAACGACTCTCTTAAGTTTACGTGTCAAACACAAGATATACAGGGTGTAAACAGACCCTTCATATAGCCGTCAACCAAGCATTCTGTACATTAAACTAAGTAACTTTACTCAAAAATTATTGCTGGGATTCGACCTTTTTTTTGGGGTGAAGGTAGGACTCGATGGAAAGCACTCAAAGCATTGTGCTGATGGATGGATTGAATAGAACGGGGGTCGTGGAGGTGTGTAATACTAAAATCTTACATTAAAAACATAACTTTGAAGTTGGATCTTTGACCCCCAATATCTCCGTAACTAGAAGGTTTCCAGGTATGGTCTAGAACAAAAAAAAATGATCGCAAAGACGGTGAGATCAAGTGCCTTTCGGCTATGTTAAGGGTCTATTTACACCCTTTAGAATGAGAGACATAAATCCTTGTCAAACTTGTTTGTTATTCTAAGGAAATCTATACTTGATTAGAACGCTTACAGAATAATTTTGTTCTTAATATTGAGAATATTGTATTAGTTGTATTTGATAATCGTTAAGTTGAATTTGTTATTAAATAATTATTGGCATCGACGTTGTCGTTATTATTAGTCACGGACTGTCGGTCCCACTACTTTGTCCCCCTAGAGGGTCCAGCAGGGTTTTCATGTACTCCTGTCCACACAACTTCACATACACGATTGAAGATTTTTTGTTATTATTTAAACAAGTAGCCGAGTACAAAAAACAGAAAAGTGGAGCAGCAGTTCCTAGGCATCATATTCTTGAAATTTTACATAGGTACTGAAACAACAAGACTTCAATAACTACATAGGGATAATACCTTGGTCATATACAACATTAGTTATATATTAGTTGTATATGCAAAACCTGAAACACGTGTCTAGTATTTTTATGTAAAGAATCTATGTACAAAATTTCAAAACTGTATCATGAGAAATCACAAAGTTATAAGCTTGTTCTGTTACCTGGTTGTCCGCACAAAAACGTGGTCACCACACAGCACGCCCGCGCGCGCGCCTCCAGCATCGTGTTGAGCTCATTGATAATAATAATTTGGCAGTAGGTACCTAAATTATTGCGATAGGTACTTAATGTTGCTTGGTGTTCAACTTGTAACCTTTTTTAAATATATTTGGGACAAAATATAACATGGTTTAAAAATGATTGGAATCGATTCAGTTACTTACTCTGAACACACTATATTCATGAAAGAAAGTGGGTATGAAAAATCGAATATTTTCAAATATACCCAAGTAGGGTAACAATTGAAAGTGCAGGATGTGTATATTACAATTAGACATGTTTTATCAAAACCGGCTCAGCTATTTTATTGCTTTTCAAATGTTTGTTGGCTTTTCTTAGTTGCGATGGGGGTTTTTTTGCCATGGTCCGGAGCGAGACGGAATGGGAAACCGTCACCTCCTTCTGCGAAGCAGTCATGCTAGCGAAGGGGGTGGCGGGACGTGAGAGGGAAAGAGCCTCATGTCCTAGCCGCCGCGGGAGACGCCCCGGGTGTCGGGGGTCACGTGGTGGCTCCCGGCCACCGCAGGCGCGGGCCTGTGGACGTCGAGTAAGTAAAAGTCCGGCCATCTTATGACGACAGGCCGTGTCGACGGCGCTTTCGTGTTCCACGCGCGCCTCAAAGAGATGTCAGCAAATCGGAAGGGGTCCGATTGCCAACGGCGGATGCCTGCCGGGGCTGCGGGACTGTTCGAAAGAGGTACCGCGGCCCTGGAATATAAAGGGCTAAGAAAGAACATGAAGTGAGTTATAGTCAGTACAAGTTCTGCTTCGCCCAGAGCGGGACCCCGTCATTTGATGATTTTCCAGCCGAAAAAAAAAGGTCATATGGGAACGTTGCGGTTTAGAAGATGTAGTGACGAAAATTGAAAAGAGTATGCTTAGATGGTTTGGTCATGTGGAGAGGATGAGTGAAAGGCGACTGACAAATGATGATGATAGTGGCAACGCTGGGAGGGAACGCTCTACAAGGACATATACTGACCTTATTGGTGGGGTTGTTTAGAAAGGTTAGGTGCGTAGTACAGTCGCCATCAGATATATTGTAGCGGGCGAGGTACTCAAATATTTCAGAGCAGCATTACTTTTCAATAAATTCGTTACACTAGATATGGTCAATAACATCAGAACAAGCAATTAGTCATAAATATAAGAGCAGCGACTTTTCAATAAATTCGGAGCACATAACGAGGTAAAAATATCAGAAAGCACAGAATGTCAGAGGTATCTACGCAGTCAGGATGGTCATAAAGATCGGAAAATTTATCGAAAATATAAATTAAGTCTGTATGAGACACAGTTTAAATTACACTATCTTATGCATGTCGATGTTTGATATTGGCATGACGTATGGGGTATATTCACAGAGCAGATATAGAGAGGAGGCGGCCTAAGCATATATTTCTGGGTTTTTAGTCAATTATTTACATTCCAAGATATAATGTAAGAGCTGCCTGCTTTCATGAATTATATGCTGATTTATTATTGCATAGAATTACTATGATGATGACCTTTATTACATAAAAAATAAAAATAAAGGCGGTCTTACTTTCTTCAGATGTATGAACGTGGACGAGGCAAAAGGAGTATGTAAGGATCGTAGCAAGTGGCGTTCTGTGATTTCTGCCTAACCCCAAGGGAAAAAGGCGTGAGTTTATGTATGTATACTTTTTTCCGTTATTTATTTATGGTGTAGTCTGGCAGAGGAAAAAACAAATATAATTTGTCTGTCATATTGAAGCAATTTAGTTTTATAATCACAGGCGAAATAAATATACGATGAAGATTTTAATTTTATTCTGCAATGTGGTAAATCTTGTTTGTACTCATAAATCTTTCAGAATTAATTATCTTACTGATGGCGAAAACCGCAACAAAAACCGTTGCGTAACTTAAAAGAACAACAAGACAGACAGTGCGCCTTTGAAATGTGCAGGATAAGTCCCAATAGATGTTCAGATGTATCCGGTTAGACTGGAAGCCGACCCCAACATTAATCTTGGGAAAAGACTAGGCAGATAGATGGTCATGATGACGTATAAGAAGCTTCATAAAGTCCATATTATTATGTGTTCCTGAAACTTCTATTGATTTTTGTGGCAGTTTATTCAAACTAAATGAATAGCACTTGACGTAAAAATTACTGAAAACACTACAATAATACATTTTTTTCTTACAGTGGTTTTATAGCACAAAGTAGCTGCATATGCGCCTGTATAATGATACCTCTCATAATAGCTGTGATGGCAGGCTTGTACATATACGACCGGTTTTTTAATGAAAACAAATAATCAATATTGCTTTTAAGAAGTAAGACAATTTTGTTAATGCTGTTTTTTTACCATCACCATCAACCATCACCATCAACCATCACCATCAACCATCACCATCAACCATCGCCATCAACCATCACCATCAACCATCACCATCAACCATCACCATCAACCATCGCCATCAACCATCACCATCAACCATCACCATCAACCATCACCCATCACCATCAACCATCACCATCACCATCAACCATCAACCATCAACCATCACCATCAACCATCACCATCAACCATCACCATCAACCATCACCCATCACCATCAACCATCACCATCAACCATCACCATCAACCATCATTTTTGTAAAGCCTATACAGGGTGGCGCCGACAATACGACAATAAATTAAACTGCTTATACCTCATGACGTTCTCAGTCTGCATACAAAAAATCGTTCGAATATATCCAGTAGTTTAGTCACCGGATATGTATTATCATTTTCAGCATTTTCTACATGATGTAGGTTAGATTATTTATTAAGTTAGCACCGACATCTACATAAACATTAAACACATGTTGCCAGCTCGCTACTTCAAAAACTTTTGCCAAATTCGTTCTTTAAATTTTATTTCCAGACTCAAATTAGTGCAAATTATAGGTACCTGAGGTTAGTAAACCAATATTAATAAATAGTATTCTAGTTCGTTAGCTTAGTCGAGAGCAGCGGTGGCCCAGTGGTGGCGGCCCCGACTGAGAGCAGCGGTGGCCCAGTGGTGGCGGCCCCGACTGAGAGCAGCGGTGGCCCAGTGGTGGCGGCCCCGACTTACGAACAGTAAGTCGTGGGTTCGAACCCAGGCAGGCACATTACTTTGTGTAATTTATTTCATCACCACTGCTCTCAAAACGGTGAAGGAAAACATCGTGAGGAAACCGGCATGTCGTAGAACCAAAAATTCGAAGACATGTGACATCTACCAACCCGCACTGGGCCAGCGTGGTGGAGTATAGCCCATTCCCTCTCATAGAGAGGAGGCCTGTGTCCCAGCAGTGGGAACATTATAGGCTGATTATGATGATTCTAGTTCGTTAACAGTTTTATGCTTTTGAATTCGTTTGTTTTTTTTTTAATTTCGCTTTTAGTATTTATTTGATAGTTTCAAAATATTCCTATGAACTAGTATTACCAGCGATTTCATTCATTGTCGTATTGTCCGCACCAGCCTGTATGTATACAAGGTGTAAACGGACCTTTATCGAAGCTGACAATCAAGCATTCCATACACATCAAACTAAGTAAGTACGCACTGCGCAAAAACTTTTTTTGGGGAGAAAAATCACGGTTTACGGTTGGACTCAACTCAATGTTACGCACTCAAATTTTTCTGCTGATGGATGCATTGAATAGTACAGGGGTCATGATTCTTTAGCGTACAGAGGGTTTGCTATGATGTCTTAAAGCAGGAGTTATTCCAGTGTGGGAAAGAGACAGCTATACAGGTCGTCTAGCGCCATCTCTTTCCCACACTGGAAATACTCCTGCTTTAAGACGTCATAGTAGCTCACTAGGGGTATTTAACGGTATACACAACATTATTTTTAGTATATGCGAAACCTGAATATAGTTTAGAATAAGTAACTGAATCGATTCCAATAATTTTTGAACCATGTTATATTTTTTCCCAAAAATATTTAAAAAAGTTTAAAGTTGGACACCGAGCGACTTTAAGTACCTATCGCAATAATTTAGGTACCTACTGCCAAATTATTATTATCAATGAGCTCAAGACGACGCTGGAAGCGCGCGCTGCGTGGTGACCACGATTTTGTGCGGACAACTAGGTAACAGAAGAAGCTTATAACTTTGTGATTTTTCATGATACAGTTTTGAAATTTTGTACACAGAACACGTGTTTCTGGTATCGCATATATTAAAACTAATGTTGTATAGTAAAAAAACCTGTTTAAACAAAGTTGAAACTAGGACTCTAATATCTTCGCAACTAAAAGGTTCCCAGGTATGGTCTTGAAAAAAAAAAATGACGAGGAGTGTCCTTTCACCTTCGTTAAGGGTCTTTTTACACCCTTTACAGCAGGTTTTAAACAAATATGAAAATGTGTACCTTTATACAACATTATTTTTAGTATATGCGAAACCAGAAACACGTGTTTAGTAGTAGTATTTTAATGTAATGAATCGATGTAAAAAATTCAAAAGTGTATAATGAAAAATCACAAACTTATAAGCTTGTTCTGTTACCTGGTTATCCGCACTAAAACGTGGTCACCATGCAGCAGGCCCGCGCGCGCGCCTCCAGCGTCGTCTTGAGCTCATTGATAATAATTTGGCAGTAGGTACCTAAATTATTGCGATAGGTACTTAATGTCGCTCGGTGTCCAACTTGTAACTTTTTTTAAATATTTTTGGGACAAAATATAACATGGTTTAAAAATGATTGGAATCGATTCAGTTTCTTACTCTGAACAAACTATATTCAGGTTTCGCATATACTTGTCTTACGGTCAGACATTTTTCTCATGATCATCCAAAGTACTTCTATTTTTGGATAATGTTTAGGTCCTAGTAACGCAAAAACACCAAGAACAAAAACAAATTGAACGCTCAATTTTTTTTTTATTTCATTATGTCTTAGAAAAAAGTAGTTTTAGTTAACCTATCGTGTTATGGGGGTTTCTATGACGTCTTAAAGCAGGAGTAAGATGTCGCTAGACGACGTGTATAGTTCTGTCTCTTTCTCACACTGGAATTACTCCTGATATAAGACGTCATGGTAGACCACCAGCTCCCGTAGCATGACCACCGTAGACAAGGATTTCTTTGACGGAAGAATCGACAAAATGACAGACTTCTTTGCACTATCTATCATTTATTTATGCAATCATTTTCAAGCTAGTTATATATATATAATTCCCCACTGATTATTGTTAAACGTGTCACCAAACTTGAGCAGCGGTGGCCCAGTGGTGGCAGCCTTGACTTACGAGCAGTACGTCCCATGCAGGCGGATTAATTTGTGTAATTTATTTCATCACCACTGCTCTCAAAACGGTGAAGGAAAACATTGTGAGGAAACCGGCATGTCCTAGAACCAAAATTAGAAGACTTGTGACATTTATCAACCCGCACATGGCCCGCGTGGTAGATTATAGCCCATTCCCTCTCATAGAGAGAAGGCCTGTGTCCCAGCAGTGGGAACACTATAGGCTGATTATGTTTATGCTGTCACCAAACTTAAGTTGTAACTTTTTCGTTGCAGAGGTACTGAATAAAGTTTTTCAAGCAAACGATGGCTGGATGGATATTTCACATTTTAAGTACAAGAAGATAATAAAATGAGACACCTATCTTTGTCAAGCCTATTTGCTATTCTAAGGAAAACTTAACTTGAGTAGAATGCTTATGTAGGTTATAATTTTGTTCCTCATTTAGAATATTGTGTTAGTTTTATTTAATAAAATTAAATTTTGTTTCTTTTTTAATTAAATAACTAGCTGTATGCGTTGCAATACAGCTTTTTCTACATACTCCTTGTGTTTTTACTACTCTACCTACTTACTACCTACCTGCTACCTACCACCTACCTGCTACCTACCTAATATTTCCGGGATCAAATCAAATGTAGCCTATGTGTTAATCCATAATATAAGCTATCTTGATACCAAATTTTATCCAAATCCGTTATGCCGTTTGAGCGTGAAGGAGTAACAAACATACAAACTTTCGTCTTTATAAGATTAGTGTGATGATTAGCATCGATGTTGTCATAATTATTCATTACTGATTGTTGGTTCCACTGCCTTGGCCCACTAGTGAGTCCTAGGATTTTCAAGTACTCGTATGTCCACTGGTAAACATAGTGCAGCGACATAAGGATTTGTTTCGTAAATTCACTAACGTCCATAGTTGAAAATAAGTTCTTTCGAACTGTATTCTCAATATAAATAATCTTAAAAATACACCACTATTTTTTAATTATTACAAAAAAATGGAGCTACCCGTACTGATCATATTTGTGTAATCAAAAGTAAAAAAAACGAAATCCCAAAATTGTCCACGAAAATTGGTCATAACTGGTAAATTCATAATTGAATCAATCATTCATAACAATTACCACTAGAAAATACTACGCGCAGTGCTTTTCCATTCCTGTCGCCATTCATAGGTCCCGGCAAACTATATTTCCATAAATTGAGTGACATTTTGGGATATAAACAAACGCTTTTAACTTTGCTGTTTATGAATATTATTTATTGAGACTTTACATATATAATAACAAGACCTTCTCTAATACGCCCTTTAAGTATTTGTACTAATTAAAAAATAGTTGTGTATAATACTGGACTCTGCAAACATTGTACAGACGCCAGCACAGTAAGCTACTAAAATTTCTTTAATAGATTTTCAACTTTATCGCTGAAGTATTAGGTTCAAGGTTGGCTTCGGGTAGCTTGATGTGCTGGCGTCTGTACGTCTACAATTTACGATTACCTACGACATCGATTATCGTAGTGTCTAAAAATTGAATATGTGAAATATGTTTGTGTATTTCCTCTATCCACAATTATTTGTCTGTTCAACAAAAACACGTTTCGCCGCATTCATTCTAAAATGAACTATGCATATTCTATTTCCCAGCCATAAACGTTGTAATGTACACCTAATATATAAATGCCTAAATATTACATTATCGGAATTTCATTTCTGTGCGCTCAGTAGAGCGTGAACATGGTCTGCAGATACCATGTTAGTGAAAACGCGCATAATACTTTGTAATGTTTGCCCATTTGCGGTATTTATATTTGTCACACATAGTTCCCATTCGTAGGCTTTTTAGGTCATCGTCGAGCGACACGCTCGAATATTGTTTCTGTTTCGGCGAATTGACATTTTTCACCTGGAAATGCTACGTGGAACGAATTTAGCTCGCGTGAATGTGACACTATAAATGTCTATTCGAAAATTATAGATTCGTATAAATGTTGTATAGTGGATTGGTTTTATGCTGTAGGACATGATTTTATATATCGAATACTGCTGTCAATCTTCGATGGGTTATGCAGTCCTAGTACCTACACCCACGTTTCGCCAGTTAGGTTGATATGCCAAATCCACACACACCCAGACTCTGAGCTGCTTCTGAGAAATTCCTGATGGGAAAACCCAATATTATTTTCCTTGACCTGGGAATTAAACCAAAGACCTCATGATTATTATAGCACAAGTTATCTGTATAGCTCCATCACTTTCCTTTCCATGTAACGGTTACAAATGAGTTTGATTCTGATATCGGCTATTGTGTGTGTGATATAAGATTTTAGAAGATAATTTGTTCAAAAACATTACAATATAGGGTGACTGGTAATTAGTGACCAATACTTAAAGACGTGATTGCACTCATGATAACAAACAACTTTCCCAAAGAATTTTTTTTTGTATACTCATTCACTTTTATCACAATAACACAACAGCCGTATGAAACTCGCGCGCGCGCGCCATTGACCTATCAGCTGTTAGCCGCATGACGCCGTTCTGTCTCATTACTATCGTACTAGCGCAACAATGGGTAGGCAGATCACAGCCCGCTCAGTAAGTTTTATTGTGATAAAAGTGAATGAGTCTAAAAAAAATGTTTTTTTGGGAAAGTTGTTTGTTATCATGAGTACAATCACTGTTTAAGTATCGGTCACTAATTACCAGATCCCTATATAAAATAAAATTCAATTTGCCTTGAATATCCGTTTAAATAAAATAAAATAACCCAAGAAAGATAAGATATGATATGTACACAACCAATTTTACACGCTAGGCTTAAAACTAGTGAGTACATGACCCTGATAAGGCGCAGCAAGAAAACTTAAATGTGTCTCAGTATCACGACAGATACCACTTTCCATTGAAAAATGTCGCACTTTATTCCTTTACAGATAACATTACAAGATCGTACTTTAATGTGAACACCATTTTATCTTACTCCATTAACCTCCATTTTGTAGAATAGGATCTTAATTATTCCTGACATAAATGCGAATATTCTGCTGAATTAACTTTCTGCTGAATATCGTTGAACTAGGTAATTTTCCGTAGTCTCGAGGACTTAACGTTGAGTGTACTTTGTATTTCGGCTATACAGGGTGGTTAAAAATCGTGGATTAAACGAAAAAGGGCGATAGTTAGGGTTATTTGCAGTAAAAAATATCTTTCCTTAAAAGTTATGACTACTCGATCGTGCGTGTTTAAGAAATTAAAAAAAAAACCTATTTTAAAACTATAATTGGTGTTTAGTTGCTTCTAGGAAATGTAACAATACTACAAAAGTGCTTTTGTGACAGTGTGTACCACGATTTAGGAGTATTGATACTTTTTTCAATAACTTTTAAGTCCCACGAAAAAATATTTGTAACTTCAGAACCTTACTGTAAAAAATGTACTTCCAATAAATTAACCCCAACTATCGTCCTGTTTCGTTTGTTCCACGATTTTGTTACCCACCCTGTAGAATTTTAATTTGACAGAATTATTACAACTATTACTGTATCTACTTATGAATTTCTCAGTAGCAGCCTGGCTTTGTGTCCAGTTGATGGCAATAGGCTTACCCCTTATAGCATAGGGCTCAAAAATAATTGGCAAAATGTAATTCGAGATAGAAGCACCTCTGCCTAGCCCATTGGAGATCACAGGCCTGATATCACTCCGGGGTTGCGTGACTGTTCGAAAGAGATACCGCGGCCCTGGAACACAAAGGGCTAAGAAGGAACATAGATCTGTTTTAGTCAGTACAAGTCTGAGACTCCCTTCTGCTCCGGGTCATTTGATGATTTCCCATCCGAAAAAAAGGTCTGATGTTACTTATGGAAAAAAAATGTGTATTGTAACTACTCTTACTCACAACTGTTATCGTCACCCTTCTTCGAAATGGGTTCCGTGGGCTTCTTATCGAATCAGATGCAAGTGCGAACAATGTGTATTGCTACAAATCTCCAATGACGCGTTCGAAATTACCCCACGCACATCGGGTAATTCCGAATACCGAGGGTTTTGTTTTTGTCCTAAATATTCATTTTATTATTTGAATTTAATAAAATTGTTAATGAGATTTTGAGACTGATTCGTTAAAATAAATGGTAAGCAATAAATATAATTCGTATCTTATACTGGTTTTGTTTAATTCGCATTCCCGCTTAGGTGTTCGTAGTTACCCCACTCTTCCCTATGGCCTCTCTTTGCTTGTGCCACGTTCTCCACGTTCCTATGCCAACCTCATCTAGGATTTACTCGGATTACATTTGCAGTCAATACTGGCACTAAAGGTTATATACGTACGACGTACGGTAGTAATTCCTAACAGTGTCTACATATGCCAGGCAGTTTGGCAGATGGTCCTGGCAGTGGTACGAAATACTAGTACCTAAGTACGTAACCTAGTTTGCTTGTAAGATGCATGATCAGTATTACTTTTTTAATGTATTCTAAGGAACTAAATGAGGAATTATGATTTTTTAAATAATTCATTCTGCCGCGTTGGTCTAGCAACCACAAGCACGACTGCTGAGCAAGAGGTCCTGGGTTCGATTCCCGGGTCGGGCAAAGAAATATTGAGTTTTTCCATCAGGAATTTCTCAGGAGCAGTCTACGTAGGCAGTACTAGCAGTCTGGAATTGCGCCCGGTTGATGGCAATAGGGTCGCCCCTATTACATGTGACTTAAAAATAACTGGCGAAATGTGAGTGAACTATTAGGTACACCACTGCCTAACCATTCGGGTATTGCAGGCGCGATGATGTTATGTATATAATTCATATTTCCTCAATATCTTCACGAATACATTTTATAAACAAAACGAAAAAAAATACCTGTTTGGTAAGGAACCATATCAAATTAAGTGATCCTAGAAACTTTTCTTACGTTTTTTACCTCTGAAAGTAACAACTTGTCATCAACTGTATTGTAATATTAATAAAAGTCACCGTTATTTTGGAAAAAAATAAGGTTATTTCATATCATTTTGGCTCACATTGCATGTCGAGGAGCCTCCATTTAGGCATAGAAAATGCCTGTAGTTGAAGGCTCCGTTCTCCCCTTACATTATAAATTTACAAATAATTTGAATAACAAAAAGAGAAAAGAAAAAGAAAATACGATCAATTGTATGAGTGCGTGTGTGCATGTGTGTGTTTGTGTGTGTGTGTGTGTGAGAGAGAGAGAGAGAGATAGATTTTGTGTGTACATGGGAGACTAAATAAGCGAATAACATCTCACTACATTAATTATTATTAAATCACACGTTGCAAAAGTAGCTCAGTATCATCATAACTTAAATTGTGTAGCCATTTATTAACTTTTCATATATTTTTTTATCATAAATAAATATTAGTTTATTAATTTTATTGTATAAAAAGGCTGAGCGTTGGGTTAAAATGTGAGGTAACATTAAAAAAATCGGAGGTGACTGTACGCACGCCTGATAAGCCAATCACCGATCACGTAATATGACAATTTTATTGTTGACTTGACACTCTAGGACATGAAACCATAAGAGCTCATTTACGGAGAGGCAGCGCGTGCATCAGACACATACTCGTACATATGACAAACACAAACATATGACAATATTCCTTGTTGTTTACGGAGACGCGGGGCGTGAAGCGGCGCGTGGAAGGCCGCGTGCATTGCCAAGTTTTCTGGCGTGGGTATCGCAACGTATAACACGCCACTTTTCTGTGAACAAAGAATTAAAGGAACTGGCTGGCCGCAATGCTGTATTTAGTCCTGTTGAGCAATAATAGTAACAGCAGGTGCTGGCGGTGGTAGTGGTGGTGGTGCAAGTGTGCAGTATTAGTTTTTAGTTGAACTGTGAGTGACCCTACCTAAAAAAAAAACAAATCTACATTCAACCGTGGGTCCAGCAACCAGGTTGTAGTGTAGACTTAAAACCGAGCTATTATAATTAATTGAACGCGTATACAATATTTCGTGTCATTGCCATTGGACTTTGAGGAGTTCCCTCATCTGGAGACAATCCTGGCTGTAGGATCAGATCGCGCACATAAAAGTACATTGTCATCGAAACTGAACCAACGTGTAAATTTTTAACTCCGCAGGATGAAAGGAAGTGGTTCTAATTGAGCTTATAAGATTTGACCTGAATAGACTATCACACTTAGAAACTTTTCAAACCTTGAAAAAAAAACTCTGAAAGCTAGTTAAATGACTAGTCTAGTAATACAACCTGCAAAAAAATACAACACGCGGGGAACAAAATATTTTGTTTTTTTTTTTTTTATTCAGATTTCTATTCAACTAGCCGAGTACCGCCTAAGCCTCTTATACCAGCTCCGCTGCATTATACTAAGTACAAATTAATGAGCTTCGTTATATTGTAACCACTTGATCCGCTTAGATAGTTCCAGCTAAATAGATTGCTTGTTTTTCTTTTATAGACTGCTTTGGAATACTTTGTTGCCTATAATTCAACTTTTACCTTCGACTTCGCTTACGTAGAAGTCGGAAATAATCTTATCACAATGTACAACAGGTGTAAAAGTCCTCTAGATGGAGGCCCTACACACAGGGCACCCACAGGAGAGTCCGTTTAAGCAGACGCCAAGCTCATAAGTTAAACTGCGAGATGAAATTTCTAAAAAATAAATATATCGGGATAAAAGTATGTCCTAATCCAGGTCAATGGCCGTGACGTGTTAATGTAACACACGGACATGTCCTGCACAATATTTTTCAAATTACATTGCAAAGTACCGTAAATACAGTTTGACACCGTGTTGTATGAAGTAGGCTTTTTTATTTTTTATTTCGTATTTGTGATATTAGTACGGATTATCTAGCAAAGATAGCGTTTATTATAGCGGTGTTGGTAATCCAGGATGTAACAGATTTGCCCACTGTCCTTTGATTATTATTTAACCTCTGGCAGCTGCGATCCAACAGCTATCTTATTGTACTAGAATAAAGACCAATTTAATTTGAACATTTTGACAGACTTGTCAGTGATTAAGACCAAAATAAATTTCTTTTCTTTGACAGTGATGCAAAATAAAGGACCTCACGCACTACGTGACCACGGCCACGACTTGTCGAATGACCGGCCGCTATCTTGAACAAAACTGGTCGGACGCCAAACTATCTTCCTGGTTTTGACCATAAGTCGCTTCTGCGGCCAAAAATCGTGGCCGTGTAGTGCGCAAGGTCCCTAATAGGCAAAAAACTGTGAAGTGACTGTACGTACTTATCGTCAGTTGTGGAGGCTGTTAAAAGTGAAGTGGTGATTTTTCAAGTTCGTATTAATACACCCACGAATATACCACCGGCGACTTTACAAGGAACACTATTAAAAGTCGTCACTCAATTTAAAAACCTTGGTCATGTAGTCAAGCATTCTCTCACGGATGACCAGGATATAGATAGGGAGTGCAGGGCGTTGGCAGTCCGACGCAATATGCTTGCCTGCAGGTTTGCGCGATGCAATGATGAGCTAAAACTGACGCTCTTCAGAGCCTACTGCCACTCGTTCTACTCGTGCAGTTTGTGGGTTTACCTAACCCAGAAATATGCAGAAGGATAACAACGCTCTGCGCGTGCAGTATAATAATGCACTGAGGATATTGTTGGGGCTGCCTCGGTTTTGCAGTGCATGGGGCTGTGGGCATGTTCGCGGAAGCGCGAATAGATGACTTTCATGCCACCATAAGCAACCGTTGCGCATCGATGTTGCGGCGATTCAGGGGTAGCCCTAACAGTATTTTAGCGACACTGGTGGACAAGGTTGACGGGCCTTTTATTAGACTCTGGGCTGGCAGACATGTGCGTGCACATGTTCATGTAGCCAATTAATGTATTTTTAAGTTATTGTTTTTTGTTATTTACTAACATAGGATACGTTCATACTAACACTTTAAGGACCCATTGATTTGAAATAAAAATTTTGAATTTGAATTTGTTCAAATGTGACAAAAACCTATAAAAAAACACGAAATCGTGGTCTGTTGTACAGCCTTTGAACAGACACACTGAAGCCCTTTGTTGACAAACATTGTACAAAACAAAATAAAAACTTTGCGATTGAAAAAAACGAGTTAACTATATCTACACAAAAAGAGATGCATAATTCTTTTTCCATTGTAATGGTACCGCAAACATTCATGAATGTTTCATGAAAAAACCTTTATTTGAATATAAAAAACTTGAAAGCTTTATGTTTTAACAACCGAAAGTTTTATTTTTGCAATATTTGTTATGAGTTTTCATTTATACGTTTTTAGTTTACAGTTTTTATTTACAAAGTTTTTTTTCTATTTGCTATGGGAAAATATGATTGCTATTGTCTATTTTAAAAATCAAGGGTTTGTTTGTTCCCTACCCGACCCCATGATCGATTAATAAAAGAATGACAGTTTTGAATAATATGTCAATTGAGTTTGACAACCCGCCACAACTGCTAACATGAAAGAAAAAATATAGAAATCTCTTTAAGCAAGCATCCTTACACGGGAACGCCGAGATGTAGACTGTAATAATAAAACGTAATTTTACGATGTTATCGTAGGGAACTAGCCAGCCGGGCTTCAGTTGGGCTAGTATAATAATATAGGCAAGACTGTGAAGTACGATTTACACCGACCGGCGACGACACCCGAGCGCACGCGGTGGTAGCCGAACGGTGCCATCCAAATGCAACGGGTGCCGAACGCAGCCGTCACCGCGTACGCCAAGAAGCCGATCGACTACCGAAGAATGAGCGTGGATTTACTGAGTTCCAAATTGTGTAAGGTCCATGCAAATATAACATTTAATGACCCTATAAACTCTTCTCAACGTTGGTCTAGTGGTCGCGACCGCTACTGCTGAGCGTGAGGTCGTGGGTTCGATTTCCATGTGCAAATGCAAACGGGTTTTTCCGCCAGAAATTTCGCAGTAGCATCCACGGAGTATGGATTTGTGCCCAGTGGATGGCAATAGGCCCGCTCCTATTATGTAACTGGTGAATGTGGGCGTATTGTTGAGTACACGTCTACCTAACCCTTTGGGGATTACAGGCGTGATGTTATGTGATTTTAAACAATTATAGAATAGAATAGATATTTTTTATAATTTTTAATTTTTTTTAATTATATTTCCTTGAGCACACTGTACAAGGCGCTCCGGTCGGTGTAAATCGTACCTAATATTTATTACTAGCTAATTTATTCGATGCATAATCAACGAGTTCAGTTTATAGTTCGGACTAATTGTTGATTGAAGTTATTCTAAAGCAGTTCGTTTGTTTTGTTGTTCAGATTTATTATGTCAGACGGGCTGACTTAATGTTTTGTGATTGTTTGATTTATTTGTTTTACATCCTTCCGCCTTTATTGATGGAGTCGATGAAAATACTTGGATTATTGTTATGTATAACATTGCTATGGATAATTACTACCGAAAATGCAGGTCTGATTGACTAGTTATATTATTATTATAGCTAGCCCATATTGTCCCACTGCTAGGCATAGGCCTCCCTCCATTCCTTTCAAAGGTCACGATTCTGTGCTACTTCTTTCCAATTTTCAAGGAAGACATCCACTTCGTCCCGCCATCTCCTTCGTGGTCTGCCGCGACCCCGTGTCACTATTTCAGGGCACCGATCCTGAGCTTTACGGGCCCACAGTTCGTTCGGCATGCGACAGACATGTCCTGCCCAGTCCCATTTAAGTTGGGCAGCCTTTTGAGCGCAGTGTAGTAGCAGTAGCAGTGTAGTGTTTCTTACATGATCTGTTAATGTTACACCTAAGATACTGTGCTCCATAGCACGTTGGCAAACCTTGAGTTTGGATTTTTGAATGTTAGTCATTGATTGACTAGTTATGAGTATTAAATTTTTTCCATCAAAAATTTTTCAGGAGCAGCTATGGAGTCTGGATTTGAGCCCGGCTGATGGCAATAGGCTCGCCCTTTATTAATGCGGCATTACTGCCAAAATGTGAGTGAATTATTAGGTACAACTCTGCCTATTTGCTCATTTATTCATTGGTTTGTTTTTACAAACAGTTAAAGACGAGCGTAGGACATTAATTTGTAGCTTAACATGTAAAGTAAAGAATAAAAAATAAAACAACAAAATGTCTTACATGTGTTATTTAATTAATCACTAATACATAATTTAAATTAACACAGACATAAAACAACAGCTCATTGACTAGAGTAACAATTCGTATATACTTTATATTAAACATTTATCATCGAACAACGACATTTAAATCTTTTCTTTATTTATAAATCTTTACACACTATGCCTACATCACGTTTCTATGAAAAACATCGCGGAAACAATGTGTACACTAATTAATTAAAATGCTTCATTACACAGAAATTGAAAGAGTTCTTAAAATTGCACAATAACAATTTTTCTAAAAAAATATATAAGTATAAATTACCGGCGATTCCGTTGACAGAATACAAACTGGAATCTCTTTTATAAAAGTGCCTTAGACCGTATTGAATAAATTATATTATCTGATACTGTTTTTTTAATAATTGTAAAAAAGAACACAAACACACTATTCATCGAAACGACCAGTAGATTGGTATACCTACCAATTTTGGTCATTGACTTTCCTCAATATTATTATTAAGAATACATAAGGTAAATAAGTAGGTACTTACATAAATATTGGTTTAGTTCTCTGAGAACAACGCTATTAACATACTTCAAAATAATACCTTACTTGTTTGACAGATACATAATTTTACTAAACTCTTCCAAGTAGGTTTAACAGTGAATTCTTATTATTTATATCCTTTTAGAAATACATAATAATTTCTTAGCTCGATAATAACACTTCGAAAATATTATTTTATTGGCCTCAACTTTCAATAAGCGTAGTACATTTAACAAGGACTAGTATACCACAACTTGATATAGCTCTGGGGACAATTTGCCCATTCTCTTTTAGGCATAACAAATATTTTCTATATTAAAAATAATTAAAGGAGAATGGTGGCTTTTCGCCGCAAACTAAAAAACATTTTCTTCTGAAAATTATTTACCATACCATTTATTATGACACCTAAATATTTCTTTACAAGATAATGTCAGTGGATTTGATCAAAAATATTTATTTCTATAAAATAATTTAACTACAAAGTCTTAATAAAAAAGCGCAAACTAAAATTTTCTTAGGCCAGGTAAATTCAACAATGATTAGGCTTGAACCAACTCTTATAGCAGTACCTATTACTTAAATGTCACTTCAGTGTGGGTAATCTGTGTTGTGGAGGTCAGATATGCAGTCGCTTTATGTTAAATACTGGTAATCAGCTGCAACCGGTTAGACTGGAAGCCGACCCTAATAATGGGTGTAAAAGTACCCTTAACAAAGCCGAAAGGCACTTGTTCTCCCCGTCATTGCAATATTTTTTTGTTTTAAGGCACAAACCCACCGCGGCCCACGAATAGGCTGGCTACGCACGTGAGTTAAGCTTCGCTTTGTAAGAAAATGTATGTGATTGTGTCCACTGTAAACCACGGACACGCTATGCATAAAATGACGTCATTAATACATGCGTGGCTTGCTCGAATAAGGCGCTCACTTAGTTCAACGCTGTCAACGCCGTGCACGCTGTGCATGCGGTACACGCTATACACGAATATTAAGCCACGATTATGCCGCGGTGGGCCATGCACGCTACAGTTGTACTTAGTTGTGGGTGTGTAGCGTGTACTGCTGTGGAAACGTAGACCCACGTTGTCAAACAAATGAATCCACGCAGCTAAAATGCGCCGCGTGCCCGTGCACAGAGCGCACCGTGGTGGGTTTGCGCCTTTAGACCATACCTGGGAATCTTCTAGTGATGGTGAAATTGGGGGTCGAAGTTCAAACTTTTTCAAAAGTTTTTTTTTTAATGGGCACAAGTTTTATCAAGTTAAAACTTTACTTTTAATACCTCCTATCCTAGTCCTGTACTATTCACACTGATGGATGCATATCCATCAGTACAATGTTTTGAGTGCGTTACATCGAGTCCTACCATAAAACGTGATTGCTGGCAAAAAATATTGTGTAGAGTTGCTTAGTTTGATGTACATAATGCTCGATGGACTGCTTCGTGAAGGGTCCGTTTACACCCTGTATAGTTGGGAAAATGCGTGGGAACGGAATGGAGCTATACTCCTGCAAAGCATCGTCTCTTGCCCATGTTGAAGTAAGATTAAAATAATACTGCTATAAGAGGCCATGGTAGACCTCCAGTTCATCATTTTAATAGGGTACATATTTCTTGCAGAAATGCTTTCACAATATATCCCCTGAGGCCGAAACGTATACTGGCTGAAATAATATTGAATACCATCAGAAAATGTATTAAATTATGACGTTTTCGTGTAAAGTTTTGATTACACCAAACTTGAAAGAAGAGATCCAGTTTTATCGATATAGTGATAATCGGATTTACAGGTATATCTCAGGTATATTGGTAATCTTAATTTTGCAATGCAATCTTGGAAATAAGTAAAAAGATTAATTAAATGACTTTGGTGTATAAAATCTATAAGTTCAGTGTAATCTTTCAAAGCGTGTTGCGCCACAGAAATCACACGAGCTTCCAATTTGGACGGCTGCGATGCGTTAAAGCGTTGCATTTGTAAACTATCACTTAACAAGCCTATGTGCATTCAACTCAACTCACCTAGGACAAGGCTGTAGGAGCCAGCTCAAATGACACGCTGCATTTTATTCATCCTATACCAATTAAACACGTAGTCGCCCGCCATTTGTCAAGCAACTGCAAATCTATACACCTACTTATAACTATGACCTTGGTCTTCACTTAACGCATCTGAACCTAATAACTACAATAATATCATTATTTCTATTCATCTTTTTATCTACATCATATATTGGCAGAAACGCAACAATGAACCTGGTTCATCGAAGAAATAAATAAATGCTGCCGAAGTTATACTATGAATATAATGATAACACGTGGGTCATTCAACTGCAATCAATCTTGGGAGGTTAGCAGACTATCAAAATATATTTGGCTTCGTTTGTACGGATGTAACAAATTGTTATAACAGTTATAATTTCTTACCTACTTAAAAACGTTAATAAATAAATAAATTTAAAAGTAAAGACTTCATAAAAAAATAAGACAACAAAATCTCATATCACACTAAACCTATGGAATTTTTCGGAAATTATCTTTACGATACACTAAAGTAATACTTCAGTAGGTAAAGCTAACGATATGGAGGAACCCTGTAGGAGAAATCGTAAGCCTACGATACAGTTGTAAATAGTTATAGGAAACTTCATATATTTGGTCACCGTCCGGGGAGGTCGAGAGACGGGTGGACGAAGCGATAAAAAAATAACATCTTAAAACACCGAAGCAACTCGACTTCGAACCGCACACACAGTTATTGTCTTAATACGCACATACATTAGCGACTACTCTAAGCTAATACCCGTTTTATAAAGCGTCATGTTTGTCGTGAGTGCCGTTCTGCGGCCAGGTGAGCAGCAGCTGCTCGTCGGCGTGGCTGTCCAGGTGCACGTGCTCGGAGATGGCGGGCGAGTACGGCACGCCGCCCAGCAGCGCACCCGACGAGCGCGACTGCTGCCGGCACAGCGGCCGCCGCGTCGGCGACTCGCTCTCGTCCGACATGGCGCGCGTCACCGTGATGCGCGGAGACTGGCGCCGGCGCCGGTGCCCAACCATGCCACCCGCCTCCTCCAGCCCCAGCGCGCGGCCCAGCACCACGTGCGGCGGCGCGCGGATGATCGGGATGGCCGACGTTCTCATCGGCCGCGGCGCATCCTCCTCCTGCGAGTCCTGCAGCATGTTGCAGGACGCCGCGCGTTGCGCCGGCCGCTCTGAACCCCGCGATCCCATGGCCGCCGCGTCAGATAATCTCCTGGTAGTTGGCGGTCGTATGCACCCCGAGCCCGCAGATAAGGAGGGCCGACGTGAGCCGCACGCACTCGGGGTCCTTGCCTGTATCTCCTGTGTCACTTCGCTTTTTGTCAGTCGTTTTCTTCTATAATTACGAAGGGAGTCACGTAGCGCTCGACTCCTAATACCGTACAAAATACCATTGACTGGTGGTGCAGCCGCTAGCAGAGCTGCCGACAGAGCAGCTAGCGGCTGCGGCGGCACTGCTACAGCGGGCCATATCAACACGCAGTAATACGGGAAATACAAAATGGCGAGTGAACCAAGAGGCTGGATTACTGCCGATAGAGCTCGCCGACGAGGTGGTGGTGGAGGTGAGAAAGGATTTCTTTGATGTGTGACAGTCACTTGTGCTGACAGAGTTACTTCGTATATGGCGGCAGCGATCCTGTGGCGGTGGTAGCGGGCAATGCGGAGGATCTTGAGGCTGCAGAGGAGGACGAGTGCGGCGGGCAGGAGCAACGTAAGCGCAGCGTACACGAGGCAGAAGGCGAGCGCGGCCGGACCAGCGCCGCAGTCGGGTGCGCAACCGCCGAGCCCAGCGCTGTACGCCAGCGGCGGCTGCGCGGCTGCCAAGGGCGCCAGAAGTGCTGCAGTGGCTACCCAGCCTCCCGCCACGCAAATCATTACCTGCCAATGAAGACGGCTGTAAGAATTACGGACGCATAATTGGATGACAACATCATCCGGTCACAGTTCATTTCGATTTGCAGATTGACGTTATAGCGAATTAAAGACACTTTTCGGTTTCCAGGTAACATAAAGATGCTAATAAATCCTCCACTAAAAGGCAGACCTACCTTCTTTGCTGAAACAATGGCAGCATAATGCAGTGGTGCAGCGATGGCGGCAGCACGGTCGGCGTGAAGGCCGCACACGGTCCACAGCTGCAGCGGATGGAGCGCGTGCAGTAAAGCGCTGCAAGCGCACGCGCCGCCGCCTCCGCACAGCGCTGCGCCGCTTGCAAGTGCACCTACCGCACCCAGGTGCACCAGCAGTACTGATGATGCTGATGCCGGCTGTGGACAAAACGGAACTTCAAAATGATAGAAGAATAGGAGCTGCATAAGAGAATTATGTTGATGTTTATACGAGAGCAAAGGTTTTCTAGTTGAATAACGGGTTTTCTCAACAAAGCCGTTAGTTATATAAAACTCTTTTCTAGCTACCGACTTGGCAGAGGAAATTAATAAAGGTAGCGTTCACGTCACAGCGTATTAATTTCCTAGTAACACTACATTTTTATTTCCTTTATTTTCAAGCGAGTAAACGTATGGTTGACGACAAAGACACATTTTTTTTCTCCCTTAAAGTGTTTTTATTCTTTTAATCTGATATGTCAGATATGCCTGTCCTTTAAGTTCAGGCCCAGGAACGCCGCTGAACACACGTTGTAATTTTTTGTCCTTTTTTTGAATTAGAAAGTGGGCAAGTATAATTTTTCACCCACCCGGAGGGAATGCCTAGTGGTCCAAAATTCCATGGCCGCCAGACATCACTTATTTTCTCACTAACAAAATGTATGGCATCAAGTAGTGGCCTCAATATCGGGTGCTAAAGTTGCGTAAAAATAATTCTATTTTTTTTTTTATTATTTGAAACTCGGCTTGAATGCTCACTGTAAGCAGCCAGACCGATTGTAAGGTCGAACTTAATAATTTTTGAGCATACAGGGAGATTTTAATTGTGTCTGGGGGATATTTGGCCCCCCTATGTTTGGTCTGGTTCACAATAAGTACTGAAATGATTCTCTGAGTAACAAATATAAAAAAAACCGTACTTTAAAGTGTCTGGCAGAAATTTCCGTCGACAGGGAGCATCTGGCAGTGTTAATAATAATTGTATAATAATCTTCTAACCAGCATAAAACATCAGCACACACAGGCTTTAAGAAAATTTACTATTATTTTTAGGCAACTTTAGCAACTGATATTGAAGAATTGGCCGCTAGTATGCATTCGTTCGCAGGATCTACATACTAACACTACTCGATGACACGCCTATTGTTAATGAGAAAATAAAAAATGTCCGGAGACCCCGGGATACGGGAGACCCCTCTATAGCTAACAAGTTTTCGTGTTGAATTATGCTTACTGAAATATCCTCTGAGTCTGAACTCCCCTTCAACTAGGGTTCCCATCACTTATATAAACAATACCGGACAAAAACTTCGGATGACTTCGACGTTCCCCGGACGCCCTCCACACTAGGACAAATCCGGGTAAACATGGACGGATGGCAACCCTACATTCAAAGTTTGCGAGACGTTATGAGGTATATGCTATGATTTCACATTCTCACTTTATACTTACCTTGACCGTAGCCGTGGGCACAGTTAGTGTTGTTATATACCAGTCACTTTATTCGAGGGACTTCAAAATAAACTGAAAATGGTTTCGAAGAGAATATTCAGAATTTGAAAACAAATTTAATTTTGCTGTTGAGTGTAAATTATCATAATGAATGAGCGTTAAAAATATTATTACTATATTGTTTGGTGCTACGGAACCTTGAACCTTTTTGCGCAAGTGAGATTCGCACTTGGCCGATTTTTTATGATAGTCAGACTAGTGTTGTAATACTCAATACTTGAAATAAACGCTTTCAAATTTCCATTTCTAGATATCGTATTTAATTAAAACCTTTAAATTAAAGAGTAAGAACTCAAACAATTTTCAAATGTTTGAAATATTTAAATCTGAATGCTTTTAACTTGTTGAATATTAAGTTTACATTCCACATCAAACAATGTAGTTTACTTAAATAAATTGTTGAATTTAATCATTCATCTGTACATCTGTAAAATTCTTTGGTTTTTATTCTGCATTGCGCTTTCATCATAATGATTTATTTGTAATAAGTATTGGTTGAATATTGGTTTTAAATTCAGAAATTAAGTTTCCTAATACATAATCAAAGATTTGACATGGCATATTCAAATATTTATAATGTATTTAATTTTGATATAATGAGGAATTAAATACATTATACAACGTGTAACAGAAAGGGTAAAAGGACCATCAAACTGAACAACTTCCTCCATACGTCCCATATCGTAAATGCGAAAAAAATATCAGCTGTCCCATGCAACATTTCAATACCTACTCGACCCAAATGTATGGGACAGCTAGTTATTTTTTCGCATTTTCCAAAAATCCAATGATGCTGATTTAGTTTTCATCAAAATCGGTCTCGAGACTCGTTTGTATTTTTGCTATTCCTCTTAGTTTAGGATTTGGCTATCCACGCCCACTTGAAAAATTCACCTGTATGTGCATTTTGTACGAACGATTTTTGAATCGAAATCCAACTATTTTGGATTCCGAAGTCGATCGTTGAAGTTACGTTTACACCGCGCACGAGGTCGCAGTGCTGGTGCCTCCGGGCGCATTTCTTTTTATTTTCTTTCGATTTTTTTTTATCGTGCACTCGATTTTCAACGCACTACTTGAGACGAAAAAAAGAGTGGAAAATACAACTGTATGCTCTTTTGGCGCTCTGGCATACACTCTGGTGTAATTTCTCGGCTCATCAACAAGACTTAAAAATCAAGGGCACAATAAATAACGTCGCTTTAAAAAAAACACCCATTTGAAAGAGGATTTTGAAAACGGACTATAGAGTTTTCTTCTCATACAATTAAATTATCCTTACACGAAACTGAGTCGAAGGCTATGAAAAACAAAAAAAAAACATTTGACTAAAAAATAAACAAAAAGATATTTCCATTAAAAAAAAAAATCGTAAGAAAGTTTTCCGGTATCTCTTATATATTTTGGAATCAGGATTTTCCCCTGTAGACCAAGTTAAAAGAATCATGTTAATCCTCAAAATTCCATGTTTATGCCATATCACCCCATATCCCCATATCCCTATGTCTACCTCATACCCTGAAGGCAGGTATCTCTATCAACACATTAATCTGATGATAGATTAGCTAATCGGCTTCAGACAAACACGCGCTCGGTCGACCAATAAATCACTTCCCATCTGTTCATTAAATGAAATTGATTGGTTGTCGACTGCATCTGCACCTCCGTTTTGATATACAAATACCGTCTAACTAATTCTAAGTCATAAACTTCTGGAGTGGCGACCGCGAACCGGAAGACGCTGCGTTGGAAGGCCTCCCACTAGGTGTACCGGCCACCGTAGGTGCGGGCCTGTGGACGGCGAGTTATGGGCTAGCTCGCCGTCCAGCCGTCTTATGACGACAGGCCGTGTCGACGGCGTGTTCGTGTTCCACGCGCGCCTCAAAGAGATGTCAGCAACCACGTAGGGGTCCGCACGAGCCGATGCCTGCCAGGGCTGCGGGACTGTTCGAAAGAGATACCGCAGCCCTGGAACACAAAGGGCAAAGAAGGAACATGGATGGGTTTTAGTCAGTACAAGTCTGACACTCCCTTCCGCTCCGCCCAGAGCGGGGGGGGGGGGGGGTCATTTGATGATTTCCCATCCTAAAAAAAAAAAAAAAAAATGATGATGAATTTTAAGTCATTATTAAGTAAATTTTACACTAAGTGAAACGGGTATTTTCAATTTTAAAATCGTAGATACTTACGTCGTTTATACAGCGTGCTTATGCTTGGTGCTAAAAGTCAAACGTGCACAGACGTCTAGAGTTCGCTTACAAGGAGCGTTTATGATTTAATATAACACGCCTTCCGAACAGTAGCAGATCAAGGACCTTGCTTGGTGTTGTTTTCCTATTCTTATTGTATGCAGCCCGCGAGACGTTTATACCGAACATAACATAATATTCATTTATTCTCTGGCAACTTTTTTGCTCATAGACCGTACAGAATTTAACCTGATGAACATGAATAACATAGTTTTAAAAAAGGTAATTTCTGTTAGTAAAAAGAGGCTTAAAACTATGCTAGTAACACTTCACTGGTGCACTATGTTACTATGTTTAAACCGAACATGATTGTATCACGTTAAAAACACTGGTTACCGTTTTTAGGTTGGTATATATCATATAGGGTGTAAGAGACAGCCCTCCTCAAACTGACAGGGTGTGTTCAGGTCCTTATTATGAATCATATTCCACCGGAATTTTTCTCAGATTTTTTAAATCATATTTGCACCTACTATTTCTTTATTTCAAAGTAAAATTACATTCTCTTATGTAAATAATACGGCTAAAATAAAAATAAAAAACCAACAATGGACGTTGAAATACTCTGACGAGCGACGCGTGAAATCAGCTGTTCACTTCCTGCCTAACTACAGAATTCATCGAAATCGTCGTCGCGCTTGCCGTTCACTACGTGCGTTTAGCCACGATAACGATACATTGCGTGTGAGGAAATAAAACAAATCAAATTTATTGGATTCCCATAACGTTCCTCAAATAATTTATTGTACCGGTCATCTTAGTATAGCCCCTTCAGTCTGCGCAGGGCTGTCCCTTACACCCTGTATAGTATCTTATTGCGATTATATTTTTTTCATGAAGAATAATTCAAAATTGAATGTAAATAAATTACAACGACGACCGGGCAAGAGGAAAAAGATTTGGTTCGTTTTTGTAGTTGGTTTCGGACCTTGTTTCAGGCATTGTACCCAGTATTTTTTAAGGGGTGGGGCAGAAGTAAATAAACAGAAAAAGGAAATTAAAAATGCTTTTTATTTACTGATTGGTACGTTTTATTGACTACACTACCCCTTATTTCAATAATAACCTGCACCCTTGCAGGTAAATCTAGCTAAAATTTCGTTTTCAAATGTATGTTGTGCTTCCAGAACCCTTTTTCTATGCACGCTGACAGAGGCCGACAAGACGGTTTTCTGTCATTGTCACCTTAACCAAGTCTTAATTTTAATGTGAAAAATGTTAAAGTACCCAAATGAATATTTAATTTTGTCATTATATTAATTTTGCCTAAATATTCTTAGCTTCTGGTCAGAGAGCAGGGTGGGGCAATTGCCCCATCGTGGGTATGTCCATGGTTTCAGGTACTTACCCCATGTTGGGCCTACGTGGTAGAATGGAGATTTCTTAGAGTCGGCTTTAGAGGGTCATCTTTTTTTTACTATACTAAATAGGCTTGCGTTTGGCGCAACTCACCTGATGTAAAGCGATCATGCGGCCTAGGGTGGAGCACGCTTGCCTAGAAGAAACCGATTCACTCGAACTTTAAGATATCCAGATTATAATGATCGGGAAACAGAGACGCTGGCAGTGAATTCCACAAACTGGCGCTTCGCACATTAAAATTATTTTATCAAATGCTAAACCAAATTGTAGGTGGACAAAGAATATAACCATAATTGTTAAAAACAGTTATTGAAACTAGTAAGTACATTGGATTTCCTCCCGTTTATGATACTTATTTCATCATTTCCAGAGTAGGTACAACTGAAGTAGGTTACCACTCCGACCGGAACACATACAGTTACTGAACAGCTATTAATGTATTAAACATAAATGTGACCCACGACAGACCCACGGATCACAGAGCATCATATATAATTGCCACGGATCCGCAGGGATCCGTAAGATCTCGGCGCATGGCTACCAACCGTATCACAGTTATATGTCCAATTGAACCTCTAATTGAGCATGTAATACCACTATTGAAGCTAAATTCAGAAAGGGAATTCTTAGTTTCTTTCACTTCGTGTGTTTTTTTTTAAAGTCCGTTATAGTTTTTTCGATGTCCAACATTGAAAAGTGATCAAGATTTCATAAAGTGTTCGGGCCCGCGTATGATCTGTTATAATTCGTCTACCTGTTTAAATTTAAAAATAAAAACAAGTTTTTTAGTTTTGGAAAGATTAATGAGGTGATGCGCGTACGGAATCGGGGATATACAACATGTTTGTGAAAAGAGGTTGCTTAAAATTGGTTATTATTTCCACTTTGACAACACCTCAAAGAAGTTGATAATTACAAATTATCATTCTGTCATAAATCGTCAGTTTTTGATGCTCTGTGGTCACTCTCAATCTGTGCTCTCAGTGTAAATCTTTGGTCACGCCACACTGATGGAAAGACAATACGAATTAGTCTGCTGTGCAGAAAACTAATCAGTTTAATATGTCCAGGAAAAACAAAATCAGTTACATGAGGAAGGAGTCGACTTAGTACCAATCGACTCTTCCCAATATAAGTGTTCTAAATTGTAAGTATGGTAGCAAAAACCCCTCCTTGACCTCCGCCGGGCACGAAAACGAGCGCTGTTTTCCATCTAAAGATACCATGTAGGAGCCGCCGCACTATGCAACCGTTACAACGAAACAACGATCCCTGGGTCGCCTGTAAACTCGGCCGTTCTTGTGACTGCCATGTAGACCCATTTACAAAACTGACTCTCATAGCGGGACGCTCAATTTGAGATAATCTCAAGTAAATTAGAGTTGCAGTCAATTCCGGGCCCGTGGCTGGCCAGTAAGATGGTTTGGTTCGAGCGTCTGTTAACTGTCCACTCGCTGACAGTCACACTTCGAACACACTTCGGCTCTTGTTGCATTTTAACACTCGTCAGATGACGATTCCGGAGCCACTTGAATACAATAAAACGGCTGGCTCTTGGTCTCCGATTAAAGCCACTAGCCTCTCGATACCTTCTGTATACCCTTGATATATCGGGTAGGCTCCAGTGAAGCTGGGCAGCTTCGGTTCGCTGACTACTTGTTGCCACTGGAGTAGCTTCTTTAGGCGTAGTGTCCATACTATCGTCGAAGCAATTAATGCAATTTTTCGGAGATATGTACCTGTACAGGTCAAATTCGCGGGTACCGAAAAGAGTCAATTTTCCATACGTCAATTTAAATTGCATAAATAAAAGAGTATTTACTAAATGTCTAGAACGGTATTGGTGTCAACTTAGAGCTTTCTTAAACGATTTGTATAAATTAAGTAGGTACGTATTCCTTGAAAAAATCACGTGTTTTTGCGCGGTTTTTGTGCGATTAGGTTGCTCCCGAGTGTAGTTCCGAAAGTTTTGTGGTGATGAGTGAGTATGCTAATTTTGTTTAATATTCAGAGTAAATACAAAAACTTCACAGGTATTGTGTAGCTGGGATGTGAAGTAATTCATCACAATGTGTTGCATATTCGCGTGTATCGGATGGGTGATCGATATGTTCCAGAGGTAATAAATACTGTAAATGTACAACGTTTTTTTAATAACAAAATGATTAAGGAAGTGAAGGAAAAAATAGACATGTTTATAATAATGTGCTTTTAATATCAGCTGTGCTTGGTAATGTTCGCAAAATCAAGGGCACTAAACACTAATACAACAGTGGAATCCGACGTATTTTGCGTAAAACGTTCCGAAGGTTATGCTGGTTTCGTACTGTTTCAGTGTATAGCGGGGTAGTTCAACAAATCTAATTTTGTACAGCGGTCCTGACCTGTCTGCTTTATGCATATTTAGAAATAAGTAAGAAGTTTTTATCTACCACCGTCGTTTTCACTGCCTCGTTGGTCTAATTTTCGCAAGCGCGACTGCTGAGCATGAGGTCTTGGGTTCGATTCCCCGGTCGGGCAGAGTGTTATTGGGTTTTGCCATCAGGAATTTCTCGGTATCAGCCTCGGAGTCTGGATTTGTGCCCGGTTGGTGGCAATAGGCTCGTCCCTTATATTTAGGAATTCAATAGTACTGGCAAAATGTGGGAGTGTACTATATAAAAATAAAAAATTTGGGGTATGGAGAACAGGGTGTAAAGATCTTCATCCCCCATAGAAAAGGGAGGATCCTCCGAACAGGCGGGTGTTATCCCTTTACTTTACACCCTGTTCTCCATACCCCAAATTTTGAGTACCTACCTACTTGCTTACCTACTTGCTAGTGCTCGCACAGTAATTGGCTAGGATAACGTCCATCCATCACACACGCACAGCCGCTTCAAAAATAAATAATCTTGCACACGTTTTCCATTTCCATAGGGTATGGACGTTCTCAATGTCATGTATCATCATGGCAGCGGTAGTAGCCTTGATGTCTACGGCCGCCATGGCGGGCATCGCGCTGGGATACAACTACTCACTGGCTGAGTACATCGACTTGAGAGGTTACTCCCTTTTTCCATCAAACAATTTTTAGGAAAAAAATAAACCATTGCTGCTAACTTATATGTATATAATTTTGTATTACTAGACTGCCTCGTTGGTCTAGTGGTCTCAAGCGCGATTGCTGAGTGTGAGGTCCTGGGTTCGATTCCCAGGTTAATGAATTTTTCCATCAGGACTTTCTGATATGTGCCTGATTGGGTTGCCGATTAGTGGGTTAATGCAGTCTGATCACAAGTAACCGAATTGTAATATAATAATTAATGATACAAGCTATGCGGCAATATTAAAAGTGTCCCTGGCTCTCGTGCTACTGTTATGATACAATGATGCTATCAGAAGCGAGGTCATAGAAAAGTTGGGATCCCATGTCTCCGTGAGGCCGTATAGCAAAATGATATTTACCAAGTGTGGGTTACAATTATACCAACACCAACAAGTTGGTTACTTCAAATAGATGACAAATAGTAACGCTTTGTCTCCTTATCTTGAAAATATACATAGCGTAAGTGTATTTTTTACAATAGAAAACAAACTTACAAACTTTCAGAGACAAACGTGTCGGTGTACTTGAAACGAGGTATAATCGAGGACGAGATCGCGGATGACATGGAATGGCGAAGAGCTGGACATCTGCCGATCGCTGGACAAATCAACGACGATAACCGTATGATATCAAATATCTATTCTATATTATTATATAAAGACGTAAAGTTTGTAAGATTGGATGTAGGGGGTAATCTTCAGAACTACTGATCCGTTTTCGAAAAATTCTTTCCCTAATGGAAAGTTTTACTATCCCCCGAGTGTTAAATGCTAAGCGAAGCCGCGGGCATTAGCTACTAGTTAGTAGTGTGATAGTAATGTTAATACTTGGATTGAACAGCTCATGACTAAATAATAACAGCCGCAGGTGTCGATCTTCAAGGTTAGGCAGTGCTTGCCAAGGTCGGTCCGTGGATGGGTGACCCTCCATTACATATCGAGTTTCCACCGTGCCTCGGAACGCATCATAAACAGTTGGTCTCGGCTGTTATTTGTAGATCTTTGACAGTAGTTACGAGTAGTCAGAAAACCGAAAGTCAGAACAAGGCGTATCGTATTGCCCAGTACCAACCCAAATGGGTTGTGGAGGTCAGATAGTCAGTCGCTCCATGAAAAATAGTGGTATTCACCTGCATCCGGTTAGACTGGAAGACAATCCCAACATCGTGGGGAAAAGGCTAGCGATCTGGTGAAACTGAACGAGCGCTGAACGATATTTTAAGATAAAAAAGCGTTTGACTACATCGAAACAAATCCAGAATTACACCTTCTGATGGAGACGGAAGGGGGGGGGGGGGGGGGTGACAACGACTCCGGCACAGTCGGTCAAAAGCTGGATTGATTAAAACTAGTCATATATTTAGACAAACTAGGTATAAGGCAGGGGCTGGGGGGGGGGCTTGGTCTAGGCAGGTATCAAGTTGCTCGTTAATCTGCCTCGTTGGTCTAGCGGTCGCAAATGCTACTGCTGAGCATGCGGTCCTGGGTTTGATTCCCAGGTCGGGCAAAGTGTTATTGGGTTATTCAATCAGTATTTAGAGTGTGGATTTGTGTCCGGTTGATGGTAATAGGGGCGCCCTCGATTACATAGAATTAAAACATAACTGATGAAATTTGGGCGTACTTTTAGGTACACCTCAGTCTAAACCTTTGGGGGTTACAGATGTGATGTACATCTACATACAAATGTTTATGCATTTTTAGTCTTAACGGGAGCGCCAGCCGACGAAGTTTCCAGTGTACGCTCTGGTCGTAGATTGGACGACTCCGTGTTCGACGCCGACGACCACCACAAGTACGAAGGGTCTTTGATGAAGCTTACGGCGAAACCTCTACATCTAGAACCGACAACCGATTTGACCAGAGATGTAGATATAGCTGAAGTAAGTAATACCCGCACGTGTCCATATTCTAGGCTAAGCAGTGCTTGCCATGATCGGTCCGTGGGTGACTAGTCATCAATTTAATACCGTCTGAGTCTTGGAAAGCACGCTAAGGATTGTCTCAGCTGCCATTTGTAGAACAGTCGTTACGGGTAGTCAGAGACTTGAAAGTCAGGTAACCAGTCTTACCAAGGGGTGCCGTATAATCCTGTAACTGTTTGTGAAAACTAGATAAGCAGTCGCTTCATGTAAAATACTCTTCCCACGCAGTAAATATGTGTTTTAATATGGTGACACCGGCGTCAGTCGTATAACGTCAATTGGTGAAAAAAATACTGTTTCTCATGTAAGATTTTATTGGTGTTGAAAGTGGATGAGCATTTGATTAAGCGTTACCTTTTCAAACACCTTGCTGAAAACCGGCAATACGGATACGGGTCTATAGATATTGGTGTCTTTACTGTCCCCAGATTTGAAAAGTGGTATTATTTGCTGTACTTCATAAGGTCCGGAAAGACACCTTCCATACACAGATTAAATATTAAGGCTAAGGACGGTGCTATAGTCTCAATAATAGCTTGACAAACTATAATCGACAAACCCCATAGATCTTCGGTTAATTTATTGCTATGGGGTTTATATGTTTAAATTGAAACTCAACCGGACAGGCTGAAACGTTCGCTCTTAATAAATCAATAGAAAACAAGGGTGAGGAATGTAAGGTTTCAGTAGTTTTTAGTGGGACTAGTGAACAAATCTATAAATTCGTGAGCAACTTCGTTTTTATAGCTCAGAAGGCCACGTGAAGTCTCTATTGTGAAATCATTATGACATTTTTAATTTATATTATTTTCACTATTGATAATCTTCCAAACCGTCTTTATTTTATCATCGGCGGATTTAATCTTGTTGCTAATAAATAAGCCTTTAGCTCCCTTACAAGTGTTTTTTTTTTTTTGAGTAAGTTACAACATACAGGGTGTAAACAGACCCTTCACTTAGCCGTCAACCAAGCATTCTGTACATCAAACTAAGTAACTTTACGCAAAAATTATTGCTGGGAATCGACTTTTTTTTAGGGGTGAAAAATCACGTTTTACGGTAGGACTCGATGGAAAACACTCAAAACATTGTGCTGATGGATGGATTGAATAGTACGGGGGTCGTGGAGGTGTGTAAAAATATTACATTAAAAACATGTATTTAAAAAAAAACTTGTGAAAAAGTTGGAACTTTGACCCCCAATATCTCCATAACTAGAAGGTTCCCAGGTATGGTCTAGAACAATAAAATGATCGCAAAGACGGGGAGAACAATTGCCTTTCGGATATGTTAAGGGTATATTTACACCCTTTTTTATTAAAAGTTTTTGAGTTGATGTAAGGCTTAAGGCCGTACAGCTCGAAAAATCGCTCCCCTACTTTTCCTAATACCCTTAGTTGCCCAGTCACTGATTATAAACTTTAGGCAAATAGATTTAATTTTAATTTTTAATGTATTATTGAACTCCGTGTAAACTACTGAAAAAAAAAAGAAAAAATAAATAAAGAATGCCTCATAAAATTGATTTACATTTTCAATAATATGGCCCGGATTGGCACAACCATTTTCCGTTTTGGCGCGGACTTTGAGTTGCATCTGTTATTTAGATTAAATACAGTACTGTTTAAGTTTGATTGTGGATATAGAATATTTTTGTTTTTTTTTATTTTATTTATTTTGAAAGTGCCTGTGATGGTCTAATTGAAATAAATGCTTTGAGTTTGAGTTTGACCGATGGATTTAAATTACTGTCAAAGAACGGTGAACGTATAATACTGTACGCTGTCCAGTTCACTCGGTATAACTACACTTTCAAGTTACCGTACTTCAATGTTACATTGTATGGTATTATTTGAATTTATTTTATAAGGCATTAATTCGAATTTATTTCATTTTCTTTTCACAATGTTTATGGTATTAATTGGAACTTAAGAAATTGCATAACTTTGATGATAAATTTTGCATGCCTAAATTGGTATAACACAGTGGAGTGCACATTCACATAACATCGGGAAATGTATAATTATGTACTGTGTTAGCAATAAACATTTGAATTTGATGTTTTTTATTAACCTACATTTTCCCACTGAGCGCAAACCTCTCCTAAATACACTTTCTCTCTTTCCTCTGAGCGGTTTTCTCCGTCCAGTCTCTCATAAACGCCTCTAGGTCGATATTATTTATAAAAATTAAAGCGTGGTGTAAAAGTAAACGTCTTTGGCTATTTTGTACATTGCTCATCTACTTATGTGATATTATTAAGTTAAAAATAAAAATGAAAAGGGTATTTAATAATAAATCAAATATCTTTTCAGTCTCTTACAAAAAATCCTTTGAACTCCTTGGATCAGATGAAGGCGATACAAAGTCTGATTGATTCGAGAAGGGGCATGGCAACTGATGGATCAATGATCTCGGCATTGGTAAGTATACAATGACAAGGACTTAAACATAACTAAAACCAGAGTGAAAGAGATACCTTTCCTCTCAATTATGATTTATAATATACATATATTTTTATTAGTTTATACAACATTAGTTTTAGTATATGCGAAACCTGATACACGTGTCTAGTATTTTTATGTAAAGAATCTATGTACAAAATATCAAAACTGTATCATGAAAAATCACAAAGTTATAAGCTTGTTCTGTTACCTAGTTGTCCGCACAAAAACGCAGTCATCACGCAGCGCGCGCCTCTAGCTTCGTCTTGAGCTCATTGATAATAATAATTTGGCAGTAGGTACCTAAATTATTGTGATAGGTACTCAAAGTCGCTCGGTATCCAACTTTTAACTTTTTTAAATATTTTTGGGAAAAATATAACATGGTTTAAACATTATTGGAATCGATTCAGTTACTTATTCTGAACAAACTATATTCAGATTTCGCATATACTAAAAATAATGTTGTACATCTTAGCATTATGAATTTATATAAGTATATATTAATATTTACTTTTATGTATATGTCGAAGCGTCGACGCATATCAGTCGGTTTGGATCAGCGCCATCTATCTCTCACTGGAGGAACTATGTAGTTAGATTTGACAACTAATGTTTGGGAACGTCAAGTAATAACTTGGGGATGGTTAGCGTGGAGTAATGGCGACACTGAGCGAATAATCGAGTCAAATGTCGATCCGGAAGTGTAATCAGGTATTCGACACTGACAGGTACTGACGTTGACAGGTAGGTTGGCTAACCTGTAACGGGGGTAGTACACGTGTGCGGTGACAGTTGAGAGAGGGCACTTTGAATCGGTCCGGCAGTCTGGGTAGACGTTCGTTACTCCGCGCTAAACTTCCCGCGTTCCTAAATTCTTAATCGAGCCATATCTGAGGCATCCTTGATTATTTTGTATTGAGTGCGTGTTAGCAAGTTATTAAAAGTGTAAACGAAGGTTTTGTGAGTTTTATTTCCGATGTCGCGACCCACTAATAACGAACCTCCGTCATATATTTATATAGTTTTATAGGTTAAGTTAGTTAAGGCACATATACACATTATTCTCTTCCTTTTCACACACTATTGTCTACATTTCTTTTTCATTTCTCCTTTTTGCGGCTCTGCTGGCAGAAATTTCTTATGAAATAAGCTGTGCCCTTGTACTCATATATTATAATGTTATTTTCCTGTGTTGTCTTCTGTGTGTACATAAATAGTTAAATAAATATATCACAAAAGGAATTTTTAAATTATTAAACATTAAAATAAATTGACTACTTTTACTTGCAGGCCTCCTACTCAGACGGGCCTATCACACCATATTTTCCCTTGGAAAATAACCCTAACATACTGGCCTTGACACCTGTGGATCAGTACAGGCGTATGATGGCACCCCCTCATGGAACAGCGCCACCGATCAACCCAGCAAGATTAGCCGTGCCTTCAATAGAAGACATTGGTGACAGATCAAAGTGGTTGTTGCCAAAATATCCTAACTATTTCCATCCTACAACATTACACGATCATTTTCGGACATCACCGACATACCCTACAGCACTCACTGTTAGTCCCATGCTGGTAAGACCAAGGGTAACAATGAATAATGACCTACCACCTCCAGGAGCCGTTATGTTTCCTTATCGTAGTTCACCACCAACGACAGAAACTACGCAGACGTCTCCTCTCAGGAAAAGCGGCCAGGAACAGAGCGATATGGACCAAAGACCAGATTTTGACAATGAGAAGATTTTAATGGAAGGTGACGAATTGAGGTACTTTATTTTCTTGTACTGTAAATAGGATCCAATACAAAACGATAACATATCAAAACAATATTATGTAAAGTGAAGTGGTTGACAAGTTTGTCGGCTAATCGTCTTCCATAGATTTTTGTCGAAGCATAATCAGCCTAAATCGTTCCCACTGCTGGGACACAGGCGTCCTCTCTATTAGAGGGAATGGGCTATAATCCAGCACGCGGGCCCAGTGCGAGTTGGTAGATGTCATGTCTTCTAATTTTTGGTTCTGGGACATGCCGGTTTCCCCACGATGTTTTCCTTCGCCGTTTTGAGAGGAGCGGTGATTAAATAAATTACAAAATTACCAAAAGCAGATGGATAAGCCACGACTTAGATAAAATAAAATAAATTAAATAGGTTACTAATTTCCGACTAAGGCTGCCTGTCCACCGGAGCGGAGCGAGGCTGCGGAGCGGAGAAACGGAGAAATATTAACCAATAGGATTGCATGAAATTTCCGCTCCGCTCCAGCATGCAATCCTATTGGTTAATATTTCTCCGTTTCTCCGCTCCGCAGCCTCGCTCCGCTCCGGTGGACAGGCAGCCTTAAACGCGAGCAAAGCCGCGAGTAAAAGCTACTCCTATCTAGAAATAAAAGTACTTATGGTTATGATTTTACTTGACTGCCTCGTTGGTCTAGTGGTCGCAAGCACGACTGCTGAGCAAGAGGTCCTGGACTCGATTCCCATATCGGGCAGAATTTCTCAGTGGCAGCCACGGAGTCCGGAATTGAGCCCGGTTGATGACAATAGGCTCGTCCACTATTAAATGGGACTTAAAGTGGCGAAATGTGAATGGTTTTGCAGGCATGATGTTATGATATATTTTACTTAAGTAGGTACCTAGATTATAATTTACGAGATTGTCATTTTATTTTGAAATGTAATTATTTACAGCAAAGTCGATAACCAGTATAAGCAAATGGCGGTGTCGGAGGGGAAGTCGCCTGAAGAGGAATATGAAGACGAAATAAAAGGTTTCCCAGTTCGTAGGCGTAGGAGTATCATCGCCGGTATACAAATGGGAGAGGGCAGCAACATTACAGAAATAAATAATAAACATACAAGAAAAAATGACAATAAAAATTCAGTCAAAAATATTTTTACCAGTCTAACAACTAGTAAGGAAATAGACAGCAACTACGAGGATATCTTTACAATTAGCAAAAACATAAGTATAATTGATGTAGGTAACGATTCAAAGACCGCTATTAAAATATCACACAAAGACAACACTATTCAGCAAATGGATACTAATGAAAGAGGGACATTAGGTCTGGAAAATAAACTTGAAATTATTCGTGGAAATGACCGAAATGAGAACGAAAAAGGACAATCATTGCTCGAACATTTAGTTAAGTTATTTGAAGTAAAAGAAGCGAGTCTAGTGGCAGAGACAGCGCCAAATGCAGGTCTTGTTAAAAGTTCTGCTGAAGATATCAGAATCAACACAAAAATAAGTTCGTTTGAAAGTAATAGACTTCCTACTAAATATGTTTCAAATAATTTTGCCACAAGGTTAAAAATGAAACAACTGTTTAAAAACAAAGGAATATTAGCTAGCCTAGCTTCTTCAAAATTCGTAAAAGTTTTGCAGTCTATCTTCACCACGTGAATGTGAAATGTTGTGTGTTTTCTTACTGTTTTTGTGATAATGTGTCGTCTAATAACTAATAAAATGTGATAGCGCCTTTGTTTTTTTTTTGTGAACGCTCGTATCAGCAGTAATTAGTTTATTTCGTCGCGGGTCAAGTATCGACCATACCCATCTTAAAACAAGGCTCAAAAATAATCATTATCCCCTTAGTGTGATACTGATACTGTTAGCCTGCGTCATCCCACTGCTGGGCAAAAGCCCCATGACTTCCAGTTGCTACGATCCAGGGCTAATGTGGGCCACTGGTCGATTGTTTTGTCCAGCTTCCGCCATATTCTACGAGGTCTGCCGCGACGCCTTCTGGCTGTGTCAGGGCTCCAGAAAGTGGTCATTTTGGCCCACAGCTCATTGGGCATGCGGCAGACAGTCCCCTTAGTGTGGATAAAATAAAATATTTTGTAATAAACGATGAAATAATTGCGTCGATGTTAAAGTAGGCAAGCGATATTAAGCACTATAGAGATTACCAAATACTCTAAAACGGACTGTCTGTCGAAGCTTACGGACAGTTTTATGACTAACATAAACTAGGGAACCTACGTAAACACCAGCCCCCGTAACATGACCACCGTAGACAAGGATTTCTTTGACGGAAGAATCGACAAAATGACAGATTGTGTCGACACAATGACAGATTTCTTTGGGGGCAGATGCGCATCTCATGCTCGGTATAATTCCTTGAAATCAATTACGCAGGCTGAGTGGAACAGGTTGGTCAACGCTGATTGTAGATGGCGTTTCCATAACTTAGTTCCAATCTGACCAATGACGTCAAACTATTTTGAAATAACACAGATTTTCAACCAAAGAAGACGCTTGGTAGGAGCTACACTACCGCCATTAATTTAACAGTACTCTTCCCCATTGGAAATAAAAGCTTGTAAAAGAGGACTATCTGACATTTGTGGCATGAATACCGTATTTCCTCGCATTTGCGTCTGTTTCACAGTATCCATTAAACGCAGTGTACTGTCGCCCAACGACTTGTATGCGGGAATTAATGCATATTCTGAAAGAACGATGGTACCTCGTTATGTGCTCCGAATTCATTGAAAAGTCGCCGTTCTTCTATATATAACAAATTGCTTGTTCTGATGTTATTGACCATATCTAGTGTAACGAATTTATTGAAAAGTAATGCTGCTCCGAAATATTTGAGTACCTCGCCCGCTACGATATATCTGATGGTGACTGTACGTGCCACAGTTTACGTGCACTATGGATAAATCAAAGAGATTTAAGACTAAAATCCTGGTGTGCAAAACTAGAAAATACACTGCAAAAACAAATTGTGTGGGCTGGGGGAGCTCGAAGTCCGCGTGCTTGTTTGAAATCCTGCCCTTCTCAAATAATCTGATATGATGCTGAAGACAAATGAAAAAAAAAATGAATGAATGTATAAAATATTCGCATTCGCATTCGAATGCGAATGCGAACATTTGAATTTTTTAATCAGGCACCATTTATCTATGACTCCAATTTGATTTCTAACTAGTCACGCGTATCGAACTCATACAAATTAATTGTCGAATTGCATTGAGAATTGTTCAGCCGATCCGAAGAAACCGTATCCTTGTTTGTTTACCTCCCGTAAATTCCTATCGATAGTGTAGTACAGAGTCAGTATTACCAAAAGATCGTAAACAAAACAGACTAGTACTTACTTTTTCAGACGCTCATATTGGCAAAATAATCGCATACATTTTGGGAATGCGAATGGTAAAAAAGCGAATAATATTCGCGAATGCTAAAATGAATATACGTTACATTACTTCTTATCCAACAACCACAAACAGATTTATGAATTAATTTAGTCTTAGTTGATATTTCATGGTTATAAATTAAGTGTAAAGTTAAAATAAAACATGTTGCATACTTTTCATGGTTTTCGAGAGTGCTAATGACGAAAATGAGCTTGCAATTATAACTAACGCCCTTGAAATCCTCAAAAACGACCTCCGTAATGACAAATTCTTTAATTTTCGCAGCCGCCATCTTTGATTTTGACCCTATATTCGTTTAGAACGCTCTCGATAACCATGAAAATGAGTCCCATGACAAAAAAATTGCAAATTTTCGTAGCTCCTTTTAATTTAACTTAATTTTCATTTCGAGGGCTCCTAATAACCACGAAAACGTCACCTACGATTTAATTAATTGATAATTTTGTATCTGCATAGATATGTGATGTAACGAATATGCGCAGGGCTCTATTAACAGTGCAATAGTGTCGGTATATTTCTTGGTTATTGAAACACAAAGTACACAAACAATAACGTTTGTGATCGTTTAGTGAAGTTCCAATTAAAACGAATGGAAATGAATGTTTCTCTTTCATTCCTGAATGTCATGCAAGTACTTTATATGCAAGAAAGCTAAACATTCGTTGTGCAATAATTTGATATTACCTTTTGATCTTTATCGCATTGTTGCTATGAGATTGGATGGTACTGTTTTAGTTAAACATCAAGGGAAAGTGTAGTTGTCTCGTAGGCTGTATTTTAACAGACTCGTAAAAACATGCCTCGACTTCTCTGACTGCCTCGTTGGTCTAGCGGTAGCAAGCACGACTATTGAGCATGAAGCCCTGAGTCCGATTCCCGGGTCGGTCAAAGTGTCAATGCGTTTCTCCATCAGAAATTTCTTAGTAGGTGCCATGTAGTCTGGATTTGCGCCCGGTTGATGGCAATAGACTCAACCCCTATTACATGGGACTTAAACGTAACTGGCTAAAAGTGGTGCCCAACCCTTCGGGGATTACAGGCGTGATGTTGTGTTATGTCATAAAACCAATTTGTATTACTAACGTGTGTGTGGATTTGGCTAAAATGTATGAGCGTTAACGAATGTAGGAGAATGTTAGACGGCTCTGAAACGGTTTAGGAGAAACATAAATATAGACTCATAAACCTTTATCCAAGAATATCTTTTTTCACGAAAACTCCTGATAGTCTTGGAACTCTGAGAGATAAGGCGGTGGAATCTTCACGCCTCAAAGTTACTGCGCGCTCAACCGAAACTTTCTCTACGAAATTTTGCGAATTCAGGGACCAGAAATTTTACGAAAACGGGGACTGTAATTGTCTTTTCCGTTGGAGTCAGTACGATGATGGATGGCATTATGTTTAATTCGTCTGTATTCAACCGCTTATATTCTCAATATTGAAAATAAATTGATAATTATGAACGCCACTGGAGAGAGATGCTTTTGAGTTTTTCGCAGACGAGGAAGTGTAAGTTAATTGATATTTTATTCATTGGTAACCAAAAAGTCCTTCTAAAATGTTTTTCATTGAATAGTAACAGACCTCATAGCTCAATGATCAGTCTAACCCGGTACAGTGGAAAAAGGGTAATAATAATAAAAAACAGTAGTCTTGTAACGGGCGGAAATAAGTCTTCAACCGGTTTTTATGTATTCTATCTGCATACTTAAATGGACTCAGACGGAATTTGACGCTCTGAATAGGAACGGCCGCACACTGCTGACCGCAAATCGGATGCATCATCTACGGTCATCGGTAATGAGACTTTATATCCCGTGGAAGTTCGTGGTCGTGGCTTCTTAAATGTTTAAGATCTTGCACAACCGCGAGGTATGCAATCTCAGGGAATACTTTTTTGACCAACGTGGGGATGCACCAAGATGTGATCTCAGTGGACAAAGGCCTCACTCCGGTCTTCTTGGCTAACGTGAACTGTCGCAAACTTATGGTATTAGTTACTAATGACCGCAGGGAGGTATGGCAGACCAAGGAGCTACACGGACGCTTTTTCCGGGCCCTACACTGGCTTGATGTAGACCTTATGGCGTCCGTAGCCTGACTACGTTTCGGTGACCTCTTTGGGGCAACCGAATGTTTCATCGGTGCGATAATGGATGAAGTTATCTTGACTATCAATAAAAGAGAAAATAAAAGAGAAAAAAAATATTAAAGGAAATAAAAAATTATATCTACTCTTGTTAATTAAGAAAATTGTCTCAATTAAGCTGAAACTGAATAAACAAAGTAAGCAAAACGAGCTATTTGCATGGAAGTGTAAACGACGGTAATTACCGGTTTACGGTGGCTTATCTGCCGACAGCGATGAGACACGCCGCCGTTATCAACGTCGCGCCAAACGCTGAAGAAAGCAAAAGGACCTTACCTTCATTCAAAACAATAAGTTCCACAAAACTCACAAATCTACCGGAGTAGACCGGAAACTTATCTGCTATCATAATTATATGCCAATATAGATTTTGGCTCGATGACCTCTCAAGGATAATACGATTGAAAGTTTGATTAGATAGACCGACTTCTACTCCTATTCCTCCACAGTACTCGCTGTGCGGCTGTGGAATTCACTTCCGCCTGACATTAGGGACTGCCAAACTGTTGCAGTTTTCAAAAGAAGAGTGATCTTTCCATTTCGTCATAGTTGCATAAGTATTTATCATCAGTTATTTTATTGTATTTACAATACTGTTGGTTTTGTCTTTGTATTTATAAGTATGTTAGTATATTCTTATATTATTATGTTTAAATAGTTCTGCTTTGTGTTTTATGTATTTCATTTTCTCTTCTTCTTTTACACACTATGTCTACATCTCTTTTTTTAGTATCTCCTTTCGTAGTTATGCTGGAAGAGATTTCTTTAGAAATAAGCATCACCTTTTGTACTATTTTCTGTTCCTTTCTTATTTTCTGTAGTGTCTTTAGTGTGTACATAAACTGTTAAATAAATAAATAAATAGATTACTCGTAGCTCATGTGAAGGATGCTCGTAGCTCATACTTAGCACACCCATAGGTTAACGTAGGTAATTCATACCACACTCGCAGCATCCACGTAGCTCATTCGTAGCGCGTTCGTAGCACATTCGTAGCTTACTTGTAGCATTGCGCTAGTATAGTACATTCATCGCTTATATATGCTTCTATACTAATATTATAAAGAGGAAATATTTTTTGTTTGTTTTTTTTTGTTTGTACTGAATAGGCTCCGAAACTACTGGGCCGATTTTAACAATTTTTTCACCAATAGAAAGCTAAATTACCAGGAAGTAACATAGGCTAATTTATTTTTAAAATAATTAGAGATCCTTAAGAAAATTCCAATAATGTAACCCAAATTCATTATTTGGTGTGCGCTCAAAAAACTATTGATGATACTTAAAAATGATGTACTACATGATTAAAGTACTCATTATTACCTACAAAATAGTCAACAGTCCGCGTTGGAATATATCTAACTATCATAGTTTAGTCACAATAGCAGCTTTTGTGTTCAAAAATTTAATTAGTTCGTCGGTAAACACAAAACTTGGTTAAATTCGTATCGTAGTATTAATTCTTATTCAAATAAATAGTTTTATCATCAAGGGTTTTTATGTAGCAGTAAAATACTGAGTGTCCAAAAAGAACTTATCATCAATATGTACAACGACAACAAACAACAACAACAATAATCATGTACGACGGAAGCGTTCTTCTTAAAAAAATCTAAAAAAAAGTTTGCGATTGCATATGTCTATGGTTGACTCACACTCTCTCTAACCTTTTCTCTCTCTTATGTGACGCAAACGAAGTTGCGCGGGTCAGCTAGTCCGTAATATACTCATAAGTTTTGCAATGATCATCATAATAACCCGTATGAGCGAACTATGTGATCACATCTTACCAAGTTTTCAATAATCCGATCCTGGGCAGTTATCCTCGTAATTTTGCAAAAGTTAGATTTATCCATTCATCTAATGTCGTAATACACACATTAAAAAACAGAACTCCAGCAAAAGGAGACTCTGAATGCTATTAATATTATGAATGCGCAAGTTTCAGAGGATGGATGAATGGATGGATGTTTGTTACTCTTTTACGCAAAAACTACTAACCGGATTTAGATGAAATTTGACACACAGATAGTTTATAACCTGGATTAACACGTATGATATTTTTTATTCCGGTAATACGATCCCGTGGGACGTCACTACAATCCACGCGGGCATAAGCTAGTAGTTTTCTATGGACACATTGGTCGTAACATACTGCGTATATCCCTTAACAACACCTTCTTGCCTCGGATTCTATTCAAGTCAAGCACTTACGAGTATTTATACAGACGATACTCGCTGTGAAGCACTTAAAACTTTAACAAGTTTCTAAAACGTGTACCAAGTGTTACCTACGTCGATAGGCATGTATAGAATTAAAGTCGAAAGACGGCGGGATTAGAGATCCGTGGAAACTAGGCCAAACGTATAAGCAGTATATTTGGATATTAGAATTTGTTATTATCTTGGAATGTAAATAATAAGCACCTTGACTAAGCATTTGGTATTTATTTATTTATGAATTAAGCCCTTGATCCAGCTGCCAAGCGAGAGCCTCCTCAGATGTTGGTTGAGGCTATTAAGCCATTGGCTGACACAACTATCAGAACAATGATCGCTGAGTCCACATCCCACATGTCAACAACATCGCGAGCCAAGTCAGGATACTTGATTTTCTTATCTTTCTCGGCTTTCACGAGGTTCTCATCATGCGGGACCGTTGCAAGGCCGTTCCACGGGGATCGATCCACCACCACTATATATATCAGGCTTATTGGCTACAATAGTCCTGTCAGTGATGATGGATTGATCCCAGTACAATGTGATACTGCCATTTTCGAGAACTGGGTCGGGCACATATTTATAGTACGGCACTTCCGATTCCACAAGGTTGTATTTTAGAGCAAGTTGCTGATGGATAATCCTGGCTACAAGGTTGTGTCTATGCAAGTACTCACCGTTAGCCAGACGAGAACACCCGGAGATAATGTGACGGTGGCATGCCCGACATATGTCAACCGTACCGTCCTTCACAATAAATATCCGGTAGTTATTCGTCATCTTAACTTCATCCATAATTCCACAGACAAAACCTTCCGTTTTTTCGAAGAGGTCTCCGGAACGTAGCCAGGCTACGGACGCTGATAGGTCTACATCGGGCCCTGCATGGGCCCGATGTGGAAAAAGCGTCCGTGAAGCTCCTTACTCTGCCATACCTCCATGCGGTCGTTAGTGTCAAGCACTACAGGTTTGCGCCAGTTCTCTTTAGCCAAGGAGAGCGGGGTGAGGCCCTTGTCCACAGCGACCACACCTCGATGCATCCCCACGTCGGTTTCAAGGAAATATTCCCTGAGACTGCATATCTCGCGATTGTGGAGAGTTTTACTGTTTAAAAAGCCTCGACCTCCACACCTCCGCGGGATATACAGTCTCATAACAGAAGAACGCGGGTGATGCATTCGATATGCCGTCAACAATGTACGGACCCTCCTATCCAGGGCGTCTAGTTCTGTTTGAGTCCACTTGAGGATGCCGAAAGAGTACATCAAAACCGGCATGACCCAACCGTTGAAGGCACGTACCTTATTTCCGACTGATAAAAGACTTCAATATATTATTATTATTTGTATTAAATGGTTAAGACTACTCTTATTATTTACGCAAGACCACGTTCAGCATCAGGAATATGAAAAACACAGTATTGTTTTTGGTAATTATTTTTCTTTTTTTATCTAATTTTAAGATAAGCATGAGGCAAAGTGTTATTAGATTTTTCAAGGTGTCTGGATTTGTGTCCGGTTGATAGTAATATACTCGCCCCCTATATCATGGGATTTAACTGATGAAATGTGCGTGTACTATTAGGTACATATCTGCCTGACTCTTCAGTGTTATGTACTGTTTAATATGACCTCTTACTACTATTATAAATGAGAAAGTTTAAAAGGTTAGATGGATGTTTGTTACTCTTTTACGCAAAAACAACTACACGGATTTTGATAAAATTTGGAACACAGATAGTTTATAACCTGGAATAACACATCAACACACAATTATCTAATTCCACGCGGACGACGCCGTGGGCATGAGCCATATTTCTAGACAACTTTTTGAACTTATGTATAAGGTAATATGTAGTTATAACTGAGTGCAAACTACGGTGTGTTCATAGCTTAATGTGTGTTGTAAGAGCAAACAGAATAGCTTTTAGTATTTAACTCTTGTTTATACTGCCTTCCTAACGACTTTTAAAGTAGTGCTATTTACTACGTAGGTACTAATGTAAAAACTGTGTCGATTCAGTCTACAAGAAATATGAGAAGCAATTGAGCGTAGTACTGCCAAAAGACTGCACGGTTGGCGCAGTGTCTAAGCGATTGACTGCTGCGCTTCGTGTCGCGGGTTCGATTCCCGCACGGAACAAATATTTGTATGGCCTACAGGTAGTTGTTCCGGGTCTGGTAGTTTGTGTATATGAGTTAAAATGATTGTTAACGCACCCACGATACAGGAGAAATTCCTAGTGCCGGCAAAGTTTAAAAAAAAAATGTGTCCAACACAAGAACCCACATCGAAGTTTTTCCCATTTTCCAAATTAGTTGTTATGGATAGTTAACGTTGATTAATTTTAATCTGTAATAAGCACACGTTTGGGGTGTGAATGAGATTGATTTACTGAAAAGGTAACATACACTTACAATAATGAATAAGTTTCACGTATTTAACTGAATTTAATTAGAGATTGTGGGCTGGCTCATGGTGGTAGAACTACGTCCAATTTAATGAGTATGTTACAAATCATCATCATTTGCATAGCCTTTTCTCAACTTTTTTGGGAGGTCCAGTCTAAGCGGATTCAGCTGAATACCAGTATTTTACATGGAGCGACTGCCTATCTGACCGCCACAAGTACTGGGTAATACAATACCCTTTGGTTAGAGTGGTTTACCTGTAACGACTGTCAAAGATCTACAAATGACAGCCGGGACCAACGGTTTAGAGTGTTTTCCGAGGCACGGACGAAACTTGGTATGTGATGGGCGCTCACCCATCCACGGACCAACATAGGCATGCGTGGGTTAACCTGAAGATCGAACAGAACGGCTGTTATTATTTAGCCACGAGCTCCTCGATAGGCTTTTCTGTTTCCTAATATTCCTTCTTTTTCTATCAACGGTTCTTTGATTTGAATCATTCTTGCTTTAAATTGTTTAATTACAGTAGGAGATTTGAGATTCCACGTTGTTTGCCGCATTAATGACATTCTTTACATCACCAAAGATGCAACTCAACGGGCACTTAGGATACTCCAGCTTTACCATTAAGCCGCGTACAGACATCGCGACGCGTGCGTCGCGAATGGTTCGTCACGCATGCCTCAACCTGAGGCATACGACGGTACGTTTATGATGCGTCCAGAACGACACATGCTCAAACTGAGCACGCAAACAAGCACGGGGCTCGCACTGAGGCGGTGTTCGCAATTATCGTATGACGCGAATGCTCACTGTGAGCACACACGTCCACACAGCCCGAGGCATGCTAGATGAACCATTCGCAACGCACGCCTCGCGATATCTGTACGCGGCTTTACATACATATACTTATACCATTCATTAGTCCTGAAATAAGGCCTCCTTTCTCTCTTTCATGAATAGATGTTGGTGCCAAAAGTTGTCATGTAATCAAGTAAATGAATTAACAGACAAAACACCGAATTGTCTTCCCACTTATCCTGCAAACTCAATATTTTCCGCCATCTACAATAAAATTGTTCTATTGTTTGTAGATCTTTGACAGTCGTTAGCTAGGCAGCGGCCCAAAAAGCCTGACAACCAATCTTACCAAGGGGTATCGTATTACCCAGTACTAACTGGGTTGTGGAGGTCAGATAGGCAGTTGCTCCATGTAAAATACTAGTATTCAGCTGCATCCGGTTAGACTGGAAGCCGACCCCAAGAAAGTAGGGAAAAGGCTAGGCAGATGATGACCTACAATTGTTCTATTATTATTCAGTTATCGTCTAAAATAAAAAGTCCAAACTCAAGGGTTTCTATAAATATAATATTTCAAACCTAACTAGTTTCCTCCGCGCCTCCACCCACATAAAAAAACTTGAAAGAACGTGTTTAAATTTTCAGGGAAAAAAGTGTCCGTTATCATTTTCCAGGAACGGAAATAAACACGACATAACACATTCACTAACCTATAAATGTTAAAAAAACACGCAACAAAATAGTAATTAATTACTGCCTCATTAGTCCAGTGGTCGTAAGAGCAGATGAGGTGCTGAGTACGTTTCGCCGGTCGAGCAAAGAAAATTCTTGAAAGCAGCTTGAATGTCCGCCTTTTGTAAATGGTGACAGGCTGGCCTGTGTCTCCACACATGGTTTAATTTTCAAGTGACATGACAGAGAACATAATTAAGGATGATTTCCACCAAACGGCTCGCATAACGTTGATTAATTTTTAATCGGTTCTAAGCACACGTTTGGGATGTGAATGAGACTGATTTACTGAACAGGTAACGTACACTTTAAATAATAAATTAGTTTCACGTATTTAACTGAATTTAATTAGAGATTGTGGGCTGGCTCATGATGATAGAACTACGTCCAATTTAATGAGTATGTTACAAATTGTATAAATTCCAGTAGGAGATTTGAAATTCCACGTTGTTTGCCGCATTAATGACATTCTTTACATCACCAAAGATGCAACTCAACGGGCACTTAGGATACTCCAGCTTTACCATTAAGCCGCGTACAGACATCGCGAGGCGTGCGTCGCGAATGGTTCGTCACGCAAGCCTCAACCTGAGGCATACGACGGTACATTTATGCATGCGTCCCGAACGACACATGCTCAAGCTGAGCACGCAAACAACCATGCCGGCTCGCACTAAGGCGGCATTCGCAACGATCAACGATCACTGAATGCTCATTGTGAGCACACACGTCCACACAGCCCGAGGCATGCTAGATGAACCATTCGCAACGCACGCCTCGCGATATCTGTACGCGGCTTTACATACATATACTTATACCATTCATTAGTCCTGAAATAAGGCCTCCTTTCTCTCTTTCATGAATAGATGTTGGTGCCAAAAGTTGTCATGTAATCAAGTAAATTAATTAACAGACAAAACACCAAATTGTCTTCCCACTTATCCTGCAAACTCAATATTTTCCGCCATCTACAATAAAATTGTTCTATTGTTTGTAGATCTTTGACAGTCGTTAGCTAGGCAGCGGCCCAAAAAGCCTGACAACCAATCTTACCAAGGGGTATCGTATTACCCAGTACTAACTGGGTTGTGGAGGTCAGATAGGCAGTTGCTCCATGTAAAATACTGGTATTCAGCTGCATCCGGTTAGACTGGAAGCCGACCCCAACATAGTTGGGAAAAGGCTAGGCAGAGGATGATACACCTACAATTGTTCTATTATTATTCAGTTATCGTCTAAAATAAAAAGTCCAAACTCAAGGGTTTCTATAAATATAATATTTCAAACCTAACTAGTTTCCTCCGCGCCTCCACCCACATAAAAAACTTGAAAAGACGTGTCTAAATTTCCAGGGAAAAAAGTGTCAGTTATCATTTTCCAGGACCAAAAATACACACGAGATAAAACATACACTAACCTATAAATGTTGAAAAAACACGCAACAATATAGTAATTAATTACTGCCTCATTAGTCCAGTGGTCGTAAGAGCATCTGATGAGGTGTTGAGTTCGTTTCGCCGGTCGAGCAAAGAAAATTCTTGAAAGCAGCCTGAATGTCCGCCTTTTGTAAATGGGGACAGGCTGGACTGTTACAAGAAAAAAAAAAAGAAGAAAAAAAAAAAACCATACCTGGAGACATGACAGAGAACATTCTGTTCCACTGCAATACAGTTTATACTAGTACGGGGAACATAATGTATCAGCGGGGTTACTATGACGTGCGGGAAAGAGACAGAGCTATACAGATCTTCTAGTGCCATCGCTTTTCCACACTGGAATTACTCCTGCTTTAAGACGTGGTAGGTGGTCACGGTACTTATTATGGTTTTTGGCCAGTTCAGTGCCAAAAACCATAATAAGTACCGATACATGCCAAACAAAAATTGCAACCACATCTACTGCATAAGAGTAATAGAAGAGAAAGAAGAGAATCAGAGAGAGAAAGAGAGAATTATAGAAAGAAAGAATTGTATGTGCGTGTGTGTGTGTTTGTTGTGTTATTGTTGTTTGTTGTAAGTTTTGTTATTGTTGTTGTGTGTGTATTGTTTTTTTATTTGGACAGAATTTTAGTAAGTTACAAAACTTTGTAACTTACTAAAGTTTGTGCAAGGTTGTTGTATTGATTTGGGATATAAAGTTTATTTTTATTTCCCCCTACTTATATTTTTGTGTTTACTTCTTTGGTATGCGTCATGTAAAGCACAAAAATATATATTCTTGTTCTCATATTTCTCTCAAACAAAATCTGTTATACAGAACCCGTGCCACTTATTCAGTGAGCCCAACGGTACGAGGCCAGGACAAGTGGCACCTAAGTGGCTAGATCCACCAGGTAAGAACCGAGATGTCGCAGATATGGCACGAGCACGGCTTAGCACTCCATGCTTACATTTGCATACTTTGATATCTAGTTTAGTATCTCTTCGAACATCTGTGCTACTGAAAGGTAGATCTTATCATTCACACTTATGCTACGAGTACCTTCATACTAACACGGGTCAGGGTTTTTGGCACATGTTCGAGATCGATCGGATTAGGCTCTTAATATTATCTACGAGTATATCAATACATGATACACATACATAAACTCACGCCTTTGAGGTGGAAGCACCAGGGTAGCCGGTGAAATTCAAACACGTATGGAGTTATAGAATTGTAATCATTAATACAACCCTCCAACTTCATGTAACCCCATTCAAAATCTATTTCATGAAAAAGTCATTCAATTGGATTAATTAAATGAGGGTTGTATTAATGATTGTAATTCTGTAACTACACATGTACGTGTTACTTCCGCGACTCATTTTTCATCAACAGACAACCTGACACTGACCTGCAAATTGTAAAAAACGTAAAATTTGAAATTCGCGGACTTCCCTGGCGCTTCCACTTTAACAGAACGCTACCTGCTACTTTTTTCGGCTCGTCCACGTTTATAAACACTATCCTACATATTATAAAGTTGATTTTCGTGTTTGGCTGCGTGATCACGTTGTTCTTTCAAACTCCGAAACATATTTCGATGCAGTTTTCACCATTACATAGAGAGTTTTTATTGCGGAAGATTTGTTTTTTTGTAACTTCATGTTGCTGTGAAATTTTGGGTTACCATTTATTTGGTGGGGGCATCGAGATCGACTTATTAGAAAAAATTCTATGTGTTGGTCATATGTCACACAGTAACACAGTCGTTAAAACAATGCAAAGGAGAGATGCTATTTAAATATAATTGAGTAAATAAGTTATAAGACTCAAGATTGGAATAAAGTATCTACTTTAAAGATCTTAGCACCTAACTAGGTATAGGTGAAATTTAATAATACATCCGGTAATTATACATGATGGGCCGACCCCAAATAAATTGGGATAAGTGCAGGATAATGATTAGTGTGGAGGCACATTACTCGATTCGTAAATAATGTCTTAGACATTGAAATTTTTTATTGAATTTTTTTTTTTAAATAAATCATTGTTTTATTTGTAGAAGTAAATATTATATACATGAATAAATTAAAATAACCTATATTAACTAACTAACTTAAAAATAAACTTAAAAAACGGCGTCAAAAAACTCCTCCTCAACGCTGTCAACTGGTAAAGTACCCAAAAAACTGGCGGCGTTGCCACGTTGTAGGGCAAAATATAAATAATATATATATATATATATATATTGAAATAATCGATTTACAAAAATATCAGAGATGTTATGGTTATGATATTTCAGATCTGGATACGGATATGGATATAGGAATAAAATTATAGCGGTTTTGGATACGGTTACGGATATGTAATTAGTTCGGATAGTTTTGGTTACGGATATTAGATTGAAGTAAAATATAAACACAAATATTATGCAATAATTTGGTTTTATTTACAAGTTTACTATCCGAAACTTTTGAAACGGATACGGTTACGGATGTAATTTTATTTCGGATATCCGATAGTTTCGGTTACGGTTACGGAGCTCCATTACATCCGTGAAAAATATTTACCAAATTAAGTCCGCCTGTGAACCTTATTTGTTCGAGAGAAGTTAGAATAAATAAGTAACCAAAGGCGGCTGGGAATCCTGCACAACGTATTCAAAAGGCTTTTTTTCCATAATTAATTCATAAAACAGTGGACGAAACCTTTCAAAGTATATGAAAATAAATTAAAATCCGGATGAAGCCGGCTTTTTAGGGGACTTTTGGTATTTTGTCAAACTAATTTAACTTTAGAACGGTATTTCTGTAATTAAAAGTCTTGTTACGGGAATATTTTTTTTTTTTGCTTTCTTTTCACGGTTTATTTATTATTTGTTTGAAATGTTATCAATTCAATCAAATTCGATTATGGTTTTCAAAATAGAACTGCAAGCTGTTGTATCGTAGCCGAACATTTTATGTAAAAGGAGTTTATTTACTTGGTCTTAGTCATATACAGGGTGTAAACAGACCCTGCACATAGCCGTCAACCAAGCATTCTGTACATCAAACTCAGTAACTTTACGCAAAAATTATTTCTGGGAATCGATTTTTTTTTTGGGTGCAAATTTACGTTTTACGGTAGGAGTCCATGGAAAGCACTCAAAGCATTGTGCTGATGGATGGATTGAATAATACGAATAATTTGTGGAGGTGTGTAAAGTAAAAACATGTATTTAAAAAAAAAACTTGTCATAAAGTTGGAATTTTGACCCCGAACATCTCCATAACTAGAAGGTTACCAGGTATGGTCTAGAACAAAAAAATGATCGCAAAGACGGGGAGAACAAGTGCCTTTCGGTTATGTTAAGGGTATATTTACACCCTTTATATAGATACCGCAGTTATTAAAAAACAGGGTTCTAAATTATCAAGATAATTCTTTTCTTTGATTATTCTTCCCCTTAATTAATTTCTTTACTTTCATACATTTTTAAATATTTCTTAAAAATAACATTTACAAATATTTAAAAAATGTAGCCCACCGGTATTGGGAACAGAGTCCAAGCCACCGGCGGTTAGGGCTCCAGAGAAAGGCACCTCCTAACAAAACGATAATTATTATGATAATTATCTAGGCTGATTCATAACTTGATCTCGATTGAATTTGTTTTAGCGCACTCGTATTCAATCCAAACTGGGTTTTAAGTTTTTTGGAATTTTCGTTACTATCACTCAGGAGTAATTCCAGTGTGGGATAGAGATGGCGCTAGACGACCTGTATAGCTCTGTCTCTTTCCCACACTGGATTAACTCCTGCTTTATGACGTCATAATAACCCCCCTGGTATACCAGGGGGGTACAAACAAAAATAAAAACAAATGTACTAAAACATCAGATTAAACACAATGTTTGAGACCATTTTTTTAAGTTTGGAAACGTTGAGTGACATTGATAACGTTGTTGATTGTTTTATTAATTAGTAGCTAATGCCCGCGACCTTAGTCCGCGTGAATTTATACGTCAATACAAATAAATAAAATTGGAGTATCTGTTTGTAATATCAAAATAACAGCTTTTAATGCATATGCAGCTGAATGCATATGAAAATATTTATGGCGATTATAACAAAAACGTATTTTTTCCATTTTTGTCTATCTGTCGATCTGTTTCTCCGAAACGGCTGGACAGATTTGGGACGGGACCTTCACTGACAGATAGCTGATATTATAAGGTCTAACTTAGGCTACTTTTATTTTAGAAAAACAATTAGGGTTACGTGCAAAAAAATTCCTTGAAGTTGTTAACAAAATCCGACTAAAAAAGGGAAGTAATATTTTTTTGTAATAATTTCACGCGAACGAAGGTCGCGGGCACTATAATACGAGCCACAATGAATCGGGTACAGTTCCAAGACGTCTCAACTCCGCCGCGATCTGACATCGAATGTCGCTCTCGCCTGGACCTGAACATCAGGGCTCTGAAGAAGCACGCTGTGGTGTGGATAGACTTGTAAGTAGGTCGCGTGATGTCCCCACCGGCGTACTTTCGATTCATTTTATGTCCATACTAACGACCGGATCCGACATATATATTAATGTGTGCTTGGCCTGAAATAAATATTTCCAATTTCAAAAATAAGCACCAAGTCCCTTTTAACAGTGTCATGCTAAATATATGCGATTTTTTTTTTTTACTAATTTCAGAAAACTGCTACTGTAGCGACACAAATAATTTATGTTGTTTCCGTGCAATGTCAGGAACTTCTTTTTTAACGGTTTAAGAAAAGAGGTTGTCAGTTCAAATATTTGAACTCCTTTCTTCAAAATTATGTAAAATATGAATCCATTTAAATTACCTAACATTTTAAATTACGTACCAATTGCTATTTTACTGTCAGCTGCACAACTTTAGGAGTAACTGGGTAGGACGTCTTAATGCTATTCAGTTTCATCTTCGGACACAAAAGGCAACTAATATTTCATTCTCTTAGAAAAAAAGAAAACAGGAATTTCAAATGGAAAAGTCAAGGCCGAAAGATAACGTGAAATGTGAAATAAAAAAGGAAAGACGGATGTTTTAATCTTTTATTTCGTGACCTTTTCAGTACCTATATGATTGTAGTAACAGATACGATGTGTAGTAGCAGAGTTTAAAACAATCGGCGAATAAAATAGTAAAAGACACAGAAAGCTTTCATAAATACCTCTGCCTAACCAACGAAAAACTTTTACACAAAGTGTGAAAACGAAAGAGTGTGCTATTACCACATAACTGTAAATAAAACGCGAAAAAAGACGGTTAAAGTGATGCAACATTTTTAATATTCGTCTCCGCTGCACGTCTACAAAATTCTTTTAATCGTTTTTTACCACTCTCGCAGATACGACGAATGATAAATTATTTCCTCGGAACCACACTAACACGATGTTACCAAACCTCGAATTATTCTACAAATACTTAGGAATGTTTGTATATCAGTCGCACGATCTCAGACTCCCAAGGTTAAGGAACGCATACTGAGGTCAGCCCGTGGATGGGTGATTACTAACATAAAGACATATAGACCCTTCGATGCCTCTGGAAGCACGTTAAGCCGTTTGTCTCAGTTGTTAATCGTAGATCTTTTACAGTCGTTACGGGTATTCAGAAATCCCAAAAGGGTGACAACCAGTTTTTCGTGTATTTTCATGTATTGCAGTGACTGGGTTGAGGAAGTCAGGACGGCAGACGCTCCGTGTGAAATATTGGTATTTAGCTCTGTCAGCGTGCTAATGTAGCGCAATTTCTTAGGAATTAAACTTACTGATCGCATAAGAAACTCAATATTGCGTTCCAAAACACAAATTTCAGATGTAGGACACACGGCTGCCAAGCTTAGTTAGGTAAATTACAGATGGCTGGCCAGCCCACATCTGGCGCCAGAGTAGCTATAGGCTAAAATTATAAGGAATGGAACGCAACGTATGTCATAGATTCCCGCCGTTTCTCAGCTTAGCTGTCAACGTCACTGTCAAAACTTTTTTTTTGTGTGAACCGTCTACTGTTATTTTGTAAAAACGTATCAAATACAGAAACTAATAGTAACTGCTACTGCGCTTTATTAGTTTCTGTATTTTATATGTTTTAACCACACAGTGAATCCCAAAAAGCAAAAAGGGAACCTACCCTACGCTTAGTTACTTCACTTTTGCTTCGAACAATAGCCAAGTTAATTAACTTAAACAACTAGTTTTAGTAATTATTCTAACAGAGTTATTGTAGTACCTACCTAAAGGTCGGCTAGGGTGAGTTGATAGTATTCATTCACTAATAAGTATTATTTAACTTACGAGCTATTCAAAGTCTGTTATGTTTTGTCTCAGGCAATCAAACATCAGTGAAAAATATTATTTATTTATCTTTGCTTTAAATGCTATCTCCACTAAACTAACAAAAACAGTGTTTTTTGAACTCAAAGAACACAGAAAGTACCTAATATTATTTGGCATTTCAATATTTTTTTACAATTTTAAAAATTTCTTTAATACTATTACAAATCAAGTATACATTTGTAGCTGAACTAGGCACCTGTATTTCGGCTATCAGAGCCATATCATACCACCGTAGACAAGGATTTCTTTGACGGAAGAATCGACAAAATGACAGATTGTGTCGACACAATGACAGATTTCTTTGCACTATCTGTCATTTTGTCGATTCTTCCGTCAAAGAAATCCTTGTCTACGGTGGTCATGCTACGGGGGCTGGACCTTATAATTAACATTAATCTGGAATCGCCTATTCGCTTAGCTTGAGCAAGCGCCGCGATCTATAGTCATGCCATGTCATGATGTTGATTGCCTTCTCTGTTTGAAAAGAGGTACATCCAGTACCTAAGACAGTTCAGAAAAAGTACTACCTACCTTTGTCGGAGCAATGAAACTTGTAACAAGGTGAAGCCAATAGAAAGATGCCCCTGTAGGTGTATCTAGCTACAGCAATTGCACACAGCTTCAGAACAAACGATGGGCCAACACAGCTGTGAATCTATTACCAGTGAGACAAGCGAGTCGTCCCAAATTAGTGCAGTCTATGTCTGCAGTTCGAATCGATACGCGAAATACGGAGTTCTTTGTGGAGAGCAGAATGAATAATACATGAACTGCTGGCCAAACCTTCGGACAGTGAACCTAATAAAGAAGGTTTCACGTAAATAATTCAGTTTGTGCCAATTTTCGGGAATAAACAGACAGTTTGTATCAGTTTTATTACAAACTAACTTCTGCCCGTGGCGTCGCTAGCGTTATCGTCGGAAATTATCACACGGGAACTTTTTAAATTTAGTCTATGAAACTCTGGGATAATGTAGCTAATGTGGCTTCCCATTAGTGCAAGAATTTTCAGAATCGCATTAAACCGGACATTCAAACTTACAAACTTACAAACACACACAATTCTGGTTATTAGTGTTTTGTTTTGTGCATTTAAGCAATTAAAATAGTACTGGACTAGTGGATGAGAATGTTGCCAGTAAGCATGAACAAATCTAGAAGTAAAATTAGGGTGCTATGAAAGAATACATGTCATTATTTAAAGGGAGAAGCTCAGTTGTTTTATCACGATTTTCAGATCAGAGTCTGTATTTGTGACTGGTAAAAACAGCGATATGGTACCAGCGGTGTGGTATGGTATGGTGATATGGTGTGGTATGGTGGTGGTGGTGGTATGGTGGTGGTATGGTGGTGTATGGTATGGTGTGGTTGGTATGGACCCTGTCGAAACACTGGCGTGATATTAAGTTATTAGCCTTATAACTTATAAATAGCCGATTTAAAGTCCGTACCATGAAAGTTGGCGACTTTGACGAACAAAGCTCATTCCTGTATTACCACATTCATCAAACTGGGCCCAAGATGTTCGCTTAAGCGCAAGCTTCAATTAATACGGAGAAATTAATTAAAACTTCCTGGATTTGGCTTTGTGAGTGGAGTGGGATATAATACGAATTAAATTAGCTGTAGCGGTTTCATGCCTTCTGGAAGATTTCCCAGTAGCGTATGTACAATTGTACATATTACATGTTCCTTAGGACGTGGTGTTACACGAATGGATAAAATAAGAAATGAGTATATAAGAGGTAGTCTGAAAGTGGCGCCGGTGACTGAAAAGTTGTGTGGTAATCGGTTGTCGTGGTATGGGCATGACATGCGGAAGAATGAGGAAAATGTCGTGAGGAAAGTTTTGAGTATGAATGTGGATGGGTATATGAGTAGAGGAAGACCAAAGAAATGTGGATGGACTGTGTAAAGAATGATATGTCAAGAAAGGGGGTGTCTGATGAGATGACGAGTAATAGAGAAGTATGGAAGAAGGAGACATGCTGCGCCGACCCTAAATGAATTGGGATAAGGGCAAGAGAATGATGACATGTTCCTTAGGGCATTATTTGGAAATGTTATAATGAAATAGTGGGATGTGGATTCTGATGTTGACTCGACTGCTCCAAGTACTCGTCATCATCAGCATCATCTTCTTGCCCTTGTCCCATTCTACTTGGGGTCGGCGCAAAACGTTTTCTTGTTAGATCTCCCCTGTCAGAAGTCACGGCATCATTTAGGTCCTAAACAATATTGGATCAAAATTTTAGGTACTCCTTTTTGTGACTGTCCAAAATACTACGAACTATAAAATTTAAAAAATCTCTGTGTTGGACCAGCTTTGAATCGAAAAAATCTTTTGTAGATATGTTTTTGCATTCGGGGGACAGTTTTGATTGGAAACATGGCTTGTTGATGAAATACTAGCTTTTGTCCGCGACTCCGCCCGCATGAATGTCTAAAATTATCCCTCGGAAACACACTACCGGGATAAAATAAGTCATCATCATCTGCCTAGCCTTTTCTCAACTATATTAGAGTCGGCTTCCAGTCTAACCGGATGCAGCTAAATACCAGTATTTAACATGGAGCGACTGCCTGTCTGACCTCGACAACCCAGTTAGTACTAGGTAATACGATACCCCTTGGTAAGACTGGTTGTCACAATTTTTGGGCCACTGACTACTTGTAACGGCTGTCAAAGATCTACAAATGACAGCCGGGACCAACGGCTTAACGTGCTTTCCGAGGCATGGAGGAAACTCGGTATGTAATGGGTGGTCACCCATCCTCAGACCAACTTAGGCAAGCACGGCTTTACCTAAAGATCGATCCGAGCGGCTGCCATTATTTAGCCACGAGCTCCTCATCGGGATAAATAATTATACTATGTTAGAAACCGGGTCGCAGCCTATATTTATTGAAGTTTTTTAACAAAACCTGTTAAGCCTTTAAAATATAACAGAGAGACAGACAAACAGAGCTACTTTCGCATTTATATGAGAATGGGTGTACCTTTGAACAAAACTTCGGAGAAATCCAGCTTGTTGGTTTATTCCAATATTCGGATTATAAATTCTTAAAATACCGTGTACCTAGGTAGTTCGGAGCAGAACTTGGAACCATTGCAAACAGAGAGCGCATTTGTTTCAGCATCCCTGTGTGGACAATGTTATCTCTTCTTCAAACGATCGGGCGAAAGTTGTGCCAAATAATGGACGTGAAGTCAGCTTTGTTTATTTGCAGTTTGGTTGGTAAATATGTGGAGCTCGTAGCTAAATAATAACAGCCGATCAAGTTAAACTGTGAGTACCTAGATTAGTCCGTAGATGGGTGACCACCCATTACATACCGAGTTTCCTCAGTGTCTCGAAAAGCACGTTAAACCGTTGGTCCTGGCTGTCATTTGTAGTTCTTTGACAGTCTGATTACCAGTCTTACCAAGTACCAAGGGCTAGTACTAACTGGGTTGAGGTCAGATAGGCAGTCGCTCCATATAAAAACCTGGTACTCAGCTGCATCCGGTTAGATTGGAAGCCGACCCCAACATGGTGGGGGAAAGGCTAGGCAGATGATGAATTGGTAAATATGTAGCTATACTATGTCGGTGCAACAACATACTTCACATTCATCGGGAACAGTTGCTTTGGGATCTTATTCTTTCCTTATTATTTTCCTACATTAACGAGATGTTCTGTTTTATACATTATTTTTAGTATATGCGAAACCTGAATATAGTTTGTTCAGAATATGTAACTGAATCGATTCCAATCATTTTTAAACCATGTTATATTTTTTCCCATAAACATTTAAAAAAGTTATAAGTTGGATATCGAGCGACACTAAGTACCTATCCCAATAATTTAGGTACCTACTGAAAAATTATTATTATCAATGAGCTCAAGACGACGCTGGAGGAGCGCGCTGCGTGGCGACCACGATTTTGTGTGGACAACTAGGTAACAGAACAAGCTTATAACTTTGTGATTTTACTTGATACAGTTTTGAAATTTTGTACATAGATTCTTTACATAAAAATACTAGACACGTGTATCAGGTTTCGCATATACTAAAACTAATGTTGTATAGAGCCCATTTCCTGTGATTTGTAGCTTATTAGGGCGCTTGTTCGCGAGCATCTTCATCGTCATTAAAAGCTAAAGATAAGTAACAATGCATCTCGTATTAAAAATACGTTCTAGCGAACGAGCAGTATCGAGAAGCGAGTTTGCAAGCAAGTTCATAATCTCGCTCGTTACCTATCCTGCTCCTCATTTTGCAAAGGTATGCAGACATTTCAAGGAAAACTTATTTGCTTCAAAGATAAAATGGAAAGCAGCTTACTATCTAACACCTCTCTCTCACGGGCATTACATTTTTCTCAGGTATCGAAAAACAAATAGTTTGTTTACTTGGTAAAGCAGAGTAAATATTATGATGGCGATAAAACTTAAATTAATTGTTTTTCTTTTGCTGCTTTTGTAACGGATTAAACAGGATGAACTGCAACGGTAAAATACTGTAACTGTAAGCCTGCAATATTTCACAGCTGGACAAAGGCTTCTTTATCTGAATTCCAGTTCCCCCGATCTGGGGCCAAAAAAAGGCCACTGGTCATAGGTTTTCTCCAGCCCGTCCCACCATCTTTTTTTTTTTTATTAGCCTCTTAGTGTCCCACTGCTGGGCAGGAGCCTTCCCTTTCTCCTTCCAAACCTCTCTATCGCGTGCTCGCTCGTGAGAACTAACCCCGCAAGACAAGATCAGATCGTCACAACACCTTCGCCGCGGTCTACCTCGACGGTGATATCCTCCGCCAAGTCCAGTGAGTGTCGATCTTCTTTTATTTATTAAATTTTTTTTTGTTATCCTTGTACATAACTAAATTGCTAATTACAAGCCTCCACAGATAAATACAAAGTATTACTTTCTTATATTCTACCTTCTTTCTAACACTAACTAACTATAAGAGTAATTCTTATTGTTAGGGCCTGTTTCACCACCTACGATTAAGTTCCCGTTAACTTACTTGGCAGATAGAATCATACAAATTCTGTTCCATTTTTGAATTTATTCGGTAAATAATGGCTATTTGGCCATCGTAAAATAGGTCCTTAGTGTTAGTTAGTTAATCTTTGCCTACTACCGCGTGCACGTGGCCAACTCACTACCACTTTAACATATTAAATAACAAAGAAATATCCTTAAAAATCCTAAATAAAAATTCCTTTTCCTTCCACAGTTGTTATTTTGTCAAATCGTGAATCGAGGCAAGTCAAGTGGCGTGAAGTGTACTTAAGGCACTTGACTATAATTGCTTAGAATATAAATGTAAGCCGCCGCAAATCGTCCTGAATGGCTCAAAATTGAGCTTCTATTTACACTTCTGTATTCAAAGCTATTAATGAATTGTGTGTTAATGTTTTTGTGTAAATTACTTTGGCTCAACAAGCTCCCTTGTGGTTGGTAGAATGGGAAAAAATTGGTATTTTATGTCACCGCTCTATACGTAAGATTACTATGAGTTGGACAGGTTTATGATGGACTGGACCACGGCCGCAAAGAGCCGCCAGAAATAGAAGTGCTGGGCGGCCAAACTAAATATCGAGAACTCGAAAAATTCGTAGAACTCGAGTTGAAAGGCGTGCGATTGGAGAGGTCTATGGCCAACAGTGGACTGCTGTAGGCTGATGATGTTGACGATACTCTTCATACATCACCTTTGCAGGTTTCCTCAAGAAGATATCTACTTTTAACCGACTTCCAAAAAGAGGAGGTTATAAATTCTTTTGGCTTTTTTTTTTGAACTTACAAAAAAAAAAGACAAAAGAATTTATATATCTTCTGATTGCGAACTGATTTTGATTATTATTTTTTTATTTGGAAGAATATAATTTTGCGGTGGTTCCATTTCAATTTGGTGAAGATCTGATGCTGATCTTCGGAGATATACAATGGCACTCTTTAAAAATACACAGCAAATCTGTCATGATTGCTGCAATCGCTTGGATGTTTATTGTGTATTCTCACGCCTGTATGCTCTGAGGGGGTACCCAGATGTGTACAGTACACCCAGATTTCGACAGTTAGGTATGTTAAGTTCCATTTTAATGGCAATAAGACTATTACCATTGCAGGACATTTATTGTTAACAATGTAAACAAATACATACCAAGTATTTGTATAGGATATTACAACAAAAAATGGAAAAAAATAAAAAATCTTTTATGCAAAAAATAAAAACGACATCAAAAACACAAAAAAAGTGAAAAATAAAGGTTCAAAAGTCGGTGTCAAAAAAAAATTGAATCAAACAAACAAAAGCCAACGACTTCATGTCTTTCACATTTTGTGTTTTTGAAGCCGGTTTTATTTTTTGCAAAAAAGTCTTTTTTGATGTTTTACATCTACTACTTCTGAATCCGTCATCTAGATCACCGGAAAACTACTGGATAAAACTGAATAAAAAGAATTTGTAACTAAAGTATTTTTTCTTTTTTACGAATGTGTTATTTAGTAACTACTACTTTTTTGTAAATATTAAGTTAGATTCTTGACTATATAACAATAACTGTTATAATAAAGGACTTACACAAAAATAAAATAGAAATAAGATCAAGGATTTGTTTTATGTAGGGTTTTTCAATTGGCGCGGGTAGATTTTGGTGGTCCGTGGCGGCCAATTGGTTTTGGTGACATCTATCAAATCTTTTGTTTATTATTCAGTTTGTTATGCCAAATCACCATGGCAAGTTACACGATTGCACAGCACGTTAAAATGATAAAACTTTATTATCAAAATGAGTGTTCGTTAGTGCAATTGCGCGCATTGCGCCCATTTTACGGTAGACGTGTTTGACCTTCACAGTCGATTCTTCAGTTTGGTGGCCAAATTTGAGACGACCGGTTCGGTAACCAATCAGCCAATACTCGTACGTTCAAGGAACGCAAGATCGGCCCAGAACATCGTCGCGGTTCGTGTAAGTGTACAACAGAACCCGAGGCAGTCGATTCCTCGCCGTGCACAGCAGGATCTATGCAGAAGAGTCATTGAAAATTGGACCACTCGGATCCATGCCACTGTAAGACACCGAAGCGGGCATTTGAACGATGTCATATTCCACACTTAATTGCACGTGTGGGCCTTTCAAATAAAAAAAAGGATTTTGTTAATACGTGAGGTATTAACAAAATCCTTGATACAGCTTGATTTATTTCATTTCAACATCTACCCGCCCTTATTGCAAAACCCTATACATAGCAAACGAAAAACATTTTTGGTCAAGTGGGTTGCTAAATCGTTTTATAAACATATGTATATAAAGATTTTTAGCGCTACCAATGTATTATCTATTCTGCTTTCGTATGTGAATAAAACACGAACGGAATGTCTAATCGAACACGGAAGCGACATTCTTGGAATACTCTGTTTAAAAGGAATTTCAATACATGTCCTCATTGCATGCTCATTTTTACTTTCTGTGTATTTATTGATTTCACTTTTTTATTTATAAACGCAGATATTGTATTTGATAGCAGAACGTAGAAACATCGATATTTTACTGAGAGAAACCACCGCAGAACCACGGTAACTGTAATACAACTTAGCCTATTGGGAGATGGGGATGATTTGTACCTGGTGCTGCCTATCTTAGTTTTGTACTCGGTTTAAAGACTTTTAGGTGGACCACGGCAGTTGGCTGTCCGCTGGGAGCTTTTCTGAAAGCTCATTACAGTCAGCTGGAGAAGAAGCTGACTACAATTCACCATCCAGTCAAGTTGCCGGTTGGAAAGTAGAACGCTTACTACTGAACAATTAACCTAATAGACTTATCAAAGTTAGTTATAGAAGTTTCGAAGCCTAACTGTAAAATGTAAACAAATACAATATAATAACAGCCAGTGGGAAACTAAGAACGTTTCTAGGTATTCCTAACTTAGGACTGCGGTAACTACGCTAACTTCATCTAAACTAGCTTCATATAAACATAAACTGTTAAGTTTACAAGTTCTACTCCAGTTTCTAATGATTGTGCTATATTCACTTTAGCTATACCCATGGCATAATAATATACTTCGCCTGGTATTCTCTTCCCACGATAGCCTAAGACTACGTCAAGATGTAAGTGTTACCATTGATTGTCTTTTTCAATAAATTTAGCGACTTTCTCAATTAGTTCAGAAGTACAGTTCGGAAGTACTATTTAAAATCAGACTAAATTGCTCACAAGCTATGTAGCTTGTGAGCAAAGGTTAAATTTACTCCAATAAATATAATAAAAAATTGAATTTTTAATAAATATGGATTTAAAGATAATCCTGTAAATAAGGGGTATCAATGAATAAATCCTCCTAAAATAGCAAATACTGCTCACAAGCTATGTAGCTTGTGAGCAATTTTTTTTTTTTTTTTAGTAATGTCTATTAGTAGTCATAGTAATTATTAAAACCCTATGGTTTCTCGTATTTTGGACTATTTGTATGTATTATAAATAAGTTATATAATATATATAAGTTTATTTCATTTCACTGTATATATGTGTATTAGTATGTACCTATTTATGTATATTAATCTATTTTAACAAAATGGTATTTTTCTTATTTTTTTTTGTTTTTTACTCTATCACAATGCTGTTGCAGCGTTCTTTGTGTTTTATAACAACCATACTGCGATCGCCAACCCGCCTGCCAAGCGTGGCGATTATGGCAAAACCCCCCTTCTTGAGGGAGGCCTATGTCCAGCAGTGGACGTCTTTCGGATGAAATGACAATGCTGTCCTATTTGACCCAAAGGTTGACTGGTAGAGAATGCCTTGTGGCATTAAGTCCGCCTATGTACCACTCTTGTACATGAAGCTTAAATAAATAAATTAGTGAATGAAAATAAAATAAATTGCTAACTAGCTTAACTATTTAGTAACTCGTGTGATTAATCTATTTAGTTTTAAATTAATTTACATATTGAATCTATACTAATATTATAAAGCTGAAGAGTTTGTTTGTTTGTTTGTTTGCTTGAACGCGCTAATCTCAGGAACTACTGGTTCGAATTGAAAAAATCATTTAGCGTTGGTTAGCCCATTTATCGAGGAAGGCTTTAGGCTATATAACATCACGCTACGACCAACAGAAGCGGAGCAGCAATGAAAAATGTTGCAAAAACGGGGAAAATTATATTATCATAATAATTTCACGCGGACGTAGGTCGCGGGCGACAGCTAGTTATTAATACATAAAGAACTCATGACAGCACTCAAACTCCTGCAGCTTACCTAAGTATAGGATAAGACGTTCACCGGCTCCTTCCACCCGATAGATGGCGTGTAACTTATGCAGATTCGTTGCATATTGGCCGTCAAGCCCAAGGGTATGCAAATTATTGCAAATGCCGATGTCTGCATCAGATTGAGTCTGCCTGCGATGGCTTACTAATGGCAGTTGTATGTTTAGGTTCAAAGTTTGATTGGCAATCTACGTTGACTTTAAGTCTTTAAGATCTTCCTTGAAGTTCTAAATGTTCCTAACATGTTGTTCTAGATATATTGTAAACTAGAACCGCTCGCGTTAAGGTTGAAAATTGCCCCACGAGCACGTTTTAAATATTATTATAGCTTATTATTGAAATAACGTCGAAATCCGAAAACGCACAAAGGTTTTCGATATTAGAAATCGCATTACGAATCGCAAATGGAGTTGGGTAGGACACCTAGCAAGGCGCAGTCATACCAGGTGGACTAAGGCTGTCACCGAATGAACTGGCAAAAAAAAAGTGGGTCGTCCGGCGGCGAGATGGGCAGACGACATAGTTGCCATCGGGGGAAAAACCTGGATGAGGATGGCACAGGACCGTGGGGATTGGCACAAGAAAAGAGAGGCCTATACCCAGCAGTGGGTTAGTTCGGGCTGTGGATGATGATTATGATGATTATTGAAAGAAAAGTAGCTCCGTAAATTACCCTGTATACTGTTACCCTTTTATAATATTGATATAGATAGAGCTCGTGGTTAAATAATAACAGCCGCTCGGATCGAGCTTTAGGTAAGTCGCGCTTGCCTAGGTTGGTCCGTTGATAGCTGATCACCCATTACATACCGAATTTCCTCCGTACCTCGGAAAGCAAGTAAAGCCATTGGTCATTTATAGATCTTTGACAGTCGTTACAGGTCACAGTCAGTGGCCTGAAAGTCTAACACCCAGTCTTATCAAGGGGTATCGTATTACCCAGTATTTACTGGGTTGTGGAGGTCAGATTGGCAGTCCATGTTCACGTAAATATTCTGAATCACCTGTTGCAGTTAGTTTTTAGAATATTTCTTGAATTAATTTTGATTGACTGATGACTTGGAGTAAACAAATAAAATCTTTCAAAATAATCCTTTTATTTTGAAATTATTACATTACATCTCGTGTGCCTGATGGGATTTCCCATCGGTAAAAACGATAACTTCAGTAGAAACTTTTATCCTATTTATATACCTCTTTAGGGAGTGAATTTGCACTTCCGCTACTTGGAACTCTTGTGCGAAACATGCTTCAAGCCTCAAGTTCAGCCTGTATCTGGCAGTGAATGAATGAATGAATTTGTATTATGTGGATACTCTATTTCAACAATGACTATTTTTAGCTTCCTGACACAGATTACTTCAGCCATTTTCAACGCGGAGCAAGAAAGATTTTCTGGAACTTTCGATAAGTGTATGCCAAACGCACGATTAAAGACTTATGAATTGTATAAATACGTAAATTATTCATTCAATTCAGTAAGTCTTGTTGAGGTAAAACGGAAACAAAATACTTCTACAATATCACCATTGTATATGTCACTTAAACGTGAACTTAAAAAACCGGCCAAGTGCGAGTTAGACTCGCGCACCGAGGGTTCCGTATAAACTTGTAGATATTTTGTTATTAAACTACATATTTACGGTTTTCAGAATTATTCCTTTACATGTGCTGTAAGACATTGCTTCTTGCCAAATTTCATGATAGGTTTTGATTCCCTAGTAAAATCGCAAAATATGCGACTTTAAACAGTCATATCTTTGGATCGCATTGATTTTTTCACTGCTCCAAGTGATAGCAGATCTGATTATTTGATATCAATTTCAGTTTGATACCTCCACACGTTCCTGAGAAAAAGGGTCTTGACAGACGGACAGACAGACAGACGGACAACAAAGTGATTGTATAACGGTTCCGTTTTTGCCGACTGAGGTACGAAACCCTCCGGGGCTGCGGGACTGTTCGAAAGAGATACCGCGGACCTGAAACACAAAGGGCTAAGAAGGAACATGGTTTTAGTCATTACATGTCTGAGACTTTCCGCTCCGCCCAGAGCGGGAGATCCCCATCATTTGATGATATCCCATAATAAAAAAAAGGTACGAAATCCTAAAAATCCATACATTAGTTCGTTGGCCACGAGCCCAACCATCAAACGTATTGTTACTACGAATAAAGTGTTTGCCACGAGTCAACGTGAAGGAAAAAAGTAACGCAGGCGCAGGTTGCATCGGTCGAGGCTGTGAACGGGGCCATATCGACATTGGTCAGGTAAAATAGGTTCAATTTAATTTAATAAGAGAATAATAAAGTTTGTTTATGAATTTCTTTTTCTTCGGCCACTAGGCCAACCAAAAACTGTGGCGTATCGCAGTGAAATGTATTTTGATATGTTTCTTATGATATTTATATTTCAGTGGTCCTAACCGTCAGTGGACCTTTCCTAGGTTAAGATTAATAGATTCTACCACAGAGAATAAGGATACTAAGAAATACGACAATCGACGCACCCAAAAGATTTTGAAAACGCACCCGCGCCACCGCTCGATTGCACTACTATAATAAAAGCACTACTTATAAATAAATCAATGATTGACGTCTCCTATTGGTTGTACTAATATCCTTCATATCCTATTCAGAACACGTGGTTACTACACTATTCTGATAATATTGGTCCAAATATAATTGGGTTGTAATTAGATCCATGCTTTCCTTTGTAGTATTTTCACGGCCTTCACAGACGATGATCATGTAAAATTCATTTGTGTAACAATAATTAACACTGTATCGAATACAAGCTTTTTGGCGCGGTTTCGTTTTTTTTTTGTACACTAAATAGGCTGGGGCTTGGCCACATGTCGCCTGATGTGTAGCGATGATGTGGCCTAGGGTGGAGCATGCTTTCCTAGAAGAAACCTTTTCGCTCGAATCTTAAAGAGATTCCGATTACAAACATCTGGGAGTAAAGAAATCGGTAGCAAATTCCACATACTGGCGATTTGCACGATAGATGTAGGAGCATAACGCTTTGTTCGGATCCTTGGAACTTCAACCATACAACAGCGACGCTTCGCCGTATCTCATCTCGTCTGATGACGGAACGGGGGTAATGGAAATTAACGGGAACGTTTAAAATATAGTACACACATACAAGTATAGACTCGGAGATAATGTGGCTTTCCATTAGCGAAAGAATTAGTAGTAGTTTCGAAGATTACCTCTACATCCAAATTTACTTTTACCTCATTATAATATTAAGTATAGATTCCCTTGAAATCCTCATTAACATTGTGTTGTGGAACAATCTCGCTGTGTCAGAGTTTATCTTTCTTTTTATTATCATCTGTAGCCTTGAGTGCCACATAATGTGACGATGGTACGATGGCCTTGTATTCAGCAGCTCACAATACCGTTTGTTCTGATTCGTCTATTCTATGCCTGATTATATCAACGTGTGTGTTATGTATGTTAAAAGATTTACCACTGACCTGAAAAAAAACATGGTTCCATACTTTCGTGATGTCCTTGAAAGTGGTGTTTTTCATGGTAGTCAAAACATCCTTAATCTCTTTGAATAGGATCCATATTTGGCTTTGCTTTGGATCATATTTAGGATACTTGGAAAGACTATCAGAAGCAATGCCATAGAAAAAATGTGATTGCATATTTCAGTGATGCTTTGAGGCAAAATTATAACGTACCAATTTACATAAATACTTTACAAAGATACTTGCAAGCAAATTTGCACTATTTTTTTCGCGTTTCCCGCCTAACGTTTAGATACAGACGCCAGCACAATAAGCTACTACTATCTGTCTTTCTTTAATAATTTTCAACTTCATCGCCAAAACATTAGGTTCAAGGTTGATCGGGAAAATTTGACAGTTTCGGGTAGCTTAATGTGCTGGCGTCTGTACCTAATTCTGTTGGAATGAGCAAAATTATACTTTCGAATAAAACCGTAAAGATTGTTACTCAGTGCTCGAAATATCCTTAATTTTTTACCTGTTTTGTTATAACTATGATGAACAGTATGTAGGCGTTGAGCAGCAGACCGATGGCGGAGATGACGGTGACGGCAACGCTAAGCGCGAGCGTCACTGCCGCCTCCTCGGCCCGCGCTTCCGTCCCGTTCACCTCCATGGGAATGGGCTGTCTGTCTCTGTCTTGCTTCACCCTAGCCGTTCCATGCTGGGCCGTTGAACGTGCGCTGCTCCATTCTGTTTGGTGACGTCACCTCACTGCAGATGCCGCGTTCCATAGCATCTCACTTGGGATGATCTGGAAAAGAAAAAAGGACTATGAGGATCAGATATTAAAGCGTCCTTCAGAATGTAGAAGGAGAGTCACGTAACTAAGATAAGACTCAATTGAACAATTAAGGAAATAACAACAACATCCATTTATTTTCAGGCTATTTTGGCCCATAGATACCTTACAGACTAACATACATATGGTAAAATAAAAACTGTGTTAGTAACTAGAACCTTAAAACTATGTACGAACACTTCACTTGTGCACCATCTCACTGTGCGTTCATATGGCACTTGACCGTGGAAGCGACAGAACACCACTCCCTGCGGCCTAAAGTCCTCCTCCAAGACAGGTACAGATAACACGTTGGTATTCGCACCACGAACGCCTTAAAGTTGACGTTGAGGCGCGACTCAAGCAGCTGCACTCTCGCTACGTTCTTGGTCTTCTGACGCACGTACCCCATAATGTCCTCCGCCGTAGCAAAGAAGTAAGGCAAATGTCCGTGCAATCTGGAGACCGTATTTAGAGTTCTCATATTATCGGTAAAAAAAACTCTCAAGAGAGATCTCGGTCTTTAGATAACGGGTAATCACAGAATATTTTTACGATTAAAGACCTTTTAAGTATGATTTCTGCCATTTAGACGAATTTTGATCTCACTCATTTGAATGTTAGCAAGTCAAAATTGTTGTAAATCAATTAAAATAATTATATTTTTATAACTAAGGCTATTATATACATTAATAAATTAAAATAACCTATATTAACTAACTAACTTAAAAATAAACTTAAAAAATGGCGTCAAAAAACTCCTCCTCAACTTAGTCAACTGGTAATGTACCCAAAAGACTGGCGGCGTTGCCACGCTGTATGGCAACGCTAAGCCTTTGGCCAAGGTAAAAGCCAGCCCTTGGGTCACGGGAAGAGTCAACTAAACGTTTAGAAATGTCCTTGAAAAGGCTGTGAGCACTCGGACCCCACGGACCCAGAGTTTCAACCCCAAACGGCTCGAAAATATAGTTACCAATAAGGTTACTATATTTACGCCGCTTGAGGTTCTCTGCAGCCGCAGCCGCAGCCCCAGCACAGCACGATGAGCTAGGAAGATGGGATGGCGCAAGAGTATCGACACAAGTTGCATCCCACACTAAAGGCCTACCCATCCTCCATGGAAACAAAGACATGCCGTCCGGTCTCTTGCCATCGTCGCGTGCCAAGCCATTTGTTGTAATAGATTAAATAAATCATAATACCAACACCATATTCAAAGAGCGCCCTGAGACTATCTTACTCTTCGCTACCTCTAAAAAGGCAGTGGAAATCATGGTTTTCCAGTAGGAAAACCATGATTTTAATTAATCAGAAAAGTATAGCGGAGGAGTACCTCCGCTATACTTTTCTGATTAATTTCGTTGCGGGATCCAAGACAATTAAAGTGTTTCCCAGAGGCTTTTAATTGTCTCGGCGCTTTTCTGGTGGTCGCCATTGTTGATTCTGGCTTTCAGGAGTTACAGTGGTTTGGGAAAAGTGTGGCGGACTTGTCCCATAAGAAAATAAAAACCTTTATAAAGAAAGGTCCGTAGCAAGTTAATCGCAAAAGCAGTGATGTGCTTTGCGGCCAACAATAAGGTAAGCCCATAAGGCATAGAAACTGATCAGAAACACTAACATCATGAAGAGTAAGTCAAGCTTTTAGGTTTTTATGAAAGTACCGCCACGCAAAAGGGCCACAGATGCTCATTTCAAACCTATCAAAATGATTTGTGGAAATAATACAAGAGGTATGAGAACATTCCAGAATGTTTTGAAACATCGTACCTTGTATAACCTGAGGCAATGCTTCATTTAAATGCTATCCATGTTTCTCCAAAAACATGTTATTTGTATTCTAGTAAGTAACTTTCGTAGATTTGAAATAATACGAGTGTAGACGTTTATTAGCAAATACTAAATTGCAAGTCTAGTAATGGAACAAATATATACACAATTAATTGAATTGTTGTACAAGCTTTGATGATTACACTGTACGTGTTTTCACTATAGTCTGGCAATTATTAGGTATAAAGGGTGTAAATAGACCCTTCACATAGCCGAAAGGCACTTGTTCTCCCCGTCTTTGCGATATTTTTTTTGTTCTAGACCATACCTGGGAACCTTCTAGCTACGGAGATATTGGGGGTCAAAGTTCCAACTGTATCACAAGTTTTTTTTTTTAAATACATGTTTTTAATGTAAGATTTTTACTTTACACACACCCCCGTACTATTCAATCCATCCATCGGCACAATCCTTTGAGTGCTTTCCATCGAGTCCTACCGTAAAACGTGAATTTTCACCCCAAAAAAAAAGATGATTCCCAGCAATAATTTTTGGCGTACAGTAACTTAGTTTGTTGCACAGAATGGTTGGTTGATGGCTATGTGAAGGGTCTGTTTACACCCTGTATGTTTTAATATGGATAAATTGACTAACAAACATTACGGTTTACATTATATTTTAGAAAGAGGTAAAGAAGTCGTGTACCCAGAGCAAATACATAGTGAAAATGAGATCTTTCTCTTCAAAGATGGTAGAAATTGGTTACAAGGATTAAAAATAAGGGTAGACTAACGTTTGCCCGCAGTTTCACAAGCTTGAAGGTCGTAAATAATCCCACAAGAAAGTGCTACTACTTAGGTAAAAAGTGTTCTATAAGAGTTGATAGTCTACCGATGAAAATGAATGCCTCCGTGTGGGTCCACTACCAGATAAAGGCCTGTGAGCGAGTAACACTTTTTAAATCGACAGCGCACATAATCTATCTCAAAAAGTATATAGTAACGTAAAGTATTTTAATGTAACAATTTGTGAATGCATGAAAATAACATGTAGTTTGAAATTTTAACATATTTTTTTTTATCGGAACCCGTTCAAATGTTAACACAGGCAGATAGACAGAGTTTCTTTCGCATTTAAGATATTAGAATGGAAATAACATCCTATCCATTTTCCTTTGAAGACACCCACGGCCTATGTCGGACAACCATAGAAAAATACCTTTTCCTACATAAATCTAGCCTCCTGTGAAAATCAAACATACCCTAAATTCTCTTCCATGACGTTGAGTAACATATAGCAATAATTGTGAATATGGCTGTCGACAAACAGACACGTGACGTGTCGAATCGTGAGATACGAAGAATGTTCTGCTGAGTTTTGTATATATTTTACCTTTGCAAATCCTCATGGTTTTCCTCCGCCGTGGGGCGGGCGGAGGAATCTGTCATACTCCTACTGACTAAAACCATACGGCGTTCCTCCTCGTCGTTTTTGGATGGAATACGGGGACACAATTACCCTAGCAGTGCCATATGTAAATAATTCAACATTACACGTGGACGCGGTCTAGCCCTTATTCTTTATGCACAAACATACAAAGATGGCGTAATGTCATATTGCCTATGGATTACGCCATCTTTAAACTGCCTATAGCATAGGCAGTTTCAGTCAACCTTTGGGAGATGCAGAGACAAAGTGTGGTAGGTATTTTATTTTACGCTCTTATACCTGGAAGCTTATATTGTGTTTTATGCGATATCTGTTTACGATTGTTCGAAACCATGAACAAAGTTTGTGACCACTGGGTCGTCATAGCTCTCCTATAATAAAATCGACCCGTGTAAGCCCCGTATAACATTTTCCAATATTGCATGTCACAGAAAACGCGAAACACCCCTAAATGCAATGTCATTGACAAATGACTATCCTAAAATACGATCGGGAGACACGGCAGTGGGAATGCTCGGTATACATGTATTATACAGACGTTTGAATCTGCTTTACATTTAAATCAAAAGTTTAACTTAGTATTGTTTCGTCAAAGTTTGAGTGAGTTTGCGTGAAGAATAGCTGTCGCGTTTATCGAAGACTGGCTTGTTGTCCCACGGGATGACTATCCTGATAAATCCTAAGTGTCAATCCAGGTCTTCTTCTTCTTCTTTTCGTGTGGTTAGTGCTTTACCTGGTGGCCTCCATGGGCCTCAAAAATGTCGCTTCGAGAAATATCTCTCAGGCATGCTGGTATAGTTTTCATGATGTTTTCCTTCACCGATGCAAGTGAAAAATACGCACTTGAATCCGAAAAATCAGAGGTGCGTGTCTTGGGTTCGAACCCGAGACCTGTGACTTGGCAGGTCACACCACTAGGCTGTCACTGCTATCCAATGTAATCCAGTTTATAAGCTATCTGTGTGCCATCTTTTTTGCGAGGAAGGGTAACAAACATCGTCACAAAATTTCTCATTTAAAAAAGTAGTAAGAAAATACTGTTCCTGTCTCTCTTTTAATAGATTCTATAATATACTTCTCTCTCTAACTATTATCTTGCTTTCATAGCAATCAATGTCTTGTCTACAAAAGCTGCTACCCATTCAAAATAGACTACACTTTCTGTCAGCATCTATTCACGAGTCGTAATATTTACAAACTACAACAAATCTGAACTGAGCAGACACGACAGTTGTTGATTGTATTCGACAGTATCTGTAAGACTGGAGTATGTAACAATATCTAGGCTGCCGCTGTTTCGGAAGCCAGAATACAGGCTCGTATTTGGGATTCATCGCAGAAGTAGTTTAAGATGTGATGTGTGTGTGATGTGGTGTGATGTGTTGTGTGTGTTTGTGTGATGTGTTAATGTGTGGTGTGTGTGTGTGGTGTGTGTGATGTTTGTTCAGCATTATACATCAGTAGCATAATATCTAAACATTAAAACCCTCTATCAATATCATCACCTGTATAGCCTTTTCCTCAGTTAGTACCGGGTAATAACCCTTGGCAAGACTGGCTGTCAGACTTCTTTCACTGACTACCTATAAAGCCAATAAAACCTTCTATAAATAAATATAAAACAAACTAGTAGCATTTAGGAATCCAACATATAAAGTTACAGGAACTCAATGTCGACAGCAGTTACCATTAATCGCTTACAAAAACTAATTACGATTAATTATTCAGTGATACACAACACACCCATAGCGTGCCTTTAATACTGATACACCTATTTTTAGCCCCATTACTGTTATAGTAGCCATAGAAAAATAAATCAACGTCCTTCGATCGGTTTCCCATAACAATCGACATTGTTATGTCGACTATTTACGATCCATCGGTACTTGGCAAGGTCAAGGAATGAACTGAATCAATTATCATAAAAGAAGAAGTCGATGAAACGTTGGAAGCATTCTCTTAGATCTCATCAAAGACGCATTGTTATTTTATATTGATTTTACTTTTCACAAGTGGTATTGAAAGACTGGAATTAAAGGTTGCAGATAAATATAGTGCTCCGCCGGTGACTGGAGCAGGGTCCAAGCTAAAGGTGGTAAATGGCTACAGAGAGAGGAACCTCCTAAAAATGCGGGCCGTATCAAGGAGTACTGCCTTCTGAATCAGGCCCTTGATCCAACCACCTAGCGAGAGCCTCGAGAGATGTTCGTCAAGGCGTTTGGCCATCAGGCCATTGTCCGTAACGACTGTCGGTACAATGATGGAGTCTTGGGTCTTACAACCTTTTGTTGTATATTGTCTAAATTATATTCTGCAATTATTTTGAAACCTGCAATTGGCATATATAAGTAACTGATCGCGAAGCCATATAATTCCTAATAATACTCTGTAGTATCGGTTGATTTTGTACAAAAAACTGCTACTTCTTGTAACGAAACGCACGTCTGCATCGGCAACGCTACCGTGCAAGACGGACGGCGCACGTTTGCATTAATGCCGTAGCGATGTTGGCGCGCGAGAAATGCGACTAACGCGATATATGCGATGATGCAACAAGTCGACGTGGGCGAAGACTCTTATACATGACCACACATTTAAACACTGTTTGAAGCTTTCACGGTTTATAACTAAACTTGTACCGTCACTTCCGTGATTGTCAATTGTTGTGAGCTCCCGATTTTTCGACGCTGCTGCAAGCGCCATGATCGCGGGATGACTGCATACACACACATTTCCAATACAGATACACTCTGTATTTTCCCAAATTGAATGATATGCACTCCTCTGCGGTACGTCTGGGAATTCATTCTTTTCAATCCATCCGAACCTTAGCTTTGTTGAATTTTTCAGTTAGATTCTTTTTTCTCTAAAAGTTTTATTAAGAGTAGGAATGTTTTATTATTCGTTTCTTTCTTAAAATGTCAAAAGGTGTTGTTGAGTGTTTTGACTAGTATTTGTACAGGAGACTGTCATCAATTATTATCTTTTAGTTGCTTTCAATATACCAAGGTCAAAGTCAAAACATTAATATTTTTAAAATATAGCTGTGAAAGTCAAATTTTGCAAATAGAAATGATTTTAGTAGCCTATTCATTCGCAAAGGAAGATGGAAAAGAATGGGCTAGATACCCCACCATTACTCTGGATCTGGAGCAATATTATTAAATTGAATTTTACAGAAATCTCTTACAAAGCTGACATTTTTCCACATCCTAAAACATATAATTTCGTTTCATCCGGTTCTGAAGCCAAGCTCATATGAGAGCTGAAAATTGGATTTTCTTTTTGCGGCCGCCGACTGTGCCGGGATTACGGCGATACAGTGACGTACCGGCCCGGATGAACCCGGTCCGGTGATGGATTCAATGGGAACGGCAACGTCGCGTCAATTCCACGATTTATTATTGAGTTACTTCCGATGCGTTGAACTGAGGTTTTTGGTTGGAAGCACTGACTGACCTGTCGTACCTATCTATGTATGTTTATATGTAAAAATCGATTGCCGAATATCGAAGGATCATCACTTGAGAACAGCTAGACCGAATTGCTGTGTTTTGTTGATGTGCTCGTTGACTCTCTTATAGCATATTCCAACAAGAAACAGATAGTGATACACTTAGAAAAAGAAAGAAAGAAAATACATTTATTTGGCACATGCCACAAGTGCACACAGTATAAAAAAATAACAAATAAAAAACAAAAAAATTAAATACCTTAAATCAAAAACAAAAATATATATAGAATAGTGCGACACTGTGTGCCTCAAATAGGCCCAGTTCAGCAAAATGCCGGACAACTAGTGCCCGACGCTGGTTTTCAACTGGACCTGAATTACACTCTGTTATTCCAACGTTGATCCTTTTCAGAAAAATAACCCTAAAAAACAAACCAATAAAGAAATACCAGAACAGATTTAAAGCAAGTACAGAAAACTAAAGGTCAATTTGTTCCTGAGAAACAAACTCAAGGGTAGCAAATGAAAACATTAATGCGAAACACAACTCAGAGAGCAAAATAGTTGGGAGTCGTAATTTCTCATGAGAACCAACCAGTTTCTCCTCAGGGAGGGTTTCCACTCCGATTGGAGCGCTATTACAAATATGTCGATTCTGGTAGCAGGTAATAAGGAGTCTAGTAGGTGAGGCATTATTACAAGTCATCCGTATTGTTATTATTATCCTTGGAGCAAACTGTGTGCCAATAAAAATGTTGATGACATTATGTCGAAAACATGATATCGGTCACTCACCGTGATCCGTGGCAAACTCAATCTAATAATGTGATCGGTGCAGACAGTCCCCAAATACCTCCTGAGTTGTTGCACATTATTTTGTGCTCGTCTTATGAAATTTTGATATGTTGCAAAACATCTGCCTCCAAATTGGTGGTTTCTTCTTAATGTTGGCTTTCAAGACTTGTAAGGTTTGTGGTTTGTTGTGGTAAACTCAAGATTTTAAAAATTAACAAAGATAGAGGTTGACGGCTCTGATTTGGTGATCTGGCTGGCCGGGTCAAATCGCAGAAATAAGCACTGACAAATATTCTGGCTCTTCATGTATTTAACGCTCCATTGCATATTGTCAATTCATCATCTATCTGTATTGAACCTATGTGGGAAATCAAAAAGAAATACGGCGAAATTTGAAAAAAAAATACCCCGTTCTCATTAAGTATAGTAAAACCACTTTAAGTGTGCAGTTCAAGGTAGCGTTGCTTGTCAAGAAATTTTGCGTCGATATGTAAAACTTGGTACATTTATTATAGTTCTGTGTTTTCCCGCCCGCACAGATAAGTTGGTTGAAGTGTATGACATTTTGCTCCACGCTTTACACTCCTTTCACATCTATGTATTTTACCTCTGAAATAACCCTCATTCCAACGAGAATCAAGGTCACTGCACTGAGAAATAACTATTAAAGGACAGTATTAACCATGTAAAATTAATACACGACAAGAATTTGTGTGAGCTACCACGACTAAAAACAGTAAAATTATTATTAATTTAATTAAATTACACACAAAATCACAAAACCTAATGTTACTTAGAGTGTGTTTTGCCGTGACTTGGTATCGAGTTTCAGTAGTGCGCGTAGCAACAGACAAAGAAAGAGGGTAGACAGATTTGTCTGCACCTAACAATTTATTTTCCAACCACCCGCATTCTCCAGTCATCCCGCGATAATGGCGCTTACAACAGCATCGAAATATCGGGAGCTCAAAATTATTGATAATCACGGAAGATATTCCGTAAATGACAGTATAAGTTTAATATACACCAAATCTAGAAAACATTTTACAATAGTGAGAACAAAAAAATATTCCTAGGTAAAGTGGTCATAAAACTTTAAAGAACTCGCAATGCCTTCTGTTTGGCAATAAAAACATGCTGCGGTCAACAATCTGTTTGCCAAACGACCACCCTCGACCTTTCTTTGAAAAGGTCTTTGTTCAGCATTGGACATTTTAGCTGCAAAACTAGGATGTATTCTTGAATATACAACTTTATTTTTGGTATATGCGAAACCTGAATATAGTTTGTTCAGAATGAGTAACTGAATCGATTCCAATAATTTATAAACTTACTTTTGTTATATTTTTTCCCAAAAATATTTAAAAAAATTAAAAGTTGGTTACCGAGCGACTTTGAGTACCTATCGCAATAATTTAGGTACCTACTGCCAAATTAACGTTAACGTTAAGACGACGCTGGAGGCGCGCGCTGCGTGGTGCTTTTTCATGACACAGTTTTGAAATTTTGTACATAGATTTTTTACATGAAAATTCTAGACACGTGTATCAGGTTTCGCATATACTAAAACTAATGTTGTATAAATATACTTGGTGTAACTCTATATATTAAGACGACAAGTAGTGTTTTTTCCATCATTGATTGAATCAAAATCGAATCAAAAAATTGATTGTTGTTTTTTTGTACTGGACTATACCTTGGAACCTTGAGGAGCTCGTGGCTAAATAATAACAGTCGCTCGGGTCGATCGTTAGGTTAAGCCGTGCTTGCCTAGGTTGGTCTGTGGATGGGTGACCACCCATTACATACCGAGTTTCCTCCGTGCCTCGGAAAGCACGTTAAGCCGTTGGTACAGGGTGTCATTTATAGTCGTTAGGTAGTCAGTGGCCCAAAAAACCACAACCAGTCTTACCAAGGGGTATCGTATTACCCAGTACTAACTGGGTTGTGAAAGTCAGATAGGCAGTCGCCCCATGTAAAATACTGGTATTCAGCTGCATCCGGTTAGAATGGCAGCCGACCCCAACATAGTTGGGAAAAGGCTAGGCTGATGACTATACCTTGGAACCTTCTAGTTACGGCGATATTAAAGGTCGAAGTTCCCACTTTTTCACACATTTTTTTTTTAATACAAGTCTCAAATGTTATAACTTTGCTTTAAATACATGTATGGCCCCTGCTCTATTCAATACATCCATCAGTACAATGTTCCAAGTTCTTTACATTGAGCGCTAGCGTAGACAGTGAATTTTCAAAAAAGTCGTTTCCCAGCAATAATTTTTACTTATTTTGATGTACAGAAAGAATGCTTGGTTGGCGGCTTTGTGATGGGTTCTTTTATACTCTGTATGTAGCTTTCTTTATTACTTAAAAAATAAAGTTACTTTTCGTGTTTGTCTTTATTAACGCGGTGTTCTTGTATACTCTTTGTTTTTATTAACGCCAAGTATTGATATGAAAAGGTAATAAGCGTGGCCCAAATTTGAAAAAAATGGCGGTCGGCTAGACAACCAAAATATTCAAATCCCTATGATACATTGGTGAGACTACGGCCTAAATTAGCTTAACTATTATTCGGGCACACGTCGTATTTTCCCTCAGAAAATAGCGAGTAGTTTTACAAAAATACTACATTAAATGAAGTCCAAGAGAAAACCCAAAGAGCAAACGAAACCTCTTTCAACATAACACATTTTCATGTAACTAAAATTACATTTCCCCAGCCTTACTCCTTGAAATAATAAAATACAGAGTTTCAAAATGTATACACCCACTTGTAACGTTGTTCAATTAGTTAATAGTACATACATGGGCTAAATAAGGTCATACCTCGATACGAATACATTAATACGTTCTTTTGGGGTCTCGAATGGGGTTATGAAAAGTATTCAGTTTCAATCAAGCGCAATAAAACCAAGGAACTCGTTTCTTCAATATGTTAATGTCAGGATTTCATATGAATTGCTGAAAAAAACATTTAATCTTTACAAACCAATCTTTTAATATTCTTATAATCTTTTTATTTTATGGTTCGAGTGCCCAACTAGTATTTCGGGATATCGCCAAGCGGTTGGGCGACTCTTCACGTAACCAGAGGTCTAGCCATTTTTTTGGCCAAAGAATCAGCATTGCCATCAAACGTGGCAATGCTGCCAGCCTTCTCGGCACTTTTCCTATTAGCTATGTGGATGAACGTTTTGACACCCGTAATTCTTTTCTCCTTTTGATACTTGTACATATTTTTATTATTATTTTATACCTAAAATAGGCAGTTTATAAATAATGTACATTAGTAAAGAATTGGGTAAGGAATTTTTCAGTAGCAGCCACGGAGTCTACATTTGTGCACGATTGATGGCAATAATACATGGGACTTAAACATAAAGTGTGAATTGTGGGTATACTATTAGGTACTCGTCTATCTAACCCTTCGGGGATTACAGGCGTGATGTTGTGTGTTATAAAGTTTGTATGTAGGAGGTAATCTCTGAAAGTACTTAACCGATTTCAAAATTTCTTTCACTGATAGAAAGTTACGCTATTGCTGAGTGTCATACAGGGTGGCGCCGACAATACGACAATAAATTAAACTGCGTATACCTCGTGACGTTCCCAGTCTGCATTCGAATATATCCAGTAGTTTAATCACAGGACATTATTTTTCATTTTCAGCATTTTCTACATTAAGGTTAAAGATTCCGCATCAGTATAAACCTAAACTGATACTGTCACTTACGGTATATTTTCAGTGATTGTTCATTATGTTGAGCTTCCGATATTTCGACGCTGTCGCTGCTGTGAGATATCCCGTAAGTGACAGTATAAGTTTAGTTGTAAACCGTGAGATCTTAAAACAGAATAAACCTAAACACATATTGCCAACTCGCTATTTCAAAAACCTTTGCCAAATTCGTTCCTTAAATTTAATTTCCAGACTCGAATTACTATAAATTATACTTAAGGTTAGTGAACCAACATTTATAAATGATTTTGTATTTTTTTAACAGTTTTATGCGATTTAGTTTGTTGAAAAATGTGTTTTTTTTTTTTAACTTCGACGTTAGGATTTATTCCTATGAACTAGTATTACAGTATTTTCATTTATTGTCGTATTGTCGGCGCCACCCTGTATAATGTGGTTTTTTACACGCGGGCGAAGTCGTGGCTAGAAGTTAAAGTTTTTGCAAACTTTTGAGGGGAAAAAATTGCTACTGGGTAGGATAGCGAGAGATCCGTCTATAACTGTAGACTTATATTTTTAAATCATAACATACCATCACGTATGTAATGCCCGAAGGTTTAGGCAGAGGCGTAACTAATAGTACACGCACATTTTGCCAATTTCTTTCTCGCTGGAAATTTCTTCTGTATCGTTATTATGAGTGTTTATTATGTTTGGACTATGTGGGTGCTACAGAAAAATTCCAGATAACACTTTTTCAGCCCTTGAAATCGAACCCAGAACGTCATGCTCAGCAGTTGTGCTTGCGACTACTAGACCAACGAAGCAATCCTTTTCAAATCATGAGCCGTTATAAAGATACAATAGAATACTCTATTGTAATATCTCAATCAATCAATCAATCCAGTTGGAGTTCATTGCTGGTCAAAGGCCTTTCCCGATTGCGCGAGACGAATTGGTATCCCGCTTTTCGACTATAGTCTGTTTGGAATATATGCTAAAAGAATCCTAGGAACAAAGTTTGTGAAGTGCTAGTCATATAGTTGGATAACTGATGAGATGACGAGTAATAGAGAAGTATGAAAGAAGACGGCATGCTGCGCTGATCCTAAATACATTGGGATAACTTGGTCTCAGCCATAAATTTTGACGTAAATTGCTTCTGAAATCTCTATACACGGTGTAAACATACCTTTCATGAAGCCGTCAACCAAGCATTCTATACATCAAACTAAGTAACTTTACGCAAAAATTATTGCTGGGAAACGACTTTTTTTTTTTGGGGTGAAAAGTCACGTTTTACTGTAGGACTCGATGGAACGCACTCAAAGCATTGTGCTGATGGATGTACGGGGTCCGTGGAGGTGTTTAAAGTAAAACATCTTACATTAAAAACATGTATTTAAAAAAAACTTGTGAAAAAGTCGGAACATTGACCCCCAATATCTCCGTAACTAGAAGGTTTCCAGGTATGTTCTCGATCAAAAAAAATATCGCAAAGACGGGGAGAACAAGTGCCTTTCGGCTTCGTTAAGGGTCTATTTACACCCTTTATAATGATGAAATCTATACAAATAAATAAATTTGAAGTGTCTGGTCTGTTTGCAATTTCAAAATAACAGCTTTTTAGTGTATGTATAAAATTACACTACAATAAAAAAAAATACTTTCAGTTTATAGTTTTATAAAATTATACTTTCAGTATATAATTCACACAGTATATGATGCAACAGCTAGTGTTAGATAAAAGTTTAATCGTGCATTAATTCAGTGACGATCAAAGGTTATGTATATTTTTTGATCAGCACTTACATACACACATATACTCCCGGCTTTTTCTCCAAGAAAGAAGGCTGCAACTATACTACTACACAATCTGCTACGGTCGTACCATACCTTCTGCATCACGTTCATCCATCTGGTCATACATTCACACCGGTTATCAGCATCTACTAGATACCAGACTTTTCTGACGAACATCACCAATATGGTGATCAAGTTTCAATATACCTACATTTTTTTGTGGTACTAAACGTGTAACATTTACATTAACCTGTGGCCTCTTCACGCCAAGATTATTGAATAATTAATATTATTAATATCATTTATTTATAACACATTATTTACTTTTTTAAATATTTCTTAAAAAAAAAACATAAAAACATTTAAAAATATAAAAAAATAGTGGTCCGCCGGTATCGGGAGCAGGGTCCAAGCTACCGGTGGTTAGGGCTCCAGAGACAGGAACCTCCTTACAATGCGAGCCGTATCGAGGAGTACTGCCTTCTGAATCAGGCCCTAGATCCAACCGCCTAAGGATATTATTATTATTATTCCGGGTTAATAACTGACACTTCCAAACACGTCGGTATCATTCCCTAACTCCCTTATCATATTAGCAAAGTCAAAACTCATCTGTCATGTTCCGTTTTCCCGTGATTTGCTCTTGGGACCAAAGTCCTTTGATTTCTACCAATAGTTTTAATATAAGGTCAACAAATCTTTATGAGGTTTAACAGAGATACTTTATTAATAGACCAGCTGTAGCCCGCGACCTTCGTCCGCGTAAAATTATTATAAAAATATGACTTCCCTGTTTGAATCGGATTTTGTTAACAGTTTCAAGTGTTTCAATTTCTTTGCACGGACCCTAATCCGTTTTCTAAAATAAAAGTAGCCTAAGTTACCCCTTAAAACATCAGCTATCAGCCACTAAAAGTCCCGTCAAATCGGTTCAGCCATTTCGGAGATTAGCCGGAACAAACAGACAATCAAACAGACATAATAAAAAAAATGTTATAAGTACGGTACTTCTAATTTTTTAAATAATTATACTTTCATATCAACTGGAAGTCATGGGGAGAGGCCTTTGCCCAGCAGTGGGATGACGCAGGCTAACAGTATCAGTATCAGTATACTTTCATTATGCATTCAATAAAAAGCTGTTATTTTTAACCGATTTCAAAAAAAGGAGGTGGTTCTCAATTCGGTTGTTTTTTGTTTTTATGTTTGTAACCTCATAACGTCATTTATGAACCGATTTGAAAAAAACGTTTTTTTTTATGTGAAAGGGCGAAAGCCGAGTCGTTTTAATGGCGAAAATGTAAAAGAACTTAAATGAACGTTTCTAATTGACACACACGTCCAACCAGCAACGTGTCAAACTGTCATAACCACTAATACTTATCCCTAAGCCCGCTCCAAAGTGTCCCAGGATAAATGATCAAAACTTTAAATTAAAACTGAAACGATGAAGTAAAGTCAAACGGCTTTTCAAACAAAAGTCATAGATCATTTACAAACGGAGTTACAGCGTCAAAAGAAAGTTGTCGCCGACGGCTCGGCGGCCATGTTTTGATTTAATTACTACAAAATTGTTTTTTAATTCTGTTAAGTCTGTTCTCACTTGCCACTGTTTTTGCTGGACCGTTTCAGTCTCGTAATTTACTGTGAAAATGAGTTTATAGAATGAAATGGTCTTTGTTTTAGTATAAACTAAAATGCCCGTTTTTTCTTGCAGGAGGTTTTATTTAGGCATGGTTTGCTATCTTCTTTATCGTTTGGTTAATGCCTAACCTGTTGTCGGACTTTTTATGTCGCCCATGGGCCTCTGACTTGGCTTTACATGCCGTCGAGAAATTTCTCTCAAGCATGTTTGGTTTCTTCACGTTGGTTTCCTTCACCGAAGCTAGTGATAATTATACAATTTGCACAAGGATCCGAAAAATCAGAGGTGCGTGTCTTGGGTTCAAATTTGAGACCTATGACTTGCTAGTCCGACGATCACAGGCATCGTAAAAATGGGCAATCTATACGGATAAAATTTAAAGTCTTGATTGACTGATATATCAAAGGCTGTGCGTTGATATATCGCGCTGGTCCTAGAGACATGAAATTTGGAGGGTGTGTTCTTTTGCGCAACCGCGGGCAGCTTGGGTCACATTTTTAATGACATGTTGATGGCTAAGCAAAGATGGCCCAAAGGAAACGTTGGCGTTTTCTGAGTAGGTAGATTCAGATCCAGGCACTATTTTACTTGAAAATTATTTCAAAACGGCAAATGGAAAGGCCGTAAGGAATGTCTCACCAAAATTTTAAGTCATGTAACGTTCCCACACTGGGCATGCGATATAGATTGCGTCCCGTGCTCTTCGTCAGAGAGGCTCGTGTCCCACCTGTGGGAACGTTATAGGCTAAATATTTTATGTTCTAACATTTCCGCTTTGTGCTTGGAGTTTTCCGGCCTATGTTAGATATGCTACCCACTTGAGAGCACATGAAAGAGCAGCACACTAAAGCTCTAGCGTCACTCTATAAAGTGTGGCCGAAATCGGCTAGATGGCATCATCATCATCATCATATTCGGAATATTTCTTTTTTCTGACGGAAAATCATCAATTGACCCCTCCCGCTCTGGGCGGAGCGAAAGGGAGTGTCAGACTTGTACTGACTAAAACCCATCCATGTTCCTTCTTAGCCTTTTATGTTCCAGGGCCGCAATATCTCTCTCGAGCAGTCTTGCAGTCCATTCAGTCCCGCAGCCCTTCGGAATATTCCTCACATTCAAACTTTTATTGTGTGTTTTTCAACTACTGTCAAAAACAAGAAGATGATGATAGAGTCCACCAGTAGCGAAGGGGTAATCTGTTTAAGAGGTAAGCCGGAGTACATTTCTTTAATGTGATTTTATTATTTGTCTATGGAATACTGATTGTGCCAGTTTTCAAAGGGAAGCCGGTAGGAATCTAGTTGCACGGCGCCTTCGCCACTGCAGTCCACCCATAAGACATAATAACTGTGAAATGTCTATAGTTGTCCATTCCAAAGCACAGATCTCTATAGAGAAGAAAGGGTATTTCAAGGTACTACATACATTAGTACGAGGTGTATTGCCACGATGTCTCAACAAAATAATACAGCCAAGCATTATCACATATCTTTTATTAAAAAATCCATTATGATGTAATTTATATATATCATATTAAAGATCTAAGTCCAGGATTACGCAATAAAGGTACGTATCTATTTATATATTATATTTAATGTAAGTACTTTTATAAAACCGATCGGTTCACAGCGGATATTGAATGGTGTTCCAATGAGATTATCGGCTGGATAAAATTCCATATTTGAGGCTGATTTTACACCGAGCTACAGTTACTGTTCACAAAGGATATTGTAAATTCAATATATTTATTATGCTATATAAACACACTTCAACTGATTTTTATTTTCACACTAGCGACCTTCGTTCGCGGGAATTATTATAAAAAATATTACTTCCTGTTTTGAATCGGGCTTTGTTAACATTTTCAAGGGTTTTAATTTTTTTGCAAGGTACCTAATACTTTTTCTAAAATAAAAGTAGCCTAAGTTAGACCTTATAACATCAGCTATTTGCCAGTAAAAGTCTTGTCAAAATCTGTCGAGCCGTTTTGGAGGTTAGCCGGAATAGACAAACAGAAAAAAATGTTTTTTTGTTATAATTTCCGAATATGCTTTCATATGCATTCAGTAAAAAGCTGTTATTATGAAACTACAAACAGATACTTCAATTCAATTTATTTGTTTAGATGATTACGCCTGTTTTTCCCTAGGCTTAGGCAGGGAAGTTACTAAAGTAAGAACACACAAATTTTGTCAGTTATGTTGCCCTCATCAACATCTGCCTAGCCTTTTCCCAACTATGTTGGGGTCAGCTTCCAGTCTAACCGTATGTGGCTGAACGGTAGTATTTTACATGGAGCAACTGCCTATCTGACTTCCACAACCCAGTTTAAGTCTGCCTATGGGACTTAGACATAAGTCAAAATAGGAAGCAAACCTGTTCCTATTAACCAGGATACTACTGAGGAATTCCTAGTTAAAAATGCAAAAATACATGACCCGAACCGAGAATCGAAACCAGGACCGTATGCTCAGCAGTAGTGAACCAGCCAAGTATAAAGGCATACGCGTGACCTCCACGCCAAGCCACAATTTCACCTACTATTTTGTCACAAATTTGTGTCGTTTGGCGTACAGGCCACGCGCTTGCTTGTCACGTATATGTGACAGTGGCGGTCAAAAGGTTAAAAAACACACACACACACATATGCAGCTCACATTCAATTTGTTTAGCGTGTTAAGGTTCACTTTCGGTTGGCACAGAAAACTGGAATGATGAAGACGTGTGTAAGCTTCAAACCTTCATTTTCAACAAAACTTAGTCTAATATGACATGCCTCACAAACATCACATATAAATATACAGGTATAATTCTTCCTAACACAATTATTCAGTGTAACATCCAACCATATCATGTTCTTTAGCACACAATTACGAAATCGTATTCAAAACGGATATTATGCAATCCGACCGTTTACTGCCGTCTCCTCTCGCAAATTGATCAAATATTCTATTTCACCCGTGTCCGTCTGCATCCATCCGTCCTAATGAACGTATGTTCGCATAAATTACATTTTGGTCATCGCATCTCGTATTCACTCTAATTCAATGTTTAAATTTTAAATTCACGAATATTTCTCCTCGGATACTCCAGCTTTATAACATTCAACCATTTTCGTTTTAAAGGGTATTTACTGAATTGCTCTGCAACATTGATATTGGCAGAGTGTTTAATTGAGTGAGCGATAGCTTTGTTTGGGTCAATTTATCACTTCATTAAATCGGTTTTAATTACTGGAAAATTAAGAGGAGCTCGTGGCTAAATAATAACAGCCGCTCGGAACTTGAGCCGTTCTCATCTTTGACAGTAGTTACAGGTGGCCCGAAAGTCTGACAACCAGTCTAACCAAGGGATATCAGATAGGCAGTTGCTCCATGTAAAATACTGGTACTAAGCTGCATCCGGTTAGACTGGAAGTCGACGTCAACATTGCTGGAAAAAGGCTAGGCAGATGATGAATTACTGAAAATTTGGAGCTTTTATCGTAGCCCTCGTATATGTCCAAGGAAAAAGTAATAGTTAACCTGTTATTGGATAGGACCTCATACAATAGATACAGTCTTTTCGCAAACCAATTTTGTACTCCACGAAATCTTTGCACGAGTTATTCCTTTCTATCCAATATTTCCATCACTTTCGCATCGTAAGCCTACTACAAAAGACGCTTCTGAACGTCGTAAAAATTCCAAATAATTTGGTCCCTCATTTAGGCTGAATGAATACGTGACTTTCAGAGGTTTCCGAACGATCAGGTCACACATTATATAAAAAATACGGAAATATTCCCGAACGAACGCTCACGTTTGTATTTTTTGACAACCAATTAAAAGCGTGACCTATGATCGCAATTTTTCCAGCAATTGATATCAAATTAATTATAACTTTTATTATAACACGATTATTCATGCGATAAAGAAATCGTTACAAATATATTTTCTTCCATCATTTATAGCTAATGTTACTTTTTGATATACCTTAGCTAGTTTGACAATTAGGAAACTTTTGGGAGCAGGAGCAACTTTAGGTCGAACCAGAAAGACAGGCAGCACGACCGACAGTTTTGTTCGAGATAGCGGATGCGACAAGTCGTGACCTTTTTTTTCGAATGGGAAATCTTCAAATGTGAGTGTCAGACTTGTACTGACTAAAACCCATCCATGTTCCTTCTTTGCCCTTTGTGTTCCAGGGGGGCGGTATCTCTTTCGAACAGTCCCGAAGCCCCGGCAGGCTTCGGTCCTTGCGGACCCCTTCCTGTGTGCTGACATCTCTTTGAGGCGCGCGTGGAATACGAACGCGCCGTCGACACGGCCTGTCGTCATAAGACGGACGGACGGCGAGCTAGCCCATTACTCGCCGTCCACAGGCCCGCGCCTACGGTGGCCGGGGGCCACGTGGTGACGAACGGAGATTCTCCCGCGGCGGCTGGGACCTGAGGCTCTTTCCCTCTCACGTCCCGCCACCTCCTTCACAAGTCGTGGCCTCAACTTGCCGCGTCCACTGTGCGCAGGGCCCCTAAATAGTCATAATAAAAACTACACAAATTAATTGAAAAGATTCATAACTCTGCCTTAGAATGTAAATGTGATGTTGTCCCACAAACGTTGGGTCACATGACATCATGCTGACTGCGAGTCCTGTTGTCTGCATGTTACAGGAACTGAAGATCAACTGAACTTAGGCTCGGAATTGGTAGTCAAGTTCTGGGCTGACTCAATTAAATGAATTAGGATGTTTAAAGAATTTAGACCTAATATTTTGGCACTAAGATCAGCAGGCTACAACTAAAACAAAAAGTTACAGGTTACCTACAACATTAATTAAACATTTTGGTTTAGAAACTGTAGTGCTATTCTGTATAAATCTTACCGTGAGCGTATGTGAAGTGAGCTTGAAGTGAAATTATATTTTATGTTCTATCCACCCGCGTCAAGGCGCTTGCAACAGCGTCGAAATATCGGGAGCTCAAAATAATGACCAATCACGGAAAATATCCCGTAAGTGACAGTATAAGTTTAAAACGTGAAAGCTTAAAACAGTGTTTGAAATTATAATCTTCGCATCAGCCGCGCTATTACTGGTATTCAATTGCATCCGGTTAGAATAGAAGCCGACTCCAACATAATTGGGAAAAATCTGACTATTCTGTTAGATCTTGAATGACAATTCAATTCAAGCTTCACTTTAGATTTCACTGTGTGGTTTTTGCAGAATAAATCAACTGGTAACCTACACACAAGTGCGAAATTGTAATCTAAAAACAGAAGTATCCAATCAATGTCCCAATAGACCGTTGATTTCACGAACAGTAGTTACGTTTGAGCTTGTGTCCATAACCGGCAAGTTTACCAAATCAACCGGCGATAAATTTATCCCGCATGAAGCCAAGATCAAAGCTGCTCTGGAAATACACTGAATAGCTAGCTAATACCTAGAAGGAAACTGAAATAGGGAAAGAAAATGAAAATAACTACAGGAAACTAAAACTTTAAAAGTCTCATGTTTTCTGTGAGACTTTCCAATATTAACATCATAAAATAAACTATATGTCGGATCCGGTCATTAGTACGGACATAAAATGAATCGGCAGTAGGCACTAGTGACATGACGCGACCTACTTACCAGTCTACCCACACCACAGCGTGTTTCTACAGAGCCCTGATGTTCAGCTCGAGGCGAGGACAACAGTCAATTACTGATCGCGGCGGAGTTGGTAATAGGGGGGCTGGCTCTGTCTACAACCAAACAATTAGTATTGCCATTCAAAGTGGCAATGATGCCAGTCTTCTGGGCACATTTCTGGATGACAGCAATGTGGAGGAGCACTTTGACGCCTAAGCGTCCTATTGCTTTTGATGTTTATACAATTTATATTTAGTTAGCTAGTGTCTTTTATGTAACTTAGTCCTTTAAAAAAAAAGTTTTAATTATTCTATAATAAAAAATAAAAATAAAAACTATTAATAGAACATTATTTTGTCTAATTTATCGCAAGTTTGCTGACTTGCAAATATTACCTCGGCATGAACTATTGCTTGCCTTGTTCGTGCCGACATGAGGGCACAAATACATGTTGTACTTAGACAACCACTTAAAACGAACCATGAGGGTACTTAAACAAACGATACTTTGCTAGGTTCTATCAAAAAGGCATAAAAACCTGCCATTATTCTAAAAACAGCATCAAACTTTAACTCGCCCTTACAAGATTATATTACTCGTTGCTCGTAGAGTAAGCAGGCACCAGCCGGCAGGCACTTTATATTTGTAGAACCACTAAAAAAGCCTGTATTTTTATTGCTCTACTTACTTGAATAGACTTTTATTCTGAACGAATAAACGAAACAAATAAAATTCAAAGCGTGAAATTCCTGAAACATAGGCCGTATTAGCAAAATACTTTATTGAGAGTCAAGGTCTTCAAATATTCTTATGTTTGGGGTTTAAATACTCAAATCTAATACCGGTATCTTCATTCGAGTTTAAGTAATTACTTATGCAATCATTTTTATGCAATAGACAAGACTACTGAAATGTACTGTATGGTGTCGGACACAAAGAATAGCACCATCCCATATCTTCCCGTGGTCGTCGTAAGAGGCGACTAAGGGACTTACCAGAGAATGGGCAGCAGCGTTCTCTGTGCTTTTTTTTAACAACCGTACTGCTATCGCCAACCAGCCTGCCAAGCGTGGCGATTATGGCAAAACTCCCTCTTTGGGGGAGGCCTATGTCCAGCAGTGGACGTCTTTCGGTTGAAATGATGATGATGATGATGAGACAAGAATTTAAATAAAAGAAGTAAGAACCGCCAGAGAAAGCAAATCTAAGAATTCTTTTGACAGTTCTAACTTCAAGCAATTACTAAACTACAGAATAAAAAACGTATCTTAAATGACTTTTACTCAATTAAACACTTTGGTTTGTTTATAGATACGGGTGTAAAAAACGGAATGAATCCGATTTTAAATGAAGCCCAAAACGAGCTAGCCAATTCTTAGCTAAATAAGATACACTCGCAAAACGTATTCAGACGCAAAGAAATAATATCTCTAAATCTTTTCTTCAGTGAAACTCATTTAGATATTCAAATAAGGTTCAGACACCTCTGAGTTGCCAGTTACCTCGGTATAATCCGACCGTATTGCCATGTTAAAAATAAGCCGAAAAATGTGGAGATACTCGACAAATAGTTTGCGAAGGGTGAGTTTCCTCTACAGTGTGTTCATAAAATTTCATGACCCACCCTGCATTGTGCTAGGGTTGTCGAAGTCAAGTGTCCAGACATCCACAATGCGGTGTCGAGAGCGTGAATTTATGATACGAGATTCCGAAGTGGCTTGTTCAGACTGTTGTTACGTTGAGAGTTACAATTATTGGTGTTATAAAAATAAAATTCAATTGTTTGTTGTCGTTTTCTCTTTATTAGTAATTATTGGAACAATCCATGTCCGCCATCTTTTCTTGTCGTAGGTCGTCGTCGTGTTTAGTCTTTTGAAGCATATTAAACTCTTTGGTTAACTGTCATGGGATCAGTATAAACTGAGCAATCTGCACTTTAAACAACGTTTTAGGCTAAACTCGATATTCAAATGTACTGAGGTTACGTCTAACCTTGATAAGACCGAACATCGACAAAAAGGTGCACGGTTCGGGTTGGTCGTTTCCTATGGAGAAGAACCGGCAAGAAACTCCATGGTTACTCTTTCCAAATCATTTGGTATTACAATATTATCATGGATACAGTATTTGTACTTAAGTACGGGGGGACAGCGTAGGCCCGACAATAGGTCGTTGCTTACTACACAAAAGATGTAAAACAAGATTCGTACGAATGTACGCTAAGGTTAAGTGCGATACCCAGATTGCATGAGGGGCTGCCATTCTTCTTTGATTTAAAACTTCTAACTAATCATTATTTTATTTCAGCTGTTGAGGATTGAAAAAAAAAGAAACAAACAAAGTTACTTCTGAATTTACGGTATTAGTATGGATTAGGCACAACATGTCATTATGTATTATGTATTACGTTATCCAATATTGAATACATAATACTTCTAACCCGCGGGCATCGTTACATAATTGCCTTTTGCTCCATAAAAAAAATACGAAACAATACGATAAATTCATAGCCCCATCGCCACATACATCTTGTTACGAATAAATGATAAGAAGTTCTCTCGCATTTCCCCTTTTAATATTATAGCAGGGAGTATTTTCATTCTTTCATGACAGCGCAGTAAATTGGAGATTGTGTTCCAATCAGAGGCGAGACAACCCTATCAATATAGCGTTTAATATTTGACGGCTATCTCGGCTATCTCGCAATATATTTTATTGCCTTTTGATTTACTCGTACTTCTGTGAGGCTGATATTAAAATAATATACTGTATGGAAAATCAGGTGAAGCTGTGAAACAATGTGAATTTGCATTCAGTGATGAGAGTGATCTGAACTGTGTTAAAATCCTTTGTCTATTTTTTTGTTTCCTGCATAAATATACCTAATGTTTATTGTTTTTTACGCATATACAACATTAGTTTTAGTATATGCGAAACCTGATACACGTGTCTAGTATTTTTATGTAAAGAATCTATGTACAAAATTTCAAAACTGTATCATGAAAAATCACAAAGTTATAAGCTTATTCTGTTACCTGGTTGTCCGCACAAAAGCGTGGTCACCACACAACGCGCCCGCGCCTGGGCCTCCAGCGTCGTCTTGAGCTCATTAATAAACATAATTTGGCAGTAGGTACCTAAATTATTGCGATAGGTACTTAATGTCGCTCGGTGTAAATATTTTTGGCACAAAATATAACATGGTTTAAAAATGATTGGAATCGATTCAGTTACTTATTCTGAACAAACTATATTCAGGTTTCGCATATACTAAAAATAATGTTGTATATCGATGCACTAACAAAGCTGACGGAAAGAGAACCGGCCTGAATGCTACGCCAGATAATAAGCTACATATACAGTAACTTTCGTAGGCTTCGGCGTAGCGGCGTAGGCCGGTGCTACGAAGATTTCGGGAAGCCGCGTAGAAGTTTCACTATTAGACACTATGCAGAGGTGTTTTAATTAATTCCTGGAGTAATTTTTCATGTGCTTAAGTACATATTTACACAAAAGTCAACCCACGTACCTGCCTCATTGGTCGAGTGGTCGCAAGCGCGACTGCAGAGCATGAGGTCCTAGGTTCGATTCCCAGGTCGGGCAAAATGTTATTAGGATTTCCCATCAAGAATTTCTCAGTATCAGCCACGGAGTCTGGATTTGTGCCCAGTTGATGGCAATAGGATCGCCTCCTATTACATGGGACTTAAACATAACTGCCGGAATGTGGGTGTACTATTAGGTACACCTCTGCCTAACCCTTTGGGCGTGATATTAAGTCATGTAAACCTACCTACTGTTTTCTAAACCACAAATCATTACAAAAATAAAGAACACAGGACACTTAAAACTGAAAACTGAACTTATTCAAACAGCTTTGATGAATGATCGGCATAAATATATTTTCAGGAGATTAATAACCGACCTCTACGCTGTTTTTCTTAAATTATGTAGCACAAATGAGTCCAAAACGAAAATTATTCATTGTCATCTTCCTGAGCGTCCCCAAATTAATCAATTTTTCTTTCTTTCTTTTCTTTTATTGAATTTTCTTTTGACTATTTATTATCTGGAATGAATACCAGCGCGGCAAAAACGTTCTTAATTACTTTCTCAACAGCCTTTAATGCATTATTTGCGACCTCGTTCAATAAATTATTATGCGGCGTAGTGCAAAGTATTTATTAATTTAATTTTATGGGATAGCTTACACCACAGATAATCCTACTAATCTTACTAATATTACAAAGGCGAAACTTTGTGGGGATGGATGGATGGATGTTTGCGACTCTTTCACCCAAAAACTACTAACCGTATTTGGACGAAATTTGGCACATTTTTTATAACCTGAATTAACACATAATATGATACTTTTTATCCCGATAGTACGATCCCGTGAGACATTACCGAACTCCACGAGGGTGAAGCCGCGGGCTTATATAAGCTATTAAAATATAATTAAGCTTCAACTATTATAAATACGAATGTTTACGACGATGTATGGATGGACGGATGTTTATTACTCTTTCATGCAAAAACGACCGACCGGATTGCCATGAATATTATATTGATGAACATAACGATATTGTGTTAACATTAATTTATGCGGGCGAAGGCAAGAGCGGAAGCTAGTGTTCTTATAATTATGTATATCAGTAATTGGCTGAATAAAGTAGTACCCGTGTTAATGAACCTCAACTCTCGAGGTTGTCGTAAAAGGCGACCAAAAGATAACATCAGCATGACAGATTTTGATGTTATCTTTTCCTTTGTAGCACCGTACTGCGGTCTGCTAAATTAACATTCTATTATACTGTTAGTTGTGTATGAGAGCTTCGCTTTGACCTTCTTAGTACACCCACATTTTGCCGTAATGTTAAGATAGCTTCCCTTTGGACATTCGCAGTACACCCACATTTCGCCAGAAATGTAACATTTCTAAGTCCCATGTTATAGGGGGCGAGTCTGTTGCCAACAACCGGGCACAAATCCAGGCTCAGTGGCTGCTACTGAGATATTTCTAATGGAAAAACCCAATAACACTTTGTCCGAACAGGGGATGTAACCCCGGACCTCTTGCTCAGCAATAACAATTGTGAGTTTGTGACTACTACATAAAGATTAAAAATATGTCGGATATGTCACGATTTATTCCGTTAGGCTCGTACATCATGTGGGAAGACGTTGGGTTTCGTGCTATGAAAACACACTGGGTACAATACACTGTTTCTAGCAAACTAACAAATTACTTGAGATTACAACTTAACATAATAACACGGGGCACAATTAATCGGGTTCTGTTCCAGGACGTCTCAACTCCGCCGCGATCAGACATTGACTGGCGTCCTCCCTCCGAGCTGTAAACATCAGGGCTCTGTAGAAGCACGCTGTGATGTGGGTAGACTGGTAAACAGGTCGCGTGATGTCATCACTGGCGCGCTTGCGATTCATTTTATGTCCTTTCTAATGACCGGATCCGAGAAATATATAAAAAATCATTGTTTCGGTTGGCAATCCGGTGGATTTCAAACCACCACAATCTGCAGATCGAACTGTTCCAATCCTCAGCAGTTGATTGACAATATGAGTAAGCCAAAAACTTAAGATATGTTTTGCCCAGAACTTCCTAAATTACTTAAGTATTTTCACTGTATACAACTTCAGTGTTCATTTCACTCAAATCTAAACGAAATAATGTAAACAAAAGTTTCTAAATTCAATCATCACTTAGTGTTCCCAACCCTCTACGAAACACCTACCGAATATTATTTTTAAATCCAATCCGATTTGCAAAGAAATTGGAATAATATTTACTCGATCCTTTTCTATGTTCGTTTTATTCCCATCCACAGGTGTTGATCGTCCAATTTAAACTGGATACTGTTTGTTTCAAGTGTCGTTTCGGAAACCCGATATTCTCAAGAGATTTGCAAAAGTCTCCTGCAACGGTAACTGAACTATTTTTATCTTCAAATCTACTTTAATATTGAAAAGAGCTTTTAAAGGCAATCAACCCTACTTGAATATGAAATTCAAGAGCATTTTTTAGGGAGGTAGTTTCTTAGTAAGTTCTCCTTTCGAACGGTATACCATCATCATCATCATCATCATCATCATCATCATCCTCCTGCCCTTGTCCCATTCTATTTGGGGTCGGCGCAACACGTTTGCTTCTTCCATTCTCCCCTGTCAGACGTCACGCCATCATTTACTCCTTAATGGTATACCATCACTTGGGCAAAATTCCAAGTTAACTATGAAAAAAAATTAAAAATCTTTAACATTTTTTGCAAAAGGTAATTGTTTCTATTTTATTGGAAGTTAAAATCCATTAGTTTCTTACAAAGCCACGTATGACTCACTGTACACGTGTACAGTAAAAATCGATATGAAAGGTAATTTTAATAATTATGCACTTAGAAAAGCTTTCGCAGCAAATTACTGAGTAGAATATTGATAATATTCTAATGTCATACTTACGCTAATGTGATATTGATTTTTACGGTACAATGTTGTTAATTTACCAATGAACCTTGAAGAGCTTCACTCATGTGAAGTCATACTCTAATCTATAGTATAATATTATAAAGCTGAAGAGTTTGTTTGTTTGTTTGCTTGAACGCGCTAATCTCAGGAACTTTACTGCTTCGATTTTAAAAATTATTTTAGTGTTGGATAGCCCATTTATCGAGGAAGGTTATAGGCTAAAATTTCACGCGGACGAAGGTCGCGGGCAACAGCTAGTTAGCTTATAATTCCAATTTAAAAAAGATGCCATTACACATCATCATCAACTTTGCCTTTTCCCGACTATATTTTCAAAATCAAAATAAATGCGTATATTTCAAGTAGGCCAGTTACAGACACTTTTGAATTGTCGAAACAAAGACAACAATAAAATGAAGCTACACTCCCAGTCACAAGGCACAAAAACTGTGAAAGTACTGTAGTTGCTCTTTCCAAAGCGAAGATCTCTATGGAGAAGAACGGCCAAGAAACTCCATGGACAGTCTTTTAAATCAGAATATTGTTACAAAACCTTGGTTACGTCATTCATGTTGAGATTGTACATTATGTAGAAGAACGTTCGGGCTCAAGTATACCCCGGATGCAGTTGCATGCCAGTATATTGCCAGTGCCATTTTACATGGCGACTGCCTGACCTCCACATCCTGGGATGTGCAGGTCAGGCAGTCGCCATGTGTGACAACGGGTGACTATAATGTCAAGTAAAACACAAAAATACGAAAGTAAGATATTGTTTTGTAATTCTTTTTTTTTTAACAGCTGCCGTAAACATACTATAATATCATACGAAATTCCCGTTATTTAGTGTATAATTTATTTATACAGGGTTTAAGGGACACCGAAGCGAAAACGGATACCACGTGTTCTGTACATCATTCTGAGCCCCCTACATAGAGATTTTTCATCTGTTATTTAAAAAAAAAAAACAGTTGTTCCATACATTTTTACCGTGTAGGGAATAGCAGATTTATTTTGTCATTACTTATCATCATTACTTACAATTATTTTTACAGGCACTGCGCAATGCAATAGTGAAGCAAACTAACAACTTAATATCTATAACTGATTAAATATAATGTTATCCTTGTGAATTCACTCAGTGTACAAGCAAAAATGTCTACCTCTTCTACGAGGTAACAACGTTATGTTTAATTACCCTCGCTTCCCCAGGGTAACGCTTTGTTGAGCGCAAAGTAAATATATCTTCGTGGTTACCAAATGTTCCACCACACAAGTTAAACAGTGGACGGTTTTGTTCAACTTTTAATACCTTTTGATGAGAAATATGCCGTGTATGGCTACCTTCAGGCGCTAGGGACAGGTAGCAACTTTAGTAGACGTATTTAAAAGGTTCCGTCGCAAGAAGCTGTCAAAATAATCGCTGTTAAGATGAATTTCAATAATATTACTAAATTTAATATCGCTCTATTTTGCAGTTAAATATTGATTTTAATTTAAATAACTAAAATAGTAATACTGAATATTACGTTTGAGGTCCAAAAAAAGGACATGAAAATCTTCCAAATGATTTTTTTACATCTAAAACTGTTACAACAGCATTCACTTTTATAATTATTGTCAATATTCTAATGCAACACGGAGCGGTATATCATGGTTTCATTAAGTAATATGTATTAAAAATCAAAATAGCGATATATTTGACAGCTACTTGCAACATTGCCAACTTGACAGTTGCAGGAAGGTCAACGTCTGCAGTTTCTTTATATTTAAACTTATATGAAAAAAAACACAAACAGGTAGTTGCGGGTAGTCAGTTGCTGCAACTCGAGGATGCAAGTAAACAGCTTCTATGCAGCGTCTTAAGCGCAGGCCACACCACCAGCTAGAGAGCGAGCGAGGCGGACGAGGCCCTTTTCATACTTCGTTCGGCTCTGTCGATAGTTCGCGGTCTGAATCAAAGTATAAAAAGAGATAAAACGATGCCTCGTTCACCTCCCTAGCTGGCGGTGTGGCCTACGCTCTAACCGGACAACAAAAGAATTGTATTCCCGTTTTCACTATAAAACGTAAAAGCTATAAACTGGGTTTATCAACTTTGTGTGGCGTTTTTGTCTCGTCTTGTGCGAAATTTATTAAACGTTCTAGTGCTTTCCTTTGTCTGTTCTAGATATTACTTTTGATTAAAACTGGGGACACTAATGAAGTGAAGTTGCATCTTGTGAAGTGAGTGAAGATATCTTTTTCGTTGAAAGACTACTAATAAGGTATACTTAAATGAAAATTGAATGACAAGATGATACAAATTGAATTAATCGTGGGCGATACGACGTGCTTTTAGAAATTCATAATTAATTTTGCTATGATGAATAACTTAATTATTTTTAAGTTAGACATCGATGACGTTGATGTGGTTTTGTAATTTGTTCGCCTTTTTTTTTTTTTTTTTAGGATGGGAAATCATCAAATGACCCCCGCCGCTCTGGGCGGAGCGGAAGGGAGTGTCAGACTTGTACTGACTAAAACCCATCCATGTTCCTTCTTTGCCCTTTGTGTTCCAGGGCCGCGGTATCTCTTTCGAACAGTCCCGCAGCCCTGGCAGGCATCGGCCCGTGCGGACCCCTACGTGGTTGCTGACATCTCTTTGAGGCGCGCGTGGAACACGAACGCGCCGTCGACACGGCCTGTCGTCATAAGACGGCCGGACGGCGAGCTAGTAATTTGTTCGCCTGCATTAATTGTTCGCCTGCATTAATACAAAAACTTGCATGTTACTATCATGATAATCTCGAGGTGTGGTTATTCGTAAGCAGCACGTTGCTTACTTGTCATCAATTGAACTACTATTTGTTAACAAAATCATTATTTTATGATTACGTAATTCACGAATAACCAATTATGAATCATTCGATGTTTTACTCAAAATTAACACAAGTAAGTTCAAATTCTACCTGCTGCCAAGCGTTTTCAAGACTAGAATCAAGATTACGAAAGGGCAATAGCTCCTTCTCATTTGTTTTCTGTACTATTTCAATTTTCACGGCAATTGTAGTGCGCTGCGGCACGTGTTTGCACCTAGCACGTGACCTAAGCTAAAGCTCATTTTACACCAGTTTTCAAACACTACTTTAATAAACAAAAGCGCCTCGAATTTGTTTTTGCAACCTAATTTATGTTTCTGCTGACGCAAATACTTTCCTGTAATAATAATGTGTTTAGATCTAAGTTTGTAGAGTCTAAGTTTTAAAATAATTTTGTCCTTGTGTAATTTTCTTTTTTTGCAAATTTTTCTTTTATTTGCATGTAGCATTTTGTTACAGCTCCCGCAGCCTTATCAGGATTATCCTAGTACAGGCATCTAACATTATTATATCTACGATGTTAATTTCCGATTCATATTGTATTTTACCTTTTTGAATTCTGAATAAAGATTTATTTTTTATATTTTAACTACGCGACAGTAGCCCAAAAACTTGGCTTACCCTTGCCCGAACAGGCTGTATGGCCCTATCGGCACACCTTAACTTACCATAATATTCGGTGTTAAGCACTTCACTGCTTTTCAACACTCGGCTTAACTCTGAAAATTAAAATCCAACTGTGCGTCTTATAAGGCATTATACATAGTTAAGTATCGTCTGGTGTTCGTGAAAACGGGCAATCGCTTTTACAAATGGGCCACTTCTCAAACTGTGAAATGGAAAGAATCGGCTCCTAACGCGCGCTACTAACGTAGCGTGAAATTCCGTAGGGAGGTTGTTCAGTTCTATAGATAACACTCCATCATCATCATATCAGCCCGGTATCACCCACTGCTGGGTACAGGCCTCCTCTCCCCTTCTGCCACACTTCCCGGTTCTGTCCGTCCCCAGGGTATCCAGGTGTTTCCCACGATTATGACGATATCGTCGACCACTTGATTATTGAGAACACTTGCTTATCAATAGTCATAATGTCAGTCACTTTTGTTGTTCAAATTCAAAGCTAAGAATGGGCGATTTTGTTGTTTGAACGTTATAGTTTATTTATTACCCGTAGTGTAACTTATTATTTGGCAGACACTTCTGAATGTGTCTTTTTAGGGTTCCGTACCGTACCTCAATCGGCAAAAACGGAACCCATAGGCGCGAATTACACAGAAACGGCGTAAGGTGACGGTGCGGCGCAGGCGTGGAATTTGTAAGGAAACGAAAGAACGGCGTGCCTGCGCCGCACCGCTTGAGTGTAATTAACGACACGTCACCTATGTACATTTTGTATGGAAACGTTTTGAAGCGCCATCATGCCTGCGCCGCGCCTTCACCTTACGCCGTTTCTGTGTAATTCGCGCCTAACAGGATCACTTTGTTGTCCATCTTTCTCTCAAGACCTTTTTTCTCAGGAACGCGTGCAGACATCAAGCTGAAATTAATGTCAAATACTCAAGTCTGCTATTCCTTGAAGCAGTGAAAAAATCAAACTTGTAAGTCTACGTAATCAAAAGATATTACCATTTATGTCGCATATTTTGCGATTTCACAAGGGATTCAAAACCTATAGGGTACTTCCCGTTGACCTGGAATCATGAAAGGCAAGAAGCAATGTCTTATGTAAAGGAAAAAATCTGAAAACCGTAAATATGTAGTCTAATAACAAAATACCAACTAGTTTATACGAAACCCTAAAAGGAGCGCGGGTCCTCTCGCTCTTGGCCAGTTTTTTAATGTCGGTACAATTACTGTTCTGAACCTTCAAAGGGAACCGACGACGCCTCTGGCCCCTAATCTGGCTTATTACTTTTGAATACTTTAGACATTTATGTACCTCCGTGAACCAGTCAAATCCAAAACAATATTTAAAGTATGTTTAAGGTTGACTGGTAGAAAAAAAATCAATGGCATTATGTCTTCCTCTGTACTAATGCCTGTATCATCACTCCACATTATGAGTTCTAGTAATTTGCGTTGTAAGATGCAACGCAAATTACTAGAACTAGGAGTAGACTAAGGAGTATCGCGTATATAGATTTTCTCGCTACTGATAGCTACCCATGTGCTCAAGATAAGTTATCATCAGGATTAGGGCTAATTAGATTACAATGCGTTGGCGTTACTTTGCGAAATCCATGAGAATATTTAGTTTTCATTCCGCCCGAGCGGTCGTGGGTGGAGTCAACATCTCCTGAGGATGCCCCGTGTTTGCCCGGTTCGAATGCATATTGCAAGTTAATTTTTTCGCAATTCCTGCATGTAGATATTTTTTGTCCTCCGGCATCCAAGTTTCCATCTATTTGCAGAATTAAAACTAAATATTTTACATCACATTTTATTTTGTCCCATGAGCTTGCAAGTGTGTAAACTACCTTATACCACTGCCAGTATAACGTCCACATGTTTACTTTTAAAATTGAATCTGGCCAGTACAGCGATTGTTGGCTCTATTCAACAGGACCATGTACTTGCACTCCATCAAAATAAAATGAGAGAACGCTGCGGACAATACAGTAAAGTCTCATACAATTTCAACAATCTGTATTGTTCCGTTTGATTACAATTGAATTCAACTGTCAATAAAGGCCACGGCGACTTTGTGGCGTATTGTTTGTGCACGATTCGAAAGCGTGCTTCTGCATCGTTGTTATCACACGTTAGTCGCATTTGCGCACGATGCGCGTCTGTGTCGTATCTGACGACATTAATTTGGGGAGCAATGAGTGAAGATCGAAAGCTTTTCTGTCTAGCTGAATCGCGACCGCAAAAAGTGACCGTGGGAGAAGGCTCTTAGACACCCTCAACACCAGGGCTAGCGATTCATACAGTTCTGTCGTCAATGGGACTTTAAAATAGCCAACACAATGTTGAACACATCACCGAAGCTCAGATGGACGTGAGGTCACCTATCGATCCGGTAAAGAACGAAATGGTTCATATCACATCGGACATACCACACATTTCTGATGATTTCAGCGTTCTCAGAAACTTCAAACACCCAAGCGATCACAGATTACTCAGAATAAAAAAATAAACACTGTCAGACAATGTTCGAAATGTTACATGCTAGGCTCAAATTGCCTAGATTTTGTTAGATAATTTTGATTGAAGTGATTCTTTCTTACCGCATGAAATAGATCATGTTTAAGGAACGCTGTGTGCAATTATTATGTTAGCAAATAAACGTGAATTTGGATAATTACAATAACATTTGAGAATGCAGCACTTTTGGTAACTATTCCCATCAATTACAACTTCTAGGGGTCTAAGAAGGCCGCATTGGGGTCATATTAATCATTTTAAGTCATACTAACGATACAAATAAAGTCGTACAAGTTTCATTAAATACTCATAATATGAGTGTTCAGTGAAATAATATAATAATCATATTATTATTTCAAACCCTCTCATAATAGGTCCAAAAAGAATTTAATTAACATTCCCAAATACGTATTCGAAACAATACAATAACCGTGTAATAAAACCAAACCAATTGCCATCGCGTCGATTTGAATCCTATCCAAAAATAAAATGGACTAACAGTAAATGTTTCATTTGAATTTGTTGTTTACATTTCATTTTCGTGGTACGGAAGGTATATGAAATAATAATACGCGGTTAGCACAAAGCCTTTTGGCGTATTATTATACGCGGTCAGTACAATGGCTTTTGGCGTACCTGTGTAAAGGTCAAGTACCTACTAGCAGATGAAAAAACCTGTAGAGTTAACTGTTAACATGTCTGAGTAACAGTCTGTATTTAATACTAGCTTCCCCCCCCTCCGCTTGCTTCGAAAGAGTATTTTTTTGTTTTTACACAACGTCAATATAAATTCTAGCCTATTTGTTATTCTGATGTACAAACTATATTACAGTAAAGTTTCATCGAAATCTGTCCTGTAGTTTTCCGTGAAAGAGTAACAAACATCCATCCATCCTCACAAACATTCGCATTTCGCAATAATAGTAAGTAAGATAGTTTTATTTACTAAGTTGCCTATATTTATAAATCGCGTAGGTACCCACTGAAACTATGAAAAGGTATAATTATAAAAATACGACTAATGATGACTTCAAGGCAAAGAGTAACCTATTCAGGGTATTTTATTTCAAAGTCTACAAGCTCTTCCCCCGTGACTTCGTCCGCCTGGTTTTCGTATGTCGACGACAGCGGCACCTACGAAGCCTACCCTAAAAGTAAACAAAAAAACATTAAAATCAGTAAAACCGTTTAAGAGGAGAAGAATTACGAACAGACGCACATCGGAGTTTTAGAAATGAAATATTCTTAACTAATCAAGAAAATATAATTTATTTTTTAGAATAAAACCTTCATTGGTATAAAATATGACTTACCCAACCTACAAGCCGAAATTGTTGAAAAATGAACAAAAAAGCCATTTCTGAAGAAAAAAAAATTAAAATGCTTCTCATTTTAAAAGGCATCTTTTATTTTTTTGCGTTTTATTGCCAGTTTGGTGGTCTTGAAATAATTAAATACTTTTCGAACCGAAATTGGTTTTTATGATAGTTTCTATTATTTTTGGTATTTTGTTCGATTGAAATACCAATTGAAATACATTCAAACATGGCCAGATATCGCACAAGATTGAAAGATTTGGAAAGAGAAAGGGGAGGGCGTTGCCCCAGTGGGACACATGATAAAAAATGTTTAAGTTCCATGTAATAGTGGACGAGGCTATTGCCATCCAACAGGCATACATCCGAACTGCTACTGAGAATTCCTGGTATTACAATCTTGATATTTAATCTTCTAATTTCCGGTGGATGTCCGCACGTGTGTGCATTTAGCGCACTATCTGCGCACTTTCCGTTTGTCGTCGTAACTCTCGACATCGATTCGATTCGTTTCTTTACTTTTTACATTTCAATAAGTCAATATAGTTCTTAAGGTTTTAGACGATTTTAGCCGGAGGTAATTTAGGCATTACAACTTAGCTGTCTACGCCGATTAAAGACAAATTATATTTTCTAATTTGATTCAAAAGAAACGAGATTTATTGCCTTCGTACAAAAATAATTTTTAAGGGCCCCTGGCACACCAAGCATTGACAGTTTTACTTTTCTGCCAGAACATCACATAGGGACCAGGAATTTCCTTTTACAACGTGTAAGACACACAATAATTCATACGCCCACGGTATCCAAATCCATGCAAATATTATAATTTTTGTAAAAGCAACTCAAGACTGTCTGTCTTACATTTTCACGCATAAACGGCTGTATAGATTTGGATGAGGCACACTGACATGCCTTCACATGGGTTAGGACTTAAGAACATAGGATACTTTTTTATCGCGATAGTACTATCTCGTGAGATAAGAATAATATAATTTAAACAAAATTACTGTAATGTAATTTTATTATTAGAAGGATTTTAATTTAAATGTAATTACATCATCCATAAGGATGTACTTACTCATTAACCCATATGGACCTTGTTGTTCGAAATAAAGAAGTATTTGATTTGATAACTTCCGGTCAAAGCGTGGGTGAAGCCAAAAAAAACGTGTACAAAAGTTAAATAAAAAGTCAAGATTATAATTATATTTCAATTTTAAAATTAAACCTTCTTTGGTATGAAATCTGATTTGCAATAAGAACCTACTGGCCGAAATAGTTGACAAAAATATTACAAAGCCTTAAAAAAGCTGACAAGAAAATTAAAATATATTTTTATTCTAAAAGGCATCCATTCAATTTTTTTTATGTTTTACTGCCAATTTGGTGGTCTTAAAATGATTAAATACTTTTTGAACCGAAATTAGTTTTTAAATAAAAACTTTTTTAATATTTGTTGCGGGTCTGCTCGTTTGTGAATCTAAATTGAGATTTATACTTGTAAACACATAGAAGGAATTAAGTGTTTTAAACCATATAGTTTCTGAACACTGCCCAAAAAAACATGTTCAAAATATTTTCAGCTGCTTTTCCACGAACCACCTTTGTGGCGACTAGCGAGTAGAGATTTGTCCGGGGTAAGCTAAAGCTCTTCATTATTAGTTATTTACATGCATTTCATTCGTAAATTCACCTCTACTTCGTAAGCGGGCATCTCTTTGATTAACCACATTGAGTCAAAGAGATTGACCACATGTTTAATCCTTCGTAAAACCGAGCTTTTCTCTGTTAACAGATTGTTTTGAAAGAAGAAAATGTAAGTCAGATAAAAATGCTGTAAATAAATCCCTCGACTAATAATAACTCGACTCTTTTCAAAAAGATTGGCTAAAAACAGCACTGGATAGGGATAAGTGGAAGGAGGGAAGGGAGGACACAAGTAGCTGATAATAATAATAAATAAATCCGGATTGATTAATTGATTGAGAACGCAGTACTTCTGGACACGGCGCGTATCGTTGGGAGGTTTCTCTCTCAAGAGCCCTGACCACCGGTAGCACGGACCCTTTTCCCGATGCCGGTGGGCTACTAATTTTTATTTTTTTTTAATGTTTTTTATATGTTTTTTTTACAGAAAATGTAAAATAAGTATATAAAATGAATAAAGGAAATAAATCCCTTAATCAAATCAGCCTAACCCAGAATAAAAGTGTTTAAATAGGTTACGTAGTTTGAGTTATAATGAACTGCTGACTATTTAAAGACATGATGAAGATAGCCGGAAACGTTATTCTGATTTCTATCTTAGCCCAGCATTAGCTGTAGATGTGAGCGGTTATAAAATCGCCTTTACGACTAGTGATACTTAAATGTACAAAGGGTGTAAATAGACCCTTAACATAGCCGAAAGGCACTTGTTCTCCCCGTCTTTGCCATAATTTTTTTGTTGTGGACAATACCTGGAAACCTTCTAGTTACGGAGATATTACGGGTCAAGTTTCCAACTTTTTTTCAAGTTTTTTTTTTTAAATACATGTTTTTAATGTAAAATTATTACTTTACACACCGCCACGACCGCCGTACTATTCAATCCATCCATCAGCACAATACTTTGAGTGCTTTCCATCGAGTCCTACCGTAAAACGTAATTTTTCACCGCAAAAAAAAAGTCGATTCCCAGCAATGATTTTTGCGTAAAGTTACTTAGTTTGATGTACAGAATGCTTGGTTGACGGATATGTGAAGGGTCTGTTTACACCCTGTATATGTCCGGCACACCTGTGCACTATGCAGTCAGCTCACTGCCCACTCGTACTTTGCAGACTGGCTAAAATGGTTAAAGGGGTGACTGAAAAGTTGTGGACTGCCTCCTTGGTATAGTGGTTGCAAGCGTAACTGCCGAGCACGAGGTCCAGGTTTCGATTCCCAGGTTGGGCAAAGTGTTATTCGGGTTTTTCATCAGAAATTTCTCAGTAGCAGCCACGGAGTCTGGATTTGTGCCCGGTTGATGGCTCACCCTCTTTAAAATGGAACTTAAACATAACTGGCGAAATGTGGGTGTAGATACACCTTTGCCTCACCCTTTGGGGATTACAGGCGTGATGGTATGTTATGAAAAGTTGTGCGGTAATCGGTTGTCATGGCATCATGTGATGCGGAGTTTTGAAGAAAATGTCATTAAGAAAGTTCTGAATATGAATGAAGAAACGATGGATGGACTGCGTCAAGGATGACTTGGCTAGAAAGGAGGAGACTGCTGAAATTACTAATAGAAAAGAATGGAAGAAGAAGAAGACATGATGCGCCGGCCCGAAATCAACTGAGATAAGGGCAGGACTTTACGTACACTGAAAAATTGTACGTTGTTTTGACTTAAATATGATAATTTCGAAGGAAATAAAGTAGTGTTGGAAAAGTTCTCAATTCCAAATCCCCGCTTCATAAAGTGGGTCCTACTCTCGAATATTTGGTGGCAATAGCTCGTGGCTAAATAATAACAGCCGCTCGGGTCGATCTTTAGGTTAAGCCGTGCTTGCCTAGATTGGTCTGTGAATGGGCGACCACCCATTACATACCGAGTTTCCTCCGTGCCTCGGAAAGCAAGCTAAGCCGTTGGTCCCGGCTGTCATTTTTGTAGATCTTTGACAGTCGTTACAGGTAGTCTGTGGCCAAAAAAGTCTGACAACCAGTCTTACCAAGGGGTATCTTATTACCCAGTACTAACTGGGTTGTGGAGGTCAGATAGGCCTCCATGTAAAATACTAGTACTCAGCTGCATCCGGTTAGATTGGAAGCCGACCCCAACATAGTTGGGAAAAAGGCTTGGCAGATGATGATGATTAGCAAAGAGTACTCCCAACACAGGTTATGCTATGAAGCATAAGTTTCTTCTTCACTCACCTTCGGAATTTGTTCAAGGTTAGGTTGCATTTAAGTAGATTTATTACAACCAAAATACAGCTTTCACATAAAATTACACCGTGTTTTGCAACTAAAATAGCAATAACTGCTCGTTAATCCGCATTAACACCGCCACAAGCATGTTTATATCACATCCGTGGACAGGATCGTCTTCCTTAGTCTATGTCACACATGTGGCGCACTTCCTTTTCTTGCGCCATAATTATATTCTTGGAAAAATACAGCGAAATATTTAGAATTATTACTGTTGTTCTTAATAGCGGCACGTGTTTTTGTTTAGATTACATAATATCACGCTTGTAATCCTTGAAGTGTACCTAATAGTACACCTACATTTCGTCAGGTAAAAGAAGGCTATTACCATCAACAGGGTACAAAAACAATATTGTATGTTTTATGTTATTAACATAGTTATATAAGATAGTTTAATTTGGGACCGCGTTAACGCATTAGGAACTCCCTGTAATGTTAGTAGTGTTTGTGATAAATAAATAAATCCAGACTCCGTGGCTGCTAGAAATTTAATAATATTAAATTTCTAGCAGCCACCTGAATAGTTTTTTAGTTATCTGACTGCCTCATTGGACTAGTAGTCGCAATCACGACCCCTGAGCATGAGGTCCTGGGTTCGATTCCCGGGTCGGGCAAATTGTTATTGGGTGTTTCCATCAGGAAATTCTCAGTAGCAGTCACGGAGTCTGGATTTGAGCCCGGTTGATGGCAATGGCTTGCCCTCTATACTTGGGACTTAAATATAACTGGTGAAATGTGAGTGTACACCTCTGCCTAACCCTTCGTGGATTACACTCGTGATGTTATGTTTTTTTTTTGTTTCTGCTCTGTCTTCATTGTCCACTTTACCATCATAATATTCGTCATCAAATGATATTCTTTCCACCCTCGTCCTATCACCGGTATCATTGGTGAAATTCTTTCTAGCATCATTTTATTACGATTTCCCCGCCATTTCTCCATATTGGAAATGGACATTTTACAAGATTCGTTTCAGTTGGATATCCTAAAGGCGACTACTTTGGTATTCTAACTTCATTTCTATTCGAGGGAAAGTGTCACCCGTTCCATGCAATGTGATTTGGACACACATCCGAATATTCGAAGACTACGAATATTCGAGTTATGTGAAAATTCAATAAAAAGAGTACTCTTACATATGGGACACTAGTTTAGCAAAACTTTCGTTAGATATTGATGTCAAAATCTTATCGAAAATTAAAGCTGACTTTTTTTCAATTGTCTGTCCGAGCATAAATACACCATGTGTCAGAAAACGTCACGTTTTCGAAATACAGGGTGTAAAGAGACCCTTCACGAAGGCGGCAACCAAGCATTCTGTACATCAAACTAAGTAACTTTACGCAAATATCGCTGGGGAAACTACTTTTTTTTTAGGGTGAAAACACACATTTTACGGTAGGACTCGATGGAACGCACTCAAAGCATTGTGCTGATGGATAGAGTGAATAGTACAGGGGTCTTGGAGGTGTTTAAAGTAAAAATCTTACAATAAAAACATGTATTAAAAAAAACTTGTGAAAAAGTTGGACTTTCACCCCAATATCTCCTTATCTGGAAGGTATGGTCTAGAACGAAAAAAATGATCGCAAAGATGGGGAGAATGAGCGTCTTTCGGCTTCGTTAAGGGTCTATTTACACCCTTTATAAGTTACTAGCACGTCGCCTGCGACTTCGTCCGCAAAAATTGTGATAGCTCGGCTTATATGCATGATAAAAATATAATTTATAGCCTTTAATAGCATCCACGAATAATGTAGCTTTCTGCCAGTGAAAGAATTTTTAGAATTGAATCATTAGTTCCGGAGATTACCCCTGACATAAAAACTTACAAACAAATTTTAACTCTTTATAATAGTAGTACAGACTTAAGTTGTACTGATGGCGCCATCAGTACATCATCAACATCATCGTCTGCCCCGTTTTTGTAGCGCATCTGAGATGTTTGCACTGAATCGAACTGACGACATAAATGCAAAAAAAAAAAAAACAAATCAATTTTTTCGAAAAAAAATCTCGTCGTTAATAACAAGACTGCGGGACAGTGACAACAGTATTCTGAGGACTGTGGCGGAGAACATCTACTCTCCTATTCTGAGACGTTTTGTGGGGGTGATGAATGAGTGACGTACTTTCCATTCGCTTGTGCGTTGAACTCATGAAGCGAACTCAAATAATTGGTTTTAAACTTTGAGGTAATATTTTACTAACATTAATTATAAGTATCTTACTAACACAGTGGATCTTTTGTTGGCCGAAATAAAGAATTTATTTATTTATTTATTTAATAAACATGTTCTAACTTTGATACCTGTCGATGAATTCAGGTTGTATGCATGGCTGTTATTTTAAAATAAAGTAAAATGGCGGAAATCAAGCAGGGCAGGCTCCACACTAAAATATTCAACGCCCGTCCGCTACTTCTCCATAAGCAATTAAGCATGTTTCACTCGCCGCTAACATGGTTATTCGGTTGTTATACACCCCGGCACCCACTCTTAATAGAGACACACTCAGAGTTGCCCCATATATTAATGTGTATACTGTACATACGTGCACTATATTTAACTGGCAAGTAAATGAATTAGCAGCGGTCGCGGCGCACCTCTAATTTTGTTAGAACAATACATTTTCTTGATGGCTGTGCTCTAAGTTGTAGGTGGACTGGAAACTTGTGGGGTAAGGTTTCTTAGGTGTGAGTAGCTGTTTGTATTGTTCCCGTGGTAAGACCAACTGATAGCTTAATGAATGACAAGTGCCATTTTTTCCACTAGCCCCCGTAGCATGACCTCCGTAGACAAGGATTTATTTGACGGAAGAACCGACAAAATGACATATTGTGTCGACACAGTGACAGATTTCTTTGCACTTTCTGTCATTTTGTCGATTCTTCCGTCAAAGAAATCCTTGTCTACGGTGGTCATGCTACGGGGGTAGGAGTCCTTTTAAAAGTTATTTTACATGTGACAGCTGCAAGTCTGCAGCGCAAAAGCAAGTTTATTGCAATACAAATAAAGATCACTGTGAGTGAGACCTGTCATTGGAAGGAGCCTTATATTAACGAGAATACGGATAACAGCAAAATGGTAATATGCCAGTATCTACAAGTGGTGGAGAACTGTAATTAATTATTAATGGTAAAACAAGACTTACTTTCACTTACACAAATCTTCTTCTTTCGTGTGGTTAGTGCCTAGACTGGTGTCAGAGTTTTTATGCCACCCATGGGCTTTACGTGCCCATGGGTGCACTTCCAGAAATAACTCTAAGGCATGCTGGTTTGATTTCCTCATGATGTTTTCCTTCACCGAAGCAAGTGAATTATACAATACGAACATGAATCCGAAAAATCAGAGGTGCGTGTTTGGGTTCGAACTCGAGACCTATGACTTGGCAGTCCGACGGTCACACCATTAGGCTATCACTGCTTTCACACCACAAATGATACATTGAGAGATAAAAAGAAAAACACAAACATAACATGTAAAACCTTTTTCGTGACTTTCTTTTTTAAATTCAATAAGGAGCCGTAGTGAAAATATCTTTTGCGTGTGCATTACGCCTAAGAGATACTTGGCTTCACAAGTTACTCCAAGTTCGTACGAGTATGTTTGTAAACTCACATTGCGCAAGTTTTCCCAGGAATGTGACAGCTGCCGCCAGGCAAATTATGGGAGGTAGATATTATTTTTGGAGAATATACACTGGTATCTTAGGCACATTACTACGCGATATAATAACTTTGTTTCCTTTTAAATGCTTGTAAAGATAATCTCAGTTATTTTTGTAGCTCAGTTGCATACGTATGCTATTGGGAGACGTGGCAAAAACCTAGTAAAACTGGATGTTAGATTTTAAACTATCATGGTCACTAATATTATTATTTAGACTAGAAACGGAATATTTACCTACCATGTTTATTGTTTTTGTTGAGTTCCCGATAATTCGGCGCTGTTGCAAGCACCACGATCACGAATGAAACGAAATAAAACCCGTAAATATCCCGTTTCTAGTCTAAATACTAAACTGGATGTTATTGGCATTGTCGAAAAAAAAATATTGCAAGCCCAATCATCTATACTGAAATAAGAATAATAAGCTGCCCGAAACTGTCAAATTTTCCCAATCAACCTTGAACCTAATGCTTTAGCGATAAAGTTGAAAATCTATTAAAGAAATCTGACAGATGTTGATGTGCTGGCGTCCGTGCAACAGCCGTTACACGCCCACCAGACACGACACCTTGTTTGGAGGATCCTTCTTTTTCAATAGACGGTGAGAAACTTTACACACTCTTTTTTTTTTAGTATGGTAAATCATCAAATGACCCCCCCCCCTCCCCGCTCTGGGCGGAGCGAAGGGAGTGTCCGACTTGTACTGACTAAAACCCATCCATGTTCCTTCTTTGCCCTTTGTGTTCCAGGGCTGCGGTATCTCTTTCGAACAGTCCCGCAGCCCTGCCAGGCATCGGCCCATGCGGACCCCTACGTGGTTGCTGACAGATGTCTTTGAGGCGCGCGTGGAACATGAACGCGCCGTCGACACGGCCTGTCGTCATAAGAAGGCCGGAAACTTTACACCCTGACACTCATACTTCTATCTTCGTCAACCATTAGATTGAGCATCCTACATTAAGATCTCTTTCATAAGCGAAAGAGATTTTTGATAGACACAGCTGCGTGTTAAGTTTATATGTTATGGTTATGTTTTAAATTAATACGCTAACAAAATTAAACGGTATTTTCTTCTAAACCACAGACTAACAAATATAATTCAAACAATTTGAAACTACAGTCGGTTCACGGTTATTTAACTACTTGTCATTACTGTCAAATCACACTCACTCTTTACCTACATAGTAATGAGGTTGCTGTCACTGTCAAATCTGCCAACATTACTGTAATCTTTATGCTCGTTACAATACGGTTGCTTTTGGATTGCTAAAGTCAGAAGCAAAATCACGGTAGTTCACAATGAGTTTACATCTAGTGCAGTTCAGCCGTGTGGTTGGGCTTTGTATAGCTCTTGACAGGAAAACTTCCGTGGGCCAAGCAAAGTTGAATACAACTGTCGTAACTTAACCACCTGCCGGTGACTGCAGTTGTAAAGAGAGGAAATGGTGTGTCAAAGAGTTTTGTATAGGGTCAACTGTGTCGGGTAAAGACAATACTTATTGTGTACGGTGTTTAATACTACAGTCGTTTCATAGTTTATTTACCGCTAGTTATTAAGTTGGCTAACCTGGGGTGTGTATAAAAAATATTATCTACAGTGGAGTAAGTAAGTATGTATATTTATTTGCATAAAATGTGGTATATACTGGATGTTATAACAATGTTTTAGAACATGACACATTCCGCCATAATAATAGCATACAATTCTTTTTTAAAAATTCCACTAGGTACTTACATTAAAATGGACTACATAAGTACCTATCTACATAACAAAGAAGTCGATAGTATAATTTTGAAAGTACATTTAAATCATTTGAAAATACTAAGCAGACAGTTCTGTATGGTGTCCGGACGTAAAGAATAGCACCATCCCATATCTTCCCGTGGGTGTCGTAAGAGGCGACTAAGGGACTTACCAGAGAATGGGCAGCAGCGTTCTCTGATTCTACAACAACCATACTGCGATCGCCAACCCGCCTGCCAAGCGTGGCGATTATGGCAAAACCCCCCTTCTTGGAGGAGGCCTATGTCCAGCAGTGGACTTTTCGGCTGAAATGATGACTAAGCAGACCTGCATTATTAAACAAAACAATAATAAATACAAAAAAACACAAAATAAAAGTACCCTGCACCTGTACATCTAAATTCTAAATCATCAAACAAAACAATAATACTGAATCATTAAGGCTCAGGTTAGCCAATGCCACAGATTGCGGTAAATAAATTGTGACAGGACTATACTCGATGTCATTTTTATCTGTCCAATAGGATCCAAGCCAGATCGTGCTAGAATTTCTTTCCAGAATTCTCTAGCCAGTACGTCGCAGTTACAAAGACAATGCAGCACAAAGAGTAAGGCGGACGCTTCGTAGCCGCAGGCATCAGGTTTCAGTGCACAAAGCCGTCACAAGTCGCTGCGGACGCTGCGTATCGCCTTGTGCCCCGGCCACAACCTCAGACGCGCGTGTTTACTGTCGCGTCGCGATAACTCATAACATCGCTCTAAGCGATTTTTTTTTCACTTTTGCGCAGTCGGTCTTGCGAAGAGCAGTGGTATCATAATGGTAACGGAACCCAGCCAGGCGCGTTACTTTGCCAGTTTTCATCAACACTGCTCTCATAACGATGAAGGATATAATCGTGAGGAAACCGGCTTGACCTAGAACAAACATTTGAGGAAATGTGACATGTACCAACCCACACTGGGCCCGCGTGGTGGATATAGGTATATGCCACTATTTCACAGAGAGAAGGCCTGTGACCCAGCAGGGGGAACATTACAGGCTGCTTTTGGTCTCGCAACTCGCGTGTCGCTTTAACGTCTAACTCGTGGCCAAGGGGTATCTCTGCGTCCCCGATGCGGCCGACGTTATGTCAGGTTGATGCACTTACTTGTTTCAGTGCAACGGACTGCACGAACTTAACTAAGTAAATAAATTACATGCTGCACAAGACTTCAGAATAATTCATGTGCGACGGCAGTAACGAGTTCGAATTGCTTATGCAACAAGAAGCTGAATAAAACCTGCCTGGTGGGGTCGTTACACAAACGTATTGTTTCACAACGCGACGTTAGTAATAACGTTTCACGAAATTTTTACAAAATTCAGTATAGTTTTGGTTCTACAACATTACAGCTTCCTTTTAAGAGCAATGATATAACATATACAAAGTAATGTGCCCAACTCGATTCGAACCTGCGATACGTAATTCGTAGTCGCTACCACTGGGCCGGCACTGCCACTACTCAATAGAAGTATCATAATCCCACGGTTGACGGTTAATCGGAATAATGTGTTTTCAAAGCAACATGCTTTGCACGCCTTTGACCCTCCGCTCTGCGCTTAAGATCCGGGTGCAAGCGATTTTCGCCTTATTGGTGATCCACCGCAACTGTCCGTGTTTGTACCTACAGATATTTATCACTTGAGTATGAATACCAACAATACTGCATCGCTGACAGGTCCGCGATCGTTTAACATACAATGAATAGTGATTACTGACAGACTCAGACAAGAATGTGAACGGATGCGAGCTTGAGAATAGGACGTACAGCTGTATTTACAGATTTTATATAAAGACTTTTTTAATAGACTTCGATTCCCAGGTCATTATTGGGTTTTTCCCCCAGAAATTTCACAGTAGCAGCCGCGGAGTCAGGATTTGACTCCAGTTGAAAGCAATGAGCTTACCTCCATCACATTGGACTTAAACATAACTGGAAAAATATAGGAGTACTATCAGGAACACCTCTTTTGTGGATTACAGGCGTGATATTATCTATTTGTGTTTTACTTTTTAATGCCAGCCTAAAAATCCCTCACAGTTAAGCAAAGGTTTATTGTGTACTTGAAACTTACTGTTTACCATAGATTTTCCTATCCATGAAAGACACCTCTCCCAGTCTGACGTATGAAAGTACCTAGTGGATGCCACTACTCTGTTGCTCTAATGGCATTTTTAAACGATCCAAGTGGTCAAGTTATGAGTTTCGCAAGACAGTTAAATAGCTAAAAAAAACCATAGTTTTCGAATTTAGCTCAAAAAAGCCATAAGCCAAATGTTTGAACTTCCATTAGGTACAAAAAAACTGTTTTATTTTAATTATTGAAATTGCCTTCCAGTCCAGTTCAAACAACCGCACATCCGCGGCAATATATTATCATGTTATTTTTATTAATCCCACAACAGAGAGCAGAATTAAAAATGAATCTTTAATTTCCAGAATTTTTCACTACACTGAATAAGTAACGTGTTGGTTCAACCTTCTATGCCATTAAATGTAGAGAACAAGATGGAGGATTTTACTTCAATGAAGAAGTTAAAAGTTTTAATTTTATACATGACAATCTAAGTTTTACTAGCAAGGTTGTAAAGTTTGTTGTAAATGTTGTAATACAAACTTTCTCCTATGTCGTTAACATAGCTTAAACTGTGATATTTAACAGGTCCTTTACCACGATGCCCACCCTCCCCCCTTCCCATTAATTAATTCTCTTCACAAACCAACTCGTCAGGAATTTACTCGTTAGTCGAGTGGTCTGTTCAGTGGACTGCTGAGCTTGAGGTCCTGGGTTCGATTCCCGGGTCGGTCAAAGTGTTATTGGGTGTTTCTGTCAGGAATTTTTCCGTAGCAGCCACGGAGTCTGGATTTGTGGCAATAGACTTGCCGCCTATTACACGGGACTTAAAATATAACTGCCGAAATGTGACTGTACTATTAGGTAGACTTCTGCCTAAATCTTCTGGAATTACAGAAGTGATGTTATGTATATAATTGACTAGTATGAAGAAGAAGGCCTTGACCAAAGAGTGCAAGAATACAATAGGTAGGTTATTATCACAGCGATTCTATTCCCAAATCGGTCAGTGTTATCTAGTTTTTCCGATAGTAATTTCTGAAATGCAGCCGGGAATCTTTATTCGTTCCACCGATTGATAGCACCAAGCACGCCCCATTACTTGGGATTTAAACTTAACTGGTGAAATATGTGAGTATGGGTACACCACTGCCTAACAGTGTAAGGACTACAACCGTGATGTTCTGTTAAAAATCATATTAAGTGTAGGTACATGTACAGTGATTTAATTGCAGATAGCACTTGCATCGCGATAGTTTCTTGGCACAAAGGCCAAACCTCTCTTGGCTAGCTGCCGTACACCATGTCCAAAACCTAGGAAAAAGCAAATAAAACACCACCCGAATTGGAGTAGCTACAATTTTAACGTTAGTAGTATATCTATCTATATATCTGTGGTTTATTTTTTCGGGTGGGATATCATCAAGTCAGACTTTTACTGACTAAATTAACCCTTCCATGTTTCTTCTTAGCCCTTTATGTTTGTTTCGGGAGGTTCCTGCACCGAATCGGGCGGGAGGAGACGCCCGGGTGTTTCCATTGTGAGGATCGTCCGGAGGACACGGTGCAGCACACTGTGGAGGCCTGCCCCGCTTGGGCGGAGCAGCGCCGTGTCCTCGTAGAGGCGATTGGCGGCGGCGACCTCTCGCGCCCGGCCCTGGTTCAAGCCATGGTCCGGAGCGAGAGGGAATGGGAAGCCGTCACCTCCTTCTGCGAAGCAGTCATGCTAGTGAAGGAGGTGGCGGAACGTGAGAGGGAAAGAGCCTCACGTCCCAGCCGCCGCGGGAGACGCCCTGGGCGTGGGGGGTCACGTGGTGGCCCCCGGCCACCGTAGGCGCGGGCCTGTGGACGGCGAGTTATGGGCTAGCTCGCCGTCTGGCCGTCTTATGACGACAGGCCGTGTCGACGGCGCGTTCGTGTTCCACGCGCGCCTCAAAGAGATGTCAGCAACTACGTAGGGGTCCGCACGGGCCGATGCCTGCCAGGGCTGCGGGACTGTTCGAAAGAGATACCGCGGCCCTGGAACACAAAGGGCAAAGAAGGAACATGGATGGGTTTTAGTCAGTACAAGTCTGACACTCCCTTCCGCTCCGCCCAGAGCGGGGGGGGTCATTTGATGATTTCCCATCCTAAAAAAAAAAAAAAAAAAAAAAAAAAAGCCCTTTATGTTCCAGGGCCGAGGTATCTGTTTGGAACAGTCCCGCAGCCCCGGCAGGCATCGGCCCTTGAGGACTCCTCCCATTTTGATAACATCTCTTTGAGGCGCGCGTGGAACACGAACGCGCCGTCACGTTGACACGGCCAGTCGTCATAAGACGGACGGACGGCGAGCTAGCCTACTACTCACCATCCACGGGCCCGCGCCTACGGAGGCAGATGTAGTGACAAAAATTGAATATGCTTAGATGGTTTGGTCATGTGGAGAGGATGAGTGAAAGGCGACTGACAAAAGGTATTTACAAGGCAGATGTGAGAAGCAGCGCCGGGAGGGGACGCCCTAGAAGGACATACACTGGCCTTATTGGTGGGGTTCTTCAGAATAGTCAGGTGCGTAGTACTCGCAAGCGGCCTGTGTCATACACACACAAGATGTATGAACGTGGACGAGGCAAATGAAGTATGTAAGGATCGTAGCGGGCGGCGCTTTGTGGTTTCTGCCTTCCCCTAACGGGAAAAAGACGTGAGATTATGTATGTATGTGTACCTCGGCAATACCCTTATGGATGGTATGGTAGCATACCATCCACTGCCTCACTACCTATACAGGTTATTCCTTGGTAAGACTGGTTGTAAGAATTTCGGGCTTCGTACGACGTTAACAGGAGTCAGTCATAATTGATAATGTAATTCAAATAAGAAACATACACCTTACGAATTTTTCTCATGGGGGCAGACATAAACTATAGAACCCCCACTGCTACGATCATCACATACTCCTTTGGCTTCATCCACGCACGCCAGTTGCAAGTACTACCTGACCTTTTTGAGGGTCGGTGTACGTCGTTTTAGGGTGTTCCTTCGCGACGTGTCCATTGACATCGGCCTGGTGAATACCATTAGTTTAACACAGCTGATAAATACCGTGACCTTTGCCAGATTATTTATCTCAGGAAAACGGATCAAAGGATCTGTGTTTATTTCACTTTTAAAGGATTTGACAGCAAGGTTGGCGCAGTGGCTGAGCGATTAACTGCTGCGCATCGTGTCACGGGTTCGATTCCTGCACGGAACCCATTTTTTTTTTTTTTTTAAACTTTGCCACACACTAGGAGTTTCTCCTGTATCGTGGGTGCGTTTAAAAACACTTAAACTCACATACACAAACAGCCAGACCCGGAACAACTACCCGTAGGCCATACAAATATTTGTTCCGTGCGGGAATCGAACCCGCGACACGCAGCGCAGCAGTCAATCGCTCAGCCACTGCGCCAACCGTGCCGTCTAATATTTGTATGGCATACAGGTAGTTGTTCCGGGTGTGGCTGTTTGTTTATAAACGTGTGGGGCAACGTTTAAAGAAAAGAAAGGATTTCAAAAGTCTTGGATCCGTTTGTCTGAAACATGCATATAATCGTCAAAGTAAATAACACAATTAATGTTGTTGAACGGTCATGGTATTGTAATTGTAAGTGTGTTACGCAACCACCCCGCTGATCAAGTGTGTAGCTATAGGTACCTACAAGTTTATAAGTACATAGGAAGATTAGATTGTTTTCATGATCTGAATATTAATGCTAAGTTATGAAACTCAAAGCTCAAAAGCATTTGGGTGAATATCATATCAGCAAATTTTACATTTCCACGTTGAGAATCGAGGTGTAAAATTATAGGATGTTTCTGGATTTTTTTTGTAGTGAACTACGTAACTTGGTTCAATCAGGGTCACATTTTTTTTTATAAGTGTGTATAAATCATCAGGACAAAAAAAATCGCCTTCAAATTCAAGTTTGGTGGCTTGTCCCAGCTCCATTTTTTGATGTAATTGTGTTCACCAAAGTAAGAATTTGAGGTACAATAAAAAATAAACAATTTAGTTAGTATATGCATACGACACATTATTTAAAAACAATTAAACCATATTATAAAATCTTATTTAAAAGCACAGGACACTCGATCAAAGTTTGTCCAAGCAAAAATCAAAATTTTGGTAGCACTTTTTCAACTTACTATAACATGAAGTTTCATGCGTGTGCGATCAATCGCGTTATTTATTTCACATCTGTCAGTCGTGCGATTAGTGCGATTAGTATCAGGTGTGTGATTAGTGCTGTGATTACCCTCCAAAAACGTAAGTACTCGCCGAGGGTGAAACGGGAGACAAGAATTGTTCAATTTTTGGTGGATCGTTTTACTGTTGATTTTAAAGTGTTATAATAGTAAGCTAATGATTCGGGTGACCCATAAATCAATGACATTAATTTAATTTTAACTTAAAACCCTTATTTTTAAAGATTATTTTTTATGCCTGGTTTCAATTTTGGTCGCATAAAATTGAAAACGAGCCACCAGATTTTAAGTATATACTGTATATGCATTGTTTATACCTATATAGCTAGTTTTTAGGTTGCAAGACAGTTTCATTAGCAAACAAATACATGTCATGTACTTGGCAGTAAGTAAGACCTATTATTATAAGTATATATACTAATGATCAAGTTTCTTATTCTTCGGAATATATCCTATTTTTTAACAAAAGATAGTTTTATTAACCGATAGAAGTTATTGACACTTCCCCAGAATTTGTGAGATTAGTCACATTGAGCTTTATTAGTGAGATTGAGGTTTCTGACAGAGAAATCCAATTTTGGTGCCACTGATTTTCAATTTTGGTGGGCACTTTCGATTTTGGTGGGCGATTTTCAATTTTGTTGGGCACTTTCGATTTTGGTGTGCGATTTTAAATTTTTTTGGCCACTCTAGACTTTGAACTAAAATATCTCAAAAAGTTATTGAGATATTCAGAGACCTCTTGAAGATCCTTCAAGCTTTCTATTCTTATACCAGATCCTTATTTTTCACGAAAACTGAAGAAAAAATTTTGCCACCAAAATTGACAAAAAATTAACTTTGTTGATATAGACCCATTTATTTCAATTAGACCATAACAGACACTTTTGAATGTCAGAAAAACAAAAAAGGTGAAGCTGCAGTCCCAGTCACAAGGCATAATAACTTGTGAAAGTACTGTAGTTGCCCATTCCAAAGCGTACATCCCTATGGAGAAGAATGGTCAAGAAACTCCATGGGCACTCTTTTCAACCAAAATATTTTTACAAGATCTTGGTTACATCATTCATGTTGAGATAATACATATATGTGAGAACGATGTAGAAAGACATGAACATTGAGAGCGTCCAGAGTCCAAACATTTGCTAATTATTGGCTGAGAACTGCAAAAAGAGATGATCGCGATAGGATCACCTCTCATTACATGGGGCTTAAACATAACTGGCGAAATGTGGGTGAACTACTAAGGTACTGCGTAGGATTACAGTATAATCAGCCTATAATGTTCCCACTGCTGGGACACAGGCCTCCTCTCTATGAGAGGGAATGGGCTATAATCCACCACGCGGGCCCAGTGCGGGTTGGTAGATGTCACATGTCTTCGAATTTTTGGTTCTAGGACATGCCGGTTTCCTCACGATGTTTTCCTTCACGGTTTTGAGAGCAGTGGTGATGAAATAAATTACACAAAGTAATGCGCCTGCCTGGGTTCGAACCCACGACTTACTGCTCGTAAGTTGGACCGCCACCACTGGGCCACCTCTGCTCTCCAGGATCCGCAGGATTACAGACGCCATGTTAATTAACTGTAAAACAAACAGAATTCCAAACGAAAACGTTTCCCTCATCATTAAATCAAAAAGCAAATGAAAACGGTTACCTACTTACTTACCATTGAAACTCGACGTCCCAAGGCGCTGAATTATGGAAGCAGAAAGTGTCGTTAGTAAAATAGAGCCAATATTCCTTATTGAATCTCGGTAACGGCCCAATAACCGTCCCCATTGCCTCTTTAACTGACGGCAAACTAATAAAAAGTACAGAAGACACTTCAATGTAAATTCTTTGGCTTTATGTGCATACTAGCGACCCGCCATAGCTTTTCGCATTTATAGTAGTACTAGGGACGGATTGTCTAACATTTTATTGTTTAATTAAATTGGCTGTGGAGTAAGCGGAGAGAAAAGTGCAATTATTCTTAATTAACATGTAAGACAATTTGTACTACTGTGTGTGTGTGACTGACTCGTTGGTCAAATGTTAGAAAACGCGACTGCTGAGCAAGAGGTCTCCTGTGTTCGATTCCCGGGTCGGGCAAAGTGTTATTGGGGTTTTTCAGTAGGAACCATGGAGTTCAGATCGGTGCACGATTGATGGCTCGTACTATTATGTGTTCCTAACCCTTCGTGGATTACAGACTTCTCGGGATACGACAAAAAACATTTTTTTATCTCGGTAGTGCGTCTCGTAGGATAATCAGGATAATATCCGATTTTCACGCGGACGAAGTCGCGGGTTAAAGGTAGTATACGGTGTGGAAGGGACACCGTCGCGAAAACGGTTACCCCGTATTCAGTACATCATTCTAAACCCCCCCACATCGAAATTTAGCTGTTTTTTTTTTAATTTCCGACGAAAACTTTCGCGTCGGTGTCGGGATTCCATCCTGTATAATACGAATGTTAAGATGCCACTGGAATATTCGTATTTTCATGTTCTAGAATGGAATGGAAGCGATAAAAGTGCGTTTATTGTTGTACAGACATTGTTGTGTGAAGATTGTGTCTGAGGAATGGTTATTAGGATAGGAACCGTCGCTATGGCGACGCCAGATAGTTTTATTAAAGCAATTTTGATTGTATGTGTCTAAATAGACTGCCTCGTTGGTTTAGCTGCTACAAGCGCTACTGCTAAGCAAGAAGACCTAGGTCCGATTCCCTGGTCGGGCGAAGTTTATTAGGTTTTTCCATCAGGTATTTCACAGTAGCAGCCACGGAGACTGGATTCCTGCCCGGTTGATAGCAATAGTCCGTTTTAATTTCGTCATTTTTTAAACGGGTGTAACCACCCACGTTTAAATAACGAAATATGGAACACTGACCTAACCTAACCTTCGGGTATGCCTAGCGTGGTATTGATGTAATTAATAAAACAGGTACCTACATAACGTTTCATTTGTGTAAAACACTGCAACTGGACGAGTTTTTACTTACCTTATACTATCACTTACGGGATATCATCCGTGATTGTTCATCACGGAAGATATCCAGTATAAGTTTAGTTTTAAACAGTGAAAGCTTAAAACAGTGTTTGAGTTTTACTTATCTCTTGAATCTTAATGTTAAGAAACTTGTGTGCCCAAGATCTTTGGAGAACCTGCAAGTCGTTCCGACATTGAATTTGAAACAGTTTGAATATCTTTCACTAAAAAAAAATTGAACAGTTACATAAATAATACTACCTTGTACAATCACGAGCACCAATATGTAAATACTTAACAACTTTTAAAAGTGTTTTTCACCTCCTGTTCTGATTAAAATTTCATGTTGTTACGAACATAGTATTTTGGAACCCATATTTTTATGAAAAAGATCATATCTTCAAGTTACAATAGTTATTTCTCGCGAAAATCGCTTTTAAATTAAAAAAAAAAGTTTACATAGATATTGGTGCTCGCGATAGTGGTAATACGGCAGGTAGGGGTAGCGTATTACCCAATAACTGGGTTTTGGAGGTCAGGTAGCCAGTCGATCCACGTAAAATACTTGTATTAATCTGCAACCGGTTAGACTGTAAGAAGGCTGTGAAAAAGCTAGGCAGGTGAAGAACATAACATCACGTCTGTACTATAATAGGTGCACTTACTACACCCATACTTCGCCAGTTATGTTTAAGTCCCACGTTATAGGGGTTGAGTCTATTGCCATAAACCGGACACAAATCCAGACTCAATGACTGGTACTGAGAAATCCTTATGGAAAAACTTGATGACTTGAGGAAATATGTGAATATCACCCCGGTAGTGATATTATAAAATGCTTGGCACTTGGCAAGTATCCAAATAAACATTACATAATTCTCTATGTAATTGTGCGCTATTCATACTCGTTCTCAATGTGTTAGTGTTGGCTATTATGAACTACAATATTTTATAGGCCTATTTTTCAACGCCTCTATTTAAACTACGGACATTAATTTCCACCATTTTTATTTCCTGGAAACAGTTACTCATTTTACATTGTTTTGAATTTTTACTTTTAATTTTAGAAAGTTATGAATAAATTGTTAAGGAAAAACATATCATAGACAATTTCACCATTTGAGAATTGTTTTGAATAGTAAGAAAGACATATTTGCTCTGAAATGTATTGTATTGTGTTTTGATAAGTTTTGACTCAATTTATTATGTTCATTTAATGTTCATAAACTCAACAGCAAACCAGCATTGTGTATTGCAGTGCCCTGACAGAGTCAGTACAAATACCGACAGTAATATTGTAAAATGTGTGATGTGCATGAGAGCAAATAAATAAATGAATATTTACCAGCGATAGACGGGAAAAGGCAAAGAAAAAATCGTAAACCAATACGGGTTACTACTAAATAACAAATCGGTCGGTCTAGTGTCACACACCCGCTTGTCAGGTAGCATTCGTGTGTCAAAATCGAAAATGTTCGAGATCAAGTGTTTTTGAAAACATGTCCAATGTCCGCTCTACAATTTTTTTAAGCTGTTTGGTTTTAGGTAAGAATTATTCAATACACTTAGCATTATTTAACGATAACCATAGCTCTCAAGAGCCCTTACCACTGGTGGTTAGAGTTGGGCCCTGTTCCCGATCCTGGTGGGCTACTTTTTTTAAAAATTATTTTTAAAAGTTTTATAAATTATTTGTTTATAACAAAAAAAAAATAGGATGTAAGAAGAATGAATATAGAGAAAACTAATAATAACGAAACCCCCATGCAAAGCTCCTAACTATTTAATTATAAAGAGATATTTAAAACATCTACGCACCGGATCTATGTCAACGGAGCGATTTTACTAAAAATAAATGCCCTGTACCAACACAGTCTATTTTTTGCAGATATGTTATTGCCCTCGTTAAACTGTTCTGTATACGAAATTCCATACAGGTAAGGATTACGAAACATTGTTTAATAACAAAAATTCTAGTTTTTTTTTTAAGTTTGTTGGCAAAGGAATTCACACCCGAGAGAGTTTTGAGACGGGTATACGAGAAGAGGAAGAAAAAAAACGATAGATGGACTGTATGAAGGATGATATGGCTAAAAAGAAGGTGACTGCTGAGATGATGAGTAACAGAGAACTGTGGAGAAATAGGGGCAGAAGAATAATGGTCAGACTCAGTTTTTGCGCCCAAATAATTGCAGAAAAATGCAGTTGTCACAAACATCGATGTCCATTCATGTCATACCCTACCCTGGCCTAAACAAAGCTAGCAACACGATCCAAACACATCTACATTTAGATGAAATATGATAGATCAAATCAATTTCATCTTCAAAATATCATCATACGATTCGATCAACTGTGTTACGTCATTGTTCTTGGATTATCTTTTCAGCAATATTTTACGTAATATTCTCCTATTTATAATCTCGTTTATTTACTACATTATTTCGTTTCTATTGTCTGGCGTTTAGCGTCACTTCTTGAAAGTAATAAAGAAGCCGCACATTCAATCTTAGATACGATTGTTTACGTACAGACGCCAGCACATCAAGCTATCCGAAACTGTCAAATTTTCCCAATCAAGCTTGAACCTAATGCTTTGGCGATAAAGTTGGAAATCTATTAAAGTAATTTGACAGATTGTAGTAGTTTGATGTGCTAGCATCTGTACCTAGTAAGTAGGTTTATTCTGTAATAAAATGTACATTTATTATTTTAACTATCGTAAATCCCTCATGTCAATCTGTCCAATTTTGATTTGACGGGTCTTTAATTATAAGTTTGATTACTAAGTCTGATAAGCGGCATTTCAGTCGTGAGCGAGAGAAACGAGCCCTTTTTTTTTTTTTTTTTTTTTTAGGATGGGAAATCATCAAATGACCCCCCCCGCTCTGGGCGGAGCGGAAGGGAGTGTCAGACTTGTACTGACTAAAACCCATCCATGTTCCTTCTTTGCCCTTTGTGTTCCAGGGCCGCGGTATCTCTTTCGAACAGTCCCGCAGCCCTGGCAGGCATCGGCCCGTGCGGACCCCTACGTGGTTGCTGACATCTCTTTGAGGCGCGCGTGGAACACGAACGCGCCGTCGACACGGCCTGTCGTCATAAGACGGCCGGACGGCGAGCTAGCCCAAAACTCGCCGTCCACAGGCCCGCGCCTACGGTGGCCGGGGGCCACCACGTGACCCCCGACGCCCAGGGCGTCTCCCGCGGCGGCTGGGACGTGAGGCTCTTTCCCTCTCACGTTCCGCCACCTCCTTCACTAGCATGACTGCTTCGCAGAAGGAGGTGACGGCTTCCCATTCCCTCTCGCTCCGGACCATGGCTTGAACCAGGGCCGGGCGCGAGAGGTCGCCGCCGCCAATCGCCTCTACGAGGACACGGCGCTGCTCCGCCCAAGCAGGGCAGGCCTCCACAGTGTGCTGCACCGTGTCCTCCGGACGATCCTCACAGTGGAAACACCCGGGCGTTTCCTCCCGCCCGATTCGGTGCAGGAACCTCCCGAAACAACCGTGTCCGGTGAGGACCTGCGTCAGGCGGAAGGTGAGGGCGCCGTGGCGCCTCTCTAGCCACTCCTCAAAGAGGGGACTTATCGCCACTATGGTGGCGTGCCCTGAGAAACGAGCCCTAGGTCCCAACGTTTACCTATATGTATGAAAGGTGTAAATAGACCCTTAACGAAGCCGAAAGGCACTTGTTCTCCTCGTCTTTCTGATTTTTTTTTGTTCTAGACCATACCTGGGAACCTTCTAGTTACGGAGATATTAGGGTTAAAGTTCCAACTTTTGCACAAGTTTTTTTTTAAATACATGTTTTTAATATAAGATTTTTACTTAAACACCTCCACGATCCCCGTACTATTCAATCCATCCATCAGCACAATGCTTTGAGTGCGTTACATTGAGTCCTACCGTGAAACATGATTTTTCACCCCAAAAAAAAACGTCGTTTCCCAGCAACAATTTTTGCGTAAAGTTACTTAGTTTGATGTACGGAATGCTTGGTTGATGGCTTCGTGAAGGGTCTGTTTACACCCTGTATGTACAAGTACTTACAGTGCCCTCCAAAGGATGGTCGAAATTATTCATGTCAGACGTTACGTCACATTATAATTTTAAATCCTAGTTAGCAAATGTTTGAACTGTAAATGAAACTAAATCTGTCTAAACATATTTTGTCCTTTTTAAGGACTTGATATTTCGTTTCTTTCCAGCGCCCGACCGCGCCCTACACTAAACCGCTATTGAACACAACTGTAGATATCTAAACATACTTATTTAGGTTAATTCATAATAATTTAACTTCTAGTTAAATAGTGAGGTTACCATTTATATTTTATACCTGAATAATCTATACTAATATTATAAAGATGATGAGAGATGAGAAGAGTATTTGTTTGTAAGTTTGTATGTAGGGGGTAATCTCCGCAACTAATAATCCAATTCTAAAAATTCTTTCACTGGCAGAAAGCTACATTATTCGTGGGTACTATAGGCTATAAATTATATTCTTATCACACATATTAGCCGAGCTATCACATTTTTTGCGGACGAAGTCGCGGGCGAAGTGCTAGTAAATCATATTGTCATTAAATGAATACTGACAGTCAAATGCTTTATCCCATTTCATTTCTTTCAGGATGGCCTATATGCCTCGTGTGTGAGTGATTACTCATATTTTATGACTGAGCGATACTGAGTCATAAATCATAGGGGGGGCTATTTAAGAACCAATATGACAAATAATATATTACAGCTGGCGTGTTTGTTTGCCAAAGAATATTATACAGTTATTATAGTGATATGTCATAATCAGTCACAATATCTATTAAATAAGTAGAACTTCTGTCAACATTTATCATTGTGAAAGCCTATAATAAGTGCTCGGTATTGAGCATGGACATCCAAATAAACTATTTAAAAAAAACAATTGCCGCGCACCCGATCTGTTCTAGTTATGAAGTACTAACATATGCTAAGTTTTATTGTTACTAACACAGCGGACCTATCTGTAGTCTGATAAATACATAAATAATAATACTAAATGTTTTTATTGTGTTATAATTTAAAGGAGTTTTTTTTGAATGTATAAAAAAAATGGAAAAGTCACCGACAATATTGAAAAGGATGGTATTTTTGTATGAATAACTCAATAAAATCTTCTTCATTACTAAATTGCACCCGTGCGAAGCCAGGGCGAATCACTAGTTTTCTGTACAAATCTTTGACAAGGTCACTGAAGTAAAGCACTCATTTCCTCTAATAAGCGTATGCAGACTTATACGCTACTGCCTCGGATCGGCACCACCTCAACTTATTATAACTAGCTGACCCCGTTCCGAAGCGATGCCATTACGGTGGTTATAAATGTGAGTTGAGCAGTTTGCAGTATGTAGTTCCGTAGAAAGAATCCCGAATGGATTGAGTATAGGCGATACTGATCCCTTGCAGTGCTTATTACACACGCGCACATTACACAAACTCGTAAAGCATTGAAATGTGAGTTTTATGTCGAGGTCTTTACGATAGAATTTTTAACATGTCCATTAATGTACGTGTACCTACGTTACGCGTGTACGTGTAGTCGATCAGTCATGCACTTTTTTGAAGCCATCATGATCTGGAGCTGAACCACATCTCATCCTCTATCGCATTTTTCCAACCGTCTATCCTTTTTTGATGCTCAGAACCGGCATTTGCTAGAGCGAGAAATAAAACGTCCTGCCGAACGCATCGTTGATGCTGCAGCTAGCATAGCAGTCCCACCATGACTGCTCTGAGTCTGGCAAAGTGCACAGTCCTTAAATGAGCGTGGACCGTAAACCACAACATTGGTTTCGAAACCTGCTTTTAATTGTTTCTATGTATTACCACACATTACCAGAACATTTAAAACACTGTTATAACAACCATTAACAGCGATATCACTGAAAGCGATCTATATTGAAAAGTTAAAATAATACCAGCATTTAGATACACGATAAATGGTACTAACTTTCGGTAACTATTTTTAGGAACCTTTTACTGACTTATTTTAGGTTTACTGATTGAAACCGCAGGCTCAGCTAAAGGTTCTAGGTTAGATTCTCAGGTCGGACTTAATTTTATTGGGTTTTTCTATTTCGAAATTCTCAGATAGAACAATGCCAATAGGCTCGTACTACATGGGAGATAGGACTTAAACAAACATACATGACCTACTGTGCCTTACCCCTTGGCTCAAATTAGCGCGATGTTATGATATTTCTAGGGATTACGACCAGCGACACTCACCACGTATTGCGAGTAAAAAACCGCTATTAAATATCTAATTATAACAGGATCGTTGGCAGCTGCGCGTCGATACTAGGTACCATTGCTATTTCCACACCACGAATATGAAGCTCGTTTAATAATCACTAGAATATCATGACTTCCTGTGTATTTATAAGACTTCATACTGGAGGAGATTGTGAAACCCCGTCTGCATAAAAAACAAACTAACGTACTAGTTATGTGCTTATGTCCTTGGTCAATCAGTTTGCGAATAGGTAGCTTCCGAGTGCATGGCATGATTCAATAAGGTGCCTACTTCTTCATCTGCCTAGGCTTTTCCCAACCACATAGGGTCGGCTTCCAGTCAAACACATGCAGCTGAATACCAGTGACATAGAGCAACTGATAAGGGTCAGTTAGTACTGGGTAATACGACCCTTTGTTAAGACTGGTTGTCAGCCTTTCGGGACTTGTAACGACTGTCGAAGATATACAAATGTCAGCAGGGACCAATTGGTACCTAGTTCTTGAGTTATTTTTATTTTCAACCTCTCTTGTTTCCGCGGTCGTTTTTTATTTACTTTTTTCAGTTCCTCATTTCAGACTACTATTATACAGGGCGTAAACAGAACCTTCACATAGCCGTCACCAAGCATTCTGTACATCAAACTAAGTAACTTTACCCAAAAATAATTGCTGGGAATCGACTTTTTTTTTGGCGTGAAAAATCACGTTAGGATCGAGTCCTACCGTAAAACTTCCTACTGACGGGGAGACCAAGTGCCTTTCGGCTACGTTAAGGGTCGATTTACAACCATTATAGTATTAAAACTTAATACCAAGTCGATACAGTCGGTAACCTAACGTCTCTCTACTAATAAAGTGCAACATATAGCATCCCACTTAAAAACAAAACACTTCGGGTGCTACCTCTTTTGTTCACCAACTTATGGCCAAGGGCCTGATAATTTCATACAAATTCTGTTCCATTCTTGAATTTATTCGGTAAGTAGTAGCTATACTCTACCACATTTACAGGTGTCTATAGAAACGTTGCTTACCACAGTGGCTTCTAACTCACAGACCACTAGCAGAATCTACGACGGTCGATGGTTTAGCCACAATTTAGAGTTAGACTCTTTTGTAATTTACTGTTGAGGCTAAACCACCTCTCTATCTCGGCACCGGCTCACCACAAATGATGGCTCACCTCACTGACCTGGAAATAAAAGAAATACAGACTTAAAATCAAAATCAATCAAAATCAAAGCATTTATTTCAAATAGGCCAGTTACAGGCACTTTTGAACTGTCGAAACAAAGACAACAATGAAAAGTAGCTACAGCCCAGGGACAAGGCATAAAAACTGTGAAAGTACTGTAGTTACCCATTCCCTAACGTAGATCTCTATGGAGAAAAACGGGCAAGAAACTCCATGGACACTCTTTTAAATCAGAATACTTTTACAATAACTTGGTTACATCATTCATGTTGAGATGGTACATTATGTGAGAACGATGTAGCAAGATCTGTACGTTAAAAGTCTCCATAGTAAAAATAATTCAAGAATAAAATAATTAATTCAAATAAGCCGTGGCAACCAAGAGATGACCAGTCACAACTGACAGCGCTCGTTCACGAACATGACGCATGTATCGGCACCATTCAACTCAACCATTTTGAAGGGAACTAAATGATCCAACACACGCGCCACCATCAGCGAGACATTTGAGTGAGCATGACATACTCTTAACCGCCAGGGCACTTTCAAGTCAAGAAAATACGTAGGTTTCCAGCGAATGACAGCTTTCTAGTACAGAGTACTCACACAATATGGGCTATGCGGTTATATAATACTAAAACTATTGGCAATAGAATTTGGATATCAAGATTGATGGCAGTAGGCTCACCTCCTATTACATGGGACTTAAACATAACTTGCGATATTTAATTGCAATAGGCTCGCCCTATATTACATGGAAGAAAGAAGCACGTAAATTGGCCTAGTAATCACCGAGAAATTGGTGTACAGTCACGAGCACCAATATGTATAAACTTTCCTAAATTTAAAAGCAATTTTCGCGAGAAATAATGATTGAAACTTGGAAATATAATATTTTTCATGAAAATATGAATCAGAACATTAGGAGATAAACAGTTTTAAAAGTTGTTAAGTGTTTACATATTGTGCTCGTGACTGTACATATTCAAATTAAAAAACGCGCATTCGCCGCGTTTTTTCTTATCTCCTCCTTTTTTAGAAGTCGGTTAAAAAATAACACTATGGAACATCTACCTACCCAATCAAGGATACTCGATTTGAAGAAACCCATAAATAAATTACTACAAATCCTACACACAAACAGCAATACAATATTGTAGGTAACTTTTGAAACAAGTGAAGGAAATAATTTACGTTAAATGTCTAATACAATGTCAACACATGTAAGATGCATGTTTTAAACACGTCGACAAGTGCGAAGGACTTGTAGAAAACAAGTTTAGTATCACAACTTGTATGTAGGTGTAAGCACGGGGTTATAAACACAAAAACAATGACCGTATAATAGACGAAGACAAACTTCAGCCTTCGGGACCCGACGAGACCCGAATCTACCCGAACAGTCATCACCATTACACAGGGTGACCATTTATGCTGATTCCAATTCCTTAAACTTGAACCTTCAGAGATTGAATTATGACACAAGTTCGAGGACCCAACCCACGTGAGACGAATCTAACCGACGATGTTTGTTTAAGGGAGATGGATATTATCCTTTACTTGGTTCGTTCGCTTTGTTGGTTCGTTGAGTGAGATACGTGTTGAATAGAACACGTTATTCAGATAGTTTTGCTTTTGTTGTTTAATTGACTGAAGTCAGAGTCTGTGAGTAACGTGTGTAGATTGATAAAAAACTTTCTGCTGTTTTTGTTTAGAATAGAATAAAAACTCCTGTGAAGCGATACGATTAATAGAGTATTACACATTAAATGTTATGCATAATGTTTAGTTTTAATTCCGCGAAATCTGTCAAAATCCGCTGTCCGCAGCCACTCCGGAGTCCAGCCCGGCCCATTTGACTGAACCTTCAAGCTTTGAAGTGCACGAGTCCTTACCACGCGAACGAAGAAAAGAAACAAATGAACGTCTTCATGGTGATGTTCGATATACACTGCTCGATAATAAAGGAGGTGCAATATGTTCTCGGTAAGTGCGCCGCTAATGGGTACTATGCGAGCTATTAATAGACGCTTTTATCATCTTGCTCATATAGGCCACAAAGCTGTTACTTTTCACGAACGAACGTCAATCATTGCCGTACCTTATAGCAGGGGAAGGTACTGCTCGATTTTTGCGATCCATTTCATACCGAATAAAATTCATTTCTTTATTTTTTTTATTAACCACTAATCAACCAAATAAGAGTTAGGCGCACCTTGCGTTGCACCACATTGGTATCATGTGGTGAAACTGTCGACTACCTCGGGCACCATGGCCTGTCCTGCTACAGGAGAGCAGGTCGCATAGCACGGCACGCCAGTATCAACGACATTATTCGTCGAACTCTTGCCGTCGGCGTACCAGCGGTTTTAGAACCAATTTTTTTTTTCCCCTTGGTAAATCATCAAATGACCCTCCCCCACTCTGGGCGGAGTGGAAGGGAGTGTCAGAACCAACGGTTTTAGAACCTAACGGCTTGGTACGAGACGACGGGAAGAGACCAGACGGCATGATGCTTGTCTTGAAAACGGGGGTAGACCTTATGGGTAAGTGGTTTTAATGGCACATTATTTTAAATTCGAAACTATAAGTATTCGTCATGGAAACCATGACCTAGATTTTTTGTTTTGAAAGTGTTTGTGGCTCATCCAGAAATCAGCAATGCACAATACCACGTGAAATGAACCAATTCCATAAATTCTTGATGAAAAATTCCAAAAAAACTTCCCAAGACATGACCAACGAAGCAGCATGATATAATACATAGATTTTTATTTATTTTATTTAGCCATTTGTGTCCCACTTCCAGGGCAAAGGCCTCCCTTCCCATTTTTTTTCCATGCTGAGTGGTAACCTGCTTGTCGCAGTGACGACGTGCAAACTGTTAACTTTTTTTTTGTTTCTGTCCTGTTCAATTTATAATATTTGTTATGCATTTTATGATTTGTTTCATCTTAAACTTGTACCTACATTGGTGGCAAATAAATAAATCTGAATCTGAATGATTATTGTTAATTTATTTTGTTTGTATGCACATCATGTCCTTGCGACAAAAATTTTTTTCTTTCTTTCTTCTTTCCTTCCACTTATCCCTAACCAGTGCTGTTATTCGTCAACCCATGCCGGAGGAGCTTCGGCTAAAGTAACCACACAATCGGTCCCAAACAGCAGCAAACAGCAACGTGGCAGGCCCCAAAGGAGATGGCGGGACGAACTGGACTCTTTATCTTATGCCTCTTGCGAATAAATAGATTATTATTTAAAAAAATAAATAAACGAAAGAAGAAACAACAACAATTTCTATTAGGCTGTAATTTATAATGGCGATAAAATCTCTTATCATTACTTAAGTAGAATTGATAACCAGATTGAGAGTATTTACATAATTGTACTTAGGGACTGCAGGACAATCTACTAAAAGGTCCATTTGAATTATCTGCAGAGAGTACTAAATACGTGCCTAGACTAAAAATATATCACAGTACCAGTGTATTACAGTATCTTGAAAGCTTTTGCTGAACGTTTCGACTGTCAGTACGTGAACCACTGCTGCATGATTCACGTGCTGACTAATGTTAAGATATTGTTTTAATTTGATTTAATTTTAATTTTAATTTTGATTTTTAATTTAGTTTTGTTTTTATTTTGATTATGTTTTTAATTTTAATTTGATGTTTTTTTTTTATTTTAATTTGGAATCCAAAGTTGATTGAAATATAGAAATAATAATAAGAATAATTAATTAATAAAATCATTTGAAGACATACCGAAAATGCCCATTAAGTGCTTTAATGCATAATTTAGTTTTTCTATAAGGAATTTCTCAGTAATAGAGTCTGGATTCGTGCCCAGTTGGTGGATTTTATTTTTGTTGGGATCCGCTGGATGCGGGTCGCACGGGACCGGTCAATGTGGCGACACTTGGGGGAGGCCTGTGTCTAGCAGTGGACGTCTTTCGGCTGAAATGATGATGATGACGGCAATAGGCTCGCCCCTATAGCATGGGACTTTAGCGTAAGTGGTAAAATGTGAGTGTACTATTAAGTATACCTCTGCCTAGCCCTTCGGGAACTGGTATTATGCTATGCAGTATTTTCCATATTCCAATATTATTTGTTTGAATACAATATCTTTATAATTGGTTGTCCCATCTGCTTCTAATAGACTGTATGCCAATCAAAGTCTCTAGAAAGAATTTCCACGCTGTAAACAGGCGTTTTTCCCTAATGACATTACTTTTGTAATATCCAACGCTTTTCAAGAAAATTTGGATGAAAGATATGATTCACTTCACGTGGCTTTGTGGAGATGGAGACATTGTATAAGTCATTAAATTTAACCACCTGAGATAGATAGATAATAAAAAGATTAAAAGATTAGGTTTATCTCTCGTATTCCATGCCTCATCAACTAAACTACGGTTCTTTGACAGTTATTTTAATGTAAAGTTAGAGGTTGTCTCAACATGATTTATGAAACAATATTCTGATTTAAAAGAGTGCCCATGGAATTTCTTGCCCGTTCTTCTCCATAGAGAATCGCTTTAGAATGTGCAACTACAGCAGTAGCTTCATTTTGTTGTTGTCTTTGTTCCGACAATTTAAAAGTAACTGGCCTACTTTAAAAAGTTTTGATTCGATAAAATAAGTGTGAAAGGACTATAAATAACTAGCTTATGCCCGCGTGAAGATCGGTAATTGTCCCACGAGATCATACTGCCGGAATAAAAAGCATCCTATATGTTAATCCAGGTCATAAACCATCTATGTGCCTAATTTCATCCAAATCCGTTCAGTAGTTTTCGCGTGAAAGAGTAACAAACATCAACAAACATCCATCCATCCTCACAAAATTTCGCATTTATAATATTAGTAAGACAAGAAGTAAGATTGTTTGTAGGTACTATGTTCAATTGTGAACACCGCGCCGTCGGGATCGACCTCAAGGTCAGCGTTTTGGCCGCTAGGCTATTGAGTAGATACTCAGACAGCATTACCTACCGACTAGATTATGGGAACTAAGAATTTCGATTTTTCTGTGATTGGAATATTAAAGTAGTAGGTACAATACAGGTGCCTGAATTGAAATAGAACCACAGCCAAGGTTAGACGATCATTAAAATTTCGGCCATCGATCGATCAGCCATCTTTACGGCACGGTGTTACTGTATATTACATACGCGGCATATTTTATTACTTTCCTGTGACCATGATTACCACGTATTAAACGCCTACTCGCGTCCTTAGGCACTTTTACTGGGTGCGGAATTCGGGCTGCGAATAAATTTCATAAACTGTTCATAGAATAATCTATAATCTGAAACTTTATTGGTTACAGTTTGTAGACAGTACGAGATATGGGCGTTTCGTAATTACCTACTCTTCCTGCCTGCCTACGGCCAGCCGCGAGGCTCCTCGAAGAGACAGAGGATTTTGTTGTATTTCAGCGCCATGTGACCTGTTACATTCCGCTTTCGCAATTCCATAAATCTTGTGAGTTCTTTTCTATAACATTTCACAATCATACAAATGGTTGCAATTATTCTTCAATTACCCCAAAATTTAATGGCACGTTTGTTCACTATTATAGGCATCCACGTGACGCTTTACTACGTCCACTCCCCGTGAACCTGCCTGAGGCACTAGCAAACCCTCAGAGACAAAGAAATCTTTACTTTTACTTTACTTTACCGCCACACCCACCATAAATCCCACGTCCTCCTTGAATCCTACCCTACAAGACGCGACAAGACTATTACAATTTCGTATTTACATAACCGAATTACAACTTGGAAAAACGAGATCCATTTATTTACGAATTGTGGGCGACGGAAAATGAACAGTGGGGCGAGCCAGACGGAAAAAAAAGTTGGTAGGGTAAAGTTATGTCAAGAATTCTGCCCACTGTGCACGGTGCTCACATCACACAAGCTAAGAGCTAATGAAAACGCCTCTGGCGTACAGCCTTTGGCTTTATTTATAATCGCAATGTGGCCGGTTTCTTTTGAGAATTACTCTTTGGTGCAAGATAAAAGGAATGTCTTTTATGTTGCTAATTTCATACTTGCTTGGATTTTGTATTATATTTTAACAGAATTTTTGGGGTAAGAGTGCAGGTTTGAAATAACTTTGAAAAGCTAGAAATCTTACGGTGAATTACCTCAACTCCTTGTCGATCCTATAAATAAAACAGATCAAATAGTATAACGAAAAGTGATATTGAAAACTGGGCAGTCGCTCCCACTACCTTACTATATTCATTTGACTTAACTGCAAAATTAAGATTACCAATACACCTGAGATATACCTGAAAATCCGATTAAAGCTATATCGATAAAACTGGATCTTTTCTTTCAAGTTTGGTGTAATCAAAACTTTACACAAAAACTATTTCTACGTCCGTCATAATTTAGATATTCAATATTATTTCAACCAGTATACGTTTCAGCCTCAGGGGATATATTGTGAAAGCATTTCTGAAAGAAATATGTACCCTATTAAAATGATGAACTGGAGGTCTACCATGGCCTCTTATGGCAGTATTATTTTAATCTTACTTCAACATGGGCAAGAGATGGTGCTTTGCAGGAGTATAGCTCCATTCCGTTCCCACGCATTTTCCCAACTATACAGAGTGTAACAGACCCTTCATGAAGCCGTCAACCAAACATTATTTACATCAAACCAAGTAACTCTACGCAAAAAATATTGCTGGGAAACGACTTTCTTTTTGGGGTGAAAAATCGCGTTTTACGGTAGAACTTAATGTAAAGCACTCAAAACATTGTGTTAATGGATGGATTCAATACTACGGGGGTCCAATCTCCACGTTCCTGTGCTAAGGACATTTAGGCTGCACTAATGTCTTACTCTTCAATTAACTTACAAAGCCACTGTTTCCATTTACGAAGAGACCTCGGCCCAAATCGGTCAAAGGGCCAAGTGTTAGCCCGGGGCAATCACTGAAGTACTCACTAACTTCGTTGAGATATTCTAGACGTGCCGAAAGGAAGACGGTGAATCAAATCTAATCATTAGGCCTTACTTATTAAGTACCGCAAACTTCCAAACAATCAGTGGAAACCACTCGAGAGTATAAGGAAAAAGTTTTGTTTTAAATTGTTCCTTTCATTTGTGCGTGGAACTGAAAAATGCGACACTTATAAAAACATGGATGTGACTGTCGTGGCATGCTTATTGTGCTTCCTATTCACTCATAACCCTTCCTTTTGTCTATGTCGTAGTGGGGTAAAAAACGGTACTTAACGATGCCATAGTTCCATTACTGTTCATCAATGCAGGGGTAAGAAAATGTGGCACACACCCTGACCCGAATCAACCGCTAACAAAAGTACCTACAACAAAATACCTATACCAAAGATATATGACTAAAAAAAGCCTCTACCAAATCTTAATCCAACATTAATATCCACTACTGCGAGCGTCGCAAAAGACGCTTATGGCACAATCGGATTTGGTTATGATTTCCCCAAGGTTTCTTTAAATGATTCTAAACTATTTTTGAACGAATCAGGGAGAGCGATGTGGTAGAAACTCTTGATTTTTGGCTTAAAGTATCATCTTCTTAGCTTCCACCAGACGTAGGTCGTCTATAGGTTCGGTCATGGCGGATTCTGACAATAATGTAGGTACTGTAATATCCCTCAGTGAACGTTGTCCGCAGTCAGTCTTAAATATGTCGGTGCTGTTGTAAGCGAACCTTAAAATAAGAACTTTCAGAAAACTCCAGACAGAAAGAATATAAAACAAAAAAGGGACGTATTGATACGTACGACACGTTTACTTTGACCTACATACATACATTAACTCCGGAAAACTCTTGAAAAGGCAGAACGCCACCTTTTAAGATTCCTACATACTCCTAGCATCGTCCACGTTCATACATATGCACGCCGGTTGCGAGTACTAAGCTCCTGACCTTTCTGAAGAAATTCACCAATAAAGTCAGTGTATGTCCTTCTAGGGAGTAGTTTGACCTATGTCAAATATACAGAGTGGAAGGGACGCCGGTGCTAAAACTGTAACCACGTATTCAGTACATTCTGGCACTCCCCCCTCCCACATAGAAAATTTTCGATTTGGTCGGTTATTAAAAAAGAAACAGCTGTTTCCTACAAAACTGCAATACCTCCACGGGCAAAATGTTTGGAACAGCAGATTTTTTTTTTAAATTAGGGTACATTATGATGTACTGAAAACGTGGTAACCGTTTTTTGTTTTTTTTTTACACCTTATATACCCTCACTATTAACCTTTCGCCCGCACGTCTATGTTCAGCACGAAGCTAACAACAATCACAGATATTACAGACATTACAGTCCACAAAACACTAAATCAAGACCTACTACCCATATTTCAAAAACGCCTTCGTAAAGTAAATAATACGCATCGCTGTGCATCGGAGATTCCGGTCAGCTTCGTTGGCAGCATGCCATGTAGACCCGACCTCCGAACTTTAAAGCTACCAGTTTATGCCAAAATTGTATCTGGAAACGGAAAAGGAAGACCGGCGGCATTCTTTTTTTAAGCTTTCGTTTTAAAATTCTAGTAAAGGCTTTTCAAATAAGGAACGGCTGGACGTAAAAAAAAAATAGGTTTCATTGTATTGGATTGGCCAATTATCGCTACAGAGTGTTCTTTGCATTGCTCACAATTATTCGGCGCAAAGACAACCTCCACAGCCCTGTAGCATGGACAGCTCAGATCTTAAGTGCGTATCCGGCGTCTTCCCACAGACAATGGCCCAAGTTCCATCTACCATGTCATGTCCTGTCACCACTTGATGATTGACTGCATCAGCGCGAGGAGTTCACGTAGCTGAATTCAGGTCAAACATATTTGAACTATTTTTCATCGATTCGCTATGAAAAAAAAGTGTGTTCTTTTTTCGAAATGTGTTATTCATTTAATTTTCCTTTTTGGCAAGTTGTCGGCTATTATGCCAGACTCGTGAAGGTGATTGTGTAGGCTGGGTCACATTAACATTTTTTGTTCTCCTTTTCGAAATACGACGTGCAAACACCTTTTTTCGAATCGGCATGAACTAGATATATGACAGTGGCTCCTAGCCTGGTAATAATCGTTAATTGTAAGGTTTAGAAGCCGACAGGAAAATCATAAATGCATATTTATTAAAAAATACCATTTTAATCGCCACTACCTCGATGACGAAAAGCCTGTTTAATTCTAAAACATAAAATAACTTTAAGAACCGCTCAAGTTATATTCTGTAAGTAGTACAAACGATTAAGGAATCCCATTACCCGTGAAGGAAATAGACTCCGCTCCGCGAAGGAAAGCAAAAGTTCTGATGTTTAATCAGTTCAGTTCCCTGATTGAGATAGCTATTGCCTCCCATATATTTTAAAGATCGGCTAATTTCAAGCCACAATTTCACCTGCCATTTTGTCACATATTTGTGTCGTTTCAAACGACACAAATATGCGCGTGCCCTGTACGCCAAACGACTCGTTTGGCGTACAGGGCACGCGCTTGCTTGTCATGTATATGTGACAGTGGCAGTAAAAAGATTAAACTCAGACATACAAAGTAAAAGAATTTAAGATGGAACCTACGGATATTTTTTTCAGAACTTTTTCAGAACTATGTCTGAGAAAATATTTTATTACCTCTAAGGTCCAGTTGCGTCAGACACTAATTGTCTGGCAGTAATGCTGATTTGTACCTATTTAGCACAGTCGTAAGGCCCACGACCATTACATGATTACTAAGTTTTTATGTTTTTTGGGTGTGCCCTAACCTGCGTCAAACAAAATAAGGTTCTTTCCTTTTTCTGTCTTTTATTTCCAAGTAAGTACCACTCTAATGGACTCTCCATAATAATGGCTGTAGAATATAAAAGCTATTCACTATTACTAGCTTCAAGATAGCATACTGAATGAATAAAATCTTGCCTCTATAGTACAGGGCCTGAGACGCATAATTTTCTAACTCAATTGAATTTAATGAAAAGAAAAATTCTTAGAAACCTAGCAAATTGAAGTGGGGAACGTGCTATTTTGCAATAGCAAAAAGAATCATGCAATTTACACTCTATTTTGATAAACAGAAATGAGAACTATTTTTTTTTTTTTATTTATTATCAGCACCAGATGCTTTCGTTCTCAGAAATCTTTTAAGCTCTGATCACACTGTGGCGAATCCCAAGCGGGATGCAGTAAGCGGCTATTTGCGCCAGTTTGAACACCATTCAAGTTAGTTGTAAGCATCTGTAACTTTAACTTGACCTTCGTTCATTCCCAGCGGCCGAAAATTCTGATTCTTAGCGCTTAGAAGCAGGGACTGGAAAACTTACCCAAATAGGGGTTTTAATTGGGAATTTTTTTAGGGTTAGGTGAAAAACCCTAGAGAAAAGGTTAACTCGTAATAAAGGGTTAATAAAAAAAAGTGACGGAGTTAGCCCCCGCTCGATGCGTTGTCTCTTTCATTCTGGTTAATCAGCAATATTTAAATAGTTAATCCATGTATTATAAGAGTTAACCTGTATAATGGCGAATCAAACATGGAAGACTTCTAAGGTCTAAATTACCAGTTAATCTTTTAACCCGATTAATCGGTCTCTGCTTAGAACTCATTCACTACAGACAAATTTCAAGTTTTCGACGAATTGAATGAAACGAATAGATTTATTACGTAACATATCTAAACAAAAGTACGAAATTGAAACAATTTGTCCTTTGTAGTATCGGCAAATGGACAGTTATCAATAATAGAGCTGTCTACAACACACTATCAATTGTATGTTACCGGCAATCTGTATAATCCGATATTCTAAAGAATGTTTGTAACGTTCAGGCAAAGTATGAAATACAAGGTGTAAACAGTCCCTTCACGAAGCCGTCAACCAAAAATTCTATTTTTTTGGGGTGTAAAAGGTGGTGGGACTCAAAGTTACGCCCTCAAAACTTTGTGCTGATGTATGAATTGAAAGCAAAAACGAAGAGAACAAGTGCCTTTCGGCTTCGTAAAGGGTTTTTTTTTAAATTTTTTTTTAGGTTTTTTGTTTAATTTTTTTACACCCATTATAATAAATCATTTGCCTACAATTCTTTCTATACAATACTGAATGTTAAGTCGGCAATGTGTTCATTAAAAGGATGGCTAGATAGCGGTAGTCGAAAATTGTGAACGAGTAGAAATAGTTGTATAGTTCATTCTAAAGTTTACCAATCTCCTCTTGGCATTCTAGGCAATGCATACACTGACTAGAATATAGATTCAGATTCATTTTATATACAACATTAGTTTTAGTATATGCGAAACCTGAAACACGTGTCTAGTATTTTTATGTAAAGAATCTATGTACAAAATTTCAAAATTGTTTCATGAAAAATCGCAAAGTGCAGTGCAGCTTGTGCTATTACCTAGTTGTCCACACAAAAACGTGGTCACGGCGCAGCGCCCGCCTCTAGCGTCGTCTTGAGCTCATTGATAATAATAATTTGGCAGTAAGTACCGTAAGTCGCTCGGTGTCCAACTTTTAACTTTGTTAAATATTTTTGGGAATTAATATAACATGGTTTAAAAATTATTGGAATCGATTCAGTTACTTATTCTGAACAAACTATATTCACGTTTCGCATTGTGTTTTTTAATTTGGAATTGTTTTTAATGTAATTTATTTGTACCTATGATCCAAAGGTGATTGAAATAAAGTTATATATATATATATATACTAAAAATAATGTTGTATAATGAATACAATGTTTATATGAGCTCGGCATTGTATAGAATGACTAGGTATTTTGTACAATGACTGAATAATATGCTTTACCGATAACACATACAAACATATAAAACGGCCATGTGGAAAATAACATTCAAAAGTATCAAAATTCCCTCGGGAACCAAAACAACTGGTGACTGACCCAAAGTTGTTATTCGCGAAAAATAAAACGATTTTTACGCGAAAAATTCTTCGCGGCGATTTGGGCACGGTAAGTAGGCCCTAAATATTCAAGCAAGTGAATACAAGGACTTTGTTTATAGCTAGGGTCTGCTCAGGGGGGCCGTTGGTAATATTGCATTACTCATTTTAATACATATTCAATGTTGTAAACAGGTAAACTCTCTCTAGAGATATTTTTTTGTTTTCAGATCAAAATATGGATGGATAACTTTTATTCGGAGAGTTCGCAAATAAATAGATTTATTTTTCTGAATAATAATCGGGGGATTTATTGTAACCAAGATTAGAATAGAATATATGTTTATTGTTATTAACAAATAAAGGTTTACCTACTACTTTTATTTCGTTGAAACGTTGTTACGACAATAAGTAGGTTGGGTACCTACCTGATGCCACTTCAGGGGTTTATCTAGACTTAATATTATAAAGCTGAAGAGTTTAGCTGTTTGGTTGAACGCGCTAATCGTAGAAACTACTGGTTCGTATTGAAAAATTATTTTAGTATTGGATAGTCCAATTATCGAGGAAGGCTATAGGCTAAATAACATCACGCTATGACCAATAGGAGCCAAGCAAAAAAAAACAAGTCAGAAGCGGCGGGTGAATCCACGGGGCACAGCTAGTTCTCAATATTTTGCAAACTCTGCATAGTATCGATTAAATATCTCGATAAATTCTGAACTTTGAGTGATGGCTTTTCAACCTCTTATCCTAACTTAACTACTTTTTAATCAAGGAAATCTACTACCTACTTATTTTTTTTTTCTCCAGCTTACGACTATCATAACAGGGTTACCTAATGCGATAGTGTAAACAATAAAAATATTAAGTTTTTTAACTAATTACAAACAATGTATTTTTTGTTAACTCACTCAGATAACAATGAAATAAATCATTGGCTATGAGGCTGAAAGAGTGGAGTGCACCTGTCATGTAATGAGATCAAAGACAAAACCATAAAGAATATCCTGTAGTGGCTTTATTTTTAAATAATATAACCGAATGTCTAGTGCCACATCCTAAAGCATGTTCTACCTTGTAAGCTGTATCGACGATTTGGCTCAGCCTTGGCCCAATAATGGCACCGTCTGGCGACCAGAACTGCAAATGCAATCAGTCGATCTGGTTTTACCTTGAAAACATTTTCTATTTAAAGACATTCATTATTTAATTCCGAACAGTGCTGGCCCAATAGTAACGGGCCCCCTACTTAGGTTTGTGGGCGTGAACCCAGGCAGACGCATTGATTTTTCTAATTTATTTCGTCACCACTACTCTCAAAACGGTGAAGGAAAAGGAAACCGGCGTGTCCTAGAACCAACAATTCGAAAACATGTGACATCTACCAACCCGCAATGGGCCAGCGTAGTGGAATACAGCTCATCTCACAGAGAGGAGGCCTATGTCCCAGGTTTGGCAACTTTATATTCTGATTATGTTTATGCTATGCATGTTAACCGGTTTTGAATATCTTAAAATAAATTTCTCGACTGTCCTGCCGTGTAATAGCATGTACTTTTTATCGCAATCGATTGCCAAAAAACTTTTCAAATTCAAAATTCAAATTCATTTTTTGCAAATATAGGTAGTTATACAGGTGAGTTTTTGAAGAACAGGAAAGTTGTTAGTGTCACCATATTCTGCACTAGGCATGCAACATTTAGTTCGGAACGTGGTTAGTCCCTAAATTAAAAATTTAAATACATTAAAGTTCAAAATTACATGTCTATTAAATTGTCAATTAAAGTCACCGGTGCCACTTCCAGACGTCCTCTTATATGCTCATTTCTTATTCTAACTATTCGCGTTACATTACACACTCCCCTTATGATTCTCATCTCATTCACATGCCTTTCATTCATTCCTTTTGTCGCCCAACATCTAATCCATACAGGATAACAGGTCAGATAATTATATGTGTACAATTATCGATGCAAATATTATAAAAATCTAAAGTAACTTGGTCTGTCTGTGACCTTTTCACGCATAAACAGTTGAGCAGATTTGAATGAGGCACACAAACAGGCACACATGTGATGAGTCTAGGATATACTTTATATCGCGAAAATATTTTCCCGTGAGAATGCTTCCGACCACAGCGCGGGCGAAACCAAGGGCCAAAGCAAGCTGATTTTATAAAACTCAAAGCACCTGAATAAAATAAACATAATGAAACATAAATTTTCAGCTGTTTCAGCAGCGATGTTCGCGGCGAGCTCAAGCCACAATTACCTCTGCAAATAATGTTAATGTTTATTTATTTCAATTTCATGTATGGTAGTGGTTGGAGGAGGAATAGAAGCCAAAACCACGAACCTTTGCATGCGAAAACATTGTGTTTTTTTATTTTAATAATTCTTGCTTTTGAAATTACATAGTATACTTCCTTTTCCTTCCTTCCATTATAAAATAAAATAAAAATATTATAATGAACTAGCGACCCGCCCCGGCTTCACACGGGTGCAATATATATATAAACCTTCCTCTTGAATCAATCTATCTATTACTGAAAACCGTATCAAAATCCGTTGCGCAATTTTAAAGATCTAAGCATACATAGGAACAGACAGACAGCGGGCACAGACAGGCAGCGACTTTGTTTTATACTATGTAGTGATACAAAATGTCCAAATTACGAGAAACCTTATAATAGTTACTATGACTAAGACTTTACTAACTGTCTAAGACGATTGAGATTCCGACTTTAAATAACAGTTAGAACTTTTCGTTTGATAACTTTGTTGTCATTTATTTTTATGTAAGGGAAGTGTGTGGTGCTAACTAACATGTTTTTGTAAGCGTACCTACCTAGCATACAGTAGCGAAGGGTCAATTTTTGTAAGAGCTAAGCCGGTGTACCTACATATCTTTAATTTGATTATATTATTTGTCTATAAAATGCTGACAATGCCATTTTCCAAAGGGAATCCGGTAAGAATCGAGTTGTATGGAACCTTCGCCACTGCTAGCGTCCTCTTCCATGGCGTAGCGTACCTTTGCCGAAAAAGCTTATTTCTGTAATCTCCCTTGAAAGACGATTGAGGAAAAACGTTTATTGTTTAAGACATTTGTAAATTTACGGCGCGAACAAGATTTATTTCGTCACGTAGGAGTTAATTAAAATCTCTCAGCTTTGCCATTACGAAGCCTTCACGCTGCCCAGCTACAGGTCGCTCCTTCAGAATCATTCAGTGTCGTGTCATTAAGTTAATTTACAGTACCAGTAACTCACAGTGCAGGAAAACAGCGTGAACTTTGGCTAGGTACACGTATATTAGGTTAAATTAAAAGTTTCAGAGATTAAACAAACAGACGTGATTAAGGATCGATCTAAAAGAAGTTTCCGTAAGACTATAAATTAGCTTCTATATTAGTTTCATTCCGACAATTGATTTGTAGATCTTTGAAAGTGGTTCTGGATAGTTTGAAGTTCTTAGTACCCGTAACTAATTTCACAGATCTAAAAATAACAGCTAGGGTCAATAGAGCGTCGAGCAGAGGACACGTGACCAGCCCCCGTAGCATGACCACCGTAGACAAGGATTTCTTTGACGGAAGAATCGACAAAATGACAGATAGTGCAAAGAAATCTGTCATTGTGTCGACACAACCTGTCTTTTTGTCGATTCTTCCGCCAAAGAAATCCTTTTCTACGGTGGTCATGCTACGTGGGCTGCGGTGGTGGATAGCTGTATCCAACGCAGCCTGAGTACATGTTTACCTACTCAAGTACTGAAATAAATAAAATAAATCCTCCACTTTTTTAAATCGGTTATAATAAATTCAATCAAGATTTGATTAAATTGTCTCGAGTCACATCACTAACTGACACGGACAAAACACTTTGTAAATCATCTTCTTTATTACACCAGTACCCAATGTCCTTCGGAAACATTAAACGATAAAAATTCCAAGATCGTTAATAAAACGCAGGCAAAGGACAGAATGTCGATAAAACGCGAGACATCGGATCAAATACCGCTGCCATTCGTTCACTCTGAACGGCTTAGGACCCTCGCCCACGGCGACATTTTGCAGCGATGCAAACGCAAAACGGCCTCGATACAATCGCGATGATAGCGATGCTGTCGTCGGATGTGTGCCTTCGCCCACGTTACCACAATTTTGTATAGCTACTATCGAAATGCTGCATTTGCAACGATACATTAGCGATATCGATGTCATGAAGAAAGTTTCGAGTATGAATGTGGATGGGTATAAGAGTAAAGGAAGATCAAAGAAACGATCGATGGACTGTGTAAAGGATGATATGGCCAGAAAGAAGGTGTCTGATAAGATGACGAGTAATAGAGACGTATGGAAGAAGAAGACATGCCGCGTCGACCCTAAATATATATAAGGGCAGGAGAATGATGATGATTACGTTGACGCGCGTTTACGTTGCTTCTGTCGCGCGTTGAAGCACGTTTAGAAATCACCGCTACAAAGCATCGTACGTCATACGTTCAGCATCGCTACAAAAAGTACCGTGAGCAAAGGCCTTTAGTCGCTGGAATATCCCTATACGTACCTACACCAGTCCATCTTATTATTACTTATTCAAAGCCGAAAAGCCTGGCATACGTGATACAGTGCCATTCGTTCAGGTCTCGGAATCCATTTACGATTTCGCAGCAAACAATGTTAAAGTCGATTTTATCCAATGCACTGTATTTCTTAGGAGTTGTCACTCTGATCAATTTTAAAAATCAACCTTTACTTTCCATTACACAATATTTGATTATTACACAAACATAATATTAATTAAATGAACTAAAAACCCGAAATAAATGGTAATAAACATACAAGATGACAAAAAATACAGACAGAATTTGTATTTTTTACACAACAAACTATTTGAATGTATGAAATAAAAATTGTTAAAATCTTTTTAATAATCATAATCAAACCTTTATTTATCTCGACATCAGAAATTACAGGCGCTGGTATATGCCCAGTCTTATATAGAGAAAGGTGTCTGAAGTAGGAAGGTCCTGAGTTAAAGATCTCCGGCTTGGAATAACTTTTTTTTATAGCAAGCATTATTCAAGTTAAAATTAATAATAATAATAATTTACCTAATTGGTTAAGTCAACAACAAGAGCTCGGTGTTGTGATAGTTGAGAGTCTGGAGCCAAGTAGTTAGTTTCTTTTTAAGAGATATATTTGGAAGTGAATGGAAATTTAAAATTTTATTAATTTTGTTATACAGATGGGGGCCTTGAAAACAGGGAAACCTTCTTGTAAAAGAATAACGCGAACGGTAGGGTTGGCCTATTTTGTCTTTGCGTCTTGTGGTGATAACCTTGTAGGGAGTTATACGGTGCTGAAGTAGTACAGTGCTAAGCACAAACAATTGCCTGACTGTGAGGACTTTACAGTTCTTATATAATTCCTCAGTTGGAAAAAGGATAGGTCGAAAGGTACTGACTTTCAGCACGGCTCTCTGAGCTCTTTCCAGCTTTAAGAGTAAGGTTTTGGGAGCACCACCCCAGGCGCATACATAATAATTTAGGAGAGACTGACAGAGAGCGAAGTAAGTACTTCTCATAATTTGAGGTTCTGCAACGTGGCGAAGTGTTTTAACGACAAAAATAAGTTTTCTGACTCTTTTTGTTAGAGTCTCTACATGAGTTGCAAAACTCAGGCCATTGTCAACTGTCACTCCGAGATATTTTATTGTCCTGCATCGCTCTAGTTTAGGGCAGGTACAAGCTACCATACCCGGCAGTAAACACGAGTGTGCTGTTAAAGTTTGCGTGGCAGAAGGTTGTGTGGAGTTTCGCATAGAGAAGGTAAGGAATTTGGTTTTGTCAGTGTTTAGAGTGAGGGCATGTGTCTTAAGCCACTGCAGAACAGTATTGAGTCCTTTTTGTGCTGAGTTAAAGGTGTCGTGCCAAGAATCGCCGGAAAAAGTAAGGACGGTGTCGTCGGCGAACGCTATTATATTTCCGTCTTCCAGTTTTATGTTACAGAGCTGGTTAAGGTAAATTAGGAAGAGAGTTGGCCCAAGCACGCTGCCTTGGGGGACACCAAAAGTGATAGGCACATCTCCACTGTAGTGCTCTTGTATTTTTACGCACTGAGTTCGATTTTCAAGATAATCCTTCATAAATTCAAGAGGTTTACCTCGGATCCCCAGTCCCTCCAGTTTTAAAAGCAAATTAGGAATCGAAACAGTATCGAATGCCTTTTTCAGGTCCAAAAATATTGACAATACTTTTTTCTTCTTGTCAATATTTTTGACAACGCAATCGACTAATTCCGTGACGGCATTGCTGGTTGATTTGCCGCGCCTAAATCCGAATTGATTGGGAGAGAAAAGTTTTTTTTCTTCCAGATACTTCACTAGCCTTTTATTCACAATACGTTCGAGAATTTTGGAAATGGACGACAGGACTGCAATAGGGCGGTAATTATTTACACAATGTGTGTCACCAGTTTTATGTATTGGGTGGATGATAGCCTTCTTGAAGTGCCGTGGGAAGGTGCCAGTATTCAGGGAAATAAAAAATGTGTGTAAGCAGAGGAACAAGTAGTTGTGTGTAGCGCTTTAGAAAGTTAGTCGAAATGTTGTCCCAACCAGTGGCAGAATCTGTTTTGAGTGATTTAATTATCTCGTTCACCTCAGCCTCATCGGTGTTCAATATGACGAATGATTGTAAGGTCGAAGGTGAGGAAGTCATTTCTGTGGTCAATTTTTCACTACCGGGGGGAGATGAAAAGTTCTGAGCAAGGTTCTGAGCAAGATTCCGACCTACACTAGCAAAGAACTCATTCACTCTATCTACCGAGAGTTGAGGTGAGGTAGAATGAGCTAATAAGTCAATATTGGGTGTATTTGGTTTTTCAGTATGAGTTATTCTCCTTATTATTTTCCAAATTTTCTTACTATCATTAGCGGCCTCTCTCAGTTCTGTCCTGTCATAGTCTCTCTTTAGCTTTTTTAATATTTTGGAGCAAAAATTTCTGTACCTTTTGTAGGTAATAGATAAAACGCTGTTGTTTGGAGTTTGTTTGAGTTTATAGTGCATGGCGTCTCTATTACGGATACAGCGGAGCATACCGATGGTCATCCACGGTTTGATCAACCGTTGATTGCTTGGGAGCTTGATAATAGATGTGTGGTTATTTAAGAGTCTAATAAGGGTAGTAATTAAGCGATCTATGGCTTCATTAGCATCAGTAAGCTGGTAAATCGGTTGGAAGTCTGTAGTGTTCATCGCGTGGTCTAGAGTGCTAAAGTTCGTCTTCGAGGCGGTGAGTGAACGTGGTTTGATGCGGTTTTTTAGCTTGAGACACAGGAGTACAGGGTTGTGGTCAGTGACAGAAGAGTGTAGGACTATGGTGACAGCTGAGAGGTTGGTTTTGAGCATGACGTGATCAAGACAGGCGGTTTCACGAGTGGGGAGAGTGTGAGCTGGTAACATGCCATGAGAGGCTATGAGATCTAGATAATCTGAGGTTTGGTTAGAAGATGGAGAACAGGCAATGTCAATGTTAAGGTCTCCTACAATGACTATTGTTTTATACGAGATTAGCTCCGCTAGGAGGGAGTCAAGGGCTTGAAGGAATTTACTGATATCTCTGATGGACGGAGAACGGTAAATGCAGATTATTGCCTTGTCGGTGCCAATTTTTAGTATTAGGCAACTGGCGTCCTGTAAAACGGGTTCTTCAACTGTGTAGCTTTTTATGTTTTTAACATAAAGCACCACACCATCATTTTGGTTAAGGAGCTTTTTAGTATAATAATAATTGTAATGATCAATGGAAGGAATGAGACCATTATAACGATTTAGCCAGCACTCTGTCAGAACGAGTATTTCACAGTCAATATTTGTTCTACAAAGGAGTGTTAAGAATGAGTCAATGTTTGCATGAATAGAGCGAATATTCTGTGTGATTATTTTTAGTTGTTGAGACGGGTTTGTGACATAATTTGAGCATTCTTCGGTCATACAGTTAATCGTAGCAGAGACTGAGAGATGGTCAATATTGTTAATAATATCGTTTACTTTATCCACTGTTAGAGTGATATTGTTTGATTCTTCTATTTTGGGGGATCATTATGAGAGAAACCACTATAGTCCCCGCTAAGACATAGGTATGACGAAGTGAGCGAGACTTGCTTGGTAAATCGATGATTTTAATTGACAGGCAAGTATTAGAATGCATGAAAATTGAGTTGTGATTGTATGTATGGTGAGTGTGATTGACAGGTATTAGAGTGTGAGTATAGGTGCTCGTAGTCTGTAGTGTAACGTGAGTAGAATGTTTTATTGTAATCTGAGTAGTGTAGTATACAATTTTTATAATGATGTACAAGTAGAGCATGCAAGTGCGGAAATTGATTGATTGTTGTTTTGATTGTTAATTGTGTATAAATTAAAATAACCTATATTAACTAACTAACTTAAAAATAAACTTAAAAAATGGCGTCAAAAAACTCCTCCTCAACGTAGTCAACTGGTAATGTACCCAAAAGACTGGCGGCGTTGCCACGTTGTATGGCAACATATAGTGCAGTTGTATATTGTGTATTACATTTTAATTTTGATTGAATTTTAATTAAGTTGAGTTAAGTTTAATTTTAAAATTTTAATTGTATTGAATCAATTCTATTTATATTGTAATTTATTTTATTTTTAACTAAATTGTGATGTTTTTGTTTTTTTTTGTGTTTGTAGTGTGATTATGGTCTGACTGTATTGTGTGAATTGGCAAAGGGTGTAAATTACCTAAATAATGAAAATTGGGAGTAGGTAAACAAGAACTTAAAATTAATTATTTGAAATTTAAACATTGGTAAAACAAAATATGAAATTAGCATAAAAAAACATAAGGTTACTGAACCATTATGTATGACATACTAATAGTTCAAAAGTAAAATATATAAAAAAACAAAAAAAATAAATAATTATGCTTGTTAGCATAATAAAAAACGGGGTTAAATATAATGACCACCATAAAATGCTTTGATACCCTTAGTTCTTTTACCAAAAATAGATACTTGACACCAGAAAAATAAAGTCTAAAATTACAATAGTACTAGCTATTTTAGTCACGACTGCACTTCAAATTGTATTCGAACACCAAATGTAGTAAATGATCACCAAATCTAGGCGAGCAAATTAATGCACTATTTCTACCTAAATAAACCACTGTCATTGCCATAAAATGTAGGCTTATTACCAAATAAAGTATTCGGCTTAAGCACGTTCAGCCACCTTCAGAGGCCAGAGCTATTCCGATTGGCATGAAGCGCAAAAGAGGACGATCAGCCAAAGCTAAGAAAGCATTAATTGTGCAGTAAATCAACAGAAGACTGATTCTTCTTAAGATTTTTTAATGTTTATTATTAGTTTAGTTTTAAGATGTTTAAACTGTTTATTATTAGTTTTAAGAGGACTAACTTTTTTATGATTTTTTAAAATAATTAAAAAAAGGATTATTCAAATTGTAAGAGTTTAATTTTTTATTTTAGGCATAGCATTCGGTTGAGTAAACGAAACGCACATATTTTTTTTTTTTTTGTTTGTGGTTTATCAATTTGGGACATAAGGTTAGGAACTTATTTACTATGTTTGGCAAAATATTTTCTTTGCTGAGGGTAATTTACTTTAATCGGATAACAAGATGTTATTTTTTTGCATGTCATTTTAAATTGAAATGTGGCTAATAATTCGGTTTTCAATAACAATTTTTGGGTTAGAAATGATTTTTTTGGAGTCAATTTACTTAAATCGGATAGCAAGATGTAAAAACTTTGGTTACAATTTTACATTAATATGCTGGTTGAATTTTGGTGATCATTTACTACTTTTGGGTTAACAATGATTTATTTGGATTCATTTTGCCTAAACAGGATAGCGAGATATTAAAACTTTGGTTATAATTTTACATTAAGATGCGGGTTTAATTTTGGTGATCATTTACTATTTTTGTCTGTTATATGTTACTATATCTGGTGGTAAGTTAAACATAAGCCATAAAAAACATGGATTGTACAAAAAAGTGGGTTAGGATGTTCATAAGTACATAATGAATCGGTTATGAATAGCAAAAGTTGTTCAGTATGAGGATTTAAATCACCCCCTTGACGATTGCCGGAGACCAGCCAGCCACACTATTCTCAAACCACTGTAACTCTTGAAAGCCAGAACATCAGAAAAACGGCGAGACAATGAAGCTCGACGAGAGTCCCGGAGAAACAATTTAACTCTCTTGGATCCCATAACGAAACAAGATTAATCAGAGAAGAATAGCGGAGGAGTAGGAAAAAATATGATTTCTACTTCCCTCCATATCAAGCAAGGTTACAATGACGTCTTAGAGCAGGAGCAATTCCAGTGTGAGGAAGAGACAGCTATACAGGTCGTTTAGCGCCATCTCTTTCCCACACTAGAATTCCTCCTGCAAGGTCTAAAGGCCCAAAGTGACATTTTCAATCTGCCTTTTTAAACTGCCCCTTGTAAAGCTTTCTCATCTAGTAAAGCTTTATAAACAACTATCGACCCGCCCCGGTGCATTCGCACGGTTGAAATATACACATATAAACCTACCTCTTAAATTAAAAAACAGCATTGGAACAGACAGCGGGAAGCGACTTTGTTTTATATTTCTATGTAGTGATACCCTTGTAAGACCCCAGAATATTAGATAACAGCTGTTTCATCATATTTCCACCTAAAAATAGCAAAGCTTCATAAATAACAAACCCAAAAGTTTGCCGAACATAAATCTGACAGTATTATTTAGTGGCCTTTCGAGGATACAAAGGAAACTACCTACAGGGAGTCCGGGGTCTGTTTTAATTTTTAATTGACGACCCCTGGCACCTGTTCACTCTGCCTTTTTAGGATTCCGTACCCCAAGGGTGCCAACGGGACCCTATTACACTAAGGTTCGGCTGTATTTCCATATGTCTGTCAGTCCGTCACAGGGCTGAATCTTTTGAACTGTAATAGCAAGAAACTTGAAATTTTCACAGTGTAATACACACACACTGTGGCGTCTATAACAGCCAATAATCCAATAAAGTTAAAAATTAAACTGGTCTCCATACACGAAATTAGTATGAAAGGAAAATAAATAATACACTGTAACTAGTTGACTGACTTCTTTAGACATTATTTAAAAACGGCACTGTTGTGCAATGTGGCAGTTTATTCAATTTATGGAGCGAATTAACACTGCTTCACTAATAGCAGCCAAATTGTATCACAACATTCAGTTTTAGTCTTTTTTTTTTTAATATAGTTTTAAATATTTGTACCCTTTGGTGTATCCCCGGTTTTTTGTTTTGCAATCAAATAGTAACAACACAATACGTCTGACTGACGCCTTTCTCCCATACTGCTTTCCCCTCGCTTACTATTAAAAAAAGTAAAACAAATCTAAGGCTCAAGGACTACATAACACAGAACTATTTACTTAATATTATTGTTAGACAGACTATACAGGGTGAAATTGAATAGATGCGACAAATTTACATATACAATAATAAGTGTTGTCAAGAAAATGTAGAAAATATCAAATGTAAATTTAAAAAATAATTGATTAGTCTTACACTAGAAAATAGGCAAAATTAGGTAAATGACCGCTATGAACGGCAACGTCGATTATTGAGTATTGCGATGAGTCGGACGAGATTTTTTGATACTTTAATTTTTCTTATTTATTTTGCATATTAAATATTTTGCTGGAATACCGATAATTCGTACTTAAATAAAGATAATAACATCAATGGACCTTTTGAAAACGATAATCGCGTAATTTTTTTTAACGATTTGGATTGTAGAAAAAACAGTTTATAATTACTATGTTACTGAAACTGAAGCTCCCATTTTTTTTTGTCGCATTTATTCAAATTCATCCTGTATTAGATAATGAAAAGATGATTACGTCTGTTGAAACCAGCACATGTTGATGCCTCAAAACTTTGTCACTTCCGCGGTTTCGATGTTGGCTGCGTTGACGTCACTATAACGCAAGTGTTGGGGCACACAGAGCAGGATCGGAGGTGGAACATTTTTTTCACAGCTTCACGTCTACACCTTGCTTTCGTTTCGTCAAGGTCACATTTTGCTAGTATTGAAGTTTGTGGGGATGTGTAGGTCAGACAGGCAGACGTAGTTACTCTGTATAAAATACTGGTATTCAACTGTATCTGGTTACACTGGAAGCCGACTCCACTACAGTTGGGAAAAGGCTAGGCAATGATTGAAGAACCAGCCGGACCAGCGACACGAAGTAGAACAAGCACAATGACTATGTTATTAGCATGCATGCCTCTAAAAATCAAAATCATCACCATCATCTGCCTAGTCTTTTTTGGTCGACTTCCAGTCTAACCGGATGCAGCTGAGTACCGGTATTTTACATGGATCGACTGCCTATCTGACCTCCACAACCCAGTTAGTACTGGGTAATACGATACGCCTTGGTAAGACTGGTTGTCAGACTTTTCGTGTCACTGACTACCTAACGACTATCAAAGATCTACAAATGACACCCCCGGACCAAAGGCTTAACGTGCTTTCCGAGGCACGGGGGAAACTCGGTATGTAATAGGTGGTCACCCATCCACAGACCAACATAGGCAAGCACGGCTTAACCTAAAGATCGACCCGAGCGGCTGTTATTATTTAGCCACGAGCTCCTCCGTCCCCTAAAAATCAAAATACAAACAATAAAACTAAAACTGTCATTCAAACTAAACAATCGACATGCTTGTTTGAGTTTTAGCCCAGTTTCAAAACTTTTATACCTAACAATAGTTAGGTTATTTTAGTAAAGCAGCACTAACATAACCAAGTTTCGTAACTTCGCATTGATTTCTAATAAAAACCTGTGCCTTACAACTTGGTTACAACGTAATGTAAGAAGGTACTAAGTAAACTCACAAGATCAATAAAAGAGTCTATAACTGGGGGCTGGAAGTGCTGAGTTTGACTGAAAAGTTTTGTGGTAATCGGTTGTCATGTGATGCGGAGGAATGAGGAAATTGTCGTGATGAAAGTTTTGAGTATGTATGTGGATATGAATGTGAATAGGGTAAGATTCAAGAAACAATGAATAGACTGTGTGAAACATGATATCGATAGAAAGGGGGGGGGGGGGGGGGGGGGTCGCCAGATGACGACTAATGTAGAAGTATGGAAGAGGAAGGCATGCTGCAATGACCCCAAATAAATTGGGATAAGGGCAGGAGAATGATGAACTGGGGTTGCTACTGAGAAATTCCTGATGAAAAAGCCCTGGAACATTTACCGACCTACAATATCGAATTATTAAATTGAAGAGTACTTATACTAAATTCGTTCTACATTAAGTAGAGTAATGAACGTATGCCTACAATTTCGTGTCCCATGGCGTACTATACCCATGGATATAATATATCAGTCTAGCTTTCTACCAATTACTTTACGATACTTTACGATCGGCTTTCAGTCTAACAAGATGCTGTTTATGTCAGTAGGTACTACATGGAGCACGCGCGATCTTCGAATCACAAGTATTGCTGATACCAATTTCAATTATTCGATCAAATTGTTAAACGAAGACAAAAAGAAAAAAAAATTTACTTGGCACACAACAAAAAATTAAAATTAAAAAAAAATTAAATCTACAGAGAAAAAAAAAATGATAATATTGTGTGCCTCACAGCTGCGCCAAATAGGCCCAGTTCACCAAACTGCCGAGCAGCTAGTTAGTTACATTTATATGCATTTGCTTGCATGGTTTCTGGAGTATGGAAGGATCTAGAATTCGGTCTTGTCAAGCACATTCACTTTTCGGCAGAGAATCTGTTAATTTAGTATTCAAATCTACTTTAATACAGTTAGGACTAGCTTTAAGCTGAGTGAGTTTCGGAGATGATGTCACGTGAGCCCAACGACCTAACCCAGATCATAATATACGTGATTAATTTCCTCCAAATCGACTAATCTGTATGTACACACGGCGGCACATGAATGTTCCAGTATAACTTGGCGTCGCTTTATATAGATTTTCTATACAATAAGAGATCCGCATAAACTGGTTTTTAATGGGTTGATTGGCTGTCGTGCGTAAAATTTACCATCGCCATATCCCTAGCCTTTCCCTATTACGTATATTGGAGTCAGGATGTTAAAACAATTAATGCTAATATACCTATACCACCACCTACCTACCTATTTTACCATCTAATTGCCATTGATTACTTTTTAATGAATTGAAACCACTTATAAACTTACCCTTTGTGGTCTAAATTTGAACTCGAACTTAAACTTGACTTGACCCCTAAAATAACCGAGAAAGGTCAATTCAATCAATAAGTAAGGGCGTTCTTGATACCTGTAAAATCACTGTTTTATATGAATTGGTTGGACTAGGTATCAACTACTTTAACTCAATTCCACTGTTATACGATAAATTATCTGAAACACGAAAATAAGACAAGGTGTAAACGGAACCTTCCGTCAACCAAGCATTCTGTACAACAAACTAAGTAACTCTACGCAAAAATTATGTTGCCAGGAAACGACTTTTTTTTGGGTGAAAAATGTAACGCACTCAGAACATTGTGCATTGGATGCATTGAAGAGTACAGGGTCATGGACGTATTTAAAGTAAAGATACAAAATTAAATACTTGTGTGTTAAAAATTGTGAAAAAGTTGGAACTTTGACCTTGAATATCTTCGTAAAGGTTCCCAGGTATGTTCCAGAACAAAAAAAAATATCGCAATGATAGGGAGAACTAGTGCCTTACGGCTTCGTTAAGGGTTTTTTTTCACAAATTATAGGGCCTAGTAAGCCCCCTTGCGGAACAGCAAAAAATTTATTACTATACTTACCGAAAAATTAAAAAAAAAGTTCTTGTGACAAAATAAAAGTTTATTTTTGTAGACCAGTGTTTTTATTGCAGCAAAATACGGAAATTTCTCAAACAATAATCAAGGAAATGGACTGTATGGGTGTGTCATTTGCCGTGTCCAGTTCCAACTACAGTATTCTTAGTAAATCTCGGAGTTATAGTGTTCGCGTGACAAGGGGACTTGAATTTTGCATGGGCAACCATTGAAGCAGTCACGCGTGGCCAAAGGCCGCGTATGTTGTGTTTTCTACTTTTACTTGGACTTGGATCAAACATGACCACATAACGTATGCTCGTAGTTAATGAATAAACTTATACGTCAGATTAATATAGGAGATAACGTACATCGCGTGTCTTTAAACATTTGTAGTGACAGAAGTATTTTTTAAATTCAACTTTAGATCCCTTAAAAAAGCCAATGATCACAATTGGTGCCTTTTTATTTTTCTATATGTACATATTTTCGTTAGTGGCCACCGACAAATCTTTGTCGATGTCTTTAGAACTTTAAGATGACCCGAAGGCTCTGTTGGATCTAGCGGAAGTCGACTCTGTGAAGTTTCCGAAAATATAAAACGTACTTTGCTGTTCATCATCATTTCAATCGAAATACGATACTGCTGGACATAGGCCTACCCCAAGTGCCGCCACATTGACCGGTCCCGTGCAATTCGCATCCAGCGGATCCCCGCAACCTTCACTAGGTCACCGGTCCACCAAGTGGGAGACCTTCCAGCGCAACGTCTTCCGGTTCGCGGTAGCCACTCCAGAACTTTTCGGCTCCATCGGCCATCAGTTTTGCGAGCATGTGCCCTCCCCACTGCCACTTATGTTTGTCAATTCTTCGGGCTACGTTGGTTACCTTGGCTCTCTTGCGGATGTCCTCATTTCTGATTTGATCACGAAAAAAAGGACATTGGAGAGGGCTATACTTCGAATATAGTCCTCTCCATTGCCCGTTGAATGCCTTTAAGCCTTTAGATGAAGCCCATTGTGAGCGACCACGTTTCGGTCCCGTATGTAATCACTGGCAACACACACTGATCACAGACTTTCGTCTTGAGACACTGCTCTAAGTTGGAGAAGCCGAGTCGGACTCGACGTTAGACCTACCTGGTTTGTCCCAGGTAGATATAATCGTCTACAACTTCGAGTGTAGAGTCTCCGATCTTGATAGGAGTGGGTGTTACATGGGTATTCAACAAGTATGCAGTTAACATTTACAAAATATTTAAATCAGTTTAACACGACGGTTCGGAACTACATACATTGCTCAGAAGACAAAGCGATGAGCATATAGCCACATTTCACTCGATGTTAAAAATATGTTTAGTAACCAGATATAAAATCTCAGAACCCTTATCTCTATTCAATTACCCAAGAGTCAATAACTTCAAAACAAAAAGTTTATAAACACTAGGAAAGGAACTTGGAACATCTTGATACGAAGTGCGTAATGAAATATTGATAAAGTATTAATTTACCATAACGCTGTTTGAGTTATTTTGAGAGTGCACTAATAGACAATATCTTTAATAGAGAAAGACAATTTATCATAAGTTCATTTTGTTGAGCACTCTACTTTAACCAAGTTAATAAAAAAAACAAAACATTACGCCTGTAAAGGTGAGGCAATTTTGTTGAGCACTCTACTTTAACCAAGTTAATAAAAAAAACAAAACATTACGCCTGTAAAGGTGAGGCAAAGGTGAGCCTGTTCCTATTAAACGGGAACAAATCAACTGAGATGGGCTAGGGATGAAATTCGTGATGGCAAAACCCAATAACACTAAGCCTCACCTAGGAATCGAACCTAAGACCTCATGCTCAGCAGACGCACTTGCAACCACTACAACGGCGAAGCAATTTAAATCAAGCTCCTAAAAGAATTTTTATGTGGTAGGCAACTGATATTGAAGAGTTGCTATATAGAATTTTCTGAGTAGTGACTCGTAGTTTCGAAGTTGGCGGTATGATACTCCCGTGCCTCGGAAAGCACATTAAGCCGTTGGTCCTGGCGCTGATCTCTCTCTGGTCGTGTCGGATTGCCATCCCATCGGACTATGAGAGTAAAGGAACAGAGAGTGCACCTGTGCCTGAGCAAGTGCGCAAACACACTATAATATCTTCTGCACTATAATATCTCGCGCGCAATTTGCTAATCTCTGCCGAGATTGGCCGCCGTGACCGAAAACGGTCAAACGACGTATTTTTCACTAGCCGACGTTTTTACAGGAATTAAAGAATATAACTAGTCTTTTGAACTGTAATCAAAAGGCTTTCTAAACCAGTCATATGAAACCTAATGAAGCTATTTAATAAGGCTAGATTATGAATTCTTGGTACTCACATAAAAATGAACGTGACTTTTATACGACACGCTTTATGAGCATTTACAGGGAAAACGTTAATTACATGAATCTGTCAGCAAGCTGGATCACTATTATAGTTAGGACTAGCGGTGCCCCGTGACCTTCGTCCGCGTAAATTTGTTAACAATTTCAAGGGTTTTAATTTTTTTGCAAGGAACCCTAATCCCTTTTCGAAAATAAAAGTAGCCTAAAGTTACTCCGTATAATATGAGCTATCTGCCAGTAAAAGTCAAAATCGGTCCAACCGTTTCGGAGATTAGCCGGAACAAACAGACAGACAGACAGACCGACCGACAGACAGAGACAAAAATTTAAAAAAAAAATGTTATAAGTGCCATACATACTTTCAGATGCATTCAGTAAAAAGATGTTATTTTTAAATTACAGACAAACACTTCATCATCATCATTCATCATTTCAGCCGAAAGGCGTCCACTGCTGGACATAGGCCTCCCCCAAGAGTCGCCGCATTGACCGGTCCCGTGCGTCTCGTATCCAGCGGATCCCTGCAACCTTCACCAGGTCATCGGTCCAACTAGTGGGAGGCCTTCTAACGCAACGTCTTCCGGTTCGCGGTCGCCACTCCAAAACTTTTCGGCCCCATCGGCCATCCGATCTGCGAGCGATGTGCCCTGCCCAGTTGCCACTTAAGTTTGGCTATTCTTCGGGCTACGTCGGACACACACAAACACAAACAACAAACACTTGAATTTTATTTCATCATCATCATCATTACAGCCGAAAGACGTCCACTGCTGGACATAGGCCTCCCCCAAGTGTCGCCACATTGACTAGTCCCGTGCGACTCGCATCCAGCGGATCCCTGCAACCTTCACCAGGTCATCGGTCCACCTAGTGGGATTGACGCTGCGTTGGAATTTTATTTATTTGTTTAGAATTATGATAAAGTCATATGGGGTTTGATTCCACTAGATCTATTTTGGTCTCATTCTAAACGTTGATTAAATCAACAGCGTTATTATTAGTTTTCGGCGCGGCTTTCATGGTTCCGAATTAAATTTGAAGATTGAGAAAACCTTTATTCAGTTTACTGCTTATAAATCTTCAAGTAAAGACAACATAAAACAAGACTTCATAAAATCTTGCCGTTATTCTATTTCTTTGCAATAAAACGTCTTTCAATCGATCTGTCAAGAGGAAGGTTAAGCGACGTCGCACTCGATCAACGCTGAACTATGATTCTGAACTGCTAGTACAGTTGATTCTACTCAGTCAACAATTTTGTCCGGTGACCTCAACCAAGGACTAACAGTGGGTCACTCACTGTTAGTGGACCGGTCGAGGTCACCTGAATTACATTTTTAATGAAACAGTTAATGGCCTTGTCATTTACAGGTATCCACACTAAACACACAGTTCAAAGTGTGGCTAATGTAAATAGTAATGTGATAATGGACTATTAATAACTAATGGTCCATTATTTCCGGCTTCAGTATTCAGATCCGATTTCCCATTATTTTGTTTAACACAAAATATTATTAAATTGTGTTTTCAACTCGGACAGGCATACTGTTATAAAGAGTGTAAATAGACCCTTAACACAGCCGAAAGGCACTTGTTCTCCCCGTCTTTACGATATTTTTTTTGTTCTGAACCATACCTTCTAGTTACGGAGATATTGGGGGTCAAAGATCCAACTTTTTCACAAGTTTTTTTTAAATACATGTTTTTAAAGTAAGATTTTTACTTTACACACCTACACGACCCCCGTACTATTCAATCCATCCATCAGCACAATGCTTTGAGTGCTTTCCATCGAGTCCTACCTTAAAACGTGATTTTTCGCCCCAAAAAAAGAAGGTCGATTCCCAGCAATAATTTTTGCGTGTAAAGTTACTTAGTTTGATGTACAGAATGCTTGGTTGACGGCTTTGTAAAGGGTCTGTTTACACCCTGTCTGTGGGAATTGTTTTTTCCCAATAGTGTTCGCTTCGGGGATTACAGGCGTGCTGTTTTGTTATGATGTTACCGCTTGAAATATGGAATACGTAATAGGTGCGTTGTGACCTAAATTCATGAAGGAATTTGTCCCTGAACAACAAAAGGTTAAAAATAGCATATCCACAGACAAGACAGTGTAACAATAGCCAATTGTTCGAAGTGTTTTGGTGATTATTGTATAGCAAACGAAGGCGGAAGTATAGTAATATGTTTAACCTCAGCCTATGGCGACCGGAGCGGAATCGATGTCAACGTACCAAGGTCAGAGCGTCGCCGCCATACCAGCGAGTAAGTGTCACGGTTCGACATTTTTCACTACACTCTCACGTCGTAAAACCATTGTTGTGACAATATACGTACATACTACTAATAAGGCAAAGTATCTCTGGACCTGTTAACAGAACATGGCAAGCAGATTTAAATTCTTACCAACTACACTGCTATCACCTCACCTCATTTTTAGGTGTGACCGCGTGGAGCCCCAGGAATGGGACTGAGATTAGAAGATCCCTGTCCCAGTCCTGAGATGGGCAAACGACTTTGTTGGCACCGAGGGAAAAACCTGGATTCCTGGCACAAGAAACTGGAGACTGACACAAAAAAAGCAGACTTATGTACGCAGGAGTGGGTGAATTCAGGTGATGATGATGATGATCCCGATCCAAGGCTACTAATGCTCGTGTGCGTTGCTGCATGAAGTTTCATAGAAATAATCGCGAAGGCGTCCAGTTGAAGTGATGCGGATCTTGGACAGTGATTATAACTGTGACTTGGCCTTTAGCCAGTCTTGTACTATCAGTGATAGCTTAGTAGTAAGTAGAAACTGTAGGAGTGGTGGAGCCTACACACCAAAACTGCGTGTCGCAACTTTCGTACGCGTTCAGTTGACAAGCTGCCGACGACTTTGGTTTGTAGGCTCCATAAACAACCGAGTAATAAAAACAAACGTAAGAATGGCACTCAAAATCTATAATAAATTACCTAAACATATCTTAGATATAACAACAAAGATCTGTTCAAAAAATATTAAAACGCATTTGTTGTTGCAAAATGTTATTAGTATTACACAATTAGCGATTATCTAAATGGAACTTACTAGACCTGATTTTGTATTAAATAATATTATTAAAACCAAATTGTTATATTATCCCTGTAATTATGTAACATGTACTTATTTTAAAAATCATTCTGACATTGATTAATTATTAATATGATAAGCATTGATTTAGTTTGTACGCTTCAACGCAAAACATAGATGGACTCGCTATGTTATATTTATTTGTAACACCCATTTAAAACCTATGTTTACAAATAAAGATTTCATTTTCAGAATTTACCCACAAAAAGGTTACTTTTCTAAATATAGGTATAGTTTTACCTTTGTAAATAAGTACCTACTGTTAGTTGAATCAGCCATAAGTGCAAACATCAGTTAGCCGATTATAAATAAGGAAATAAAGCTTAAACTTCAAGCATCATAATACCTACAATATAACCGGTGCTTCTGAAAGGAACTGAAGACAGCGCATAATGGGTTTTACGGAAAGTTTACAAACTGTCATATTGTCACAGTGAGTGGATTAAATAAAACTGCGCCAGACATTACCAAGACCCTGGAAGTCACGGCATTTATTCAGTAACTCATAAAATGTTTCAGATATTTGTTCACAATTTCCTTCCATAAGTTTTCTTTTCATAGATACTTTTCCTTTCCCTCTATCGGTTTATACTCAATTGGATTTCAACGGAGCGGTAGATTGCTACCTTTTATCGATTTTGTGGCGGGAGAAAGTAAGTACCTATCAATAAATGTCAGATTATTTACAATACAAACCGTGTACCAGATGGTATTTCCCATCGGCAAAAATTACGAATTCAGACCGAAACTTTCATATCATCACGTCTGTAAACCCTGAAGGGTAAGGCAGATACCTAATAACCTTCATCTCCTTTTCGTTTTGACGTTACATCTGTAATTGACTGCCCCGTTGGTCTCGTGGTCGCAAGCACGACTGCTGAGCGTGGGGTCCTGAGTTCGGACAAAAAGTAGTATTGGGTTTTTCCGTTGCAAATTTATCAGTCCGGAGTTTGGCAGTTGACGGTTTGATATCCCCGTGCCTCGGAAAGCGCGTTAAGTGGTTCGTTTTGCGCTTGATCTCTCTCCGGTCATGCCCGGTTGCCGTCCCGTCGGACCATGAGAGTAAAAGGAACAGATAGTGCACCTGTCTCTGCGCACACATTCGTGTACTATAATATCTGCCGCGCACACATTCTGTACTACAATATTTAGGATAAAAAAAAAACAAAATTATGTAATGGGGGACGAGCGTATTGCCATCAAACGGGCACCACCAATTATTATAACAAAAGGCTTGTTGAGTCAACGAAAATGAAAGTAGCTATTGTGTTCACCAAAACTTTAACAATATAATGTTATTATATATATTCCTTGAAAGTTTGAAACGTACATCATGGGACTACCAGGCCGAGGCCCTTCTTATATTTCTTTATTATGTTTGAGTGCAACAGCCAAGGACGGTGGTTACGACTCAATCCATTAAAGCCAGGCCGTGCTTTTCCACTCGTGGTGGCACGAAGTGTCCTATATATCTAAGGTTTAAGAGGAGATGCAAGTTTCCACTGACTGACTCGTTGGTCCAGTGGTTGCAATCTCTTCTGTTGATCATGTGGTCCTGATGTCACGAGGCAGTGTTATTGAGTTATTCCATCAAGAATCTCTAGTCTAGATGGGTGACCAGTTCGCCCCCTATTACATGGAACTCAATGGATGAAACATAAGTATTAGGTATTTAGGTACACCTGTACCTAACCTTTTGGCGATGTTGTGTTTTATTACGTTTTAAAGGACACATTCAAGCGACAATTTAGGTAAGCGTATGATTAAGACATGCGAGAACGAATATTTGGGGCGACGTATATTACAGAATAGACATAACGAATAAATCATAATACACGTGTCGTGTAACTCCCTTCCGCCGGAAATAAGCTTTATAATATCATTGTGTTGTTATTGCTATTTCAGAAATATAATAATATAAAAGAAGTATTGGATATTCATTGTTATGGAGAGCCAAGAGTACACAACGATAAATATCCAATACTTATTTTTGAAGTGCTTACAAAAATAGAAAACAATTGAATGTAGAATTGGCTTAAATGAAACTCATCATCTGCCTAGCCTTTTCCCAATTATATTGGGGACGGCTTCCAGTCTAACCGAATGCATCTGAATACAAGTATTTTACATGGAGCGACTGCCTATCTGACCTCCACAACCCAGTTAGTAAGTGGGTAATACGATGATACCCCTTGGTAAGACTGGTTTTCAGACTTTTTGGGCCACTGACTACCTAACGACTGTCAAAGATCTACAAATGACAGCCGGGACCAACGGCTTAACTCGTTATGTAATGGGTGGTCACTCAACCACAGACCAACCTAGGCAAGCACGGCTTAACCTAAATATCGACCCGAGCGGCTGTTATTATTTAGCTACGAGCTCCTTAAATGAAACCATGTTTACTATTGGTAGGTTACACCCACACAGTCCTGTTTCAGGTATTTACTCAATTGTACCTACCACAGTTAATCTCTGCATCGCCCAAAGGCTACAAAATGCCTTTGGCATTAAGTCCCCTTCAGTACATTTGTGTGCTTAAAGTCCTACTAATATTATATATATATGCGAAAGTTTGTGGGGATTTATAGATGTTTAGATGTCTGGATGTTTGTTACTCTTTCACTCAAAAACTACTGAGCGGATTTTGATGAAACACACAAATAGTTTATAACCTGGATATTTTTATCTCGGTAGTATGTTCCTGTGGGATAATTATCAAACTCCAAGCGGGCGAAGACGCGGGCATAAGCTAATATTAAATAAAATACATCCCAGCAATTTCAAGAGTAGCTGGTTTAAACAAATAAATAACCTACATCCGACGAATTCAATTTATAGTCTGTTATAAAACTCACGTATAATTCATTTAATCAAAATATTATAAGTTATATTGCCCATAAAACAATGAGTTGATCGTTCAATTTCGTGGAATTATAAATGCAGACAGGACGTAGTAAATCAATCGATACGTTTACCTCATTAACGTGGCTTGAAGGTCAGAATTTTGATTATAATTAACTGATTTATAATAGAAGTCTGTCCGTCAGATTTAGACATGATGCGGGAGTGGAGTAATAATAACCATATCACGGCAGAGGTACTTTATATGTAGTCGTTCATAGGAAACGTATGCCAGATAAGGAAAACCACTTTGAGATATCTTTCTATCGATAACATTTCATGAAATCGTGTTTTCGCTTGATATCTTAGCAAGTAGTCCTCGACTTTGCTGTGTATTTATGACAAAGTGAATTTTGCAATGATATTAAAACGAGCTAGTCTCTTGGGCATATTACCAGCTGACAGCGTTGAGGAGGAGTTTCTTGATGCCCTTTTATAGTTTGTTGTTAGTTTATTTTTTTAGGTTATTTAATAGTATTTAATTAATAATGTATTTAGTAAGTTTACTCTACTTAATAAAAACTTCATTAATGAATTCCATAAGTTATTTTCTTTTTAAATGAATATAATTCAGTAAGTAATTATTTTATCATACGTCGCAGGAGATGGCGAGACGAGCTGGACAGAACCAACGACCATTGGTCCACATTGGCCGTGGATCGAAGGATTTGGAAGTCAAGGGGAGAGGCCTTTGCCCAGCTGTGGGATGACAGGCTAGCATTAACAGTAAACTGCCGCGAACTGAATTTAACAAGGTAGCTATTTACTTGCAACGGAATTTTAGAATTTCGTGAACTGTCATCATTCTCTTGCCCTTATCCCAATTCATTTGGGGTCGGCGCAGCATGTCTACTTCTTCCATACTTCTCTTTACTCGTCATCTCATCAGACACCTCCTTTCTTGACATATCATTATTTACACAGTCCATCCATCATTTCTTTGGTCTTCTTCTACTCATATACCCATCCACATTCATACTCAAAACTTTCCTCACGAAATTTTCCTAATTCCTCCGCATCACATGACCATACCACGACAACCGATTACCACACAACTTTTCAGTCACCGGCGCCACTTTCAGACTTCCTATACTCATTTCTTATTTTATCCATTCGCGTTACACCACACATCCCCCTTAGCATTCTCATCTCCGCCACATGCAAAGGCCTTTCTTCATCCCTTTTGCCTGTAAGAGTATTTTATCTATCTAAATTACTGGATTCCCCTTAACTGATGTGCACATTGTGTGATTTTTACTGAGTTAAGCTTAGTCATCTGCATTCAGAAAATGCGGAACAGCTTCTTATGGCTTGACTTACCAACAAATCCAGGATAACTGTTAAGAACCCGTCACAGGTTTACTGCTACAATAAACTAGACCGATAAACCCTCTTTGTCGACTTAGATAAAAAGAAAGAAACAAAAAATATTTATTTGTCTCAGAGACATGCATAAAACAGCAAAACAAAATATAAAAGGAAAACACACACAAAGGAAAACCACGAGTAATGTATTTTATTTGTTAAAAACTAAGGGGCGAAACAAGAGCATTATGGACCATTATTTTTCTCTTTGAGAGTAGGTACCTAACTAATACTATTTACACCCGTATTTATAGCAAAGGAATACTGAAGACTGTAGCAGATAGGATCTCTTCTCCAATATGGAGATCCTTTTTAAACTGTTAATTTGTTTTTTTTTTTATCATATTTTAATTTGAATGTATTTTAATTTTATCTTATTTTAATTTGAATGTATTTTAATTTTACCTTATTTTAATTTGAATGTATTTTAATTTTATCTTATTTTAAATTGAATGAATTTTAATTTTATCTTATTTTTATTAGAATATATTTTAATTTTTTTTTAATTTTTTTATGTTAATTTATTTTTAAATTGTGATGTTGATTTCAATGTTAATTTATAATATTCTAATTTAAATCGGACTGTTGTATGTTTGTACGCGTATCAAAAACTACTGCATGGATTTGAACGCAGTTTTCACCGCTCTACTAAGGGGCGAAACAAGAGCATTATGGACCATTATTTTTCTCTTTGAGAGTAGGTACCTAACTAATACTATTTACACCCGTATTTATAGCAAAGGAATACTGAAGACTGTAGCAGATAGGATCTCTTCTCCAATATGGAGATACTTTTTAAACTGTTAATTTGTTTTTTTTTTATCATATTTTAATTTGAATGTATTTTAATTTTATCTTATTTTAATTTGAATGTATTTTAATTTATTTTTAATTTTTTAATGTTAATTTATTTTTAAATTGTGATGTTGATTTCAATGTTAATTTATAATATTCTAATTTAAATCGGACTGTTGTATGTTTGTACGCGTATCAAAAACTACTGCATGGATTTGAACGCAGTTTTCACCGCTCTACTGCTAGATTCTTAACTTAAAATATAGGCTACATTAGATATAGTTTTGGACCCGATAGGTGGCGCTGTGTGAAGCAAGGGCGGGTCGCTAGTGTACAATAAAATTCTTGCCAAATAGTCAAGTTAAAGTAATTACTTGCTTAATCAAAAATTGTATGCAATAATAATAATTTAAGAGAAGTAAGGACCGTCAAAGAACGCATTGCAACTGTTGACAGTTTTAACTTCAAGCAATTACTAAACCACAAAATAAATATCGTATCTAAAATAATGGCTTTTACTCAAGTAACACTTTTACTTGTTTAAAATACGGGTGTTCCAAAGAAAAAGCTAGTTTCCATAAAAACAATTTACTAATATTTAAAGACGTATTTAACAAGTTTGGTACACACGGCGGCACATTGAGCTGTACAGTTCCAGTATAATTTGGCCACGCTTTGTATAGATTTTCTATACAATTAGAGATCCGTATAAACTGGTTTTGTATAGCTTGATTGGCCGTCGTACGTTACGGAAGAAACTAGATTTGGAAGAGTCCTTCACACGGCTTTGGAAGCCAAAGGTTGAAGAATATAGAAGAGATAACGTTGTTAACTAAACATGAACAGAACTAATTAATCATCATCTGCCTAGCCTTTTTCACAACTATGTTGGGGTTGGCTTCCAGTCTAACCGGATGCAGCTGAATACCAGTATTTTACAAGGAGCGACTGCCTATCTGCCTTCCACAACCCAGTTAGCACTGTAATACGATACCCCTTGGTAAAACTGGCTGTCAGACTTTTTGGGCCACTGACTACCTAACGACTGTCAAAGATCTACTAATGACACCCGGGACCAACGGCTTATCGTGCTTTCCGAGGCAAAGAAGAGGTTTATAAAGTGCATAAATACCATTAACTTCAAGGAGCTCTGACTTTACCAACTTAAGTTATCAAAATATTTTCTCTTCAAAACTTGGCTTTCCTACGTAACAAGTTGTATGTAAACAAACCAAAGAACAAGAAGAAACTTTGGATTTCACTGAACTACACAATCTTGCAACTTGTTTCGAAATGAAAGGTAAACACAGGTAGATGGATCTGAGTAAGAAACTCGCAAGTTTAAAAAGCCATATTCAGGGATATAGTGTTTGCATTTATAAACATGCAACCTTTATACCCAATACCTTGTCGCAATGGCACTCCTTTTCCTGTGCTGGAAGAAACGAACCTTTTGGATCCGAAAATAAAGTCCAAAATGATCTAAACTCTTTCAGGAATTCTCAGTATTTTCTGTAAGGGTAGTTGCTAATAAACCTTCACCGTTGCCATATTATATAAGTTTGGCATTGGTAACCAGTCAGAATTGCAAATCGATATCGCTTTGGAAGATTATCGAAGAGCACTCTATGTAATGCTATGGTTTTGTGTATGAAAATATGTCTACCATGTGAGGTTATGATTACCAATACCTACTATATGTTATTGAAAGGCAAATCTTCAGAAAAAAAATAAACTGACTCTTAAAATATTTTTATTTTAACTTTTTCGAAGATTCGGCTTTGACCAAAGCCAAAATAAAAAATGAGTACCAAATAAGCATATTCAATTGCTGCGATCCGTTCATTGTTATTGAACTTTTATTCTCATTGTCATTAGGCATAAGTAAGAGGTAAACTAGCTACGAAAGGACTATAAGAACTGTCAAAATCCCCAAGTCAATAACGGCAATCAAAGTTCATATCCCTTTTCCTTATTTCGTCGCTTGACCTAGTTGGACGGTCGCCGCGGGAGATCCCAATAAGAAATGTACTTAGTCAGTATAAACAAGTCTTTTCATACTGGCTGAAAATAGCAATAGTTTAATCGCAGAGATCTGAGCGTCAGCTGCTCCAAAAGTGGGGAAAATCCAAAGTTATACCTCTGAAAAAGTCAGAAAAAGTATAAATAGACTCAAGAAACCTCATGGGAAGTCTTTTGGGATCGCCTTCAAACTAAAAAAAATATCAGGTACATGTAAGTGGGCTTTAGATCCAGCTGCATTTTTTTTTTTAGTTTTATAAAGTTATAATAAAATAATATGCCAGTTGCGTAAGAGAACTTAGTTCTTCGATGTTTTTTTGCTGCAATATCTGCTGCACGATTAAACCTCGAGTAGGTACAGCGGTATTTAACGGCGCACAGCTTACCACGGATGGATCGCCATTGATAAGTTTGTATGAAATAAAAGTAGGTACCAAAAGTATATATTTAAAATACCGATCTTAAGTAATAAACCATAATAAATTATCTCTCTGTTTGTGTGGCATCTATATGCACAAAATGCTTGATCTCGTGTGAGTAAGGACGTCCAAACTACTACTTTGGCAGCACGCCAGGCTGATCTGTCAAACAGTAGATGCACTGTTCCCATTCATTTAGAGACAAAGTATTTTAGTTTCCGTGGCACTAGAATTCACGAATGTCACTGTGTCATGTTGTGTGAAGTGGGCGGTATTTTGTTGTGGAATAACATAAAATCACGACTGTAATCTTCAAAGGGTTAGGCAGAGGTGTCACTAAATAGTACACCTACATTTTGCTGGTTGTTTTAAGTCCCATGTAATACGGAGCAAGCCTATTGCCATCAACCGGGCACAAATCCAGACTCCGTGACTGGTACTGAGAAATTCCAAACCGAAAAATCCAACAACACTTTGCCCGACACGGGTAACGAACCCAAGACCTTATGTTCAGCAGCCGCGCTTGCGACCACTCGACCAACGAGGCAATGTAGTGGAATAATAATAGAATTTAAAAGCTCCCGAGTGACCGAAAGCACCGAAATCTCGCCACTCAGTCACTGCTTTACTCCACCTGCCCAATACCGCGCCTTGCTAGGTATCCTGCCCGATTCCATTTAAGTTCCATAACGCGAATACCATAAGCGTAGTTCCGCCAAAATGTACTAAACCACTCAGTGTGGTATGTCGTTGGATAGGTTTTTAAAAAATATTGCGAGTTTGTATAAATAATTTTTCGATTAACGGATTCGTTTGTGAAATATTAAACTAAAGTGCTAATTTTTGTTAGACTCAAGTGTCCCCCCCCCCCTCTACCCGCTAGACGGTTGTGTTTGGGTGTTTGAAAAAAATCATGGTGGTAGTATATATAACGAAATTAAAAGAGTACGAGCAATAGTCGACCAACTTATGAAATGTACTTGGATAACATACTATTTTCAAACATAATATATGGGAGCACAGGTTGTTTTGTTTTTTATTATTACAATAAAAATCATCGTTCTGAGGCAAATACGCATTTTTGATGGGCAACTACGGAACCCTACATTGTGCGTGGCCCGACCGGTGAATGGTGAATGATTTTAGATAACAAGCGCCGATTCCAAATTTGTTCTAAGCAGATGTTTCAGATATACCTACATATATGAGACTCATTTTTTAACCGTCTTAAAAAAATATATATATTTCACATAGATATGTGAAATAAATATTTTTTGGTATTACAATATTATCATGGATATTCATGGATCTTCTTTCTTCTGGTTGCAATGTTGTATTAGTTTCTGAATGAATAAGGGATTTTAAATGTGAAACGTGATGTGATCATCCCAGCAGACGTTAGGAAGAAAATATTGTATCAAAAGTTACTAACTACTCTCGTCTCACGAGAATAGAGTCCCAATAGAAAATCAGCGAAAAGAAAATCGTGGCAATCACTGAAAACTTACCCAATTCCCCGAGGCTCTCACCTCAATCTAAGGTTTAATGGAAAGTATGTATTTGTAATGCCAATTAACCGGCAATACCTCCTTAGGCATTTATCGATATAATTGATGCAAGAAAAGATTATCTAAGCTAATATTTTCAAGTAGATAAACTGATTACGGGTCAATGATCACTGCTAGCGTAGTAACTGAAATAATAAGTTTAGTTTATATTTTTATTGTTTTTTCATAACTAGTTATCAATACTCAATAACTACGGGCTGTCAAGTTTCACATCTATACAAATGTATTCGTTTATAATATCAAAATAACAGCACTTATAACAGAAACACGCTTTTTTAAAATTTTTGTATGTCTGTCTGTTTGTTCCGGCTAATCTCCGAAACGACTGGACCGATTTTGACGGAACTTATACTGGCAGTTAGCTGGTGTTATAAGGAGTAAGTAGTTTTATTCTAGAATAAGAATTATGGAGCCGTGCAAAAAAAATCCTTGAAATTAGTAACAATATCCGATTCACAAAGGGAAGTAATATTTTTTTATTATAATTACACGCGAACGAGTAGCGGACAACAGCTAGTGTTTAATATATAAAATAGTAGAAGAGAGAAAACACATAATATTAAAAAAAAAAAATAAGCCATAAAAAGATCAATTTTACTACAGATAGCTAGCTATCTCTAACCCAGCATAGCCGAAAAACGCTGTAATACTGCGAACATCAGTAAATTGTGATAAACCGTTACATTATTATCTTATTCGTAAATAAACTTTGTCCCTTTCATAGCGTAAAATTAGGCATTACTGAGATGATTTAGTTGGCAGTGTTTAGACGATAAAAATGCTTCTTTACGGAAAAGTTATAACTAGCTTAGTTGTAAAAAAGCGTTTTTATTAGAACTGCCATAACTTATGAAAGGACCTACTATGTACTAAATGTAGGGAAGTAACCTTGATAGTATAAGTTTTTAAACTATCATGGTCACTAACATTATCATGAACACTAGAAACGGGATATTTACCATGTTACATGGCATGGCGTTAGCATGGTAAATACCCCGTTTCTAGTGTTAAGAGCGTTGTACAGAAAGTTGGCAACGTCGCAAATAGCTGTCAAATATTTCGCTGTTTTGAGTAATTTGGCAGTATTACTGTATGGAAATAAGAAATATGGCTAATTAGTGAACTAAAGCATTGATTATGAAATGCAATAATTAATATCGTAACACCGAATATTTAGTTTTAGATGTAAAAAAAGTATTTGGAAACTTTCCAAATGCCTTTTTTACACCTAAAACGGTTACAACGACAAAATTCAGTGTTTTAATTGCAATTCATTATTAACATTCTATTTCACTAGTTAGCCATATTTTTTTTATTTTCATACAACAATATTGCCAAAATAATTAAAATAGGTAAATATTTGACAGCTATTTGCGACGTTGCCAACTTTTTGGATGAACGCTGTTAATGGTAACCTTGATAGTAATATGAAAACACGTGTGAAATATGTTTGTAGATGTACGTATTACCTACTCGTACCTGAAGTTGGAACAATCCTTGTCAGGTACACAATAACGTCGTATGAGGGTATTGCGAGTAATAGTAGTAGTAGGCGTATAAATAGGCACAGTGTAATCTATACTTAGAATATAACATTGCAATCTGTTGTTTGAACGCTCTAATCTTTAGAACTTATAAGGTTGAAGTTCCAGTGACCCGAACAAAGCCCTATGCTTCCACATTTATTGTGCGAACCGCCAGTCTGTATGTAGAATTTACTGCCGGCTTCTCTGTTCCCTGGTCCCTATAATCTGGATCTATTCAAAATTCGAGTGAATCGGTTTCTTCTAGGCGAGCGTGCAAAAATGTAGCATGCGCATCAGCCGAAACGGGAGACCGTTAAGGGTTTTATGAAATACGATAAGATGAGGTTCACAATAGTTCTGGGCAGACAGCAGTAAAGATATGTGCAGCGTACTTACTTAGACTGTGACCTGCACTCGTTGGCCTTCCAGCTGCCGTTTCTGATGATAACGATGGTGTTGGATGATGATGAATCTAATGGCTTAATCAAAGTTCACTCAGAATATCACTTCGGTAGGACACGAAGTGATAGAACAAATATTCGCGGATTCAATGGCCCTATAACGCATTATCGCTTCACATCAGGCGAGTTGTGGCCAAACGCAAACCTATTTGAAAAAACAAAGTCGGATTTGAAAAATCTGTTTGTATTTTGATAGCCCAATAACCCAATCCTTGAAGCTTATTTAACATCCCACTACAACCCTTAGTAGCTGAGCGGCTGAAAGCACAGGGCACAGTTAGTGATAAAAATTAATTTGCTCGATAAAAGAGGAACACGATTTTTCCTAACCTTGCCCTACGCTACATAATTAGCTCTAAATATTGATGATATAGAATGGATTAAACCACTTAACCATATAAATCAAACACAGTAGAAATTGGTTAACATTAGCTAGCTAGCTATTAAGCCTGTGCCTCTACTGATGCCGACCTACTCAACATCGTGTAAGTCAAGTCATGGGGTTCAGCATGAATTATTTGAGGACTAATAAATATGTAGGCAGAAGCTGTCTTACGGGGAGGGACATGGGGTTCCGAAGTCATGACAAAGCATCCAATTTGACTGTCAACAGCATAAAAAATACTTGTACATACTATGTATCTGTACGTGAGCCTATTTGACCCCAAATCTTGAGCAATTCACGACACGACAGTAGTTTGAAACTATCTCTCAGTATGTTCATCTTCAAGACAATGTTTGTTATTAATAAACTAGTTTATAGTTGTGGCCATATGTTGTTAACGATCCCTTGCGAACAACTAGTTTATTTACCTTCCTTCATCGACTTGAGAAACTTCTAAATCATAGACATTTTCCTCTTCATAACGGTGCCAAAATTCTCTTTGAAGTGGTTATTTTCAGCCTCATCTTTATTTATAAGAAAGTTTATTGTACGCACTTGAAAGTGAAAAGTTTTGAATCTCTTGTTCCGTGAAATATCTTCTTATCAAGGAGTTTCTCTGTTGTGGTTTTTTTTGTCTCTTATTTATAAAACTCGAGTAAGTCATTACTCACTCACTGTAGTTTTGTTTTGGGTTTTATGTTTTTAAAAGTCGCCATTCATTCCTTCATCACATTGAGCTACTAATCCTTATAAGATTTTCATCATCATCGTCTTGTCCTCATTCATTTGATATGCACATGTGTGTACACAACAAGTTTTTTTCTTCCATAATTTTTTATCATTCATTACCTCAGCTGGTGTCCACTCCCTTTCTAGTAAAGTTCACCTTTCACAAAATTTATCCATCGTTTCTTCGACCATCCTCCACTCTTAAAGCCATCCACATTCATACTAAACCGTGAGTCACAAAGTTTTATTACAATATTAAACCTACAATTTTTATTAAAACTACCGGAAACTATGACAAAACGAATGTTTTCCCATGTTGATTGGCGAAGTCACGAATCGGAAACATTCTTTTACAGAACAATGACTCCGTTGTTTCACCCCAATTAGGTTATCTACGAAAAAGGGTCGAGACCCTACCTTCGGGTTAGTTCATTTTGTCTTGGCCCAAGAGAACACGAGCGTTTCTATTAGAAAAGTGAAGCTTAAGGTAAATGAAAAGTTTTGCAGAGATTTTATTTGTTTAGGTTTTAATCGAATATCCACCTGATCATCATTTTTTTTTTTTTTTTTTTTTTAAAAAAACTTTGCCCCACACTAGGAATTTCTCCTGTATCGTGGGTGCGTTTACAAACATTTAAACTCACATACACAAACAGCCAGACCCGGAACAACTACCTGTAGGCCATACAAATATTTGTTCCGTGCGGGAATCGAACCCGCAACACGCAGCGCAGCAGTCAATCGCTCAGCCACTGCGCCAACCGTGCCGTCAAATCATTCATCATCATTTCAGCCGAAAGACGTCCACTGCTGGACATAGGCCTCCCCCAAGTGTCGCCACATTGACCGGTCCCGTGCGACTCGCATCCAGCGGATCGCTGCAACCTTCACCAGGTCATCGGTCCACCTAGTGGGAGGCCTTCCGACGCAGCGTCTTCCGGTTCGCGGTCGCCACTCCAGAACTTTTCGGCCCCATCGGCCATCCGTTCTACGAGCAATGTGACCTGCCCACTGCCACTTAAGTTTGGCTATTCTTCGGGCTACGTCGGTTACCTTGGTTCTCTTGCGGATGTCCTCATTTCTGATTTTATCACGCAAGGAAACTCCGAGCATAGCCCTCTCCATTGCCCTTTGGGTGACTTTAAGCCTTCTGATAAGGCCCATTGTGAGCGACCACGTTTCGGTCCCGTATGTAATCACGGGCAACACACACTGGTCATAGACTTTCGTCTTGAGACACTGCGGTAAGTTGGACGAGAAATCCACCTGATATTTAATTTTAATTTCTCGGATGAAATAGGTTTAAGGATTAAGGCGATTCTTACACAACACCGTTAATCCGCGCGGTCGGGCGGAGGCTTTAAAGCCGGTTTTGGGGCAGTTTACCGGAGAGGCGGTGAGCGCTACTGACCGCGCGGATGGGTTTAGTTGAGTCATACAGTCTGATCACAGACGTTGAAAAGAATGGACGCTGAAGTGGTAGCAGCATTTTTTTGTAATATACAGGACATCACTACAAGAAAAACATAAATGTATAAACTAAATACCAGCAACACACCCATATGCCGCAATGTTCCGTGCTGCAATTAAACCATGAAAGATTAACAGTCAGACTATTCACTTTTTGCACTACCTTTCCACGTAAGAAAGGATTGGGATTTGCTGAACTTTTTACCTCAAACTAATCAACGTGAAACACGTCGATACTTTTAGCCGTAATTCAAAGAAATGGTGGTTTTCTTCTTGATAACAAATTGTGCTTGAACTCGGATCTATCGACTTCACAAACTTAACGATTTTCTTTTAATAAATGGTTCCTAAAAGCGAACCGTGACACAGCATAATGTTTGTTTTTATAAGCTTAGGAATATTTTTGTTCTTTACAGACACAATTGGAACCCAAAACCAACATGTTCTGAATCATCAATCAGCCTATGATTGAGATGATGAGGTCTATGCGCTGATGGGCACTGCATGAGCATTGATCACTCGCTTGCTCACGGAGGAATATCTTCAAGATTTATTCTTTAACTGTAGTCACTGCAGTCGGTTATTGACCTACAAACAAAAAATACAAAAAAAAAATGCCCTTTTTAGACCTCCACAATTGAGAAACTGGGTGATACGATTCCCATTGGTCGAACTGTCAGACCCCGTGACCGTGACCGTGACGTCTGTCAAAGACTATATCTATATTTATATCTACAAAGGACAGCAGGGACCAACGGCTTAACATGCTTCCCGAAACTCAGAGGATTCACCATCTACAGATCGATCTCAGCTAGTGTTGCTTAACCACGACGATCGACCCGTGTGGCTGTTATTGTTTACCCACAAGCACCTCTTACATATGTATACTGCATGTACCTACAACTAATTACCGCAGAAAAGGGTAGTCACTTGCCATCCTACCTTTGGTAAAATAAACAAACCCGCGGCAGCATTCACAAGTAACAAGCCAACTCGTCAGTATCACATGAAATCGAATTATCCACTCAACCGATGTGTAGGAGCGCGGAGTATCGATAAACAAATATGTCAGTACGACATGTGAAACTCGACTCTTCCAGTTTAAGTAGACCTCTCATTCGAATGTCAAGCCTATACAGTGCCAGGTCGTATTTGCGTAGGGTTGCCATGTGTTTGATGATAACGAAGTAAATGGTTACTACGACAGGGTGAGTGCCTATGTGGTCAACTAAGGAAATGAAAACCTTTATTTTTGACTTTCCACTTGACATTAATTTGTTCGTGCCGTCACGTATGGGGGCAGTGCGTTTTACATTATACGTAAAACTGTGGAAACAAACACGATTTCCTTTTTTTCGATACAATTTGGCAAAGGAATGAATTAGGCGTATAGTCCCGAAAATAAATCGACCTAGGTTACGGCAATTGTGGAAAAGTGTCCGCAGTATTCGAATAAAATGCTTATCGGTGATCGAGGGCTCCACCTTCCATAACAGTTGTTTGAGGTTAACTGCTTCGTAGCTGTTCCACCAATACAGCACTTGTGAAAATTCCTGTTTCGAAACTATCTTCAACGTGTTGTACGAGTTTTAGAGTCTGGTTGCAGCAAGACTTGCAGTAAAACTAGATTAATATTAATATTCATGATACGGTTAAGCAGCATGTTCTCGAATAGCTTCTATGTATGGCATAGTAGAGCTTGGAAGGAAGTTGATTCGAATAGTGAAGCTAAAGAATCTGTTCTGTTCTCATGGTCATACCTGAGAACAGTTCCGGCTGTCATTTGTAGATGCTACAAGTATTCAGTGGCCTGAAAGTCTGACAACCAATCTTACCAAGGCATATCCTATTAACCAATTCTTGAGTTGTGCAGGTAAGATAGGCAGTCGGTTCATGTAAAATACTGGTATTCAGCTGTACCCAGTTAGACTGCAAGCCGACCCCAACATAGTTGGACAAAGGCTAAAAAGATGATGAGAGCAAGACAATGTTTAAATAACTTACTTATTCACCAAACTTTTATTAACCGAGTCAGTTATTTATGTACAGGCAGAAGATACATTCAAAGGTGATCCTCGGATTGGAGTAAATCCGGTCCGAGATAAATGAGGTTCTTTCACCACTCAATCTGATTGGTTCTTGATTAAATATACGAAAATAATTATTGAAGGTAAATAAAAGTTCGTTTTCAAAGGTCTAAAGAAAAACCGATCGACTTTAAAAAAAATAAAACCAACACAAAAACCTACTAAATGCATTTGGAGTTCAATATATATATATATTTTTTTTGTTCTTCATCCACTACCTTCTTTATCTCTACAAATTGACGTTTATTACGCAAATAAGATTGAAATAGCTTCAGAACATACTCCCTTATACCATAATGTTCCAACTTGGCCAGAAAAATTTCATGGGCCACCGTGTGGAATGCAGAAGAAATACACCTGCCACCTTATGATGCCTGCCACCCTATTGGATGTGTCACATTGTCATTTAGAGTTCTAAAAGTCAATCTAAGCAGTAGTTTTTACGTCAACCCGAATACATCTAGAAAACTTCGATTTCATTATAATATGCTAAGATTATTAAATTAATGAGTCCGCTCTTAACCTCGATCTCGCCAAGTGGAGCAATGCATGAGGTCTACGGGGAATAAGCGGACCTAGAAGCTGCATAGTTATATGCTCTTAAGTAGGTACTTTGAATTAGGTTAAGTAATAGGTATAGTAGGGAATACTGACGCTAGCAAAAACTTCCACACTTTGGAATTGACAAATTCGTATTTCGATGCCAAGAATAGTGACTTAGCATTTTTGGCATTCAAATTGGAGGACGCAATACAAATGCGAGTTGGACTCACGCATGTATAGTTCCGTACTATCGTAGTAGGGGAGACCCGTTTAATTTTTATTATTTGTTGTTATAGCGGTAACAGAAATACACATTCTGTGAAAATTTCAATTGTCTATAACCTATTACGGATCATGAGATACAGCCCGCTGACAGACGGATGGACGGATGAACAGCAAAGGCTTAGAGTGCCGTTCGATGGTTCCCTTTCGGGTACGGAACCGTATTATTCGAACTCATCTTACTTGAATATAAAATGTATGTTCACTCACAACACCCTGATGATGTAATTTTCACCATCATAACCGTCCCCTGACGCGTCGACACTTGGTTAAAAATATTATCACTAATATTAAAATCATTTCTATCGGCGGTTTTTGAATTTTTGAAGACAATTTGAACAAGTTTTTTTACGTAAAGATATTGTATACAATTTGTTTAAGGTGTAAACGCTAGCCGAAACTAGTAGACAAAACACGTAAAATTGATGTTTTATTCTTTAGTTTAAACACGGACTGCAACAAATGACGAAACGTTTTTGTTTATTATTTACACAAATCTTGTAAATAAATTAATAGGTCAGTACATTTCAGGTTTAAGCCCGTATTTCGCAGCCTCCCAATCAGTGTTGATCTATGTCGTCTTCGCTACCTTATCAAAAATTCTGAGCTGGTGCTCGGAACTTTATATCTGTCTTAGCGGAGATTTATTGCAGCACCTACATCTGGGAAATATTTGTGCTTTAGGAGCCGACATGAAAATAAAAATGGCAACTGGAATATTATTTCATTACCTATTAAATTGCATGGGTATCTTTTTTTATCGCCTGGTTATTGCCTAACCTGGTGTCAGAGTTTTTATGCCGCCCACGGATCTCTGACTTGGCTTACATACTAATTAATAATACTGATCGTATTATAAATCTGAAAGTTTGTGTTTGTTATTGAATCACACTAAAACGGCTTATCGGATTAAGATAAAATTTGGCACTCAGATAGTTTATTATTTGCATTAACACATAAGATGCTTTTTATCCTGGTCCACGCAGACGAAGTCGAGCAAAAGTTCGTTAAAAATAAAATAAACCCTTCATCTGTTTTCGTTTTTTTAACTTACCAAATCAACACGGTATGAACTTAGCTATTTAAAGTCTTTCTTTATCGTGTGGTTAGTGCTTAACCTGGTGTCAGAGTTTATATGCCGCCCATGGGCCTCTGACTTGGCTTTACATGCCTGCAAGAAATATCTCTCATGGTTTCCTCACGATGTTTTTCCTTCACCGAAGCAACTGATAATTATACAATACGCACATGAAAACGAAAAATCAGAGGTGAGTGCCTTAGGTTCGAACTCGAGACCTACTAAAAAAAAACATTTATTTCAGGTTCTCCCATATTAAAATCACAAGTTACGACACAATTAAATACTATCACAATATAAAAATAAATACAAAGTCATCAAATCAGAAATACAGTGTCAAGAAAATCAAATCAGTGTCAAACTCCAGTGTGTGCGTCAGTGTGTGCCTATAACTTGGCAGTTAAAGTTATAAATAACTATAAAAGGTAACTTTTTTTTATCAGAACAATATGAAACATTTATCTGTCTCAAGTAAAACCACTTTAATTTCACAAGACAGACATTATCTAATCGGCGTCGGTTTACTTACGCTCAATTGCTCTGATTTCCCATGAGCAATATAAGCACGCAATTCTCCTTTACGCTATAGAATCCATATCCAACCAAACAATCTTCTAAAACTTACCGAGTATTCGATATTTCCTTATCTCAATATAAATTCAAACATAGCCCCCGCCATCTTAATTCTTCACCAAACTTGGCTGACTTGTAGCGAATGCCTAAGGCATAATAGATACATCATAGATAGAATATTCTTTATTATATACACCAAACAAATAGACAATTCGCAACACATACAAAGGTGCCTTTGTGTAAAAAAAATGTCAATAAATTAAATAACAAACAAAAAATGAAATGGCCATTACTATTGATCACAACAGCATTATACAATCACCGTTTACCATTATTAATTAATGTTCAATACCTGATAATAATCCATTCTGACATTACACTCAAATCTATGTTTTATTATTAACCATCCACGTTCATAATGCACAATAAATTTATCGTATCAACTCGGAAAATGACGTTTCCAATTTCCAGCAAATTAAGCATTAACACAATGAACAGACCGTATTAATGTTATACGCGTGAATTACGTCATTTTAAAAGCACACTTGGGATTATAGAAAGTCGATGAATTAGTATTCGGCAACATTGTCCTTTATATAGGTTATTAGGTACATAGTACATGGTATGCTGTCATAAATTCCGCCATATATGAAGTGGATATGTACATACACATAGCATAATCAACCTATGATGCTCCCACTGCTAGGACATAGGCCTCCCGTCTATGAGAGGGAATGGGCTATAATCCACCACGCGGGCCCAGTCCGGGTTGGTAGATGTCACATGTCTTCGAATTTTTGGTTCTAGGACATCCTCTTGATGTTTTCCTTCACCGTTTTGAGAGCAATGGTGATGACATAAATTAAACAAAGCAATGCGCCTGCTCTGCGTTCGAACCATACACATACATACAAGATGTAAAAGGAACATACATACATACAAGGTCTAAAAGGAACCTTCACGAAGCCGTCAACCAAGCATTCTGTACTTCAAACTTAGTAAGTCTACTCATTTTTTTTACCGGGTTATGACTTTTATTTTTGGGGTGAAAAATCACAGTTTATGGTAGAACTCGATCACTAAAAACTTTGTGCTGATGGATGCATTGAATAGTACAGGGGTCATGGAGGTATTAAAGTTAAAACAATATAAACTTGTATTTTTTAAACTTTCCAAATCTCCGTAACTTAAAGGTTCCCAAAAATATGGTCCAGAACAAAAAAAAAAGTGCCTTTCAGCTTTGTTAAGGGTCTTTTTACACTTATTATAGAGGCCATTCAGACGAACCTACAATTTGGCTTAACTGGATGCGAGCACATACACAAAACGAACGAAACAGACTTGTTAGTTCCAATCTGCTTCAATTTGGTGCAGGTGACACCGGCCACATGTCTATGTCTATGTAAGAGGTTTCGGTTTCCCCAATTAGTCCTTAAAGTAGACCATTGTATGTGAGCCATGGCGGCCCTTATTCTAACCAACCCACCTCCCTCTAGATGCAGATCCATCTTCCCGGTCTTCTCAGGACTTCCGCAAGGGCTCTTGTTGTTCCAAGAGTTTCCTTGCGGATCTGGGTGACGCCGGTGCACTCGAGGAGTATATGCGCTACCGTATCCCCCGCCTCAATGCACGCTTTGCGTGTTCTGGGGACTGTCAGTGATACCTAGGGTGTGAAAGAGTTTATTCAGTAAGCAGTGTCCAGTGATGATCCCCGCCACCAGTTGCATGCTGTTTCTGTCCGGGCGCAGAAGGTGATTGGTCAGCTTTGTATCCATGGATGGCATAGCTTCCTTGAATTGCCTTCACCCTGGTGTCGAGGTCCACCATTTCTCCGCTTGTATTTTAGTGTGATCCTTCAACCAATTCCTTAGCTGATTGAAAGGAATGGGCATAATGGGTTCGGGTCCGAGGGTCTGGCCACATATTCAAGCGATTTTCTCGTGAAACAACGATTGCAGCTTCAAGAAAATACCTATTTCATAACACTATGGTTTCGACAAGATTACGTTGGTGACATTATACAATTTCTATCAAAACTTTAGAAGAAAATCGCTTTTGAATCTTGCGTATTTGTTAGGTATCCATGAATCGATACACTCACGAGGAGTGTATCGATTTGTGGTGCAAAAAGTTTTTTTTTTTTAATTAAAAAGTTTTTGGGCTTTTTGTATTATCTGAATTTTTTTAAGTAATGTTAATGGCTCTAGGATCGACAATTTATACACAGGCGAAGTATAAATTGCTTAACTATATCTAATTTATCTACTGGTTATACGTATTTTTTTGCTTCTCTAGTTCGTTTTAATAATATTGCGCTGTCGATTGATTATTTTCCACTTCATCCAACTAGAAACAGATGTTTTTTATTTGTTATTTTCTTATGTCAGTGCGCTTCACTGAATAATATTTACTGAATTAAACTATGTTTAAAAACAATTGAAAAAAGAACAGTGTATTTTACAAAAACTTATTATTTTTTATAGTCGTCTAAAGGCAACATACGTTGAATACAGAGAAGGGTGACAATTGTCCTTTTTTTATATTTTTGTGTTACATTCATAACCGCCAATTCAACTTAAAGTCATCCTACCTATAGCTATGAACGACATAAAAAAAAATAACTAACGAAATCGGAAAATGAAAAGCGAAAAACGAAAACCTTTTAGTCTAATCTCCTGCATTTTTTTCCTCGGTTAAAAATTACATTAATTCAATTCCAATTTTTCGATGCGTGTTTTTTGTCTGTAGAATAGAAAAAGCCTAAAAGGTTTTTTTTAAATAACAGTTTTTAACACCGGGAAAAAAGCATTTTGTAGGCTTTTGCAGTACCTAGTTGGTTAGTATTTTCGTTAGCTCTTTTAACAAATGTAATAGGAGCGAGCTTATTGATTTCAACCGAACCCAAATTATGACTTTAGGCTCGTCCTTAAAAATTTCTGATGCAAAAAGCCACTTTACTTTTTGAATCGAACCACAGACGTCCATCAGCAATAGTCGCACATAGACCGTATAAAGTGTGTAAAAAGACCCTTAACGAAGCCGAAAGGCACTTGTTCTCCCCGTCATTGCGATCATTTTTTTGTTCTAGACCATACCGAGGAACCTTCTAGTTACGGAGATATTTGAGGTCAAAGTTCCAATTTTTTCACAAGTTTTTTTTTATACTAGTTTTTAAGGCTATAAATTAACTTTAATTACCTCAATGACCTGTTTACTATCCATCAGCACAATGTTATGAGTGCGTTACATTGAGTTTTACCGTAAAACGTGATTTTTCACCCCAAAAAAACGTCGTTTCCCAGCAATAATTTTTGCGTAGAGTTTAGTAGGCTTCGTGAAGGGTCCGTTTACACCCTGTATTCGGCAAGATTAAAAAATATGTATATCAAAATACCAAAACGTAACCAGGACTGGTAGGAACTGAAACATTATTAATGAAATTATAATCTCCAACTCAAGTAAACATGGCAACAGTGACTGAACAAGCGATCGTTGTACCGTAGTACACAGGTACATTCCACTGCCTGACCAGGCCCATTTAACGTGCCTCAAATTCTGTTTACAGTACAAAATGAAATATTCTAAATTCCTGCATACTTTATTATATAGGAGCCGACAAACATTGCCTTGTAAATGTGGCTTATGTATTCTCAAACGGGTGCTCTGAGTTGTTCAGTTACATACAGGTTACATATTTAACTGGCTAATACTCTTACGTCACGCCACTCGCATATCTTTCAAACAAATAATTCGTAGTTTTCAAAGGCTAGCTTTTCCTGCGGTTTCGCTAGCATTATGTTCGGAAATTATCTCAAGGGAACGTTTTAAACTCGGGGAAATTGTATCTTTCCGCTAGTGAAAGAGTTTTCGGAATCGGATCGGTAGTCCCGAAGATTACCCCCTACATAAAAACTTATAAACACATTTTACGACTTTATAATATTAGTATAAGTGTATCCTGATACTCACTGAGGGAGGATCCTCTCCCGCGGAGATGGTCATGGCGACGGCTTCCATCTCATCGAGCCTATGACACTCAGGGATAATGTAGCTTCGCGTTAGTGAAAGAATTTTCTGAATCGGATCGGTTGGATCCGATTCCGAAAATTCTCCACGAAGATTAGTCCAAATAGAATTCGTATAAGCTTTGTAAGTGTTCGTTCTACTTGAAATCTAACCTCGTGCGCGGCAAACGCTTTCCACTAGTACTACGAGACCTAATGGAATACGATCTTCGCAAGAATACTTTTTTTCGCGATTTTCCGAACAAATGAGTGCCAAATGATGGCTTTGGTTAGGATCCTGCCTTGGTAATGAAGACAAAGTACGATATGACAACTTTGGCCGTCTGTCGCTGCATTATTATTTGATTATAGCTTTGAAGCAATTTCATTAATTCTCTAGAAAGATTTTTTGTCTTGTTTGCACCCATTCTACATTTAGGATAAAATTAGAAGAAGACAGCGTTGTCAATTTGTCATGTGATTATTCCGAGACCAACCCAGGCTAAACACATTTCCGTTATTCCCACATAAACATTTGATCGGTTTTCCATTCTACAATATTATGTATAAAACCCAACAAACTCCATTAATAATAACATTTATTTATAGATTTCATTGAAACCAATTAGACAAACAGGAAACGTATAAATATGTCAAACAAACACGCGTCATTACGATAACTAAAGTCTTGCAAGCAGGGATTCCTACAAAATATAATACTATTTGTTTACCTTACATAATATTATTTGTTTACCTTGTTGTTATACTATAAATAAAGTAGCAAAGCATGCTTGCATCACATAACTTTAATAGCCGTGAAGTAAACAAGTATCACCATGAAGCTCTTCATCATTTTCGTGGTTGTCGCGTTTCTCGGCGGGTTGTTATCAGCGCAACCGGTTGACAGTTCAGCACCCTACGAACTACAAACTTCTGGAGTTCAACGGTTCAAGAGAATGGCTACTTTATTGAAATGCCCGGAAAATTACACGAAATTCAATAGGAAATGCATTCACTGCGATTTGTAAGTAGAAAAATTACTTTAATACCTTTATATTTACAATTCGTTATATTTAAAATCGCAAGCCCGACTGCTGAGCATGAGGTCCTGGGTTCGATTCCCAGGTCAAGCAAAATGTTATTTGGTTTTTCCGGAATTTCTCGGTAGCAGTCATGGAGTCTGAATATCGTGTTAATACCAATAGACTCGCCAACTATTACATGGGACTTAAACTTAACTGGCGAAATGTGGGTGACTACAGTCGTGACGTTATGTTATGTAAAATGATCTTTGAAAGTAACAGGAAAATTGTATTACTTTTGTTATAAATAAAAGTCTATATATAGATTTTGTCGCTGGTTTAGAGGTCGCAAGTGCGTCTGCGGAGGATCAGGGTCGGGTCCAATTCCCAGTCATCATCAGATCATTTGTTGAATTCCCATCCGAAAAAAAAAACATCACATTCAGAGTTGGACGTATAATGTTATGTTATGATTCAGATTATTTGAGCCAGATAACAATAAAAATTCAGTTTTTATTAAAATGCTTCGTGAGTTAAACACATTTCTCGCTTGATTTGCCATCTCTCTCTTGCTCACACATGCTGAAAATTGTATTATCTTGCCCAAACGACACGTGAGAGCTCAGTTTTCTCAATATAAACATTTGTTCACGCGACCCAAGTGCGGCGTATCGAACGATTTAAATCACTGTTTACAATCGTGTTTTGCTGTCTGAAGTTTAACTAAATCAAACAAATGGCCAAATAAGAACTTACTGTTGTTATTTAGTCAATCAACTATAAATTTGTTCAATCCATACTTGATATTATAAATGCGAAAGTAACTCTGATTGTTTCTTTATTACCTTTTCACGAGTAAACGGCTGATCGGCTCGTAATGAAATTTAGCAAGGAGATGGATTACATCCTAGGGAAGGACGTAAATTATCTTTATTTGTTCTCATACATACACATCAACATTTCCACGCGAACGAAGTCTCGGGCAACAGTTAATCAAACAATGAAAATACATTCACAGACATCGAAACTTGAGTCTTGAATGGCTTTAATATCGATACATTAATTTTCACAGATACGAGAAAATAACGGAACAAGACTGTCCAGGGAGGCTGAAGTACAGAGGACCGCAGAAGCATTACATTTTTTAAGCATCTACTTCACCGCCGTCAAAGAAAACTTACCTTTATTACGTTCCTGTTAATTATATTGTTATGTTTGCATATTTATCGGTTGTTTTAATTATTTCGTTAGATTCTTGATATTTCTTCAATTTAAGATGCAATGTCAATTCAATTCAATAAAAATACAGTTATTACTTGAGTTGGTTTGATGCCCGGATAATGCAAGCGAATTTCCAAATATGTTTGAATGCAGTTATAATTAACGCTTTAGATATGGCTACTACACGGGGTGGAAGGGTATCAGACGAAAAAAAAACAGCTTTTTTCAACAAAAGTGCAATGCCTACACTCTCAAAATGTATGGAACAACTGTTCTTTTTTTTTAAACCGGTGCAATATATTTCTATGTATTTCCTCAGAATTATGTACTGAATACGTGGTAACTGTTATCGCGTCGGTGTCCATTCCACCCTGTATTTTTAAAAGGATGACAACAATATCCACCTAAAAGTTTCTGACCAAAAGTAGGTAACAACATCATCATGCTCTTGCCCTTATTTCAATTTATTTCGGGTCGGCGCAGCATGTCTTCTTCTTCCATACTTCTCTATTACTCGTCATCTCAGCAGCCACCTCCTTTCGTGCCATATCATCTTTCACACAGTCCATCCATCGTTTCTTTGGTCTTCCTCTACTCTTATAGCCATCTGCATTCCTCCGCAACACATGTCCATACTAAATAATAATCGATTACCACATAAATTTTCAGTCACCGGCGCCACTTTCAGACTTCCTCTTATATGCTCATTCCTTATTTTATCCATTCGCGTTACACCACACGTCCCCCTTAGCATTCTAATCAGTTAAATGTAATTGCTTTTCATTCATCCCTTTTGTGGCCCAACATTCTGATCCATAGAAGACAGCAGGTCTATGGTTTAGAAAATTTTAATATAGTTAAAAATATGTTATGACGAATTTTCCCTGACTATCATTAAAGATAATATTGACATGATGCCAACTCTATTAGCATCGTTTTATAATGAGTGCATCGAGGCAGATCTATTCCCTGATCAGTTTAAAATGACTCGTGAGCTTCCAATTTTTAAGAGAGGCTTAAGAACGGTTTTTCGACCTAAAGACTTATTTCCCTAATCTTGTTTTACGTGTTTGTGAAGTAAGTACCCACTTGTTCTCAGGCCAACACTATCCTCTCAGTGTCTCATGCTTAAAAACACTCTAACATGAAAACATTATTAAAACAGAATATTTTTAAACGTGTAAGTAACCATGGAGTTTCGTGCTGGTACTTCTACTTAGAATTAGGATTTCATAAGTGCTCATGAAGGTTAATGTGAAACAAAGTATTTTGAATTTTATAAGTTAACTAGCCATTGCCCGGTAAAGCTGTAACATAGTCAACCTCACCATTGCTTTATTACCCTAAGATTGAAAGTCACTTGCATTACACTTCATAAAACGAAGACTTTATTCGTCTATTTTTTAATTATTGTATAATTGTCTACATTTCAATTGCCTATTGAATGACAAGTGGAAGTGCGGAGTCTCCTAATACAAGCAATCCCTTGCTTAAAAGGTGATCTCCAATAACATGTATCGAAACGCCTATTGTAATTAAAATAAACGTTTTTATTTTATTTTATTTGACGGTTAGGTACACAGTTTCAAGCTTACCCGGACTAAAAACTAGCCCTGTTTTAAGCTTTCACGGTTTACAACTAAACTTGTACTGTCTCTTATTTAATATCGGGAGCTCAAAATAATGAACAATCACGGAAGATATCCCGTAAGTGTCAGTACAAGTTTAAAAACTAGCCGTTGATCGCGGACTCCGTCCGCGTGAAATTATTATAAAAATATTAGGTATTTAAATCGGATTTTGTTAACAATTTCATGGGTCTTAATTTTTTTACACGGAACCCAAATCTTTTTTCTAAAATAAAAGTAAAGCCTTTGTTACTTCTTATAACATTAGCTAGCCAGTAAAGGTCCCGACAAAATCGGCATATCCGTTTCGGAGATTAGCCGGAACAAACAGACAGACAGACAAAAATTTAATAAAAATGTTTTTTTTTAACTATAAGCTACTTTCAAAAAGCTGTTATTTTTTAATTACAAACAGACACTTCAATTTCATTTATTTGTATAGATGGCGTCTCCATAGCTTAGTCCCAATTTGACCGATGAGTTCAAGCTGTTTTAAAATCAAAAATGCTAATATCAGATTTTCAACCAATGACGATGCATGCGACTAGCTATGCCAACGCTAATAGTTTCACAGTAACCTTCTCAATTTACTGAAAATTATATGTCAAAAGTAACAAAGTTATTTTTATGAAGTCGACTACAAATAATAGCAATGTGTTTGTTTCGAAAGCTGTCACACTTTACAGAAATAAACCCATAATCCATGCAACGCTATCGTTAATCATACACGCCACATGGAATGCACGCCACGTAATGTCACGTTTTATATTCCGACAACGTTATTTACTCGATAATTCCTTCTATTAATACAGAATAGCAATAATCATGTTCGGTACGTCTACTACAATAGTATAATTGCAAGTCACTATATTAATTAAGTCTTGTTAAATGATGAACTTGTACTGTCACTTACGGGATATCTTCCGTGATTTTTCATTATTTTGAGCTTCCGATATTTCGGCGCTGTTGCAAGCACCATGGTCGCGAGTTGACTGGAGAATTCGGGTGGATGGAAAATAAATTGTTAAGAGCAGACAAATCTATCTACCCTCTTTCTTTGTCTTTTGCTAGGCGCACTACTGGAACCCGACACTAAGTCACGGCAAAACACACTCACAGTATCACCAGGTTTTGTGGAGTCCTTATTGCGATGCCGGCTGCTACTTTTGAGCTTACTCAAAACTGAATTCCACGGAAGATATCCCGTAAGTGACAGTACAAGTTTAGTTGTAAACCGTGAAAGCTTAAAACAGTGTTTATTAAATGATGGTCCACCTCTAATACAGAAGCACTGAACGTCCGACTATTCAATATTTCTGTATATCACCCAAAGAGATTTAAGATCGTAAGTATATTTCTTGACAGGACCAGTATTTCTTTCACGCATTCAAACTCCACTATCCACATATATTTTCAAATAAATGAAAACTTCTCGAAGTACCTATACTACTCTATCTGCTTAGTATTTTCCCCTTAAAGTCAAACTCAAAGCCTTTATTTCAATTAGACCATTACAGCAGGCACTATTGAACGTCGAAGAAAAAACAGTCACAAGGCTTAATAACTTGAAAAAGTACTGTAGTTGCACATTCCAAAGCGTAGATCTCTATGGAAAAGAATAGGCAAGAAAGTCCATGCAAATGTCGGGGTCGGCTTCCAGTCTATCCGGATGCAGCTGAATACCAGTATTTTACGACTGCCTATCTGACCTCCACGTCACAGTTATTCTTACTGGGTAATACGATACCTCTTGGTGAGACTGGTTTTGAGACTTTTGGGCCACTGACTACCTGTACTGACTGTCATTTGTATGACAGTCATTTCCAACGTCAGAACTTGCTTTGCGAGACACGGATGAATCTCTACATGCAAAATGTGAATTTGGGAGTGAAAAATCACGTTTTTTACGGTAGGACTCAATATGACACAGTCAAAATACCTTGCTGATGGATGTGGTGGTATTTAAAGTAAACATATAACATCAAAAACTTGTATTAAAACAAAAAACTTATAAAAAGTTGGAATTTTGACCCATAATATCTCCGTAACTAGAAGATTCCCAGGTATGGTCTAGAACAAAAAAATACCACAATGACGGGGGTTATTGCAATATTTTTTTAGAGAATAGAACAAGTGCCTTTCGGCTTCGTTAAGGACGCCCATCATCGGAGCAACCTCGGCAAGCGTAGCCTTTTATTTATTTTTTTCGGATGGGAAATCATCAAATGATCCCCCGCTCTAGGCGGAGCGGAAGGGAGTGTCAGACTTGTACTGACTAAAACCCATCCATGTTCCTTCTTTGCCCTTTGTGTTCCAGGGCCGCGGTATCTCTTTTGAACAGTCCCGCAGCCTTGGCAGGCATCGGCCCATGCGGACCCCTACGTGGTTGCTGACATCTCTTTGAGGCGCGCGTGGAACACGAACGCGCCGTCGACACGGCCTGTCGTCATAAGACGGCCGAACAGCCAGCTAGCCCATAACTCGCCGTCCACAGGCCCGCGGGCAAGCATAGCTAAGTTATCAATCGAACCATGCGGATGTTGTAATTCAGCCAGAATCCCCTGAAACACTGTTCCAGCCTTTATACCCACATTTGTAGCCAATAAATCCGTAACGTGGTAGCGCCCTAATTAATTAGATGACGTGATTAATACCACGTACTACGAAACTTTATTACCGATATAACTGTGCCGGAGTAAGTGGCTAGTTTGTGTCAATAGTTCGCAATGTTGTGCTCAAACAGAATCATTTTCGCGCGAATGAACAGTAAATCTGTAGAAAAGCAGAACTTTGTATTTAGATTAAGTCTCTAACTAGTGGAACTAAGAATATACGAGAAAATCCGTTATTCTTGTGATTCAATAAATCTAAATGGAGAAACAGTAAATTCACCGGAAATGTTGGAAATATGGATGATGTGTTACCATGAAATCTCAATAAAAAATGTTGCACACGCACGAAGCCAGGGCGTGTCGCTAGTAAAGAAATCATTTGCTCTGTGTGATCGCGGTCAGTCTCGTTTGTCCATTAGTCGAAAAGTGCTGGGAAAATATTATTCGGTTTTTCCATCAGGAATTTATCAGCAGCCCGTAATGAGATTTATGACTGGCTGATGGCAAAAGGTTCGCTCCCAATTACAGGGAACTTAACCATAACTGTTGTAATGTGGGATTACTGTAGCCACACCTCAGCTTACCTCTTCAGAGAAATACAGACGTAAGATGTTTTGATATGTTATCTGTACAATAGGTTCTAAATATTTTTACTTTAAAGACTTTAAATAATTATTATCAACACCAGAATCATCCAATTTTAAATTATAACTCATAACGCTACGATGATTGGAACTTAAAACTTATGTAAATAATAATGTAAAACTTTAATCGTCCTACTCAAAATGAATCAATCAAATCAATCATTTTATTGTCAGGCAACTGAGGCCCATAGATAAAAATATACAAAATAATCTTATAAAATAATAATTAAAAAAAAAAACAAAATCAAAAAAAAATAATAAGATCTATTTTTACCTTATAAATTAATGGTAAGCCTCAAGAGTTAGTTTGAGGACTTTTTTCTATTAAGTTTTTCTCAAAGTTGTTAAACAAAAGTTCCCTTAATAATGATATTAGTACCTAGGCGACTGAGCTCTGCTCGAATGAAAATAGAGAAAACGATTTTTTCCAGATAGATTCGCCAGTTAATAGGGGACGAGCCTAATGCCATCAACCGGGCACAATAATCAGAAGTGTATCTCATACCTAATAGTACACCCACATTTCGCCAGTTAATAGGGGACGAGCCTAATGCCAACAACCGGGCACAATAAACAAGCCGTTATTATGTATGTACATAGAATATCTCATCTGCTAAACTGTCCAATTAAATCTAGTGTCCGGGAACGTGGCGAATAACAAATTGTCTTGGAACCAGAGAGAAAATAATGAGGGGCAGAGAAAAATAGCGAAAACAACAGGAAACATCTAGTTTTAGCCAAGTTGGACATTTTTAATACAGATCATTATAACCTCTAGATTGTCTTTTAATAATTTTTGATCTTACGAGTATTACCTACTTAGAAATTTCAGAGGAACGTCGTAAATAGCCATCAAATAGTTGGTTATTATGAATTAATTTTACTAAATTAAGTTATGAAATCATTCTATAGTGTACTAAAATATTTATTTATTTATTTTAATGCACAATGTACACAACCAATTTTACACGCTAAGCTTAAACAAGTGAGTACATGACCCTGTTAGGACGCAGCAAGATAACTTAAAACTAATATTGCAGAGTATCTATTATTATTTATCCAATAATTATGACTTACAGAGATCATTAGGAACTTTCACATTAAAACATTATATTAATTAAACTTATAAGTTTGAAAGTTCCAGTCTAGCATTTCGTTTCATTTACTCAATAAAATTAAAATCATGTTACACAAAATCCAATAAACATGTCACATAAAGTAATAAATACAAATAGCTTTTTTACATAAAAAAGAACCTGTATTAAAAGGAACACATACATAAATATATTTGAACTCTATTTTAACATTTTATCTTCCATAATTTTTTTATACTAAAATAACACTTTTCGAAACAATGGAAGCAATTTTAGTAATGCCCATATAAATTGTAGGAATGCAATGAACAGTCAATATTATTCCATCATTTACTGTCGTAATATTGACAAAATAATCAAAATAGCGAATTTGTAACAGCTGTCTGCGACTTTAAATATTTTCAGAATGCACCCAAGGGTGAAAATATGTGTGTATAATTTGTGCTATTTATTGATATATGTGTATATTAATGAGTCCTTGTACCTTGAATAGATAAATTAATTATCATTATTAAATATGAAACGTTAAAACTTTATTTAAGCAAATGTCTGATTTTGCTTAATTATAAACAAACAACGGTTTTCGTTTGATCGTATTACCAATTAATATTTAATTCGTAGCGTTCGTTTGCTTCTGAAAACGATGGAAATATTTATTATTTAAATGACTAAAAAAAAACACAAGGGATATAGTTTTCTTAACCGGGAGATAACGATCCCCGGAATCAAAGAGTACTTGTATACGATCATTTGGATTATTCAACCGAAAGAATGTGTGTTTTTGGGGATAGAATATATTTCCTTATTTTATGACAAACCACCAACCACCAACCTATGTTTCAAACAAAAAAATATCAGAACAAAATACATTGAAAAAAATCTCGCCGAACTAATCAATGAAGTTTCCTTATAGACTTTTTCATATGACAATTTCTCCGATAATTTCTAATATCCATTATATCTAATTGATGAAGTGGCCTTCCATTCCAGCAGCCAATTTATAATTAACTGGGCTCCATTAGGACCTTAACGCAGTGCCGACAATTTGACGGCTGCATAACGAGGGGGAGACTTTAATCGGGAGCCAGAAATTAAAAATTACTTACCTTAAAAAAATGAACTGAGAAAATCCACCAAACTCCACACTTTTAGTTAGAACACACAAAGTAACACTTCACACAGCTTAGTTCACGTTTTATTCAGAAGGTGAAACTTTTTTATTTTATTTTACGATAGCGACACATTCGACATTCTCGAGAAAGTGTTGCGCGGCGTTGGGCGGGCGGCACGTCCGCCCACTGTGACCCACCGTGTGCGACTGGACAGAAATACTACGGGAACTAACGAACCAACTACAAAATATCGCAATTTTAAAAATGCATGTCAAAGGTTTTCCGATTTTTGAAATATTTATTTAGAAGTTAGTTTATTACGTACAACGTCATTTTCGATTATTATACGAAAATACTAATGAACGATTTATTTCAGCTTCAGAGTAAAATATAGCCGTATAAAAACTTCGCTTCAGCAAATTTATAAGGGAGAAAAAGAACGAAGTTTTCCTCGAAAATCAATTTGTATTTTCTTCCCGATGATCGTTTAATAATTAAAGTTTCGTGTTACAATAATATCAGATGGCGGCTGTCGTCGCCCTATAATTTATTTCTCTTTCACTACCGAACTGGGGCTTTTAACCTTTTTCTCCAGAATTAAATTTCCATTTCTTGAACGCATATTTTTAGCTCTTTGCTGTAAGCTAAGCTTGACAACCCACGACATTTTTTTAGGTTAGCCAAGCGTCTTATTGAATTTTTAATAAGCGTTATTTTCTCAAGTTTTATGTTATTTTTTATTTTATTTATAAATGTTAAGACTTTGGTAAGTAATATTTTTGTCACCACTAAAACATATCGCGTAGAACACGACGCGGTCACGTCGCTCGGTGAAAATATGTTAACGAAGAAATAATAAAATTTGCATTTTTTGCGACAAATTTTACTGAAGAAGAAACTTGATGAATAATGTGTCCTCGTGGTTAATTAGCTTTAACAAGCGCTTGTGATGAGCGTGAGAAAACTCGGCGAGAAGTTAGGCGCGGTAAAATTTGTAAGTTTCCGTAAAAATTGTAACATAAATTGTTATTTAAATAAGGCGGGGCACAACCGAAAGTAACCGTTTAGTACGCGAGCCGCCGCAGTACATACCAAATGAGTTACTTGACACACGACGGTCAGGGCCTCCATGCATGATTTATTTAAATTGTTATCACCAACAAAGCGGTGGGGCCCGAGGCACGTGCCTGTGTTGTAACGTTCCACATTGCTGATGTTTGGAAGCATTCTTAGGGCTTCGCCTAAAACCGTATTTGTTAAATCGTACGCAGTGAGTCGCCTCGGTAATTTCGTAAGCGACTAAGCTATTTAATAGCCGTATCTGTTTATTTTATGGACCATTAAGTATTATTGACTATGTTTATTCGTTTTAAGATTCACTTAGAAAATTGCTCTGTTTTATGACATATACAGTCTCGTATAAAAGTAAATAAAAATTCTTAGAACGTACGATATGAAATATGAATGGTTGAAACAAAAATATGAGAAGAACAGAAATTCAAATGGATCACCGTGCGTAAACATTGTAGATATAATTGAGATTGTTACATTTGCATATCTTAAAAGGGAAATTATTCCTTCACTTCGTGTACATACATACTAGGTAAATGATACTTCGAGGAGTACGATACTCGCATGCTCCTCAGAGAGGATACGCGGGCTTGTGTAATTACCATAACAACATTAAAGAACGCTTACAAAATAATCAAAGTAAAGGAATACATTGTGACGAAACCGCCATGTCTTAGAACCAAAAATTCGAAGACGTGTGACATCTACCAAACCGTACTGGGCCAGTGTGGTGGAATATCATACCCTTTATAGAGAGGAGGCCTGTGTCCCAGCAGTGGGAACATTAAGGATAGCATTAATGGCTATGCAAATGTTTGCAGATACCAGGAGACGAGAGCGAATAATACGACTGATGGTGAAAGCTGAGCTGATTGAAAACCGGTTATGTGCTGCATATTCAATTGCTTCGGTTGGGCTCTAGATTTTTTACAAAGGTTTGGTAACATACATCGTTATTCTCATAGTTTGTTCGATAAAGTGTCAACAAAACCAACCAATGTGAAACTTGGAAACCTTGAAAATTCGGCATTGATGTTTTAAAAGACGGACAAAGGACTTTGCTGTACACTTTGTAAATTACTAATTTAAGACTGCCTCGTTGGTCTAGTGGTCGCAAGCACGACTGCTGAGCATGAGGTCCTGGGTTCGATTCCCAAGTCGGGCAAAGTGTTATTGGGTTTTTCCATCAGGAATGTCTCAGTAGCAGCCACGAAGTTTGAATTTGTGCCCGGTTGATGGCAATAGGCTCGCCCCCTATTACATGGAACTTTAACATAACCTAAACATAATATAAGTGTGGGTTTACTATTAGGTACCTACACCTCTGCCTAACCCTTCGGGGATTACAGGCGTGATGTTATGTTATGTAATAGAAAGTTTGAATAATTAGGTAATATGAACGTTTTCAAGGAAACTAAAATAAACGAACAAATGTAATCAGGCTACAACAGGACCACATTTATTTTTTTTATTTTTTTTAGGATGGGAAATCATCAAATGACCCCCCCGCTCTGGGCGGAGTGGAACGGAGTGTCAGACTTGTACTGACTAAAACCCATCCATGTTCCTTCTTTGCCCTTTATGTTCCAGGGCCGCGGTATCTCTTTCGAACAGTCCCGCAGCCCTGGCAGGCATCGGCCCGTGCGGACCCCTACGTGGTTGCTGACATCTCTTTGAGGCGCGCGTGGAACACGAACGCGCCGTCGACACGGCCTGTCGTCATAAGACGGCCAGACGGCGAGCTAGCCCATAACTCGCCGTCCACAGGCCCGCGCTTACGGTGGCCGGGGGCCACGACGTGACCCCCGACGCCCAGGGCGTCTCCCGCGGCGGCTGGGACGTGAGGCTCTTTCCCTCCCACGTTCTGCCACCTCCTTCACTAGCATGACTGCTTCGCAGAAGGAGGTGACGGCTTCCCATTCCCTCTCGCTCCGGACCATGGCTTGAACCAGGGCCAGGCGCGAGAGGTCGCCGCCGCCAATCGCCTCTACGAGGACACGGCGCTGCTCCGCCCAAGCGGGGCAGACGTCCACAGTGTGCTGCACCGTGTCCTCCGGACGATCCTCACAATGGAAACACCCGGGCGTTTCCGCCCGCCCGATTCGGTGCAGGAACCTCCCGAAACAACCGTGTCCGGTGAGGACCTGCGTCAGGCGGAAGGTGCGGGCGCCGTGGCGCCTCTCTAGCCACTCCTCAAAGAGGGGACTTATCGCCACTATGGTGGCGTGCCCTGCACGGGGTTGCGACAGTCGCTCTCTCCATGTCACCATGAGATCGCGCCGGAGGTCTGTCCGCTGAGCGGCGATTTGCCGCGGCAGCGGAGTTTCCCCCCGACGTAGTGCCTCCGCGCGCCATTCGTGAAGGCGCGCGAGGACTATAGCCTCCAGATCCCATGGCGGCAATCCGGCAAGGAGGCTCGCCGCCTCACCGGAGATCGTGCGGTACCCCCGGACTAGCCTTAGGGCTATCTACTTTTGGGGCGCGTTCAGGTAAAAAATTGCGTAGAGTTACTTAGTTTGATGGACAGAATGCTTAGTTGACGGCTTCGTGAAGGGTCTGTTTACACCCTGAATAAGGTTTAGATTTTTTTCAAACTCAGTTGGTCCTTCCCATCATAAGCTTATGCAACTGAATAAAATAGATTGTGTTCCTATGAATGTATAATGTATCAAGAATATATAATATATCTAACACCTGCGCACTTGACGATCTTATGACTGCTACAGCGAGCGGAGTTCGCATAGCTGAATTTTGGGCCAAACATATTTAACAAAAAATTTGCCATCGACACGCTAAGAAGAAGAATGTATCAAGAACAGGGTGTAAAGTTCTTCATCCTCCATATAAAAGGGAAGGTCCTCAGACCAGACGGGTGTTGTGTCTGGTGTGCTGCTGCCTGACAGTTGCTGGGTTTTTCAATAAGTCTTAGGACACATTCAACTTTAATAGCGTGACAGTTTTGATGTTATATTATAGATGGCGCTGTAGTACTTTTTGTACTATGTTGCTGTAGTACTTTTTGTAGCGCCGCTGTGTGTGTGTGTCATCATCACCAGCCTACATATATACACTGCTGGTCATAAACCTCTTTAAATGTACTCCACTCAGTTCGATTCTCAGTAATCCTCATCCATCTGCTACCAGCCACCCTGCGGAGATCAGCTCTCCACCTAGCCTGTGGGCGCTCCTCCTTACGCTTGCCGATTCGCGTCCTCCACTAAAAGAACACGACTACCCTGACGGTGATCGGTGCTATGGCTAATATGACCAGCATATTGATAAGCGTTTATGACTGATTACCTAGAAAAGCGTTTATTAAGGAACTAACAAATCCGTAACCAAATCTGGAAAATGCTAAAAACCACAAAATTAAGTAATAATTACCTACTAAAAGAAAGAAAGAAAGAAAATATATTTATTTGCCGCAGGGACATGACGTGCATCATACAAAATTACAAAAAAATAACAACAAAACACAAATAAAACTATAAACTATAAATTCAACAGGAAGGAACAAAAAAATTAAAAAATTAACAGCTTGCACGTCGTGACTGCGACAAGCAGGTTACCACTTCGCATGATGCTGTGCTATGGGGGGCCCACAACACAACGCTGGTTTTCAGTGGTCATCCGTGAAAAAACGTTCGGAAGCCAAGACAGCATAAATATTTTTCACATCAATATGATAATAAAATAAACAGTACTTGGGTTATACTTATAATATAAAAGAACTACCTCTAGGAAATACAACATTATTTTTAGTATATGCGAAACCTGAATATAGTTTGTTCAGAATAAGTAACTGAATCGATTCCAATAATTTTTAAACCATGTTATATTTTTTCCCAAAAATATTTAAAAAAGTTAAAAGTTGGATACCGAGCGACTTTGAGTACCTATCGCAATAATTTAGGTACCTACTGTAAAAATATTATTATCAATGAGCTCAAGACGAAGCTGGAGGCGCGCGCTGCGTGGTGACCGCGTTTTTGTGCGGACAACTAGGTAACAGAACAAGCTTATAACTTTGTGATATTTCATGATACAGTTTTGAAATTTTGTACTTAGATTCTTTACATAAAAATGCTAGACACGTATATCAAGTTTCGCATATACTAAAACTAATGTTGTATAATAAACACTAAAAAAAAAATATACAAGGAAATATCACCGAGCACAAATAAGCCTAAAAGTCTTCTAGATAGTTAGCGGTCTTAATATTAAGTAGTAAGTATAATTACTGAGTCCCTGGCCGGAATAGGAACGACCCTTAAAGACCCTTTTCAAGTATTTCAAGTTCGTTGTGTCAGTCCCACGGGGGAAGTTGATGAAAGTCGGTGGAAGTCGAACGACTTTCGATACGTCTGCTACATAAGAGATTGACTTTGGAAAAAGTTTACCAATTTTATTCATGTTTAGTGTTGAGAAGCATGATGTGAAGTTCGGGGTGACTGGTTCGTTATTTTTGTTTTCGTAACTCGGGGTTGAATTTACTATCTTTTTAAGCCGCACACATTCGCAGCACCACCAACCGTTATGACTACGTTTACCGAGGTCAGTCTGTATGGCCGACCATCCATCACATATCGTGCTCCTTCGTGCCTCGGCAAGAACGTTTAGCCGTTGATCTCGGCTGTCATTTGTAGATCTTCGGCAAAAGTATTTTAGCACTTGAAACTCTGACAACCGATTTTAACCAGGGGTATCGTATACACCAGTTACTGGGTTGTAGAGGCCAGATAGTCGGTCCATAGAAAATCCTGGTATTCAGCTGCATCTTGTCGTTTGTAGATCTTCGATAGTAGTTAAGAGTATTTTAGATCCCGAAAGTCTGATAGTCCTGTATTTTTTTTTTAAATATGGTCTATGACATTCAAGCATAAGGTAGCATTCGCAAGAGTTTGTATGTGGGGATAATTTTACTTCTTCTTCATAATATTAGTATACATAACGGGTATTAGTCCTTTTTTTAGGCTATTTTTTGAGGATGGTCATAATTCAGCCATTACCCCGCCTTCAACTGGTCATTGACTTCACTGCGACCTTCCTTGTGTAGATCGTTTGTATTACTTAATTTAATGGCCGCGACGTACCTACGAGTAAGTATTATATAGAGCCTACACACAAAATCCACCAGGCATGTCGGTGGCAAGTCAACTGAACGCGTTCAAAAGTCGTCGAAATGCTCGTGGACTTTGGTGTGTAGGCTCCATTAGTGAGTCACTAACAAAAACTGATCGTAATCACTTACCCTTAAGATACAACTAACAGCGGATATAATCACAATCTTCCCGACCATCAGTAGTTACGTTATTGTCTCAAGATTTGTGAGAACCTTTTCGAAATTAAGTATTAAATCGCCATTAGATACTGAGGAAAATATTTCGTAAATATCAAGCACAAACGGAATGGAAAAGATAAAGAAATCATAATCTTCTTGGCATTTTAAAAGGTAATGGAAAACAATGACAAAATGAGAATTGTTTTTGAGTTTTACGAAGCTAAGCTGTACAGGAAAAAAATGCTTTCAAATTTTGTAATAGTCTTGATGAAAATGAAGGTAAGTATCTCGTTATTTAACCGATTTAATGCGGTTACAATTATCTTCCTTCGTAGTGAGGTACGCGCTCGTTTTAAAGGATCGCTAGTCCATAGGTTGTGTCCGTCGCAAACTTAAAATGAAAACAAAATACGACGATCTGCGTTTCGAGCAATTCAGCATAATTTTGAATTTTCCTGAAAATAATTATGATTAGAGCAGTGACTTATAGTTGTTTTCTATAAAAAAGCCAACCCTTTTTCAATGAAAAATGCCAAACAATGTTTTCCGCGCAGGAATAGGGTTTCGTGTGTTCTTTCAAAAAAGTTATACCTGGAAACGGCAACAAACAGCCCGTTGCACATTTCTTAAATAGTATCCAGCATTGCCAAATCCAGTAGTACTCTATGGAGTCAACTACGTACCTATCTACTAACAAAATATTAGACGAGACCCAAATAGAACTTTTCCAAGTCATGTCATCTTGTTTAGATGATCCAAATAACAACAAATCTCAATTTCCAAACACATGTCACTGAACTGGTTTTCAGAAACCAAAGAAAGATAATCAAACAATATTGACAAAAGCTGCATCAGCCGTGAAGCTTACAAGCGAGCCTATTCAACGTCAGCAGCGCATAACGCTCGTAATGACCCCAGACTGCGTTTGCCAATCCCTTTGCCCAACATACATTGTAGGAGCATACCCCATCCATTCACAAAGGCCTATACGTCTATCAATAGTTCGCAGTTGATTGTTGGTGAAGATTGATCAGCATTTCATTCATCATTTGCTGCTCGTTTTCCTCCACTGAGTGTAGCACATTTTCCCAATTTATTTTAGTCTTCTTGTTGCATACTGCTCTATTAAGGAGCTCGTGGCTAAATAATAACAGCCGCTCGGGTCGATCTTTAGGTTAAGCCGTGCTTACCTAGGTTGATCTGTGGATGGGTGACCGCCCATTACATACCGAGTTTCCTCCGTGACTCGGAAATCACGTTAAGCCGTTGGTCCCGGCTGTCATCTGTAGATCTTTGGCAGTCGTTACAGGTAGTGGCCCAAAAAGTCTGACAGCCAGTCTTACCAAGTGGTATCGTATTACCCAGTACTAACTGGGTTGTGGAGGTCAGATAGGCAGTCGCTCCATGTAAAATACTGGTATTCAGCTGCATCCGGTTAGACTGGAAGCCGACCCCAACATCATTGGGAAAAGGCTAGGCAGATGATGTTGCATACTGCTCTATTAATCGTCAGCTCAGTATCATCATCATCTTTTCTAGCTATTTCACCTCAAGTCTTCGTCCCTCAAATGAAAGTCTGTACTTTTCCACCTTTTATATAACTCCACACTCGTAAGGTTTCACTGTCTAAACATAGCACTGAAAAGCGAACGTAAAATACGTGGTTTACGTAATCGTTGGGTAAACCAAACGTATGAAATTAATCAGTAAATTTAACCGCCCGAGCTAAGTCAAATTGCGTGCCGCCAAGATCCGTACGGCAGCTGTTAGTCACTAAATAATCAAGTTGATGGAATTGTGTGATACCTACTGAATGCTTTAAATGGAAATTTATTGTCGGGCAATGTCATGAAGGGCAGACCGTTCCTATGTGTGCGGGTAATTGGGATGAAAGCTGATTGTTTTTAACATGGTCGGTTTAATATTTTAAAGATATGCTTATGACATATTGCTGCGAAAATGAAGGTATTTTAATTACAAAAGTCATAATTAAAAATGCTACCACAGTATTCTTTATCTGATAATTATATTTTTATGAAACAGTATACGGTGAACGGTTAAACATAACAGCTATACCCTACAATTTCGTCAATGGTGTTCTGACATGTCCGCTTTGTGCTCGGAGTTTTTCGGCCAAAGTTGGGTATGCTAGCCACTTGAGAGCACATGATAGAGCAGCACACCAAAGCCATCGACCATCTCCCTAGAAAGCCATCGAATGCAATCGCTGTGGCCGAAATCGGCTAGATAGCATCATCATCAAACATAACTGGTGACATGTTGGTGTTTTTTTAATTACAGATAATGGTTCCACAGAGTTATTGTTTACTTCCTTCGCATTATGAAAAAGCTCATTGTGTAGTTTAAGTACCTACCATGGCTCAGCTAACTATAAGCCACAACAGTAGTTAAAAAAACAATCTCAATTCTAAAGGAACAAGTTTTCTAAAGAGTATGTTTCCTCTTAGCTAAAGCTCTCTTAACGCAGTGCAAATAATGCTGTCTCCGCTCCCGACGCCGCCGCTGCGCTTGTTGCAATTTAAGTTCTTCTAAATGAATGTAAAAGTTTCTGTAATTTGTAGAAAACCACTAAGGAACTGTTAAGCAGGGAAACTTAATTGTTTTTTTTCTTATTGACGTTGTTGATTATTAATGTTTTAATGAAGCAATTTTGTGTGAAGATGAGTGAAGCGATCTTCATGAAATAAAACACTTGGCGCAATCTTTGTTTTAGTAATTTTGTGTAGAAATCAATTTGTTTTTAGTTATGAACTCATATCATTACTATCATCGGTATAACGCCTGCTAACTACATAGAATAGGGACCTATCATTTTGTTAGCAGCACTATAAGAAGTACCCAAAATGGTCCTCAAACTGTCCCTTAAAAATGTTGACGTGCCCACCTCCACGTCTTTCTATCTCTTTCATATCTCGTAGTGTTCTCTTTGAGGATTATATGAGCGTACCCGGCACAACTTTACTACGTCCACACCACGTCATGTCTGCCCTACCCGGTTCTTTGACCATGTCACGTTCATGTCAAGTACACGTCATGCTTTATCTTAGCCCAATATTCCAAATTATTTTACGGTTTCCGGGTGAATTAAAAGAGCTTTTGCAAGCGACAGGATAATCTTTGTACTGTAGTAAAATTGTTCTTGTGAAGCTCTATTGCGGTCTTGATTAAATAAAGGGTGTAAATAGACCCTTAACGAAGCCGAAAGGCACTTGATCTCCCCGTCTTTGCGATATTTTTTTTGTTCTAGACCAGGGAACCTTCTACTTGCGGAGATATTGGGGGTCAAAGTTCCAACTTTTTCGCAAGTTTTTTTAAAAAAAAATTTACTTTAAATACCTCCACGAACCCCGTACTATGCAATCCATCCATCAGCACAATGCTTTGAGTGCGTTCCATCGAGTCCTACCGTAAAACGAGATTTTTCACCCCAAAAAAAAAAAGTAGTTTCCCAGCAATAATTTTTGCTAGTAGTTACTTAGTTTGATGTACAGAATGCTTGGTTGACGGCTTCGTGAAGGGTCTGTTTACACCCTGTATAGTTAATATTGTCTTCCATAGCTCTAACGACGAAATGATTTGCTAGAAGAGTTCTCAGGCTGTTTCCTTCGACTCAAGCAACGGTGTCACACAGGGCAACTTGGTGCCACAACATCATTATTTGTTTACATAACTAACGTAGTTAGTTAAAAGTGTTTTTATTACATTACGTAACTTATTCCTCTCTGGAATACTGAATATTTATACTGCCTCGTTGGTCTAGTGGTCGCAAGCACGACTGCTGAGCATGAGGTCCTGGGTTCGATTCCCAAGTCGGGCAAAGTGTTATTGGGTTTTTCCATCAGAAATTTCTCAATAGCAGCCACGAAGTCTGGATTTGCGTCCGGTTGATGGCAATAGGCTCTCCCCCATTACATGGGACTTAAACATAACTGGCGAAATGTGGATGTACTAATAAATACACCTCTGCCTAACCCTTCGGCGATTGTAGGCGTGATGTTATGTAATTTACTATATCTCATCGATTTTAAATACAAATTAGGTCAATTTATGGCCTGCATCATCAGTTTCTCGACCTCGAAGTGCCACATTGACGTCTGTTTTGTACTCCAGAGGGGCCAATTTAGCACCAACTCCAAATAGACATCATAATATCAGATTGCAGACCAGACGAGGAAAACACAAATTGAAATCGACATAAATCTGGACCGAGCTCAAGACTAGAATACTAAAACCTATGGAAATATAACCACTCGACTACCCCAGGGATTTAAATGAATAGTCTTGTAGCACTTTGACGGATTGAGAACATCACTTGAGCTAGCTACCCTTCTGTCGTGAACCGAGACTATTCGTGGCAGGAATAATGATTTCTTGACATCTGTCTGAAAATATCATTTAAACTTTAATTATTGAACTTATTAAAAACGCTTTGACATATTTTTTTTTTTTATAAATCGTAATTCTGTGTCTGATAACTCTGAGAAGAAACATCGAATGATATCTATAGCATTTTTTGCTATGATAAATATACTGTGTCATTGGACCAGTGGTCGCAATCGCGACTGCTGAGCATGAAGTCCTGGGTACCATTCTCGGATCGGGAAATTGTTATTGGGTATTCCCATCAGGAATTTCTTAGTAGCAGCCACGGAGTCTAGATTCGTGCCTGATTGATGGCAATAGACACGCCCTTTATTACGTACGTGTATAACTATTAGGAACACCAAAATAAATTAATAAAAATAAAAAATAAAAATATAATAAATAATATATAATATATTTTCTTTCTTTCTTTCTCTGCCAAACCCATCGCGGATTACAGGCGTGATGTTATGTTATCTTGTTTTTTGCAAATTTCAGGACAATTTGAATTTCGCGGGCTACCCTGGCGCTTCCACGTTAAAGATAATAATAATATTGTTGTCTCCAGATTAATCACCTTCGGTTTAGCGGCCATCCTCTGCTGCTCCGTCTGCTTCGGCCTGATGCTCGCCATCATCACCGGCATCGCCTACGGGTACAACTACGCCATGTCTGAGTTTATCGGGTTTAAACGTAAGTTACTTTACACACACGACACACACACACACATCTCTCTGTACATTATTTTCACAGTTATAACTACTTACTATAAGACAAAATCGCCACCGCGTCTGTCTGTGTCTCTAAACGCGACAAACTCAAAAACCCCCGTTCTGATTGTTATGCGGCTTTCAACAACGGACGCAGTGAATCATGAGGAAGGTTTAAGTGTATAATTCGTGACAGTTTTGTGGAAATGGGCTGAAATATGGTGATAATTGTTGAAGATGTCGAAAAAAATTATGCTGTTTCTGCTACCCGTACGAAGCCGGGGCGAGTAGTTAGTTTTACATAAATGACAGCAGCTGTCCAAAGGTAACCTTATTATAACTCGTGTACATTAAGATCACTAGTACTTTAAAAGAGTTTTTTTTGTTTTTCAATCAGGATTTCTTGAAAGCAAACATGGTACCGTGCCCGGTTAATGCCAATTGGCTCATCCCCTATTATATGGGACTTAAACTTAACTGGCAAAATGTGGTAGTACTATTAGGTAATGTAATGTGGTAGTATTATTACCCTGTGTGCCTGTAAAACCCCCGAAGTGTTAGCACTTCGGGGGTTTTACAGGCCTGATGTTATGATATTATTGCTTGTTTCACACGTACCACAGCCACACCACAACAACAACACGTTTAACAGCATTAATTTGGACGAAAATTAATAGTTTAATTCGCACGTATAACTTTTTCTCAAATTTAAACGTGTGGGCGTTATCGACCACATCGCAACCAGCAGCGACACCGCACACTAGCAGCCGGCCACATTGCAAACACAACGTTGCGTCGACGCAAGGACGTGAAAGCCTCTACGAAAGCCGGAGTCAACCTGTCTGTCTACAAATACATATTATCCACAAAGTAACGCAACTACTAACGACAACGCAACCTCATCGACATTTTGCAGTTACCACAACGCAACTACGACAAGCTGCAGCGACTCTATTCACTTTGTCGCTGCAAAGCGGTGTGGTTGTGGTACGTGTGAATTCTCCCTTAGTGGTTCCCGACGCTACAATGCTTGGATAAAAATATTACTACATCATCATTATCATCATTTCAGCCGAAAGACGTCCACTGCTGGACATAGGCCTCCCCCAAGTCAATGGTCGGTCAATGTGCCCAAGTGTCGCCACATTGACCGGTCCCATGCGACTCGCATCCAGCGGATCGCTGTAACCTTCACCAGGTCATCGGTCCACCTTGTGGGAGGCCTTCCAATGCAACATCTTCCGGTTCGCCACTCCAGAACTTTTCAGCCCCATCGGCCATCCGTTCTGCGAGCAATGTGTCCAGCCCACTGCCACTTAAGTTTAGCAATTCTTCGGGCTACGTCGGTAATCTTGGTTCTCTTGCGGATGTCCTCATTTCTGATTTGATCACGCAAGGAAACTCCGAGCATAGCGCTCTCCAGTCCAGATGTGAAACGTGGTCGCTCACAATGGGCCTCATCAGAGGCCCATTGTGAGCGACCACGTTTCGGTCCCGTATGTCGTATGCCAGTGATTACTGGCAACACACACTGGTCATAGACTTTTGTCTTGAGACACTGCGGTAAGTTGGACGAGGAGACTGATCACGTAACTTCCCGAACGCTGCCCAGCCGAGTTGGATTCGACGATTGGCCTCTTTCTCAAAGTTAGACCTACTTAACTGGACCGGTTGTCCCAGGTAGACAAAATCGTCTACAACTTCGAGTGTAGAGTCTCCGATTTTGATAGGAGTGGGTGTTACATGGGCATTCAATATGAGTTTGGTTTTGTCCATTATATCGTCGGCAACCCAAAGGTGAGAGATGTACTCGGCATTGAAATTGATGCCTAGCCCTCTCCAGTCCAGAACCTTGAAGAAATCCTCCAGTGCAGCGGTGAATAGTTTCGAAGATATGATATGACAGGGAGACGTCCCTGTCTCACACCTCACTGCAGAAGGATATCTTCCAAGGTCTGGTCCTGAAGTTGGACTGACATGGTGTCGTTTTTGTACAAACACTTCAACGTCGCCCTTTTTGAAGAAGAGTACGACCACACCCCTGCACCATGCCTGTGGCGTTTTCCCCTCGAGAATGACGGAATCAAACTGCTTCCAGAAGGGCCTTAAGTACCAGTTCCCACCCGTCTTCACGAGTTCGGTCGTAATTCCATCATCACTCCGTGCCTTGTTGTTTTTAAGCTTTTTCAGAGCCATCCTTATCTCGTACAGGCTGACATCCGAGATGTCTTCGGTATAGTGTCGGGTCAGTTTAGCTCTTGGGTCGTTTGCTAGATTTACAACGGGTTTACTGGTTGAAGTTATAAATGCCCATAGAATCTCTCGATCTCCCTCAGTAGCTCCGGTTGGGCAGATACGATCCTGTCATCGTCGGTCTTCAGTTTCGTGACCTGGCTCTGCCCAATAGCCAGATCTCTTGCAAATACCTTGGAACCTTTATTCTGCTCAAAAGCGTCGTTAATACCCTGGGTATTAATGCAACGGAGGTCGCTTTAGAGATCCGTCTATTGAGCTGCCGGTACATATTATTTATTACGTTTCTGTGCCGTTTACAGATTTTATTTCGGGATTTTTGTTTTTAATATTTAATTCAAATTTATGTTACCAAAATAGTCAGATAATGTTTTACAGTATTGTTTGATCGTTCTTCTTGCTCTCAGGGTCTGACGTGACAATCTTCATGAGGCGCGGACAGTACCAAGAAAACCCGGATATAGGAAAACCTGGGAGAAGGAGCGGTGGCGACGATGGTAAGCATCACATCTCTTCATCACCTTGTATATTGGTTTGGTAAAAATAGCACCTTGAATCCCTGTATTTTATTGATGTTTTTACACTTGAAAGAAAGTTACTGCCACTAACTTTTTGGAAATAAATGTCCACCATCATCGATCGCACGGTGATGCTAATGGTGATCGACCGCACGCTGATGCGGAGCTCGAGGCTAAATAATACAGCCACTCGGGTCGATCTTCAGGTGAAGACGTGCTTGCCGAGGTTGGTCCGTGGATGGGTGACCACCCCTTGCGTACCGAGTTTCCTCTGTGCCTCGGAAAGCACATTAAGCCTTTGGTCTCGGCTGTCATTTGTAGATCTTTGACAGTCGTTACAAGTAGCTAATGGCCCGAAAGTCTGATAACCAGTCTTACCAAGGTGTATCGTATAACTCAGTACTAACTTTGTTGCGGAAGTCAGATACGTAATCGCTCCATGTAAAATACTAGTATTCCGCTGCATATGGTTATACTGGAAGCCGACCCCAACATTGAGAAGTTGTGAAAAGGCAGATGATGATCATCGATCGCACGGTCACACCAAATAGCACTAATGCATATCACTTGAATTGATCAAACCATAATAGGGATATTTTTTCATTCATACTAATATTCGGCAAATGGAAGGGCATTCAGGCAGCTACGAAACCGATTCTCGAAGATTATTCCACGTAATGTTTATAATGTTTTTTTTTTACTTTTACTCCGAACCTTTGCCGCTCAAACCATCTGATTTAACTGCATCTTCTAGTGTTCCATGCAAACACCTCGACTGACTACGAAGACCAGAAGACAGCGGTAGAGGCCAAGCCACTATCTGATTCATGGTTAAAGACCCATGACACGAGAAAGTATGCTTCGAGTTTGACCAAGTTCAATACTGGCGGGAAGAGTGACGACTCTGAGGCGCAGGAACCCGATGATGATCGAGAACCGCTTACTTATGTCAGAAAACTGCCTGTTCCGGTCGAAATGCCTGCTCCGGTCGAACTGTCTGCTCCGGTCGAAATGTCTGCTCCGGTCGAACTGCCAGCTCAGGTCGAAGTGTCTGCTCCGGTCGAACTACCAACTCTGGTCAGAGGAAGTACCTGCTTAAATTATATGCATATTATACAGAGTGTTTGGTGCATTGTTTGTCAAATTGAATTGGCCGAATGGAGAGGTCATTTGCTATCTCTTCAGGCCCAAGAACTCACTCTTGGCCACACTGGTTTTATTATTACAACTTGCTAATTTTTATTTTGAAAATTTTCCAAACTCAACATAAAGCATAATTTTTTACAAAAAGTTATTAGTATAGTCTTTAAATAACATTTTAATTTTTATATGTACTGTTGTATGGTTCTATCAAATTCAAAACTACTCGCTAATAACGTCTAGTTTTCATTTAAGGGCATTACATGGCTCAAATCCCAAAAACAGCGTATGTTCAAAGAAATTTGTTGATGAATCCCTTCGTGCGTTTTCCGTGTAAAAAAAGTATGTTATAGTTAAGTTCATCACAAATAAATTGTATTATTTAAAATTTTAATAAACCTTCTCAATTTTTTCTGGTTAAGGGCATTACATTGCTCGATGACCTTGATGATTTAACCCCTGTATTGGTTTTTGTTTATTTGGCGCCCCTGCCGGCAAACGACCATTACTACAATAAAGATTAAGCAAGAACACAGATGTGCCGCACTGTTGTCATCGTTTTTGCCTAATTTATTCGTTCTCTGAGAGACCTGAATACATTTTGTTCCAATTTATATTTATTTTGAGACAAATTATACAGTTTGACTAATGAGCTAGCTTTCATCAGTTATTTTACTGAGCACGGGTTACCTACTTGATACATTCTGAAATTCTGATGATGACCAGGTAAGTGCTTATCGGTTCTCAGTAACAGAAATAGTTAGAATGATGTAGCTTTCAACTTTAATCTAATTCACCACGGGTGCTTCTACATTTCACATTCTGAAGGTCTGATGATAACCTTTATGATTGAGATTTACACCTTATAGTTTTACAAGATCAAATTTTGATAGCGAAACTTCACATGCATGATGGGTATCGCCAGATAATTAAACTTGACTGTGTAGAAATAAAGTTGGATATCTGATGCTGAGCGGAATAAATAAAATATAGCTTTGTTTTAATGTTGCCACGCTCTGATAAGAACAAAATGTTTCCATTCACAAAAAAGTCATTAAAATTCAAATATCTTGAACAGGTCGGTTGGTTGTTTATTGGAATTGGTGTTGGTGTTAATGGTGCATGTAGACTTTCTTGAAGTAAGCACCGCACACATTCTTATCTCCGCTGTATGGAATCGTTTTTCATCCATCTTTTTCACAGCCCAGCATTCTGATCCATACAGTACGACAGGTGTAATCACGGACTTTTATACTTCCCCCTTTAACTTGAGAGGCATCCGTGGGTCGTAAGTTGCTGTTCCAGTGACCTGTCGCCATTTCATCCATCTGAGTTGATCAGGTGCGTTACGTCCCGGTCTACTTTGTCATCCCCTTGGGCAAACGATCCGAGATACCGGAAATCGAAGCAGATCGGTATGGGCGTTCCGGCAAGAGTTAAAGGCACTAGATTGGAGAGACCGACGAAATCGCAAAACAAGTATTCCGTTTCGGTTCTACTCAATAGCAGACCAACATTCTCTACTACAGTCTTTGCCATCACACCTCCAATCTGCTCTGGCCCTCTTGGCCGCTCTTAGCAACCAGCAAAATGTCATCGGCGAACAACATACACCAGGGTGCCTCTTCCTGGATGTCCGACGCGAGAGCGTCCATTATCACGAGGAAGAGGTAAAGGAGGAAGAGCTAAGGGATGAGAGCCTCCTCGTAGCGGCGATTGGCGGCGGTGATCTTTCGCGTCCGGCCTTGGTTCAAGCCCTGGTCCGGAGCGAGCGAGAATGGGAAGCCATCACCTCCTTCTGCGAAGCAGTCATGCTAGAGGAGGTGGCGGAACGTGAGAGGGAAAGCGCCTTACGTCTCAACCGCCGCGGGAGACGCCCCGGGCGTCGGGGGTCACGTGGTCGCTCCCGGCCACCGTAGGCGCGGGCCTGTGGACGGTGAGTAATGGGCTAGATCGCCGTCCGGCCGTATTATGACGACAGGCCGTGTCGACAGCGCGTTCGTATTCCACGCGCGCCACAAAGAGATGTCAGCAACAATGAAGGGGTCCGCAAGGGCCGATGCCGGCCAGGGCTGCGGGACTGTTCGAAAGAGATACCGCGGCCCTGGACCACAAGGGCAAAGAAGGAACATGGATGGGTTTTAGTCAATAGAAGTCTGACACTCCCTTCCGCTCCGTCCAGAGCGGGGGGAGGGTCATCTGAAGATTTCCCAACCGAAAAAAAAAAAATGGATGAGAGCCGACCCTTGGTGCAAGCCGAAAGCCACATTGAAGCTGCCGTATTGCCGGCTGTAGACCCGACTTAAATTGGATACTGCATCGACTGTACATCGCACGGATCAACTGCACATACTTCTCTCACGGTACCTCACGGGGTACCCGGTCGTATGCCTTTTCGAGGTCTACAAAAACCATGTGCAAATTTTTATGTGCACGTCTGTATTTCTCGCACAGCTGGCGGATAGCGAAAATGGCATCCGTCTTTTCCTGACCAAGCTTAAAACCGAATTAGTTCTGCGAAATTTGGTTCTCTTCTCTCAGTCTCCTTTCAATAACTTTGTCCCAAACTTTCATACTATGTGACATCATCATCTGCCTAGCCTTTTCCCAACTATGTTTGGTCGGCTTTCAGTCTAACCGGATGCAGCTGAATACCAGTATTTTACATGGAGCGACTGCCGATCTGACTTCCACAACCCAGTTAGTACTAGATAATACGATACCCCTTGGTAAGACCGACTACCTGTAACGACTGTCAAAGATCTACAAATGACAGCCGGGACCAACGGCTTAACGTGCTTTCCAAGGCACGAAGAAAACTCGGTATTTAATGGGTGGTCGCCTATCCACAGACCAACCTAGATAAGCACGGCTTAACCTAAAGATGGATCCGAGTGGATGTTATTATTTAGCCACGAGCTCTTTTCATACTATGTGATATTAGCTCTATTCCTCTACTCTATAATTGGGCACCAGCTAACTGTTACACCATTCGTCAGGAATCGTTTCTTCCGGCAACAGTTTACTGAAGAATAAAGCTAACCACGCCCATCCGTCCATCAGAAATAACTTCCATACTTCTACCGGTATTCCGTCCGGTCCTAATGCCTTACCATTCTTAATTCCATTTCCTGCAATCCTCACTTCATCCAAACTAACCTTTCTCACTAGTCCCTCATTCGCTGGTTTATTTTCAAGCACACCACTCCAGTCATTCTCCTCATTCATCACTCTTTCAAAGTAACCCTTCCACCTATCCTTAATTTTCTCACAATCCGAAATAACCATTCCAGTTTCGTCTTTGACGCATTTAACCTGACATACATCCTTCGCCTTTCTCTCTCTAGCTCTAGCAAGCCGGTAAAGGTGTTTTTGGCCTGCTGGACTATCCACTGTATCATAGAGCTGTCTTCGTTGTAGGTCGAATTTTCCCTTAGTCGCCTTTTATTTATGGGGTGGTCGTATTCTTTAATTCCAGGACCACACGGAATTGCCTGTAATATACAGGATGGAATTTGACAATCTCACCTAGAGGGCAAGTACTCTAAATGCAGATGGAGATAGCAAATTTTACTCAAAGGAAACATTACTTAATTTTTCAAAAGATACAAATCTGTATTCAAAGATTTTCGAAAATTCGCTTGCCACACTCGGGAGTCGAATCGACTAAAATTCGAAAAAATAAGATCCTGTACTTTTATGAAATTAATCGATCATGTCGAAATCGGTCCAGCCGTTTCGGAGATTAGCCGGACAAACAGAAAGACAGACAGATAGACCGACAGAAAGACAAAAATTAAAAAAAAATGTGTTTTTGTTTATAAGTGCCGGATTTATTTTCATATACAATCAGGAAAAAGCTGTTATTTTGATATTACAAACAGACATTGCAATTTGATTTATTGATATAGAAGTGTAATTTAGGCATAGCTGTCCCTTGTCAAGCTTACTCTATGATAGGTTCAAACAACAAAACGAAATTACAAACTACTTTAAATATATTTTATAAACGTATTTTCTATTCTTATTTTACGAAATATTTATAATTGTACCATTTACAATATTATTTCATTCAGAAATCATTAAAAACGTGCAGTTTTGAATTTTATTTGGAAAAAATAACAAGCGTGCAGTCCACCCGTCACAAGAGCCGTCAAGGCACTGACGTAAGGCGGTCCCGAGTATGAGTCACAGGGCTTGCTCCGCACATTTCGCGAAATTTCGGTTTTTATTTATTATTTAAAAATATTAAAGGAAATAACAGAAAAAAAAACAATACAGATTGTTAAGTATGTCATTACGTATGTGTTGTTACAAAATTCATGCTGATCTATTCAGCCGTTACAGAGATAATTTACAACTAAGGTTGAAAAAGGACCTATTTCCTACGATTAACCAAAAAAAATTGAGAAGGTTTATTAAAATTTTAAATAATACAATTTATTTGTGATGAACTTAACTATAACATACATTTTTTACACGGAAAACGCACGAAGGGATTCATCAATAAATTTCTTTGAACATACGCTGTTTTTGGGATTTGAGCCATGTAATGCCCTTAATCGTAGAAAATAGGTCCTTTTTCAACCTTAATTGTAAATTATCTCTGTAACGGCTGAATAGATCGGCATGAATTTTGTAACAACAAATACGTAATGATATACTTAACAATCTGTATTGTTTTTTTTTTGTTATTTCTTTTAATATTTTTAAATAATAAATAAAAACCGAAATTTCGCGAAATGTGCGGGGCAAGCCCTGTGACGCATACTCGGGACCGCGATACGTCAGTGCCTTGACGGCTCTTGTGACGGGTGGGCTGCACGCGTGTTATTTTTTCCAAATAAAATTCAAAACTGCACGTTTTTAATGATTTCTGAATTAAATAATATTGTAAATGGTGCAGTTATATATATTTCGTAAAATAAGAATAGAAAATACGTTTATAAAATATATTTAAAGTAGTTTGTAATTTCGTTTTGTTGTTTGAACCTATCATAGAGTAAGCCTGACAAGTGACAGCTATGCTTAAATCTACACTTCTATATAAATAAATCTAATTGAAATATCTGTTTGTAATATCATAATAACAGCTTTTTACTGAATGCATATTAAAATATATCCGGCACTTTTAACAAAAACACTTTTTTTTTAATTTTTGTCTTTCTGTATGTCTTTCTGTTCGTGCCGACTAATCTCCGAAACGGCTGGACCGATTTCGACGGGACTTTTACTGGCACATAGCTGATGTTATAAGGTCTAACACAACAAGTAATCGGATGGACCTTTGAGTAAAAGTGCTTTATCTTATCCCATTGAATTTTTAAGTTTTGATTTAATGGTTTTCCTTTCATTTAATTTATCATGTTTGTTAGAGAGAAAAAGAGATCCATAAATGATCGATTCATGACATAAAGGTACAGGATGTTATTTTTCCAAATTTTAGTCGGTTCGTCTCCCGAGTGTGGCAAGCGAATTTTCGAAAATCATTGAATACAGATTTGTAACTTTTGAAAAATTAAATAATGTTTGCTTTGAGTAAAATTTGCTATTTCCGGTATTTAGAGTACTTTCCCTCCAGGTGAGGTTGTCAAATTTCATCCTGTACATTAGAGGCAATTCCGTTTGGTCCTGGAATTAAAGAATACGACCACCCCATAAATTAAAGGCGACAAAGGGAACATTCGACCTACAACGAAGACAGCTCTATGATACATTGGATAGTCCAGCAGGCCAAAAACACCTTTACCGGCTTGCTAGAGCTAGAGCTAAATAATAACAGCCACTCCGATCGATCTTTAGGTTAAGCCGTGCTTACCTAGGTTGGTCTGTGGATAGGCGACCACCCATTAAATACCGAGTTTCCTTCGTGCCTCGGAAAGCACGTTAACGTTGGTCCCGGCTTTCATTTGTAGATCTTTGACAGTCGTTACAGGTAGTCGGTCTTACCAAGGGGTATCGTATTATCTAGTACTAACTGGGTTGTGGAAGTCAGATCGGCAGTCGCTCCATGTAAAATACTGGTATTCAGCTGCATCCAGTTAGACTTAAAGCCGACCCTAACATAGTTGGGAAAAGGCTAGGCAGATGATGATGTCACATAGTATGAAAGTTTGGGACAAAGTTATTGAAAGGCTATTAGTTATTGATAGAAGAGAGAAAAATTTCGCAGAACTAATTCGGTTTTAAGCCTGGTCAGGAAAAGACGGATGCCATTTTCGCTATCCGCCAGCTGTGCGAGAAATACAGACGTGCACATAAAAATTTGGACATGGTTTTTGTAGACCTCGAAAAGGCATACGACCGGGTATCCCGTGAGGTACCGTGAGGGAAGTATGTGCAGTTGATCCGTGCGATGTACAGTCGATGCAGTATCCAATTTAAGTCGGGTCTACAGCCGGCTGCTTCAATGTGGCTTTCGGCTTGCACCAAGGGTCGGCTCTCATCCTTTTTTTTTTTTCGGTTGGGAAATCTTCAAATGACCCTCCCCCCGCTTTGGACGGAGCGGAAGAGAGTTTCAGACTTCTACTGACTAAAACCCATCCATATTCCTTATTTGCCCTTCGTGGTCCAGAGCCGCGGTATCTCTTTCGAACAGCCCCGCAGCCCTGGCAGGCATCGGCCTTTGCGGACCCCTTCATTGTTGCTGACATCTCTTTGTGGCGCGCGTGGAATACGAACGCGCCGTCGACACGGCCTGTCGTCAACTGCCGGACGGCGATCTAGCTCACCGTCCACAGGCCCGCGCCTACGGTGGCCGGGAGCGAACACGTGACCCCCGACGCCCGATGCGGCTGGAACGTAAAGCTCTTTCCCTCTCACGTTCCGCCACCTCCTCTAGCATGACTGCTTCGCAGAAGGAGGTGACGGCTTTCCATTCTCGCTCGCTCCGGACCAGGGCTTGAACCAAGTCCGGACGCGAGGAATCGCCGCCGCCAATCGCCGCTACGAGGAGGCTCTCATCCCTTAGCTGTTCCTCCCTTACCTCTTCCTCGTGATAATGGACGCTCTCGCGTCGGACATCCAGGAAGAGGCACCCTGGTGTATGCTGTTCGCCGATGACATTTTGCTGGTTGCTAAGAGCGGCCAAGAGGTCCAGAGCAGATTGGAGGTGTGATGGCAAAGACTGTAGTAGAGAATGTTGGTCTGCAATTGAGTAGAACCGAAATGGAATACTTGTTTTGCGATTTCGTCGGTCTCTCCAGTCTAGTGCCTTTAACTCTTGCCGGAACGCCCATACCGATCTGCTTCGACTTCCGGTATCTCGGATCGCTTGTCCAAGGGGATGGCTAAGTAGACCGGGACGTAACGCACCTGATCAACTCAGATGGATGAAATGGCGACAGGTCACTGGAATAACAACTTACGACCCACGGATGCCTCTCAAGTTAAAGGGGAAAGTATACAAGTCCGTGATATTACACCTGTCGTACTGTATGGATCAGAATGCTGAGCTGTGAAAAAAAATGGATGAAAAACGATTCCACGCAGCGGAGATAAGAATGTGTGCGGTGCTTACTTCAAGAAAGTCTACTGGCTTGGTGTTGATGTTGATGGTGCATCCATTAACACCAACACCATTTCCAATAAACGACCAACCGACCTGTTCAAGATATTTGAATTTTAATGACTTTTTTGTGAATGGAAACATTTTGTTCCTATCAGAGCGTAGCAACATTAAAACAGAGCTATATTTTATTTATTACGCTCATCATCAGACATCCAACTTTATTTCTACACGATGTAATACACAATCAAGTTAAATTATCTGGCGATACCCATCATGCATGTGAAGTTTCGCTATCAAAATTTGATCTTGTAAAAGTATAAGGTGTTAACCTCAATCATAAAGGTCATCATTAGACCTTCAGAATGTGAAATGTAGAAGCACCCGTGGTCAATTAGATTAAAGTTGAAAGCTACATCATTCTAACTATTTCTGTTACTGAGAACCGATAAGCACTTACCTGGTCATCATCAGACTATCAGAATATATCAAGTAGGGGTACCCGTGCTCAGTAAAATAGGTCTCTCAGAGAATGAATAAATTAGGCAAAAACGATGACAAGTGCGACACATCTGTGTTCTTGCTTAATCTTTATTGTAGTAATAGTCGTTTGCCGGCAGGGGCGCCAAATAAACAAAAAACAGCACAGGGTTTAAATCATCAAGGTCATCGAGCAATGTAATGCCCTTAATAACTCGCAAAGCTTTTGGAAAAATAAAAACTAAAGTTAAAACTCAACTTTAAATTGCTATAAAAAAAAATAAAAGCGATCGAGATCTTCGAATTATTTTAAAAAGTTCTCTTTCCAACGGTATACAATATGCTAAAAAAATATTTTAATAACTTCGATAATTCGTTAAATTTGGGTATTGGGACGCACCATCAAGCCATTCCATATTCTGGATAAAACACTAGTTTTCCGCATAAATAACATGCTGTGAGTAGGTGCTGTAAGTAGGTAGATAATGTTATCTCACTCTTACGCAATCTCTTATCTCTTTCGTACAAAGGATTCTAACTTTCCTCGAACTAGAAATGAAAAAGAAAAATAAAAATAATAATTTATTTAACAAATACCTAATTACAAATCTTGTTCAAATTGTCCGCCACTATTGCATAGGCACGTGTGACATCTTCGTCTTATCTCGACTGTAGTGGTGCGTAAACCCATTTCTGATTTGATGGTCATGAAGCCCGCCTCAATGCGTTAGACTAAATCATCCCTAGTTTCAACTTCCGTGGAGACAAGTTCCTTGGCCTGTCCCTAAATGTAAAAATCTAACGGAGTTAGGTCTAGGAAACGTGGTGGCCAAGGAACAGGGCCATCCCTCCCAATCCATGAGTCTGAAATGCATCCAATTACTCCCTCACGGTTCATCTCCAGTGACCTTACCTGAACTTTTACTTGTTCTGTATGGTGTCCGGACGTAAAGAATAGCACCATCCCATATCTTCCCGTGGGTGTCGTAAGAGGCGACTAAGGGACTTACCAGAGAATGGGCAGCAGCTACAACAACCATACTGCGATCGCCAACCCGCCTGCCAAGCGTGGCGATTATGGCAAAACCCCTCTTCTTGGGGGAGGCCTATGTCCAGCAGTGGACTTTTCGGCTGAAATGATGATGATGACCTTACCTGACAATCTCAACGGGGATAATTACCAGTGGTTAATCTCCAGTGAGCGGGACAACCGTCATGTTGAAAAACAAACGACCTGTCTTCACAGAAAATTAGCAGCTCAGCTAATAAGGCCAAGTCTGTTTGTAAAAAATCTAGATAATTATCCCCGTTGAGATTGTCAGGTAAGGAACTTGTCTACGCCACGGAAGTTGAAACTAGGGATGATTTAGTCCAACGTATTGAGGCAGCCTTCATGACCACCAAAGCAGAAATGGATTTACGCACCACTACAGTCGAGATAAGACAAAGATGTCGCACGTGCATACGCAATAGTGGCGGACAATTTGAACAAGATTTGTAATTAGGTATTTGTTAAATTAATTATTATTTTTAATTTTCTTTTTCATTTCTAGTTCGAGGAAAGTTAGAACCCTATGTAAGGAAGAGATAAGATACTGCGTAAGAGTGAGATAACAGTATCTACCTACTTACAGCATGTTATTTATCCGAAAACTAGTGTTTTATCCCGAATATGGAATGGCTTGATGGTGCATCCCAATACACAAATTTAACGAATTATCGAAGTTATTCAAAGATTTTTTTAGCATATTGTATACCGTTGGAAAGAGAACTTTTTAAAATAATTCGAAGATCTCGATCGCTTTTAGTTTTTTTTTATAGCAATTTAAAGTTGAGTTTTAATTTTATTTTTCCAAAAGCTTTGTGAGTTATTAAATGAAAACTAGACGTTATTAGCGAGTTGTTTTGAATTTGATAGAACCATACACCAGTACATATAAAAATTTAAATGTAATTTAAAGACTATACCAATAACTTTTTGTAAAAAATTAAGCTTTAATATTGAGTTTGGGAAATTTTCAAAATAAAAATTAGAAAGTTGTAATAAAAAAACCGGTGTGGCCAAGAGTGAGTTCTTGGGCTTGAAGAGATAGCAAATGACCTCTCCATTCGGCCAATTCAATTTGGCAAACGATGCACCAAACACCCTGTATATTTGTTCTGCCTGTCATTAATATATTAAACTGAGGTTCGGAATATTGAATGCTGATGGCACGGTACATAAAACTAGAAAAAATGTGTAAATTTGAAATCAATATATCCTGAACGATACGTTCCCCTTTTGGATAGTAAGACGTGTGTTATTTTGTATGCCCTGCGTGAACGCAGAATGTAATAAACCAGCTCAGTGCATACTACCCAGCTAAGGGCGAGTTCGGAACAAACGCTTCCAATTTCCTCAAATACATTTACAATAACGGCGATACCGCGGGACGAAACTACACACGTTCGTTTTCGTGATAACTAAGTCACACGTACGCTTGTATGTAGGTGTTGAAGCTGGCGCGAACTATTCGCGCCAGCTTCAACACCTACCTACAAGATAGTTGACGCAGTATGCGCAAGTGAATTCCGCTCCTATGCCTTGCGGGATTCGCTTCAGTTTGACCAGCTAATATTTTTCAAATAAAACTTTTTCTGGCTACATTTCAGACGCCGCCAAAAGAATTATACTTAAAACCTGTTTCGGTATCTCCAACCATAACAGTTATGCCCAAGCAAATGCCCACTATACCCTGGCCAACCGATTCCTCAAATATCATGATGAGGAACTTCAAACCTATGTATGACATGACCACGAACAAACACCCTGACAGGCAGGAAACTGTGTACCCCACCCATTCTAAAAGACCACTGTCGATACCCCTCTACATTACAAAGTCAAAATCATATGAAGAAGGCATGATAAAAGATTATGATGAAAAGTAAGTATTTGGATATATTTTGTATTTGTGTGTGTGAGAATCTAGAAAACACTCAGCCCCCGTAGCATGGCCACCGTAGACAAAGATTTCTTTGACGGAAGAATCGAAAAAATGACAGATAGTGCAAAGAAATCTGTCATAGTGTCGTCAAAAAAGATTTGATTTCAAAATATGAAATCTGTTCATGAAAATTCGAGATTCAAAACAGAGCATCGTAAGTAGAAAATATTGGCATGTATTCCAGAACACCCAACTGTAATTCAAAGTGTTCTATTATTGTAGAAAAAAAACCCGCATGGCATTTGCAAGTGTATCAAAAAATTATTGAATCGTTCTAAGGCCACATAACTTTTCTAGAAATGTGATATTAGGTAGATGGTTTTTTGCTATCCTACATCACATCGTATCCCACTGCTGAGCAAATATCCTCTATCCCTTTCTCCTTGCCACCCTCTCTATCCTATACAATGTCTGACCACGTTTGCCCCGCAAACATGGTCAGATCTTCACACCGTCCTCTGTTATTACCATAGATATTGATCTTTCAGTATCGTGCCGATGCGTGTGTGGGGGACGACTTTGCGGCCGGTCTTGACTGATGAACCTGAGGATATAGATGAGGAGAACATTGTTTACAAGCCTGTATAACCCACCACGATGCCAGCTGAAGGTTCTAGTCTTTACAGTGTCAGTGTTCCATACACTGCTCGTATTCCCCTTGCGATTTCTTTTTAATAAATTAATGAAACGTAATTTATTTGTTTGTTTTCTATAAAATAAAAGCTTAAAACTAAACAAGAAAGATAACATTCTGTATCTCAGGGCTCCGTCAAACAGGCCCGCAGTGACGTGTCTATCACTGTCTAATGATAATTTCTAAGTCCTAGGAACTGAATCAAAATTTTAGTAAGGCTTCGAATTCTCAGGTGAAGTCCTAATTTAGAGTTATCAATGGAAATACCAATAAAGCCCTTATTACATCAGGTAGCAGCTCACACCTTAGGATATCAAAATAGGTACGTAATTAGATTCGAAGTTACATGCTACAATCAAAACTGAACCTTATTCCACACACTGACAACTGTTTCAATAAGGGCAGACAGTCGTTTTACAGTTATTTTGCCTCTAGCAATTAAGTTGACTAACCTGAGGCGAGTGTGACATAAAATGATGTTCTACAGGGGAATCATTCAAATGTCAGGCTAGTTAGAGGTAAATTATCTGTGAAAGGACAACACACCACATGCCTGCACGTTGGCACAATAGCAGGTAAAAATGGCGCGTTAATAGCGGTATAGCTATCGCAGCTAATTGCACGAACGCGCGATGTAAGCGATCCTAAACACACAACACGGTATAACAAGCCTTGCCTGCAATATTATCAATGTATGGCAGTGATGACACTTCATTGTATTCCTTATGTAACCTAGTCTATGGATGGTTAGTTATAGTTATTTAGCAGAAGAACTTGTATTTTATATCTTAAAACTGGTTACTTAACCTACTGAAAATAAAACCGGTTGGCATGTATACTCACCCATCAGCGCAATTTTGCAAAAAAAAGTAATTATAACAATTAAAAAAACTCGTCTGAAAAGCACAGGGCAAGGGAGGCGAAACCAACTCTGTTCTTAAAGATTGACCACAAACAACAATGGATAGGAATAAGTGGAAGGGGTCTTTGCCCTGCAGGGGGATGCGGATGGCTAATAATAATAACTAGTCGTGGTGGTCAGGTTGTTAATTATTTATTTCTTATTTCATTTTGGGCCACACGTTTCCCGAAGGTGCGGCCACGGCGCCGGCGCGGCCTGTTGGGGCTCTTGAAGCGCTTCATACTCTTTTTTAACGTATCCCTTTCTCGTACTCTTTTAATCTTCTCTGAAGATCCATTGACTTTCAAGAATATTGCGCTCACTAGCTCCTCGTTTGGATATTCGTCATCTTTTGCGACCAAATCATCGATACTTCCATCGAATTCATTTTGATTTTCTAAGATAGTTACTAAAATAATATATAATCATTTTAATTTTGGTAACTTAATAACCAAAAATAAGGAATGGAAAGAATGGAATAGAATGGATGGATGGAATGTTTATGGTATGGATCTTCCCGGGATTTCCCGGAATTTATAATACAATCCCGTGTGGCTAACAATATTACAAATAAGTAATAATAAAAACCACAGAGATAGATAAGACAAATAAAACAAAGATAATTAACATACATTTTTTATTAGTATTTACATTAATTCACAATACATTTTTTTTTTATTTACGTTGCCCCACACTAGGATTTTTTTCCTGTAACGTGGATGAGTTTACAAAGATTTAAACTCACACATACACAAATACCCTGACCCGGAACAACTACTTATAGATCATACAAATATTTGTTCCGTGCGGGAATCGAACCCGCGCCGTCAAATTATTATTAATAGTCTTAAGCAAATTCTCATTCTTATACTTCGCCTTTTTTATAAATACGAAAATTCTTTTGCTTCTAGTCTCGACTCGTGAGTAAAACTACTCATTCAAACGGCCCATCAGAATTATTTTCCTTGTCCGATTCATTCAAAGTATCACTAAGATTTGAAGTGTTCGCTTTCGACATTACTGTATAACTTTAACGAGAATTGAAGTATATAACCATTAGCTTATCAATATTTTCTGGCTTCAATGAATTTCTCCGAATGTCTAAAATCTATTTGTACATTGAAAAAGATCGCTCTACGTCATCTGAGGTGAGGTTAGCAAATTTATACACTTCCTCCTCCTCGTCATTAATGCAGGTAGAATTTTTTTCTGCTATATTTCTGATAGTGTCAAAATCAGGATTTCTATCCATGACTTTTTCCATTTTATCTTCTAAGATCTCGCAATTTGCCCATCTCAAAGCTAATCTCACTGCATCAAATATTTCAAATGTTTCCATTAGAGAAAGATCGGATTTCTGAAGTGCTGTCAAAGCTGTTGGTAATAATATATAGTATAATTACAAAATTTTCGTAAATTCGAGACAAATGATCCTTTATGTTGTCATTATTATTAAAAATGTTTAAACCATTCTATATTGATTTGCCTCTTGACTATTCAGCACAGACAATACAGACTTAATTTCATCGAAATGCTTATCGTAATAGAATGCCGCATCAAGCCAAGTTCCCCATCTAATAATTACAGGTGCAGGAGGTAAAGGTAAATCCGGACACATTTCTTTTAAGATTTTAATTCTTTTTGGTGCCTTCAAAGAAACTTTTTTCAAATTTGAAATTAAACTGTCAACATTAGGGTTCTCTTTTCTTATCTGCCCCGCAACAAGATTTAGAGCATGGGCTAAACATGTGAAATGCAACATTGTTGGAAAAGTTGATTTTAACATTCTACCAGCTGATATCATGTATGCGACACTGTCTGTACATAACATTCTAACATTATCTACTTTGCTCTCAAATGAACTTCCCCACATATTTTTTAAAGAATCTTGAACAAATCGTGATATAGTTATTCCATTTACAGTATCTAGCATTTTATGTGCCACTAAGTAAGGCCGGTAGCACCTACTAGGTTCTAATGGTCTTACCAACAAATGTACGACAGCCCTTCCTAAGAAATCCGTAGTTTCATCTACTGAAACCCATAGTTTTTTTATCTACAATCTTACTTTGCATCTCTTGTACTTTGATTTTAAAAAGCTGATCCGGGTAAACTTTTCTCAATAAGGATTCAGGTAGTTTAATATTTGCAACACATGTACTTTTGAAAAAATGTTTTGAATGCATTGTTGCACAGTTGGGACCATGGTATGTTACAAAGAATCATAAATTCGATTAAGTAAAATTCTAAAGGAGTGTGATGTTCTTTCTTCGTGCCTTTATTTACTGCTCCTTCTACATGTCTTTTGACGTTACTCCAAGGAGTTGCACTCAAATGTGCTTCGCATTTAGAGCAGTAAATTAATCCACTTGCATAGTCGTAAAGAAGCTCCGGATTATCTTTGATCCACTTGTTGACGGTGGCCTCTTTCATTGAACTCTGCGCCATGGTAATACTTTTAATCAACGGATTAATCTGGAGCAAAAAAATAGTGAATCTTAGAAAACCGTATGAGTGTGTTTGTAAGTGTGAGAGAAATAGATAAGGCACAACAGTTGCGTAGTTTAAAAGATCTGTGCGTGCATACGGTCATACAGAGGGACAGACGGACTAATTAAAAGGAAATTTTATAAAAATATGGACAAGAAACTTACCAAGTATATCACCAACTTCAAATATCCAATCATCCAATACAGTAAGGCCAAATCAAAGTCCGTTAATGCGTGCCGAAATAGTCGTATTAAGTAGAGTCCAGAATCCAATAAACAAGCCAGGGTCAAACTGGATTCACCACACAAAACACAACACGAAACAAGCGAGCGCGTTCTACGAACCGAGGTAAGTGAATGAGTTACCCGATTTATTGCCAATAGAAAGTTTGAATGCGGTAGAAAGAGACAAAATCTAGTATATTTCGTTCAGCGGGGAGCACTCCCCGCTTAACGAAATGTACTGCATTTCAGCTATTGTTTTCTTTTGTCCTCACAAGCTATGTTGTGCGAACTACAAATGTGGCAACATCGTGCGAATGCGCATTGTAATTTTGCAACTGTGTAAAAGTAAATAACTATTACACTATATAGGTTATAGATATAGATAAAATAATTGTTTCTAAATCCCGCTCTTGTAATGTTGAGGATTGCAAGCATCTAATAACGCATCCCGCTGAATGTCTCACTGTCATAAGTCAAAATATACGTAGTATAACGCTCAATTTTGATAGTTTCGTTATAATGTTGAGCAGGCTTGGTGGTGAGTGTGATATGGTTGTTTTGACTGAGTGCTGGTCATCGTGCTGTCCTACGGTGCCAAGTTTGGACGGTTATTGATCATATACATCGAAAAAATTAATCAAAATGACGGAGTATCGGTGTATGTTAAAACTACCCTTAGTGTTTTGTGGTCGAGCCGTCTTGTCTAGATTGTAATTGTCTTATCATAAAGATTGGTACTGAAATAGCAATTTTGGCTATTTATAGATCTCCATCACACAAAAAACTAGACAATTTCCTGCGCACACTCGATAATATCTTATCTAAGTTATCTTCTTTCAAAAATGTTACTATTATAGGAGATATTAAAATAAACATCTGCCCCGGTCAACTGCCTGGAGCTCAAATGGAGTACCATAATTTATGTTCATCTCATGGCGTATGCCAGCACATACGCTGCCCACTAGAAACGGCAAGGCATGTCTTGATCACGTGGTATTAAGAACAAAAATTCCAGTTGGGCGTGGGTAAACAACTAAAATTGTTTGAAGATTACCTCTCAGGTCAACGGCAATATGTTAAAATTGATAAACTCGTTAGCAGTGACTTACCTCTCACGTATGGTGTACCACAGGGCAGTATTTTGGGACCCAGTCTCTTCCTTGTGTACTTAAATGAACTCTGTGGTCTTGCCTCGGTAGGTGGAAAAATAATTTCTTATGCGGATGACACTGTTCTTCTATTCTCGGCTGATACGTGGGATCAGGTCTATGAGAATGCTCAACATGGTTTTGATATCGTGTGCCACTGGTTGATGAGTAACAAGCTAACACTCAATGCTGATAAAACACAGTACATAACGTTTTCAATGCGCAATTCGAGCGCACCTCCTACATCATGCTCTTTAATTGCACACAACTGCTGCAATAGTGTAAGCTGCGAATGTCCAAAATTGGTCAAGACCAATTTTACAAAATATTTAGGAATAACAATAGATAACAATCTCTCTTTTAGACCTCATATAGAACTAGTCACTGCTCGATTAAGAAAACTGATATACGTTTTCAAAAATCTGAGACATGTTGCAGACTCCAAACTAATAAAACACGCATTTTTGTCATAGAGTATATCTGTATGTGGGGGTGGTGCACCAAAAACCATACTAAAGTCAGTTGAAGTAGCACAAAGAACTATTCTCAAAGTAAGCTCTTTCCGTCCGTATTTGTTCCTAACTTATTTGTGAGGTCCGCGCTATACGTCAATTGATTATACTGCACACTATCTTGATGCGACATACGAAAGTAAACTTTAAAAAATCAGCAAAACCATCCAGACGACGACAACCTATAGCCAGCGAAGACAGATCCATGCTTAAACACCCGTTCTGTTACATCCCTCATCTGCAGAAGGGGTTCTGGCCTACTCAGTAGCTTACGCTGCATTCCTGCTGCTGACGCAGCATCCTCTCATTCCTCTCTCCCCCTTCTCACAGTCCAGCACGCTAGTCGTCTCCCAACCGTCCTACCGTGCACATGTATCTTGCACTCGTGTAATTTTTATTGTTTTAATATACATGTTTATTTTAGCCAAAGGTAATTTCATTTTTTAAAAACCTAATCCGGAACCCGGTTATAACATTGGTGGCAGCTGAAATGGGATTCAAGGTCACTCAAGTTCCTGAGTTCCAGAGACGACTCACCACACCGGTAAACCCGGTACTGACCTAGTTCAAGGTCACTCCAGTTCCAGTTCCAGCTCCAGATCCTCCTGCAAAACCATGAAGAGTATGTGCGCAATATTACTGTGAGTTGTGAACAAATTTTCCATCTCTAATAGTGATCAAAGTTCATAAGTTATGAAAAATCGTTCAACGAGTTACCTTGAAGTTGAACATTCCAATCCACACGTCACATCATGTTACGTCTCGTCGCTCGTCGCAGTTCCAGGCTCGCAAGCGATAAGAATACATTGTCGACTTAAATTTAATTCCTTATCTTGTTTTCAGACTTATTAAACCAAGTTGTTCTTTAAAAAAAAAAACTTGTTGTCAACCATGTCGCAAGGTTCAAGAGCCGCGGTGAAAGAAGAGTCTGCGGAAAGCATACCTTTAAGTATCATTTTAAAATTCATAAAGCCCTTTGATGGCAGCCGAGAAAAACTAAATGCATTTATAAATAATTGCGATAATTCTATTTCCCTAGCCTCTTCTAATGAAACTAACATCGTCTTCAAGTACATAATCAGCCAATTAGATGGTAAAGCCGAGATTGCTTGTTCAATCAAGGATTGCGATTCGTGGCCATCCCTTAAAAAGTTCCTTCAGAACCAATTTGGAGAGCGCAAACATTACTCTAATCTTCTTGCAGAGCTCCAGGATTGCAGACAAGGTGCCCAGGAGAATGTTAACCAATTCTCACTTAGAATAGAAACCTGTTTATCCCAATTGCTTACAGAAATTTGTATATCCGGTCACAAGAAAGGTGAAATATCCGGCAGAGTAGCTGCAATGTAGGACTTAGCTCTCCACACGTTCACGATGGGTCTTACCCCTCGTATCGCAAATATCATTAGGTGTCGGAACTCCAAAAATCTCAATGACGCCATAAATTACGCGATTTCCGAAGAAAAACTGCAACATTACTCCTACAAACAAACCTTAGCCGCGAAACCACTTCGTCAAAATTATCCAAATATTAAGTCTAAATTCAGTAACTTTAATAACAATCAATCCCAAAAACCAACCTCTCAAAAACCCTTTTCAAATAATCCATTCTGCAGATATTGCAAAAAATCAGGGCATATTCTGGAAAAATGCCAACTCCGCGAATACAATAATAAAAGATTTAACAATCAAAACAAATCTTATCCTTCAAGTGCGCAGCCAAGCACATCTAATTTTAAACCCCGTATTAATGCACTAACCGATGCAGAAGGTTACAATACCGTTGACAACAGTTTAAACTAAAAAATGTCCCGAATAAGCGTCGCACGGGACAGATAAATTCCATAATAGACGACGCCAAAACTCAAACAATGACCCATGGATAGGGTAACCAGCCCCAAACTCGTGGTCATCCCATTAGAGTCAAGCAACAGGGTAACCAGCCCCAAATCGTAGACTCTAAATCCTTCATGACCCGTGGACAGGGTAACCAGCCCCGAACTCGTGGTCATTCCGTTGGAGTCAAGCAACAGGGTAACCAGCCCCAAATCGTAGACTCTAAATCCTTCATGACCCGTGGACAGGGTAACCAGCCCCAAACTCGTGGTCATCCCATTAGAGTCAAGCAACAGGGTAACCAGCCCCAAATCGTAGACTCTAAATCCTTCATGACCCGTGGACAGGGTAACCAGCCCCGAACTCGTGGTCATTCCGTTGGAGTCAAGCAACAGGGTAACCAGCCCCAAATCGTAGACTCCAAATCCTTCATGACACATGGACAGGGTAACCAGCCCCAAACCATAGACTTAATCCAGAATCCCGAAAATAAAAAACATATTAATAAAGAAATATACGAATTCACATCCAATTTACCAAATAAATACTTACCTTATATAAAAGTAAATTCTCCTGTGTCCTCTAATGATTTATCCCTCCGCGTCGATACTAGCGCATCTATAAGTATAATTAAAAAATCAGTCATTGATGACATGCCTGCTATTAACGAATCGGATAAATTCAAAATCAAAGGTATCGATTCGATCCATTCGATCCACCGATAATCCCCTATGTACACTAGGACAAATCTCTATAACTATCTATACACACGACAAATCTCATAGTGACTGTAAATACCTAACACATACATTCAGTGTAGTTAATGAATTAAGCATACCCTACGATGGTATTGTCGGCAACGACTTGTAAGGTCCCCTCTACCTATTTATAATCTTTGTCATTATAGACACCTTATATACCATATTATTATTGTAATAAAGCCAGTATATTCTCAGCAGTCATTAGTTTCATTCCCTGACTCTGCCTACCGTACATGGTGACCCTGCGCAAGGAATCTGCTACCCGAGCATAACGTATTTGACACCACCCGGCCAGCGCATATGGACAAGGAATGTGAAACAAATCAGTGGATTCAGTACAAAGTGCACCCAATATGAATAAAATAATTTTATTTTTGATTTATGACACACGTACTGGTGCAAAACAAACAGAAAATCATAAAAATGGGTTCATCACAGTCTCGTGAAGAAGTAATCTTGGCACAGAACGCAGCTGGAGTCTCGAACCACGCCACCGTCGAAGAAATTCGTTTCCATCTGAGTACAGCAAATATTATCCTTACAATTATTGCCCTGGTGATTGGTATTGGGCTACTGATCTTCATATACCGAGCGTATGAGAAATGCCATAAGCGCTGGATGCAGCAGGAAATCAAACAATCTACGACTCTCCAATTTTCGCCGCCGCACCGCAGATGAGATGAAAACAGCCGGAATTGTTTAAAACAAAGTGAATATAGAGTGCTACGTAAAAATGATAAACAAAACATGCGTATAATCAAATAAATACAGTGCAGTGAACTTAAGTGATAGTGCGGAAAAAGTGCGGAAAATAAATAAGTACCTACGCAATACAGAAACAAAAAAGGTAACAACAAATAGGTAAAAAAAAAAAACAAACTGCGGAGATAGCGTACGTTAATACACTCGAGTTGCTTGCGAAATTATCAATGGAACTGAAAAAAAAGAACTTTACGAACATTGTAGTGGACTATACGATAAAATATTGTTAAAAAAGGGCATAATTACAATATTAAAGAAAGTACCTAGCATGTGCAAAATAGTAACCGGGTGGATGGATATCGTCCCTGGTAAGTTATAAGTAGAACTTTAAAAGATTTGTATCACAGTTTAAAGGCTGGCAGAGAATATTTGATTAAAATTGGACCTAAGAGGCGTCAAGGGAAGATTATCATTCAGAAGTTAAAAGAAGCTAAAGATTTATATGAAAAATATATAATACTTATAAATAAGTTAACTGAAGATATCACACAAGGAAAATTATCTTCTGTCGACGCAGAATTAGTTACTAACATATCCTTAGAATTTCAATTACTTTATAGTAGAATAGTGCATCTATGTGAGGGAGAAAGCAAAGAGGAGGAAGGTTCAGATACTAGTGGAGAATTTAAGGACTCCGTCGAGGATAACAGTGGTGTAACTATGGAGTTGTTGTTGTTGTTGTTGTTTATTCAATTCTATGAGTGGCCAAATTAACTATGATGAGGGTGTGTTGCATTTAAAAGATATAATGCTTAAAATGCATTTCAACGAACCTGTTTACACTATTGCACCACGCAGTGAAACCAAAATTGAATGTACTGTTGCAAATCCAGAAATAAAAGAAGGTTTAATATTTGACCAACATCTTTCCCAAAATTTATTAGTAGCAAACTGTCTAGTTCAAGTTAAGAATAACAAACGTGTTTATATTTTCATTGTTAACACCTCAGAAGAACCTGTAACCATTAAGTCTGATCTTAAATTACATTTAAAACCTTTCGAACTGAAAGCTTCAGTATTTATCGGTACCGTAGCCGAACCCGAAACTCGTGATCGCACAGAAGAAGTCCTAAAGCAGCTTCGCGTGTCCCACCTTAAGCCAGAAGAAACTGAGGCATTATACTCTGTTTGTTCTCAATTTTCAGACATTTTCCACCTATCTGACGTCCAGTTAACTTGCACTGATGCAATAGAACATAAAATTAAAACCACGTCCGATAGCCCAATCCATGTTAAGACATACAGATTTCCCGAATACCATAAGAAAGAGGTAGATTCTCAAGTTAAAAAAATACTGAGACAAGGTATAATAAAACCTTCTATGTCCCCTTGGTCCTCACCAATTTGGGTAGTACCCAAGAAGCTCGATGCTTCTGGTCAAAGAAAATGGCGCGTTGTAATCGATTACCGTAAACTTAATGACGTGACCATTGGCGATTCCAATCCTATTCCAATCATAGCCGAATTCCTAGATCAATTAGGCAAGTGCAAATACTTTAGCACATTAGACCTATCTTCCGGTTTTCATCAAATAAACATGTCTCCTGATGATTCTCCCAAAACAGCATTTTCAATCCCAATAGGGCATTACGAGTTCACTCGTATGCCATTTGGATTAAAGAATGCACCGTCCACCTTTCAGAGATTAATGAATTCCGCTTTATCTGGTCTCCAATGCCTCCAATGCTTCGTTTATCTTGATGATATCGAAATTTACTGATTTAATAGCCCTTCTCATATAGATAACCTAACTAACGTATTTTATAGACTTCGTCAATTCAAATTAACACTACAACCGGATAAATGTGAATTTTTAAGAAAGGAAGTTTCATACCTTGGCCATGTCATTACTGACAAAGGCGTAAAACCAAATCCTGAAAAACTAAGAGCAGTTCATGAATTCCCTATACCAAAAGCTCCCAAGGACGTCAAATCATTCCTTGGTTTCGTCTCTTATTATCGCAGGTTCATCCCTGATTTTTCAAGCATTGCAAAACCTTTAACAAATTTGCTGAAAAAGAACGTAGACTTCATTTGGTCAAACGAACATCAGATATACTTTGAAACCTTAAAAAATAAATTAACTACAGCTCCGCTATTATCATATCCTGATTTCTCAATTTCTTCTCAGCTGTGATGCATCAAATTATGCAATCAGCGCTATTCTTTCCCAAGGTGAAATAGGCAAGGATAAGCCCATCGCCTATGCTTCCCATACACTCAACAAAAATGAGTGCAATTATAACAACTGAAAAAGAATTACTTGGAATTCTTTTCGGCTGTAAAACCTTCCATCCTTACCTCTATGGCAGAAAATTCACAATAATTACTGACCATCGTCCCTTACGTTGGCTATTCAACCACTCTGACCCCAGTAGTAAACTCCAGAGATGGAGATTAAATTTGGAGGAATATGTGTATGAAATAATATATAGAAAAGGGAAACTAAATAATGTCGCTGATACATTATCCCGCTATCCTATAACCAAATCTGTCAATCCTATAAATCCTATACCTAGTACTTCCAATGAGAATCTAAACTCACCAGACTACGACGAAACATCAAATCCAGATGTTTTTCCAGCTGTTCCCCCGGACGATTTAATTCAACTGGAAGACCTCACAGATCCCCTTATTCAGCCTACAAGCTTACCAGAGTTAGACAACCTTGATGATCTAGATAATATAATAAATGAAAACTTACCCTCACCTTCCACTGATCGTCCAAATCCAATATCACCACCTGATGGTCATGTACATAAGAGACACATTGACCAGATCTCAACAACTAAACATCCAAAGTCTAGATATTCATTGTCAAAGATTGAAGAGGAAGCGCATGACAAAACTGATGCAGAATCAATGGCAACCCCTGACACTGATAAGGACGATCAGGTCGCAGAGGAATGGCAACTGGCAGAGGAGTCGCCTCCCTCGAGACCTGTGTCTGAAAGTCGAGATGATCCACTGACAACACCGAGGAATCGTGCCTATAGGAAGGCCATGCGGAAATATTCAGGATAAGTAGCGCCTGCAGTTTCCTCGTAAGTGGAATCCGGTATATAGGGTTTGTTTCCAAATACAAGCTCATAGGGAGAAAATGCCGTGAAACAGGTTAAGAGGGCATTAAATGTTCGGACGACGGTTGCGTCGACTGAACCTGCTGCTGCTTTCTCGACGTACCACCGTCCCTTCAGTCCACTCCCCCGGTTTTTAGAATATCCCGCAGCAGGTTCAGTCGACCACGCAACCGTCGTCCGAACATGAGCATTGCGACTCGCGATCAGTGGTGCTATGTTCCGTGTTTCTACTTTCTATACGAGAACAGAAATTTATTGAGTGCCGTGTTAACACTTTCATTATCGACTTGGGCCTTTTTTAATGCCCTCTTAACCTGTTTCACGGCATTTTCAGCCACCCCACTGCTCGATGGGCATATTACCCATCGAGCAATGGGGTGGCTGCAACTAAGGTATGGCGAATACCGTTAATGTCTAAATATTTCTTTAAATTCTGCCGAGGAAAACGTTGGTTCATTGTCGCTAACAATTCTTTACAGCCAAAACGCGCAAAACTTTTTCGTAAACAATTTATTACCACCGCAGCGGACGTACTAGAAACATGGTCAACCTCGATCCATTTTGAATGGGCATCGACAATAACTAAATAATATTTATTATTAAATGACCCTAAAAAATCTAAATTCAATCGAGCCCATGGTTTCTCTGGCCACGGCCAGGAATGCAGGGGAGCCAGGGCGGGAGCTGAACGCTGCAACCGGCACGCGACGCACTCCTGTACTGTTCGCTCGATATCAACGTCTAATGTCTCCCACCAGACATAATTTCGCGCTATTTGCTTCATTTTTACGATGCCTGGGTGGCCGTCGTGAATTTCTTTCAAAATTGACATTCGTAAAATATTCGGAATTATTACCCTGTAACCCCAAATCAGGCAACCTTGATCTACACAAATACTTCCCATAAGATAAAATATGCTTTTTCTGTTTCATTATTACTAGTCTTTGGCCACCCGTACATTACGTAACCATATATTTTATTTAGTAAAGGATTAATTTTAATGTCTTTAAAATTAAGTGGAAAATTTTCCTGCACAAAATTAAGGTAACTACAGTCGCTGTCCTCACATTTGATTTTGCTTCCAGTAGAATTCAAAGGAAGACGCGAAAGCGCGTCGGCGTGGCAATTTTGTACCGATTTAATAAATTCGGTTTTAAAATTATAAGCTGACAACTGGACAGCATAACGCTGTAGTCTACTTGCGGCTGTCAAGGGTATTCCTTTATTCGACCCAAAGATATAACTAAATGGACGATGATCACTGCGCAAAATGAACTGTCGCCCGTATAAGTACTGGTGGTGCTTGCGCACACCAAACACAATTGCGAGTGCCTCCTTGTACAGCTGCGAGTAATTTTGCTCAGCGGTGTTAAGTGTGCGCGACGCGCAAAACACGGGTCGCTCACTGCCGTCTGCGTACCGCTGTGCGAGCACGGCGCCCAGTCCGTAAGCGCTGCTGTCCACTGATAACACCAACGGTAAAGTAGGATCGTAGTGTGCCAACACTGGTGCGCTGCTCAATACCTTTTTAATTCTACAAAAAGCACCCTCACACTCATCATTCCATTGCCATTTAACTTTTTTTTTTTAAAGTTGTACAGTGGTCTCATTATATCACTTATATTTGATTAAAACTTTGAGTAAAAATTAACAAGGCCCATAAAACTCTTTAATTGAGTTACATTTGTTGGAGATGGGGCTGATTTTATCAATTTTATAACCTAAATTGACTTTAGTGAAATTGATTCTTAATCCATTTTGTTTTAACCTTTCCAATACTGCCCTCAAATTTGCCAAATGGGTAGCTTTATACTTTGCAGTTACACATATGTCATCTGCAAATACAGCCGTTGAAGACAAGCCACTTAATGTTTCCTCCATTATCTTTTGAAAGTTTTCAGGAATACATTTCGTTCCAAAAGGCACTCTTTTGTAAATGAACGTCCCGACATGAGTGGTAATTGCTGTCAGCGGCTGTGATTTTATAAACATTGTTGGAATGCATTTGATAAATCAAGTTTTGTGTACTGCTCACCACCCCCCAAGGTGGCAAAAAGTTCTTCAATCCGCGGTAAAGGTTAATGGAAATCAGGGAATTCATTTCTCAAAACTTTCGCTACAGATTCCGAGTCGCTAATATTGTGACATTCAACAATTCCTATTTTCAAATGCTTAATCCACGTGCGGCCCATTATAGGTGGAGCGCCGTTTTCAATCTTCTTCTTAGCGTGTCGATGGCAAATTTTTAGTTAAATATGTTTGGCCCAAAATTCAGCTATGCGAACTCCGCTCGCTGTAGCAGTCATAAGATCGTCAAGTGCGCAGGTGTTAGGGCATGCAGCGCAAGATGGAAGATGGGCCATTGTCTGTGGAGACACGCCGCATACACATTTGAGATCTGAGCCGTCTATGAACCCCCATCTGAAGAGATTATCTTTGCTACGGCCGACCTGGGTTCGGAGTCTATTCAGAGATTTCCAAGTCGGCCACTGCAAATCATGCCCAGGTGGAAGACTTTCAGATGGCTCGATGAAACCGTCAGGGGGCTTAAACAGCTCTCGCCAGAGATCACATCTCGCTGTGGAGGCATTCCTATTAGGCGGACTAGCTGGGCCAACGCACCCAAGAAAGCTTTTACGGCTTTTCAGCCTTTGGGGCACTGGGACATAGTTGTGCATTGGGTGGCGTGAGTCAGCTTGTAGTTTTGTCCTCTCGGTGCGGCTGGCTATTGTCCTACGAACTTTTGGAGGCGCAATCCCAGTTAGTGGATACAGTAGAACGGTCCCATACTGGGCAAACATATTCGCCAGCGGAGAAGCAGAGCGCCATTCCAGTTGCTCGCAGAACTTGAGGAGATGCTCCCCATTTGGTTGATGTAAGGCGACGCAGCAAGTTATTTCTAGAATAACTTGCTGCGTCGCCTTACATCAACCAAATTTTTCGTTAATAAATCGTTAATAAGTCGCCGCCGTTTTCAATAATAAATAACTTAAGCATCGCACGCCTTGGCACCACAGACAACCATTACCATAATATAACCGATAGTCTCAATAACGTCACCAGTATAAGATCTCAGACATAACAACTTTGCTTAAATAGGTACATGTTTAATATATTTATCATAAAAATGTTTCGAAATGGCCGATATTTTACTGCCCGTGTCAATTTCAAATTTACACAGCACCTTTTCTACTACTAAATTCGCATAGTACGGTCCGTCACCGTCATTACTAGTAACCAAGTTAAAAAAATTGCCGTCGTCATCGTCTGAGTCCGAATCATTTAAAAAGTACTGACCTTTGTTCTCCTTTGCACTCTTAACTTCACTTTTACCTTGGCACATCTTCTGGCCGCACGCATCACATGTATAATTTTTAAAACGGTACTTGCCGGCCACGTGGCCGGTCTTACCACAACGTGCACAAAGACGACGCTGTGGCGTCGTCGGCACGGGCGCCGCGCCGGACCGCGCGGGCGCTCCACCGGTGCAGGCCGCCCTCGCCGGCCGCCACCGCCGCTGCGCCAGCCCCGCCAGCGCTCGTGCCGCCCGATGCGCATGCCGTGCTCGCATGCCGCTCAGCTGCCTCAAGCGCCGTGGCCAACTCCACAGCCCTTTTGTAGTTAATTTTCTTTTACAATCTTGATCGCATCTCTTCGCTGTATAAACCCGACACAAACTGATCGCGAAGGTTTTCTTCCAGCGAACTACCGAAGTTGCAGTTACGTGTCGCTCCGCTATTTCAGATCTCTTCGGCTCTAAATGATTTTCGACGAGTGTAACTAAATCTTCGAACTTCTTCGTCTCCGGTTCCGCAGGTGAGCACAAATCACAAATAAGATTATAGCACTCGGTAACTAACGTTAGAAGCGTTGCTACTTTTTGATTGTCATCGATACTATTTAACAATATAAATTGTTTTACGCGACGAATGTAACCGACCCAATCTTCGCCTTCGTTATTAAAAGGTTCTATTTCCCCAATCGGCATGATGGCAAACAGAATTCCACGTAAGTACCGAAATTTCTAGACCGGCTGCGCCAATGTTATGTACTCGTCAATAAAAGGCAGCGATCTGGTAACGACTGATTTATTCAAAACTTGAATCAACCCTCATATGTTTATTACCGTAGTACCGACATAACAAACATTAGTTTTAGTATATGCGAAACCTGAAACACATAGGTCTAGTATTTTTAAGTAAAGAATCTATGTACAAAATTTCAAAACTGTATCATGAAAAATCACAGAGTTATAAGCTTGTTCTGTTACCTGGTTGTCCGCACAAAAACGTGGTTACCACGCGGCGCGTGCGCGTGCGCGCCTCCAGCGTCGTCTTGAGCTCATTGATAATAATAATTTGACAGTAGGTACCTTAATGATTGCGATAGGTACTTAGTGTCGCTCGGTGTCCAACTTGTAACTTTTTTTAAATATTTTTGGAACAAAATATAATATGATTTAAAAAATTTTGGAATCGATTCTTTTACTTTTTCTGAACAAAGTATATTCAGGTTTCGCATATACTAAAAATAATTTTGTATATTTTAAGTTTCTTTAAATATTGTAATTTAAAAAGCCATTTTATGTTACAGTAAACTGAATGTCAATAATAAATCTATACTTTATTTAATAACATAATATAGTAATATAACAAAGAGAGAGTGTGAATTTTGAAAATTTGAATGTATGTGGATAATGTGGTAATCTCTGGAACTACGGCACCTATTTGGAAAACTCTTGTACCATTTGTACGGTATATTATTCCGGATGGACATAGGCTACTTTTTATCCGTATGCCTCACGGCCGAAGCCGCGCACAGAAGCGTATAAAAGGTGTAAAAAGACCCTTAACGAAGCCGAAAGGCACTTGTTCTCCCCGTCATTACGATATTTTTTTTGTTCTGACGTATTTTTTTTTAATACATTTTTTAATGTAAGATTTTTAATTTAAACACCTCCACGACTCCTGTGCTATTCAATCCATCCATCAGCACAATGTTTTGAGTGCGTTAAATTGAGTCCTACCGTAAAACGTGATTTTTCACCCCAATTAAAAAAAATCATTTCCCAGCAATAATTTTTGCGTAAAGTTTGATGTACATAATGCTTGGTTGACAGCTTCGTGAAGGGTCCGTTTACACCCTGTATAATAGCTTTGCTCGCAGCTTTGCTTGCAATATGGTCGGAATTTTTCCGCCTAGAACATTTTAAATGTAGCCTATCATTATTTCGTTTATTTATTTTCTTACATACTAACTACATTTTTAATTGAAGGGACTTGCTCCTCATCAGAATTATTAATTGGATCCATGATCTCGACTATTATGTTGAAGATCACGAAGAAAATAGAAGCGTTAGTTATCGCACAATCACTTTTATTTCAAAGTAATTTCAATTAAATAATCACAACGTAATCACTAATATAATAAAATAACAAAATAGGTAGCACAAGTAAGACACTCCACCGAGCGCGTAGTTCACCTGTGCGACCCCGGCCGAGTCTCCAATCATACTGCCAGTAAATCGTCGCTTCCTTGCGCACTAGCGCTCGGTGTTGTGTCAGAGTGTCGTGTGATTGAATGTGACGTAGCAGACTTAGATAATTCTTGTTCACGGCACTCTTTAACAGCGACATCTATGAAACCTAACTAACACTAATTTTAATATTAAAGCACCGTCACGGCCTGACTGACATTCGCACGTCCTCGTGCGTGTCCATCCTTTTAATTTGCCGCTTGTCCATTATTTTACGGACGTCGTAAGTGTGAGCAACTGCTTCTGGGAGCTCTTGACTGTTATGCTTACTGACGAGATCCTGGATTTCAGAGTCGAATCGTTGTCTGGGCACAACGATGCAACGTGTCCTGGTTGTCCGCACACGTAGCAGGTGATACGATTCTTATCGTGAGTCCTCGGTGTTGGGGTTCGATTCGAAGCCTTTACTTGAGATGAAGGCTCGTCCTGCCGCTTGCGGCAATCCATTGATTTGTGGCCTGGTTTGCCACACCGATGGCATGTGCCTTTAAAGCGATTCTCCGTGTAGCGAGGTTTTTTGGTGTCACCATCGTATCCCTCGCTGCTTTCATTTCTTCGTTTAAGAGAAATTCCATTAAGGATCCGAAGCAGTTGGGCTCTTGTTACCACGTTATGTGAGTGTAATTCTCTTCGAATTGTGCTATCCTTTTGGCACAAGACTGATGCAACAAATCCCGTCAATATATCTTCGGCCATTTCTGTACGTGGTATGCGCTCTATGAGACTCCACAGGCGCGTAGCGGCCTCGCTTGCAGTTCCTTTTGAGGTTATTTGGAAACGTAGTATTTCGTCGAAATAGTCTTGCCCTAGCATAGGCTTCGCGAATTTGGCTAGCAATAGTTCCTTTACTTGAGGCCATGATAGCGGAGACAGCTGCAATTTCGTTAAACAGCTGGCAGCTCGGCCTTTAAGCGCAAGGGTAAGAGCTAACAGTAATTCGGCGCCATCTAGATTTCGGCTATGAACTATTATTTCAGTGATTTGGCACCAACCTTCTATGTCAGCATCAGCATCATCAGGATCAAAACGTATCAATCGCGCAGTTGCGTTGAAATTCGACGTTTTCGGTTGAGCGGTTGCCAGCAGCCTTGATAACAGAGTTTCCATATTTTGCAGCAGGTTAGACGGGGGTGGAGCCACTACACTGTCTCCATTATTTTCTTCAGGTCCTTGCCCTTCGAATCCCACTTCTGATGAAGGGACTTGCTCCTCATCAGAATTATTAATTGGATCCATGATCTCAACTATTATGTTGCACTTTGTGGGTAGGCGTGGATTATCGGGCGAAGAAAATAGAAGCGTTAGTTATCGCGCAATCACTTTTATTTCAAACTAATTTCAATTAAATAATCACAACGTAATCACTAATATAATAAAATAACAAAATAGGTAGCACAAGTAAGACACTCCACCGAGCGCGTAGTTCATCTGTGCGACCCCGGCCGAGTCTCCAATCATACTGCCAGTAAATCGTCGCTTCCTTGCGCACTAGCGCTCGGTGTTGTGTCAGAGTGTCGTGTCATTGGATGTGACGTAGCAGACATAGATAATTCTTGTTTACGGCACTCTTAAACTAACAGCGACATCTATGAAACCTAACTAACACTAATTTTAATATTAAAGCGCCGTCATATTTCTTTAAAAAAAACATAAAAACATTTAAAAATATAAAAAATAGTGGTCCAAGTATCGGGATCCAAGTTTATTATTATTATTTTGTTGTTCTTTATAGAGAAAGTGGATGATAATGTGTCAAGAAGTCAAAAACTTTCGGGTGTTGAGAATGGTGGTTTTTGTACGATTAGCCATCTGTAGGGCTTTGTGTGAGAGATTTTGGTATAATACCAGTAGATGAGAGAACAACGGGGACTATATGAACAGTTTGTACTTTCCATTGGGTTTTAATTTCAATGGCAAGATCTTGGTATTTACTGAGCTTTTCGGATATTGTGGTTTGAATATTATGTGAGTTAGGTATTGCTATGTCTATCAGCAAAACGGTTTTTATTGGTTTTGTCGTGAACGGTAATGTCGGGTCTATTGTAATGAATTGTTTTATTATAGTTCGGTCCCAGTAAATTTTTTGATCGTTATTCTCTAATGCTACTTCTGGTTTTTATTTATAATACGGTATCATTTCAAAATTAGTTTAAATTTAAATGCTAATTGTTGGTATATGATTGCATGCGACTTGGTCATGGAAGTAAAAAGTACCCAATCAAATAAAATCAATATTCGTGTCATAACCTACTAAGTAGTAATAAAGTCTTACCATCTGAATCGGTTTCTTTTTGACCAGGTTTTGTATTCATATCCTCATGTATAGCTTGATCGAACATGTCCAGCGAGTGAGTGTTTATCAGCCTTGGCACTTCTTTTAGTAAGTGACCCCTTATCAAATTTTCTGCAGATCCAAATAGTAGTGTGGGCAACGTGACTACCATTACTCTGAAATATAATAATTCAAATTATAATTTTATCAAGACAAAATAACTTCGTGAAGTCCAGTTCAAAGCAACACTTTTTTCAATAAGTTATTTATTGAATCGACATACGATTGTCGTACTGTTCCACTTATGGGTCATCATTTTCCTCCATCATCAGATCAGCTTTATGACACACTAGCTTATGCCCGTAGCTTCGCCCGCGTGGTGTTCAGTAATTGTCCCACGGGATAAAAAGTATCCTATGTGTTAATCTAGGTTATAAGCTATCTGTGTGCCAAATTCCATCCAAATTCAGTTAATAGTTTTTGCGTGAAAGAGTAACAAACATCCTTACACAAATTCCATTCTCACAAACTGTGCATTTAAACAATAGTATAGTAAGATATGATATTACTTGACCCGACCCCTCTAGCCTTCGTCTCCTTTGTAAGCGGGGTCAGGAAATGCGGTAACACAGGCCACTGATACAATCAATCAGAAGATTTAACAACCATAATTTAGACTAGTGAGAACTTTGTTTCTCTTTCGAAGTATAAATGTTATAACCGACCGTGAAAACAAACGTGAAAACAGACGTGTTGGCAGTCTCATTAATTATTTATTTATTATCAAATTAATATTTACGGTTCTGCAATGTCTTATGCACTAACACAATACACTTCACGTTTTAGATTATGGTGAACTTATCACCTACAAAAATTATGGCCAAAGCAATACTTATCCTATCTATACTAGCATTTGCTCACGGCTTCGCCCCCGGTACGGAAATTAACCCATGGTGACGTTTTAAATGTAGCCTATGACACTCGCGGATAATGTAGCTTATTAATATAATTCATTTATTTAGGTAATTTTCACCCATTGCCCATTCACACAATACAGTCAGACTATAATCACAATACAAACACAAAAAAAAAAATTAAAAGAATTTAAAAAAATAAAAATTACATTATTATTGTTAGTGTAAGAATTTTCGGAATCGGATCAGTCGTTGCGAAGATTACCCTACGAACAAACTTACAAAAAAATTTTACGTCTTTATAATATTAGTATAGAATAATAAAGGATACAAGACATTACCTTATCGATTCAACCTCGAGTTTTCTATCCTTTATCCATGAAATCACTTGGCTAGTATTTTTACTCTCTGACAGTTCTATATGGAGGTCGATCGTCAAGTCACTTATTTCAGCCGAAAAGTCCAATAAGTCATATATTGTTGATACTATTTCTACTTTACCTCGAACCTACAATATAGATAAAAGAACAATGCCCGTTTTCACAACGACTAAGTGACAACTTAAATAAATTTGCCTTGCTGGATTTTCAACTCTCCACTCAGCACCAAGAACTGAAATTCCAAAAGCGCTAAGATATATAAGGTCTAACTATTCATACACGAAATATTTTAAGAGTAACTTCTATAAGTCGTAAAGTCGCCATAGAACGAAAAAAAAAATTATCTGAGTTTTTTTTTTTACGAAATTGTTATAGTTCTAAAAAAATTTGTGACTTTTTGCATAAAATCTTTACTCCCATATTCTAACAATGATACTAGGTAAATACGACATAGTAAACTAGCGTAAATGATGTTCAAAAATAAGGAGCTAGTATTTATTTTGTGGATCAAGTAATTTTAAATTATTTATTTTTATAAAAATATACTCAGATAAAAAAAAAACAATCCCTTGAAATGGCTTCGTTATAGCCGTTAGATAATTCCCTGAAAATATTTCGTGTATGAATAGTTACACCTTATACTGAATGACAATTTCATGAAAAAATCATTCGATGGAATTAATTTAATTAGAGGATTTTATAGATGATTTTAATGATTATAACTCATTAAAGCCATATTTGTTGAGGTCTCAAATCATATTTTGTTCAACATACAGCCTGACTTTGACCTGCACATTGCAAAAAAACCATAAGAAAATTATAAATGGGCTACCGCTTCCCCCTTAATTTAGGTGTCGCCTACTGTTAGTTAAAAAACAGACGTATCTCATATAAGCTAAAAACTGTTTCTGAAATAAAGGGCTCCTGGGTGTCTAAAATGGCCGCTTTAGCAGAATCATAATAGAAGCCTGCCAGGGCTGCGGGACTGTTCTTTGTTGATGATTTCCCACCCAAAAAAAAAAAAAAAAAAAAAAAAAAAAAAAAAAAAAAAAAAAAAAAAAAAAAAAAAAAAAAAAAAAAAAAAAAACAATACTATGAACCACATTTAAATTCACAACCGCAGTTAATATTATGAATTTACACTTTGTGAACATATTACGCACTGTAACGTAATTCATATGATTATCCCATTATGATTCTGGTAAAGCAGCCATTTTAGGTTCACTGGTGATTATTTTAAATGTAAATTAATAATATATACGAGCTTGTGTTTACAATGCGGCCAAATATCCCACGGCTCTTGTCGCTTGTAACATTTTCAACTTTATAATGTTCACATACAGACTACGAGTTTACACCATTAACACTGTGTGATAATTGAGACAAATCAGCATCGACCGAACAGATTCTCTTGCTTTTGAAACAAGAATGAACTCAAAATAAAAAGTGATCTAACAGCCAGGTGACCTGCCATGACCTCTTATAGCAGTATTGTTTTAATCATACTTCAATGTGGAAATGAGATGGAGCTAGATGTCCTGAAAATACACATTTGAGTTACTAGTTGTTCAATACGATCAGCGTGATAATTCAAAGACTCTGAAAAAAACCTAAAACAAGGTTATTAACCACTAGATTGTAGATATTTCTGTTTGTAGGGTTTAAAGTAACCTAACACGAAGGGGATTCCGGGGTTTTAGTTCGCTCACATCGCTCGCTCACTAGACCTTTCGGACCTAACCTGTCCGAGTCGGGGTACCACAAGTCTCTCTCAGCCTTCGCTCGCTCTTGCTTCTTATATTCTCTTTGCCGCAATGACCGGATAAATAGTTACTTACTTGGTACAATAGTCGCCCATTCAGTATATTGGTCGCCAATAAAATTTTTATTCGCCCGATTAATAATTTCCCCCTATAAATCCCCTGTCCTTCTGTTTTTCACACTGAACTGGCGTTACTGCTCTAAGATGTGGTGGAGCGCTTACGGCATATTTTTGTTGTCCTTATGCTATTAAGCCCAAACGTAGGATAATGATGATCCCGGACGGAGGTTTTATTGTTGTTGTTAAGTTTACCTGCAGGGAGCTGAACCGTAGCTTGTCGGCGATCCTAACGGTGTCAAACTGGAAAGGCCCGCCTTTGTGCCCAGAGTACAGCGTGTCCAGGCCAGTCAGTACCATTTCCTTTAGCCTCAACGTCACACCGGTGCCAGCCTGATTTGGATTGTTAAGTTTTGCCTAAAATCATAGCATAAGCATAGCATAATGCTCCCACTGCTGGGATGCTGGCCTTTTCTCTAGGATACGAGTGGGCTGTTATCCACCACTCGGGCCCAACGCAGGTTGCTAATGTCACATGTCCTCGTGTTTTTTGTTCTAGGACATGCCTTTTAGGTGGCCACATACAAGAAATTTAAATAAGCCGTACCGTCGACACGAAAGAAGAAAAATGACATGCCAGTTTCCTCACAGTATTTTCCACTTTTGATTTGAGAGCAGTGGTGATTAAATAAATTACACAAAGTTTTACATATGCCTGGGTTCGAACCTACGAAAAACAACTCAAAAGTGGGGGTGGTCCAGTGATGTCGGCATCACTGGACCACCACCGCTCTTTATCTATAATCTTAAGAACCTTCATCACTGGACCCTTAATGTTTAACTTTAAGATGCAAGAGTACTCTGAGAACCCACAATTCTAAGTTCTCCACCAACTATTATCGGATGAGTTAGTAATCTTACTAACTCATCGCACACAGAATCGCGATTCTCAATATCTATTGAGAATCGCGATTCTTAACATGGTCAGCAATATATTCATTCACGTAGCTGTGGTGCAGCCGTGAGACATCATCGATTGCGCCTGATATTTGTTAAAAAGCGCAACCTTTTAATAGATCATACCAAAAACTGTATACAGGTTGAATGCTTCAAGTGGGCGTGGATGGCCAAATCCGAATCTATGAGGAATAGCGAAAAGTACTTAAATGAGTCTCAGGCCCGATTTTGATGTAAACTAAAACTAATTTTGAAAAATCAACATTCCTAACCAGGAATCGAAACCATTTATTAAAAAAAAACACACACAGTATTATTACACGATTCGATAGTGTCGCTATTATGGATCAAATTCTGGGAAGTAGGAGGTAGACATACGGCAAACTTAAGAAAAATGTTAAATATTATGTTTTTTATCTCCTTGATTGATGACACCCGCAACAAATCTTTACGACATTGTGTGCATTTTTTTTTTGTATTATATCTTTACGGTTAAAGAACACAGTCAAAGGAAAAAAATGCTAGCATTTGTAATTAGAACTAACAAGTAAATTGGCGCCAATAGTGCTTTTTTTTACGTTTCGTAGTTTACTACTAACTGTTTCCATACTATTTTAAACTATCATGGTCACTAACATTATTATTGACACTAGAAATGGGATATTTACCATGTTTACTGTTTACTTTGAGTTCCCGTTATTTCAGCGCTGTTGCAAGCACCATGATCACGGATAAACTGAAAAGCAGCAGCTCAGCAGCAGCGCAGCTCTTCAGTTTATCCGTGATCATGGTGCTTGCAACAGCGCCGAAATAACGGGAACTCAAAGTAAACAGTAAACATGGTAAATATCCCGTTTCTAGTGTAAATAATAATGTTTCCATACTGTTACGTAATTTATCAAAAATTAACTCTTCCCTTTAGTTTGCCGTATGACTTACTTCCCAGAATTTGATCCTAATAACGCTATCAATTGGTGTAAAAGTAAAGTGTGTGTTTTTTTCATACCAACGGGGTCGATTCCTGGCTAGGAATATTGATTTTTCAAAAAGCCAATGATGCAGTTTTAGTTTTCATGAAATTCGGGCCCGAGACTGCTTTGAGTATTTTTTGCTTTTCCTCATAGTTTCGGATTTGGCCATCTACTCCCACTTGAAAAATTCACCTTGTATAAATATATTTATTAAAACTTTATGCACAAGTAACACTGAAAGAAGGACTTAATGCCTTGGGCATTTTCTACCAGCCTACCCTAAGATGATGCAAAGACCTTTTGTAAAGCATTTTCAACTCATTACTGAACTTTATCAAATAAATAATTTACATGCTGGTAGATTTTCTTGGCAAAAGGATTTTCTTGGAAGAGGTTGATCCAGTTTACCTACAGCTTCACCTTTGGTGTTCCAGAATCACCTAACCATACCTACCTTTCCATCATCCCAATGCACCTCGTAGTCCGCAATCTCTACAGCTCCTTGATTCCGCTTAACTGTTAATCTATTCATGTGCCTGACGATTTCTGTTAATTTGTCCGTAGTTAAGACCAACACTATCCCAACATTTTCTCTGTAATTCAGTAATAAAATATCGCATCAGAATGAGTGATAAAAGTGTTGGATCAAAGAAGTAATAGAACGATCGAAAATAATAAAAGGAAAGAATGATGAAAATGAAGGTTGAATGTTGTTTTTTAAATGGAACACAGCTCTCGCTATAATGGCTAACAGCCTGTTATGAAATCTCTCTCGTGGTCCGTGAGGTGAGGTACTCGACACTATTTTTCAATTCCAATTTCCTTCACCTACACACTCAAAAATATGTTGCACTAGGTTCCAAAACGCTGGAGGCGAAGCCTCTCGCAACACTGCATCAGTGGCGCGAGGAGGCCGAGGTTAAGGTGAGGGGCTGGTGCAGCGACAGATAACGGGGGAATACCGAGGTGGATTTACTCAGTGTGGGTCTGACAGACCCCTCCGCTATCCTAAGTGCGGAGGAGTCCGATTGCGGATTTCCAACTCGAGAAAAAAAAAACAAAATCAAAACTTACCGATACTCGCGAAGATTATCATACCCGAAAATTGACGTAGTATTGATGGTGCTGTATATTGCTGATAGTAGCTTCGGAACTATCGAGTAGGTTACCAACGGATTCTTCAATAAGTCAGGGAGGCTCAGACCTACAAGACATTCGAATGAAAACAAAAACTGACGAAATATGCAATTAGGCACACAACGGGAGATTAAATAGTCAAAACTAACCGCAAAGCTCGGCCCTACCTAGGAATACCGGGCTTTGTGCGGCAGTTTTGTATGGCAAGATCTTTAAGACCAGCACACACCTAGCCAAGCGCACTTTACAGACGATGGTCGTCACAATGATGACTTCCCCGGCCGTCTGCTCGAGAGAGAGGATTAACTCCTTGTAAAAGGCTCTTCCAGGATAATACCTACTTATCTTACAGAGATAAGGAAAGTACAGTTCACAAATACGAGTACAAGTACACGTTTGTCTCCTTATCAGGAGACCATTGGCAAGTCATCGGCATGTTCCAAGCGCTCCGTCTATCTTCGGGCGGTGTCAACCTTTCATTAGGTTTCCACGCTCAGCCTTTTCTCTACTAAATAGATTGGGCCAGATTTCGAATCCAACAAGGCGCATCTGCTTTAACCAAAGTTTAAAAAAAACGTTTGTTCGTTATGGTGTCCGGACGTAAAGAATAGCACCATCCCATATCTTCCCGTGGGTGTCGTAAGAGGCGACTAAGGGACTTACCAGAGAACGGGCAGCAGTGTTCTCTGTGATTTTTATAACAAACATACTGCGATCGCCAACCCGCCTGCCAAGCGTGGCGATTATGGCAAAACCCCCCCTTGGGGAGGCCTATGTCCAGCAGTGGACGTCTTTCGGCTGAAATGATGATGATGATGATGAAAAAAAACGAACTAATTACCTTGATTAAAATCCGACATATTGTATCTCGCCATGACTGGTGGAGAGTCATCGCCGGGCCTGTATATCTACAATACAGATTACATTAAATAGTATAGAACATTATTTATTTATTAATCACATTAGCACAATACCGGTCAAGTGTGTGTCGAAATACACACAGCGAAGGGTTTCTAGTAAGGACGAATGATGAATGATTTAGGGAAAACATAAGTTTCAAATGCTAAGTTAGTACGCACAATATTGAGAGATTTACCATGTTATTTTAAGACCTTTTATTTTCAATAGAATTTCCTGTACTATTTAAAAAATTTCAGTCTCTGTAATTTCGGAAATAACCCCGAGAAAAGGTTTTTCATCTATTCTTTTTTTCTATTTTTAATTTTTTTTTTTTCGCAAATCGCCGCGGCGAAGGTGGTGTGACGATCTGATCTCGTTTGCGGGGCGAACATGGTGATATATGCCCAGCAGTGGCATACAAATAGGCCAAAAAAAAACCTTAAACTATACAGAGTGATTGTTTTCAGTTAGGCAACAGGGGAATCTATAAGAGATACCGGAAAACTTTCTTAGGTTTAGCCCTCTTTATTTTGGCATAGGAACTTAATTTTTTGGTCAAATTGTCTATAAAAACGAGAGAAAGTGACCATCTACTTTTTTCATGCCATTCAAATTTGTTTCGTGAAAGGATCATTTATTTGTATGGAAAGAAAAACAGTATTTATTACTAACAATGTGTTTATCAGAACATTTAATTAATTTTGTGCCTCTACACCTCTCCATTTTTTTTTCTTTGAATTTTGTTTTGTTAAAAGGCATCCTTCAAATCGTATCAAAAAAAAAACGCCAGCAGGCCAGAAAAAAAATACGATTTCCCTAAGAGAAATAACACCCTCAAAAAATTTTATTAGTACGAGAGTTTACCATTAAATTCAAATTTTATTTTATTATAAGATTTTAAACTATCATGGTCACTAACATTATTATTAACACTAGAAACGGGATACACGGGCACAGTAAACATGGTAAATATCCCGTTTCTAGTATTTATTTCATTTTTAAATATTTCTATACAAATTAATATAAAAAAAAACATTTAAAAATATAAAAAATAGTAGCCCACCGGCATCGGGAACAGGGTCCCAGATACCGGTGGTCAGATCTCTTGAGAGAGGAACCTCCTAACGATACGCGCCGTGTCCAGAAGTACTGCTTTCTGATCCAGCTGCCAAGCGCGAGCCTCCTCAAATGTTGGTCGAGGCTATTGGCTATTAAGCCAATTTTTTTTTTTTTTTTATTAAACCCTTCCGCTGCTATTTAAGTTAGAAAATACTAAAAATCATAGTTTTATTTAAACTGTTTTAAGGATTATATTTAAAAAGATACATGCTTTTAATAAAATTAAAAATAACATCTTGAATATTTTTCAGCGGTTACAAAAAAGGTCTACAATGAGGTGCAAACAATTATTGATTCGCTGGATTTCACTTCTAAACTACACTTCTACGTTCTTCTACCTTTGGGTTGTGAAGTAAAGTGGCCAGTGGGGAAAAGAGATGGCGCTAGACGACCTGTACAGCTCTGCCTCTTTCCCACACTGGAATTACTCCTGCTTTAACCCCCCAGGGGTTACTATAACGTCAACGACAATAATTATGTTAAGTAATCTTTATGCCTTAAAAATAATCGTTTAAAGAAGATTATGCCAAGAGATTCTGAAAGAGAGGGAACCTATTTTTTATACAGGCCGTGAATGATCCTTTGACAAACTTCCGCTGTCCCGATGTTTTACTTCCAATTTTTTTTTTTTTTAGCCTATAAATGCGACTCCCGCTTTTAATGCATCCTGTCCGCGGAGGACGTCGAACAGGCGGCAGTTTTTAAGGTTCTTTATAATTGATATAGACTAATTATATAACTAGGTAGGTATTAAAATAATATTTACTTCAATGTCGTAAATGCAGTTGTGCATTTTGAAGCGCTCATGTCTGAAGTCAATTTGCTCAAAATCTAGTTCCAAGGTTATAAAACCTCTTAATTCGCAAGCTTCCATCGATATCCTTTAAAAAAAAAATAGGTTAGAAAAACTCGGAAAATGAGAAAGGTAACATAACATCACACTCCTATTACTCAAAGCATACATGAAGTATACACCGTGAGAGGAGAAATGCCATCTGCATTTCTGGACCCAGCTGTGAAAAGAGGTAGATATCGCACTGGCGCGCTCAAATTGTTGCAGACAAATTCAGACAATTGTCGTAATTTAAGTACTTCAAGCACAATAGCTATATCTTTCTGTATCATACTTTCCGTATATCTAGCACAACGATATTTGAACGCCGCTCAGTATGAACGTAAAAGGAACTTAGTTTATCTTTCTTTATAATATCATTGATCCTACCCCCCAATATATCCCCCCTTTTCCTCCCTCCTATATTTTTGTGTTTCTAATACATACTCTAAAACTCTTTCACACCAATTTCTAGGACGTAATGATCTCCTTCACTTACGCGACCCTCCCAATGTCTTGAACTTGTGCAAACAGAAAAGGTGATGACTTGTATGGATCCTGATCCTGCGGATTATGGATGATATCACTCTTGTTCCGTAAGAGCGCGTAGTCAGCATGTATGATTATCTTGCTGAGGATCGTGTTTATTTTGAGGACGTTGGAGGCTAGTGTAAACTTTACGTCGGGATAATAACAAAGAGGTATGGCTTCTAAATTTAAATCCATGAATATTCTGGAAGAAAAATTTAGGTATTAATACGTTGGTAATGTAAGACTGTCTACACGTAAGTGACGCTAAACTGTAGACAACTGACGTGAATAGCGTAAGCATAATCAGCCTATAATGTTCCCACTGATGAGACACAACCCTCCTGTCTTTGAGAGGAAATGGGCTATAATCCACCACACGGGCCCAGTCCGGGTTGGTAGATGTCATATGTCTTCGAATTTTTGCTTCTAGGGCATGCAGTGGTGATGAAATAAATTACACAAAGTAATGCGCCTGCCTGGGTTCGAACCCACGACTCGCGACACGCTCGTAAGTCGGGGCCGCCACCACTGGATCACCGCTGCTCTCTACTGGCGTCGGCAGTTGTCAAAATAATCCATGTACTACTAACACTCGGACTTGATTATCGCTGTGGTAGTATCCATCAGCAATTTTGTTTTCTTTTGGTTTCCTGATATACACATTCAATCCGCGTGATCCAATCTGATCCCTCATTATCTGGAAAAGACGTGAAATATCATTTACTCATTTTTGGAAGACTCTCTATTGCCCACGACCTCATCTTATTTCGTAATTTTTGATACAAGTATGTAGGAATCATACCTATCCTTGTCCAAGTCCGAGGCTACTATACCTGCCAAACGTAACTGGCACACCACCAGCTAGCGAGCGAGAGAGCGAGCCGGGCGAGGCATCGTTCCACCTGTTTTCATACTTTGGTTCACACCGCGAACTACCGAAAGAACCGACGAACCTACGAAAAGAGGCTCGTATGTCCTGCGCTTTATTTTCTCATTTATAGTAAGAACGAAGTATGGCTAATAGTGAATGCAAACCGGTTTCACCGAAAACCGGATATTCGGCATATTTGTAATTGTTAAAAAAACAAGGGTTTTGTTTTAAAGTTACCGGTTTCTCGAGTTTTTTATTATTTTCATTGCAACATTACTACACCACTTGTCAGTCAAAACGATGCATTTGATGTCAGCGTTTTTGTTTTGCTAAACGATGGCAACGGTTGTAAGTGAAAAGACGTGTTCTTTTAGGGTAGTATTCGCAAATTGGAAACTTTTAACTGTTTTTGATAGTTGAGTGAAGGAGTTAAGTATCATGCAGTTCAGTTATTTTTGTAGTACCTTAATAGTATGTTTTTAGGTTAGGTACAAATTGCTATTTTAAAATGTTAAGATATTTACACTGTGTGCCACACTACAATTATTTATTACTAGCTTATGCCCGCGGCTTCGCCCGCGTGGAGTTCGAGAAATGGCCACGGGATCTTACTTCTCAGATAATAAGTAATCTATGTATGTACAGTACATACAAACAAAATGATACACATGTCTCATAATTTTAATTGAAGAGTGTATAAACCAATTTGTTTGTCCATCGACCCAGAATATAATAAATTTCACAGAAAATGCAACCCCCATTTCACCCTCTTAGGGATGGAATTTCGAAAAACTCTGTCATAGTGGATCCCTGCTCTTCACAAAGAATAAACTCCCCAAATTTCATGTCTCTAGGACCAGTGATTTGGGCTGTGCGTTGATATATCAGTCAGACAGTCAGTACATTGAATTTTAAATTGGGTAATGATTTTGGAAAAGCTGTGATACGCGCATCTCATAATTTTAACTGAAGAGAATGTACACAAATTTTCAAGGCAATCGACTCCGAGAATAAAAAGTTTCACAGAAAATTCAACACTCCACTTCACCCTCTTAGGAGTTGAATTTAGAAAAATGCTTCCTTATTCCTTGTCTACGTTATAAAGGGAACCTCTGTGCAAAATTTCAGCTTCCTAGGTCAAAGGGTTTGGCCTGGGCGTTGATGAGTCAGTCAGTCAGTCAAAACTTTTCTTTTTTTTATATTAATAAAAAGTTTGTTTGTTAGCATGTTCGTTGAATATTTTTTAAGTTCGTAATAATTTCATAATTAAACAGGTCAACTTATTATTCTTGTTTCAGATTCCTATAGATACTTCGTAGAAAACATTAGAAAAACTCAAGATAAAAACAGCTTGTGGGGTCATTTTCCCAAAATCGAAAAAAAAAAACATATTTTCAAACCGATTTCACGGAAAACCGGGTTTTTGTACAAATTCCGAAAAAAAACCGGGTTTTAATTTTGGCCGGTTCTGCATTCCCTAAGGGCTAATTATGTACTAACCGTAACTAACGCATGTTCGAAAGATCCCCTTACAGTCTCCCAATCCTTTCTTAGTTGTCCAACTGACTCTGTAAAAAATAATATTTGAGTTGATGGAAAAATACAAGGTGTAAACGGACGGTCAAGAAGCGTTCAACTGGGCATTCTGTACATCAAACTAAGTAACTCTACACAAAAATTTTGCTGGGAAACGACTTTTTTTTGGGGTGAAACATCTCGGTTTACAGTAGGACTTAATGGATGCATTAAATAGTTTCTAAGAGGTATTTGAAGTAAAGATGTTTTAAAAAAAAAACTTTTAAACAGTTAGACCATTCAATATCTCCGTAAATATGTAGAAGGTATGGTCAAGAAGGGAGGACAAGTGCTTTTCAGCTTCAGGGTATTTTTACACCCATAATACCAGAATTTTCTGGAACAAATTAACAAAAAGATTTATACCAGTTTTAAAATAATCATGAACTATTCTCCCAAATGTTAAAATGCCATCTTCAGTTTGACATACACATGTGTGTGGCAAGCTTATATATAAGCTTGCACATAATAAAAACAGATAATACATCTCCAACGTTTTCTCTTATGGAAATTCTTTTCTATTTCACGAAAATAAAAAAATCATTGGAAAGTAAATTATAAAGTTACCTAACATTTTAATTGAAATGCCTGATTTATGACTGAAATAATGTCGTTGTAGATAAGAAAACTTAATGATTTGATCACCAAAGAGAAGTTGTAAAACTTGAAACTAGAGAAGATAACATGAAAGACGTACATATAATATATTGTTTATTTTATCTATGTAGTATAATAGTGTTAGGCTCAACTGATACTGAGAATGAAGAAGAAACCCCGGGTGAAGGTGAGTCAAAACAAATTTCGAAAATAATAATATTTCTCCATCCTGTCTTTTGTACTGTTTTTATGTTCCTTTTAGAATACCACGCCTCAACACGTGGCATAGGCAAGCCTGTTTCGATATTTTTCATATTTTTTATTTTATTTTGAATAATAATAAATTTATGGAAAAAAACGAAACATAGAGGTATGGTAGGGATGGATATAGATTTAAATATAGCAATCGTTATACAGTATCTAGTTTTTTCCCAGGTATAAAACAGGGGAATACGTTTGTATGGATTAAGCACCGCTAGCCTTCCATTCAAGGAGATAACTGGGCATTCAAACTCCACCTCAAAGCATATTTTTTTCAAAAAAAACATTAAAGGAGTCTGCACATTACACCGTACCATACTATGAGCGTGCTATGAACGTATCAGGCACGGAAAGAAACATGACACGAACTACTATGCGAGCCCACTAGAACGTATCAACAGCGTAACATACCCGTTTATAAATGGTTTAGAGCGGTCATCATATGCGGTTATAACGAGTTTAGAACGGTCACCATCCGCGGATAAACCCTATATTCTTTGTATTGAAAGGTATGAGACTATGCCCACTAGACTTACGTTTGGTATAAATATTCTACACTTTGGTGCCATGCTTGGAGCATCAACAATTGTCAGCGAGAATAATATTTTGCTGGTGCCAGTCTCATATTTTTCAATATAAAGAAATTTTTTCCGCCTGATACGTCGATAGCACGGTCATGGTATGGACTACGTTGTAGGGGCAGAGTTCGGCACTTTTGAATTGTCATTCATGTTATAAGTATCATCATCATCATCCACAGCCCGAACTCACCCACTGCTGGGTATATTATATTATATTATATCTTTATTTCAATCACCTTTGGATCATAGGTACAAATAAATTACAAGGTATTATAGGGCTCTCTTTTCTTGTGCCAATCCTCACGGTCTTGTGCCATCCTCATCCAGGTTTTGCCCCGATGGCAACTATGTCGTCTGCCCATCTCGCCGCCGGACGACCCACGTTTCTTTTGCCAGTTCTTGGCCGCCATTCGGTGACAGCCTTAGTCCACCTGTTATCACTGCGCCTTGCTAGGTGTCCTGCCCAACTCCATTTCAGTTTCGTAACGCGATTTCCAATATCGAAAACCTTTGTGCGTTTGCGGATTTCGACGTTAGGAACTCGATCTATCAGCTTTATGCCGAGCATGGAACGCTCCATGGCTCTCTGTGCAACTCTCAGTCTGTACACAGCCTCCTGCCTGAGCGTCCATGTTTCAGCACCGCACGTCATTGTTGCATTGGGATGAACGGGGTTCACCTACATCTCAGTGCCCCAAGTCAACCTCACCTGCTCGTGGTGCATCCTGCTAAACAACAAACGAGGCTCTGACGACGATCTTTTGGCGGTATAACCATTCCAAAAGTTCGCAACTAAATAGCGTAGACTAGCGACGGGCAGCATCGTCACTAGTGCGAGGAGTTGTGGTCTGCGATCGCCAACCCGCATGCTCAGCGTGGTGATTATGGGCAAACCCCTTAAATGGCAAGCCAGAATCAACCACGGCCCCCAGTTCCCGGTGGCTTTGCTATTCCTGATTTTGGCGGCAGTCCGGTAACGGCAAGGTAGGGGTTGCTAAGAATCCCTGGGTTACGTATGGCCGCGAAACCCAACTGACCTTGGCGACGTACAATGGACGCACGTTACGGCAACGTGGTAGAAGTGTCTAGTGTCTCGAACAGGGTAGCGTACCTCATAGTGAAGCTAATCGAGAGGTATAGCCTAAAGGTTGTTCAGATCTACGCACCGACTTCGGCACACTCGGATGACGTGGTGGAGGAAATGTTTGAGGACATCTCCAAGGCCTTGCACTCGACTACTAAGGCCCACTACAGCGTTGTCATGAGAGATTTTAACGCTAATGTGGGAGTACAGAATGGCAGTGAATCGGTAGTAGGATGCTACGGGTTTGGCTGCAGAAATCATAGGGGGCAAATGCTTCTCAACTTCCTTGAGAAGGAGGGGCTTTTTGTGATGAATTCTTTCTTTAAGAAACAGCCCCAAAGGAAATGGACGTGGCGAAGCCGACACTACGACGAAAAACAACATAGACTTCATAATAGCGGATAAAAAGCATATATTCAGAAATGTCTCGGTGATCAACAGGTTCGATCCCGGTAGTGATCCCAGACCTTTTCGTGGCACTCTGAATATTAATTTCAAGCTGGAACGAACCCGTTTGATGAAGTCTATCTCATTTTTCGTCCAAACTTTCGGAGGAGACTTTGCAGCTTATGACGGAACGACTTGAAAACCCACCCATCATTACGTCAGAACTACAGGCACTCAATAATATAATTAGAAGCGACAATCGATGCTCCAGCACACACTCAATAGAAAAAGCGATTGAGCCAAATCGGGGGTCGAAAGTGTTCGTCCAATCACTTGGGAGGAGCCACCTGACGAAGTTGATCAAATCTAGTGGGGATATCGTCGTTTCGTAGTCCGAGATTCTTTCGGAAGTCGAAAACTTCTACGGCCAGTTGTATGCATCGCATGCATCTCAACCTGATCCCAAAAATGAGGATTCCAGAGCCACCTAAACCCGCCATTTCACAGAAGACCTGCCAGAAGTCAGCCAAGACGAAATCGAGGCGGCTCTTAGACAGCTTAAGAATGGAAAAGCCCCTGGCGAGGATGGGATAACGACTGAGCTCCTGAAAGCGGGAGGAAGTCCTGTATTAAGAGAGCTTCGGGAGCTCTTCAACTCGGTCCTGTTCTCTGGGAGAACTCCAGAAGCGTGCAGAAGGAGCGTGTTCGTTCTTTTCTTTAAAAAGGGGAACAAGACCCTATTAAAGAATTACAGACCCAATTCGGTCCTTAGCCACATGTATTTTCTCTTTTTTTATTTTTTTATTTGTCATTTATTTTTTATGTTGCTTTTTTTCTTCTTTATTCTGTGTGTTTGATGAACTGACGTCAAATAAACTTTATTCCTTCTTCTTTCTTTCATTCTTTCTTTCTTTATTTCTTTATAAGCTGTTTTCAAGAGTCATCACGAATCGTCTAGCGCGAAGACTCGACGACGTCCAGCCACTGGAGCAGGCCGGGTTTCGAGGAGGACACAGCACCATAGACCACATCCATACAGTGTGGCAGATCATGCAGAAGTCCGAAGAGTATAATCGGCCGCTGTGTCTTGCATTTGTGGACTATGAGAAGGCTTTTGACTCTGTCGAGACCTGGTCAGTTCTGGAGTCTTTACAGAGATGCCAAGTCGTCTCGCGATACATTCAACTGTTGACAAATCTTTATGAGAACGCCACAATGACCGTCCAAAGTCAAAACCTGCAAACGGAGCATATCCCATTGCGTCGGGGGGTGAAGCAAGAGGACGTTATTTCCCCGAAATTGTTCACCAACGCACTGGAGGATGTGTTAAAGACGCTAAAATGGGAAGGACGAGGCATAAACATCAACGGCGAGTACATCTCACACTTGAGATTTGCAAATGACATCGTCATACTGGCTGAATCGCTGCACGACTTGCAGCAGATGCTGGATGGCCTAGTTGATTCTTCATAACGCATTGGTCTCAGGGTGAACTTGGACAAAACCCAGGTTATGTTCAAAGAACACGTCACCCCAGGACCTGTTGTTGTCAATGGCGGTCCTCTCGAGGTTGTTCGAGAATATGTTTACATCGGGCAAACTCTGCAGTTTGGTAAGAACAACTTTGAAAGAGAGGCTAACAGAAGAATCCAGCTGGGCTGGGCAGCATTTGGGAAGCTTCGCCGGGTGTTCTCGTCGCGTATTCCACAGAGCCTAAAGACTAAGGTCTTCAATCAGTGCGTCCTGCCTGTTATGACTTACAGAGCCGAAACGTGGACGCTCACAGTACGGCTGGTCCATAAATTTAAGGTCGCTCAGCGAGCTATGGAACGGGCTATGCTTGAAGTCTCTCTGAGGGATCGCATCCGGAACGATGTGATCTGACAGAGAACCAGAGTTGTCGACATAGCTCACAAAATAAGTAAGCTGAAGTGGCAGTGGGCCGGTCATATTAGCCGTAGAACCGATGTCAAACTCAAACTCAAAGCATTTATTTCAATTAGACCATCACAGGCACTTTTGAATGTAAAAAAAAAAAACAAAAAGAAGCGAAGCTACAGTCACAAGGCATAATAACTTGAGAAAGTACTGTAGTTGCACATTCCAAAGCGTAGATCTCTATGGAGAAGAATATGCAAGAAACTCCATGGACACTCTTTTAAATCAAAATATTGTTACAAAATCTTGGTTACATCATTCATGTTGAGATTATACAGATATGTGAGAACGATGTTGAAAGACGTGCACATTAAGAGCGTCCAGAGTAAAAGATAAAATCAACAATGAAAGAAAATACAGTAATTAAAATAAACCGTGGCAGCTAAGAGATGACCAGTCCCAACTGACAGCGCTCGTTCACGAACATGGCGCATGGATCAGAGCCATTCAACTCAACCATATTGAAGGGAACTAAATGACCCGACACACCCGCCACCATCAGCGAGACATTTGAATGCGCATGACATTCTCTCAGCCACCAAGGCACATACAAGTCAATGAAAGATAACACAATGTAAATTGTATACTTACAGTCATAGTACTCACACATGTGATATGCAATTTTATAATATTAAAATATGGAATCTTTACAAAGTAAGTATATTTTACAATCTTCTGCACTTTCCACAATAATTTAACATGGTAATCAATTAATTTGCCCCAATGGTTGTGGAGTAGCAAATCGTTGCTTCCATATGTGAACACAATCTTCGATCTTAATTGTGTTTTTTTTTCCTTTCTATATAAAACATAAAATAATAATAATAATTGCCACACCCGTGAGCGCCGTGTCGCCGGTCGCTGCAGTTGCGTCGAGCTCGAGCGACGAGTTTTTCTCCCCACCGTCGACACCGCCACTACCGCAACGACGGCGTGGAAGAGGACGGACGCCAGCGGGCTTGGGACCTCGAGGCCAACCGGCTCCGAACAGGGTCCCCGCTGCTGGTGGAAATGTGTGGCGCTTGCGATAGACTCAGTCCATTAATGAACAAGTCATGCGCGCATATTATGGGGCTACTGAGGGGGGAAGCAACTTGACTGCGTACCGTGGTCGGATGCACTCTCTGTTTCAGGTACTTGAGCCAGGTGTCAGCGTGACGGCGCAACGACTGTCGGATCAGGTGCGTGTCATCCAGCGTAACCATACGTTGGATGACACCGTACTTGATCGACTACGCTCCGAATCACGGAGTAACCTAATTACGCCTGCTTCACCAATGACTGCGGTACAGTTGCAAAATGTTACCAATGCTTCGCCGCGGTCCGACCGCGGTGGTGAAGGGGATGATGATGAAGTTATATCCGTGAGTACCCAGTGCAACGCACAATTGAGGAGCGCTTTGGAGAGTGTATTCCGGGAGTATCGTTCCACACCGCCTGAGCTTAGGCCACGTCTACCTCGTTTGCCTATGCACAAGAAAAACAAGGCGCTGGTGTGTGCTCTAGATTCGCAGCTGTCAAACTGCTTTGACACCAGCAAAGACCTCGCCGATACCCACTCAATATTGTACTGTGGAGCTGTAGCGGCATGTCGTGTAGCTCACGTCAAATTTCCCAACAACGATAGAGCTGCGCGACAAAAATTAGCTGTTCCAGCTTGGCAGTGCAGGATTGAGCGACGTATCGGTGAGGCTAGAGCACTCATCGGCAAGTTAATCTGCTTCAGGGAGGGCAATACTCGACCTAGAGTGATGCGCTTTGTGAGGCGGGCATTCTCAGGAACTGATGTTAGTTTTCGAGACTATTTGGCCCGTGTCACAGAGCGTATCGACTTCCTGAAGCAGAACATCTGTGCATGGGAAAGCCGTATTCGTCGGTACATGCGGCGAGTGGAACGATATACTCAAAATCGCACATTCCAAAGCGATGAAAGGTGGGTATATAGTGCTTGGGAGCGACCGGACCAAGGTGTGACTGACACGCGTCTACCGGATGATGACGCCATGTGTTCTTTCTGGCGCAGCATCTGGTCGGTGCCTGTCAGTCACACTAAGGGTGATTGGATACGGGAGGTCGAACGAACGTGTGATCCAATACCTGAAATGGGGGCAATCATCATCAGCCCCCAAGACGTAGCTTGTGCAGTCCGTCCGTTGCCTAACTGGAAATCTCCAGGGCCGGATGGACTGCACAACTTCTGGATCAAATGGTTCCAGAGATCGCACGTTCGCTTGGCATCCCAGTTTCAATTAGCCTTAGAGTCAGGGTCGCTGCCCCAGTTCTTGACGATAGGAATTACCCACCTGCTCCATAAATCAGGTAGTACTGCGGAGCCCAAAAATTATAGACCAATTACTTGTTTACCAACGGTCTATAAAGTTCTTACATCCATTTTGAGAGCTAAAATCAACCATCATATTGATAGTAATTCTATCATGTCTGCCTCTCAGAATGGATGTAGGAATGGGTCCCGCGGTACTAAGGAGCTACTCCTCATAGATATGGCTGTTAGCCAACAGGTTCGCCGCTCCCGAAGGGATCTGTCTACATGTTGGATAGATTATAAGAAGGCCTATGATTCTGTGCCTCATACATGGCTCATGAGGGTGCTGGAGTTGTATAAAGTTGATGCAACTCTGCGTACCTTCCTGATGTCATGTATGGGGCACTGGAGAACGGTCCTTCGCTATCCAGGATGTCGACAGATGCAGGGAAACAGCGAACCGATAAGGATCGACCGCGGTATATTCCAGGGTGATAGTCTGAGTCCATTGTGGTTTTGCATAGCCTTGAACCCTCTCAGCACACTGCTGGAGGGTTCAGGTCTAGGCTATCGGTTGAGTAGTGATGGTCAGGTCATATCTCACCTTCTTTACATGGATGATCTGAAACTCTATGCCCCCAACAATTTGCAACTGATGAAGCTACTGAAGGTAACGGAAACTTTCAGTAGCTCCATCAGGATGGAATTTGGTGTGGACAAATGTGCAGTCATGCATGTGAAGCAAGGGGAGATTATGGAATCCGTGGGAACTCAACTCTCGGATTCCATACACCTTAGATCCCTCTCCTCAACAGAAACCTACAAGTATTTGGGTATGTCGGAAGCATTAGGTATCAATACTGCTGACATGAAACAATCGTTGAGGGAGTTTGGCCGCCTGAATAAGGTACTAAGTAGTCTTTTGTCAGGCGGAAACAAGGTGCGCGCCTTCAACGGTTGGGTCATGCCGGTTTTGATGTATTCTTTCGGCATACTCAAATGGAATCAAACGGAACTTGATGCCCTGGATAGGGTCCGTGTACTGCTGACCGCAAATCGAATGCATCACCCACGGTCGTCGGTGATGAGACTGTATATCCCGCGGAAGTGTGGGGGTCGTGGCTTCTTAAATGCTAAGACCCTGCACAACCGTGAGGTATGCAGTCTCAGGGAATACTTCCTAGAGGTTGACGTGGGGATGCACCGAGATGTGGTCTCAGTGGACAAGGGCCTCACCCCGCTCTCCCTGGCTAACGAGAAATGGCGCAAACCTAGAGTATTAGACACTAATGATCGCAAGGAGGTATGGCAGGGCAAGGAGCTTCACGGACGCTTTTATCGGGCTCTACACGGACCCGATGTAGACTTCTTAGCGTCCGTAGCTTGGCTGCGTTCCGGTGACCTATTCGGGGAAACCGAAGGTTTTGTTTGTGCAATAATGGACGAAGTTATGATGACGAATAACTACCGGAAATACATTGTGAAGGATGGCACGGTTGACATATGTCGGGCATGCCACCGTCCGGGAGAATCGATCCGACACATTATTTCTGGATGTTCTCGTCTGGCTAACGGAGAGTACTTACATAGACACAACCTCGTTGCCAAGATTATCCACCAGCAACTTGCTTTGAAGTACAACCTTGTGGAATCAGAAGTGCCATACTATAAGTATGTGCCCGACCCAGTTCTCGATGATGGTAATATCACGTTGTATTGGGATCGATCTATCGTCACTGACAGGACTATTGTTGCCAATAAACCTGACATTGTGGTGATAGATCGATTGGAGCGTCGCGCAATGATTGTTGATATAACGGTTCCGCATGACGAGAACCTCGTGAAAGCAGAGAAAGATAAAAAGAAGAAGAAAGATAAAAAATTCAATATCTAGATCTGGCTCACGAGGTTGTCGACATATGGGACGTGAGTACAGCAGTCATTGTGCCGATAGTCGTGTCGGCCAATGGCTTAATAGCCAATACCCTCGACCAACATCTGAGGAGGCTCTCGCTTGGCAGTTGGATCAAGGGCTTGATTCAGAAAGCAGTACTTCTGGACACGGCGCGTATCGTTAGGAGGTTCCTCTCTCAAGAGCCCTGACCACCGGTAGCTGGGACCCTGTTCCTGATGCCGGTGGGCTACTATGTTTTATATTTTTAAATGTTTTTTTTTTATTTTTTATATAGAAATATTTAAAAATGTAAATTATATGTTTAGAAAATGAATAAAGGATAATAATTTCTATAGAAAGGAAAATTAAACACAATTTTTTTAGAACTTTTTAAAAGGAACTATAAAACATGAATGTTCCATCGTCAGACCTCCGATGACAGTCATACTCCAGGCAGGTCTAAAATTCTCATCAAGGTGCAGGAAATGAGCCGAGATATGATATAGCTGCTGTAAACTGTTGCGGACCTCTTGTGACTGCCTTCCGTCTCCATCGTCAGACCTTCGATGACTATCATACTTCAGGCAGGTCTAAAGTTCTCACCGACGTGCATGAAATGGGCCCAATAACAATTTAGCTGCTGTAAACAGTGCTCTCTTTTTTCTCTTATAATTGTTTGTTCGAAAATCATTATCCATAACACGTTTGCGAAAAAATTCGATATTTCGTTTTACATAATTATCTTTACTTCTAAAACTATTTTTTCATAATATCGAGTACTATATTAATTGAATCTCCTAATTTTGCGTGAAAAAAGTGATATGCCCTAAGTATCGTATTATATTATAATGTGTGTATTACCGCAACGCATGGGTAATCAGCAATTTTCCTAAAATTATCCTAAAAGTCTTACTAACTGGCGTGAGGAGCGTAGGCCGAAGGCCGGTGGAGCGACAACGATATTTGTGACGGAAAGTGGGTGTGTAATATAAAATGAGAGCGTAGCGAGCGCGCGTCATATAGTCGTTATTATTTATGACAAACGGATAGGCAGTTGCTCCATGTAAAATACTGGTATTCAGCTGCATCCGGTTAGACTGGAAGCCGACCCCAATATAGTTGGGAAAAGTCTAGGCAGATGATGATGATGATTTATGACAACCGGATTTAGGGTATATTGTATTTAGGAATTTAAATTTTATGGCTAAAAGTAAGTAAATATAAACACAACGACGACAATAGGACACTTAGGCGTCAAAGTACTCCTTCGCATCGCTGTCATCTGGAAACGTGCCCAGAAGACTGGCAGCATTGCCACGCTGAATGGCTTTGCTAATTTTATGGCATGTGATATTATGTGATATTAAGTTCGGGTAAGTTATCATTCGGACAAAAAAAAATATGGCACTTTAGATTATGGATAAAAAAGTTAGGGAACACAATAGAGAACCGCTGTAAAATGTCGCTGTAACCTCTTGTAACTGCCGTCCGTCTCCATCGTTAGACCGTCAATGACAGCCATATTCTAGTTCGGTTTAAAGTTCTCATCAAAATGCATGAAATGAGTCCAGATGCGATTTTTCAATTTTAAATGGGAGATGGGAGATATACGTTTTTCACAAAAAAAAAACATGAAAATCGGATTTCTCTGTAAAATGTTATGTGTGCGTGGTATGAAAAAATAAATAAGAACCTCCATTTGTTTCGTCGGTTAAAAAACCGAACCTATGGTGACGGAGGGTCATTCTTTCACGGACCGCGATTCAGAAAATGATGTCAAATGAACAATACCATCTATCGAGCACGAAGTTAAACTGCTAAAATATAATGTATGGAAAGCTATCAAACACACTCTATAAACTATATAGATTTTCAAAACAGCGTCAACGTCATGTAGACTAGAGTAACTTTTACTGCCGGTCAGGCGATTTAAAAGTTATCTTGTGAGCACATTTTTATTCATTAGTACCATTTTGGATCAAAGATGTATAATGTATCTTACATAATGATGATAAGTTCATCTTGAACACTTTAAATTCATATACCTTTTGATACGAGAGAGATACTAAAACCTTTTCTAAGTTATGCGCAATGAATAAAAAAATCAAATGAATCAGCAGTTTTGTGTAAAGTACTAAAATGACTATTAAAAAATAGGGGTTGGTGATAGAAGGGTGAAAATTTAGGGTTGTAAGTATTTTGTAATGCCACATTATAAAAAAAATAAAATTTTGTCCAAAAAATTTAAAAAAGATGTTAGGGTTGGACTACCCTTATCACTCAGGGGTATGAAAAATAAATAGTAGCCTATTCTCAGACCTACTGAATATGCATATAACATTTAATAAAATCGGTCAAGCCGTTTCGGAGGCGTATGGTAACTAACATTGTGACACGAGAATTTTATATATAAGATAGTCTTCCAACCTATAATATGCTCGCTTACATAGTGTGCGTTTTATGCATGTTTTAAATTTCTTCTCTTTAAGTTGTTGAATGTCAAGTGGTATTTTATTGTAACATTTTACACAGTATCCCATAAAAGAAGTGCGTACTTTTGACAATCTGAAACGTGGCTGATCTAATTTATCTTCTTTTCTAGTATTAACATTATGCCTGTCGCTTATTTTACTAAAAAGATGTTTGTTTTTCCGAACATACATAATGTTTTCATAAATATATTGACAATGTACCGTCATGATTTAATTTGTTTAAACAATCCTCTTAGAGATTCGCGTCCGCGTAGGTTATAGATGGCTCTAACGGCCCTCTTTTGCAGAATAAATATTGAGTCAATATCTGCAGCCCGTCCCCACAGCAGAATACCGTAAGGCATGATGCTATGGAAGTAACTAAAATAGACTAGTCTCGCGGTATCCACGTCTGCTATTTGCCGGATTTTACGGACAGCGTAAGCGGCTGAACTTAGCCGCCCTGCAAGTGCTGTTAAGTGAGGACTCCATTGTAGTTTCGAGTCAAGCGTAATCCCCAGGAAAACCGTCTGTTCGACGAACTCTGGTATCTCCCCGTTTAATACAATGTTATATTCGCTACTTCTTACATTCGGTAACGCGAATCTTATGCATTTAGTTTTTTTCTCATTTAACACCAAATTATTTACAGTGAACCAATTATGAATCTTAAGTATAGCGTTATTTACGTCGTCCAACTCTTGTGCACGTCTGTTAACCTTAAAAATCAGTGATATGTCATCAGCAAATAACACCATTTGAGGTCGACTTTTCAGTAAACGAGGTAAATCATTTATATATACTAGAAAAAGGAATGGGCCCAATATTGAGCCTTGTTAAACCCCCATTTTTACTTTTAATCTTAATGAATTTACGCCATTTATTTGTACTTGCTGAATTCGATCATTTAAATATGATTTTACTAAGCTAAGTGCTTGTTTCCCCAGTCCGTAATGCTCAAGTTTCAGCAACAGTGTATCGTGATTCACGCAATCAAATGCCTTGGATAGGTCGCAAAAGATGCCTAATACATCTTTTGTGAGCTATCCTTTCTTTTCATTAGTGCAAAGTGAGTTCAATAATACTTTTAAGAAGAAAATTAAAACTATCTGCCCGAAGTTTTCATTCAGTGACTGGGCAACTAAAGGCATTAGGAAAAGTCGGGAAAGACCTTTTGAGCCTTTAGCCTACGGAAACTACCTGCAAGACAGCTAAAGCCATTAGCAACAAGTTGAAATCAGCCGACAACAAGATTAAGACAGTTAGGAAAATTATAAATAATGCCTTAATAAAGCCTTATATTAATACGGAAACTTTTAATAAGCATGTTGCTACTTATTCTAAAATTTTCAAAAATACCTGCTAGACAGCTAAATTCAAATATTGAAACAAATAGAAACAAAAGACACAACACTGATTATACATTGGACTTTTCCCGAGGGCTCATTAGCACAAATGTCGCTGTTGCTCTGGAATTCGCAACGTTCTTTACCAATATTCCAAATAAAACCACAGAAACACTAGATTCTTCGCCATCCCTTGCCTTTGATTTATTAAGAGAGTTTCAGCCTGTCCTGTTGATTTTAAAAAACATATAAACCCTCCCAACTAGCAAAAAAGTTATATAATATTAGAACTATACAACTAACAGACCTGTAAGGGTTTTATAACAGTTTTGCAGCAACTAAACAGTGGTAAAGAAGTATTCAGTTCGACGCATTAGTTATATAATTTAATTTATAATTTAATTTAAGTCATATTAATGTGTCTGGTAAAAGTCATCTCAATAATTTATATGACGGTCATATAACGTTAAGTCGAGTAAACGTTTCAGTCAGAAAATAGTGATGAGTTGCCATGTTTTGTAAATTTAGAACCTTTTATTCAACACTTAAATAACAAACTGTTATGTAATGATTTTATAGTTAACTATTATAGAATCTTCATAATAGGTCGTATATTCCACCTTTACGTAACTTTTAGGTTAAAACGTTATTCTAATATAACTTATGAACTCTAATTGCAACCGTCATGGTGGACGCCATAGATCATATAAAAAACATGTATAAAACCAAGGCTTTAGACTTGCTTTTGTCTAAATGCAGTCGCCAAATGTCTATTGGCAATATGGCGGAAACTATTGATGACAATTATGTATTTTATTTTTATAAATTTTATGAAACACCAATATTATGGAGGCCCATTAAAATATTAACGAAGATAACCATACAAATCATCGAAAATTTTAAATTCCCAATTATAAGTCACCGCTCGTCATCTTCCACCACAATCTTTCTTTACATTAAATTAATAAATAATATTAAAACATTTGACTTATACTTTTTTTATAAGTTTTATAACAACACAATAAATTGTCACACAAATTGTCTAGCTTGTACCACAGACCGATCACCAGCATAACAAAACGTCTATACGATGATATAGTTATGTTAGAGTATTACTAGAAACTATTACAAACCTTACTAGTTAAACTTACAATGTCTTCGTGATTTTTACTCAACGTTATTGTTGCTGATGCGACTGCAAAACGGCCCTTACGTGATTAAAATGTTGTATAATCTGCGCCCAAACCCCCGTTATATTTACGTATAAAAAACTATTATAAAACCATTTTCTTATGGCTGAAAGTTAAATAAAAAATGTTATTGTAACATTTATATGACATGATTTTGCTACTTGGGCTGTGGTCGTTATGAAGGCTTTTAAGCAACTTAAGATAAAAACTTCTGACAACCTTTGGGGCATGTCTACTAATGTCTGTCAATCAATTGTTGAGACAGTAGCTCCCTCTATCTAGCTTTAATATTTAATTTATGTGTAGACCAAGGGGTATTTCCAGATTTAATGAACTTTAGTAAAATTATACCACTTTTTAAATCTGGAGACAGCAAAGACACAAATAATTATAGACCCGTATCTATTTTGCCGGTTTTCAGCAAGGTGAAAAAATGATGCTAAATCAGATGCCCAATCATTTTAATCGAAATGACAGCCTACATGATCAACAATATGGCTTCACCAAAGGTCGTTGCTCTACTGACGCCGGTGTCACTTTACTAAAGCACATCTTAAATGCATGGGAAGAGGCCGGATGACCGTTGGGGTAGACGTGTTCTTGAGTGGAGACCGCAAATCGGCAAACGTAAGGTGGGATGCCCTCAGGCTCGGTGGAGTGACGATCTTCGCAGGGTGGCTGGTAGCAACTGGATGAGAATGCTGTAAATCGAGTTGGATGTTGGATGGAGTTGGTTGGCGTGCAATTGAGGAGGCCTATGTCCAGCAGTGGACTGCTATAGGCTGATGATGATGATGACGTCACTGTGGGCAGTACACACTGGTTATAGAGGTGGGACTTTAGACATAACGGAATTTTGGCTGATTTCAAAATGTCGTCCAATTTGCTAAACGCGGCCTACCTAAGCTGTATTCTTCGGGATATCTCCTTTTGTTGATGCTCTTTGCCAAATGAAAGCAAATGGCCAAGATAGACATACTGGTCAACCATCTCTAACTCTTCATTTCCAACGTTGACTGGAGGATTCTAATAGCTATAGATATAGATCTATAGTATAGTATAGTTAGTTAGTAAGATAGATCTATAGTATAGTTATAGGTATAGATCTTTCAAAACCGATTTATCTCTTGGGCCAAATTCTACAAGGTCAAGGTTCAAGGTCTTTCCTTCGTTATCGTAGAATTTGTGGAGTAAAGAGAATTACAGGTCTGCCGAAAGAAATTTCTACTGAAATAAGTACCTATGTGCACTTTTATCTATATGCATAAAGTGCAGTGTGCATAAATAAATACATTGTGTGTCCATACCCGCACTCATTACGAAGACTATAGTAATATTGTGTTTGCGTCTACTACTTATCGGATAATCTTGTTCACAGATGACAATGAGATCGACGACGAATCCAACGACGGCGAGGAACCTAACTCTGACAACCTACCTCCGACATCCAACTGCTGGATGAGTTTCAACGCAAAAGAACACTACAAGACTTTGGATGAAATCGACTGTAATGTTTGATCCTATCACTAGGTTCCACCACGACACTCGGAGAGCCAGTTACATACATACATAACATCTCGTCTGCAATCTCCGACGGATTAGGTAGAGGTGTACCTATTAGTACACCCAGTTACGTTTGTAAGTCCCATGTCATAGGAGGCGAGCCTATTGTCCACACTCCGTGACCGCTACTGAGGAATTTCAGAAAGAAAAACTCAATAACACTTTGACCAGCCGACCTGGAAATCGCAAATACAACACCCATGCTTAGCAGTCACGTTTGCTACGACTAGACCAACTTACCTGGTCTGACCTACTTGGAGCAATATTCAATGGACTATGATCACTGTTCACGTTATGAGTCTTCAACCTTTCATTATAATAAACTTAAAGCTGATACATAATGGGAGCTAGTGATTGCCACGTTGGACTAGTGCTGACTGTAAGGTCCTTGGTTCCGATTTCCAGGTCTGGTCGTTCCCAAAGTGTCTGTGCATTTTCAGATCAGGAATTTCCCAGTGCATTTATAAATTGTGCCTGGTTGATGGTAATAGGGCCGGCCCTATTATATATTGGACCTAAACATAGCTGGCAGAATGCGTCTGCGTCTGGACATTCACAAAAAACAGTAGAAAAACAAAAGAGATGTTGAGGAAAGGTCCATTGAGGAATTTAGATTATTCAGATTAAGTAAAGGCTCAAAATTTTCTAGAACTTTTGCCTGTTTCAATTATTTTGATTCAGACCCCATTCGTATGGGGGCCCGAAGAGCTCGTCTATCTGAAACTTTTCAAACTATAGTTTTACCAACTCAGCTATCAAGTCCTACTTTCAAAACCCTACGTGCTCACTACCACGCACATAGGTTTGACATAATTAAGTAATACCATAAACCACATGGCTCCATAATCACTGCCATCTTCTTTTTAACTTTTTCATTTCCAGCCCGCTACGCTGAGGCTCGGAAACAGGTCCAAGAAGCGATACTGGAAAATGAGTTTGATAAATCAATGATTGAGGTGAGTGGACTTTAGGAAATAATAGGAAAGAAAGTGACTGTAACAAAGGTATGAGTAAGTACGTTCTACCTGAACAATCTGCAATTTTCATCTGAGGCACTGTCCCTGCGTTTCGAAAGCAACTCAAAGATTTTCTTTAGCTATTGTATGTTCGGTTAGGTTAGGTTAGCTTTATCTGCACCGGGCGTCGGCAGAGGGCAGACAACGCCCTCTTCCGGCCCCCCTAAATAGGTCCAGGGGCGACGGATTCGGGGACATCCGTCCCCCCGATCACACTGGACCCGAGACGGCGGCGCGTAGTGTTCCACGCGCGCCTCTCTCAGACGTAACGGGGGGAGTTTTACACCTCACTCCGCCCCGGGACGAGGCCCGCAGGTCAGGCGGGCCGGCACTAGTCCGGGGCAGCGGAAGTCGCATCAGATCCCGTTGCCCCCCGACGCAAGTGTGCGAGGGAACACCGGTGTGGTTTTAGTCAGTACGAGTCTGACAGACCCCTCCGCTCTCCCCAGGGCGGAGGACATCCATAGAGGATTTCCAAATCGACAAAAAAAAAAAAAAAAGTTAGCTTTATCTTAGGGCCTTATCATACTAGCGGATTGCGAGCGTCCTCAAAGCAAAGCGGGTGCGCAATGAACACGCCGCGCATGCGCAGCGAATTCGTTGCGGATAATGGACCTTCCCAATTTCTTCGATGCTTTCGTTTTCGTCTCCGGCGTCTTCGAAGTAACAAAGCCAACAGCTGTGTTTCCTCGTCGGAATCCATTTTTTTACTGAGTGTATTGTAAGTCATTAGCTCGCTACAAACACGCGACGAAAACGTTGCGTATTTGCCACGCGTCCGCGATGTCCTGGCTGTGCAGCCGTAGCGTGTTCGTAAAGCATTGGCTGCGCGCTCGCCCCGCCCCGCAGCCGTTCGCAAACCGCTAGTATGATAAGACCCTTAAAGTAGCTAACCAGGATATTTCCGGATAGATGCGGTGTTTCTCATTTTCTAAGTAACTGTGTCCCGCGACCTTCGTTCGCGTGAAATTGTTAACAATTTCAAGGGTTGAATTTTTTTTGCACGGAACCCGAATCCTTTTTCTAAAATAAAAGTGTCCTAGGTTCCTCGATCCGTATAACATCAGCTATCTGTTAGTAAAAATCCCGTCCCAAAATCGGTCCAGCCATTTCGAAGATTAGCCGGAACAAAACAAACGGACAGACAGAGACACAAAAATTTTAAAATTGTTTTTTTTTATATAAATTCATATGCATTCAGTAAACAAACAGACACTTGAAATTTATTTATTTCTTCAGCTAAAAGAAACTGTCTGTATTATTGTATTTCTTCATAAATGTATTGAAACGAACGTCGTTTAATGCACGTGGCAATTTGTCACTGCAGTTCTTGGCATCATAACATAATTCAATCCAATTTTCAACGATTCAATGTCAATTCCGCCGCGGCTGCGATGACAAAAAGGTGGTCCACTTGTATCAAAAACTATGTGTATAATAAGTACCAATTACTTATTATACACAAATATAGTTTTCTTTAACAATGAAATTGCCGTTTTATTCTCACATTTTGTTCTGTTTGTAAGTTTGACGTATATTTTATATTTTGTATAGTTACTTATATGTTTTCCTAATTCCATTTTTTTTATTTACCCGATAAATTTTTATTTGATAACGTAAAAATATAGATATTTATTAAGTAGAGTAAACTAACTATGTACATTATTAATTAAAAATTATTAAATAAACTAACAACAAACTATGAAAGGATAACTGTAATCAATTATATTTTATTGAATTCATTGTTAAATAAATTAATTGTTGAATTAAGTACCTTTTAGAGTTTAAAAACCGTACCAGTAGTTGCATATTAACTCTAGGGTATATAGGGTATGTATCGAAACACCTGGGGCCCAAATCTGCTATTTTTATAAATTCGTCATTCCAACTCGATCCCATTGTCATTTTGCTAAAAGTTAGTAATCAGCTAAGTTCATAATGGTCGATCATTGGTCGGTCAATGGTCTCGTAATAGAATTGTGTTATAATGACATTGTCGTATTGCCATTATTATCAAAACCCGTTAGTAGAAATGATTTTCGAAAAACTACTGCTAAAGAACATTTATTCATGCCAGATTTCATTTACGTATATTTTTACATATTATTTATTATTTATCAGATTACCATTACATGCCATTTCTTTCAATAAAGTGTCAGTGGTTGACCATTGGAAAGTCATAATGGCGCCATTATATTAGTAGATTACCAAACTTGTCAAAATCAACAATTATGAAATCATCGATAGACCATTCTGACACAATTGTAATAGCAGATTTGAGGCCCTGTTTCAATGTGCTCTCGGTATCACTAATTCATATATATAGGTATATTTTTATCATAGACTGTGTTTTGAGAATTTAATATACGCAGTGCAGCGCAGCTTTTTTCACTCTAACTATTGCAATTGCATCACAAATTATCAGAGTTTTTTTTTTACGAAATTATTATAATTCTAAAATTTTTTGGGACTTTTTGCGTAAAACCTTTACTCCCATATTCTTAAAATGACAGTAGGTAAATACGACGTAGTAAACTAGCGCAATGGATGTTCAAAAATAAGGAGCTAGTGGGTCAAGTATAAATTATTTATTTTTTATAAATCTACTCAGATAAAAAAAAAATCCCTTGTTGAAATGGCTTCGTTATAGCCGTTAGATGATTCCCTGAAAATATTTCGTGTATGAATAGTTAGACCTTATATATATTATCTTATATTACATTTTGTCTAGTGTTACTTAGTTTGATGATGATGATGATGATATTGCGCAATTTCATGTTCCATTTACCGTTCAGGGGTTCATTCGTGAAAGAGGGGTGGCACTCCGGGAGATGACCGCGCATCAACACAGGGAGTGGATGATACCTTCGGGGATACACCTCGGCGGCCCGGTAATGCTGAGGATGCCCGAATCAGTCCTGTGAGTACAGTCAAAAAAGAACTATTAATTCTTCCAAAAAAGAAAAAGTCTTCAATTTTTTTTTTTTTGTTTATTCTAAATTTACTCTTGACCTCAATATAGTCCTGAGGACAGAGATGAGGTCAATGATGGAACGAGCTAACCCAAAAGAAGCCTATTAACTCATAAAAAGTAGAAGTATTTATTCTTCTTCTAGTGCCTCTCCAATTACTGAAGGTTGGTCATCAACTCCGAATATTCCTCCTTGTCCTTTACGAGGTGGAACAGCTCTGCACTCGTGATTTCGGTCCATTTGCGAATGTTTCTTTTTCTCCAATCAACACCGCGTTTCGGGCTCGAATCCTTTATTTTAGTGCAATAAAGGGTGTAAATAGACTCTTAACATATCCGAAAGGCACTAGACCATACCTGGGAACCTTCTAGTTACGGAGATATTGGGGGTCAAACTTCCAACTTTTTCACTAGTTTTTTTTTAAATACATTTTTTTAATGTAAGATTTTTACTTTACACACCTGCTCATCTATCAGCACAATACTATGAGTGCTTTCCATCGAGTCCTACCGTGATGATTCACCCCAAAAAAAAATATTTTTGAGTAGAGTTACTTAGTTTGATGTACAGAATGCTTGGTTGACGGCTATGTGAAGGGTCTGCTTACACCCTGTATAAAGAAAGGGTTTTTTGACAAATTCCGTACTCTGCTTGGAGCTGATCATCACGCTGTGGTTGTAAAAATTAGATGCTATGTAAGTACTTAGTTATAAAAGCATGTCTCTTCCATACTTTTGCAAGAATATTGAGAAAAACAAAGGTTAATTTTTTTGTCACTTTTGTTTTCTGAAATTAATGCATATATCTTTCTTATCGAAATAATATATTTTCAACATTTTCTTTGCCTGTTTATGATAATTCGAACTTCAATAATAATACGATTATCCTTGAACCAAGGCTAAGTTAACGACCTGCACGAGCATGATCCACAATTTTTATCAACCAAAACATAGAACTCGTAATGCCAGGAATCTTACTTCATCTTCGGTCTTGTGACGTCGTATTAAACACGTGCTGCAGGGAAATTCATGCGATTATTGAGTTTTTAAAAATAGAGCGAGTTTTATCAAAATTTTCTCTACAAGTTTAATCGAAGTATTATTATGGAAATTGATCCAAAAAAAAATAAAAATGTAAAATTCAAAAAGTTTTATTCTGCTGAGGTTGATTTGACTGATTTCTGGGACAAGGGTACTTATGTTGTCTAAGTACTCAAATTAATATCGTTAATTTCTTTGTGCTCAGGGTTTTTCGGCCAAAGTTAGATATATATTAGTCACACACTAGAGCTATCAAAAACCATCCTAAATAGCCATCGAATGCAGTCGCTGGCCGAAATCAGCTAGATCGAATTGAATAGAACGCTCTTTATCATGAGCCTACACCATACAAATTACAAATAGGTACACGGCACGTAGCAACTTTAAGCGTCGCTATTTTTTTTTTTTTAGGATGGTAAATCAAATGCCCCCCCCCCCCCCCACCCCACTCTGGGCGGAGTGGAAGGGAGTGTCAGACTTGTACTGACTAAAACCCATCCATGTTCCTTCTTTGCCCTTTGTGTTCCAGGGCCGCGGTATCTCTTTCGAACAGTCCCGCAACCCTGGCCGGCATCGGCCCATGCGGACCCCTACGTGGTTGCTGACATCTCTTTGAGGCGCGCGTGGAACACGAACGCGCCGTCGACATGGCCTGTCGTCATAAGACGGCCGGACGGCGAGCTAGCCCATAACTCGCCGTCCACAGACCCGCGCCTACGGTGGCCGGAGGCCACCACGTGACCCCGACGCCCAGGGCGTCTCCCGCGGCGGCTGGGACGTGAGGCTCTTTCCCTTTCACGTCCCGCCACCTCCTTCACTAGCATGACTGCTTCGCAGGAGGTGACGGCTTCCCATTCCCTCTCGGACCATGGCTTGAACCAGGGCCGGGCGCGAGAAATCGCCACCGCCAATCGCATCTACGAGGACACGGCGCTGCTCCGCCCAAGCTGGGCAGACCTCCACAGTGTGCTGCACCGTGTCCTCCGGATGATCCTCGCATTGGAAACACCCAGGCGTTTCCTCCCGCCCGATTCGGTGCAGGAACCTCCCGAAACAACCGTGTCCGGTGAGGACCTGCTTCAGGCGGAAGGTGAGGGTGCCGTGGCGCCTCTCTAGCCACTCCTCAAAGAGGGGACTTATCGCCACTATGGTGGCGTGCCCTGCACGGGGTTGCGACAGAGCGACCCGCCCCTGCTTCGCACGGCGCCAGTTATCGGGTCTAAAAATTTCAAGCTGAAACCTGAAGCTGAAACTATATAAATTCACAAAATTCCATTGAAATCGCTTGGGTCGTTTTGGAAATTAGTTGGTACGAAAATAGGGGCACGCGATTCAATTAACAATAAACACCCGTCCAGGTTTTTCCACCGCATGAAGCTGCGCAACAACACGTACTTCCGCGTGAACGAGCTGCACAACGAGCTGGACATAATGGTGGTGAGGATCGACCTCGGCTTGAACGATCTGCACCTCAAGGGCGCCTACGAACGCTCCATCACTGACTCCAACCCTTCTGTCCTGATCTACACGCCCACTTATGGAGAAGTTGAGTAAGTATTGCCTCATTTTAATATGTATTGATAAAAAAGTATACCGCAAGTATTATGACTAATAAATATTATATTCTCTTCTATTCTATTTTACTCAACTCTACTCTATTCTACTCTACTCTTCTCTTTTCTGCTCTGCTGTCCTCTATTATATTCTAATTAAGACGACGTCTCTGTCTATCACCCTTGTGGAGCTCTGTACAGCCTCACTTCTCTGTGTTGATCATAGTGTGATGGCTGTCTCTTCCTATAACTCGATTTTTATAATCACAATGCGTTTTACAGCCTCATCGTAGGTACGTTAAATACATACATACTGCTTTTATCTGGACCTGAACAGACTCTGAACACCTGGGACTACACACAGCTGGACATGGTTCTTCTTTTTCGAGACTGATCCAAACCGTTATTGTTCTATTTCAGATTTCTATTAAAAGATGTGAAATACAAGTTGGAAGGTCGGTACAGGTTGATCAAAAACAGACTTCTGATTGAACTGGTCACCTCGAAGATTTTCGTCGACGATGTCCTGATGACGGTACTTAATAACTCTACTATACAGGGTGGAAGGGATATCGACTCACAAACGGATATTTCATCGATAATTTAAAAATGAAATAGCTGTTCTCTACATTTTGACCGTGTAGGTATTGCACTTTTGTAGGAAACAGCAGTTTTTAGGGTTCCGTACTCGAATGGTAACCAACGGGACCCTATTACTAAACCTCCGCTGTCCGTCCGTCCGTCTATCTGTCAGCGGGCTGTATCCAGCAAAAAATAAATTAAAAATTAAAGGGGGCTCCCCCACGACGATATACGATATAACGCAACCCTTCATGCGCGAGTCCGACTCGCACTTGGCCGTTTTTTTTTTAATGATTTTCTGGTAACAGAACCACACCGCGCCGGTGGCTGCTACTGAGAAATCACTGATGGAAAAATATCTACAATATTAACAAAAAGTACTTAGATACTTATATTAAAAAACTACATAAACAAACAACTAAAACGAATTTATTTTTAATTAATTCGACCTCGCATTACTTGATCCATTTTTCACAGCCCATGCGTTGTTCTCTTTTTACGACTAAATTCAACTGTATTTTTCATTACAGTACTCCTCACAAATGTGTGAAGTACCACCAAAGTGTGGAAATCCAGCAACTAAAATATCAAAGGAAAACTTGGGTAACTACCACTACGATTTTAAATATTATCATTATAATGACTCACTTATTCAAAATAATTGGGCAGGCAACCTATCCGCCTAGATGTTGAATAGCAACAAAGTGTAACGAAAGCTACGCGCACTTTACTTTATGTTGTTTATTTCATCACCACTGCTCAATACAGTGTAGGAAAACATCGTGAACCGAAATTTAGAAGATATTTGACGTCCACTTGCCGTGGGCCCACGTGGCCCTTGACAGGACACCTTGTGTCCTAGCACTGGGAACTTTAGGCTATATATTTTGTCGCAGACGCAAGACAAAAAAGATTTTCTATCAGGAATAACGATAATTACCGCAGACAATTAACGGCAATTAAGCCATTGTGCGACAAACAATCTCGTTGCGCTACTACGTCCCGTGATGAATTGTTCTGAAGTTTGCACTAAGTTCTTAGCCAACATTCTTTTCACAGGTGCCTTTGAGTCCAGACTGAAGGCAGACCTGGACAAATGGATAAAAGATTACTTCAATGACTACATGATCTATGCGCAAGTGGATGGAATACCTCATATGGATGAGCTAGCGTATGATTAATACTTTCTCGAAAAGTGGTTCTTACACTACGATTATTTTCGACACGCAATGTATTTCAAATACGATTATTTTCGACACGCAATGTATTTCAAATACGATTATTTTCGACACGCAATGTATTTCAAATACGATTATTTTCGACACGCAATGTATTTCAAACTCGTGGCGGAAATTAATGCAAAAAAAATTTTCATTATATTATTTTATTTCTTCGAAAGTGTATTGAAAACACTGCTTGATACACGTGGGCATTTGTTACTGCAGTTCTCGGCTCCATAACAACTTCGCCTGCGGCTCGGGTGTGAATGTCGCCTCGACTGTAATAACAAAGTTTCACCACTGAGATCAAATTTTTTGAAAAGACTGAACTGATTTTATTTACTCATTAATGAATTTCAATTGATTTTAATTCGATTTAAATCGTTATTAATTTCGATTCTAATTTTCTTAAACAAGTTAATCTCATACAGGATACACTTAAACGTTGCTTATTTTTTCAGTATATACGATAAAGAAAAAGGAACAGCTCTGGAAGCCTTCACGGACTCTGCTATCCGCGCAATGGGAACGAGAATACGAGTTCTGGGTGCTAATAGTGTTCGACTACCCTCGTTTACCTTCAAGTCATTCCATGGGCTGGTATGATCACAAATACACGCACAAAGCTTTACAAAGTAGTACAAACAGGTAGATATAAGAATATGTGTGAGATGAGGCCTCTGGAGTGTATTGGGGCAGTAAGGTGCAAAATGATTTATGTTAAAAAGAAGTATGGGTAAAATATGTAGGTCCCTACATATTTTGCGACTATAACTAGATTTGGCTATTTAATAACAGAAACATGGGTCGATCTTTCAGGCAAGAAGCCAACCTCAGCACTTGCCGCGGTTGGTCTGTGGGTGACCAAAGCACGTTAAGCCGTTGGGCCCGTCAGTCATCTTTGAAAGTAGTTACAAGTAGTCAGTGCTCCAAAAGTCCTACAACCATTTTCACCAAGGGGTATGGACTTGTGGAGGTCAGGTAGGCAGTCGCTCTATGTAAATTACTGGTATTCAGCTGCGTCCGGTTAGATTGGAAACCGCCCTCAAAATAGTTGGGAAAAGGCTAGGTAGATGATGAACTACAATTAAAAATAACGAATAAATTTCTCCAAAAAAAAAATCAAAACTTTACTTACGAGCGAATGGGCTGTTTAGTACACTCATTGCGAGCGACTCAGCTAGACTTACATGAAACGCCATGGACATTGCCGATGCACTATGAACTTTGAATTAATCATCGTTTTTGCAACCGACTAGTTGGCCAGTCGGCTAGTCGGAGAAAGTTATAGTCGGCCCATCTCTAGTACTCCCTTTTTGAAAAAGATTAAAAGGCTTTGTCAAAGAGGAAAATAACACAAAAGCCACTAGTAGTCCCGCGTAATAGGCTTAAAGTCTACAACAAAATATTATATATCATGGCGGTGAAAATATATAACCACTTAGCTAAAAAAATTAGAAGTACTACAGATTTAGAATTTAATAGAAAGCTATATAGCTGGTTGTGTTAGAGATGTTTTGATTCCATCAATGAATATTTTGAGTGTGAAATGTAAAACTTATTTACTATAATTATTATGACATCTACTTATTGACATTACTTAAATAATATTCAAACATTTTCATTAATTATCCTTATATTTATTGACATGACATTTATTTATTTATTTGACATCATTATTATTGATCGCTATTTTTAATATGAATTATTATTTTAAATGAATTGAATTGTATTTAATTTTAATTCATTAATTGCATTTTTATCTAAATTTAAATTATGAAATTGTTATGTCTAATTAGTAATGCATGCTATATATAAGTATAAACAAGATGTAAAATCTAAATATTTGTACGGCTGAAATGCCGAATATAGTGCCCATAGATCATAAGAACTTATGCTACCAACCAATATTCTTGCAAATAAATATTATTTATTTATTTAATCCTTACCCTTCCTTCTTATCCTTAATATATCATTCATTCATTCATTCACTTGTTCATTCATTCATTAATTCAGTAATTTTTTGTATATTTAATTTGCAGCAAGTAAAATTGCACGATGGTTTCCTCAACGGTTTGGACAACATATACAGACGATCGGTAGCCACCGGATACAAAGAGAGAAACATCCGCAAGGTCGACTGCATTGTAGGATTCAGTAGCTTTAAGGTTAGTTTCCATTCTCATTTAATAGGTACAGACAGAGAGAGAAAATCGTATCAACAGATCGTCATAAGCCAGATTGATCGATGACCGCAAATTAATAAAATTTCGAAGCCAGGGAGTCTTATTTAAGCAACTTTCTGAATAAATAAATAACAGAAGCGTCCAGAAAAAACAGCGACCAATAGAAGAATTATGTTCTCAAGTCTACGCGCATATATTGCCCTTGTTCAGTTGTCAGTTTTAATGTTTTTTTTGTTTTTTGAGGCGCTTTACAAGTACGAAGCAACGTTACCAACGGGGGTGCCACCCCTGACTGGCGTAATGACGCTGTCGGCGGACGACATGACTGCGCACATGGCCCTGGCCGTGGTCACCGAACCTGAAACAATCGACTTGCAACTGGAATTCCTTGATCAGATGAAGTAAATTCAAATTACCTTCCAATTTATTTTCTGGTAGACCAACGACCAAAGTCTCGCCACTGCCACCTAAAGGCAAGGATGCCGTCAACAATAAATTGTTTCATATTTTTCTAGGCCAGAATCTCTGACAGTTGAAGGTGCAGCAAATGTAATGATAGCTAACTTTAAGCACCTGATGGAGCATCAGATCGTGGCTATCATGACCAATACCCTGATCCACAGCGTTACAATGCTTAGATCTCTACCTCGTTGTGGTAAGCAATTCTAACATCTAAATATTTGTTACTGAAAAAAAACTTAATAACTTAACAACTTAAAAATTGGTGTAACGTGATCCAAGTTTGAGCCAATTTTCAGACAATTGCATCAAATTAATGAGCACAATCCGCAATTAACATTCGCAACTCTTATTAAACATTATTTTGTAGATCCATTCATACCAGGCCTAATAAGAAACGAAGATCAGCATAAGGAAAATACGGATTCGGTAAATGACTATCCCTCGATGTCGGATAATGCACCTTCCATAGAAATCGATAATGGAGAAAGTGACGACTTTTTAAGGGTAAAATCAGTCTTGAAACAGTCAAATAGAAGTAAATTGACAAAAATAGAAAGAGAGCACAAGATGGATAAAAAGAAAAATCAGACAGAACTAAAAAAATACAAACGAAAGAACAAGAAAAAGCAAGAAATAAATAAAATATAGACAAGCAATTAAAGTTCAAACAACAGTGTCTGCCTATTGTTTTATTTGATTAAAATAATTAATGACCGAGCTAATTCAATCAATCCGACTACCTCGTTGGTGTAGTGGTCGAAAGCGCGACTGCTGATGCTTCAGGTCCTGGGTTCGATTCCCACCTCGAGCAAAGTATTATTGGGTTTTTCTGTCAGCAATTCCTCAGTAGCAGTCACGGAATGTGGATTTTTGCCGTGCATGAGTGTCTGCGGTATTTGGCGGCTTCTCACTGTCAGGGTCGGGAAATCTCTCAAGTCAACAAGCAAACGACACAGGCCGTCAGAGAGTTTCATTTTATTTATGTTAAGAAGTAATCGTAATCCAAAAAAGGACGTTTGAATACCAACCAAAAGGATGGCTACATACGGTTGCGGCGATACTTTGATAATATGCTATTATTCAATTAATGGTTTGATACAAGAGTGCCATAATAATCAATATTTTCCGTAGAAAACAACAACTTCTAGTTTTAAAATCATGTCAAGATGATTAACTCAATTTTGACTGATGGATACTTCAAATTGAGATTAACTTAACTTACTCAACTCAAGATAAATGACGGGGGCCGAAATCTTCAAACAGTCGTTTGAAGATTTCGACAGGTTGTCAGAAATCATAGGTAAGAGCACTCTCGATCAACTCACCATTCAAATAATCGGCATGGTTGGCGCAGTGGCAGACCAATTGGCTGCTGCGCTGCGTGTCGCGTGTTCAATTATCGCACGGAACAAATATTTGTGACCTACAGGTATTTTTTCCGGGTCTAGCTGTTATGTTTGTAAACGCATCCACGATACAGGACAACATTCATGTAGTATGGGGCAATGATTTAAAAAAAAAAAAAAAAAATCTTCTTCAAACCACTACAGACTGCGTCGTTGGTCTAGTAGTTGCAATCGCGACTGTTGAGCATGAGGTCCGTATGTACTTACTTTCATATTATGCATTCAGTAAAAACCTGTTATTTTGATATTACTAAAATAAAATATTATTAAAATAAAATTGAAGTGTCCGACTTCAATTTTATTTTTAAGAATAGATGTATAGATTTAGATATGTTCCTTAATTCCAAATATAATGAATTATTTTTTTTATGTTCTGTAACTAGACAGTACAAGCTACAATAAAAAGAAAACATGTCTGGTGTAAAAATGAGCGAAATGCAATTAATTTACGTTTCGGTTCAGGTAAGTATTTTGAAAAAAAATTAAACAGGCACCAAGATAAATACTGTCTAAATCCGCATAACAGCATATTAAATCCATGACCGTTATTTGAAGCTTACTGTTTGAGATAGGCCCTATCTGTTTTCCGGTTATTTATGTCCTTCTTCTTCACTCCTATATATCTATCTCGCTCGCACACTCCCCACCAGGCAGGCCCGAGCGCAGTGGGGAAGCTCGAGGCCTTCATGAATCATTGGCGTCTTGTTTTCCGGCGTGTACGGTTGTCTTCACCTTCACTAAACCGTAAATAGAAGTATCACCTGCGCGTGAGTTAATTTCATATTTAAACGGTGTTACCGTTCGTTTTTCAAGTCGATTTGATATTAACGTTCATAATTCAAATTGATTACGCAGGTATTAACGTATTTTTAGCGTTATTTTTCTTGGTTTTGTTTTTGTTTCTCGAAAAATTTACCTATTGTCCTTTCTCCTAATCTCAGTATAAAGTGTCATAATCATACTGTGTCCACCTTTTAAAAAGTGTTTTACTTTTAGGATGGATGATTTAGATAAAAATAGTACATGTGTGAACGCTAGTGTTGAGGAGCCGCGACGTGATTTATCGCGGGATCGGGTGCCAAAGCCGGCTCAGTTCAGTTCTCGGAAACGTGCACGCTCAGCTAGGAGTTCATCATCTAGTAGCAGCCCTTCTTCGTCAAGTGATTCCACGGATTCCGCGAGCTCTTTCTACCGAAAGAAAAAACGTGGCCGTCACCACAAAAGAAGGGGGGGCAAATATAGTCGCAAATCACGGAAAGACAATCGGCAGATGCACAAGTTATTCCGAGAGGTGAGTGCATTACGTAATCATATTGCTTTGTCATCATCAGTGCCATGTGGCGGTGCGGAGCCCGCGTCAGTTATAGACAACGACTTGTTGATTGATGACAGTGTTAGTGGCATCTTGTACAATGATGGTAGTGACGCGTGCGCGAGCGAGCCTACTCAGGTTCAACTGCCGTTCAATTTCGATATTGAAACAAAACTGAAGGAGCCTGCGGTTCCTAAAGCACCCGATAATTTATTGAAAGCCCTTCAGGATATACAATATTTTAATAAAAGTGAATGGAGTGAGGTCAGGTACTCTGAAGTACAGAAATCATATTGCCATACGCCTGGTTTTATTGACCTAGAAGCCAATGAGGAGATTCGTGCGTATGAGCAGTTGCGCAATTTGGCTTATGCTGACAAGGCTTACGCCGCTCTTACATTTTGTGCGCTGGAACAAAGGCAGGCGTTATCATCTACTTTGTCAGAACTACTATCCTGGGCTCATGCAGAACAGGGTATAAATTTTAATAGCTTGCAGGATAAGATCACGGAGGTTTTTTTTCTAAAGGTGATTTCCACAAAGCGTCTTCAGATTTGTTGCAGCTTATCTGTGGACACAGGGCTGAAGTTATAGAAATGCGCCGAGATGGAATAACTAATCACGTTCGTGATCCTTTAATAAAGGCAACGCTACGCAAGATCCCACCATCCGACCGCCATTTATTCGAAAGCGAATCGTTTACCGCTGCCCTTGAAAAAATGGGTGGGGTTAAGAAGACATTCATGCCCTTAGTTAAGCCTACAAGTGGCTCTGCTTCGCAAGCAGGACCAAGCAAGGCTGCACGCCACCCCCCGCAGGGGTCGGCTCACTATCATGGACCCTCGCAGGGTACCAGCCATGGATGCTGCGCCTCTGTGCCTCATCCACATTATCAATACCGCCAGTCCTCACAGGACTGCTATCATAAACGTCCTCAGCGACAGAGCAACCAGAGTGACCGTCGCACGGCGCCTACAAGCAACAACAGAGGTTCATTTCGCTCGCGGGGTGGCCGCCAAAGCTACAAGCCTCAGAGTCAGGGCAAAGGAAACCGTAAACGCCCCGGAGTCTCCTCAGACTACAACTCTGGGAATAAAAACCGTAAGTACTGACTCGACAGAATTCAGGGCGGGTCAACTAGCACTATTTTACAATCGATGGAAGGAAATGGGAGCTCCAAACTTTCTGTTGCGCATAATAACAGGGTATCGCATACCTTTTCTTCTAAAACCACCTCTAATGTTGCCACATTTGAGGAAAGGGCCCTACATCACACAGGAGTCCGAACCGATGTCGGCACTCATCAGTCAGATGAAAGACCAAGGTGTATTAGAAGCAGTGCGACCTTCTCCGAGCTTCCTGTCAACATTGTTTCTTGTGCCAAAGAGCGATGGCTCCGACCGCCCAATATTCAACTTACAAGCTTTAAACGACTATGTAATCACGGAACCCTTCAGCCTGATAAATGTGTTTCGTATACCGGAGTTCCTCCAGCCAGGCGACTGGCTTTGCAAAGTAGACCTTTCGCAAGCTTACTTTCACTTGCCAATATCTCCGGCACACAGAAGATTTTTGCGCCTCATTTACCAAGGGGAGCTATTAGAAATGACCTGCTTACCTTTCGGCCTCAGTACAGCACCGAAGGTATTTGCCTCTCTGAGCAACTGGGTCGCTCAAACATTGCGAGAACAGAATCTGCGCATAATTGTCTACCTAGACGACTTCCTGGTAGTTCACCAGGACAAGGACACTCTGCAAACTCATGTTCGTACTCTCCTGAACCGTCTAGAATATCTAGGGTGGCAAGTAAATTTAAAGAAATCCGTTGTATCCCCACAAAAGAGTCTCGTGTATCTGGGAGTTCAGTGGGATCCTTGGGCCAACAAAAAATCTCTGCCGCAAGACAAGGTCAGAAATCTTATCCACAAGGTCTCTACAAGGCTGAACTTGGGCAAGGCTTGCCTGCAAGAATTGCAAAGCCTAGTGGGCCTTCTAAACTTTGCAAGTTTTGTGGTGCCACAGGGCAGACTACATCACCGGTCTCTGCTCAGTTTCCTAAATGCATCTCTAAATATGCCAGTCAGGAAGGAGATCCACTTACCAGACGAAGTCCTAGAAGATCTTCAGTGGTGGCTTCACAACTGCCACCAAACATCTGCAATCCATCTGCCACCACCAACTCACTTTGTGACCACAGATGCCTCCGATCTGGCTTGGGGAGCTCAGGTGGACGGTTACGCTGTGTCAGGTGTGTGGACTGCTCAAGAACAACATCTACATTGCAACCTAAAAGAGATGCTGGGAATCTTAAAGGTGCTCGAAACCCACGGTCCTCTACTGTGCAAGTCCACTGCTCTGTTCCAGTGCGACAATCGAACAGTTGTGGCCCACTTGCGGAACAAGGGCGGCACGAGATCGCCACCTCTGATGGAAGTAACGTACAGAGTGTTCCGTTTACTAGATTGTCATCAAATAAATCTGACAGTCAATTATATACCCGGCATTTACAACGGACATGCGGATCACCTCTCCAGGCACAAGCTAGTACCAGAATGGCATCTTCTGCCCGCTTGCACGGAGAGGGTATTTCACAAGTTTGGCACTCCGGTAGTAGATCTATTTGCGCCCAGTCGAGCAAACGTGGTAGCCAACTACGTGTCTCTGGATTTAACAGATACCCAAGCGTTATTCCACAATGCTTTTTCCGGCAGTGGAACTACCACCTTGCGTGGGTGTTCCCACCACCATACCTGATACCCAAGGTGCTGGCCCACCTCAACTCGGCGACCGGGCTGTACCTTTTAATTGCCCCCCGGTGGAGTCGGGTATTCTGGCGGGCCGATCTCAAAGCTCGAGCAGTAGCAGCTCCGTGGTCGATCACCAATCTCAGGGAGAATCTAATAGACACCACGACCGGTCTGCCACCCCCCAAGGTTCAAGAGATGGCGCTCGAAGTCTGGAAGTGGTGGTCGAAGAGCTTGACGGGTTGGAATGAAGATCAAATACAGTTACTTAAATCTTCGTGGCGTAATTCGACTCTTAAAACCTATAAGGTCGCGTGGGATCGATGGGTATCTTGGTCTAAAAAATATAATTTGGATCCTTTTCACCCAACAAGGCCCATCGTTGCTAGATATCTAGCGGACCTACATCTAGTCGACAAGTTTTCTTATAACACTATTTTGCTTCACAAATCGGTAGTGGCTACTCTATGCAATGCCGAAGATGCTGGACGAATAAGCTCGCATACATTAGTAAAACACGTACTAAAGTCTATTGCTTTAAAGAAGCCTGTCGCCCATAAGCCTCCCGTATGGAATATAGATGCCCTGAGCTCCTTTTTAAGTTCAAACACTGTAGATGAAAATAACCCTTTTGCTACTTCTCGACATACAGCAATACTCCTCCTCCTGTGCTCAGGCAGACGAGTCCACGATCTGACATTGCTGCTAGTGGACTCAGAGCATTGCATCGATGATGGCTGTAACATTATTTTAAAGCCAGTATTTGGCTCCAAAACCGATAGTGACACTCATAGGCAATCGGGATGGAAGTTACTGCCTAATACGAGTAATAAAAATCTGGATCCTGTGTTTTGGGTCAGAAAATTAATTGATCTTCTTAAAGATAAAAGAGATTCGGGTAATTGTCCAAACTTATTTATAAATATCAGAGGACAAGCAAAGGCGGCCTCTCGCACTGTGATTGCGGGATGGGTTAAAACTGTACTAACAGAGGCTGGTATACCAGCTACACCTGGAAGTCTACGATCAGCAGTATCTTCAAAAAATTGGTCTGATAACTTACCTCTGGATGAAATTTTGTCCAGAGGAAATTGGAAGTCCAAAGAGACTTTTACACGCTTCTACAGACGAGAGATACTGCCAGCCTCTGCTAGCAACATCATTACTAGAATGTTCAACCCAGCTGATTAAATTTTTATTTTCTTTATTAATCTTCTGGAACACAGAGTATACTAATAGTGTGACTGTTGTGATTACGAATTGTTACTTATTGGTTTTTGTTGTATAAATTTATTTCTTGCACACTCCAAAGCTGTTTATTTTAATAATATATTATCTTCCAAATAATGAATATCTATCGCTTAACCCATAGGTATAGATTATTTTCCTGAAGTCAATCAAACTTACTTCACATTGGCGTCCCCACCAGGCGATAACAAACACGTCTCAAACAGTAAGCTTCAAATAACGGTCATGGATTTAATAGAAGCGTTTTTCCTGAAATAAAACGCATATTAAATACTTACCTTATTTGAAGCTTACAATTAATTTCTGCCTGGTATTTTTGACTCAATGATTCATGAAGGCCTCGAGCTTCCCCACTGCGCTCGGGCCTGCCTGGTGGGGAGTGTGCGAGCGAGATAGATATATAGGAGTGAAGAAGAAGGACATAAATAACCGGAAAACAGATAGGGCCTATCTCAAACAGTAAGCTTCAAATAAGGTAAGTATTTAATATGCGTTTTATTTCAGGAAAAACGCTTCTATTAAAGTCCGTCCAAAGAGAGTATTATAATACGTCCGTCTGTCTGTCAGCGGGCTGTATGTAGCTCATGATTCCCTACACTACTGTGTTTGATGATTGTGAGTGGGAACTCATAATCATCAAACACTTTCACTTACATCATTCACTCTTCACTTTCTCACTCTCAGGTGAAAATTTACCACAAGGTAAAGCCAATGGTACGGAACCCTACATGAGCGGGTCCGACTCGCACTTGGTTGAGTTACCATAAAAACGAATTAGTCGAGTTTTCTTTTGCAAGCACTAATAATTTGACAGTTAACAACACAACAATTTCCTGTCAGCTGTCACTCGCACGTCAGCTGCAATATGTTTCGTTCTCGGTGATAGTGATATTTATTTTATATAGTTACAAAATTCAAACGTTTTATGCAGAAGGTAATGTATTTAGCAAAATGACTGAAGAAGAAATTGTGGACATAGAACAGGAATTAAACGATCTTTTGACAAAAGTTCAACCGAACTTGCAAGATGTTATTAAAAGGGTAAACACCACAATCGTTGAATAAACTTCAGTCTTTTTTTAATAATTTAACCGTGAAATGATTTTCTTATAATATTTAATAGAGTTTCACGAATGTGGCGCTGCAGCAGACGAAGAATGGTGAACAAATTAAACCAGACAGCCTCGGTGATACTTCATACTTCGCTAAAAACACACAAGTGTAAATATGTTTATTTCTTGCGTTAGACTAATAGTTACTGGGAGAATCCTATTTACTATGTCTGCTTCCTCGTTATGTTGAATAAAAGAACATTATTACAAATTGCTAAGTTTATTTTGATTCCAACGAAAAATCTTCATAACATTGTGAAAATGCATATTCATACCATTTCAGAAACCTCTCCCGTTTAGAACTGATGAAGCCTCCAACTTTCCACATGCAAGCAGTGGAATTAGACTTGAAGTCCATGAGCCTCACATTACGATGTTCACTCGGAGAAGTCAATGTAAAAGGACTGTATAGTGCGTTTAATGAAAACCTATATAATCTCATACCTGTCCTAGCTGAGGGACACGTTTTGTAAGTAATCTACTAATATTTATGATTCTCATTAGATTATTAAATTAGAAACATGTAATATAAAGCATGTACACAATTTTCTATGTAGAATTTGTTTTAATTTTGGTTAAATTATTAACAATACCTCCCCTTGCTCCACACACGTGCATTGGCCACCTAACACACAAACATAATTAAGTATATTTCATTTTATTTCAAGTTAAATACAACTATGTTAAATAAATGCTTTAAATGCTGCTGAAAACCACATCAAAATACATTTTGTAGTTGAGAAGATAAGCAGCACAAATGCAACATATATATTTTATTTTAATCTTATTGATAGGAAGAATTTATGCACATGTACCTGTTATACCCAATAACATGGTAAACAATTGTTATCATAAAGAAATATATGTACTGTTATGAAAACAATTCATATTTAACAGACAATCTATAAAAGAAGAGAAAGGCTATAGATAGATAGACAGTTTATTTGTTTCATTATGACAATTTACCTTATTGTGTATGTATTAAGAAAATTCTGTATTCTGGTTAACGTTCTGTATGGTGTCCGGACGTAAAGAATAGCACCATCCCATATCTTCCTGTGGGTGTCGTAAGAGGCGACTAAGGGACTTACCAGAGAATGGGCAGCAGCGTTCTCTGTGTTTTATAACAACCATACTGCGATCGCCAACCCGCCTGCCAAGCGTGGCGATTATGGCAAAACCCCCCCTTCTTGGGGGAGGCCTATGTCCAGCAGTGGACGTCTTTCGGCTGAAATGATGATTAAGAAAATGCTATTATGAATGATGTCTCAGTGACCATCGGGTGGTGATTTAATCACAAATTTTTGTTTACGTAATTTGCTTAATATGTGACAACAGACAACACCTAGATTAGGAAACATAGTTTTTTTGTTTGTCCTTGTTGTATGAACCGAAGCCGCAAGCAAAAACTAGTTATCATCATCATCATCATTTCAGCCGAAAGACGTCCACTGCTGGAATAGTTAAAATATTATATAAAAAGATATTGTTACCCACAATTAAATGCATTATTTGTGGTACAGGTCTGTGCATAATGGTTGGTAAGGTAGGTGACTAATGTCATAGTAATTACCAAAAGCATAATAATATAATTAATCATCAAAAACTGTGTGCTATTCTAGAATATCATTGTCGAACATGATCGCAGATGTGAGAGTGGGCCTGACGCTGGAAGATGATGCATTCTCATTCATCAATCCTGGTATCGAGTTCACACATGATGAAGTCTTAGTGAAGGTAATTTTAAATAATATTACGGGTTAAAGTATGAAATTGCCGATTTGTATGGACGATTAAGTGAAAAGTGATATTTCCATACTAACATTTTTTTTTCTCGGAAACGTCTGAACCAATTATGATGCAATTGCAAATTAAAGTTAGAGTGAAAAAAACTGCGCTGCACTGCGTACCTATCTTAGATTTTCAAAACACAGTCTATGACAAAAATATACCTACTTGAAGTAGTGAAACCGACGGCACATTGAAACAGGTGTTTTTACACACTACCCTATGAGGTAATATGCAATTACTAGTACGATTATTAAACTCTAAAAGGTACGTAATTTAACAATTCATCCAATAAAAATGGAATTAGGAAAAATTTAACTATACGTCAAAAACAAAACCTATTATGTTATTTTTATTTACTAATGTAACGATTGTGCCCCGAAAACCGCCCTTTCGACATAAAAGCGACGTCGAAGTTTGATTGCAGGCTAAGCTACATAACATCACGCATGTTATCCCCGAAGGGTTAGGCATCGGTGCACCAATAGTTCACTCACATTTCGCCAGTTATGTTTTAAGCCCCATGTTAATAGGGACAAGCATATTGCCATCAACTGGGCCCAAATTCGGACTCCACGGCCGCTGCTGATAAATTTCTGATGGAAAACCCAATAACACCTCCCGACCTTGGAATCGAACTCAGGACCTCATGCACACAACTAGCGCTTGCAATCACTTGACCAACGAGGCAGATTAAAAACGCATTAACCTATACAACATTACTTTTAGTATATGCGAAACCTGAATATAGTTTGTTCAGAATAAGTAACTGAATCGATTCCAATAATTTGTAAACCATGTTATATTTTTTCCCAAAAATATTTAAAAAAGTTTAAAGTTGTACACCGAGTGATTTTGAGTACCTATCGCAATAATTTAGGTACCTACTGCCAAATTATTATTATCAATGAGCTTAAGACGACGCTGAAGGCGCGCACTGCCTGGTGGCCTTGTTTTTTTGCGGACAATTAGGCAACAGAACAAGCTTATAACTTTGTGATTTTTCATGCTACAGTTTTGAAATTTTGTACATAGATTCTTTACATAAAAATACTAGACACGTATATCAGGTTTCGCATATACTAAAACTAATGTTGTATATTGTCAAATACTTGTGAATTAAACAGTTTTTATAGAATAGAATAAGACATTTCTTTCAGTCGTAGTCCATATACCTACTGTTAGTAACACAAAAACCTTATGAAGCTATTGTTAGTACATACAAAACAAAAACCAGCCTACAAAAAAAAGCGGCACTGCATAAGAGTGTCAGGGCCAGGGCGTTTAGTTTGTTATCCCTGTCGAATATTAAATACTAGATGTTGCCTCCGACCTTCGTCCGCGTGAAATTTTATAACCTATAACCTTCCTCGATAAATCCAACACTAAGAGATTTTTTCAAAATCTAACCAGTTGTTCCTGAGATTAGCGCGTTCCATCACACAAACAAACTCTTCAGCTTTATAATATTAAGTATAGATTGTACCTTTCTTAAACCAGGATTAATGAATTGTTGCTCTTTCAGCTATCTTGGCCGTCTCCGCAAAAGAATGGGGGCTATGACTTCGCAACGACTGAACAACTGGCTAAACATATAGGTTAGTATCCTTAGAAGATAGTTCAGCCGGTCTTCAGTTTTCACGAAAATTAATGATCGAGGTCAAGAGCAGGCCCATTATGTAATAAAAAAAGCACTCAGTCTCAATACAAAGCAATTACATTTCCAATACTTTTAAAATGACGAAATGTACGTAGATCCTACTTATTCCATTATAATAATAATGGTAGTAGGTTTCTGGAACGCAAAATCAACATTTTCTAACAAATTGTCAAACTAATTTCAACTGCTGCTATTGGTTGACTGAATTATCACAAGCCAATCAGATCACTTGAAATGAGTTTAATTTTACCATGTCTTTGATTTTCGTCCCGGAAACGGGTGTAAATTACATGTTACAATTTATCAAAATTATTGGATTTTCAGGCTCAGTTAAGCGCAGAAAACTGAAAGTACAATGTCATGCTTTTATTTAAGTGATTAATGCTTTAGCTGTCGCCTACTGTTGATGAAAGCGAGTATTAATCATCATCATTCTCTTGCCCTTATCCCAATTCATTTGGGATCGGCGCAGCATGTCTTCTTCTTCCATACTTCTCTATTACTCGTCATCTCATCAGACACCCCCTTCATTGCCATATCATCCTTCACACAGTCCATCCATCGTTTCTTTGGTCTTCCTTTTACTCTTATACCCATCCACATTCATACTCAAAACTTTCCTCACGACATTTTCCTCAATCCTCCGCATCACATGCCCATACCACGACATTCGATTACCACACAACTATTCAGTCACCGGAGCCACGTCAGACTTCCTCATAATGTACTCATTTCTTATTTTAGACCTTAACTTAGCATTCTCATCTCAGCCACATGCAAATGCCACATGAGAACGAGTATTAATGTAGTAGAAAATTACTCTTATCGAAAGTAAAACCAAGGTCGTATGTTTCCAATTTCACGTTACTAATTAGCCTTTTAAAACGCCTATGTGCCATGTTAAGAAGAGTTAACATTCCTGCTTGAGCTGGTACCTACACCGGTATGTAAATTGATAGTTATCGCCTTACACGCTTGATAACTGTTGCAACATAAGAAATTAATAGTTTGTCGCTTAGATAAGAAACGAGTTGTGTAAAACACGTTTTGGTTTTTATTATTAATCTTTTTTAATGTACAAAACTCATATTCGTCATCACTCGTCATCACATGTACTAGTAGCCCCGCGGTTTCACCCGTCTCCCGGCTCTTAAGGGTCCGTAGCATGATGTTTATAGCCTTCCTCAAGAATTGGACTTGAAATGGAAATATATTTTTCCGGATCCGTCTATTAAAGTATAGATTACTTACTAGCTTTTGCCCGCGGCACCGTTCGCGTTAATATAGAATTTGACAATTAAACTCTTAACACACTACTAAAGTTTCCCTAATAATATCTATGATTTAATCATGATTCGATGACACGTGGCGCCATCTATTATCATGAGAACGTTATTGTTGTTTTCTCGGGAACAGTACTTTTTTCGGGATGAAAGGTACCCTATGTCCGTTTCTGTACACCTGACAAAGTATATGCAAAATTTCAGGATTATTGGTTCAGTGGTTTAGGCGTGAAAATGTAATAAACAAATTTACTTTCGCATTGATAATATTAGTTAGGAAGTTATGATACTATTGCTATTGTTATAGTAAAAATAAATTGTTAAACATCGGATAGATAATCCATTGTATTCTTTGATTTCGATGTAGACGCTCATAATTAGGGAAAGATTTTTTTTTTAAGTTTCGTATCTGCACAAATCGGCACCTCTCAAACCGCAAATTCAGAGGAGCGTTTCGTGCAACGTGCAACGGAGCGTCACGTCGCGTCGGTAGCTCCATTAGGGCGCTTGTCCACGACCGGTTCTTACCAGGGCCAGCGCCGGGTTAACCTTGTATACGTACCCAGTTTCGACCCGCTAAGAGATTTGATTTTGTTTGCATGCACCTTGCGTAAACCAGTGCTGATAGATTATCAGCCCTGGTTTACGAGACCGGACGTACTTAACCGTGCGCCGGGCCTAGCTACTGCCACTGGGCACCAGGGCTAGTTCCGGCATCGTATTCAAGCCTCCATAGTTCTTCAAACGTAACTGTCGATCGGGCCGGTGCCGGTGCCGTGCCGGACAGAGACCGGTCGTGGACGAGAGTCCTTAAACGTCACTGCACGCTGCCAAAAACGCTCCTCTGAATTTACGGCCTCAGAAACCTGAGCTCAAAACGCGCGACGTAACAATTACGTAAATACAAACTATTCAATCAGATAAAATTTTTTGTTTATAGAACATAATTTAAATTTTTGAAAAATAATCCTAACTACCTAACTAATATTATTAATGCGAAAGCATGTTTGTTTTGTTTGTTACCTTTTCATGCCTAAACCTCTGAACCGATAATCCTGAAATTTTGCATATACGTTGTCAGGTGTACAGAAACGGACGTGGGGTACCTTTCATCCCGAAAAAAGTACTGTTCCCGAGGAAAGGAAAAGTAACGTTCTTATGATAATAGACGGCGTTTCTTTCGAATCATGATTGAATTACATTATTAGAGTACAACCCGAATTTATTGTCAAATTCTTAATTAACGCGAGCGAAGCCGTGGGCAAAAACTAGTACAGTATAAAGTGCTAATTAAAAGCCAAATAGGTGCGAAGTAATTTTTTAAAATCGTAGAAATTTGCTTAAAGCTTACTTAGTCCGCACGTTCATGCTAAGCCCACAGAGTGCTGGTTTTTAGTGACAACATTGCGACATTGCTTGGCATTTAGCGGCTGATACATTTTCGGATTACGCAAATCTTAAGAGTAAAATAGTCCTTTTATTTAAAATTTTTCTTTGAATATATTTATCCTAGCATGTCCTAAGCTGTGCAAAAGTCTAAGTGAAATATACATTTCCCATCAGACGACCTTCCCCTTACGGCCGCAGTATCACTGCCGCTATACGCGCTTCTTCGGGAGAAGCTACAACGGCACCTGGCGCTGGTACTGCGCCAAGCGACTAGCGTGTCTGAGGTCATGTGCTGCAACCCCTCGCTGATGGAGGCGTACAGGTAATAGTTAACATAAGTGTAGTTCGCGGTGTGAACTAAAGTATGAAAACGGCTCACTCGATCGCTCGCTAGCTGGTCCTGTGCGAGACTAATAAATACTATATCTTTCTTTTCTGCGTGTACACGTTTTCCAAAATCTGTGAATACAGACCGTAATTTCTTGAAAAAAATGCGGTTTGTCTCCTAAGACCGTTTTCCTGTAGCTACAAAGATTTGATCAGATGCCTGCCATTTCAGCCCCGTCTCAAAATATCACCCTGTGTAAGGAACTTCTGCAAAATATGGTTCTATACTCAGCGGTTTAGGCTGAGCGTTCTCTGTCAATTAATTTAAGATTTTTAATCACAATATTTAAACAAAACTCCTCCTTTATAGCGGTATGATCGACAACCTCTCGCAGAACGGCAACAAAGTAGTGGATATGATCCTAATCAATATGCGACGCACTCTGCTACAGAGCTGTCGAGAGGTGCTGCAGCTGCCGCCGCTGCATGCCACCTTCATGCATAAGGTGAGTAAATTTTTTTGTTAGCTTGACCTGTGCCACTCCTTAGCAAAGGCCTCCCCCCCATTCCTTTCATTTCTGTCGGTTTCGTGCTTCTTCTCGTCAATTTATGAGGAAATCATCCAAGACGTTTCGCCATCTTGTCCTCGGTGAGAAATAGGAAATACCAATTAAATAAAGAAATACAAGTTAAGCTAATGTAAGATGGACAGAAAACATTGTTGTTAGAGGAAAAACCTGGATGAGGCTAGCACAGGAACATGGAGATTGGCACATAAAAAAGATGGCCATTACCCAGCAGTGTGTAAATTAAATTTGTCGATGATGTTGTCGCTACCTTTGATTAAGGCATCTAATATTCTACAATTTGCCATCTTAAATTAAACCTTGTCACGTTCCAGGTAGGATCACTATCGTTTATCGGCAAGTTCGAGACGGACACGGGATGGGTGAAAAACCTAGCGACGATTAACAGGATAAGTGACGTCAGCATCACGCGGCCCCACCCTTCGAAGACTAGCTTCTCCGTTACTTTGAGGATAAAGGATTTGCAAGTAGGTTGACTTCATTAATAAGTTTTTTATATAAAAAAAAAACCGGCTAAGTGCGTGTCGGCACACGCACAGTAAAGGGTTCCGTAGTCGGAATGAAGAATTAAATAAGTAATTTATCCCAAGAACAAACTTAATATTGTAGTTGAAAGACCATAGACCCTCACAACAAGCCCTTTTATTTGACGTACTATACAGTTGCCAAACATTTTTTTTATGATTTTCTAATTTGGTCCCCAAAAGTGAACCCCCATATTCGAAATTCATGTTTCCGGTTAACTTAATCTCTTGACTTCAGTTTGACAATGTCAGTAAATTCTGTTTATGAGCATTTAGGGCCGGACTCCACCAAAGCAGAGAGGAAAGATGTTTAGGAGCTCGAGTATATCCACATAAGCTGTGCGGAGATGTGTACTGGCTAGACCGGAGCAGAGATGTTTGAACAAGCTGCTCACGCCCAGTTTAGCGACCGCCGCACGCCGCTCACGTCTCCGCTGTGCGCTACCGCCGAGTGTGAACACTGGCCTAAACAAATATGAGACATCTCCTCTCCTCTCTGCTCAACCTTTTCATCTAAAGCTAAGCGGAAACGAGAAGCGTGAATAACGAAATTCTATTGGTGGTTTGCAACACATCTCGTCTCGTCTCATCTCCGCTTCGGTGGAGTCCGGGATTTAGCCTTTTGGAACCCAGTGCAGGATCACATCGTTTTCGGAAGTAAGTTAATAAATCGATTGAGTGACAACAGATTGGCTACGACGACTACCGCATCCGTGCGATGGGTGTGTCGTGCGGGGGGCGCGCGACTGCAGCGCTGCAGCGCCACTCGCTGCACCTCGCGCTCACCGTGGGGCTCTGCCACTGGGAGCCCTACGCGCAGCTGGACCATCTACGAGTGCAGAACTTAGAGTAAGTTAAATGTTGATAAGTTTATTGGGAAATAATGTCATATTTAATGTATTAGTTATAGCAATTAGCTGACCTACCTGTGCATAAATTTGTACCACTAGGACCACTGTACCGCTAGGGTTTGATAAGTCCGGGTAATATATCAGCATCTGAAGTTTTCAACCGTTACCCTTTCCCCAGTTGTGCAGACTTACACGTCACCGGCCTGGGCCCACTGAACGGCGCCTCGAACCTCGTGACGGCGTGGCTGCGTGGCGCGGCGACGGCACTAGCCGCGCCCGCGCTCTCCGCGCAGATACAGCACGAGTTGCAGACCGCGTTGCAGGAGCTGCCGCTCTGGGAGCTCTTGTATGCTAAGCACTGATGCAGCAACATGTTGCAGTTACAGAGTAGCATGTACCAAGTAGTGTTGCAGCTTTTGGTACAGAGGTCGTAAAGTGTTGCTGTGTAGTTATGGCTTTGGAAGTGAAGCATGTTACAGCTAAGGCTACGGCGAGCTACATAACGTGTTGTATTGTTACGGTAGAAAGTATAGGGTGTAAGGGACGTCGACGCACTTTTATCAGCAGGTAGAAATATTTCGTCGATTATTAAAAAAAAAATCAACTGTTCCATATATTTTTTCAATGAAGTCTTGTCAATTAAAACACGATGAAAAATTTCTACTCTGGGCGGTCTAGAATCATGTGCTGGATCCATGGTAACAGTTTGCGCCTCACTGTCGCTTATACCGCATTTAGCGTGCCAAATGGTTGTTTTTTCGTAATAACGGACGATATATAAAAATGTATGTTTTAGTCAAAATTGTGAGTGTTAAAGGCAGTTTTTGCCGATCTGAGAGTATGGCTTTGCATATTATCGTTCTTATTGAGCGATTATCATTGTTTTAATATTGGAATGGAATACTAAACAGTAATTTATTTTCATTTCTTTATAATAAACTTTCGCAATTTTTTTATTAGGTTGTCAGACTCCCTATTGTTTTGTATTACTTTTGCTTTATGTGATAAACCGGCGTCACCGTCTTATAACTGCATTTATCACGAGTAGCTGTTTCGTTTCGACTAGCGTGTCAATAACCACAGAAACCCCAACCACACGTAACACTTCTTTAGTTAAGAGTGAACATACTTATCGACGCGAAATCGCCTTGACCCAGTCAGTAAGAGCACTTCCATGCAAAAGAGACAACATTCGCCTCAATAAATGTGAATGTGGTAACTGCGATACGACGATATTTTTCGGTACAAAGGTTGATATCTCCAAGTACTCAATGCTCATCCAGTTGAACACAAACACAGTATGAAACTGCCATGTGACCCCAATATAATACAGCAACATATCGTTCAGATCAACGCCGTGGGCCTTAAATAAAACTTCATTTGCTAACTCCTCCATGACACTTGTAGCCAGTCGGCTTTCATATTTATTCTAAACTAGCTGTACCCGGCATGCGTTGCAATGCACCTTTTCCTACTACCTACCTACTAACTACTTACCTACCTACTACCTACCTTCCTACCTACCTACTACTTACCTACCTACCTACTACCTACCTACCTACCTACTACCTATTTATCTACCTACCTACCTACTACCTACCTATCTACCTACCTACCTACCTACCTACTACCTACCTACTACCTACTTACTACCTACCTACCTACCTACTACCTACCTACCTACCTAAGAACCTTCTCCTGACAGTAACAAACAGAATAAAAAAAGAATTAGCAAAATCGGTCCAGCCGTTCATGCGTGATGCCATGACCAAGGGAAATAGTGATTAATTTTTATATACATAGATAAAAATCAAAACCACCAGCGGTTCTTTGAATTCGTTGTGTACAAATTAATTGTGAGAATATCATCCTGCCATCTAGCGGGTAAAACATCATTTAGATATATTTAGATGGGTTCATCGAGTAAACTATGTGGTACACAGACGGTTAATGCGCTTAATAGTGCTGGCTCCGGGAGTTAAAAAGGTTAATAGAAGGGACGTAATAGAATAATGAATTATTTCATCTAAAACCTTCTAAATTTTGTTTGTAACATGAAATATAGGTTGCCTTATTTTTTAGTACCAGTACAACTTCTTTTTTTGTTATCCATTAACTGTAAAGTTAATGGATAACAAAAAAGAAGTTTTTAAACATTTTTTTGATATCCATGAAATTTAGCAATATTTATACAATAGTCTTATGCACGAAAGTTGTGAGTGTGCAGGCTTGCAGAGTAGTCAAATCTTTTCCATTTTACGCTACGAGTTTTAAAAGTCATTACGCACACTTAAAAATGAAATAAAGCCAGTGTATTGGAACGATGATTGCCTGTTTATACTAAATAGCTTGGTTGACTGTACATTATAATTAAAACTTTTCTTGTAATTTCTACCAAAATATTGTGATTTCCGACTAGTTGTGAGAACCTATTGAATAGGCTGTTTGAATACTTATTTATTAGTTCGTGCTTTTCATTGTTTAACTTTTATTTTTTCTGAAAGCCGAGATTTCAGAGTTTTGGAAGTTAGTTTTAGTTGTGTAGTTTTGTTAGACATTATTTTTCCGGAAATCAAAATTCATAGCAAAATGTTATATTGAGTAAGTCACAATTTATAAATCAACTAAATTTGAAATCCGTCCTTGAAATCGATTTAACTTAGCAAGACCTATTCATTATTTTATATGCAATGAAAGGTACCTTCTTACCTCCTTGTTTTACATCACCTTATAGGCTAACCGTTAATTTATCAAATATTTTTATGTATTTACAAGCAATTCGCAGCATTTTACGAATTATTAGTATTAAAATAAGTACATGTTTGCTACGACCATTTACTTTTTTGAAGTACACTTTAATTATTTTTATGTAAAATTATATTGTAGGTATTTTTTTTATTGATACGTATTCCTTAAGGACACGATATTACTATACAGTTTATATTTATTATGTAAATATTTTGATTTTGACTAGAAATATCCTGATGATATTAACTTGATATCAAAACTATAATAATAATAATAATAATAATAATAAACATTTATTTCAGACTAGGTCCATATTTTGTTAGTAACAATGTACTTAAAAAACTAATGTTAGTATAGGCAAAAACAAAATTTAAATTACGGCATGAAGCCGCACCCACCTTTGCAGCATGGGGGACTCCCACCGATCAGTAAAAACACCCAGTATAGTGTTGGTACTGCCACGAACGCGAGCGAGTAGGGAGGCGCATCTTTTCCTAACGATAGCGGCAAAGCCATCCACCCGCGCCTCAGCAAACATCCCTGACGCACTGCAGCGCCATGGCAGCCTCAACAGTACCCTGAGCGCATTATTATAATATTTTACTTGATTCGACTATTTAAAAAGCAATAATAAATTAATTGTAATCATTGTAATTTTAATTATAACTCAGATATTTTACTAAAATAGAAGTACATATTTATATATATTTTTATAGTGCATGAATATTATGAAGTATGATTTATACAGGGTGGATGGGACACCGACGCTCAAACGGTTACCACGAAATATTTAATAGGTAATTTTAAAAAATCTGCTGTTCCATACATTTTGACCTTTTGTAGGAAACAGCAGTTTTTTTAACTTCAGACGAAAAATTTCTATATGTAGGGGGTTCAGTATGACGTACTGAAGACGTGGTAGCCGTTTGCTCGCCGTTGTTCCTTCCGCCCTGTATATTAGACGAAAAGCAATAATTTATATCAATTTACTAGATGTTGTATATTGTGGTTGTGTTATGACTTGTGCGTGCCTTTCCACTGAGACTGTTGTAATTTGTATTTTTAATAAACAAATTGTTAATAAAATGTTTCAAATAATCTACCAAATTTTTTAATTTGATCTGCTTAAGCCTTAAATTGAATTTGTCCAACAGGACGGACAGAATTTTAAAAAAAATCCTGTTCGGAAAAGGAATTATTGAATATTTTATTTTTTCAGCCATATTTATTTCTTTGTTCTTTGTGAGCTTTATTTGTTCTTTGTGAAGAAAATGTCCTGAGGAAAGTTTTGAGTATGAATGTGGATGGGTGTAAGAGTAAAGGAAGACCAAAGAAACGATGGATGGACTGTATAAAGAATGATTTGGCAAGAAAGGAGGTGTTTGATGAGATGACGAGTAATGAAGATGTATGGAAGAAGTAGACATGCTGCGCCGACCCCAAATGAATTGGGACAAGGGCAAGAGAATGATGAATAATTTTTGGTCCTTAAATAATTATTATCTTTATTTATTAATGACGAACAAGGAGAACGTTTTTATCAATATATCAGGGACTTCGAACAACGGGCCAATACCACGAAAATATGATGGGGGACTACATTCTGACATAATGAGATAAAGTACATAAAAACATGAAAGAAAAAGTAAAAAGATTCACTTTTAAACTTTTTTTCAACTATTTTGTAATATAATATGATAGTAAAACATATAATAAAATCGTAAAAATCCAAATTGATCTTCCGGGATTGCGCAAAAACGACTGACGAAACATAGATCCTGTTCAAATTTAACACAAATATTCCTTATAGACTTCTTCAAATGTTAAGCTATATTTATTATCACGCTACTTGCTAAGGAGGTGAGCAATATTGCGTTATGTCCGCATTCTTCAATTGTTTGACGTTTCAGCCATGACGTGCATAAGAGCAGCTATTTTAAACATATGTCAACGGAGAAAACTGCCCAGCGGTTTCATAATCGTTCTATATATCTCTATACTATAGGTCGCATGTTCAAACCCCACTGTTACTTTCACTTTTTGTGAATTGTTTGAATAGTTTTTGATGCAGTTAGATTTTTTTTTTCTTTTTGTATTGACATCGTTTGTGTTTCTATTTTTTTCCTTTAAATATTTCTCCAAAAAGTAATAGGTAAGTATCAATGAAGAAGACACGCGGCCCGACTCCATATTAATTGGGATAACAGGTGAATTATGGTGATAATGATGACTTCTCCAAAAAATAGTATGGGGAACCGAAGTCTGATAAGTTCACAAGTTCTTGCTGTGCTAGAAGTCTTCTCCTTCTCTATTTGCAAATATCAATAATCCGTACGCAGTTTGCATTTAAATAAATGTCACGGAGAGTTTCTTAATTTATTTTGGAATTTTACAGGTTTTTTTTTGCTATAATTTTAAGCATTTTGAATGTAAATCGTATGCTACAAACAAATAAAAGTTTCATTAAAAAAAAGCCTGGATTATGAGAAGACCTTTTCATGTGGATAGTTTTTATTCTTTAGCGATAGTTCTGCAAGATATTAAACAACACCACAACCGCAAATTGCGTAGACCGTATTGTTGGTATAGTGGTAGGAAGCGAGCATGAGGTCCTGGGTTAGATTCCCGGGTTGGGCAAATTGTTATTGAAGTTTTCCACCAGAAAATTCTCAGTAGCGTCTACGAAGTCTGAATTTGTGCCCAGTTGATGGCAATAGGCTCGCCTGCTATTTCAACATAAATGGTGAAATGTGGTTGTTCTATTAGGTACACCTCTGCCTCACCCTTCGCAAATTACAGGCAGGATGTTATGTTAGTTCAACATCCCGTCTACCGAATGAAATTAATATTTTTAGCTATCTTAAGACACCATTACATGACAAATATAATATTGCGAATGGGTTGCCTCATAAAATTAAGTCAAGGCTACCTTTTATTAAAATTAAAGGAACCACTATGTTTTCCAAACCGAACGAAATCAAAATTGAATGAAACTACAAACTATAAGGGCCAATAATCTGATGGGTTCTCTAGGTAACTGTTTGTCCCTACTACAGGGTTGTAAGGTAGATGAGTTGATACTATATACATATATATACACTCATCTGTTTTCTTATTAAAAAAACAGATAATTTACTTCCACCTAATAAAAGATAATAACAAACATGATAGTATAACTTTGTCTAAATGAAATCAGTGACTCACGGTTGTCGCAATTTTAAACAGACACAGTCTTGACGTAATCTTATCAGGGAACCCATTCGTTTTAATTATGTTTTTTCATGTACATATTAAACATATTTTTTCTTGGTAAACTGATGGGGCCGGATTATTTATTTGGTACTAGACAGGCTTTATTGTGAAATACCACAGAGTGAAGAGGAATTATATCTGTAAAAGTAACTGTTTCACTCGGCACGACTTTCGTTTGAATGTGACTGAACTTGCATTTGAACTTCGGAGCAAAATATTAATAATAGTCAAGATAAATATGGTGGACAGACGAAGGGCTTGCTTCAACAGTATTTGTTACATCGATCTGCGTCTACGCATCAATTTTGTTTTGCCCGTTCATCAGAGTCCTTAGAAAAGTATACGTTTCGGCAATCGTGATCGATCTTCGGAAATACAAGGTCTAATATTATTACCCTGTTCGTTTTCTTCTTTTGTATCGATGGTACGCTTTATCAAATTATTAACACCCAGTCCTCTAAAATGCAGGTGTCGGCCACCAGCAAGTCGGCCATGGTCTGGTCGGGACCTGCGTATGCACACTGAGCTGCTACAACCATGGACGTAGGAGCATGCCTATTGGGGTGCGTTGTCAGAATTCCTCCTCGTGTGCCCGATGGCTGCCGGTCCCTTTCGATACGTCGGGAGGGAATAGCAGCTGCCGGGCCGGTGCACCCTGGGCGTGGGCAGTATCCTTCCCCGAGGAATGGGAAGAGATTCTTATTCCCCGGGGAATGTTACTGTCCATGGCTAATATTCTGACATGGGAGGGGTCCTTTATGGACCAAGGGGGCGTTGCTCCGCGTGACCCTCTGAAAGCCAGAGGGCACAGCGGAGGAGCAAGGGCGGGCTCGGTGTGCACTTACCCTGCCTCCGAGCAGGCAGTGAAGGACGCAGTCATTCACTGTCCCCGTCGATATCGTAATCTCACCGTCGAAGTGTCGTGGATCACGTCTCGCGGCTTTGATTGGGACCGAGGGTCTTGGCTTAACCACCCGGACCGCGAGGTAGAAAACCTCTATAAAAAGTTACCCCGAATCTCAAGCGGCGGCGCACCGCGAGGAGATGTAAGGCTGACGGGTTCCTTTAGAAAATCAGTTGCTAGTGCGAACCACTGCCGGGCCTGGCTATGGCTTATCTGGGTACAGGGGGCACTGCCCAGATGGACTTTTTATAATCCCCATACTCGTGGGAACTATATGGATAAAAATATAACCCGAAACGCGGCCGGTAACGGCGAAGGAAGGAAGGAGAGGGATGCGGGGTCGGAGTCCGGCGCCGCATCCGGCGATGTGAGCGCGGGAGGCTCAGAGAGCTCCCGGCGCGGGAGGCCCGGGGCTGCTGCGGTGAACGGAAAGTTCTTCCGCAAGCGGTCCTGGCCAGAGGGCGACCGAGGGTCGTCGTCAGAGGAAGAGCTGGCCTCGGCTCGCAAGATCCCCACTAGCAAGCGTGTAGGGATCCGCGGCAAGGGGCGAGGCCTCTCTGCCACCGAGAGGTCGGCGCGGCTTGCCGAGGAGGGGCGCCACCCGGGGGTGGCCGGTCGCGGGGTGGCCCGTTCGGGCTCCTCTGGCGACGAGGCGGGCGCAGACGGCGGCTCCGATGCGGAGCGTAAGGCCGGTTTCGCGAAGGAGGTGGAGGCGGCGCTGAGGGCTGTCTCATACAAACAAAAGCCCTCCACCAGGCATAAGGCCATGCCCGCAGCAATCGCCTCCATCGTGGCGTCAGCGGAGGCCAGATATCCCCAGAGGCCCCCGTCAGACGAAGTGGCCAAACTGCGGGCGGAGGTCGCTCGCCTGACGGCCGCCACAGAGCTTCTCCAAGAGGAGAACCGCAAGCTCCGAGCAGACTTGGCCGGTCTGCGCGAGTCCGCGCCCAAAAATGGGGGCCAGCAGCAACTAAGCCAGCCCGTGCCGGTTGAGAACCAGGTCTTGAACCTGGTTCGGCAGGAGCTGGCTGCCTTCCAGGCGCGGTTCTCCGTCCTGGAGGGCATTGTACTGCGCCCCCCCCTGGCGGCAAACAGGGCGCCCCCGGGACCGAGGGCGGCCACATATGCGGCTGCTGCGGCCTCCGCACCGGGGCCGTCTGGCCGGCCCTCCGGCAGGGTTGCGTCGGCCCCCAAAGGGCGAAAGCGGCTCCGGCCAAGAAGGCGGCGCCCCTGAGGCCGGGCAAGGCGGCGGCGCAAAAGAAGGGCAAGGTGGCGACTGTGCCAGCGCCACCCGCGAAACAGCCGCCACCACCGCCCCCCCCGCCCCCTAAGCTTTCCGCGGCCGAGAGCGGATGGCAGGTGGCTGGAGAAAGGACAAGGAAGCGGAAGGCGGCCAAAAAAGCCCGGAAGCTGGAGCGGAAGCGCCGACAAAAGGAGCGGAGCGTCGCGGCTAGGCTCAGCGCCCCGAAGACCTCAGCTGTAGTGATTACACTACGGCCGGACGCGGAAAAAAGGGGCGTGAGATACCGCGACGTGCTCGCTAAGGCGAGAGCGACGGTGGATCTGGGGGAGCTCGGGATCACCGGGGGCCTCCGCCTCAGAGTCACCGCGACAGGGGCTCGAGTGCTGGAGATCCCCGGCGAAACCCGTGGCTCGTCCGCGGACGCTCTAGCTGAAAAGCTTAGAGCGTCCCTAAATGCGGACCAGGCCCGTCAAATGCGCAGACCTGCGCATCCTGGGTCTGGACGACTCGGTGACCGAGGAGGAGGTGGTGGCCGCCGTCACCAGGACCGGTGGGTGCCCTGCTGAGCAGGTCAAGGCAGGCACCTTACGTCCGGACCTGTCGGGCATGCGAACCGTAACGGTAAGCTGCCCTGTGACGGCGGCGAAAGCCATTTTGGAGGGCCGAAGGCTCTTGGTGGGCTGGGTTTCGGCGCAGGTTAAGCTGCTTGAACCCAGACCTCTGAGGTGCTTCCGCTGCCATGTGGGGAACCACGTGTCGGTTCGGTGCACCTCGGAGGTGGACCGCAGTGGCCTATGCTTCCGCTGCGGCCAGCCCGGTCACATAGCCGCGGCTTGCTCCGCCGCGCCGCACTGCGCCGCATGTGCGGCATCTGGCAATCCGGCCGATCACCGGGCAGGGAGCAAGGCCTGCGGTACACCCACCAAGGCCAGGGGCAACGGAAGGCCCTCCGTAACCACCTCCAAAACCCCCACCGTCGTCGCCACCGCCGCGGCCGCCGCCACTGTCGCCGCCGCTGCCGCCACTGCTGCAACTACTGCAGCGGGGCCCTCGCAGGAGGCCCGGGAGGGGGCTGAAATGGAGTGCCAGTAACGGCCCCATTACGCCTTCTCCAGGCGAACATCAACCACTGTGCCTGCGCTCAGGATCTGTTGATCCAGAGCATGGCGCAGTGGTCGATTAACATCGCCGTGGTCGCTGAGCTGTAATTTGTCCCGCCCAGGGATGACTGGGTGGAGGACCTTAGCGGCTCAGTGACCATAATTGCGTCGGCCGCCGCCGGTACCCCGACCCTTGAGAGTGTCAGGAAGGGTCAGGGGTGCGTAGCAGCACGTTTCGGGGAGATAGTTGTAGTGGGAGTCTAATTCTCCCCGAACCGAACTCTCTCCGAGTTCCTCAACTCCCTCAGGGAGTTGAGTGCCGTCATCGGGAGCCATTCTCTCCCCGTACTTGTGCTCGGGGACTTCAATGCCAAGAACTTGGCTTGGGGTTCTCGTTACACGGATGTGCGGGGTAGAATGGTGGAAGACTGGGCTCTAGAGACAGGCCTGGTCGTCCTAAATCGGAGTTCTGTCCCCACGTGCGTGCGGATGCGGGGCGAGTCGGTGGTGGACATATCGTTCGCTAGCCCCGCTCTGTCGCCGCGTGTCGTTGACTGGCGCGTCATGGAGGGGGTGGAGACCTTTTTTTTTTTTTTTTTTTTTGCGCTGAGAAATGCTTTATGCATGCCCGTTCGTCGGGGGACGAGACGGGGTATGTGGGACTCCTGTCGGTGTATGACAGTATACCCACTAAAACTCAGCGGTGTTCCCTCGCACACTTGCGTCGGGGGGCAACGGGATCTGATGCGACTTCCGCTGCCCCGGACTAGTGCCGGCCCGCCTGACCTGCGGGCCTCGTCCCGGGGGGGAGTGAGGTGTAAAACTCCCCCCGTTACGTCTGAGAGAGGCGCGCGTGGAACACTACGCGCCGCCGTCTCGGGTCCAGTGTGATCGGGGGCGACGGATGTCCCCGAATCCGTCGCCCCTGGACCTATTTAGGGGGGCCGGAAGAGGGCGTTGTCCGCCCTCTGCCGACGCCCGGTGCGTCTGCTGCGGGATGGACGGGAGCTCGTCATCTCCCTCTCCCTTTCCGCAGCCTCCTTCTGCGACATGACGGTTTCGCAGAAGGACACCACCGCGTCCCAGGACTCTGCGCTGCCGACCATCGAGCGAACGACGGTCGGCAGCGACAGGTCTCCTCCCACCTCCGTAACGAGCGCACGGCGCGGCTCATCCCACGCGGCGCACTCGGCCAGCGTATGCCGCGCCGTGTCCTCCAGACAGTGGACGCAGTGATGGCACCGGGCGTCCGGCTCCCTGCTTATGCGACACAGGTACTTCCCGAAGCAGCCGTGCCCCGAGAGCACCTGCGTCGCCCGAAACGTCAGGGAGCCGTGCTTCCTCCCGAGCCAGTCGTTGAGTACTGGCCGGATCGCCTCGACCGTGTCGAGGCCGGCGGTAGGGAGCTCTAACCTCCCCCGCCATTCCGCCACCATGACCTGTCGGAGCTGAGACCGGTACAGCGTGATCTGTCGCTGCACCAGCCTCTCGCCCCGATCATTGGCCTCCTCGCGCCACTGGTGCAGTGTCGCGAGGGTCTTCGCCTCCAGGTCCCACGGCGGGGATCCGGCCAGTACACAAGCCGCCTCGTAGGAGATCGTGCGATATCCCCGTATGACCCTGACGGCCATCGCTCTCTGCGGTCTGCGCAGGACCGCGATAGTGCGAGCCGTCAGGTCTGTCGCCCAGATCGGGGCCCCGTAAAGGGCCATCGATCGCACGATCCCCACGTACAACCGCCTACAGGCGGTGCTCGGGCCCCCCAGATTGGGAAGCAGCGTTGACAGCGCGCCCGCCGCGCCCATCAACTTGGGCACCAGCCGCTGAAAGTGGGGGCCGAAGTCCCAACGGCTGTCGAGCACCAATCCTAAGTACTTCATGGTTGACTCGACAGCGATCCGGACCCCACCGACCACAATGTGTGTTCCCAACGGCGGCGCCCGTCGGGGGCCATGAAAAGCAATGGCCTCCGACTTGTTGAGGGCCACTTCCAGCCCCAGGCGTCGTATGCGGCTCACCACCTGTGAGACCGCAGCCGTAGCCAGCAACGCTGCCTCCCTGTACGAGCTCCCCCGAGCCGTGACCAGCGTGTCGTCCGCATAACACGTCAGATCCACTCCCGGCGGGAGCTCGCACCGCAAAACCCAGTCGTACCCGATGTTCCACAGGGGTGGGCCCAGAACCGACCCCTGCGGAACACCGCACGACATCTCGCGACGGCCCGTGCCGTCGCGTCCCATGTAGGTGACACACCTTCCAGACAGATAAGCCCCCACAATGTTGCGGAGGTAGGAAGGCACCCGATGGTATCGCAGGGCCTCCCTAATGCAACCCCAGGGCAGGGTGTTGAACGCGTTGGAGATGTCCAAGGACACCGCCAGCACCACCCCACCCCGGGACACCGCTTCCTCCGCCAGGACTCTCACTCTCATGATGGCGTCGATGGTGGAGCGCCCACGCCGGAAGCCAAACTGGCTGTCGGCCAGGTTCGGCCCCTCTGTACACAAGTGGCTGACGAGGCGATCTGCGATTACACGCTCGAGCATCTTGCCCGCCTCGTCCAGCAACACTATGGGCCGATAAGCCGACGACGAATCCGCCGGGCGCCCCGCCTTCTTGAGCAGGACCAGTCGACCAGTCTTCCACCTGCTAGGGAACTGGCCCCGCTCAAGGCACGCCGAGAAGAGTCCCCTCAGTGGGGGCTCCAGCTCCTTCAGGGCGAGGACTAGAGCGCGACCAGGCACTCCGTCGGGCCCCGGAGCAGTGTTTTTTGCCCGGAGCCGCAATATAGCCGCGCTCATCTCCGCCTGTGTCACCTCTGGGACGGTTTCGCTCACATCTTCTTCCGACTCTGCAGCTGTGGGCAGAGCCATCGGCGGTGGCTCGTACTCGGCTCTCTCAGGAAAGAGAGCCGAGACCACTCGCTCCAGAAACTGCGGCTCGAGATCTTCCGTTAGCGGGGGTGCCCACGGCCGAAGTTTCCCTCGGACCGTGCGGTAAGGGCGCCCCCACGGATCCCCGTCTAGGGTCGCCAGCAGCTCCTCTCTGGAGCGCGTCTTTGACTCGCCGATTGCCAGCCACAGAGCCTCCTTCGCCGCGCGGTACACCTCATACAGCGCGGCTTCTTCGTCGGGATCCCGCAGACGTCTCCTCCGACATCGCGTGTACGGGCGTCTGGCGTCTGCGCACTCGACGCGCAGCCGCTCTACCTCGACGCACCACCAGTACACGCGGCGCCTTGCGGACAGAGAGGAGACGCGTGGCATGGACGCGTCGCAGATTTGCGCCATCGCGTCGCTAAACCACTGTGCCTCCCGTTCGACGTCGACGGGACCGACGGTAGCCGACTCCCGGATCCAGGCTTGGACGATAGTGGCTTCCTCGAGAGCCTCCCTGTCGAGGCGTTTCAGCGCCCAACGCGGGCCGTCTCTTCGGGGGGCCGATTGGCTACGACCTTCAGCGGTCTGGGTGGAGACGTCGAAGCGTATATATCGGTGATCCGATAGCGTCTCCACCTCCGCTTCCACGTGCCAATCACGAACGCGGTGCGCGACAGCGGGACTAGCGAACGACACGTCCACAATGGATCCGCCCCGCTGTCGCACACACGTGTAGGCCGAACCCCGATTTAAGACAGCCAGGCCCGTCGTAACGGCCCACTCCTCTAGCACATCGCCTCTCGGGTCTGTGACCGGGGATCCCCACGCCGCAGATTTGGCGTTCAGATCACCGAGAAGCAAAATGGGCCGAGGATGAGACCGGCCGACGACGGCTCCCAACTCGACAAGGAAACTCTCGAAGTCGGCGAGACTCCTGTTGGGCGAAAAGTATGCCCCGATCGTGACGATCCCGTTCACAAGGGCGGCAACCCAACCGTGACCCCGGGACACGTCGACAAGAGTCGCGCCGATGATGGCCACCAGGCCGTCCAGATCCCCTGCCCAGTTATCTCGGGGGGGGACAAAATACGGCTCAGCGACCACCGCCACATTTACCGACCACTCCGCCATACTCAGGACCAAGAGATCCTGAGCTCTGGTGCAGTGGTTGATATTCGCCTGGAGGAAATGGAGCGCCATCACTGGCAGTCCATTTCCCCTGCGCCTCGTCCAACCACAGGCCGGGAGTCGGCCGAAGAGGTGCTAGGGGGTGCGGCCCCCGCAGCCTTGGTCCAACGCTTGCTGCGCTTTCTGGGCGCGCCGCAAGCGTTGCCGCCAGTTCTGTGCCCCGCAGACTTTCCTGCAGCCGCACAGAGGCTGCAGTTTGGCTCCGCGGAGCACTGGGACGCCTTATGGCCGGGCTGACCGCAGCGATAACACAAATCGCTGCGGTCTGCTTCGCTAGTGCACTGGGCCCGGACGTGCCCTTTCTCCAGGCACCGGTAACACTGCATGGCCCTGGGTGCCAGGAGTTTAACTCTCGCTGACACCCAGCCCACCAGCAGACGTCCCGCGTCGGCAACTTTTTTTGCCGCAGTTACTGGGCACCGCACCCAGATGGTGCCCAGCCCTCCAGCGTTGACGCGGATTTCGCCCGCCCGCACATTTTCTGGCGGGCATCCGCCGCTCCGGGCTATGGCCACCACCACCTCCTCCGGGGAAACAGAGTCGTCCAGCCCATCGACGCGCACCTCAGCCGTCTTGATGGGTCTGGACACCCGGGCCTCCTCGGGGTTGAGGACGTCCCTCAGCTTTGCAGCTAGAGAGTCCGCCCTCTCGGCACTGCTGGTCCCCGCCAACTCGAACATCTTGGCCCCCGTGGCTGCCGTTCTGAAACGGAAGCCATCCGGGGTGCCAAAATCGGCAAAGACCAGCTTGCCTCTCGCCTCCGCCAGTACCTTCTGGTACGTCACGCCTCTCTCCTTTGCTTCGGGCTGCAGCGTGACTACCACAGCCTCGGAGCGGGGGACGCGGATTTTCGGGGCCTGCCCCTTGGATCCGGGCGCGTTCTTGGCCTTGCGGCCCCTCTTCCGCCTCTTTTTGCGGCTTTCGGCCGTCTCCCAGCCACCCTCTTTTTCTTTGGGGGACGAGGTGCTCCCTTCAGTGGCATTTCTCGTCCCCTTCACGGCCTTTTTGCCCGCCTGCGTGGGCTTTTTGGGCGCCTGCGTGGGCTTTTTTGGCGCAGGTGGCGCTTTAGCCACCTGTGCCCACGTTGGCCCAGCTGTTGCTGGAGCGGGCTCCGCCTCCCTCCTTCGCTTATCTGCCGCCAGCGGCGGACGAAGGCGAATAGGGGGGTTGAGCCTGGGCTCTAGGCTGTCCAGGCGGGCGGTCATTATGCTCAACAGCCGGTTGAACTGGTCTTCCCCCAAAGACCCGTTCTGTGGCAGAGCACGACTGTCCGCAGTCGTCGCACCCTGCTGCCGGCTGAAGTCTGCCCTCAGGGCGCTGACCTCCCGCTGGAGCTCCTCCATCCTCGTTTGGAGACGGTGATTTTCCTCTCGGAGCTTCACCGTCTCCTCCGAGATCGTGCGGTCAAGGAGGACGTCCACCGCCTCCTTGATCCCGTCGGCCGCCTCTTTTAGGGCCCGCGTGAACGTCCCCTTCAGGTTGCCAGATTTCGTGGCTACCTTCAGGACGACGTCCACGCCGTCCAAAACTTGACGGCTAAGGGCCTCTGCCGTCAAGCCTTCAGGGACTGCGGCGGTCTGCATCCGCCTCTCCCTTGCCCGTCGAGCCAACTCAGCGACCTCGTCGGTCGCGATGGCCTTCCGGCCCTCTCTCCGTGCGGCATTGAGCTCCGCCTTGGTTCTCAACAATGCGATGGAGGCCTCGGCATCACATTGCTCCACCTGCATTGAGCCGTCGGAGTCGCTGACTCCGCTGGCCATCGGCGTATCAGGGCGCTTCAAGAAGCGGCCCCGAGTGTCACGTGACGGTGCCGGAGTGTTTGTTCCGGAAGCCGTCCCGCGACCTCTGCCCCTCCTGGTTGTCGACACCTTGGGGGCCGGCAGGTTCTCCTCGCTAGAGGACAAACCCGCCGAACCCGCGTCCGACCCACAGACACGCGGCCGCTTCCCCCAAAACTTGGAGGGAGCGGCCGCAACGGCTTGCGAAAGGGTGGGTGTGTTGTCGAAGGTAGACGACATACCACCCACCCTCTCCAAAACCACGCGAGGCTCCGCTGGAGCCTCCGCTCCTGGCCTCAGTGACGCAGTGCCAGAGTCCGACACTGCGTCCGACGCGTGGCGCTCGACCCGTCCGTGGTTAAAACTAAAGGAGATGAGGTCTTCAAAAGACCTCGATCTCGAGGAGCCTCCTCGGCTCTCGTTGCCATTGGCAAGCGGAAGACGTTTGTTGCCCCCCCCAGAATACGAGGGGCTTGACGATCCCGAAGGGATCGTGGCGGATTCTCCAGCTGCTGAGCAGCTGGTACCGCCCTGGGGTAGTATCTTTTCAATCGTCTTTTTCATTTTTCTTTTTCCTTTGAAGGGTGTGGTCCCTGTCTCCCCACTCATCATCATTCCCCCCCCCCCTTATGACTAGTCTATCGCCCTCACAGTCACGTCTGATGGGCAGACGCGTACCAGAGGGCGACAATATTACATCCCAACATATGCCCCGCAACGATGGCCCGTCGCGTGGCATATGAAGGAATATCCCCGACCCCGATTCATTCCCCGGGGACCCCGAGGAGTGAATCGCCAATCACGTACCGTCCGATGAGCCCGCTCCGTGAGCCATCGCACGGTACACGATGTGTCCCTCCCCATATTCACACTCCGATGACTCGGAGCGTGAATCGCGCACTGCCCGAGACGACGGACAGGTCACCCCTCGCCAGAGTCTGAAGCGACTCCGGCGTGTGTGTCTCTCTTAGTCTGGTCTCTCACTTGGAATGGGAAAAACTCCAAGATCATTGAGACACTCAAGCCCCACCACGACGACAACGTGGAGACACCCTCGGTGGGGAGGGGGTGGAGACCTATTCCGACCACCGGTACATCCGGTTCGACGTCTCCACCCAGACCTCAAGCGCGCCGGTCCTACAGGCCCCGAGTGGTCCGCGATGGGCGCTGAAGCAGCTGGACCGGGAGCTCCTCCTGGAAGCCTCGATCGTGCAGGCCTGGGTGTCATCACCAGCCAGGCCTGCCGACATCAACAACGAGGCGGGTTGGTTCCAGGAGGCCATGTCCGAGATTTGCGACGTGGCAATGCCCCGAGTTCGGCCAGGAAGCGCCGAACGTCAGGTGTACTGGTGGTCGCGAGAGCTGACGTCTCTGCGTGAGGCGTGCGTTGCCGCGCGGCACCGGTACACCAGGCATCGCAGGCTCCGCATCCGCCCTCCGGATGCGGCAGCCATTGAGGCGGAGCTTTACGAGGGGTACAGAGCGGCGAAGACCGCCCTCCAGGAGGCTGTCCGGCGGGCCAAGAACCTGGCCCGCGAGGAGATGCTGGAGTCTCTGAACGGAGATCCGTGGGGGCGCCCTTACAAGATGGTGCGGGACAAACTCCGCACCCGGGCCCCTCCGCTGACGCAGAGTCTCCGGCCTGAGCTCGTGGAGGACGTGGTGAGCGCTCTGTTCCCTTCGCGAGGGAGGCATCCTCCCCCGCCTATGGCTCCACCGCCGCTTGCGGTGCCGGAAGCGGACCACACCGATGACGACGTTCCGGAGGTGACTGGGGTAGACCTGAGAGTGGCGGTACGCAGGCTGAAGGCCAGAAATACCGCCCCGGGACCCGATGGCTTGCCTGGCAAAGCCTGGGTCCTGGCCTCTGAGGCTCTCGGGCCCCGACTGGAAGGGCTCCTAAGCGAATGCTTGGAGAGAGGCCAGTTCCCGCTTCGTTGGAAGACGGGGAAGCTGGTCCTCACCCGGAAGCCAGGGCGCCCTGCGGACTCTCCGTCCGCATACCGGCCCATCGTGTTGCTCGACGAGGTGGGCAAGCTCTTTGAAAGAGTTATTGCTAACCGCCTCGCCGGGCACCTCGCGGGGATGGGGCCGGATCTTGCGGAACACCAGTTTGGTTTCCGCAAGAGGCGCTCGACGGTGGACGCCATCATGCGCGTGAGAGCCCTCACGACGGGGGATGCGGTTTCCCGGGGCGGGGTCGTATTGGCGGTGTCTCTTGACATCGCCAACGCCTTCAACTCCATGCCCTGGAGCTGCATGGGAGGCACTCCGGTATCACCGGGTGCCGACCTACCTTCGTCGTGTGGTCGGGGACTACCTGACGGATAAGGCCGTCATCTACCCCGGTCAGAGCGGAGAATGGAACCGGCGAGAGATGTCGTGCGGTGTTCCACAGGGATCGGTTCTGGGGCCGGCCTTGTGGAACATCGGTTACGACTGGGTGCTGCGCGCCGACCTCCCTAGCGGCGTCAGCGTAGTCTGCTACGCTGACGACACGCTGGTACTGGCACGAGGGAGGTCGCACGAGGCGGCGGCCGAAAACATGACACGCGGGGTTGCGATAGTCGTGGAGAGGATCCGGCAATTGGGTCTCGAGGTGGCATTGCACAAGTCCGAGGCCATGTGTTTTCATGGGCCTCGGAATGCGTCACCGTCGGGATCCCTACTGACGGCGGGAGGGATTTCCATCGGCGTCGGGTCGACGCTGAAGTACCTGGGACTCGTCCTCGACAGCTGGTGGAACTTCGTGGAGCATTTCCGACGTTTGGCCCCCAAACTGGAACGGACCGGGGCTGCCTTCAAGCGGCTCCTGCCCAACCTGGGGGATCCAAACGCCTCCTGCCGGAGGCTCTACGCGGGGTTCGTGCGGTCCATGGCCCTTTACGGAGCCCCGGTGTGGGCGCGTTCTCTGAGGCGGCAAGCCGCCCGCTATCTGAACGCGCCCCAAAAGGGGATAGCCCTAAGGCTAGTCCGGGGGTACCGCACGATCTCCGGTGAGGCGGCTAGCCTCCTTGCCGGATTGCCGCCATGGGATCTGGAGGCGATAGTCCTCGCGCGCCTTCACGAATGGCGCGCGGAGGCACTACGTCGGGGGGAAACTCCGCTGCCGCGGCAAATCGCCGCTCAGCGGACAGACCTCCGGCGCGATCTCATGGTGACATGGAGAGAGCGACTGTCGCAACCCCGTGCAGGGCACGCCACCATAGTGGCGATAAGTCCCCTCTTTGAGGAGTGGCTAGAGAGGCGCCACGGCGCCCTCACCTTCCGCCTGACGCAGGTCCTCACCGGACACGGTTGTTTCGGGAGGTTCCTGCACCGAATCGGGCGGGAGGAAACGCCCGGGTGTTTCCATTGTGAGGATCGTCCGGAGGACACGGTGCAGCACACTGTGGAGGCCTGCCCTGCTTGGGCGGAGCAGCGCCGTGTCCTCGTAGAGGCGATTGGCGGCGGCGACCTCTCGCGCCCGGCCCTGGTTCAAGCCATGGTCCGGAGCGAAAGGGGATGGGAAGCCGTCACCTCCTTCTGCGAAGCAGTCATGCTAGTGAAGGAGGTGGCGGAACGTGAGAGGGAAAGAGCCTCACGTCCCAGCCGCCGCGGGAGACGCCCTGGGCGTCGGGGGTCACGTGGTGGCCCCCGGCCACCGTAGGCGCGGGCCTGTGGACGGCGAGTTATGGGCTAGCTCGCCGTCCGGCCGTCTTATGACGACAGGCCGTGTCGACGGCGCGTTCGTGTTCCACGCGCGCCTCAAAGAGATGTCAGCAACCACGTAGGGGTCCGCACGGGCCGATGCCTGCCAGGGCTGCGGGACTGTTCGAAAGAGATACCGCGGCCCTGGAACACAAAGGGCAAAGAAGGAACATGGATGGGTTTTAGTCAGTACAAGTCTGACACTCCCTTCCGCTCCGCCCAGAGCGGGGGGGGTCATTTGATGATTTCCCATAATATAAAAAAAAAAAAAAAAAAAAAAAAAGGTGCATGCCTATTATGTACCACCATGATTAGTATATTACAGATTTACTACTAAAATATTTTCAAAACTTTACATAAATAAGACGAAATGCGAGCAAAGTGGAGAGACTTCATAAGTGCGCAATTAATACACTACAACGCGTTGAAAAATCAAACTTAGAAGCTTTGCATCTGTGGGGATCACACTGCAGCCGCCGTACGTGTTAATTCGGAAACATGAAAATTACCGAAGCGCATACTCTTTCTGGTTCCATTACTAACTACATTAAATTCAAGCCTTTACAATATTTTTCAGTAACGAGGTTTTTGCATATTCTCACTTTTGTTTTCCACATTCACATTATAAATGTGAAAATTTGGATGGATGGATGGATGGATGTAATCACGCCAGAAGTACAACATAGTAGTCAAAGAATGCTTCAATACAATACATACATCAATACATTACAATAATTAAATAACTATCTTAGATGAGATTATATAAACAAAAATTCGACAAGACATCTGTGTCTGAACTAGATAAATGAATATCTGTATCTCAGACAACAGCGCTCTTCCTTAAAAATATACATTTACTAGCTTGAGGTTCAAATTCACTTTAATTATATGTTACATTAGGTTTAAAATCATTCAGGAGAAAAATAAAATTAAAATAAGAAGTAAAAAATAAATATAACAAAAGTGGAGTAGTGACCTCCTTTTGTGTAGAATGTGGATGAGTGAGTGTGCGTAGGAGGGTGAGTATGTGAAACTTAAGCAGATTAGGTATATTTTTATCTTCAGGTACCTAGGTACCTACAACAAAAGTCAACCCAAAAGATAAAATTGCAATCCTAATTAAAATTGACATCATAAATGACTGTAAATAAGTTACTTAGCGACTTCCTTCCTCCTAAACTCGCTCACGTACAGACAAACCTACCACATACCAAACATTGTTATTGCTCGTTAATGGTACACTACTATGGGCGCCGGCAGGATTTATTTAGGGGGGGGCATTTACAGTTCCACCTTGGATATATTAGATTTTCTACAGAAAAGCCTATCAATAAAAGAAATTGAAATCAAGAGCGACCGTAGCGAGCTTGAAAATTTTAGCACCCACCTCGAATTTGATAGGTCTTCTTTTGTCCTTTATTTAAATATGTTTTACAATACTGGGCCAAGGACAGAACCCTGTGGTACTCCAGTTTCCACTCTAAACAATCTTGATCGTGCTGCACCTTGTTTAACTTGGAAACAGCTGTAGGTTTGTTGCCACCGTCGAATTAATAGATTCTTGGACTATAAGCCTTTAACTCTTTAGCTGCCTTGTTATAGTAGAGTTTATCAAGCGGATGACGGGACTGATGCCAAATACTTCTAAGTAGGCGTTTTTCTAGGATTTTTTGCATGATATCTGGTGGATGAGCTGGGTTGGTTTATCGAGAGGGTGTGTTGTTCCAGGCAGCTATTTGAATGGCATTTGTGAGATATCGGCAGGCGTTATCTACGTCGTTTTGACCCATATAGTAGGCAGTATGCACTATCTAACACCTATAAATATTTGATTGAAATAAAATACTGTAAACATCAGTTCTGGTAAACATCGCGCCACGTGCTGTTTCTCCTGTTTGACAAATCCGCTGGCATTTCGAAGCGTAAGTTTAAGGGACCCCGCTTTGTAACAAAAATACGCCATGTGTCTCCTGCTCATATAGAGGGTTTTTCAAGTGCGTTTTTGACCTAAATTACATAGCTGATTTTGTTATCTTCTTAACCAAATAAGATTTTAGAAAACGGATTATACAGGCGCGCGTGACTTGAAAAGTGCTATAAACTAGCATTAAAGACCGATTTTCAAAAAAAAGACATACGTAGCCGAGTTTTCAGGCGTAGCGACGATATAAACTTGAAAATGGTATAAACAGCACTTGTCTTATAGATATCCTATTCATATACAGGGTGTAAACGGACCCTTCACGAAGCCGTCAACCAAGCATTATGTACCTACATCAAACTAAGTAACCCTACGCAAAAATTATTGCTCGGAAACTTCTTTTTTTTACGGCGAAAAATCAAGTTTGACGGTAAAACTCAATGTAACACACTCAAATAATTGTGCTAATGGATGCATTGAATAGTACGGGGGTCATGGAGCTATTTCAAGAAAAGTATAACCTTAAAAACTAGTATTAAAAAAAAACTTGTGAAAAAGTTGGAACTTTGGCCACCAATATCTCCGTAACTAGAAGGTTCCCGGATATTGTCCACATGAAAAAAATGATCGCAAGAACGAGGAGAATAAGAGCCTTTCGGCTTCGTTAAAGGTCTATTTACACCATACAAAGAAATATGTATTTATAAATATATTTTACTAAACGATGCAGAAGCACATTTACAAAAGTCGCCGTGAGTGAAGGGCCCATCCACAGTTCCACACGGACTCGGGGGCTACCTCTTGGAGTTCTTCTTCTCTGCTATCTGGCCAAAAAGAATACCATACCAAAACGTTATTATTATTTTTTTCTCTTGACACTGACGCTTTCAAGAATGCACTCGGCAGTTTGGTAAAGTTTTGTAGTGGATTATTTTATATTTCTATAGTATTTTTTAATGAATGATGTTAACGACGAAACTTTCTAGTTTGTATACTTTTTAGAGGTTTTGAGTGGTATGTTTATATTGTATTCCTCGACTTTATAACTTTGCTCGCGAATTGGGCTTTCAAATACAAAAAGAATTTCTCAAATTCGATTGGTTGTTCCATTCGTTTTCCAATCTCTTCAGCTTTAGTATATAAATATTAGTTTATATTATCCGTAAAGTAAATTAAATAATATGACACTAAACATAAGGTGATGTTTTTCAGTAAGGTCAAGTAATCAGTCTTAGAGTGAGTCTAAGTGAAGATACTAAAGTAAATCCTTTGTACACCCTGGAAATTAGGCGCTCAGAATGACAACCAACCTCTGACTGCCTATTTGGGAACTGTGGTGGCTTACTCGTTTCCACGACTAATGCAAATCTTTTCTTAATAAAAAAGGAAAATGGGGTTAATACAGTCCCTGCTCTGTTCTTTGACATTTTGTGCGGAAAGGTAAATCTTGAATTTATTTTATATTTGCGATTTTAAAATGCGTCTCGTTACTGTAAAGCCTGAATATCTACATACAACTCAACTGTCAGACGATGCTTGTCAACTGCATGTTTTAACACGACATCTATGAAATCTTAGTGTGCCAGCACAGTGGGGCCATCAACTACACGTGTTCAATCGATGTTACGGGTAATACTAGAAAAGGAAGTAAACCTAGATTTACCCTGGTATAACTTAGTACCAAAGCTTTTTGGGTAAAGTTCGAATAATCACTAAAATCAATTTAAATTTGGAGGTCTAGCCTTTAAACCTAGGTTTACTTCTTCTTCTAGCATTACCCATAACAGATATACCGCTGTTTCATATCGCTCCACTTTGGTCACCAGTCACCACTGGTCGGGCTCAGAATTTGCATTTCATGCTTTTGTTATAACATCACGTGTGAACCTACCCACATCAATAACTCTACTATAGCATCCGTCCCTACCTACATCTATAGTTCTGAGCATCAATATTTTTCGCCATCTAACATTTGTTGTCTGCCAGAGTTCTAACGTGGGCCTGCTGCGCATTCCTGCTGATGCTCCTAATGTTCACCATCGTCATGCTGATGGTATACGGTATCTCAGTGGGATACCATTACGCACAGAAAGAACTCTCTTCGTTTGCTAGTAAGTACATACCACCCCTCGTAATAGACTACTCGAGCCGGGACAGTTTTTTTACAATAGAGACATGAGTAGTTTACGTGTATATTGATTTGGTAAGCTTAATACCGATTATTCCGATGCTGTTTAGAAAAGCACTTCGTCTGAAATCGGTACTAATAGTACAAAAAAGACGTCATTCTCCCACTGCACCGCGCTCCGTCCCGTAGCGCAGAAAAGTCATTGTACGCCGACGCGTGCCGACGCGAAATACAATGACTTTTCTGCACTACGCGACGGAGCACGGTGCAGTGGGAGATTCGCCAGTATCGCCAGGCCAATGGTACGATACTACGGTATTTCAAGCCCTGCGTATATATGCGTATGTATGTATATGTCGCAGTAAGATAGTTATAGCCGTGAAAAACTTTTATCCATAGAAATATAGCTATATCCCAGATGATAGGATTGGATGGGGTCGGGTTCGGGTCGGGGGGATTGGGGGTTTGGTTCGTTGGATTGGATTTGTTTTTTTTTGGGTTAGGATTTGATCTTACTAATCTAGTGAAATAATTATATGTCGATTCGCGCCTAGGTTCCGCGGCATCAGCGGCATTGCCTGCTTCATGGTCCGACATGGCGTAGGTGTTCGAGCAAGAAAACCACACACACTCAATCAATATTGTATTGCGTTGATATATTCACACGATTACAAAATACGTCAAGGCGGAGGTGAAGAGACAGTTTCAGAGTGGTGCTCTCACTTCGACGGTTCGATCAACACTGTCCGTTCGAAAATGGCGCCCAGCCCACTATGACTCTGCCCACGTGATCTAACCACGTGCTTCATCAACTACCGTACAATTCAAATTAACAACTTTTAATCAAAAATCAACCGGATATCCGACATATATGTATTATACTTGATGCATAATATTGCACGAACACCGTGCAGTATTAGTAGGGCTCTGCTTCATGGGTCTATTTCTTTAGTGTTCAACTTTGCCAGCGTTTCATCATATTGTTTGCTTACAGTGGCGTCCAGAACGACGACGGAGAGCACGCTGCGGAGAGTTGGAAACGACAACAGACCCGTGGTGCGTCTGCTAGCAGTCAACAGGTCGGAAGTTGAACACGCACCGCACCCACTACTTGGTACGTATTATTTTAGAAGGCAGCTGCTTATTTCAAGCTACCCCTGTGTTACAATTCTCGTCAAGTTGTAACCGAATTTGGGGATGCAAGAATGCATTATGTACTTCTCCGTTATCTTCGCATAGGTATGCGACAGAGGACTGACGAAAACTTATTTTATGGAGTTGTTTGAATTAATGAACTTAAAGTAGCTACTTATTCTTATATTTCAGAGGTATACCAAACCAGAAAGCCAGAAGACCAGATCTTTATGGAGCAATCTGAAACACCTATCGTTCTACTAGAAACTGAAAGGTGAGATAATGTTAGATATGGTCTGATTTCACTACGAGATTATTTACGATCATCAAGGATGAACCTTGATGATCGTAAAAAATCTCGCAACGACATTTGACCTGACCCGCACCCCCATCCGTTTTGTCGCTATTTTCAATGCTATTATCCTAACGATATGTATTGTAATAATTTCGCCAGGCCTCCTAAGGAACCCGAGCTATCACCGGACGAGCGTAAACTGGCGCACAGACTCATCGGTCGCTTCCGTCGCTCGCGCAACAACACCTCGACAGCCGAGCCCTTCTTGAGGCCCCTGAGGCCCCTGAGGTCACTCAACGTCACACGGGCCAAAGTAATGCCTGTGATATGAATAGCATTGGTATCCTTCTGTGCCTCATATAAATTTACCAAGTGGCTCGTATTATTTGGGACATTTGGGTAACTTGACTTAAACATCATTAATCCCTACAGGTGTAATCATCAAGGGCTTAGATAGATCATATCTCCATTTACATAATGAATAACATACTTATAATTTTATATGTATTATGGTGTTTATAAATTATTAAAGTATTTATTCAAACGAATGTAATTTATAACTTGCAACAAAAAAGTCAGCTAAAACAATGAATATAAATAAAAAGAGGAAGATATCGCACTAGCGCGCAAATTGAGGCACACAAATTCAGACAATTGTCGTAATTTAAATACTTCTAGTGCAATAGCTATCTCTTCTGTACCATACGTTCCGTATTATCTATTGCAGTCGTAACAACGCAACGATATTTGAACGCCGCTCAGTATGATCGTATTTTTCTTTATAATATCATTGAGCTAACACCAATTTCCTAATATTCCCATTATTAGGGCTTTGATATCTTCTCATCTTTCATAGGGTACTGTTTGATGAGATGCTATAGTAAAATTCCACAAAGTATTCTTGAACTGAACGAGACGTTAAACATGCATTAAACGCACACTATGTAAGCAATCATATTACAAGTTGGACGATTATATCGCTGATAAAAATGCTTGGCTTAATGCCGGTCTTGCAAATGTCTCGCTGATGGTTCAACATGGTTGAGTTGAATGGTGCTGATACAAGCGTCATGTTCGTGAACGGCCGCTGTCAGTTGTGACTGGTCATCTCTTGGTTGCCAGGGCTTATTTGAATTAATTATTTTATTTTTGAATTGTTTTTACTATGGACACTTTTAACGTACACATCTTGCTACATCGTTCTCACATAATGTACCATCTCAACATGAATGATGTAACCAAGGTTTTGTAAAAGTATTCTGATTTAAAAGAGTAGAGTCTCCTTAGAGATCTACGCTAGGGAATGGGCAACTACCGTACTTTCACAGTTTTTATGCCTTGTGACTGGGACTGTAGTTAAATTTCATTGTTATCTTTGTTTCGAAAATTCAAAAGTGCCTGTAACTGGCCTACTTGAAATAAATGTTATGGTTTTGATTTTGTTTTCAATACACTTCGTCGAAAACTGGCTTTTATCGCACTATTATTAGATTCAACATGCAATGTATTTCACACTCGTGGATTTTTCTCGACTAGTTTGGAAATAAAAATTTCCACATAACTATTTAAAACTAAGTCCAAATTGGTTCAATTCCTATTTCCTATACCCGTGATTGTTTTTTTTTTTAATCTTAGCAAAGAGGCGCATATATTTTTTTAATTTATATTTAAATTGTGTTTATATATAGAATTTCATAAATAAACAAGAACATTAAAAAAATATTTACTTTTATGAGCAAATTAACATTTATTGGTTTTCTAAATTAAAAAATAATTTTAATTTTCTATTTTTCTTAGGAAAATTATTAAGGCGAATAAAAATTTAATTGGCGACCAATATACTGAATGGGCGAATATTGTGCCAAGTAAGTAACTATTTATCCGTTCATTGCGGCAAGGAGAATATAGGAAGCAAGAGCGAGCGAAGGCTGAGAGAGACTTGTGGCACCCCGACTCGGACAGGTTAGGTTCGAAGGTGATGGCGAGGTCTAGTCAGCGAGCGAAGTCAGTGAACTAAGACCCCGGAATCCCCATCGTGTTAGGTTACTTTAAACCCGGCAAACAGAAACAAGAGCCCCGCGCAGCGGGGCTACGTCGGCTACGCCTTATCTACAATTTAGTGGTTAATGACCTTGTTTTAGGTTTTTTTCAGAGACCTTGAATTATCACACTGATCGTATTGAACAACTAGTAACTCAAATTTGTATTTTAAAGTAGCTGTTTTACACATTTGTATTCGCCCACCGTTTGTCGCTCACTTAGTATTTCAGTAGCCCATTTTCAATATTTTGACACCTTTAATTTGAATTTATTTTCGCCCGTTTAAATATTACCCTTTGTCATATTAGGCTGTTTAACGGCTTCATTACCTTTGCTCCTCCTTCATTTTTGCTCATTCTTCCTGCGAAAGCAAAGCGCGGAAAAAATCAAATTAAATCATATAGCTTCCTAATCCTAAAACGTTCTATTATGTTATTTCTTTGAGTGTATTGAAAGACGGCGTTCGATACACGTTTAGTTACTGCAGTTCTCGGCTCCATAACAGGTGATTTCCGCCTCTGCAACAATAACAAAGTTTCCGCACTTGTATCAAAATATACTTTTTTTATAGAATTAATCATCTCAACATCTTGTTATGGATGGCACACACGCTACAAGAAATCGTTACGATCGCACTGTACCGTTTAAACTGCGCCGATAATCGAAACGCGTGTGTGATAAAAACTGAACAGCTTTTACGATTTTTTAAAACTGCACCGTCGAATGGAGTAGTATGAAAAGGATAATGAAACTCTTCCATAGTAATCTGGCCTAAAAAAAAACATTTGTTGTATAGAACAGTGACCGATACCAGTGAATAGATAGTATTGTTACTAGTAACTTTTAATATGGTACAAAGAATATATTTCCCAGAGGTAACAAGATATAGTCATGCAAAATATAAAAAAGTATAAATTTACTGCAGTACAAAAATATGTGTTAAAAAAAAGAAAATCTCGCTATACCTGATCCATGCGACACGTATCGTATCGCATGCATAAAATGTCTTATACATTTAAAGTGGGTACCTATATAATACATTTTATAGAAGATGTTTGTAGCAGAGTGTACATCTGACGTATTTAACAACAGATTTTCAAGGCCGAGCGAGTTGACAACAAAAAAAATAGGTAAAATCGGAAGGTAACAACTCGCGCGCACTCGCGAGTTTCACACTCGCCAGTTGACGAATAAGTAATTTGATTTTCCGTCTACCCATATCTATTTATTGCGAGCGCGGATTCAAAGTCGCCACGTCACCTCAAGAGTTTTTTTTTGCTAATGATGCTCTGGAAACACAAAGTACACAAAACTAGCAATTGATGCATCGGTATCATCTGCATGCTACGCTCTGAGAGCCCTGAGAAATTAAATCAGCATAGAACAGCTAAAAGTAGTATGTTTTGCGCTGGTGTAGTCAAAAATTAGATAAAGCATACTTTTTTTGGGGAAACAGCTATGAATATAATAGTAGAAGAGCTTTCGTACTACAAAAACGTGCAATTCGAACTATGGTCCGCATCTCACAAAGGGAAAGTTGCCTACAACATTTTATTAATTTAGCAAAATACAGATGCAACTCATGATCTATCCTAGGCCCCAACGGTTAATATCCTTAACAATTAAAAAAAAAATCTTTCAGCTCTAAGAGCTCAATCAACCGATGGAAAAAATGTGATGGACACAAACGATGGAAACAAAATTGAGAATTTGCAAAAACCATGCAATTGAAAAATACTGTAAACGCTTGAATTTAATGTATTTAGCAATAGAACCAGAAAAACTGCGCTTCGAGAATCATGAAGATTCCGATTACCGAATTAACACGAACGTCGTTATAAAGCTTCTAAGTTTGGTTTTTCAAGGCATTGTAGTGCATTCATTCTGCACTTTTAGGATTTTAGTCGTATAATTGTAATATTCTAACAATAGTGATACATAAGGACACAACCCACAAATTACGTCATACGAATTTTATCATTTTTTGACCGAAGGGGTAAATAATCCGTCCTTATCAGAAGGTAATTTTTTGTGAGACTCCCGGCTCCCAAGTGTGACGTCACATATTTTGCAATATTACATGCTGCCCGCCGATAGAGTTGGAAATATTTCTTTAATAAGTTTTTCGTTAATAGTTCAAATTTCGTGTTTTAATACTTAGCAATATTTGTTTTTTAAATGTGACGTCACAAAATTTAGGACCCCTTCCACCCCTTGTCACACAATGTCACACTTTGTTGTCACCCTACCTCTTTAACGTATGAAGTAATTAAATTACGTCATAAATTTTATGGCTGGCCCCTAATAGACACGTACTTCCATGGTAGCAGCAGCTAACTGTGACTTCCTGGAGTATCTAAAGTGTCAGGACTTACTGTCAAAATCTCTACTGAAACCGCGATTAACGTAGCCACCTGGGTGCTAATAATGTGATAAATCATCGATACAAAAGAAGAAGAAGAACATGGGAATTATATTAGATCTCATATTTCCGAAGATAGACCATGATTGCCGAAGCGGATACTTTTCCAAGGACTCTGATGAACGGGCAAAAATAAAAAGTTGAAGTGTAGACGCAAGTATTACGCAGATCGATGTAACAAATAGTGTTGAAAGCAAGCTATTTGACTATTCACTAAATTTATGTTACTACTGACTATTATTAAAATTTTGCTCCGAAGTTCAAATGCAAGTTCAGTCACATTTAAACGTTAAAGATATGCTGCAAGTGAAACAATTGCTCTTACGGATATAACTCCTGTTCACTCTGGGGTATCTCTACCATTATAAATAAGCCTGTCTAGTATAAAAAAAAATCCTATGTTTACTGAGTCAAAAATATGTTTAATATACATGATAAAAAGCATAAGAAATGGGTTGCCTGATATCATTAAGTGAAGACTAATAATATATATAAGTAATATTAGTTAGTTAATTAAGCATTTAATAGGTATAGTTTCGTGATTTAGGTTAAGTTTGAAGTTTTGTAGTTTAATTATGCCTCAAATAAGGTACCCAGCTGCCGAGTACACCGACGTGGTACTTACGTAAGGAGAATGTAACCAAAATGCAGCTTTACCATTACATAGGTACATATCGGGAGAGATATGGTGACACACAAACGTTTGATGGTGTAAATTCTGATTGTGATGTGATATTATGTGATTAATTATTCAATCAGTGATCTTTTAATTAACAACGTGCAACTTAGTGAGTTTATCCCGCTAATTTGTTGTTCCCCGACTAAAATACCTACCTTCGACTACCTACCGCCATCGCTGCGCCCCGCACCGTGCCGCGCCCGCACCGCGCTGCGCAACGGTCAGTGACTTTTCGTAGATAAAGCGTGTTTGCTTTTTATGCAGTTGATTCTGCTATTTATTTTGTTTGAAAATTAAAATTTTTAAATTTTTCATTATCTACTAATTTTCGTGTTTTAAAATGTTTAGATGGACTAGTACTGTGCTCGTTTTAATTTATTGTCGTGGTTCCAGACACACTTTGTACAATAATAGCTTTCTCGTCTTACAATTTTTTTTTTAATTTATTGCCTCGTTTGATTGAATGATGATGATGAATGTTATATGTAATGCCTTTCCATCATGTCCTACTTTTTACATAAAATGAATGGTCACCTTATTAGAAAGAGATTAAATTGGCGTTAACCTCTCTTTTGGTGGGTATTTTTTAATGCAAGTAAGAATTGCAGTTGTACACACGGCGGCACATGAAGCTGTAACTTTCCAGTATAAATTGACCTCGCTTTGTATAGATTTCCTATACAATGAGAGATCCGCATAAACTGGTTTTGTAAAGCTTGACTGGCCGTCGCGTGCGTACGTAGTATTTATTACTTCCGTGCAAAGAGTAAAGACAAAAGGAAAAATAAAACAAAATTAGTTTTCAGCCATTCCGAGTGACTACACTACGACTAAAACCTATTTACCTAAATTATTTTTATCACACATAGAAATCGCGTATGAGGTTACTAACAAAATTTTAAAAATTAATATCTTTTGCGTCTGTTGGTCGATTTTGATGAAATAAACGCTAAATAATACCCACAACTTTGCTTCTTATTTTGTAATATTTAGATTTTGAATACAATGAGGGGTTTTTACGTGATGCGCGCACAAACGAACAGACAAACCGACAAACCGACAAACAGACAAAAATTTAAAAAAAGATATTTTTACTTTCTATTACTTATTTCTCGCACCTTCCAGTGACTTTTTTGCAAAAATCTGTAATGTACAGACACGGAAAGTCTACGATTTTATTATATGTATATATATATATAGATAATACATTTTGCAGATTGAGCTACAATGTGGTCTAATATAATTGGTAGTCTCCACTTAGAGGTATTCCCAAATCAAACCGAAATTATGATTTTGACAAATTAAGACCTTTCTTCTTGTAATAGTTTTACTTTATGAAGTCTTAGGTTTAAAGAAATAATCAACAATAAAGAAACAACAATTGGAGGATTGCACGGAAATAACTTCCAAGGTGAATATTTCGTAAAATATTAATCCAGAGCTTATAATTCTTTTTTCGACAATTTTTGACAAATTCAGTCTTCAATTGACGAAAAGAATTAGATCTCTAACCCAAATAGTTGCTGAGATATCCATGGCCGCGCCACGTTACGTTCGCGTGACCAACTTAAAACCCTTATAACTTCTTTATTTCTACTTTGACAAATTTTTGGTTTGTACCCTTTTATTTTGACAAATTTAGACAAATTTTTTGGCGAAGTTTTTTTCTGTTTTGATAATTTGGCGGAGCAATCGTAACGCACACGAATATGAGATGGTAAAAGAACGACAGATAAGGGAAAGCACCTGAAGACTGGACTTGAAGAATAAAAATTACACTAATTTTAACCTAAGAATTGTTAAACACAGTCCACGATACCAGTCCGTAAAATTATTCAACAGGTTTCCTTTAGACATAAAAAGAGCTGTCTATAGTAGCAACTTTAAAATTAAACTAAAGGAATTCCTATTAAATAAGTGTCTGTATGCGGTAGAAGAATTGTAATTATTGTATAGAATTGTAATTTAGTTTTTTTTTTTTAATTCTGATTTATTCACGTAACTATAAATTTAATATTGTTATTTTTAATTAATTCTCCCAATTTATGCAAATTTATCTTTCGTTAATTATTTTATTGTTATTATTTTAATTTAAATATTATTTCAACTTATATTATTTTTAATTTTAAGGTGGCCATATTGTACGTCGAAATATATTGATGAAATTGTTAAATTATTATTTTGAAATTGTTGATGTAGTTTATGACATTCAAATGTAATTTATTTTAGTATGTACTGTAATTGTGTAATTTTTGTGTTTAAATTCAGATACGAACTACTTGTTAATGAATATATGACTATGACTATGACTATGACTACTATTGCTGTAATTGTCTGACTGGTAAGAGAACAATTGGTGTTCGTGCACACATCGAAAATTTGTTGTTACAGCGTCCTGCATTATTAAATAGCTAATTAGATAGTGTAATAGTCGACAACGACAACTGATACGTTTTATGGTCCTTGATATATAGGTATTATTTGATTAATATTGTTTAAAACTGCTAAGTGCTAAGTATTTATTACCCCCCACTCTCTTACAGTAGTAAATACATTTTACTTAGAGGAAATCCCACACACGACAATCATGTAATCATAAGGCAATACAATAAATTCTGTACTTTTTTATGAGTGAACCAGATATATAATATTAGTTTAAGTATATGCGAAATCTAAAACACGTGTCTAGTTTTTTTATGTAAAGAATCTATGTACAAAATTTCAAAACTGTATCATAAAAAATCACAGAGTTATAAGCTTGGTCTGTTACCTGGTTGTCTGCACAAAAACGTGGTTACGACGCGGCCGTACGCATGCACGCCTCCAGCGTCGTCTTGAGCTCATTGATAATAATAATTTGGCAGTAGGTACCTAAATGATTGCGATAGGTACTTAGTGTCGCCCGGTGTCCAACTTGTAACTTTTTTTTAAAATATTTTTGGTACAAAATATAACATGGTTTAAAAATTATTGGAATCGATTCAGTTACTTATTCTCTTATTCTTATAATGGTCCCGTGACAAAAAATGAAGCTAGAGATAATATTGTAGTAAACAGATTAGGGCAGGGCACATTGCTAGGTTAGGGCACACAAACTTTTGTACAGAAGGCAGCACATAAACCTACCCAAAACCAGTGTAAAAGGAACTAACATTGCTATGTGTGCCGGTAGAGATGCTAGCTCGTCTTATACTGGTTGGGTAGGTTGATGTGCTGACTTCGGCACTGTAAATGAAATCGTTTATTGCAGACTATATAAGTTTAAGTCCATAAGTGTTAACAATATTCTTAACCTAATGTTAGTAAAAAAAAAAGTAACTACAAAATATATAGTTTTTAATATTTTGGGTAACTATAACTTTTATCTCGAGGTCAGATTTTGTTGGTCCGATAATAAAGGTTAGTAGTTACAATAACATCTATTAATTGATATAGGTTTCAATTTTAAACAATGTATCTATTTTTTGGGCCAGTAAGTTGCATTGTCCTTTGAACAGATAAAACGGAATCGGAGGAAACTGTGCCGATTTTGTGCCTAATACCGTTCAGTTTTCGCGGGGATCGAATAGTCGATATAAATGAATTTATCTTAATTAATTAATTTTATGTCGAATTAGTCAATCTTTACACCAGGTCCTATGATTTTTCCGCTTCCTGTTTTTTCTGCCTCTTGTTTTTTATCAACAATAATGCAACAATCTGCTAATGCGTCATCTGTCGATGCCATCGCGGAACGAAATGAGTAAACAACGCAGTTTTACTTGAACATGAGTGGGCTGTAGGGACGTACGATTTATCTGTAACTGTTTACAGTTCGACTGCACATTTTTTTATCTGCAGATAAAACTGAAGGTAGGGATGTTACGGAGGTGGTTTTATCGGAACCGAAGTCGGAGTCGGAGTTTTTAAATTTGGTTCATCGGAGTTGGAATCAGAGTCGGAGGTGGAGGTGGAGTCGGAGTCGGAGATGGTAGCATAAGAAAGATGTGTTAAAGGCAGGCAATAAAATAGAATAGTACAAAAATTAATCAGTCAGCCTCTTTAATTACAATTAAAAAATAATAAACCTATACAAAGTGGAGCAGGACGATTGACAATCCTTCAAACCACGTAATGAGTGACATGTTCTTTACCCGTATAAAAAAAATCAATCAAATCCAATGAATACTTTAGCCACAGGAAATTATTTTTCATTTTCTTATTTTACAACATGATGTAGATCTGAGTCCGTAATAATAGGTAAACATTGTAAGGTCAAGAACCTGTGCAAAACGTACGATTTTATTCTCTACGTCTCAATATGCTTGAAAGACAGAGAAAGGTGTCATACGATTCCACTCTAACGCGCCCCGCCCAGTAACCCAAAATACTACAATTAGAAAGAAAAAGAAATATTACTTACGCAAATTATGCATTAGTGGTGCATAGACCATTGCGTATGTGTGTGAGCGGAATTTTTTGGCAATAAGTCTCGGACTCGGTTAACTATGTCAGTCAGTGCATAGCGGCGCCCTTTGAGAGCACACGCCTAATTTTTTTATCACGAGACGAGCCGCACGCGCAATCGTGTCGTGATTTTATGAAGTTTTTGTTGTGTGATTAAAGACTATTTATGATAGTTGGATTAGTGCATAGGTTAGTGTGACTTATTGTTAAGTGTTAGTGTAATATTAGTTAGTTAATTAAGCATTTAATAGGTATAGTTTCGTGATTTAGGTTAGGTTTGAAGTTTTGTAGTTTAATTATGCCTCAAATAAGGTACCCAGCTACCGAGTACACCGACATGGTACTTACGTAAGGAGAATGTACCTAACCAAAATGCAGCTTTACCATTGCATGCATATCGGGAGAGATATGGTGACACACGAACGTTTGATGGTGTAAATTCTGATTGTGATGTGATATTATGTGATTAATTATTCAATCAGTGATCTTTTAATTAACAACGTGCAACTTAGTGAGTTTATGCCGCTAATTTGTTGTTCTCCGGCTAAAATACCTACCTTCGACTACCTACCGCCATCGCTGCGCCACGCACCGACTTGCGCCCCGCACCGCGGTGCGCAACCGGTCAGTGACTTTTCGTCGATAAAGCTGTTTGCTTTTTATGCAGTTGACTCTGCTATTTATTTTGTTTGAAAATTACAATTTTTAAATTTTCCATTATCTACTAATTTTCGTGTTTTAAAATGTTTAGATGGACTAGTACTGTGCTCGTTTTAATTTATTGTCGTGGTTCCAGATACACTTTGTATAACCATCCGTATGGCGTAACAACAATTGAAAAACAGAACGCGTGTTCCCTGGGCGACATGCATAAACCTTTTCGTACACGTTTACTGCAGCCGCCGCGCGCCCGTGCCGCAGCCGCCGCGCGCCCGTGCCGCCGCCGCCGCTATGCTTCGACCTCCGATTTAAAAGTATCGGAACCGAAGTCGGAACCGGAGGTGTAAGATGAATCGGAAGTTCCGACATATCGGAGTCGAGTCGAAGCTCCGTAACATCCCTAATTTACATCCAGTCTTCTTCTGATTTCAGATTACGATTAGGTATTTCCGCGACCATGGTATCTGCGCGAGGCACATGAAGTTCAACCAATCAGCGCGCGAGATGCGATTAGTCACATGCCATTTCACAATTGGACGCTTTCACTTCGATAGATTATAATCTACCGAAAAATAATGCGTTAAATACCTGGATTAATTCATAAATAAGTAGCGATTGTATATATAGTATTGAATAAAGAGAAGCTTGAATTTGTAGATAAAACAGTTTTCCTGGGGATTACGCTTGATTCAAGGCTACAATGGGGTTCTCATTTAACATCTCTAGCGGGGCGGCTAAGTTCAGCAGCATATGCTATTAGAAAAATTCGTCAATATACTGATGTAGGTACCACTAGACTGGTCTATTTTAGTTACTTTTATAGTATAATGTCTTATGGAATTTTGCTATGGGGACGGGCTGCAGACATTTATTCTGCAAAAAAGAGCCATCAGAGCCATATATAATCTTCGTAGGCGTGATACTCTAAGGGAACTGTTTAAGGAAATTAACATCATGACGGTACATTGTCAATACATCTACGAAAATATAATGTATGTAAGAAAAAAATCTACATCTTTTTAATAAAAGAGGTGACAGACACAATTACGGTACTAGAAATAGAGACCAATTAGTTCAGCCAGGCTTCAGACTCGCTAAAGTAGACTCAATCTTTCATGGGGTACTGTTTGAGATGCTATAATAAAATTCCACAAAGTATTCTTGAAACGAATCAAACGAAATTTAAAACATGCATTAAAAGCACACTATCTAAGCAAGCATATTACAAGTTGGAAGATTATATCGCTGATAAAAATGCTTGGCTCAATGCTCCACAAGGACAGGGGCGCATAAATGGATAGCATTAAATAGTATGTTGGAGCTGCTGAAGATTGTACAACTATCTTTGCATTGTATAAATTCAATCTCGTGCACAGTGTGCACCGCGGTAGGTTTGCGCCTTGAGTTTTGTTTTACTTAACTGTCAACAGGCTCTTGTTTAATACGGGTTGCAGACCGAAAACTAAGCTAACTTAGTTCAGCTTAGCTCGCATAGCTGACGCAGTTTTGCATACTTGTATGCAGACTGCAAACTTAGCTAAGTGTGCCGATGTGCAGCTACACGAGCTAAGTAAAGCCCCTGCCTTATACCCTGGCATCCCATCGCAGTTCCTTCGCCAGTGCTGTCCAGTGTCTTGATTGCCGAGATTGAAGGTGTTAACTTATCCACGGTGAATGGATTTTCTTTAGATAATAATAAGTATTCTTTTCCTATGCGTTGCGTATTCAATTATTCATCATCGGAACTTTCTTCATCTTCGATCATATTCATGGCGAGCCATACATCCGTCTTTTGAGTTTCTGACGATGCTCAACCCGCTCGTGGAGACCAACCCTGGATTGGATTTGTTTGCTAATGAATGGGAAACGAAAATGTTACTGTTTGTGATTCCATGAGAAGACAGAGTGAAAAGATTAACTAAATTTAGTATTAATGTATTTTGCTCTATTAAATGTACCCATGTAATAAACAAAAACCAAAAACTAAACTCTTTCTGATTTATTCAAGACACTTTAGAAGACAGTAAAATTCTTTGTGGTTAACGTTCTAAAACTTAATTCAGGTTGACTGTTAATAACTGTGAGGTTATTGGAGTCTGTGAAGTTATTGATGTTGTCGGTTTCTGTGAATTTGTAGATGTTGTTGGTGTCTGTAAAGTTGTGCGGTGAGTCCGCCTCTCGTCGCGCCATGCGGTGCGCAAAGCCACGCTTAACTGCTTTGTCCACAGAACGCAGCACGCCGCTCCTCCGTCCTTCGGCCCCTGCACGTAAATCTCCTGCCGAGTTCGCAGCCTTTTCTGTAAAACAGAGGTAATAACTAGAAAACAGGTTTTAATAATACTCTTGGTAATATCTTCTTTATATATAAAATCTCGTGTCACGGTGTTTGTGGTCGCACTCGTCCGAAACGGCTCGACCGATTTTTCTGCAATTTTTTATGTATATTTGGTAGGTATGAGAATAGGTCGTAAAGTATATTTCACACCGCTAATTTCACGCGGATGAAAGTCGCGGCAACAGCTAGTAAAATTATAAACTTTTATCCCATTTTTCCGCAACAGCCGGTTAGGTTCCAGAACTCATCGTATGATAAACTTATGATTTTGGGCTTCGATTGAGAGGAAACTCCGATTTATGCTGACGGTCAAGCCCATACAACACACACAAAAATGTATGACGGTTACGTTCAAATTTTAATTTAATGTGGTAAAGTTAACATTTTTACGTACCCATAGCTTCCACGGAGCTTTGTACAAAGCAATAATGATAACCGATTCCGATACCCATTACCATTACTGATATAATAGTAAACAACACGCAACACACTAACGCTGCACTAACTGTGCAAAGTGATATTCTGAAAACAAAAACAAGGTTTTTTAGTACTAATTACTTTTAGTGCCTCTGTTTTAAAACACTACTTCCACGTATGGTCTACTCGAAGTAGTGTATAATAACTGAGAATTCCTTGGTGACGAATCCAGGATTATAGCTACTATTGTACCTACATAATCGTCACGCAAAAATTTGAGTTGCTGTGCTCGATGGACGACACCCCACCCCAAACGATGGACACAGGTTGGCCGAAGCAAGGAAAACCTGTTCAGGTGGAGATTCAAGGATGACTCCGCCCTGGAATGTAAATGTGGTGTTGCCCCACAAACGATGGGACACTTGGTATCGTGTCCTGTTATTTGCAGATCACAGGAGCTGATGGACGCTACTGAAAGTGCCAAACTCGTCGTCAAATTTTGGGCTGAATCAATTGGAATTATCATCGACACGCTAAGAAGAAGACCCAAATTTGAGACCACTAGTTATGTATTAGGTATCAATTAATAAGTTAAAACGATTACCTATCTTTTACTTAGGTTTATCTAAGGCTAATACATACTCAATAAGTCAATAACAGTTAAACAGTGCCATAGTACCTTTCCAAAGCATCTAAGGTGATGGAGAAGAATGAAGTCATGGAACTTAACACACACCCCATTTTGTCAAGACAACATCGGTTTACAAGTAATTTGTGGACCCAACTAAACAAGTTGTATTAAGAAACACTGTCTCCTACATTACATTTTTTCCCCGCTAACCTAAATACCCATTTAGAATAATATATCACTTTAATGAAGCGTTTAAAATCCCTGATATAGTTTTGGAAATTGACATGGCAGCAGACTGTTTGACAGTATTGTAATTTTCTTGATCTAGTTGACAAGATAAACGCAGTAACACGTTGACAGGATGGTCATAATCATAGGTTCGTCGAGTTCAGACGGCGGCACAGTGGTCACGTGCTCACTTGCACAGCGACGCTCATGGGAGACCTCTTTACAATCTCACCATTGATGTGCCATAACAGGCGTTGCACAGAGGGGGGCGTTTAAGGGGAAACGGTCTGCGGATTTTGACAGCCGGGGTGGTTTTAGTGAGGTAGAATCCCACTCTCTCTGGTCTTATCCCAAGAGACCGGTCGCCTTTTGAAGATTTCGCCCCGTGAACAAAAATAAAAGGTTTGTTGAGTTCGTTCATAAAGGACTGTAGTCTTCTAATTCGTATTGCTACTCGCTCGCTCGTCGTTGTGGGATCACAAGGAATAGGTAGAGTTGGATAAGGAGCAGGACAGAAGGTGGATTATTGTGTGGGATGTGGCTCTGTTGTTACATTTTACCAAAAAAAATTGTGGTTTGATACAAATTTGAATCGAATTCCACCGTATAGACATTTTACGTTACGATAGGTTTACGTTTCCAAGTTTGTGGCACTGTGCGCATATGTATCCAACCTAAAAAATCTCTCATCTGTCATGTGAAACGTCAAATTTGTTTCATTTGACATTTTGTTTTACTACTTGTGAAATATGGCAGATGAAAACATTCAACAGAAGAAAGAGGATTCAAAGAAAAGACCAAAACGACACCCAAATAAGAATTATGCTTTGAAGAAGCGTCTACCATTGAAGCCTGTAGATGGTGATAATGTAATGTTCATCACAAAAAAGACTCATTTCAAGGTAACATGCGTTAACAAAGTTCATAAAGGAGCAAGTCATAAACTATAGTGTTTTCTACTACTAAAAATTTGTATTTTTAGGCACAACTAGATAAGTGTTGCGATCTTTTGACCAGGGGTGAAAAGGAAATCATTCTACATGGTTTAGGAGCAGCAATACAAAGGTGCTGCAACCTAGCACTCCAACTAGAAATATTGTTTTCTGGCACATGTCAAATTGAAGTAAACACTGGAACTGTTGACTGCGTTGGTGAGTATTCATAAATATCCTTCAATCAAGAGAAAATAGAAAGTGTGGGTAACAGTCTGCAGCAATATCCCTGTTACTTAACTAGTACATATATTGTGCAATGCCTTTCACATATATCAACTGGAGTTATTGATCATGAACTACTAGGCCTGTAATGCATGTGAACATTATTCCCCAGATGATCTGGAGCCACTGACTGACGAGCTAGACTTTGATTCACAAGTGAGGTGTTCATCTTCTATCCACATAAGGATATTCAGACACGCAATGCTTGGGGCCAACCAATAAACATGTTCTTCACATTGAATGAAATTGTGCAGTGGATTGGACTTACAGTGTTTGAAATATGGATAAACCTAATAACTATAACGATTTTCTCAGTGTTATTAGCTTTAAAAATAGATGGTGTTGTCTACAGTGCTTGGTGGACAGTATTTGCACCATTGTTTGTAAGTGACGCTATGAATGCATATTTTTGCTGTATAGTATGCATAAGAATGAATTTAGAAAGTTCTTATAAAGCGTCTTTGTATAGAGCATCCTGGAGTGCTATATTTCTAGGTCTAACATTTGTTTTTAAATTCTTACTATGTAGAAAACTACAAGGTGACTCTGCTATAGAATACAGTGAGGTGTTTGCTCCTCTGTTTATACTGCTACAATTAATAGCTGTAAGAGCTTGTCAGTTACATCAATGAAGCTGTACATTTTTATGGTAAAAAATAAACATTAATATTATGTGTGTTTTTATATTATGAAACACATTTATTGCAAAACAATCAACAAAATTATAATTATTTATAATTAATTAATTGAACAAACTAAACAGACTTCCTCTATTTTTCTTTTCTCCACCAAAATTAAAACTAAAGTTATTTCCATCAGTTGCAGCACTGGAATCTGGCTTGGGTTCTGATGATAATGCGCTTCCTCCTCCAAAAAAGGATAACCCTGTCTTTCGAAAACCTATAAAATACACAATTTACTTGTAACTTTAAAATTATTCATCTTGATTGGCACAACTATGAATATCCAAACTCAAGATCTGCCAGCAGGCAATGGAGGACAGCAAAATAGGTGTGAAGCATACAGATTGCGTTAGAAACACCACCCTGCATTCCATAACTCAGGTTGCAGATGTTGGAGACTAAACAGCGAAACTGCGGTCAATGTAGACCGCCGCAAAGGTGGTGTGACGATCTGATTTTGATTTGAAGGTGGAACATAGCTAGATATCGCACAAAATAGAGAGGGCTTTGCCCAACTGTGGGACACATGACAGGATAGCAAAAAAAAATCATCATCATTTCAGCCGAAAGACGTCCACTGCTGGACATAGACCTCCCCCAAGTGTCGCCACATTGACTGGTCCCGTGCGACTCGCATCCAGCGGATCCCTGCAACCTTCACCAGGTCATCGGTCCACCTAGTGGGAGGCCTTCCAACGCAGCGTCTTCCGGTTCGCGGTCGCCACTCCAGAACTTTTCGGCTCCATCGGCCATCCGTTCTGCGAGCAATGTGCCCTGCCCACTGCCACTTCAGTTTGGCTATTCTTCGGGCTACGTCGGTTACCTTGGTTCTCTTGCGGATGTCCTCATTTCTGATTCGATCAAGCAAGGAAACTCCGAGCATTGCCCTTTGGGTGACTTTATGCCTTCTGAGCGACTTCTTTCTGGTCATAGACTTTCGTCTTGAGACACTGCGGTAAGTTGGACAAGAAGATACCACGCAACTTCCCGAACGCTGCCCAGCCGAGTCGGATTCGACGATTGACCTCTTTCTCGAAGTTAGACCTACCTAACTGGATCGTTTGTCCAAGGTAGACATACTCATCTACAATTTCGAGTATAGAGTCTCCGATCTTGATAGGAGTGGGTGTTACATGGGTATTCAACATGATTGCCGACGATATAGTGGTCATGGCTGAGACCATGGAGGACCTCAGTACAATGCTCGATGACCTTAGTAGAGCTTCCGAAAGAGTGGTTCTTAAAATGAACATGGACAAAACCAAAATCGTGTTGAAAAAAAAATATTAATACCTGAAAGAAAATTAGGTACTTCCTGGGATTGCACATCAGGGTTATCACCAGTCATAGGTATATCAGCTTTAGGTGAAAGAAGGAGACTTGAATCTGGAAACAGGTTATATTTTTGAACAACTCAATTGACTATAATTAATGACGATTTTAGCTCAATCTAAGCTAAATTAATAAATAAAAAGCCAAACCCACCAATGCAGTGTGGGAAGTCTGAATCATCATATCCAGTAGTACTCATTGAAGCATTCAATGAATCTGGAATTGCCTGTGTCCCATGAACAAATAGTAATCCAGACACTGGTTTCTGTGGCCTTGATTCTTGTTTCTGAAAATGTGCAGAATAAAATATTACCATCCTGTTGAATTGGCTTAATAAAAGCAAATACTTGTCCAAAATTCTGCCAATAAACCAATTTTCTGAAAAAAGATTCAAATTGTATCTTAGTTATCTTACTATCTTTTTCTCTTTGGGACTAGAAACTATCATTTCATCAACATCCATTGGCACATTGTCTTTAAGGCTCAACTGTTCTGAATTCTCATGTTCCTTGAGTTTTTCTTCAAATTCTGAAACCGTGAGTTCATCCGTCTCCATTCTATTATCAGGAGTTTCATCAGTCTTAACTTCTTGATTTTCACTTGGGAAAAATTTGGATGTTACGATTTTATCATCATCCCTCTGCAAAACAAGTTTGTATTATCATTAGTTATAGCTATTATTAGGAGGAGCTCGTGGCTAAATAATAACAGCCGCTCGGGTCGATTTTTAGTTAAAGCCGTTCTTGCCTAGGTTGGTCTGTGGATGGGACCACCCATTACATTACCGAGTTTCCTCCGTGCCTCGTAAAAGGCAAGACGTTAAGCCGTTGGTCCCGGGTGTCATTTATAGATCTTTGACAGTCGTTAGGTAGTCAGTGGCTCGAAAAGTTTGACAACCAGTCTTACCAACGTGTATCGTATTACCCAGTACTAACTGGGTTGTGGAGGTCAGATAGGCAGTCGCTCTATGTAAAATACTGGTATTCAGCTGCATCCGGTTAGACTGGAAGCCGACACCAACATAGTTGGGAAAAGGCTAGGCAGATGATGAGTTATAGTTATTATATGTTCATTCTTATCTTTTGCTTATACTTTCACAACTTTACCTTTTGCAAAACAGCGTTCTTGGCATATACAAATTGAGGTGAAAGATCCAAATTATGCTTTTTGAGTATCATATCCTGTATCTTCGCGTAACATTCCTCGCTCACCACACTTGCGTCTAGCTGACTGTTTAAAGTGTGATTTGCTGCTTCATTTTCATCAATATTGTTTTGTTCGTCCACATCGTCTAATATTTCGTTTATTTGTATCGATGAAGGTATATCAAACGATACTCGCTTCTTATGTAAACTATCCTGAGAACTCTGAATAGCGTTAAAGCTGTCATTATCCAAGGAACATAAACATACCATGACCATGATTTCTGTATATCCACAAGGGATAGACAGGTGAATAGAATAGAACTTTTTAGGTATGTGGTCGGTGTGTTTTTAGGTGTGTGATCTTTGCATGGAAAATCATCTTATCTTAAGAGTAACAAACATATATAATATTTGTAAGCAGTAGCTTACAAATATTATAGATGTATGTTACTCTATCTCGGAAAAACTACTGAACGTATTTTCTTAAACTTTAAAGTAATTATATATACCTTATACATCTGAACAACACAGGCGATAATTTATAAATTCAAATATATACAAATAACGTTACCTGCAATGTTATATCCAGAAATTGAGTAGGAGGTATTATAATATCTACATTAGAGCATGTCATATCCACCTCTTCAATGATATCACTCTCTATCGGCGCATCCTATGGTTTGGAAATATAGGGCTAATTAACAGAACGAAAGTGAACGAGCCAAAGTCGAAATCAGAACCATAGTAAACACAGGTTGTACAAAAACGGTTAAAAGTACCTATTCATTACCTTGTGTGTTGTGAGTGTTGGTTTCTCTTTAGCGTTTTCAGTTTCATGTACGGAAATCTCATTAATTTTCCGAAGTTTTTCTGGATTTACTTTTTTCACAATGTTGTATACATCGTCTTTATTAATATGTACATCTTCAAGAATGTTAATTAATTTTCTGTTAGAGAAGTTGTGTGATTCCTTTTCTTTATAGGAATTAAAATATGGAGAAATCATATATTCATAAGCTTTTTCGTCATCATTGTATTCGTCAATTTTTTTGCTCACTAAATTATTTAAACGATCTGTCGTTAGTACGATAGAATTTGGTAATTCATCGTTCTTCATTTTTGCCTATTGAATTTTTAAATGCTGTATTAGTGGAATTTTATTTCAAATAGATACATAACCTTTTAGTATTGTTACCTTACCCTATCTAAAATGACATCTATTAGATCGAGATCAAAATTAGTGAGCTCTAGCTTTGGTATCTGAAAGATAGGAAAATAACTCAATAAGAACAAATATATAGGTAAAAATCATCAGAGATTATTGGAATTATCATGTGAAATACCAAAGCATCTTCATCACTTTTATTTAGATCATCATCTTCTTTGGCAGCATCCTTGTTCTTATTTTCAATTGTTTCTAAGTTCTGTGGTTCTACTGTTGCTAGTATTACTGGAGCATCAATGACTGTATTTTGCTCTTCAGTAATTTCTGTGATTTGTCTTGTTATATCTTTAATATACTCGGATTTCTCCGTTATAATCTTCATAGTGTTTGGCATTTCATGAACCATGAAATTTGCTAGTTGTATGCAGCGTTTTCTATCTAAATCGATGAAAGTTTCACGACGCGATTTCATCAATTCGTAAAACGATATAATTTGCTTATCAAGACCGTCGATATCATTATTTTGTGCTTGCACCTTTTCAGTGGCAATAAGTAGCTTTTGTACGAAAGGTATACTTTCATATCTAGCTTTACATTCTTGCCATAGGTCTTCGTATCTTTTGGTGCCCTCCTCAATGCGCTCTGTAATATCTGTCTTTCGTTCTTTAGCTACTAGCCATTCCTTTTTCATTTCCACATTGGCCAATTTAATGGTGTCTTGAGCTATTAGCATACTGAAATAAACCGAACTAGTTGAAGAAAATATAACATCATATAACACAATCAATGCATTGGTACCCTACTAATATAGTCGAAAGATTCCCAGTAAAAGGTCGCATCATCGATCGTACAGGATTCTTAATTTCTTAAGTCGTATCATCACCACCTATACCCAGTCGCAAGTGTGCCCAGAGGCGGTCCCAGCCTAAGTATTTGGGGGGGGTCACAAGGAGCCGTAGCCAGGAATTTGGTTTGGGACCCATTTTGGGGGGTGTTAAATTATTATCAACAGTTTTTGAAAAACGGAATTATGTCAACCATTTCTGGATTTAAATAAACAAAACAATCAAGGGCGCTTTAGGCTTATTTAAGAGGGGTCCATCTTTAGCTTTCAGAAATTGTGTCAGTGTATAAAGATATACTGAAAAGAACGCAGAATGTCAGAGCGAGCTCGAAAATTTTAGCATTACATAGGGTAGGTTTGATTTTCTTTTGTCTATTCATACAGGAGTTGTGTACTCGGACGCAAGAGCGAGCGAAGCGAGCTCGAAAATGTTTGCACCCTTCCTCTGATAAATTAAGTTCTTTTTGTTCATTCATACAGGAATCAGTATAGGAGGAACTCTGTCATCTTGTGGAGAATTCAAAAGTATAGGATGTATTGGTTGTCAAAATTTTCGCATTCCGCCTCGGATAGGTTGATTTGTTAATAGAAGAAGAATAGTTGTCGGAGATTTGGTGGGCTTGAACTTCGAACTTTCACCCCCGTGTATTAGGTTCTATTTGTTCATTCATACAGAGATGAAGGAACTTAGATACATTAGCGAGCGCAGCTAGCTCGAAAATTTTTCGAATTCTGCCTCGAAAAAAGTTTAGGTCTCTTATTGAACAATTAAGCAGAAAATTAGGTAATAATTTATATCCCAAAAAAGCTATTTTAAGAAGGTTTATCAATTTGGCATGTATGATTTGGGGGGGGGGGGGGGGGTCATAACCCCTGTGTTCCTCCCCCCTAGGACCGCGCCTGAGTGTGCCATCGGTCCCCGTAAGCAGGGCAACTCGATCGATGCCTCGGAGCCTCCGAGGTGCAGAGCTGATCCGGTTACGTGCTTACATAGAGTTGACGCCTGGTTTTAGACGCGCCGATGAAGCAAGGTTATGGGTATTATGCAGTAGGTAGGTATTTACTTATACGTGTGCTTTACCTTTGTACCTTAAACCCAAGGAAACCTGTTATCTGCTACATAAGCTATAGCCGGAACCGGTATGCGGTTTCAGGTGTGTGCCTAACATGAGGAACTTAAATACCGTTAATAGTGGCAATATTTTCAAGTACCTAGTTGCTCTGCAGTGAGTCTCATCCCACTTAAATTGGTAGTACAGTCAAACCAACGCGTCATTACTAACATCTGAATTAGGAAAACCGCCTTCACTGGTAAGTGCGGTTGACTGTACGATATGAAAGAATAGTTATCTACATCTATATTCTTACTCTTATGAGCCTACGTGGTTAGGTACCTTTCTTCACTCATTAAACCTACAGCAAACTAATTATGATTTTATATGGGGGTTAATAGTAGGTATTTAAAGACGTGCAAACGAAGGCATTTATTTCCAGACTCGTTAAATCTATGTTTACTAAAAGGCGATAACAAGTAATCTTATTCATTTGTAACTACAGAGTCTCTTCCCGGACTTAAAAGATAGCTTTTTTCATGAAAGCAAAAGGTACTTTTGCTATTCATTGCGTGGGCAGACGACATTGTTGCCATCGCGGGAATAACCTGGATAAGGCTGGCACAAGAACGAGCTTGGTACAAGCAAAGAGAGTCATATACCAGTGGGTGGAGTTGGGCTGTGGATGATGATAGCCTCGTTCTCAATTTTCTTTACGCACCCTAATTTACCTATATCTAATTTGTGGTAGAAGATAAAAAAGAAAACTAAATTCCTGGTCAGCAGCACAGTAGGAGACAAGGGAGCAGTTACGCCACCTACGATCCACTAGGAGGACATCAAATCGCCGCAGACCTATTGACGTACCAAAAGAAAACTTGATACAGTACCTACACAGGTACATTGTTCGTATCCTAAAGGATAATAATAGCTTCTAAGATTATTTATTTGTACTTTTATAATTACTTTCATACCAACCTGTTTATCTCTTGCCCAGCCTGTTTAATCTCAGACTCAAGTTTCAGATTTGCACTACTAATGAATCCACAGGTCTCTTTATGACGCTCAGCTTGCTTCTTCAGTTTGTCAAGTAAAAATGCTTGAGCTAAAAAATTGTGTTATTTTTACAGGGAATAACTATGGTGACTTAGTATACAGGAAAGGCCAGCACTTGACTCAGCAGGCTCTTAAAATTTATCAGCCAAATCTAGTAATGAGACCGTTGAAATAACATAAAGGGTGTAACAAGATCCTTAACGAAGCCTGAAGGCACTTGTTTTCCCCTTCATTGCCATCACTTTTTGTTCTAGAGTTCGAGAAGGTTCCCAGGTATGGTCTAGTCTAGAATCTAGACCATACCTGGGAACCTTCTAGTTACAGAGATATTCGGGGTCAAGTTCCAACTTTTTCTCAAGATTTCTTTTAAATAGATGTTTTTAATGTAAGATTTTTATATTCTTTAAACACCTCCACGACCCCCGTACTATTCAATCCATCCATCATCATTTGAGTGCGTTACATTAAGTCCTACCGCGATTTTTCACATCCAAAAAACAAGTCGTTTTCCAGCCATATTTTTGGCGTAAAGTTACTTAGTTTGATGTCCATAATGCTTGGTTGACGGCTTCGTGAGGGCCCGTTTACACCCTGTATAGATCTAGTGCCCACAAAGTTTAGATCACCATACCGAAATACTATCCGATTTCACAGCGCTTGTGGACGCTTGTGCGCACATCGGCTTTACAAATCGAATCGCATTCTGTATGCATGACTGAAGCCCTCATTTTTGAAAGCCACTGAACTGGACACACACTGAACTTTGACCTATTAATAGATATTGAATTTTTGAGATGCAAAAAAACTACTGCCTTAGGCTTACCTTTGATGCATTGACTCGAAAGAATGACCTTTATTTGAGATTCATCAACTTCGCTAGAGATTTTCTCCAAAGCTTGGACATCATTAATTTCCTCCATGTTTTAATAATAATTGAAATACATAAATTGTGTGAAAAACTGAAAACAACAGCTTAAGTTTTGTTTGCACTTGCAGATAGAGAAAAGCGTGTCACGGAATGGGCAAAATGGCGGGAATTTTTTTTTTCCATTGCACAAGTCATCTTGACGTACCATTTATACTGCCTCAGTGCCTCGTATATACTCTGTCTCGGCCTCGTATGTCGTACAGAAAAAACAGTTTCCCCAAAACGTCATTATTTGTTTACAAATTCCCAGATTTGTTCTACAATTGTTTTCAGTCTTCTACTAAATACTACAATTTCTATTTTGCGAAAAACGAGTGTGGTCCCTCAGTTCACACGCACATATTACTATTTACCACAAAGCATCATCCTATATAAAAATCACGTGTCACGGTGTTTGTGGTTTCACTCCTCCAAAACGGCTCGACCAATTTTTACCCGACTGTGGCGAAGCCTAAAAGGAGGGTTGTTTTTAACTCTTATGTAAGTATGGGGTTTGTATGTATGTATGTCCGTTTCTATTTTCCCTCGTAACTCTTAAAAGGATGAAAGAATTGGATAAATTATACGTCGTTAGATTCGTCTTGGTAGCGCGAGTGTCACTGGCTACATTGAAATAAAAAAAAAAAACAAGAAAAATGGCGGATTTCGGGTGCCATATCGTGGAGTTCAATTTTTTTTTCTTCCTTTGCCATCGAGTGGGGGTATCAAAATGAAGGGGTTTAAAAGGTGATTACAAAAATATATATAAATTATATGTTTAAAAGTAATTCGAAGTGACAAGTCGTATAAAAAAGGGAGCAAATCGCATATAGGCTGGCCATGACTATGCCACACGGACGGTCATTAAATATTGTTTAAATATAGGAAGTTTTTTTTCGAACTGCATTTATTTTTAAATAATCACCTGCCTGCCGCCAATAATGTGAAAAAACACATGTATTTTATAATAATGGTCGAAAAGTTAATCATAAGGACTATATATTTTCCTCGATAAAAACCATCTGAAATAAAAGGAAACCATGAAATTTTACATTTTATGTAAAATTTTGTTCAGGAAAATGAATTATAGACACAACTTAACCAAGACGTACCTATTATTTCAGACATTCACCATGTAAAGATTAGTAAACAAGTAAAATAAACAATATTTTTCCTTCCGTGTGGCATAGCCGTGGCACGCCCCGTATAATCAAAAAGTTAAATCGTCTGCAAAATCTTTCAAGTTACCAAACTAGGGCCCCGCCTGCTTCCAACTTTTGTTTAATTTAAAATGTGCTTGTTTTCTGCTTTTCAGTTTTTTTCAGTCGGGTTTTTAATTTTTTTCAACTAGTTTTTTTATTATGAAATTTTTTAAGTATTTTGGTAGATATGAGAATAGGTCGTAAAGTATATTTCACACCGCATTAGACAACCTAGTCTAATTCTAAATTAACGCGAGCGAAGCCGCAGGCAAAAGCCTATAATATATAAAATACTGGTACTGTTTACTATCGCTTTGAACTAGACGTGGAATAATACATGATGGGATGGTAATGTAAATAAACTTATTTGTTGTGTTATGTTTGGTATGTACGTTTCAAATGAAACAAAAAAATAATACCTAAAATTTATTTAACAAAATAGTGTCATACAGTTATTTAAAATAACAGACATAAATGATAATTTGCAATACAACCTAGCATCCTAATTAAACCAGGTACTTTTCAAAAATTTATCCCACTAATAAAAAAATAATAAAAGTAAAAGGACAAACAATGACGAATGTAGCACGAAGGAATGTTGGCTAACGCTGGTGTGGCTAGTGCACACATGCATCGCCCGTGCGCGAAACTAGCCGATTACACTGACCCACTTTGAATACTCATCGCAACATCACACATGGAGACTAATTTCTAGATTCATTTACAACCTCCGGCATCGTTATTACGAACTGGCACCCTATTACACATTTCCACATGCAGAACACATCCACAAACAAACGTCGTCTTGTATACCGCAACCGATCGATATGGTCGTGCTCTACTAACTCTGGCAGCTACTTTATAATACTGTTAGGCTAAATATCATTGCTTTTGTCCAAAGATGTGCGCCACATGTACGTGACATATGCAAGGACACGGTTCAGATGTTACATTTTAACTAAGTATATCTAGAATATAAAACACAACTCACACATCCAATTAACTTTAAATGATTTAAATAACTCATATCAAACTTTGAATCGACACTTAATGGACTATTTTAAATCTAAACACCAATTTTATTTCTACTATGGAAACCATTTTCTGGTCTAACTATAAGTATTAGTATATTACTTTGGCTTCAATGACTGGGCTGAATAATTCAAACCTGTACCTGAACCAGCACGGAATACAACATCAAATCTAATGTGAGCTTTAAATAGAAAATGCAATGTACACAGTGTAGAGACAGATAAGCACTTTCATGTAAGATTACTGTTACAACATAGAAACACGCTCATCAGCAGTGGCAGGGAATGTCCAATGTCAATTTGAAGGTAATCTAATCACATTGATTAAGCACTTATACAGAAATCAATCATTAAGCTAGGAGAACAACTCAAAGCACGTCAATCTGGAATAACTTAACAGTAATACTTATAAATACATGTTTTAAGAATACCTACTGGGTCCCACATCAAATTATAATAGTTTTAAACATTAAATTAACATAGTTTGTACCGCCAACATTCACTAAGTGCGATATCACTATGCAATTACATAAAAAGAAATCGTTACTTTAATCGCGACAGCCACGAAACGTACAAATGGAAAATACCCTGCGTACCTACCTATATCCTTTTTATGTAAATACACAGCGACCTGTTAGTAATTTGTCTACTTTTAAAGTTACATCAGTCGAACGGTAAATTTTTGAGGAAAATAGTCTTTACATTCAAATATAATATACATTTCAACAACATCGAAGCTCACCAGCGGCGAACTAAACGTACTTCCGGAAGATTTCCACTGCGGAGCCGCGCGAGGGCGCCGCTCCTACGTCACAGCGTCCGACTCGATCACAGCTCTCTCAGAATTTCGTCCGAAAGGAGGCTTTTTTTAACGTTTTTTCTAGGGAGAGGCCCCGCGGCCTTGCCGACGCCTCATTAACTGTAGGGCTGCGGCGACAGGATCTCCGTCAGCAGGCGCTTGAGGCTGTCGATGCCCGTGAGGAAGCCGCAGTCGGGCCCGTGGTGCGGCGTGTTGGTGGCCAGCGGAGACTCCGCGTCGGCACCCGCGAACGCCGTGTGCGCGAAGTCGATCATACGGATGTCCACGCGCTCGGCCGAGCCCGTGCTCGGCGCCGGCGCCCACGTGCGCGCGCGCTTGCCTCGCGCCTCGGCCGCCGCCGCCTCGTGCTCGGGCTCGCCGCGCCACGACTCGCTGCTGTTGGACGAGTATGCCATCCAGCTGTCGGCCGAGTCGGGGCTGGGCGGCTGGCGGCGTGGCGAGTGGCCGGCTAGCTCGCCGTCCTCGTAGCCGCCCATGGTCTCCTCGGAGTGCGGCTGGAAGGGCTCGCGAGTCGCTCGCCCCGCGCGCCCCGCTTGCTCTCCGCGCTCGCCCTCGCTGGAGATCTCGTCATGCAAGGTGGACATGTCAAAGTGCCCGTGCGCAGGCGCCAGCTCGGCGGAGCTGCTGGACGCGTCGGCGTCGTACTCGCTGGTCACGCCGCTCGCCTCCTCGGTCGGCGCGCTGTCCACGTCGCCCTCGTACACTATCAGCAGTGAGCTGCGATCGCAAACATATTACAGTTATTTTTGAGAGTTAAATTTCAACGTATTCCGCAGAAGATTCTGTGTGAGTGTGCCGGACACAAATCTGCAAATTGTCGGTGAGTACTAACCAGGAGTAGAACCTATAGCTAGTCTGCTTGGCGATGGCGCGGCGCAGCGCGTCTAGATCGCGCAGCACGCTACGCACGACACGCGCGCGCAGGCGGCCTGCCGCGAAGAAGTCGCGCAGCGCGTCGCGCAGTCCGCTCTCGGTCAGCGCGCGGCCCCAGTACTTGTCGCGCTTCACGCACGCGCCCGTCTCAGGAATGTAGACCTGCGCACAAATATCTCGATAAGCACACGAACGCGAAAACTATACTATACTGATGTGAAAAGACTGATCACCGAGCCGACAGTTACATATTGGTCCCGTCGGTACGATTATTTATTGTTTTGTACTTCCTGCACCATATCTGGAAAGCTTCTGGTGCAATGCAGATGTTTAAGGTTAAAGTTATTTTTTTAGGTGATATTACATCGCAGCTCGGTGATGGCTCTTTTTTTACACCCGTTGAAATAAATGTATGAAATGAACGTCAGCCGTCGGATGAATGTGACTCCTTGCAGCTGACGATGGTGAGCAGGTGAGGTGAGATGAGCGTGCGAGTGGTGCACACCTGCATGCCGCACAGGCGCACGCCGAGCGTGGCGGAGGTGGAGGCGGCGCACTTGGCGATCTGCTTGCTGCGCTTTTCAGCCGACGCGTCGTCGCCGTGCTGCCGCGTGCCCATCTTCAGGTCCAACACACACGGTCGTCGGTACGACGACGTAATGTTCTCCATCATCAGGAAATCTGCATCATCAATAACTAACGGTTAGTATATTACATAGTTCAGAATTGGATTTATAAGGATACATTGGCTTGACAGATCAGGTATCACTTACACTGCTTATTTGAATTGTCTATGTGCGCAATACTCTTCAGCACCTCACCCGCGTTGCCATTTCGGTGAACCTTGAATCTGTAATTAGAAAAGTAAAGTTATATTACTCCGCCACGGGGAACATGAGCTACGATAGACAGATATAGTACAGGAGCTAATGAAACACAGACTTATTGTTATCTGTTATATTGTTACATTTCAATCAAATTATAGATATCATTACCACGACTCCACGGCAAGTCATCGGAGGCTCGCAGAGTGAATGGTCGTGCATCGCTCACGCGTTAGTGGGATAGTCATGTAAGTATGCGATCGAATGAATTAATGGCGACGTCGGCGGCGGGCCGGCGTACGTCAAAGCTTCTGAAATATGATAAAGGACACATGACAAGTGTCGAGCATGTCGGTCGCCGCGAGTTGCGCGGATACGCACTTGAACACGTCGTCGCGCTTGCGCTTGCCGCCCAGCGACGCCTTGCGCCCGTTCTCGTCGCGAAAACATGGAGAGTACCGCTTGTCCAATTTGGGCCCTCCAGAGTTAGATGCCTGCATCACGCCTGAAACAAACAGCCTCGCCATCAATACTAGTGTCCGCTAGCACACACGCACACACCACAACTAGTTTAAACATTGATCTCAACAAACAATATTAGTTTGCTTCCAATAGAATATTGAAAAACAAGGGACGTTAACTAAAAATCAAAAGATCACTGTCATAATTATAGTAAATGGATGAAGTTTGTGCAGCGATAGGAGATTGGAAAACTCAGAACATGCCCAGTCGGGTTCCGACCCGGAGCTGGCCAGTGTGGCACTGGTTCGTCATTGGGACATTGAATGAGTTACTGTATCCACTATCTACGTTCGTAAATTCAATATTAACTTACTATAGTGCAAGTTGGCAGCGATATTTGATGAGGACGTGATATTAAAGTTACTTTGTTTTTAAACAGGGTTTGTATATCTTTTGTATCGTGTCTCGTGTAACGTGTAACTGATAGGTAAACGTGTATGTGATCAAACAATTTATATTGTTGTAAGTAGACAATGCATGTAGGTGTGTATGCGTGTATGTATAAGTATGATGTGGGTGTAGTTTTTAAGTAAAGGTTTACAAACCCAAAATGTAAAATTACCGCTAGGGCGCTATTAGGGGCGGTTGTGTGGTGCGCCGCCGGCGTCGCTCCGCCCGCCGCAGCGCCGCAGCCCTTGCGACAACAAGGAAACTAATATTGTGTTCCTGACCCCAGGCCCGCTCCCGCTCCCGCTTCCGCTCTCGCTCGCACTCAAACCCGCCGCGCGCCCGCCATTGGCCTCGAGCTACACCGGCGACCGGCCCTACCTAACCCAATGGCGTTCGCTTATATACATTGAACTTTTGCTTTTTGTTACCAGGTATTCTTACGTCTACTAGTGCAACTAACAAATACAACACCAAACCAAACAGAGCATTTCATTGCGTGAAATGTAAATAATGCTCAATATTCCGTATTACATACACTAAGGTCAATCTTCGAGGTTGGCCCGAAGTTTCTCTATTCAGCAAAGTAAATTAAAACAAAAATAAAAACACAAATAAGTATTACGGTTTCACATAGTCTCTTCACATCTAACTACATAGGATTTCGAATAGAAAAAAGCAGTATCAGTAACATAAGTAAAAGTTCAAATGTATTTAATGCACAATGTGAGCAATATGTGTTTAAAACGAGCTAACGTTACTTAGTTACGTTTCAACAATGTTTGTCAAAATAAAACACATGATATTGCCATATCGTGCACCGACGGTAAAGTTTATAGTCACTCAGGTAACAGCTGTCAGCTGTGTTATTGTTATTACTATATTCGTAGCCTGATGCTGTCATAGAATACTAGGTACTTTGTTAATTTTTTTGGACATATTCTGACCTACCAGTTATCCACAATATCATACAAATAAGCACAAATTTCAAAGAGGTATTTCGAAGACAGTAACAAAATCATCACTTTTGTTTTGTTCATAAATAATATATTATTTAATAAAGAATTATAAAACTACTTACCTAAGAGCCTGCTTTATAGGTTGCATAAGTATAGTTATATTAAGGACACATTAGCAATATTAATATCAATAATAGCTAAATGCCATAAATCATAGTAATGAAGGTAAGAATACTGTGGATATTCAAATTATATAATTTTGCGGTCGGCGGGTTTGCTATATTCAACTTACATACATCTCTCTCATACTCATAACTCACTTTGAATATTTATGATGGTTACGATCATCAAGCAATAAGGAGTCACAATCTGTTGTTTAATCTCATAAACACATACGTCACAGCTTTATGAATCGAATTACGATTACATTAGATTATCTAAAGTACCGAATGACGCAAAATATACAAAATAATTATTATACAAAGAAATCGACCAAAAAGAACGACAAACACGTCTTGTAAGGTTTTGAAACGATCGATGAAACAACCGCTTATTCGATACCACCCATGTTTCGTAAACACGATAGTCACAAGGCTGTGAAAAACAGATAACAGATATATTTAATCATTTTATTATATCAATAAAATCAATAACTTCCTTGGTGCTTTAAATGAAAACACATTAAACAACACAATTTGATATGGAAACAACAAAAACGGATTATATCATTATAATTAAAGAAAATAATGTAAGATGCAATGAATGAACATGATGCATTCAGCGAATCGTAAAAGCGTACTGGGCGGCCATATTGAATCGTGTTTCAGGCGGCAAAGGACATTGATGCTCACCTTTGTATCTGGGTACGAAGTTCTGGATGTCTTCAGGAATGTTCTGGTAGAAATGCAACTCGCGAATATTGAGCGGCTTGATGACTGTACTGTCGTTCAGCACCAGCAGTCTGGTGTGACCCCCCACCTGCACAAAAACAATTAACAATTAAATTAGTGAAAATTGCTTGTCCCTACCTACTCACACGCACATTGTCGTGTAAGTGGCATCACCATGTTCTTACTGGTCCTATAAAGTCAGTATACGATTCAAGAGCTATCTTCAAATTTAAGAGCTTGGTATCTTAATTCATTCTTATGACCGTGGCATGCACTAAAATTATTTCAAATATACCCTGAAAACCGTTTTATTTCTACCTTGAAATATCAATAGGGTTCTACAATGTTTATTTAATTACTTGCAATTGATTACCATACTTTAAAACCTTACAAAGTACTTAACTGTTTCATTTATTACTGCCGTCAGTCGTCACGATTCTCTGTCACCTAAACATTGCCAACCTTGTACAATGTACAGGAACATTGTGTGACTCATTTCTGTGTGATCGATGAATGTATTTTCGTACATGTCACCGCCGTCATCAGAGTTGAATGTGTCTTTATCTGATAACGTTTCAATTTGGGTATTGTTTTTGTGTCATAAAACAAATTCACAATACTGCGTATAAAAAGTTGGTCGCAAAATGGTACTTATCGCGTTGTTCACACGTAGGCTGTTATTCAGTTGGGCACACGCGAGGTTGCAGTCTGTACAGTATGCATTCGATCGAATTACTTGCGAGTGAGAAATAGTGTAAAAAGTATGGCGGGTGATGCCATTGACCCGCCGCGCTGGGCTCACGCAGCACCCGGGCACGGTGCGACGACCCACCCCCGCCCGGCCGCCCCGTAACATACTACCTTTATTATTCGTGTGCATACGTGATACCTGTCTAGACGATTATAAAGCAGACCACAGATAAATTAGCGGTCATCAGGTCGTTGCATCATGCATTTTCTTATTTGCATACAAACAACAAGGTAAAAAAGGCTAAGACCGCAACCAGTCGAAGGTTTAGAACGCAAAAAGGCATGCAACGCAACGCGACAATGGCGCGCGATGGCGTTGCATGGCAACTGTAGACATGACCGCCCAAATACATGCAACTTAGAAGTTTATGCAAATCTAATATAAGCAGACCATAAATTCAAAGACAATGGTAGAGCAGCGACTGCTCGACAGGCAGCCTGTCGCCATAGACACGTGAGTAATGAAAACTCCTTGTTAATACCGTTCCGCCACGTTCCGAACAGTGCACACTGAACTGCACACCACAATAACACTACTGATATATCACCTCATTACTCCAGAAATGACTGCCCCTTCGTTTTTAAAGTTCTCTATACTTCAATAAAACACATGACATCCAAAAGCTCTGCGTTATTAATACCGTTATCGTTGAAGTATTTGTGGAAGATACCTTTTTAAGGGTTTTGGAAGGGGCTCAACGACGGTAAAATTGTTATAGAAACCCTCCAAAACAGACTTGGTAACAACAAAAACAAAGTTCAGTTCGGGTATGGCAACAATAAGTACTTTATTAATGTTGAGAATAGTCTCCTTCACATCTCTCGATACTTATACAATTACTTGAAAGTGCTAAAGCTTCTATTTATAGGTTTAAGGCTAAATATCATAACCGCACTTGAACTGTGCTTGCGAGAAGTTAAATATAACTGAAATGGAGTTTGTGTGGCTAAGACTTAGCCCAAGTTAAACAAAGTTTGAGTAAATATTAGATTAACTTAAGGTTTAATGAATATTTTAGGCGTGTAGTCTCATATATTTCTAGCGTTATGGTTACAAAGAAATGTTATAGGCGATGTAACTACAAATAAACTAATACACTAATAAAGTTCCACGTAGGAAGTAACAGTGCTCTGAAAAGGAAAGTTCGTAATTAGCGAAAAGTTTATTCCGACAGATTCAGCTTTTATCTCTAGAGCATCATCAATCATATCCTTTGACATTTCACACTTTGGTAGTCCATGGTTAGAAGTCTACTTGATTACTTATTAGTGACACAGTTTCTGAAGAACTTCTATTAGGTTGACAAATGGATCCTTCCGTAGCTTGATTTTATAACCCTTTTAATGCAATGAAATACTTTTTGTTAGATAGGATAATGAGTTGCACTGAATGTCAAAAATCAAAAATAAGAGGCAAAAGTCATGGGAAAGAATATTAACAAAATAAAGCTGGGATGGTGACCAAAGAATTGTAGAATCAGAAAAGGACATCGAATGATCGAAATTGTCAGCATTCCAATTCAAGTGCTACGAAAGCGCTACGCGGCTACGACGTAGCACACGTACGGAGGTTCTTTTTAGTGCAGAATTGTTCATCTTTATTTGTTGTCTATTAGGTATCCGGATTTCCGCATAACAATATATTAAACATTAACAACTTCCTTTAAGGCCTTGTGCATGCATAGCATCTTAAAATGATACCCAATTGTGCTTGCTACGCAACTTGCTACTCCGGATCCTGTGTGCTTTAGCTGAAAGAATCTTTTTACTATAAGATACTAGCTCTTGCCCGCGGCTTCGCTCGCATTAATTAATTAGAATTTGACAATGAAACTCTTAGCACACTACTAAAGTTTCTATAATAATATAATTCAATTATGATACGATAGAAACGTGGCGCCATCTATTATCATAAGAACGTTATTGTTGTTTTCCTCAGGCACAGTAATTTTTTTCGGGATGAAAACCCTATGTACGTTTCTGTACACCTGACAACGTACATGCAAAATTTCAGGATGATCGGTTCAGTGGTTTAGGCGTGAAAAGGTAACAAACAAACAAACTTACTTTCGCATTTATAATATTAGTTAGGATTAAGATGCAATTACAACAGTACCTGATTGTGTAGGGGCAGCACGTCCACCTCATGTCCTTCGTCAGGCGAGAGCGGCGTATGTACCACGGTGACCGGCGCTGGCTGACCGCGCTTACGGTCCGCGCCGCGCCGCTCCGGCTCCCCCATGCCCCAGCCGAGAGAGTACACCATCACTTCGGCCGAGCCACCGCCGCCGCTGTCCACCTGAACGACAAAAACAGCTCATTAACTAACAAGTACTTGTAAAAAAGCTGAATTGGAAAGGGCAAGACACTAAAAGCAGCTAGCTAGCTTCTAGCTCTGCTATTGCAAGTTAATCAGGCTGGCTAACAACAATATGAGATTGGGCCAACTACTAGGTACTTGGGTAAAAGCAAGGATGATGGTACATAACAGGATTGAGTATTTCCCAAAGACACTACGTGACAGCTACGGAAACTAGATGGGAAATGACCGTATGTGGATATATTTGATATAATCTATTGCGGTAAAATAAACGACTTCTAACGCACCTAGCATTGTTAAGTGCGTCCTAACAGTGCGTCCTGAAGTGCTGTGGGCATTCCCCTCTCAGTGAAAAACCCTGACCACAAAACCAACAAAAGTAGCTAAAAGACACGACTGGCGAAGACTGACCTTATAGTTAGTAATAGTTACGTAATTAATCAAATAAATCGAATGTAAACGTGCCGGGGCTGTTCGAAAGAGATACCGCGGCCCTGCAACACAAAGGGCAAAGAAGGAACATGGATGGGTTTAAGTCAGTAAAAAATGTGGCACTCCCTCCCTTCCACTCCGCCCAGTACGGGGTCATTTGATGACGTACCAACCGAAAAAAAAAAATTAAACATGTGTGATGTCATGTCTACCAGAGATGTATCATCCTATGTAACTTAGGCGTCGTTGAAAACAACTAGATATTAGATTATTTAGATAATCATGCTATTCGAGTGTCGTCACCAGTCAATGTTTTCTACGCCGATATCTTGGACTGTGCGATGTTTGTCATTTATTGCTCACAAGTTACATACATGGGGAAATACCAAACAAAAGAGTTGCTCCGTCTCATAAATATTGCGACACTTTTATATAACCGTGCATTTAGAATAAAACATGTTTCCTTTTATGGCTAAGAAACGTAGCCATAGAAATAAAGTCTAGTTCGATCGAATCAACTTGATGCAACTGTAATGATTTCCTAATTAATTACATAACATGAAACAATTCCATAAAATTACACAAAAATTGCGACACGTTGTTCTTGTTACATCCATATTAGAATAAACTTATGACAGCCTATTCACCCAATATGATAATCTAAAAACTTGGTATGTTACTGTTTCTGCTACGAATTAAATTGAAAGGCACTCTCAAATGTTTACATAACACCAAAACATGTTGCCTATCTACCTGTCCTATAGTTTCATTGCCATTGTGACAATAGTAGCACCTTATTAGAAAATTAGAGAACACTACAAACAACTTTTATCGTCTATATGTAAATTGTATATCTTAAAAAAACTTGTTATTGATAGAGCTTAAATCCTTCGCACGAGGAGCTCGTGACGATTGCAGACATATTAATTAAACTGACCTCAATATTTCGTAGCTACAAACCAGAAACCCTCACCGACGCTACGCTCAAATCGCGCTAACATTGCAATGGGAGCGGTGGATACAATAAAATTGTAAGACCAATTAGAATCGAAAGTTATTATTTATAAAACCAAGTGTATTGATAGACGAGAGTTCATGTCGAGTTCAACGATTGTTTCATTCATTGACAGTCAGACAAAGGCTAGGGATCAAACAGCTCAGTTTGTAGTAGAGGAGATACAAGTGGCCACGACTAGTTATAAATGTTCCAATCAGTAAATGTCAGTTTGGTAGACGGGGCCTTCGAATGCTTTTTAAATGACTAGCAACTAAACTAGTCGGCAACTGCCCGGGCAGCCCGCAGCCCGACAGCTTATTATCTTTTATTTTATCCTCTCACTCGATGCTGGTGCGTTTTGTGTGTAAAGGGCACGAAAAAACAATCCAGAGATTTGTACAATGTGTGCAAGGCGCTTGACCTCCAGATGCCTCAGTTACAAATGCGTTTGTTACGTCTGCTGCCTCTTTAATTTAGTTAAACAAAAATACCAGCTACATAACATCTGCTCTTGAGCACGCGTGTTCTTTCTGGTTCATGTTCAATGTAAACATTGACGTGTTTACCATATTCTTTGTTTATTTTATCGATGAGTATTTATTGTGACGCACCGGTAGCGTGACTTCTTTCGATAGTCGATGTCACGTCGTCGAGATTGCGTAGCGCGACAGGAGCTTGCCAGCGCGGCCGCCCGCGGCGTCACCAAATTAGAAGCGAAACCGCGGCGCATCTGTTCTCGGGTATATTTGTATGACGCGCACGCCCCGCCTCTCCGATAGTCCGAGGTTCGTCGACGAACCACCTACCACTACGATGACAACACGTCACATCTCCGGGAAATACTGAAATAGAGTACCCAAAAACTACACGTCACCAAATCATATGGTTACAAACAACACCGATAGTTTGCCAGAATCTGAACCGAAATAATCTAACATAGTCTTTCTTATGTAATAATAGGTAGCTGTAGCTCTACAGTTCAAAATAGGTACAGATCTCAGTAGGAGACTTGAATTATTTGTCCAGGCCTACATTATTATCGACGAGACCTTCAAACTCTTGATAAGAGGAATATTGTATGCGTATGTGCTGTATCGGATCCTTTTGCGTATCAACGCTACGCATGCTCAAAGCTCGCTAGAATTTTAAATGTGACGAGAAGCGAATGTTTGTAAACGCACGGCAATAAGGTCATGTATGCTGAGAACCGGATGGGACCGGTTTGGAGAAGACGAGGAGCCGTTGTTTCGACATAGATAGTTAAATTTACACGAGCGCAGACAACCGGAGCAACTGTTATTGTAACTATTACGGGTTATTACGTAACTCTAATGGGAATAGAACGTTATGCGGAGACGTCTCGATTTCCGTCCAATCTCATCACACGGCCTGTTAACTCACAGGCAGATTAAATTCTTCTACCGGTAACCGATCATGAAAAACCGATGACAATGCTGTAGTGAAAAATGTAACCACATTTACCAAAGAACTTTAATTAAGGAATAAGGAAGACGTGAACAACCAATTCACTAAGTTTTTTAGGTGGATTAATTAACTCCTCAAGGTAGATAGTTCAGTAATCAAATGAAGCAGAACAAATTCTATCCAAGTACAATGACAATATTTGAAATACCTATCAACATAATACGAACTTTTTTTTATTCAAAATACGTATTTGACAACAAATATCAGGTTTACAAAATATTTTTACCAATATAGATAGATGGTGTCGAACGATACAGCCATCATTGATAACAGCGACTCTCCAAGGTTGAGTGTATTGTTTAATTTGCCTTTTGTTTATCAAAATGTTAAGTATTTTGGGTACTTCTACTTATGCACAAGAATGTGATACAACGACCCTGACGTGAACAAACGCTGTAAGAATTCAAGAATTCTGAGCATCCAGCCGTATATTTCTGTATATATCATTGATATCTCCTTGTAGGTTGACAACATTATTTCCAGAGGCCCCAATTTATTCAAGTTTAATTCAAACATTGTATTCCTACCGATTCAAATGACTGAACTTTACTTTGTTATGAATGACAGTGTTAATTACAAAATCATTGATTATTTAGTAACAAGGCTAGAGTTGTTTTACAAAAATGTAAATCAATATGTAGAACCTACGGTTAGCTTGTTAATAGAATACACCTATTTAATGTTACAGTAATGACAGCAAGGAACCGGGATAACCTAGATAGTGAGAGGTCGCCATGTACTTGCACTGGTAAATTTGGGTCACTAGGTTGCGCCAGTACGCGGCTACAACTAGTGTTTTCAGTTCAAGATATAAATTCAACAAACTTAAAAACAATGTCGTCGAAAATGAAGTCTGAAGTGAAGAATTTGAAGAAAGTGTTAATAGCTTATAAATTACAACAGAATTTGCAATAAAATCGCCAAGAAGAAAGCTAATATTAAAAGAAAGGCCATTGAACTTGATAAGTTGAATATTGAAGATCTAAAAAACGATGGTAAAACATTTAAATGTGATCACGAGATAATGGAATGCGACAAATTGCTGCACCACAAACATTTGCCAACAGTTATTCTAGATTGTTTTGTACCTGTTGCTATACGAAGCCAATGATCATCAATAAAGAGAACATTAAACTCACAACATGGCGGTGTGCAAGTCTACATGAAGCTAAATAAATTATTCGTGTGCAGGAAGACATGGGGTTCGGATTCCCAGTACTTTGATCAATGCAACCATCCGTGACCGTCCATGGGCGACCGATATTAATAACCGTCCGCTGATATTAATAGCATTACCGGTATGAAGCATTATTGATTTTGTCAGTCTCAAGTACTCCCCTCCCACAGGCAGTCCACATTTAGCCGGATTGATATTCTGCGCACTACAAACATTTTTTTTAGTAAATCTGTCATTTTGATAAAAATATGTATGATTGCGATTCTGTAGTACTCTACTCTGCGTTCAACGAAAAGTTTGTGAGCACTGTTTTCTTTCAGCACATCTTTCACAAACGCCAAAATGTCTACGATATCATAAACAAGACAGGTCTTGCTTTTACTTATTTCTATTGTAATGTGTTTGTTTCTAGAATAGAGCTGTAAAACGACGATAAAGAAGGCTCGTCCATCATCGTCATACTTGGCGAGGATCGGGACGATGTTGGTTTGAATGAAAACACGCCAATCGAGCCAAACGACTGACTCATCATTTTCATTCACGGAAATTTCTTTTTAATTTGTCGCAATAGTAAGTCGTGAGTAGCTACTAGCTACCTTATGAATGAAATCAATGTAAACGGCGGACTCGACCTCGATATATCGATAATTTTCGCTCAGTTGCGCAATAAATTAGCGTATGACATAAAAAAAAACCTTGAAAGAAATGGACGCTTTTCTCTCTTTGCCACTAAAAAAATCATTTCACGTGTGCGCCTACGCCAGTACAAGTGTATCATGTGCCTTGAGCTTGACCTGACTACCGCGACAAAAAACTGTATGTACCACTAACAAACAAACGATTACATAATGATCTGCAGGTGGTTTACATCTGTAATAGCTATGTGCTTGATCGTTGATGTTGAATGCTTTTACACTCCCACACACAATTATTTGTCACAATTAGTACAATAAGTGAGATGTGGAGCTGATTGTTCGTAAATTGGTGGACGTGAGTGGTTAAGTGCGATTACATCGAGTCGTCACGTGGTAGCCCACGCGCCTGGTGCAGTGTGCCACGCCAACTGCAGCCAGCGTGCCAGCTTTAATTACTTCAACGATATGCTTCTACAGCGTGATTGATTGATGCTCCGGACATTCTAAGATAGTGTATCTCCTCTACATAACACTGCGATGCATAAAGCGGGACTGGTTGATAATGTCTGTTATTCTAAACATGACACAGTTTCCGCTTGTTTATAAACTTAATGATCAAATTGCACTTGGGAAGTGCAATAAAAATTATCATACTTAGTACCAGCAGGAAACGATAATGCAATATTCAGTGTCAGTGCAGTAGACTTTTGTTACGAAATCGAAGCGGAACAAAGCAGCAGGCTCTGTTGTTTCGATGGAAAATTCCACAGAGCTTTCTAGAGCCCCTCGACTCAGAGCACGCAGCCTTACGACACACGACGGAGCCGAGTGCTGCGCCGGCGCAGGTCGAGCTCGCATCGACACTTTCACTGTATGCGATCAATGCAAACCTAGAACTACATACAGCCACACAAGACCTTACACTTTCGACGAGTCTTGCTCTATTAAAAAGAATAACATTATGAAAGGTATTTCAGCATAGACAAAAGATTTAGGTACCTCAATAAAACACAGGCCATCAAGGGAGTGCATTAGCAATCGACCTGACATTATTTGATACAATGACAAACTGTGCGAAAATGTAATATTCATTGAGTGTTCAACTGGTTTTACAAGCTTGACAGGTATATTTCTAGCTGACAAATTGACCTTGTACGAAAATTCAATGACAGTTAATGAAAAAATGTAACTAATGAGTCTTCAACGCTTATACACCCGACGTGCATAGCCCCCATCTCATGTGTATATTTAGATGGTTATAGGCATGGACATTATGAAAACAGAAAGGTAAATAAACGAATCGTAAAATTATGAAAGATTGCAATAACCCTGAAACTGTAGAAACATTTTCAGGCAGCTATAAAAATGTATGAAATTGATCAAAACAGAAACATCATAATAACAATGGTTCACAATAAACGTAATATTTAACACAGGTCACACTGAGATGAGCAAACTATTTTTACGTAAATGTCGACCTTGTGCAACCTTTATGGTTCAGATAATTTATAATGTTGATTACATACTCATGTAATCATCTTTTTCTTCTAAACAGAATTTTGCATCATTACTAGGGTTCATGGTCAGTTCTTTACATAAACGATGATAGATGAACTTTGAAAAATGATCCAGCCACAAGATACTTAATTGTGATGCAGCTATAAATAATTCTAAGGCACTAAAACTTTAAACGGCACTGGCAAATACTGAAATTGCCAAGTTACTACTTCGGACCTCATTGGTTATAAATGGGGCTAGTAGAAAGCAAACAAATGAGAGACATATAATATGGCATGACCCTGACCGATCATAGAGTTATATATGTATGTATGCCTTAAGCTGATAATATCAGGCTTCAAACCAAAATAATTGGGCTAGTCAAAACTTACCGGAATAAGTATATGTATGTTTTTGTGCTAACTGCAGATGCAGCTACTGCTACTACTTCCAACTTCAATCCACATGGAATATTAATGGAGGTAGTGGAGTAGCTAACAGGTGATGCATCTCTAATTAAGTCTCAAAAATGCTTGTAAAGAGAATACTTCTAACCACAGGGCACGAAATAGAGATTAGACAAAAGTAAACAAGATACAGTTTACCGGGAGTTGCAGAATATGCAGATGATGCGAAAACATACTTCAAACTACAATAGGTAGAAATGGACCTAGTTAAAACTTAAGATGACAGTGTCACCAAATGAATGAAATTTGGCAACCCATCACCTAACAGATGTTAGTACAACAACACTTCTCAATCAACTCTTCCGACTTGTACGTCATCATTAATATTAGGTTAAACATTCTGTTTTTGTTTGTCGACGGAGTACACCAATCGACGGATCCCAGGTGATTGGTAAAACTCAATCCCAACTTTCAAAATGTCCAACAAAATAAACATTCATTCTTTACTTTGCTTGTTTGTCCAGATACTCCAGATTGTATAGAAGTTTTGTTTAAACGTACAATACTTTTTATTTAAAAAAACAATATTTGTATTTGATAAGAAACATTGCGAAAACTCTTAAATAACACGTTTATCAGAACACTTCATTCTAATATGAACCAAAATAGAAAACGTTAGCTGAAGTAAGTTGAATAAATACAATATGGACATATGGATTAGCTTGATTTTACGTTGTTAGTAGTCATTTACATGGCAACCAAACACAAAATAAACGAGCGGAAACATCTATATCAAGTGCAGATTTAGATCAATACACATGTCCGGTTCCTATATTGTTGCCAAGCGTATGTTTACTCATCAAACGTTCATTGATTCTGAAGTTACATTTCGGAGTATAACAATCATTTGGATCGACAGCAGTCGAATTGTATTAGCGCGAGTAGCTATCGATTTGTTCACAGTCGTATTGAAATTTAAAAGTCAATTTTAACCATGAAACAAATTGATTCGTTTACTAGCACACCGTCACCAGTTGAGATAAGTGGCGCTCTAGAGCGTGTAGTGGGACAGTGACGTCGGCCGTGGTGGTGGCGCGAGTGGCGACGCGGTACGGTGTCGTCACGCGATACCACGGTGCATCCACTTGTTCTTCGGCTTGCACTACTAATAAAACCACACATCAGCCACCCAGCGATCCATCCAAACCAGTTTCGTTTCAATCCTTATTAATAATTCATCATACATCTAATTGTACATCAGGCGGGTGGAAACACTACAAAAAAAGAAAGCCAAAACACAATCGACGAATTAAATGACGGATTAAGTCGCGTGTATGTCGTCATAAACTCACTTGACTATAAACTTCCTTGAGCCCGCTCGTGGTGAAATCCCAATTTGGAACACGTTCGCGATGAAATTGTCCGACTCTAGCACAAGCACAACCACTACAACTGACACAGAATATTACTCAACACACAGGAACCGAACTAGGTAGAGAGCCAAGCGATGTAACACAGTTTACAGATGATTCTCTACTCTTTCGTGTTCACCAATATAATACATGGGCAATTTAAAACAGGTTTTCTTTGTTGAAGCGTAGACTTGCACAAAAAAAATCAACGCAAAAATAAAAGTAGCGCTGCGAAGTGTGAACACTTGTTTCTCTTGGCGTTGCGCACTAGTGACTGAGAGACGATAGCGGGCGAAGCGCGAACCACGAATCAATGTTGCGCAGCAGGTCGCTGTGTGCCGTATATGTGAACAGAGGTCGCACACATCGACGCGCGGGATACCCGACCTAACAGCAGGGGACGGCATTGTCTCGCCACGGGAGCCCGTCTGGAGGTACCTGTCCAACCACTACCGGGCCGTGTAAACGAACCCCATTTGACCCCTGTAACATTACAATATAGTGATTAGGACGGAAAAGCTACTGTTTGTTCCGGTGGCCGATTTAACGCAATAACAAACGCAGTCAGTATAGGACTCCAGACACTTAGGTGATTGTTATTCATCAAACAACGCATATTGATCTACAATAAGCTATTGTTATTTAACAAGGTTGGTACTTTAAAACTTCTAATTTCATTACAAATTCAGTTATTTTCCATGCGGTACTCCTACACAACTAAGAATATATTAGATTTACCTTTACTTAAACCAGAAAAATCAACTTGAAGGCAGCGTTGAAACCACAAAATGATTTCGAACATCCGTGAGCTAGCACAATCCAGATCGTATGAACTCGTGAGAACTAAGCAAAGCAGCGTGTGAGTTAAAATTGCTCACAAATCATAAAAACATTTCCTAGAAAATATAGCCATCATATCGTGTAAGTATCAGCTTCATGCTGTAGACACTCCACAACTGTTATCTGTTCATAACACCGGTTACTGTTACCACATAACAAAAACATACGAACGTATGCTGATCAGATTGTACACAGTCCATAGTTGTTGTTTTCTAACACATAATCCAATATGAAGTTGAAACTAGTCAACTCGATCATTGCAGTTTATGGCAACCTAGTGATGAAACAACACAGGTCTACCAAATAAAAATTTAACGATGCTAAGGTATCTAATTCACAGAACATTAGTATAAATGAAGATACAAAACTTGCCATTGAGCACTCACATGAAACTGCCAAAATTTGCAATCTGGCGCCAGTTACTGACGCAATAAAATAATAATAACCACGTCGCGGAGGATAGCATGTGTAAAAGCGCAGTAAAGTAAAAATAACAGAGACTGATTTTGTGGAAATCATTGCCCAGGAACAATCATAGCGACGTCATGGTCAAACCAAAACTCTTTATAATTTTGCACCTGATTTCGTGTCCCTGGTGTAGATCCCAGCACACTCGTGCCATCTAACACCAGATGTTTGATCTAAACGCAACTACGCATTAGAACTCACATACGCATCGAGTCCAGAACTACTTTTAACAAGATATTTTTATATTTTCACTAACACAAACCAACAGGAAGCTTTCATTCGCAAAGTCGTACATTAAAGACATGAAAAATCAATAACGTGCCCCGGCTATAGGAAGGCAGATTATTTCATTGGTCGGTAGGTATTCATTCAGAGCAGTAATGGAGCATTGACGTTGTCTTATATCTGTCTGCCCAGACGTTATTCGAAAACCAAAAGGACCACTTAGTGTAATAGTCAGTTAAGAAAGAATTCGAAACGATACGAATTTATCGTCTACTTCAATTATGAGGTGCCAGTAACAATATAAACGTATAAAACGTTTTACGTATAAATTGGGATGATTTTCTGTGTTTCGTACGTCATTTAAACCAGTTCCACTTGATCAAAAGATTGTTTGGCTTTAGGAATAAATTAAACAAACGTTTAGATTTGCTAACAATAACAAAGTTTTAATATCTAACCAAAATCGTTGTTTGGTAAAATCTGTGATACGTGTTTCTTATTACAATCTTGGATGAACAAAGTTTTGCAGTTCTTTATGCACATGGCGGGGGTGAACGCTTTTAATAGGATTGTTCCAGTGATTAATCAATCGTGACAATCAATTTTCATGTCAAAGATGAGAAAGCAATTAAATTCATAAGTGTTTTTATTCAAATATGCACTATAAAGGGTGGGGCCTCTCTAAGACAACAAAGCGCTTGACTTTGTCCCTTTCAATAGCACATACACAATGGCACATTGAATAGCAAGTTTTAATGATAAAACGCTTTCTCTAATGAAAAAGGTCAAGTCACAATAATTAGCCCGGCGCTATCTGTCACCGAGCCAACCCCTGGCTTTACAACATGCCTTTGTGTAAGCCCGCTCTGAAATGTCACTCCACCCGGCTTGAGAACAATATAGGGATTATAAATCCCAAATTACGCTAAACGAATTAGAGTCAAGGTAGAGAAGCTGATTCCGATGTTATGATATTAATTTTCATTTTTCCACTGTTGTTGTCAATACATTAATATGCACTACGTTTTTTTTTTTTCGAATATTAAATTCAACGACGTGACGATCTGGACTCATTCTTAACACATTGTTCGGAGAGGGCCAATTGTAAACAGGATTGGAAAGTCATGGGGGAAGCCTTTGCCTAGCAGTGGGACAGAGCAGGCTGATATAAAAAAAAATCCAAATATAATCCTAAACCAAATAATCAGCTAGTTTCATTCAATAAAATCTACAATCACGAAAAGCGACTTCACAGTCTGTGTATTCCAATTCCTGTAGAACATCACCACAAAAAATACAAATACAATTTTTATTGCATCATCAGAGATTCAAATATTATCATCAATTATTTTATTTAAATTCAATATATTGTTTCGTCAAGTTAGTTTTAAACATCAATAAAATCCGTACCGAAGCTTTGGGCCTTACCTCGTCACACCGTGCAGAAGTAGCAGCCGCAAAGCTTATGTCGGAGCTGTGAGCTCCCGCGCCCGGGTAGGACGTCCGCCGCGCACCTGACACCAACATCGTATGGTTCACAAGTGCTTCACAGTACCTCTATAGAGCACAGATTACCGTGGGCACATTACTTAACAGATAAGATAACAACTACGTGTACTTTTGTGACATATTGCAAATGTAACTTGTGAAACTTTGTCCGATCGTCTCATTGTATCCATTGATTGATGATCTTAGCACAACTTTGTGAAATTCAAGCTTACCAACGAATTGCACAATGGTAAAACAACGGCGATTAGAGAAACACACGGAGGGCTGGCAGTTGGGTCGGGACACCACTCAATATGGAGAAAGTAAACAAGAGCCAGCCGTGAAAGGAGAGAACAATAAAAGGAGATAATATAATGCTAGGCACAACCAATTTAAATTCTGTTAAACTTTATAATTATGCAAATATTATGTAACAATTTTCAAAACGGATTAAAACTTGGTTTACTAACAACAAATGTTTGTACGAACACGATACGTAGCTAGTTAAAATGTTATGTGCAACTAAGCCAATATTAGAGAAACAGTAAATCCTTCACCTGGTATTAACACATACTATAGAAGCTTATATTTCACAATACAACCTATTAGCTCAGCTAAGATTATAAGTATTATCTTTACCATAATAACAATGATAACGGCCGGTTCAACTCGGATTAAGTGGTTAAAATTTCCATTACAAATCATGGGCTAAGATAACAAATCCAATAACATTGCAGAATTTCTTTGTCGTCGGATTTGAGGCAAGTGCTACTGCGATAAAGGGTGTAAATAGACCCTTAACGAAGCCGAAAGGCACTTGTTCTCCCCGTCTTTGCGATCATTTTTTTTGTTCTAGACCATACCTGGAAACCTTCTAGTTACGGAGACATTGGGGGTGAAAGTTCCAACTTTTTCACAACTATTTTAAAACTTAAATAAGTATATGTTTTTAACGACCCTCGTACTATTCAATCCATCCATCAGTAAAATGCTTTGAGTGCGTTCCATCGAGTCCTACCGTAAAACATGATTTTTCACCTCAAAAAAAAGGTCGTTTCCCATCAATAATTTTTGCGTAAAGTTACTTAGTTTGATGTACAGAATGCTTGGTTGACGGCTTCGTGAAGGGTCTGTTTATACCCTGTATATTGTATTAATCCTAAAACAGTCAAAATTGAATTGATTAAATACACCAAATGTCTCATTAACCTTCACCTTATCGGCATAACACCAAATATAGATCGCGTGCAAACTATACAAAGCGGCACCCTTATCAACGTGACATCATGAATGACCGACCGAATTACTAAATTGTACCCAAATCCTAATTACTAAACATAATAAACATTGTTGTTTTTCGACAACTTTTGCGACACATTGAGGGATATCTAATATTTGAAGAATACGATATACGTTACTATTGTTCATGGCCAAAACGAGATAATCCAGATTACAAAATTATTTGTTATTTTCACACGTATTGTATCAATGCATTCTGTTAATCGTTATAATCGTCCAATAACTTTTGATAAACGAACAATTTTCAATGGCAACCCCAAGATTTCGACAGGATGTAGATTATTTTGATATCATTATATTTAACGTACGCATCTGGTGAACAAAGCACGTTTCAGAGGCCGCTTGCAGTTTGTTTCACAAGACTACAGACAAAAATTCAACCACGGGTGAATTCCCCCAAACATTTTGGCAATTTTCCAAAGTACACCCCGCAGTGCTAATTAAAGTATGTCCACACGCTACAAACGATTCATTCTTAGCTCAAACTGAAACAGTGGTTAGATAAAATTATACTTTCCCAGAAATGTCACTTCAATTCCCGTTGGGAAGACAAAAAGATCGCCGCAACGACATGAAATCCTAAATTAATATCGTTATAGCAGTTCTTCATTGTTGCGACTTTATTGTTTTCGTTGCGAAAAGTTCTGATTCATTCGTCAAGAGTTTCCAAGAAAATTATGCGTCACAATCCTCCTCAAGTTTATCTTCACTAGCCTAAAGAGGACAGACAAGAAATAGCCACGACATTTTCAAGAAAATAATGGATGGTTATGCAAAACCTTGGACTGGGATCCTCTCTCCCAAAGATCATATTATTTTTAATGTGAAATCAGAGCCCATCCCTATTCAGAATTCAGAATGATGTAATTACATTCTGCTTTTATAAGCTTAATAAACGATGAAATATAAGACAACTAAGAATTTGCAGAAATAAATATCAGAAACGTACAGTCAGATACAGTTTTTGTAATTTCCGATAAGAATCGTCTGGTTGTCAACACACAAACCGAGCATAATACATGCATTGATTTTAAAGTAGTTCGCGTGCTTAGCAACACGGTTTCAAACGACAATTCACAAATACTCATATACACTTCATCAGAAATCCTATTTTCATTCTCCTGTTTATTACCAATGTTTGTTCTATGGTATTGCTTTCAAGTCCTCAAATAGAACTGGTTAAAACGATCAAAGCTACGATTTTGAGAAAATATCAGAAGGTCTTGTTGATGCAGCTTCGAACCAAAGAAACTGATACGATTGAAATATTAATTGGTATCTTAGACTAAACAGACTGATCAGGAAGCATTGAAAATTACGATGAAGGTTCACGAAAATAATTTGTCAATCAGTTTAGATTGAAAAACAAACACCAGAGTACAAATATAAATCTGGAATTCCCGGAGATATGGTGCGATATTATTTTAATCTCGTGACAGGTTTAAAGATGACCGATTGATTGTTGAGGTAATTCCATCTTTAGTCTAGTCCATTTATTTGATTTATTCCGTGTGGAAGTAACACAATAACTTTCCTCTCCTATTTTTTTCTTGCCTATCACTTTAACGTATGAAGTGTCATGTTTATTTCACCATGTTTATTGGTAGAAGCATTACCGTGCACCTCGCCACATACCTGCTTTACTACGGATTGTAACCACGAATAGCAATAATAGCATTTGCCTTAGGAATAGCATGAAAATCTGTTATTAATAAGACGCATTGCCTTAAAAGGACTCCATAGCAACCGTTTTCCTTATTTGGTCCTTCTCTACAAATTCGAATAAATAGCTTTCACATATTCTTCCATGTTTGATTCTAATATTAATATTATACATAACTTCACTATCATTGTGTCTTTCCGTGTCTATTTATAGAAACAAATATAATAGTAAGCTGTGTAACGTAATCAATGATAAGTAAATAAACAATATTTTGTTTCTTTAGACTTCATTTGGTATGTCGTAAAACAACAACGTCTTTTTTTTCTGTTGTCATCAAATTATATCAGTTTTCGCTTTGGATTCCTTAGAAAATTGTAAGTTTCCAAACATGAAAATCGACTGCGTGTTGTTCGGGTACAATTAAATATTTAAATTATACGGTCGTGGCACGTGTCGATCCGAAGGTCAAATAACTAAGGTCAAGTGTTAAGCATTGTACATGGTCGCTTGAAATGTGATAGTATCCGTAGGGCGATACTTCCTAATCCTATTTAAACGTACTGTATTATAGTTTGGTTGACATTGTTACTGTCTACATTTCCCTTTAACAAAATACTTTATTAGTCCCGTAAGGCGATCCTATAAAAATGTTGGCACACCCTATTACGACACATTGAATAAATTTTGACTGTCCAAAGAGTCCCTACACAAATAAACTTTCAGTTTTAATTGTTTTTTGGTCCTTCAAGTCATTCGGAGACTTTAGTACAGAGACGTGAGGTCACAAACTAAGGTTAAGGTTAAATCAACCATCATTTATCCTCAAGTTTACCGACTTCCGCAACGATGAAGAGTATCGGGTTAATGCAATGTAGGTTAGACATGCGCACTACCGTTCATTTCTCGACCATCGGCCACTTCACCTGGGACTTTAATAATATTGAGGGAGCTGAAACTAGCGGCACGATGATGAAGTGAATCTGTTTAATATGTAAATGGTCGAGTCCCGCTATTACTGGTCAAGTTTAGACGAGCATCGCGTGTGGAGCCGTGGAGGCAACTAAGGCGAGCGTCGAATAAACTCTGAATATTTTATAAGAGACAATGACGCAGGTGCATGTGGATGTAGACTAGCTTTCAAGTAGAGACCTATACAGTTCAGTGACGTGCTTAAAAATTTAAGAGCAAGTATACACAAGCGGGCAAGTAGCAACATAGCACAAGTGACATTATAATGATGCAGAAGAGTTGTGGACTTTTTAAGTTTTGAGATCTTGTTTATTTAAGGACTGATTACTTGGAATTCACTATACAACGAGTCTTGTAGTATGTGGTTTTAGATAAAGCCATTTCCCGAGTATTCTCAGAAACACAACAGATATTCGACATGTTTTCTTTTTTAAAATGATTTTAGTTTGCCCAGAGGCACTCTGATATTAATTCTAAAAACACGGTTATGTAACAGAGACAATTTATAAGGGATTTAAAGCGAAGCAAGCAACGCCCACCTAACGCCTACGCTTCGACGGTGATACCCACGCAATATACACCCCTGAGCTGCCTCCCACACTCTGTTCTCTATCCAATATTAAAGGGCAACAAATAAATGCAGTTTATGTTTGTGACGATAAAACCTCTTAGTAACATTTAAGTAAGACTAAAAAGAAAGAAGTAAGACTTAAGGAAGATCCACAAAAGCTTCTCACCGTCTCAAGGTTGGTCTGGGATTGCCGCAGTGCGATTCCCGTCTCCCGATAAATCAACCTCAAGGTCAGAGCACCGCTCCGAGACATCCCGAGGACGCCTCATTCCCTTAAGAGAACGAAGGAATTTCGGGAATAAGGTTTCTTTATTATGTGAGAGAATTCTCCACAACTTTGCGGTTCATTCGACGCTACGACTATATGTTATCGAATTTTCCGCAATATAAAGTTAGTATTGTATGAGTAATTTTGTCAAAATCTTGTGTATTATGTATATGCAATCTTTTTTTTTAGAATGGGAAATCATCAATTGACCCCCCCCCCCCCCCCCGAGCGGAAGGAGTGTCAGACTTGTACTGACTAAAACCCATCCATGTTCCTTCTTTGCCCTTTGAGTTCCAGGGCCGCGGTATCTCTTTCGAACAGTCCCGCAGCCCAGCCTTTAGGTCTGACTTGTTCCTTATAAAAACTGGTCCTTGTTAGAAATACGATGGCCGGACTTTATACTCACCCGAAATACACCAAGCCATATCTAGTTAGTACGAATAGTTATGTTACAATTACAGTAGACAGAATTATTTCTAGAAATGGCTAGTTCTAGTTGAACGAAATTTGGGCTTTTACAAATAAAGAACACAGTTCAATAATAAGATAATGAATTCATGAACAAATATACTAATATTATTGCTACTGTGCCTGCTGCTAATGACGCACTGTCTACGCGATGGATTTCTTTTGAGATTTCGGTAATTATACTCATTTTCATTTTGTTGATCAGCGATGTAATTGCATCACACTCACAATTCCAATGCTTTTTTTTTGGCATTTTAACAAAATTCATTACGTTAGTCACGTTTTCTAGATGATTTTTTCCAACATATGAACCAATCAATTAGAAACCTTCAATTCCTTTTAATTCTGAAAAAAGTTGAAGATTTTCGAACTTTCTTTGCAATGGCTTGAAAGTATATTTATTTATCTTTGCTTCCATATTGTGTGTTTAGTCATTAAAATTAAAGCTGCTTCGATTTAGAGCACATTACTTATTTGGGTGCTAGCAGTTTATGTCACGTCACCCATACATTTGAAATAATCACAAGCCAATAACATAATAACGTAAATAATACGTGATTAATTCAGACAATTCCTATCACGCATTTGATCTTACTCAATTTACTAACTCGCAAGTGGTAAGCACTTTAAATTATCTGTATCGGTACTTTATCAAAGTATTTCTTGAGAATATCACGGTGATTCATTGGTGAAAAATAATTATAGATTTGTACCTAAGTATTATCTAATGAGTCATTGCCTTACCGGAACTTCAGTATGTTCCTAGAAACGTTTCGATGCAAAATCAACGCTTTAGCAAGCATGTTTTAATAAATTTGAACATCTTACTCAAGAGTCACACATCTATATTAGTCACATCACATAGTTTATTTGTTTTTGTCTTTTGACCATGGTTTCATACACGTGCCAATAGACTATTAGGAAAGTCACGTTTCTGTCGAGTCTCGAGTATAAAAACGATCATTATGTCGGCCAATACATGAATTAATCTTGATAAAGTTTCCAATACATGCATTCATTGCACGTTGCCGGGCTGAAGACGTGCCACGATGTTTAATGGCTGTAATTTTTCACGAAAACAAATTTTAGATTTTTCAAATTGGGGCATTCTATCACTTATCTTACTTTTCGTAAGATTTGTGCCAACATTTCCATTTACATTGATGACATAATTTAAAGCGGTGAGTTTTCTCACAACAGTTGCCGTTATTTATAGACATTTCATAATCTTAAGGGAAAGATTAGATTGTACTATTGTAGTAAGATAAAGCTTTCTGATAGGTTTCATAAATATCAAAGGTTATTGTGTCTACATGATGCTTTATGCATAACAATACACGTACGTAGGTAGGAAATTATCTGAGCCAAACAAAACAAAGTTGTTTATTTTTACGCACAACTCTCTGCTGGGGACTATATTGTCATCGTTTGCTACTAAAATCTTTACATCACTGCTAGCTGAGATGAAATCCCAGATTTTTGCTAACCTAAGATATATTCCACCTAACGTACTTCCATCTAAATTGTTAGACATTACTGTGAGATTTACTTACTAACAAACATCTATACTTTGGTATTTGCATTAATTAGTGAGAAAGCCCGTATATTTATTCAGGGGAGAATACGCAGAAAACATTTTAACCATAATTAAGCTGCTGGCTAAGGTATACATAGACGTTATCGTTCTTACCAGTACCGAGGAAAATGTTTAGAATTACTCTATGTTTAGAGCAAGTTTTTTTTATAAAAGTAATTAAAGTAATTGGTATCGAATTTCGCCGTATTTCGTACATAAATAAAATGCTTAGGTAAAGTTATCCAATCCACCTTAACCTTAGACGTGATTGGAATGGCTTGTCCACCCAATGTCAAGTGTATTGGAGGGTCGGAGTACTGCTAGGCCTTGGCCTCGCGGTGCCGCGGTGCGTAGGGTGTAGGCGTCACGCAGGCGATGACGTCACGTCACCCTCGTACCTACCGAACCCTGCCCTCTCGCCCCACAGACGATGCGTCGCCCGATAAACACAAAGCCACCCCTTACCTTCGTTCACTGTTAGGTCTCTTTCATTCCGACCGATTCACATATTTGCTAACCTAACATAACATAATAAGCAACCAGTGTTAATTACATAGGAATTAAAGACTACATCAACATCAAATACGAGGCTCGTATAGCAAATGGTGACGCTTTCTAGAAGATTGCGATTCGTCATGCAAATACAGATAAGAAGAGTACTTGTGTTAACTATCAAAACAGCAATTAATTTACTAAAAATATTACATAAGTCTTTGGCATATTGACATTTTATGAGGGGGCCTGAAATCGCGAATATCTTTTCGTTTTTGTGAATGGTATTTTTTTGTATCAGTCTCTTGTGTTAGTACGACGCATGTGGTGGTAATATTCAGCTATTTCAGTCAGTCTGAAGACTGGCGTATTGCAAGAATTTGCGTATCTTCATTTAGCCGCGCTCGCCGCTACGCATTTGAACGTAAATATTTGGTTTGTATCTCGACCGTATTTTGAATGTTTCTATTTCCGTAATAACAATAAATCGCCCTAATCGTGTTTGCCTGGATAAAATCGTGAAAGTGCCTTTAAACAGACCACCCACATTTTTTTCTGATATAATAGTCCGGTGGAAAAATTTACCTGAAACTTTGTCGATGGTGCCATAGGTACCTACTATAGCCATAGGTATTTTATTAATATTGATAACATTCAATGTTATCTTTATTTATCGTAATCATATTGTGAATCAGAACGTCTTGCAGGTATGTTTGTACCTAATATTGGCATTTTCAGTTTGACTCGTATACTCATTATCGTATATCATTCACCACCGCTAATATTTTTCGTAATTAGGCGTTGAACAAAAATATGCATATAATTTTAGAGACATTTATAAATAAACAAGCTTGTTTTCCTTTAGCTTCTGTCACTGCGTGGAACATGAAAACATTATTAACTCCCATATGTTCACGGTTTATTAAATATTTTTAAAATAATAATTCTTTATTCATCTTATGAATTCTTGTTCGGTAATGAAAATCCATAACAGTATCAGCGGGTCTAAAATGGCCACTTTGGCAGTATCATAATAGGAAAAAAATATGAATCACGTTACAATTCCTAAAATGGTCACAAATTGACAATTCATAATATGAACTGCGTCCAATTCATATCACGCAATTCATCTGTCTGACAGTTTTGTATGGAGATTCGTAAAATGGTCCAAATAATATGAATTGCTTTGCTGTCTTAAGCTTTCACGGTTTACAACTAAACTTGTACTGTCACTTACGGGATATACTTGTACTGTCACTTACGGGATGTAAGTGACAGTACAAGTTTTGCTTTGTTGTCATTTAGCAGATTCCTAAGAAGATTATCAAGAGCAAAATCTTACAATTCAATTTACAGATTTAGTAAAGAAATATTGAAAATATGATATATTTTGGACTTTACGAAATGGACAAAATTAAAAAATTCTGGAACAAGAAAATAACATCCAACAAAAGAGGTGACAACTAAAAAAGAGTCCATTAATTTATTGAATTTACACGCAAAGTAAGGGTACCTTATTTATTTGCGTGATTCGATATTGATCTGTGATTATCAAATACTTTATGTGTGTGTTAATTAAGAGAGATGATTAAAAAGCTCATATGTCAACGCCATTAAAACTTCTGAATTTAGAGCGCAAGTTTCTTATTTTAACCTTATAAAATCCAAGTGCTTATATAGGGTCATCGCCATTTTGAAGGCAATTCTGGCCGAGGCTAAAAATCATAAAAATTGAGGTTTTCGGACATCCAAGCTCCACAATGTTGAGAGTGATTAACTCATCATTAAATTATGTGACGAATTCATCCATAGTTCAATTTAAATAAGCAGTGGTAATGATGCATTATGATATCTAAAGTAGAAATTTCGCGCCAATCGTGCGTGTTTACATTTTTATTTTTCACATTATATCACACAGACGCGTATAGATTTCTTAATTTTCCTTTATTGCCATAAAAACAGGGTACAGAAAAATGTGAGACCCTGGCTCCAGAGCTAGGTTAGAGTACCTGTATTTCAGGAGCCAGTGACTTCTTCCATTTAGGTAACAATAGGGCAAGTATTATGCAGCAAAAGGTAAAAAAAATATTTTACTTAAAATTAAGTGTAATAATAAGTTAACATTAAAACAATTAATTACGCACTAAAAATATAATTGGAAAAATTAGACTAAACCCAAGTACAAGAATAAGAAGAAGATAAAGAAGCACAAACAAATAAACAAACAAACAAAAACACAAATAAATATGACAAATATCATTTCAAATATTAGAAACAACATGAAAATGTAATTTACTATTACAGGACCAATAACTCTTAAATATGCATTACCACTCCACAATAATTTGTATTCGAAATTGACGAGCATTTTTTTTTTAATTTTTGTGTCGTATAGAAGTGATTATTCCAATCCATTCTTTTTTTGTAAATTCGATCAACTCGAGTAATTAAATTAAGGAATTTAAGAAATCGATAGTTGTAAATTAAAATAATTTTGTTTTAAGCGTTAAATACAATAATTATTTAAAGTTTTTTAAAGATTTATAATGGTAATAGTTTTCCGTACATTGTAGGTACGGAAAACCGACTCAACAACAAACAGCACAGACTGATCTATGGCTAAATTCGCGGCGATTTTTTTTTCCATTTCAAAATATAAATTAGGAATGCACTCGTTCAAATTTATATTACAAGATAATTTGTTGTGATTTCCTCTATTGGTTGGTTCAATATAGAATGCCAAGGATCTTGGTAGGAGGCAGTAATCGCAATTTGTTAGGTTCCCACCAAAATAATTACTTATTTGAAATTATACCCAGGAATTTTTATTCCGCCTCACTCTAAACTCTTTTTTCCAAACTTGATTTCTTTGCGAGAATCGATTAGGCTGAATGCAACTTTTTAATCGTAATGATGAAACTTGAGTTTTCGGTCAGCACTAAGAAGTGTTATGTTGCAACATAGTTTTTAGTAATATTTGTCTAGATTTTGATCGCGTTTTTATGAAATTATGTATGAAAACTGGCAAAAATAAGAACGCAGATAGAATGTACTGTATACTGTCTTTATTTTGCCTTTTTGAGTTATTTTAGCAACGAGAAATTTGTGTACATTATTTCCAGCGCATCTTAAGTTACCTAGTTAAGCGTCTAGTAATATGTATTTTACACATAATTGGCAATAGACTCACGTCGTTTTACCGACCTCAACACAGACTTCCAACTAGCTACGTACCATAATCTGGGGTAGGGAGCGGAATAAGTGTAATATAATCATAATAAATAAATAATTTTTAGTCACTCCTTTTTCTTTTATTTGACTGATCTTATTTTGCGCCTACTTATGTTGCATTTGTAAGTACTGCCTACATTATTTTAATAGAAGGCGAGCTTATTGCCTATAAGGTAAATATATACGGTATATACCGTGCACAATGCTCTAGGCTTTGGGATACTAGTTTATCCTAGTAGGTATAGGTCACCTATAGAATCAGATACAAGAAATAGGTACCCATTGACGACCTTTATTAATGTACCTACATCAAAAACTAAAATCATCTCCATCAAGGATATAGACATCTATGCGCATGTTGCTAGGCTAATAAGTCAATCTTTATCATTTCGAATTCCCTTTTAAAACCTTATTGGCAGTCTTTTAACTGTGCCATAATTGTCTTTTAATTAAATAATGTTTAAATCACTGAAATGCTTACAAAAAAACTAATTTGATTAATCAAATCTGAAAAGAAAAAATAACCGGTAAAAATACGGTCTTTATTTTTTTCACGTGGCAACATTTACAACAAATATGATTCTGATATGAATTGCTTTGAGTATGATTCTGCTACAATGTGTCACCATTTTACGAAAATTAGTGGAATTGCTAATGATCTGCTGGCAATTCGGAATATGTATTACTTTTAGAGGAATTGCTGAAAGTGGTCATTTTAGATCCCCAGATTTCATTTATCCGACAGGTCTGATACATAATTATATTAAATCGGATATTGTTCTTTGGGCAACGTATCGTTGTTATAATGCCATAATATTTTGAGATTAGTATTATACATAAGAAATCGTGCGACGATGTGTCTAGTCGTTATAAGTGTCTTGACTTAGGTGTGTTCGGGAGTGGTGTCGATCAGTCTTACATGACTGAAGTGCTTGTACTATATTCTGCTTGCATGCCGTCGAACTTTGACTTTCTTTTGGCATGCGTCGATAGTTCGCTGATGTCGACCGATACTTGGCTTTTTTCCAAGAAAAGTAATAAATAGCGATCGTTGGCCGGCGCCAGGTCGCTATTATAATAGTAATGTATCAATGTAAATAGTGAACTATAACGTAATTTTATAAGCTGCAACCGTAAACAAAAATGTTGGAGATGATAATTTGATGGCCGGAATTCCTAACATATGACGCACCGGATGGTAGACGACAAAATAGTTCACCTTGAAAGTTGAACGTCAATAGACATAGTTGAGGGTGTATCCTAGCCTTAGTCTTTGAACGAAAATAGTTTGCAGAAGTCGTGGTTTTGTTGGAGTTAATGAATGCACGTGGTCGGTGAGCAGCAGACACATGGAATACAGCCAGGGTAAGTGGATAACGAGGACGGTGACAATATTTATGTGGCTATTACCAACACGGCGACGAGTACACGTACAGATGCCAACGCTTTATTGGTATCGGTCCCACTACATAAATTATACCTAGGAGAGCAGAGCCCCGAGAAGCTGTTCCCTTCAACTGTAGCAACCAAATTAAAGACTGCTGTCAAAACGTACAGCTGTCGACAGCCTACAAAAAAAAACTTGAAAATAAAATCGTAGGCGTTAGACCAATAATTTCCATTAATGTAGAAGTCACGGTACATACAAATTAGAGTGTTAAACTGTACAACAACATATTCAAAAGCAGACAAATGTGTATAATTAGATTATATTTAATTTACCTAACTATTATGTGGTTATCCGAACACCTACTGTCAAATCAGGATGAGAAGTCAGAAATTGTGTTTATTCAAGCTTTGTGCTAATTTTTGTCCCTGACAATCAACAATATAAGTACTAATATTAAATGTAGGCTAAGAAAGTTAGAACCAATTTAGATTGGTGCCCTGACGTCAGGGCCTCAGGTGATTTTAGTACTAAAATCAACAGAATCACGAAAACAATCTCAGCTTCAATGTCAACAGTAGTAAATGTAAAATGAGGAAACTCATATATAAAATTGGGTCTCGAAGATCATGTAAATTCACAAGCCAGTCTAACAAGTAAAGTTTCAAACACAAATTACGCCAAACAGAATTTAAATATATTGGCGACTTTAAGGCAGAACAACAATTAAACAAATAGGTATTTGTTCTAATCTTAGCGACACGAGTCAACAGTAAGTAATAGTCATTAAAGTCCCCGTACTTGTCACAATTAGAGTTGTCACCAATAAAACCATAGAGTACAAGCCAAGCAAAGTCTATCTATATCTGTGCATGTAACATTAATCATGCAGTTATTAAGTTTACGGTGTACTTCGTATTGGCAGTGTAAGTACACCGAATTTGCTGTGCTGTTTTAATTGGAATGATGATAACTAAGTACCTATAGTGTTCAATGTTCCTAGAATTTTATACAGAGTGATTGCCGATTTTATCGACTCTTTTGAAGGGATTATGCTAGAGCTTTTTTTCTTTTCTAGCCTGTTCTGTCCCACTCCTGGGCAAAGGCTTCCCCCCACTTCTTCCATTTCTCGCTAGATTTTATTTGCACCAAATACGACCCGTAACTTCGAAAATTTAGCTTTTTTGTGGAATTTTCCGCCTTTCGACTAAAAGGATTTAGAAAAATTCTTTAAAACGTCCTGAACTCGTTTCAAATGCATACACACATTGTTTTGATTTCATATTTGTGTTTATAAATACGATATCGGTCAAGTATAGGCTATTGTGCGGTAAATGAAAACAATATCATGAAGCGACAATGTGAACACGTGTCAGGTATATTTTGTAAATATACCAACAAGTTTGACACTAATCGGCGAATCCTTCCAAAGACGTTCTGCTCATTAAAATAAACAAAACAACATGCAGGTATATAATAATATACAACTCGTACTGAAATAACCTTGACAACATTTTGCTTCAAGTCAACTCATTATTATATACAATTTGAAATAGCTGAACATACAGTATTTTATCTGCACTAAAGTTTACTATCTGATGCTAAAATCGATAAAGCTAATTAAGAAGCGTCTCCAGGAGATTATTATTAACGTTACAAGAGATGATGGAGGCTAGCCAACTGGGGCGGCCCTCACAGGCATCGCCTCACATCTATCTACCGATACTATCTACAAAAAGCCAGACAGATACTAAGCGCCGACAAAGCGATCGATGTTACACGATAACTTTGAAGAGAATCTGCCGCGCAGACAGATTTTTAACGTCACGATTTTAAAATAATTTAGTGCTATCAAGCCTAGTTCCACATGCGATTGTGCAATCAAAAACGTATTATGTGTTGATTATGTAAGCGTTATGCAAAGAATAGAACTAAAAAGTTGTCATGATCTGCAGCATCGGCGATTAGTGTGCGCTTAGCAACAGCAGTTGCAAGGGAACGGATAACGGATAGTAATGTGATTCGCCTTCGCATACTACCAGTGAATCGCACGAGCACTACGTAACCAATTACCTAGACAGTGTGCGTGTAATTATGGAAAATTACTTAGAGACGTGGTGCAAACAACCGGCTAAGAATAAAACACGTGTCTTGTAAAGTATAGGTAATACAATACCAGATTACTAACGATATCAAACATTTCAAATAACCAACTATGTTCGTTGCAGTGGAAAGTATATAAAATCACAGAAATCTAGAGAAAACGTTAATAAAGAAGCGTGTTTTCCTAATTGAAACTTTATTAAATGCAGTATTTACGAAGGCTAATTTTACTTTACTGCATTCGTAATTGTATAATCAAGAGTACCTATTCGTTTATTACTCAGCTGTATCGTCTGAAAACCCTTCTAGGAACTGCTGCCACATAATATCTATTTTCACGTTATGGAGTCAGGCAGTCGGGCATGCAAATCACGCCATGATGTCACATAAGGCACAAACAGTCATATGACAAAATTAGGGAGCCGTCCAATGAGACCGCGAGTGTTTTAGTGAACAAATACAATGGCGACAATGGCCTGGAAAGAGATTACATCAAATTGAGTACAGAAGTCGTTAAAATTAATCATGAAAACCGGCTGCAAGCACCACGTCTTCCTCAGTAAATAGCTCTGGCTGTTACATAATACGAACCCGAAACACCTGACCGTTTCTAGTTTGGACGACAAATTCAATCAACGAATAGTTCTGTGTTCAACGGTTGGATAGTTCCGACAAGACTCAAACAATGGCACAGCCCGTCACGGCATTGACCACAGCGAAGTACTCGCGCCAGTCAGTCTAGTGACAACGTGAATAAACTATGAAGGGGAAAATGTTATATACTCCTGTATCTGAGACTCAGAACAGCTGTTACTGCATTATGCTAATACTTAACGGCAGACTGTGGGAAATGGAGCAAAACTTCGACACGCATAAGAAGCGTTTTAAACGGTGTGTTTTACAACCGAACACTAAGATTATTGAGATTTCAAAACATTTACTTAGAAGTCCATGTTACCTGCATGCGGATTATGAAATTTGCCGTGTCTTTACGTCATAATTAACCTATAGTGGATGATTGAATTGCGGCTAGATCACACCACTCTGGCGCGTCGGCCGAGCCATGAATAAGTAATGATGACTATTTAAATGTTAAGGTAGATACTCGTTTCTAGTTGTTAAATGATAAAACAGCAAACAAGTAATCATACACAACAAACACACATCACACACACACACTCATCATCACCATCAAAGACAAACCGTGAAAACGGTTTTGGTTTTCTTGAGGAACACAAATAAATAATAATAATAAAAAGATACTTATTACAAACCACGAAGACAAACAATTACCTGAATAAGAAGTCTATTAAAAAGTTTCCACTAGCGGTTAGCACGAGGACGATACAATGGACCAATATCTTCAATACTAAGAAGTTCAAGTTCACAGTGACCTTCTTAAATCCATGTGATAGATACAGGAAAACCGTGCGGTTGATTTATTGAATAATTAATTATTTATTACCCAACATAAATAAAGAATCGATGGATTCAAAGAGCAACGATGCATTCTATTATCTTTTTTACAATACTTAAAATTTTTATTCGGCTTCCTTTAAATAGCGAAACCACCTTAATATTACTTTTCCACGATACTTGTACTACATTGCAAACATACATGAATAGCAGTTTCGTATGACAACACCCTTTCAAATTCAGAACCTTGGACAGCTTGCCACGTAACGTTACGGCAGTTTGACAGGGACCTTGAAGCGAAACCTCATTAACTTATATACTCCCTATTTATTTAACGGACAGCAGAGCTTTTGTGCAAAATATTTCATGATTATGATGACAGACACTACCTACGCGACTACGATTTGTATGTAGACCATGCGACTACGGCATAGGTACTACGCGGCTACGCTGAAGAGAGCACGCGACTTCGCCGTAGGTACTACGCAGCTACGGCGTAGAGCCGATGGTACTATGCCGAAACAAAGGGTTCACACGACTACGACGGCTACGACGTAGAGACCCCGCGATTACGTCTTGGATACTAGGCGGCTACGCCGTAGTCCAAAAATAAAGTCTGTAGTTGTCTTCATATTCGTAACTTTGGAACAACTTATAAGTTCATTGTTTCATTCGGGTCGGTAAATATAGTATCAAACTTTTTATGGAATAAACAACAAAGAACAAAGAAATCTACTAATTTCCTAATTCTAACACAAGCATGCCGTACACACAATAAGTGCACAGTGTTTGTTTAAATAGGAACACAAACGCGATAAATAATGAATCATTACTCACTGGGCAGTATTACCACACAATACTACTATGCCGTGGCACGAGTAAATAATGCGCCAACCAGGTGAAAACATGCGTAGCAGCCCATTTGTGTGCATAGCCTGCTTTTAATGGTAAAACTTGAAAATATTTGTTCATTCTTTACCATAATCATACGACTGTATCAGTATCAGATGAGAATAATAAATAACATACTTATATAATGCGTAAATGGTCAGGCACATAATAAATATGTAATAGGTCGTAATCGTATTCCAAAATGAGCAGTATGTCTTTGTGAAAATAAGTGCCATTTGTAGATTCAGGCTCTTTGTTTGGATCACAAAAGATAATAATACTCGTAATAAGAAAAAACGTTTTGCGTCAATAGAATAAAATACGTCAGATAACATTATTTATAGATTTTTTTCAAGAATTTATCTTGTTTTATTTGCCGAATAAACTATAATATTACGTATTTGTTTTTATACAACATTAGTTTTAGTATATGCGAAACCTGAAACACGTATCTAGTATTTTTATGTAAAGAATCTACATACAAAATTTCAAAACTGTATCATGAAAAATCACAAAGTTATAAGCTTGTTCTGTTACCTGGTTGTCCGCACAAAAATGTGGTCACCACAAAGCGCGACCGCACGCGCGCGTTACTTATTCTGAACAAACTATATTCAGGTTTCGCATATACTAAAAATAATATTGTATAACATTGATTTTATAAAGACTACCATTACCATCATCTACCTAGCCACTTCACAACTATACGGGGAACGGCTTCCAGTTTAATCGAATGCAGCTGAATACCAGTAGTCCAGTACCTATTATGCATGGAGCGGCTACCTACTGACCTCACTGAACTCCTCGACCCAGGTACGTACAATACGATATTGTTACTGGGTCGTACATGAATGACCATTTAAAAATCAACTCATTTGGATTAGCCAAATTCTACTTGGCAGTAGAAGATTTAAAGTTCATTTTCCTGCAAAAAGAGAAAATATTGGCCGTAAAGGTTGCTGAGGTAAGCATTCGATCAGCAAACCCTTGTTCAATTAAGGGTAGACCGTGTCATCGTTAGTATAATCCGTTTCATGTTGAAAATGAGCATCTGTTTTTTTTACGACAAAAAACTGTTTTATTTCTGGTCTATCTGATATTGCAATTGAAACGTGTAGTACACTACTAATTATATACATGACTTTGATTAATACATTATTAATCAGATGTAGGTACATGTTCTAATTAAAAAACGTGCAACGCAACAGAATTAGTATGGATGGTTATGCTTAAACGCTGATAAAAGATATCGCTGGTATTTCCCGATGATTAGTATTTACGTCATACCTTTATTTTCACATAATAGCCACAATGGCAAACCACATCCTGCATAATTATTAAAGTCAAAAGGACATACTCGTACATGATCAATGCACACAATAGAAAATATAAAAAAAAAACTATTAAAACAGAACTAAAGAGACCATTATTATTTACTAGCTGTTGCCCGCGACCTTCGTCCGCGTAAAATTTTATAGCCTATAACCTTCCTCGATAAATGGGCTATCCAACACTAAAAGAGTTTTTCAAATCGAACCAGTAGTTCCTGAGATTAGCGCGTTCAAGCAAACAAACAAACTCTTCAGCTTTATAATATTAGTATAGATTTTACTTGTAACATTAGGGCAATAGACCCCACCCCACAGAAACTACCGTGCTCTGAACTGTCGAAAGCCTTTAAAAAGCACAGGAGCTTTTAAATTTCTGTTGAAATTACTCTTATTCAACAGTCTGTTCAAGCAAAACTTCATAACATTTTCCTATGAATACGAAGCTCTACAAATTCTAAAAACTTCGACTTACCTAGCTTTAATTTGATGCCCAAGAACTAAGAAGACCCTACATTTTCAACGTAAATTTATAAAACTACAGGTTTCATTTAAATTGAGAGCATTTTCACGGATTTGTTTTATTTACATTAATAAAAGAGGAAAATCTTTTTAATAAAGTGTGTTAACACATATTTATCACACGATACAGATTACATCGAGACAATTATTTAAATGAATGTGACAGTGAAATGTATGTACTTTCTGTTTTGGCCCAATAACATATCGAACTAGAGTAAATTTAGTAAAATAGGGCGTCACATAAGCACTTTTGTAACTCGGTCAAGAATGAAAACAACGAACCGTTTCTAAAATAACTTAAAACCAATAATAGCAAAGTCATTGACCGAATCACCTAAACATCTCTAAATAGTGTTGCTGTTATCTTAAATCAACATTCGATAAGTTTTGCTAACAATAATTAAAGTGGAACATAACAATATGAGACGCAATTGTTTGTACTGATATTACTACGTTTTTGCAAGTATTACGTTAAAATTAAAACTGGATCTCGTAGATTCGTGGACAATTTTGGTGTAAACCAGAAAATGACTGCGAAGATTACGTGACCAAAGAGGTTATCTGTTTACACACAGTACATTTCAATAATGAAGATTTAATTAAAATATTGAATTATTGCGATAGCTGAACTTGATCGCTTGACCACGTCTTTATACAACTAGTAGATACCTATCACCACTATTTTCCGTGTAGCAAGGAAAATGTTGAGGTTTTCCTTACCTATCGAGCACTTGTCATAATAAATTCGTTATATTTTCATTTTGTCATACAACAAGAGAATTCAATTACAGAGCGCATGACCACCGCCATTAAGTCAGACGGGTCGAACACAGGGTTAATAACCTTCAAACTAATTGTAAACACCTAATATCGCCTCATGTAAGATCCTTGTATTTCTCGCTATTGTCGTGCTGCAATTAAAGAGTAAATTACACAGTTAATTCCAAGAAAATTGTCGGTACTCAAAGCGATTGTCAGTCAAGACTCAATGAAGATAAACGACGGTTGCTATCAGATGATGCAAGAGTCATCTGTGCAAATAAATTTTCCTTCTAGTTTCATATCACTCAATGTTAGTACTACATAAATTGTTTTAAATCTTTGTGCATTCTGTGAGGTGGGTATGAATTTATGAACGCTGTCCCCAGGAGCCCTCTCGACATCATTGTTCATGGTTCAAGTCGATTTCGTGGCACTGCTCGGTCAAGTCTTGAGAGCGTATTTTGTTGGCTTTGTTCGTTAACATAAAGGCAGTCTGGTGTCAAAGATTGCCTTCTACCTACCTAGGGTTTTATCGCTATATCTGCATAAGGATCTTTAAAAAAATCTGTTAATTAATTACTCAGTTATCTAAAGTCCCGTATAATTTTAATATTATCTCATATCTTTAAAATCTGTTACCCTTAATATCAGCTTGGCAGATTACGATATCTTTTTGGGCCATAATCGTTGCTCGTGGACAACAAATACGATCGATCAACTACTTCATGTTTATGTTATGATGACTTTGAGCAGAGACGTGAAAAGAAATACAAGTACCATTTTAGAACCTGATTTGGATAGCCAATATAGACAGAAAAACGGTCTTAGGATCTTCATATGAACAAACAGTTCGATATAAAAAAATGCTAGAAAGCTCAAATGAGAGTCATTAGTGTTAAACGTAGGTAGACGAACCTACGCAGTTTTAAAAATATAGCTCAATGTTGGAAGGAAAATGTTCCAGAAATTACAACAGTTAAATCAGAAAAATCGGGGGTTGACAAGAGCGATAAATTGATTGTTCCCAGTAAATGAATCATCATAATCATACGAACCGGCCTTAAAGAGGAAAGTGTCCCAGGAATGCAGCTGCTTTGGCTGCGAGCCACGAATGTGGGACCGCGGGAAATATCATTCTATCTACTTGCACATTGTCTTTCAATAAGGTCTGGGCGGGTATGATTAGTTGTTTACTTGTCAACTGATGAATATAAACACATTGCGATCGAATTATAACAGTTCACGTGACAATATATGGTAGACATATACATAGATACCTATAGAATCTATCTTTATGATACTGTTCCAAATCACCGAATTGCAAGGAATAAAAAAGCATTGACCTTTAAATTGGCAGTAACCAGTGGTGTAAAAAAACCAGCCAAGTGCGAAGCAGAAGAAGTAGCACCAAACAATATTATTAAAAAAATTGAAGGCTCATTCATGTGTTGTATTTACTGGATTTGCATTACATTCAAGAGCAAAACTAAATTTGTTTTTCATATTATGTTAATGAAAAACAAAGTTACTGTTACAGTTTGATGAAAAAGGCCCGTATTTCAAAAACAAAACATCAAATCTTATTCAAACCAATTTTCGTTGAAATTTTTTTTTACGTTCTGCAATCCATATTTTTTCAGAATTTTCGTCCTCTTACTTTCGAAATTAGAAATTACACACATTTTACCACTTTCGAAGTGTCTATATTTCAAACGATGGACTTTGAGAAAAAAATATTGAAGAAACTTCAATGTAATTTTTAGAGGCCTATCTATAGACACCCCGCACGTAGACTTGATGAAATACGTCTACCTTCCAAGTTTCAACTGCGTAGTCCTAATAGTTTCAGAATAAGGTGGCATACGGACGGACAGACATGACGAATCTATAAGTGTTCCGTTGTTACCCATTCGGCTACGGAACCCTAAAAAGCTGTCCTGGCCCAAATGCTACTTGTATGACCTCTCAAACAATTCGCACTCGCTCAACTTCAACAAATCATTCACTTGTAACCACTGGACAGAGCATAGTTAAGAAACTACTATAAACCAGATACACGACTGAGATAAAGCAGAAAACACTGGGATGACCCATCGACCGTCATGTGTCTCGAGTACTTTGCAATAAATATGTTACGTGGACCTTTGACAACCTCTATTACTACGAGCGAAAGTTCCATCATGCGATAACATGATGATACATTTTCTAGCTGCTTGATAGTAGCTGTCTTATGTGCTATTACGTCACTCTTTATCAAGACGCAATAAAGACTATAGCTATACAAAATGATAAATTAACGTGTTAGTTAATTGGGAATGGAGCAGACTTTACTCACATGTGTCCCGCCCATCAGAGATAAGAGATAACTGCTTCCCACGCATAATATAACAACTCTAATTATGTGTAATTTACACGTATACTCAATTTCATTCGTAGAAATTCATAATAACTACCATAAGGGCGCTCAAAGCTGTTGCGATATGACGGGGGATACCTGCTACCTACAATCTACTTAACAACTAAACTAACCCGCATATTAATGTCCGACTAAAACTAAGGCCATTTGTAGGAGTGATAACTTCCTAGAGTTAATACACTATAATCACCATGCCCTGCACGAAGAACAGTAATCACAGAGCTGCACAGCCCCAATTAAACAGTCAGAGCACGTCGATCACGACTCGACACCGCACGACTATTTTGACTTGGACATTTTTGAAGCGAGGAGACAGAAAAGTAAACAAAAGCTATTTGCGTGCTAAATACGGAAGTGTTGCACTAATCATATCAGACATAAGTACATGGGAAGTCTTGCGAGTGCAGTACACCGATGCCATGGCGGTACTACGACACATGCCGTGACGTCTGCGTCCGCACTTGAATGAAACGCATTGACAGATGGGGGCTTGTTTATAAAGAACTTGTTTATTATCTCATTGATGAAACAAAATCAACATATTATTGAGTAATGGTTCAAAGTGTTCAGAAATCAAAATAAACTATGGACGTAAATGAATGACAAAAATAGTCATTCAAAACAACCGTCTATTTATCGCTTGATGAATCAGAAATAAGCTATTTCTTAAAAGAAACTGGGGTAAGCAATAAAATTTAAAGATGTATTTCCGTAATATTATCAATAAAAAGGCGAAGATTTTGTTAAAGAATGTCTTAAAGAATATTATTAAAATCGTAATTGGCACCAATGCCAAAACATTACATAAAAGCGAAACTTATGAGCTGGAAAAATCCAGAGACAAAGTGAAATGAGTTTCCTACACAAAATTACCAGTGCTACAGATTGCAAGTGGAAGTTGGAGATAGGTAATGAATAGAAGTTATCTTTACAGTTATTTATTATATTTATTATATTTAATTATGTACAGTTTAACGTTTACTTGGCAAGGGGACAGACACATTTTTTTAAAGAAAATAAATTAAACCTCATAATTTCCGTTTGTCCGTTGGCAATGCATATTATAATTAAATCTCTACCGTGACAGCTCAGTGAGTAATTTTAGATACCGCTTTTATTTCTGATGGAACAAGTTTTATGAAAATATGAGCAAATATTTAACAAAGGTTTCAGAGATTCATTGAACATGCCACCTGTCATGCCTTTGTCTGGCAGTGAGTGACATGTTGAAAATGAAATTTAATAACCGTGATTCCTGAGAACTTTAAAGGGCAGTAGTAAGTCCTGTTACATTACAAATATTATTTGCAATTTATCAAGGGACTTTACTTTTTAAATGAGATGACTTGACATTTGAATGTGCTTACATGTGCACACAGCCTTTGAAAATAAACCAACAGAAAAGGGTATGATACTATGGAATCTGTAATTATTTTACTTAATTATTTATTCAGGTTACAAAATTAATCAGATTGTTCTTTAAAAAAGAAGTGTATTTTTTTAATTCAACGAAGAGTATACTTCTGGAAACAACTATAATGGAAATGTACAAGTCAATAACATTCCTTGAGAATGAGAATACACATAACACTTATAAAATTGGCATGAACTTCATATGTATTAACAGGAAGCATATTTGAGCAATGTGTTTTGTATCTAGAGGAAATGGAATGCTACTCACGCTCTCTTGAACCGTCTAGACATAGTAGGTATGTAGATGTCAGGGATGTTATGGAGCTCCGTCACCGAAACTATCAGATATCCGAAATAAAAATATATCCGTAACCGTAACCATATCCTTTCACAAGTTTCGGATAGTTACTTACTTATATGACTGACTAGCCGTTGCCCGCGACCTTCGTCCGCGTGAAATTTTATAGCCTATAACCTTCCTCGATAAATGGGCTATCCAACACTAAAATAATTTTTCAAATCGAACCAGTAGTTCCTGAGATTAGCGCGTTCAACCAAACAAACAAACAAACTCTTCAGCTTTATAATATTAGTATAGATTATAATACCAAATGATAACCTAGACTAGATAAAATCTATAAATAAAACCAAATTATTACATACTATTTGTGTTTATATTTTTCTTCAATCTAATATCCATAACCGAAACCAACGGATAATCCGAAATAATAATATAACCGTATCCGAAACCAATATAATTTTATTCCTATATCCATATCCAGATCCGAAATATCATATCCATAAGATCTCTACTAGATGTATTATTATTCTCTGAAAAAGCAAGAATCCTAATGGGTGTAAAAAGAACCTTATTAAAGCCGATAGGCAGGATATTCCCTCTGCCTATGCAATCATTTTTTGTTTTAGTATGTAATGTAACAGGAACAGCTAACCATCATTCTTTGCATTCAATTAATTTCGCCTGTAACACAATAATGAGGAGATAATGTTTTACGGCATTTGTTTTTTATTAAAGAAGTACAATAAATAGCATGATAAGAATACAATAACATTTGTACTTTAATTGGTATCTTGGCAAAGAAAGGTAAATAGCCACTAAGGGTTTTGACTTTAAAAAATAAAAAACAAATAAATTCCATTTTTTTTTTTACTTTAAAGTAGAAGTCTTTGTGTTTGAAGAAGAAGAAGATTAAGAAGAAATCTTTCCAGAGTAATAAGCTGTTAAAGCTGAGTTTAGTGATGATATCAGAAACTATAGTTGTTTTGAATTACATCTACAAAAGAATCAAAAGTACAGCTGTCTGTATGTATATTGTCATAACTAGCACCTAAAACAGTTACAAAAATAAAATAAAAATAATAAAATCTTTATTAACAGGTGATTGTTCAAATATCAGTGTAGTGTAGATGTTAGTATCAATCATAGATTTAGCTCAACTAAATCTGTACAATGTAGTCATAATATAATATCAAGCTTTTTATCTTTATGATTAATCACAATGTGCATTATCAGACATCGTCTTAAGTAGCGGTCAAAAGGAATTGGTGCAAAAACTCAGATAGGGTAAATAGTCCTACTCAATCATTGCAATAGGTAACCTATTCATTTTATTGTAATCCTAAATGACACAGGTATTTATAAAATGCAATATAAGCATTAATCACAGCTACCATGATGATAGTATAAGATGGTGTGGGCATGTCTCTAGAATGCATGAGGAGAGACGTGCAAAGCGCATCTTCTATCCTAAACTCCAAGAAAGAAAACGATAATGTGGTGGTCAGTGGTCAGTTTATACAAGCATGTTCAGAATAGACACTACAAAAGATTCAAAATTGACCCCTTAGTGTTGGAAAAGGAGGGACAAAATTGGCTCGAGTGGAGACATTGTATGCATCGACAAATCAACACCTTTGAAGAGAGAAGGTCGCAGTTAGATGTTGTTCACCTACAGTTATACCCTACAATGTCATCAATGGTGTTCTGACATATCTGCTTTGTGCTTGGAGTTTTTCAGCCAAAGTTGAATATGCTAGCCACTTGGAGCAGCACACCAAACATCTTGACAACCACAATGCAGTCGATGTGACCAGGAATCGGCTAAATGGCATCATTAGTATCAATAAAACACTTTATGTTGAAGATCACCTGAAGAGCAGCTTTACTTAAATTTCTATTTCATTGAAATAAACATGATATCACTCCTCTTTTGTTAGTATTGAATCACATTGATTTATTTCAAGTAAGAATCAGTCTTGTGTAATAGTTTTACAGAAAAATAGAATTTTTTGAAGAAATTGGGTGGATATAGATGAAAATAGGTAACAACATTATTAAGATGCCTTTACTAACACAACAATGTTTACATATTGATACATAGAAATAGAGGAATTAAATAAATACATTTATGTGTCCCTAAATGTATTATTGGAACCTATTGGAACTAATATCTACCCAAATACAGAATTTACAATTGGCCCAATTAAATTAACCATTATTACAAAGATTATGTTAATACATACCTTTGAAGCACGATTTGAAGGAAACTCAACGGTGCAAATGCAGACTTCTCCAATTTTGGCAGCACACTCACTGATTAACATAAATTATGAATTTTATTGTGCATGTAAAATACAATTTAACCTAATAAGGAACACCTAAATGTTTTTGTTCCAATTAATATTTCAATTATGAAAATAACGCAATTGAAGCATACCAGGAACCTAAAATCATAAATTAACGTGTTGATATACTATTAAAATTAAATTTTAATTTAATTGCACGAAATATGGCAGAATTCAGAAAAAAGACTGCTGTCAACTGTCAATTTTGTATTGCACAGATAACATGAAACTAGTCACACCCTTAATTTTTTTGTCGCTTATGTTACGTTATTTATTGATAGTCACATTATAATTTAAGTTAGTTTTGAAGGCAGACTAGCGTGTGCGACCAGATGTGTGAACGTGGATGAGGCGAAAGGAGTGAGAGAGAATTCTGTAGTTTTTGCCTTACCCCATGGGATAAACATTGAATTTATTTATGTATATATTTTATTTATTTTTTTAGGGAAAACATACAAATACACACTACAAATGGTTAACAAACAATTGTACGAGACTGCATCAATGTACAACTAACTACGTTATCCATATCTTTTTACCATCAAACAACATCAAAACATCCATAGAATTATATACTAAGCAGACGATGGTAAATTGCTGCAGGTTGCTGGCTGAGATTCGAAAAAAGGATTAGAATACGGAAATCGCGACATTAGTCTTCGGCAGTAATCGGTAATTGACCGTGAAAGAGCATAAAATGTTTTATCAGCTTTGTTTTTACATTTCAATGTCGACTCTATACAGTGTGCCCAGTTTCCTGGCTGTATTCATCCTAACAGAGGTCAATGATCTCGGTTCATCCTTGATATCACAACTGTTTAGTGCACACCACAATATGGTAGTAGGATAGTTATGGACCCTAAAAGTGGCACCAAAGAGTAAATGGCACTGTTGTCATATATAAATCTCGAAATTTTGTCATGTGTCCATTGCACACTTGTGAAGCAGAGGGCGACTCGCTAGTAATTTTTAGTGTGTAAAAATGAATTTATGGGGGCAACGCCGCAGGCGGAAGCTAGTTTAAGAATAAACCTACGTAATCTACCTAACAAATAGCAATCTGTATTTTTTTTAAATTTAGAACTATTTTTGAAGTTGCGTCATAATTGACAAAAAGTTATTTGCAAATGTAATTGATCTGTAATTACAAATATTTGTGGTTTTAGTATTTCAATAGCAGATTTTAAGAAACGCTCACAATGCCTAAGATGCACCCAGAACATTGTTCTCCTTGTGGATGCCGTAACTCAACTGACTGTCAAGTAAATATTAAGATAATTTTATTGTAGATTGTATGTACCACATATATATGACTGTTCCTAAATAACCCTTGGTACCCTATTCGTTTTTACTAAATCATGATAATATTGGGTAGCTACATTTATTCGAAAAACTTTATTCCGTCAATCACAAATACGAATTTCAAAATACCGATTTTCATAATTCCGAATGGTTCAAAATTCCTAATATCTCTCCTCTCCGTTTTATCATTCATCTTATTTTTATAATTCTAAAATTTCAATATTCCTACGTTGATAATTACTATTCTCAAAATACCGAGTTTCAATAGATCGAATAACAAAAAGTCCGACTTAATGATAATACAAAACATCAAAAATACGAATTCCGATTATAAAGGTACCGATTAATTAGAATTCCGAAATAAAAACGCCTAGTAAAACTGAACACAAGACAAATAAACGCATAATTGCTCGTCAGAGAGAAGTACAATATTATGTTTAGTATTTGGAAGTAGAATTAAAAAACTAATGACAGCTGCGTTTTCCTACTCATAATTGCTTAATTAAGTGATTGTTATTGTTATTATTAGTGAGTGTTGATGGGTTGTAACCCAATCCAAGTGATTCACCAACAATAGAGATCTGGCGTTAATGGCCACTGTTCCACGATAATAATATCTACAGTAGTGTAACTTCATACAAACAGTCGGAACGCGAATCATACCTACACGCCTCGAGTTCGGTATACACTCGTTACGCAACAGTCGCGAATGCGCCGCACTGACGAACGAACGTTGTTATGGTATGGTAAGCAGTGAGCGTGCGATTTGTGAATATTTGATTGAAATAAGTACAAGTACTTACTAAATATGGCAAAGAGTTATATTGTGCTGCCTTTGGTTGTTTGTATTCTTCAATAAAGCATCCAGAGATAACATTTTTAAATTACCTGGAAACTCCGAAAGGTAAGATTATAAAATAATTTATAAATGTACTACTAGTAGATACGTAATTTGTTTATTTTTTAATAGGTAGGTATTTCGCTTTCTCCACCGAGTAAAATACCTGGATTAATTAATAAATCTACTAATCAAAAGACACAACTTGTCTTTTTATTGAACACTTCCTATTTCATTCACAACAAATTAAAATAGAAGAAAACACAAAAAAATTGTATTAATACACAAATATTAATAACAAAGTATACGTTTCAAAACTACATTAAACGTTACTTATTGATGTTGAATTAATATGTGTAAATGAATATTATACTAATTGAATCAGAATCAGTTTATTCGAAGTATTGAAAATCGGAATGTTATTTTTCGGACCGAGAACCCATCGAACAACGACGACGGGCAACAAATGGAAGAATCAAATTCCGTTTGTTACCCGTGGTAAAAGAAGGAAAAGAAAAAAGAAAACTTGCCGTGGTACTACTGGATCGCTTGTAGTTCTACGGGTTTTTTCTAACCCGTGGTACTACCGGTAGTACCAAACAAATCGCATTTACGACATTCGGTAAAAAAAATCATGATTTTTAATAATAGACATTAAAATTCTTAGGTATTATGATATTCGGAGTTTTGAAAATCGGAACATCTAAATTCGGAATAAAATATTTCGGAGTATTTGGGTCTCGCTAGAGTATTAATGTTCTGTGATATGGGTAGGCCCGATAAAAAATATAGGCATCGTATGATTGTATTAAATTCATCATCTTCTCCTTGTCTTCCTTTTTTGTAACTTACAAAATGAGAAGAAGAAGGAAGCTAGTTAGTAAGCAGTGCTACAAACTAACTAATTAGACTTAGTAATTGATAATTGACTATTGCCCTTTTGTGAGCAGACTATTCTATTTCAGTATTCTTATTATATATCGAAATAATGGTTTTATTGCATTTTCGGCTGTGTGATATACTATGATAAAGAAAAATGTAATGATAAGAAAATTATTTTCTAATTTAATTGCTGGCAACACTAATCACGTCTTTTGTGCAAGGCTAGTGCATGTTACGGATTTTTGGGGCTACCAAACCAAATCGAAAACCAAACCAGGATAATTCTATTAGGGATTACCTAGGAAGTGTACTTGTATTCGTTACAATTCTCTGAATCATAACATGCTTATGGAATTGACCGATGAACAAGAACTAAGTGATAGCGGAATGGAATCTTTGAGTGCTAGCAAAGATGATACCCCAGAGCGGAGACCCGACGAATTTTTCATAACCCCCTCAGTATGTACGGATAGTTGATAATGAAAATTAGAACAAATGTGACGTTATAATGATAATAATTTGTTTAAACAGCTAGGATCATCGCCCAGCGCGGGGACACCTCTTGGTGGGCCATCTATTGGTGGTGGATATGCTGGACCACTGAAAGAATATGATGATGTGAGTGTCGTGGTGATAAAAGTGTTTATTAAGTATTTACTAGTGCCAATTTATATGATGTGTGTAATAATTACTTGTTTTAGGAACCTGATGAAACCTTATCTGAGAGGTTATGGGGGCTAACGGAGATGTTCCCCGAGTGTGTCCGAACCTGCACTTCCTCTGTTACAACGAACACTATGTAAGTTAACGTAACATCATTAATTTTAACAACATTATGGAAATTTAATAAAAAAAATGTCATTGTGTAACAAGCCGGTTCATTAATTTCAGTTTTAAATATTACTGGTCACATGTTGTTTGTGTTTGTTATCTGACCATAGATGACCAGCCTTTGAGAGATTCGCCTTATTTGTTATTGGTTGTGTTTTTAAATTTTTGTATTAATTTGTTCAGATCTGGAGTTAAATCACTCTATGGACTATCTCGCTCAGTGATGTGGGTGGTGGCAAGTTCATCGGTCATCCTGTTTGCTCCAGTCATATTTGAAGTAGAGAGAGCTCAAATGGCTGAAATGGAAAAGTCACAACAGAAACAGGTAAATAATATTTAACTAATCCCTGATAAAAGCTGGTTTCTAGCTCTTGTTGATATATTTTACTAATGATTGTATTTTGTTCCAGGTCTTGCTAGGCACCAACACAGCTCTGTCGGGTCCTATGCCACCAAACATGCCACCCATGCCCCGATAAATTGGTTATCAGACATGAACAGCACTTCATTGTAACCTGTTTGACATCTTCATTATATAAAGGAAATATTCAAATATCACCCTGAATGCTTTAATGTTAGTGTATTAGTTAAAAAATAAATAGGTACCTACTTTAAACATGATTTGAAGATTTTGTATTGGGAATAGTAACACAGATTAACTGAACTGTACATAAGTCCTTACAATACCCAATTGCATTTAATCAGAATTATTAAAAATGTGTGCAAAATAATCAAATTACTGTTTAAAATTACTATTATAATTGTATTAAAAATAAGTTGCATTTTCTCCTGACTGTCTATTATGTTTTTCTGTTCCTGAAGGTTGCCGGTATGTTAGTAAATGGGTCTAATTTTATAACTATTGGTTAGAGAGATAACCACTTGATTTGTGAAAAACATTTTATAGGTGATGCTTTGTTATTAGAATAAATGTATTGTTGAACATGCATTTTTTAATCATCTCAATGTTAATAGACAAAAATGTGACAAAAAGTAATACAGTGTATAAATAATTAATTCAAAAGCTGTTATCATTTTACTGAAGTATTGATACCGAATGGTGTAATTCCTTTAGTTGACACCGTCATGCTTCATTTGTGAAGTAAAGGGTAGAGAAGGAGATACTTCGTCGCAGTCACAAACAATATGCAAATACTGATATAGAACTAATAAATATCCTAATAGTGTGGCCTACACGAGTCCAGATAAAATTAAATGCACAATGCTGAAGCTGCATCATATTTAGAATACTCATAGACAATACTAATGGTATAGTAGAATATTAAAATTTGAATTCCATCTTAGCGGTAATCATTGAAACGACGTCTTCAACAGTGACGGCATCCTGTAGCCTAGGATTGTTGCTCGTCTTCTATCTATCTATACATATAAAATTCAAGGTCCTGACAGACTAACTGACTGATATATCAACGCAGAGCCAAAACCTCTGGTCCTAGAGACATGAAATTTGGAGGGTGTATTTTTTGTGAAGAGTAGGTATCCACTAAGAATGGGTCAGAATCAGAGTATTCAGAGTCGATTGACTTGAAAACATACTCTTCAGTTAAAATTGTGAGATACATGTATCACAGTTTTTCCAAAATTATCCCCCAATTTAAAATACAATGTCCTGACTGGCTGACTGATATATCTACGCACAGCCCAAACCGCTGGCCCTAGAAACATGCAATTTGGAGGGTGTATTCTTTGTGAAGAGTAGGTATCTACTAAGAATGGGTTTTTGGAAATTTCACCCCTAAGAAGGTGAAATAGAGGTTTGAATAGTCTGTGAAACTTAACTGGTTCGATTGACTCGAAAATTGGTGTACACACTCTTAAATCAAAATTATGAGACATGTGTGTCAGTGTTTCCAAAATCATCCCCCAACAGCCAAATAGGGCTTCGAAGCTCACGTAGACGGGCGCATAGCACGCAGTGTTGCAAGAATGCTGTACTGAATACGTGGTAACCGTTTTTGTGTCGGTGTCCCTTTCACCCCGTATATGCAGGTGTATTGCCAAGGGTCATCTAAAAGTTCTCAGAAATCAATACACTCTTAAATCAAAATTATGAGACATGTGTGTCAGTGTTTCCAAAATCATCCCCCAACAGCCAAATAGGGCTTCGAAGCTCACGTAGACGGGCGCATAGCACGCAGTGTTGCAAGAATTCTGTACTGAATACGTGGTAATCGTTTTCGCGTCGGTGTCCCTTTCACCCCGTATATGCAGGTGCATTGCCAAGGGTCATCTAAAAGTTCTCAGAAATCAATAACACGAGTTCAACTGCGTACTGGAAATGGGCCTGCCAAAGTTCGAAAAGGGTGGGTGTGGTATAGTGTGGTAGGATCCTTGATGCTCTAGGGCAGGATGGATTGAGAATGCATGCAACGTGCTTTGGTACGCCAAAGATATATGGTGGTTGCCTGATCCGTAAACATCGTGTGTATGTGGTCCGGAACCCTAGTAAATGTGAATATATTGAAACCGTGCACTGCTTGTCATTGTGAGGATTTGAAAAAGACAAATTGTTTTTATATAACTACAAAGTCTGCCTCGTTAGTCTAATGGTCGTAAGGACGACTGTTAGTCCTGGGTTCGATTCCCACGTCGGGCATAGAGGTGTTGGGTTTTTCCATCAGGAATTTCTCAGTAGCCGCCACGGAGTCTGGAATTGCACCCGGTTAGTGGCAATAGGCTCGCCCCCTGTTACATGGGACTTAAATATCACTAGCGAAATGTGGGTGTACTACTAGGTACACCTCTACCTAACTCTTCGGGGATTGCAGGCTTTATGTTATGTTATTACGACAAAGTTTAGAGAACGTTCATCTAGGAGAAGTTGGGTTTTTTTTTAATTGAAACCAGACTTAATGTGCTATTATCTGTGAACTGACATTCGTCATACTCTAAAAATACATTATCTGTGATTCTGTGCAAATGCAAAATAGTTCAATTCAAATGTCATTTCAACATTGACAACTTTTTTACTGAGATCCAATGTATTTTCATAAATAAATCATTGTAAACATGGCAAATACAGGCTTATTGCCGTTTGTTCGCGGTGTAGACTTTACTTGTAACGATTTCAGCGTAAGTGTTGTGTGAATTTGTCGATACATCGCCCTATCTATTACTGATGATATCATATCCCTAACCTTTGCTTTCCTATTTGGGTCTAAATATTTTTCGCAATTTCAGGATGATAAATTCCCCGACGCTATTCGGTACATGACTGGTCTGCAATGGCTCAGACTCGACAAAACTAATCTGACTGATGTTCCTGAGGAATTGGGCAAGTTAATGAAATTGGTAAGTAGGCTTGTTACTGCACTAACTAGTTGAAAACTTTTTGTATGACTACTGATGATCGTATGGACAAACCAACAATGACCTAACATAATTGCACTATAATAATATATAATTGTACTATAACTTAACCAATTATAACCAACCAATTCCATTCCTTTTTAAAATATAAAATTCAAATTCTTACTAGCACAAAGCAATATATATAATTTTAATTTATGTACTTACTAAAATTTAAAGGAAGCTTTAGTCTTTTAACTGAAGGCAAACTTCAGTTAAATGACTAAAGCTTCCTTTAAATTTTATAAAAGAAAAGTAAAGTTGCAACCATCTCATGCTTTTTATCTAAAAGAAAATGTTTTAAAACACATCTTGTTCACAGGAAAATCTATCATTGAAGAAGAATGGTCTTGAAAAGTTGTTTGGTGAGTTAACAGAGCTGAAATGTCTGCGTTCACTGAATGTAAGGCACAACAAAGTGAAGAGCTCTGGGATCCCGGCTGAGCTGTTCAGGCTAGAGGAACTGACCACACTGGACCTTTCACATAACAGACTGAAAGAAGTTCCTGAAGGACTGGAGAAAGCCAAATCTTTGCTAGTCTTAAATCTCAGTCATAATAAGTAAGTTTTTATTGATACATTTCTCTCAAAAGCCTAGTTAATCTTATATTTAAAATCTCATGTCCTGGTGTTTGTGGTCACACTCATCCGAAACGGCTCAACCGATTTTTATTTATATTTGGTATGTATGAGAATAGGTCATAAAGTATATTTCAAACTGCTAAGTGGTCAAATTCTAAATTAACGCGAGCAAAGCCGCGGGCAAAAACTAGTAATTTATAAAATAGTATACTTAAAGAATTGATATATAAGAATTCATGAAATCCTATCAGCAAAATAGACAATCAGGAATGTGTTAGTCTTACTTAAAATATATTCTAATTTAATTACAATACCAATGAAATGATAAAGAATTTGTGTCAACCAAGCAGGTTTTAAATGTAAATTAAATTAATATCTTTAAAACTGTTCATACTAACTGTTTTTGCAGAATTGAGAGCATCCCACCAACATTGTTTGTGCAACTGACAGATCTATTGTTTCTGGACCTGTCTAATAATGTACTGGAGACTTTGCCCCCTCAGACGAGGAGGCTGGCGAACCTGCAGACCCTTATACTGAATGATAATCCTCTTGGAGTATTTCAATTGAGGTAAGGTAACTTTTAAATGAAGTCCAAGGTTTTTAAATAACTTTTTAATATATTTTTTTTTCTTTTAAGAAGCTGATGTCCATGCATAAAAACTACTTGTTGCAATATACTAATATTGAAATGAGAAAAAAATGCAATCCAAAAATATTGCAAGATTAAAAAATTATCTTTATATTGGCCCTTACTATATCTGTCTCAGATCAGAGTAGGAAAATTATCAAATTGTTAGCAGGAATGCAGAGGCTTAAGTATATTCCTTTATTTTCAGACAACTACCCTCCCTTCAGAGTTTGGAAGTCCTTCACATGCGCAACACACAGAGAACCCTGGCCAATCTGCCTGCATCTCTAGACACCCTGTCAAACCTGTCCGATGTGGACTTGTCTAAGAATGCCTTGACCAAAGTACCTGATGCCCTATATTCACTGCTCAGCCTCAAGAGGCTTAATCTCAGTGATAATGAGATCACTGAGGTGTCTTCAGGTGAGATTCTACATTAACATACTTTTATAGTTGATGCATGCATGATGTTCATAAATTTGCATGAGCATGATGAAGCTGATATGTCAGTTACTGCATAGTATCTGGGCACATGACAATAAGGATGTCCTTTTCATCATCATATTCCTCCAAATTAATTGATATAATAAGTAGTGAAGTGGCAATGGGCCATATTAGCCGTAGAACCGATGACTGTTGGAGTAAATGTGTTCTTGAGTGGATACTGCGAATCGGCAACCGTTAGGTGGCACGCCCTCATGCTCGGTGGAGTGACGATCTTCGCAGGGTTGCTGGTAGTAACTGGATGAGAGCTGCTGAGAATCGAGTTGCGTGGTGTGCGATTGAGGAGACCTAGGTCCAGCAGTAGACTGCTGTAGGTTGATGATGATGAATGCAAGAGTGAGATAAAGGCTAGAGAATAGATCACACAAAGCTTCCTAGAAGCTTAGAGATAGTTTTTATAGTTCTTCAATTAAATTTCACCTACTAATAGAATTTAAATCAAATGATCAGAATTTTTTCTTATCTAATTTATTGGTATACATGTAGTGGGACTTGTTTTGTACACATTCTAATGTGATATCATTGTTTGTTGTTGTCCTTGTGATAAGAACCTCCTGCTTAGATAAATAAGCTACTAAATCTATTCTTATAAAATAACTTCTCAATATTTCCTAACACTAAAACTATACTTAATAATATAATAAAGCTGAAGATTTTATTGGTTTGATCACACCAATCTTAGGAACTGTCAGTCAGATTTGAAAAAATATTTTCGCATTTTATTCTTGCCCAATTCTCGAGGAAGGTTATTGACTATTTAACATCACGCTACGACGCTTAAGAGCCGAGCGGCGATTGAAACCGCGGGGCACAGCTATATTCTAATAAAATATGTACCTGTTCGAAACTCATCAGCCTAAAAAAAAATACTAAAAAAGTCTGATGAGCAGGAGCATAAAACCTCTTTATGAATAAAGATTGATCAGCACAGAATTTCCATTGATTTACATAACTCTATGATGCAGATTGAAATCAATGCACATTTTAAAGTCATAAAGTTTTCACTTGTGCGTTTGCATGTCCATTAGCAATTACTACCAAGTCATGCTTTCTATTTTACTAGCTATGACAGCTCAATTACACATGTAAAAGTATATGGTGGTTTTATTAGCTTTATTACATAATTTTCGTTTTTATTGCTGCCAGAAAACATTGCTGTTGTCCACTAATACTGATTGGCATTACAGCAATGATATTATAAAGAAAGATTCGCTACGTTCATATTGAGCGGCGTTCAAATATCGTTGCGTTGTTACGACTGCGATAGATAATACGAAACGTATAATACAGAAAGAGGTAGCTATTGCGCTTGAAGTACTTAAATTACGACAATTGTCTGAATTTGTCTGTAACAATTTGCGCGCGGTTGTGCGATATTGACCTCTTTTTATGTATAATATCATTGCACTACAATCACTAAAAGCATTGCTATGGTTAGGTTTCAAGGGCATGTTTATTGGTCGTGGGTGTATTACCTAGTAGGGTTGTGGAGGTTAGTTTTGCAGTTTTTCATGTGAAATACTGGTCTTCAGCTGCATCTAGTTAGACTGAAAGCTAACCACAATATAGGCATGTTTACGCAACTACAGGTACCCCGAACATTAAAATTTGGTCCTAAGCTATGTCTGTGGTCCTAAGATTGACAACATACACAAATATTTCGATGCGGTAACTTTTTACATACATAACATAACGCCTGTAATCTTTGTAGGGTTACTGAGGAGTTATAATAGTAAACCTACATTTCGCCAGTTATTTAGTTTAAGTCCTATTTAATAGGAGGCGAGCCTATTTCCATCAACCGGGCACAAATCCAGACTGCTACTGAGAAATTCCTGATGGAAAAACCCAATAACACTGCCCGACTCGGGAATCGAACCCAGAGCCTCATGCTCAGCAGTCGTGCTTCCATCAGGAATTTCTTAGTAACAGCCACGGAGTCTGGATATGTGCCCGACTGAAGCCAAAAGGCTCGCCCTCTGTTACATGGGATTTAAAAAACATAACTGGCGAAATGTGGGTGTACTATAAGGGACTCCTCTGCCTAGCCTGTCGGGGATTACAGGCGTGATATTATGTTTGTCTATGTTAAAGAAAAAAATCAGGCCAACGAAAACCAGTCCAAGCTCTTGCTGTTTTAAAACTATCCATTTAAAAGCTTTACCAAACAAAGAAGTGAAACACGTGCTTCAGACACTTGATACGGTGTAATTGTGACCATTGATGTTCCGGTCGTGGTCACGGCCGCCCATCCGTGGCCCAGGCCGACCTTACAGCGCATGTAAGTGATCCTTTACAGTCAACTAGTGACCTGCAACGCGTTTGTGTCTGCCACTCATGTCCAGAACATCGTGATGTGTGTGAACAGCATGACATCGTGAAATTATGTTTTTTTTTAAGTGGAATTTCTTGGAAATTACTATTAATATATTTCTGTTTGTAAGAGGAAGCACTTGTAGATAAATTACTTTCCGTATTTGATAAGTCTTTAAGTTATGACGTAATTGAAATTCCGCTTAAACGCGCGTTTCCAGCTATGGACAACTGGCAGAAACTAGAGAGCTTGAACTTATCCCGGAACAACCTGACTGTGTTACCGGCGTCTATGTGCAAGCTTCAGAACCTGAGGAGGCTTCACGTGGATGACAATAAGCTGGACTTTGAAGGCATACCCTCGGGGGTCGGGAAACTCGGCAGCCTGGAGGTGTTCTCAGCTGCTAACAATGTACTGGAGATGATTCCTGAAGGACTTTGCAGGTAGGCACACTTGTTGCACAGTAGCACAGTATAAATAGTTTGTCTACCCCGTGAAAAGTTTATGTGTTTATGTTTAGGTTAGTACCTATACAGGATGGGTAAAAAATCGCGAATCAAACGAAACAGGGCGATAGTTGGATTTATCAGTATCAATCAACTCGGGGTGCGACGGGAATTTACACTAGTGTCGTACATGGTGAGACTGCTCCGAGGCATAGAACACAACCCGACAGTGTTGCAACGGTTGCACTTGTGCGTTCCCGACCGTTATGTGTGGAGGCTACGGCCCCCACCGCTGCTGCTCGTTCCTTCAGCTAGGACCAATTTTCTGGCCAAAACCCCTCTAACTTGAGCAATTCGCACCATCAATTACATTCAGGTCTAAATAGATATATTTACATGTTACTGGGGTGAATTCGCAAAAGTTTTACAATTTTAATATTGTGTGTGTGATTGGACTATTGCATTAGGTTATATACCTGTAATGATAGTTTAAGACATTGAAATAAATAAATATATCAGGGTAATTTTTTGGTAGTACAATTTTTTTTACCATAAGGTTTAAAATAGGTATTTATTTATTTACTTAAAAAACACTCAAGTAGTCATAACTTTTAAGGAGATCAAGTTAGGACTCTGCCACACAGATATTTTTTGCTGCAAATAACCCCAACTATCGCCCTGTTTCGTTTGATCCACGATTTTTTACCCACCCTGTATAAATGATGATGAATCACTAAAAACTCAAACAACACTTAACTTCAAGACGTTTTAAAGCCTTTTGCTTCACAATCACCTCAAAGTGTCAGAGATAATTATCATGAGAATTTACAGTGTTACATTACACTTACAGAACGGTTCCATTTACATTACATTTGATTATTTAAAAGTAAGGTTCCCGGTGAGCAGGAAAAGCCCTAAATATTTTTACACAACACAAAACAATGCCATTAAATAATTATCAAGAGAATAAATAAGAATGTTTCATTGACAAAATGTAGGTCAACTCCAACAATAATTTGGGGCATTTCCAAAATAAAGAGGTCAAGAACCATGCCTCATTATTCACTGTCTTTCACCACATTTGTTTAGTCAGTGAATAATGGACGACATTGAAAAATAACGTTGATGTTCTTACATTATGTTAACATTAATGCAGGGTTATAGTGATTATGGAAAAAAACAGCATCCTTTTTTCATTAATCACCAATCCATCTGTCAAATGTAGTGTCAGACTCCACTGACTGTCCGTTTAAGAGGCGCTTACGAATTCTGCTTCCTAAAATGCTAACGTCTTTACCTTATTAAGGAACAATAAAGTACAAAGCGAAAAACAGCCAAGCTAAAGTGGGGGTGGGGAAAAAACAATCAAGCTAAAGTGGGAGTGGGGAAAAAACAGCCAAGCTAAAGTGGGAGTGGGGAAAAAACAGCCAAGCAAAAGTGGGAGTGGGCTGGCCACGTAGCACGAATGCACCCGGAGAGGTGGGCACGGATTGACACTCACTGGACATCTGCCCCCGTAGCATGACCACCATAGACAAGGATTTCTTTGACGGAAGAATCGACAGAATGACAGATAGTGCAAAGAAATCTGTCATTGTGTCGACACAATCTGTCATTTTGTCGATTCTTCCGTCAAAGAAATCCTTGTCTACGGTGGTCATGCTACGGGGGCTGATGATGAGACCGCGGCGAAGGTGGTGTGACGATCTGATCTTGTTTGCGGGGCGAATATGGCCAGAGATCGCACAAGATAGAGACTTTTGGAGAGAGAAAGGGGTGGCCTTTGCCCAGCAGTGGCAAGCTAACAAGAAAAAAAAAAGAAACAGACATACACACACACATTAGACATTTATTATCATGATATTTTTTTAGACATTTTTTATGCAATTATGTCCCTATTTGACCTAGTGATCAAATTTCACCTGAAGGTAAACAATGATGTCGTCAAGCCTAACGGACGCGTCTTTCGCAATCCGATATCACAAAATATACTTTCACACTGCAAAACATTCCGTTTCTGACAACGTTCGCTCGTCTATCATTAAATGCTAAGTTATGCGACACAAATATGTTAACAGATGATCTATTAACATGGAAGCACACATTAATTCTTCAACAGCCGTGTTTAAATCATAAATCGTCTTGTTACACACGCATGTTAGATTATAAATTGAGATATTTCGTCCACTCAATGGCTGTCACGCTACATAAAAAAGTGTTTTTCTGTCTTGAATAGTTTATTGCCGTACTCTTTAAGTGTTATGTTTGTAAGAAATGTCATGTGATTCATAGAAAATAAAGAATTTCTGGCAGTTAGGATGGTTCACGAGTTATTTATGCTACATGACACATATTTATATCACAGGAATTATTTTTCTATATTTCTCAATGGATTTGCTGGATGCAGGAATTTAAATTATTATGCAGGAACTTTAAAATGATAAGCAGCCTGATTTAAGATTCCTGAATTCAGATAGCAGATAGCTATAGGCTCATGTTGTATCTATACTACACAGTAAGTATGTGTTAGTAATATCACACATCAAGCTGTATAAAGATACTGTAACACTGCTAAAAGTAACAGAGAACTTTACAAATCCGAAATTTTTTCAAAGCTTGTTGATGCTCATACAAATAAACCATGTTTTTCTGATGTATGCAGATGTGGCTCCCTTAAGAAGTTAAACCTAAGCTGCAACAAGCTTATCACTTTACCTGATGCCATTCACCTGCTGAGTGACTTGGAGAGTCTGCAACTACACGGTAATCCTGACCTGGTGATGCCTCCGAAGCCGGTGGAGCGAGCAAGAGGCGCTGGCCTGCAGTACTATAATATTGACTTTTCACTGCAAGCTCAACTGCAATTGGCTGGCGCTGCGACCAATGAACCGACTACGCCTAACAGTAAGTAGTTAGACAACAATTTGAAAAGATGTACTTACAGATCTTAAGAGCGTTAACGTCTTACGGCATTTCATACAAACTTTCAGAACTTTTCGAAAAGTCTTTAAAAAAAAAAGATAATTGGAAATTTCTGTTTCTATGGAATATCTAAAATCAGTCTAATTTAGCTGTAACACTATTTTTCGAAAATGTTCTCTGTCAAGTTTTTAGACTTATGTATCCTGCTTATGCATACGAAGTTTCATTAAAATCGGTTCAGTCAAAATAAAATCACTTGAAAGTTTGTATGAAATGCCGTAAGACTTTAACGCTCTTAAGGTGTGATATAAAGGCTAGTTTGACTTTTTAAAAATATTTTTTTTCCTTCATTATACACTTCTATCGATCGTGATATTGCACGGCTCATTGACATTGAGCCTTGTTCAGTGTCTAAATAGGCATAATATACTAGACAAAAACAAAACTACTTTAGCGTGAAAAAAAATCCTGTTGTATTGCAGGAATAGGAGCAACAGGCTTTTCATCAAGTAAATTTTGTTCACTCTACACCCTAGAATGAATTAAATGTCGATGCTGTAGTTTTGTAATTAATTACCAGCATATTATTCAAATATAAGTGTAACAACATCACAATAAACTTTTAATCATATCTATGCAGGTGTGAAATCAGACCCAATCGCGCGCAAGATGCGCTTACGCCGCGGCCGCGCTGAGCCCGAACAACGGGACTCTGCGGTCATTCTCCGAGGCATGCAAGAGCAAGTCAACACGCAGCACAACGACCAGCGACTTGAACAAAGGAACTCTGAGCTCAAGTGAGGAACTGATGGTCGCTATGTCTAGTTCTCGAAGGGAAGCCGGTAGAAATCGGCTTATTAGCTGCCATCTGGACTGGACGCTACTGAAGGCGTCAAACTCATGGCTCAGTTCCGTGCCCACACAGTTTTGGTTGCCATCGACACTAAGAAGTTCAATTAAATGCATGTCTTTTGTTTATCTTACGTCAAGACTTTGGATTCACACATTGTTTTCTAGTGAATCTATAACAATAAACAATGTGTATTATTTCGTAGGCCGAAGCGTTGGGACGAGAGTCTAGAGAAGCCCCCACTAGACTATTCGGAGTTTTTCGATGAGGACACTGGGCAGACGCCCGGCCTTACGGTGTGGGAGATCGAGAACTTTATACCTGCACCTGTTGACGAGGTAACAAGACGTTTTAGTTCGAAGTCAGTTATAAAAAAAAAAAACATTTTTTTTGTTGTTGAATGTTTAAATTGTTGTTTTTGTGCGTTAAATTTATATTTCGGGAGTGATATTTGCAAATTATTTAAATGTAAAAAATGTGTTAACATTAATTTTTTGAAAATATTTTGTTCAGGGGATTTCTTGCATCGAAACAATTATGAATAAATACCGAAGTGCGAAGTGATAGTGTGTTGGTTTACTTAAGAAACACGTTTATTATTGTAACGTTTTGTGATGCAGGTGGCACACGGCAAGTTCTTTGAAGGCGACTGCTACATAGTGTTGAAGACGGCCATCGAGGAGCAGGGCCAGCTGTCCTGGGATATACACTTCTGGATCGGGTCGAAGGCGACCGTAAGTAGACAAGATCACGATATTCTTCATTCGATGGTCCTGCGCCTGTTCTCTTCAGGTTGTATCGGGTTGCCGTCCCATCGGACTAAAAAAAGAGAAAGTGAGCCTGTGTCTGTTCACACACTTTTGTGCACTATAATATCTCCCGCGCTGATGGCTAATCTGTGCTGAGATTGGCCGCAGTTACCAAAAAAGGTCGGGAGATCTATTATTATTATTTGAGAATCTGGGTTTGATTCCCGGGTAGGACCAAGTGATTTCTGGCGAAATGTGATTGTTCACCACAATTGTTGTGTTGGCTACACCTGGTTAACCCTTCAAGGAGTACAGGCGTGTTGTGTGTATGTCGGCAGTTGGACAAGGCGGCGTGCGCGGCCATGCACGCCGTGAACTTGCGCAACCTGCTGGGCGCGCGGCGCACGCAGCGGCACGAGCAGGCGGACGAGACGCCCGACTTCCTGGCGCTGTTCCCCATCCCGCCGGTCTACATACAGGGCAGCCACACGCCCTCTGGCTTCTTCACTGTCGATGACCCGGTCAGTACTTGTTGTGCGAAAGAGACGGACGCTGTTACTGTTTCCTTTTCCTGGATTGTTTATCCTATTGTAGAACAATAATGAATATTTTTTCATATACATAACTATGTGACATGTGCTCAATACTATAGTTTTTTTATTGTAAAAGAGCCTTTTTCACCGGATTCAACCAGTGCAGCATTATTTTACGCTGGTTTTTTTCTCTGAATCGTGCCCATGTTCCATCTTGGCAAGGGGTTTCATCTATTTGTATTTAAGTTATGCCTTGATGGTCGAGTGGTCGTAAACTGGACAGCTGAGCATGAGTCCTGGGTTCGATTCCCAGGTCGCGCAGTGTTATTGGGTTTTTCCATCAAGAAAAAATTCTTAGTAGCAGCCACGGAGTTTGGATTTGTGTACGGTTGATGGCAATATTCTCGTCCGCTATTACATGGGGCTTAAAATATAACTTGCGAAATGTGGGTGTATAATGCAAGTACACCTCTGCCTAACCCTTCGTATTGCAGGCGTGATGTTGTGTTATGTTGTTGTAGCACTATGTGACTCGTCTGTACCGCGTGCACGGCGCCGGGAACAGCATCCACCTGGAGCCCGTCGCGGTGCTAGCTGAGTCGCTGGACCCTCGCTATGTGTTCGTGCTTGATACCGGCCTGCTCATCTATTTATGGTGAGTTTACAAGAAAAATCACAAAAGATACGATGAATGGTGGTGATGGATGATTTTACACAAGAGCAATCATACACATTCAAATATACTGCAGGGCCAAAAGTGACGATAAACATCCAGTAATAAAATACGTAAATAAATCAAAGAACTAACTAATTAACTATTACGTCAGTAACGTTCACATTGAACTTTTACGTATTAAGGCCCTAGCGAAAGATGTGGCGGGACGTGAGAGGGAGAGAGCCTCACGTCCCAGCCGCCGCGGGAGACGCCCTGGGCGACACCGTAGGCGCGGGCCTGTGGACGGCGAGTTATGGGCTAGCTCGCCGTCCGGCCGTCTTATGACGACAGGCCGTGTCGACGGCGCGTTCGTGTTCCACGCGCGCCTCAAAGAGATGTAACAATAAAGGGGCAAGAGCCGATGCTTGCTAGGCCTGCTGGACTGTTCGAAAGAGATACCGCGGCCCTGGAACACAAACGGTAAAGAAGGAACATGGATGGGTTTTAGTCAGTAGAGTGAGGGGGGGGGGTCTTTTGAATATTTCCCAATCCAAAAAAAAACTGTTTTAAATTGAAACTGTTTTCCATAAGTCTGGAAACGCACTACGTACGAAGTTGTTGTGACTGTTTTTATCGCCGCCGTCATTATAGAGTGTTTAAACTTGCTTTTAAGGGAGACTAACGAATGCACGGAGCTAGTACCCGCTCCGGACGTTATTAAGTTAGCTCTGCTCATACAAATTTTACATACAGACACGCTAACGTGCACCCGCACCTGCGAGAAAAACAATATCTTCCAGTTGCGACCAAACACAAACATATTTCGTATAAAAAAAAAAACTTTTTCACTCTTGTACACAGGTACGGCAAAAAAGCAAAGAACACGCTAAAATCCAAGGCCCGTTTGTTCGCGGAGAAGATAAACAAAGAAGAGCGTAAGAACAAGGCGGAGCTGATTGCTGAGCCGCCCGGCAAGGAACCCAACAGCTTCTGGGAGACGCTGGGCTATGTGGGAGATATGCCGTATGTGCCGCAAGTGAGTGGATGCTGTGGTTTTGTTGTAGTAATACTATGTATGTATCAGTGGCGGAGATTTCATACAACTCGATTCCTACCGGATTCCTTTTGAAAAATTGCATAGTCAATATTCTATAGACAAATAGCATAATCACATTAAAGATATGTACTCCGGCTTACCTCTTACAAAATTTGACTCTTCGCTACTGGTATGTACGTATGTCATTACTTCCCAGAATTTGATCCCTATTAGCGACACTATCGAATGGTGTAATAATACAGTGTTTTTTTTGCAAAATCAACGGTTTCGATTCCTGGCTAGGAATACTGATTTTCCAAAAATGTAATGATGCAGTTTTATTTTTCATCAAAATTGGGTTTGAGACTCCTTTGGATATTTTTCGCTATTCCTCATAGTTTCGGATTTGGCCATCCACGCACATTTGAAAAATTCACCTTGTATATGGTAATTTATGTGTTAATAACGGCAACTGGAGGGACCGCCATCATAGATACCACTCAAAAATTTAAGGTTTATTGTAGGGTATGGAGTTTTTTTTTCTCAGGACACGGTCAGATTGTTTCTCCTCTTTGTATCCCCACAGTATGAGCGCATCACATTTCATTGATGGCTTCCATCGCATGCGCTGGGGCTGGGTGGAGCTGGGCGACCGATCCGCAGGTGGTGGGCGTGCATGTCGATAGTTAATATCATTGTATAAACCATTGTTGGTGCCATCAGTGAATAGATTCTAGTTTTGATAGCTTATATCTCGACAATGTGACGCTTTTGCAGTGCAATGACGGATGAAATAACGCTCGCGGTGATCCTAATTTTGTTGCTACAGATTGTGTACACTAACACATTCCAAATCGTTTCATGTTCGTCTAAACATCGCCTTCGGACAACCCTCGTCAGCCCTCGTGCCAATGTCATAAAGTTGAATGATTGGCGAAATGTGGGTGTACTATTTAGAACCTCTCCATAACGCTAAAGCGCAGAGCTAGGCGCGAGTTTATGTTACGATATGTAAGGTTCTTCTGTTTTGTAGGAACACGTAGCGGAGTCGTTCTCGTGGGCAGGCGCCCGCCTGTACCGCGTGGAGCTCGGCATGGGCTACCTGGAGCTGCCGCAGCCGGAGGCAACGCCCCTCGCGCGCGGCGTGTTGGCCACGCGCAACGTGTACATACTGGACGCACATGTCGATGTGTTCGTGTGGTACGTACAGATCTTCTTTTGTATCGATGGTGCGACTTATCAAATTTCGAGGGCGAGGGAGATTAAAAAACGCCACGTTTTAAAGTCCTCTAATGTAGGTGTCACCGTGTAGAGACACTAGGTCGTACGCTAAAAACGTACGTGTGCACAGGTTGGCTGCCCGCTGTCAACATACCCTTAGCAACCCCGCCGCACGCGCCCCTTGGCTCTGTGCACACTACATGCAGGTGCTGTGGGCCAAGTCTGGTCGGAGGCACCGTATTCACAATGAATGTCTGAAGGCTCTCCCTCATTTTGTCAAAGTCTGTACGGCAGCCGACTTGGGTGCGCCATCGGTTGAGTATAGTACAGTTACATACCGAAATCATCTGGCTAAGGCTCTTGAGCTGTCTTTCTACGAAGCTGAGGGCTGGAAAAATTCCAACAGTCATCATCTGCCTAGCCTTTTCCCAACTATGTTGAGGTCGGCTTCCAGTCTAACCGGAAAAAATTCCAGCAGTATCCTTGCATTATTTATATCTCCTGGATGAGCACCACAGCATCACAGACTTATTGGTAGTTTTAATTTTAAGGCAACACTTATTAAAGTTAGCTTGTAATAATGCATACAATTATTATGAATGCCTCGAACTTACTAAGACACTGTGTTTTTTTTAGGTTCGGCAAGAAATCCTCTCGTTTAGTCCGTGCGGCTGCTGTGAAGTTGGCACAGGAGCTGTTCAACATGGTGGCGAGACCTCCTCACGCGCTTGTCACCAGGCTACAGGAGGGGACTGAGACACAGGTACGCATATCACTGAAAAACTCAAATTCAAATTCATTTATTGTTTGTCACAGGTGAGATATCAGTTCTTATGATTATTATAAAGGATCGCTGTAACATACCTTTAAGGTGTACAATATTTAGTGTTGGTTCAATATTTATATAACATCGTAATCATTATTCGTATCATTATTCATGCATTAATAAAGTTGTTCATTCACAAGTCAGTTTAGGGACATTGGTTTCATTAAAATTAAATTACTCATTTATGTCATACAAATTAAATTTTTCATTGATTTCATTACAATTGAATTACTCAGTGATGTCATACAAATTAAATTATTCAGTGGTTTCATTACAATTAAATTAGTCATTAATGTCATACAAATTAAATTAGTCATTAATGACATACAAATTAAATGTCAGCATGAATTGAAATACTCAGTGATCATCATCATTCTCTTGCCCTTATCCCAATTCATTTGGGGTCGGCGCAGCATGTCTTCTTCTTCCATACTTGTCTATTACTCGTCATCTCATCCGACACCTCCTTTCTTGCCATATCATTCTTTATACAGTCCATCCATCGTTTCTTTGGTCTTCCTCTACTCATATACCCATCCACATTCATACTCAAAACTTTCCTCACAACATTTTCCTCATTCCTCCGCATCACATGCCCATACCACGACAACCGATCACCACACAACTTTTCAGTCACCGGCGCCACTTTCAGACTTCCTCTTATATACTCATTTCTTATTTTATCCATTCGCGTAACACCACACATTCCCCTTAGCATTCTCATCTCCGCCACATGCAAATGCCTTTCATTCATCCCTTTTGTGGCCCAACATTCTGATCCATACAAGACAGCAGGTCTAACCATTGTTTTATAAATCTTCCCCTTAAGTTTAAGGGGAATGCGGGAGTCGCAGATTGTTCCCGTGACCTGCCGCCATTTCATCCATCCCGTGTTAATTCTGTGCTTTACACTACGATCTATTTCGCCATCGCTTTGCACGAGTGAACCGAGATACCGAAAGTCGGAGCAGACAGGAAGAAACGCGCCATCTAGCGCTATGGCTCCAGAACTGGAGAGACCGCCGAAATCGCAGAACATGTATTCTGTTTTAGTTCTGCTGATTTTTAACCCAACATTCTCCAGCTTCTGTTGCCATTTCTCCAATCTGCTCTGGATCTCAGGTCCATCTTCACCGACAAGAACAATGTCGTCGGCAAACAGCATGCACCAGGGTGCCTCTTCCTGTATGTCCGACGTCAAAGCGTCCATAATCAACAGGAAGAGGTAAGGACTTAAAGCCGACCCTTGATGCAAGCCTACAGCCACACTGAACTCATCGGTGTTGCCAGCAGCTGACCGGACGTAGGTACAAGATTGGCTGTACATAGCACGAATTAACTCTACATACTTCCCAGGTATACCTTTCTCTTTCAAGGCCCACCACAACACATCCCGAGGTACCCTATCATACGCTTTCTCCAGATCAATGAACACCATGTGCAAGTTTTTGTGTGCACGCCTGTACTTCTCGCACAATTGGCGGAGTGCAAAAGTGGCGTCCATTGTTCCTCGACCTGGCATGAACCCAAACTGGTTTTGGGTGGTCTTACTCTCCTCTCTTATTCTTTTCTCTATCACTTTCTCCCATACTTTCATACTATGTGACATGAGCTTTATCCCCCGATAGTTGTTGCAGTCCTGCACATCACCTTTATTCTTGAAGATGGGCACTAGCGAACTATTGCATTTAAATTAAATTTAATTTAAATACCGGTGACTACACCTATGGATAAGATATGCTGACATTTAATTTGTATGACATTAATGACTAATTTAATTGTAATGAAACCACTGAATAATTTAATTTGTATGAAATACTCAGTGATGTCATACAAATTAAATGTCAGCATATCTTATCCATAGGTGTAGTCACCGGTATTTTTGTCACTAAAGAAGTCATTGATTGAATAGTAGGCTTTACCAATCAAGAATTCCTCAAGTCTTTTTTTAAAACTATGCAAGGTTACACTGCTTTTTACGTCATTTGGTAGTTTGTTATAAATTTTTACTCCTATGCCAAATATACTCGTTTTAAATTTAACTGTCCTACACTTAATTCCGCTTAATACATTTTTATGCCGTGCACTTCTCAATGTGTCATAGTTATTTAAATCACGTTTTATCATTACTGCTGCTTCATAGATGTAAAGTGAAACGACGCAATAAAAGGTAAAATTTTATTAGCTAGCGTCGATACCTAACCAGGATTTAAAAATGTAACATTTTGGGGTCAACGACCGCAGTTCTGTTAATTACTTGAAAATTTTAATTAAATGAAAGAAAGACAAAGCCGTTCTAAGAGTAGTGAACATTTTGGCAGGAGTTTAACAATATATTGTGGTTGTCTTTGCTACAAGCGTTTGACATAACGTAAATGCAGCATAGATTACACAAACGTTACTCTAAAGAGAAACATCATCTTCTTTTACTAGGTATTCAAGACATACTTCCTGGGCTGGGAGGAAGTGATAGCTGTGGACTTCACGCGCACGGCCGAGTCTGTCGCAAGAACCGGCGCCGACCTCGCAAGCTGGGCCAAACAACAGGAGACCAAGTATGTACTTTGCGATATGAATGTTATGGAAATGTCGTTAAATAATATAAATAATTATTTCGTGTCATTGTGGCTTCATTCAATTATTTTACGAATGCTGCTCATGCAGGTCTATAAGCTTAATTGCACGATACTAGCATCTTAACTTTATCGCTTTACTTTGTTACTGAGTTTACTTAGTTGCTGGGGAGCTTGTTTCGCCAATTCTTCTTCGCAGCTAAAACACCAGGAAGTGGCGAAGCGCTGGCGTTTTGGGGGACTCTCTTGTAAATTTTGACGTTCAAAAAGTGCTGATGATCAGCCTAATTTGAATAAATGACTTGATTTTAAACAAATATTAAACTCAAAAATTTGTTACAAAGCCTTCTTCTTGCTGTGCTTTTATAACAACTATTTGATTGGTCATGTCAATTAAAATTGATAAAACCCGAAAAAAACATGCCAAACCGTGCCTTTTGTCGTAAAAAGTATCTTCTTCCTTTTGTCGCTTTCTTACATCTGTATACACATAACCATACCTAAACCTATTTCACTTGCACAGGGCGGACCTCTCAGCTCTCTTCACACCGCGACAGCCAGCAATGGGCGCTGCGGAAGCCAAAACCCTGGCAGACGAGTGGAACGAGGACTTGGAGGCCATGGAAGCCTTCGTGCTGGAGGGCAGACACTTCGTGCGCCTGCCGGACAACGAGCTGGGCGTGTTCCACAGCTGCGACTGCTATGTGTTCCTGTGCAGATATGTGCTGCCTGCTGAGGTAAGGATCCTGGATCTGAGGTAGGGCCTAGATTACTCATGTTATGGTAGATATAGAGACAGCTACTGAACGAATATTTTTATATAGACAAGTAGCGTAGGGCACTACAAAGAGTACTACAGCAACATAGAACAAAAAGTACTACAGCGCCATCTATGACACACACAAAAAAAATCCCACAACGCGCAAGTAAAAGATATCCGCGACTTAATACTAAACTCCAAAGTATTTATTTCAATTAGACCATAACAGGCACTTTTGAATGTCAGAAAAACAAAGAAGGTGAAGCTACAGTCCCAGACACTTGTGAAAGTACTGTTGTTGCCCATTCCAAAGCGTAGATCTCTATGGAGAAGAATGGGCAAGGAACTCCATGGACACTCTTTTCAATCAAAATGTTTAGGAGAACCCGACAACAACTGTCGGGCAGTAGCCCACCAGACATAACACCCATCTGGTTGGAGGATCTTCCCTTTTTCTATGGGGGATGAAGAACTTTACAACCTGTTCTCCATACCCCCGAAATTACATGAGGGCTATATTGTCATCGCTTCTATATTCCAAATGTCAGAAAATGCTGAACCTCTTTTAGATGGTGACAGCACTGTTTAACGACTAGCTATGCTGGACTATCTTTTGTCTGGAAGATATCGCTATCAGCGATAAGACCACCATTGTAACCGTAGTATTACCAATATTGGAAAACAGTTGTTTCAATTTTGGTGTAAAATAAACTATATTCTATTCTTGTCAGATTACTTGTGCTATCGTCATTCGTCTGACGCATATATTTTACTGAAAAATACTACGTGTATCACGATCAATGTGGCAAATAAATCTAGATTATCTGAAATCATTTGACTTACCTATAACATAATCTCCTCAACAGCCTGAAGATGAAACCGACGCCACAAACCCCTGCGAGCCCGAAGACACAGACTCCGAAGCTGCGACCTGGGTGGTGTACTTCTGGCAAGGTCGGCGCGCGCCCAACATGGGCTGGCTGACCTTCACGTTCGGGCTGGAGCGCAAGTTCAAGCAGCTGTGCAAGCGCCTGGACGTCGTGCGCACGCACCAGCAGCAGGAGAGCCTCAAGTTCATGGCGCACTTCCATAGGCGTTTCATCATCAGAGACGGCAAGAGGAACCAGAAACCGGTGAGTAGTTCTTAACAAAACAGACGTGAATAATAAGTTGGATGATAGCAAGCATAAATATTACATTACACGACTGTAAATAAATTGTACACCTATCAGTGCTTTAATGTAGGAATCTTAAGATTCGGGAAGACCAATTGTTACGTTAATGTGCTGATTTAATGATGGTGATAGCACTCCCGCTCGCTCCGTTGCAGCCACAAACATCACGCCTGTAATCCCTGAAGGTTTAGGCAGAGGTGTACCTAATAAAAAATACCTAGACACACATTTGTTTACGTCAGGCTTGCCTATTGCCATCAACCGGGCTCAAATTTAAATCTCGGAGGCGCAGCCATGGTGTTTGGATTTGTGCTGTTCCTGATAGAGAAACTCAATAACACTTTTACTAACCTGGGAGTTGAACCCAAGACCTCATGCTCAGGAGGAGCACTTGCACCCCTAGAACAACAATGCAGCACTATAACTAATAATTCTGCTTTCCTCAATGTTTGTCAGGATGGTCGTCCACCAGTGGAACTGTTCGAACTGCGCAGCAACGGTTCTGCGCTGTGCACGCGACTGGTACAAGTGAAAGCCGATGCCACGCAACTAAATAGTGCCTTCTGGTAAGATAAACTGGGTTTCTTTTCCTTCGTACACAAGCTCAGGTCGATGTCGTGGTAAACCGATTTACTAGAACTAACGGTATTATATACCACATTAACCTCTCGTTAAACGTAAATCTACGCTCAACAATAAGTTACTGTAGTAATCTTCGTAACTTGTGCAACACCTTGCGTTAGTAAGAATTCTAGTGTGCTATTTGCCGCGGCAGACGACGCATTCAGTGCGCGGTTTCGAACGGCATACAAGAGCTTAAGATGGCGAAATTAATTCCATGCCGTCAACTAATAGAGAAGAACTAAAGACTCAAGGTTTATAGAACGATAAAGGCTAGTAACGATCGGTAGAAAATGTCTATGGCATTAAATTCGGCCTCTGTACTCTGTTTTTTAAAGTGTCTACATAATATATTGTCAAGTATATGGCAGTCTCTCAACCTCCTCCACTGTTACAGCTACATCCTGAACGTGCCCCTTGAAGGCGCCAATGACACATCATCAGCCATAGTGTACGCGTGGATCGGGAACAAGAGCGATGCCGACTCCGCGAGACTCATTGAGCAAATCGCAGAAGAAAAGTTCAACAACCCCTGGGTCAGCTTACAGGTAATTGGAATTTTATATAGGTTGTAAACAGACCCTTCACATAGCCATATCAACCAAGCATTCTGTACATCAAACTAAGTAACTTTACGTAAAAATTATTGCTGGGAATCGTTTTTTTTTTGGGGTAAAAATTCATGTTTTAAGGTAGGACTCGATGGAAAGCACTCAAATCATTGTGTTCATGGATGTATTGAATAGTACGGGGATCGAGGATTTAAAAAAAAACTTGTGAAAAAGTTGGAACCCCCAATATCTCCGTAACTAGAAGGGTCCCAGGTACGGTCTAGAACAAAAAAAAATATCGCAAAGACGGGGAGTACGAAATTTTTTTTTTAATTTCATTTTTTTGAGCATTTTTTCATAGAAGATTAGCCCCTAATATTGAAATTGGTACTTATTTAAATTTAAATATTATTTAAATAATTTAAAATTAACAGTAAAATTTATATGTAAAATAAATTTAAAATAAAATTTTTAAAGTGCCTGTCGGCTATGTTAAGGGTCTATTTACACCCTTTAGATTCTACTAGCAACGTGCCCCTGCTTCGTACGGCGCCGCCTATTGGGTCCAAAATTATGCTATCTTTCAAGCTGGAACCAACTATACACATTTACAAAATTTCATTGAAATAGGTTGTGTGGTTTTGGAGCTTAGCGTCTACGATCATGACACGTGATTTTTGTGTATTACATTCTATTAGCTATCTTGAGACCGGCTTCAGACTGAGCGTAGGCGTTGACGGCACATTGTCGCTACGTAAATGTGCGTTCCCACTGGCGAAACAAAAACTTGTTGTCTGATGAGATAAAAGATTTCATCTAAGAGAGGACATAGCGAGAAATAGAGATTACAGCATGTTTTATGTGAACCCACACATATCAACATGAGATTCTGTTTGTTTGTACCGAAACTATGACATGTTTCCACAACGTTTTAGCCCGACGAACGACTTTAGAAAAACACCTGGTGCGAAAAGACCCCAACTTACAGGAAACTGGGCTAGGATAACAGAGTTGTTTGAGCTTGAGTCCTCCTTTTATGCCCATCCTGCACAACCACTTGCACCTAGCAGGACTTTAACCTATTGACCGCCACGGACGTCTATGGAGGTCAAATCAAAAATTGCTCACGACGTCTCGGACGGCATGGCACGTCGAAAATAACACTTTTTTAAAGCGCTAACGATTTGACGTCCACAGACGTCCGTGGCGGTCAATAGGGTAACGAAGCCAACAGCAGGTGGCTACATACAGGTTGGATAAAATTTATGTTCAATCGATACCCAAAGAAAAAGAAGAACAGAATTATTGTGAACCACTAAAATAACATGTCCAATTGTCCATTCAACAACAGGTTCTCACCGAAGGCAGTGAGCCCGACAACTTCTTCTGGGTCGGTATCGGCGGCCGCAAGCCGTACGACACGGACGCCGACTATCTTAACTACACTCGGCTGTTCCGATGCTCCAACGAGAAGGGATACTTCATCGTCTCCGAGAAATGCACCGACTTCTGCCAGGTAACTCATTTTATAAGAATTTTAGTGCTTTCGAATGTCTTTGCCTTTGTATCAAGCTGAAAAACAAAAAAGGCAACAACACATGTATTTAAACAAGACATTGATGTCTTTTTCGGTTTGTGTAAAACCGGAGTTACACGAAAACAGTGCAATGGTCAGCGTTTTCATAACAGGAGTTTCGCTAGCAAGTGTAATTTGTTTTTCTATGATTAAAAATTTACATGTCACTCACAAAAATATTTTATATTTCGTCTAGGACGATCTGGCGGATGACGACATCATGATCTTGGATAATGGCGACCAAGTGTTCTTATGGCTCGGTGCCAAGTGCTCTGAAGTGGAGATAAAATTGGCATACAAATCAGCACAGGTAACAAAATATTACAAATATCATTATTTTTTAAATTTTAGGATCCAGTGGATCAGCTATGTAAGCCGTAGAACCGATGACTGTTAGGGTAGACCCGTTCTTGAGTTGAGTCCGCGAATATGCAAGCGTAAGAGGGGACGTCCTCAGGCTCGGAGTGACGTTCTTTGCATAGTGACTGGTGACAGCTGGTTGAGATTTGCCGAGAATCGAGTCGAATGGCGTGCGATTGGAGAGGCCTATGTCTGTGACTGTTGTAAAAGTGACAATGTAATGACTATGAAATTAAAATAATCTTTATTTCACCATGGCCTAGGTATACATTCAACACATGAAGTCAATGCAGCCTGACAAGCCACGCAAACTCTTCCTGACACTGAAGAACAAAGAGTCACGACGGTTCACCAAGTGCTTCCATGGCTGGGGAGAGCACAAGAGGCCCCCAGAGTAAACACCACATAGATCCGCATTTGCCAACGACTAGTAACCATTAGATGCCTATGTAGTATTCTATGACTCATTTTTAGTTACGTAAGTAAAATTGAAGCACACTTTTTTTATAAAAAGACAAGATATGTTCCCTTTATCACATTGGAACTGCAAATTGGTCCCTGCGTATTTTGGTTATGTTGATATTGTCACTAGAATCATATTATAACATCGAAACAGTATTGAATAGTTTGTAAGTCTGTAAAATTGTATTGAAGTCACTACTAAAGATATTTTGATGAAACTTTAGTTTTTGAACACATTTTACAGACAGTAATTTTATTGATATGTGCAATACTGAGTATTACTTACTAACCTTTTCACCGCCAACGTACACAGAACGCGATGCCTCGCCAGCGCCAAGCTATAAATGTATAAAGAAGTAAACAGTAGTGATGAGGGTATCGTCATATCGATGAATGGGATTTACACGCGTTAACGCGTGTTTTATTTATAATTTTACGAATTTAATCATAAAATAAGAAACAAAAACTTAACTCTGCTGGTAAGAGGACGGTTATTACGCTATAGTGGGCATATCGGGTTCTGATCAAAGTTGCACTAAAAAAACCATTTCGGTATAAAGACCTATTTTACAAGGAGTTAAGTCCTCAGGGTACAACAAATATTCATTCTCGAAGCAACGCATAAATACCACACAGCAATAAAAACCTCGCCTGGCGCGATCTGGCCTTTGAGAAATCGGGCGCGGGCGGTGGGACCACAGCATAATACCTACACACACACAATCACGTCCATCACACAAGCCACACAAATATTTTAACGGGCGAAATTAAACAGTGACTAGTCATCCAAGTCCATCAAGTCCTTGGCGTTCTGGGAACAAAAAATTTTCGGAGTTTTTGTTTTTGCCGATTTTAAGACAAAAATTTATTAAAATTTATTTAATTTTACTTTTGTGTGGAAAAGTAAAAAGCAGGGTATTAGACAGTGCTAATATAAATAAATATAAAATGAAACGAAGCTTTTAAATACAGTACATTTGTTTTTAATAGGGGGTTAAAAATTAAGAGCTTCTAATGAAGTTGTGGCGCTGGTGGCACGGAAATCTAAACCTTCTATTGAAGTCCGTGACGGTGAAAAGGTTAAATAATTGACGAATTTTAGTATCTACATTATGTGCTTCCAGATAAATACATTGTAGGGAGTGTAATTTTGATACAAATTCTACCACTGCTCAAATCCAAGTCACTGTTTTTCTGGTAAGTTCAATATCCTCTCTGTTTTCTATTGTATCAATGAATAAGTAGCAATTACTACGTTCATCTCTCTCTTTCAAACATTGTCCCAACTTGTCTCTCTCTTCATTAGTAATTGTTGCAGTGTTAGAATATGTTGCGGTTTATCAAAAATGAAAGACTGAATCATGCCATTATCTCATTTATTTGAACTTTCATCTATAAAGTATTAAGCACAAGTGTGATGAGATTACACAAAATGATTATTGCTACATTTGTGAGAGTAACTTTTGACTAGATAAGCAGAAATTGCCTTGTGTGTTACTCCTGTGACAAATGAAACATGCATTTCATTCACAATGCATTTATTATGACATGATTTATTTTGATGTAGCTTGATTGATTTAGCTGTATATAGTATGCTGTTTAATATCTTACAATCATATGATAATTCACTGTATTTATGTAAATCATGTAAATAAGAGATATTTATAATATAATAAAATCCATAAATTAAAACAAAATTCCTAAGTAATGTGTACAATGCTTTTTTGATGTTGAGCACAAAATTTTAATGTTTTTTAACAATCCTTATAATAAAATTTAACAACAAACATGAGTCATATTATTTAGATTTAAACCCGCATGAAGTTACATTATCTGAAACATAAAATATGGTATTTGTATAATCATAACAGGAAAGAATATTTAAATTAGGCAATCCAATAATAATGATAGGATTAAGTAATAACAGTAGTTTCCACCATTGTAGGTAGATTTGTTAAATTTTCACAGATACTTGAGATAAGAACACTTATTAATGTTGATATCTAGCTGATTATTTACTCTTGTACTATGAGGAAATGGTTGTACCTGAAATGCCTATTTAGTCATCATCGTCGTCGTCATCAGAGGGAACAAACAGTTCGTTCTCTTCCAGGAAATTTGCTATGTTTTTACTAATAGCTGCCCCTATGAGCAGGCCTGGCACTACGGCCAATACTATACCCAGGATACCACCCGGACTCTTCTCTGGCACAGGGAGTATAGCACCAGTCGGGGTAGTCGTAGCGGTCCTCCTTTGTATAACGTTCTCATGTCTCGTCAGGTTTTTAGATTGCGCTATCAATCGGGATAACCGAAAAATAGCCATTTTGTTCACAATTAAATGCGTTGAGTGTTTTTTTACTCGATTATTTTTAGCCAGCTGCAATAGCTAGTTTGGAGTTTCTGACACTGACAGTGACATAAATTGACAATGGCAGCACGGTGATCCCAGATTATTTATATAACTTGGGTGTGCCGTTTCACGCTGGCTTGCACTGGCGAAACAATCACATTTATAAAACATGTCGAAATCTCTGTTTCTCTCTCTTCTTGAGTTAAAACCTTTATCACATGACAGACAACATGTTTCTATGGGCATATTTCATGAATTTTAAAACTACGTTTAGAGTGGCAACAATCTTGCAAAAGTGACTTCCCCAAGCATTTTATTAAAGATGTAAGGGTGAGTATAGAAGGTTCTAAAGTTTTCTGGAGTTCTCCAAGACGTTCATCCTATCAAGTTTGAGTGAGTTGAACAATCTCTACTGGTTGATGGGCCTCAGCAGAAGATGCGATGCCATTATCGCCATTTATGTCGACCTAAATCCTGTGCACTCAAGGAAAAACCATAATTGATGGTATTGACTTTTTGAACCAAAATTGAACACGTTGAACCTGTACTTTTAATTTGTTGCCAAAGTAAAAATTTGCAAAATCATATAATGTGCATCTGGTTTCGAAACTAGCCCAAAATGATAACAGAATTTGTTATTATTTTTTATAATCAAAATTCAAAGTAGAAACAACAAGAAAACAAAAATGCAAGCATTCATGTATTTTATTTATGAAGTGCCAATAAAGTCTAGCAACTCAGCACATTGCAAAATGTCAACTTGATCTGAAACGAAATGAACAAAAATTTTAACATAATTTATTTATATTTAACGAAAACTGTTTTTCTTAGGAGAAAATGAATGTGACGTTAATCAGTTTAGAAGCTTTAATTTGTAAGTATTTTTGTATTATATTTCCTTTGTTTTACAAAGTTTTCCTACATAATGAGAATGTATTTGTTGTTCGTTTGCTTAGTAAAAGCTACACATGAATCTCTGCCATGTCCGGATGCTGCGGCGTTGGAGGCGTTTTGCGCGGTGATGCGGGACAATGCGGAGGGCCCGCAGCTGGCGGCGCAGGCCCTGGCAGCCCGCATACACACTCCGAACGCTCGTGAAGCGCTACTCGCTCTCTCAATGCTAGATCGTTGCATGCGACGTTGTGATGCCGGTTTCCACGCCGAAGTCGGCAAATTCCGTTTCCTCAATGAAATGATTAAGTTAGTTTCACCTAAGTATTTTGCTGATCGAACTTCCCCAGAAGTGCGGACTAGGGTAAGAACACTTTTTTGGAAAACTTTTATTTCTTAAATATATTGTTGAAAATCTACGAACCTATGCAATCTAACTGTATCTGAGCATTGTAGAAATACACTTAGATCAGTAGGGAGTTTATTAGCCTAACTGCTTATACAATAATTCATGATAGAACCCAGAAAGCATACACTTTTTAAAAAGTTAAAATACTAAAACACCATGATAGAATATTATAAATAAATAATTTAAATTATCTATGAATTGTTGGGATTTCGAGTCTAAGTTAACTATTTTTATCCTCATTCACATGTTCAATGAAAATTTTATAAACCACTTTTTCCTCATAATACATTCTTTAATTGGATACTTTAATTGTAGGTACTACAACTGCTTCATGCTTGGTCAATTGAATATCCAAAGGAATCCAAATTTAAGGTAGCATATGACATGCTTAAGAACCAGGGAGTGGTGAAAGAGACTCCACCTCCTTTACCTCCAGAAGATACAGTGCCTCCTCGGAACAGGTCGAAAAACGCCATATTTGAAGATGAGGAGAAATCCAAGTTGTTACAAAAGTTACTGCAGAGCAAAAAGCCTGAGGATCTCCAACATGCCAACAGGCTTATAAAGACTATGGTCAGAGAAGTAAGTATATTGGTATGAAATATTTATGCCTCCCCTATACAAAGCAGTTGTCATAATTTATCTCTAAGTGTCCCATTGTCTGATACTTCTATTCATATTAGAATGGTGATAAGTCACTATAAATGCAGGTTACTTTAGATGACGAAAGCGAAATGCTCCATGATTATGATAACTGAGAAAGAGCCATAAAACTAAGATATGAAATAATTATTATGAATTATAATTTTTCCTCTAGAAGTTCAAACAGTAAATAAATAGTATACTGTAAATAATTAAAGGTGAAGGAAATTGAAATAAATTATTGATAATAATATAATATTTCCTAACATTGCTTTCACATTTCAGCAGTATAGGTAATAGCACTATTTACACAATTTAAATCATAATTACGTTGTACCAAATATGCTACTATATATTTCTTCAAAACTTCTTAAGAATTTATAAAGTTGTAATAATTTCTGTGTTCCTTATGACATGACCTCTTGTTGTACATCTAATTGGGTCAATTAGACTAATCAACCAAACCATATAATAAGCGGGATATAGTTGCCATGTTGTTTTTTTTATGCAACAAAATTATACTCTAGCTGGGACAAATCCATCCATTTCCTAGCTGAAATTTCTAGGACTTAATGACATTGCCGTCCTGCACAGAGCCCTGGATTATTAGCATTTATTGTCCACTCTATGTCACAGAAAGGTCTGTGTCCCAGCAATGGACACATTGTAGGTTGACAATGGGACAAATCTTAACTGAACCACATTCAATCTCAGGAGGAGCGCCGCAATGAAGAAAGTAGTCGTCGCGCCCAAGAAGTGGGCAACGCGTTAGACAGCGCAGAACTCTTAAGAGAACTACTCGCCAACGCTGAAGACGCGTCTCCTGAGGAAGAACAGCTCATCCACGAGCTTCACGTGTCCTGTGGAACTCTAAGACTGGCGCTCCAGCGACTGGCAGCCTCGGAGACGCAGCCTGATAGTCTCAGTGAGTGGACCGGTTTGTTACACCCAATCATTATCATTGTGATGTGTGTAGTGTTTGTTTGTTAGTTTGACATTGGTTTTATTTTGTATTGTTATTTTATTCGTAGTATCAATATTTTTTTGCTTTCTTTGTAGAAGTAAATATTTTCAGTACACGCTTCACTTTGTACTCACACAACCAACATTGAACAAAGAAATGTAGTCAACTCCTATCTTAGAATAGATATTGTGGTATCGCTATTATGAGAGCGAATTTGCAACTAAACAAGACATAACAGATGGTATGTGCTGCTAGAGTTACAGGATACCGACAAGACCTTGTGTATAGTACACGGTTGCATTCTCTTCCTTAACCGTGCCGTGCACAGACTCTGGGCTGCTTGTTGGATGATGTAAACTGATAGGTACGCCTTATGGAGGCATACACTGGTGCACTACTGTCAAACTTTCAATTAACCAGGCAGTAAATATATAACAGAAGTAGTCAATTAGCTGGTCAGTTAGTCTTTATCAATTTTAATCGGTTTAATGATTAGGAGGCGAAGGTGGTGTGACGATCTGAACTTGTTTGCTGGGCGAACATGGCCAGATATTGGTTTGGAAGGAGAAAGGTGAAGACCTTGCCCAGCAGTGGGACACTCAAATAGGCAAATAAAAATCCCTATTACTATCGACACCTTGTGAGGGAAATTGACCTTATAATCGTCATTATCGTGTTGCCCAAATTGGTGTCGGAGTAACACGTTTTTTCTTTCATTCCAGTTAGCCGTCACACATCTTTTTTTCTTTTGGATATCGACTTTTAGAAGTGAATATTCAATACTGGGTGATCTAGAACCATGTGCTGAATTCATGGCAATGGTTTGCGCCTAAATGGGATATCACCCTGTATTCTTGTCCTATCAAGAACTTTTTAAATTATGTTTGCCATCGGCACGCTATGATCAAAACCGTTTACGTACCTTGTTCGTACCGAAAATCAATGACCCGAGTGGTTTCTACACTAATCCAGATGAACATAGATAATGCATGTCATTGTATGTTGTACTGATAAGCTTCGCCTGAGTAGTTGCTGTTATCTTAAAGCTCTGTTGTTTGAGAGATTATCTGTTCGTTGAAACTGTGCTGGCTAATTGTTAAATGTTGATAATGTTTAAAGAAAAAATTACCTGAAAAACTTGACCGTAAATGTGTTAAAGCTGACGTTGTTAACTTTTCTTCGTGTAGGAAAAGCAAAATTACAATAAATAAAAATAGTTTAATTCAAGTAACAAGACTCTTACACAAATAGCAGACAGGATAACAAGCACAGACAAAAACGAACACTCACAAGGTAACAATATGTCTGCTACAGCATTACAATAGTTCATGACATAACAACATGCATTCCAGGAGAGTTAGGCAAAGGTACCCTATACAACATTAGTTTTAGTATATGCGAAACCCGATACACGTGTCTAGTATTTTTAAAGAAGCTTGTTCTGTTACCTAGTTGTCCGCACACCGTCACCACGCAGCGCGCGCCTCCAGCGTCGTCTTGAGCTCATTGATAATAATAATTTAGCAGTAGGTACCTAAATTATTGCGATAGGTACTCAAAGTTGCTCGGTATCCAACTTTTAACTTTTTTTAATATTTTTGGGAAAAAATATAACGTGGTTTAAAAATTATTGGAATCGATTCAGTTACTTATTCTTAACAAACTATATTCAGGTTTCGCATATACTAAAAATAATCTTGTATAGTACAACCCATTATTTCGCCACATAGTTCATATCCTGCTTTTAAGATTAGCTAGTCAGCACGATTTGTAGCTGGGCTGACCACCTAAGGTGCAGTCATGGAGCTTCCTATAATGCATTCCTAGTTACAGCTTGTAGCTGCAGTTTATGAGTGAAGACTTTCATCGGACGTTTAGGACTTTTTTTTGTTTCGATTCGGTGATGCCACATAACCAGTCCATGTGAAATACAGCTGCATCCGGTCAAACTGAAAGCCAACCCCAATATAGTTGGGAAAAGGCTAGGCAGATGATGTTACTTTGTCAAGTACTTGAGCCCAGTCAGTGACCACGTTAATAGCAGCGCGCGCATATTACGGCGACATACTTTATTGTTGCGCATACGCAAAGTAACTTGGCGAACTAGCAGCCAGGCGAATGCTGCTGTACGTTAATACTAGAAAGTTGTCACACCTTTCCGCGCTTTTCACTTTGAAGAATGTAGGGCGGACTTTGAGGATACGATGATTGAACACAAATGCTTGCAAAATGATGGTGCTGCGAATTGCTTGTTCATGCATTACTTAAGAACAAATAGATATTGTATACTTGTGCGAAGAGTATACCAGATTCTGTGGTTTTACCTCTGATAGCGACTCGCCACTTTATTGCAAACAATATCTAAAGATTACTGTGATTTTGACAGTGTAGCAAAATCAGAAAGGCTTGGGTGACTGCACGGTCATATCGGTGTACTGTAATTTGTAGAACCGACACGCGGCGAGGGATGCGACTATGTAGCGTAATATCAGTTTAGATTATTTCGGAATTCAATTTGGGGCTCGAGGAATCGTCTTAAGTATCACCACATTTCCTTCGGCGTGGTCTCTATTCGCGTCGTCCGAACCGCACCGAGGTGAATCACCTTTTATTGCATGAAAAGTTTTTTCTGAACGTCTCAAGATATTTCCACGTCGATTAGTTTGGACACTCCCTAAATATTACAGACTAAATAACGAGTCATTCACCGCGAATGCCAAATGCACCCCAAGGTCAACATTATTACTTCTTTTGAATCTTAACATTTTATTTGCCCATTCCAGATGACATTTTACACGCCAGCGAAGTCTTAGATGAGGTCTTCGAGAAATATCACGCATATTCTAAGTTTACTAAGGAGAAAAAGAAGAAAAATAATGCCACTGGAACAAACACTGAGCAGGGACAAGCGTCCAATAGTGAAAGTTTACTGGACTTCGCGGGCAACGTCGGGAGGGGAGATGGGGTTGCCATTAAAAGTGGCGTTACAAAGAATACTGCCATCGACGAGCTTGGTGACATATTCTCGAGTGGAAGCGATCCAAATATTGTTGAGCCGTTGAAACCTGTTAGCTTGATGCCTAGTGGTAAGACATCCTACTATAATATTATAAATACGAAAGTTTATCAGGACGTACGGATATCTGGATGTTTGTTACTCTTTCACGCAAAAACTGCTGATCTAATTTGGATGAAATTTGGCACTTAGATAGTTTACAACCTAGATTAACACATAGCATAATTTTGTCCCGGTAGTACGCTCCCGTGGGACAATTACTGAATTCCACGCGGGCGAAGCCGCGGGTATATGCTAGTTTCTAAATATGATTTTGTTATTTTTGGTACATACCAGCTCAAAAACTGTGGTTACGAAATTATGTGAAACAGTTTTCCTCACGATGCATTTCTTTTTTTTATTTCAGAAGATGTGGATCTCTTAGGAGGAGAAAAACCAAATAAAACAGAAGGATGGAATGAATTGGACTCACTCGGCGAACAACTCATAAAGCAATCTCTACCCGATCATGTGAAACGTCTGGAAAGTTTCAATGGGTAATTAGGACATAATAAAAACAATCATACTCACATATGATACGATTAGTAAGAAAAAATAACACCTTAATTTTTATTTCAGTAAAACAACAAAGAAAATACCAATGAACGCGTTAGCGTCACCCAAACACGAGCTCCCTCCACCAACGAACGGCGCCCTATTCGACCTAGACTTCTTTACCAAAAAGACAGAGGAACAACCTAAACCAACACCAGAACCAACCAAGCTTACTACCAAGTCTTCCCCACCAGACGACCTCATCGTAGACATCACAGACGGACCTAGCACTTCCAACATAAACCTAAGCAGTACGACTGACTCCCCCATAGACAACATACTGGACTTTAGTATATCTTTAGACGACGCCAAATCTAAGAACACATCCCCAACAGATAGTGTTGAATCTAATTCTTCCGAAGAAAAGAGAGAGAAGACTAAAAGTGAAGTAAAACCGTTGACGGATATAGATGTGTCCCTTTCTAACGTAACGCCGGGCAATGTTCCTCCCATGACGATATTTGAAGAAGAGAATGGTCTAACAGTAGTGTTACACTTTTGTAAAGACAAGCCGAGGCCTGATGTCAATGTGATCGTTATATCGACGACGAACAAAAATAAGAAACCTATTCTAGATTTTAGGTTTCAGGGTGTGGTTCCTAAGGTATGTTTGTTCATAATATTGTTTGTGCAAGTATCTTCTGTCGACTATCCATACTATACACAATTGACAGTCGGCACAGCATGTCTTATGTTATGATACAGCTGTCTTAAAGCTGTCATCCTCTTAAGCTAGGCAATGTTTATTGTCAGCCATCATCCTACTGCTGCGCAAATGTCCTGCATCCTATCCCTACAGAGTTAGTTTAGTGAAATATATATTTTTTTCAGTTCCATTTAAGCTTCGTAAGCAATTTGAGTATCTAAACACAAAATCGCAAAAACATTACATCTCAAATTCTGTTTTCATTTCCAGTGTTGCAAAGTCCGTCTCCTGACGCCATCGGGTACAACTCTACCGCAGTACAACCCGTTCTTACCACCGCCCGCCATCACCCAGGTCATGTTGATCGGCCGGCCTGCGCCCGCGCCGCCCGTCGACCTGCGCTTCGTCATCTCCTACACCTGTGACGACGACGCGTGCTCAGAGATAGGGGACGTCAAAGAACTGCCACTAGATCAAGTATAGTGTTCTTAGGAACTTGATTATCAATTAAAATTGTACAGTTACTGGACCTAAATGTGGCACTTCCGAATTTTGGAAAGTGTTTGGCTTTGTAGAGCATCGTGTCCCTATGTGAAAACCTCTAACTGAACGCGATTAGCATATCTAAACTGCTTTTAAGAACCGGTCTAGTTAGATGTTTTAATCGCGTTCAGTTTGATCGGCAAAATTCACCTGAAGCTAATCGTGTCATATTATGCCCCGGGTACTGTACTCAATTATTGGTCGCTGAATGCTTACTTATTATTTACCGTGTTATATGCGCTTGTGACGGTGATATATATTAAAATTCGATTCTCAAGAACATCAGTAAGTACTAGCGAAAAAAATACTTTAGGGACTGAGTGAGATTTTATATTTTATTATTATTGTTTAATAATTGATCGTTTAATTGTTTCTAGTCGAGAATTTACTACTGAATTATAATTATCGGAAAAGGCATTTATTTAACATTCCAATTTACGTTTGTGACTGTACTAAATTAAGTCTCATGCATTTTTTTAAAGTTGTGATTATAGAAAGAGGTGAAAACATAGGAAAATTTGTAAACATAGCCGTGTTTACTTTGTAAGATGTGTATAGCACAGTATTATATTAATATATTATTTTATATAAATGAGCGGTTGATGACGTACTTACTGTGTATTTTATTTTGCAATATATGTACAATTATTAGGATAATGTTTGTGTTCATGCACCCTCGTATACCGTGCAATATACCCATGGAATAAATATGATATATTTTATTTTATAAAAAAAATGTATAAACCTTATTTAACTCCCCGTTATATAAGGTCCCATTAAATAGATGGACAAACTTGAACACAGCGTTCAGTACGTCTAACCAAAGATATCCAAGGAAAAAACACTGATTTTATTTTGACCTAAAATCATTAAGTAATTTCGTTTTTTTTTTTAGCCTGTACTGGCCCACTGCTGGGCAAAGGCCTCCCCCAATTCCTTCTATGTACTCTTTTCCCGCGCCTCCTCGGGCCAGCGCTCGCGGTACGCGTCCTAATCGTCTCGCCACCTCTTTCTGGGCCGGCCTCGGCGCCGCCGTCCGTCTTCCGGCAACCATCGTGTGGTTAATTTTTCCCAGCGGTCATCATCCATACAGCTGACGTGACCCGCCCAATCCCATTTTAGCCTAGCAGCCTTTTTGCCAACGTCCACTATGCCCGTTTTGGAACGCAGCGTGGTGTTTCGAACCCTGTCTTGTCTTTTGATACCCAGAATGCTGCGTTCCATTGCCCTCTGGCAAACTCCAAGGCGCAACTTCTGAGACTCGGTGAGTGACCAGGTCTGAGCACCGTAGGTTAGGACGGGTAGGATGCACATGTCGATGAGTTTGCGCTTCAGAGAGATCGGGAGATCACCCTTCATTACCGTCTTAATGGACCAGCTTTTCAAAGCATTTTTGACTCGGCGGTCGATTTCTCTTTCTTGCCTATTTTCGAAAGATACTAACTGGCCCAAATAGATATAATCATTTAGTAGTAATTTATATTAAATGAGTATATCTATTTTATTTTTTTATAGTTATTTCGTTAGCAGATTTTTTTTCTTGTAAGTATCTAATGAACTTTTCTTATTTATTTTTTTACCATCGTCCTTATTTTGGTGGTCTGAATGATTTCTAAAAGTTTGTCCATCTATTTTAATGGGACCTTATATAATAAGAAAACTAAGCTTCAATGTGTATCATAGACTAATAATTTTTCGTAATTGGCACTAATAACGTATTTATTAAAAAAAAAAAAGTGTATTTATAAATAGTATTTTATTTGTATAAAATAGTTAATTATCTACAGTATATAACAAGTCATTTACATAGTAAATGCATGGAACACATACGAGGTATGACGTAGTAACGAGAAGCATGACTATTGTTACTTATTTGTAGTACTTTTTACATCCTACACTTTAAACAGCCGCTGGCTTCCTTCCTTGGTATTTCGAATTTGCGAACCACTAACCTTTGTTAAAAAAAGAATACCCAGTCAGTCAAATTGTTTTTTTTTTTTTTTTAATAACAGTATAATGTAAGGACTTATTCAAGCATTCTGAGTATGGCAGATCTGTATAAAATTATATGAAAACTACAAAATATTTAACCTTATCTAAATCTAATATTTTAAACTGTTCATTCATACCCGCATTTGATATACGAGAGATCTTTTACGACGAACAGACGAACACGAGCGAATATTTACAAATATACAAAAGCTTACAGTAAGTTAATAGCAACTAAATAACTACCGACAAAAGGAACATAGAATTGACAGGCGTCTTTCTACTGATCTCTTTGGAAAGTTTTTTACAATAAGAAGTCAATGGCACTAAATAAAATGCACTTCAAGCACTGCAATTAAATTATGCAATCATCTCCATTTTGCGCCCACAATGTGACCTTTTTATATAAAAAGCAGTGAAATGACGAAAAAAGAAGAATGTACAATATCCTTAACATTACTATTCAGTTATTCTAAACGGCTTGATCCCGGAAGGCGAGTGCTGTAATTGCCTTCTGATGTCCACAGTATTCTCTTTCTAGTGTACCCTTCTCCACATCCCAAAGGCGCGCGTAGCTGTCCGACGAACCTTGAAACAAAAAAACAACATAATTATTGTCGCCAAATCAGAGTAACACGGATAAAAAAAAACCGTGGTACTCCTGGATCGCTTGGTAGTTCAACGGGTTTTTTTTTAATCCGTGGCACTACGGGCAACAAACGATTTTTACTCATGCAAGATTTTAGTATCACATCAAAATCCGGCTCTTTGCGCGCGATTCTCGGCAAGTCCCGAACTAAGTGGCATGCAATTGAAGAAACTTATGTCCAGCAGTGGACTGTTGTACGATGATGATTATGATGATCAAGATCCTTCGATTTGTGACAAAACTGGAGGTGAACTTCGTATCAAGCCATGTTTTGGCTCCTGCTTTTACGGATAAATGACTACATATTATAAAACCAAGTCCTCCGCCGCGTGTGTCTGTCTGTTTGTTAGCGATAAATTCAAAAACTACAGAAAGGATTTTCATGCGGTTTTCACCAATAGATAGAGCGATTCATGAGAAAGGTTTAGGTATATAATTTATCAGTTTTGTGTAAGTTGGTTGAAATATGACGATAATTGTTGGAAATGTCGAAAAAAGTCAGCCGTCTGGGAGCTTTCATCGAAAACGCTGCCTGATCCTTTTGAGATATAACAAAACAATGCATGGTGGTATATTCCTCTTTTATAGATTGACAGAATAGTCCGCGATTGCATATATCTATCTTTTAAGGATAGCTTACTATACCAATTCTATCTTCTAAAAAAATGGTCCGTACAATGCGTAATATAAAGTCTGTAAATAGACCCGAAAGGTATTTGTTCTCCCCGTCTTTGCGATCACTTTTTTGTTCAGGACCATACCTGGGAACCTTCTAGTTACGGAGATATTGGGGGTCAAAGTTCAAGCTTTTTCACAAGTTTTTTTTCTAATACAATTTTTTAATGTTATAAACACCTCCACGACCCCCGTACTATTCAATCCACCCATCAGCACAATGTTTCATCGAGTGTGAGTGCGTTACATGGAGTCCACCGTAAAACGTGATTTATCGCCCCAAAAAAAAAATTGTTTCCCAGCAATATTTTTTGCGTAAACATATTTAGTTTGATGTACATAATGCATGGTTAACGGCTTCGTGAAGGGTCCATTTACACCCTGTATTACTACTATCCGTGCGAAGCCGGGGCGGGTCGCTAGTAAATAAATAAAATAATGATGACCTACCAGTAAAGAGGTATCGTGAGTCGATGCTAAAGGCAGCATCCCACACCCAGCGTTGTGTGTCATTGCGCAGCTCGCGTAGCAGCGACCAGTCGCTCGTGCGCCATACCTTCGCCGAACAGTCACCGGATGTCGTCACCAACATCCTGGAGAAAAACAACTTCCATATAATAAATCAGCCTTGATAGACGGAGGTTTTGAAGGTGTCGTAGCAATGGGGAAGGCAACTGTGTAACTGATGGCGCTAGCATAACTAGTTCAAGCATCGTCATTAGTTGAAAATCAAAACATCTTGACTTCATTGGTCGGATTAGGACTGAGCTATGCAGTCTACAATGAGCTTTGACAGGCCGTCCCCAATAGTCAGGGAAGGCAGAAAAGAGGGCACCTCTTTTCTGCCTTCCACGGGCATGTATGCAGTGTAATACGACGACTGTAATAGGCGAAGTAGATTAATGGTTGTAATGAAAAATTACGACTTGATTAAAGTAGGGGCAGAAACCAAATAAATTATAGATAGAATGATCAATGTGTCTGTGTGGCTGATGCTGATGACACTAATGAAAACGGGAGTAAATTCACATTCAATCACGTAACAGTTACCAGGACAAAATGGAAGACGAAAACTCTGCCGACCTCAAATAGCAGTCTGAAGAACAGGTACTCACGTAGAATCAAGACTGAACTTGCACCTAAGCGCATACTTAGTATGTGCAACAATGTGTTTGAGCGGCACGGGGTGCGGGGCAGCGCCGCCCAGCGACCACACGTAGCAGTTACCCTTGTTGTTCACCGCCGCCATCATCTTGCCTTCCGGGTCGATGGCAATATCCTGGATCGACGCTTCAGCTTCTGGTATCTGTGGAAATTGGGAAACTAGGGATGTAGCAACATCGCAAGCATACTAAGAATTGCCGCAACATCGTAATCGTGACTAAACATTATCATAGCAGTATAGTGTGTGTGTGTTTTCAGTATTGCTTGAATTTTTGAAAATCAACACCTTTAAATCATCTAAAGATCTTAGGTATTCCAAGTCCTCTTTCGAAACTTTAACTTACCAACTGTTCATTTTGATCGGTACGGAGGTCCCACATGTGTATGATGCCACTCTGATCCCCGACCATGATCTGTGTCTGGTCGGGATGAAGCATAACCGCGTTAACTGGCGCCTGCACTTGGAATATCTTCGTGCAACGGAATTGTGGCGCCGCCCTGCGCATTGGATATTTAGAACACATCTTATTTTAACAAAGGCAATTTAACTGTTTTAGAGTTTGTTTCATTACTATAATTAAATAGTAAGAACATTTATAGTGAATTAAAATAGGCTGGGACCAAGAATGCTTCCCAAAGGAATACCATAATGTTTTAAAACTTGTTATGAAGATAACACATGAGCCAGCTCAAACAATTAACTAATTATGCTAATTTATAGAATCATAATAATATAGTTTGTGGGGATGTCATAATTACTAAAAGATACCTTTTTACCTTGGGTCCCATATCCTAGCTGTCCAGTCTTCACCCCCAGTGTACATCCACAGGTCATTTTTCTAGAAGCATATTAACTTATCATTATTTCCCTCATAGAAGTATGGATATGTCGCCGTAAAATTGTAAAAACCGTTAGATTATAATCTATCTCCCGAGAGTGTAATTCACCAAAACACTGTTTGTTTACATTCAACAATAAACGAATTAACAAACAAAAATGACATTCAACCAATCAGTGCGCCATTTCACAATTTGGCGGTTTAACTTCCGATAAATTATAATCTATCGAAAAATAATGCGTTAGATTGTAAGCAGTATGTTAGGGTTCACAATCGTTTGACAGTTTACAATCTCTCGAGAGAGATTATAATCTAACGGTATTTCTTTTTTATTTATCCACTATAGAATAGAGATTAATATAAACCATTTTTGATACTTTTACACTTACTTGAAAGCCAACTCTAGAAACATTCTTTGTGATGCCTTCAAAATTGACAACTGGGTCAGGATTGGCACTGGCCAAGTCATACATGCGGATGTGTTGGTACCCGCAGGCCGCCACCATCTGTCCTGTTGGGGATATCTCCAGCCCATTCACTTGCTGGAATCATAATTTCAGAAATGAGTACAATACTTAACAAATTGTGACTTGAGTTATTTTAAGATTACCTAGGATTGGTTTAAAATTATTACAAAACTTACATATAACCTTTTTTGAATAATTCCCTTGGAATAAAATGCACTGGCAGACTTGCTTTGGATTACAACTACATTGTCAAGTGGGTACTAGTCTGGTTACATTTTGTACTAAGAAGTTTAGTATTTAAAATGGTTTTATTATAATAGTTTTTAATTAAATATTTAAAACTTAAGTGTTAATTTGACAAAATAAATCATGTTATCAAGCTTTCCTAGACTAACATTTGACTTCTGACCCAATAAATGGTATAGATTAGTGAATCTTTTATTCAATGCACGATACTGATGTTTTATCTCTAAAGCCAGTGTTATGCATTCGTCTTTATAGTTAGTTTCTTTTATAGTTGAAAAAGGGAAGTAAATATTATAGAAATCATACAGAATCAGGGTGTTGCATAGTGCGCAGACAGACGCCACTGTGTGCCTGCCACAGTTTGATTGTGTGGTCGTAGCCACCCGTCACCAGCGCTACCGCAGATCCGCCGCCACCGCTGCCATCCCCAGCCATCTTTGCACTAATCACACACTGACACTGCTTATTAACAAATAACACTATGTGACCCTATAGCCCTTAACCTCAACTACCTTTTTACTAAATACCCAAAACAGTTACAAATTGATGAATGTATTCCGGAAATCTATGAAAAAGTTTAATTTCTGGTTTCCAATATTAGAAGTATTAATGCGCAGACACTGATACTGGTAATTCTTGTTTATTTATTTGAGATTGATGCATGCACCACAAGTCACAACATACTTTGACAGCTCAATCTGACAGCGGCAGAACACAGCACTCAGCAGCTATGACAAATGACATTAGTCATGTTTTTTTTTTTTTTGTAGCCTTTTTGAGTGTTCCACTGCTGGGCAAAGGCCTCCCCTTTCTCCTTCCAAACCTCTCTGTCCTGTGCGATATCAGGCCATGGTTATACCACCACGTCACACCACCTTCGCTGCGGTCTACCTCGACGGCGATTTCCTCCGACAGGTGTCCAGTGGGTGACAATCGTTGCCCATCTCTCCGGGCGCATTCGTGCTACGTGGCCAGCCCCCTCCCACTTCAGTTCGGCTGTTTTTTGTCCAACATCTGCAACTTGAGTAACGGAGCGCAGGGTAGTGTTTCTTACGCGATCTGTCCGCTTAACACCTATTATGCTGCGCTCCATTGCCCGCTGGCAAATCTTGAGTTTGACATGACATGACATGTTAATATGTTATACACAGTATAATTATGTTCAACAAGCTGCCTAGCCTTTGCTCAATTATGTTGGGGTCGACTTGCAGGCTTCACCGTATGCAGCTGAATACCAGAATTTTACTGGGTATGGGTAATACGATACCCCTTGCTAAGAGTAATTGTCAGACGTTCGAGTCAGTGACTACCTGTAACCACTTTGAAAGATCTACTCCCTTCCCTCTATACTTACTTTACTCTTTGAGATCTACTAATGACAGCTGGGACCAACGGCATAACGTGCTTGCCGAGTGTGAAGTTTCTATGGCAAACCAATATCTCTATGCTATTTAAAATGTATCGTTGCTAGGATTCTTCTTTAATCAGATTGATTTGATTTTGTTTCTTAATATAAAAATACCTACTGTGTTCTTTTATCAATTTATTTCCTTTAGTACATATTTATTTAACATCATAGCAGAGCGTGTACGTATTAATATCTTTTGAGTACCTTCCCGAAATGTCGAGCACGAAAATTGACCCTCTAAATAGAGAGAACTACGACACTTGGGTGATACAGGCTGAAGCTGTACTCGTACGACACAATTTATGGAAATACATCGAGACTGATACTGCAGTGGTTAATAAAGAAGGCGATAGACAGGCGAGATCTGAACTCATACTTATAATCGCTCCTTCTGAGTTTACACAAATCACTACTGCTAAAGCACTATGGGAAAAATTGAAAGACACGTACGCCAGTAAGGGACCTGCGCGAAAGTCATCCTTATTAAAGCAACTGATCCTAACAAAATTAGAAGAACACGATATAAAAACTCATCTAAACAAGTTTATGGATATAGTTGACAAATTGGCAGACATGGACGTAGCTATTAATGAAGACTTGTTAACAATCATGATGTTGTACAGTCTCTCAAATGAATTCGAGAACTTCAGAGACGCTATAGAATCGCGAGACACTCTTCCGAAGCCAGAAGAGCTTCAAACTAAAATAATAGAAGAATGTAAAGCACCAAAACAAAAACAAAACATGACTAATAACGACGAACCTGAATTCTCTTTTCAGGTTCGTTCGTTCTATAGACTTCCTGTCAAATTTGTGGTAATATCTTCAAACGTAAGACTCACAAAATTTGTACCAATTGCTGGAAGAAAAACAGTAATAAGCCTAATAGATATAATAACGGTTCTCATAAGAACAATTTTGCTATGCAGTGCCTCTTTACACATAACGAAAAATCTGAAAACAGCGTAAACTTTCGATTCAACGCTTATCTAAAACATTAATCATTTATACGTGTTCGGTTGCAAGACTTACGATTTGATGAAAGACACTAACGGTCACAAATTTGCACCAAAGGCAATTCCTGGCATGTTTGCGGGATACTCTGAAACATCTAAATCTTTCAGGATCTTCATAGCTTCAAAGAACAGCATCTTAATTTCAAAAGATATTAGGGTATTGAAGACTATGTTCTACGATGAATAGAATAAAAATGCAATCTACAGACTGCTCACCGATTTAGAGTATTCACAAGAACCTAATAAAATTAAAACGTCATCGCAGAAAACAACACGCAAGCGAGTGGATATTAAGTTTGACAATCATGAAGGATCAGCAACATAAATCAGAGGACCAAGATGAAACGCTGCAGCAAAGTTTGGTCGATAGCACTGACGACGTTCGACAAATGGAATCAAGAAATAATGAAAGTTATTACGGATCTTTTATCGATGTCAATGATGATGAACCTGATGCTGATGCAGAAGAAAATGAGACAGTTCAAACGAGGTCTTTGGGAGACAGGTCAAAGATCACAGCTCCTAAGCGCTACGATGATTTTATTTTGACAGCAGCTGAAGAAATCGAAAATCTTCACAAGCCTAAAGAGCCTGAGACCTTTAAGGAAGCGATGGTATCACCTTACAAAGCAGAATGGCATGATGCCATGCACTGTGAAATAACTTCACTGCATGACAACCAAACCTGGGATCTGGTTGATTTACCCAAAGGACGAAAAGCCCTTCCTTGCAAATGGGTGTGTTAAGTAAAAATGAATCCTGATGGTACAGTTGATAGGTATAAAGCAAGAATGGTTATCAAAGGTTACTCCCAGAAACCTGGAGTTTATTATGATAAAACATTCAGTCCAGTGGTTCCTCTGAGCACCGTTCGAGCATTGCTTGCTATAGCTGCTCGACAAAATCTAAAACTACATCAGTTAAAAACCAATGTATGTACACCATGTTTAAACAAATAAAATCTTACTTACTTACTTACTTCGATGTTTCAACCGCCTTTCTAAACGGCACAGTAAAGGCACATTTAAAAAATAATATGAATATGAATATAAAAAATATAATATAAATAATTTGGGTTTTGGATAGCGGTTGTACGTCTCACATGACTTATAAAAGAGACTTATTTAAGACTATAGAGAGAACATCCGGAAAATTGAACTTTGCAACTAATGAATAAACTGCAGAGATAATCAGAAAAGGTACGGTCTCCTTTGTACATAACAAAGGAGACTGTACCTTTTCAACCACGCTCTGCTACCATGTTAAAAAATATTTATTAAAGGAAATACATTGATAAAAGAAACAGAAGAAACTTGGTATGTAACATGTGGTCAGCCATCCACGGAACAACCTAAGCAAGCGCGGTTTACAATAAAGATCGACCCAGAGCAGCTGCTGTATAAACTAGCCACGAGCTCTTCAATAAGCTGGCAACACTATATTTCACTTTGCTAAGTTGTGAGACACAACTGCATGGAAACTTTTAAAGTAGTTGTGTAATAATCCCCTGAAAAATCATTACAGAATAAATGAGACTGAATTCCATGAAATTTTAAGATATTTTTAACAAAAAATACATTAAACTAATAAGCTTTGTATCGTGGCGTGGTATCGACTGACGCTATGAAATTATGACGCAGGTTGACATCAATTAACTCGAGCATGGCTATGATTGGCTCGCTTGGTTGAAATACTTTATTTTTCGCATCAGCTTGTAATCACTAATCAGCTATTTATTGATTAGTTATAAGTACCTACCTAAAACCCTCAATATTAAATTTTAACGTAGGTGCCCATTATGTAATCATCTGCTTTAACTGTAACTGTTGAAAAAGATCAAAGCGTCCTAGATTATCGATTAATTTACATAAAATGGTCGCACACCGATAACGATGGAAACGCCTTTAGGTACCCATTTGATAAACAAAATGCGGACTTTGGGAGTTGTTTTGCAAACAAAACAATCAGCAATGGAATTTCAAATGGATATTAGAGGTCATAAAATGATGCCAGTGCCGACATTATGTCACGCCAACAACGTGGCACATCCTAATTTCGATCATCCTTTGCCACGAGGTATCACGTGCATCGGTTTTATCGATATATTCAGGGCACTTTTTTGACATTGGTCAACCTCAGGGCCGTAGGGGTTTAGGTGTAAAAATAATGTAAAGAAATAGGATTGGGTGGGTTTATGAAGAAGAAATAACCTAGAAGAGGAAAAGAATGAAAAGACAAATTGAAAAATAGAATATTTTATATGAAATTACTTTATTGAACATGTAAAATCCGTATTGACATGAGGAATGCTAATTCTCATTTACAAAATAACACAAATGTAAAATTTGAGAGACAAATCACATCGAAAACCTACCTATGAACTAACTAAAAATACAACATACACATCAATTTCCTAAGTGGGATCTTAGCTTAGAGTTTGGTACCATTATCAGCATTGAAATTTACAATGAGAAGAGGTAGGTTTGATTAACAATAAGCCGCCACAAACGTTCATGAAATAGTCTCTAATTTTACATGTTGGTATAGTCTGACCAAAACTTCTATGTCCAAAATTAATGCACACAACTTATTAATACACAGTAAATTAAAAATATGGTATATTCAAATCAAAGCACAGCTTCAACATAAATATGTTATGTTATATAGCAAATCAGGTAATATTGCAGACATACTAGTTTTGATGAAACCAGCTGAGGTACACATCTTAAAGTGAGCATCCAGTAGTCACAGCGAACTTAACGAGGGAGGGCTAACTGTACAATTCCCCGGTGTATACATGCTAACACTTAAACATTATTTTTTTTTTTTTGAGGCTTAGAAACCTAGACCCTAGCCAGCGGCAGAACTTTCCAAACTCTGCAATGCTCTTACATACATCTATCATTACCATTACTATTAATACTACAAACATAAGTAGTAGATAAACAACACATTGAACATTAACAAATTTCATGTGCAGACCAAAATTATTGTTATAATGTATCAGAAACAAGAGCCAAAAATTTATAAATTCAACTCGGTAAAAAATTATTAAAAAATTGTGAAATGTCATACAGACTTTGGAAAGTCAGTCCCATTTTACTTTGTAATAAATTAAGTCCAAGTAAATTATTCAATATGAACAGTAATGTCGTATGTGTTGGGGAGATCATTCGCTTTCCTCCTCCTCTTCCTCTCCGTCCTCATCTTCTGACTCTTCCTTCTTTTTCTTGGATTTCTGTAATAAAATTCAAAGTTAGCATTTTGTCATAACAAACAGATTGTGTGGCATAAGAAAGCCGACGCGGTACTTACAGCTGGAGCAGGCTTCTTGCCCTTCTTTCCTCGCTTCTGTGCCTTCTTGCCGCCGCCGCCGCCCTCACCACCGCCTCCATTGGCGTTGTATGACTCCAGATCTTTCGCATATTGCTCCTTGGCTTTGGCAGCTTTTTCTTCCCACTCCTGAACAGAAAAAAAGGGTATTAGCTCAAGTACATAACGGACAAAGGCAATGCGTTAGGATGACGAGTTATTACGTACAGTCTTGTCCTTCATCGACTTCCATATCTCTCCTCCCTTTTTAGCGATGTCTGTAACCTTCATGCCGGGATTCTCCGACTTGATAGATTCTCTCGCGCTGTTCAGCCACAGCATGTAAGCTGACATAGGACGCTTAGGCTTGTCCGTCATTTTAACTTTTTTCCTGCAAGCAAACAAAGAAAATTATGTTTAATTATTGAGAAAATTCATGGCAACAGGTTATGCGGGCCATGCCTTGAAGAATCTGATAGGTAACCAGCCTTCACACCGCTTATATGGCACAGTAGGGCGGCGTTTTGGCGGGAAACATGCTTACGCGTCTTTGGAGATGAAAATATATATTTCACGGTATTGATTATTCGAAAATATAGCTTATTACGATTAAAATTGGTATTATAAGTCGTAAAACAATACAATTATTAACAAAAATAGTTATCTCCACATATAACGAGTTCACTGTCCTAAGCTTGGGTCGAAAGAGCCATTTTGTTTTCACGGATTGTGTTGAAAATACGCAATAACTAAAGATGACCTAATTACCAAATAATCCGATGACTATTTACCTCAAACTTATGGAAGAACTGTTCCTATCCCTTAATAGTAAAGATCCGAGAAATTAATTATTGAAATAAGGCGTCCTTCCCATACCCACGCGTACTAAGGAAAGTACGGCGATGCCTATAGCCATGTTTGAATGCGAATTCCAACGTGGAATGAAAATTAATTCAATGAATCCGACCGTAAGAAACACGAATACACATATTAAAACACTTTACTTTGATTGGAAAAATAATTGTACTCACCTGATGGCAAAAATTTTGAAATTATTTTTGAACTGGTGCACAACCAAACTATAGACGTAGAGAACCAGAAGAAAATGTATGGAGCTCGAAGCAAATGTTCCCAGAGCAAGCTAGCTTGGGGTCGGCTCGCGTCGGTACTACAGCGACATCTATCTCGAACGTGATTGGCCAGTAGATACGGTTCTACCAACAGCACGGCGAATACAATGCATCGTGTACTACGTATATCCGTGACGTATCGATTGCTTAGTTCATACGAATTTAAACCTTATCGCAGACACATAAGCTTGCTTTTCTATTTAACCTATCGGTCTAGAACATTTGCTTCAGAAATTTATTTTGTCGTATTCCCTTGAAATTACGCATAGAAATGTTTGGATTTTTGCATTTTAAGATCAGAAAACTTACATTAAATATTTATCACAACTACTTTATATATACTTACAAAAGAAGTATATCAAGAAATGTCCCAGTACACTCAACACAAGACTCCTATCGAAATGAAATCGCGCCCTATTTTAAATGCCGCCAACGTTAATTTCGAAAACGTAAAAAGCGCGGTAAACGTTAGCGGGAAAGGGACGCCAATAAAACATAGCGCTTTGAATGGCAGCACGTTTGTTTACGATTTGATATTTCGTGGGAACTCGAGAAATAGTTTTTATTCTCAAAGAAATAAGGGTGTTGTATCCTTAGTTCTTAAGGTCATACACCTAAAATACATTCTTGAACTAGATAGTATTTGAAATTGAATGACACGTTGGAACATTAGCTGTCATACAATATTGGTTTATTTTCTGCTCAAACAAATATATTGGTAAATAATATACAGAGGTGCCTATACACACCTTGAGAAATCTTAAATCGGTAGGTACCTAATTCTTCTAATGATTGATAGCTTATGACATCGTAGGCTTCTGCGGCACTAGAATTAGGGACCTCCTAGGTATAGTGCCTAAAAAGTAGGTACCTACCTACTACCTACCTGCCTACTATCAAGTTATTAATTAGGTATGACTTATAAAATTAGTCAGGTATGTGTAACAACTACCAGATCTGTGTCAACATTCCAGCGCCGTACCTTCGTGTATGTTAAGAACGAATTCCTAGATCCTTGGAAATTGAAAAGCTCCTAAGTTTAAGGTGCTAACCTCCTTTGACACGAAAGCTAAAATACGACTAGGTACCTACAAACTATTTTGGTAGTGTACCATTAACGAGCAATAACAATGTTTGGTATGTGGTAGGTTTGTCTGTACGTGAGCGAGTTTAGGAGGAAGGAAGTCGCTAAGTAACTTATTTACAGTAATTTATAATGTCAAATTTAATTAGGATTGCAGTTTTATCTTTTGGGTTGATGTTTGTTGTAGGTACTTACCTGAAGATAAAAATATAATTTGCTCAAGTAAAAGTTGTAGTCTGAATTTACTTCTAATTAAATACCTAAGTCGCGGTGCAGTGGTCCAGTAGATTATCTGAGTAGGTACTTATCTAAGTTAAAGCTTTTACCTACTTCATTTATTTACTCTGTCGCCAGCAATTATGTTGCTGATCGAAAGCGTATCCTAGCAGTCAACAATGCCCTAACGAACAGTTTGAATCAGGCAATCAATTTAACTGATATTCATATGCATACTAAGAAGGGTGCTGTACTATTGTTTGCCTACAGTCTCGAGCTGTATACTAGGCAATTCGCCATCGTGAGCCGGAACTGGTCCTAGCATGAGTACTGGTACGAAGGCATGCTGTTCTCATAGATAGAGAGGGCAGATTGCCTGTTTATGTTAGCAGTGGGAGTCTGTCTTGCGCTCCGTCTTATTATTTGACGCTGAGCTGAGAGTATTTATAAAAGTAAGTAGGTAGGTACCTATTGATTTTAACATAACACCACGCCTGTAGTCCCGGAAGGGTTAGGCAGAGGTGTACCTAGTAGTAAACCAACATTTCACCAGTTTTGTTTAAGTCCATGTATAAATAGGGGGCGAGCCAATTGCCATCAACCGGGCACAAATCCAGACTCTGTGGCTGAGAAATTCCTGATGGAAAAATCCAATACCACTTTGCCCGGCCCGGGAATTAAACCTAGGACCTCAAGTTCAGTAGTCACGTTTGCGACCACTCGAGCAACGAGGCATTCAGTATTGTTTTTAGCAATTCTAACATTAAACGATTATTACCCAATTTACTAAAGATAGTTTTAATATTAGACAAAAATCATACACTGATCTCACACAACTCCGGAATTGACAGGCTGGTCATCAGCGATGGGGATAACTTCTGGTTTAAGTAAGGGCCGTCTTTAACCTATTGGAGGCCCCGGGCACTTGAGAATACTGGGGCCCTTGTAGGCTGCAAGAATGAGCGAAGCGAGCTTGATTTTTTTGCACCCCGCCTCGGATAGGTCAGGCGACCTTGTGAGAGTTCACCAAAAAATAATTTGTTTTTTCATCATCCATGAAATTGACTTTATTTTACGGATATTTTATGCAATGAATGTATGAATATGGTTTCGGTTATGTGACCACCGCGGCTGGCGCACCGCGTTACAGTCAACGGCAGTACAGAGTCATGATTACTAATTTTTCGTGCCTCTATTGCAAGGCATGGGGTTTCAAAGTACCAACTCTGGGATCCGTAGGTTAAAAATGGAAGAATGCACTATATCCATGATTTTTCGCTTGGGTGCCAAAGGTTGTCAAACATCCTTTATATGTATGTAACTATTGACTGCCTGTCCATTGAAACGGAGTGAGGCTGCGGAGCGGAGAAACTGAGAAATACTTACCCTTGGTTAGTATTTCTCAGTTTCTTGCATACTGGAGCGGAGCGGAGATTTTATGCAATCCAAATGGTTAATATTTTTCAGTTTCTCCGCTCCTAAGCCTCGCTCCGCTTCATTGGACAGGCAGCCCTAGAAAACGACAACTAAACAAAAGCGAGCGGAGCGAGCTCTAAAATTTTAGTATCCTGCGGTCCTGCCTGGGATTAGTTAAGTTTCTTTTGACAGCCTCTGGCTTTGATAGTTACAGGAGCTTGGGGCCTCCTTGGATCGTGGGGCCCTGGGCTCGTGCCCAGTGTGCCCCCTGGAAAAGTATAATTTAAAAAAGTTTTTACCTGACTCTTGGATGCCAAGGATAATATTTCTTTAAAAAGTCGGATGCCGCAATAAGTTCATTTAGTCCTAACCTAAAAACTACGACCAAAGACTTACTTCCTCCAAGAACGCAAAGGGCCCTGTCCGTCTTTGCTGCAAAGCCGGAACTCGGATTTATATTAAAAACCTCCTCGAAAAATAACTAGAACACTCTTACTCTTTTTAAAACAAGTTTGTAAGAACCACTCTGTGTAGGTAAGGTAACAAAGACTTATCTAATATGCGTATTCGTTTCATTCCCTGGATCAGGGCAGGTAGGTAGATAATGCATTTTTCTAGTTGGCCTAGCCCTGGCTTGGCCCAGGGCCCCAGATAAGTTGTTGCTATTAACAAGTGTAAGTTATTAGGGCCTCGAGTGTTTGAAGTTACTCAATATGTGGTTTTTATATACCCAGTCGGCTAGAGCACACAAGGTCTTACATTAGGTGCATTTGCACACGGCAGGGTAAATAATTTCCAGGACATGGTATGGATCGAGCATTGGATGACAGTCGTGTGTTGTGTAGGTTTTATTTAACTAGTTTGTAACACAAAAGTTTTACGAACTAGGAGAAATAATTAAGACCTTGCTCGGAAATTGTTTGACACGACTATAAAATTGAAAGAAGTAGGAATCTAGGCAGGATGAAAATAAGCTAAAGCACAATTCCAGAATGTTTTTATTTTATAAATTGCCAGTCTCTTTTATTTAACTTTTTGCCAATAAATACTGCTGGACGGAGGTCTCTGCCAAAAAAGGATGGAGTTTACATAGCCACCAGTTCACCACCTTGGGCTTGCCGGGTTGATTGACCGCCGAGTTGCCGCAGAGCCAGTCTTGCGCACCGGGTGACGCTACTACTGCTGTCACCGACTCGCCGGCATGACTATGGTGTTTGCTTAAGCACATTTATTTACTTACTGACTTAAAACGCCGCATGGGTAGATAGGTTTATTAGCCTTTAGTTAACTGTACGCCATTACAGTTCTAGCCTTTTATCGCTGAATGGGTTAGGAAATGGATGTTTCGTGTGTATGGACATGAGGTTTAGTAAAGAATTTCTGAAATAACCTAAATAAATGCTTATCATATACCTACCTAGATTACAAGGCAAATTCCAAAACATAGGTTCATTATTATAAATATACTTAGTTATAAAAACACAAGCTTGCGCCTTTCGATGCTATTGAATCAGCTAAATATAATAATGGAAGAGCGGAAATAAAGTGTGGCCTCTCTGTTACTCGCGGTTTAATATTCGATACGGATCAGGTTTTACTGGTTTTTGTGACGACACGCGACGCTTCGAGTTGTTTACGCGCTATGCCGGCTGCCATGCGCTGTCCATTATAATATCAATGCATCTTTTCCCTTTTAGCAGACTATATACTTTGTCAGTTTGTTATAAATCTCACATGCTGGATACCATTTAGATAGGGGATCGGGCTAATAAAAGAATTACCGTGCGACGAAGAATTCAATAAGTAAACCAACCCTATTAATAGACTCATGACATGAGAACGTTTTTTTAGGTCCATTATGCTTGCTTGCCATGCACCGTTCTCACGTAGAGACGACCGTTACAAGGTCCTTTTTCTTAGTAGGCTCGAGGCTTGCTATGTATTTTGTTCATACTAGTGATTATAGCTCCAGTTATCATTACTAAAATTGATAAAACACACTGCTATCACTTATCAGAATCTTAACAAACGAAAATATCGCCAGTTTTCGATTAATCTTTTGGTCGATTGTATTCCAAGCGTAGATTCTAGTATAGATTTTAAATATTGGTTACCAATCACCATGAAAATTAAAAAATGGCGTTGTTTTGTGAATAGGTACACAATGGATGTCATGGCCTCATTTTAGGCTATCGATTTTCGTTTTACTGTTAGGTACAAGTAGAAGCAAGTAGCTCTACAGTACAAAGATAATAAAACATTGAATACATTTCTTCTAAAGCCATTATAATGGCATATTCTATATGATTTCATCAGAATATTTTACACGGTAATGCAAGAATGCATTATAAAGGCGGCAACACGTGTTGATATCTAGTTATCATTGTGCTGACCGATTAAACGGGCGCCAACGAAAAGTATGGTTGACCTAAACGACTTGATAAGTTTCTTATTTCAGCCTGATAAGCACTTTTGAATGTAGTCGATGCAATTTAGTTTCGTTTGAATATACTCTGTTTGAGAGTTACTTGATAAAACAACTATGTGGCTGGGATCGTTTTGGTTCACTTTGTTTATAGGCATTACCTATATGATTTCGTTTTCGCATTTTCCTTATTGGCTTATGTGGAAATAGAACCGCAATTTAATTACAATCAAATTAAAACAGATGTGTTAAGTATGAAGGATACATACTCCTATTGTATGTACCTACAATGCTTATTGTAGGATCGCTGGTCGCTTTGATTTTTTGTTGTTTAAATACCTACTACATGGTCCTATTTTTACCATAGCAGAATGGAGATATGCCCCAACAGACTCATTATTTATTACGATTTTTTTGTATCCTAACCTAACCTACCGCAAAGCGCGCCTTTTTCCCTTCTTGGGAACAACCCGGGCAACACAATAGCGTAGGTCCCTTATAAAAAAAAGGGCGGCAACAAGCGCGTCGGTACCTCGTTTCGGCGCGTACCCCATGCTTTGGTAGCTCTATAGAAAGGAGCATTTTTGTTACTTTTTATATGGCTTGGCGCGTCGTTTAGGGGAACCAAGCTCACTGTTACCGATGTCCCTTTCTTGTCAAACTAACGGTCGAAGTTTGGTTTAGAATGTACTGAGAATTTGGGTATTGTTTTTATTACATCTTTAAATCTTTGTCGTTTTCATTGTTCTGCTTTTCAACTATTATGAGCTAAGCTTTCTCGTGTATGAGAAAAAGGTTAAGCTGACAATTAGGCAGGTATAAAAGGCAGGCTTATTCTTATTTTAAATCTTTAGAAAACAATACTCAATAAAAGAAACGCCAAATAAAAATATAGTCTTATAATAAAATACAATACACTAACATTACAACTAAACTGGGGCTTGGGGCTTCCAACATTCACATAGGTAATACAATCTTTAACTTTAAGACAATTACAACTGATCTTAACAAATATTATTATTTACATTAAGTTATCCATCAAGGATTTATAACATATTGACAAAACACATCACACCTTAACTGAATGGGAATATAATACAAATATCACAACAGTTATGATCCCTTTGTTTTGAGGAAACTTGAATTAAAAATGGCGGGAAAAAAATACATTCACGTTACGCAAACGCAGCTTACAAATTGCAGAATCAGTAAATCCATACGCTTTTCGATTTTTCATATGTATTGGGTTAGATTAGGTTATTACTCAGCCAATAACATGTGTTCAAGATATATTTTTTGCATCTCATTCAATGATTCTACACAAATAACTAAAAATAATGATTGAGAAAAAAAAAATGTATAAATCAGTTCTTGGGTATATTTACGACCCTGGTTTCTAAAAGCCTAGTACTACTAGCTTAGTACTACTACTAATAAAATGTTTTTTATTTTGGATTTTAATGAACTGGCATGAGAGTTGACTTACTGACCAAGCTGTCAGAAACCAGGTGGAGTTATAAAACAGGGGCTTATTGTGTAAGTACGTTGTGATTTCAGTCACTTCCGCTTCCACTCTCGTCGCCAGATCCACCTGAAGACGCTTCAGCTTCCGATGAGGAAGTCTTTGCTTTCTCCTTCTTTGTCTCCTTGGTCTAAAAAATAAAAAGTGTGTGTTGGTACTTTGTGTATGTTTTGGGGCGGCAAAATGGTGCTCCGAGTAGGTTATCGTCAATCCTACCAACGCAAAATCAGCCTATAATTTACCCACTGTGTCCCAAAAACTTGCCCTCTCTATGGCAATAGCCTATTATCCACCACGAGGGCCCCATTGCGGGTTGGTAGAAGCCACTTGTATTCGATTTTCTTTTACCTAGGCCATGCTGATTTTCTGACGATGTTTTTCTTCACCATTTTGAGGACATTCCTACCAAACCCTATATAAATTCTAAAGGATACTCAGGAACTTATTCAGTATAAAATCAATGTTGTTAAAAAATCTGTATACATAACCGTAGTAAAACGTCTTTTTCTTTGAATAAGTTTGTACTTGCAAAAGTGTTTTTCACTCACGTTTCACTAGACACCAATTCAAGCCTATAGCCATTTACGGGCACAAAATCATGCAAACTCCATCTCCCATTAAAAACAAAATAAGAAAAACACCGCCGCTCATTTCAAGATGCATTTTATAAACCGCTTGAACAATAAGTGCAATCTTTTATTTATCAAGACTAAATGACGCGGTTATGTATGCGGCTGTGCTTGATAAAAATCTACACTTACTATTAGGATCAGTTGCGCGTGACCACGGCAACACACATGTAGTGTGATGTGTAAATGAATAGTAAATACTGGCTGGGTATTACACAACCTTTTTAACAATAACAGAAGTTCTAAATGATCGAAATTTGGGTGTACTGTACACCTGTGTCTAACCCTTCGAGGATTACAGGCGATGTTATGTATAAGTTCAATGTAATAATGGAAATGATATACACTAATATTACCAAAAAAAGAAGTAATGCCTGCTAGTTTTGAAGTAGTAGATAATGGCCAAAACTACACGCCCGATTTAAAAAAATCTTTCTCTAATAGAAATTCCACTATTACCGAGAGCCCAGGATAATTATGTGTCTTTGACGCGGAAGAAATCTCCGACAGAAGCTAGAGGTAGATGAATATTGTAGTAATTAAATTGCACGTGAACGAAGTCGCAGACAAGCTACACATATTATAAGAAGGCAACAAAATGGCGAAATAGTAAATCCTATTTCGTTTGTGCTGACGAAATAATTTCAGTAGAGAAGTGATATAAGCGCGTTGTGTAAAACGTGCTAATGACTCATCAATGATCAAAGTGACTTGTATGAAGCGTCGGACTAGCATTATAATTGGAATTATGTGAATTACATCATCTTCACGAGCTATCGGGACCGAGAGTAATTTTATACATCGAGTGGACACATAGTTTTTTTATTTGGGCGTAAAACCATAGATAACATGACGCTTGTAATACCCAAAGCGTTAGAAAGAGGTGTACGCTTTAGTACATCTCCCCATCTATGTTTAAGTCCCATGCAATGCTACTGACACAAATGCTACTGAGAAATTCTTGGTGTAAATTAATTTGACCTGTGTGTTTAGTCTGGACCTAACCAGCTTTATCGTGTATGAAGTGCACGTTTACTGCTGCTGAAGACACACATCACATCATTATCTAATTGATTTAAGCCGGCTTGTCTAGTGCACCCCTGCACTAGACAAACTTCTTCAGTTCGAGGCGCACTTACAGGTTTAATATTTTGTCTCGGCGCCCTAGCTAGTCGAAAAGCAGAGTTTTTATACCTAATTCTGTCGACACACTAGAATATATTTGAAAACCCAGCTTCAGATAAATAAGATGTTGCAAAAAGAATGAGAATTCTTAGAGGTTTTTAATTTAAAGTTTGATATTCATTTAGGACCGATATCCACAACACAACCAAGCTATCGTAATAGTTCAATGAGACTCTTCTACTTGCAAAGTGAATTCTGGTGGATCTTGTGCATGTAAAGTATAATATATAGTATATATACTGCATCGTCTTCGGCAAAGTATTTCAAAAACCATTACGTGAGTTTCGAAAGGTGTTCAGTGAAAAGGGGCATTAGATTTTTATCGAAAACCTAAGTATAGTTTCCGGAAAATAGTAAACAGGGGCGTCTCACGACGCCCCTCTTCACTGACTACGGCGTACAGTTTGGGAGCCCCTGGTGTAGTGGGTGCAAGCGCGACTGCTTAGCAAGAGGTTCGGGGCGGGCAGGGTCATCGATACTTGGTTTTTCTAGTCCGGAGCATGGGTTTGTGCCCAGATGACTGCAATAAGTTCGCCCCCTATTACATGGAACTAAATCATAATGGATGTAACGTGGGTGCACTATAAGTACACGTTTACCTAACCCATCGTGCAAAACAAGAATGTTGTTATGTTACTGTTCAACATCTCCTAAAGCACTTCACAGTAAATGTAACTTTCTGGCTTATAAAGGGTGTAACAAGACCCTTAACGAAGTCGAAAGGCACTTGTTCTCCCCGTCATTGTGATAATTTCTTTGTTTTAGACCATACCTCGGAACCTTCTAGTTCCGGAGATATTGGGGGTCAAAGTTCCGACATTATCACAAGTTTTTTTTTAAATACATGTTTTATATGTAAGATTTTTACTTAAAACCCCTCCACGTCCTCTATACTATTCAATCCATCCAGCAGCACAATGTTTTGAGTGCGTTACATTGAGTTCTACCGTAAAACGTGATTTTTCACCGCATAAAAAAGTCGTTTCCCAGCAATATCTTTTGCGTAAAGTTACTTAGTTTGATGTACATAATGCTTGGTTGCCGGCTTGGTGAAGGGTCCGTTTACACCCTGTATATAGACTATACTTCCCGTCTTCATTATTGTAGGTGTCTGGAATTAATCCATTATTACTATTGCACTGTTGAAATTTTAACTCTCGAGTTTGAACTGAACAGTGTGGATAATTAGGTATTACTTATTATTGTGTCATTAAGTGTTGTTGTGTGTGACCGCATAAAACTTACATCTTTAGTATCCTTTTTTTTCTTATCCTTTTCCTTATCAGAATCAGAAGAGCTGTCATCATCTTCGATGTACTCCTTGCTGGTGAACTTGCCCCCGCTGCCGGCGCCCGCATTAGTCACAGTCTTCGGTTTCTTGCTGGCAGGAGGCGCTTTCGTTTTCTTCTCTGCAGCCTTACGTTCTTTCTCGGCTAGTTTCTTCTTCTGTTTGAACTCGTCTTGAGCACCGCTGTCCTTGTACTTCTTCATGGCAACAGTGTATTCTTCCTTCGATTTGCCGGCTTTCTCTTCCCATTCCTGTGTAGTGAAAAGGATTTAGTAACTGCACTTAGGGGTATGACTTTAGTTTTTTTTTTTTTTTTTTTAAATCAAGCTGTAAAATTAACGTGCCATTCTATCAGGTTCTATATTGTCCTGAGCATGAGCATAATAATATTTTTTTTTAACGCTTGCTGCTATTGCCCGAGATATATGTGCTTCTTGTTTCTATAGTTATAAGTCCATCATAATTTTGATAGTCAGCTCTGTTAAAAACTTTTCTGATTGGCCAACATTTCCACATCGCCATGAATATTATAGACACGGAACACAGCTGGTTCTTACAAAAACTTAATTAAATATTTAATGAAAAATTGGTAAAAAATCCAGTATAAATCTTAGAAACAATGTAGGAAATAAAAAGTTTGATGCTTGTACTAGGATAAACCTGTATCACATTACAGGCGGCATGAGTTCTGATAATATAAGATTTGACAACAGATTTCAGTTTTTAACAAAGTTATACTTACAGATTTATCCTTGAGGTCTCTCCACAGCTCTCCTCCCTTCTTGGCGATCTCGGTGACCTTGATGCCAGGGTTCTCCTCGAGGATACTCTTCCGGTTCTCATTGAGCCACAACATGAAGGCGGTCGCCGGCCGCTTGGGAGCGTTCACATCCTTCTCGCGTTTCTTGGATTTCTCCTTGCGCTTGCGTGGAGCTTCCGACTGTAATATTTGAAATAAGAGATTGAAGTAACCGAATTTGTAACAGTGTGCGACAAACTTAGACGAACCTCCACCTTATGGTAAGTGGGCATCACACATGGCGACAATGAGACTGGCCATCGCAAATGCGTTGCAAACTCAGAATCTGACTAAGAAATTGAACAATTTCTCAAGAGCTTGTAAATACACCATCTTGCGATTGACGGCAGACAAAGCCAATAGTCGTGCTTCTCTGGACAAGCTCATTCACAAAGAGCCATGTATGATTCTTAATTTCTAGTTGGAGCTTAAATAATGTTCTTCGCCAATAAGTGTACCAATTCCAGTTAGACCCAAACCAGCTTTTTTCAATAATCTTGCTGGATTCAATATGGCTTCCGTTTAGATTGTGAACTAGCGACCCGTCCCGGATCCAATTTTGTAATGAAGAAAATGAGAAGAGCGGTTAGCAAAAAAAATAAACAAAATATTCTCCTCCTTGTCCTAATAATTACGAACACAACTAAAAAAAAACAGCCAAATCAGTTGAGCCGTCGTCAAGTGATGCTCCGTCATACATACATGTGGCAATTGATTTTTATTTATATAGATTTTACACTTATCTGTTACGTTCATACAATGCCTTGCATTACGTGATCCATCATCTGCCTAACCTTTTCCCAACTATGTTGGGGTCGGCTTCCAGTTTAACCGGATGCAGCTGAATACCAGTATTTTACATGGAGCGACTGCCTATCTGACCTCCACAACCCAGTTAGTACTGGGTAATACGATACCCCTTGGTAAGACTGGTTGTCAGACTTTTTGGGCCACTGACTACCTAACGACTGTCAAAGATCTACAAATGACACCCGGGACCAACGGCTTAACGTGCTTTCCGAGGCACGGAGGAAACTTGGTATGTAATGGGTGGTCACCCATTCACAGACCAACAAGGCAAGCATGGCTTAACCTAAAGATCGATCCGAGCGGCTGTTATTATTTAGCCACGAGCTCGACTCATTGCTGCATTACGTGACCCATCCTACAATAAGATAGGTGAAGTAATGCAGGGCACTGACAATCCAATACATATTCGTCTGTACCTATATTTTTATGAAATAAATAAGTCTTGATGGCTATCAAAAGCTAGTACAACAAGTACTTACAATAGTAATAGCCTTCTTGGGTTTCTTCTCTTTCTTCTTCTCCTTCTTGCCGTCGTCATCCGACGCGGCGTCATCATCAGAGCCCTCTGACGACGATGGGTTGGTGTCGTATCTAAATAAAGCAAATAAAGTCAGCATTATGAAGAAAGGATCGTTTGTGTTATCAGTAATATTGCGGAAATAGTACTGTAATAATTGAGGAATGGAATAAGGTCAAAATACAGAGACAGGTAGAAAAAAAAAAGTAAATCATATCAAACAAACAAATTGAGTTCTTTACTGTACTAGTCTTGCAAAACGAGTAAAAAATAATGTTCTCAGAGTAGTCTTGTCGGTGACATCGTGCGACTGATGCCTATGGCAAATGTCATTTGGATCTCTTTTCGAAAGCGCTCACACAGCACTTGTTCTGATATATTTCATAAACAAAGCTTGTGCGCTATTTGAGGACCGCCATTTCTATTTTATAACCCTTCAGTTCTACCATTTGCCTTTATGTCTGATTTAAAGTTCTCAATACCTTTCATGCTAGCCACGGTCTTTACCAACCACCTACGATTATTTCTATATAAGGCTGGTGAACAAACTATCCATATAACAATTAGTACTAACTCCTCGGCGACGTCGCTCTCCTTCGCCTTGTCCGGGTTGAAGTCCTCGTCGGTGCTCTCGTCGCTGTCCGAGTCGCCGGAGTCCCGCTCCTTGGCCTCGGCCTTTACCCGCTCGAGGTACGCGTCCGGTTCCTTCTCCGTGTCCGAGTCGCCAAAGTCATCGTCGTAAAGGGCTTTGTCCTGTAAATCGTCGACAAATTATGGTTTGTATAATGCTGTAAAAAATTAAGGATCTGGAAAAGATTCCAACAGCAGAATAATTAAATATTGTAATTATTTCTAACATCATTATTTTTATTACTTAGACAGGAAACGGGATATTTACCATGTTTACTATTAACCAACCTATTTTTTTCCATGTTTTCTGTTTGCGCCGAAATATCGGGAACTCGACAAAAATAGTAAACATGGTAAATATCCCGTTTCCTGTCTAAGTAATAATGTTAGTGACCATGATAGTTTAAAATCTTATATCATTATTTTTTTATGTTGTGCCTTGATTGTGGACTTGTAAGATCACTTACTTACAAACAATATACACTAAAGATTCGTTTCATATATTATGAACAACATTTGAACTTCCGTCTTTTTTTTGTGCCAGTTTGGAGGACGAATTCAAACGTTTTATATATAGTAAGAAATTAAGATCAAGATTTTATTATAATAATCAGTCAACTCTTATTTGAATCGCGCAATGTATCAGTATATTAAAAATCATGATGAAAATAAAATGGTATAAAACTTACATTCTTGCCAGTGTTCTTGACATGTAGTTTCTTGGAGGTGATGTAGTCGAAGAGCTTGTCGTATTCACCCTTCTCAATACTGCTGAACGTGTGTACGCTGCCTTGCTTCAACTCGATCTCGAAATCAAAGGATCTGAAGACAGTAACAAAATAATTGTAATGATTCTTAAAGCATAATGAGCCCTAAATGCTACTGCACAGGTTCGGGTTCCCTGTGAAAGGGAGCGTGTCGTTATCTAGCATGCAGGCGTATTGCAGATTAGTAAATGTAAAATGTCTTAGAATTTTTTGTTCTAGATTTCCCCATGATGTTTTCTTTCACTTCTAATTGGGTTTTTATAACTTTACTAGTCTATTTTGCTTTCATATTATTCTAATAAGATACCAATCGACTAATCAACCTGATTAGCATAAAATAATTGAATAAGACTTGCATTTAGTTCTCATTTGGAATCCAGTTAGAAATAATATTACTTCATTCATTCCTTTTTTTCAAAATTTTGAAAAACTCATTGCGTCTCGGAAAGTTAAAGAATGTGCGCAATATGGAGAATAACTGAAGAACTATGGAGAAGTGGTGGCCTGACGCTGCGTGAGCGAGAACTACCCACCGCCGCTCATCAGACTTCCACCGCGCACGGTGACAAGACGTAAGATTATGTACTCCGTTGTTGGTGATTGCTATAATATGGTGTTCCAATGCGAGGATAAGTAAATAGATTACATTTTTGGACATTAGAAACAAAGTTATCTTCATAATTTTACAAGTGTTTTGTATCTGCACAGAAGGCTTGTGTGCGTACATAGTACCTTCTCTTAATATTCTGTCTTGTTTGCTCAAGCTAATACTCACTTGGTAGAAGAGGCGCCTCCTCTCGCGAAGTTGACAGAAGCGATCTCCTCGAAGCGAATGTGCACCGGCGGCTTGTGCACGTATATGAACCCTTTCTCCAGAGGATATAGGTAACCAGCTGCTGCCTTGTAGGAACATGCGATTGCTGGAGTTTTGTGATGTCTGTAATAGAATATAGAGGTATTTTATTTAGCTATCAGTTCTTATATTATCCAGTCTCTTACTTGACAAAACAAAAAAACGCAATCATTAATAAACATCATAGTACAGAACCCTCGATGATTTGACAAGGTCTAAAATCCTTGCGAAGCAAGATGCGAATCGTTGATTTTTTCAAAATACATACATAACATCACGCCTGTAATCCCCGAAGGGTTAGGCAGAGTTGTACCAGCACCCACATTTCACTTGTTATGTTTTAAGTGCTAGGGGGCGTGCTCATTGCCATCAACCGGGCACAAACCCAGTCTCCGTGGCTGCTACTGAGAAATTCCTGATGGAAAAACCCATATAACAATGCTCCACCCGGGAGTCGAACCCATGCTCGGCAGCCGCGCTTGCGACCACTCGACCAACGAGGCAGTCTGTGATTTTATCAAATGTTGGATTATTTTATAGTAAATGTGTTACCCTAAGAAGTCTCCAGGACCCGTCACTCGTCTATTGATGATGACCTTCATTATTTTAGCGAGCACTTCATAAGTTGGGCCCGACAATTCTTTGTTTATCTTGCCTTCATATTTCTCTTTTAATTCGTCCCTGAAACAAAATTAATTAATGTTAATTAATTAACACAATTAATAAGCAACAATTTGTAAATGACGTAAAAAAAAAACCATTATCCAGTACTTCGGCGATAATATGAAACGTCGACCATCATGAAGACAGAGATAAATTTGATGTGCGATTTTTATGACTGCATACAGTGTGAATTAAGGACTTTTCTACTTACTCTGTAAACGGTAACTCCAGACTAGTTTCCTCTTCAATACCAAATAGCAGCACCAAGTAATGGTACCTAGTCTGACCCTGCTTGATGGGCGGGTCGAGAGACACCACGAAGAACATCTGCCTGGTATCCTTGTGAGGTAGGAGGAAGAGGCGGAGGACTGTCGACATGGGGATCTTGTAGTCGAAAGTCTTACCGTGGAGCTGAAAGAATGTCTGGAACACCTTGATGTCGTAGCGACCACTGTGAAAGAAAAGATGCTATTAAATTTTTCATGTTTGTGCAGTATTATGCCCAGCTACTAGCTAGTTTTTTTGCAGATTAACAATCTTTTTTAGTGTGAGACAAAACTACCACTACTAGGACAAAATTTGCCAGGTATTTCGTGACAGGGCGCAGACCTTCCGACTCAGCGATGTATCTCGAAGACGTTTGCCACGATAAGTTTCCATTGTATATATCTGTCAATTTGTAGCCTTTTCATATAGAGACGATATCAACGGCACAAAGTCGGAGGACAGGCCTCATACTATTACATATTAACTATGAAACGGTTTCACACTATCACCAATTTGATAAATTGTATGAGATTCCCTGCACGCCGTCATCCTGTAGCTATCAGAATCAGAATATTTATTTGTGAAACATAGGTATTTACAAAATGGTCGTCTTCGTAATCGTAATTCTATCGTAATCGTTTTATGCGAAAATTTGCATTATCTCTTCATCCGAATATACAACATACCGAGGTGTAAGACACTGTAGTTCCCTAAAGATAGCGATGGCGTCACCGGACACGGAGATGACGCTGGCCTTGTTCATGACTTGCTGGTGGAAGGCTTCTACCGCATCCATGTCGCCGCCCACCTCGCTTGACGGGATGTGGAAGCGCATCTCCATTAGAGATACAGGTGTGTCATCATTCTGTAGACATTAAAGCACTTTTGAGATTTAGTTCAATTAAGTGTCTCAGGAGGACCGGCTGGAAATCACGTGTTGCGCTTACCCCAAGTAATATGGGACATGAGCAGAAAGATGATCAGAACAAGTAAGGGTTTGGTAGGACGCCTTCAGGCTAGAGAGATCAAAGATCTTCACCAGGTAGCAGCTGGAAGAGACTTGCCGAGAATCAAGTTGAATTGAGTGAGATTGGGGAGGCCTATGTCTAGCAGTGCACTGCTGTAGGCTGACCATGATGTTTTAGTCAAAAATAGCTAAAGTCACTCTGATTTGAATTTTCAAGGTGATCTGCCCAAAAGGCTTTGCATAGTTGTTTACTTGCCTTGCAAAACTAAGAAATGCATAATTCACCTCTTTTATGTATGTATAAAAAGTGTGTTTCCAAAAGTATTAGCAATCATTTTCAGAGTTATAAATAAATTTTATTTTTAAAATGTTATGTTTTCAAAAAGTCCAGTTTGACTTTAGACTTGATAAAAAAACGTCAACCAGTTCAGTTTCCACTTGTAACATTATTCTTTGCTTGCATACTATGTAATATTAGACGCATAACATAACAGTATTATATTAAGATGATACATAAGATGAATCTAATTGAATAGCTGACTTGACAATGCAACCACTGCAATGCTCATTTTTGTATGAAGTGATTAGTGCTGAGTTGACAGCTTTGTAGATTTTTTAACTTGGAACTTGATTGCCAATACATACTGCTGTGACAATGATAAATAAAGGTTGTGTTTTATATCTATAAGCATTATAGGTATACATAAATAGAACTCAATAAAGCATTGTTGCACAATATTATGTAAATGCTTTTCAGACATCAGAAACAAGTCAAAAACAAGAAAGCTAATGCTGCTTTGTGATTCTCTGAATTTTCATGTAATAACATGGTAATAATAATGGGATTAGCAATAAGTTAATGTCATTATTATCACAGTATTTCATAACAAAGTAATTTTCCATAATTATTTTCTACTTTATACATATTTACCTGATGGAACTCAAGCGTGACTTCATTCTTGCCAGTATTACATTGAGATACATAGTGTAGCGGGATCTCAAATGCTGTGTGAGTCCCAACATTGAAGCTTAGTACCTCTCCGTTGAACTTAGCTGTACCCCAGTTCCAGCCTTTTAGAGAGAGCTCCTTCTCTAACATGTCTTTGTGGTAGTTTGTTTTGAAGAACTTAGCCACTTTTTCTTGTTCCTGTAAGCAATAGTTTAGGGGACTATTCATTTAGTATATTTACTTATTAGGTTATGTAAATGTTTGGACTGGTCTGTACAATATTTTTTGGTGGTTAATTGATTTGTAGCTGATAAAAGTGTTACCCTAATACTTTGGCACCAAAATGTTTACTAAAATTAAGCTTGTTTATTTGTGAATTAATTAGACATTACACAATGGATTGGAAATCTTTGCAGAACATTAAAGATAGAACTTTATATTGGATTTTTAATGGAACTTACACCATCCTTGAAGCCACCATATCTGTGTAGCGTACCGTTCTTGAGGAACACTCTCAGGCCCCAAGAGCCTATGAATTTCTGGAAGTTGACTAGTTCAATCTCATTCGCTGGAATCTGCTCCACCTTGCCGGTCTTACTGTTTTTAAACACTATGTTCTGATCTGTCATCTTTAATCTCCCAGGAACCTGAAAATTTTCAATAATTACAATTAAATTACAGTAACTTTGCTAAGGTAAAGAAAAAACAAATTATTCGATAAAACATACCATTGCGCCCTTGATCTCAGCTTGCACATCATTGTATTCGAGAAACTCCATTATCAACTATATTAATACAAAATATTAAAGGTTTATTAACTGCTTCAAAATGTGGTCAGTATTGTCCTCCACGCGCTAAATGTTGTATGAAAAAAATCAGCGGCATGAACGAACAACGAAACAACAAAATTGACATTTAATTATTTAAAATGACAGAAAGAATCAGGGTTACCAAGAACTTCATTTTTTACCCTCATTTTGTGGGTTTAATAAATAGAGGTAAAAGCTCTACAGTTGTCAAGAAGCGAAGTGCCGGAGAAAAATTTCTGCCACTTTTTGCTGGCGAGGTAAACACATACAGCTGTAGTGTGCTTAACAATCACACAAAAAAACATGCATCTTATTGCTGCAAATGCACACGATGCAAAAACAATCAAACAATAAAGAAACTCACAACCATGGAGTTTCTTGCCGGTTCTTCTCCATAGGAAACGACCAACCCGAACCGTGCACCTTTTTTTCGACGTTTTATAAGTGCCCATCTAGGCCTATGTAAAATAAAATATTTTGATTTGATTTGATTTGCACACACATTGGCTAATTAGCGTGTACGTATAAAATTGATTTTTTACAACAGGAAACTGAACAATTGATCATTTTTAGAGAGCACTTGTTTGCGATATAAAACGATACACATGGCCCCTGTCAGCGAACGAACTAGTTTTTATGGTCAAGCGGCCCTTGTACTTTACCTGAGGATTAAATCCAGGTATGCCAACTCTAGAGCTTATTCCTCTATGGTATAATGGAATCACTGGAACGGACTACCAATAAGCATGTGATGTGAGACAGAACCTTTAAATGAACACACGCCCTTCCCCACAGGGGTAGGGAGAAACTATAATCCGCCACCAGCCCCCGTAGCATGACCACTGTAGACGAGGATTTCTTTGACGGAAGAATCGACAAAATGACAGATAGTGCAAAGAAATCTGTCATTGTGTCGACACAATCTGTCACTTTGTCGATTCTTCCGTCAAAGAAATCCTTGTCTACGGTGGTCATGCTACGGGGGCTGCTTCGTTACATACGCATTTGCTACTCTCTTATATTGGTCATACACACACGGTTGAAATCAATACTGATACTGTTAGCCTGCAACATCCCACTGCTAGGCAAAGGCTCTCCCCTTGACATCCAGTTGTTTCGATCCAAGGCCAACGTGCCAATCAATCATTTTTATTATTAATTTGTTTTAAATTCTAATTTGCAAATCCTTATCAAGAATTCATTCAAGCCTAAATAGATATTGAATCGTTTGCTTTTATACAAGTTAATGGACACACCCCTCGTTCCTAGGTTCTAGATTTGTTTTTTTTTCGTATATACAATGACATCTACGGTACTTATGTCACCAATACATCAAGTAACCACAAATTGTCAAACTCCAAATGATTTTAAACCATAATGTTGATGGTTAAGTTCAAAATCGAATGTGAAAATTTTGCAGTTTGTAGTAACTTGATGCGTTGGCAACTGTATGTACAATTTGTATTGTTAAATCTGGTACACACAACGGCACATGAAGCTGTACATTTCCAGTAACACTTTGGCCTTGCTTTGTTCCGATTTCCTATACAATGACAGAACCGCATAAACTGGTTTTGTAAAGCTTGATTGGCCGTTGTGCGTACAAGTTTGCTATCGTTGTGATGAGATTTTTAGAAATGGTTATAAATTGCTGGAAATATTAAATATAAGCTACGCTCATATAATAGAGAACAGTGACTCAGCGATATCATGGTATATTGCATGTAATAACATAAAATATAAATCAGCAAACCATTAGTATACACAAACATATAGAAACCATTAGTATATATAAACATATTAGTTTGAACCAAATGATTATTGGTTCTGCTGTTCATACTCGGGTGGTCTTCGTCAGTTTTCATTCCTATATTTGTAAACGCAACTTTAAAGTCAACTTGACAGCAGCTGCCATCACTCAAAATTTTGACATTTAATTAAATTTCATTCATCCATTCACTCATTTTTTGTGTGCGGTCGACGGACGTGTTTCATGTTTTTAAATTTCAGAACTTAAATATTTACGTTATTGTATTCGATAAATTACAGTTTTATGTGCGAAATTAGAAATTAATAAACAAAATATATTTAAATTACAGTGGAGAATTGTGTAAATACTGTGACTGACAGAGTACCAGTCCGCCCTCATTTATAAATTAAAATTGTGCCGTGTGTGGCCTGAGTACCTCCGCTGGTTATTTTTCGTAGGTGTGTATTGCATGTGTTCACTCTATGGCGTCATTATCCTTGCCGCGAGTCCTCCAGCTGAAGAAGAACAGCTTGGATGCTGAGCGCGAACAGTTTGAGAAGTTTCAGGTATGTTTGTTGACCTTCTCAAACCTGCAATTTTGACCTTGCCATATTTTGTGTTGTTTTCGTACTATACGCTCACAATTGTGGGTAGGATTCTGTATCCAATCTGTTAAGAATATTTGTCTTCATGGTCAAATCAGGTACAAAAACTAATCATAGTAGTAGCTAGATTGCTAGAAAAAAAATATACAAGAAAACTACACTACAATGATATATCCTACATGCCAAGGTCTCAACTAGAGGGTCTTACTTAGAGTAAGCCAAGCAAGGTCTTTTATAGCTAAAGAAGAAGTTTATATTTATTAAGATGAATGAAATCTTTAATATAGTAGTCTGTTGAATCTTTTAAATCATACAAGGAAGGATAGATAGAATATATTATTTATTATTTACAACCTGCAAATGCCATTTACATTGAAATGAAGCAATGAGTATTTTAAGGTTGTATTATTAAGACCCAACATGCAAATACACATTCTATCCCTAATCCCAACTCGAACAAATTCAAAATCTTAAGTTTTATCTTCTTTCTAATTTTCATTCATTCATGCTAATAACCTTGAAGTAAATTAGCTGTGACGTGTGGTCTGAACCCCCTTCAAACAAATTTAAGAAAAAAGTTTCCTGTACCCTCTGTCCTAACAGGGTCCATAATATTATCCTTTTTGTATCACCTTTTTGATATTTTGGAATGAAAATAAAATATAAATAAAGCTACACTTGAATTGAACACTGAGGACAGTTTGGCTGAGGATGTGGCGTATGGAATTCTGGTGCAGTTGAACGAGATGACTTAATTTGAAAAAAATAGGGAACATAATTATTCTAAAGGCACAGAAAAGCTTACTTAAATGGACTTTGAAAATAATTTGTCCCATCGACTTACAAAGTTACTACATAATGTTGATTCAGAAAAGCCAACATTTTGCCCCCTTTGTCGAAATATATCTAAATCCAGCTATACAAGTGTATGCCAGAAGTGTGTTAAGCTTATATATTTAATAAAACTGTGCTATTAAAATAAAACTAAGGAAGTATAAACAAACCAAAACTTTTAATTTTGAAACAGTCTAAATGTGTATGTTTTAGATTGTATTTGACTGTCTTCAACAATAATAGAGAGCATATGGTTTTGCTATTAATCTCCTTTATTTATATTTTCTACACATTCTATTAATCTTCCATGTATTCACCGTGTAATATATTCTCACATTTATAATATTTCTTAAAAATATACATTTAAAAAAATGCAGCACGCTGATCGGGCTATCACCACTATATCAGGCTTATTGGCGACAATATTTCGATCTCAGTACAGTGTAACATGGTCGGGCACATTGTTAGAATATGGTACCTCAGATTCCACAAGTGTATATTTCAAAGCAAGTTGCTGGTGAATAATCTATTAATGTCATTATTACAATTTCAAGTTACACATACTATTATATGCTTGTTAAGCTGAAAGTGAGATAAGTTTTTAAAAACAAAGCAGTCTTTAATATAGGCTTTCAATAGTTGATTTTTCAAAACTACTCCAGGCGCAATCGGTTGATCGAGGTGATCCCGATGTACCTATGAACGTCAAAGAGCCGAAAAGAGTATCGTGATTCGTGGTAGGTAGCGTTCTGTAGTTTCCTTTCCCTCGCATCGGAAAAATTTCGGTTATTATCCATATTTCGCTTATTTTCCCGCTCAATTAAACATATACCAGTTTCATAAATTGAGCCTTATTTACTACACAACTACGGACATACCAATTTGGAGGGAAATTGTCAGTTGCGCCACAGTGGCGTATACCCGACGACACGCTTGTCGCAAACCGTGTCGGTTACGTCACCTCTGCCACCTGTGTATGCAAACACAGTCTAACACTGACATAACTAAGCATACGAATACACAGCAAACACTAAACTAATCTGAATCATCTATCTCTTTGTTTATGCCACATTGTTGCCCATAGATCTATGTTGTAACCACATCTAATCGCCAGCGTTTTTTATGTTACATCAATGTTTCCGGCGGTATTCAATTTAAACATTGCTTTTCCTCTGTCCTGGAAATCTTATCTAATGATTGCCATACTACCATTGGTAGCGACTGCGGCGACTCATGTCCGATTCATGAGCTGATTGAAAATTAGTGCCAAGAGTAGCATTCAATTGGTCAATCAGCTTTTTCTATTGCAGTCCACAGCCGGGTATAGGCCTACCGACGTAGTGCCACAGCACCCTATTCTCCATCCTCTTCATCCAAACTGTCCCAGCCCCTAAGGTCACTCGACCTAACTAATTGGGCCCACGCAACTCTTGCTGATTCGCGATCAACTATTTGTTGAACTTGAATCACACACTGTGACATATTATATTGTTAGATAATGATATGATCACATCGAGACATTTGTGTGCCACACATGTTTTCTTGAATCGTCGTCATGAACAACTGGTTTATAATTACCATCTAAGAGATTATTTTTAACAATAATAATGATAAGTGAATGCGCTATTAATTATTCACAACCGGTTTAATACAATACAATTATATTAATCCAATAATAACTTTAATCTTTCTATTTGTTCCAACAATTTTTTTTAAAAAGTTTTTTTTTTGTGCTCCTTGTAACATACCGTCTACAAAACAATTAATGGCTACAATCTCGCCAAGCTATTTTATTCGATACCTCGTCAATAGCTTGCAATAGTGATAAGCAAGTGGCCGATAGTTCGCTATTGCAGAGTTTTTGTTATCAAACAGATAATAAACTTTGTGAGGACTCGCGTTCGATAACTTATCAACGGCGATACTTTATCCGCTGACAACACACCAACACTGAAATTTAGTTACAAATAGATTCCGAGGATTTTGCTCGTGTTATCAGAAGTTTCTAGCGAAAAATTGTTTTTGTTGAAATCAGTGTTTTTCATCATTGAAACGTCTGCAGTTATTTTTGGTAAGAGTTTTGCTTGCACTTTAATGTATCCGAGATCTAATCCCGGCACAAACATCGGGTGAACGAACTGCATTTTGGAGTTAAATATAGTTCTTTGTTTCATTGCGAGCTCTGGTGAAGTAGAACTGAAAACAGTTTTGTAATTAATATCCCTACCGCAATAGCACTACGGCTACCGTTTCTCCAGTGAAAACTATATCAGCTCTTACCGGCTTACCACAAAATACGGTTTCAAGGTGACGTTGCTTGTAATCGTTTTAGTTGTAAACTCATAATACCTGCACGCAAGTTATCAGAATAAATACATAGGTGTCAAGGACTTACACGTATTTTTCAGTTAACAGTTGAGTTTTCTTAATTATATTTTTTATTAGCTGATGCCCGCGACTTTCATCCGCGTGAAGTTATTATTACAAAAATATTACTTCCCTACTTGAAAAGGATTTTGTTAATAATTTCAAGGGTGTTTTTTTTACACGAACCCCTAATCCTTTTTCTTAATATTAGTTACTCCTTATAACTCCCAGTAAAAGTCTAACCGTTTCGGAGATTTATAGCCGAAATAGTTTTTTTGTTATAAGAACCGTATACTTCATATGCATTTAGTAAAAAGCTGTTATTTTAACATTACAAACAGACACTTTAATTTTATTTTTTTGTATTAGATTCAAGTAAGTAAACAGCAAACTTTTAAACTAGTTAAGTGGGTCTTACTTGACGGCCTTGTGATTTATTCCTATCGAAGCAGCTGAATCCCCCTAATCTCTACTCTGAAGGGTTCATAACAATTTAATGGTGGGCGAGTTACTCATCGTCAGCTACATTTATTGGTTGCCGGTTGTTCAGAGTTGTCCAGTAAAACGATCATGATTGCCCGCTTCCGCCCGTAGTTTGCTCCACAATTTTATTTGTACCATATAGGAAATGAATACTTGCCACTTGTATGGAAATTCGAACTTTGAACTTTCAAAAATGTCCAAAAGCAATGAAAAGGTTAACCCTCCCCAATCTCCAGGTTACATCTGATAGAGTTATATGTAGATAATATATATGTATGTTATTATATAGATAAGTGGCAATTCATAATTTGAACTGCGTCTGCGACCATTTTACGAATAGGGTAGTTGACAAACCAATCAATTGACATACTTTTTAAGAGCTGTTAAAACCTGAATCCCCCTTAAATTTTGAATGGCAATAGCACGCTATGACGTCACTATTTAATCAACTCAAAGACTCAACTATTTATTGATTTCAAAGCAACTAAAAATCTAATTTTGCAATTAATTGAAAATTAATCGGGTTTTCAGGTCTAAAATGAAGTATTTTTTTAGAGAAGTTGTGTCTTGGAATTATTGTTTAATGGTGTCAACTACCCTATTGTAGCGTAATTCATATATTTATCTATCCTATTAAGATTCTGCTAAAGCGACCGTTTTAGGCTCCTGGACTCCAGAATGATTCAGTCGGGCTCAATAATTAATGTTGCATTCTGTAATTAAATTCACACGTTAAGGGCAATACGATATAAACCCTTTAGGTTATAAAACAGTTCTGCCTGCAAGCATCATAATTACTAGGAATCCATTAAAACATGGGAACTCCAATAACGATGTTTTTATAGCATCATTATAGTTGTAGCTTCGTGTCGCACTTTGTTCTAAACGTGACGTAAACAGAACACGACGTATTTACAAAGATTAAATAATCTAGAGTGAGTCATATAATGGCTAACGTCACAAAGTAGCACGAAACGGGAGGAACGACTCAAAACCAAAATCGTAAAGAAGATAAGTAAAAGAGGACTAAAACGAGTAATTTAGCTGTTTGTCAAGTGTCTAGGTTAATGACCAAAAGATCTTATCAAAATAGTGTAAAGAACCTTAAGTCTTTCTTGACATTAAGATAAAAATAAAGTATTTTCGGTAGATCTAGTTTTAAAGCAGATGTATGACAAAAAATGGAAATCATTCATAGAAGCCTTGCGATAAAAATATATTTTATTTATAAAAAAACTCAAGTGTATCAAGGAAAACATCTGCAAACCTCGTAGGCGTTTAACAGTTACAACTTATAGAGGTCAAGATTTCGATACAGTGAGGTCAGCCTTGCAGCTTGCCTTATACGAAACGTGAGCTATTGCTCCCGTGGCTCTATCTCGAACAATTGCCACGTCCGTGTTGCAATCCAGACCTTATTAGGAGTACTCAGAAATATTGGCATTTGTTATGAGAAATGTAGATCCAGTGACACGAACAGTTGGGAGTATCGCCTTTCATTTGAGTTTTACTTGTAGTACTTTTTCTTTGTATCGAGAAATAGTTTCTGTATAATTCCACGATTTTCACTTACTGACGTTGTTGCCATTTGGATCTTTTACCTAGATTGCAATACCATCGTCCCACTAGGGTTCGAAATTCTTTAGCAACTTACAAGTTGACCTCAGGAGGCTACAGTGTGGTATATATGTGTAAAAAAAAAGTGTAACATCTTGCTTGTGACCAACAACTTTGCTATTTTCCTCAAATAATTCCGAAAACGTCCAATTCTATGATCTAATTTCGTTATCTTTAACCGTTGCCCTTCCTTGAACTACATGACTATTCTAAATACAATTATCAGCAGTTTGTTTTGCTATGACGAAATGGACTAAGGAGTTTTCCAGTACCTCCATGTTATTAGTACTAGCAAGGTGTGACTAAGCATGTATGAATGTGCATCGCTGGACCAATGCCGCGACTCCGTGAGCTCGAACCGGTTTTGTGACGGAAGAAATATTACCACACTGACCTAGTGTTGCGATGTTTAATATTTTGCAACCAGATGCAAATAGTTCTATAATATTGTGACTAATTTGTACACTATTAATCAACTCTTTAGCTAAACATGAATGAACATTTATGGCAACGAAATCACACTCCTTCCGCATACATTATGTTTTGTGATTGAATCTTTATCTTTGTTTGAGTAGAAATAAAGGTATTCATTTAATGTATGCATTATTGTGTCGTGTCTTTCCGAAGGTCAGAAGTGTGTATCTGCAAATTGGGTTTGGCCAAGTTAAAAGATTAATGCAACAAAGGGACCGATTGCACTGAACAGAAATACAAACCTTTGTAGCAACAAAACGGTTTAGCTGGATCGATACTAAACTAACTTCTCTTAAGCCGGTTACTGTCTCTAGCTCTAGGAGCTAAATAAGTTGTTCTAACATTTTCTATTCCACCATTAAACACGTTCGCAGCTTTCTTCCAAGTTCCAATGCATGTCTCGATGCATTTCGCCATTTCCAGTAATGCACTATCTACGTTTAATCAGCTTTCTATAAAATTTTCCAACGCATATTCTCATATTTCTACTGCACTTTTATTTTATCTTACAACATTATGTGGAGCATGGTGTCGAGTCTATTTAGATATTATCGCGTTCCCACTAATGTTGTAGAAAGGTATTAAATGAGGATTGAAGATCGAGGGCATAATATGTGCTTTGAAATTAATTGCAACTGTGTTTATTTTGTCGCTTGTTGCTTGTCTTGTTTTCTGTTATTGTTGTATATGAGGTATTGTTTCATGGTTTGCAATATGGCTCGATGCATTTATATCTTATCCAGACGATCTAGCCGTGCTAGTGTCATTTGCTATCCCAACTTATAATCGTTATTTTATATTAAAAGCCAGTCTGAAGTCCAATTTCATTTTCGAATTGAATCAAACCTTTATGTCGACTTTCAGCCGTAACTTATTTGTTCTAAAACAAAATTTTACAAAATCTTGTTTTTCTAATCTTCATTTCAAACGAAGAAATTTCTTCCCCAACTGCATTAACGACACTCGAATACTCTCTCTTGTTCAATTCCCATGGAGCATTTCAAAGCGGGGTCCAATTAGCATAGTTCAATATTGGCGCGGGCACTATAAATGTTTGTTGGAAACTGGCACGCCAGATGGGAAGTGGATCGGTCCGTAGCTCCGTAGGTAGGTACTCCGGGGGCAATCACCGCGGTATCCTCTTCCGCCCAGCCTCCACACACGGTTGATATAGTTACGATCCTCGTAAATGCTCTTAACTGCGTTAATGATATGGTTAATGTAAACATTATACGCGCTTTTTCGGTTATAACGTTCTGCTTCTATAGTATGTGTGAGTATGGTTTCAAATTGTATGCTACTAAGGTGTATCAAAGGCCTTATAAAGGTCCAGGTGATTAGCTGTATTAGCATATTATTTTGGCATATGTCACACAATAACAAATACTTGGTAAGAGTTAGCGGGATAATCGAATTTTAGTTTTTGTACTTAACTACCTTGTTTTTTTGTTTCATAGAACTATATGTCCTTATCGTAAAGGAAATGGGTATGCTAATCTTTAACTTAATCGAATTTGCCTACAGTTTGAGTTAGATAAAGTTTATTTGGTCATTACTTGACATCATGCACTGCGAGTTCTGTTAGGTCGTGCTGTGGGTCGCAATCAGACCATTTCAAATTACTCTCCAGATGTATGTATGGCTTGTGTTATGGGTACATATGTGCATAGCCAAAGTAACGGTTTCCCACAGTTTCCATGTGTTTTTTCTACAGTCAATGAACAATGAATTCGGTGTGCTTGCGCTTAAATTCTCTGTAGCTGTCAACTACTTTCGTTGTAAATGAATCAAGGAAATTCCGGGAGAAAAGTTTTGAGGGCGATATATATTGTATGACAATTTAAGATGAAAAAGAGTGAATGAATAATTCTGAGATAACTGTAAATGTAGAGATGTAATAGAAGCAAACGTTATGCTAGGGCAAGAGTATGATAACATCACTGTACAACAAATTACTAATTAAATGCTTATTAGCTATGCGAAAAAGAAAGAAGACCCAAATAATAGAATGCAATGATACTTAACTTTAAACTAAGAAAAGTTTCATTATGAAATCGATATCGTTTTTATTCTTCCAAAGATTTTGTGACCAATATTTCAAGTTTCTCTTAGTTTTTTAAAGTAATATGATAAATTCGTTTCGTCTGTCGATTGGCTACGCATTGCGTGCAACTGTTATCGCTACGGCGGCGGCGGCCGACTCCGGCGTACATTCGGTACTTTTTCGCATCGGTAACAGATCAGTGATAGTTCGATGTTCGATGTAACTAGTTACGTGTTGTTACTTGTAATAGAGCTGCGACAATCGGGGCGTAACACTGTGTATGTGGCGCAGACCTGGAACTGATTGTCTGCTTTCTTGTTGACTGACTGTTGGCCTAATGTGCTATTGGTGATTTCTTAACTAGCTACATAAATATTGGTGTAGCCAACAGTTGGGAAAGATGGATTTCGGTAAACAAATGGCCCTGTTTCAAAATTCATATTACCAAATAAATCGAATTTCATTTCAGCAACGGTTATTTCATATATGCAACTGGAATTGAATAAACCCGTTAATTTCTCAGTTGCGTGCCTTTTTGACATCACAGAAAATGAAGCGATGGCAAAGGCGGCAAAGAAATGGAATCGTTTTAATGGTTCATGAATCGTTATAAACGGACTTTCTCCTTGGGTTATCGGAGAAAGTAAATTAATTTATAATTATTTAGTTCATTTAATCGCACATCGTGGAAACTGCGAAGGTACCGGTATATTCTCACAAATGTTCAGCAGGCTTTAGTTATAGTAGACGGCTAGTGTAATAAAAATCTGAAACTGGAATAGTTATAGTCTGACAATCGCTAATTCTTTTTCTAACACCACCACGTGAATAACACTAATTGTATTTGTGGTTGATGCTAATGTTAATGAAATGTGTTAATTCATTAAATTAGATTAGTCCTACGCGCTTTTTGACGATGATGCTTCACGTCTATTAGTTTCTGGCGACTTTGGCGACGAACGTTTTTACCCTTCGTCATTTTCCTGTCATTGTCCTTCTACTCTCATTTCAATTTATTTGGGGTCAGTGAAGCCTGTCTGCTTCTTCCAAGTGTCTCCATTAGCACTTACCTCAGTAGTCACTACATGTCTAGCTAGCCATATCATCTTTCACGCAATCCATCCAGTTATTACTTTAAACTTTGCTCCGAATGTGGTTCTTGTAGAAAGTTAAAGACGGCAACACAGATGAATTATTCTACAATAACAAATTCTAGATTTGTTACTCGGCTCTAAGTAGCTTTATCTGCCTCTTTTCTCTACACTGCAACAGGTATAAACACTTCCACATCCTTATCAAATCTCACAGTTGCATAGTTAATTATATCTCAAACTATGTATTGTGTATACGATGGGAATTTTAAATCAGCTTTGTCGAGTATCTTTATGTTTTACGTACAATGGCTCGGTTGTGAAATCGTCACTATTGTGATGTGAATGTACGATTGTCTTGGCAACTGCCAGCGTGGGTGATACCGGGTTCTATATCATAGCACCATGATGGCTGGATTACGTGGGCTAAGAATTTATTAAGAGCCTTAACTGCTAAGAAATTATGAACTGCTTTGTATGAAATTACCGGATTTAACAGGATTATAGCAATAAAGTTTATGAGTAAGCTAAAAAAAAATCTTTACACACGAAGGTGGTTCCTGACATAGTTAACGAAATGACTCCAGTAGATGGACCATCCTTGTATTTTTTTTAATTCCCTGACTGTAGTGGAAGCGAGAAAAGTAAAGCATTTATTTCATTACAAAGCCAAAATACTACACAGTGCAGAAAATATAACAGTCGAGTGACATTTAACCTTATCGGAAAGGAAATTATATTGAATTATTGGTTTCCCAGTTTAGGAATTAACCCGAAGTTTTATCATTTCCGCAAATGATGTCACGTTTCAAACAACTGCAGTTTGTATATCCATTTTTGGGCATTGTGGTGGGTGGTTGAAATATCCAGTGCAACAGAACCCCGCATTAGATCTGTTTCTACTGAACCGTTACCGAATCGATTCACCATCATACGCTTAGCCAGGAATCACTCACTCTTCGGTTTAGTCTTCGTTCTGATTCCACTTTTGGCAATTGGCCCGTACGAGTGGACTAGATGGAATGTTCCAAATAATAAAATGTAGTTTCCTCATCTATTTAAGTGGGTATACATGAATCATTTCCGCTATGTCGATTTCCTTTACGTCAACTCGAGATTATTCTTGGTTTTGGCGATACTATCTAACTGCAATCATCTGTTTTATATTAGACATCTCTATCATTCAGAAATCGCTGTTATGGTATTAAATATTTTAATGTCTTTAGAACAGCAAGCTTTATGTAGATTAATGTCTTTAACAGCAATTTACTCGCCTGCATGTTGTTAAAAACAGATGGTGTCAGAACCAGTGATTCGGGGCACGACTGCATCCGTCAAGCGGATCAGTGTGTTCGGACGGAGATTGGATCTCGTAAAGTGCAGTTTCCTGATTTAGATGCGCCAACGCACGCTCGGCGTCCGCAGCGTGGGACCGCCGAGTTATTATTGTAACTGTTCATATTTTGTCCATGTTTATGGGCGTTTATTATTCTAGGGGTCGGAGGAGATGAGGGAACTATTGACAATCAACAGCAGGGTAGATAGTCTAAATTCTAAAAGTACTTCTGATTCAGATTTTGTGGTTGTAGAAATTAGAAGTGAATCAAGACAATTGATATCACTACCTATTTTTCTACTTGATAACTCACTATAAATTAGACTTGACGCTCAGTGAGCAACATGTTTACTTGAGGCAGCTTGCAGGCTTGCAGGCTGCTACAGCATATTACTGAAAAATCCGAGTAAAACTTTAAAACCTGCATGCAATATCGTGAGGCAAGGTCGACATGTGAAATAATTCCATTAATCGTATTAATTCCATTACTGATATTAATTTTATAACTTTACCAAGGGTTCATTTTTGCAATTTCAATCAAATCATTCATGCACGCTGAAATTAATTTCATAAAGTTGTGGCATACATAGATGACCTAATTTTATTTTACATAATTTCTTCTAAACATTTTAAACACGCAATCTAGTTACTTAACATAATTTATTTACGTTATGCAAGTGGAATGTATGAAGTCATTTACTCGCATGGAAATGTAAATAAGAAATATGTACACTCATTTTTTTTTTTAATAGAAGCGCAGTGTGTTTACGGAACCTTCAGCTATGGTTATGATTAAGTGCTTGTTTTCTATGCTAGTGCTGTTGGAAAGAAAAAAACAAACAATTTGCATTAGCCTTCGGTTCCCTTTCAAGTCTTGGATTTTCTTCTAAAGTTTGATTGGATCGAATGTTCTGGTCTTGACTCTGAACAGCAGTAGATAATTTATCATACTGAGTGCAAACAATTCTCCTGAATATCCGTAATCCAAAAGCCACGTTTATATTCAATTGTGAATCCGAAACAAGAGCTCGTAAAATTAGAGCAGCTTCATTGGGGCTAATATTGTTAGCCGGACTATCGAGATGTTCATAATCCCATCTAAAATCTTACGTTGTAGTATAGGTCCAACCGAAATCCGCAGTTCCCAGCGAGCTCACTTACTAATTCAACGCGATTTGACAGCAACCGGCGCCTAATCTCCCAAAATGGAATATGAAAGTATGCCAACAGAAGCCTTACCTGGCTTATCTTTCTAAGTGACGCCCACTTATTGATTTTGTGCCGCTATTTTGGTACAAATATACTATCAGTATGTGTACTTAGCATCTTCTATTACCAATTTACCACTAACAAAGACCTGTGACGAAATTATGCGGACCTCAAGTTTGACTGATGACTTATTTAAATAAGTATTCTGTATTCTATTCAGGAGATGATGTACAATGAATGATATTTTTAAGGATAGACGAGTTGAACGAAGTATTTTGGCTTTTTAGCTGGAACAGCTGGACTAATAATATTAATTGAGACAATGTCTCTCTGTCAAGCAGAAACATTTGCCAGTTGATATGTGGCTAATGCTGGACGCCCTATATGTAGTTTTGAAACTCAATGCGTTTCAAAACTACATATAGGGTTTCCAAAACACACAAAAAACTAATAAAAGCATCCAGGTTGTAACAGGTGGGCCACATGAGTGCTACTAAGATCTCGAATATGTACATTTCAGATCACTTTGCATGTGGAACATCTGATTTATGAGCCTCCTTGTTTCTACCACCTGTCTACAACCGAGCTTCAAGTTTATACACCAGTATTACAATGTATCTCAGTTTTTGGTGTACATTTTTTGGCAAATTATTTAGCTTGCAACCATCGCGTCGCACCGGTTTCTTACATTCATTAAGTTCTTGCAACGCACCAATTCTTATATATTTTTTGTTTGTTGCAGGTAAGGTGTTCCGATCCACTGGTCTGGTGATTTTTTGCAAATACTCTCGATTCGCACCTGCATGAACGCTTGGTGCAAGAACTTTGCGCCCATATTAAATAACATCAATTTTGTAATAACTTGCGTTCTAATTTCTTGAGTCTTTGATGTTCAGACTTGAATGTACATACATGTTCATATCGGCACGTAGTATTTTCATGCAAAATAATAACTTCATGGAGAATGATGATGACACTTACGTCTACCGTAAAAGCGCACTTATCGATAATGCAATGATGGTACCTACTTTGAGATTGGTAATTAGTTCCACATCTAGAAATGTCTAATGAAAACTGTGACATTGTTTCTCAGATAAGTGTACGCGTTTATTGCATGAATGAGAGTTGACGAAGACTGATATTTGTTGGGCTACACCAAATGCAGCATTTGTAAATACCGCAGTGGGCCAGCCAACAATCGCATTTTGCCTAATATTTCGTACATGTCAACTCCTGCTCCTCACGACACGTTCACTGCAGCAATGAGAAAGATTAGCCAACCATTATTGTTAAGATTGTCATCTTCACTAACATTACTAATCGAGCGTGGCGCGTCTTCATTTCAGCGCCATCGCTCGGCACTTTACTAATGCATGCAGATTCAGCCACCGCTGACCACTAACACGCTATGGCCAACCCCAACGACAAGCGCTTCTATCATCTGGTGAGTTTACATTCACGTTATTTTACAAAACGTACTAGAAATACCGATAATTTAAATTTCAGTTCTCGGAGTTATCAACATGCTTACACACCTATTTACATTCCTGCTCCGCCATTTTTTAATTTCTTTAATATACTGTCTATTGATTCGTTAACTATGCACGAGTTTGAAGGCTTTTCATCAATGACTACAATACATATATTTATGAATACTTCACTTACTACTACTTACTAACATTTCCAAGTTTAACACAAGGTATAGTCTCACGTTTCTGTATCGCCAGCACTTAACAATGCACCTGTTATCACGCATCATCGATTATTTCTATCATTGTTCCGTTTCGTTCCACAAAAATGGACGTGCGATAAAAACTCATTTAATTCCTCTACACAAGATTCTTAAGGGGAAGGTATTCTCGAAGTTCTTACAGAAGTGAGTGTCGTGTCACGACTTGGTTTGCAAAACGACAAAAACGTCGCTCTCGTGCCACGGAAATCAAAAACTATATTCTCGCTTTGTGCCTCTCGATTCAGCTGAAAAGTGGATAAAAAGATGTTACGAGACCTAATATTGAATTGTGCTTTGAGGACAATCATTTATCGTGGTGGCCCCCGGCCACCGCAGGCGCGGGCCTGTGGACGGCGAGTTATGGGCTAGCTCGCCGTCTGGCCGTCTTATGACGACAGGCCGTGTCGACGGCGCGTTCGTGTTCCACGCGCGCCTCAAAGAGATGTCAGCAACCACGTAGGGGTCCGCACGGGCCGATGCCTGCCAGGGCTGCGGGACTGTTCGAAAGAGATACCGCGGCCCTGGAACACAAAGGGCAAAGAAGGAACATGGATGGGTTTTAGTCAGTATAAGTCTGACACTCCCTTCCGCTCCGCCCAGAGCGGGGGGGGTCATTTGATGATTTCCCATCCTAAAAAAAAAAAAAAAAAGGACAATCATTTATATACTGTTCGTCACTGTGGCTCAAACGGAAACATCAGCAAAATAATCACACACATGATTATGATGATAGACGGTGTACAAATAAATGATGCATTTGTATTAGTTAATTAGTATCCTCAATATCGGTAGCATTTTCCTCTTGTAGTTCCGCCTTTGAACAGCAAACTATTTTATCGATCTGATTAATATTGATATCTATTCTAGTAAACCAAAATTATCTTGTCATAAAAGACAAATTTTCCTTATTTTTCTCAAGCAAACATGACGATCACACGTCCGAAAAGTTTTAGCAAACGTTATCCGATTTGCGAAATCCCTAAGACATAGCACAGGAATGAGCTCTTGAATGTTGTCTAAATTATTTTTGTACGAGAGTAACAAACAAACATGAAGATTGAGGGGAAAACCAGGATTTTTATTTTCCTCGAAAATACGTAACGAAGAGTTATTGGGGGCATTCTAAAGTAGTTTTGGGAAATCATAATTATGTATTTAATGTATTTATATGACATGCGTAAGTTTTTGCGGTTTCAATACGAGTATTTCATTTCGTAGTTGTTTAGATATACACATACACACAATCATGACTGTGAGGTTTGCTTTTAGCGGAAGCCATGATGCCAACTATTAATCCTTAAATAAAATAGAAGACGGGCACAGAATAAATAGTAACAGAGGGTGTCCGACTGCTGCGTTATTTATTTAGCAGCATTTGAGTCCAATCCTGGATAATCTACTTCGGATAGCTACACAAGGAGTAAAAGTAACACAAGCTTAGGCTTAACAAAATATCCACGAATAAATGAAGTCCAATCGAAAAGTTGTCCAATGTAAAGTGTGAATACAAATTAATGTGACAATCAATAATGATCATGAATGGTCCACAGTTGTACTGTATAGTTTTAATTCATCCAACACGTGTTGCGACGATTTCATTATCATTATGGATGATTGTGATAATCTCTATCCTTGTCTCTGCTTCTATTTCCACAAATAGATTTATTGTGTTGTTAATCTATCTGTTTTAAAACTGTTGAATTGTAATAATCTAGTATTCCAAACCAGCATTTAAATCCTCCAATTTGATCGTATCATACGTTCATGTCATCAATGATGTAAATCAGCAGGCTTACAATTTGCTGCCAGTCTTAATAAATCAAAATTGAGCTAGATCTGGTAATAATGTATTCCGAAATTGAATACAAACAACGAAATGACGATACTTCTACACGCTAAATCTTAAGCAAGCTCACTTTCGTATATCAGCTAAACATGGTTAAAGCCTCCTATGTTTATTTGCAGTCCTGCAGCATGATTAAAGTTCACTTTGACTTTGTCAGTTTCACCGGTCAGTGTACCCTGCGTAGATGTGTATCATCAGTTCGCTACCGAAAAGTCTCGAGTCCATAAGTGTCCATTATACCTTATAATTAAGATATGAAGTCTTTATCTTTCTCGGAAGTTGCGGTTAGGTCAAGATGTGTTTGTGTCTCATACACGTACGGTCTGTTTCTCAAGGTTAAGCTTGATAAAAAAGTTCTTTCATCTGTTCTGGGAACAGAATCTTGGCACACTCTTTGACGATGTCTGTCCTACTCGGTGCAGTTACTTTTCTGACTGAGGATGCCTGATGCCGTTCAGAATGTCTGCTGAAAATTGGTTTGACGCAGACCAACTCATAACCACATTCATAAGAGTATAAACGTACTCCCACTCCCTTCTCCATATATCGTATCGTCGTTTTTGCCGTTTCCTCAACGTATTTACTGTCTAAAAATATCGAGCAGTCAACGCTAAGGCAACATGTGTTCAGTAGCACTTACACCCCTCTTCTTGTTTACTCACAAACACCGGGATCGCTATCAAAGTGGGAGTGTTTGCTTGTGTTGCTTTCTATAAAACTCAGTCGTATTTGGGTGGAAGGAAATAGTCAAGATAACAGAACTTTGGAAAGCAGATGTTTTGGTAGTTGTTTAGAAAACAGATGAACATCGTACGTGTGATAATTCAATGAATAGAGCTAATTTAGTAGACTTTGCACAAGCTTGAACAAAGTTTTTTTTTTGTAGACACTTGAGCTGCTACAGTGCGCGTTGAACTCAGTCTGTAGATAGACAAAAACTAAACGAGAAGTTAGTCATCACCGCAGGGCCAGAATTAGATTCACTGATATTAATATCCACTAGAGACACCGCATTTCCATTCGGTTGCATGCAAAATATTGCAACTTACAACCCTTTATGAATTAACAATTGAGGTTTAATGATTAACATTCTTTGTCCTTGATTTATGTCCTTTGAGAACATAAGAATCATTACTATGCAGAGTTGAACGCAAAGCCACGATAAATAAGTATAAGGATATGTCATACATAAGTACTTCACCGTGTATTTATAAGGAAATCAGTATTTATAAGTAAAGTGCGTGTAACTCGTAGTGACAGTTCCGATTAGCGCATTTACCTGTAGTAAATATGTAGTTATTTACCTTTCCTATTCCTACATATGATTATATTATTCACATGACTAAGCCTTATCTAAATATATCGATTATTTGGCGATAAAAACGTTTTCCAAAATGATTCATAGATTAGGATGCCGAAAACGGAAAAAGGCTATCTGTCTCATCATGAATCAACTTTGTTAACATATACGTTTTACAATTTGTCGAAAATGTCATGGCATTTGAGATAAAGTCATTTGGTTTAATCAATTATATAAATCACATTCAATTATGAAAAAGATCCAAGTAGTTTCATTTCTCAAATTGAGTAGATTGAAATGAAAAAGTAAAAGCGGAGGAGGCTACTCAAAGGCAAGGAAATTGAAATTGGCTCGTTCAATAAATAGGTTCAAGCCTGTTCTAATTAATGAAAGAACTTTAAAAGTACCTAATAAATTTCATGCGGCCGTTATGCCTTTCATAAAGATGCTTTCCAATTCAAAGCTTCAACTCAAATAACTTGATTGAATGATATGACTAAGTTTACCGATGAAAGCGCAACTTGATATCTGGCTGAGAAATCTCATTTCCTTGGCCGTAGTAGATAGTAATTTTGCTTTGTTAGCTTCCATTAGTAAACTTACTGGCTCATTGGAACTTTGAATAGTACTTGAAGTTTGAGACGTTCATTGTCTACTAGTTTCTGTCTATGTTTCTTGGCCATAGTTAATTGGCAAATGAATGAGTTGCAAATCCACTGATTTGATTGTTTGTTTTTGCCAAATTAAAGCCGGTGTAACGTGTAATTTGCTTTTTTGTATTCTTTATTTGTACCTCTATCGAGAGGTTAGCTTAGAGTTACAAATTTCTTAAATGGCCTTCGAGTTTCCTGCATAGATCTATTATTTGGTATTATTTCATCTACAATGTCTGTTATTTTATTTAGTTCTGAATTTATTACCTCTTTATCAGGCTTCCAATATTTGAGTACCATCACAGCTATAATAATAGGTAACTATTATGGTAATATTTAAATGTATAAATACAATCATCAATGTCATCTTATACGATTAATTCAACATTCAGTTAAGCTAAATGAATGTGTTCGTACACACGGCAGCACATCAAGCTATACATAACCAGTATAACCTGACTTCGCGTTGTATGACCATCCCGTACGATGAGAGATCAGCTTAATTTGGTTTTGCATAGCTTGATTGGCCGCCGTGCGTACAAGTCAAAATAATCACTGACGCGTGGTATTGAAAAACTTTGTGACAAACGTCGCAATTTACTAATTACAAATCGTAAAGTCCATTCATTCATTGAGCGTGATTGAGCGTTGTGGGAATGTTTTGATTTTCCTAATAAATGTAGATACTCAGAAATCCCGGTTGACGTTGGCATATGCAGAATATTAGCATTACCGATGACGCAAGCACAAATCGTCATTGCATATGAATTTGCTTGTTTGTACCGAATATTTTACGACCACCATTTTGTCATTACATTCCATAAATTCGGAAGTTTTGAAAATAATGAAGTTGCTAGCTTGTATTCCTTCGGCAGTTTACATTCTAGCTGGCTGAAAGTATGTCACTTTTAACGTAGTATTTCTTTTGTTTTGTCTAATTGGTTAGTTTCATATAATTTATTGATTCTTTATTCAAACTAATGCATTATTAAAACGGCCGGTTTATTGTGTTTTTCATTGTGCTATGATTACAAACAAGTAAATTATAGCTACAATGTTTAAAAACCCGATATGCCGTATTTAGGTTAACTCTAAACACGTAATAAAACCAGGTCATTGGACCTGTAGAACAATACATTGCATTTCTCCATTTGCCTTTAAAAGCATTGCATGTTAGGAATTTTTATTGTCTACTGTAAAACGTTTGACGTTACGACTAAGCACATAACAGTATGACCCCTTTATTCGTATCACCCCTTTATTCGTATCACCTGGCAATCGGTTCCAAGCTACATGTAGTATAACCCTATATTAAGTATTGAGTATGTAATAACCAATCAATTCAAACGTGTTACTTTTTCCCGCTTGAATGGTTGCTGAACCGGATTAATGTTCAATTAGACTCAAATACAGGACTTCAGAGATCGGACCATATCAGCAATAACCTTGCTGTTTCTACTTATTATTCTCCTTGTGAATTCTTTAGATCCACAATTGTATTAGTTTGAAAAAACCAATAAGCATGGAGAGTTACAGCTCTATCCACGCTAAATAAACCCCAAGCCACACAGGCAATTAAACTCGGGCTAAAATTAAAATAATGCTATTTGTCTCTGTTATAACAATATTTATTATTATTTATTTATTTTTCAGACACTAGCCATCCAGAAAGCGATCAACGCCATCGAGACACCGGTCAAAGAGAAACATGTCCGCAGTACACTCATCGGTACCTTCAAGGAACAGAGCGCCATCACATATTGGGTAAGAACTTCTTCCGACTTTAAAGGCAGTCCTTGTGTGCTTAACGCGTTTTTGGCGCCACGAATTTTATTAGACGCAATCGGCGTAGAAATCCTGTGCTCTGTGATTAGAACAAAAAAAAAAACCGTAATTTATAGAACACTTAATGTCAAAAGATCTCTATATTATTTCCTAATGGCAATCGGGGAAATAGAAATAAAGTTAGCGTAGGACTAAGTATTGTGCCTTGAAGTAGTACTGAAAAGATTAGTAGCCGACCTCTAATGAACATTGTTATTAGATGTTCTATTGGCGTTATGGTGCTGATGGCTTGTTGTATTTGCCTGATTGATGAACGTTGACAAGTCCTTGCTGCATTAGGACTTAACACAGGTAACCTTATCCACCTTAATCCTTTTTAGTACTGGACAGTCTCGTCTCAAAGCCCTATAGTTATTTCAAAAACACAGATGCCTTTCCTTACGAAGATATGTCGAGGGTTTAAGCCATTAAAGTAAATGGTGATTGAAGAAGAAAACCCGCCGTGTATTCAGCAATAAATCTCGCCTAATGTGACGGGTCACTACTTGACATAATCTGAAAGCATTAACAGCTTCCTGCCTGCATCATCTGTATCATCATGTTTCCCTTTAGTGGTCCACGAATTAAATTCAAGTCGTGATGTCGTGACCCGATGTCATGTGTGTGTCTAATATGTTGCTCTTGCTACCAAATGGTTTTCTTGAGACAAACAGATGACAGCATGTATGTATAAACAAACATTGCCATTGTAGTCGGCACTTATTATATCATTGATAGTTACTAACTGGTGGTGTTGTATCTATCCTCTTTGTTTTTGATTATATCCGCTTTTAGCCTTTAAAGTAAAAGTACCAGAACCAGACTTATACCTCCTCCTAATCTGCTTCTTCAGCCAGAATAGATTTTGGTTTGGCCAATATTGGTTAATCTATTCTTAATAATATACAGAGTGATTGGTTATTGAATGCATTCCTTGAAATGGATACTAGAGCTAATTTGCAAGAATTATGACCCGATAACTTTGGATCAAAACAGGGTTGTTTTGGAGAAATCTTTCACTTCTCCACTATAAACTGCTAATTGTGTAAAATCTATGCCATTCAGAACGCTAAACAAATGCTTTCCTGATAGCTCATAAACCAATAGAACTTTCGAAATCAATTTATTTAAAAAAAAACGTTGGACTTTTGACATTAAGCGCCGTAAGTATATGTTATGAAAGCATCATAAAACTTTCCTTGTTTTTCGAGGCAGTTTTCTGAAATTAAATGTACGACACTTGACCATTAGAGATTGGTTGCATTATATCAGGTGATTCTGGATTTATTAAGAAAACCTTTTTAAATTCTCCAGATGGTGGCCATACGTCTTCCAATGCAAGAAAACCGCATCGTGGCGTGGAAGTTCTGCCACGTGACACACAAACTGCTGCGCGAGGGTCACCCCGCCTGCCTCGATGACTCGCAGCGGCACATCGGCATGATCGAGAACTTGGGCAGGCTATGGGTAAGTTGCATTCTAGCTTACCTTTGATGTGTGAGGTGACCTTAGCATTAACTTATGTATTTATTTACTTAGCTGGTCATCATCTGCCTAGACTACACCGCGGAAGTCTGGAAACTAGTCTTGATCCTTCCCAAGGGGTATCGCGTTAAACAGTAACTGGGTTATGGAGATGGTCATTTAGATTGGAAGCCGACCCCAACATAGTTGGGAAAAGCCTAGTCAGATGATGATGAAGAAATCAGAAAGATATCCGTTGAATTAAAACTTTCGAAACTTCGATACCTGATCACTTGTCGTAACAATTCTCGGAAAGATGAATGCACACTTCAAACTTTGTCAATGAGAAGTATTAGGTAATCCATTGTGTTATTGTTTCCGAACCAGTGTTCTTGGTAAATGTAAAGTTGCCGTTTATCCTTGATAGTATCACAGCTACATTTTATGTTTGAATACCAATAATCTAACAAGTAACATTTAATTAAAAGTATCAAAAAACCCGACTACAAATTGTATTATCTACCTATATATATTAGTAAACTCCTTTTAATTTCCTTCATTTTGATACCCTCTCGATAGGTCTGGTTGAAAAAAAAAATTAACGTCTTTGCTAAAAATCCGCCATTTTGTTTTTTTTTTAAACATTATTTCAAGACTCCAAAAAGAAAATGGGGAAGCGTAGAAGTTTTCGATCTCTTTAAAATCATGAAAAATCCTTTACATCTGGTAACAGTCTAGATGGTAACTGGTCATACACTCTTGTCTTAGATTCTAAGTCCTAGAACAAAATTTCGACATCCTCAATCACAAACTACAAGATTTTTATAAAACAAACTATACTACCTGCGGTTGTTGTCCCCGGAATTTATCATCATTTTATGTTTCATTAATTTGTAGTTCACGTCGAGTTTTGCTAGCTAATTTAACTCGACCCCGTATATCCTTCCCAGGTACACTTACGCGAAGGCTACGGCAAGCTAGTGCACTTGTACTGCAACCTGCTAGTGGTCAAGCTGAAGTTCCACGCGCGCAACCCTCGCTTCCCCGGCAACATGCAGCTCACGGCCGAGGAGTTGGACGCCATCGCTGAGAACGATGTCAATAATTAGTGAGTATAATTCATTGAATGTAAACTACGTATGGTCCTTTTACAGGAAGGCCAAGAGCAGTTTAAAACTAAAGAGGGATCTCTTAGGCCTACTTTTTAATTATCACAAAGAGAGTCTGTTCAGTTTTTCATTAAGAAAATGGCCTTGATTTTGGTGATATAAAATCACCAAAATCAAGAGGCCGTAATTTTTTATTAAATTATTTTATTACATGTCAGTGTTTTTGTTGCAGTTTCCAACTATGCGTGGAGTTGTTCGACTATATGGATGAAATCCTCAACTTGCAAGCAGCAGGTCAGTACGAAAACTGTAGATAAAATTTATGAGATTTAAACACGAGGACGCAACTATCTGTTACTTTAAGACCAAACATGGCTCTAAGGCAACGCTTTTGAACTTTGAAAATGCTTTCTCTTTCACTACATCATCATCATCTGCCGAGCCTTTTCCCAACTATATTGGGGTCGGCTTCCAGTCTAACCGGATGCAGCTGAATACCAGTATTTTACATGGAGCGACTGCCTATCTTCTCTTTCACTACAATTGCCCCAAAATATTATGCCAAATCTCAAAACTGATACAACCAGGCCATGGTAAGCAACAAGTATAGTTTGATGATTAACTTTTTTTGACAAGTTGTGTAAAGCATAAGCAGATGTGCTTATTTTTTTTACAGAGGTCCTCTGCTTGTGCCTTCCAATTTAGTTGGCAGTCAATTAAAATTCCCAAAAGTTTTGTAACATTTGCTCCGTTCACAGTTGGTCCGTTATAGTTTAATCTTATGTTTCCTTTTGCAGTATTCGACAGCCTTGGCAACGCTCGCGCCAACTCGATGACAGCCAGCGGTCAGTGCCGACTGGCCGCGCTCATACCGTGCGCACAGGACGCGTCGCAGATATACGACTGTAACGTGCGCCTTTTGTTCCGACTGCACGCCTCGCTGCCTGCCGACACCCTGGCCGGACATCGCGAGAGGTAACCTAGCATAGCGTAGCTCAGCATAATCAGCCTACAATGTGAACAATTCTAGGACACAGACCATCTCTGAGAGCACTGTTTCTACTATGCGGGCTGCAGTGCTGTTTGGATGTCAAATGTCTTCGATTTTTTTATCAATGCATGGCTCTTGAGAACAGTGTTGATGAAATAAATTGCACAAAGTAAAGTGTATACCCGCCTGGGTTGTAACTTGACTGACTACAACCCACAACTAAGTGTAGTCGTAGTTTCATGTCATACTCATGAGACTACCCCTGCTCTTCTTTACATGATGAACAGATACCCTGAATCAGTTAGCAGACATCTGTGGGCAGTCTGTAAAGAACATTTCGGTCTTTTAGATGCTTCCCTTAAACGTTACTGTGGTTTTACGCGTTGATGGAGTACAATAATAGCAATGATACTTTTGAATTAGTTAAACTCCAAACAACAGCCAGAATTTATAACAGAAGTGTTCATTGATTTCAGATTCCGGCAACAGTTCAAAAAGCTAAGTTCGTTCTACAAGCACGCCAGCAGTCTGCAATACTACAGGAACCTCCTCACACTGCCAGTTCTGCCTTCCAATCCGCCAAACTTCCTACAACAGGTACGATTAAAAACAATATCGTTTAATGCAACGTAACTTCCGTGGACTTCAGAAATATCATTTTTAGAATAATGGTGCAAACAGCTTCTCAAAAACTTCGGCCATTGTGTAACCTGTGGAAACCAGAAAGCTCAAATTTTTTAGGGTCTCTGTCTGTGTTTTGTGTTCGCTAACCAAATGATCTTGGTCCTTCGTTCGTATCCTGGCAAAGTGAACTCATCCTTTACCATTATATTAAACTAAAGTGAAATTGCTTGTCCACAGTCTGACTTCGGCACCTACGTGACTCCAGTGGTGTCTATCCCGGAGCCCTCGCCGGATGAAGTAGACTCTGTCGCCTCTCTCATCGACACTTCCGATACTATGAGCCAGGTAACTACATGAAATCTTGTGCAGATGGGTCTGATCAAACGGAGACTATCGCATATGTATGAGGCACACACTCTACGATATGGTATACTATGTTTTATTGTACAGATGTCAGTGCAAGATAACCTAGAAGACTACGACCCTCGGCCCAGTCAGTCGCCACAGCCGGACCCCATAGTAGAGCGAGACCGACTCATCGACCATCTGCAGAACGAATTACAGAGGATGAGGTACTTAGCTTTATTTTTTACCCGACTGCGGCGTATGCCAAAAGGAGTATAATGATTTTTGCAGCGCTGCTCATGACTGATCAATCTGTTGACTCTGTTATGCTGTTTTTCGTCGGTTAATTATAATAGGACAGTATATCTAAAACTCCATAAAAATGTATGAAAGTTTACATTCAAAAGTTGTGGATTTGGATATAATTTAAATAACTGAAATACTGTTAAATTTATTGGTGACCACTATAAATATGTAGTAGATTACTGAGACAATATCAATACCAACCAATCAGATAACCGTCATGTTTGGTTCACAGGTCCGAGGTGTCACAGCTTGTTCAAGAGAGAAACACAATGATAGGATCTATGAGGGAACATTGTACTCGTATCGAAACACAACTACATCATGCCAAGGTAACTAACAAAACTACTTGTTCGCCTATTCAGAGTATACAGTACCCGTATCAGGATATACAGGGTGTAAATAGACCCTTCACATAGCCGTCAACCAAGCATTCTGTACATCAAACTAAGTAACTTTACGCAAAAAAATTTGCTAGGAGTCGACTTTTTTTTTGGGTGAAAAATCACGTTTTACGGTAGGACTCGATGTAAAGCATTCAAAGCATTGTGCTGATGGATGGATTGAATAGTACGGGGATCGTGGAGGTGTGTAAAGTAAAAATCTTACATTAAAATCATGTATTTAGAAAAAAACTTGTGAAAAATTTGGAACTATGACCCCTTATATCTCTAACTAGAAGGATCTGTAACTAGAAGGTTCCCAGGTAAGGTCTAGAACAAAAAAAATATCGCAAAGACTGGGAGAACAAGTGCCTTTCGGCTATGTTAAGGGTCTATTTACACCCATTATAAATAAACAATTAGACAGACCGTATGCCCTAAGTAATAAAGTTGAAAATTAGTCGATCGTCAGTGAATTCGGTAGTACCTCGATACCCTATTTTCCCGCCAGTTTTTTTTGCACAGTTTTTGAAAACATTTGACACCTTGTTACTGTTTACAGGTAGAATTAGAAGAGGAAAAACATAAATCTGAAATAATAATGGCGCAAACACCGGAAATAAAACGTAAGTGGGTTTCATAATACACTCATTTGATATGTATGAGTTGTGGGGGGGGGGAATGAGAATGTGAGGAAAAAACCATATCAGTAAGGAAAGATCAAAGTAACGATGGATGAACAACCCCTTTATTGCCATATAAAGGGGGTGACTGGCTATGTCTGATGCCACGACATATCCATCACGACCCGAAAAAAATTAAATAAGTGCAGGATGATGAGGAAAAAGTTTCAATATTCAGGGTTAAGCAGAGGCGTACATTATAGTACACCCACATTTCGCTAGTTATGTTTAAGTCCCATGTAATAGGAGGCGAGCCTATTGCCATCAACCGTGCACAAATCCAGACTCCGTGGCTGCAACTGAGAAATTTCTGATGGAAAAGCCCAATATCACTTTGCCCGACCCGGGAATGGAACCCAGGACTGCATGCTCAGTAGTCGCGCTTACGACCACTAGACCAACCAGTACAGTCTATATTTTATTAATTATAGAAAAACTCAACGAAACCGAAGAGAAAGCCAAAGTGACAGATGAGAAGTTCCAAAAGTTAAAAGGAGCGTACACGCAGCTGAGAGAAGAACACATCGCGTTGATAAGACAGGTTAGTAAGTAGTTTTGAAAGCTCGGCCATGATTAGGCGATTCATTTTCTTGTGCTGACTTATAGTATACAGGGTGTAAGGGACAGCCCTCCACTAACTGACAGGCATTCAGCTCCTTATTTTGAATCATATTCCACAGGAATTTTTCTCCGGTTTAATTTAAAATATTTTTTTTTCAATTGCTATTCCTTTATTTCAATGTAAAGTAACATTCCCCATACGTAGCACTCCATTTATGTAAATAATACGGCTAAATAAAAAATCCAAGAAAAAATCTAACGAACGACGCGTGAAACCGTGTAGCTAGGCTGGAGCCTAGCTACAGAATGCATAGAACTCGTCGTCGCGCTTGCCGTTCTCTACGTGCGTTTTGCCACGGTAACGATACATTGCATATGAGGAAATAAAACAAATCAAATTTATTGGATTCCCATAACATTCCTGAAATAATTTCCTGTACCGGTCATCTTAGTATGATATACTTAATTCACCCCATCAGTTTGTGGAGGGCCGTCCCTTACACCCTGTGTAGGTCTGTAATGTTGTGTGTGCATTCCCAAATAGATAAAAAGTTGCCTTGTCCGTAACAGACGCAGTGCCAACCAGACAACAATTAAACCTCACAGACTTCCCCATCATACCCCAGATAGAAATCATGTCAAATATACAGGCCTAGTTCCACGGTTATAATAACTAATATGCTCTCTTATTGAGAAGACAGAAAAACCATAATTTGGAACAAGCTCACTAACATCCGCGTTTAATAATCTTCCGCCCTTCCTGAGGCAGAATATCCTCAGGAAGGGCGGAAGACTTCTAGGAATGTGTTAAATGACTTTAAAATGCTAGTAGTACTAAGTTAGGTAGTATTGATAAAAAAAAAAACCTTCCAACTACTCAATTGTAACTGAAGAAACCGAGAAATCTTAAAACTTACTAAAATTAATCGCGTATAATTCATATTATTTCTAGAAAGCCGAAGTGGACAAGTTGTCAGCTAGCTTGAGAGCGGCCACTGCTCAACACGAGACCGCGAAGTTGGCGCTACAGCAACAACTCAACGATAGGATCAAGTAAGTACCGCTGTGCTATGTACCAAGCTTATGTACAACCAAGATAGGCTATGAAAATGTTATGATAATTGTGTGTTTTAGTATATTTTGTACCCTTAATAGCGAAGGGTAAAATTTTTGTAAGAGGTAAGCCGGAGTACATATCTTTAATGTGATTATATTATTTGTCTATACAATACCGACTGTGCCATTTTTCAAAGGGAATCCGGTAGGAATCGCGTTGTATGAACTCCCCGCTACTGCTTAATAGTCATATTAAAATAGTCTCCTACACATTAGATGAAGCCTAAAAATGAAAATAAAATTAAAAATGATAGGCATCATTTCATAAAGAAAAGAAAAATACACAACTTTGTCCAATAAATCTTGTCAGTCCTTCTAATTATTTACTTTTATTATATCTATTATAGAGATGTCGAATTACTCCAGCAAAGTGCTTCATCGAGCGAAGAGGTAGAAGCGTACAAATCCGAGATATTAAGCCTCCGAACAGACCTAGAACAGTCCAGACAAAAAGAACTCGAGCTAGAAACTGTAAAGGCTTCTTTGGAAGCTCTTGAAATAGAACACAAAACAGCCACGACAGAACAGGAAGAGAAACTAACAACTGTAACCAACGAATTGAAAGAAACCACAGAAAACTTTGAAAAGATTAAACAAGAAAAGGAAGAAAGAGAATTAGAGTTGAGTAGAGTGAAAGAAGAGTTAGTAGGACTTCGGGAGAGCAGCGGAGATGAGTATAAAAAGGTAGTAGAAGAAAAAGAAGCTGCGCTCAAACAGGTAGAGGAGTTACAACAACAGCATCAACAGGAAAAGGAGGTCAGTATTGTATATTTTGTAAAGACTCATTTATTTCTTTTAGAGGTGTAGAACTGTAGTTGCTTGATAGTGAGGTATTGCATGATCCAGCCATGTTTAAAGCATGTAACATAGACCAGCTTATTAACAAAATTACCGTTGTTAGTGCCAGACTTTAAATGCTTTGCAAAAAAACCCGTGTCTGATTAATCTTCGTGTTTATTAATGACCCCATCTAATAAGCCCATATTTTAACAACCAATTCATGTGAGCTTGATTTTATTAGGAAGTAACACAACTAAATAACTGCATTAATGAATTACGATCAGAGATAGATAGTTTACAACAAAAGCTTATTAACACCGAAACCGAGTACAGCGCTGAATGCCAAACATTGAGCCAAGAGTTGACGAATAAAACGCAAGAGTATGATGAAAGCCTCAGTGAAAAAGATTCCAAAATACAAGAAGGTTTAGACCAACTCGAAGAGTTACGTCTTGAGTTAGAAAATACGAAATCTAACTACGAAGGCAAAATCACTGAAAATGTTACTGAGATTTCTAAACTGCAAGAAAGAATCGATGAATTAGTTCAGTACCAAACGACGGCAGAATCTTTAAAAGCTGAGCTAACAGAAGGTGGAAATGAACTAAGTAAACAATTACAGGAAGTAATAAACGAGAAAGAACAGCTACAAAATACTGTTGAAGAAAAGTTGACGGAAATATCCGAACTGGAAAACAAATTAAAAGACTTGGAAGAAAGTAAGAATCAAGAAGTGATGGAATTAAAAGAGGAGTCACAGAAAACTATTGAGGAGAAGAATACTAAAATTGATAACTTAAAAACTTTGCTCGAAGAGAAATCTGAGTTTGGCCAAAGGCAACAATCTGAAACCGAACATTTGTCTAAAAATATCCTAGAGCTTGAGACTACTATAAACAAAACAAATATTCAATTACAGGAACAAAAAGCGTCGTACGAAGATCAGCTTAAAGAATGTAATACTGAAATTACGATTCTAAAGAACAAATTAGATTCTGTGACGGAAAGTAAGGACGAAATTATAACTAACTTCAAAAGTATGGTGGCTGAAAAAGATGCACAAGTTATCGCTTTAAATGTAGAAGTGACTCAACTGACTGACGACAACACCAGACTTAAAGACGAGTTAAATGAATCACAGGCAGAATTGGAAATAGGAAATAATGAACTATATTCGCTGCGGGAAGAACATGAAAAAATCGTGGAAAGAAATGAAAGCAACTTAGCGTTGAAAAATCTAGAACTAAGAGAACTACATGACAAGATTAAGGAACTTACTGAACAGAAAACAGAGTTAGAGCAAGAAAAAGAAAAAACATCAAATGAACTAATATCAGAAAAAGAGGTTTGTGTTATGAATAATATATCTGTTGTATTATGTGACGTCCTAAAGATAGATATCTTTTAAATTAATTGTATCTTTAAATAAATAGGTTTTGGAAAGTAAGATTATGGAAATCACGGTTGCCCATGACAATTTGATGAAAGACCATGAAGATGTTAAATCTGAAAAAGAAGCTTTGGAAACGGAGCTTAACAATGAAATAAGTAAATTGAAGGAAGAATTTGAACAGCTGAAAGAAGAAAAAGAAACTGACATCCAATCGTTAAACGAAAAAATTCAAAACCAAGAAACTGAATTTAATGAACAAGTTGCTGTAAAGGACGCGAATATATCAGAGGCTGAAGCAAGCATACAAAAACTAAAAGATGACTTGGAAGAATTACAAAAAGAAAAGCAGAAAGAGAAGGAAGATATGGATAATGTAATAACGGAGAAAGAACGCGAGAGCCAGGTTAGGAAATCAGTGACGTTGAGTGAAATGTGTGTTAATACACCGCGTTGTTTCATGAACACTTTTAGTTTATAATGGTGGTGGATCATTGTGTTTTGTATCAGTTCTCATTTTCACGAACTAGGATTTTCAACACTGTGTCAATCAAAAGGTTTTGGGATCATCTTGTGGTTGCGGTCATCGTGTTATATTATGTTCTCTTTTGTAGTGTTTTAAATTAAAGAACAGTTTTAAAAGTTATATGATTTTACGAAACACGTCATGTAGAAAGCTCGTACACTGTTTTATTTGCTTTTTTCTTGGCTGTACTGTAAGCATGTAACGATGTCTAAACTGCATGTTTTATTTCTTTCCTTTACAACTACGCAACCTGCCGCGCTGTGCATGGATTCTTTCGGACTGCGCTCTTGGACTTGCTTGGATCCTTCGGACTTCCTACGTTTCTGCTATGGTGGTATAGTTACTGGAGACTAGGCTAGGCCACGCGGAGAGTAAGAGATTGAATGCCGAGTGTGAATTACAGGACTTGTTGCAACACAATACTGTGCTTGAAGCTGATCTCACGGCTGTGAAGCGACAGCTCGAAGAGGCGCAGAAGGCGTTGGAGTTGCGTTAGTATCATTTTTGTTGTACATACTTTTTGTATAGAACTTTTACATAATACACTTATTCTGTGAAGTTTCACCAGTTACTTTAAGCATACCTTGTATTTTTTGCGTATGTACAGTACATTGAATTATAATAAATTTTTACTACCCAATGTTTTAAAGCATTGGTTTGTGAAGCCTTTACGCATCTCAAGAACATGGAGAAATATCCTTGTTTTATCTTCTTATACTAGACTTCGTCAAACACGTGACGTGGTTGACGAAGTCTATAATTTTTTTTATTGTTATAATCCAATTTTTATTTGCGACCTAAATATTATGATATACATAACAATCTATCGGTCATACAGAAACATCGCGGCTGGTAACATGCGCAGGGGAGGCAGCGCTCGAAGTCGCTACTGGAGCCCTAACTTCATTCGAGACGGGTCATGCTCGAGATACGGTGGGCGAAGCCGCTGAACTCGCCGCTAAGGCTTTAGAAGAACTGGCCAGGCATTCTGAAGTGTCAGGCAATGAGGAGTCGGTAGCAAGGTCGGCTATCGTCGCGGCACACAACACTGCGCAGCTGTCTGCGTATGTTGCTGATGTGTCCAATGTGTCTACTGACTTGGCGCTATCTGAAAGTAAGTATGAAAAACGAAACGAGAGAAATACACGGAAGTGGAGGGATAAGAAATGTCTTCACAGAAATCAAAATGGGTGTCCAGTTCCGCGTACACGTGGGATGTGCTTTTGTCTTTCAGATTTGAAACAAAATCTAGATAAACTATGCCTTCAAAGACTGTTGTTACCACGATTGCAAAGTTGACTTGTAATTTAAGTCCTCCAATTTAATCAATTATGTCTCTTCTTCAAGTTGTATTTTTTATGAAGACTATATCCTCATTCTTCTTTCAGAACTGAACTCGGAATGTCGCTCAATGTTGACGGCGACAAAGGCATGCCTGGAGTCCATCAAGAGCGGCACCGTAGTGAGCTCGCATTGCTCCGACGCGAGGAGTCGAGTGCGAAGCTTGATGACTGCCGCTGCGGCCGCTGATCGTAAGAACAGTGGAGCCAGGAGTGTGGATGACGAGCTCGCTGATATGGATCGGGCTATTGAAGAGGCTGCGTCACAGATTGAGGTCAGTATACCATTTATAAATAGACAGATGATGATGTGTGCAAAATGACACCAATTCCTTTAGCAAAAGGGACATAAAGAAATTCTTACTGCAAATTCACAACAAAACATTGATCGGTAATGTTTGGTATATATATAAGAAAATTATTTAGGATTACCACATCACCATCCTTGCCATATTATAGAGATCAACGTTGTGCTGACTTCTGATGTAATTTTAGCTTAATTTTCTGCATAAGCACAGCTTCTAATATGGGTCTTAATCTACAGAACATGCTAGCAGCAACGCGCGCCGGCGGCTCAGGTGTCAAACTCGAAGTGAATGGCAAGATCCTCGACGCCTGCACCACTCTTATGGGAGCCGTCAAGATACTGGTCCAGGACGCTCGCAAGCTTCAGAACGAGCTGGGCGACCCCAAGACGAGGCAGAAGATGTACAGGAAGAACCCGCAGTGGTCCGAGGGACTTATCTCCGCGGCTAAGGCTGTTGTTTTTGCTGCTAAACTGCTAGTGTATGTATTTCTTGTAGATTTTTCTTCTCTTGGTTTTCCAGAAAGGTTGGGTAGGTACACAGTTCGCACCCTAATGACATCAGTTATGATATTAAGTACCAAGAGTGAATCAATAGCACAGCTCAATCACAAATTTGCCTTTAAAATATTTTTTAAATAATCAAACCATGTGACTCATTCCGATTAGGTAATAGAAACCAGGATTACAGATTCATCAGCTGCGCATGCGACCACAAAGTGGAAATTTTTGTATGTAACACTATCATTAACACCGTATGTAAAAACTTTTGTTACTTCTGAATTCTTAATTCAGAACATTTATTTTTTTAGATTAATCAGCAGTGGTAATGTATATTCATATGTAGTTGAGTAAAGCGACGGTTAAGTTTTCTAGCTTTCATGAACGCGAATTAGACTCACTTGATTTGCAATCTCCTTAATCCTAATATTAATTAAGCTGTACAGTTTGTGATGCAATGTCGTGAAATAAGCACAATCTGTGAGCTGGCACGAAAATCACCAAACTATCTGCTCGAGTATAGTTTTCTGAAACTCTGTTGTTACCACCCTTTTCTTTTACCTTATTCGCACGAACTATTTGAGAAGAGCTCATTCTATGTTTAAATTATTTACCTTTACTACCTGAAAACATTTAACATATCTAAATGTATAACGCAGGACGTCAGCAGACGAAGCAGTGGGAGCCTCAGGACAAGTGGAAGGCGTGTCGGCCGCGGCGCACGAGGTGGCGGGCAGCACGGCGCAGCTGGTGGCCGCCTCCCGTGCGCGCGCGCCGCCCGAGTCGCCCGCGCTGGCGCGCCTCACGCAGGCCAGCAGGTCTGTGGCTGCGGCTACTGGCGCGCTAGTTGCTGCTGTCAAAGCGGGCTCCGCGCTTGTGCTTGAACAAGGTATGATATACTCCAAAGACTTTAGCAGCACGCACAGAAACTCGAATTTGTTTATGCGATTGCGATTTTACTTTATTCCAATCAGATACATTGAAGGATTGTACCTGATTGGAAATGAAATCACGTTTTGTGTGGAGTGAGTTTTAATAGGAGAAAAAAATCACACTAGAGATTGTTTTTAAGTTAGCTTACTTACGACACTCTTATCTGAAAGCTTGTGTTATTTGTTTCACCAATGTTTTTTTTTTAATGTTTTGAATATTATTGCACAATTACGGACCAAGACGGTTTCAGAAACCAGCATAGATATTCACAAAGGCTTCGATTCGATTTCGATTTGACAACTCGTATGTCTATCTTTTTTTGGCATTACAAAAGCGAGCGAGATAGACATACGACTTTGCGAATCGAAGCGTTTGTGAATAGCTATGCAGAGCTAGCATGTAAAACTGTATTAATAACCTAAAATAAACCCTATTTATATCCCACAGAGGCCCTAGACACGTCATCGCTATCACTGACGGCCACTCGTCGTCTCGAGATGGAGAGTAAAGTGCGTTCGCTCAAGTTGGAGACAGCACTCGACGCCGAGCGCGCTCGACTCGCTGCGCTGCGTAAGAGACACTACCAACTGGCGCAGATGGAAGAGGTCAGTAAAGTAAACGAACCATAGGTTTGACAGTGCTTGAGATGTGTAAAACAAAATCATTTTTACTTAAACAGGTCCTGTACAAGTTGACTTTTTATCGAAATGATATCTGAGTAACACGTTCTTCTTTTGTTACAGAATGGAAACATGGAAAACGGCAAAGATTGATCGCCTGCGAAATAACAAAATTGAAATTAACCAGATTGCTACACATTTTAGTAAGCTTTTGATCAGTTCCCGTTACTCTTTTCTTTTTGAACACATTTTGTACTTGCATTTTTATACTTTATTATACAACGAATTTTTTACTATCATGCTGGCCCATTGCTCAGTTTACTTACATTAGTAACAGACGAGAGAACACGTCTCCCTGAGACATGACAATCAATAAATATACAGTTTAATGTATGACTAAATAATAAAATTAGGCGCTTATTAGCCAACTTAAAACTAAATATTAGCTGAAATTCATTCTAAATGTTATCTGTCCACTTAGAAGTACCGATAGCAACATATGAATACGTAGTAGATTTATTTTACGTAACAAAAACAGTATAGCAATCCACAAACAAAATCGAATAGCAGCCTGTTCCCTCCAAGTGCAACCGAGTCACAATACCGTTTGAACTTGAATAGCCTGCAACTAAGTGTGACGAACTAAGATTACAGTACACATTAGACTGATTTTAGTGTCCCATTCTGAACGATAAAGATCAATACGTTATCGTAAATCTGTTTGACCGAGGTTCGTAGAAGTAGGTCGTAGGTGTATGCATGTAATCCTTAGTGTCTTCAGTAAACGACTGAGGCATGCGTCAGGCCCGACACGCCTTTAAACTGGTCTGATCCCCACGAAGGAGTCCGCATGATCACGAGACTATAAGCTTTAAGCAAAGAGACTAAGGTAAGAAATTGTGAATTGTCTATGTACCTTTATGTATAGTATTTTATAATTACTAATTATGTTAGTTTATACACAGTGTGTTATGACATGCGCATTGTTTGTACCAGTAGCAGAGCGTGTCATGCACATTCCAATACAATTTTTGTGTAGTTTAGGTAAGTAAGCGTGTGATCACAATATGAAGCCCCTAGGATACCTGTAATGTTAGCCTTTAGTTTATAAGTGTACCTTTTTGATTTATATAATGAAATATACTATTGAATGAATCCGATCAGGTAGTCGCCTGCACGGCTGGATTGTATTATTTATTCCTTATGTTTTACATATACTAATAAAATATATACATGTGAAACAAACGATTTAGTTTTATTTGAAACCAGTTTTAAGTTCTTACTAGATTCTGAGGGATTAAGGTCGCAATTCCTTATTTTGTGAACGGAATACGAATGACCCCCTGCACAGTATAAATCACCTGACGCAGCGACCAATAAGAGGAAGGTCAAATGAATTAAGATCTCGATTTATCCGACATCAACGTTTATCTTAAGACGTTGGAATGTATTGCTTTGTTGGAAACTAAGAAACGTAGAGGTTTCATTATTGTGATATCAAGTAGGTGTGCACGTGTGGTACCGTCTTTTGATAAATAGTTATTATTAGACTTTTATCGTATCCATATAATTGAAGTAATGTTGACAAAGAATCGGCAAACAATTGTTATCAGATTACGATGAGCTTAGCTAGTTGCGATAACGCCACCATCTGTCATGGTACCACTCAACCAGGTGAAATTAAAACAAGGAAAGGGCGTAATAATAAAACAAACTGATAGCTTACACATATTCCATATATTCGCTGTATTGCCTAATACTGCTAGAAAATAAACACAACAAGCATGGCGAACGCGTTGATTACATAGTTTCATAAAATACTTCCTGTGAACATATAGTACGGTTGGGACGATACAGTATCAAAATAGCATATTTAATAATACAACAACTATAGACCGACCGCTTTAATGAGTCCTCGCGAAGGTATCAATTTAAATGGAATATTCTGAAGGATGATCACGTATTGATTCAGTTAGTATCGTAATACCTACGCGGATTATGGTTATTTTAAAGCAAATAACCTGTGGTATATTGTTAGGACTTTGTGGACGCCTAAATGTGCCTTTGATGGGGCAACAAGGCGGAGGAATCATTAAAGCGGTCGGTCTATAATAGTGTACCGAATTCAGCATAACTACAGAGAATACTTGATTTGTGTTGTGGAATGCTAGTTCATAACTTGCAATTATTTTTGATCTTAAATACAATAAACATAAACAAAATTAATAAAGAAAAAGGAATAATATAAATGAGATTATTATGCATTGGCCAAAAACGTGGTCAACATTCCTTAAGCCGATCACACATCACTAACCAGCGGCACTTTTTATTTGTGCAATATTACATGCTATCATTATTATATAGTTGATACATGATGCTTAAGTACTGAAAATACATGAGATATTAAAATTAGGCCAATAATGTCGATGATGAATCATTATCACTTTCATACAACTGTAAAGCTACTCTTGGTGCAAGAAGCCAGTTTCCATTCACTGTGTGAAATACGTCTTGTTATCAAAATCCTAAGACGATGGTAAAACCTTCGAAAATTTAGCACCACAAGTTGGCTTCTCACTATAATTAAATACTGAATTCATTCAATTTGCAATCAATATACGAACGCGAATATAACAACCTTAGTCTTTTCAATGCTTTGATTTAAAAATAAATGAGCAGTAGAATTTGTTCGTTCCGTTGAGTACAACATTGATTGAGATATAGACATGTACAATTGACGAAGTTCCATTCAATTCTGTTCCACAGTTATTCACTGAACTTACTGAAAGAACTTGAGTTACTTAATACGGCACAATATCTATAAATATGTATAAGTAGTTACACAATCCTAGAATTAAATACAACTGGCATAATACACATTTAAATGACGAAAGATGGGTAAGATATGACACGAAAGAGAGATTTGGGGAGCAAGTGGACCTTGCAAATGATATTCAAGAGTGTGGGGCGAGAGTGGCAGAGGGATCAACACAGTGGGGGCTCATCCCACTTGAGGTGCTTCTCAGGAGTCAGGTGGACGATGCGGACGTGGACAGCTTGGTTCTTTTCAAACTTGGGAGGGATTGGACAGAGTCGGTATATTACTTCATCGCCAGGTAGTGGAACATACTCGCCTTCAATACTGTAACAAATAAAAAGTCTTTGATTAAAAATACAAAACCACATCCTATTGCATATCTGCTGTCGATGTCATGCCAATCACACAAACAAATTCTTATGCTATTGTTTGGAAACAATGAACTTTTGTTGCAATTATTATTTAATAATTCATTTATTCAGGTAATTTACACCCATTGCCAATTCATACAATACAGTCAGACTATAATCACATTACAAACACAAAAAAAAAAAGAGACAAAAACATCACTATTTGGTTCAAAATAAAATAAATTACAAAAATAAATAGAATTGATTCAAATACAATAAAATTTTAAAATTCAACTCAACTCAACTTAATTAAAATTCAATCAAAATTAAAATGCAATACAATTTATTATTCAATAAATTAACTCCTAATGGAAGAGTAATTTGAAAGCTGATGTGTGAAATACACATGGTCTATTATCATGATTCTCCTGCCCTTATCCCAATTTATTTGGGGTTGGCCCAGAATATCTTTTTCCATACTTGTCTATTACTCGTCATCTCATCGGACACCTCCTTTCTTGCCATATCATCCTTCACACAGTGCATTCATTGTTTCTTTGGTCTTCCTCTACTCTTATACTCAAAACACAAGTCTACATAAAAAATAAGTTGTATAGTTATATAGTTGTAATCATTTCCACACACTGTAATGTGAAAAAGAGATACTAAATCATTATAGGTGTCTGGAATGTTTCAATTATGAAGTCTAGTCAAATAATACCATGTCTTCTATGCTTTAAGTAATTATTCACACAGAAGCACACGTCAACAACAAAGACAAACAAAGAACGCCCCCAATTGACCTCCAAAATGTTTAACACAAACTGTCTAAATGTATAAATATATCTGATAACAGCTTCAAATTGGAACAACGCTTGTGTAACAGGTACATAATAAAAGTAGGTAGGTTAATTTATTTACGTTCAGATACTTCACGGAAGTTGTTTGTGTTTCCTGAGCCAATTTTTTTGCTATACTATTTTTTTAAAAGACCAAATTCATCATATCTGTAAACAACGTTTCGGGAAACAATTTGACTGTTGTTAATGGCCTGTGATGATATTTTAAAATTAATGATGTTTACTTCAAGGAATTCTAAAATTTGCAAAAACTTGAGAACTTTTTTTTTATTTATCAAGGTTAACAGCTTCTAAAACTGCTATAAAAAAATCTATCTTGTTATTTACACAATGAAAATTATCTGCAGTTATTAAATTTATGTTAAGTATACTCACTCGGAGATGTGTACAAATATATCTTCGCCGCCTCTTTCTGGAATGACAAAACCGTGGCCCTTCGCTCGGCAAAACGATTTAATTTTACCACTTTCTATAGGATTTCCTAGAGCCCTTTCTGACCTGCAATAGAACAGAATTTAATAAAGCTCTCACAGTTCAGATATTAATCAACGTTTTATAGTAATTTACTGAATTCATTAATAATAGCGACACCAATAACTTACGTGGATGCTGTTCGGTTGCGCCGAGTAATTATTGGGCTCGGTAACTGTAGATGTGAATTCGTCTTATTGGGAGAATCATCACTATTGAATCCATAATCATTGGACATGATTACAGTATACAAATTGTTTTCCCCGAAATAAATTATAAACAAGAAGAGCTTCGCAAGAAGGAAGAAAAACAAAATGTCAGTCAATCACCGTCGCTTGGTTCTGTGAAACGTCAAAACCTTATGTCAGATGAAAGTTTTTCGTTCAGAAACTGAGTGAAGTGTGACTGTTTAGAAATTAATTGCTTGTGTTCAAAAGATTTGTTTAGATTTTTTAAAATTAATGTTTGACCTTAGACAAAGTGTTTTGTAATAAATGCTGCCGTGTAGACACAAAATGATACTCAACCAACTGTTGTGCATCGCACATCGCAAAAAGTGGTTAAGAAATAAGAACTCGAGTTTGGCCCTCACGAATTTTGGGTCGACTTCTTGTTTCAATTCCACAATGGCTATGTTTAGTCAAGAGCACTCTTAACTATGCTCCCATATTTATCTCCAAATGTCCTTACTAAGGTTCCTTATGTCTTAACGCTCACGGCTCAATCAATATAGAAATTACTTTACTTTGAGGCCTTTTATAGAATAGAATAGAAGACATTTAATTCAGACGTAGTCCATATACTGTTAGTAACACAAAAAACCTTCTAAAGCTATTGTTAGTACACACATACAAAAATAAACCCACAGAAAAAAGCGGCACCGCACAGGAGCGCCAGTTTATGCCAAGCCCCGGACGCGACCACCTGCAGTGTGTAGTCGCAGCCAGTGCCGTCACATCGGCGAATCCCAGCGGCCCACGAACACGCTCAGGCTGTTCAAGCTGGCACGCATGCGCCTCATAGAGACGCTGAACGCTTTCGCATGATGGCATGAAAGCCATCCACGTTTCACACGTTTCCACCCTGAACGCGTTATTATATTGTACACGCAGAGCACTGTATATACGCTGCGTGTACTTAGTCCACAGGCTGCAGGTGTGAAAAGATTGACAGAAGGCCTTACATAATGTCAGTTTGACTTTCTCAGTACACCATGCAAACCTACGGGCCAGGATGTTACAGCGCACAGACAGCGCCCTGCGCTCCCTCTCCAAATCAATGCTGTCACACAGATCTTCTGTGACCCAGTGACCCAGATACCTACTCGCCTACCTACCTTCCTTTTATAACTTCTCTCAAGATGGTACGATACAAGAGTCTGTTGCGAGTGATTAGGTAAGTTTTTAGGACATTGTTTCTGGGATTAGCATACGAATACTAGACAATTTATCGAACGGCTTAGGTTTCAATAATTAAGTTAAATTAAAAACTTTACCTTTTTGGATTAGGGTTAAAAAAGCAAAGCACAAACAAGTTGTTCATATTTTATTGAAACATCTACTGTACATTTACATGTTTATTATTGCGTAATGTCACTCCTTCAGTTTAATATACATATCTTATCCATAGGTTGTTAGTAGACATTCATAATCAACTTTATACTTAACAAATTAATTTTATATACTTATTACTACGAATATAATTAAAACTTAATATCACAACAAGTACTTATTCAACTACGATTTTATTAAAATATTTTTAATCATGATAAATATCACGCTACATAGAAATTTATAGAATGCTAAGCTGTATAGCAGTACCTTACGTAGGTCTAGCTTGATCTCACATATTTATTAATTTAACATCATAGGTCTTCTTCGTCGTTCCCTCCATGCTCAGATAGTAAATGTTGCACCTATTTTTCTATAATCGCATCAGGACAAACTCTCTTTTCGGCGGGCAGGGGTAACTTGATCTTCGGTATCGGTATTCCTTCCCAGTCGCCCTGAAAAAGAGTAAAATATTTTATAATTAGAACATGGCAACAACATTCTGTATCAACACGATTGTTACGGTGTCAAGCCACCTAAAGTAGTGTCAGATTTTGTTTGCTTTTTATATCCATCGGTGCTTAATCTTCTTCTCAGCGTGTCGATGACAATCTAAATTGATTTGGCCCATTTGGCGACGAGTTTGGCACTTTCAGTAGCGTCCATCAGCATCTGGATGTGTAAAAACAGGACAAGCAGTACTCAATATCTAGTGTCCTGCTACATTTACACTCCTATGAATCTCCACCTTGAACACCGGTTTTCCTTGCTTCGGCCAATCTGTGTTCGGAGTCTATTTCAAGACTTCCAAATCAGCCATGGCAACTCGTGACCCGATTCAGGAGTGAGATGAGGTGCGTAAAAATTTCGGAAGGAATTACGTTTCGAAAATATACCGGTAAGATGAACCGATGATCTTGTGAAGGTCGCGGGAATCTGCTGAATGCGGGCGGCAATGTAAATCAAAAAGAACGATGGCTGTGGCGCCCTTACAAGAAAAGCTGCATCCAGCAGTAGACATCCTAAAGTTGATATTATGTTAGCTATTTCATTTGATTTAACAAGGATCTTTTCGCGGTAGAATGAAGTCGACAGGAGGCGCTGTTGACAAACACTTCTGAAACTGATTTGTAAAAAAAAATTGGCGACTTTAGTTCCGACTTTGGACACGCACCAAAAGATCTTTCTCTCTAGGTATGTTCTATAAAACCCCACCTGGAATCGACTGCCATCCGACTTGTTGCACTGCATCGACATAGGTGACTCGGTGTAGAGAGCATGCAGCGCGCTGGCTCGTAGGAGCGTCCACGGCTTTACGGACAGGTAGTTCGCGCGAGGTGCCGCCTGGTATGAGATGGACATGTTGTCCCAACTGAAAAGCAGAATCAAAAACAGTACTGTACCTATTAATTGTTCAACTGTGGCTACGGCTGTGTTGCTCTGGGAATACCAGGCGCTTTACTTTCAGGTAATGTGTGACCAGATACGCCGCCCTATGCAAATTAAGGTTTTGTTTTTGTGGGATTCATGGTTATACTTATAATTTTATTTCGTACAACTTTTAAAATTGGCACCATACATTTTGTCAATATAGTAGAACAGAAATGTATGGAGAAGCAGAATTTTCTTAAACGATACCCATTTATAAGACTGAAGTTTCACCATGCAGTTAATAAAGATCCTGTATTTTAAAGCTTACCGCTTCTCAAACTTGAAGTAGTTCTCAAGCGCCGCGTTGGACACTGCACTCTTACACACTTCGAGCTGCGTGGCGGGGTAGTAGTGCATGTAGTTGACGCACATCTCGTCTGTGATGGCGAGCCCGCCGAACGTAGCGTTGTCCTTGTCTTCTGTGTTGTAGATGCAGGTCGTTTCTAGGTAGTCACCCTACAATCAAAATGCACTTTGATTCACCAAGTTTTGTAACCATGATTGCGTCGAACGAAGCTAGCGTCACGTACCTATGCGCAGCGTGTACTTTGACGAACACTGAAAGTGTGATGCAGTTCATTGTTCTTTTAAAAAAACTAAGTAATTATGATAACGTTGAATTTGAATCGTCTCAAGAATTTAGTTTGTGTCTTCTTAACGCCTCCATTTAACCTCGACTGACGGACTAGAACTACCACAAAAGATGCGTATAATTTCATAAAGTATCAAACTTCTTTAATTTAACTATTTTACTTACCGGCAGAACCTTGACAGGTCGATGCAAGATCCTGATCTCCTGGAAATGCGTGGAGTAGTGCAAGTCCTTATTAAGATAAGGCAGCTCCACGCCTTGCCTCGAGTGCCTCGTCCAGGCGGCCACGCCGGTCAAGTGCGTATGGAGCTGACTGCCGAATACTACGATACCGTCTGAGGGTAGACCCTAGAAATGAAGAAATAGGAATTAAAATAACAAAAGAATTACAATCAGTGAAGTTTATGGGAGTGCATGATTTGTTTATATGAATCTATGATGGTGCCATTACAGCTTTATCAGGCTTAACATGTTGCATCCGACCCGAACTCTGTCAATTTCCCAGGCATAGAATGGTTGCGAGTGTCATAGCAGGGCCAGGGCATGCTACCAAAATCAATAAACCTAGCCTGTCGCCTGTAAGTACCAAGCTGCGTCCCTACACCTGGTCCTCAGCTTTCCGTTGGTATCTGCCAACAGTCAGCTACAGTTTGGGTCTGCTATCATTTTACCACAATACCAAAGCACGTTTTGGCGACAGCGTGTTTCAAGAGTTAAACTGCGTTTTTTGTTTATAAATAGCTCCATATCACATACCACGCCAGTACACTGTGGGATGCAGTATGCAGTCAACGGAAAAGCCTTCTGCCTGCCAGGGATAGCCATTTTGTCCGTATATTCCAACCCCAGTTCCATGATGGCCGCATCGAACTTACGTCTTTGACCCGTAACGTGGAGAACTATACCTGAGCTGTCAACCCAATCTGCAAATTAATTAAACAGAGGAAAGTGTTACGAGGGATACAAAAAGTAACTTGCAGGTAATAACGGCCGCAATGGTAGATCTTCAAGGTTAAGCAGCACTTACCAATGCCATTCCGTGGATGGGAGATCATCCATTACATAGGTTCTGACTTTCCTAGTCCGACTGTCTGGCGGGTATACTGGGATGTGCGATACTATATTTGGACTGTAGGTCTATATGATATTATACAACTTTATCTACCTAATTGGACTGATAGAAATCCCAATCCCAATTAATGAGACTGTTGTTAATATGTACCTGTCTTCATTTCTGGATTGTTGTAGTGTACTTCAAGCATGATGTATTTGCTAGCATTTGGTCCGCCAAGAGGTAATCCAGCTTCTTTTGGGTATATGAATGGAGGAGCGCCCATCGCCCATGCTGCTTTTACCTGAAATGACGCTGTAAATGTAGCATAATCATCACAAGAGGTCTTCAGTTTAATCCTCACCCATTACATTATTATCTCCATAAAATATAAGCGTAAAACTTATTAAGCAAGCATTAAGTTTTTATTTTGTAGGGTTATCATATCATACTTGCTCAAGTCGGTATAATTCGGCTAAACCGGGTTGCAAAATATACATTCGGTTTTGCCGTTCGGCTTAGCCGAGTCGTGCCGAACCATGCCTTCAAGAATATGATGTGTGTAGCACGCCTAAAATTATATAGTTCTATGCGTGATATCATAATATCTTACTTTAGCACATGTTTTAGTGATTTCAGGTCGGTCTGGAGCGACACAGTTGCCTTGATACAGAGGTATCTCCTTCTTGGGATCGGTATCGCAGTGGAACACTTCCATATGATGCACCAAGCCTTCGTTACCTTTTGAGATCGTGGATTCGAACTAGAATATTTAGGGAAAGTCATAAAATAAAATATAATAGTTAAATAAATAACACGCTTTAGAGTGACGTCATTTAATTCTCGTATTCGTCTCAGCAAACTTAGCAAAACTTAAATTGCACCCTCATCGCCCAACTTGTTTTTTGTAAGTTTGTACCTTCTTCTGATTTTTTATTTTTTTATTTTGATCTTGTTATGATTATAATATAATATATATTATATTATTGTAATGGTAGTTTTAAGATGTGCATTAGTTTTTATTTTAATCTACGCTTATTGGCAGATAACATTGTTCTAAAAATATGTATGTTTTCACTGTAAGTGAATTTGTAATTCTTTTGAAAAATAAATATCTTTAACCGTAAACCCTCTCATTTGATATCCATATCACTGAAATGCATTATACATAAAACGTCCGCCATCTTAGATTCAGGCCATACATTGAAGTGTGTCCTAGTCTTAGAGAAAACGGGCATTAATGACAAACAGCTTTGGTTTAATTGGCAGTCTTAAAGAATATCCCGGATTACCTCCATCAGTTAGAACTTACATAAAAAACCGGCCAAGTGCGAGTCGGACTCGCGCATGAAGGGTTCCGTACCATTGTAGTAGGGTAGTAAATTAAAGGGGGCTCCCCCTTTAATTTATATTTATTATTTGTTGTAATAGCGGCAACAGAAGTACATTCTGTGAAAATTTCAACTGCCTATCTATTACGGATCATGAGATACAGCCCGCTGACAGATAGATGGACGGACGGACAGCGGAGGCTTAGTAATAGGGTCCCGTTGGTTACCCTTTGGGTACGAAGTTCCGCTAGCTAATTTAATTTAACCTTTTACTTACATCACACAATTCGCACACCTACTTTCTTACCTGAATAACGTGATGAACTTTCTTTGTAATAAAATCAGGGAGCTTGACCACCTGACACCAATAAGTGGTGTCACCCCCTGGTACTTTCAAGTCCTTATTAGTTACTCGTAGTTGATAGGCATCGCCTACTCTCTGGTTGCCTATAGGAGTGAAGAGTCGGACTCTGATAAAGCCATGGTCGTGAGATGGGGTGCAGGTTAAGCAGAGCCCTTTGGAGGAGAATAGCTTGTCGTTGCCATGAGCCCATACTACGTGAACTGTGCCTTCCTGCAAAAAAAATCAGGTAACATTTGTTGAATGATGGTAAGTTCATTAGCTGAAAGACATGTCTACAGTTCAGGTTACTTCTACAGTTGCTAGCATTTACCATATCAACAGGACTATGTACAACTTCGAAATAGTTTTTAAATGGATGGTTTCGAGTTTTCGAGTTAACGGTTCTAGATCATGTTATATTTATTTATTTATTTAACACTTCAGGCACAAAAGTACAGAGGTGGACTTAATGTCATAGGCATTTACCAGTCAACCTTTGGGTGATTCACTGTTTTGAGGGCAGTGGTGATGGAATAATTTACAAAAAAAAAACAAAGTGCCTGTTTGTTTTCGAACCTTTGATATTATACAACATTATGTTTAGTATATGCGAAACCTGAATATAATTTGTTCAGATTATGTAACTGAATCGATTCCAATAATTTTTAAACTGTTATATTTTTTCCCAAAAATATTTAAAAAAGTTGGATACCGAGCGACTTTAAGTACCTATCGCAATAATTTAGGTACCTACTGCAAATTATTATTATCAATGAGCTCAAGACGACGCTGGAGGCGCGCGCTGCGTGGAGACCACGATTTTGTGCGGACAACTAGGTAACAGAACAAGCTTATAACTTTGTGATTTTTCATAATACAGTATTGAAATTTTGTACATAGGTTCTTTACATAAAAATACTAGACACGTGGATCAGGTTTCGCAGATACTAAAACTAATGTTGTATACACCTTGTAAGTCGGCCTTTTCCGCTGGGTCACCACTGTTTACAATAATAATGACAGAGACTGAGTAAACTACTGAGAAATTCCTAGTAAATTTTGATTTTTTATCACCTCAATAATATAGTCGTCAGGGTCACAGGTGTCGAAGAACCTCTCAAACACCAAGCTTCGAGTATCTGCATCTACGTAGAACGAATCGCAATCTTGTTTAGCATCCCGCATTAATTTACCTTCATTGTCGGCGTACATGTCCTACAAAGTTCACAATAAAATCACGTTAGTATCCTGGCAGATGTCTAGCCTGCTCTCGTATTCACAAACGCGGCATTCTGACCCAGATTTTGGTTTGGAAAATCTGTCTATCTCGCCCGCTTTCGTTATGCCAAAAAAAGGATAGACTATGACTTCCAAAATCAAATCTCTGGCTGGTTGATTTTTCGGTTACAAATAATATAGAGGCGGTTACTATTACTTAAATCACTGATCAACCTGGGGATCGAACCCAGGATATCGCGCTCAGCACTTCAGAAGTCACGCTTCGCTTCACATGGTGTCAAGCGTGACTCATTTTCATTACACACAGCTAAGTAAAACTGTAAAATAATTACTAAAGAAGTTACGGTACCTACCTCAAAATGGTGTTTCCTCCTGTAATCAGTCCAAAATAGACAGACATCTGAGTTTTCCATATTCCCTCTGTCAGAGAATCCTAGAGAGAACCAGTAGAATGTCGGAGCTTTATCAGATATCACTATTTGAAACTGAATTTTCCGGATGGAGTAGTCAATTCGCCATTTCAGTAAGAATGCTCCGTTTGGGTCCAATACTGATTCAGACTCGGCTATCTGTCGGTCTGTGGTGGGTCAAAATAAAATGTCAGTGGGTCGTCTTAGGGGAGGATTTAATTCTAATAGAAATCTTATTACACAGCTTGATTAATTTCGTAGGTGATTAACGTAGACAGAAGCGAAGGATGGACTGTGTGAAAGATGATATGGCTAGAAGAGAGGTGACTGCTGAGATGGCGAGTGATAGGGGAGTATGGACGAAGAAGATATGGTGCGCCGAGCCCAAATAAATTGGACAAGGGCAGGAGAATGATGATGATGATGATTAAGATAGGCAGAAATTAAATGTTGTAAATATACTTTCACTTGATACTTCCAAGGATTCAGTTTCCCCTTTTCCAATAAAAAAGGACACAAACAAAAAGCACACCGTAACACACCATCTGGCATGGATCGAACCCAGGACCTCACGCTCGGTGGCAAAGAATCCACAAGTAAAATTAAAAAAAATAATAAAAGTAAAGTTGCTTACCACCATTCTTATTAATAGTATACGAAAAATGCGAACACACAAACAAGGACAATATCGCAACCACGCACTTTAGAGCCATAGTGAACCACTAGTATATCCCTCTAGCAATGGTCTGCTTAGGACCGCAGCCAGGGAGACAATGAGAGGCGCCCTTGTGGTTCCCAGCTCTAGATATATACCTATTCAGACTTATTTGTGGGAACAGGCGGTATGTCGGTTGTGGTACAGTCGAGTGGAGCTAGCGAAAGGCTTAGTACAGATGGGGAAACAAGTGCTTATTTTTTATAGGGAATTTAAAAATGTTTGTAAGACGTTTATTTCATAACATCACGCCTGTAATCCCCGAAGGGCTAGACAGAGGTATATAATAGTACAGTCACATTTCGCCATTTATATTTGGGTTGGCGAGCCTATTGCAAAAAAAAATTGGCTGCTATTGAATTCCTGATAGAAAAGTCTAATGACACTTTACCCGTACTGGGAATCGAACCTAGAACCTCATGCTCAGCAGTCCATTAGACCAACGAGATGGTCGAGATACGTTTATTTCGTAAAGGCTGTACTGGTGAATCACGCTATCTCTCTCCAACGGACAGTAAAGTGAGTTCAAGCGCACGTAATAGATAATAGGAATACGTACTAGTGAACAAGGAGTTTTTTTCTGACTTATCAGATTGAGATTAGACAAAAGATTGAAGAAACCGCGAAGGTTTTTTTTGAATAATTGTATTTTTGTTCATTTATAGAGAAAGTCAGTGGAGTGTTCTGGGACAGACCTTCTGAATGACTAATAGGCTTCTATCTGGGTTTCAATATCGAAAAAACCTTTTCTTTTAAAATTTAATGAACCATTTTGGCACCTACTTTTTACCATAAAAATGAGCTTTGAAAAAAAAAACAAGAAACGAATCCGGATGTCCCAACGAGTCACTAGTTCAAAACCCTACGTGACAATATGTCCTGAGGATCCATATTATACTTCTTATTGAAATGTTCTAGACGCTTCGGCAGTGGAATGCACCGGGCGATGTCGGCGCTATATTAAATTCCTTCAGGCATTGCGTCCTCCCGGGATGAGGTCGCGCAGATTACCGTTTTATTGAATTATGGATAGATAGGCTGTGGTGGTAAATTGTTGTTTGAAATTATTTTGGTACATAGGTTTGGATGTTTGTATGTAATATGTATTTAGAACTATTAATTGGCTTGATGTGTCAGGAGTTCGTGACTAAATAATAACGGCCGAACTGGTCGATCTTCAGGTTAAGCCGCGCTTGCCTAGGTGGGTCTGTGGATGGATGATACTGTGGATGGATGAGACCTATTACATACCGCAGTTACTCCGAGCCTCAGAAAGCACGTTAAGCCGTTGGTCCCTGCTGTAATTAGTAGATCTTTGACAGTCGTTACAAGTAGTCAGTGTCCCGAAAGTCTGACAACCAGTCTTACCAAGGGGTATTGTATTACCTAGTACTGAGTTGTGGAGGTCAGATAGGCAGTCGCTTCATGTAAAATACTGGTATTCAGTTGCACACTTGCACCCGGTTAGACTGGAAGTTGATCGGTGGATAATTAAAGGTTTGGACCACTGGCTTGTCGCCAGGAGGGGTCGGGGGGGGGGGCAGCCACCTAGGGGCTCAGGATTGAATTATATAGGTATTTGTATTTATTCAAGGCATGAAGTAAACATAAGTTTTTAAACTGTCATGGTCACTAACATTATCAATTTATCATTAACACTAGAAACGGGACATTTACCATGTTTACTTTTTGTAAATGATGTAAACATTTTCGTGCTCGCTCTTGCAGGCTACTTTTTCTTGAATTTTATCTTTGTCTATAAGTCGCACATGTAACTCCTGTATGAAGGGTCGAAACAATTCTAACCTATCCAAGGTAGTTTTAAATTTTTTGAGCTCGCTCTTGTAGACTACTTTCTCTTGAATCTTGAAGTTGTCTAAAAATCCAACAAGGAACTCCAGTATGAAGGATCGAAACAATTCTAACCTATCCAAGGTAGTTTTAATTTTTTCGAGCTCGCTCTTGTAGACTACTTTCTCTTTAATCTTGACGTTGTCTAAAAATCCAACAAGGAACTCCAGTATGAAGGATCGAAACAATTCTAACCTGTCCAGGGTACGGTGTTAAAATTTCAGAGCTCGCTTCGCTCGCTCTTGGAGCCTTAAGTTTTGTTCTTAAAATTGTGTCCCTAGTCAGTAAAATAGATTAGTTTAGTTTATTTATAATATCTATTTCGAGGGTTTACATCTTCTTTCAGTTCCTACTAACTCGACATAATTAGTAATTTTTACTTCTATATGTAGGTATATAGAAAATCTAACCAATCCAAGGTACTAATGGTTTTTAAGGTGGCTATTGCATTTTAGATTTTTAGAAGAATTTTATCTACATATATTTCAGCCCCCCCCCCACCCCTCCTACTCAAAAGCTGGCGAACGCTCTTGGCTGTTGCTTACTGATACTGAAAATGGACATAAGTGCCACTAGTTTCTTACTACCTATCCAATACATTACGTATAATGAATTCGATCTTACAATTCTTCATTACTGCGCGCTGAAGATTAGCGGAGCATTGATCCATATTGACGCTGATGGCGTTAATAGCCCGATTGTTTTGAAATAAGTCGTAAACCGACGGCTCTCACGCATCTATTCAACTAAGATTGACCATACATTGCATACATAAAATAATCGTGATGTATGAATAACTATACCTTTAAAATTATTATGATATATAAAATCCAAACTTATTAATATTTAATAGATTTTATTTAATAAATGTTATTTTTAAATGTAATGTCATAGCCCGTCAGGCAGAAGAATAGACCGATAACGTAGCGTTAGATGAGCAGACTTAACTCAGTAGACTCCCGTGGTGTTGGGGACCATCTGGTTTCTAACCTTGATTCCCAGTTCGGTCAAAGGACCAACGAACCTTCTAAATTATTGATTTTAGCCTTTTCCCAACTATGTCAGGGATTTCTTCTAGTCCTCCGGTGCCTATCATTACTTTACAATGAATCAATCGAAATCCAAAGTTATTTATGCAAATTGGGCTGAAAATCAGCACTTACACAATAAATTCTCCAAAAAGGCCCTCCCTTTGCGCCTTACATGCAGCGAATGCGTATCTGACCTCCACAACCAAGTTAATGGGTGACAGTAACACTCCCTTTGGTAAAACTGCTTGTCGGACTTCCTCCTAACAGCACTGGTATTAGAATACGTCGAAGAACACAGCTGCCCCCCCCCCCCCCTAGAGGCTCAGGATTTTTTAAAGTTATAACTTTTCTTGGCTGCTGCCACAGAAATAGTAATCACTCCCACACTAAAATATTTTTCTAGTTTACAAACAGTGATATTATTAATAAAAAGAAGTTAGATATCACACTAGCGCGCGCAAACGGTTGCAGATAAATTCCTGACAATTGTCGTAATTTTAGTACTTCAAGCGCAATAGCTATCTCTTTCTGAACCATCATCATTCATCATCATCATTTCAGCCGAAAGACGTCCACTGCTGGACATAGGCCTCCCCCAAGTGTCGCCACATTGACCGGTCCCGTGCGACTCGCATCCAGCGGATCCCTGCAACCTTCACCAGGTCATCGATCCACCTAGTGGGAGGCCTTCCAACGCAGCGTCTTCCGGTTCGCGGTCGCCACTCCAGAACTTTTCGGCCCCATCGGCCATCCGTTCTGCGAGCAATGTGCCCTGCCCACTGCCACTTCAGGCAGAGGGCATTATACGGTATACCAAAGCATACAGGCGAAATGTTATGTTATGGAATTGAGTAAACAATACATATTCAAGCGATTACAGCAATTACGACAGACTTGCTATCTATTATTGAAGAGTTACAATGTATATCTCTGAAGATCAGCATCAGATCTTCACCAAATTTAAACGGGACCACCAGAATAATAATCTTCAAAACAAAAAAAATAATCAATCAAATTGTTTCACAATTGGTTAAGATATCGCTGAGAAGTTTTCTTTTTGTGTGTATTTATTTACACAATAAAAAGTTCTGACGAATTGATAACCTCCTCCTTTTGAAAGTCGGTTTAAAAGGGGACCTGGAATACTGAATGGAAAATAAGACATGAAATTGATGGATATTAAATATTTAATTACAAATGCTATCCTACATTAGTAACATGATTCTCTTTCATATCTACGTCATTTTCTACTTCGCTAATCTCGTCACTTTGAACTTTCGTTTCTTCAGATTCTGTGAATTTCTCTTCAACCGGATCTGCCGATTTCTCTTCAACTGGATCTGCCGATGTCTCTTCAACTGGACCTGCCAATTTCTTTTCAACTGGATCTGTCGATTTCTCTTCAACTGGATCTGCAGATTTTACTTCAACTGGTGCTGCTGATTTCTCTTCAACTGGATCTGACGATTTCTACAAAATAAATATTACATTGTTGGGTATATATTTTATACTAGCTGTTGCCCGCGACCTTCGTCCGCGTTAAATTTTATAGCCTATAACCTTCCGCGATAACTGGGCTATCCCACATTAAAATAATTTTTCAAAACGATCCAGTTGTTCCTGAGATTAGCGCGTTCAATCAAACGAACCAACTCTTCAGCTTTATAATATTAGTATAGATCATAATGGGGTTTGAATATTTGACCTGCCTAACTTCAGCAATTTTATTTTATTTTCAAAATAGCAGCCACGCATAAAACCTGTAGTAATCAATAGTTGGCATCAATACAAACAAATACTGTGTGAGACAAATTTGGAACTGCTTGGAATCAGAGGAACTCAACAAAAACTCTTCAAAAGTTATTTGACTGGTCGGCTTTAGAGTGTTAAGATTGGCAACGACAATAGTGGAGACCTTACAGTCACGTACGGGGTTCCCCAAGGCAGTATCCTAGGTCCAACCCTATTTCTCGTCTATAAAACCGACCTCACGAGTCTCAAGCTTTGCCATGGCAAAATTATCTCCTCTGCAGATGGTAATGCTCTCGTTTTCTCTGCCCAAGATGGTTTCGATACTGTGAGGGAATGGCTTGAGGACAATGTGTTAACTCTAAATGTGGATAAAACCAAATATATTTGCGTCAGTATACGGTCAAACACAGAAATCAATCTTGATCAACATAACATCATAGCACACGAGTGTTCCTCTAGAGAAAACTATTCTTGTCCTAAATTAGAGCGAGTAACTAAAATATCTAGGCGTTATCATAGACAAGAACCTCAACTTTAAGGAACACACTAAGGCCCTCTGTGGTAGGATCAGGAAGCTAATTTACATCTTTAAGACCATCCGACACGTCAATGAACCCTTTGTGCTGAAGCGGATATACTTTGCCTGAGCCAGTCCCTCATTACTTAGTTTATTACATCATGGGGAGGATCTCCTAAAACTATCATAAAACCTGTTGAGGTTGCCCAGCGTGCTATCCTGAACTTTCAAACCAAGATTGTTTCCTACCTCGCAGCTTTACGAATTCTATGGAGTCCTTTCAATAAGACAACTTTTCCTTCTCAATATTATATTAATGCAAGATAAAAATAACTTTTAGGACCGTCTTACTCTAAATAAGCGCACAAAACACTTGGTTTGCCCACAACCCATCGCTTCTAGAACAAAATTTATCAATAGGTCTTTTTTTTTTTTTTTTTTATTCTGTATGGGCTTACTCTTGACCTCAATCTAGTCCTGAGGACATAGATGAGGTCGACGATGGAACGAGCTAACCCAAAAGAAGCCTATTAACTCGCGATTTAAATAGATTGGGGTCATATGAACTTGGAAACACCGACGCAGGCAGGGAATTTCACTCCTTGATCTGATCTGCTCCATTTATTGGCATTCATCGGGTAAATGTTCAGATTTTTATTTCATTTGTTGTAATTTTTTTTAAATCGATATTTGCTTTCCTGGAGAGTCCCAAACAAATACTTTATTGTCTTCTCTTATCAAAATTGTCTTACCTCTCTCTCAAACAATATAGCCAGCTCCACATGCTTGGTTTGCGGGAACATATCCACTGGAACAGCCCTCACAGGCAAGAAGGGGGCTCCTCTCAATGTCTTGGAAGACGGACGGGTGAGGTCTATGAAGTTCTTCACGACTGATGATGGACTGCATGAGATGTAGACCAGGCGTTTGACCTTCTGGGTGTTTCGGAGTTGGGTTACTGCACGCATGTCTGTAAGGGCAGAGATACGATGAATTTTAAACATTGAAGAGTGTCATCCTTTTTTAGTGGATGAAGGTTATCTAGGGTTACTTACTCCGGTTTCCGAGGGCCTACTGAATTTATTTTGTTGTCAAATCTAGTTTTAAATAATCGAGTTTAGCAAATAGTGTTTTACCATCTTATGAATTTGTAGAATAAACTTACATCCAACACAAACTATCAAACATGGCGCCAATCACAAATACTAAAAATGCTTAATTTAATAATTTGTAATAATAATGTATTTAATTTAACTTCCATGTAAATAACTATTGTATGGGCGGGACATAGCTGATCACAATTTAATTATTTAAGACCTGTATTATGTACCTACCTATGATCCACATTAGATATATTGGTTGATTGATTGATTGAAGGGTTTTTTTAAATCTTCTTTTTGGGGATATCCATGGAACAGAATTAATAATTTAACATCATACCGAAAATATGAATATATTTGCTTGCAACCAATCCTAGTAGTTGTCGACGGGGATGTGCAAACATTGTGCAAATAGGAAAAATAACGTAACGCGACTTGCGGAGGTAATTTTAGTATTTAGCACGCTTTTCCTTTTAAGACGACTATGCAATCGAATTTGCAAGTAATATTTTATCCCTATAATATTTATACTGCCTGCATGCAGCACCGACCCCAAGTAAATTAGGTTAAGGGCAGGAGAATGATAATGATGAAGATGGATGATGATGAATACTTGTATACTGATCAATGAGTGGCAAAAATAACTTACGTAGTCCAGCTCTAGGCGGGTCCACAATAGCTATGATATCTTCTCCGGTAGCTCTCGCGAGGACTGAGGGCAGAATGTCCTCGGCCTTGCCCGTGAAGAACTCGCAGTTCTCTATGTTGTTCAGCTCGGCGTTCGATTTGGCGTCCTTCACTGCTTCAGCTATCATTTCTAGGCCTAATACTTTGCCGCAATGCTAAAAAAATATATTATGTAAATAACATAATGCATGTTTTCCCCGGAGAGGTATCCACTTTTATTCGTCATGTTGTTGTTGTTCCATGAAAACGAATAGAAAGTATGGAAGGGCATTTAAAGTTACAGTTTTATACAGTTACAGTTCAGTTACAGTTTTGTTTTTTTTTGTTTTTGTTGTTTTGTGTGTTTTTGTTATATTATTTATTTTTCGTTCTATTTATATAAAGCCAGTTAGTTACCTGAGCGAAGCACAGTCCAATAGTGCCAGTCCCGCAGCATATATCGACCACCGTAGAGTCTTTTTGCACTTGACTCATCTCAATAGCGCTTCGGTACAGCACATCAGCTCCTGCGGTGTTTACCTGCAATTAAACTTGAAACATAAGACGTAAACTTGTTACTTCTTGTGTTAGTTTCGCTGGCTAAGCTATGATATCAACAACTAACACACATGCCATAATAATTTATGGTTATTTATCCTTAAGATAAAGTGGAGGTGAGAAGTGGGTGTCTTGGTCAGACTTAGCGGTGTCTTAGTCAGACTTAGCAGTGTCCCTTAAAGATAGCATAGCGAAGACATAGCCCAACCGCAATGCCTAGCAACATGACAAGTATCTCTCTCTAAGTAAACTCTACTAGGATAGGTAACGGTGCTCTGGTTTGTATGTATAATCTCTAGTTTTGACAGCTGACCCGTTGGTCCCGTGGTCGCAAGCGCGACTGCTGAACGTGAGGTCCTGGGTTCGGTTAAGTGCTATTGGGTTTTTTCCATTAAAAATTTCCCAGTAGTAGCCTTGAGTTTGAAAGTTGGCTACCTCGTCCCTCGGAAAACACGTTAAGCCGTTGGTCCTGCGCCTGATCTCCCTTTGGTCGTGTCCGATTGCTGTCCCATCGGACTAAGAGAGTGAAGGAACAGAGAATGCACTTGTGTCTGCGCATGCACTTGTGCACGGTAATATCTCCCGCGCCGATGGCTACTCTCCAGTAGCGAAGGGTAATTTTTTTTAAGAGGTAAGCCGGAGTACAATATATTTTTAATGGGATTTTATTATTTGTCTATGGAATACTGATTGTTCCCGTTTACAAAGGCAAGCCGGTAGGAATCGAGTTGTATGGAACCTTCGCCACTGCTACTCTCCGCTAAGATTGACCGGAAACGGTCAGTACTATATTATAGTTTTGACAGGTGAACAGCTGTAATGCTGCCATCTACTGAAGAGCTCACTCTTCACAGTTTTAGATAGACACCTGTCGTCGCGTGCGCAACCTTTCGAAGATCCCTCTCACATTACTCCGTATACTAGCTCCGCTACAAGGGACATGTAGTTTTAGTGTTTTTGCAAAGATACCACCTAAGGGAAGAGTGAGACAGCCCCAACGCAAGTACTATTGTAACTTACTGGGGCTGCCTCAGTTTGTGTATGACACAATGTTTTGAGATAAAATAAATATTTTTGTGTTTTTAATTTTTTAATTTTGAGTGTTTTTAGTTATTGGGATAATTATCATTTTCAATTGTATTAACCTTTTGAACGCCATTGTCACATATACATGACAAGCGCGTGCCCTGTACGCCAAACGACACAAATATGTGACAAAATGAAAGGTGAAATTGTGAAACGCGCGTGGGTTTATGCTCTGGCGCTCATAAGGTTAAACGAAACTTATATCCACGCACACATGCATATTGATTATACAGCTTTCTTTTTTTTACTATTCTATTCAATCAGTTATAGGGATACTTCAGTAAAAACGTACCTGGAAGAAAGCCTCGGGCGATATCCTGAACTGCTTCCCGAGAATAGTATCAATAATGTGTGTGGAGCCTGACAGATGAGTCGGTTTAGATGCGTCTTCGCCTACCCGCCTGTAACATAAAAGTACAATCTTAGACACTGTTATCGGAATTAAAGCCTTAAGACTTTTCAGATCATGTAAAAAAAAATTGAATCTGTGACCAAATATATTACCTTTTAACAACAAGTTCAAAGTACAAGGACTTGATACCGCAAGCGATAGCTTCCTCAGAATTGAAATGGTCGATTAAATCCTTCTTGATTTCATCAATTTCTTGTTCTGTTAGTGCCTTTAAAGAAAAAGAAACCATTTGGTTACTAGACAATATACGAAAAGGCACTGTTTACTTAGTATGAGGAGAGAACCTTGATCTAAATACTCTGTTGGTCCATTGTGGTAAGTGTACAATCACGAGCACCAATATGTATACACTTTCCTAAATTTAAAAGCAATTTTAGCGAGAAATAACGATTGTAATTTGGAGACAGATCATTAAAATATGAGTTCCAAAATACTATGTTTGAAACAACATGAAATTTTAATCAGAACATTAGGAGAAAAACAGTTTTAAAAGTTGTTAAGTGATTACATATTGGTGCTCGTGACTGTACTCCGCGAGTAAGTTTAAGTGAGATATTTTGGCACTAAGAAGTACTTTATACTGCGTTTTTGATTATATTGGTTCAAAATTTCCAATACACGGAATTTATACAACAATACTGTAACATCTTACCTGAGGATGCATCACAACAACCAGCATGACTTCCCCAGTGGAAGTGGAGTCCCGCACGGTAAGATACCTCCAATATCCCGAGTAGTCAGCCGGGGAGAACGGTGCCAGCTTTGACTTGCGCACAAACTCTTGGAAGACCTGAAATGCGGCTAAATTAATACAACATTATAATGTTGAAAATGTGTGAAAGCATATATATGGATGAATAAAAGGTGAATAATGGGTACAGGTCCGCACGTAAAATACGTGCTTTGACGTGGAGTTGCGGACACCAGCCCGTTATACCATACAATACAATGGATACAGGTAAAGAAATGAATTTGATGGACCCTGATCAGAGGCTCAGGTTGAAAAGTCAGCATTAGTACGCAGGTGGATGATGTATGTGCAAAATCAGCCAGTTGCGTCATTTTCAATTGGCAGCAACTTTATGTGGAGAAAATTTTATAAAAATAAATGTGAAAAGTGAAGTCAGGGTAATTAATGGTTTATTAAATTGACTACCAACATAAAGGCTGTATATTCAAAGCACAGCTGTTACTGTCAGTCTTTAAAAGTTTAGTGAATTGGTTATAACAATGCAAGGTGTTGTAGTGTGTCAAATTGATAAACAATGAATTTGTCTGATTTACTATGGAAATATCATTTACTCACCAAGACAGCCTTCTTGGTCTGCTCAGAGATGTGAATCATTCCTTGTATCGGACCAACTCCAACAGTACCCGTAACATAACTGCCCAGCCTGAACCCAACAGTCGGCAACTTGGACTCCTCATCAATCCCAACAGTGAACTCACACTTGTTTCTATAACCTTCTGTCACAGGCGACTTCTCAATAGGTCTAAGTTCAAAACTTAGGCCAGGGTCCTTTTTCCTTTTAGCCTCAATTTCACGACGCCTACTTTTATCTATTTTCCATATCTCATTGTCGAACTTCATGAGTATGTTTTTTATTTCTTTTTCTTTCTGTTTTAACTGTAGAACCAAGCAAAAAGAATGGTTATTTAAGACAGGAAATGAACTTGCCAATAGCTAGCGTAATTGTGTATAAGTAAGCTGTATGCCTAAACAACTTCAGGGAGATAATTATATACTAAATACTCAATGTGTCAGGCTATTTTGAACCATGTGCAGTGCAGTTATTACTGTCAACTTGACCTATAGTGGTAGAGCTACACTTCATCCAACTTAGGGGTCGTCCATTAATCACGTGATGTTTTTTAGCAACTTTTTAACCCCCCCTCCCTCCCCATGGTGATACGTGGTGAGGTTTTAAACTACTCCTCGTCCCCTACCCAAAATCACGTGTATTTTTTGGTACAAAGTATCTTAAAAAATTTCTGAATATTATCTAATAAATACAGGTTAACAGGAATGATCTAATTTAATTGAAAATAAAGCACCGTGATAAAGATATCAAGGTCACACACCGCTTTTCGGTTTAGAAATTGCGCGTGCAAAGAAAAAATAAATACATGTGATATCTCACTACACCCCCCTCCCCCCTAGTGATATTTCGTGATTTTTTCCGAAACCCCTGCCCCCCTTCGAGTTTCACATTAATGGACGACCCCTTATCTGTGCAGGCGGGAGACACAGAACTTAAATAAATGTACCAAGTTCGACATATTGATGATTTTTTTCCAGACAAGCAACCTTGAACTGCACACTTAAATTTTTTTTTTTTTAGGTTCTCATCACACATACTAGTAGCATAGTAGTTTTCATAGCACTAATGTTTAACAATAACGCATTGTCAACTTCGTAGAAGAATAAGCATTGAATGGCAATAACAGCAATGGCATTCTTGGCATGCCACTGATGCCATTATACAAGGTAGTAGCGTTTCCAGCTTGAATAATGACGAGACAGGGGTACAAACACCAAGTATACCTGTTCCTCATAAGGCATAGTCCAGAAAGGAGTGGTGGCATCCTTCAGCTTTTCTTCTTGGCTCCTTCTAACATCTTCTTTCTTCCTCTTAGGGTCTGTTTCTTCTTCATCTTGTTTCCTCTTTCTCACTAGAGGATCTGGAGCTGGCTTTGCTACCTCTGCTATTAAGGTTTTTCCTAAAAAACACATAACACTGTTATAAAAATATATTTGTACTTAAATCAGCAAAAGATGTGTGTTTAAGGCCTGAGTGTATAGTAAGATCAGTTTGTTATTGGTTTTAGGATACAATACCATGAAATGCTTAGTCCTGGATTCAGATTCTAAGTACAGTACCTTAAATGTTAAATATGTGTAGGAGAAAAAATGTTTAGACGTTTACCTTTCCATAAATAGCCATTGAGTGCTCCTATAGCTTTCTTACGCTCCTCATCATTTTGGAAGCATGCATACAACCAGTGGCTGCCATTTTTAGGTCTCTTTATCTTGCTTGTGTTCAACCCTAGTTTATGATTCATCAGTTTTTTTAATTCCTAAAATTATTAAAAGTTTTTTAATAAATCAGATTACCTATGTTGGTCATAAATATTTGCATTAGATTTAACTAAAGTATTAGCTAAATACCGGTATGTTTTAGCTTAAAATAAGAATGTTATTTTATTTACATTTGTGTACTCAATAACAATATGTATTTTTCAATTTTTTATTACATTTAGAAAATTGCAGTGTACGTTATTCATATTATTGTGATTATATCTACAAAATTAATTTTATTTCACAAAAAAACAAACAGTAAACATACAGCTATTCCATAAAACTTGGGAAGCCCACGCAGTTCAATTTTAAAATTTTCCGAAGAGAACCCTCCTCGGTCTAAATAAGCATATTCTTCTTCCACTTTCGCTTCTTCCGGTATTTCTTTAGTTATTTCAATAGCTACATTTTCCTCAGCCATATTTAAACTTAATTAAAAACAAGATAAATTCTCAAAAACTTTCTACGTTCGTTTAGATTTGAGGTTATGTTTATGGCGTAATTTCAAGCATTTTCTGTTGACGTAAAATATTGGTAAAATTGCTTAAGTGTGACAGAGATAGAAGAATATCTATGCTTTCTGAGATATAAAATATGAACTGGAACACAAACTGATTGGTTGAGACAATTGACAGTATCAAACACGTTTAGAAACAAGCTGTTAAAACCATGTTTAATAAAAACCACGTATCCCATCCATACAGGCTAATAAACGCAGAGGGAAAGAGCCTCACGTCCCAGCCGTCGCGGGAGACGCCTTGGGAGTCGGGGGTCACGTGGAGGCTCCCGGCCGCCGTAGGCGCGGGCCTGTGGACGGCGAGTTATGGGCTAGCTCGCCGTCCGGCCGTCTTATGACGACAGGCCGTGTCGACGGCGCGTTCGTGTTCCACGCGCGCCTCAAAGAGATGTCAGCAACCACGTAGGGGTCCGCATGGGCCGATGCCTGCCAGGGCTGCGGGACTGTTCGAAAGAGATACCGCGGCCCTGGAACACAAAAAGAAGGAACATGGATGGGTTTTAGTCAGTACATGTCTGACACTCCCTTCCGCTCCGCCCAGAGCTGGGGGGGAATTTGATGATTTCCGATCCGAAAAAAAGGCTAATAAACGCAATGCAAGCCGATGAAAATGGTAATATTATTACAAAGAAGAGCAGTGACAAAACATCTCAGCAACCAAGTATTAATGTTCCCGAAATCTCGAGACAGACTTGTTTATTTATGATCATGAACTAAAACAACACTTCCCATAGTACACAACGCAATTGAGTAAATAGTTGCGTTTACGGAACTACTTTCCTGGCCCAAGTTTAAGTTGGGAGAAAAAGTTACGCTGGTACTCTGGCAGTATTGTAGAAGATAACAGACGAAATAAATATCTCAGATTAAACAAGTAATATATATTTTAAGATAATATTAATTAATAAATGTTACAATAAAAAAGAGTAATCATTATTCACAATAGATTTTGAAAATTCTTGGTACAAAAGGTTAATCTAGTTACATGGAAGTACGATAGACTAGTCACGACATTAGATAGCACATTATGAGGTATAAAGTCTATATTTTAGAACTAAGTAACCTAAATTAAATTTACTTTGTATTCCGAGAGCCCACAAAGCAACAAAACAAAAAAAAAGAGACAGAAACATGTGTGCTTTAAATATCTTCTTTTTGGAAGGGAACTTCTATTTCCACAATGCGTGCCGTTTATAGGCGTATCGCTTTCTTTGTAAAACTTCAGCTATCGAAGGAGAGCCTCTTGATATGTCGTTCTAGCTAGCGACCAAAAGTCCAGTAAGCAAGTGCCTAACATGGCTACTGAGCTTTTGGCCACACATTTATATTTTATCTTTGTGGGCCCTGCTTTTGTATCTTCTCTTAATAAATATTTAAGTGTAGCAATCAATATAAATGTATACATATGGGTGTCTATAGACCGACCGATTTAATGAGTCCTCTGCCTTTCCCCATCAAAGGCACATTAAGCGTCCACAAAGTCCTAACAATATCACACAGGTTATTTGCTTTAAAATGACCATAATCCATGTAGGTATTACGATACTAACTGAACCAATACGTGATCAACCTTCAGAATATTCCATTTAAATTGATGCTTTCGCGAGGACACATTAAAGCGGTCGGTCTATACATATTATTGCATTCCATACTCAAATAACAACAGCCTTGCGAACAGAATCGCGAGTCTTGGCCTTAAAATTAAAGGTTAGCACAGATGATCGCACCACATCGTTGCCTTTACGCGGTATTTTCTGTCAGAACAAAGCGTCAGAAGTTGGTTTAGGGACGTAGGAGTTTATATAGTTTAACAGTTTAACTCTGACACCAGGATAGGCAATAACCACACGATAAACAAGAAGGCTTGTTTGAAAGTACCGCCGTTGGAAGCAACTCTTTAAATAGTGATGTCGCGCAAACATCTGAACTTTGCCTTACCAAATGTATACTGTCACTTACGAGATATCTTCCGTGATTGTTCATAATTTTGAGCTCCCGATATTTCGACGCTGTTGCAAGCGCCATGATCGCGGTTTGACTGGAGAATGCGGGTGGATGGAAAACAAATTGTTAGGAGCAGACAAATCTGTCTACCCTCTTTCTCTGTGTTTCATTCAAAGTATCACCAGGTTTTATGGAGTCTTTATTACGATGCCGGCTGCTACTTTTGAGCATACTTAAAATTGGATTCCACATACTTGACATTTTGAAGCAGTCCTCTCGATTGAATTTTTTTCAAAAATATCGGGAGCTCAAAATAACTAATAAACACGGAATATATCCCGTAAGTGACAGTATAAGTTTAGTTTTAAGCCGTGTAAGCTTGGAAAAGTGTTTGCCTTACCTTACAACGGGTTCTATATTATACATATAATAATCTCATATTAAATTGTGTCCCATAAATCTCTGCATAATTTATTACATGAATGAATAGATATGTATCAAAAATAGCAATACATTATGAATACATTGGACTGCCTCGCTGTAATTGAGGGCTAATATCGACGAAGCCAAGAGTGCCTTTTTCCAAGAACATAAATTCACATTATTCTCAAATTATTGTACTCTTTTATTTTAAGAGTTATTTTACATATTCCTACATAGAGTTATAACTAGGTAAGCGTATATTCTTGGAAGATAAAAGAAAAATAACACAGATATACATTTACTAGTACATAATACTACACTAGGCCCACTTAGGCTATGCGACATAACACTACGACACCCTTCCAATGCATACAAAATAAATAACACTCTCCTTTTGGAGGCGAAACTGGCTGTAACGTTTCACGGTAGGACTCAGTGTAATGCACTCAAAACACTGTTCTGATGGATGCATTGAATAGTACGGGGGTCGTGGAGGTATTTTAGGTAAATTTATGACATTAAAAGTTAGAACTTTGACCCCCAATATCTCCGTAACTAGAAGGTTCCCAGGTATGGTCTAGAACAAAAAAAAACGCAATGATGGGGAGAACGAGTGCCTTTCGGCTTCGTGCATGGTAGTTTGACACTCATTTTAGCACGATTATGATATGGATGTTTCGCTCTTTTACAAAGAATTATTTTTGTTTTCGACTAATAAATGTTATCGCAGCACTGCCTAGCAAGGATAAAAACCTATTCTAACCAAGGTTACCGACTTAGCCCGAAGAATAGCCAAAATTAAGTAGCAGTGGGCAGATCGGATGGCCGATGGGGCCGAAAAGTTCTGGAGTGGCGACCGCGAACCGGAAGACGTTGCGTTGGAAGGCCTCCCACTAGGTGGACCGATGACCTGGTGAAGTGGAAGTGGATGCGAGTCGCACGGGACCTATCAATGAGGCGACACTTGGGGGAGGCCTATGTTTAGCAGTGGACGTCTTTCGGCTGAAATGATGATGATGAATGACCTAGATTAGAAAGTCTTGACTAAAATTCTTCTCAAACATATTTTTAAGTGCATCTTTGTCCTGGTTCTCCTTTTCTTTCCGTAATTTCTTGAGTTGTTCCAGTTCTTTATCGACTGTGACAGCCATGGACGGATTCAGCGACTTCAATCTTTTGAAGTCTTCTTCAGCATCATCAGGATTCCAAGCACCGACGTGTGCCTTACCTCTTCTGTATAGTGCTTTTTCATTATCTATAAAGAATTGGTAAATTGATTCAGAAATAAATGGGGTTTGAATTTAATGGCCGGCCTAACATCCGCCATCTTTTTTTTTTTCTAAGTTACGGCCATACATAAAACCCATATTAATCGCTAGCTGGTATCAATACAAACCAGTTGTGTATGAGACAAAATGTTCTAAAGTGTCACGTTTCCGAGATATGAACTATCAATGTTTAAGTCCATTTACTGATAGCATCTTCAGCACAACTTTGATAGCTTATATCTCGCAAACGTAACTGTGAATGATTTTGTCATGTACCTTGAAAAAAAAAAATGGCCGAAGGTAGGCTTCATACAAAAATCTTCCAAGCCCTTTGTTTGTAAATAATAAGATAAAGAAAACGAAAGTGTTTGTTGCTACTATACGCTTTGGCTTTCTATTATGTATGGTTTTTATTAATTACAAAAGATACTTGGTACACCCTTAATTACCTTTTTCAAATTCGAGAACAGTGTTACAATGTTCTATGACAGCATAGTATTCCCCATTTAACAGTTTGCACTGAGCGTAGTTTAGCAGTATTGGTAATTTTATTTTATTCAAGTCTCCCCATTCATCATCGCCTTTTCGTTCCCTGTAAGAAATTAGATAGCATTGCTTAAAAGGATACTCTAGTCCTGGAATCAGCAGTACAGGCAAAGCAAGACAAAAAACCAACACATTTTTAAATTAAATAAAAGCCAGAAGCAGACAAAACCCATTTGAGTATAAAATTATGAAACTGCTATCAGTCTAATCGGGTTTTTTAGTTGTTTAATAATACGATTTCTCATTTTGAGTTACTCTTATTAGTTGTATACTGATACTGTTAGCCTACGTCATCCCACTGCTGGGCAAAGGCCTCTCCCCATGACTTCTAGTTGTTTCGATCCAGGGCTAATGTGGACCACTGGTTGTTGGTTTTGTCCAGCTCGTCCCACCATCTTCTATGAGGTTTGCCAAGGCTCCAGATTACAATTAATTAATAAATATCATTATTTCTAGGTATTTCCAATTTACCTGATCATCAGCTGTTCACAGATAGCTAAAGCCTCATTGTAAGCTTCTTCAGCCTCTTTGTACTTCTTCTGGACATACAGCTTGTTGCCTTTCTCTCTGAGAGTAGGTATGAGGTCTATCCGCTGCTGAGCATTCAGCTGCCACAACTCTTTCTCATACTCATCGGATCTTTCTACTTTCAGTACTTCTAGAAAACGAAAGAAAAATATGTGTCAAAAATAATTCTTACACATAATGTTGTTGGATGAGAGCAAGTTTTTTTGAAACTATGCGCAATGTTGGTAGGTTGAACATTAAAATAAAATTGGTTAAGTATTTGTTTTGTAAATATATCAGCTCTGACCAATTTTTATAGTGCAAAACAAAAATGTTCCAAATATGAGGAAAAGCAGATCGTAGTAGGAGGCCATTAACTATTTTTAAAACCAAACTGAAATCAATAACAATCAACTTGAGAAACTTAGCATCTATAGTCTGACAAATATTGAATCACACACTTCATGAAAACTGATAAGATAACACAGAAGCGGTCACTATTTAATTGATTCTACGGAACTCAACCCTGTCCATGCTTATACTCAGGTAAAATTGCTATTTTTTTTTTTTTTTTAATTTACCTTATTTAGAGAAATTTTGAAGATGGCTTGCAAACAAGTAATTTTTTTAGAAATTAGTTCGAAATGAACATGTAGAATGTAGGCATCTTCAATATTTTTTTTTTTTAAATAAATGACTTTCTCTTTGTTTGATGCAGATTCTAAAAGCAAAAAAAATTTTCTAAAGATCAATTCAGTTATACAAAGAGCTTAACCAGTTAAATCTCAGTAAAATCCTAGGCTAGATTATAACTATCACCTATAATAAATTCCAGATCACAAGGGTTCTTCATCAAATCATCCAAGTCTAGGTGACCTAGACCTTCAGTGTGCAGGGTCATGGTACATGAGTGCTTGATTCTCTTAGGGTCCTGCCCCAACTCCCGCAGGGTTTTTGATATGAATGGGTAACTGAAGACTAGCTGTGGAAATAAATAAAGAAAAACTGTTTATTCTGCACAATAACATGTATAACATTTCAGATGCACAATATAAAATGCACACCATTCAGATGCACAATGTAAAAAACACACAATTTCAGATGCACATTATAAAAATAAACACAAAACTTAATGGATATTTACTATATTTTTTGGGTAATCTATTCTGTCGTTTTCTGTAGGAAACACAGTCCAAATAATTAAATTAAATTAAATAAAGAAAAATTACTCCAAGTTTTGTTTATATATTCCATGTATTTCAGTGCATGTTATATTTACCATATTGTTTTAAGTTGGGTTAGTTAGCGACACATTTTTAATCTGTTTTAAAAATATGTGCTAAATTCATTAAAAGTTATTATTTTATGTAATGTTTTGTTTTGGGAAATTTGTACATAGTAAGGCTGCAATTTGATGCTTCTCTTTACATATAAAAACTGAAAAGGTAGTTTGTTGGAAATTAAGCAGAACCCAAATTTTTAATTTTATTTGTATATCTATTTATAAGTTATTGTGTACTTGTTTTTTTATAGTTTATTTTCTGAGTCCACTCATTTTCCTTCCACACCATAATACTGTTAGGCAGTTTCTTACCTCTTTCTGAACTTTAAAGCTGGACACTTCCCCGACGGCCATTAACTTGACAATAGTTTCCCATACTTCCAACTTGAACTTGTGTCCCATGACCAAAACCATGGGCTCTTTCTTTCCAATCTTTCTGCTGTCGTCCAGAAGGACTCTCTCTTTCCCAAGCTTCCATGTTTGGAAGTGAAAATGTACCTGCAGTGATAACGATGCTCTTAGTAAAATTGTTTACAGTAGATAAGTAATTTAAGATGATGTAAATAATGTTTTTTACCTTACTGCCATTAGCGATGGGTATGTATTTTTGTCCAGCGTATATTAGTTTTTTAACTATAGGAGCAGTTTCAGTCATTTCTTTAGATTAATATGGCACGATTTCCAAGAGAAATGAATATATTACTTATTTGTTTTTATTCACAACCCTACGCGATTTTGGTGAATTCATTGACGACGAGTGGATGAATGACATTCTTTATGACATTGACAGTTTACACTGTGGTCACTATGGTTTACAGGAAAATGTTGCCAAGTTTATTACTGTCATTTGGTACAAATTAATATTAAATAATCTACTATTTTCAAAAAAATAGATGTCCTATACTTTATTTAACAAGCACCAGTGCTCAGTTTTGACTTTCTACATCATCATCATCATCATCATTCTCTTGCCATTATTCCAGTTCTTTTGGGGTCTTCTTCTTCCTTATGTCCCTTTTCCTCTTAGTCGTTCACTCTCGACTGAGTGGTCGTGGTCATAAGGGGTCGCTTACAACTGCCGTCGCTAACTACGTGATCCTTTTCCACAGGTCTCTATTGGCCGCATGGCGAGCACATTCTGGCAGAGGGATCTTGGTGACAGATTTGATGGAGTCTGTCTATTGTGATGGTGATCGACCACGTGGTCTCGTGCCTTAGACTCTACCCTGAATCAACAAATGCTCCACGGAATATTGAAATGATTTAGTTAGTATTTTATTTTATTTCGACTGGATCGAAGGCTATAAAAGCTTACTGTTGGGCTCTTCCCACGACTTTTAGTTCTTTTGATCAAAGGTTATTGTAGACGACCAGCCTTTGGTTTTTTCCAGCTCATCTTATCATCTTCTATGAAATCTGCCGCGACGCCTTGTTGTGTTATGGTAGCTTAAAAGCTAACAATTTTAAAATAAGATGAAATACTAAAAACTTTGTTTATTCGACAATACCAAAAAATAATAATGTTGCTTGATTCCACTGAGTTTTTGTAGACGTGTTGAATGACACAATCATTAAAAAACCGTAAATCAGTGATGGTAATAGAATACCATCTCTTTGTGTTTCTTTCCGCTAGTGGTTCGTTCTCACTCTTTTCATTCGTGTCATATTTTCAAGCGAAAATTATAGTTTTAGTAAATTGTAGAATTTACAATTTTATTAGGATCTAATAAGTTAATCATTTAGTTAAGTTTGTAGTATTACTGTTTCTAGTTAACCCTAAGTTATAATGGCTGATTTTCTAGAATCTGAGGCGGAGGAAAGCGAGGTTAGTCAAAAACTTCATCGAGCTTGTGTTCGTGAAATGGGATTACGATTGCGTAGTTTCTAATGATGGTTGTTGGATCATTGTAGGTTGATTCTGAAGATGAACAACCAGCGGAGCGCAAGAAGCCAAAGCGCAAAGCTGCCGTGCAAAGTGACGATGAGGACGAGGACGAAGAAGGTATTGTTGACATCGTGTACTTTCTCTTGCGTTAAAGTCATTTTTATCATTTGGTAAACATAATTGCGTGACTCCGCACGCTTATGTTGATAGACGCCGTTTATGACGCTCAAGCATTCTGTGGAGATCATTTGCACTAAGACTGCAGTATGGCCGGAATTTACAGAAACCCATTTGACACACTTTTCTAGCCATGTGCCATTTTACAGTTAAATTGATGTACCCTGTACCAGTCTGCAGTATCAGCCTTTTTTTTACAGATTTCCTTGGTAATGACTTTCAGGTCATTTGGTCATCCTGATATTAGGCTCCCTCTTAAGTATGCAGAGTTTCTTTGCATCCTTCATATGCATCCAGCATAAAGCCATCAACCGGGCACGAATCCAGACTCCGTGGCTGTTACTGAGTTTCCAAAGGAAAAAAACCAATAATACTTTTACATAGCTGTTGTATATTTTATGAAATGAAAAGATAAAGAGAATCTTTTTAGATTTGTTGGAAAATCTAATTAATTATTAAAAATGTTTCTTTTAGATGATGAGGAGCGTCTCCGAGAAGAACTCAAAGATTTGATAGATGATGCTCCTATAGAGGAGTCAGGAAGTGATGGAGAGGATTCAGATGCTAGTGCAGGACCAAAGAAAAGGAAGAAAAGTGATGATGAACTGGATGATAGATTAGAAGACGAAGATTATGATCTTATTGAAGAGAATCTTGGTGTCAAAGTTGCTAGAGTGAGTAATGTTTATGTGATGCCAAATATGAATCTGATCTGAATTTATGTCTATCTGTTTACAGACATTACACTTGTATGTAATGTCTGACATGATAAATATGTGTTTGGTTTTTAATTTACATTAAATGAGTTTAGTTCTGCTAAAATGTACCAACCCACATCAAAATTTTGTCCATCTTTGGAGTAATGAGTAAAAGCAATATTTTCGGATTCATTTTAAATGTTCCAAGCATAAACTTTAGATCTAAATGGGACTGATTTTACTGCACAGTAATTACCGCATCTAGAATGTTGGATTATGTTAAGGTATTTAATTGAATTAATCAAGAGGTTGAGGGTTGGCTCATTTTGGCAGAACTGTTGAATCACAAATGCACAAAAACTCATGTTTTGGATAGAATAGAAACACCGACACAAACTGAAGTTACAGATTTTTTTAAAGTTCAGACACTCTTGGTCAAGTCATAATACTAGGGTCTACTTTAGGAATGGACTAAACAGATAACATACAGATGATTAGTCCTGTACTGACAAATACAAGCTCTGTGCTGGTATTTGTATAGTGTAGCTTAACTCAACAAATATTCTATTGTTACACAAGTTGTGCAATTTTCCTAAACTGATAGTGATTGTATTGTATAACATGCTGGTGTCCGCAACTCCACGTCCAAAGCACAGTGATAGATGATACAATGTATGGTTTTCCAACAGAACAAATTCAAGCGTCTGCGCAGATTGGAGGATGATGATAGTGACAATGAAGGGAATGATGACCCGGAGCTTGAGAGAGAAGTCATTGCTGAGAAGTTATTTGTTGGAGGATCAGATGAGGTAAGTTCTGACAGAGGGAGAACCTTACTTTTGTTTAGTTCTTGGTGTTTTATTTTGTACAAAATTAATCTTGGGCCCTGTTTATTAAATAATTGCATTAACACTTTTTTTTGTCAATTTGTTGTTAGATATTCCATTCAATCACAATACTAGACTTATCTTAATCAAAGTTAATCTAAAACCGGCAATAGTCTGTTAACATTAATTTATCTATTTGGGGTCTTGTCATTAATTATTGTTGATCTTTAGGAGGATGAAAACCGGTCAGAATCCGCGGCGCCGCGCGGTGAGGCTGAATACGATGATGACAATGAAGACTTGGAGTCTGATGCAGATGACTTCATTGTAGATGATGATGGCAGACCCATAGCTGAGCGCAAGAAGAAGAGGAAACCTATATTTACTGATGCGTAAGTGTAGAAAAAAGGCCTTAGGCCACAGTCACAGTGTATGGAAAAACTATGATCTTCACTTGGAGAGAAATTTTCTTTAGTGCTATTGGACTCAATTATTAATATATTAAAACCATATCGGTTATGTGACGCGAATATCGGTTTATCAAGTAACATGGGAAAAGAAGAATTTCATTAACTTCATTCCTTTGATTTCATTTTTTTCTGTTTCCAAAAACATGACTTACAAACACAGTAATAAATAACATCTTCTTATTAAATTATTCTTAGGTTTTGCTCCAAGTTTCAACAATCAATACCAACCAAGTAACAAAACTTAAAAAGTTTTTATAATAATGTAATCTGTCTTATTTGCCAGTGAGTCATTGGCAAATAACATTTTGTAACCTAGCTGTAGGTAATATTTAAGGCTTTTGTTATCTCATCCTGTATTAAACCCATGTTCTGCTTAGTGTATTAGAGAGATAGATAGATGGAATATACTTTATTGTACACCAAAATTGGTAAAACAGCTCTTTTACAATATTGCCAATTCTATGATAACCTCATTAATAAACTTTTTCCTACCTGTCTAGGTCCTTACAAGAAGGTCAAGACATATTTGGCGTAGACTTCGACTACGACGAGTTTGAGAAGTATGGAGAGGAGGATTATGAGGACGAGGAAGAAGAGGACCTAGATGAATATTTGGAAGACGAGGAGGAGGAAGGTAAGTGTCCATTGGTTACCATAACCTGCCAACAAGGCCGTTGAAATGAGAAAAAAATCTGACAGCGGAAATGTGCAAGTGAAATTATCATTGGCGAATACAACATAATTGTTGATGTTATATCATAAGCTGATATGACATTTGACTAGAATTAAATTTCTTTCTGAATCTGGTGGTATGTGTGGATTACACAATGCTTAGGTTACAGACTTCTGTGACTCTTCCACATTGAACTTAACCACAAGCAAATGCTGATGTAGGGAAATATCAAACAGCATGACCTTTTTCAGCGTTTACTAATGATGATGCAGAATGTACTCTGGTGTGTTATCAAACAAAAATATTTATCTTGGAAACTCTTGAACTGGAAAATTTGCTAAACTGTATTTCTTCCATAGGCGAGAAGCGCAGAACAAAGAAAGGCAAACCTAAACGGCCCAGCAAGAAGTCTATATTCGAGATTTACGAGCCCAGCGAGTTGAAGAGAAGCCATTTCACCGACTTGGACAATGAGGTTTGTTATAAACATTGTCAAAACATGTTGAATGTTTTTACCATATAGAATTCACTAGTCTCAACTAGAGCTGTTTAGGATTCTTTATCATAATCATTTATTTGCAATAAGTATTGGTACATTTTGGTCGTAGAATCAGTTGAAGTTCCTAATACATAGTCAGATATAGATGACATGCAAAATTTTACAATATTTTAATGTTAGAACAAGCAATACATCTTAATGTCATTAAATGTCGGTTTCGATCACTCATTATTATTACAAAACATTAAACATTCATTATAATGTAGTTACATTAATTTCAACTAGATTAATCATTAACATTTTACTAATTATCACTCGTTATTATTACAAAACATTAAACATTCAGTATAGTTACATTAATTTCAAATAGATTAATCATTAACATTATATTATGAGACTTAATACTGCAAAGTACCCTTTTAGCATTGACCTTTAGGGAATGACCCCACATCGACGTGGATCGCCTTGAGCCGATCAGAAAGAGCTTTATGTCCATTCAATAAAAGCGAAAAAGTCATCATTCGTCTCGTTACAGATCGGACAACGGGCTTTGACACCGCGCTAATGTCCGACCGAAAGTTCGGTTTCGGTTTCAGTTTCGGCAAAAAAACGGGTTTCGGTTTAGTTTCGGATTTGGCGGCAAACCTGCCGAAACTACGACCGAAACCGAAACTGCATTCGGGAGTTCTCGCGCTGTGATCGGTCATGTTCGGCGGCCGGCGCGTCAAGCGACGAAGAAATTTTGCCGCGTTCACGTGCCTAATCATATCGTGACTGGCTTGTGTTGGCAGTTCGTTTTGTTTGTTGTTAGTTTTCGTGTGATTTATTTTGAACTCGGTAAGGTTTATCACGTGATATAGCATAAAAGTAGATAGTAAACATCAAACAATAATTCAATATAACAATATAAGAAACTAATAAATAGATTATAGTAGAATCAAGTTTTACCTATCTAAATTATTTTTTGGTTAATTTAACTCTCTCGCTAATGCTATACCTAAACAAACATCAGTTAGGTACTAGGTACTTACTATAATGAATTAGCGGTGATAATATTATGGATTCAGAGTTTCAAAGTTCATTTTAATTAACTTTTTTTCATTTATCCCTCCAAACATGATCTTTGTAAGAAAGTTTCGGTTTCGGCCAAAACCGAAACCGTTGCTGGAATTCGGTTTCGGTCGTAAAAACCAATTTCGGTTGGACACTACACCGCGCTGAACTAAATACGACAAACGTGGCGATACATGATTGGTTCAAGCCGTTTCTACGTCAATAATTGTGGTTACTCCTTGCTTATGTCAATTTAATTATTCACACATAATTATTCCATCTTAAACTACCCTCACAGATACGTAAAACAGACGTGCCGGAGCGCATGCAAACGCGTGAGGTCCCGATCACGCCCGTCGAGGAAGGAAGCACAGAGCTAGAAGACGAGGCGGAATGGATCTACAAGCAGGCGTTCTTGAAGCCGCCCGTGTCGAAACCAGATGCGCAGGAGGCTAGGGAGAGGACCCGCAGGTAGGTTTATGAGGATACTAACTGTTACCCGCGACTTCGTTTCTGTGTTTTTTTTTAGCTGTAATTTCCAGAGGAATCTTGTATTTTGCAAGATAAAGTTGTAAGAACAAAAAAAAATATGCTGATACGAACTCAATGCTAAAAATCAGGACGATTGTTCCAGGAGGAAAAAAATTGTACCATTGCATTGTTATGCCTTTTGAGGAAACCTCCTTGACATTTGTGTATCAGAGCCTGATAGATTTCATCATTCTTCTGCCCTTATCCCAATTTATTTGGGGTCGGCGCAGCATGTCTTCTTCTTCCATACTTCTCTATTATTAGTCATCTCAGCAGTCACCTCCTTTCTAGTTATATCCTCCTTCACACAGTCCATCCATCGTTTCTTTGATCTTCCTCTATTCTTATAGCCATCAACATTCATACTCAAAACTTTCCTCACGACATTTTCCTCATTCCTCCGCATCGCATGTCTATACCACGATAACCGAATACCATACAACAGAACCTGACTTATTGCTAACATCAAAAACCTCACATTGTTCAATGAATGAAAACTTACAAAACCTCTTGACTTTAAATAGTAGCCTCTAATGTTACAAGCCCTCTCTTACGATATTAACGTATACAAATACATTCGCAGGGGTAACAGCACAATAACAAAGATCCGCCAAGCGCTAGACTTCATGCGCAACCAGACTCTGGAAGTGCCTTTCATAGCGTTCTACCGCAAGGAGTACGTGCAGCCGGAGCTCAGTATTAACGACCTGTGGAAGGTCTACAAGTATGATGCCAAGGTATGTTAACAAGGAGTTCAAAGTAAACATTAATTTTCGCAGGTTTCAGTGTAATGGTAAAGCTGATTTCAGACGCATCACTAAGTGAATGGTTCATTCGGAAGCTTGTTCATTTCATGTTCAGACATCATCAACTGCCTTTTCCCAACTATGTTAGAGTCGTCTTCCAGTCTAACTGGATGCAGCTGAAAACCAGAATTTTACATGAAGCGACTGCCTATCTGACGTCCACAACCCTGTCAGTACTGGGTAATACGATATTCCTTGGTAAGACTGGTTGTCAGAATTTCGGGCACTGAACAGAAAGTACAAATGACAGCTGAAAAGCACGTTGGTCCCGCCAACGATTCAACGTGCTTTCCGAGGCACGGAGGAAACTCGGTATGTAATTGGTGGTCACCCATCCACGGACCACCCTAAGCAAGTGTGGCTTAACCTGAAGATCCACACGAGCTGCGTTAAACTGCTTCTTTTATTCCGTTTTTTGATCATTCACGATATGCAAGTAAAAGATGCTGAGTGCCGAAATTCAACATCGTTGGGTCGGTTCACTAATGAATTCATTTATCACTCTTGATTCATTTTGTGTTCATCATCAACAGCGCAGCCTGCTTTACATGCTTATCAATTTTCAACTGTGATTATTTCCTTTCTATATCAGTGGTGCCAACTGAAGCAACGCAAGGAGAATCTGCTGAAACTGTTCGAGAACATGCGCGACTACCAACTGGACAAGGTCATGGAGAATCCCGACGCGCCCATCCCGGACAACATGAGGCTCATCAGGGATGAGGATATTGAGAGGTAAGAGCGTTATATGAGAACTTTGTGCCGAGGTTAGCTTGTACACAATATCTATGGTCAAACGTATTGTGGGTTCTACTGTAGAGGATGGTTATACCTACAACAAAAGTAAACTGTGAACAGTACCAGTAAAATTTAACTACTCTTGACCAGTACTTACTTTCTATATCTTTAGTAATTGTAAATATTTAGAATCTGTACTGTAAGACTATAGTTTTTTTAAATTTTTTTATTCTAAATGGGCTTACTCTTGACCTCAATCTAGTCCTGAGGACAGAGATGAGCTGAAGCTCACCCAAAAGAAGCCTATTAATTTGCGACTTAAATAGATTGGGGTCATATGAACTAGGGAACACCAATGCAGGCAGGGAATTCCACTCCTTGGCTGTGCGCATAATAAATGAGTAATTATTAGTAATCTAATAATAATAACTAGACTTAGACAAGGAATGAACTTATTGTCTCTTTCTAACCATATGTCACTCTACTTTAAGTCTGTATGGCAATTCTTCGTTACATTTTCTTTCGTCAAAACATTGACTTAGAAAATTACTTATATTCTCCAAAGGTTGAAGAACGTGCAGACTCCTGAGGAACTCCGCGACGTGCACACTCACTTCCTATTGTACTACTCCACGGATTTGCCTGAAATGCAGAAGGTGCAGCGCAATAAAGAGAGGAAGAGGAACTTGGAGGACAAAAAGTGAGTCCTTATTTGGTTACAATTGAGTGTGAATTACTGAAATTGAAACCTTATGCCAATGACTTTAAAGACCTGGATGTGTGCTCATGAATTCGGCTATCTCTTGTAACAAATCAGTAATAGAACTCATTGCTGGAGTGTTGAGTGGAGTGGAGGGATAAGTTTTGAATTTTTGATTTGGTTGAGTAAGCAATACATACGAAAATGAAACTTATTTGTAGATTACGAATGTCTGTATTGGTATATGTAAATGCTTACATTTTCATATAGATATTGTTGGTTGTGCTTACATAACCATATTTTTCACGTATAGAGTACATATTCGTGTAAGATGCTTACTTAGTCAAATCAATTCAAAGTGGAATCAACGAATCTCTCCCTAAGTATAAAGTCGTTTTGATGTATTTCTTGAAAGCGTCAATTATTGCAATTTAATCCCTATATCAAAGTCAAATGCATTTTCAACAACCACCAAACTTATTCCCCAGGCGATTAGCACGTGAAGAAGCCGATAGGAATGGCGAGGACCCTGAAGAGGCAGCGGCGGCAGTGGAAGCGGCTGAGCCGGATGAGGAAGAGGTCTCGGAGGTCAAGTACGCAGTGAGGTCGGGGCCTTATGAGTTGTGCAGGAAGGCGGGAATTGGTGAGTAATGATATCTTTGTAATACTTTAGGAGGATAATTTCCAGTAGAGTTCTTTCTGATAAAAAATAATACATTTTATCTTCGGTTGCATAAAGTACAAAGTTTTACTTGCATAGAAACTTACATCAATTGGCACAGCGCACGTTCTCGGACTTGATCGACCGTTTTCGCGCGGTTTTTTGCACTTTATTGAAAAAAGTATTACAATGTCATCAGAAAAATGTCTCCGCTCGTTTTGCTCTTCCCCCACTGATTTCTAAGTTAAAAGAGCAATCCTTCCATAATAGGTTCCCGCCATAGATTTTATCGTGTATAATGTTGAGCTCTTATTTATACAGAACCTCTGGTGAAGAAGTTTGGTCTGACTCCGGAGCAGTTTGCAGAGAATGTCCGCGACAACTACCAGCGACATGAAGTCGAACAGCAACCCGTGCCACCGCTTGAAGCCGCTGCCGAATATGTGAGTAACTTCTACTTGATAATAATATTGTAGGCCCCAATCATCAACCCAGGTGATTTGGGGTTCTTGCTGCACGTCTTTTTCTTCCACAATGTCACTATTCTCCTTTCAGTCACCATCACAGTGTTCACTTCCTCCCTAGCTATATCATCTTGCAAATAAATCGGTCCACGTTTCCTTCAGTCTGCCTTGGCTTTGTTCCAACAAAAAGTTCTGTTACCATGAAACAATACGGCTGTTTTAAAAATATAGAAAAAAGTATTTAAGACAAAAATAATAAATAAATATTTAAAAACATTTTTTTTATATTAAAATACAGTAATCCAAATTCAAGCCAAAAGCTTGTTACATAATATAAAGTTCTTTTCCATATAATTTGCGTAGCTCAGATAGCACCAAACTTCCGACGGAATGGTGTGAACCACTAATCATTAAAACTCAAATAAACTGTGTATATAATAGACATGTATTTTTCCCTTCTAGACTGGTTCAATAGGCTCAGCACAGGAAGTGGTACGTCGCGCAGTATACATGTGTGGCGTGCAACTAGCTCGTGAACCGTTGTTGCGAACAACGTTGCGAGATGCTTTGCGCGACCGTGCTACACTCACTGTGAAGCCCACGCAACGCGGACTAAAGGAGATTGACGAGAACCACGCGTGTTTTGGGTAAGTTGCTGTTATGTAGGTTGTTGCATGCAGCGAAACATGTTGCGAGACGCGTTGCGCGAACATGCTACACAGACGCGATATTAATAAAATAAACGCGTTTTTGGGTTGTTTTGCATGTGTGTCTAAGTTGCGGCATAACTATCTGCTATCGAGAGTTCCATTGATGATCGGGTTAAAAACTTTTCTCAAGCACTACGTTCTACAGACACTCTTGATTAATTAAATAGTCTTATATTACGCCTAATCCGTAACGATCCTAAACTAAAAACTAAATTTCTAGCATTTACTAGTATTTCTCCTATCTCATTTTAAACGTTTTCATAACACTTTCTCTTCTCGCTAATAACTTCAAGAAATTCTTTCTGCGTACACAGTATGAGATACCTGAAAAAGAAGCCAGTACGTGACCTGTCCGGTGATCAGTTCCTGAAACTATCGATGGCTTCGGAGGACAAACTACTGGAACTGAACATCAGTGAACAGATTGAAGGGAACACTACTATTAACTATTTGGAGGAGATCAAAGCACTTTATCAAAAGGTATTTTAAGGGTGCTGTTTTTATTTTATAATTTTGCTTAAACTGAAGCGAATATTGCGCGAGATAAAAGTTAATTGAAAAAATCGGTGACGTCCTGTAGGATTCGCCTCGTTCAGACCATTCTTTAAAATTAGACGGCTGATGAGACCCACAGACAGTGCTGCCAATAAAAAAATCTCGATTCCCCGCGTCAGTGTTGTCAATTCTCCGAAATTCCCCGCTTCTTTTTTATTCATTCCCCACAAAGTCAAAAAACCCACAAAATGATATTTTTTGAATAAAAACGCTGTTTTATACAAAATTTGTTTAATAAACTACAAAAACTTTTATAAAATACTGTACCTTATAATCTTATTTTCTGCGGAACAAGGGCGGTTCTCAAGGAAACCGTATTGCACACCTCGACAAACTCAAATTCTGGGTTCCGTTTAGCTTATGCTGAACATGCAACTTACTTTTTTAAGAGTAGCTGTACTTTTCCATAATTTTACTACAAATTTCGATCGTGCGCACCAATTAAAAAAATCGACAACCATGAACAATTAGTTAATTATGTAGAAATGGATGTGTTCAGAAATACAAAATCGTGTACAAATGACAGTTGAGCAGGCATTGGAGTGGTGTTGCCATTTAAAATTATGTTACTAATGTCGAGCTGTTTCTGCCAAGAAATCATTCATCTGCGAAAAAATGGGCCTGGATTCCCCGATTTTTGTCATTCCCCACGATCTCCCCGCGCTAACCCTCAATTCCCCGCAAATCGGTGATTTTCCCCGCGATTGACAGCACTGCCCACAGATCAAAAAGTTACTTTTTTGAATCTGAGCTTTGCGGTTGTTGACGCACTTTGCTGCCAACTTTATCTGCTTTGTTTTTAGATTGTCCTATACATACTTTGATGGAGTGTTATACCGCTTTTGGAAAGAAAATACAATTCTTCTTTTCTCCTAGGACGAGTTCGCAGCCACAGTAGAAGCTTGGAACGAGCTGCGAGCTGAAGCTGTGACCATAGCTCTCACCAAGATCGTGATGCCGGAGCTGAGGCGAGAGCTACAGGCTGTGCTGCTTCAGGAGTCCAAGGAATATGTACTTAAGTGAGTCTGCCCACCTAGTCTTCCGGGATATCGCCAGACGGTTGGTCTTCACGTGACTTGATGGCTGGTCTTTTTTTTGCTGATATTGAGATATTCCTGTTGGAAAAAACCCACACTGTGCCCGACCTAGGTGACGACTTTTCATTGCTCTACTATACCTAGAATTATTTTGTTTTGTGCAGATGTTGTCGCCGTCGGTTGTACGACTGGCTGAAGCAGGCGCCGTATGAGTCCAGAGTGTCAGATGACGACGATGAGGAGTGGTCTGATTCTAATGGTAAGTTTTAATAACTTTTTTAAACATTACGATACGATATAAACTCCAGCAGCAGGCTTATAAACTAGACGACTTGTAAAAAAGTATTTGCTTATTTTCAAAATTTCGGCATTATGGATTTTAGCTTTGACGTTTCTTTCGGCATCAGTGCGATCTGTTTCATTTTGATTTGCTGTTTCAAAAACAAAAGTCGTTTATTTCAAATAAGACTTATCAGCACGTTTTGGACGTCAAAAGTACATGGAACAGTTCCCCAAAACGCCTGCCCTTTACCACTTCCGAACGAACTCCCCAGCATCTTTCTAACTGTGTAGTTCTTAAATCTCGCTAAAAAATTCAAGTTAACAACTGTTCCTCTCAGGTCTCCGTATAATGTCGATCGCATACGTCCCGGATAGACAACACAGTGCGTTCGCGTGCGTCGTGGGGGGAGGCGGGGAGCTAGCGGACCATCTGCGACTACCTCATCTGCTGTACCGACGGAATGCTTGGGACGCGCTCGAGAGACAGAATAAGGAGGCCGATATGACTGCGTTGCGGAGGTAAGTTCAACAAGAGATAAAAAAAAAGACAGACATTGTACACGGTATGTGGGATTTTCTGACTCCTGTGATAGTTCGTCGTGACGGGGGAATGGTTCGTGGGGGGAATGGTTGACTACTTACGCCTAAAAAATAGATATTTCTCTTGATATTTCCCAACACTTATCAAAGGAGATGGCCAGTATTGGGCTAAAGTATGTACAGAAACGATATGTATATAAAATACTGATTAAAAATAACATGTAACAATAATAACTTTCTACCGGAATGAGCTAAAAATTATAATTTGAAATATCGTTTTTAATTGAATGTAGTTCTAAAACTAGCTCCGTAAACAAGCTGTCAGGTCATTTTAAGTTCTTTCTAAAACTAGTAGTTCTAAAGAAGTTATTAAAAAAACGATATCTATTTTGTTTTAGCATTTGTCATGAACATTATAATCATTTATAAAAGAAAAATGACATTTGATGAAATTATTGTTGTTTTAATAATAGTTATTTATTTATATAACAATAACATCGTTCAAAATCGTGTATCAGGCGACTGTTTCAAAACGAAAAAATATCGATGTTTGTCAAAATGTCAATGTCACGTCACTCCCGTCAAGTCCCGTCAAGTCCCGTCATTCGTTAATATGCTAATAGTAACATACAAATATGTTTTCAAACAATTAAATCAATGTGTCTATTTGAGTATGGTATTTACAATACATTTTGGCATTATATAGGTACAATTCTTACCATCTGCCGCATAACCTAACCTAGTGACCTAAAAACTTATTTTCTTCCTAATTCCCATAGAATTTTGAAAAAATCTTTCTGATATGAATATGTATGTGTTTTATCTATTAAATAAGACATAAATGATTACTGTTCACATTTGGCCCAACGATGTATGGATTTCTGGCGATCTCCTTTGGGGACGACTTTGGCTAGACAGCTGTTAAAAAAAAACAATAATGGTAATAGTGAACTGCCCTGTCATTTACAATTTAGTAACATCAGTGAAATTAACTAGGTATGGGAAGAATCTGGGACTTTTTGACACTTTGAGACAGTTTGTTTCGAAATTGCAGACCTAGAGGGTGACCTGCTGGCTTACTCTTGAAACTAATTCCGATCGGTCGACATTGGAATTGCGATGTTTCGTACTCTTGAGATCGACGCTAGCGCCACATTGGTTTTAAATTGCGTGTCTATTTTGGGGAACTAATTGGAATCGGGATTGGGCTTGGCGTGCGATAAACGGTACTCTTGAGTATATTCTGACAGCTGTCTATTGCGTTAGTATTACGTTGAGATTGTTTACGGATTGTGATTATTCCAATAGTAAAAGTGTAACTTTGTTGAGATTGTTTTGTGTTTTAAGTGACTTTCAGTAAGTAAAAAGTGTATATTATGGCACGATTAGCAATAATGTACAGTATTTTAAGAAGTTCTCATAAAAAACAGTTAAAACAACGACAAAATGCGGATTTTTTTTATTATGTACAACATATTCATCTTCATCATCATCCCCTGACCTCCACAACCCAGTTAGTACTGGGTAATACAATACAATACACCCCTTGGTAAGACTTGTTGTACTTTATTTATAATAAGTACAACATATTATTATAAATAAATAAAACAGCCCAAGAAATTAGCTACCTTGACAAAACTAATTCACTAGTTTATTTAACATTGAGTAAATAATAAAGTCAGTAAGATTGTTTACTTACCACTTGTATAAAACTTTCACAACTTTTAACTTAGCGGACAATAATTACCTACGAACAATATCTAGTGAATGTTAAAGACAAACTGAACACTGCACTAAACACAACACACGCACGTCGAAAACATTTAAGAACCACTCAACTTAGATTATTTTTGAAATTGGAGAACTTTGACACCGTCTTTTTTTTTCAGTCGTGTAGGCAACGATCTTACCGCATTAAGCCAAAGTCATGGTTCATTTTAAGATTTTTATCATTTTCTTACTCCCAAATGATTTAATACGTTATAATTAATCAATTTAACCACAATTTATATCATATTTATTTTTTAAACTTGTTTTGTAAAGGATAAAACATTGTAAAGCCTTATTAACGATTTATCGTAATGAGTTGAACAACACTATTGCGGCCCGAAACATAGCTAACTTCACGTGTTACAAAATAATCGCGGGGCAATCCCAATTTCAATCCAATGTTGACAGTATTGTTCTCAAGAGTACCGAATCACGTGACCGCAAAATTGACATTGGAATCGGATTGGCTTTAGATTGGAATTGAAATTAGTTTCAAGAGTAAGCCTGCTGGTACTAACAAGCGTAAACAAACTGAACAAGAGTATATAACTTCATCAATAGAGTAAAACACCGTACTAAAGTCTGTGTCATCTTTATTATCTCTTTTAACTCTTCTCTTGTAACATTAAATTGTGTGATAAACAGCAATTTTTCCTCATCAGAATTGCCTTATTTAGATAGATAGATAGAATACACTTTATGGTACACTAAAAATTAAGCTAGAAAGCTGAGCTAAAAAAACTCAAGCTAAAAAGCTAAGCAAAAAAGCAAAGCTAAAAAGCTAAGCTAAAAATCTAAGCTAAAAAGCTAAAATAAAAAGCTAAGCCATAAGCTAAGCTAACAATTAAGCTTACATTATATTGTATCCTCGTTTTAACATAGGATTATCTCCACAGATTTATTTTACGCAAAAAACCGCACGTCATCGTTATCGGCGGTGAGTCGCGCGAGGCTCTAAACGTTAAAGCAGACGTGTCGGAGTGCGTACAACAACTTGTAGAAGACGAACAGTTCCCCAGGATACCTATAGAGATCGCTGATAATCATATCAGTAAGATCTACAGCAACAGTATTAAGGGACGGGTAAGTAATATTGTATTTTATTAATAAATCAGGCTGTGGCAACTTATTCGAAACTAGTGACTTAATCAGGCTTCAAAAACTTCTTGAATATAATGGGTGTAGAAAGATCCTTAACGAAGTGGAACAGCACTTGTTCTTCCCGTCATTGCGAACGTTTTTTTTTGTCCTGGACTATACCTGGGAACCTTCTAGTTACGGAGAAATTGATGGTCAAAGTTCTAAGTCATAACTTTCCTTTAAATACCTGCATGACCGCTGTACTAGAACAACTGATACAATGCATCAGAACAATGTTTTGAGTGCTATACATTGAGTCCTATTGTAAACCAGAAGAAACCATATTTCACTTAAAAAAAAAAGTAGTTTCCCAGCAATATTTTTTTTATTTTGATGTACAGAATGCTTGGATGACGGCTTCGTGAAGCGTCCATTTACACCTTGTATATTACTATTGTAACCAGTTTTGATCTAATCCCGGATTTTTAAAACCTCTTCGTCCAGAAGATTACTGATCAGGAACTTGCCACACGTCTCTAGTCATCAGTACATTAAAACGAAATAACTTCGCAAAATCTCGCATTATTATTTTCAAAAGTTTCACCTCACACCTATCAGTATTATTCAACTTATGTATATCGAGAGTTCAACAATCTTTTCATTTGTCCACAGCACGATTTCAGAGAGTACCCCGACATTCTCCGTCAAGCTATCTGCCAAGCGCGCTTCCTCCAGGACCCTCTAATGGAAATATCACAACTATGCGGCCCAGACGAAGAAATACTCTGCCTTAGATACCACTCCCTTCAAGACCAAATAACTAAGGAAGATTTACTTGAAGGCATAGAACTCGAATTTGTGAACAGAGTGAATGAAGTAGGTGTAGATGTCAACGAAGCGGTCTTAACGGGCCGAGGGACAGAACTACTACAGTTTGTCTGCGGTCTAGGACCAAGAAAAGCACAAGCTTTAATAAAACTATTCAAGCAAACCAATCAGAAACTAGAAAACAGAACACAACTCGTCACAGTATGCCACATGGGTCCAAAAGTCTTCATCAACTGTTCCGGTTTCATCAAAATTGATACAAGCAGTCTCGGTGATAGTACAGAAGCTTATATAGAAGTGCTGGACGGGTCCCGAGTGCATCCGGAAACGTACGAATGGGCCCGAAAGATGGCGGTCGATGCGCTGGAGTACGAAGATGAAGACGCCAATCCGGCCGGAGCTTTAGAAGAAATTCTAGAAGCACCCGAAAGACTGAAAGACTTAGATTTGGACGCTTTTGCAGAAGAATTAGAAAGGCAAGGTTTTGGTAATAAGAGCATAACACTATACGATATTCGAGAAGAATTAAACTCTCGGTATAAGGATCTTAGGGTTGCTTATCGCTCGCCGACTGCTGAAGAATTATTTGACGTTCTAACTAAAGAAACGCCGGAGAGTTTATATGTTGGCAAGATGGTGTTGGCGTCGGTAGTTGGTATTTCTCATAGGAAACCGCAAAGAGAAATGTTGGACCAAGCCAATCCCGTGAGGAATGATGAGACTGGACTATGGGAGTGCCCCTTCTGCCACAAAAATGACTTCCCTGAGCTTTCTGAGGTAGGTTTAACTGTTACTTTGTGTTATACAACTGTGAAATTTGTTTTAGCATGTGTATTACGTGAATTGCCTGTCTGCATTGCAATTTGAATCTAACAGTAATGACATAAGTCACCTGACGTTCGCTTCTAATTTTTTCAACGACTTCAAAAAGATCCTTTATTTTTTTCCCAAACTTTCTAATCTATTGCTGTTTTGATTCGGCAGTATTTGATGAACCGAAGCAATAATAACACATATTCGGTTATCGTTCAGCTTGTGCCGATCGGCAAACTCCGATTGACATCTCCCAGCGTTGCATCTTGTGTTCGGCTTGGCAAAATTTGATCTTAGCCCAACAACTCTATTTCTAACTTATATCTATACATATAATATATTTGAATATGCCGCCTGGTTGTGCCGGATCATGCTTTCCAGTTTCCGTACTTGTCTGTAACGGCCCTGACATTATCAGTTTCTATCAATAAAATCTAACTTTCTTTACCTCCATCAGGTATGGAACCATTTCGACGCCGGCGCATGTCCGGGTCAAGCGACCGGTGTCCGCATCCGGCTCGACAACGGCCTCTCCGGCTACATTCATATCAAGAACTTATCGGACCGACACGTGTCCGATCCGACCGAACGCGTGCGGATCGGACAGACCGTACATTGTAGAATACTCAAGATAGATGTAGAGAGGTTCTCCGTGGACTGCTCGTCGAAATCGTCGGACTTGTTAGATAAAAATAGTGAATGGAGGTGAGTGAATAGAATGTTATATTTTATAGTAACGTAAAGTTATCTATGTTGTGATATAAAGTTTAAGTTATTAATTATTCCAAGCACTACAATTTTGACAATTTCATAGTTATCGCCCGAAAATCTCGACAATCTATGGGCCTCGATCTGATGTAAGTTTTGCCTAAAATCTATTGCTATGTAAAACGAAATCTTCGTTCTACACAGCAAGGAATGAAATTCCGTAAGCAAAATACGCGCTTTGGACGTGGAGTTGCGGACAGCAGCCCGTTATACAATACATACAAAACGAAATGTTCTAGAAACACAGAAACTGCATTCATTACGCTGAGACTAAAAATAGCCACACACATATAAAGCACACCTGTGTTCAAAAACATGAGCGCAATTATTAACCTAACCAATTTTTTCAGACCACCAAAAGACCCCTACTATGACCAAGAAACCGAAGACAAAGACCTTCGCAAGGAGAAAGAGGCCAAACAGACTAAAGAACGCATGCAGTACGTGAAGAGAGTCATCGTGCACCCGGCCTTCCATAACATATCCTTTGCGGAGGCCGAGAAACTCATGGATAAGATGGCGCAGGGCGAGGTCATTGTTAGGCCAAGTAGTAAGGTATGTACCATCAGGCAAATTCATGTCGTTTTACTATCATTTTAGACAACGGGGAGGTCGGCCAAAGGTAATTGTAGATAGCGCGACTGGTCCCAATCTGACAAAATGAAGTCAATCTATTTTGAAATATCAAATGACATTAACAGATGACTGACTGGAACTGGCGACTGGAACTGGCTATTCCAACACCATTAATTTCACAGTTATCTTCATGGGTCTCACAACAAATAAAAGTTATTTTGTAGAGTAAAAAAAAACAATAAAAATGCTAAAAATATTTCAGTGCTGTCACAGTGTTGTGAACGGCAATAAATGGTGAAGATAGCGCCGTCTTAATCGGTGTTTATCAATGATGGATGTTAATGTTGAAACTGTTGTTCTAGGGTTCGGATCACCTCACAGTGACTTGGAAAGTAGCTGAAAATATTTATCAACACATAGACGTTCGAGAAGAGGGGAAAGAAAATGCGTTCTCATTAGGTTTGTACAACCTACATTTGTTTTTGTTGCATGAATATAATGAAAAATATTCGTAAAAATGATTTATAACTCATTTATTTTTTGCAGGTCGAAGTTTATGGATCGGAGGTTCAGAATTCGAAGATCTCGATGAAATCATTGCGCGGCACGTGACGCCCATGGCGGGGCATGCGCGCGACCTCATCAGCTACAAGTACTACAAGCCGCTGCTCGGTATGCGTGACAAGGCCGAGGAGATCCTCAAGGACGAGAAGTCGCGCAACCCCAACAAGATCCACTACGTCATCTCCGCCTCCAAGAACTATCCCGGCCGCTTCCTGCTGTCCTACCTGCCGCGGGCGCGCGTCACGCACGAGTACGTGTCCGTCACGCCCGACGGGTACAAGTACCGCCAGCGCACCTTCGACTCGCTGACCGGCCTGCTGCGCTGGTTCAAGGAGCACTTCCGGGAGCCCCCGCCCGTGGCCACGCCCGCCGCCCGCACGCCCGCTCGCACGCCGCACATGACGTCCGCATACCACACGCCAGCCGGACACACGCCCGCCTTCCACACACCCGCGCACACGCCCGGCCCCGCCTACGTCAACACGCCCTACACGCCGTCCGCGCAGACGCCGTACATGACGCCGTTCGCTGCCACGCCACGCCAGCCCGAGTTCATGCCGCCGCCCGGCCGTCCGCGCCCGCAGCCCGCCGCGTACTCCGAGCCCGCCGACTGGCAGAAGGCGGCCGAGGACTGGATGCGACGCAACAACCGCGAGGCGTCGGCAACTCCGCGAGCGCCGCGCACCCCGCGCGAGCACTCGTCACGCGACCACACGCCGCGAGAGCACACACCTCGCGAGCACACGCCGCGCGAGCACCACGGACACGCGCACATGCGCACGCCGCACGCGCACACGCCGCACTCGGGGCGCTCGTCGCGCGCGCACTCGCTGCGCTCCACGCCGCACACCAACACGTCGCCGCGTAGCATGTCGCTTGGCGACGCTACGCCGCTCTACGACGAGAACTAGCGCGTCTCACTCCCTCGCAACACAACAAGACAGACACGCAAGTGTCGGTCGAGCGGTCTCTCGGCTCGAGGATGTATGCAGTATACTGCTAACGTTAGTCCCCTGTTACGTTTCCACGCCTGTATAAACTCCCTCGTATATATAGTTCCGAACTTGGCCTCGTTCACTAGATAGGTGGTAGTCAAGTGCTCGGCCCGCTGGTGACGCGAGTCCCCCGGCCGAGCTAGTAGATAGCTAGAATCCGTTTACGATGTAAATTGAGAGTTTTGACTGTGTACTCCTGTTATCGTGCCGACCTTCGTCGTAGTACCGTGCCCAAGCTCTTTGGGGTCTCGACAGACATTGTAAAGGTAATTAAGTTTTGGAGTCCAAGCATATTGTGTCCACTGTTCTTAAACTGGACAAACTTTATTGACATTAATGTGTTAATAATTACAGGAATACGTAGCCAATTGATTTATTTTTAAATCTATACCAAGGATGTTGGTAGTTAGGTTCATGACAATGGAAAATATTAAGGTTAAGACTGCTTTCATATAATGGTCAAATGCATAAAAATGATCTACAACCGTGCGATGAATTAAACATTATTTTACACGTTATGCTGCATGTGACGACTTTTGTAAGGTATTTAAACTTTTTATATCTTTGTTGCATATCTTATTTGACGCTTATTTGAAAGCAAATTAAAATTATTTAATTAAAGAGCAATTTAATTTGTATTATGACTAATACGACCCAAATAGCAATAACGATTATGTGCCGTGTTTTCGTTAATGATAATTTTGTCAAAAACAAAAACTCCACAGGAAATGCCTTAGCTATGGTTAGTGAGCAATGGGATCTTTCATAATTTATTCACGACATTACTCTTGGAAAATAATAAAAATTATGACGATTCGAAAAAGCAGTTTTATTTAACACTACTTGTCAAATGTTGATCGATGGAGAGGGAGAGGAAGACCAAAGAAAAGATGGTTGTATTGTCTGAGGAATGATATGAAATAAAATGGAGTAAATGACAGCGTGACGGTTGACAGGGGAGAATGAAAGACAAAAACGTGTTGCGCCGACCGGCGACCCCAAGTAACATGGGACAAGGGCAGAAAGATGATGACTTGCCAAACATCATACTTTTAGGGTTGAACCACATCTATCAGCACGGGATCGCGGCGAATCGATGTGGTCCACTCAAATTTTTATAATCTAATATGGTGTCAGATTTTCATCGGGATCTTCAGCTGAGCTGAGCACCCATTGATGCCATACTCATCTTCTGTCCGCAAATCTCATAGCTAAATCTGGGAAACTATTTCTCTTCAGTCGAGAGAATCTCACACTGCCCTCTCCCCTCAATTCAGCAGCCAGTTGATTAACATGTTGGTCTAGTCTATTTTGATAATTATTGCTGTATGACTTTATTTCTTCTTTCACTGTTCGCAGATTCAAGTCTAGGTTTACATATCGATTGTTTATGTACGGTGGAATATTAAACATGGCTCTCATTGTTTTACTTTGAAACCTTTCCAGTATTTCAACGTTACTATGAGTTGCTGTTCCCCGTAACTGTAGGCCATAAGTCCATACATGCTTCAGTTATATAGCCTCATAGATAGCCATTTTACTGGCTTCTGTCAGTTGTGACTTACGACGAGTGAGCAAAATCAAAATCAAAATATTTTATTTTACATAGGCCTAGATGGGCACTTATAAAACGTCAAAAAAAAGGTGCACGGTTCGGGTTGGTCGTTTCCTATGGAGCCAATACATGCTTCGAAGTTTGCAATCTAATTTGTTTCCTTTTGGTCCATATGTGTTTGCGCCAGGTTAGGCGTCGATCAAGGTGCATACCTAAGTACTTGGCGTCATCTGAATGTGGGATTTCAGTATTGCCAAGTTTTACAGGTGGACAGGTTTTCCTTCTGAGTGTGAAGGTTACTTGAACCGACTTATCTGTATTGGCTTTAATACGCCACTGCTGCAGCCATGTTTCGATCAGAGTCAGGTGTTGTTGGAGCATTTCGGATGCAGCCTCGTGATTCTCATGTGTTGATAGGATTGCGGTGTCATCTGCATATGTCGCGGTAGTGGTCGAAGCATGAGTGGGTAAATCTGCTGTGAATATAAGATAGAGAACTGGTCCCAGTATGCTACCCTGTGGTACTCCAGACTTAATTTCATGCATTTGAGATGCGTCGTAAATATATTTTACTTCGTAGCATCTATTTTCGAGGTAAGATTTTAATAATGGGAAGAAGGAATGTGGAAGCATTCTTTTGATTTTGAACAGCAGTAGCCCATGATGCCAAACTTTGTCGAATGCTTGGCTAATGTCTAGGAAGACTGCGCTACAATATTGTTTGTCTTCCAGCGCTCTACCAATAACATCAACTAGCCCATGCACTTGCTCGATTGTACCGTGGCCCTCCCTAAAGCCAAACTGGTGAGTTGGTATTATCTCTGCTAGATGTTCTCTCATTCTATTCAATATGACCTTTTCCAGAAGTTTTCCAATTACCGGAAGGAGACTAATGGGTCTGTATGATGCTACCTCTTGAGGTGCTTTGCCTGGTTTCAGTATCATTATTACTTGGGCAATCTTCCACTGGCTTGGGTAGAAGGAAAATTTCAGACACGCGTTGAAGATAATTAGTATAAGCAGTAGCCCCTTTTTTGGAAGTTGCTTCAACAAAGTAGCGTCAATAAGATCGTAACCGGGGCACTTGCCTTCCTTGAGTTTTAGGATTTCGCGCCTTAGTTCTTGTGGTGTAACATGCTTCAAAGGCAGTGACATTTGATTAGGAGAAGTGAGGTATTTGTGTATTTCATTGTCTAGATGTTGATTGCTGCTAGGAAGTGGTTCAAAAACTTTATATAGATGATTGGCATACCTACGTGTTAGCTTTTTCACTGTCAGAGCGGGCCCAGGTCCCTGATTTTGTTTTTAATGGTGTTACTTGTTGTTGAGGGCGCTTTAGGATTTTTGTAGCCTTCCACAAGGAATAGTTTGTGGCACTAGTATGTGTCAGTTTTGCCAGATATGATTGCAGGTTCTCATTTTCCATTCCTTTATTTGTGCCTTTAGTTGCTGTGAGGCTTTATTAAAGGCAGCCTTGTCTCTAGGATAATGGGTGTTTTGCCATTCAGAGCGAAGTCTACGTCTTTCCGTTATACAGTCTTTGATTGATGCTGGGTACACATGTTCTTTTGCGCTTCCCGCTCTGTTTTGAGGTGTGGACCTGTTTGCCGCGTCATGAATCAATTTATTTAATCCTTCTATAGCCTGTTCTACCTCTTCTGTGGTTTTCAGAGAGATTGTAAGCTGACTCTCCGCTGTGATGATATTCTGATACTTTCTCCAGTTGGTTTTCTTATTGTGGATTTTGGGTAGTCTTTCTGTAAGTATTATCTTATTATTCAAATTAAGAATAACTGCAGAGTGGTCTGAGGTTAGATCTAAGTCTGATTCCATATTGATGTTATTAATTGATACCTTCACGATGTTATTAATTGATACGTTTTTTGATATGAAGAAATCTAATAGATCAGGAGTTTTTTGTGGGTCAGTCGGCCAGTAGGTAGGTTCACCAGTGGATAAACAGTCAAGATTAAGATCTCTCACAGCTTGGTAAAGCTGTCTGCCTCTAGTAGTTATAAGTCTAGAACCCCAGAAAGAGTGCTTTGCATTCCAATCGCCTCCACTTATAAAGCAACGCCCAAGCTTAGAGAAGAAAACTTCATAGTCTCCTCTTGATATTTGATGTTTCGGAGGGCAGTATATTGCAGCAAGTCTAATGTCTGAATTTTTGTCACTGACATTAATTACTGTGGCTTGTAGCTTGTCGGTTGAGTAGGGTTCAAGCGGGTGGTGTTTTAAGTTAGATTTAATGAGTATTGCAGTTCCTCCATGAGCTTTTCCCGATGGATGGTTAGTTGTGTACATAGTATATCACTTTATTGAGATAAAGCTCTTGCTTGTAAATCTGGTCTCGGATATGAGTGCCACATCAATTCTATTCATGTTCAAAAAGATTTCTAACTCGTCTACGTGCAACTAGTCCGTTGGCGTTCCATGTTATAATTTTGAGATTATGATTAAATTTTCTTATGGCTGCTTAGAACTTGGAGGAACCGATCCATCATGCTGTCTACCATGTTTATCATCATGGTTTGAATTCTGTTGAACATTTTATCTAAGATGTCACCGAGTTGTTGTATTTGGGGAGGTTAATCTGGATAAATTATGTTGTCTGTAGTATTTTTCGTCACTTCAGCGTAAGTTGCTGTGGTTCTTTTGTAGTTATTCAGTTTCTTTGGCTGTGGTTTGTCAATTTCCGTTATCCGGTTGTATTGGTTTCTATTGGGCTGTGTTGGTTTCGGTTGGATTTTCAGTATATGTTCTTTATATTGTTTGTATTTTATACATCCTCTATAGCTAGCCGGGTGTTTTTGCTGGCAGTTTGCGCATGTAGCTTCTGTATCTCTAGTTTTGGTACAACTGGTTGTTGAATGGTCGTCTCCACATTTGACACATCTGTAAGGTAAATCTTGATGAAAGTGAAGAATATAATTAAGTGAATAAACAAACAAGAAGAAACTGGATAATAGTGTACTGTATGCAGCAAGTCCAGCAACCCACTACCTAATAACAGGTTAATTCGAGATTTGTCTCGGCTCTGCATGGAACGGATCGCGTGCTCCATTCTCTCATGGAACAAGACGTGTTGCGCCTTATCTAGCAGCGCGGAATCGCATTTTTCCATGCTATCCTTTCTGTCACTCATAACCGTCATTTGCTAGAGCGAGAAACAGCGGGAATGATATAGCACGCGGCAGCGTGAACAATCTATACTTAACACTTTAGAGAGGTAAAAATTGTTATAGACCGGCCGCTTTAATGAGTCCTCGTGAAGGTATCAATTTAAATGGAATATTATTCTGAAGGTTAGTATTGGTTCAATTAGTATCGTAATACCTATGTGGATTATGGTTATTTTAAAGCAAATAACCTGTGGGATATTGTTAGGACTTAAGATTTTAAACTATCATGGTCACTAACATTATTACTTAGACAGGAAACGGGATATTTACCATGTTAAACACCCACCCGCAATAACTTCAGTTTATCCGTGATCATGGTGCTTGCAACAGCGCCGAAATATCGGGAACTCGACAAAAACAGTAAACATGGTAAATATCCCGTTTCCTGTCTAAGTAATATTGTTAGGACTTTGTGGACACTTAATGTGCCTTTGATGGAGCAAGGTGGAGAAGTCATTAAAGCGGTCGGTCTATAGAAGTTTGTATGTAGGTCTAAGTCTAATCTTCGGAACTACTGATCAAAATCCGAAAATTCTTTTACTAATGGGAAGCTACATTATCACAGAGTGTCATAGGCTATACTTAAAACGTTCCCGAAGGATAATTTCCGACCATAATGGGAGCGAAGCCGCGGGCGAGTTGTTTAATATGACGGGTACCCTCACTTGAAGGATGTAAGTGACTAAAATCACCACAGTGTTTACCTAACTTATTTTCATTTAACTCCCGTTGTCACTAACATTAAACGACACCAAATGAATGCCTAACTAGTATTATACTATTGGAATTTCAACTCTCTCTACCCCAGGCTTAGCGTTAAAAATCGCATAACGCGATTTTATGTCAGCAAGCATTTACGTGTCGCTTAGTATTTGTAAATAGGGGGGGGGGGGGTCATTATTTCACCTGATTAAGATAGACATATCTAAAACTGGTCTAAAATCACAGGATGTGTTAGTTGAACGCTAATCTTCTGCAAGTAGGGACCACGTGAGCTGGCGACAGGAATCAAGATCATTGCTCTAGCGAGTTAGTAATAGCTCTCGTGTGTCGTACTGTCGCGTCTGCGTTCAGTCGGAATATGATCCGTGATCGCGCATCGCGCGTGCGCTCTTCGTTTTTTGAATCGTATTTTCCGCGAGTGATAATTTTGTGAATTTGAATTAACTAAAAAATATAAGTGAGCTGCAGCCTGTTCAAGCCTATCTCATTCCTGTTCTTAACTGGTGTGTAATATTGTTTTTTTTTTAATTCGTTCCTTATAATATTCTTATTTTCTTCTAATCTTTTAGATATCCAAGATGTATAATTTAATCATTTCTTATTTACTATGCCCAGTCTTGTGTGCTAAGAAATGATAAAAAATAAGGCAGATATTTGAAAAGCAACTAAACAGGTACCAACATATTACTACCTATACATACTACTGCCTCGTTGGTCTAGTGGTCGCAATCGCGACTGCTGAGCATGAGGTCCTGGGTTTGTGTCCCGGGTACGGCAAATTATTATTGTGTTTCTCCATCAGGAATTTTTCAGTAGCAGCTACGGAGTCTAGACTTGTGCCCGGTTGATGGCAATAGGCTCGCCTCCTATTACATGGGACTTAAACATAACTGGCGAAATGTGGGTGTACTCTTAGGAAGGTACATCTTGCCCTTTAGGGATTACAGGCGTGATGTTGTATTATATATTACTACCTATTTAAAAAGTTGGCATTTCTGCGTGGGCTTTTTAAATCGAAGCTTACGATTGTGGACAATCGTAAGCTTCGATTTAAAAAGCTGATGTCAGTCACCTATGGTTAGGTAGTCATCGCTAAGGTCACGAGTCGACTCGACCATCGCCAAGTGCAACCAAACATTAACCTTCTAATCCATAGTTGGATGCTATATCAATGCCACGCCTCGCTACGTAAATACTACGTCTCGACAAGTAAATGCTACGACTGGCTACTTTCGCAAAGCTCAGCTACGCAGTGCTATATCAAGACGTAGGTAACACGCAGAATTAGTGCTTTTCTTAAAATAAGTTTTTGAACGCAAATCCTGGTTAGATTATAATATCATCTCACAGTGGAATATTGTCTTTATTGTACAAAAAAAAGGTGTTTTAATTTAAGTAAATTACCTTGAAAATATCACGCATCGTCAAATCTTATACTTAATTTGGGTGTGGCGACTTTTTTGATAACATCGAGACCCATCTTTGAAAACCTGTTTCCTTCGGTACACTGACAAGATTGAGCTGTTTTTTATAGATACTAGAGTGAACGATACGAAGAACAAAATACACCTCAACTTAAGGCGATGAAGATTATTGTTTTTTTTTTCGATATTTATTTCTTTACAAATTTCATACATTTTTATTAAATATTCTTTAAAAAAACAGTATAATAAACCCAAAAATGTAAAAAACAATTGTAGCCCACCGGTATCAGGAATAGGATTCAAGCTACCGGCGGGCAGGGCTCCAGAGAAAGGAACCTCCTAACAATATGAGCCGTGTTCAGGAGTACCGCTTTCTGAATCAATCTTTTTTTATTGATCATTGTTAAGGTATACAAAATAATGTTTTTATGACAAAACGTGTTGACCTATTGTATCTTAACACATAATTAATACTTAGATTAGACACGTTAATGTGTGCCGTGAGCAAACATGTAATTTGAGGCACGTGAATTTAGAAGATTCAATACAAAACGTGTTTGTAGTTTCTGTCAAGAATTCAATCTTGGATTGTTTCTTCATCGATTGTAATTGCTGTGGTTTAAAACGTGATAGTTTATATCACGATCTATCTGTAAATAAAAAAAAATGCTCTTCATAAAAATATGTTAGTGAATCTACAGGAATATTAACAAAAATATAGGACTAGGTATGGTCTTAGCTAAGGTCTTACCAAGTACTAACTGGGTTGTGATCTCAAAAACAGACCCTCCATGTAAAATACATTCTGCTGAATCCGGTAAGACTGGAAGCCGACCCCAAAATAGTTGTGAAAAGGCTCTCAGTTGATGATGATAGGACTAGGTATATGGAGATATACCATACGCTATGAAGAACAACGGTGGCCCAGAGGAAACGGCCCTAAATTACGCGTTGCAGGTCGTGAGTTCGAAACCAGCCAAGTGCGTTACGTGGGGAAACCGGCAGGTCCTTTAATATACCACCAAACATTCGAAACGTGACAGCCAGCAACCCATGGTCCCGTACTAGGCTCACGTGGTGGATGACAGCCTCCTCCCATAGGAGGAGGTCTATATGTCGCAGCCGGATGATACTACTAGGCTGCTATGCTTTGCAGATACAACGCTTTTTCGATAATTTTCTATCGACAGCGAATTTGGATACTGGTAGCTGATATTGAGTTAAATTGGAATAAAGAAACAAAAATGAATCAGCTGTGCACGAGTCGGTAATGCTGGTATGTCATGCGCCAATCGTACGATTCTATTGAGAACTAATAATTGTGTTGCCTGCAGACAAACCAGCAATTTGCCTATTAAAGTACAATTGCTGTGCTCAACGCCTGCGTGGTCATCGAGGACAAATCCGATGCACTTCGTCGTGCTGGGGCTATGAACTCTTTGGGGTGTGGTATTTAGTAAGTACAGCCAGTATCTTGCATTACTTAAAAAGAAAAAGAAGCGTCAGCTAATTCAGGACAGGTGACTGTTCATCCTGTTACATATTGTTGATGATTATTTAGCAAACACTACGCCTATAACTCACGAAGTGTTAAGCAGAGGTGCACCTTCAGTATGTATTTACCCTCACATTTTGACAGTTATTTTTAAGTCCTATGTATCTATAACTTAGTTATGCGATATTGGCCGGAGAAAACCGCACGGAGAGAAGGGGGGGAGGCTGTGGGGGAGGCCTTTGCCCAGCAGTGGGACAATATAGGTTAGGCTAAAGAAAAAAAAAGTATCTAATAGAGGGAAAGCCTATTCTCATCAATAGGGCACAAATCCAGCTACTACTAAGGAAACACCAAATAGGTACATCCTTATGCAAAAATTCCGACCTGGTAGTCGAACCCAAGATTTCTTGCTCAGCAGTAGCGCTAGTGACCACTAGACCTATGAGGCAACCATTCAGCTGAATAGCTATAATTTAACTAATGTCTGTCTGCGTTGAAGAAGAACCTTGGCGTTACAAAGGTATTTAAACTCTTTGATAATGAAAAGGTTACATTATTGTTGAGTACATAAAGTACCGTTATTATTGTGTCATTAGATTTCTTTTATTCGTTTTTACTAACAAGAATTATTATGGTAACGTAATACGTTAACGGTAATATACCCAGTCTAAGCTGGCCTCTTATTTGACTGAAACTTTGTACTACGCTAGGCCCGCTCCAAGTCAAGTATTAGGTACCACTGCCATGTGATTAACTGTACCTCAAATCTATGTAACAACACTATACCTCTCATTAGTAAATAGCAAAAGAAATGAATAAAACAATACGCAAATAATTGACTGCATTTCGTAATTATCGACTCAGTTTGTTCTAATTATAATTCTCATCAGCTATGCACAATCAGTTCCTTTATGAATGAAGAAGTTTCCGTCTGACCTTCACACATAGCAAATGCTTACGAGATTCGAAAAAAAAATAGAATCGAATTGTTTTTTTTATTCGATTTCGATTTTTTTTTTTTTCGATTTTATGAGATGGACATCTAGGTAGGTGCCTTATGAGTTCGATTGTTCGATAATTGTCCCACGGGATCATACTACCGGGATAAAAAGTATCCTATGTGTTAATCCTCCTATGTGCTAAATTACATACAAATCCGTACAGAAGTTTTTGCGTGATAGAGTAACAAACATCCATCCATCCTCACAAACTTCCGCTTTTATAATACTAATATAATGGGTGTTTTTTTTAAAGGTGGGCAACACTTTAGGGGCGTGTAGTGCCTCTTAGAGATGTCAGTAACCATGTAGGGGTCCGCATGGGCCGATGCCTGCCAGGGCTGCGCGACTGTTCGAAAGAGATACCGCGGCCCTGGAATACAAAGGGCAAAGAAGGAACATGGATGGGTTTTAGTCAGTACAAGTCTGACACTCCCTTCCACTCCGCCCAGAGCGGGGGAGGGGGGTCATTTGATGATTTACCATCCAAAAAATAAAAAGGGGACGTGTAGTAGGTACTCATGAAAATAAGCAACTTCTACTATGGAACCGACCATGAAATCACGAAAAAAAATTCAGTTGCTCCACACATTATTGGTCGCGTAACTCGAAAAAATTTAGGTAACAGCAGATATTTTAAATCATATTTCATATTTAGCCCCATAGTAAGAGTTGCTCATATTTATGAGTACCTCACTCCCTTAAAGTATTGCTCACGTTTAACCAAACACTCTGTATAAATAATATCTCTTGCCAGCAACTTTGTTCAAGTGTAAATTTTGATGTATATGTGTGAAAAAAAGTAGCCTATGTGCTATTCCAGACTATAATCTATCTCTGTGGCAAATTTCATCCAGCTCCGTTCACCCGTTTTGGCGTGATTGAGTAATCCAAACCTTCGCATTTATAATAGTAGTAAGATATACCGATTGTGGAGAAAGTCATTGTTCATAATATGGAATTAAACAGCAGCTCTGATTTTCCTGTGCTAAGTAAAGGGTTCTATAGAAATTCTGTCTTCACGGGAACTGTTGTCGTCTTATATGATTATATCATATACTATCTATCTCTCCATGTAGTTTCTGCAAAAATAGGCTATCCTTGCTAAAGAAGTGTTGCTAAAGACAATTTAGAAGTAGACTGTCAAGAGAAAGAGCAGCAACAAGAGCACCGGGTGCCTTCTATTTACCAAGCGGCTAAGAGTAAGCCTATCTAAATAACTGGACTGATATACTTTCCATATATCATCATCATCATCATCATCTGTCTAGCTTTTTCCCAACTATATTGGGGTCGGCTTTCAGTCTAACCGGATGCAGCTGAATACTTTCCATATATATAAAATCAAAATCAAAATCAAAGCATTTATTTCAAATAGGCCAGTTACAGGCACTTTTGAATTGTCGAAACAAAGATATATTTTAACCACTACGATATACACCAAAAGTTATCGATTTAAATATAGTCTGATCATTCGTAACCCGTTTAATTAATTATTAAAATGTATTGTAATATTTTCTATCCTTATAATAAAACCGGCGCTATTTGTTATTAATGCTACGGTGAAAAACTGGTAGATATTTTAGTTTTTTGTATGGAATCCATTAGATAAATGTCATCGTGTACCTTATGAAGTGTGGGAGTATAAACAATCGAGACACCTTTGCTAGATAATTTATCATTTCTAGTTTTTGTGAGGTTTTCTTGTAACCTTTAAAACAAACGAAATAAATAAAATAAAAAGTGACATCATCTCAAGGTTGTGTTATCTTAAACATAAATCTAAAACATTGGCCAACTTATAATTAGATTTAAAAATAAAACAAAAAACTAAAACATCTACTAGTTACCACTTCGTTAAAGATGAACCACAACTTATAACCGAAAAACAGCTACATCACGCACTACTGTGTTTATTCATTTAAATATTCAATAAAAAGTTTACTTCTTGCTTTACCCAAATTACCCAAATTACTTACTAATTTGCTTTGAAAGCATTGTGCAATGTTAGTGAAATTAAGGTATGTTTTTTTTTGTGTTAGGTGCCTATATCAACGAGATTTCAAAAATACGTTGCTACAGAACACACAATTACGCATACAACATTATCATTAACACTAGAAACGGGATATTTACCATTGCTTACAACAGCGCCGAAATATCGGGAACTTAAAGAAATCAGTAAACATGGTTGATATTTCATCAGAACATGGATGATAGTTTAAAATCTTAAACGCATACAACGTTTGTTTGTAACGGTTAGATTTGTCTATCTATTAAATAACTTTACATACTAGTTACTGAAATTCATTCAACGGAACCTGACTGAACTGCCTCATTGGTCTAGTAGGTCTAGTGAGCATGAGGTCCTGGCATCGATTCGCAGGTCGGGCAGTGTTATTGGTTTTTTCCATCAGGAATTTCTCAGTAGCGGCCACGGGGTCTGGATTTGTGCCCGGTTGATGGCAATAGGCTCGGAATTAAACATAACTGGCGACATGTGGGTGTACGCACTATTAGGTACACCTCTGCCTAACCCTTCGGGGATTACAGGCATGATGGAACCTGATAGATATTTTGGTTACACTGAACGACTATGGTGTAACTTGTGTAGGTAGGTACCTAGTTCGACGGATTACGAATTTACAAACAACATGTCAACAATGTCCTTTGAAATAATTGAAATACCTGTAGCGGACCCCTGACTCCTGAGATTATTTGGCCATGCCGTCTCAGGGGTAGTCAGATACCTCCTTCTGCGAAGCAGTCATGGTAGTGAAGGAGGTGGCGGGACGTGAGAGGGAAAGAGCCTCACGTCCCATCCGCCGCGGGAAACGCCCTGGGCGTCGGGGGTCACGTGGTGGCTCCCGGCCACCGTAGGCGCGGGCCTGTGGACGGCGAGTTATGGGCGAGCTCGCCGTCCGGCCGTTTTATGACGATAGGCCGTTTAGACGGCGTGTTCGTGTTCCACGCGCGCCTCAAAGAGATGTCAGCAACCACGTAGGGGTCCGCATGGGCCGATGCCTGCCAGGGCCGCAGGATTGTTCGAAAGAGATACCGCGGCCCTGGAACACAAAGGGCAAAGAAGGAACATGGGGGAACAGGGGGGGGGGAGTCATTGATGATTTCCCATTCGAAAAAAAAAGATAGGAAATGTTGACACAAACTAGCTTAATTTTTGAAAATATGGCGTGTAAAAATGATTCCGATACTTCTCCTATTTACAGAATATATAATTTCATTTAATTTCAACATTGATTTGAATAAACACGTGTGCTCTAAAATTATCTTCACTACAACTCATTACTTATTTATTAGTATAATATTATTTGTACAGGTCTTGATCTTCAAACAAGTTATTCAAAGTGGATTGGTTTCTATGTGCTATTTATAACTGCGCTAACGTTTTTTCGGATATTTGGCGATCCAGGCAGAAGATGCAGCATGTTTTTTTATATTCATTAGGCTGAGGCTTTGGTGAGCCCGTTTGAAAAATAAAAATAAATATGTCGAGGTTTAGTATAACCATTAATTATCGGTTACCTACACCTTTTAAAAGACGCTTTTTAAAGTTTTGTTACATTGTCAAATTGTAAAAGTCTGTGTCTGCAACACATTTTTTTCTGTCATCCTCCCCTGATAACCTTTCATACTCGTTTTTAGGGTTCCACCTCAGTCGGCTAATGGGACCCTTGTAGGATCACTATGTTGTCCGTCTGTCTGTGTACCCGTCTGTCTCACTTTTTCACATGAAGCTGCTGCAAGCTGAAATTAATATCAAATACTCAAGTCTGCTATCCCTTAGATCAGTGAAAAAATCAAACTTGTACGTCAACGTGATCAAAAGATATGACCGTTTATGTCATTTTGCGGTTTCGAAGAGAATCCAAACCAATAGGGTCCCTCCCGTTGACCTAGAATCATGAACTTTGGCAAGAAGCATTATCTTACAGCACATGTAAAGGAACAATCTGAAAATCGTCTATATGTAGTTTAATAACAAAATACCTACAAGTTTGTACGGAACCGCGAAAAATAAAAGCGCGAGTTCAATTCGCACTTGGCCGGTTTTCTTTTTATCTTATCTTTGGTGTTCCCCTCGCGAAACGTTAAAATTTAACTGAAAATAATGCTAAATAGGAATACAGCGTTTAACTATTAACAGCATCATCTAATCAACCATCTGGTCATCAAAATATCTAATCCCACGCACTTAATAAAAAAATAAAGTGGACAGTTTAGAGTACTTACTTATTTTTTAACTCTAATGGGCCGTACGAATAACTCTAGCTGTTACTACGGTATTAACAAAGGAGCAATTTATTTTAATGACGTAAAACTGAAGTTGTAAGAATTTAAAGTCACAATGTATTGGTTAAAACGTGCTAGTTTAAATCATGTGTTACAGAGCGTTCACACTATTTAAATCCTAATGTATGATGTTTTGTTCATATGACAGTAAAAAATTGTTTCCTTATTCTAATTACAAAAATAAGTAAGAGTACGGATCAGGTAATTCTCTTTATATAAGATTTTAAACTATCATGGTCACTAGCATTATCAGTAAACGGGATATTTACCATGCTTACTGATTGATTGAACACCCACCCGCAATAACTTCAGTTTATCCGTGATCATGGTGCTTGCAACAGCGCCGAAATATCGGGAACTCAAAAATCAATCAGTAAACATGGTAAATATCCCGTTTCTAGTGTTAAAATTGAACTCAAATCAATTGGAAGTTATATGACATGACTTGTCGTGGTTTGTATCGATTTCGCTGTTTTTACCTTCCACCTAGATAGTATATAGGCGCACCGGTCAACTACCGTAACCGTGTAGCGGCTACGAGGTTTACGGAGGGGAGTTTGAGGGCAAGTGCAACATGCCACGGGCTTCAGGAGTTTCAGGACTGTGTCTAGCTGTCCTTTACTTCTTTTCAAACAGAACAAATTAAAAAATAATAACAGCCGCTGGGCCTAGGTTGGTCTGTGGATGGGTGACCGCCCATTACATACCGAGTTTCCTCCGTGCCGCCGTTGGTCCCGGCTGTCATTTGTAGATCTTTGACAGTCGTTAGGTAGTCAGAGGCCCAAAAAGTCTGACAACCAGTCTTACCAAGGGGTATCGTATTATCCAGTACTAACTGGGTTGTGGAGGTCAGATAGGCAGTCGCTCCATGTAAAATACTGGTATTCAGCTGCATCCGGTTAGATTGGAAGCCGACCCCAATATATTTGGCAAAAGGCTAGGCAGATGATGACTAGTTGTGCCCCGCGGTTTCACTCGCCGCTTCTGACTTGTTTTTTTTGCTCGGCTCTTATTGGTCGTAGCGTGGTGTTATATAGCCTATAGCCTTCCTGAATGAACTATCCAACACTAAAAGATTTTTTTTTAATTCGAACCATTAGTTCCTGAGATTAGCGCGTCCAACCAAACAAACAAACTCTTCAGCTTTATATTATAATATTAGTATAGATGATACACTTTTTAACAGTTCCATAAAAGGTTTATTGTATCTTGATGGCATTTACCCTCAAAAAAGTTGTCCTGTCAAGTGTGACGAGTAATTAATTATGAACGAATTATGATAAGAAAAACATTTAGTACAAAGTTTGCAATGTCCACTACGAGGCTTTGAATATACACACAATAGTTTTTATGAACGATTTAACAAACTTTTTCTTGCTTTTATAATTAAGGATTATCTTATATTATTTAATCTGGCTTGTGAAAAAAAGTGCCGTGGAATAAAAACAGTTGCACGTGACAAAGAATCAAAGGGGACATAGTAAATTTCCTCTAGTGTTTTGCAGTCTTCACTCTTCTTGTTATAGTTGTAGATATGAATCAAATTATTATATGAATATAACATAAATGTAGCAGTTTTAGTAGTTAGTAGACAGTAGGTGCTTATGTCATATAAATAAAGACATCATGATGAAACTGGCATATTGAACCGCACATTGAGCCCGAAGATTTATATTATCTGTGACATGACAATGACATTCAACGTGCACTGAATTACTGCAAACTTTTTCTCACTGTTGCAGTAGCGAAGGGTCAATTTTTGTAAGAGCCGGAGTACATACCTTTAATGTGATTATATTATTTGTCTATAGAATACTGACTGTGCCATTTTTCAAAGGGAAGCCGGTAGGAAACGAGTTCTATGGAACCTTCGCCACTGTACTGTTGTCTGTATTCCAGGAGTGGGAACAGTGTTTGCTAATTATGAAGTAGAAAAAATGCTTCCGTAAGAGCGTTTATGACTTACGGCATTTCATATAACTTTTCAAGTCCTTTTTTTCGAAATGACTGAACCGATTTTAATGAAACTTCATGCGCATAAGCAGGATACATTGGTCTAAAAAGTTTTCAGAGAACATTTTTCTTCATCGTTCTTTTTTTGAATGTACCGTGATCGATGGAATTAGTGAATGGCTAGAGCAATGGATCAAGAACATTGAAGCCCGTTCTACTGGCATTATGTGACACCCAAATATTATTTGCTCTGTTTGGATTGGGGCAGAGTCGAGTCTTCAGTTACAAGATTCAAGTAATTTTACGGCTTTAATATTTTGAAGAACTTAGTAGAGTACCTAACTACCTACAAGTCTTATTATACTAGGGAGGTGAATTGATTTTACTCGGGGCTAGGTGCAGCACTGCCGGCGTCAAAATAATAGGGCCGAACAATCCGACACTTCAACTGTTAGATATACCGCTTCTTAATTGACGTCTTTTGTTAATTAATAAGGTCAAGGTGAGCTGTATCTTCCGCATTTATACCCAAATGTCAGTTTAGTAGATTAGGGAGATAAGACAAATGCGCTTTTTACACCACTTGTATCGTAAATTATGTTGAAATATGTATGTTCACGCTAGCTTAACGATTGTTTGATGAATACAGTCAGATTGTTATTTGGATAAAAAATTAATACGGTGTGTTTTAAAGACAATGGTTAGAGTGGGAATTCTCAAGTCACTTAGTTGGTCAATTTTATTTGTTTTATGTAAATCACCTATGGTGATTTGTGGCAACGATAATTTAGATCATAAATTCATAATAGTACCTAGTTAAAACGAGTAGACAGAAAACCTTGGAAGACTGATATAATAACTCGAAATGGAAAAGTTTTCACTCAATTTTACTCGGATGCTGAGTAATGTTTTCCTCCTTCTTGTTTTACGGTAGATAATGAAAAATTCGGCCCTAAAATAAAAGTACATTATTATGATATGATGGACGAGCTAGTGGCTAAATAATAACAGTCGCTCGGGTCGATCTTTAGGTTAAGCCGTGTTTGTCTAGGTTGGTCTGTGGATTGGTGACCGCCCATTACATACCGAGTTTCCCCCATGCTTCGGAAAGCACGTTAAGCCGTTGGTCCCGGCTGTCATTTGTAGATCTTTGACAGTCGTTAGGTAGTCAGTGGCCCAAAAAGTCTGACAACCAGTCTTATCAATGGGTATCGTATTATCCAGTACTAACTGGGTTGTGAAGGTCAGATAGGCAGTCGCTCCATGTAAAATACTGGTATTCAGCTGCATCCGGTTAGACTGGAAGCCGACTTCAACATACTTGGGAAAAGGCTAGGCAGATGAATGAAAAATCAGCTCTAAAACGAAAGTACATTATTATGATATGATGGACGGAGCCGCCGAGGCCTACCGGCTGGCAGGAAAGACGTGGCGAGATGATCTAGATGCGCATCACGAAGGCTGGTCTGAGGTGGCGCAGGAGAAGGAAGGATACCAGAAGGATATGGGAAGGCCTATGCCCAGTAGTGGGACAAAGAAAGATACCACAAATTCACCCCATCTATAAACTTTACTTGACCTTTTAGACCCGGTAGTCTCCCTAAAAAGGTACCTACAAATTATCAGCTGATAGTTGCGTTGCGTTAGTAACCTTGTTGGCACATTATAATTTATAAACATAATACACGTGTAGATGTTAGATGGTGGTCGTGGTATTGCTCCTCTAAGTGTTAAAGTGATTGATTTTGTAATCATGTCGTTCGATTAAATAATAACTTGCGCACGTGAGACGTGATCGTTTTTTCCACTGACACAATCGTGATTACGAACTGTTTTCCGGCTAGGACTTTGTGATGTACAAGATAATGGTTACTTTAGTTTTTCTATGCGGGAATGATTAGGGTTCTAGGCTTGCATTTCGAATATTTATAAAACTGTTTTTTTTTTATTCGGACAAAACAGTCTAGAATTTTCTACTTTTTAGGGGTGCGTACCTACCGATAATACGGAACCTATACCATAGTATCTGTCTGTTTGTCCGTCTGTCACAGCCAATTTACTCCGAAACTACTAGATCGATTGTGTTGAAATTTGGTACAAATATGTAAGTCGGTGACCCAAAGACGGAAGTGTAACGTAAATTAATGTTTTTTTTAACATGGGGGCCGCTTTTTGGAGGTAAATTAGAAGATGAAAAAAAAAAGATTAGCAAACTATATCGTGTTACATATCGAATGAAATGGCTTATTGTGAGAATCTCAAATATATTTTTTTAATAATTTTAAGATAAATAGTTTTGAAGTTATTTAAGAAAATAGTTGAAAATTGACCATTCCCTCCTTACCCCTTCTTAACTCCGAATCTAATGGGCAGAAATTTTGAAAAAAATTAAAAATACTTCTTTGCCTATAGATTACAGGAAAACCTGTAGCCCTTATTGTCCCACTTCTCACGATGGTGTGCTTCTTCTCGCCAATTCAATTTTCATTTCTCTTATTTCAATTATATTGTTCCTAGTTAGCAGGGCCAAATAAAGTAAACTATAACGAAGTAGTTAGTGTAAATCTTAGTTTATGTAAATATAATAAAGACTTATCTTGGGATTACTTTAAACGTTATCCTTGTTAATGCGGTCTGTAATACAAACAAGAAAAGTCAACATATTAAGGTTGGTTTATCTGTTCATATGTGCAGAGGTCTTGTAGGAGTTCAAATAAGAAATAGAACAATGATCCATTTATTTATTTAAACAGCTTGTGAGTAAGGGACATCCATGCGCTAATACCGTAACCATGAATTCAATACAACATTTTTGTAACCGCAATGCATACCATAATCTGCCTCGTCTCTATGAGAGGGAATGTGATATAATCCACCACGCAGGTCCAGTGCGAGTTGGTAGATGTCACATGTGTTCGAATTTTTGGTTCTAGGACATACCGGTTTTCCCGCGAAAACTGCAACGAAAAGTTGTAATTTTTTGACAGTTAAAAATATAGGTTTCTTACAAAAGTTCATTACTCCATAGTGGATTTTCGGTATCAAAATTGTTTCAGCAGTTAAGTCACACACCTCTATGGGTATATAAAATTGTTGTTTTTTAAATATTATGTGAAGGCTATCCAAACAATTGATTAATATTAGTTTCTATTGTTTGGGTAGAAAGAGGTCCATCACGACATTGATAACATGTTATCTTGTGGGAATCGAACTCGCGACAAAGACAGACTCTTAACCACCGCATCATTAGCGCCCTTGTTACTTTCTTATCTTATCTTTGTTGGTTTTATTTAATTAACAGATACAATTAACGGTCTACAACAAGCCTTCTTATATGTACTACATACATACCTATTAACGTGGCCCAGTCTCGAGCACGTCTTTGAATATTTTTACTGCTAAGTGCTGACTGGCTCTTGTTGTATACTTCAAAAAGATGCAAAATGTTTTTGGCTTTGTTCAAAGCTATTCATTTTATATTTCCGTATTCCCCAGATTATTGTACCACAATTTTAACACGCTTTTATTACATTTACCAGTAACTAAGAAAAAAATCTTAGAAGTTAAATTTGACCCACTTTCCTGTTTCCGATTGAGCTGAAATTTTTCATACATGTTTCGTTTGGATGACAATGAATGGTTAGCTAAGTGACATTATTCTAAATCCAATATGGCGGACTAGTTATTTTTATGCATTCCCATTTCCCATGATATGGGTGTCAAAATAAAGGGTTTGCTGGGAAGAATACGAGAAATAAAATGACGTTACTCTAAAACATGTTTTTAGTTTTGTAAACTATAATATTATTAATAGACATAAGATCACATAACACCGGTATTTAGCCAAGGCGATTGGCAGAGGTGTTCGTATAGTTACAGTCCCTACCACACACCCACATTGACCCACATTTCGCTAGGTAGGTATGCGTCAGTATATTTTAAAGATTTGCATAAAATGCGCAAAATGAGACACCAGTCGGTAATTTTCCTCAACATGTAGATAAAAAAAAAAACAATAAACAATGTTATTGTTAGGGAAAGTAAAAGTCGTTCATTGTCTTCGTGATGATTATTATCGGTGACATTGAAATACTGTTCTGCTATTTTATGTCCTTTTTACTCGTGGCAAATAATATTGTAAACATTTTGACGTACGAATAACGTATATATTTAATACAAATTATTTTCTGTCACCTGTCACATCCACAACTCACCGTTTTTAAACCATCACTTAGTTTCCGAGATCTTCAAAAGATGGACATGGTCTAGCTTAGGTCAAATCCATAGTCCTCATTGACAATCGCGAGAGATGCGCCTTGAACTTCTTTCATTGGTTTTCTCCGCAGCAGTAAATGGCTTGTCGCTTGAGCATTTAGCTTGTGGCAAAGGGGTCGTCCTTTAATCACGTGAGTTTTGATCAAGGGGCCTTGACCCACTGGTCAGCAAGAAATCACGATGGAGGGGGGGAGGTGCGTCCGTGTGAAAATACACTTGTGATGCTTGGGGGAAGGCCGGGGGTTTGGTTATAAAAGTTGATTTAAAAACCTCACGTGATTAAAGGATGGCCCCCAAAGATGTTATGATATTAATAACAAGAAGAGCCTTACACGCAACATTGACGATACGATGTCACTTTCCTTGTAACCAGTAAGGAAAGACGGTAGTTATTACGTCTCCGTCTAAGGTTGGTACAGAGGAAGTGTCTCCGGCTGATTAACGAGCACATTTTTAATGTATACGCTTCCTGAAATAACTCTAAAGTAAGGTCTTTAAGGTTGAATTTCGTATAATTTAGGAAAACATCGCGGAACAAACTACCGAATTTTTGTATAGCCTGAGGTTGAGATGAATCTATTGATGTGTCAAATGATGTACTTCGGAAATCGCTTTCGTAAACATTTGATAAAAATAAATTATAATTTTAAAATATTATAAATAAATCAGGTGTTGACGTCATGAATAATAATTGATCATGACGTAAGGGTATGTTCTGTATGGTGTCCGGACGTAAAGAATAGCACCATCCCATATCTTCCCGTGGGTGTCGTAAGAGGCGACTAAGGGACTTACCAGTGAATGGGCAGCAGCGTTCTCTGTGATTTTTTATAACAAACATACTGCGATCGCCAACCCGCCTGCCAAGCGTGGCGATTATGGCAAAACCCCCCTTGGGGAGGCCTATGTCCAGCAGTGGACGTCTTTCGGCTGAAATGATGATGATGATGATGACGTAAGGCAGGCGTGTAACGATTGAGATATTTTGATTATAGGTTTGTCAAACCACATTGATCTTCTCTCGCTAAATAATCATCTTCCTGCCCTTGTCCCATGTTAACTGGGGTCGGCACGACACGTTTTTTTCTAACACTCTCCCCTGTCAACCGTCATGCAATTATTTACTCCCTTTTCTTTCATATCATTCCTCACACAATCCATCCATCCTTTCCTTGGTCTTCCTCTCCCACTCCATCCATCAACATTTATATTCATCACTCTTTTAGTCACATGCGATTGATCCCTCCACTCTCACCTCATCACATGTCCATACCAAGTCAGTCGATTCCCTTTCAACTTTTCTGTAACTGGCGCAACGTTTAAACTTCCTCTAAGCCCTCTAATATACTCATTCCTTACTTTATCTGTTCTTGCAACACCACACTTTCATCTCCGCTATATGCAATCTCTTTTCATCCATCTTCTTCACAGCCCAGCATTCCGATCCATGCAGTGCGACAGGTCATGGACTTGTATTTTCCGCTAAAAATTGCTTGAACTTACTCATTTTCATCGCTAGTAATCATTACTGAACATTTAACTCTAACAAATTACGACGGAAACAAAGATTGTCTAAAAACAAATTACTAAAAACAAGTAAGTAACTAGTAATTGAATCCAGTAAAAAAAACATAACTACTGCGTAATTACCCAATGTTTGTAAAATATAACTAACTGTGATTAGTAGTTTTTACACATCAATTTTAATAGGCCTTCGTAAGTACGGTTGAAATTTTTACGATATTAAAGTATAAATTAGTTCGGTATAAATATTATATACTAGCTTAGGCCCGCGGCTTCGCCCGCGTGGAGTTCGGGAATTGCCCACGGGATCTTACTTCTAGGATAATAAGTAATCTATGTATGTATAGTAGATATACACACACACACACACATAGATTTACATGTACTTGCTTATAACTTGCAAATATTAGTTAATAGTTTTATTAAATTACATACGTGAAATATTGATACCTTGGTTTGAATTTCGAAAAACCCTTTCTTAGTGGATACCAACTCTTCACGAAGAGTACACCGTCTAAATTTCATGTCTCTAGGACCAGCGGTTTGGGCTGTATGTTGATATATCAGTCAGCCAGTCAGGACATTGAATTTTAGATTGGTGTATAATTTTGGAAAAACTGTGATACACGTATCTCATAATTTTAACTAAAGAGTATGCACAAAAATTTTCAAGTCCATCGACTCAGAGAATAAAAAGTTTCACAGAAAATAAACACGCCATTTCACCCTCTTAGGGGTGGAATTTCGAAAAACCCTTTCTTAGTGGATACTTACTCTTCACGAAGAGTACACCGTCCAAATTTCATGTCTCTAGGACCAGCGGTTTGGGCTGTGCGTTGATATATCAGTCAGTCAGTCAGTCAGGACTTTGAATTTTACATGTATAGATTTAAGACGTGGTTTCAGGCCTTCTTGTTAGCGTGTCGTGTCGATGGCGTTCATAACCTAACCTAACTTACTGACATCTAATCTACAAACCAAACCTAATTTGTACCGGAGGCCGCGGAGGCTAGTACTGAAGCTTAGTACCAGAGGCGAGTACCAGAACCTCCTTAAACCTCTAAAAACGTATGGGTATCCCATATCCGTATCCATATCCATAACAAAATTCCGCTATGCGATCTTCACTCGCTGATGCAGTCATAAGATCGTCAAGTGCGTAGGTGTCAGGGCATGCCGCGCAAGATGGTAGGTGGGCCATTGTCTGTGGGGACATGCCTTATAAACACTTGAGATCTGACGTCTGACCAAATCTTTACTTGAAGACAAGTTTCGTAAGGGTATCAAATCTCTCAAGGTTTCACGAAAAGGAAAATTAATAGTATTAGTATTAATAGTATTATTTAGTATTCGAGTATGAGTTGTAACCTATCTAAACCTAGAATCTGAATCTAAGTCGAACTGATGGATTTTCATCGCTCGATTCAGCGCCTAGAACTGCAATTCCAACAGTGCAATGATATTGAGAGAGCCACGTATGTGTCGTTTAGTGTTCTCGTGAAAGTAGACATTAAACTTCTGGGCTAAGGGTGCTTACATAAAGAAGCAGGGTTCCGGTACGGGGGGGTCGGTACCGATCGGTGCAGGTATTAATTTCTATGTTATCTTATGCGCTCATTCACAAAGAAACAGGTTTAAACTTGTCGGTGCCGACTACCTGGAATGAGACATACGGGTTCAAGTTATATGGTCAATACGGACAAATTTACCTGTTTCTTTATGCAAGTTAACCCTGGACCGACCGGTACCGACCCGCACAGATTTTTCTGTACCGGAAACCTGCTTCTTTATGTAAGCACCCTAAGGGTATCAAATCATCGAATGTATCTACGATCAGAGACGAAATATGTAAATTGCCTACACTAGTGTGTGTAATATTGTACATACTTAGAAATTGAATCCATCCGAACGGGGAATTCCCCATAATGGTAATATCGATCTGAATAAAATAAACCTTGGAATTGAAATTACCCAGTAATGGTCACCTTTGCCCTTACGTTCACCAAGTATTTCGGGGTCGTGCTCGTCATTTTCCTGTACCCGCCTACGAAAAGCGTTATTATAATGAATTCTATGGAAAACTAGCTTATACCCGAGGTTTCGTCCGCGTGGAGAACGCTAATTATCCCACGGGATCTGTGTAGGTACCAAATTGAACCCAAATCCGTGTAGTAGTTGTATGCGTGAAAGAGTAACAAAAATCCATTCATCCGCATAAACCTTCGATTAATTTATAACTAGTTTATTCCCACGGCTTCGCCTGCGTAGACTTCGATAATTGTCCGCCGGGATTGTACTACCGGGATAAAAAGAATCCTATGTGTTAATCCAGGTTGTAAACTATCTGTGTGCGATTTCAACCAAATCCGTTTAGCCCTTTTTTTGCGTGAGAGAGTACCAAACATCTATCCTCACAAACTTTCAAATTTAAAATAGCAGTAAGATAAAATTCTATGCTCTATGGAAGATGGACACACGCTACGTACACGCCACGTAGCCGTTCTGCCGTATTCCATAAACAAAGTTTCTTACATTACCTACAACCGGTACGTGCTAGCAAGCAAAAGAGAGCACACGTTACGCACACGTCATTTGGTCTGGTTTATTCTTCAAATTACTCACGTGCTGATGCTGATAATCTTCTGCGGCAGGAGATGAGTAATTAGGTAATTGCATAATTATGTTTAGGCATTGTTTTTCCTGATTCTGTAGTTACTCGTGGAAACTAAAATTACGTGTGAAAATAAAGATAAGCAGACATAACAATTGTTTTTAGATGCGCGTAGATTATAACAGGATCTTTGTAGTGACTTGCTCATCTATTGTGCACACGGCGGCACATCAATCTATACATAACCAGTATAACCTGACTTCGTTTTGTATGAGCTTCCCGTACGATGAGATATCAGCTTATTTGGTTTTGCATAGCTTGATTGGCCGCCGTGCGTACAATCTACCGGACAATCGACGTAATCGGAGGGCAACGTTTGACGTTGGCCTGGCGTAGTACGGAGTTTCAATAGAACAGGAGGCCAGAATACGTTGGTTTGTTTTTACTGAAATGTGGCTTATTGTTTTGATAAGATTCTGTAGTAGTAGATATTTATATTTGTGCAGATGATACAATTGTAATCTCATACCGATTGACCTATATTGATGGTTAAAAAAACCGTTATCGGATTATTTTCAGAACTATTTCTCTTTTTCTGACACAGTGACATACATCAATTTCCACTCCACGACATGGTCCAGACCCTGGTTTCCCGATCTACTTTTTTCTGGCGATGAAACATTCGCAGTAAATCTGAAACGAAAGTCATGACTGCGTTACTCGTGGCTAATCTAATAAAATGTGCCATAATCACAAGAGAGACTTTTTTAATGATTCTTCTTATAGCTAGCCCACATTGTCCTACTGCTGGGCAAAGGCCGCCCTCCATTCCTTCCAAAGGTCACGCTTCTGTGCTACTTCTTTCCAATTCCCAAGGAAGACATCTCTTCCTTCCATTCTCTGCACTCATGATTTTTCTTACTTATGCCGTAATCATGGAGGTTTGATTCGATTTTTACTGCTCTCTCTGTAAGTATCAGTAGTCGCTTTCAACAGGATTTCGATGCCAATTGCAAAAACTGTGCATTTTGGTAAAAGAAAAGTGTGTACCTAATTTGAGTACCAAGTTTTCATCAACATATAACCAAAGCCAAATGTTGTTACTACATATTTAATAATTCTTGCTTGTGAAGTACAAGCAAGAATTTCAAATAATAATGATGAGGCATATTTATAAGGATTAACAGATTGTTTTCATCGATAAGCTGACAAACCAACATCGATTATAACGCTAGCTATTTCGCTGATTCATTCAAGATTCCCAGTTAATTATTATCATAACAAAAAACGATGCTGTTATAACATAGTACTCATCGTACCCTATACACGGTAGAGGTGAGGTATAAAAAAATGTTTTGATTGCCTTCGCATAACAATTGGAATAGTTGCCGGTGCATGTTTGATGTTATCGAGCGGTAAACTTTAAACTCATTGTTTGTAGGGCCACGGATTTAGCGAGAGAGATAGCGATAGTTGAGAGGAGATAAAATCAATCAAAATTGATATGATTTAAATAGTATTAAAGTGTATTTTGTGTGCCGTGCATTTTATTCTATTTTATTTCTCTCATGTGTAGCTCATGGAATGGATGCCGTGGTAATATGTGGTTCGGCTGACTGTTCAAGTGTCCTGTCTAATTGCTTGAAGGGTCTTTTACTGCAATTGTTCTGCTTGATCCACACAACATCACGCCTTTAACCCTCGAGTGGTTAGGCAGAGGTGAACCTATAGTACTCCCACATTTCGCTAATCTTGTTTTAACCCAATATAATAGGGGCGAGCCTATTGCTAATGGCCGGGTAAAAATCTAGGTTCGATTGAATAGTGTCAAAACACTATTCGTTTCAAGTTAGCGCTCCAGAGAAAACGAACTTGGTATTCTTTATATCGCATAGAGTTTCCTGCAAAACGTTATACATACAAGGTATAAACGGACCCTTCACGAAGCCATCAACCAAGCATTCTGTACATCAAACTAAGTAACTCTACACAAAAACTTTACGGAAACGACTTTTGGGGTGTAAAATCACGTTTTATAGTAGGACTCAATGTAACACACTCAATACAAAACATTGTCATGGAGGTATTTAAAGTAAAGTTATGACCTTGAAGACAGTAATTAAAAAAAAACTGGTGGAAACGTTGGAACTTTGACCTCCAAAATCTCCGTGACTAGAAGGATCCCAGATATGGTCAAGAACAAAAAAAAATATTGCAATGACGGAGAGAACCAAGTGCCTTTCTGCTTCGTTAAGGGTCTATTTACATCCTTTATAGGTCGTGACAGCTGACTTCATGGCCGCAGGTACTTTTGACAACGGCCCTCAGTTTAATCTTACGATCAACGGGTAATCCCACATTACAATGGGTTTTTGATACACATACAATCTTAGCCGGATTTTCAGTTACAAATCGAATAAAAAACAGCGCTTCTTAATAAACAAGGCCACGTAGATATAATATTGTGATGCGCTTGCGTCGACTCAGTTTGTAGCTAGCGTATCTCATGAACGGGTGCGTGTCGTGGTAGAAGATCGCTGACCTTTGACGAAAAACTTAATTAAACAAAATGATGATTTTATATTAATGAAAATTTAATTGTGTACAATCAATTTGGAATTAGGTAGTAAAATTCCAAATTAGGAAGGTTGATAACATGAATAACTTATGCTTGAGTACAAACTGCGAGGTTTTATCAAATACTTAGTATTTCATGTCGTTTTTTCTAGATTACGACTCAAAATAATGAAAAATGAAAAGTCATGAAATCACTATTTTTTATGCTGTTTCTACCGTTATCGGAAATATCACATTATTATACTGTTTTCTCGTTGTTTCAGGCTCAACGTGCAATCGGTAGAGTTTTCAGTGCAGTGTTTTTATTTATAGAACAAAATCAATACCATGAACGAAATAAACAAATGAAAACGTTAAAGAAAAATCAAGATTATTTAAATGTTTAGTGCAATTTGATAAAATAATAGTTAAAAGTGAAGTGGTCATTAATTCTTCTTTTTTATAAATTAAGTTTCAGTGTAATTGATACTTGTGAATAGTGACAGTGCCCAAGTATGACGGAAAGTAAGTCAGAGGAAAAGTCCCCGGTGGACAGTCTGAAGCCGACTGAAACATGGAGGATCATGAAGAATGTGGTGGTCATCAGTCTGGCATTTATGCTGCATTTCACAGCGTACAGTGTGAGTACCAATCCATTAACTCAGCCCACGCAGTCCACTGCTGGACAAATAGGCCACTCCCAAGCTGCGCAACACACTGACCTTTGCCTTCTGCATCCAATCTGATGAATCCACCTAACTACCTATGAATGTCACACTAGCTAATGTCCGCGGCTTCGGGTGGACTTTTGTAATTGTCCCAAAGGATCGTACTAACAGAATAAAAAGCCTTAAGTAACTTATGTGCTATTCCTGACTATAATCTATCCCTGTCCCGTTCTGGCGTGATTGAGTAACAAACATTCATCCATAAAATAAGGGAAATTACCCTTAATTTCGCTGACTTTACTCGTGCACTACAAACTGTCTACAATTTGTATTCCATAATATTGTAACAATATTTAGCAACAATGATGTACCCAGTGTGTAATATGTTGGTATGGCTATAAATTGATACAATATCATGGCACAAAGTTTACAGACAATGAAAGACATTCTTGTAAACATCTGACAAAAAACTCATTTATTCTGACCCGATTCAGTTTTTCACTTATATCTCTTAAACTAAGCACTTTAAAAAAAAAATGATGTTTTTATTTAGAATTGGTGATAGAAAAAGGTGCTTCAAGGCAAGGAATTCCATTTCCAAAATATGTTAAATACAATTTCAAATTAGTTTTAGCCACTTATCTGTTTAAGACTAAATAAACCACAACAAATGCAGGGTTAGAATTTAACCCGACCGATCTGGTTGTGTATACATTAAATTCTAAGGAGAACAAGTAACATTTAGTTAAAAGTATCAAAAATCCCGACTACAAATTATATTATGTACCTACATACGTATTTATATTTGTAATCTCCTTTTAATTTTCTTTATTTTGATACCCTACTCGATAGGATTAGTTGAAAAAAAACAATTTAGCGCCAAAAATCCGCCATTTTGTTTTTTTTAAACACCTTTCTAAGGACACTTGAGTTTTTAAGACGAATCTAATGATACCCTAATCGTCAAAATCCATCCAGCCATTTGGAACATACGAGGTGATAAAGAAATTTACAATGAAACACAAGATAAGCGCGGAAAATCTAACCCTCCTTGAGTAAAAAGAGGAGATTAATTGACAAAATTGTTTACTTCCGTAAAAAACAGAAGAAGTGAGATAAATTTTTAACAAAATTTCAAGTGTTTTATCAACGATATCTTGACAAATCTTATCATTACCATATTGTAGTATAGCATCGAGTCTAACTATTCTTAGTACTTCACTTTTACATAAAAGTGTAGTATTTGTCTGTCTAAATCTTTAAATATTCCTACCTACGCAACTATTTTAAAAATTACAAGTAGCCTCGAAAATATTTTGAAGTAGACAAAGACGTTTAGTCCACTCTCGGCCCCTCGACCCCTAAAAAAAGATTTGTTTATTTGTATCCTCTCAACCCTTAAACATAGTTCACACTCGACCCCCAGGGGGTGAGTTTGAATTTTCATACAAAGGACAGGCATACCTCGTCCACTTTCAACCCCTAGTTTGTAAGTACCTAAAATTAATATTTTGGTACAGTAAGGTACAAACTAAAGACAAAATTAATACTAAGTAAGACACCGTAGGCAAATCCCGAACTCCACGCGGGCGAAGCCGCGGGAATAAACATGATTATTTAAAACAAATATTTACTTTTATGAACAAATTACCATTTATTTGTATTCTTAATTCAAAGATATTTGAATTTTCTATTTTTCATATTGGGCTGTTTAGCGGCATCATAACTTTGCTTCTTCTTCAACCTGGCGAAACCAAAGCGTGGAAAAAAAAAGCCTACCGAAACCTGCTGTTCTCGGCTCCATAAAAACCTCGCCTGGAGCTCGGGCGTGAATTCCGCCTCGAATGAAAGAAAAAGAAAGAAATAAAATATATTTATTTGCCGCAGGGACATGACGTGCATCATACAAAATTACAAAAAAATAACAAAACACAAATAAAACAATAAACTATAAATTCAACAGGACGGAACAAAAAAAGAAAAAAAATTAACAGCAACAACAAAGTTTCCCCACTTATATTAAAAAGTATTATTCTACTCTTTAATTCAGCTAGTCACAGAAGCGTGTTTTTTAGTATTTTTTTTTTCAAAAGATGCCTGTTGAATTTTTTTTGACATCCAATTGATATTTTGTTAAAATCGTCACGTCCAAAGAGACCGTTACATAGATACGAAGATTCATACCAAGCTAATAAAAGCATGTTAAAAAAAATAAACGAGCAATATTATAGAATACTTAAAGTAGAAATCATTATTTATGACCTTCAATGACCCTTTACCATACAAGTTTACAATCTTAATAAATAAACGGACTTAATTTTTCTAAACAAAGACTTACTGGTATTTCCGGCAAGAAACTCCATGGTTACTCTTTAACAGCAGTAACTAATGTTGAACAAGTATCCTTAAATCTTTTTATAGTTATTATACCTCATTAGATAGCTAATAAAATGAGGATTTGAACAATAATTTGCATAATAAATTTCATAGAAACATTTCGAAAAAACAGACTTCATTACCATAGACGATTTTCTGACATTTGCGAATGAATTTTAAGTCACTCATGAAAATGGTTTTCTTGAATATTTTTACGTCCAGTTATCTGTGAAAAAGCATCAGTTACCAATTTCAAAATAAATCTTAGTCTTAAAATTAAATATTTTAGAAATAGGTAATTTTCAAAAAATCATTGAAATATAGTATTACATCGACAACTTTCTTTGTTCATTAACAAAGAAACAGACCAAATTGGCGTTTAATGGATGCACGCAAGTCACACTTTTACCCCACAATATGAAATCGTCGAATTTGAAGTTTTTCATTTACGAAATAAAAATATTCCAAAAGAAATTAAAAAAAAAAAACGCCGCCCGCGTTTCTTTTTTTTAATTTCCTTTAAATAAAAAGAATCGCGGGCGGCGTATTTTTTTTTTAACTTTCTTCTCCAGTCCCTCTAGAAACTCAATAAAAAAGTCCCATGAAAATCCGAGCACTATAGACTTCGTTCCATCTTATTGTCTAATTGCACTCGACTATAAGTAAGTATTATAAAAAATAAATTGAGGGTATTTTAGTTAAAAAGTATGCAACTATATTGTAGACTGATGATATTTTATCATCGTAGGTAACTGTACTTCGGGGGTCGAGAGGAAACTAAAACTTGGCTGGAAAATAAAATCCACTCTTGACCCCCAAGGGTCCAGAAGAAACTATAGTTAGGGGTCGAGTGGACACATTATTTTTTGGGGGTCGAGGGGCCGAGAGTGGACTAAACGGACAAAGACATCTAATTTAATACTCAATAACACCTTATTCGGTATTGACGACAAAGAAACAAAACAACTGTTTACGGAGCATGTTGTGTTTGTTATGATTCCATTAATGGTAGAAAAGAAAAAGGAAATACAGGTATTTTTCCTTTTCTCGGGGGCACAAAAGATTGCTCGATACCTATCGAAAAAGATTTACCTCAAATGATTTCGTGACTCGGTAGAGGTAACGGTAGTCATGATCATCATCATCATTTCAGACCGGAATTAGTGGGTAATTCCGGCTATGCTCGATAAAACCCTCCTTTACTTTATGCCACACTTCCCAGTTCCGTGCATCCCCCATTCAGGGTGAAGTTCGCTCAGTTAACCCTACCGAGAACCAATTCATTTGTTTTTTAGTAAAATTTTGAGGAGTATCACACGTCAACATCATCTCATCATCATCATCATTTCAGCCGAAAGACGTCCACTGCTGGACATAGGCCTCCCCCAAGAAGGGGGGTTTTGCCATAATCGCCACGCTTGGCAGGCGGGTTGGCGATCGCAGTATGGTTGTTATAAAACACAGAGAACGCTGCTGCCCATTCTCTGGTAAGTCCCTTAGTCGCCTCTTACGACACCCACGGGAAGATATGGGATGGTGCTATTCTTTACGTCCGGACACCATACAGAACAACATCATCTGTACATATAAAATTCAAAGTCCTGACTGACTGATATATCAACGCATAGCCCAAACCGCTGGTCCTAGAGACAAAGAGGGTGTATTCTTTGCGAAGAGTAGATATCCACTAAAACAAGGTTTTTCCAAATTCCACCCCTAAGAGTGTCAAATGGGGGGCTGAATTATGAAAAAAAAAATGTCATTTGTTTCATGTAGGCCACGAGGGCGAAGCCGCGGGCATAAAAGCTAGTACATTAATACAACATTAATTTTAGTATATGCAAAACTTGAAACGCTTATATTGCAGTTATTCTTTTTATACCACTGTAAGAACAAAACCAAATGTTTATGATAATGATGATACACTTTTAAGTCATTCCAGAAATATGAAGATCAAGTTATGCCTATTAGTCGGTTCAATAGTTTTTTCAAGCCTTGAATAATTTAATAGTAGGCCGTTTTTATGCTGTGCTCCCATCTGTGGAGACCTTTGCAGCCATCGCAATTATTTAGGTGTCAACGGCATTTAATTGGTTCTTGTTTTTACGATAGTGCAGTGTTATTCTGATTTGTTTTTGGATGAGGATTCTTAGCCGTGTTAGATAAAGTCGATAAGATTCGACCTTCATCATTATCATCACCATCATTTCAGCTAAAGAAGTCCACAGCTGGGCATAGGTCTCCCCAATCTTTAGTTTTGAGTATGACGTCCATCGGAGCAGTGTTTAAGTTTGTCTCTGATAAAAGTTTGCAAGATTGTAGTGACTGTACTTATGCCAACCCCGTCCTCGTCGCCAACATACTAAGCATTATCAGGCTTATGGTCTCTGCTGGAGTGCTCTGAAACAAAACAAGTCCTGTCAGTGTGAGGGAAAAGGCCGTAAACTACCACGCGGGCTCAGTGCCTGATGATAATTGTAAAAGAGCCCTGGAGAAAAGAAGTTGTTTCTTATATAAGGGGATGATCATATTCAGCAGTTATCCTATTGACCGCCACGTCATTAACGGAAATAAGTTTTCTACTCCAAGCGCTTTAAAAACTGTTATTTTCAACGTGCCATGCCGTCCCATGGCGTCGTGAGCACTTTTTGATTTGACGTCCATAGACATCCGTGGCGGTCAATAGGTTATGGGACTAAACAACGGCCATATTAATATTGTACGTGATTGCAGGGAGCTGCTAATCTTCAAAGCTCTATCAACGCGGAGGCTGGACTGGGAACCGCGTCGCTGGCGGCAGTCTACGCTGGACTCATCTTCTCTAACATATTTCTGCCTGTTGTCGTTATAAAGTAAGTTATCCAACCATCTAATCTGTAATTCACTTTGCAGGCACACAATATGGTCTTAAAGACGTATCTAGTTTTTTTGATGTTGTCATATTCCACTCCCAAAGTAGTTTAACGTGGGACCAAAACTTAAATGGTCGTTGTGGACGGAGAACCAGGTGTTGTGGCGTAACTTGGCAGATGCGTCTGTCTAGCAGTGGATTAATAAATGTGTTTTGGCCGAATTTTTTTTTATAACAAGATTCAACAACTAGGCTGGTGTAATTGTTAATTGGAGACGTCATAACATGATTATCCATTAGGCGAATCCAAAATGTTTCGTTTCGTACACAAATATCTCAGACAGAGAGAATAAAGAAGAAGAGTGAGGGGTTATAGGAGATATAGTTTGTTAAGCTTTCATCAATCCTGGTAAGGGACACCTTTAACCTTTTCATCTTCAATTCTAGATGGCTGGGCACAAAATGGGCGATGTCTCTCTCCTTCATCACCTACATGCCATACATAGCGGCGCAGCTGTACCCCACCTTCTACACCATGATCCCGGCGGGACTGATCGTGGGGCTCGGCGGGGGACCACTCTGGTGCTCCAAATGCACTTATCTGTCTGTGGTAAGAGCAAAGTTTCTTTAATTTAATTTAGCTGCCAGACGTTCTTTATTTTTATTTTCTTAATGAATGGCCTGACTACCAGAATTTATATCTCCAAGGACTTCGGGGAAGATATATTAAGTTTTTCTTCTCACTACCTACCACTTGTTCTCTCCTATCATATGTGAATACCTCGTGTCCAAAGCAAGATGTGTCAGTAAGGAAAGTGGCAGAACTGACTACTCAGAGTACACCAGACGTACATTTTGGTATTACTCTTACATCTTCACCACTTCATATTTTATCTTTTAAACGTGAAGCCGGTGGATCTCTACATCATAAAGATATTTGGGGTAGGTAGGTGATTATACTAGGGGTCATTTTCCAAAACTGATTTTATAATTTTGCAGGTATCAGAAGCACATAGCAAGTTATCCAAGATATCAGCTGAGGCGCTGCTGACACGTTTCCTGGGCCTGTTCTTCATGATTTTCCAAATGAACCAAGTTTGGGGCAACCTCATCTCTTCACTCGGTTAGTAAAGATGTAATCAAATCCTATTGTAAGGAGTCAGAATGGTAGTCAGAAGCCCAAACACGCGTTTTACCAAGAGGTATCATTTTTTCTAAGAGGTATCAGTTTTTCTAAGAGGTATCAGTTTTACCAAGAGGTATCAGTTTTACCAAGAGGTATCAGTTTTACTAAGAGGTATCAGTTTTACCAAGAGGTATCAGTTTTACTAAGAGATATCAGTTTTACCAAGTGTTATCAGTTTTACCAAGAGGTATCAGTTTTACCAAGAGGTATCAGTTTTACCAAGCAGTATCATTTTTACCAAGTGATATCAGTTTTACCAAGAAGTATCAGTTTTACCAAGTGTTATCAGTTTTACCAAGAGGTATCAGTTTTACCAAGAGGTATCAGTTTTATCAAGCAGTATAATTTTTACCAAGTGGTATCAGTTTTACCAAGCAGTATCAGTTTTACCAAGGGGTATCAGTTTTACCAAGAGGTATCAGTTTTACCAAGCAGTATCAGTTTTACCAAGAGGTAACAGTTTTACCAAGAGGTATCAGTTTTACCAAGCAGTATCAGTTTTATCAAGAGGTAACAGTTTTACCAAGAGGTATCAGTTTTACCAAGCAGTATCAGTTTTACCAAGGGGTATCAGTTTTACCAAGAGGTATCAGTTTTACCAAGCAGAATCAGTTTTACCAAGAGGTAACAGTTTTACCAAGCAGTATCAGTTTTACGCGGAAACTGAATTGTGAAGGTTAGATAGCCAGTCGCTCCTTGTAAAATAGTTGTATTCTGCTGCATCCGGTGAGTGATTGACTAAAAGATTTTAACTATTCGTTCCTATCAATCATGTCGTATTTCGTTTCCAGTGTTGTCATCAGGCAACAACACAGCTGCAGTGACAGCAGTGAATGAGACGATGATACCCATCCTGTGTGGAGCCAACTTTCTGCCCAGTGCCGATGCTAGTGATGCTCTGCCGACTCAGCCGCCGGAGAAGATACAGATGATTTCAGGTGAGATAGATTTTGGACAATTGAGGGACTTATTTTATTTAGGATAACTTCAAATTATTGAGTAGATTATATAAAAATGGAAAATGGTGGTACGTGTGATACTACACGTACCACCATTTTCCATTTTTAAAACAGGTCTCATTATAATACCTAGCTTAAACTACAAAAAAAAACGACTTACTACTGATTTTAAATTAAATCATTACATCAGAATAACACAAAAACTTAACAAAGTAACATGGACCGTGAAATTAGTAAGCATAAAACACCGAAAAGAACTGAAAATATGGACTTCAGTGAGTAACTAACAAAACAACTCAAAACGCTATTGAAACTTAATTTCAGACTTCTTTGTCACCGAAACAAATAATTATAGTACATAGAAATAACAACGTCACACGTATTTTTATCAAAGAACAATATACAGATTTTTAAAATAAAAAAGTCTCGTTTGGGACATGCAAATTCAGTATGAAATCATAAGAACAACCAATATTTTTTTACTTGGTGCCTTACAATTTTTGAAGTCCTCACGTCATTTGGAAGATGGCAACTACGTAGTGACGAGCACCAATATACACTTTCATAAATTTAAAAGCAATTTTCGCGAGAAATAACGATTGTAACTTGAAAACTTGTACTGTATGGTGTCGGACGTAAAGAATAGCACCATCCCATATCTTCCCGTGGGTGTCGTAAGAGGCGACTAAGGGACTTACCAGAGAATGGGCAGCAGCGTTCTCTGTGCTTTTTTTTTTTTTTTTTAACAACCGTACTGCGATCGCCAACCCGCCTGCCAAGCGTGGCGATTATGGCAAAACCCCCCCTTTGGGGGAGGCCTGTGTCCAGCAGTGGACGTCTTCCGGCTGGAATGAATGAATGAATGAACTTGAAAATAAGATCTTTTTCATAAAAATATGAGTCCAGAATACTTTGTTCGTAACAACATGAAATTTTAATCAGAACAGTATTTTATTTTTTATTTTTATTCAAAAGGAACAACAAACAGCTGCAATATAAAACATAGAAATATACAAAAAAATTATAAACAATATTGCAGCCCACAACGCTGTTCACAGATTAACTATAGGATACTTAACAGTGAAATAATCGCTAGGTTACAAGTACATACAATATACAAAAAAAATGTGTACAAAAAAAAAAAAAAAAAAACTGTGTAAAATGGTGTTTGAATATTCAAGAAAGTTCCATAAGTATAAGACTTTTAAACTTATAGGGAGCACATGCAAAAATATCAATGTGTTCAAAAGTCCTATTGTAGGAATCGACCATTTTTCGAACAGGCGAACGCAAGCCAGAGTCGGACTTGCAAGTGCCCACTGAAAATAAACTGCCAGCGCGCACCCTTCGCCTGTGGACCGTCCTAGGAACCGCATAACATAACATATTGGACAGTTCAATACAGTCAAATTTATTTCGAGCAATATTATATAAGTAGGTAATATCAGTAGGAGAAAAAAACTTTTAAAAGTTGTTAAGTGTTTACATATTGGTGCTCGTGACTGTACATGCCTATATTCTTTCAATTCAAGCAAATACTGATGAAATCCTTCTAGTTGTCCTTAATTAAAAATATTTTTTTTTCAGGTATTTACCTCGCGTGTATGGCTGGTGCAGCCCTTATCGTTGCCGTAGGAGTGGATTCTATGAAAAGGTACATTTGGATCCAGCCAAATTTTCTACTAAGTGTTACAAAATCAAACAATCAATTCAGCCTAGCACTATCTACTGCTGGACATGTTGCAAGCATATAAGCTGCGCCTCAACACCCCTTACGCCTTCTGTATCCAGTCTGCCCCAGTCCAGCCATATATTGAAGGTCACTCTAGCTAGGGAGCATTCCACATTCCGCTTGCCGAAGCGGATTTTCCACTCCATGACTCATTTGCTAAGTGTTACACCATTATTGTAAATGTTCCAGCATTTTTCTATGTAGTTAATATTGCCCTTATTTTATTTTCCACGAAACTTATTTCATACAATCTCTGTTCCACGTTTATTATATCGCCGTATAATCTTGCTTCAGATACGACTCAGGTCGCTCAGGATCCGGCGGAGGCATGTCAGGCATGGCCCTCCTGGCTGTTACCCTGAAGCTGTTGATAGAGCCCACGCAGCTGCTACTCATCATCATCAACATCTTCATTGGACTGCAGCAGGCTTTCTTCGGTGCTGATTTTACTGCGGTAAGCTTTGGCTTCGTTAGACAATTGTGAATAACGAAGTGCTTATTATGGCCAGATCTAAACACCAGTTCCAAATTCGAAGTCTCGCACTTTAGGGGAACTTTTTAAAGAGATTAGTATTGCAGGCTGCCTACATTGCCTACACAAACAGTCCTCCTTCTGCTCTGTTAGTCGCCTTCAGATGAGGAGTATTTCTGCTTGTTTTCATTTCTTGGCCCTTTGTCGTCTATTTTGTAACATACCTAAAATCGCAAAAGCTGACTAAGTTTTAATAAGAATCTAAAACTACAAGAATACAATTTGCCGTGTTATGTCTGCAGGCGTTCGTCTCATGTGCGGTCGGCACCGGCTCTGTAGGCTTCGTCATGATGACCTATGGACTGGCTGATGCCATTGGATGCGTACTCACAGGGTATTTGGCTAAGGTAAGGGGAATTGAAACCTTTAATTTTTTTAACGTTAAATCGCTACATCAAGAATGTGGCTTTGAGATTTCCGGTGCTCTTTACTTTGTGAACTATTTTTGACCTTACAACCTCAAGTCGGTTTGTTAAAAATAAAGTTACCCCTGCGAAAAAGCTCATGTCAATAAATTGTTATACGTCCATAGTCTGCTGAAATATAATATAAACTATATTAAAAGATGTAATAAAATTTAGAATACCCTTCTACCTGTATCAAATTTGAGGCATTTCTTTTTCCTAACTGACACATATTTTATAACTTTCCAGATAACCGGCCGTATCCCCTTGGTCATCGGCGCGACTATAGTCCATGCGGCACTCTTCAGCACAGTCCTAACGTGGCGGCCTCACGCCGGAGAAGCCTACGTGCTGTACATCATAGCCGTGCTGTGGGGCCTCTGCGACTCAGTGTGGATGGTGCAGATGAATGGTAAGTCGTCGACCACTAAAACATATCCTAAAACTTTATAGTGGGTTTTTCCAAAAACTATGTTTAAATGAGCCTTTATATAATATCAATAGTACCATCTTATGAATTAGCTGAACACAGGCCTCCCTTAATTCTTAAATAGGGAGTTGATAAGCTTATCAGACAGAATCTGGTCCTAGCGTTTTAGCAACCATTCTTATATCCTGAAAATCCCATCATTGGCTAAAATATCTGTCAAATTGTATCTCCCAGACAGATTAAATACAGAAATATAGTTTTTTTTACTTGTTTGTTTTGTCATCGACCCTGTCCTAATATACGCGATCGTCTCGTCAATACAAGTGGCTTGCGCACAATTGATTGCGACAATTGCGAATATTAGGACAATGCACAGTCCACAACTCAAGTGCGATATGAGATTGCCCTCAACCACATTACAATACAAAACCCAAAACCTCCTTTATCATCCAATCAACAGCAACTTACCAATTATTTGTTCCTTACAGCCTACTACGGCATCCTATTCCCCGGCAGAGAAGAAGCAGCCTTCTCAAACTTCAGGCTCTGGGAATCCGTAGGCTACATCATTGCCTACGTCCTGTCCCCGTACCTCAGGACCAGTGCCAAGACCTACCTAATCTTCGGCATGATGATCGTAGGAGTATCCTGCTACTTCTTAGTGGAGTATCAGCAGTACAAGATTAGGAGGAAACTTGAGCATAAGAAGAAGGATTTGTGTTATATTAGTGGTAGTGTTAAGGGCTGTGATAATATAGCTTTTCAGACTGTTGAGTGATGTTCTGATGAGTGGTTCTTTGAGAAAGTTATGTTTTGTGATGATGAAGTGTGATGAACAGCGCCAATTTGTTTTTAAATACACTTTGGATGCAGATTATTTTTATTAAGTGGCAGTCAGAATATCATTAAATAAGGGAAACTGAATTATCAAGAGTTGTGCACAATAACGAGAAATGTAATGTAAACACTTAAACTAAATTCAAAAGCGATTTTCTCGTAAAATAACGATTTCTACTTTGAGATAAGATTCTTTCGTAATAGTAAGGCTTCCAAAATACTATTTTCCTGAAAACGTTAAACATTAACCAATAAAGTAGGAGAAAATCGCTTTCAATTTTTGCTAAGTGTTTACATTTCATTGTTCTTTACTATACGTCATGTCATGACTATTTTGTTGAAATTATCGTATTTTGCGATTTTTTTAGAGTTGAACTTAACGAACGCCTACATACAATTTAAAGCAAATGTTTTATGTGTATACTAATGTCTTCAATTACGTACACTGTAGATTAGATACATGTGTGTTCGTCTGTACTGACTACTGTTTGTTAGAAACTTTATTAGATTCTATTTTTTTTGCGAAATAAAATCAGCGATGTGTTGTTGTTATTATTTTGCTGTTTTCTCGTAGGCAGGAAAATGGGAAATCTCGTAGGAAGTTAGTAAAAAACGATCATGCAACGTGCATTGTACAATGCACAGATCTTCAGACCTCTATGATGTTACGATAACACTGGCTAGTGTTCATAGAACAGACTAGAATATACAGGATGATTGGTTGAACGTGGGCAAAACGTCCACGGAGAGAAACATAAATAGCCAGCACATAATTGCATTGGATGGGTAATTATTAACTTGTAATACTGATGACGAACTTTTTGTAATCTATACAACATTAGTTTTAGTATATGCGAAACCTGATACTGTGTTTAGTATTTTTATGTAAAGAATCTATGTACAAAATTTCAAAACTGTGTCATGAAAAATCACAAAGTTGCTGCGCGCGCGTCCAGCGTCGTCTTGAGCTCATTGATAATAATAATTTGGCAGTAGGTACCTAAATTATTGCGATAGGTACTTAAAGTCGCTAGGTGTCAAACTTTTAACTTTTTTAAATATTTTTGGGAAAAAATATAACAAGGTTTAAAATTATTGGAATCGATTCAGTTACTTATTCTGAACAAACTATATTCAGGTTGCGCATATACTAAAAATAATGTTGTATATGTATGTTTTTTAATATTTTTATTAAAGTATCTTTAAACCGAAAAATGTAAATGTCGGAGTAGGACCATTCCATTCGGCATCGTTATTATTGGTCATTAGTGAGCGATATTTGGGTGAAATGCGAGCACAAAACAAAGTATTCACAGTTTCACAATTTAATGGCAGTTTTTACAACGTTGAGAATTACTGAAGGAATCAATATCTCACAATAAATAATTTGTTTAAACAATTATATTCGAGCAGCAGGTTCGTGGCACCAATTTAGCTTTATCACCAGCGATCCACCTCGATCAACCACCGTTCTCCCAACAATCCTCGCTCCGTCACGCAAAAGTCAAGATGGCGCCTCGACCCACTCTAGATTTATCCTCTGCTCTGATTAGACGTTATACAATGCAGTGACTTTTAAATAAATTAGTTAGATTTTACACAATAATAAAATGTAATAATCGAAATCAAATTAAGTTAGTATTTAACAAGTTATTTTTTTAACAATCAAACTTATCAACTAAGCGTATGCAACCAACAATCAAATTTCCGTGTACTTCCTCTTCTTTCGACATATATATAACTTTTACTCTGGGACTAACTATGAAATACGATAAAAAAACCTGCTGTTACATTGTACATTGTGCATACTACTACTATTGTTTCGAGTTACACGACCAATAATGTATGGATCTACTGATATTTCTTTTGCAATTTCATGGGCGGTTCCATAGTAAAACTTGTTCATTTTCATGATTACTACATGCCCCTACAGTTTTGCCTACTTTTAACAAATCACCTGTTGTAGTTAACTTGTTTGTAGGACATGCTTACAGAAATAAGCATCATCTTTTTATCGTAGACCATAAATAACAGGTAATTAGGTACTTTAATATAGGCCCAATTATTGTTACGTAAGTTTAAGTGAAGATGAATAAATTGTGATAATAATTATAATATAAATTGATAATTTTTTCTTTTTTTTTAAATTTCCATCCCGATATTGTTGACACGTGTTGCGTCCCATACTAAAAGGCCTACCCATGTTCCAAGAAAACAAAGAAATCCCGATTTTTTGCCATCGTCACGTGCCAAGCCATTGTGTTCTTACAGGCCGTGTCGACGGCGCGTTCGTGTTCCACGCGCGCCTCAAAGAGATGTCAGCGACCACGTAGGGGTCCGCATGGGCTGATGCCTGCCAGGGCTGCGGGACTGTTCGAAAGAGATACCGCGGCCCTGGAACACACACATGGATGGTTTTTAGTCAGTACAAGTCTGACACTCCCATCCGCTCCGCCCAGAGCGGGGGGGGGGTCATTTGATGATTTCCTATCCTAAAAAAAAAAGCCATTGTGTTCTAAAACAGCTAGAACGCCGAAAGAGCCAAGAACTGGTCGGATGATGTGTCGGCGTCAACTATTATAAAGGTGCCTCAATGACCAGACAGTGCGAGGCAAATTCTTCGAACTGTTTTTAAATTATTACCTAAGCGTGTGACGCCTTGTGCCACAGACTGTGGTTTCAGTAGGAATCTTCCAACTAAGACTAAATTAAACTAATTCTTCCGTAATATCCAGAATTTATTGAATAGGTATAACCACTACTGGGAAATACCATAATAATATAATAATACTAGCTGACCCGCGCAACTTCGGCTGCGTCACATAAGAGAGAGACAGCGAGAATGCGCGCGCGGTACTTGATCATTATTTTGCTGCGGAGTTATTTTAAAACTGTGTTATCTCCTAAGCTCATTTTTTTTCAAAATTAATTACTTGTTATGAATAAAGTATATATTTGGATAAGGATTAATACCATGTTTATGCACCATCGCAAATTATGCATTATTTTAGAATTATTACCATAAAAAAGGTTATAGTGAGTCAAATTTAAAAGATAGACACATGCGATCGATGATTTTTTTTTGTAGTTTTTAAGAGGAGCAGTTCCATCATACACAATTGTTGCGTAACTTTAACCGTTTACGCAGCGCACGTAACGGAAGCTCTCAAAAGGAATAAATTTTCCCCGCTTTTTAACATTTTTCGTTGATGCTCCGCTCCTATTGGTCGTAGCGTGATGTTATATAGCCTATAGCTTTCCTCGATAAATGGGCCATATAAAATTCAAAATACAAATCATACCAATAGTTCCTGAGATTAGTCAGTTCAACCAAACAAACAAACAAACTCGTCAGCTTAATATTAGTATAGATTACAAATATTGCACCAGTAGTACTTTATACAAGTCAATTAAAACTTGTAAGTTTAGTGGTAAGTCATAAAACGTGGGTAGTGTTGTCACTGCCGTGTTTATAAATGTATGTATAAGTATATATTTCTTTAGGTGTTACGGGTATATTAAATTCTGTTTTGCAAATTACTTATGGTAAATATACGTGTTTCCACTGTCATACGTAGGAGTTGCGATACCTACGGTATAAAAGCATAAGACGGATTGTTTCTGTTCGAAATTCATTGTTCATTCATTTTTGTTTATAAAACGACACTTTTTAAAAACGACACTTCGTCTTTGGAAATCAAAGGAAAGGGTAAAAAAGCAAAGGAAAAATGATGTCCATTAAAAGATTTATTATAATAAAAAAATATGAGTAGTTTAGACTTATATTTTTGTTTTGGACAAAAGTTTAGTCATATAATTTTCAATTATCTTTGAACGCACTTAACACTTCACTAAATAAAAACAAAACAGAGTGTAATAACAATGGAAACGCGCCAAATCCTTCGTACAGCTGCATCGACTCAAGCTCCATTTACTTAGTTAGGCACCTATTATCTTGTGGTTCGGTCACACGAATACGCTGCCCGTCACCTATGCGGTTACGGACATTTAAAACAATAGCTGGCTGAATTAAAAAAAAAAATATACGTCGTGAAAAAAAAACGCAACACTGGCTGAATATGAAATATTTTGGGTCTGTGGTTTTGTTTTTCTTTGTGCATTTTGGCGGGCTTACCAAAAACACATGAAAATCAATTATTGTAAATAGTAAAAGTTGAGAATTTTAACGAATTGAAAGTGGTTTGTTTTGATACTAAAATGAATAGTTTCATGTGTGTTCTATGACGGTTATTATTACAGAACTATTAGGAGTTTATGTAAGTCGAATTAAACGTGTATTGTGAGGCTTCTTCAAGGAAGTTTTATTCATATTTGGAATCCGCCCCTAAGACGACCCGCTGATATTTAAAAGGTGAGTTAATTTTTTTGTTTGATCATTAATGAAAAAAAAAATAATTGCTTGCATTATTAATATTACAATCATACCTTATATTTACATATTTATGTCAATATTTACATTTATCGGTTAACTAACAGTCTCGTTAAAATATTCACACACAATATATATAAGGTTATTGCATAATAAACATGAATACTTAGATCAAGACCATAAGTGGGACATAAAGTACCTTAAGCAAAAAGCAGAAGGGTCGCCAGTTATTCTTGTTTATTATAGACAGAACACAAACATCTATTGTGAAGCAAGAGCTTTTCTACGGTACGACGATGATTTAGCGGGAATGACTCTTATGATTTTTAAATTGCTCATTTTCTTAGTGGAATCAAGATATTTGAAGAATACACATCTTCCTTGTCCCTTGTTAATTGGAGACCTACTACCATCACGCTATTCACTTGCTTTTCATTCGTATCATTCCTTACGCAATACAAAGAACACTACAAAGTACGAGATAGGAATACGGCTGATCCAGTTGAAGCTGTAGCGATGTTGTTGAATAAAGATGGCTTTATGGAATAATAAGTTGTAACGAATAACCAGATAATTGTCATATACTGATACACCCCTTAAAAGAAGACAGGCGTTATGTTATTGTGTTCTTCTTCATCCACTTATAGCCTATGGTACTATTATACAGGGTGGCGATGAAAAACTAATGAAACTTTCCTTAAAAAAAGGTTTCCTAAAGAAAGTTGTTTTATATGATGTGTAGATTCACCTCCTTGAAGGATGCGGGTAACTAAATCGCCACTTTGTATATTGGCCAAATATTTAAATGCATCCTCGAGTGGGAACCCCCACTCGAGGATGCAGATGGGGTCCCAGGATGCATTTTGATATGGTGTTCAGAGGGCAGGAAAAGAGGTACATGAGGCATAGTCTGCGATAGTATGTGTTTAATAGGTACTAAGAGACCAAACCCTTTTCCGGGCCACATTTTGTAATCCCACTACCTACACAGCTCGTCCGTAGCGGCCACATTAAAGCCTCCTTGTTTGGAAAAGTAGTTACAGTTCTAGATATAATGTGGTATAGTAAAAGGTTGTCGTAATCAAATAGAGGTAATTCCAACATTATGGACAAAGGGTATGATACCTACGTTTCATAGAAATATTATTCTTGGGAGACTACGACAAACAACAGTGTAGCTCACACCACACACAGGGCTGTGTTGCTATTGCTATCGAGATGTATATGTCACCAATTTATGATCAATAAAATGAATCATCGTAAATGTGTGGTTTAACAATATTTCCAGAGGAGTGAATCAAGCCAGCTAAATAGTGTAGTTTTACAATACATATGAATACAGTAATAAAGCTACGGTTAAAATAAATAAACAATAACTAATTTAATTTCCGAAAGTCGTTAATTTTATCAAGTTTTCTTTCGAGTCTTATAACAACTGATAGAGTGAAACACGAATGGAAATAATAAGAAATGAGTACATGAGAGGAATTCTGAAAGTCGCATTGGTGACTGAAAAGTAGTAAGGAAATCCGTTGTCTGAATCAGGAATATATCTAAAGGAAAGATTTTGATTATGAATCTGGATGGATATTAGAGTAGAGGAAAACCAAAGTAACGATGGAGGGACTTTGTTGTTCGTCGAGTCGATGATTCCCTTTTTTTATAATCGAATTAGTTTAGACCTGGACTCTGCCACCTCGATGGCGTAGGTGGTGGCTTCGGACAGGCCCCTCAAAGTGAAGGTGGATGGACGGTGTGAAAGATGATAGGTCCTGGAGATGTAGGAAAATCCGTGCTGCGCCGACTCCACATAAATTGGGATAAGGGCAATGGGGCTGTTTACAAAAAAAAACCTATCCTACTCTAATCCAATTAGAGGAACAGTAGATGTGCCGTTTTTATATAATAGAGCCTATTTTCGGTAGAGGCCGCGCGACAAATATAATTGTACATAAATAAATTATGTTTGTCACAATGAAGTGACTGACGTGGCTATGTCATTGTAATTGAGACCGTAACCTGTGCCTATCACTCTGACAGTCAAGGACATGGTGGTTCACTAACAGCCTACCATGTAGAGCAAATGTCATGAAGTGAAATAACGTAATTTTGCATTGCTATAGTAAACTGTGGTGCATTTTATTATACTTACCGTAGGCGACGCAAAACCTTGGACTTTTTAACACCATATCAAAGTGATAAACAGGTACTAAGGTAAACGTCGTGCGGTGATTAAAAAACTCCGTCTGAAAAATTGATCTCGTTTAAAAAGCAAATAAAGTTGTCTTTTATTCTATCAAAGGATTTTAGTGATAATGCTCCTACTGGTCTAGGTTAAGGTGCAGATATACGACTTTTAATGAATTTAAATTGAACATCACGTCTAAACTTCCAGTCTTATTAAAAAAAAAAAAATGTTATACTAGACAATTTTTTTCATAATTTGATATGTGAAAATGTGAAATTATATTTTTATAACATAGTGTAATTAATTTGTAAAGTAATGTCTAACGCGGGCACAAAAACGATAATCACGCAACAACTATCGGGCGTATTTGCATGAAACTTTGACCATCTAAAAGACAATTTAATGAGCCATATTTTAGTATACGGTTTTTATTTGTATTGTGTTTGCGCGTTGAAGCGGGAGTCCTTGCGGGCGACGACGGCGAAGCGGGAGTCCTTGCGGGCGACGACGGCTCGACTCGCTCAAGGGCGCTGGCATTTAATGTCGCCTTAAGCAATGGATTTGAACTTTTCATTATTCATTCTGCAGTAGTATTGTGAGAGGAATTAAATTAGTAACTTACTTGGTTTACGTTAAAAGAATACGTAATCTTAAAATAAATGCAAACATAATCAAATTAGTTTCCATTCGATTAAGAATTCCGTAAAAATGCTGCGATACAATCCCTTAGTTTTTTATCATAATTTTTTCGTTACGTATAAAACTAACAAAAACAGACACGCTAGATTAGTCCAGTATCATAGGTACCTATGTCAAACAGAAAAAAAAACACCCATTATACTTTCACATTCTCGTCTATTAATTGAACAAAAAACTTATAGAACAAACTGCTTCAGATAATTCTACGGTGTTTATTTTTAGTATTTAATTTTTATTAAATCTTTCACATTAACGCCTGTCTTTACTGCTGGGTTTGGCAGAGGTGTAGGTACCAGTACATTCTCATTTCCTCACACATGTTATTTAAGTCAATAGGGGGCAAGATGGCATTCACATACTTAATTGACGTACCTTCGTTCAGAGGTAGCTTAATCAATATCATATTGCAAAAAAAAACAATAAACAGAATTGATATACTGTTAATTGGTAGGTCGGGGCCAGACAGAACATGTGCCTTAACAATTAGCGAAAACGTTACAATTAGGAGCACACGGGAAAAAGCTCTTTGTTTGAAACCAGCTGCATACTTGGGTGAGAACTATGGTGATAAGTAAGCTAACTTATGTAGTTAAAAAAACACAACTTCAACTATGTGTTTATTTTTTTCAAAAATGTTTGGTAGGTAGTTGCGTTATGTACAGTCGCCAGCACATCAAGTTACCACAAACTGTCAAATTTCTCCAAATGATTTTAAACCATAAAATGTTACCGGTTAAATTCAAAATTGAATGAGAAAATTTGACAGTTTGTGGTAAAACTTGATGCGCTGGCGACTGTACCTAAGTATTCTGAAATGTTATGTGAAAGACATTTAGAAGAAGTGTTCGACTTCAGGTTATTCTGATTATCCTGATAGAAGAAGGTAACGACCGACACGTTGACATGAACTTGTCCAAAACGTCATTTATTATACGAAGTCAAAATCGTGAAGTATACGAGCATGTAGTTAGATAAAAGGACGTATGCTTCTTTTCTCTTTACGCTTCCTTTAATGGAGTTGACATTCTAACAGTGCAATAATATTAAGATTTAGACTACTCAAATCTTAACTTAATAATTTTTTAACATAACATCACGCCTGTAATCCCCGAAGGGTTAGGTAGAGGTGTACCTAATAGGACATCCACAATCTTCGATCTTTTAATAACCACGATATCTAAACTTATGCATTACTAACAACAACCCCGCTTCAAATTACCAATTCAAATCAATCATAATCGATACTGCGTTCCTAATTGATAGTATTCTGTGCAAAGTATTAGAATCAATACACGGTTACAAGGTCTATAAAAACTACAGTAATAAATAATAAATATCGCAGGCACTTGACGTTTATAATACGTAAGTATTTAATAGCAATATTATCAGCAAAAAATGGTGGCAATATAAACAATCAGTCATTTTAACAGGTCATATTGTAGCCCCGTTTCAATGGAATAATTGAATATTTTTTTTAAAGTTTAATACGTATATCATTGCGGTCTTTAAGCAGGTTATTTACAGCCCAATAAATATTGTGTTAATAGCATAATCAGGCTGTAATGTTCTGCTGGGCCTGGCACACAGGCCTCCTGTGAGAGTATGGGCCCTCATCAATCACGTGGGCGCAGTTCGAGTTTGGCTCCGGGAAGTGGGTATCGCTGACTACCACTGCTAATAAAGCATATGAGGATTTAGGAGCCTAGTCTCGTGCTTCTATTTTATACTGTCAAATTGGACCCCATAACATAACGTAGTTTATCGATTCACCTAACGATTTTACGCAATATTATTTGTGTTCTGCATAACAATTTAAGAATCAGGCTTGAATGTCGTATTGTTTCGTAATGTAATATACACACATAGAATTACGAATGATTTTTAACAAGTCTATACCAGCCAACACAAAGGTTTTTTTATTGATAGTTTCAATTCAGTCAGTTGAATCTATAAGAATTTTGGAGAAGACTTGTCAAGAAACTCCATTGACTCAATCAAGGCATGATACAAGTTAATTAAAAGAAATCAATGTAATGTTTATATTGTAATGTATGTATAACTAATCAGAGCAGGTTTTGGCCTATGTTTAGTGGTATTTCTTCCATCATCAAATGCTATTAAAGGAATGAAGGAGACCATTGTAACTTGTGAGGAAACCCAGCATTTCTAGTGCAAAAATTTAAAAGCCGGTATGTGACGACTACCGATCCGCACTGAAATCACGTGATGCTCACGCCTAATCATAGTCCTCTGTGTGAGGTTTGCCTCCTGGCTGCCTGACTCCCAAATGTAATCACCCATAATAATTATACTCCCAAGTATATTAAATTTAATATCTAATTCACCGGAAGCATTAGCTATTTCAATCCTAAAACCATTTCACTAAATAAAAGCCTCTTTTTGCACGGTTGTGTCACACTGAAGTGTATAAATATCAAGTAGTTATCTATTTAAGATACAATTAAAGATTTGATTTATTTAGTTCGTGCTAACAATTGACCTCAAATTGCACAGCCAGGCCAAGGTTACGAAGCTTGTATTGTATCCGTGCGAATATATTTATAATGAGTATTTGATTTATTTAGCCTAGTCTTTTAGATAAGTGGGACACAGATTTTTTAAATTTCATATTTCTAGACGTTTGGTTATAATAATGTTTCAAGCAAATGAGGATTCTTTCTTGTAGATAGTAAAATTAGTACTTTAACACGAGATGGACGGTAAATATTAATTTTCTTAAAAAAATCCATGGGCCGCTCTTAGAATCTCAATGAGAAACTGGATCTTAAACACATATTTAACACTACCATAGAATGTAGACTAGTAATTAATCAATTGGTGCGTAATCAATCGGTGTAGACTAGTAATTAATCAATCGGTGTAGTCTGCGAATCCGCAAACGGTTTCGCAGACTACTATAGGTTCAAAGATTTAGGAATTTCAATGTCAATGTGGCGACACTTGGGGGAGGCCTATGTCCAGCAGTGGACGTCTTTCGGCTGAAATGATGATGATGATGATGATTTAGGAATTTCTCATTCCAGAATTGGTCATATTAATATATAAGTATAAAAGAGCTGTAAGATTTTTATAATAATTTTAAAGCCAAGGGGAGGCTGTATGTAGATAGTGAGTGTAAATTATATATTGTAGTGTCTTTTTACAAACATTACATCAGTCGAGGTAACAACTAAGATTTACCTACAAAAGGATAAACGATTGTGTGTGCATTAGTTTCACAATCATAAATCGATTAGTAACATATATGTCGTACATATTAATTTCAAAGTAACGGACGGTTCCGGCTTAGTTACTAATGTAATGTAACGTAGGAAAAATGGAGTACTTCGAGTTTTATTCTTAGAGTCTAGTGAGTACCACAGTTGCTTGAAGCGTGAATTGATGATTCTTCAGCTTCAAAGCTTTTTCGTAAACTGTTTAATGACAACCGGAAAATAAAATTGAATTAGAAAGCAAAGATTTTTGTTTTTTTTTTTTAAGAAAACGAGGTCACTCGGTCTTTCTATAGCGCAACGGGTGTTTTTTTGTCCCATTTTCTTTTTGGGGGCGGCGCTGCTTGTCTTCTTCCTCTTCCATAATTCTCTATTGCTTGTCAACTCAGTGTCTTTCTGTGCAATGCAAGCAAATTATTTCACTGACGGAAAAGGTATGTCCTGACTGTAGCTGTATTTTGCATAAAACTACGGGTCGACATGAAAACGATAGATTTACAGCATAACATAAAGGGACCTTTAATGTAAAAAGACCTTTAATGAAGCCGAAAGGCACTTGTTCTCCTCGTCATTGCGATCATTTTTTGGTTCTAGACCATACCTGGGAAGCTTCTAGTTACAGAGATATTGGGGTCAAAGTTCCGACTTATTCGCAAGTTTTTTCTAAATATAAGTTTTTACTTAACTTAACTTTACTTTAAATACCTCCACGATCCATGTACTATTTAATGTATCCATCAGTACAATGTTTTGAGTGCGATCCACTACCGTAAAATGTGATTTTTCACCCCAAAAAAGAAGTCGTTTCCCAGCAATATTTTTTGCGTAGAGTTACTTAGTTTGATGTACAAGAATGCTTGGTTGACGGCTTCGTGAAGGGTCCGTTTACACCATGTATTTAGAAAACCCTTTTCATACATCTTAATAGGAAACAGCAAAAAACACACTCAAAAGTATTCTCAACTATTATCGATTAGCAAAGTCATTCATATCCTCGATTGATAGGGAATATGCTATATTTTGTTTCAGTCGCTCGTGCATATAAACCGGTTTGCTCCAGTAGTATCGAGTTACAATCGGTTAATTCCGATATCCTTGAATGTAAATTAGGAGAAGGGACTGTTTTGCACGCATTGTGAATTGTGATACTGTTTTTAGAGGGGATAAATAAATTAAAAGTTTGTTATTGATTTGACCCCGCGGCCTACCACACTGTTTGTAGACTAGGGTTTACCATGCCAAACTCAGGAAATACATGCAATCGGTATTCACATTGCATTTTGCCTGGCATTTTCGGAGAGCCTCGACAAAATTATATTCTAATACCGATAAAGGTGATAAAGGCAAAAATGTATTGACGTTACCGAAAAGCTTATGTCAGTTCTATTGAAAACCGTTTTCAAAAATACAAATCATTAGTTGCAATCGCTTTCAAAGCGTTTCGTGTTTCTACAAAAACTTTATTGACATAAGTCTTTTAATCGCTTATGACAATCCAATAGGAACCTAGAGGAACTTACGTTTCTGAGTTTTCCAACACCGTATTGCTGGCGATTCTCACACGACACCGCTCGTCCGCGTGGTCTGGCGGGGAAGCGGACCTCACGCAATCAAGTCGTATTGGCTTATATGCTATCCGTTGATGCTTAAGACGATTTTCCCTCTGCACCGCGCTCCGTCGCGTCCTAGGCGTGTTTTCTATACAAATTCAGATACTTTCTTACAATGTTAAAATCTAAGGCCCCGCGCTACGCGACGGAGCGCGGTGCAGTGGGAGAATCGCCTAATACGCGTGCCTACACCGCCCGACAGACGAGCGGTGCGCTTCGCCGCCTCGGTGACGTGTGAGAATCACCTAATGTTCCCTTTTCTAGGACGTTTGGTCCGATTTAACGTTAGTAAAAATATTAATGATTGATTTTCAGTAGGTATTTTAGTTATTTAGCTTTTAAGAATCAAATGCATTTAATTTTCTGAGACTTTTAATTAAAAGAAGTCAAATTATTTTTGCGTGCTCAATCAAAAAGTTACACTTTGTATACCAATCGAATAAATTATGTATTATTTACAAATTTTCAGGTTAATCGTCCACAATGCCGGAAACATCAGTGATCTTCGGCACCAACGAGAAATGGCGAATCAATCGGAACATCCTAGTGCTGGGATTTGCGTTCATGGTGCACTTCACTGCCTTCCACGGGACCGCTAATCTTCAGAGCTCCGTTAACAGTGATGCTGGTGCTGGAGCTTTTACCCTAGCGTCTATCTATTTCTCACTTATACTGTCCAATATACTGCTGCCAGCCATAGTTATCAAGTAAGTACATCATAAAGGGCGTAACAAGTCCCTTAACGAAGCCGAAAGGCACTTGTTCTCCCCGTCATTATGATAATTTTTTTTTCCAGAACAAAAAATTCCATACAAAATCATAATTAAATTTATTTTTTGGTCTAGACCATACCTGAGAACCTTCTAGTTACGGCGGTATTGGGGGTCAAAGTTCCAACTTTTTCACATGTTTTTTTATATGCATGTTTTTAATGTAAGAACTTTAAAATAATGCACAATGTTTTGAGTGCGTTACACTGAGTTCTACCCTAACACGTGATTTGAAAAAAAAAGTCGATTCCCAGCAATATTTTTTGTGTAGTTACTTAGTTTGATGTACATCATGCCTGGTTGAAGGCTTCGTGAAGGGTCCGTTTACACCCTGTACACTCGTACATTGTCGTTAGTTATTCTAGGCCAGTTATGTAATAAGTTTCATGTGATAGCGGCGACAAGATTACCTTCAACCGGTTTCAAAATCACACTCACGACTGCTTCTGGGTAATTCCTGGGGGAAAGCGACATTGACACTTTACTTGACCCGGGAATCGAAACCAAAACCTTACGCTCAGCAGTAGCGCAGTTAATAAGAAATTTAAATACGAAAAACCAGTTGCAAAAAAACTTTACACGACCAACATGAATATTATGACATAAAGATTGGAATCTTTATGTCATAATATATAATGCTTGTGTTTGCAATGACATCATTAAAGATGTACCGGCCATCGATGATTTAATTAGATTTTTGAATTACGACATTCAATGGGTATAAGTTACTTCTTTACGAGCATTATAACTTATTGATATGTGTCTGACAGATACAACTATCATATTATGTTGTCATGAAATAGCTAAATATGAGGAGCAAAAATGGAGGAGCTCATGGCTAAATAATAACAGCCACTCGGGTCGATCTTTAGGTTAAGCCGTGCTTGCCTAGGTTGGTTTGTGGATGGGTGACCACCCATTACATTCCTCCGTGGCTCGGAAAGCATGCTAAGCCGTTGGTCCCGGGTGTTTATTTGTAGATTTTGACTGTCGTTAGGCAGTCAGTGGCCCGAAAAGTCTGACAACCAGTCTTAACAAGGGGTATCGTATTACCCAGTACTAACTGGGTAAAATATTTCAGCTGCATCCGGTTAAACTGGAAGCCGACCCCAACATAGTAGGGAAAAAGGCTAGACAGATGATGATGAAATAGCTAAATAATGAAAACCTATACAATATTATTCTTAGTATATGCGAAACCTGAATATAGTTTGTTCAAAATAAGTAGCTGAATCGATTCCAATAATTTTTAAACCATGTTATATTTTTTCCTAAAAATATTTAAAAAAGTTAAAAGTTAGACACCGAGCGACTTTAAGTACCTATCGCAATAATTTAGGTACCTACTGCCAAATTATTATTATCAATGAGCTCAAGACGACGCTGGAGGCGCGCGCTGCGTGGTGACCACGATTTTGTGCGGACAACTAGATAACAGAACAAGCTTTGTGATTTTTCATGATACAGTTTTGAAATTTTGTACATAGATTCTTTACATAAAAATACTAGACACGTATGTCAGGTTTCGCATATACTAAAACTAATGTTGTATGTGTATCTAGTATCAATTCATGTGGAATAGAATAAACTATTAACTGAAGCATTAATATCGTAGACTAATTTGTACATACCTAAACCTTGGCAGAGTTAGGGTCTGCATTATACATGAAATGCTGAAGGCATGTCCGAATTTTAACAAAGATCATTAGACTAACTGAATGATGATTAAATTTAATACTCTTGTAACACCTTGTATATCTAATTGAGATGTGGTAATGAAATATGGCAATCTGCGACTGTGCCTACAGTTCAATTTCTGCAGTGGCATACAATTAAACGAGAAAAAGAAAAACAGCTTTTATAAGCTTGAATTATTTCACAAAAAAAAAAACTCACATTACGAGAAACAGGCCCTTGTGCGGCAGTTGACAGCTACGAGCTAATGACATTATGTTGTAACTTCAACATTTGCATCCTGTTTCTACAAGAAACTTTGAGAAGACTTTTATCTGTAAGGCGATTCTCACACGACACCGGTCGTTCGCGCGGTTGGTCGGAGGTGACGAAGATTTCGTTGAGGGTGCGCACCGCCTGGAGAGCGGTCAAGCGGTGTACGTCTGTTAGGCATCAACGGATTTCATACCTGCCAATGCGACGTCAAATATTTGGGCGTATGAAGAACGGGGTGTAAAGTTCTCCATCCCGCATAGAAAGGAAAGATCCTCCGACGAGATGGATGTAGTGTCTGGTGGGCTACTGCCCGTCAGTTCTTGACGGGTTCTTCTAGTTGATGTTGGTTCTTCATATATGTCATAGATGATGCTGTAGTACTTTGCCTATGTTGCTGTAGTACTTTATTTAATGCCGCTACAAATCGGGATCTCCGCTCCGCTCTAGCCAAAAGACACATGCGGAGACACAGTTAGCGAGTACTAGACTAAGCTATTGGTAACTAAATTAATCTGTAACTTTTCTTCCAACAGATGGCTAGGTTGCAAGTGGGCTGTTGCAGTATCTTTCATAGCATACATGCCGTTCATCGCGGCACAGTTCTACCCCAAACTGTACACCCTGGTGCCGGCAGGAATGATGGTGGGATTCGGTGGAGGACCGCTCTGGTGTGCCAAGTGTACCTACTTGTCTGTGGTAAGATATTTTGTTAAGATAGGTGTTATTGATTAAACACTTGGCGATACCAATAGTCAATGCGACTATAAAACGCACTGATGGATCCGAACCTTTTGCTCTCAGCCGAGCGTTGAAGATCCAATATAGCTTATACAGGCATTTATTTGAGTGACACTTAGTGTATGTGAATATGGGCATTAGTGTATTCAAATCTAGTACCTCAAAGACATCGAATCTTACGTCGTGTTCAAGCAGCAGTAGACTTACTGTTTGTTTTGTCTTTTGGTGCATGAGGCCGCTGATAGAATGTCCACCAGCTGTAACGATTATAGAAAACTCATAAGTGTATAAGTGTGCTAAGAGCAGAAGTGGCCCAGTGGTGGCGGCCCCAACCTACGAGCAGTTAGTCGTCGGTTCGAGCCCAGGCAGGCGCATTGCTTTGTGTAATTTATTTCATCACCACTGCTCTCAAAACGGTGAAGGAAAACATCGTGAAGAAACCGGCATGTCTGAGAACCAAAAATCCGAAGACATGTGACATCTACCAACCTGCACTGGGCCCGCCTGGTGGATTATAGCCCATTCCCTCTCATAGAGAGGAGGTGTGTGTCCCAGCAGTGGGAACATTATAGGCTGATTATATATAAATGTAACGTACTGAGCTGCGGAAAAGCTGTTGAAACTTGTTCTAGAAATACGGAACGCTTTGCATGCAATTGCTACTTATGTAGGTCGTCAGGCCAATCCAAGATCTTTTAATACAACTTGTGATATATAAATAATCTTGTAGATTAATACAGCAGCTTTATAGGCAAAAAGAACTAGAAACTAACCTACAGACGTTTATAAGACAAAGACGTCAACCAGAATATAAATAGTGGTTAACTGCCTCAATGTAGGTACTGAATATTTATTACATAGTAATTTTTTTATACACATACATTAAACATAAGAATATCTCATTACAAAATATTGTGCGTAATATTTTTTGTGCCTTATGATCCGTTGCCTTACGCGCCGTATACGACTGCCATTCAGAATTAATGAATTAAGTTCGGTATTAACATAATATATCTATTTGTACCTACGGAAGTATATGATGTTTTTTTTTACAAAAGGATGTCGCATGCTTCAAGAATATTTATGGCTTCATAGAGACCCGTTAATGCTAAGTAGGCGCTTGGATAATTTCGGTCCTGACACGCGTAAAAGGAGGTAGTTAAACCTTTTTGTTAAGATACGAACATTAAAGGTTCGCGCACATTATGTCGGGTCGCAGCGCAAAAATCCGTTCAAATCGCTGGTATTATTTTAAATGAACTATCGCACACTATGCCGGTGGTGCAGCAGGCCGCAAATTCCGCCGTCGAACCGAAAAACTATACGAAGTATTCCAAGGAACCTTACCGAATCTAAAGCCTGCTTCCAGCATTTTGCGCTGCGCTGCGGCACGCAACACACACAAAATCTACTACGTGAAATTAGGCTACGTTGTGCCAAAGAAGCATTATACATTCTTTTTTCAAAATAAGGTCTTAGAATCAGCCCTTTTTGAACGTCAAAATTACATGAGATAGTACTCCTAAACGATCCATTCACCACTTTCTAGAGTTTTAGCTGGAAACAACTGGTGGAACAAAACTCCCCAAGAAAATATCGGGGCTAATAACAAGTGTTGCCCACACTCTTGGTAACACGTAACGCTGATTTTCGGCTGTAACCTACGATTTATTCTTTAATAGGCTTTTCTTCGTCTTTCATAAGTAACTATTAAAGTATTCGTCTTTCATCAACATAGTTAAATGAAATAACATGCGATGTTACAGGTAGCCGAACCGTACGCTAAACTATCTGGGGTGTCAGCAGAAGTGCTCGTGGTGCGGTTCTTCGGCCTCTTCTTCATGTTCTACCAGATGGCACAGATCTGGGGCAACCTTGTATCTTCAGCTAGTAAGTTAATCATTTTAAACGGCTAGACTAATTCATTTTCAGGTGTCAAACCCGAATTTGGCAGTTATACCTTAGACAGAACTTATAGGGGCCGATTCTATGGTAAATAATAACCGGACTCAAATCAAGACGACTATGGTCTGCTACAGTCGCCAGTAAAAGTTGAAGTGTTCTCATAAATCAGAACACTTCAACTATTGCTTGCGACTACTAAAACAACGAAATAGTCGTATGATAAAAATCCACAAAACATATGACCGGTTAATAAATAAAGAAACATAACATTCGCATGATTAGTTTAACAAAACAAACATTCAAAATTGTCGTACCACAATACAAGGTCACTACAATTCGGAACCCACTTCCTACCAGAGACAACTGCCAAGTGAAAGTTAAGACAAAATTCACGAGCTGACCGACCTTGCGACTAAAATATAATGCTGATCAAATTGAGATAAAAGCAGGAAGTAAGGTGTGTGTATTAGGAAGTAGAATTTAGTTTTTAGATTTTTTAATTGGTTAATTAGTTTGTATGTTTGCAATTAGTTATTTCGATTTTTTTATTCGAGGAACCGGAACAAACTTTTAAAACTGCAGTTATTAGTCCAGCTTGGACAGTATTCTGCAGCATCCATATCACACTACAACTTTGAACAAAGAATGTATATGAAGCTGTCATCATAAAACTGCTCGTCATATTATGAAAAAACTCTGCCACTTCTGCCAGCGACTCAATCTGTCCAATATTCCTTGTTGTACGGTTCACGTGCAGGCAAGCAATTTGATGACGCCGCGACCTACTTTCCGCAATTAATTTTATAATTATTTCTGAAACAGCTACCTTAGCGAGTAAACCGCGAATTAGCGTCCAACATAACTTGTGTAACTTTACAATAAACTTGGGATCGTGAAGTCTGTGGTTTTAATCAACTCACACACTGCAACTCTACTACTCTGAACCTTACACTTATCCTGTGGAAATTTTGAAAAACCTGGCCTTATTTTTCTTCTGGGTTCTACATCGTAAAGGAAAACTCTCTGTCAAACAGCTTTCATGGGTCAGAATTTGGGCTTCGCGTTGATGAGTCGCTTAGTGAGTTAGGACTTTTATTTGGATGGTTGTGAATTCCAAAGAAACGATGGATAGACTATGTGAGGGATGATATGGCAAGAAAGGAGGTGTCTGATGAGATTTATTTATTACAACGGTTGTATTTGATGAGGAGTAATAGAGAAGTATGGAAGAAGACATGCTGCGCCGACCCCAAATAAATTGTGATAAGGGTAGGAGAATGATGATGATGATCGTTTTGAATACAACTGAAATTTGCTTTCCAATAAGATCTCAATACTTTCAGTTCTATCCTCTAATTTGGGCGATGTGCCGAAGTCTTTGAACGAGACAACTCCAAGCCTGTCTGCACTATTTACCAACGTCACCAGTGCACCTACGGTGGACTTCGGAGCTACTTGCGGAGTCAACTTCTGCAGTGCCAGTGCTGATCATGTAAGTGTTATAATCTTTTTCAAAACACAATTTTTACAGTTCGTAGTTCTTTTCCCCCGTATCATGACCACCGTAGACAAAGATTTCTTTGACGGAAGAATCGACAAAATGACAGATAGTGCAAAGAAATCTGTCATTGTGTCGACACAATCTGTCCTTTCGTCGATTCTTCCGTCAAAGAAATCCTTGTCTACGGTGGTCATGCTACGGGGGCAGATATCAGCAAAGTATAATGATGACCAATGCTTGGTGGCATGATGCTTTAGCTATTGAGATTTACTTTTCGAGATTATTTGATTAATATTTTTATTGCCAACGAGAGTGCCACGTACAAGACTAAGCCCATATAGAGGGGCTTAGTCTATCCTAGTAAAGTAACTGGAATAGAAGAAAACGTAGACTGGGATTGTTTGGTTTCGAGATTTGGAAAAAGAAAAAAAAGTAAACCTTTTTTTTTACTAGTTTTGGCAAAGCATGTGTGCTATAGTCATGCTGTATTAAGTCAAATGTTCAAAGTAAACTGTTTAATTTTAATGCCATTGAAATAAATAATTGTTTTGAGAATCAATTAAGTTGTCGGTTCTGTATTTCACTCAGTTGTTAGAGATTATCTGATTAGCCGAAGGTGTCTGTATTTTTTAAAAATGATTATGTACCTTGTACAGTACTAAAGTTGTGTATTTAGCCACGAGAATACGGCTGACAAAATGTCTTGCAGTTTGGCAGAAGAACAATGAAAATAAATCTGTAACTTTCTTGTTGAATCAAAATGGTGATGTGTTGAAAAAAAACGATTTGGGCACCACAACACAATTTGTGGACATTACCGATATTCTTGTTTATCACCAACACATCAAACTACAAAAAATCACGTGTAAATTAACGTTTTTGTACATTGCTTTTATAGCAAAAGGTTTAAATTAATCGAATTATTCTGGTTTTCATAGGGCAATTCTAACTTGGAACCTCCATCAGCGCTAAAGATCCAGGTGATAACGGGCGTGTACCTCGCGTGTATGGCCGCCGCTGTCTTACTGGTTGCTGTAGGAGTCGACTCTCTTACGAGGTAAGTCTGACTCCAACATAGTTTTCAGGCAGATTTCAAAATAATTTCTGCTTTTTTAAGAATAAGTTCTGTCGCAACACATTTCACCCTTTTCTACATTGATGCATTTTCATAAACGGTATCCCAACTGAATGCTGCCACATTCTTTGTTGGTAAATAAGATACATAAAATAACTAACTTCAGAATCTAATTACAGATACACAGCAGGTCGTAACACATCATGTCAAGGCAAGTCCGGATTCCGTCTGTTAGCAGTAACTCTTCGCCAGCTGCGTCACAAGTACCAGCTGCTGCTGCTACCAGTCATCGGGTACATTGGCGCTGAACAGGCTTTCATGGCCGCTGACTTTACTCAGGTGAGTTGGTGAGCTCTGATTGCTGAGAGTGAAGAAGAGAAACGGCTCATAGAGAATACTAAAGGACATTTACGCCATGTTACGTTCTTACCTTATGGCGGTGGTTTTTAAATAATAAAAGCTAACTTTTTTCTGCGACACCGTACCAAAAAAAAAAAAAAATAATGTAATAAAAGGAGAAGAAGAAGAAGAACCCGACCATCCATTTTCCCAGAGACGTTGGGACGAGCCGCTCTGCAGAGTAGTTCAGAACAATTTACTGCTCACGTCTGCTACTACTGCTGAGCGTGCGCGTCTGCTGGCTGTGGGTGAGTGGGAGTCGGGTCTTTGGCTTCACGCACTACCGTCGTCGAGCATAGGCACTTTGCTCGACGACACTACTTTCCGCCTTGCTGCTGCTCTACGCCTAGGCGCCCCTTGTTTTTCTCCTCATCGCTGTCACTGTGGTGAAGCTGTCAACAGCAAGCAGCCTTGGACACCACGGCCTTTCATGCAGCCGAAGTGCGGGCCGCTTTGCACGGCACGCGAACTTAAATGATATCATCCGTCGAGCTCTTGTCACCGTCGGCATTCCAGCTTTATTAGAACCAAATGGCTTGGCACGCGACGATGGCAAGAGACCGGACGGCATGTCTTTGTTTCCATGGAGGATGGGTAGGCCTTTAGTGTGGGATGCAACTTGTGTCGATACTCTTGCGCCATCCCATCTTCCTAGCTCATCGTGCTGTGCTGGTGCTGCGGCTGCGGCTGCAGAGAACCTCAAGCGGCGTAAATATAGTAACCTTATTGGTAACTATATTTTCGAGCCGTTTGGGGTTGAAACTCTAGGTCCGTGGGGTCCGAGTGCTCACAGCCTTTTCAAGGACATTTCTAAACGTTTAGTTGACTCTTCCCGTGACCCAAGGGCTGGCTTTTACCTTGGCCAAAGGCTTAGCGTTGCCATACAACGTGGCAACGCCGCCAGTCTTTTGGGTACATTACCAGTTGACTACGTTGAGGAGGAGTTTTTTGACGCCATTTTTTAAGTTTATTTTTAAGTTAGTTAGTTAATATAGGTTATTTTAATTTATTAAATGTATATAAAAGGCTATATTTTCAGTTAAGCATCTAAAAGTAGAGCGGTGAAAATTGCGTTCAAAACCATGCAGTATTTTTTGCGTAAAGCGCGTACAAACATACAAAAGACAGACAGACAAATATTCTAAAAACTGTTGTTTTCAGACAAATATTCTAAAAACTGTTGTTTTGGCTTCTGTTGCTCTAATAAGGAACCCCTACATATATATTTTTTCATTATCTTCATTGTACAGACATCAGCCTGTTACAATTTTATTATGTGTTTAGATGAACTATGCTATACGATATAAAATATCCCAGACTTTAACTAATTTAAACCAAGAACTTTAGCGCATGGAACTTTCCAGTCCAAAACAAAAGAGCCGGCTAGCGTGGATTCTCACCAGGAATATGGTGGCAGTGTTTTAAATACAGGGTGGTAGGGACACCGACGCGAAAACGGTTATCACGTATTCAGTACATCATTCTGAGCGAGATTTAAAAAAAATCCGCTGTTCCATACATTTTGACCGTGTAGGTATTGCACTTTTGTAGAAAACAGCATTTTTTTTTTAATAACCGATGAAAAATTTCTATGGCTCAGAATGATGTACTGAACATGTGGTAGCCGTTTTCGCATCGGTGTCCCTTCCACCCCGTATAAAATAACTTTACTTACTACTACTTACTTACTTTTACTTTTGGTTTGGCATGTGCACTTGAAAATCCCTTTAAATCCTCAACAATTTAAAGTCTAATTTCGTTGTGTTTTTAACCATAAATATTTTGTGAGTACTTTTAGTAAAATTAGAGCAAGGCTGGCTAATGTTGCCTTTTGTATTTCTTATAGCAACACATCTATTTTGAAAATGCGATACATTATTCATCAGGTGTTTGTGTGTTTGGTCATGATATCCATAGACATCAATACCAGATTAACAGACCATAGTGTATGGATATGTTAAAACGATATGCTAAGAATCTGCAGCATTAATACTCTGAGGCCCTCAGTCAATTGTGTCGATGTCAATCAAAAAGCCAGTCACTAAATGAATATATGTGTTAGTAATCAATGTTTTTCTCATCAGGCGCTTAATGATAATTCAATTCTCACAGGCGTTCATCGGCTGCGCGTACGGCATCAGTAACATCGGCTACGTGATGATCTGCTTCGGCGTGTTCAATGCCTTGGCGGCACCCATTGCTGGGGCGCTCGTCAAGGTCACCGGGAGGTTCCCAGTCATGGTCACTGCATTGGTAAGGGGAGATTTATGTCATGAGACATGAAAAACGATGAGGTCATAGTACAACACTTGTTATCCTCGAAGGGTAAGGCAGAGGTGTACCTAATGGTACACGCATTTCACCAGTTATGTTTGATTATCATGTAGTAGGAAGCGAGCCAGTCGGCATCAACCTATTGAGAAATTCGTGATGGAGAAATCCCGTATGCTGTGGGAGAGCAATTTCTATGAGGATTTTGTAACATAACATAACATTACGCCTGTAATCACTGAAGGGTTAGGCAAATAGTACACCCCCATTTCGCTGGTTATGTTTAAGTCCCATATAATAGGGGGCGAGCCCATTGCCATCCACCGGGCACAAATCCAGAATCCGTGGCTGCTACTTAGAAATTCCTGATGGAAAAACCAAATAACACTTTGCCCGACCTGGGAATCGAACCCAGAACCTCATGCTCAGCAGTCGCGATTGCGACCACAAGATCAACGATCTGTCTGAGGATTTATCGCTGCTGAAAACAATTGCAGTTCAATACCTTTTTTATATGATACATTCCAGTTGCTGAATTTATGTCTCCTGTCGGCCTTGCTGTCCTGGCGACCCGACCCCGAGCAGTGGCTCGTGTTCTACGCTCTGGCCGCCATCTGGGGCACCGCTGATGCTGTGTGGCTCGTGCAAGTTAATGGTCAGTATTTTCTCCATTTATTCAGCTATTAAGTTCTTCGTGTCATCAAAAATCTATCGATCTGGGGGCCCGGTAGTGCCCCCGCCAAGACGAGCCAAGCGAAGCGCAAGGGCATTACCTACCTTTTCTCGAAGCGCTTCGTCGTTATACCAGATAAATTCTCGGGATGTGATGTCAATATCAGACTTATTAAGTTTCAATTACATAGCTTATACTTTAGATTTTATTGATATCTTCAAAACCCCGATTTCGTCACTGACTCACTGATGATCATTAAAATTCTTAGGGTACTTCCTGAAGTCCTAGAAAGCTGAAATTTGGTTTGTAAGCTCGTATTAGTACACAAATAACATAAAATATCTAAAACTTGGAACTTTTACCCCCAATCCCTTAAAGTAGTTGATAGAATTTTATAGGAGACTTCCGCAAATTTTGATGCAGAGGTCTGAAAATATATATAGGGACTCCTTGTTATAAATAATAAAATAAATATTTCCGGATTTTTAATAAAACACCCCCCCCCCCACCTTTTAAATTAGGTGTTGGAATTAGGCGCGCACAAAACGCCTAATGTGTACCCGCTGTGATTTTTTAATTTTTTAAATTCTGTATGGGCTTACCCTTGACCCCAATCTAGTCCTGAGGACAGAGATGAGGTCGACGATGGAACGAGATAACCCAAAAGAAGCCTATTAACTCGCGATTTAAATAGATTGGGGTCATATGAACTTGGAAACACCGACGCAGGCAGGGAATTCCACTCCTTGGGTGATGATGAATCAAATAATAATAACAAAATATTATCATAAGCAACTTATATAAAGAAGTGAAATCCCACCAAAAACATCTTCATGTAAAATGTTGCCAAGACGAGACCATATGGCTCGCACTGTCAAAAAGTTATCAGATCTCATGTAGAGTCAAGCTTCTATCTCTACACGCCCTAACTCTACAAGCACTAACTTCACAAACTTTACACCTTAATCAAAATATGTGGCTAGGCAGTTTAAAAAAAAAAAAAAATTCAAAATTGTTTATTTCTTCACAAAATTAGAACAATTAGTTTGTGATTGGAGCCTTCTTTTAAGCAAACAATGCCTGTATTAGAAGACTCCGCTCTTCCATAACAAAAACAAGAAAAATAATAATAACATAATTAACATAGGTAAGTAGACAAGATTGGCATAAGTATAGTTTGTGTGTGCGTGTGTGTGTTTGTGTGTGTGTGTGTATGTTTGTGTATGTGTGTGTCATGTGCTTACATGTGTTTGTGGTACTTAGGTTATGTCGTAGGTTTCAATAGTTCTTCCGTTTCCTCATAGGTAAGTGGTTTGATCCATTTCAGTACCGTCACATGGACGTAAGGTGAAAAATTTATTCACTGTCCGTGACTTTTAGTTCTTGTAGTAACGAAACGGCCAAGCCGCATATTTTGAGTACCCCTATTACCCTTACCCCTATTTTGACCCTTACGGCTATACACCGTGACTTTTTAGTCCTCTTACTACGGTAGCCCACTTCATGTATCCAATGACTACTATAAATTAATTAAAAAAAAAAACAGGTTTTTATAAGATGTAAATAATTTAAAAACAAAAATATTGTTTATTATTATGACGCATGACGTAGTTGAAACACCCTGTTGCGAGCGATAATATACTCGACTCGTGCGCTGGGTAGGTTTGTTCTACCGTTTGACACGTAAACATTATTAACAGGATGTTTCACAATTCTAATGTATTATTTATTTTTCTTTGTACCTTTATCTTAATTAAAAGTAAAAAAGAAATCGCTCCTAGAGGTATTTTATGTCAGATACATTGAGTGGACCATCTTTGTAAGACGACCAAAAAGTCACGGTTTATTGGTTTTAAATAAATGTAATTTTTTTCTTGGTTACTTTTCAGCATTATCAGGCATTCTGTTTCCGGGTAACGAAGAGGCAGCGTACTCCAACTTCCGGCTGTGGGAGGCGACCGGCAGTGTGCTGTCCTACGCTACTGCACCCTACTTGTGTGTCAGGACTAGGTAACACGGATATTAAATGTGACTGTAACTCTTAGAGCTTAATGAAAACTAATAAGTAGGATTTTTATCATTTCTGATATTGAGACCGGGGACTTATGCAACCTTGAATAACCTTGCTTGCTAAAAATAGAGTTGTATATTTATTGTTTTTCCGCACTTTGTCTAGAATCAAAGTATTCGGGGAAGATGGTTGTGGCTATGTACCAATCTGTTTTCAATAATGCCGGATCATGTTTCCACCAGCCATACTCAAAATAAGTGGTAGGTGGGAACCTATACATGTCACAAGGAAAAGGAGGTCACATAATTCCTTTAGGTTTCATCTCAAAAAAATAATATAAATAATAATGGAAGTGAATTTCGTGTTATGTATCTAACAAATAAGATCATTTCCAAACCCGAATCACTGCTCTTTTTAATTTTAGTTTTAACCTGAGAAACCTTTAATTCTTTATTCTAAAATTTCATTGAATTCCCTTCAATCTCGTTCCAGGTTGTACTGCCTCTTCGGATTCCTCATAGTCGGCTTCTTAGGATACACCATCATAGAGCTGATGGAGTACAAAGTGAAGAAAGCGCATCACCTCGAGAGGAACTTCGAACTCGTCAACCAGAAATCAGAGAATGAGTCGTTAAGGAAGCCTAGAGATACTGATAGCGATTACTAGATATTAAACTATATTTTTATATAACTTAAGTATACAATGTATGAAAAAATCAAAGAATCTAATAAAACTGTTTAACAAGTAACATTTAATTAAAAGTATCAAAAAACCCGACTACAAATTGTATTTTGTACCTATATATAAATATATTTGTAATCTCCTTTTAATTTTCTTCATTTTGGTACCCTACTCGATAGGGTTGGTTCATCATCATCATCATTTCAGCAGAAAGGCGTCCACTGCTGGACATAGGCCTCCCCCAAGTGTGGCCACATTGACCGGTCTCGTGCGACTCGCATCCAGCGGATCCCTGCAACCTTCACCAGGTCATCGGTCCACCTAGTGGGAGGCCTTCCAACGCAGCGTCTTCCGGTTCGCGGTCGCCACTCCAGAACTTTTCGGCCGGTCGGCCGGGTCGGCTTTTGTATTATGAACCTATATATAAATATATTTGTAATCTCTTTTTAATTTCGTTCATTTTGATACGCTAGTCGATAGGGTTGGTTGAAAAAAAAATATTAACGACTTACAATTTAGCGCCAAAAATCCGCCATTTTTTTTCTTAAAAGCCTATTTAAGGAAACTTGGGTTTTAGAAATGTCGTCGAAATCGATCCAGCCATTTGGAACATACGAGGTATTAAAGAAATTTATATAGAAACATACAAGATACGCGCGAAAAACATAACCCTTCCTTGGTAGTCGGGTAAAAAGTATTGATTGATTGATTTATTTGGATCTCCAACAAAAGATACACAGATACAATATAGGTCACAGTTATACAAAGGTTCTTTTAAGTGTGTGATTTCGTACTTAAGTAAAAAAGTTCGTTTCGTAAAAGTATTTATTTCTGACTAAAGCATGTGTGAGTCACTGAGCCCCCATGAATACTTATCCTATCCTATTCCTAAAAATCACCAGATGGGTGGATCACATTCAGAAGATCGTGGGTAGGACCTGGTTGATGTTCGCGCGGACCTGGGAAGACTGGCATAAAAGGGAGTGCGTGTAACAAGGCTGCCAATGATGATGATGATTGAATATCAGAGAAATATATCGGTTTAGAAAATCCATTTTGGTTTGAGTTTTTGGCTCATATCGCAGAAACGGGACGTCCTGGGCACAAATTAACATGATTTTCGTATCCCACTTGTATAACTCCATCTATCGATGACTTTGTTACGTGATTTGGGCTAAATTTTCTGTTTTCACAAAACGCTCAGAGTTGGTCAATCGGATTAAGAACATCCCTAAACTAGGAACGATCCAGGACCCCAGGTGTTTCAGCAACGACAGCATCACAAATCGTCGAAGTATAGATTAAAGCAGAGAGCTAATGTACATATGTAGTTGCGGCCTAATCTAGGGCGATTCTCGTGGGTATCAGAAATCCACTTTTCAAATTTTGGCTCATAACTCAAAAACGGAACGTCCCAAAATAATGAAAAGAGTGTTCTCGTTCACTGATTTAGTCAAAGTCAGGGGTCAAAGTCCTGCCAGGGCTGCGGGACTGTTCGCTGCCAGGGCTGCGGGACTGTTCGAAAGAGATACCGCGGCCCTGGAACACAGAGGGCAAAGAAGGAACATGGATGGATTTTAGTCAATACAAGTCTGACACTCCCTTCCGCTCCGCCCAGAAAGGATGGGAAATCATTTGATGATGTCCCATCCTAAAAAAAAAAAATTAAAAAAACGGGTCAAAGTCGAGCTCGATCATCCTAAGATCGAGCTTCTTGTACCCTTGTGTTATTTATACAAGGGGATGACGAAAATCTTATTATTTTTTTCCTAGGACTCCCGTCAAAAACATAAACCAACTTCACGTCACGTCTGTAATACCCGCAGAGTTAGACAGAGGAGTACCTAATAGTACACCCATATTTCGCCAGTTGTGTTTTAAGTCCCATGTGGGCCCTATAAGGGGCGAGCCTATTGCCATCAGCGAGCCACAAACCCAGACTGCTACTGAGAAATTCCTGATGGAAAAACCCAATAACACTTTGCTCGACCCGGGAATCGGACCCAGGACCTTAAGCTCAGCAGTCACTCTTGCACCCACTTCACTCTAAAACTCCGTCATAAAACTGTGATGTTGTTGTTGTTGAAGTACCTTTGGTCTTTAGTCGATTTTTGTTAAGGGATGTTGCAAATCATATTATCAGACTCTTTCAAATTCTGTGTTAATGTGGGTTCTCTGTTTCATGGTTTCTGATCGGTGTGATACTGATAATGGCATCCTCATAATTATTGTTATACCAGCCAAACTGAAATCTTATAAATTTTAGTGTAGTGTCATATTAGTTTCATGTATATTTAGGTAAATATACATGAAACTATGAACGTGGAGTGCAAATATATGAGTTATATTTGTACTCCACGTTTTTTATTAAGGGAATTTCAGTAACCAGATTTAAAGGTGATTCAAAAGGAAACTTTATCGTATAAATAAAACAATAAAAGTAGTTTCATTAAATTGTCGCTTTTATTTCTCTTCACATAAATACTTAAAGGGTTGGATCAAACTCGACCGGCTACACAAGCTAAATCATTAACTAAGTACAAATGTTCGCAAGGAAACTAACAAAGTGACTAAAACCTTGTTATACACAATAATTATACATTAAAGATAACAATAAACAAAGTCTTGTTGATAACAAGTCAGAGAATTACTAAAATTGTTATCAAAACATAAAAAAATCATAATGATTTTTTTCAGCAAGTATTTTTTTAGTACGAACTTGTATCCCATATTGTTATTATCATAAAGTACTTAACACAGAATAACTATAGGTACAAATTTACACACTCTATATACTCAGTAAGTCACTGGTCCATTACAACGTTAGTCACGTAATAAAAGCTGTGATCAAATCTATAAAGTTCTAATAAAATAATCACTTGTCAACAATAATTCGTCAAGTAATCTATAGAAAACTATTAATTATTATCATTGTATTATTATCGTCCAATTTAAAGCGTACAACCGTAATACTTTTATGAAAGTGTTATGATTATTATAATATTAATGTTCTATTATAATATTCTAATTTAAAGGAAGACCGTTTAAGGCACACTTTTTTAATCTACGTACCGAAATAGCACCTTAAGTTTTTGATGATATGTTGGTCATAATACGATTAAAAGGTCACTGGTGATTTTCGATTCATGACAAAGAACATTGTTTCTTTGGACTTAAGAACACAACTTTGCTTCACAAAAACACTGGGATCCGAATACGCCAATAAAATTCTTACTTTATTTAAAGACAATTTAGTTGCGTATTTCCAATATAAGAATTGAAAAATAGATGTTATGAAATCACTGGGTGTACCAAAAATGTTTTTTGTAAAGGCAAAGTTGTAAGTTCCAAGTCAAATGTCTTTTTAAAACTATCTTAAAAAAGTTTTCGCCCAAAGAGGGCAAGTTTTATTCACAAGTACAAGTTGTATTTTAAGCACATTTTGAGCTACATTAATGTGCATCCAACATCCCCAGTAACCCGTTTTACCTACTAAATAAGTATATTGTTTATTTAACCATTCTATTTGGCAATTAAGGAGATTACCACAGGAAAACCACGTGTTTTTTTACAATATCTGTTTAGGAATTACCATCTAGATCTATTTTAAACGACTTTTGTGAGCGGAACTGGAAAAGATAATTTAAAATTGGAAGTAAAAAAGCAAATAATATGAGAAAAGTTTTATGAAGAAAAGGTGGTATTTTCAATTCAAATATTGGCCATAATGGCTATTAACATAGTCAAATTACAAGCAAATAACAAGTTATGATTATTTTTTTAGGTGAAACACTTTTGTAGCAAAGATTGAAAATTTTCCAAAAAAGAATAAATATGAATATCCCTGAAACCAGTTACGCCACATTAACCTGCAGTCGTTACAACATTTATTTACATAATTATCCACAATACAGAAAAATAATTACAAAGAAAATATTATGCTCGCTGTGAAGTTAAGTTCTTTATATAACTAACTAAACATTTTACACTACAATACATATTGTAGAACGGTATTACTGAGCTTTCTTCAGGTGTGGTGTAAATAAATGCTATCATAAATCCACGTATATATAACTATACATCTATACAACTATTGTATTTATATACACACCGTTTATATCATTGTGACCCTGTAGACATGTAGCCTCGATTATTTAAGTAATATTTTTTACAAAACGGCCATTATATACAATATATTTAAGTTAAACAGGGTCTTAGCACCGACAAAATTTCGTTGTCAACAAAATATTTTTGTATGCAAGTTCGATTCGGGGCTGATATAAAATTTTGAAAGCGACCCCATATTTTATACTTCAATTATTAATTAACATACAAAAATATTTCTTACGCAAGTATTACATTTAGAACATTTGGACGGCAACTCGTTTATTATATACAAAACAAAAATCTTATGAAACTAAAAGTAATTCTAAAGCGTCTTATAATAACTAAATGCAAAATCTATGAACAGGAAGACTGTACGAATGCAGGCAGATGACTATAATTAAACTAGTATTATTATGATTGTTAAAAACTGATTTGAAATGTGTCAAATGTAAATTGGGGGTCAAATATAAACTTCATGCAATTCTAGCGACCCTAACAAATGGTTCCAGATGTCAATACGTCTTAGATTTATGTACCTTAATACAGCTCTTTATTTCCACAGAAAATATACAACAACATTACAAATGAAACAAAAATTGTAACACCTGATTCAAGATCAAATTTTAAAACAAAGTCTTCTACATTTTCTATGTTAACAAAAAGCAGGTGTGCAGGAACGATACGCATTAAAAATACTACTTTATGTCCGATGACTTAACTGGGGCTGGTCGTGTTGCTCCGGGGCTCCGACTTGAGCACCGCGCCGTTCATCCTGGGCGCTACAGCTAGGTTGCTCGAGTTGGTCTGACACTGAGCGCAGGGCTCGAGCCGCCTCGCTAAGACGGCTCGAAGTTTCAGAGCCGGTCCTAGCTTCATCTGCAGCATCCCTGTTAGGTGGTCCTCTGTGAGAAGGGGAAGGCCGGAGCCGTCGATTCTCTGCTCGCGGAAATTCTGGAAAAGATAACTTGGTGTTATTTGACGGTACTAAAAACAATAAGAAGAATCCATAACTTGAAAATTTTGAATTGGTTGACAGATAATAAAGTTACACTTTTTTAATTCATAGCCGTGTAGTATAATTAGTTCTTATTTAACAGTCTATTCGATAAACTAATCTTACACTTATTACAAAACTACCGAAGGCAGTGAAAGCTTAAAATATTTAGATCTAAAAATTATTAAGTTTTCGATCCAAATAATTTGAAGATTACAAGACTTTAACAGTGTATTAGACATCAACGCGTTGCGGCCGGAGGTGCACCTGTCTCGAGCAATGTTGACGACTACGAAACATCTTGATATTTTAAAACTTTTCTCAAACCTTAATTAAAATAATTACTGAGGTTTATACTAGATGGCATGTAGATGCTCTTCCACATGCGTATAATTATTAATATTATGCACGTTAACATTAATTACCTATCTCAGAAGTGTGTCAAGTCATATGACTGCTACAAATGTGAAGTGTGCTACTCCATTACTCTAATTATAGTACCGTACCGACGTATTCATATCTCATCATCAGCATCTAAGTTAATGCTTCATAGCCGGATAAACGCAATTTATATCAGATGTCTTGCTACCTACTAACTGTTGAGAGGTTTTTAATCCATAAAGATGGAGACTAATAATCATTTTGCGATAATTGTATTGTAGTCAATGGAAAGTATCAAGACGGCTTGCGGACAGGTCGCGGCGCGTCCAGCGACCTGTCATCTCCGCGGGAACGTTGACAAAAACCGCGCCGCCTACGTGACGTCCTGTGCCCCCCTCACCCCCCGTACGCCGCGCCTCACCTCCCCGCGCGCCCGTTCACCGCGCGCTCGACCACTTTTTACTGCGCGACATTTGCCCGGAGTTCGATCCGTGTCATCCGACTTATTTCTTTTTTAAATTGCGCCGACGTTCGATTATTTTATTTTTTAATTTTATAAGGCTTCGACCGGCCATCAAGCGGTAAAAAGCGATAGCGTATAAAAAGTCTATGAATAATTAAAGTGAGATAGCTACTGGCTAGATGATGGGAACGTAGCGGCCGCGGCGACAGGTCGGCGGCTCGGCTGAGGGACAGGTCAATTTGCGGCGCTCGTTTTGTTCCTTTTGAGATTGCCATTAGCGTTATCCTGGGCTTGGGAGCAAATTTACTTTTATGCAAATGTGAAGCCATTCCGCCGGCGAGCCAGATTAGAAAACTTCACGTTCTAATGTATTGAAATTAAATAAAGTGGAACGAAAGACGGAGCATTGGGACGATCGGTGCGAGTGGTTTGGGGGCATGTTTATGTTTAATAGGGTTTATGGAGCCATGGAATCGGAGCGGGACCCTAATGTGTGCCTCGGGGTCACGAGTGACCCCAACCGTTCAAATGAAGCGGAATGATATTCGAGAAAATTGTTTAATTGTGGCTCAAATTACTGGTTCGGGGAAGCAAGCCAGACCTGTTTCGGCTTTGACCTTTTTATCTGGACGGTTCAAAGTCAAAGGGAGTCTATGGTGGTTTTTTGTCGAGATATATTACCATAGGAGACGTAGGTCTGAAATTATATGGGTAGGACGGTAATGTATTGATGATAGTGCATGTGGTAAAGAAAGAAGATTGGTATTTTAATGTAGGAACCGCTTTGCAGCTGTGGTCATGCACATATAAGGTTTACACCATACTTTTGGAACATACACGTATGTATAAATGCTATATTTTAGCATAGACTATTTATGCTTAGAATAAAGGTTACCCATTTATTAGACTGAAAACTGAAACTGAACTGTTAATTTAGCCAGCAGATCCTTTTCAAGCAAGTATAAAAAAATGCAGAAACACAGAACTTTAAAGTAAGATAAGTAAACAGTTTTCTGTTTATAAATGTATTTTTCTAAAGCAACTTTGGCTTAATTAACAAATCATTTCAAAATCGAAACTCACAAATCATCAAACCCTTTCCATAAAATCATAAGTTAATATCGCATTTTGCCTCGTCAGCTGGCGTTCGATATAAATTGGTTATTATCACGTAAGGCTGCGCCTGCGCATGTTCGGTGCGCGCGGTGGGAGCCTGTGGGTAACTAACGTCGAGCCTACGTTATTACGCGCCCTGTACACTTAACAGGTTGCGCAGGGTTGCTGAGGGTACAGGGTAAAGTGGTTTAGGTATTTTCTGGGTAAAGATATTATGGTGGGTAGGCAAAGTTGGATGAATGCTTGTGTTTGGGTTACCCAACCCAACCCAGTCTTTTTCTGAAGTTGAAACATTTAATTTGAGAACTGGTTTTCTGTGACCAAATTGTCCAAAAGTTAGATCCAAGGTATTTTAAATAGATCCAATAGATAAATAAACACGGCACCCAACAAATAACTAAAAAGAGGGTATTTAAACTTTATTTAAAGTGCACTTTTATAGCAGCATTCCCTTCCATCTCCATATAATTACAACCAGTTACGGACAAAAACAAACGCGTATACTTAGCAGCCCTATTTCGCAGATACTGCGTATCGCCCGCGGCCATGAACCGCAGCGCGCGCGCAGCAGCCGCGTCCCGAACAGGTTGCAGGGGAGCAAAAAAGGTTAAAGTATGTTCCCCTGAGATCGAGCGGGGCGCGCAGGGCGGGGGGGGGGGGGGCGGAGGGGCTAATGACAGGGGCGGCGCGGCGCCCGCGGCCGCTACCGCGCGCAAATTGATGCCTGCGCCCTCTGCCAAACCTTTGCTCCCGGCTAGTGATGCACCGCCACGATAAATTGTGACAAGCACGTTCTCGCCAGAATTATACCGACGTTTATCGACCGAGCGATCCGAGCGAGTTATTGTACTGCTGTTTGCTGCTCAGTTAATTTTACAAGTGAATATTTTATGGTAAATAGCAATCAGTGGTTTGAATTTTAAATTGCTGATCTCTAGTTTGCTGTGTAATTTATAGCAAAAATAAAAGGTACTCATAAAACTGTGAAATAAACACAAAACTACTTGGAGAGCTCAAATTAATTTTACCAAAGCAAAAAGCTTCGACGTATAATTAAAATCTTATGAGCTTCTATAAATGAAACCGCAAATCACAGGTAGCACACACCACTAATTTAATCAACACACGATAATTAAGTTCAAAAACAAATTGCAACAATTAAACAAACGTTACAAAGCACAATACGTAACACGCAATAGTACAATGTAATAACACATTATCGACATCGGCGATCGAGCGATAACATCACTATTCGGAGGCCGGGCTATAAAGATTGCTATTAAGTTTAAAGCATGGAACGCACAAGCTTCGGTTAGGGCTGGTACACATGGTTAGAGAGTAAATATAGCACGTAGTTCAGTGTGCTGGGAAAACAATGGGATGGGAGGGTGGAATTAGAGTGAAAATTGGTGGGCTCGGAATTATAAGAAAGGATTTGGATGGGAGATTGTTAAAGATACATTTTACGGGATAAAAAAAAGGTCCTGGGTTTGACTGTCTCGTGGGTCTAGAAGTCGCAAGTGCGACTACTGAGCATGAGTACCTGGGTTCGATACCCGCGTCGGGAAAAGTGTTATTGGGTTATTTCATTTGGAATTTCTCTGCAGCAGCCACGTAGTCTGGATTCGTGCTCTGTTGATGGCAATAGGCTCGCCATTACATGGGACATAAAAACATGACTGGCGAAATGTGGGTGTATTATTAGGTACAACTCTGCCTAACCGTTTGGGGATTACAGACGTGATGTTATGTTATGTAAAGATCTTGGAAAGTATGAAAATATGTTAAAAGTAGTATACGGACAGGTTTAAGAATATTGTTATTGAAATTGAGATATGAAACATGTGGCAGTCCACATTTCTCCATGTGGTAGTCCAGCAGCAAGAAGAGATGATCAATCTGTTCCTAATTTCCCTACGAAGCAACTTTGAATGATAGGAATGATTGTGATACAATGACAACGTTGCGGTTTAAAAAAAGGACGTAATACAAAAATATTAAAGAGTGTGCTTAGATGGTTTGCCATCTCATCTCGTCGTCATGGAAGGATCGTAGCAGGATCGAACCTTAAGCTGTAATTTAACTCTCATTATTATAATAAAAAGCTAATCTGTATAACACTACAAAGACTACAAATTTGTTTGTAAGTTTGTGTGTAGGGGGTAATCTCCGGAACTAATGAACCAATTGTAAAAAATTTTCACTGATAGAAAGATACATTTTCAGTGGATGCTATAGGGTATAAATTATATTTATATCATGCATATTAGCCGAGCTATCACAATTTTTGTGGACGAAGTCGCGGGCAAAGTGCTAGTGTTATTATTAAAGAAGTGTTTGGTAACCCTGTGTATCTTATATTTAGTGGTGAGTGACGGTGCGCGGGTTAGCTCTACCGTCTCTACCGACTCTACCGTAATTATAATCTGAGACCATCGCCATTTCTCAAGCAAACTCTTTTGTTTTTAGAGTTCCGCACTTAAATGCAGGAGATTACTGTGTGACTCAAAGTTTGTAGGGCAGTTCTGTTTTAAGATCGGATGAGATCGACTGAGATGGAGATAAAAAGTGAAGAAAATATGAGATGATGGAGATTTAGATGTAGATATTGGTCTAATAGTGTAGGGAGTTCAGAAAGGAGTAGTAGAGTGTAGTTGACATCTTCTTTATCGTCTGGTTAGTGCTTAACCTAGTGTCAGTTTTTATGCCGCCCATGGGCCTCTGACTTGGTTTTACGTGCCGTCGAGAAATATCTCTCAGTTTTAGTTGAAGAAACTGAAAAGGATCGCTTCTGAAGTGCCGAGTCTCGAATACAAAGAAATTCAGAGTATTTTCTTTATATTATTGCTAAGAGTAAATAAAAAAAAAATACCGTAAAAAATATCGTCATCATCTACAGATTTTCAGTAGTCATTGTAGCTTGCAACGCATCAGTTGCGAAAGTTCCATACAACTCGATTTCCTTTGAAAACTGGCACAGTCAGTATTTTATAGACAAATAATAAAATCACATTAAAGATATGTACTCCGGCTTACGTCTTACAAAAATTGACCCTTCGCTACTGCAACGCATTGGCTTGTGTAGGTCTACACTCTTATAAGCAGATTACCAAAGTGTCTGCTTTAAAATTCTCGGTCATACGATTAGAATCTGGTGTTTCTTCAACTCATTCAAGACAACTTGGAACTAACACAACATCACGCCTGTAACCGGCGAAGGGTTTGGCAGAGGTGTACCTAATATTACACCCACATTTCGCCACTCATGTTTAAGTCCCATGTAATAGGGGGCGCGCCTATTTCCATCAACTGGGCACAAATCTGTACTCTATGGCTGCTACTGAGAAATTCCTGATGGAAAAACCCAATAACACTTTGCCCGACCTGGGAATCGAACCCAGGACCTCATGCTCAGTAGTCGCGTTTGCAAACCACTAGACCAACGAGGCAGTTTAGAAGTCATCATCATCTGCCTAGCCTTTTCACAACTATGTTGGGGTCGGATTCCAGTTTAACTGGATGCAGCTGAATACCAGTATTTTACATGGAGCGACTGCCTATCTGACCTCCACAACCCTGTTAGTATGATACAGCTTGGTAAGACTGGTTGTCAGACTTTCGGGCCACTGACTACCTGCAGTTTCTTAAAAATCGAAAAGTATCAACTTCTTCAAGTTTTACGGTGACAGGTTGACTTTTACTTTTAAAACGAAGTTTATAAAGCTAGTAACAAAGTAAGTCTAGTCCACACTTAATCTGAACTATTTAGCTCAATGTTAGATTTAGATTGTCTTGTTATCAAGATCTGTGTTGCGAAGTAAAAATATTTTAGTTGCGTTAGGTTCAGAGTAATCTAGATTAATTAATAACTGAAAGTGTGTATCTCTTATTTCGTAATACATTTATTTTGCTTGTTTCTTTTGTGGTTTATTGTTTTTAGAAGTATGAGGATCAGGACAGTTCTTCATTCTCTATAGAAGAGAAAATAAGATATGTAAAACAGAGTGCTTCGGTCAGACGGGTGTTGTGTCTGGTGCGCTCTACGCTACGACAGTTGTGGAGTCTTTGTATCTGTATGTATATGGTAATAACGCTGATAACTTTGATATCGAGAAGTATTCCGTCATTTATGTCTTTTCCCAACTATGTTGGGGTCGATTTCCAGGTTAACTGGATGCAGCTGAATACCTGTATTTTACATGAAGCGACTGCCTATCTGACCTCCACAACCCGGTTAGTACTGGGTGATAAGATACCTCTTGGTAAGACTGTTAGTCACACTTTCGGGCCACTGACTATTTAACGACTTGGGGTCTACTGCTGGGCCAGTATTTAAAATCTAGCACCATCTGAGTCTTTTTTGTTGTTTAGAATTTCTAATCAAAAATGTTTGATTAGGCATCTAGATTTTCATTTGTATAACAAAACATATGGAATCAATCACGTAACACAACAAAATTACCCAAAGTGAGAGGTAAGAGGTCAGGGCGTTGGGCGAGCGCCATTTTTTTTATCAATTGTCGTTTTGTACATTCGGAACTTTCTAACTTTTACTCCGTAATGGTGTCCATTAGTACTTTGCCACTTATGTTATTAATTTTTTACGTCTTTAGTGTAAAAAGTGGTTTAATTGCGTGTAGGTATGCTACCGCGTGAACTATCACTTGTTAATAATTGACTTTGGTTCGTCGCTATTTTTTTGTAGTTGTATTTTAATGGAATCAATTGTGATTTTTTGGAGTACCTACAACGAAATGTTCTTGTAATTAGTTGGAAAGCCCATATTAAGATGGAATTTCTTAAAAAAACAGAACATAAACTCGTACTTATAAAAAAAGTTGTAAAGAAATATTAGAAATGCTTCACGTTTACTCTCGTTTGGAAGTATAATAGTATTTTATTATTCGAAAACATCGTAAAAGTTGCATTCTTGAGTGTTTTGCAATTTATTGTTCTCCTACGTGTTGTGAATGAAAATAGTAAGTCTTTTCGCGCACATACTTGGTATAAAATATGTATCAAATTCTCTACAATGAGAACGGTTTTTGTATGAACTTTATAGTTTTTTTATGTATTTTTTGCAAATTAGATTGCGTAATGGCTATAAAAATTATATTCCATCAATCTGAATTCTTTAGCAAATGTGGCTGCTAGAGAAACAGCAAGCCAACAAAATACCTAAAAACAAACAAGTTTTATAAATAGCTCCAGTCCAAATTGTTGTCTTACAACAACAACATTACCTCACTCATTCTGTTACTAGAAAGCTTATCATTGTTGGCATCGGCGCGCGCGCAAAAAGCTCCTACATAATAATTGGAAAATAGCCTAACGCTGATCTGTGGGTGTGGCGACTGGCCGTGCCAGCGGCGCGAGATAGACTGACGCAGGGCCACGGGAGGGACAGAGATAGGGACGGGCGCGCGCGCAGGTGGGCGGGGTCAACACACCCGAGTGTTGCCGACCATTCCCGATCACAACCGAATAGAGAACGCCCAGTCGCTAATGTTAGCGTACTACTGTCTGTATAACTTGAGCTGTTGTTTCCCATTACTGTTATGTGTTGGGAGGCCTTGTTACATTGGTGATTTAAACAATGCGAACTATGTTTGAGCAATGTAGTGCCATTATATAGGTATTATCGGGCTAATACAAGTCTGGATAATAGATTGTTTGGAACAAGCATGTGTTGTGATATCCCTTATTAAATAAATTACTCGTGTGTAAGAGCATTTCTATTGTTAATTTGTTAAGCTATCTTAGCTTCTAGATAACTTGATCGGTTGTTTGAGTAATTGTAATGTTATTTATTGTTTCAAGGGATTTTGCTGATTTCCAAATAGGATATTGCTTTTTATTGAAACTAATGGCTTTTTAGTTGAGACATAATAATGATTATTAGGTCATATTTTATGGCAGTTGTAACTAATGATTGATTTAAAAAATATATGTTAGATAAACATAATAAAGATCTCATAATGAAATGGTTATAATAATTCCATTTTCCTAACTTACAGGGCACTATCGACAACAGCTAATGAAAATGAGCTATTCGAAGCAACAGCGTGCGTAAAACATAATTGATTTACCCGTTGCAGCTTAAATGAAACAAGCTGGAGGTTAAGATAGGTTATTTAATAGTTAAACTTAATTATTGATTCTACGGGGTTTACTATGAACTCCGTTGAGTATTAAATGCTATTTAGTTGGTATCAACGGTTTTCGTGAAACTTAAGCTTATGTTCTTGAACTTTTCGCGCTAAATCCCGTAACTTAATATTAATAGCATTTTCAAATGAACACTTTTATGTTTTGGAAAAAGAAAGTTCTAACGATAAAGTTTCAGATAACTTTAAAAAATATTTTGGTTGGCACTTGCGGACTTAAAAAAAAAAACCGACCTCTTTGACATTTTTATTATTGTAAAGTAGAGGCATTCAATAAAATCATTGTCAAAGAAACCTACTTAAGTAAGAAGATCAGAGCTTCAAGATGATGACAACTTGGAAGTTATTTGTGGAATCTAAATTCAATATTGACCTATACACATTGACTGTTTAAATCTAAATATATTTATTTTCATTGTTATTATAGCACAGATTTCCGTATCAAGCAAAACTACACACTCAATTCCGTATAAATATGTCTACAAAGCAAATTACACACTAGTGAGTTCATAACACCAAACCTCCTTTTTTGGAAGTCGGTTAAGAAAACAATAAAGTTTTTCATCGTCACATCCATAGTAGCCCCTTTCATAAAGGAGGCGGCGCGACTCCCGTTAAGCAAACAGACCTGCGCTTGCGCAGCCCGTTATTCAACCACACCGAGTTATTATAAGTTATTGCATTGTTACACCTGCTTTATTATGCAGAACTAAGTGATTCCTTGTTGTTGCTGATCATCATGGAGCGTGGAGAAAGTTAGTGGGGATTTGAGTTGGAAAATGTTGTTTCATACATTTTGACCTTGTACATATTGCAATTTGATTTAGAACAGCCAATTGTATTTTTACAAGCTTTATTTTAACTTACAATGTTTGTATGTTTGTTGAGGTCAAATCTTGTAACTGAATTTTAAAACAATTATCCCCAACCGATAGACCTAAAATTTTGCATACACGTTTTGTTTGAATGACAATGCATGGTTAGCTAGCCTCTAGGAAGCTAAGTGATGTCATTCTAAATCCAATATGGCGGACTCACAAAGATGACTGACTCCTTTTTTTTATGCACCCCATGACGGGTATCAATTACTTATTATTTTTTTTTTAATATGAGCTTGTTCAGATCCAACAGACTTAATATTTCTACACTGTGGGGTCTAGAATCATGTTCAGAATTCATGGTAACAGGACGTGCGTCGATGTTATTTATGATATTACATTCTTCTTTATTGTGGAGAAAAAAGTCTAAGGCTTCAGAAATGATTACGAACTGAAAATTACGAAAAAAAAATTACCCGAATTGATTTTTTAAGGTCATTGTGGTTAACTTTACCTCAGATAACATCTCATTCGAACCAATTACCTAAAAAAACATAACTCCAACAAATAACAGTACAATTAGCCACAAACCATTCTTAATTCAAACCGCATTTTATTCCTCTATTTAAATCAAAAGCAGCACTTTCGAAACGTGAATCGATACTCACGATTAAATCGTATTATTAACAATCGAGTAAATAGTTCTCGGTATCTGTAGAACGGTGTTCCGGTGAAACAATCTACTTGTATCATCGGTTGCTAGATTCTATCGGCGCGTGCCAGTTGTGTAGATAGTGATGTCGATGATTTATTGCTGGTTGTTTAGTCGATGTTTGGGTGAGAGGGTATCGAACTATCGATAGATTTTGAGTTCGTATAACTAAAGGTTAGATAAGGAGGACGGAAGTTGGGTTTTAAATACTGTTTTGAAAATTACATTTGTTTTTGCTTATGTTTATGATAAGTGTCACCTCAGTCAGGTTTTTAAATTAAATTACTTTAACTACTGGTTTGTGAATAAAATTCTGGAAAGCTTAGCAGACCAAAAGATACATCGCCACACTAACGTGTTACATACCTTTTAGCGTATATTAGATATGTGTAGAGGAAATCACAAATTTATGCTAATTATGTCTCGGTTTAAATACTCATACAGTTCTTTTAAATCATCGAACGATCCTGTACTTGTAAGGTAATTCAGACTAATGATGACTACCGAAACTGTCATAAAAAACACATTAAAGTAAATATAAATACAAACATCAACGACTATCGACAAACACTTGCACATCCCTCAGTGGGCACGAGTAGCGGTCGCGTGCCGGCGCGCCCTCTCGCGGCCGATTGAAGAAAGTGCGCCGACACTCGACGCGGGACGTACCGTGGATTGCTATCTACGCGTTTTACTTTAATCGAGCTCTTTAGCCTTAAAGTAGTCGTTAGCCAGTGGAAAAACTACTGAATTAAGTCTACTAGAATTAGAGGAAAAACATCTGAATTAAGTGAATCCGGTTTTGAAGAAAATCTATTGAAAGTAATGTTTGTGAGATGTCTTTGAAGATAAGGATTTGTGGAGCATGTTTGGGTTAGAAGAAAATGAATTAATTGGCATTTCAGAATGGGTGATGAAGTCTCTGAATTGGAAACTTGGAAAATGAAATGTCATAATTCTCCCGTGATCTAAATACATTGATCGAAGAAGTATTTAAGAACATCCAAAATATTTTGATATTTAAGACACAGATAGTTGAAATATAGGTGTTGACAACGTCCATGAACATGCACAACTTGATTTGGAGGATTTTTCCAAGTTTAGAGTTACTAAATAGAAGTACTTCAATGTCAATCTTGGTTGTGCTAAACTGTGATTATATACATTTTGCCTTACGGTAGAATCACTTGGAACACGTAAATTTTATACCACCATTGTAACAGTGTTTTCCGCAAAAATAAATGATTTGATTTGATTCGATTTAAAAAGTATTCATATTACATAAGTTATAACTATTCAGTGTAGCACAAAAAATGTTTTAGGACTCTTTCAAAAGGATACTTTATGGTTGATTTCATAAAATTCTCGGACTAGTTTTAAGTAGTTCCAAATTACACATCCAATCTAGGACTTCCCAAAAAGGACTTCGATTCTCAGGTTAGTTTTCAAAGGCCCTATTTCTCTCATGTACTGGTAAGTGGGTTTAATGTAGGATTAGTTAACACGCTCCGCTCCGCAAGGAACCCTTGTAGTGGGCCCGGTATCCGATAGTTGCATTAGCGGCCCTGTTTGTTGCTAGCTAATGATATGTAGGCTTGCTGGCGGTACCGTTAGAGGTGAAGATGAGATGCTGGGTTGTGTTTTGATCTGGTATTTAATTACGGGGTCTTTTGTTGAACGCGCTGTTTTTGGCATTGGTGATAACTTTTGCTTTGGTTTCTGATAGTTTATGTCAAGTCGATAGGCGATGCCTAAACTAATGTACTGTTGGATTTTATTAACTTTCAGTGCTCATTAGAATCAATTGTTAATTAATTGAGGAAGAGCGAGGTTTATCCCATCACAAGTATCTTCGGATTACTTTCTGGGAAGCCCCGGCAACTTATTTGTATTGATTTAAGATAATAAACACATTTTTTTGTATTTTTATTTTTTTTCATTCAAGTGTGAATAATCCAACGGATTGCCTTTATTAACGCATTCATTTACAAACCTAGTGAAATCCGACATAAATTCCCTATTATCTTCTTTGATTAACCAGTCTGTCAGTCTGCAATAATAGATTTTTATTTTTCAGGACTGAACTCCTCAACTCCTCAACTGTCACCGATTGTACCAACAATTTATGATTGTGCAACATTTTTTCGGAGCAAAAAAATATATCTTGCAAATCTTCAAGCTAAAAATGACCCCCTATCCTATCCCCCATCTTTTAACCCCCACCATATAATCACACTCTCCGTCCGCAGCACATAACTGATCGGTGTAGCTACCAGCTAGATATCGTATTATAACTGGTATAGTTATTAGCCGCGGCTTTCATCCACAACTAGTCCGGTGGCAGAATTCATGGCCCTTATACGGAGCACGCGGATATGCCGGCCGAAGGTGACCATAGTGAACGGGTTGGTGGTAAATTGTATTGATAGGAATGATCGAGTTTGGAATTAAGTAGGTTTGGGGACTGTTATGTGATAATATGGCTGGAAAGTAGGTGATTGCTGAGATGGCGAGTAATAGAGAAGTATGGAAGAAGAAGACATGGTGCGCCGACACCAAATGAATTGGGATATGGGCAGGAGAATGATGATGATGATGATGGGGACTGTTTTAAATTCATTTTTTTTAATGTCGCCGAGGTCCTTCTTAATGCTTTGGAGACTTTGTAGTTCAATATAGGCGTTTCTATGTTTTTTAGCTTTAGCTGTTTAAAATTTTCCTATTTTTATGGTTGGGGTGAAGCTAAAACCTAACCTCTTCAGACAAAAAACACTTCCATAGTTCCTTAATACCTCGGCTATTAGCTAGTTCTTAGCTTGCCAAGCTTTCTTCAATTATCAGTGGATGAAATGATGTAATAAAATATAGTATTACAGTCAATTACAGGTCCCATATTGAAGTGTGACTCTGTTTTGCTGATAACTGACAAGTGATACAGTTTACCCATAAAATAGCTAGCGTCCTTCCCACAATTCTCCAGTCTGGTCCCCCTACAAATTACAAGTCCATATCTCGGGGCGGTTCGCGACAAGGACAAGATAGCTCATACGTTTGTTTGTACCATTGAATATACATGAGGCTTGCTTTATTTGCGGGGCTACGTTGTCCTACTACGCATTAGTGTCGCTTCGCGCATTGTATATTGTAAGCGAATTGTTTCGGGAGCGATCTTGTGTAGAGATTGTAATGGGATTTAGGGTAATGAGATGGCTATCAGTATTTTTTTGTTATTAGATTTTTAGGGTTTTCTTTGCTAACTTGGCACAAGTTTGGGATTTTCCCAGTTAATCAAATGTTTCGGGAACTGGCTCTGATTTTAAAATTAAGCGAGATACTGTGTACAGTTAGTTACGGTATTTTAAATGGTTTAGAAAATTGTAAAAATACTAGCTTTTGCCAGTTGTAAAGCTTCGAAAGCAAAGTCAAGCTCGAAAATTACCCATCGGGAACGTACTGTCCTAATAAAGTCCATGGGCTACTCCAGTTCCAAATTTCTCATATTTCCGTTCAGTTACAGAAATACAGTCATAAACTACACTAAAAAATACTTTAATAAAGATACTTTCGCGGTTATAAAAATATTTATATGGATTCACGACAAAATATTCATGAATAAAGTCACACCTCTAACCATAACCGCGTACCTTTTCACCTCAGACTAGTGGGGGGATATTACAAATCACCTTTTACGGGTTAAACAGTCGATAAATCTGCTCAATACACCCACAGAGCGATACTATCGCACCTCTACTGCTTTGTGGTGTCTCAGGCTCTAAACGAACTTGCCTTTGGCCACTTAGATTTAAGAACGATAATTATAACATTTTCAAATTCAAAAGTGCGTTCTGAATTCTGGTTTAGTAGTAACGTCATGATTGTTTATGATTCATTCTTTATTTAAATGGTAGTCTGTGTGGCCAGTTTTAGATAAAGGAATTTGGTTGGTGAATATTTTTATTTAGTAGTGGTATTGTATGTTATGTTTTTTGTTGCCAGTGTGAAATAAGATCGAAGGTTTCTTTTTATTTAATCGCGTGGTAACGAAATGTTTCTTATGAATTTGTCATTTATAAATCTGCTGTAAAATAATAAAAAACAATTGACAAGAGCTACCGTTATAATTAATTTTATTTTAGACAGCAAGTAGTCAACTTTAATAACAGTTCTTAAGTTTAATAGGCTCAGTTTTCAGTACAGGATCCTACTAAGCAGCAAGAAACACTGCATCTATAAATGGCGGCATTAACTCGAGTGCTCTGGTGTTGAAATTATAACGAGTTAACGAACTACTAACTGGCTCTCGTAAAAATACCCAACGAGCTCGTAACTGAGGTAATGATACGTCTACAGTTCAACTTACTATTACTAATAAATACTTTCAATAATTAATTTTATTACTAACTAGTGATCCGCCCCTGTTTCGCACGGTTCTTACGACTTGACAAAACAACGAGATTTCATAATTAATATATTTAAGTTTAATATAAATGTAACACTGTTAGGTTTCACAGGAACAATAATACTGCAACCCGCATCAAAATCGATAGATGTAAAATTTCTTTAAGAAACGATTTTTTTCTGTCTAAAGATTCTAGTAGAAAATTTTCTGGTAACTTGTGAGGCAGTTTATAAGCCAACATATAAGTTTTGCAAGGAGAATGAACACGCAAATAGTTTTAAGGGTCTGTATACTAACACAAATTGTATTTTATAATATTTATGTTAGTTTGTAAGGTATATACAACATTAGTTTTAGTATATGCGAAACGTGATACACGTGTCTAGTATTTTTATGTAAAGAATGTATGTACAAAATTTCAAAACTGTATCATGAAAAATCACAAAGTTATGAGCTTGTTCTGTTACCTAGTTGTCCGCACAAAAAAGTGGTCACCACGGAGTACGCCCGCGCGCGCTCCTCCAGCGTCGTCTTGAGCTCATTGTTAATAATAATTTGGCAGTAGGTACCTAAATGATTGCGATAGGTACTAAGTGTCGCTCGGTGTCCAACTTGTAACCTCATTTAAATATTTTTGGGACAAAATATAACATGGTTTAAAAATTATTGGAATCGATTCAGTTACTTATTCTGATCAAAGTATATTCAGGTTTCGCATATACTAAAAATAATGTTGTATATCTATGGGCTAAAGTTGCCTGACAATAAATGAATGTTGTTGGTGTTGTTACAACATTTCTTTGAGAATTTTTATCTAAAGATGTCACAGGTATGAGACGTCAAAAGTCCAGAGACTAGAGGACCTCCTTCGCACACAGAATTTTGATCTATCTTCGGTGGCCACTAGCTACATACTTATTGTATTTATTTTTAATTTATAACTTTCCTCATCCATAGACAAGACCACACTAAAACAACCGCAGCGTAGCCCGCACCCAGTAATTTGTATTACATGTAAAAAGCCGCGCTGCGCGGGCGCTGGTGAATAATGACATCTATAACGCGTCGGGAGCAACAATCATGTAGGTTTCCTTTTACAGAGCCATCGACATCCGGCCGGTAAACGGACCGGTCAGGGCTGCCACGTAAATATGGTTATTAGATGAGTGTTGCCAGAGGAAAAGTGTTTTGAAGTCAATAGAAACTGAGAGAGTAAAATATTTCACTGTATTTTCTTGCAGATTGTTAGAACGAGTTTAAAATTATAAATAAAACAATTTAATTATCTTCCAGAAATTTCTCAGCAGCAACCTCTGGAGTCAGGAGCTGTGCTGCCCGGTTGACATATGACATGGCATATTATTTTAATGACTTAAACAAAACTGGCGAATTTGATTGTATTATAATACACCTCTGCCTTACCCTTCGGGAAATCTGGCGTGATGTTATGTTTAAAATCTCAGTTTTGCTATCTACAAAGTTAAACGAACCAACTAAGCTTTACACCGTCAATATTTTCCAATAATCCTCCACCACAATACATTACCGTTGCTTCTTCATCAAATCATAAATCTGATAGTCCAGGAGCCCAACCCTGCGACCGATCGGATCGCAACGATCTCTCTTTAATTATATTGTTACGGCATCCGACCGGGAGGTCGTGAGGTTATACCAAATAGATTATCTTTAGATGAGGCCGGCTGCCGCTGGTGAATAGTCCCCTTTCATATCTGTACCATCGGAACATTCGGAATATCGGATTCTTTTTCTACCCGCAGGTCATTATTGATACCGAGCGGATCACAAGACACTCTGATTGCTTTTTGTAATTTGGACCATTGAATGTTTGAATTATTTTTGAGAATTCTTTTTGTGCCGTAGTGTTGGCACGGTCGGCGTCGGTCAGTGATCGATATTTTTTTTTTGTCGAGAATGTTGGCTGATTGTCTGTGCTCCAGTTTGTGTTAGTTGTACGGTTGATATTTACAATTGTATAGTTTTTTGGAGATATCTTCGCCATGATCTTTGAGCAGTAAGATTGAAAAACTGAAATGGCTTAAAAACGAGAAAGATGTTTGGCTTATTTGATCAGCATTGCTTACTAAATCGACCTTACTTTTTGTTATAAACTTGTTTAAAATATAACAATAGTTTTTGCCAATCATGATGGAGATATAAATATTTTTCATTATACAGCGAAGTTTTACGAGTTGAAATAAATTCGTCGACGTAGACCATAAATTAAGACAACATAGCTCGGCAAATAATAGGACATGTTTCAACAAAAATCTGCTACCAACAGATGTTCTTTGTGATTACACAAATGTCAAACGACAGCAGTATTTTATTATTATGTGCATGTTATTCTTGCGGTTGACATTACAATAAAAAAAGAATATAACACAAAGGTTAATAAATTACTTCTGATTAATATCAGGGCAAATAATACTTGCTATAGGAAGTGGGCCTGTTTGTTGGTACACATCTGTGTTTTGCGTAAGAACGGATGTTGGCCAAATATTCAGACCAATTTTATTGGTGGCCCAAAAGTTTGTAACCAATGCTGGTAGTTTGATGATCTAGTTCAACATTTGCCAAATTGCTCAAATTTTCTAAAGAAATCATTCATGGGCGGTGTCATTAGTGAAATCTTATTTACGTCATAGGCGTAGCATAACACATACGTACAAACACGTGAAACCATTACCCTCCTTTTGACCAACTACAAATGTTTTTTTTTGTCACAAATAAATAACTTGGGCAGTTGAGTTAATGACATCGCATATTTTATGTCGCGGTTATAAAAAGAGTATGACCGCACATTCCATGGTTTGCATAGCTGTTACAAAATCGCTGCGCGAACGCACCTGCCGTATGATTACGAGTGGCGACACGCACGCGATGGCGGTGTAAAAACGAACTAATTTAGGGTTTGGTCGTTTGGATGATTTAGTTTTTAGGAGTGTGGGTTTGAGAGTTTCACTTTATAATGTTTGTTAAAAGATGATGTGATTAGGCATAGTTACGTACATGATTATTTTTGAAAGCTTTCTATTAAAACGGTTTCCAGTTTTGAAAGACTTATTGAAGTAATTCTTTTTTGAGTTACAAAAGCATGTCGTAAGTCCTAAAATAATTAATCTCATTCATTCACAAAATACGTAAGTACCTATTGTGATCAACATCAGATGTTTTAAAGGCGTGGCCACAACAAAAGATGAGGCCACTCCGCTTTTGCAGAGCTTAAAGAGTTATCCATTATTCAAATACATCATATTGCCACGAGCCAAAATAACTCATATCTAAACGTATTGATTTACAATTAATAGCCGCAAGGCGTAGACAATGCGGCCTCGCGTGTTTTGTTTGACATTTAGCCCGAGCGACCTTTCGGCTTCTTTCGGACAACATCGGGTACACCTACGTACAAAATTACTATTCAAAGTAGGTGGTATGTTGAACTATTTGTGAGCTTTTTATTAGATTAGCGGTACTGTCACGCACGTAAGCTCTGGCGAATTTTAAACAGGTCTGAAATATTTTAGTTTAATGGTACTAAGTTAACTGGAAAAGCAGGTTATCAAATAAATTCAATCAATCAACGCTGCCTATTAATTAAATATAAATTAATTACTTATCTTAAAGCTAAATCACCGCGGAAGTAAATAACTTGAAGTTATTTTTATTAGATCTTTAAACATGTCCTCGGGACATTAACGCAGTTTCAAAAAACCATGATATCAGACCTTCTTAATAGTGCAAAAAGCTTATAATGGTGTGATCGTAGCTGGTGGTATTCTGCCATTTTTGCCTACCCCCTTGGGAAAGATGTATGTAGGTATGTAAGTAAAACTTATAACTATTCCGCCATACACTCCAAAGGACTACTTCACCTATCACGATAGGCCCCAATACGAATAAATAACAAGTTTCATATCGGTCGAAACTCTAAAACATATCTGTTCACCAGTACTACAATGTCCCAGCCGACCCACACCACTCCCACATATTACAAACTAGCTCTTCAATTGTTGCCTGCACCACTTTTTGCGGGGAGAAATCCTGGTATTTATTGACCAGAGGACTTATGATAAACTCTCGTCTTGTCAGATTAGGTGTTAATGATGTGCTAAGTTGTTTTACATGCTGAAATTGGTGAGCAGGAACGTAATTATGGTCTGGAGTAAGTGGGAACTGCGCAACTAGTTAACAAAAATGTAAATACAAATCTTTTGATATCACATTCGTAATACATATTTCATCGTAATTCATCACTTCATTTTGGTTTTAAGTAACAATTATATTGTGTTCAAATTGTATGATTGTATTGTTAAGTTTTGAGAATGTTATGTTGGTGTCACTATGGTGAACGCTGATACCTGTAATAGGCATACATACCAGAACTTTTATATTGTTTCCTATTCATTCTTAGTATGTACTGCTGTTGGTGTACCAAATAAATAAATGTAAGAGTATGTTTTAAAGGGGGTGGGGCATACTTTAAGTGGTAATCAGAATTATTGTCGTGGATTCCGCTTTAGTCAGTTAGAATTATAAAGCTTCTAACTACATGGAAATTAAAGCGAACATTTCGACGCAGTACCGAGTCAAAACGAAACGAGGCGTATGACGTATTTTACCCAACTGCGCGGCAGCAAAGACAGGGTTATGTTTATCGCATTTCTCATAAGTGTGGTCAATCCTTTATCCTGTTTAGCAGGCCTAACTGGCTCTATTGCCTGTTCTCTAGAAGTTATCCAGAGATCAATGACTTATAATGTTTTAGCTACTCAAAAATTAATTGATTCTTAATTCAAAACGTTTTTGCCGCTTATTTACTAATTTGCTTAAAATCTATCATAAAGATAAAGAAGTGATGTAATTTAATGATTAGTGATAATTATAATAAAATCGCAAAATGTCCTATACCGTTAGATATTATGGCTTCCTACTATTTGAGGACAGTTTTCCAAAATGTGAGAAATAATTTCGCTTATAAATAATTCCCAATCATGGCCGCCATTAAAATATTTAATTATGTTAGAGTCAGATTCGCGTCTGTTAATTGTAATTAACATTCTTAAGTAAAAATCGCTTAAGGCGTGGACGGAGTTTTTGACATTTTTGCGCTCGATTATTATGTTAGTTGATCAGACGGTGGATCGGTCTGTTTGCAAATACCTCATCAGAGTTCGTTTGGATATAAAGGGTGTAAATAGACCCTTAACGAAGCTGAAAGGCACTTGTTCTCCCCGCCTTTGCGATATTTTTTTTGTTCTAGACCATATCTGGGAACCTTCTAGTTACGGAGATATTGGGGATCAGTTCCAACTTTTTCACAAGTTTTTTTTAAATAGATGTTTTTAATGTAAGATTTTTACTTTAAACATATCCACGACCTGCGTACTATTCAATCCATCCATCAGCACAATGCTTTGAGTGCGTTCCATCGAGTCCTACCGTAAAACGTGATTTTCACTCCAAAAAAAAAGTCGTTTCCTATCAATAATTTTTGTATAAAGTTACTTAGTTTGATGTACAGAATGCTTGGTTGATGGCTTCGTGAAGGGTCTGTTTACACCCTGTATAGCTGGGTAACTTCTTACAATTTGATTTTCAGGAATTCCTCAGTAGTGGCGTGAAGTTTGGATGTTTGCAAAAGGCTCAGCCGCTATTACATGTTAATCATTACTGTCGAAATAAATGTATGCTATAAGCGCACCTATGTCTAAACCTTCGCGGATTGGCGAGATGTTAAGAAACTTCGTTTTCAAGATACTTATCAAGATTTCCAGATTGAGTTTCCAATCTTGCATTACGATTCCAACTTTTTTTCAAATGATTTTAAAACATAAAATGTTGATGATTAAGATCAAAATCGAATGAGAAAATTTGACAGTTTGTAGTAACTTGATGCGCTGGCGACGGTACTTGCTGAAGTATTTTATTTTCAGATCAAAATTCTTAGACAAGAAAACTACAACATAACTTTAACTTATTTCCATATTTAAATTGAATTTAGTGCGACAAAATGTAGTCACCCTATCAATCGATCATTATCATAAAATTAGCACACTAATAGCTAAGATAGGCACAGAAAATTACTCGTGAGTGATCTCCAGATCTGCCGGTGGAAGCGGCATCCGCCATACATCATGTGTGTCCAGTCTGTCGGCGGAAGGAAAGCTAATCTATTACCAGACTGTCGTTAAGGCTGTTGTGTTCGCTTTTAGCAAGCTTTTTCTTTTGCAATGTCGAGGTAATTGTTCTTTGTAAGCTTTCCTCTAAGTTTTATTTAAGGCACAGAGTTGTCAGTGTTGACACTGAATCTGCATTCTGAGTTCAGCTTATTCAATGTATGACGGGTCGCTAAACTTTATGCTGGGGACAGCTTACGTGTGACTTAGTTTGTAGCAGCTAACAGCCCAATTGTAACGATTGAGTCGCAAATTATACACGCGCGAATTTATAAATAAATTGACGTTTCGGAAAGAATTCTAGAATTCTTTGATGCGATAGATGATGAGATTTCTTTTTCCATGTAAATTTTGACATTAAAAAGTACCTGCATTTTAACGGAATAATTGGCATGACTTAGGTTTTGTTGAATTTTGATAACTATGTTCCAAAAAAGATTTTTAATACTTGGAAATACTTAACAGGTGTTAAGTATTTCTAAGTATTAAAAATTGAACAAGTGTTAGTTCTCGGCCATTACTACTACACAATAAACGGAAGGAGATGCGTCATGCAAACTTTTTGCCACCGCCATTTTCAATCAGCGCCTAATCGATCAACACTCAGAGCCCCGTCCAAATATTATGACGAATTAAAAAGAAAAACTTCTATCAGTTAAAAAAAAAGCGTACTAGCGATAGTTGGGCACCGTTATAGTTAGTAATGGCGGCAAGCGCGAGCCGCGGGCGATCGGCGCGTGCGCAGGCTGCGGTTCACAACAAATATGGTATAATGGGAATAAGTTAGAAGTTTCCGTTTGTTTGTTTCTTTGATGGGATTGGAGAAAGGTGTTTGGGCGTTGGTGGTTTTATTTCAGTAAGTTGATATGAGTTAAGGAGAAATTGACGAGATTCCGAAATCAGAGCACTGAAACCCTCATAACTGGATACAAAACACTGAAGACCATAATATGGAAGAGGCCGAATTAAATTCGACTGCAATAAGCTAATTGATTTTTTGAATTTGTTGCTGTTATACAACGAAACATTAGTATTTGAGATTCATCAAAGATAAAAAAAAATTGCTTTCATAAAGTGGAGCCCGAAAACGGCACATTACTCCACTGTATACCTAAAATAAATGGACACATCTTGTTCTTAAAACAAATTAATGATAAAATGAAATTGTTTGTAGTTCTCCATAACTGTAGCATCTAACACAACATAAAGCATAAACATTGTAATATTTAAACGTCTTACTCTAGCCTATATACTAGTACATAGACATAGTACATAGCTAGGTGGCTAGTAGACTGTTACTGCCAATTTATTTACTTTCTACACCGACCGGCGACCGGCCGGACCTTTGGTTTCACTAGCGATACAGTTCGGTTGTTCTTGTCCATATTGTGTTATAGATTTAGGTCTTAATTGTTAGATTAGTGATGAGGTATCCAGGTATAATATATAGGTTTTAAATATATTATTATTTCTGAGAGTCATAAGAAAACAATTATTGTTTTTTTCGTAAGTTTGACTAATTATTTTCAGATTGCATAGAAAATAAAGCTCATTTTAGTCTGGAGTAAGAAAAACATGATGAAAAGGGTATTTTTGTTTTGCCTGAAGACTTATGCACCTCAAGCCACCTTTGTTAACATTTTTATCAAAAGTAATAATTTTGTTAAAAGAAACAATTGACGGTACTTGAGAAACCTGCCTAAAATGCACCTAAATATACAATTTCGCGGAGGTTTTAATCTTCAATTCCAAAAACAATAGAAAGCCCCACCCTACCTTCTACAATTCAAGCGAAACCTTTCACTTTGCGACGAAAATAAGAGCTATAATCTGTATCAAGACGGCCGAACCCATGAATCTGTGAAACGCGGCAAATGACCATCATCTGAGGGACCACGGCCATCTCAACCGCGCCTGGCTTATGTATGTCATTTATGTATGTTCACTGCCTGTCATTTGACTGTCATGCCACTTTGTGGGTGGCGGGAAGTATATAGGGTTATATAAAGTCTGTGGTCAGGTTTTCTGTTATGAACTGTTTATTGTTGTTTTTTGCGACACGACACGACTTCAATTTCTGAATGACTATCGCAAATACCGTTTTCGGTTTTGTTCAGTAATTAAATTAAGCATAAAGAAGGATTAAGGCTAGAAATTCGATGGGGATTTTCAACCGTGATACAAAATATTCAATGGGATATAAGCCGTACATAATATATATGAATAAAGGCACTATAAAAAAAAAAAAAATTACGATAAAAAAACTATCAATTGATAAGACGGCACGGTTGGTGCAGTGGCTGAGCGATTGGCTGCTGCGCTGCGTGTTGCGGGTTCGATCCCCGCACGGAATAAATATTTGTATGATATACATGTAGTTGTTCCGGGTCTGACTGTTTGTGTATGAGTTTAAATGTTTGTAAATGCACCCACGATACAGGAGAAATTCCTAGTGGGGGGCAACGTTTAAAACCAAAAAAAAACCACCTCTAATACTATCAATTGTTAAAAAAATCCATGTGTAGCCCATAATAAACTTATCTTTAAAACAGTAAACTCTTAACATACAAACTAAAATCCGTAGCAAAATACACGCAATTAAAACGAACAGCCTCAACCTATAGATTTCAGGTCAATTTCTAGTAAATGCACTACGTAAAGGCAGTAGCTAAGAAAAGCCAGTCGGCTATAATTTATGATTTTCCAGCTCATACCTACATAGCTAGGTATCTTAGTAATCAGGCAAATACAAATTTATGTAAAAGTATGTAAATTGTACAGATTATTGTATCAAATTGCGGGTTGATGTATATATGTTGTCGTGTGGTACATAATTAAGCTGGGTATGACTACATGACTAGTAGTGTAGTGAGGTTTGTTAGTTATTATTGGTTTGTAGTGACCTAACGATTTGAAGATAATTCCATTTCAAATATTTTGTTTCAGATAAAAATCCATATAATGTTAGTAGTAGTACAAACAACTAATGAACCATTGAACTGTTCGATCAATGGTACACAGTTTATTTGGATAAGAATTTCAGAACTTCCATCTTCGTAATGGGGGAGAGTCCCAACGGTCTGAAAACACATTCAGGATGCTATTGGAGGAGGCGCAAGCGCGCCATCATGGAAGCGCCATTTTTATGTATTCTATTATTGTTTTTATATGAAAGCGGTTAGGACTGAAGTCAAATAAGAAATCCCACCAAACATCACTTTGAAATTTAAATCAAACCGTTTAAGCATACAAACGAAATATTACTTACTAATGAAGACTAATACGGACCTGCCACTACCTCCAATATACGAAGATCATCATCATTCTCCTGCCCTTATCCCAATTTATTTGGGGTCGGCGCAGCATGTTTTCTTCTTCCATACTTCTCTAGTACTCATCATCTCATCAGACACCTCCTTTCTTGCCATATAATCTTTTACACAGTCCATCCATCGTTTATTTGCTCTTCCTCTACTCTTATAAAGTATGGTGGCCCAAAATAGATTCTGATGCTGAAAAAAAGGTAAAAAGCTGCACACCTTGCAGCTTTTTACCTTTTTTTCATTTTTGGTATCTTCTCCAAATCGCCCAATGCCACTGACCCGCCCAGAGTTACCAACCGAAGTTTTGATAGATGCCCCATTCACATTAATACTTCAATATACGAAGGAATTTGAAATTTCCATGAACGTCGATCTTTAACGTATAGTCGAATGAATATTGGACTTCGACTAGGAATGCCGCGTTTTCCCAACTAACAATCTCTCAATCTAGGTTTAAGTCTAGTTTAAACTGTGCTTGTAAGAAAATGCAAATGCACTGTGATCAATGATCGGAGAATCAGAGAAGCTAGCTACGGGTTGCAAAGTTGTTGAAATAAGCAAACCCTAATTTGGAACCATCTAATTGAACGTAAATATAATGATGAGGATTGTTTTGATTGATTGAGAAACCAGTACTTCTGGATACGGCGCGTATCGTTAGGAGGTTCCTCTCTCAAGAGCCCTGACCACCGGTAGCCCGGACCCTGTTCCCGATGCCAGTGGGCTACTATTTTTTATATTTTTAAATGTTTTTGTATATAAGATTTTAAACTATCATGGTCACTAACATTCAAACCTTTATTTATATTTTTACAAATTAATAATATCGGGAACTCAATAAAAACAGTAAACATGGTAAATATCCCGCGTCTAGTCTAAATAATAATGTTTTTGTATATAATTTTTGTTAATGAAAATAATAAAAATGTAAATAATGTGTTAGGAAAACGAATAAATAAAATATGATGAGGATTAAACCAATACTAGTTGCAAACCACCTATGAAAATACTGTTCGATTACAATTAGGCATTATCGCTACTAACAGACAGAATTCCAAGGTAAGCAAAGCAGTAAATCTCTTATTTTACTTGTTTTTTTTTTCGCAGTGCAGCTAATTTCAGCATTTTTTGGGGAAAGCTAGTCTTATAAAGGCAATACTAAGGCGTCTCCAACAGGTGCTTGTATCAGTTTAGGATTCCGTATTCATTCTTTATCTATGGTTGATGTTATCAGAATCTCAATGTTTCAAGAGTTACTTTGAACCAATGGGTGAACGGAATGCAACAGATAAATATCACAATATTTTAAGAGCAATCGTAACAGGGAACCTTCTCCCAGATGAATGGCATATCTTCTTGATTGTCCGCGATAAGGGGCTGATGATGATCGCATATAGATTAAGACTAATGTGAGATATCTAACACTTACTCTTTAATCTTTATGGGGGCAATAAAGTGAGTAATTAAAATATTCAATTTAGTTTGAAGAATTTCGTAGAGTGATATGATCTGTTGATCTGAAATCTTTACAGGAGATAAGTAGAGAATGTGCTATAACACTGCAGCTAAACGTTTTTTGTCAAATATTTTATAATTCTACAGAACTTATTATATATAAAAACCGTGTTAAGTACTTGGGATAGTCATCATTCGCTAATAGTTCTTCAATTTTATGTACTAAGATTTTATCATACAACTAACAAACTTTGAAAATGTAAAACGCTTGACGAAATTGGAGCAGTACGGTAGCCATCGAGGAAACCAATAAGATGACCATGAGGATACGGAAGACAGTCACCGTTCTATCTACAAACTATGCAGATTAACTATAGGTACGTGCCTACATAAATTTAGTGAAAGGCGGACAATATATTTATCTGGCATCGTTATCATTGACGCAGGTTCGAGTCCCAGTAGTGGAGGTTTGAATAATGAGTTTGGTCTACAGATAAACTCGTTTTGCTGACGACAGATGTCACTGTGCGACTTCGACAAATGATAGCGCCTAAAGCCTTCGCCGTTTTACATAACGTACTAGCTACTGGTTGGTTGTTGTTGCTCTATATGGCTACTAGCTTTGATTTGCGGTTTTGCTTGACCGATTGCTTTTTGTTTCTCCATCAAAATAAGTGTTGGTGATAGTCTTTTGTTTTTATCGCTAGCTGTCATCGTCAAGCTGATTGTGTTTTGTTTCATGATATATATTAAAAGGTTTGTTTTGCAGTTCGCGACGGTTTATCTCTGATTTCTTTTATTTTTGATATCTGTGGTTAATTTTCCCCATTGTGTATGCCTAACAATCAATCTCCATTTTAGAAACATGTTTAAGATATCCGGATGAACTGTCAAGGGTCTTAAATTCATAATAACCCTTTGACGCACGTAAGTTGTATTTAATTTTACTATAACTATAGTTCTTGTCGTTGTAAAAGCGGAAATATCTGACACAAGTGAGGTGTATCATGATATGAATATTAATTGTAACGTTGAGGACAGGGAAGAAATACATTTTAAGAAAATATTTCTTATCGCATGTTTCAACAGTAGTTATTACGTATCTATGCACATAATAGATTCTACCTATTGTTGTTGTAATTGAGTTTAACTTAATATAGATAGGGGACATACGTCGGTAACTTAAGATCAATATGATTGTATTCAATAAACTAGCAGAAAGAAAATACAAAACATAAAACTTACGACAGCAGTTTTGAAAGCAGGACACTAAATTTTTCATAAACCAAGATTTTGTGCCCGGTTGATGGCAATAGGCTCGCCCCCTATTACACGGGACTTTAATATAACTGGCAAAATGTGGATTTACTATGTATTATATACACTTCTGCCTAACCCTTCGGGGGTTACAGGCGTGATGTTTTGTTATGTAAAAGATGTGATCTCAGCAAATAACGAAAGAAAGTATATAACACCTAATAAAGAAACAACACGTAATCAGATATATATTAATTAATCTCGCTTTTACAACACCACAAAATATAAATTAAAAAGTGAAAACCTTGTTTAATTTAATACATTTACTTTAACTTGTTAAAATTATAATTCTGATACACAAGATAAAACTGGAACTACTAGTAACTTACTTCTGAGGTAACTTGCATATTATTTGAATAAACAGTTTATGTAACAATATTCATGTCAACTTAAGTTATGACATCGTTGGCGATTTTTATACAAATGACAATTTCGCTAGGGAAGAAAGAGACGAAAATAGGAATAATTATAAGATAGAATAAGACGCACAATTTAATGAAGAAGGTAGTATCAGAAAGGAAGCTGTAGCAACTGGTTGGATTAAAGCTTGTATGAAAAAAAAACCAGCCAAGTGCGAAGCGGACTCGCGCATGAAGTGTTCCGTACTATAAGGGGGGGGGGGGGGTACTGTAAGGGGGCTCTCTTACTAAAGAGAGCCCCCCTTTAATTTTTAATTTATTTTTTGTTATTATAGCGGCAACAGAAATACACATTCTGTGAAAATTTCAACTGTCTACCTAATCTACCTATTACGGATCATGAGATACAGCCCGCTGACAGACGGACGGACGGACAGCGGAGGCTTAGTAATAGGGTCCCGTTGGTTAACCTTCGGGTACGGAAACCCTAAAAAAGGAATTATGAAAAAATACGCAAGTTGTAAAAATACCATTAAAAATTAAAACATGAAGAGCTAACCGAATAATTTAACAAGATAAGTACCCGTTACTTACTGTCTTAAAATTAGCGTAAGAAACACTTGAGAAATTGTTTTAAAAGGATATTTCCTTTCTTCATTACCACTGTTATTAACAGGGAATAAAACGTTTGTTATAACACTTATTAAACTTACGAAACGAGGAGCTGATTGTGTACGTCAAGATTAAAGTGTTAACTAACACTTTAATTAGTTTCTCTACTTTCACATACATTATAATTGTAAGACACTGCTGAAGTTTTCCTACTAACTAGAAAGCATAATTAACAAAAATCTATATTCCACAAAAAAAAGCAAATGGTGCTTGTCAAAAGACGGTGGTACTCTTAACCACATTGTAAGACACGAAGAACGATAAGGTATTAAATTCATAGACAAATACTATTCAAAAATTTAGGCGACCACAAAGGAGATGTTTCATTTTTGTATGGGACTCCGGCCATAACCTGTACCTTTCAGAAAAGCTGGGAAACAAACCCCTGAATAGAATAAAGTAACATTTTTTACATAACATTATATGGTTTTTATGCACACACATTAATAATTAATAATGTTTGACGTTTGTCGTGAGCGTTATGACAGTCATGAGGTTTTAGAGATGACGTTTACATAACCTAGAAATTGTTATCTTTACATAGTACATAGAACAAAATGTCATTTTGAATTTTTCGTTCAGAAGTACACTCCAGAAAAGTAGAACCTATTATATTTATTAACGATGATATCATCACACTTGCATATAATTAGTTAAAATTATGTATAGAGAATAATAATAATAATATTTTTTTATATTTTTAAATGTTTTTTTTTAATATGTTTTTTTAAGAAATGTTTAAAAATGTAATTAATATGTAAAAAAATAAATAAAGGACATAATAATGAATTACAAGACACATACTCGTACAGACACATACTTTTCATATTTAACGTCGACGTGATATTATGTTTTTATGTGACATGATTTCAGAACGAAAGCAGACTATGCAAACTGTAAGACGCCATGTTGAATAGAATATGGTAATAATTGAAAAACAATTACTTTTTGCGCACAGCAAATCAGGCTTAAATTCACGAAAGAATATTTTTCCTAAGTTCGTAGCATTTTTTCCTCTTTTTAAATAAATGTACATCTTATGGCCGAAAATGAAACATCTCTTTTTCTTCCGACTTTGTGCTACACTCCAAAAAGAGGAAGATAATGAAAATGAACTAGAAACAGTACAAAGTGCTGAAGGTGAATCTGCCAATCACTTTAATGTCAATGAGGTTTCTCCCGTTAAAGTCAACTAAGCGGTTAAAAGTAACACGGTCTACCCGGTAATCGAACCCCACAATGAGATAAAACTGTATCATGAAATAGCACCGGACAATCGCGGTCGTTACTGCATTATGACTTGACATGCCAACAATACTAAGATTAATGTAAAAGAGACTTTATAAGAGTGTAATAAGGTGCATGTTGACCGCACGTAAAGTATAGCAGTACTTTCGAAAGACCACGGGCGACGTCATGATAGGGTTGGTGGCTGTTGGGGAATAGAAAATTTATGAACTGATCATAATTTTATGTTTATGTGAAGCTCTGAACGTTTAAGTAGCATCTGATGCGATCAAAGTTCAACAACATGAATTTCGCATTTTATAAGGTAACACTAGACTGAAACGAGTTGTAGATTTCCATGTCAAACCATCTTCAGAGACCACATCAATGAAAAGAAAATTAGCGTGATAATTGTACAGTCGCCAGCACATCAAGTTACCCCATACTGTCAAATTTCTCCAAATGATTTTAAACTATAAAATGTTAATGGTTAAGTTCAAAATCGAATGAGAAGATTTGACAGTTTGTAGTAATCTGATGCGCTGGCGACTGTTCTACTCTATGATTTATTACATGACTCAAGATCATAAATAACGCATTCACGGCAGCCCTGTTCTAAGTTGACATTCCTAGATTGAAAGGTCGCAAACTGGTCCAGCTATTACCACAGCCATTACTGGCGGACGCCGGCAGTGGTCGGCTAGATTGCCGACCATTCCCGCCATCTGCGACCATCTGAGACCATCTGCCAGGATTACCACCGTGCCACGGTATTACTACCGCACCTTCAGATTACGGCGTATTATGGCGCACGCGTCCTCTGCGTTTCCGTTTGAAAGGTAATGCTGATTGGTCAGCGTGAAATGATCGTCTGAAGGCATGCGATCGGTGCCATTGATGAGTTTTGTAAGTCATTTTTCACTCTCAGTTGGCACTCTTAGTCTCTTAGGATGTATGAAGTTTACTCGGGTCGTAACTTGTTACTGAACAGATAATGTTGCAAAGTAATTGCTTTCATCATTTTCATCGCTGTTTAATTGGCTATAGAGCTCTTAGATTAGTGATACAAAACGTCAAAAAATATAGGACATTGCACCACAAATTCGCACTCTTAATGTTGAACTAGCACTGGATAAAGCAGATTTGTTTTCGATCTATTCAAAAGATGAAGATAAAACAAAGAAGGCTGTACAACGTGTGGTCGAAGATATAACGATGCTTGTTTATACTCCGTCACACTCCCACGTGGGTGGCTCGCTATCTGCATAGCACTAAACAACTTGTTCTGCTGCCAATGCTCTGATTGATCTTTTGCAAATCTCTATAGGATGTTATTCATGCCTACATAGATAGTCTGAAAATTGACATCAATAATAGTGGCAGAAAAACATTGAATAACTTAACGTCGACAAACGAAAATAATCAAATAGAGAATTTATTGATAGTAGTATTGAAGTTCATATTAATGATAAGGATAATCGATTTTCAAATGACATTTCACCCTTCCGGGGTAAACATATCCAATATGCTCGGATTCCAAGCTGCATCCATCAGGTTCTGTCCAAGATTATTCCACATTTAGTACGTGATACAATTACTAGTGCTCTGTCGGCCACATGTCCATCGGTGTCGCTTAAATCCGAAAGGAATTGCGCCGAGATGAAGGATGACCGCCCTACGTGATGTCCGACCACTGGACGATTTAGAAAATTATTTTATAGCTCAGTAATCTTAAAGGAATTTGATTTATAACGTCATATACGATGTAGTAAGTGCTTATGAGGCATTTATAGATATAATCCCAGATTTAATATTAAAAAAAAAGTATAATTTGTCAATTGCTTGTGTCAAATACTGAAATGTGTAGTAGGTACGTAATACTGAAAGATAAAAGCTTTGCATTTTAACATGAATTTGTGAAGAGAAAAAATTGTACAACTTTAAGAAAAACGGGGCAGTAATAACGTTATAAATACCGTAGTAGCTTTATTTCCTCAGTTAGCTTTTATGATTAGTGCCGTAAGAAATGTATAACGCTCTAGTGCGTTCTACCTCTCTCTATAACTTCCAGGCCAGTGGTCTTTCAAACTACAGGGGATTAAGTAAAACTATTAATGAAAAAAAAAGGCTCGCCCCCTATTACATGGGACTTAAACATAACTGGCGAAATGTGGGTGTACTATTAGGTACACCTCTGCCTGACCCTTCGGGGATTACAGGCGTGATGTTATGTAATGAAAAAAAAACTCCATATAAAATAAAGATTTCGTTCTACAAATCTCTGTAAACAAAATCATCCAACATACACAAGCAAGACTTAGAAAAACGATGGTTGCCTCTCGTCTCGGAGAAACTTACAAACGAGGGCTCCAAGTCCCGAGATAGCATCTCCGGAGCCCGCTCCCAGTTCCTATCTCCGCATCTAGACGTCTCAATTTAAATACACGCCTTCCGAGACTCGATTGAGCTAAATTAAATGTTCTTACATATATAGAAGCTTATTCTATATGCTATTAGCTTGGGAAGTCATTAGACGGCCTGCTCAATTTATGGCTGAATAACGCTTATGTGGTTAGCATCTGGGTGGTGGCATTTTACTCAGCAATTTACTTTTATTTCCAAAAGGGCATTTGATTTTCTCGAACGATGTTGTTTATTTACGAATAATGATATCATCTACATATACAACGCATTTATGGTCTGTGGAATGTAATTAGTACTCTGATTATGACATAAAATTCTAGTTGCTTGTTGGTAACAGTATTTTTAATTATCCATGTTTTCTAGTACATTGAGGATGGCTTCAACTAGTGTTTAATGTTCCATAAGTTTTCATGGCTACTTGGTAATACCCGGTGTCGATATCGCATGTCTTGAGAAGCGCAGAGGGGGGTGGCAGTTCCGTACTTCTCATAGATTTTATTATCATAGCCGATTATACCGGTCAAGTGTAGCACTGTAACATCGGGGTACTTTAATTGCTTGCTGCGAGAGGAGCAATTCTATAAGGGATTTACGATCCAATATATTCTCAAGATCAGCGTGAAAGTGGTAGGCGAATACAGCAACGATTGAGCTTGCGGAGGTATAAATTACTGAATTATAGTGGAATTAATGATCGAATAACAGATTTATGCAATGGAACAACTGGTAGATAGTAATTCATTATTACAATTAATTAAATGTGCATTGTACTTAGATTTGGACTTAGATCCATCTAAGTCCAAATACAATGCACATTTAATCATAGAATTCAATGATATTCCGTAGAAATCGAACTCTTGATCCAAGAATAGTAATATCTAATCCCTAACTAATATCAGCAGTGCAATTAATAACATATGTATTCAAACTTAGGTATTAGATAATTTCAATTAATAAAACAGTAAATATCCAAAGATCATTGAACATGCCAATAATTATAAAGATATTAAAGCCGATATGATGTCGCCGTTAAGTTAGCGCTTAGTTCAACTAAGTTCACGGCTTGCATGTTAATTAGAATTCACGTTCAATTAAAATAATCTATAAGTAACCCTACTATAACTTCTGGGTTTAAATTAATATATTCTTGTTCAGATAACAGCTATTAAAGTTCTATCTCGTAACTTTGTATGAGGCATAATAGCAATTTAGTTTTAACTTTACCATGTGTGATAAATATCGTCTGGGTAACGTTATTATCGAGATTATACTTTAAGACGTTATAATAACGTCGTCTTTATGTTGATTCCGTTCGTTATTGGTTTATTAGCATTTAGAGTCTCATGAGAAATCCTAATCTGATTTTCGAACACATCATTTGGAGATATGTTCTTGTCTTCTTTTAAAGCGACGACTAAAAGAGCCAATACTAACTATCTAGTTCTAAATGAAACCGGAAGAGCGGCACTAACAGCACTAAAACACAAAACGCAATCCCGTGGACCATAAAATAGAACTACCATTTATAAATTGCGATTCTAATACACATCTGAGTTGCGATACCGTGTCGTAGCGGTCGTCGAGTCAACTTTATTGGTGGTCCCCTATTAGCCGGCTCTTATCCGGCATCGGACGGACACACACGCTCCGTGGACATTCGCTTTTGCAACTTTTATTACGGTAGAGGACATTGAGAGGTTTTTGGGATCGACGGTTTCGAGGTTTTTTATGAGGGTCTTTTAGCATCTGTGCTTTAAACATTAGCTGTATATTAGGTGTGATATTTTAGCGGTATTTGTAGGTTTCTGTTTAAGTGTCTGTCTTTTCTTGTCCTGAGCTGATCTCGTCAATATAACACTAGACATTGTGAATGCCACTTTACTCCAGCAATAAAATAAAAATAGGTAGACTACTATTTCAAGTTTTTTGTGCTAATACTAAAAACTTTTTGATGATATAAAGAAAATAAAATGTCTCCCTACGACTAAAGAATTCTTATCTGCTTTCGTTCTACGCATGTCAAAAGGACAGGTGCTAGCAAGGGCTATAGAAAGCTGTCATTAATCACGCATGCGTTATTGCATTCTTTAGAGACTTGTCACATCACACGCCATTGGTCAACGAGGTTCTGTATAGTGTCAATTGTTGTTGATCTTTGTTGGGAATATTGTACAGTAATGTGAGAAAAAAGAGGAGATTGATGTGAGTTATTGGACTATTATGAAAGAAAGGGCCTAGTGGTGCTCCTAGCGGCACTCTTTGATTGATGGATTTAAGAAATGTTTCAAAAACGTTAAAAACAGATTTGAAGTAGTCAACTTGGTAGATACTGGACTAAATTCATTGTCTTAAATCCTGTTAAACTTACATAAAATCAATTACACCAAATAATACAGTAATTATGTCATCAGATAAAGTTAACTAATATCAATATATATTCAGTCTAAAATACATACAATTAATTGGACCCAATTTAACAAATTACACGTTCCATAAATATGGATCGAACGATAAAATCGATTGTGAGTAAAATAGTTAATTAATCGATTATTTTAATTGACGGTGAATATCGGTAATAGCTCAGAAGTTACTCGATACTCCTGCTACGGGTATGTCGATTAAATGAGCGAATAAATAGTTTGTGTAAAATCGTAGCTGCTCTGTGTTGGGTCGTATCGGGGTAATTGAGGTCATGGGTCAGATGATACGCCCGGGGCGATATAGATGTCTGGTCTATCAAGCAGATTGTCAACGGTAGTTTAGTTTCGTGTAGAACGTTTTACTGAAGCAAGTTGACGTTTATTTTTATTGGGAAATTGTTGAGTCATTGCAGGTTAGACTTGTTGTAAATATTCTAGTGTTGTCCTTACCATTGAATACTTACTTACTTGAGACATTTTATTACTATACATATAAGATGCAAGAGATGACAGGAATGAAGAAGAACACAACGTTACAATGCTTTTTCAATGCTACACAGAATGGAATTCTGTGTAGCATTGAAAAACATAAACTTGAAGATATTAATCTAAAATCACACATTTTAGACAAGTAGGTGCATTACTGGTGTCAATACGACTGAAACACAAACTCTTATAAAACACTAAACATGAAAATCCTGAACTTCTGTCTCACCCGCACAGTCAATATCTATCCAGCAATCCAACTGTCTAAACTTGTTAACGACGAAGACAGTGACCAGACGACACACTCCTAATGGATATAGTACTCTTGTTACGTATAATGCATACAATAAACACTGATTGATTCCTGAACTGTTTACGATTTGCCCGTGTTTGGTCTACTGAACTATGCGATACTGTTGGACCAAATGATTGGTAATTTAATTCTCTCTGTTTACTTATAACGTCAGTGCAGAGTTGTGTATGGAGAAATTGGAAGCAAGTAAGGTAGTAATGGTCTTGTTTAATGTCTTATTTACTTTAGTTCGTTGGTCTTGTCATCGCAAGCAAGAGGCTTCGGTTCGATACCCGGGACAGGCAAAGTGTTATTGAGTTTTTCTATCTGGAATTTCTCAGTAGCAGTTTGGTCTTGTGCCTGGTTGATGGCAATAGGCTCGGCTACTTATTACATGGTAGTTTGTTCTTAAAGAGATCTAGTTTATTGTGGGTGTACTGCAGGGTGCACTTCTGCCTAAATGTGTACAGGCGTGAGGTTATGTTTATGTAGTTAACGTTAACGTTTCCATTTATTTTGTGGTTTGCGTTAACATTTTGACCTTTATCCCTGTGACCTTTGTGTTTAAAGGGCGAGTTGTCTTCGCCGCGTCAAGTGTCATTTGATGGTATGAGCTGTTAATATATTTACATACGTCAAGTCAAAGGGCATCGGGAAATTGAGAATTAACATATAATGTTGATGCTTGTATTTGTTTTCGTGTAGTTTGTTGTTTAGTATCAGTATTTTGTTGCATTTTACTTAGAAATTAAATCCAGTTCTTCCGAACCAGGGCCAATGTGGACCTGCCATCTTCTAAGAGGTCTACCGAAACGCTTTTTGACTTTGTCAGGGTTCTATATGTGGTGAGGTCTTTGCCCAGCAGTGGGATGACGCAGGCTAACAGTAACTTGAACCACGGTGTGGAAAGTCTTTGTCCTCCTTTATAATAGGAGGGCCCTCCGACCTGACGACTGTGTTGTGACTGGTCGGCTACTTCCTGACGGTTGTTAGGTACATATATCCTAATCTCAGATGCAAGATTTTTACGTGATCACAGTTGTGACGCATAGTTCGTTGAAGATACCGCCACAGAAATGATATGTTGGTGGTATGGTTACCTTTAACGATGTTTACACTTTAAACCTTATAATATAAAACCAATTACACCTTATCTAACACACTAATGACTGCAAGCCGAAATTAAGTGTCAGACATTAATCTACTTAACGAAAACGCGATATGCAAATATGGTAGGTGCGCAACAAAAGTCGTCTCACTACAGACAGATCGGTTACACAATGTCAGGTGCTTCAGACAGTCGCGGGAGTGTAGCAAGCCTTAATATCATCATCTCTTCTGCTGTCACTAACTGGTAGTGAAAGCTGTCATGATTCAATTTTGTTTAGTCTTTAATAACGTTTGGCTGTTGAACTAAGTTCAAGGTAGATTAGTTTAGCGTTGATGGGTTGTGTTGGTTAAGGCTAAAACTTGGGTCAATTCTGTTAAAAATATAAGCAGCCTGGACCGTCAAATCTCCGTTCGTGGAAGAGAGATATTATATTTATGGTATAACCATAATATCATGTCTGTTATCTCTGTAAGGTTAGGCATATATGTTCATGGGCATTTCGCCTGCAGTAGCGGGCGAGCCTACCATCCACCGGAAAAAAACAGACTCAAAATATACCAAGTTTCTAACAAATTAGAGATATTTACGAAACATTTAGACTCTGCAATGTTGATTGACCATATTTTTATCAAAGAAAGATTGGCCATCTGCCATGGAACCCAAATATTAAAAAAACTCACGGCCTCGCTTCTGGCACCTAATTTACTAGATTGCAATAAATCTAAAACATCATTAGAGAAAAAAAAAACAAGATGAGTCGAGTTGCGGTCCATGAACGTCAATTTATTAGTGTCGCGGAGAAATTCTGCTCCACAGTCCGCCGCCATTTTATGAAACTGTATGATTGATATGTGTGAAGTAAATGTTATGGTTATGATTTAATTGCGTTTTCATTTATATATTTTTGAAGTTTAGTAATTCTAATTCCTTAGATTTTAATTAATTTTCTTAAAAGATAATTTTCCGGTACTTATAAATGTCGTAGCAAGAATGTAATATTTGAATCAATAAAACAAACAGTTCTTCTTTAGTTTTGATTTCTTTTACTACAACTAAGAAACGCATTTAGCTAATAAGTTTTAGAGTCGTAGGTAATGTGTGCAAGAGCATCGAATTATAGCCGTTTCTTTTGACACAACGCTTTATAAATTGAGCCCATTTACGCCTTACGACGCGAGAGCGGCACGAATGCGATAAGTTGCAGTAATGTCGTGTTGTGTAAACGGGATCTAATGAAGTGTTTATTGTATGGCAATTTATAATTATTGTAAGTTAAGATAGAAAGTGTGAAGCAGTCTGTTTGTTTGTTTTTTTTCTAGTTTGATAGATCGTGTCAGAATAGTGATTAAATAATGTAAATATAATTATTTCGAACAATACACCAAATTAAATGTTGAAAATGAGATATCGTTTGTATTGAATCAAGTGTTTTAAATTGGTTTTAAGTTCTACTCACTAGAAATTATTGAATTCATAAATGATTCCAGATCAATTAAAATTAAAATTGTTAATACAATTAAGATATTTCATCAGCTTTAATCGCAAGAACTAGTTTTCGTTTAGTGTCTGATAAATCAGAACAAACCTTGGAGTCAAAGGTAATAAAGAAGTGAAATACTACTACTACTTATTTAATTTTTGACAATATTAATAAGGAAATACGATATAAAACAAAATAAAGTGGTCATAAAAACTCCCGTAACTTTAAACAGTAATTGGACTTGAAACTATTTTTGGTTTAAACGAGACGAAATCGCAATTTCGCCACTTTTCACATTTTGTCGTGACTAACGTTGATAAAATTGTAATAAAATCGCTGGTCGAGGTGTAGTGACGGGACAAGGCGTAATCACTCATCGTGTCATTCAAATATTGATAAAGTTCGATTATTCGATACGCAATTTATTCGACATTTTGCTATGTATGAGAGGATTTGTGAATAGGTGACAAACTTATCTTAACAAATGATGATAGCTTCAGAGCATAACACATAATTCATGTTACAACTCCATTCATTATAAAAACCCATTCACAAAAACGATCGAGCACCATTCAATCCGCCAGTCTAATTTCGGCGATCGATTAATCGACTAGCTATAATCGAAATGAACCATTCGATCGCCCACCTCAAGTGAAATCGTGTTAGCCGCAATCATTTTGCGCAACGAATACTCACATGGAGATGACCCGCGACCATTTTCGATTTCATGTCTAAAATCATAACAATATACGTCGACTGATCACGATACAACGCCCATTATAGTAATTACGTCTCTGACAATACCAAGTTTCACTTGCAGTTGAAATGACGAAGAGAACGAAATTGTGGAGTAATTTTCTTCTGCGTGGTATTTTGGTTTGTGAATGATTAAGTTGGTAATCTGTTTAACAATAGTTGAGCCTTTTGCCGTATGAGTCGTGTATGGCTTCGGGTGATGAACATTGTTTGTTTTGGGTGATATTAATGCTAGTAACGGATGTAATAACGTGATTATGAATAGCACTGATGGATTGTCTGTGTGTGGCATTTTGTGGACGGGCTTCGCGACTTAGAAGGGCTCGAGAAATATGTTAGTGGAGGTCCTTTCTCTTTGTTGTTAGCATTCTGAGACAACATATATTGAAATGGTTTTCTTAAGTAATTGCCAGTGCCATACATTTCCTTATCCGAGATTGTGAAATTGCAACAACAGCTTTGAGACTAAGTAAGATATATTGTGTTACAGTTAGTGAAGCAGAGTTTAGAGATCTTGTTTATTGTAAAGATAGTTTATACAATATTTTGCTGGTGAAAAGGATGTCTACAGTGAAATATTCCTGATATTCTTCTGCCGCTAAGTAGAACCTTAGTAGTTGAGCATTAAGGCATACCTAGTGATGTTACTGAAACTCAAACAATTCCCTGCAACATTACGAAACCCATAACTATCAAGAGCACTGTATCGACACTATATTAATGGGCTCCTTTCATCTCAATCAAGCCCACAATATTTATCATAGCGTTACAAATGCGTCATTTATCAGCGCCCTCTGTCGCACGTTCGCGTCGTGCGCAAACACTTAGCTGCGCCGCTAATTGCGCGGGCGCAGGCTTCGGGCCTCATTTATTTTCATACGGAATTCCAAGTCACCGATATGTAATGCTGAGAGGTAAAGTGCGTAATTTACAAGTATTTTAGACATCTTCTACACGGTGGTACATTTGTTTGGCTAGTCGTAAGTTTTCAATGTGTCTCTTGGTTATTCCGCGACCGAACGGAAAAATATATTTTCAGTATTGGAAAATAAACAGTATAAACGAGAAAATGAATGAATAGATGAATGAATTCCACATCAAAGCTGTCTTAAATATTTCATTACGTTTGGTAGATGAGAGGTAACAGTTTCTTGTTATCTTAATCCATACATTAAGATAAATTCTGTGTTAAAAGGAATTCGATCTGATATATTTAGAGCACTGACAGTTCCTTCCGCCAGTACTCTGAATGTCATCCGATTTCCCGAATTGTACTTCTGGTATGTTCAAGACATTTCCGCCTGTAGCAATTAAACAGATTATGATATTTCCTGATATATTTTATTACAGAAGAACTTTATCATTTAAAATCTCACTTTGCTGAAATATTGAAGGGGCGTTCGATCGTCGAGATTTATAACCGATGGATCGTTTGTCAGTGCGCAACACAGGTAGCGCATTAACAAAATGGCTCTCATGTAAAAGGTGCAACAAAGAACATCATTTGCCACCATTATGAAAACAATATTACACATGGCCTTATTACACCACAATCTGTTCCAGTGAGCAAGCGATCCCGATCGAATATTGCTATAATTTAAACGTTATATATTTCGCATACACACTGGTAATTTGTATAAATCACGGTTCGTTGCGACACTGCGTCACGATCGCACGAGCATCCGACGGTGCGCCCGCGCAGGTGACAATGCGCAATTAGGATTATGCGCATCTAGATCGAAGTATTTCAAGTCATATTAGAGGATCGCGTGATTTGTGATCGGGATTATTTTTGCGTGTGCGCAGAGAGTGGACTAATGGGTTGAGCAAGGACTAAGAAGATGTAAGTGAAGTCATTCGTAACTAGTACATAGGGAAATGGAGGAGAAGACGATTTCAAGCCGAGCAATTGCAAGATATACTTATCTTGTATTTTAAAATCAGAGAATTGCAGTAAAACGATTTAACCGCCGTTTTGAACGTTACTAGGTTCAAAACTGCAGTTAACATAAACCTGCACTTATTATCGCCGTTATTCCGACAAACAATAGTCAACATTTAACCCTAAATTCAATTATTTCGGTATTATTAAGATACACGTGATAGGTTCGGTGTCAACTGCATTAGTTACTGATGGTGTGAGCGCCGCGTCCCGCACGATGTCTTGCGCAAACGCACGGATTGACGAACGTTGCGCGGGCGCAGAACCCGATGCCATCTACAAATTCGTGGGGCAGGTTAGTTTGCGTGTCTGTTAGTTTATTGCTCACGACATTCAGAAGACGAAAAGCTTCAATTTCAATTGAATTTATTAGGAGTATTATATTTTGGTGGTAGTTTTATGGTGCTGCCTGCTGTTTAAAATTGACACCTAAGAGTCTCGGTTTCCTGTGTGCTTAATAGAGTTTAGAATTATTGACTATCGTTAAAATTTGAAATGCAGTGTCCGTTTTAAGATATTTTAATTGAGGCATCATGCAGCTACACTGAATTATTCATTTCTAATATTTAATAATTATTCTATTGAAATATATTATCACGAATTTTCTTTATTTCTCAAGTTTCACGCCCTGGGGGACAGAAAAAGTGGTTTTAGTGCGAAACCGCGGGAGATTCCTAATTAATGTTTGATAAGTAATAAAAGTCGTTTTAAAATTAATTTATTGGCAATTTATATTATTCAAATTAGTCGAAATGCGCATTTTCACACGGTTGTTATTTTTATTTAAGTAATAAACATTGCATAATTTTTATGTAAATAATTTATATATTGTGCATAATTTTACGTAAAGAAAGGTTTCACTAAAGCAGACTATACTTCTGCGTATGGTTCTAAATTATAATTAACCAACCATTTTCTAAACGCTCAACCAAATTACTTTTGCGTGCCCAATTCGATACGCGCCCGGCAAGGATTTCGAATTCCAGAATACAAAATTAAATATCTATTGTTTTAAAACAGTTAGTAACTGACATTTATTGCAAACCATAAATAATTCACCAGTTACCAGGATTGCCAGCCTACAAAAGTCTACAAAAACATTAATCATTTGTGGTTAAACGATATTATTATCCGGCTAACAATTAATTCAGTTGCCACAATTCGCCACGACACTTCTGAGTATAAATCATTTGGTAATCCGATATTGCTACCGTAATTTTCTGTGGTATAGTGTCGGATTGTGTGAAGAACATGGGTGTGAATTGAAAAGTTTTAAAAAGAAAACAAGTTTTCTGACAGATATCGTGATGTGTGTAAATGAACTTGTGCGTGAAAGAGCCCGTTTACACATTGCCGCTTTAGTGTTGCTTGCGTTTTATTCTGTTGAATGAAGTTGGCTTCAGAACCTAAAAACGTACTGTACTTGCTTTTTCGTACTTTCCAAGAAAGCGGATTGAAAAACTGGAGTTATTAATTTTCCAACCAGAAAAATTAAGGTAAGGGTTGACTGACCCGATTTCAAGAATTTTTTAAGAAACCTATCTGCCTGCTACGTGTTTCCGTGACATTTTTTTTTTCTTTTTACAAAATCGTTCATAATTTATTTGAGAAAACATGCACAACATTGCAGACGTAAATCTAAGCATAGTTAAATTTCAATGATAAAATACATATAAGTTGTGTTTTATCCCATCCTTACTGAAAGGTTATTTTCTATGGAGAATGTGTCACCATACTTACGATGTGTCATTTCTACTATTTAATGTCACGACTTGAGCGTGGGGAGTCTTGTTTTAAAATTAGAATTACATTGTATACGTCCTTAGCGCGTGTTATCATGTATGTGAATTTATTGACCCGACAACTCATTTACATATTTCGATGTATTTGTGCGTTGCTATTTTGTCATTTGAATATGTCTATGTGATTTACTATACGACGACTTGGTATTTTGCTGGTTTTTTTTCTTTTTTTTTGTAATTTCCATTTGTGTGCACGGCAGCATGCACGAACCAAGTTCATGAAAATATCGTTTAAAATTTTGACTACCCCAATTTTTTTTTGTTCTAATTTTGGTAAGGAAAATCTAATAAAACATTGTAAGTTCTTAACACCTGTATGTAACAAGGGCAAGGGTCTCTTTATCCCGCTCACCAACATTGCACAATTTCGCGATACAAATATTATGGAAATTTAAAATCTCCAGCTCGTTTCCCACGTCGGTGTTGCCTCACATTGACATAATGCATGCGATGCCATGCTCGACGCTTTGTGCATTATACTTTGTTGTGTAATGTGATGCATGCACTTAGGGCTGTCGATTGAAAAGGACCCTATGTGGTGGAGGTTAAGGAAATATTGTAATAAGCAGTTAAAGCTCTGAAAGTGTTGTGAAGACAGCCTCTCTCGTTTTCGAGGAGGAAATAGACGAAATATTCTATTTTGTCTTTGACAATTATAAAGTTTTTTTTTTTTGGATTTTTGAAGTCCCATAAGTCGTGTGATTAAAACATCTAGATTTGTAGATACAATTTAATCCACGGGAGTCAAAGTGAAAGCTTCATACAATAGCAAAATTAAAACTTGTAGCGAGAGGAATTTTGAAGACTTCGTTGTTTTTAAAACGAGAATTTATGCTGCCAAGCCAAAACACCATTTTATTCCTTACAAGGAAATCTAACCGGTACTAATAACAAGTAAAACTAGTGTTTTACCTCGTGCAGCCCTAAATAGGGCAATAATATGGGTATGATTCGCGTCACGGCCCTCATTGTGCGCGAGCGCCGGCAGAAAGCGATGTTTATTTTATTACTCAATCAGTTAATAGAAATGTTTTATAACAATAAGCTTGTTAACTTACATCTGTTTTAATGGTTGACTTCACTTTATTGGTTTATGTTTGTTGTTTTACATTACGTTGTAGTTGGTGTAAGAAGAGGGTTGTACATTTCTGCACTGATCTTCTTTTGAATGATTAATACACGAATGTTTCGATTGAATGTGAATGTCTTTATGAAAGGCAAACCAATGGATCGATGGCGAGTAAAATAATATTACTGTGAAGGAAAGAACAAAGAGAAGGTCTTCTCTGTATTTTCTAGAAGCGTCTAGTGATGTAAATATGGAAAAATAATAATCGAAACATTTGTAAATATTTTCTCCAATATTCGAAATAATCGTACTATTTGTACTGTTCATTATGGTAATCTTGATTTAAATTCTTAAGAGCAATACAAATATTACAAGTACTACCGAAGACGCGTGACACCCCCAGTTGACAATAAGCCGTGGCTACTTGAAGCTGTAAAGTTCACTAATACTCAATAGAATATCGAGTTTATTACCGACCGATGACCGTAGAGTAATGAATTTGACTCAGAACCAATATTACGCAGAAACTAGCAACAAATATTGTTGTGGAAAACAGTATTATGTAGCGAAAATTTTGTTTTTTAGATATTACGGTGATTTGATGTCGTTTATCTATTACCCAGGACAAATGTTTGTGTGATGAGCATGATCATTTGTTCTGTGTCTGGGTGTAATTTATCTATATATGTATGTATTTAGAAATATATAAGTATGTTTATCAGTTGTCTAATACTCATAACACAAGCTCTGCTTAGCTTGAGACTAGACGGCGTTGTGTGATAGTTGTGGAATATTATTATTATTATTATTATTATTTATCTGTTATGGAAAGTCACGATATAAAAGTCATAATCAAATGTCATCGCAAAATATTTTTTTTTTGTCTTACTCTTCTTTGTGTTTATGCTGAAATTGTCATCAAATTTAATATACTGAAAGTTTCTAACACAATGCACAAAGACCGACTATAAAATAAAGGCAAAAAACGAAACATTTTTTATTTAACAAATGAGAATTAAAACCTTTTTTTTATGACGAAACGCGGTAGCTACAGAAAGGTAGGTACATTAACAAAGATGAACTTATATAACACCAGCCTCCGGATAATTAAAGCAAGTTATGATTCTTTTTCAATACTCTTGTTTTATTTGGTCCCTTTCACCGCGGTACGCAATTAAAATTTTAATAAAAAAAAGCGTACAAATATGAAAACATATTACCGAACTTGGCCAGGGATTTTGACACTTGAGTTTGGGTAGAGAAGTATGAAGGTTGTATGACCGTGATGGGTCTTGATAAAATGGTGGTTTGGTGCGGAACGGTGAATGATTATATTAGTAATCATGGTTGTAGGTCTACGTGACGGAGTGATTTTTTATTGTAGTGACGTGCACGTCTCTTTTGTTAGACCGGAACCTGGAAGGAGCATTCGTATTTTGTCGGAGGAGTACCTTTTGTTGTATGTAATAGTTACCGGCAAGTTTTTGAGATAATCTTTTAAATGTAAGTGTAGGCCTGTTTTTACAAGCTTTAAGTGACAACTAAATAGTATCGCACTGTTGTAATTTTAAGTTTCCGCCCTTTACCGACCGTTGAAAATCCAAAACTCCGAATCAATAAATTTTACATTTATTTAGCACATAGTTTTAGTGAAAATAAGCATATAACTATTCTTAAACTTCTAAGAATAGACTCTAAACAAAGCCGCCAAAATATTAACCTTGATCTAAAACCACAATTATCTACAATTCTCTCTTTGCAAGTGACAAAATAATCGTAAAGATTTTTGTACTGTCAATATATTTTATAGTTAAACATTACTCAGAGTGCACGTTTGATTTTATCTGCGCACGCTTCTTCCAAGATCCGTTGGCGTGTAAATCGACCCTATCGGCCTGCGAGAAACGAATTTGTATCGACTTGCACTTTATATTGATCCGATGAAAGTACTTAATAGCCAATGAGTACCTTATTATAATCGTAATAGAACTTTATCTTCATCATTCATCATTTCAGCCGAAAGACGTCCACTGCTGGACATAGGCCTCCCCAAGGGGGGTTTTGCCATAATCGCCACGCTTGGCAGGCGGGTTGGCGATCGCAGTATGTTTGTTATAAAAAAATCACAGAGAACGCTGCTGCCCATTCACTGGTAAGTCCCTTAGTCGCCTCTTACGACACCCACGGGAAGATGTGGGATGGTGCTATTCTTTACGTCCGGACACCATACAGAACTTTATCTTAGTTATACATTAATTATCCAAGCACCTGATTGACGCCCTCAGCTGAACTCTCTCGCTTTATTTACGACTCATCAACCTGTTATACATCATCGTGTTATAAAATTTATAGATGTAATTTCCTGCTTATAAAAGAATCTACTAGATTGTATCGATCGATATATCTTAAGTTTTACTATTCATAAATAACATTTGCTCCTCTCTATAATATCTGTCAACCAATCAAAATGCGTTCTAGAATTTGGAAATAGTGATGTGCACTTACCGTTGCGTATTCAGCGCAGATATCGATGGAATTGATAAAGTCGCAGACTTCATCGACGGACCAGGCGGAGAGACGCGCGCGGGCTTCGGCGCAGAGGCACTCACGTGCATCACTACGATCTAAAGGAAAAAATTACGTCTTATAAATTTAATTTATTGCTACTTTAAATTACATTTGAAAATGGTTTTAATAGAAAATTAAGTTTATCGGGTTAAGTAATCGAACATTAAACTTAGTTTTACTTTAGTGAGCCAATCATAAAATGAAAATATCTATGTATATGGTCATGTGTGCCTCGTTTCATTATGAATTAATATGGCAATAACATTTTATAATTCGTTGATATTTAGCACTTTGACATATGAATAACCTCATTATTTATTGTTATAATAGAGATGTCGCTATTGTGAGAATTAATATTATCTGTTCGTCATTGGAGATTATTATTTTATAATGGGTCGTGAATTATGGTATTGTGTTGATGACACACGGATATATTAGAAGCTTTTGTGATAGCTATATTTTTTACCTAATTAATTAAGCAGTTAAAAGGATGTGTTTTTTTAAGTCGAATTAATATCTAAATATAAATTAGTCTTCACAAAAACAGTGTCGACTTGACACAGACGACGTCTTGACATTTTCGAAAACTCATGTAGTGTTATAAATATAGTTCGCCTATTCATGACGCCGATGTATCCATCCATGATTATTTCAGCCATATTTCCTAGTTTGACATTGGCAGTATTAACAGACCAGCAGGGATATTGCTAGACCAACTGGGATATCATCAGGATAACTGAAGTTTCTTCAAGTAAAGATTGCATGGCTATCAGTATCATTTTATGAAGTCCCTATGGTTGGTAAAAGGCTTGACTATTTGTGACAACGCTGTAAAATCCAGCCCTGACTCATCAAGGCCTACTCAAAGCTCAATTATCTATACTAATATTACAAAGAGAGTACGAATTTTGGGAATTTGTAAGTACACGGAGGGTAATCTCCGGAACCACGCCACAGATTATAAAAAAATCTTTCACTTTTAAACGGTACGTTTTCCCGGTCAAATGCTACTTTTTATCAGGGTACCACGCAAATGATGAAATAGTTACCATCGCCTCGTTGGTTTAGTGGTTGCATGCGCAACTGCTGATCATAAGGTCCTTGGTTCGATTCCCAGGCTAGGCAAAGTGTTATTGGTTTTATCTAGCAGGAATTCCTCAGTAGTGCCTATGAAGTCTGAATTTGTCTGAGCTGCAGCATATGGGGCTTAAAATGTAACTGGCGAATTGAGGGTGTAGTAATAGGTACACTTCTGTCTTCTTATAGGCGTGGTGTTATTTTTATGTTACTTACCATCATTAGACACCCTGTCCCTCTCATCGCTGTCACTTCTAGTGCTCGGGCTGGCGGAGAGGCGCGCGCGCTTGGCAGCACTCTCGCCGGCCGCTGATAGGTCGAGCGGGGAGTGCTCGGGTGCACCGGCGCCGTTGCGCTTGCGACGCGATCTCCCACCGCGGCCGACCCGCGATATTGCTAGCAGGGTCTGTGGAGAAATGTAGGTGATTAGACGTGCCAGGGAAATTGGTGGCGGAGCTGTTTTGTGAGATGGTAAGAAGTGCTGATTTTACAGTCGACCGGAGAGGAGTAGTTTGCGAGTAAGTCACATGATTTGTTTTGTATGATTATAACATTCAAAGTTCAACTCAATCAATATTACATGGACTCCGAACTCGAACAGTAAGCAGTAAGTTTCCTATTAAAAAACTCAATTACTCAGGAGTCCATCAAGCGGCGCATACAGTACAATGTTAAGCAAACATGAAAGGCGAGCCAGCAGGCTATTATCTGATCGAGAGCACTCTCGTATCGTAAGTGGCGAGCATTCATCATAATAACGTTCTGCGCGTCACGCTCCGCGCCCGCGGGTCAAATTGCAATCTATCTTTTTTAATTGCCACGCGTACTAAAAAAGGCGAATGCAGGGTAATTCCGAATAAAATTCAGACGGAGGCGCGCGCGCGTGAAATGAACACGGCTGTAGTAGTGCGCGGCGCGGAGCCACTAGACGGCGCGTGCGCCTACCGGCTACGTGCTGAAGCAGAGCACCCGCCATAAATCTTACCGATTTATTTCCGCATCGCCCCTGTTTCTCTTTATAGGTGAAAATAAATTTAAACTACTATTTATAGATCGCTTTAACCGTAAAGAGAAATGTAACAAATCACGCCCCGACGGCAATTTGATCTCGATTGCGTATCATATGAAATTACGAAAAAACACGTGATGATCACTTTATGTCGCTGCAATTTAGCTAGAAAGTCGAAATCAAATAACTGTTATGATTCCACGCTGCAATTTTATCGTGTCTCTTATTGCCAGGGACCGAATTACCGTTATTTTTTTCTTAACGCTACCGATTACCGTTATGTTAACGTTACAAAAGTAACGATATTTATAACGATACCCGTAAGTCCGTTAACGTTACCTATTAACTAATATTAGTATCGGTAAAAGTAACAATACGTATACCGGTAATTTATTCGCCTATCTCTTTCTAACGATGTCGGTGGGGAGTCTACCATCTTACGATGTTAGTACAACTAGCTTCGGCGTGTAATAGGTATTGTTTCTGCGATGCATCTGCAATGATTACTTGAACACACTTACTTCGCGACGGACCTCGATGGTGAGGTCGGAATGATGCCGGCTTGTGTTTGCGTAAATTACAGGTTTCTCTACTGCTTTCCTGATGGAGGGTGATGGAATCGTCGGGGGTGATTAGAGTATACCGTCGGCGAGTCATACTGATACGTGATGGTTTGTATCGGGCGGCTGACTCCTCCCGCAAACACGACAGCTATTTATATACTGAACCATCCTTCGAGAAAGTTCCACAACTTTCTGGTACCTTCTTCACAGTTCCATAGTGGAACATTCGGTTGGAGTGTATGTAACGGGGCACTGAGAAAAAAGGACTCAGATTTTTTTTGCCAAAAAAGTGTTATTTTAGCAAATCGTTTATTTTCTCGATTCTAACGTATATACTACCTAAATATAAGGATAAAAGCGTCTTGGTGTTTTTTGGCTGACCAACCGTTTGTCGTAAAAACGATGTCGAAGGAATCCTTTAATAAAGGCACCTACAATTGATAAGCCTGTATATTTTTTTTTTTGTATGGATAGTAAAATTTGATTTTTTTCGTAATTAATTATTACCTACATGTCGGGAATTACGCGCAAGGTGATTATTAAGGGGGGCAAATTTTTCATTATTTTTGCGATAGGACACACCGTTTTCGAGATATAAGCAAATTTAGAAGAAAAAGAAACACTGTTTTTGCGCTCGAAGTCATGGGGTCGGGAGTGTCAAGGCACTGGAATTTCAAAGACAGGTCACTCGACCTTGAACTCCAAGGTTTCAAGACCTCCAGGATCACTCGATCTTGACCTCAAAGTCACTTGTCCTTGACCTTACGGTCACTTGACTTTGACCACAAGGTCACTAACCATGAATATAAATGACCTGTAACTGTTCCTGAGAACCGCGGGTCTTGACTTTTGGAATTTTGACCTTGATCTCAAGGTCAATGCTATTGAGGTATCCCATGGTGTTCCCTACACTACTACTCCCTCATCCCACCGGGTCCCGAAGGCTTGATTAGGCGAAGTATTGTGGTCAATTTTTTCTAGGTCTTTTTTTCATAGACTATACTACTTTTCGTATGATCCACTACCATGGCATGGATGGTAAGTAGATTTATTATTCTTTTAAAAGTTATAGTTATACTGATATACTTTGTTGCACTTCTTTCGCCCTATAATGATATTTTTTACACAAACAACTAATATTTAGAACAACAAAACAAATAGATGTATTTGGTGTTCGCCATGTTTGTGTGACCAGACGTCTTATAAAATGAAAAAGGCGCGAGCCGTCGCGTTTTAGTAGGTATCCGTCCGATCGTAATAAAATGCTAGCTGTTGCCGCTCCGATGCCCGAGCCGAACGAAAGAACTCGCGGCGCACGTTCGGTTTGGCAACGTCGCACCAGAAATTATAAGTTTTTAGCGAAGTAACGCTACTGGTAACGCTATTTAAATACCGGTAAATCCTATGATTTAACGATATTTTTAACGTTACTAGTTAACGTAGCATAACGTTAAGGTTTTGGTAATTTTACCGGTATTTTTGTGGTAACGGTAACCGTCCCTGCTTATTGCACTCGTGTGCAAAAAGTCAACTAATTTTAAAGTCGAGTTGTGTTTCGATTTCACATCCCATCACTAGCGTGTCGCGGGGCGAGCCGGCGCGCATGCGCGGCGCGTGCCGCGGCCAATTAGTGCAGCTCCAGTTCCTTTTACAGTGGAGAGTCGAGTCGAGTCGGTTCGCTGGCGAGCAGGGGGCGGGGCAGCACTATTACCCTGCCGATTGTGCGCGCACCGCACGCTCGCAAGACGAACGGCAATTAACACTCTCTCCACTACGTCTATGCAACACCGGAGGAAGTGTAAAGGTCGTGAGCCTTATCAGATTTAATTGCGACCATTATTACTGGAAAGGAAGCGAGGTGCTCACCGCGCATTATGATTTTAAAGAGGTTCAAATTAACATAAACGAGCCCCGCTCGACGGAGATGCGTCGCGCGATAACGCCTTATGAATTTTACGAGACATTTTAATCACAGCCGTGAACTATGAAACGGTGTATGATGTGTAATTAAAACAGGAAGGTCAGTGAGCACTGTGTATATAATTAATATGAATTACAAATGTACTCTTTTGAAATGAAAACTCATCTGAGCGTAAATTATTTCATAGGGGCAGTGGCCTTGCCTTAAGTAACGAACATTATGAAGTAATAAATACAAAACTGTATTTTTTTCTTAAAATATAATTACCTTAAGAAATAGCTTGGAAATAATTATAGGGTTTTATGTAACGTATAATTTTCAATTGTTTATGATTTGAAACTTCCTGTTTGTCTGTAGGTTCTTGAAACCCAAAATATTTAATTTAAATATAGGAAAAGTAGCCAAATTGCCCCATATTACCCCAAATTACAGAAAGTTAGGTTTCGTTTATATATTAGGGTAATAGAAAACCACAATGTCTCTCGAAATTAAATATAATACGACAATCTATTACGTTCAAAAGGCCAAACAAACTATTTTACTTTTATTTTATTTATGGGCCGAAATCTAAACCAACGATTTCAAAGAATGAAGTATAATTTTTATATCTTCCAAATTATACTAAATCTGAAACTTTCTAGTGAAAGATCCATTTAGGTATATTTTAAAATAAAATAAGTGCGTGTGTCCAAAGCGCCATATTTCAAACTTCGATCTAGTTCAAAGTTGAAACTTTTGAAAAATCTTGCTTACCTTAGTAGAACTCATGTCTAGCATGACAGGGAAGGCTGGCAGACGGGGTGGCCCCCCTTGCTTGCAAGCCAGCTTTGTGAAGAGGCCGCCGAGGGGCGCGTCCGTGGCGTCTTGAGCAGGCGCCGCGGTGCGCACATCGCTGAACCCATTCATGCGGTGGAAGTAGCTGGGAGAAGAAATGTATGGTATGTTAGATAGAAAATATGTCTATTTTAATACTGCAGAGAAAATATAGGCATCAACACGAAAAGAAGAAGAAACAGAGAAAAAATTGTGGAAAACTAGTTTTTCAGACAATAGAAAATCTTATTGGTCCTCGTTGTTAAAATTCACAGTCATAAAAATTTGAGTAACTAAAATCGAAATGATACAAATATAAGCTCGTTGCTGCAAAAGCTGAGGTGATATCCATCCGGTCCGATTAGGACGTAATCATCTCTGTCAGCTTATAATAGGGTAGTTGACAAACCAATCAATTGACATAGTTTTTAAGAGCTGTCAAAACGTGATTACCCCTTATATTTTGAATGGAAATATGACGCTATGACATATATGCTATGACGTCACTATTTAATCAACTCAAAGACTCAACTTTTTACTGATTTCAAAGCAACTAAAAATCTAATTTTGCAATTAATTGAAAATTAATCGGGTTTTCAGGTCTAAAATGAAGTAATTTTTTAGAGAAGTTGTGTCTTGCAATTATTGTTTAATGGTGTCAACTACCCAATTATATTATTCTGCCTATGCTCTGCCTACTTAATTATAATTTTATTGTTGCTGCAAATAAACTCCAACCTTAATTAATCTATTTAAGATTTCGTTTCTCATGTTAACTAATTGAGTTATAAACATCCAATTTCTAAATTTTCACATTTACCGATTTCATTTTATTCTCACGGTGAGTTTGTTTATGTCATAAATTAGAGGTTACACTCATTATTATTTGTGGTATATCAGGTTTCAGTTATCGAACGTGTATGGGCAATTTCAGAAATTAAACTGAACGCTATAAGCACATTTAAACGGGGTTCAAGAAACGACAGTGTCATCATGACACTAAATATTAATGACTATAATATATTGACTATATAACAATATTTTAATATTGACTGCAATATAGTATTGGAATATTGACATTGACAACTCTTGATCCCGGTTTAGATGTGCTGATCGCGTTTAGTTTCTGTGGTGTATTTCTCCCTGAAGTTTTTAATAGTATTTGTTTCGTCTAAGCTTTTCGAAGCTGTCATTATTTGAACTATGTTAGTCGAAATATTGTTTGTATTGATTCAAGTAATACATGATCGATTTATGTCAAAACAAATGAAAAATGAAAACATGATAACTGTCGGTATTCGACCAATCAAGCGTATTTTAAAACAATAAATTAATGAAATACGACAATCACAATATTTATGCTAATATATCTGACTCAATAAATTTAACAGGCCCGTGATAATTATCTCGCTATCAAAACAATTCCGATGTTATTTGATGAAAATTAATGAGTTTCTGTTTAGAAGTTAATGTCTCCCGGCCCCAATAAAATACCTAATTTATTACCTAATATTACACCCTGTTTTATTACACGTTTAGTTTTTACCCAAGAGTTCTTTGATGTCAAAGAGAAAAGTGACAAATGATTGCGATATTTTTATTGAGTCGACAAAACTATAAATAAACGAACGGAGTACGTATAAAGTTAACAGAGTGAAATAAAACATTTGTAACCTCTGAGATTCTATTGAAGTTTTATTTCTTTTTAAGATGCGACCCGAACGATTCCCCAGCTAGAAATTCCGTTTTACGGATGCAAATAGATACGACAACCGGGGCTCACGTTGTCGTATTTGGTAATTAAAATAGACAAAGTTCAGCGACCGCAGATGACCAATTCATTAATATAACATAAGTTCACACGGACAGCTTCGGTTCTCACGAATCATGTAAATTTGTCGACTAAACGTAAGTTTTCAAATCGATTAATATGCTAATCGATGTTGGGCATCACTAGCATCGGTCGGTGAACCGCGGGTCGCATACTATTGTGACACCGACCGTGTGAAAAATGATTGATGAATGCGAGTATCGAATCGAGAATCGATAATCGGAAATGGATTATTCGATAACGACAGCGTATTAACCAAGGAATTTTCTACATGTATTAAATTAATAATAATTAATTCTGTAAATGAACGTAGGTATGAATTATACCTACGTTTAAATGGAAGCAAGGTCGTAATTTCAGACTACAATAAAAAGTATAATTTGGTTGTTCTTTTTAGAGTTTATTCGACATTAAGTGAACTGCATTAGTGGTTTATGCCTCAAATTAATTGTGTATCCGATCCGTCTACAATTACGTTCGTATATGTAATTATGGCGTTTTAATTGTATTTTCAGGCTCTTATGTCAGTTGCGTTTTTAATTAGTGTTTTATGATTCTGTTTCAGTAACTGTTTACCTACACACATGGGATCTAATAAAATGTTCACAAATATTCCGAGCAGTATTTTTTTACTAACATTTTCCGACGCTATGTCTGTAATTCACGGTTCAATGCAAGTTTGGTTTGTGGTAGATGATCGAGGTAAGCTATCCATCTATACCAGATGTTAACTTGATTTAAAGACATCCAGGAATTACATAGTCTGCCGCCAAGTAGTTCCACTCTTCATCAATTCATACTTAAAAATTACAAATGCGAAACTAACTCTGTGTATAAGATTTTAAACTATCATGGTCACTAACATTATTATTTAGATTGGAAATTATATTTACCATGTAAAAAACGAACAAGAAAGAGGGTAGACCGATTTGTCTGCTCATAAACACCCACCCGCAATAACTTCAGTTTATCCGTGATCATGGTGCTTGCAACAGCGCCGAAATATCGGGAACTCAAAAGAAACAGTAAACATGGTAAATATCCCGTTTCCAATCTAAATAATAACTCTGTTTATCTTATCCTACCCTATAGGATAATTTTGATCCCGGCGGTACGTACCGGATGGATTTCAGATCTCGGCGTAGGCGAAGCCGTGGGCAGAAGCTAGGTTTAAAAGGTGATGTCATGCTCTGGTGGAGTACCAGGGTACGATGAGGGTAAAGGAGCCATGCAGCTACAATACTCACTCGTTGTTATTGTGCGTGTTGTACCGCGCGGCTAGCGAGCGCATGATGTCGGAGTAGTTACGCGGCGGGTGCGCTGATGCGGGAGGTGCAGGCGCGTGCGGGCTGCCGCGCTCTGGCGGGGTACCAGGGTACGACGAGGTTGAAGGAGTCACGCTGCGGGACCTATTGGTGAGAGGGGCACGATGGTTACATTCATGAAGGAATTCTTAGCGGGAGTTTCTGCTAAAATAACTGTTTATGTTAAAAGTACTAAGCTGTCAATCAGTTGCATTGAGAGTCTACAGCTGCACTGCAGGAAAAAGGCAAGCTATATGTATACAGGAGGGCAATGCAAAATCCGACCAACTGCCGAAGTGCAATCGAATTCCATGCACTACAGTCACATGAGTTGAGACATGACTTGCCACAAGTTGCAAAGAATCTCTCTAGAACCCATCAGAATTTAGAAGAAGAATTGCACGCCATATACTGTACCTAATTATACTACTATTAGACTATTAATGCCGCTGCTTCGACGTCATTCATCTATTTTCGCCCGTTGTATCTCTCACCTACTTTTATTTTGGCAGCAACTGCCATACATCGTATTTTCTGCAACTCACCTAGACGCGTTGGAATCATGCGGGCTAAGCCGCTCGCTCTTGACGGGCGCGTGCGGCGCTGGGGTGGGCGTCGGCGGCGGTGCGTGCGCGGGCGACGCCGCATCGCGCGCGCACCGCCGCGCGCCCCCGCCCCCGCCGCCGCCGCCTTCACCTGTACGACAAAGAAAATAATACATTAGTAATTTGGTATAGGAAGAGCAAGGCCGAAAGAATGGATACTCAGAGATGATGTTCACAAACAAGGGGAATTTTCAAGAATCGCTGATGAGGAAAAAGTGTTGTTGAAGATCTATCAACTAGTGTCTTGGGACGCATTTGATTTAATAAGCGTTGTCAAAGAACAGCCTGACAGATCTCTGGTTTAGTTTTGTATTTCTATAGTTTATGACTGTATTGAAGGATCAAATTAATATGCAATGAGCTTCAGATTCGCCAATTTCCTAAATTCGATGATCGCAGTCAATGGAAAACATTGACTGCGATCAAAACAGAAGCAACACATAGCTAGGTCCGTTCGTTAAAGTTTGCAAGCGCAAGCATTAAAAAAGTTAACCTCACGAACAATTAGTATCGCACTCGTGTGTTAGTAGAGAATCCGGTTGGCGGCACTCACTGACCACAGAAAGAATAAAAAAAGGTAGCAAGCGTGAACCTAGGTTTTAATACTAGCCTGTAGAATTGCAGATTCGTATCAGATGCCCGGAATTCACTACACTTGGCCTTTACCGAAGTCCGATAATTAAAATAGCGATTAGCATGATTTGAACTTAACAAAAAAGTTGCGTAATCCGATCATTAAGTCCGATCTTCCCAGACAACTATATTCCTTACGATTCTCATAGACATAACCACCTGTTTTATTCATTCACACATAGATAAACCGTATACTTTGACATTACCGCGGTACTTCAAGGGCGGACCTGAAGTTTATCTCTTACTCATATTTATTCGGGCACTGGCACGGATCTGCGGGAGGTGTCAAAAGCTCAGTGGCCGAGGCATCTCGACATACCGATATCATCGCGCGGCTCGTTTGATCGTGGACCAGAGAGCGCGAAACCCGGAGTTATCCGGAGTTCTCGGATACTTTCGTACAGATCTCCGCGATCTACGGAATTAATGAGCAAAGAGGTGTGAAGTGTCGCACTTGCGGAGCCGCGGTTGATCGCAAGCAATGTGTTTGTACAGGTTTTCCAAATTCTTCAGTGATTTTGATAAAGAATGTCGCGTTTTTGCGTGTGTTTTCGGTTTTGTGATGTTAAATGTTGGGTTGTTGATTAATGGAGTATATTTTGGTGACAAAATGTTTTTCTTCGCAGTTTCCAGTTTTTAAATAGGTATTTCCAGACTACGTATGTGGAGACAATCTTAATTTAATTTCTGTTGTGTGAGTTTCACTGTCAAATAAATTTTGTAATCGATCTGAGTCTTCCTTTAGATTAATTTAACCATTTGAACGCCATTGTCATATATACGTGACAAGCAAACGCGTGCCCTGTACGCCAAACGACACAAATATGTGACAAAATGGTAAGTGAAATTGTGGCTTGGCGTGGAGGACGCACGTGCGTTTATGCTCTGGCGTTCAAAAGGTTAATAATCAAACCAGAGAAAACCACAGAGCAAGAAAGCCGCGTATCGTCTCACAGTCACAAAATTCAAGTGAAAGGATAAACAAAATTAAAGTAGGCCTACCAAATAAACTAATAAAACATTTTCTCCTTAATTACGACTGCGGACGTAACTTGAAATGTCACAGTAATTATGCAAGCTTGTCACCTCCAACTGTTGTCTATAAATCACAAATGATTCATTGTGAGAATAATCTGCTACTTGTCACGGCGAAATAAGCGTTATTAATAACACCTTTTACGCGGCTAACCGTTTCACTCTTGTTTTATTAGTGCAGGGACACACCAGCCGCATTTACGCGTTGGGAATTCAGCAAATTAACAGGTCAAGCCACACCAGCAATTAACACACTTACCATGACGTCTTATAGCAGTATTGTTTTAATCTTATTCCAGAGTGGTAAAGAGATGACGCTAGACGTCATCTATAGCACCGTCCCTTTCTCTAACTGGAGTGACATTAAAACAATACTGCTTTAAGACATCATGGTAGAACCCCAGCCTAAAACTGTCGCGTTTTGACGTAAGTGTAAAAATGCTAATTCGAAATTTAACCTTACGGCCAAGACAATAATCACTTTCGATGAACTTTGTATTTCTACATGGACTTTCAACAGAATTGACATAAGGTTTGGAGTTGTTTCATGGCCTTTCCATATTATATTTTTGACTGTTCCATCATCGATTGATTGTTAGAATACTGTCACTTTATTTAGCTCCCCCTTCTTAACATTAGTTTTGTTTTTTTAATCGATAGTCGAAGCGTACATTGTACCAAAATACGCGACGTAATTTTTGGTAGTGTGTCACTACACTTACGAACTCGAAAACTCGGTAACATAATAAATTTTTGCATATATTTACACCTACCACTGTTTGTCTCTGCATCACCCAAAGGTTGACTGGTAGAAAATGCCTATGGCATTAAGTCCGCCTCTGTACTTTGTGCTTGAAGTGTATATAAATAAAATAAATAAATAAATAAATAAATAATATTTTTCACAGGTGTTACTTTTGATTGCAATTATGATAATGTTAATGTCATTATTAATGTTGGTAAACACGGAGATTTGCATGTAATCTGTGAGGTACTGACCTGAAAGATGCTTTTGGGGGGTCAAGAAGAAAGTGACCAGTGTGGTTTATGTGGGAAAAGGTGAAGTTTAATGTGTTCCAGTGACTTTTAAACTGGTAATTTATATTTGTCGGCTTAAGAGCTAATATATATGCCAGATTTGCGAATAGAAATTTTAAGCGTTGAAGAAAACGTATGGCTTGTTTTGGTATCACTGCCTAAACGAAATTATGCTTTAGAACAGGAAGAGTTACGTTACAAAATATGGTCATTATATACTCTAAGTTCTGTAACTTAAACGGAAACATAAATAGCTTCTATAATCATAAGTTATCTTCCTCTCTCACGTTACTTAATAGATGTAACTGACTTCTTATTAAGTAATAGCAATATAACATTTAAAAATAGTCTATTGTCGACCATCTAAATAATATTATTAACCTCCATTGAACACGCACAAGGCAGCTACCATAGCCTATAATGTTATGAGAAAATTATAATAAATTGACATTTTTGTATGAAAAGAAGCGCCCAGCGTAGGCGGCAGACATTTTGTTAAAGAATGATATACACTAGTGTAATGATAACATAATATTTATAAAGAGATTATGGACCACATACGAAGAAAAACGAACTTAACAATATATGGACAGATCCGGGTATATTTTCTAAACTTCGGACTTAGGATGTCAAAGTGGGAGTTCCGTGGGCTAGATATATGGGTTCAAAAAGTTGATCCGAATTATACGTTGTATCTGTCTTTATTACAAAAGAAACGAGTTGTAATTTATCAGGTTTTAAGATCAGATAAAAGGTGACAAATTTTTCCGTATTTGTCTAAGAGAGGAATTGTGTTTCTTGTGGAATTTAATCTGCGTTTGCTCCGATTTTTGACAGATTTATGCTAAATGATGCATTATTATGTGGGTGTGAATATGAATTAACTTGAATTGCCATATCTTAATACCAGTCTATAAATACTGTGGGGATTCCCAAAATTCATACCAAATGAGCTATAATTTGTGATTTCTATCTCTCGCTCGCTCTCTCAAATTATTCCTGGTTTCTGAGAGAGATAGACGCTGCAATTTGCAAACGAAAATAATCGCCATTCAAATCAATTTTCAAAAAAGAGATTCCATTAAAAATGACACAGCTTTTTAGAAATCGAGAAAAATGGTCAAAAATATTCAAAATAGCATCTAAACTTGATACTCATAAACCAAACATGACGTCTCAAACAAAATTTATCAAAAAAATATTAAATGTTGCAGGAAGTGATCAGTATTTACGATGGCGACCAATGAACGTTGGTTTCCGGCGCCGTTGAGAGTCTATAATGAGAGGAAATGATCCGTTAGACTAGTAGCCTTGTGTGGCCTGTGGCCAGCTGACGATGTCAACCGATTATCCAAATACTTAACATGTGAATACGAGAGTGGAAGTATGAATACAAATATGGAAGGTTGATTCTAAATGGTCGTGTGGCACAGAAGGGTCAGGATTATGGAAACTTATGGTTTTTTTTTTTTGGCTGTATTTTTGGACTTTTTTCATAAATAATAAATAATAAAAAAAAGAAAAAATAAATAATAAAAAAAAAACAAATATGATATAGAGAGAGAGACATGGAATAGATTTTAAAAATAATATATAATATAAATAATATATATAATTTTAGTCTTTCTTTCTTTTCTTCTTTCTCGTGTGGTTAGTGCCTAACCTGGTGTCAGACTTTTTATGCCACCCATCGGCCTCTGACTAGGCTTTACATGCCGTTGAGAAATATCTCTCAGGCATGCTGGGTTTCTCACAATATTTTCCTTCACCGAAGCACGTGAAATACGCAGATGAATCCGAAAAATCAGAGGTGCGTGTCTTGGGTTCGAACTTGAGACTTATGACTTGCCAGTCCGACGGTTACACCACTAGGCTATCACTGCCTAAAATAACTGTATTTTTTTTATTATTGTTTTCTTATTTCCGTAATTTTTTTTTATGTAACAGATTGATCGATGCTCGAATCGAAATCGTTTGAAAAGATTTTAAACAAGTGTCAAATCGCCTCTTTAATAGTTCTCCGTTCTCCTCATAAGAAATTAGCGTAATCTGTATCCTTCCGCTACTTCTACATAAAACAATACCTTTCTTATCTAAAACCCAACTAAATCTATCAATTCTAACAGAAAGCTCGTAACAATTGAACAACAACTAACTGGGCTGTTAACCGATGGCAGTGGAACAAGGTTCAATTAACCTTTGGTTAGAATAACTGATGGTAATGCAGCGTGTAACACCACATTGATACCGGTCGAAGCGTTTGACTTGACACCTTAGTTGTGTGTGTGGTCCAAGTGAGGGGCGATGGCGATGGTCTAACTGAAGTCATGTTTCTTTTTTATTAACATTTATAGATCTTTCTTAATACGTAGACTATGCATTCTAAAAACTGGATTCGTTTACGAAGCTAGATAGTGTGATCTGAAAAAAACTGGATAGAATTTTTAGTTTTGCAGGTAGCAACTGCATAGTTCGTCAGCATTAAACAGTATATAACTTAGATAAATTGATTGTTAAAATGCTCCCTTTTGATTTGTGAAGATTTTCCGACATCTTACTTTCGACGGATCGGAAATTGTATTGAGTGCGATGCATATGATTGTCTTTCCCTCACAAGCTTCTGAATTTGAATACAAAAAATTACACATTACACATAATAGCCTCCGCCAGTATATTACGGCACCTACCGGTAGGGTCAGCACCGTCGTCAAACAAGGTACCGTTGGCAGCACCTGACACGAATGACGGCACGTCCACCGAACAGCCTGCCTAAGTGATCGGTACCGTTCACAAATATGTGCTCGGTACCAAGTGATTATCGCGTGCGGGACTTTTTTACTGCTGGATGCGGTATTTAGCGGATAATATTGTAAGTACTTTGGGGATACTTAGAGAAAATTAAGATTTACAATGTATGATATTGATTTATTTTACATTCGCTTTTACCTGCGACTTCATCAGCGAGAACACCCCATGGAAACGTATTGCCTGGATAAAAATCATCCTACCTGTGTCCGTTATACTGAAATCCGAAGACATGAAAAGGTAACAAACAGATCCATTATTATTGTCGCATTTATAATTTGAGTGTGGATTATTTCAACCAGTACGGATGCGGTCGACGTATGAATTGCAGGACACGCTCATGCTACGATCTTCAGAGGGTGGCTGGTAGCAGTTGGATGAGGACAACCGCCTGGGTTCCGAGTAATATGATAATTGGAGTGGTTGATGACCAGCTGTAGACTACTGTATGGCCAATGACGACGGTAACGCAAGATTTACGAAGTAGTAGTAGTAGTTTATAATTTTCATGTATGAAAGAGTCTTTTGCATTTTTGTTTTAATAACATAGTTAGGACTTTCTCCCGAATTGGCGAGAAGAAACACACCATCGTTAGAAGTGTAAGGAATGGGGGGGGGGAGGCCTTTGCTCAGGAGTGAAAATATAGAGACTAACTAAAAAAAAATATATTTATAGATCCATAACAGTTCTGAAAATATATCTCAAAGTTCCATTCAAAAACTCGATACCACACAATAACAACATAATCCAACCTCCCACTGATCACTCAACTAATTGATTGCCTCAATAACCATGTTTTGTTAATACCTCCTCCACTCCCGCGCAGTTGAAGATGTTTAACGTTGATCAAACAAAGATGCCGTCTGCGATTGTTGACTGAGTATCGGCCGAGAGGCTGTGTGCGGTTGTATGGCTGTATGCAGTGAACCGTGGCTAGTTCGGGGAAATGAAGAGGCTTAAGAGAAGGACAAACTAACTGTGAAGTTGTGAGCCTTTGGACTTTTGTTGGTTGATGTGATGATGTTGGTTTTGGTGGGTAATAGATAGCTGGGGTTGTGTGTGGGTTTATGAAGATAGAATAGCGGGTGATAGTGGTCAGTACAAGGTGTTCAGCTTTAGGAGATGTTGTTCAATGAGCCGAAGGGCAATTCCCGCTAGAACGTTCGTATTTAATTGTCAGTGTCTATCTCTAACTCAGATTTTTGATGCATTTTTGACATTGATTGTAGCAGATATGAAATTGCGATTAGAATTAGAATGCTTTGAAATATTGGATTGGCGATTTGATAACTGATGTGTACCTACTGTATTTCACACGGAAAACCGTACAAAGAATTGAGCAGGATCAATCTAGGAACAATCAAATTATGATGATTAATGAAAGCTACTAAGGTTAAACCTACGAATAAAAAAAAATAATCGATGTTGATCTGCTCCTTAATTGGAATATACCTACAAATAGCTTTAAGTTCCTCAATTAAGAATATGACTCATATTTAATTAAGTTTACGTGTAAGACCATAATTATTATGATCTGAACTAATTATTGTCTGTTTATTGATATTGCCATAACTGTTACGTCAAGAGGATGGCAATGGCGTACTTCCTGTCTTCTTATATTCTAAAGGAATTAACAACTATTACAGGTTTTATTTTCGTACTAAAAATCGTCAAATAATCTGAAGCAATTTTTTTTTTTTTAATATATAGCATTGTTGAACAAGAAAAGTGGGCTGAATCCCGTGGATAGTAGTAATACGAGACATAGTTCAATCTCACATTATATGGAATTAATTTATCGATGAACGGTCAACCCTATGCCCGCTACATCCCGGTGCGTGGGTGGGGTGACGTTATGACCCCCCGTGATATAGGGTCGTCGCGTTTCAAGTATCCATAATTTGATGTGACTTGTCTAGTCGTGCGCTTTGAACTGAAGAAATGATTCCATCATTGAAGGATTTTTTAAACTTTAGAATCAGATTAATGTTTTATTTTTATAAATTAATAATCTGTGTGTTTTCTATGACTTGTATGATGAATGATTTAAGATTGCGCTAATCTTGGAAACTAAAAATATATCGTGTGATCTAAAACATATGATGGGATTAATAATAAATAAAAATTTCCGAAATCTCTTAAGTAAGTTATTTAGAATATTAATTAATAATATAGACAGGTCTTTCCGCCGATATATTTCATAATGATAAGGTATCCATTTGCGTCAAACTATTATAATTGAAAACTTGAGTTAAAGAAGATCTCAATATAGGGATAGTTCAATTTATTGCGTGTGATGGCATGGCTTAATCATTTCATCAGTTTGATTTCAATCAACTTTATCAATTAATCAATCAATTCAGCCTATCACAGTTCACTGCTGGACATAAACTCATAAAATGTATAAAGTTATGTTTATTTGAACACATTAAATAGCTATACAGTCTGATTTATTTATTTTATAAAAGTAGACCGAATCAGTTTCATGGGGTTATTCAATGTATACTATTTTTTGGCCAAAGAATCAGCATTGCCATCCAACCTGGCAATGCTGCCAGCCTTCTGGGCACTTTTCCTGTTGACAGCGATGTGGACGAATTTTTTGACGCCCTTAACTCTTTTGATACTTGTACATATTTTTATTACTATTATAGATTTATAGCTTGTAAATAATGTAAATAATAAATATCTCTAGTTTCATAATAATATTATAAAATGTAAACTTTTTTAAACAACTCCTTATTTAATACAAAATTACTTTGGCAGTTTTATTTATAAAAATCTCATATATTCTGTAGGTAGGCTATAGGAGTATGTAACGGTCATGGCAGGCATACTACTTTCGCTCTGTACTTTATGTCATGGGAAAAACTCGTTAGTCTATCTATGTTTGTGCTTATTAGTTATTCCATCATCCATGTATGAGCAGCATTATACGACCATAAACCTCATTTACACACCACCTAACCAATATTGCCCAATCAATGCCCAATGTCCATGAATACATTTTTCTATGACCACTCCACACTATCCCAGGCACGTCTCGGCACCTGTTGTTTGCCCAGCCGAGGGCGGGCCAGTGTTCAAACAGTGATTGATGTTTGTGTTTGTACAGCAACCACCTGCATGTTGCCGGTAGTGGCTGGTTGGCCGACCTTGTGGGTCGAGGCAACCATAAGCTTCGGAGATGTTGATGGTGTACTTGGGAGTAAAGGTTTTTTAATGAGAAGCCTCGATGTATATTAAGTGCGTAGTTCGGTCTAAATGGGGCTGATGGTATTATCCAGACGCGGAAAAATTAAGGAATTTGCATTATGGGGAAAACTTTATCAAAAAATAATTTCTTCTCCAGTAGGTATTATGGCCTTGTCGATGCCCGAAACCATGAGTATCCCATGCAAATATTTATTTCGAGTGGAAACGGAACCTGCAACATTTTTCTTCAGTACAAATACCTTGAATTAAGAAAACCCAATTATAGGTATCTCGCTTAACAACGCTACATAAGTTAGTAATATTGCAATTCTTATGTATGTTTTTTTTTTTGTGAACAATAAAGAAAAATATAAAAATACCAATCGCTCAACTACTATGTAATTGTGGCACGTGGTGTTTTTATTTTTCAGATTCCCCTTTTAGGATAGAGGTACAATATTCAATATTTTACAAAAATCTATTTATGATTTTAGTAGAATATTAGATCAATCTGGCAGCGGTATCTCAGTACACACTACTAGTATCGTGGTAGCCAATCAGCCACCTGCGTTGTAGCAGTGGCAGGTTGCGGCCTTGTAAGGCAAGCAACCAAACGTTGTATGAATGCTTTTGTTTGTGTCGGCTGTGTAGAACAAGCTTAACTTGATTTAGATTGCCATGATTAAGCTACAATAGAAGGAGGTTAGGTAAACTGAATATTAGTCAGTGTGTCGTAATTCAAAACTAAACATTGGAAGGTAACATATTTTTTACGAAATCCTTACTTTCTTACTCCTTACTAATATTATAAATGCGAAAGTATGTTTGTTACCTTTTAACACCTAAAACACTGAAACGACCATCCTGAAATTTTGCATATACGTTGTTAGGTGTACAGAAACGGACATAACCGAGGAAAACAACAATAACGTTCTAATGATAATAGATGGCGCCACGTGTCTTTCGATTGAATTATATTATTACAAGTAGAGTACAACCCGAATTGGTTGTCAAATTATAAAATTAAAATAAACGACATGCTAGAGTATGTTACAATCGTAGCAGGTTACGTTTCATAGTTTCTGCATACCCCCATAAGAAAAGGAATGAGTTTATGTATGACACATGCTACACAGTGTAATAAAAGATTAAAGTGGAGTGATTGCAAAAGAATGATTGCAGAAGAATGATTGCAGAAGAATGATTGCAGAAGAATGATTGCAGATGAATGATTGCAGATGAATGATTGCAGAAGAATGATTGCAGAAGAATGATTGCAGAAGAATTATTGCAGAAGAATGATTGCAGAAGAATGATTGCAAAAAATTAAGAATTCACCTGATCTAATCACATTTTGAATACAAAATATTGTTTTTATTTGCCATCTGATTGAATGGATTTTTTGATTGAGTCGTTTTAATTTTAATTAATTAATCATAACTCTACTACATTTTATTTGTAAATAAAAAACAAAAGTCATCACAACCATTGTTTCAAAACATCTCAAACAAATACTCCTGTCACCGCTCCAAAAACAAAGCAAGCACTTACTAAGTACCTACCTCTCTACCTACCTGCCTACAGGCAGTACTGGCATCCCAAGCGTGGGGTACACAAACTAATGTAACATACTAACACAAACATTGACTCACTACGTCACCTGCTTACCACTAAACTGTTAGCGTCGTTAAGATTCCGAGGAACGGCTCTCGGGACTAGTGATGCGGTTAGTCGATTATCTCAACGGTTATCGATGAAGTCGATTGGTGGTAGTTAGAGGTTAAGATTTTTTTTTAATGGCACGGTAGTCTAGGCAGGTTTCCTTTTTTTTAAAAAAGAAATAAGATGGTTTAGGATTTCATCAATTATAAGTTGTTTTTTTTTTTAGTGTTACCAGTTACTATTAACAAAATAGGACACTTATGGAATTATTCGGTTCCCATAAGTGTGATACAGATTAAAAAGAAGATGAAAAGTAAAGGATTTTATTTAATTAATTATCTTAACTTCTTCGAGTATGGAAACAAAAGAAAGACATGTTTTTTAGATAAACTGAAAACATCTATGTGATGATAAGTACAACACTTTAGAAGGCTGAACAGATTTTATCTAGGTAAATTAAAAAAAAAAAAAAACGATTAGTTAAATTCCAAACACACATCATATTTCCATTTAAAAACATATTTATTCGACAATCTAAATTATTTCAGTCACGTCCCCTCACTAGGCCCTTTAATAAGGAGTGCCCTTGACGTGTGGTCAAACGTTTGTGTCCAAAGCAAAACATTTGCTCCACTGAGGGCCAGCGAGGGCCAACCTCTCGACCGGACGAGAGAGCACCTGTGTGGTAGCATGTGTAGGGTTACGCGGTGTTTTCGTATACAAGGAGGGCTTTCAACGGGATTTTTTTGAGGACAGCATGTATTAAGAGGTAATAATTTGAATTGGTTGTATGGATATATCATACTTCCTACCATAATATTATAAATGCGAAAGTTTGTGAGGATGTATGGATGTCTGGATGTTTGTTACTCTTTCACGCAAAAACTACTGACCGGACTTGGATGAAATTTGGGACACAGATAGTTTATAACCTGGATTAACACATAGGATACTTTTTATCCCGGTAGTATGATCCCATGGGACAATTAGCGAATGACATTTAATATAATGGTTACCATAGATATAGTATAATAATCACTTAATTAGTTTATAATGTTCAGCTGAGACAGTAGCATAAATATAAACGTGCTTCGCTCGACGCTCGGCGGCACATCAAGCTGTACATAATGCTGGGCAAAGGTCTCCCCCATTCCCTTCCAACTCTACCGGTTTTTGCCTTCTCTGGCCAATCAGTCAGGAACGAGTCCAAATTATCACGCCAGCGTTTCTTGGGCCTGCCTCGGTGACGACGACCCTTTTCAGAATCCTGCTTTGAATACTAGGAAGAAAGAGCATAAAGACTTTATAATCAGACTTCAAGACTAATTTTTATGTATGCATCGTTTGCCAAAACATATCATACTAGTAATAAATAATAATACTGTCCATAATATCAAATAGTGCATATGATTCTTCAGATTGAAAGAAAAATAAAAGTAAAGTAGTGAACACAGCTATCTACAACACAGCCACATCACCGCTCCTATAAAAAACTTTTTAACACAACAAAAAGAAGTTTAAATGGCGAGTTAAAATTCCACTCAGGTCTCTGTTTTCTAAAGAAGGGGTCGTTGTGAATCTGCAATTAACCCGTATTTGCATTCGAACCGACGACCTGGGCGACGCCTGCGGTTCCGACAACTGCTGGACATACCGTTGGGTGTTTATTACCCATGTATTTTACTTCGCATTGTATAGAATCTTATCGTACAAGTTCGCTTACCGTAGACAGATGAGCTGCTAGGGAATTTGTACTGTCACTTCTTCATCCAAGCTAAAGAACTGTCTCAAGTAATTTCTTGATGACCAAAAAAACTCTCGACTCTCGGCCTAATTGGAATACACTACTTTTTGACTTTCATCTATACTGTAGCTGACACAAAAGCCACGAAGCGCTGTACATTTTTCTCTGAGATTATTTGCCACCGCGGATAGCAAATTCGCGAGCGATACTGTTTCATTCATCGATTTTGTTCTCCTGCTGTGAATCGCAGCGCAATGAGTTCCAGGCCTTAGCAATGTTTGAAATTCGAATGTTTTCGAGATCGGTCAGTACTTCTTTTGTTTTTTTTTTTCTTGTGGATTAAGAATGTTTCGGATGCACATTGAATCCTAATATGGTATTATTCCGTACACCAGAGAGAAAAGGGTTTTTTCTTGCCACCGACAATACCGACGAGTAATGGCGGGAAAAAAATCTGATGCGGTTAGCGTAAGTCGGGCTTCTGAGCAGCCAAAGGTAGTTTACTAAGGTGGGAATTGACTGGTTGCGTCGACTTCCTTGGTGGTCGTTCAGGTGTCGTCTTTTTCGTTTACTTTGTAGGATAATTACGACCGCTAGTTAGTGCGGTAGTCCCGTGTAAGAAAAGAAACCTCAGCTCTTTGCTTTCCTAGCCATCTATAATCATGAACTAGGCAAAAAATACTGCGTGGTTAAAACCTATGGAAATGATTATTTTCTTTTAATATCTCATTAATTACAGTAAACTAGAGGAATTTGAATTACACTTTCGAAAACTTTTTAAGTTCTTCGATTTTTAAATCCCAATTTACTTTGCCATTTAAAACTTGTTTATCATTTATATAAGATGACATAAACAAAAACAGTTTTTTTTATGTCAAATGAACTTTTGAACTTCGAACGACAAACTCGTGTGAAACTCTGTGAGAACCTCGGAAGGTCAGGCAAATAATAATAAATTATTACCGTGAAAACGGTCATACACTCCGGGTATTTAACCTTTTAGCCATTTAGCCATTCAGCCTACCGCTCATTTACTTAGATGAGCATTCAAAAAACCATCTCTACGTAGATTAGACTCCGTTTAAACAAATAAATGTAAATATTTACATGGAAATGCTAAAAACGATAAGGCATTAAACTAAATGATCATATTGATTTACATTAAAATACAGTTATGTCACAGAGTCACGGGGGTCATCTGTGAGATACGAAAAGTCATGTTCTTTTTTTGTTTCATACTTTTTCTCTTAAAACTTGAAATGTAATAATTTTTAATATTTTTCCATAATCAATAATTTAAAAGAAAAAAAAAGATATATCGATTAGATTTGATTGGAGAACAGGTAAAAGAAAACCATTGTCATTAAGCGGGGCTAAAAATCTAGACTCAACTCCTAACGCTGTCATTTTTATAATGGGAAAAGCAACTCCTCAAACATTTTTTTTTTTGATTATTTCTGGCCGGTAAAAAAACATCATCATCATCATCATCCACAGCCCGAATTCAACCACTGCTGGGTATTATAGGCCTCTCTTTGCTTGTGCAACCTCATCCAGGATATTCCCAGATTGAAAATATATACATAAAAATACAGGGTGTAAACAGACCCTTCACGAAGCCGTCAACCAAGCATTCTGTACATCAAACTAAGTAACTTTACGCAAAAATTATTGCTGGGAATCGAATTTAATCACGTTTTACGGTAGGACTCGATGGAAAGCTTTGTGCTGATGGATGGATTGAATAGTACGGGGGTCGTGGAAGTATGAAAGGTAAAAATCTTAAATTAAAAACATGTATTTAAAAAAAACTTGTGAATAAGTTGGAACTTTGACCAAACAAACAACCCGACAAATAGCATTTCAAATAAACTTTGACTTGTTTCATTAATTTTGTGTTTACTGCAGTCAACTCGTTTGCAGAACAGCTTGACGTTTCGCGCGTCAAATGTCAGAGGTTGCCAACCTTCGACCGGCTGTGAATCAACAGGCGTCGAACCCGCGTCTCACGACCCGCCTGCCCTTGAACCTGACCTTGGCATTGATGACGATTTTGAGTAAATATTAAGTTTTGTGACGAGTGAGATGGAGGAAATTGTGGTTTTGTGTTGTGTTTGGTTAGTTTAGGTAATTGCTGTGTTGTTGTAAGTGTGAATTGTTTGTTAAGCTATTACTATCGTCATTAGAAACTAAGATGCTAGACTATAAGAAGAAATATTTTCCAACACAACACATCTTTTTGTTCTCTGTAATACATGAATCTATACTAATATTATAAAGTTGAAGAGTTTGTTTGTTTGGTTGAACGCGCTAATCTCAGGAACTACTGGTTCGAATTGAAAAATTCTTCTTCTTAGTGTTGGATAGCCCATTTATCGAGGAAGGCTATAAGCTATATAACATCACGCTACGCAAAAATAAAACAAGTCAGAAGCGGCGGATGAAACCGCGGGGCACAGTTAGTAGGTAATAAAAAACATCAGCAAGCAACAAATAAAGTAATACAGCATTCTTCTGGTTACAAAAAACACAGAAATTTAATTTTCCGCGTTCTAAATAATTTCCAATAAACCACCGTACATGAACTTTACATTTACGATACATCTGTAACCAATACACATTGACAATTACATTTCTGTACAACGTTGTATGTGGATGTGCCGTTAAGCGATTACGTGGAAATGTCAGAGGTGCTGAACCTCTGGCCCGAATGAATCAGCGCTCATCTCACGACCCCTGGCCCTGATCCTCACCTTGACCCTGGACGAACATTTTTACGTTTTCAAAGATTTACATACGAAGTCAGTTGGCTTTACTGTTTTTGTTGGATATATGTGGTAAGTTATTTTCTTTAATAGATTTTCTGTTGTGCGTATTTCAGTACAAGAAATGAGTTATCTAAAAGGAGATTTAAACCTTCTAGAACAATATTCAAGCTGCCTCATTGGTCTAGAGGTCGCAAGCGCAACTGCTGAGCATGGGGAGGTCTTGGGTTCGATTCCCAGGTCGGGCAAAGTGTTATTGGGTTTTTCCTTCAGAAATTTCTCAATAGCAGCCACGGGGTCTGGACTCGTACCCGGTTGATGGCAATAGGCTCGCCCCTTATTACATGGGACTTAAACATAACTGGGGAAATGTGGGTGTACTATTTGGTATACCTATGCCTACTTACCCTTTCGGGGCTAACAGGCGTAATGTTATGTTATACAAGCATTAACCTGGGACCTAGTTTCAAATCCGGCAGAATTCATTATATTGTAGCACGATCAAATCCTGTTCCAAGACTATTTTCGACTTTCATCCAGTCCGAAGATTGTAGGTATTCTAGCACACCGGGATGATAGTTTTATTAGTTACCAACGGGAGGACCAATCCCAGCAGTGGGATACTATGAACTGTGAATAAACATGAAAATAAATCGTATGTGACACTTACAAGTGCGTGTGTTATTTACTCCGTTCAAATGACATTGCAAAGAGCAATGGTTAATATAAAAGGTACATATAGGTATAAGCAGGATGCGTCATAGATGTGAATCTGTAGTTCTCAACGACCTTTTGCCCTAGCTATAACCTTCACCTTGCTAACCAGTTGTGTTTGCGACGATAATGCAGATTGCATAGTTTTTATTTGAAATTGCTGTCATTTTGTTGACAATTGTCATACTTAATTCTTTAAGAGTTTATGACAATCGGTTTTCGGTTGGCGCAGTGGCTGAGCAATTGACTGCTGCGCATCGTGTCGAGGGTTCGATTCCCGCACGAAACAAATATTTGTATGGCCTACAGATAGTTGTTCCGGGTCTGGCTGTTTGTATGTGAATTTAAATGTTTGTAAGCGCACCCACGATTCAGGAGAAATTCCCAGTGTGGGGTAAAGAATTAAAAAAAAAAAGAAACAGTACTATAATATATTGCATTTTCTGATGTAATTATTTTGTAAAAATATCTCGCTTGTGTAACCCAGTATATTTTGATGATAAATATATTAGAAGGCCTCCCACTAGGTGGACCGATGACCTGGTGAAGGTTGCAGGGATCCGCTGGATGCGAGTCGCACGGGACCGGTCAATGTGGCGACACTTGGGGGAGGCCTATGTCCAGCAGTGGACGTCTTTCGGCTGAAATGATGATGATGATGAAATATATTAGTATCTCTTTGTTTCTATTTTTCTTTATCATGTGTTTAGTGCCTAACCTGCTTTCGAAGTTTTTATGCCGCCCAAGGGCCTTTGACTTGGCTTTACATGCCGTCGAGAAATATCTCTCAGGCATGTTGGTTTCGCCACGATGTTTTCCTTCGCCGAACTAAGTGATAATTATACAATACGCACATGGATCCGAAAAATCAGCGGTGCGTGTCTTGGGTTCGAACTTGAGATCCATGGCTTGGCAGTCCGACGGTCACACCACAAGACTATCGCTGTTTTGGATCTATTGCTATGTATCTGTATAGTGTCAATATTAAGGATCAAAGCAGTAATTTACAAAAATAGGTCCCAATGAGAATGTACCAGCCACGATGTGGTAAATGAAAAAAAAACACTCAACCAGAATGCCAATTCTGATTTAAAAAAATATATCTTGTGCATACAGTTATTCTGTTATTGAATTGGCTTCTAAGTCAATACCCTAAGGTTGAAAGTAAGTGGTATAATTAGTAAGAAAGTAAGTTCTAAGATAGCGGCAAATGCGGTGACACTTCTTTTTAATTAGCGTCATGTTTAATTTTATCGTCTGTTAATACTCGTAAAAAGTTGTCGTGTATAACGTTATAAATCTTTTATTACTAGAGGCTTGCAACATTTGTACTGTTATAGGTGACAAAACATCGTGTTAGTAGTTGGTACTTAATTAATTTAAATGTTATTGATTTTCTTTAGTATCTGTAGATGTTTATTTGTACGATGTCGCCTTAATGCATTCGTTTTATCTTCTCCTGACTGTGTATATTACAAAAAAAAACTAGCTTCACAATAATTATCATTGTAAATATGTCTATGTGTTATTTTGATGTATAAACTATATTACTCTAAAGTTTCATCAAAATCCGTTCAGCAGTTTTTGCGTAAAAGTGTAACAAACATCCATTCCCCCTAAAAAAGTTTCGCATTTATACTAGTAGTAAAATAAAATAGTTAAATTAAAAACACTGTGATATGATAGGTATAATATGCAATTGTATAAGTCAGGTTAATAAAAAGTCTTTATCATTCCAGCGTTTGTTTATTGAAAAAAATATTAATTCAATTTTTGAACTTGTCCACCTGTATTTTTCAAAACAATATATATAAAATAATAAATATATACAACATTATTTTTAGTATATGCGAAACCTGAAGTAATAGTTTGTTCAGAATAAGTAACTGAATCGATTCCAATCATTTTTAAACCATGTTATATTTTTTCCCAAAAATATTTAAAAAAGTTGGACATTGAGCGACTTTGAGTACCTATCGCAATCATTTAGGTACCTACTGCCAAATTATTATTATCAATGCGCTCAAGACGACGCTGGAGGCGCGCACTGCGTGGTGACCACGTTTTTAAGCGGACAACTAGGTAACAGAACAAGCTTATAACTTTGTGATTTTTCATGATACAGTTTTGAAATTTTGGACATAGATTCTTTACATAAAAATACTAGACACGTGTATCAGGTTTCGCATATACTAAAACTAATGTTGTATATGTAATTAACTTGAAGTTAAAGAACAAAAAAATCGTTGTCGTCGTGTTGCTAGGTGCAATGAAGTTAATGTTTTATTGATTACCATCTAAGTTGAAACTTATCAATGCCCATTTGTAATGGCTTATATTGCATTTTAATTTGTTTTATTGAAGTCTTAATTTAGACATGTTAGTACACGACAAGTGTGTGTGTTGTTATTGCTTAAGTTAGTACTTGAATTAAACATTTAAAATTAATTGTTTTCAATTAAATGTTTAAAAGTCTATCGTGTTTAAGTATCTTCTGCAGAAGCTTTAACTTACAAAGCTTTATTATTTCATGTATATTTAGAACAAAAGGGATTTATACAACTGTATAATACTGACTATGTCTGACCTACAAATGTATAAACTGTAACACTCACGAAGCAGTTCGGTAAAAGTCAAATAAACATTTTACAATAGGTGCATGTGTACCACGTACAGACGTTTCTAAATACTACAATATAATATACATACAATGTATGTACACACCTACAAACTGCGTGACTCATTTCAAAAAAGGCGTTTTACGATTCAATCGCACTTTACAATAGATCTTTGCGCACCATTGTTAAACTCCTGCGCACTTATCCCAAAGTATGACCGTTTCGCCCGTATTGTCGCGATTTCCTGCCTATTTCAAAAAAAGGACACTATTCAGGTAAGGTCAGGTACCAAACTACCCAATTTTTTTTTGAACAGGTACATGGTTCTTAGAAATGTGCAAAAAAATTGGTAATTTCGGTGTCATTTATGTCAATGGAGTAAGGTTTAATATTGTGGATTGTTTTTTGGGTTTCTTCTATTGTTAAAGTGCCTCTTGTTTGAGGGTGCAACGTAGGTATGTAGGTAAATTACACGTGGAATAAATAAGGTAAGTCAACGGTATTTATAAGAATGTTTGAGTGGTTGTCGTGGCGTTCCGTGTTGACATTAATGTCGGTTGTCGATACAACATTCCTTGTGATATTGCATGAAGTATGGTGTGTGTTAAATGTAAAAAGATTTTAATATTTTTATTTTTATTCTCTCACCAGTGTTTCTTCGAGATGGTAGAAAACAAAGCATGATTTAATATTAGATGTCTTCAATGCTTGCTACAGTTTTTAAACCTGTGTCAATTTGCAATGAACCCACATTTCAAATCACATCAAAGCTAGGACGAGTATTGTCAGGTCGCTTACCCGCCGGGAACAACAATAGCCTTTTGATAATTCATCAACCGGGAATGACACTTACGAGTAATGTCAATGTAAAGCCAACAGCAACAATGTTTCGGTGAAAATGTGTAAAGTATCGGCATGGCCGGAAAATAATTAATCTGTATGTTTATCACAAACAGAAAGTAAGACACCGTGATGCAGTTGTATCGATGTGAAGTTTTTCTTTAAAAAATTAGCGACGGGAACGTCCACGGAATGCACCAATGACTGCAGTTTCGACAAGGAAGCGCAAATATATTAAACGTTGGCTTTAGTACTTCTATAGCTGTTGGTTTAATGATAAATACGCAAAGAACTGCATGTATGGCCAGATGTATGCACGTAGACCCAGCAGAAAGAGGATGTAAGATGTGTAGTAGGCTGTCCAGCAGTTTTGTAGTTTCGGAAAAAGGCGAGTTTATCAAAGAAAAACTGTTAACAAATTCAACCATTTTAATTTAGAATATTCCTTACCGCAAAATCTAAAATACGTTACGCTTTTTAAACTTAACAGCGCGGTGGGTCCAAATGTCCGAACAGGAAATCGAAATCTCGCAAACAATTGACCCTATTGTTTAGCAAACCCTTGAACTAATCTCTTTTTGTACCTGTCCCCTTCCCTGGACCATTCTTTGTCCCTAATTGGTCTGGTACAGGGGGCTCTTTGTACCGTTTTCTGGGTAAGGGTTGACCATAAGGGATTTCGTTTAGCGTTTACCTGTTTGCTATTAAATTCGAAAGTAGGGGATTATTTTGGCTTTGTGTACCTTTTAAAGGTTTGTTAAAGAAAGGAACATGTAGTGCACGTGAAATGTAAGTGATAAAGCGGTATTGTTTGATGTTATTTGGGGTAATTGAGGTTTTTGCTATAAGCCTCAGTCATTATTCAATACCGCATTGGTTATTAAGTTACTTTATGTAGTTTATCTCTCTAGTTTTTTTGCTAAAAAACAAATTATTCCTCAATCTTTTAAAATATATTAATCCAAAATTGAGATCGTGCTGTAAAAAATTTAACTGTATTTTATTCAGACTTGATTTTTAACCAACCAACCAACCAACCAACCAACCAACCAACAACAGTTATTCAATAACTGTTTATTATTTAACTGAAATAACAATAAATCAGTAGGTATTTCAGTTAAATAATACAGTGACTTACTTTCCGTCGGCATTATTAACCGTCGTACAAAAGACATCAACGCGCAAACACAATGAGTGCAGCTGTCCATTTTAATAGTAGTTTTATTATTTTTCATTACAATAACAAGCTTGTGAATAACTAGTATAGTCTAGGCACATATGCCTGTAATATAATATATTGAATTGTGGTATAGTACAATATCAAAACGTAGAAAAACCGCAGTGTATCATCGAAGTTATTGACTGGCAATATCATTAAGAATAACAATATGGTATGTAATAAATTAATACGTTTTATACTAGTTAAACTTTTACCTGTAATGTTGATGTTGCCCAACTGTACTGTTGATTTCCATTTGTTTGTTTTTAAACAATCATATTCTATTAATATCTATGTATTTTCAAAATGTTATCATTTTAAATTATGTGTACTTACGGTCGTCTAATTCTTCCTCATAGTCTGAGAAGCACTTGTCTTCCTTGAGCGCCTGATTGTCAGGCTGTTGGTGAGAGAACCTCTCCGATTTTATGTACATTTTTAGGTACATTTTTAATCACAGCATACACGCATAAAGATAATGTTATAAAAAAACTGTTATATTGTTATTGTCACTGAGAAATAAAAGCACTTTGTTTTTCCGAGTCAAATGTACGTACACAAACAGTATCACTTATCACCACTATGGTTCTTCACACAAAATCTTTGAATAAAAAAGAAAACAACACGTTGCCACTTCAGATATTTATAAACGGAATGTCAAAATTATAATCACCGTCCAATGACATCACAGGTCACAATCTTACGTCCTTAAGTCCAAACAAAACTGTTTTATAATCAAAAATTTTGCAACACAAAAAAGAACAAAATACAAAAGTAATCCACTTTTAAAATAAATATTCAAAAACACTGGCAGTTAAGAAATAGCCTGTTTGCAACAGGATAGTCGGGAGTTATATCGGTGTGTTTCAAAACGGAACGGTACGCGCGGCCGAGTCGAGGTGCGCGCAAACACTGGCGACCCGCCTCACCCGACGAATCGGACCTTTGACAAAAAAAAGCACACAGGTAGTGGACTGAGGCTTCGGCCACAGAGGCTACATGGCTATGTGTATATCCATAGCCGGATAGACACGTTCACGTGGTGTTTTGTTTGCGAGTTTAGGTGACGCTTTTTTAATTGATGTGGGAGTATTTTATAGATTTTACATTAAGTGAAATCTTGTCGTTTGTGCATTTTTTTCGTTTGGTTATGGATGGTAGGGACCTTATTAAGTTTTTTTGTGCTTTTGATAAACTAATCTGCACATATTTGGTTTTAAAATAAAATATATATTTTCTTTGTTTTTATTGCTACTCAAGTTTCAGTCCGATTGAAATCTACAAAATATCATAAATGTTTATCGACTTTTTAAAAGATTTAGAAGTTAAAATGGAGAACTAATAAATGCATACTTAATATTATAAATATGAACATTAAACTGGCCGTCAGTCTGTTACCCTATTATGCCTTGTATGAAAAGCTCATTGAGAAATCATGGCCTGGGTATGAAATGGGTAATTTTAATTTTTCCAGTAGTACACACGGCGGCACGTGAAGCTGTACATTTCCAGTACAACATGGTAATGCTTTCTATAGATTTCCTATACAATGAGAGATCCGCACAAACTGATTTTGTATAGCTTGATTGGCCGTCGTGCGTACCTACGATATCTGTGGTTAATTTCCGAGCTTCAGAAGAGCGAAGCCGCAAGCGAAAGCTAGTCCACAACAAATAGCATCCTTATGCAGTTTCGCGACGCTAACAGTATTTCTCATCTTTTAGGCGACGCCATTAGCATGTCCATATAAATCACTGAAATGCGACATTTGCGTCCAGATTTTGTATGAGAAACACATTTGAAGATAATATATGCTATTTGAGCTATTTGATTAAACACAATATTAAGTCGTTACGCCTGTGGTTTCCGCCTAATGTTTGTAAAACCAGATCATTTTGTCAAAGCTTTGGTTTGTAAAAGCGGTTTTCTGTAGTAAATGCATCGTAAGAGTTACGAAATGACATCAGACATGGACGTACCAACCGCTTACTAAACAAAGGGCTAATGAGAGTGTTATCATCATCAAACTAGCAAGAGCTGCCTCTTTTAGTCAGCTTTTGCTGCTAAGACTACAAGCTAGTTTTTATTTTACTACCAGTATACGAAAGCTAAACGTAACGCCTAAATACTATTGTACGGTTGATATTCAACAGTCGCGACATAAGTTGAGGTACAGAATGTTGCGTTGACAGCTCGTAAAGGGTTCTTTTACACCCTGTATAGACATCAATGTCGCATAAGCGTTAGTCTGACTTGGCTAGTGTCCATAGAGTAAAGTAATATAACGGGGTTGTGTAGGTAGTGTCGAACTACTGTCGCACAAGCATTTTTCGCACTAGCGTGATGTCGAGCTTCAGTTTGTCGCACTCGCGTCCTGTGATACAATGATTTTTAATCATTAGTACAGGCTCCAACGATTCACTTTTGTCTGAAGTGCTCCTTTTTATTTGAAAATTGTTTTTGTGAAGCTAAAATGTGTTTTTTTCTGAAATAAAAAATATATTATTATTATTGTATATTATTCGAACTATGATGAGTCGCAGTTCAGTTTTGTCGCACAAGCATTTGTCAACCATACGCAGTGTACTCCTTTTTTAGACATTAGGTCCTAGTATTTGTGAAAGCTGGCAACAATCACAGATGATATAAACGATTACAAATATTATCTTCCTCCTGCAATGACGTCGTTCATCAGAAATATGGTTAGCTGTAATGTAAAAAATTGTAACTACTATTGTATTGAAAGCATGCATCATTCAACATCGCGGCGCCATTGGAATTTGAGTTTTAGAAAAACCCACCAACACTTGGTCCGACTTAGAAATGGAACGAAAAAAAACGGGTGAGATTAAGCTAATATTTGTGCACCTTGCGTTTTTGTGGATAAGGGTCAAAATAACGGGATCTTACTACATATATCGCAACTTCGCAAGCAAATTTGCAGTTGTTGGATATCCATTGCTTTGAATCAACATAATCTTTTTGATAATATTTCTTTTTTTAAATTAAGTTAATTAATTGATATTATAAGATTTTATTTTTGTAGTATATCACGCAGGTGCTCGTTACATAATTTTGGCATAACTATTAACAGAATTTACCTTAAGTTATATTTATTGTAAGTGTCCACTTGCCTACCCAAAATGTTTATTATGAAATGGAAAAATAAATATGTCATTTATTATGGCGATATTACTTATACTTGCTGGTCAAGTTATTACCATGTTATTCTATATATGAATGAATCTGACTAAATAAATCTCATTGTAATTTGGTTGAAAAGGTCAGTTGGCTCTTTGACTGGAACTTTACAAACCAATAAATACTGTTTTAGTGCTTTTTAGTATCGTCAGAATGTTTATTGAAAAATCACATATTAATTTAGAAAAAGCTAAGATATCTGTAAAATGCAAATACTTTTACTTTATTTATCAATATATTTTAACAACTAAAAAAAAAACAGCAATAAAACCAATTTAAACACTACGGGGTATTTTCCATCTATCATAATGTTCACACAAAAATCAGCAGCAACATTGTCAACATTATCGTTAATCAAGACTAAATTAATAAACCTATTATTAATAATTTACATTATTATTAACCTATTATAGTCTGAATAACACTAAACGATCATCTGTTATAATTTATTTCAATGTAATAATTTTCTTAAATCAGTGTAATAATGTATAACATAATAAGGTCGATATTCTATTAAATTATTCGTTTATAAATTATGCATCGATTCGTAGTTCTAGCTACCGTGTTACCGCCATTATAGATTTATATTGATAACATACTGAGCTTACGTTATAAGAATCGATTAGGTACCGATAGCCGAATAAAATAACGATTCTCGATCAGGCGATACCGATTAGATATCGGTCTACGAAATGGACGAAACTACTTGATTTACATAAATATGCTGTGTGCTTGAGTTTGACTGTAAGTTTAGAAAAAAAGGTCTGATGAAAGGCATCACCTTCTCTTTCGAAGATGGTCAAAAACAAGCGAATACCAGAAGGTATTTTTAAAGTTTAATCATTCTGGGAAATGGACCGACAGCTTATTTTCGAGAAATAGTTCATCTAGTATATATTTCTCTTCACAAAATTACTAAAATAAAAACTATTCATTCGTTTATTGATGTTTATTATTCACATAATAATCTAATTTCTCGTGGCGTATACTAAGCATGTCAAAGGCTCTATATCGCCGCTTTATGGTAAAATCACAATAGGTCTCGCGTGGGCGCCGTGACACATTCTACAACTTATCAAGGAAACTTAAATTATATCAATTTTTACCTAATTCGGCCAACAATGTCCGGTACGATAAAACTTTGCTATTATTAAATCATAATAACTTTGACTTATTTAAATAAATTATGTTTTTGTAAGACTGTGGTCACATTCGAGGCAAAATAGTTATGTCTGTGGTAGACAGAACTTTTATAACCATCTGCCTGACCTTGTATCGACTACGTTGGGGTCGGTTCATGGGCGAACCCACGGTCTCTGACCCGAAACTAAGAATTTTTAGGCAAAATTAATGTAATGACAAAATTAAATATTCATTTGAGTACTTTAACATTTTTCACATTAAAATAAAAACTTGGTTAAAGTCAACTATGACAGAAAACCGTCTTGTCGGCCTCTTTATGAGGAGTGTGCAATGTGCATAGAAAGCGGGTTCTGGAAGCACAACATACCATATTGGAAACGAAATTTTAGCTAGATTTAAACAGAACCCTCGCAGGTTATTATTGAAATAAGGTGTAGTGCAGTCAATAAAACGTATCAGTCAGTAAATAAAAAGATTTTTTAATTTCGTACTACTTAGTTCATTTACTTCTGCCCCACCTCTTAAAAATGGTGGGTACGCCCATGGGTTCGCTTCCAGTCTAACAGGAAGTAGCTGAATACCAACATCCCACATGGAGCATGGAGTTAGGCAGCTGCCTATCTGACCTGCATAACCCAATTACTGGGTAACGTGGTAACCTTTGGCATCCCTTATCCCTAAAGGTAGCAGTAGCGAAGGGCCGATTTTTGTACGAGGTAAGCCGAAGTACATATCTTTAATGCGATTATATTAATGGTCCATAGAATACTGACTGTGCCATTTTTCAAAAGGAATCCGGTAGGAATCGAGTTGTATGGAACCTTCGCCACTGTAAGGTAGCCATTGACGTGTACCTGACAGGTTTGCCTGTTCAGTTGGACTGTACAGATAAACCGGAGCGTGTATTTTGCAAAACTGCTCAAGAAGCAACTCTCTTACCTGACATGTACTTGGTTAGCGTGTATGGCCTTATTCCTTTAGATGTAACTTTTATCTTTCTTGTAACTTTAATTAATTTCCTAGAGTGAAAGTTTGTCTAATGTATAGTAGACAGCAGTAGCGAAGGGTCAATTTTTGTAAGAGGTAAGCCTGAGTACGTATCTTTAATGTGATTATATTATTTGTCTATAGAATACTGACTGTGCCATTTTTCAAAGGGAAGCCGGTAGGAATCGAGCTGTATGGAACAGCTGTAGACAGTTTGACTCAGTCTGTGCACTCTCACACAGATTTTATTATAATAACTTCGACTAATAAACAAATAATACTTTTTTTGTGATCGTTTAGCGTGAATAATCACTTTAGTTATGTGAAGTTAAGATTGTTTTGTTCTGTGGTGAAGGTCAGAGCTTAAATGTTTAGACAAAGAACTGCTGGCATTTGTGTCGGTAACAGTACTTTTATATTTATTTCGCTGTAAACACATTGTTAAAGTTTGGCTGGAGTATTTATGAATCTTGAAACATGTTTGATTTTGTGTAAATGGTAAGATTGCAAGATGCAGTTGATTTGCAACTATTGAAGACTGATGGATGAGTCACTTTTTTTTGTAGATTTGCATCTATTCAAGGAAAACCAATGATCTGATCTTTTGAACACATTGATATTTTTGCATGTGCTCCCGCTCAAGTTTCAAAGTCTTATACTTTGGAGTTTTCTTGATTATTTATACTTTCTTTATTCTTCTTTTATTCTTTTTCTTTCATGATTTGTATTTTGTATGTACTTGTAACCTAGTGATTATTTCCACTGTTAAGTATCCTATAGTTAATCTGTGAACAGCGTTGTGGGCTGCAATATTGTTTATAAGTTTTTTGTATTTCTTATTTCTATGTTTTATATTGTAGCTGTTTGTTGTTCCTTTTGAATAAAAATAGAAAAATCTGTTACTCCATCAGATTTTGTTAATAGCAGCTCGTGTTATGAGATTATTAAGGTTGCAGGGATCCGCTGGATGCGAGTCGCACGAGACCGGTCAGTGTGGCGACACTTGGGGAGGCCTATGTCCAGCAGTGGACGTCTTTCGGCTGAAATGATGATGATGATGATGATGTTATGAGATAAGTTGTTATGCCCTGTGTAAGATAAGTTGTTATTCCCAGACAAAACCTGCAGTATCTGGTCATATTTACCCTAAGGAATATACCAACTAGACTAAGTTACAAGACGTGGTGATGGCAAGTAGAGTAGAGCTCTCAGTGATTGGTTGCTAAGAGACAGTAGAAGAAATGTTGGAAGACCTGCGGCTAGATGGGTGGTGGACAATCAGAAGGCCACGGGTAAGATTTGTATAAGATTCGTGTAGACCAGAGAACTGTCACACAAAAAGAAGAATGTGTACAAGGTGCAAGGGGAATCAGATGCTCCATACATTTTAACAGTGTAGGTGTTGCAGTTTTGTAAACAGCTGATTATTTTTTTAAATAACCGACTCAGAATGATGTACTGAATACGTGGTAACCGTTTTCGCGTCGGTGTCCCTTCCACCTTGTATATGGAGGATACAATTATATGGTTGACGGTACAAACGTAGGTAGGAAATGGGGTTGGTTATACCACTATGCCCCCCATGGACCAATTCTGGATACGTTTTTTGCGTGACAACCTTTAAAGTAAGACACTGTATTATAACTGTCACTCATTGTAATTTATATTGACACTTTACTTATTCTTAATAAAATAATAATCAATGTATCCTTATATAACTAAGTTTTATTACCACTTTTCACTTATAACAAAACATTTGTATCGTCATAATTTTAAACAACAAATTGATTTCATTCAATTTATGTAAGAATAGCGCTTCACCCGCGACATTGTCCGCAAAAATTGTGATAACTCGGCTAATATGCATGGTATTAATATAATTTATAGCGTATAGTAGCCATGAATAATGTAGCTTTCTGCCAGTGAAAGAATTTTTAGAATTGGATCATTAGTTCCGAAGATTACCCCCCACATACAAACTTACAAACTTTGTACTTTAAAAATGTTACCTCTTTATAATATTAGTATAGATGAAAACAGGCAACATTATTATTTTAAACAAAAATTTGATTTCACTCAATTTACGTAACATAATAATTATGCGACCTACGTTTTCTATTTACAATCTTAAACTTTTGCTTGACCATTTATATGAAAATCAATTATAATATATTCGACCAGAGAAGGCAAGACCACATTTTCTAACACTTTACACGACAATAGCCTAACGAGTACGAAGTTAGCTGGCGATCGAGAGGTCGCGGGATCAAATCTTAACCCCTGGGACTAGTATGGCGAAACTACATACTTTAGGGATAGGCTTGCTTATAACACTATTGCATATTTTACATCGGTGGGTACTGTAAGATGACTATGTATTAACATAATAACAAGTAGGTACTTTGAGTATGATTTGTCTGTTTTGCAATACTGATTTTTTCCAATGAATTTGCTCTCTGGATCTGTGTAAGATGACCTATTCACCCTGGTTTTATCTATACTATAAAGAGGTAAAATTTGTTTGTAAGTTTGTATGTATTGGGTAATCTTCGGAACTACTGATCCAATTCCGAAAATTCTTTCACTAACTTGAAGCTATATTAATCCCGAGTGTTATAGGCTACATTTAGTAGTGTTGAAGTCGCGAGAAAAAGCTAGTTTTAAATACAACACTATGCCGTGTCGACGGCGCGTTCGTGTTCCACGCGCGCCTCAAAGAGATGTCAGCACACAGGAAGGGGTCCGCAAGGGCCGATGCCTGCCGGGGCTGCGGGACTGTTCGAAAAAAATACCACGGCGCTGGAACACAAAGGGCAAACAAGCAACATGGATGGGTTTTAGTCTGTAGAAGTCTGACACTCCCTTCCACTCCACCCAGAGCGGGAGGGGTCATTCGAAGAATTCGCAACCGAAAAAAAATATACAATACTATTGTGTTCAGTATTGTTTCAATTACATTCTTCTTCCCCTTAACCGCTTTAAGAAAAGGAACGTCTCAAGTATGAATCAAGTTACTTTCATTTTTGAGTGCTTTAAAATTCATTTTATTCTAGTTAAACTGAATTCTTTTAGCTCTCTATATGAATAAACGGCATTATTTTCGTGGATTCCATCTTAATTGACCCGTCCACCTTCTGAGAGTTCGTCAATTTATTTATGAGCTGTCAGAATTATATTGAGTGGCTCTCAAATGAGCGATTTCTTTTTTTTGGCCTTTAAATTTTTAATTGTATCGACTTTTCCTATGAATAATGCCATAAGCTTCTTGATTTCAGAAAAAGAAAATACTAATACAAATTAGCTAAACAACATACTTTTACACGACTACGTCATCAGCGTAGCCGCCAATATAACTGATTTTAAAATCGAGATCTCGTAACAATCAATAATTTTGAGAATCTCAACTGAACTCTAGACTATCACGTACTAAATGTATTAATACAATTCACTTATTATAATTTAAGAGTTTCATCGCTCCGCTTATTCAATGGCCCGCCTGTCAAAAGCAAGTGGACCGCATTTGGACATTAATGTCAATTTTGGCGGAGGCGTAGCATTATAGAAAGTATCAGAGATAGCCGATATCTAATACTGACAGTGTTTGAAGACGCAGGGAATTTGAATAGAATTTGTATTGAGAGGTACGAAAGTATAGGCCTTTGGTACTAATTAATACAAATCGACGATGAACATGTTTTTTTGGCGCGTCGCCGTAGCTGGAACTAACGCCACCATCTTGTTTTTACAAAACAGTTGCCATAGACAATTTCACAAATGTTTACCAACAGTGACCTCCTGACAATGTCAGTCCAGCGCCAAATGATACTAGCAGCACTGTCGCATGAATAAGGAAGATTTTGATATTGTTTTTGTTTTATGTTCAAATTGACCTTAGGATGAGTTCAAGCCGTTTTAAACCAAATACAGCTATCTCAATTGAGTCGTTTTTTACATTTTAAAATTTTCAAATAAAAGAGTGTATTTGGATTGGAATCAATTTGTGCTAGAAAGGTTGGTTTGATGATATACGATCGAACCCTCGTATTTTGTGAAAATTATGATCGTTAAGAAAAGTTATTGCTAAATCCACAGACAATTATTATATCTAGATAAATGAATTGCGCAGTCTAATATTTTAGACAATAGTGAAACATAATCTAGTTTAATATCCTAATATTATTTAGATATCTGACAAAATTCGACATCATTATAGTCTTATCATAATATACGGTGTCGAATCTATTTCATTATAATGGCCTTCCAATCATTTTGGCGGTAAATCCGGATTTGTTAGCCAAAAAAGGATATAATCCCCATCTATTTTTACTAGTTGGAAGTGTCACAAATGTTGCATTTGTTTTTTTTAATATGTTGAATAGAAATAATCTGAATTTATTAAGGAAATAATTGTCTATACGTTTTAAACTTTGAAATATAAAATAAATTTTATTTATTTATCACAAACACTACTAATAACAACATCTTTTATGTATGTGTAAAGTAATATTAGGATTGGTATAGGGAAATTTTCAAAATTAAATGCACATATTTTATTTACAGTTAGGTAGTCTGCATCCGCAAAATATTTTTCTTATCTATTGCATGTCATTAATTTATTCATGTCATTGGCATTTTAGAGCATTTTTGTGTTGATCTTGCTTATCAGATAGACAATCTCAAATTATGAAATCGATCGAGTCGTGGATGGAACCCGTTAGCGTTCTATAGCATTTAGATTCAACTGTAACTTAGGTTTCAATCAAAACAAACTTGCACAAATGTAAGCATAAAATGTTCCCGATTAAATTCATCTCAGTTAATAAATCTGTTCCTTGTAAGGCTTAGAAAACGCTTCAAATATATAACCGATAACCGCAATTGTCTTCAGTGTAAAATACTTCAAGATTAACATCTCCCAGGCAATCATTTATTTACTTAACGCTGTCTCTGTCAAACAATCTATTTATTCCCTCTAACGCCTATACATTTGCTATTATCAATTTTAAAGACAATATTATAAAGTGTAAAATATCCATTATGTTCAAAAGATTATCATTTGACAATTTTATGGTCGTGGTGTGGATATAAACAATGTGAGACAGACAACGAAAGTTGTGCTTGTAACTTGAGATTTACGTAAAAAGTGTCTCTTTGACAAATAGATGTTGGAGGCTGAATGTAGTATGTGCGTTCTGTGTTGTCAACCGTCACGGCGACGATTATCGTGGAATTGGATGGAGTTAGTATTTTGCTGTGTGAGTGTTCAGCTTGTATGAGCTGTTCCGTCTCTTCTACAACATTAGTTTTAGTATATGCGAAACCTGATACACGTTTCTAGTATTTTTATGTAAAGAATCTATGTACAAAATTTCAAAACTGTATCATGAAAAATCTCAAAGTTATAAGCTTGTTCTGTTACCTAGTTGTCCGCACAAAAACGTTGTCACCACGCAGCGCTCGCCTCCAGCGTCGTCTTGAGCTCATTGATAATAATAATTTGGCATTAGGTACCTAAATTATTGCGATAGGTACTCAAAGTCGCTCGGTATCCAAGTTTTAATTTTTTTAAATATTTTTGGGAAAAAATATGACATGGTTTAAAAATTATTGGAATCGATTCAGTTACTTATTCTGAACAAACTATATTCAGGTTTCGCTTATACTAAAAATAATGTTCTATATATTTTTTTCAGTTTTTGAATGCTATGTTTATGTGTCATTATCGTCTTCTAGATCCTGAATCTACTTAGTGCTGGATTTAATCCTCTTTGCATAGTAAACGTACTTAACACTGTCAATTGCATTTATTAGTGGCGCGATTCTATCGCATTGTGCGGCTATTCGTTGAAATGTGTTAAAACTGCAACATTGTCTTCAAAGATCCTTTATTTTGCGATTTACTGGTTTTATGTCTGCATAAGTGCTACTGGCATTGAGAATGCTTTTAGTTTATTGCTTGCTATTACAATAAAACTTTTCATTATAACTTACCGTAGAAAGTGCAACAGAAAACCGAGTAGCGTTAGCTGGTCCGCCTTTATGCATTTGCATTGTCTTTAGAAAAGATCTTACAAGTAAACAGTAAAGACTAATATTTCATCCTTCTCAAAGATGGTGTTTTTATGATCACTGTATGAAAAAGTGAAAAACATTGTACAGTAATTCTTCTACTCTAAATTAACTACCTCGTTGGTTACCCGGAACGCACATACTATAGGGGTTTATTTTTAATAGAAGGTGGTGTCAGGATTTGTTCTCGGTTGAGGGCAATCCCCGATAACAATGCAAGTAAGCATAACTGTCATAACATGACTGTCTTATACACTTCTGGCTCACCTTTCGTGGAATACAGGCCCGCTGTTATGAGAACCAATCAACACTCATCGATTCATACGTCACTATACATTACGCGGCTCCAAATATAGGGCTCAGTAGAAGTCTCTATCCCTCGTAAGGGAACTAAGGCAGCCCGTTCATTGTTCCAACGACTTGCGCCCACATTACATTTCTATATCCTGAACCTGATAGAATTGTTCGTTTGCACAATTCTAGTTTAGTTTACTTTAGTTTACTACCGATATGGGAGGGCTGGGCGATTTTAGTTGTGGGTATATTAATGGTAGAATAATAAAAGACTAGTGTTACGTGGAAAGATAATGTGGAAATTTTGGAACTGAACTTGAAAGCTGTTAGCGCTTTAAGATCACCTATCCTATACTAGTATTTGTTGGATTTAATTCAGAAGAAAATCTCAGGTCTGCTGGCAGAAACTTAGGAAATAAGCAGTACCTATGTACTCAAATATTATATTATATTTTCCTGTGTTGTCTACTGCGTGTATATAAATAGTTAAATAAAATGTCTAAATATTATCATGGATAATACTTTTTTTAATTTAATTTTAATAAAACGTTGCCCCACACTAGGAATTTCTCGTGTATCTTGGGTGCGTTTCAAACATTTAAACTCACATACACAAACAGCCAGACCCGGAACAACTACCTGTAGGCCATACAAATATTTGTTCCGTGCGGGAATCGAACCCGCGACACGAAGCGCAGCAGTCAACCGCTCAACCACTGCGCCAACCGTGCCGTCAAATGAATTCGCTACTGCCTAAATTAAAAGTACAGTGTGGGCAGCTTATTAGGACCTTACATTATTCATTAGCTCAAGATCAAATAAACTTTTCGATTAGATGAGTGCTGAGAAAATAATATTAGTTAGATACTTAAAGAGTTAGAAAAGCCCACTTCAATTAAGACTCTCTTGTAATGACTAGAGAGGCCAAATTCAAGTGGGCTTTTCTTTTTACACACAATGTAAACCAATTTGAACGACTACGAAAGTTTTTATAAGAAACTTGAACCATTCGAACTATTAAAGGTTAAGGTCACCATCACCATCGCCATAATTTCCGGGTGCAGTGTTGCTCGTTCATACGTTCTTATTGTACGCCTGCGCCTGCGCCTGCGCCGATTAGCATTGAGAAGGTCGCAGGGTGCGTAGGCTAGGCGTGCCGAGGAATGCCGAACGCGCTTCGTGGCATTTCGGGTGAACCGACTGGTTATGTGATTTAAAACGCCTGTTTACTCCCTGGTGGAGTAGGCTGATTGTCATTTGTTATTATGAGTAAAGGATAATTGATATTGTAGCTGTTATAGATATACTTTACGCAAAAATTATTGCTGGGAAAAGACTTTTTTTGGGGTGAAATGTCACATTTAACGGTAGGGCTCAATGTAACGCATTCGTAGCATCACATATACATACATCCTTGGTAACTATTTGTTCTTTAATCATCTATTAAACTAAATCCTTTCCATATGACTGCTGCAAGAACTTACACTGTCCTAAACAGACTTGATTGAAACTGAAAAATGAACATTGAACTGAAAATTATTGAGGTCCTTGTTTCTGGTGGAATCAGACAATCTGTGATGGGCTCCCAAAATTACCTGAAACAAGAAAAAAATATTTATAAATCATGATTCATTTTATGATCAGGGTTTTTTCTATGATGACTCATTGACAGTTCTATTTAGGAGTGACCTTCTAAATGACAGTAGTCATTTAGAAACCGATGAATTCAGAGGTTAACGTAATAAGGTTTGTTTTTCAATAGCCAGTTAATTTTTATCTGAAGAATAAAATACAGTTTGATTTTTCATACAAAAGCTGTGTCAACGATATTTTTTTCCAGACAAATAACCTCACTTTTGAAAAGTGAGCTCCAAATGTAATCAAATTACAGCTCTTTCTTTGAAAGTGAACTAACCATAGACTGGTCAAAAGGCCGCTAATACCTATTTACTTTCGCAACTCAGAGGTCATCGTCGTCTATTTTTTGAAACAAAACTACTTGACAAATTTCGAAGTGAAAGTCTATTAGACAGGTCGGTTATACGGCTATAAGCTATAAGGATTATGTTAATGTAGTCGTTGATAATCTGATGATGGCCGTCCATTAGCTGTGTGATAAGTAAAGGTCAGATTTGAAACGGGGCGGTGGCCGCCAATGGATTTGTTTTTCTTTTTTTTCGTGTCGCTGTTTTTTTTTTTTTAGATGTGATAAGCGTAGGGTTGGTTGTTAGCCAACGTGTGCTTTAACTCCTGAGTAATTTAAGAGTCCCCGCAGACTGCAGAAATTCTATCGGCCGACAGTTTAGTCGGGCTTTAATCAGAATGGACATGTATACTAGTGTGCATATTACACCTTTTCGGTATCGGCCGATGAAGCGCAGGCCACACCGCCAGCTAGCGAGCGAGCCGGGCGAGTATCGTTTCATCCCTTCAGGCTTAGTTTCACACCGCGAACTACCGAAAGCGCTTAAATCAGTTTGATGGTCTTCACGAGTCCCTTCAAACTAAACTATAGGCAAACTATCGGCCCGCGCACATACTTGCCGATTATTGAATCGGCCGAATCGGATGATAGTTCTGACTAGAAAATTGTTATAACTAGCAAATTGTTCGAGCGCAGTCAACCGACTGTTGCTCTGGTTTGAGCAGCCGTCACAACCCGACCGTTTAGTAGCCCAAGTGTGCGCGCTAGTAGCACAACCCAACTCAACTATCGGCCGATAGAAAGTCTGCAGTCTGCGAGGACTCTTACTGTGTAATTTACTCCTGAGGATCTTGACAGACTGATATTTTCAGCAATAACGTTGGAAAAGTAAAAAAATATGATACTCACAAAAGCTACCGAATTGCTTAGGCATGTCAATCATGTTGAGAGTCGATGTAGAAAGATTATCGCTTGTTCTTTTTAAGGATTGTTGTCTATTAAAATCGAATGAATGAAGTCAAACAATCTGTTTCCAAGTTAGTATTTCCATAACTTGGTTTTATAAAATTTACCGACTTAATATTTTAGCTAACTTCGTTAATACCTTTCTTGAAAACAAAGTAATTTTAGCCTGAAAACTGACCAACTGCAGCTCAAAGTCTGAAGTCCTTAGCTTTGATACTGAATGTGTGCTTTCATTGGTTACCAAGATAGTGTTCTAATTATTGGTTCTGAACCATTTTGCACGAGACGCGGATTTGCAAATCTCCGGGTCACAACGACATCCAATGGATAACGAATAAAATTTATTACGTAGCTTGCCTTCCACTTCGATTTCTATTCGTTAAATTTCAATCTCGTTTATTGCAACTGCTTGGCAGTTGGACACATGCTAATCTGCTAAAGGTTAATGCGATTCTGTACACGTCAGTTGTCTTCTTAGAAAAATGGGAGCCGACGCGACTCCTGACTGCCAATTGATTTTCAATTGTGGTTCTATATTAAGAATTAACAATTAAAGGTTGCTACCGATGTGGAGATAAAGGATGGAGATTTTGATTGATTAAATGCATTTGTTATGTAAGGTTACTTTGTGCATATGTGTGTAAGAATTGATCGCTAATCAGATTATGAGTATAATGACGTCAAAACACTTTTTGATTGTTCGTATCTTTAAAACAGCATCAGCATCATGCAGTGTGGACCTGTAAAACCCTCATATCTCCTATTCAATAAAAACCGGTCAAGTGCGAGTCGAACTCGCGCATGAAGGGTCCCGTACCGTCGTAGTAGCCCCCCTTTAATTTATTTTTTGTTGTTATAGCGGCAACAGAAATACACATTCTGTGAAATTTTCACCTATCTCTCTATTACGGATCATGAGATACATCCCGCTGACAGACAGACGGACGGACAGAGGAGGGTTAGTAATCGGGTCCCGTTGGTTACCCTTCGGGTACGAAACGGTAAAAACCTTTCAAGACGCACCCACGTTTTACGTACAAGAGTCCTAACTCAGGGCAATATATACAAGGCCACCCACACACTCCATATTTCAATAACTCCCATTCACCATCCAAATCACCCATAAAAGCGTTCAACCGATTCCAAACACTCCCAATCAATTAACTACCGTTACACTAACTTTATCGAGCAAAATATTCTATTACAAGGTTCTGGTGCCTTCTGTAATCTATTAGATATTTCATTAACCGGAAAATTACGTTCACAAGCCTAATAATTATCTGAAATCCTGGTTCTGGTGGCTATGCAGGACTTACACCGTTAGTTTTAAGTACAATAGGATGGAGCGTAGTGAATCGGTTTTGATTAGTGACTGGGGTCACTGAGACTTCTTTGGTGTTTAATAAGTCGTGATATTTCTGGATTGGTGGTTCGGTAGTTGAATGATCTTCTGTGGACTGTGAGAGCCAAGATTATTAAAAACTAGCTGTGCCTTGCGACCTTCGTCTGCGTGAAATTATGATAAAAATATTACTTACCTATTTGAATCGGATTTTGATTACAAATTTCAAGGGTTTTCATTTTTTTGGACAGAGCCCTAAGCCTCTTTCTAAACTAAGGCTACTTGTCTAAGTTACTCCTTATAACATCAGCTATCTGCGAGTTAAAGTCCCGCCAAAATCCGTCCTGCCGTTTCGGAGATTAGCCGGAACAAACAGACAGACGGACAAAATTAAAAAAAAAATACCTTGTATACTTTCATATGCATCCAGTAAGAAGCTGTTATTTTGAAATTACAAACAGACACTTCAATTTTATATATTTGTATAGATGTACTGCTAGAACAGTTTTTTCACTGTATTGGCTTTAGCTTAGTGAAGGGTGATAAACTCAGCCTTGACCGCTAAGATTGGCTTTTCGGAGAATTCTCTTTCTTGTCATGACATTTGATTAGGAAATCCCCACTCTATGAAAATCGTACTGCTCAGTAGCGAAGGGTCAATTTTTGTAAGAGGTAAACCGGTGTACATATCTTTAATGTAATTATATTATTTAAACTTACACTGTCACTTACGGGATACCTTCTGTGATTTTCCATCCACCCGCATTCTCCAGTCAACCAGCGATCATGGCTCTTGCAACAGCGTCGAAATATCGGAAGCTCAAATAATGAACAATCACGGAAGATATCTTGTAAGTGACAGTATAAGTTTAGTTGTAAAACGTTATAGTTTAAAACAGAATTATATTATTTGTCTATGGAATACTAACTGTACCATTTTTCAAAGGGAATCCGGTAGGAATCTCCGCCACTGATACTGTTACTTAGAAGTATAACTGGGCATCTCCATCATGTCTACTTATAATGACAAACACGACGTTTAAACATGTTTTAATATGTTTTAGACCGTACATATAGCATACTTGCAGCTTCCTATGAGGGTCATGTTTTGTACCAAATGACAGAAGCAGTGACTGTTCATCCATCGCTCAAACTAAAAGGGATATTAATTTGTTTGATTTTATTTCTGTTAATGTGGCTATAAGGCTGGTCAGTTTGTCATATTTTTGAGATATGTAACAACTTGGAATGTGAAAGCGAAATGTATGATAGTCTCAGTTTAAATAAAGAAGTAATTAGGTAAGTTAGTTACGAATATATGTTATTACATTAAAATGTTACTTACTTTACTCTCAAGACTAAATTACGACATTATATCCAAGTAAGTACTAACCTAATCCGTATTAAATAAGCTTTAAAGTCATTTTCATTTAAAATTCATTTCCTTTATACTACCAGTAAACTTAATAATTCGATATCTCCATATCATTGAGTCGTGTAAATCAGTTATATGTGCTATGTTAAACTTGGCGTTAATATATATGCTGTGAAATGTTATGATACCCTTTCAACACCGCCATGACGACGGACTTCGTAAAGTACATTTAAATGTAAATTGATTTGAATAAAAGTGACTGATGTGGTTCGTTTGAAGAGGGTTTTTGTGATTAAGTTTTAATATTTTGCTTAGAGTAAGTTAGTGTGAGTTTAGTTCTATACAGGGTGTAAACAGACCCTTCACGAAGCCGTCAACCAAGCATTCTGTACATCAAACTAAGTAACTTTATCCAAAAATTATTGCTGGGAAACGACTTTTGTTTGGGGTGAAAAATCACGTTTTACGGTAGAACTAAATGGAAAGCACTCAAAGCATTGTGATGATGGATGGATTGAATAGTACGGGGGTCGTGGAAGTGTTTAATGTAAAATCTTACATTAAAAACAAGTATTTCAAAAAAAACTTGTGAAATAGTTGGAACTTTGACCATTAATATCTCCGTAAAAAAAAGTTCCCAGGTATGGTCTAGAACAAAAAAATGATCGCAAAGACGGGGAGAACAAGTGGCTTTCGGCTTCGTTAAGGGCCTATTTACACCTGAATAAGACTAACTAATGCCCGCGGCTTTGCCCGCGTGGAGGTCGATAATTGTCACCCGGGATCATACTACCGGGATAAAAAGTATTCTATGTGTTAGTCCAGGTTATAAACTATCTGTGGGCCAAATTTCATCCCAATCCGGTCAGAAGAAAGAACACAAATGCAAACATCCATACTTCCTCACAAACTCGCATTTATAATATTAGTAAGATATATTTTAATTGAATTAATGTAGTATCTATTTTACAAATAGATAAGTCGTGTAATTACGAAGTTTCTTATGCTTTAAACTTTGCTTTTTTTTTTACAAAACACATTCTAAGTAAAGTTGAACCATGTTAAACTGTTTCTGTTAAATACACCTAAAATACATCAAAAACAAACCCAAAAACAAAGGAAAGCAAAAATTAATCAATTAAATATTAATTTTTACATATTTTTGTTGTATTCTAACATGATATACTAATATTATGTAATGGGGAAGCTATAACAAATTAATTGAGCCGATTTCCTTTACTGAATCGGTTACAAAAATCAGTTTTAACAAGTATAACAAACAAACGAAAGATGTTGCAAAATGTCGTTATTTACAAAACTCATAATATAAGCGTTTTGCACGTAGGCGCAGCGGTCAAAAGTCGCAGACGCGTGGGATCCTACGGTCGGGTCCTGGGTTTGACACCGGGTTGTTACGTCATCGTCACCCACTGCTGGGCCTCTTTCCCACGCCTGCCCTAAACTGTTCTCAATTAGTTATGCTATCATTGAAAATATTGTCGAGGAATCGTTTTGGATAATAGTTAGTTGGAAACAAATCTGATTAACGATGGAGCTTTGAATTTTTAAGATGATTTTTGAGTAACCGGAAAAAACAACGAATAAAAAAAAGATTTTAGAGCATGGCATAGTTTCTTCGTCGTATTGTAATATATAAAAAGCTCATAGCTCTCATACGTTTACTGATCTCTGGAAACTTTGTGTTCCAAGTTACAGGTTATCCAAGTTTTTCCAATCAGAAATCTCACAGTATTCAGAGACTAATCATCCACGGAAGTGACACTACAGACGACACATTTTTTCATAAAACAAGAAACACCTGGCAGTGACATGACACCTGGGTCAAGTAAAAAAAATACCGTTACACAAAACTAATGTTGTCCAAATGCCAACATTGTTGTAACAATCAAAAAGGCATATAATATCGTGGCGCATAATTCTGCATAGTTTATTCGCGACAGACATAATAAGCCGCTAACGCGGTGACCTGCGCCCACGCAGCCGCGGACGTGTTTAGACACGGCCGTGTTGCATGCACAGGGTTAGGCTAACTGCACACAGGCGATTTTTTACGGGTTAACTGATTTGGCATAAGAAAGAGGCGACCTTTTTAAGGTTAAGTCAATTCCGTGCGTAGAAATTGCGGTCGCGACTCAGGGCATTGGACACATATTATTATACTGAAGTATATGTCAGTTTTTGGTGTCTAAAGCCCGACTCCACCAAAGCGGAGACAACCGGAGATAAGCAGAGCGGAGCGGAGAGGAGACGCATAAGAGCTAGGGCGTATCCACCGAAGCTGTGTGGAGATGTGCACCGCTCACTTCACACCTCTTCTCATCTCCGCTGTGTGCTTGGCCGACGAGTACGGAGGCTGGCCTAAACAATTGCGAGACATCTCCTCTCCTCTGTGCTCAACCGTTTCCACTAAAGCTTAGCCGGAGTCAAGAAGCGCAAATAACGAAATAAGTGGTTTACAATACATCTCTGTTCCTCTCATCTCGTCTCCGCTTCGGTGGAGTCCGGCTCTAAAGGATCAGTCAAACGTGTGTGAACAAATTGCTTACTAGCTTCAGATACCGGATACCAACAGATACTTCTGCAGCTAGTCCGTAATTTGTCTGTACCATCTTCACAGATTCTTTACTTGCGTACAAATATCCTGACGGATACGGATTCTATTTCCTGCTAGGGAGTAAGATAAGAGACGAGGAACCGCAATTCCCGCAATTCGGGGAAGGGTCTTACTAAGTGGTATCGTATTACCCAGTACTAACTGGGTTGTGGAGGTCAGATACAGGTACAGATACTGGAAGCCGACTCCAACATAGTTGCGAAAAGGCTAGACAGATGATAAGATGAAGTAAGACAGAAGCCGCTCTGCGAAAGCCTGATGACAAACAATGCAGCTTGCAAAATAGTTTGTTTACGAGATTGGTGTCTGTAAGTGAAGCAGAAAAAGTAGCGATGATGTTTACAAAATAGTCGCTTTAGGTATACTGGAGAGTTGTTCTTCGCGTGTAATGAAATGGTTGTCAACAAACAATGCAATATAGACAAGGAAAGAAGCAATAAGAAAAACAGGAAAACCTAAATGAAATATCGTCTTTACTTGAAAGTATTACTTTTAGAGATAAGACCGCCCATTGTGTCACTCTATGTGAAATGTTTTCTTTTATGTTTTTTTTTGTCTTTTTTTTTTCTTGTAAATTGAAGTTTGAGCCGTTTGGGGTTGAAACACTAGGGCCATGGGGTCCGAGTGCCCACCTAGTAGTTTGGGAAATCGCTAAGCGGTTGGTCGTCCATATTTTTGATCAAAGAACCAGCATTGCCATCCAACGTGGCAATGCTGCCAGCCTTCTGGGCAATTTTCCTGTTGACTGTAACCCTTTTGTACCCTTTTGTACTTATTTTAATTACTATTCGAAATGTGTAGACAGCTTAAAAAAAAATTGTAGTTTGTATGGTGTACATAATAAAGAATATTTTATCTTTGGTCTATCTATATAATTACGACTAAAAATGTTAACAGTCACATTTGATCCACAAATATTAAAGTAAGACTACTTTCAAAACATTCATAACATTGAAATTACCTACAAAATTACACTCGCAATTCGCAAATTAATCTTGAAATATACGTTTCGTATACAATTTAACCGAATAACAACACATTGTCGCGCGGTTTGCGACAAATCGCCGACAATTATAATTTACTAGTCGCCGTGTCGTGTCGCGTAGGCGGACGCATGCGGACGGCTAGCCTATTCAGATCTTAATGTCGCCTAAACAGTCTGGATGGCTTTTCAACCTTTATGTTCAACTTAAACTTAGTTACTTAGATATTCGAGAAAGATTTGCGATGTGTGTCAAACGAAAGTTATAAATTTTTATGTGTATTTTGTGAGATATATTATGTTGATTATTGACTGTAAAAATGTCGTGTTATAGGATATCTATTGGTTGAGGACATAAATTGAATGATAGACAGTCTGAAAAAAAAATAAAACTATTCCGGTATCACTTCATTTGTTTGGAATATAACCAGAAATTTATGTCGAAAGCTTTTTTGGCAGCCATCTTTGTTTGAACCCATCTGTGCAGACTTTTATAAGTGCCCATATACGCCTATCTGAAATAAAATATTTTGATTTTGATAAATGCAAATATTTGTCAATTCCGTTAGCCTGGTAACTTGATACTCTCCACAAATCCACGAATCCCACATCAATAAGTATAAACCTATCAGAGCTAAAGTTCATCAGATAGCACAATATTAGTAGATTCACAACAACTATACACAACAAAGCTTACTTCATCCGGGCGACATTACTTGAGATCAACCACGTTTGCTTATAAACGATCTCTAATAAACTCTTAACATTATCGCCTACGACTACAATATATAACGTGTATAATACAGGATGTATCAGAAAAGTCATATTTTAAGGACCACACTTAAACTTTTACGAGGAGCTCGTGGCTAAATGATAACAGCCGGTCGGATCGATCTTTAGGTTAAGCCGTGCTTGCCTAGGTTGGTCTGTGGATGGGTGACCATTACATACCGAGTTTCCTCCGTGCCTCGGAAAGCACGTTAAGCCGTTGATCCCGGCTGTCATTCGTAGATCATTGACAGTCGTTACAGGTAGTGAGTGGCCTAAAAGTCTGACAACCAGTCTTACCAAGGAGTATACAGTTGAAATTTATGGTTGACGAAACGGGACTCAATGTATGAAGATTAAAATAGTTACGAAAGGGGACTTTTTTCACTTGTTTTGCACCTCTTTTGTTTAGTTGGCGAAACGGGATAGTTATCAAACGGGATGTACCACGTATTACTCAGAACTGGGTTGTGGAGGTCAGATAGGCAGTCGCTCCATGTAAAATACTGGTATTCAGCTGCATCCGCTTAGACTGGAAGCCGACCCCAACATAGTTGGGAAAAGGTTAGGCAGATGATGACTTAAACTTATACGGGGTGGGTGGAAGGGACACCGACGCGAAAACGGTTACCACGTGTTCAGTACATAATTCTGAGCCCCCAACATAGAAATTTTTCATCGATTATTAAAAAAAAACTCAGCTGTTCCATACATTTTGACAGTGTAGGTATTGCACTTTTGTAGGAAACAGCTGATTTTAGTTTTAACCGTTTTCGCGTTGGTGTCCCTTCCACCCCTTATAAACTGAACAACTTGGCAATAGGACCAACATAGTAATCGCGAAAAAAAAAACTGTCCCATGCAAAATTGCAATACCTATTCGACCCAAATGTGTAGTACAGCAAATTTTTTGTTTCGCTATTATGATGTTGTGAGCACGGATAAAGTTGCTCAGTTTGACGATTTTATCCACACCCTTAAATATAAAAACCTTTCTGATACATGATGTATAATGCGCTATACTATATACTAGGATATACATACATAGGTATGTATGGCGCATGCGCGGCGATGACGTCAGTTGTTGCACTCACGGGGCAAATGTCACGCCCGCGGCCCACGTGCGCGCCCTGACGCACCCAGGGCTACCATGCTCAAGATTATTTGTTTTTTTTTTTCGTTTTGCCAATGTTGTGAGTAGGTTGCTACTTGCAAGGTTGTATTTTGTTTTTTTGTAATGTTTTGTGTTGGAGTTGTATGTTAAGTGTTGAATTTTTCGTTTTAGTACGACGTCAGTGCAATTCGACGTACCCTAGGCAGTATGCTGCTTACATCTTAGCTGACAGGTTTTTTTTTATTTCTCTGTATGCGCTTCTCTTTATAATATTTACTACTAGCTACTGACAGGTAGAATATGCTTAAGGAATTATTATTTTTGTGTGAGGCATAAAGTCTTAATAAATAAGAATTTAATTTGGCCACATTACTCTAACCCAAGTTAGGTTTTAAATTAGTGACAGCCCTACAAAACCACCTAAAGTCCGTAAACGATCATCGTGTAGGATTCAAGAATGGAATTGAGATGTTTCTTTTTAGATATTTGGTTGTTTCGGCTCTTCTGACTCATGTGTTGTTTCCTATTGATTTCCTCATGTTTTGAGTCATTTTCACTGTTAACATAATGGAGGATGACGTGAGATTATTGTTAGATTGCCATCCTTTAAAGGTTATGTCGATTTAAGTTCGTTAACCTTCCAAAAACGAAAAAAAATGAAGAGGAGGAAATATTGACCGCTATACGTCCTCCTTGCTTGTGATAAAAATTCCAATTATGCAACGTAGTAGTTCTAACAATGCATGATTTGTTTCTCAATTGTAAGAAAAATAGAACGCTGCTGCTACCATACCTACTGTTATACTGTGACATGGCCTTATAGTAGCCCTATATTGATAAACAAACTTTTGAATTGAAGATACCATAACTGCTATAACTAAAGATGATGACGAGATATTTCAATTACCAGTAGTCACATAAGTAGCCAATTTTGATTGACCCTAGCTTCATGAAATCGTCAAATCATTCATTTTGTTTATTACAAGTTATCATAGCGATTATTTAGACAGCTGAACCGAGGTCAAAATATAGTGATGTCACGTCATCAATTTCTAGTGCGATTATGACTGGTCTAAAATATGCTTATGCGCATTGACCCATGCACTAAGTCTAGATACAATCTACAATCTCTTGATTATTTTGTGATATACCGTGATAGCATGACAGACAAATTATAGCGGAATTAAGTGAGATCTCAAAAATTCAGGTATGTGTATCACTTACGCTTTCTAGATTGAAAAGTTAGCGCCATTTTTACGCTTTCTCGAAATTGTGCGCGCTTTGGATTTGCTACAATTACGCTCTGGGTCTTTGATTGACTCATCAAAATCCGTTTTTGTATAAAAAAGTGAACGTTTCGGTGTTATTCCTGAGTAATTTTCCTTAATGAGTAATTATTTGCCCGTAAGCGTGGTGTGAGGTGATATTAATACAGTGACATTACCAAATAAGTCGGTGTAATTAAATACTCTGCTATAGGTAAGGCAATATCTGCATTCTCTACAGAAGGTAGGTATGTAGGGTTAATATTTGCATTACTATACAGTATTCAAGTTAAGAGCGAATAAGAAAATTTATACTGTGATCTGACCACGTCGTTTTTACAATGGCTTTATATACAGCGCGGGTATTTGTAGCCAGAGCAAGAAAAACAAATTATGCACATAATCAAGGAACATAAACATAATATCTTGACACTTTAATCGATCATAACCAACACCAACACAAAGGCACATTGACATTTCTGTTGAAAAATGTCACGACGCATTATACACATAATAATCTCGATCTCCTGACGCATGCGCCCTACCGTTCTCGGAACTGCGCGAGCGCACCTTGACATTCGCATGTCAAATGTCAACCGGCCAATGACCCCGTGCGTGATAGTTCACCACAGATTATCGAGACATTATTTTGATTTTTTTTTACTTTCGTTGCGTCTGCGTTAAGAGTTACGGGAACGTGTGAAGCTTTTAGACATTTGAAATTTTAAGAGATGGGGATTAAGTCGATGTTCGATGGATTAAGTCTGTATTTATTTACTGTAATAAAACTTTTTTCGACACCATTGAATATGTAAGTAATTCCTTTCCATTCAATTCCTATAGGAAATTAGTCATCTAAGCTACACTTTCTAAATTGCTGCCTAGATTTGTAGCATAACTCTTCTCAGCCTTTTTTTTACTATGGGAATTCATCAAATGACCCCCCCCCCCCCCCCCCCTGGGCGGAGCGGAAGGGAGTATCAGACTTGTACTGACTAAAACCCATCCATGTTCCTTCTTTGCGCTTTGTGTTCTAGGGCCGCGGTATCACTTTCGAACAGTCCCGCAGCCCTAGCAGGCATCGGCCCATGCGGACCCCTACGTGGTTGCTGACATCTCTTTTAGGCGCGCGTGGAACCCCCCCGAGCCGAACTCCGCCTTAAGCCTAATCTCTATTTCACCTAGAACCGGTTGTAAACTAATTAGCAAATCTAAATAACAATTTCTTCCTGAGCCAAATATAGCGAACGATTTGTAACTGTATCAGAATTACGGTCGACAGACGGTACGAGACGAATCGAGAATCTTAAAGCGATTAATACCAATTTGGGATGAATTACGCAAATGACTCAATTACTGGCTTGTTTTTACGTATTTTTCGAGAAAAACTTTGCAAAACGGATTAATAACATGTTTACTTGTGGTGATAAAAAACACACAGCTATGTTCACTAGTTTTACAATAAAGTTGATTATTCTAATGTTCGATTAGTGTTCTATTTTGAATCGATATGGAGCGAACACTTCACTCTGCTAGCCTCTGGTTGATTATCGCCAAAAAAGAAATGAACAAACCTGTCGTAAGAGCAGACAAATTGTAATCTAACACTGTACAGACGCCAGCACATTAAGCTACTACAATCTGTCAAATTTCTTTAATAGATTTTCAACTTTATCGCTAAAGCACTAGGTTCAAGGTTGATTGGGAAAATTTGACAGTTTCGGGTAGCTCGATGTACTGAAAAAAAAAACGACTGCATACGTTTTATGGCGTTTAAAATCAACGTCCAAATCTCCAAATAGGTTTGAACTTAAAAAGGTCAAACTTCTAAAATATTGACTGACAAATTGTCACTTAGGTATGTAAATGGCGGACTATTTAAGATAAAACCTCCATTACACATCACATTCAGATAGTAAATTATATTATAAATTATTTAGGAAGCTATTTACTGTAGTTCACTTAAAAGGTGAACCAGTTTTTGTAGTATATTGCTCGGTATATGAATATAAAATGCCTATTGCTGGTAGGGTTACCAGTTTCAAATTTTTAAAGTCCAGAAGCAAGCGTTATATTTTTTTTTAATTGTGGACATTTTGCTGTTTAATCCTTGGTTTTTCGGTAGTCATTTGATTTATTTCATTCCTAAAAAAGTAATTTGAAAAATCCGGAAAAAGTCCGATGAAGTGGTAAAACTGGATGTTTCCGGACAAATTGGTTGGTAACCCTAAATGCCGGGACTGTTTATTGTGACGGGAAGCTTTTCTGGTGTAATGTCGAATGGTCGGTGTTAGACTAATAACCGTAATCTGCATCCTGGTCCAGTGAATAGCAGCTTTTAATAAGTGTGTGTGTGTAAGTGTTTGTGGCGGATATTGTGGATTGGTATAGCAATGGATAAGCCTGTAGCTTGAATTGTGGATGGGTTTGTTTAGAGTGTAATTAATCCTCAATTAAAAATAATATAATATAATAGAAATCACAGGACCAGCCCCCGTAGCATAACCACCATAGAAACGGGTTTTGCTGAATCGAAAAAATGACAGATTTCTTTTATTGAACTTATCTGTCATTTTGTCGATTCTTCGGTCGACAAAACCCGTTTTCGCGCGAGATTTGAAAAAATATAAGTTCAAAACTACGGTACCATCAATACACAGTAGATATCAGTAAAAATCAACATATCCAAGGTAATATTTACGACCTGTTGGCACTTGGCAGCGATTACATAAGTACATAACTGGGGTATTCAAAAAGCTATTTTAAATTAGTTGGGCAGAGGTTTCGCGGCGCTGAGAACTTTGCGATGTATGCAGAGTCGGGGTGGGGGCACCACGTGGTTTTTAGGTAGCAGAATTTATTAATTTTGGTTACAAAGAATGAACAAAGAGCAAGGTGTTATTTATTGGAATGCCAGTGTGTCCTTAAAATGTCATTGAGGATCGATTAATTGAAAAGATGCAACCCCACATCGTATTTCTTAAAGAAATTCTTGTTTTATAATATCCTTAAGACAATTAAGAAGACCTAGAGATCTTGCATATAAATACCTACACATAAATCGTTTACCTGTATATTATATAGAAAGAAGGAATCATAAAAAAATAAAAAAAATAAAATCGAATCTATCTAATCTCTTAGTATTAATTAAAATTATTTTCAGATGTACACCTACCACTGCTTGTCTCTGCATCACCCAAAGGTTGACCGGTAGAAAAAAATGCCTATGGCATTAAGTCCGCCTCTGTACTTTTGTGCTTGAAGTAATAAATAAATAAAAAAAAAACATGCAAAATCCTAAAGATCAAGAACTTCTACAAAATTGCTTGATAGAATAAAACCTAGCAAGTCCTCTAAACACTAGAACGTATATCCTCCCTACTCTTACAACTACTGGTCCTGTACAGCAGCGTTAGTCCAATTGTTTCATTCCGCACAATGTCTGGTTACCGTAGTCCCGAGGAGTGCTTCTATTATATTGCGTTTGCTGCTATTGAGTTATCAAATATGGCGATATGGTAGCAGTACGCAACTCAGGCTTATTTAGTAAAAGCTGGAGAGTTCAGTTGAATGTTTTGTGACGGAAACGTCGAAATTGATTTTAAGCTTTTTCTCTCCAAAATAATCAGGCAGTTTTCATACAGTCGCAAAAGGCATGTTAATTAGGTCTATAAGGAACGACTCAGATCTGACAGAAATAGGATCTGATGAAACTCTGAAGAGTTGCTGGGCTGCGTGATTTTCATCGGATAGAAAACTATTGTTAGTAAAAGGGCAGCTAATCTGTTAATGAAATGAGTGCCAATAGAACGATAACATTGAATATACACATATATCTGGTACAGGTAATCGTCTACAATCAGATCTCCTCTTGTACACTCAAGACTACAACTGCCCTGATTCTATGATCAACTAAACGCACCTCCTCAAATTCCTGTACTAAAAACATAGCTACAGAAACGACCACAGTTATGTATCCATGATACAAGACTGTGTTTGTGTGTAAACAAATTTCGCGCATGTTTGGTTCTGACTAAACTTATTGACACAATTTCTACCGTGTCGAAACTCAAGTCCGACGATGGGATGCCAAAACATCGTTAGCGAATAAGATAACAAACGATGAGGTAATAATAGATGCTGTGTGTAACAATGATCACTTGTTATGGCCAAACTTTGTTGGTAAACAATCAGACGTCATGGTTTGATGTAATTTGTTGAGGTCAATGCTAGTGTATTACGTCTTGTTGTGTATGTTGATCTAGGATTGGTAATATACCGATCTACACAGTTAAAGTAGCTGAAATTGATCAAACCCCTTCTTCAAAAATTGGTTTGTATTTGTTTGTTTCTCCAGTCAACCCGCGATCATGGCGCATGCAACAGCGTCGAAATATCGGGAGCTCAAAATAATGAACAATCACGGAAGATATCCCGTAAGTGACAGTATAAGTTTTGTTTGTATTGTTTACAAAGGTCAGTTCACAAGTCAATCTTTGACTCTCTAAGCAAAGAAGAAACTGAAAGCAATTTTATCTATTCACACATGGAAAGAAAGAAACAAAATAAATACATTTGTGCTAAAATAAGCTAAGGATGCAGGGTACGTGCCACTGAACTATGCGTGAAAAATATTTCAATATTTGGAAATATTTGAGTGTGTTCCACTGGGCCATATTCTAGAACGATGCGCAGACTTAAACCTCATTTTAAAATCAAAACGTGAGTTTGAATTGATTCATGCTTATTCTCTGAAAAAAATAATTTAAATAAAACATATAATGCTAGCTCTGACTCGGCTTTACATGCTGTTGAGAATTATCTCTCAAACATGATGGTTTGGTTTCCTCACGATCTTTTCCTTCCCGAAGCAAGTGATAATTATACAATACGCACATGAATCCTAAAAATGAGAGGTCTTGGGTTCGAACTTGAGACCTATGGCTTGGCTGTCCGACGGTCACACCACTAGGCTATCACTGCTTGCTTAGAAATGACTCATGCTAAGTCTTTGAAAACGAAAATAAATGATATTCAGTTAATTCTAAACACATCTCAAATAAATTTACCCCCTTTAATCTCCAACCGTGATGAATATCAGACAGACTACAAGTCAAACTGCATCTTACACAAGATCATGAATCAAAGGAGAACGACCTCGCCAGAGTGACAAGCCTTCGATCGTTGCACCGCTATTGTTCAGCAAATACGTTATAGGTGTAACCTTTGGGTGCGCGTGGGCAACTCCCGCCCTGGGCGTGACCCGGCCATAGATCAAGTGGGTGGCAAGACCTGTTTGTGCCTATGGAAATTAGGAGCTGGAGCATAATGGTATTGTCACGGGATGTATTTGAGAAGGTTATGGGTAGATATGTTTTATGGTATTGTCGTGGTTAAGCAGATATTAAATTTCTAATGAAATGCCTTTAGAGAAATTAGAAGGGAGTTTTGGAGTTTTGCTGAGTAAATTAGTTAATAAAATTATCGGTAGGATAATCAGGAGCACAATAAGCGAACAACGTTCCCACTACTTGGACACATGCCTTGTCTCTGAGACTGTCCCATAATCCACCGCAAGGGCCCGTTGTGGATTGGTCAATCAGGAGCATGGCAGATCTTCGGAAACTTGGGCAGCATTCAACTATTTACCATCCCGTGTTACGCAAAGTGACGACTTTAGAGATGTCTCTTCTACGTTAGATTGCCAAGAAATTGGTACATCTTTCGTCAATAACATTAAACACAACACAGTAACACCATTTGCTGTAATAATTAGCTTACCTCAGACAATTCTCCTTTAAATTCAGACATAGCTTCCACCGCGCTCTAATGCGACGCTAATAATCTCATAAACAAAAAACGAACACATTCAAATCAACATTCACGCCCAACACCCACAAACTACGTCGTTGTCACAATAAATTCCTCTGTCGTATCTGCGATGATAAAGTCTGCTCTTTGGTAATAAGCTGTGCTTAGTGCGTGGGCCGAATAATGAAGACATTTGTCGCAGGCCCATACATATGTTATCCCTCTTATAGCTCTTGTATTGGTTCAGTTATCCTCATTTGCTTTCAAATTTAAGGCTGTATTCAAATTGGGAGGTGTCGTATTACGGCCCCACACGTGTTTTTAAGAACGGATGGCCTCGCAGAACGGATGGCCGATGGGGCTGAAAAGTTCTGGACTGGCGACCGCGAACCACCGGTAGACGTTGCGTTGAAAATCCTCCCACTATGTGGACCGATAACCTAGACAAGGATTTCTTTGACGGAAGAATCGACAAAATGACAGATTGTGTCGACACAATGACAGATTTCTTTGCACTATCTGTCATTTTGTCGATTCTTTCGTCAAAGAAATCATTGTCTACGGTGGTCATGCTACGGGGGCTGGTGAAGTTTGCGGGGATCCGCTGGATGCGAGACGCACGGGATCGGTCATGTCAACTTGGGGGAGGCTTATGTCCAGCCATGGGTGCCCTTCAGCTGAAATGATAATGATGATGATGATGACGTGTTTTTTGAGGCTAAATTTTGTTTTGATGTGTCAATAAATGAATTTCACAGAATGTTTTCAATTGCATGAGAACTTGAATGAAAGACTTTTTTAGAGAAAGTGCGTTAGGACATTCTATTGATCGCGTAGATATACTATACATCTATCTGCAAATTATAAGGATACAACTGACGGAAGAAATATACGCAATAAACTTAAGTTTTCTAGAAAATTATACCTATGGAGCAGGAACATTGACTGTCAAGCATTTGTCTTGAGTCGCGCTAGAGGTATAAGTTGAACGGCTAAGTATACACAAGACAAGCTACGCAACGCCCCGGAAGCAGTACGCCAGGGGTGGTGAACCTTTTCACAAATGCGTGACACCTTCGCTTTTTTACCCATTTGGTTTAGGCCAAAGATTATTGAGAAAAGTTATTAAAACTGAACACAGAATGAGCATCATTGAAATCTTATAAAATCAATCTATGTCATAGTTACTTTATAGTATTTAATGAGCATTTATAGTATACAATGCAATTAAAAAAAGAAAACGAAAAAACCGACCTTGTGTTATGTAGTGTGTGTAGTACAGGGCTGCAGATGTGAAGAATCTGCCTCGATGGTATACAACATCACAACAAATCATCATGTACCACAATGGCTTCAGAATTAAACAGTGTGTTGAATTAGGGAGGCGAATGTCAAACACAATTACAACCCAGGTAACTCGATGATGATGGTAAAGTCTTTATTATATCGTCCCGTGTTACTAAGCTGTTCATCTGTAACGGTGTAATTGTATAGAATAAAATAACATTTGATTTCATACTAAAATCAATTCAGTAACCATTTTCGGCAGTCCTACCCGTACCAAAAGTTCACCACCCCTGCCACCATCGATTTTTACCAGGCTTACATAAAATGCAGAGAGTATTTACGTCATATAGAGCAGGTATCAATTTTAATGCGACATAATGGCGAGGTTTCACTTATTTGGAGCAAAACCGATCGCCCGGTGAAAGGTGGCGATGGTATCTGCGGTACTTTCAAGCGTCTTTGTCTTGCTGTATATTATATTATATTAACTGTTGACTACAGTGGCTGGTCGCTTCGTAAGTGGACGCTGCGGTTTTGGCTCGCTGGCTGGCTGAGTTTTTTTTGGTCGTAAGTGTTCCTAGGTGTATGTGCCACATCATATGTCTTGTGTAGTGTTTTTCTTACTTCAAGTACCTATTGATCAATAAATTCTGCGTACTTGTAATTATGACTTGTTTGATCAAGTGGTCAAACTTGCTTTCTTTCGTTCTCGTCTTTTACAGTATCATCATCGTCATTTTGCGCTTTTGTCCCAACGTAGGTTAAGTATCGGAGCCACATCTCTTTTTCTTCAATTCATTTCATTCTTACGTTCTTCCTACTCAGAACCATTTTTTCTTTTTAAGACCTATGTTCTAATATACTATGATAGTAATAGTGCAAGACTTGTCCCGATCGGTGCATTTCTACCAGCATTATTTCCCCAAATATCCACTTTTTTAACCGATATGTCCAATAGTCAGTTTCAGCAGAGCTAGTACGATCCGTTACCCATTTAATCGGGCTGCAGATTAAGTGTGAAATTGAGAGGAGACCGAACGATGCCCGTTAGACTTAGAAACGGTTGCACGGTTTCTTAGTCAAAGGTCGTTTGACAGCGGGGACGGACTTTGAACTTTGATGGGCGATACTAAATTAATGAATACTCAATATTGTATGATTGGTAGGCGCCATAAATGAAGCTGTAGATTCTTGCGTTCCGTTGCGGTTGCGATATATTAGTTGCCGAATTAAATACACATTGTTAATTGGAGGATTAGTATTACAGACCGGTTCGAAAAAACTGGTAGATTCAGAAAACAGCAGAAAATTAATCATATTAAGTACAGTTCAGCTATAAAATTGAAGAGAGACAATTTGCTCGAACCGCTACCGATGCTATAGAGTGTGGTAGTCACTAAGTATAGTGAGGTAGATACCGTAAACTGCGATCCCAGGAAGCCACAAGCACCCTGCGTTTACGCGCAAAATCCTTCAGCACTTAGTACTCTGTTGACTTAAGTCTAGCATTAGCTTATCGTTATCAGTAAAACCGACACCCACAGTATATTGCGATCTAACTAAACATTACCAGTCTATTAACTATCGACACATGTAGCTTTGTACACCATAAACTGATGGTGTTTAAACCTCGGACTAGTTTCTGTCCTATCTGAGGGACAAATGGAATGTACAGACGGCGTCGAAAATATATGGACGAACATACAGAAGAAGTAAAGAAGTTGGGACATTAAAACTTTACCTCAATGAGTTAAAATTCTTGCCAGAATGACAGTGATAGGCGTACCTGAACATTCGAAGAAATACAGGCGTGATGTTAGTGACAGTGTCAATAACTCTATATTCTGGAACAACCCTTGTTTGTGGATTTGCGGTATATTTTGATAGCCTAATTTCCTAAGTTATTCTAATCATTTAGAACAGTTTGTTTTAGGCACACAGTAGACACGATAGTACCATCAACGATTTGCAATCATACGCAAAGAGTCGCCAAAACGTGCAGTCACAACTGTCATCGTCAATCGGGGATGTACTCGTGTCTGCGAAGTCCCTTTCCACATATATGTTTTCGTCGTTGACTGTACGATCGGCTTCAAGACAAAACAATGGGACTGTAGGCGAACTGGCTGGCTCGGAATACTTTGTTGATCGGCTCGGGGGTGACGATAAAATGTGGAGTTATTCGTTTAAGTGGATTTGTGTGAGTGGGGTCTGGAGTGAGGGGGAAGGGGTGATATAATAATTGATTGGTTTGAATTGGTAGATAGCTCTCTGTTTTCCAATATCGCTCTTAATTAGACAGGCTTTTAATCACAGATTACAAACGGCTTTTATGATTGTTTTGAGCTTTTGCAAATATTCTTATAATCATTCTTTGGCATTCTTTTTACACGGAGCATTTTGGGTAGTATATACGTTTCACCCAGTACTTATACTTTAATGTTGAAACAATATCGTATTAATAAAGTCACATAATTAGATTCTAATGTTTCTACTGCTAGGACAGGCCTCTTGTCTGAGTGAAGACGTGAAGCAAGCTAATGGCTCCAGTGTTGGTTGTGGTGGAGGTCAAATAACTTAGAGGTTTTTTTCTGATTGCAACACCATAACAAAACTAAACCCATAAATCAAACATTGACACATCACCGCTCCTAATCCCACGATGCTAGCCCAAATAAATTAATATTTAATTGGCGTGATCGTATCTGCCTTCAAAATGTCGGCCGATATAAAAATGTCATAGCTACTGACATTTTGGAAGGTAATCCGAGCCAAGAAAGTGATCACGGTAGACCTTTAACCAGCGACAAAACTTTGCTGTCACATTATCTCGCGGTAGAACGAGACACGACACTACCGAACACATTCATCTCTCGTTTCGCAACGAGATGAAGCGTAGACAAAGTTTTCTCGCGCTGTGCTATTTGCCTGGCATTAATTGACGGACGAGTCTGCCTAGCCTTGGTGGCGATGGATTGAAGATATGCATCAGTCTCATTGTTGTCAAATGTCGGTTTATGAGTGATTGGGTTGCTCTGGTGTCGTAAAAGTTGCGTGTCTTGAAAAAATGTTGCCAAATCGCTTCTGTACAGTACATTTGTGGCGAGTGTAAGTAGAGGGTGTTCTAAGAAAAAACGTATTGCTACGTCAGCCACGATTCTACGTTGCTTGGGTTGATTTCAGTGCACGCGCACTGTTAAATACTTCTGCCCTTATATGTCACACAAGAGGTTATTTTTTGCCAACAATCAAACGAAACAACCAGCCAACATTATGCATAAAATATGAGTTCCTATTATTCACAAAAGCAATCATAATTCGTTACAATAAAGCCATTCATAGCTACCAATAAAGTACCTATATCATTTTCATTGTTTTTTTTTTGACAGCCTAACAAAAGTATTCTAAACGGCCAGTTGTCACGTCCTCTATAGAACCGAATAGTCGATTATTAAGTCAAGTCTGGTGAGGTCTCGAATCGATAAAGTTATTCGATTATGTCCATTGTTCCGAATCGATGAATATCTAAATCAATAATTCAATTATACTGTATAGATATTCAAAACTGATATTTTGAATTGTTTAAAGGCATCAAATACTCCGAATTATGTTGATGTTGGGTAACTTAAGAGACGTTAAAAGTTTTGACTTTTGTCTTTCAAAGAGTTTGGATTTTAATTAGAACAATGACATTGTTGGCGCAGTGGCTGAGCGATTGAATCCTGCTGTGCATGTCGCCGGTTCGCTTCCCCGCACGGGACAAATATTTTTATGGCCTACAGGTAGTGGTTTCGGGTCTGGCTGTTTGTGTATGCGAGGTTAAATGTTTGTAAACGCAGCCACGATACAAGAGAAATTCCTAGTACGGGGCAACGTTTAAAAAAAAAACATTGGGAAGTGCAATTTGTTAGTGTGTTAAAAATGACAAAATGAACCTTAAGTGATAGTGATAGTGTTCTATTAGCGATGACGGTGATCGAAAAGTCAAAATGTAATGGACTGACAAAAGCCTCCGAAAAGCTTACCTTATGTCAAACATTTTAAAAGTCATTATTGAAATACGAAACGCTTTAAAACGATTGCTTTTTTAGAATTCTAGACAAGCCTGAGGTTATTCAAACCTTTTTTGCTATTTCAAACTACGTAAATAAAACATTTTAAACAACACATGTTCAATTACATCCAAGACACATATGTCACTCAATTGCTTACACTTTTTCAACTTGACGAACGCAATAAAACTACAGGATCGTATTAAATATTCATTCAATTACAGCTTGTTTCACACTACATAAACTGTAGAACAACAACATTCTATTATTTCCCATTTATCCCTAACAAGTATAATTTGCGAATAAATATAAGAGCGTGTAAACTATGGCTGGTAAGTTGTAACTAGCGGGAGGCTGCCAGTACGTTAGTACGTTATATGGCTTTGGTAGTAACAACGTTTGAACTTAGAATAAAATTGTTTGAAGTGAAAGGGATGGACGTGGGAAAAACAAAAGAAGTTCGCTGTTTAATTTATTTATTTAATACTTCAGCACTCAAAATGTCAAGAGATGGACTTAATGCCATATGCATTTACTACCAGTCAACATTTTAATGCTTCTGTCAATTCTGTGGAAAGTCCCAGGAGTTGTCCTGTTTTTATTTTTGATCTGTTGCGAAAATTATATCGATACTGACGCTCAATCCATATATCCATATTATTCATACTTTCATACCATACTTACTTCCTAACTAATATTATTAATTGGAAATTGGGGGATTGGGAGATTGTTGGCTGTTTGTTACCTTTTCACGCCTAAACCACAGTACCGATCATCCTGAAATATTGCATCTACAACTTTGTCAGGTGTACAGAAACGGACATAACTACCTTTCATCCCGAAAAAAAGTACTGTTCCCGAGGAAAACAACAATAACGTTCTTATGATAATAGATTGTGCCACGTGTCTTTCGAATCATAATTGAATTATATTGTTACAAGCAGAGTACACCCCGAATTGATTGTCAAATTCTAATTACGTGTGACGCCGGAAAAAGTTAGTATAATATATTTCTAACACATGCTTTCACGATGCAAAATAAAACAGAATTACAAGCTCTGCGCAAGACTACCGCCCACGCAAATTAAAGAAAATTAATTTTCCCGATCATCGTTCCAGCATAATTTACTACAAGGTAAGTCCCGTACACTGTCTGGCAAGGAATAGTAGCCCCGCCTACGCGCAGTTCGCACAAGGTGCAGAGCCTCCGGTCAGCACATTACTTACCTAACATGTGATCTTCGATCCTGACCTAGAACTCTGCTCACCCGACCCCAGGGTAATATGTTTAACATTAAAATTGTACGCGAAAATGGCTAGGAAGGTGCCTTTTTACTGGGTCCGTGAATGTGTTGGAGTTAATTGAGTGCTGTTTCAAGTAGACACTTTATTTTGTCCTCAAGTGTATGTTGATTAGTATTAGGAAGTTGAACTATTTAAAGGTCATATTACGAGTGTTTTTTTGTTTGTATTAAAGTTGCGGTAAATTAGTGTCTTGCCTCGGGCGACTAAAATGACCACTAGAGGCTAGTATGCCCGCTAGAGGCTCCAATCGACTCCATGAGGAAAAATTTTACCAATATGTTCAGGTTGCAAAAATTGTTTTGTCTTACGTTATGAAACACCATATTCACCTTGGGTTGTTATGTTTCGTTCTTTTTCAAAGTGTAAGAGAAGAAGCTTTTAACTACCTACAAAAGTCTATAATTTTAATTTTATTTAGGACTAGCTGTTGCCCACGACCTTCGTCCGCGTGAATTTTTTTTTATACCTTCCTCGATAAATGGACTATCCAACACTAAAATAATTTTTCAAATCGAACCAGCAGTTCCTGAGATTAGAGTGTTCAACCAAACAAACCAACTCTTCAGCTTTTTAATATTAGTATAGATTGCATCTTCGTTTTCTTATTTTTGAGACTTTTGAATTCCAGTCTTTATATTGAGTGTATTTATGACCTGTATAACTTAAAAAAAAACATGCATAATATTTGACATACAGAACCGAGAGAGGTAGAAAGAAAAGGAGGCAGCCTGTATCCAGCAGTAGGCGTTTCTAGGCAGATACGATGATGTTGACGATGCTTACAATTTGTATTAAAATCGGAAATTCAATAGAGCGATCATGGAGGTCCTTCTATAGTCTATGATCTAGTGTAGGTAGTAGTAAGATAGAGGTACCTTCAAAAGAAGTTTTGTTTTGCTTTGCATTAACATAACATAACATCACGCCTGTAATCCCCGAAGGGTTAGGCAGAGGCGCACCTAATAGTACACTCACATCTCGCCAGTAATGTTTAAGTCACATGTAATAGGGGGCGAGCCTAACATTATAAGTTTCAAATTTCCGCACACCGAATATCTATAACACCTAGTTTAACTAATAAAGTATCACAGCACGAATCGCCTTTGGCCCAACAATATCACCTGCTGGTTATAAATCTACGTCTATTGGCAACTGGCACATACAATCCAGAGTATTGTACAACGTCGAACAGTAGCCGTGATTTGTATCGCTAAGTATCGACGTGATAACAAGAATAGATAGTGGGAACACATCGATAACACCATCGATTTATGGGTGCAACTCTAGGGCTGATCTATGGGGGCTGGGTTTTGGAGAGCAGAATAGTCGAGTATAGGTGAGAATCTTGGAGAATCGGTGATGGGAATCTAAACATGAAATTCAACAATGAATCTGAACGTGTTCAGCTCGTGTAAACTGCGTTCAAAGCTGTCATTGTAAGCTTTGCTATTGTTTATTGACAACGTGGTTTAATCGTTTGACAGCCATGCGCCATAGTCACGTATACGTGACAAGCAAGCACGTTACCTGTACGCCAAATAATTGTGTCATTTGGCGTACAGGTAACGCGCTTATATGTGATAAAATGGTAGGTGAAATTGTGGTTTGGCGTGGGGGGCACGCGCGTGCCTTTATGCTCTGTCGGTCAAAAGGTTAAAGATATTGATCGCGTTCAGTTATTTTGTTATTTGACCTAAGACAGGAAAAGGTCGAGTGATATCTATTTGAAGGTCGTTCAAAATATGCATCATGAATTAAAATCCAAGCTAAAAACAAAAGACGATGTGAGAGTCTTTCCCAAACTTCTAGAGAAAATCTGTTTTGAGGATCAACAACTTTCTTTTTTTTTAATTACCTAACTTTTCCCCACGCTAGGAATTTCTTCTGTATCGTGGGTGCGTTTATAAACTTACATTCACAAAAAGCCAGACCCGTAACAACTACCTTTAGGTCATACAAATATTTGTTCCGTGTTTGGATCGAACCCGCGACACGCAGCGTAGCAGCCAATCGCTTAGGCACTGCCTCAACCGTGCTGTCAAATATGCTTTGGCAATCAATAGAATATCCAGACAGAATAAAGTTGGGTTATCAAGTCGTAACCAACAATAATCATCTAAACTCCACAGCATAAAAAACAATCTCCCAAGATTCAAAGGCACCCAGCATAATAAGCCGAAGTGACGATTACAATTTCTGCGAACATTTGCCTCGCTTACATAACTTGCAGCAGTCGCAGCATTGCAGCAGGTCCCTCCAGTTCATAACGAGAAGCACAATAATTTGCAAACAACTAAAACCGTAGACATTTTGAATTTCAAATCGAAGTATTTGTAATCAGTTTGATCGTTATCCGAGCGAAGGGAAAGTAACAGAAAATGATCTCTCCTGCGAAATCTAAGTTGGTCCTATCATAATTTAGCACTTGATTCTACAATAGCGAATCCTGTCTGTTAGATAAAGGTCTTAAGAACGGTGCACAGATTAATGTACGCACAGAAAGCGCTGTGCGGACTTATTTCATCAATTCCACGGTTGTCGCACAGATGATTTCTGGTCTATAACTTATCTATGCATTTTAACGTACAATGGAACGTTGCAATTAGAATTTAATGGCTCGTATTGTGTGGGTAGGTTATTTAGAGGAGATTTTTTGTGTTAGTTTTTCTTTGGATGTGCATATTTATTTTGGAAGGTGGTGTACTCTGTGCCATAATGATGTTACCGAATGGTTGTATCTGTATATACGAGTATATTTGGAAGGACAAAAGAAGACTGATGAGTTTAATAAAATATTTATAAGGGATACAGAAATTGTAGCAGTAGGACAGTTTATTCAGAGAATTAATACGCTGTTTATCGCTGTCTACTTAATTCTTCCTCGTTAATGGAGTATTAATATTTATTTCAATCAAATATTGTAATGAAATCAATTGATTTTCAATTACTTATTCCAGATTTATCGATTCCACTCGTAAGGTCGTATGCAAACGATATCTTAGTGCAACTGTTTTACTTACTCTGCGGTGTTACCCGCCCACGCCTGTCGCAGCCCGCCGCGTAAATATAGCGCAGAATTAGAACTACCCGCGGTTATTTATCGCTTGCGCGCGCGCAGGAGAAATCGACGCACGGACCGCTCAGTGTCACTTCCTGCTCGGACGCCGCCGTGAACGCACGCTTGTGCCGTAACGCTCATGTAATAGTCCTTTATTTGATGCCATAAAACTATATCAGCCTGTCCCGTAATACCGATCGTAATCGTTTATCTGATTGTTGTTTGATGTTCGTTATTTATATTTTCGTGTTTCTTACGAGTTCCCAAGTGAATGCACCCGGTTGTGTAATCCGTGGCGAATTGTGCCGGCAACGTTGTTGTGCCGTAATAAAATCGTTAAGTGCTTCTTATGCCTTAATTATTTTATTGCAATTTGCATGTTTTGTTATTGCAGTCACGATATTGATGGGTCGTGTTTTACGCGTTTACGGAGATGAGTAATGCCGTCAGCTAGCTCAAACAATGCCTAACGATTAACCTTAGAAATCAATTCGAAATAATTACCATTGTATCACAATAATCTTGTTACAAACCTAATCACAGTAGTAATTAGTTTAAAAGAATGACTCCAAAGCGCGGTTAGGACATATCATGTCATACCTACATTCAATTTATTACACAGTTCATTAAATTCTACAGTTTCGCGTTATTCATAGCGGCTTAAATGCTCATAAAAAGTTGCGGGTTATAAATCTAAGTAGAGAATTGTCATAGAGTACTTACGATGTCAGAGACAGCTGCCATAGAGAAAAATAGTGCTAACTAGCTGTTGTCAGCTATTTTACCATGCCGGATCAAACAGACAGACAGACCGACAGACAAAAATGAAAAAAGTTTTTTGTTATATTTACCGTATATGCTTTTATTTACATTTAGTAAAAAGCTCTTATTTTAAAATTACAAACAAACTTAAATTTTATTTATTTGTATGTATTTATGTACATACAGATTGGTTTTTTTGGTGCGTGGCCACAGTCGTAACTAACGCCGCCATCTTGCTTTTTCAAAACAATTTCCACGGATATTTCCAGAAATGAAAAGGCCATGCTATACTTTAGTTGCGGAAGTAGGTCCTTATGTGCGCATGACCGATGACTTTTTATGTGTTGGCATTTACTCGACATTTGACATTACCGCTCGCCATACGTCTAATTATTATTTGTGGGTGTGGGCTGTCGGTGAGCTGTCCGTCCTAACTGGGTTATTGGGGTCCCGCAAGTATTTGGTTCAAGTATTTTTATTTTAGTACTCTTTTGCGTTCGAAGCAGCTTATTGATTTCAAGTTCATCGTCATCATCATCATCATTTCAGCCGAAAGACGTCCACTGCTGGACATAGGCCTCCCCCAAGTGTCGCCACATTGACCGGTCCCGTGCGACTCGCATCGAGCGGATCCCTGCAACCTTCACCAGGTCATCGGTCCACCTAGTGGGAGGTCTTCCAACGCAGCGTCTTCCGGTTCGCGGTCGACACTCCAGAACTTTTCGGCCCCATCGGCCATCCGTTCTGTTGATTTCAAGTTACTTACTGTAAATTTTTCATTCTTGTGTGATTCTGTCGATAATTGCATTAGAAAACTCTATTGGTTATTTGTTTTCCATCTACATGCAGTCACTTAGATAGTGTATGAAACAAAGTTCTCTAGTTTGAATAGGGAAAAGACCATATCTTAAAATTATGCACACTATTATGAGACCAATTCAACAATATTTATGTCGTTATTAAGCCAAACACAGTTTGCATATTTTCGATAAACATTGAGCCGACACGCGACAGGGGAAATCGAATAATCGTACTGCGTTGTACCCCTGAAGGAATACTAAATCGAGTTTAGCCACTCGGCCACGAGTTATACTTTTAAGCGGCACACCGACTACGCTGTAGGGAAAACCAATGAAAAAAAATCTGGAACCATCCCATGCGTCACTGCTACGCGAGTTGCTAAAAACGCGACGGTGCTCACGCGAAGATACACACGTGCGTTTCTAAGTTGCTTCGCCCGAGGTCGTGAACAGCACTTCAGGACACTAATAAAACAGTCTGTGGCAGGTTATTAGTTTAAGCCCGCAAACACTTTGGCGACCTAGTTTTATTAATTGTTCAGATGCTCAGCCCGTGGCCAGAGAGCAGGCTGTGACAGGTTAGCGGCCAACCAGCGGATTTTATAGACTTTACATTATTTAATACCGAACCACCTCGGGCAGTTTGACCGAGTTAATGTTATGTGCAGCTTGAATTTTGAAAACGTGTTCTAGAGGGACGAGTTTCGTATGTGTAAGATAAGTGATATTGAGAGATTTTACTGCAAAATTATGAATTTATTTAAACCAGTTCGACATGATAATTATTATCAAGGGAATAAACTTGAAACCTTTGATTTTTCAAGGACCTTATGAAAATAAGCCATAACAGAACCAAAGCAATATCTTCATTCTCATGCCCTTTTCCAAGTCATTTGTGGTCGGCGCAGCAATACTTCTTCTTCCATACTTCTGTATTACTCGTCATCTCAGCAGTCACTTCATAGGAGAACCAATAAATAAGTATCAAAACCAATTAAGCACATTATAGTGGACAAAATACATTCGGTTTTGCTATACAAAAAAAATAAGAGCAAACTGAGATTTTAAAAGTTATATATTGGCTACAGAACCTTTGCCCGTACCAAAAGTTCGCGACCGTCCACTTCTTATGATGGATACAGTCGTCGTTTTAAAACCTGTTTATGTGATTAATGCATTACCCGGTGAATGTCACGCGTGTGCTGTGTTCTAATTAAATCTCTTCCTTTGTCAAGCTTTGCTTATTATTTATTTTGGACGATGAATATTTATTAGACCTTCGGCACCAAGTGTCCAGCGCTGAACGGGTTATAAATCTTAAGTCGTGTTGCTACTGGTCTATTTTGTGGGCTTAAAGTTCAAATATTGTTATTGGTGGTGTAGTTTATTTCCTCATAAATAGAACTACAATTTCAAAATTTGGAGAGTTCAGCTAAACAACTGGCAATTGCAAAAAAAATCTTGATTGAAAACTTTTTATTTTTGTTGTTCATTTCCATTTTTAATATGTTGAAAAGTACGGACAAATGAAAAGGCCGGACGAAGTCTAGACGAAAAAAAAAACCGGATATATCCGGATAAATCGAGATGGATGGTAATCCTAATCGTAAATGCAATTTCAATAGCAGAGGAGTGTGAAAGAAATAATAATAAATTTATTATTTTTTTATTTTATTATTTTTTATTTATTAATTTATTTTAGCTTGGACCCTGTTCCCGATACCGGTGGGCTACTATTTTTTATATTTTTAAATGTTTTTTTATATGGTTTTTGTTAAGAAATATTTAAAAATGTAATTAGTGAGTAAGAAAATAAATAAAGGAAATAATAATTTATTAAGGTACATAAAAGTTTTGTAGTACATTAGGGACTTACAAATTATGTATTAATAATTACATATTGTAGGTACAACCAATTTGCTGGGTGAATAGCTGCTCTCCTAGCTAGATTGCTGAGCAAACTTTATTTAGAAGAGACAGTTTCGACTCCCTATTTAAGTATCACAATAATCATGTAAGAAAATAAGTTCATTAATTTCGTCATTGTGCGTCATTTATTTGTTTCAAATTTTAAGCTTTGATATTCCTTGTTCTTTCATATTTGCCATTATGATCCGTACTTCTGAATGTTAAAAACTGCATGGAAGAACTATCAAGCTACGAATCAACTACCTACCCTTTTCAAATTACGAACATAAACTCAAATTCACCTATCAGGTATGTTTATGTTATGATGCCTACAGCAATCTCTGGTTTAACGGCCTGAGCAGTAGGCCTTATGTTATACTAAAACGGCCTGGGATGTATATGTTATGGGCTTGGACCACAGGTGGTCAGACTTAGTGCTGGCCTGTAAGAATTGACACTGCGCGTAGCCACTGGGCATAGCTGTTTGAGAGTAAAATATTAGGCTGACTTTGGTCTTTGCCCGATTGATTATATAAGCATAGTTAAATAAATTGATTGCAATAGGTTATGGTTAATGTTGTTTTTAGTATTTATGTACTACTACGAGTTTTTAAGCTTTGCATCCATTAGAGTTGCCTCGTGATGAGCTGCCTTGACTTAAGACATACTGGTCGAGATTGTCAATCATATGACCCATCAAATACCAAAATTGGTCTGAATATGTCGCCTTTAAAACGTAGCTTTTTATGTCGAAGAAACTCTTTGAATATCATACACATTTATTAATATCACATATTTATTATTTATCATATTTTTTATTATATTTTTAAGCAACAGCACTTGATAGGGATAAGTGGAAAGAGGGAAGGGAGGCCTTTGCCCTGCAGTGGGACACAAATAGCTAATAATGATAAAAAATAAATACAAAAAATTGTGCAGTCATTACTTGACCAACCTCCCAACATCTTCAAGATGATTTGAATTTATATTTAACAGATAAATGATATCATACATGATAAATAATTGATGTAGGACGCATTTATGTAAATGCTTGTTCTTCATTAAAATTGGATCAAATCCGCTGACAGCACGGAAGTGTACGGTCGTTTTTGTCACCTGTTATTGAGTTATGCTTGTCGACCTCGCCCGTGTCGCGGGACGGCAAAAAGACGAGATTAGAATTAAGAGTAGGTGTCATACGATTGAGTTTATTAGGAGACAGACTACATCTTAATTCTTATTCTTTATTGCACACAACATAAGAGAAATACATAATTACAACATATAGCTTATGTACAAAGGCGAGCTTAACCCAGAATTGGGTTTTCTTACAGCAAACCTTACTTAGATTGCGAGATTTTTAGAAGAAGATATGCTTATGTGCATAAACAGTAAATTTTTTTAAGCTTTCACGGTTTACAAATAAACTAAAAAAGCGCCGAAATATCGGGAGCTCAAAACAATGAACAATCACGGAAGATATCCCGTAAGTGACAGTACAAGTTTATAAACAGTACACTTAAAACTTAAATTAACATAACGTCTTATTTTATTTATTAAAACTTTTCGAACCCAGGAAAGGTAAAAAGACAGTCTTAATGCCTTAGGCATTGTCTACCAGTCAACCAACGGTGGTGAAGGGTGTTGCTTTGCAAGAGGGAAATATTGAAATTTAAAAGTTAGTATCCCGGATTCATGCTACTGAAATATAAAACGGTTTGTATCTATAAAAACGAAAATTCTGGTCCTTAGTGATAGTAAAACAATATTTTCTCTGTAACATCAAGTAGGTAACGTTATTTTTTAACACATTACCAATGAAACCATACAGTGATTGTTTTCCTAAAATCCTTTTCTCAGTAACTTCAAAATATGACTGACATTTAAAAAGGATGAAATAGATTTCAGTAACTCTATAATTGCAAGATTTACCACTAGATTATGCCCGTGGTGTTCCGTAATAAAATTGTACCACGTGATCGTACTACCGGGAAAAAAGTATTCATGTGTTAATCCAGGTTATAACCTATCTGTGTGCCAAATTTCATCCGAATCCGGTCAGTAGTTTTTGCGTGAAAAGGTAACAAAAATCCAGACATCCAAATACATACATACTAACAAACTTTCATTTGATTTCGCAGGCATTAGTAGGATTAAAGTTTTGTTCCTATCAAAAATAATATGGTCACATTACAGTATTAGTCATAACATAGTTTTTACTAGTTATGCCTACGAGCAATGGCCACTGGCCAATGGTCAATCGGTTTTTTGTTATCAGCATACTATCGGTTACAATATAATAATATGTATGTAGTCCTGGACATGTCTCGAGATAAGATTGAAGAATGTTTTCAAAATTAATTAGCTTGCATGCTTTGTTATTATGACCAGGATCTTCTCAATGACTCAATGGAGAATATTGAGTCTTACTTCGAGCTTAAACTGATTGAGTACTTATTTACAACTAGCTGTTGGCCACGACCATCGTCCTTTTGAAATTATTATAAAATCTTACTACCCTATTGAATCGGATATTGATAACAATTTCATGGGTTTTCTTTTTTATTACACGGTACCCTAATCGATAGCTTAAGTTACTCCTTATAACATCAGCTATCTGCCAGTGAAAGTTGCTTCCAAATCAGTCGAGTTGTTTCGGAGATTAGCCGGAACAAACTGATAGACAGACAACAATTTAAAAAATGTTTTTTTTGTCATACGTACCGATGCAGCAGAAAACCAGTATGGAATTGTTTTCGTAACCTTTATTACTAACATTGAATTTGTTAAAACTTAAATATCGCTTTGCCATTGAAAGACTAACTAGTTTTGGCTTAGTAAAATTAATTTCTCAAGACTATTTTTATATGTCTAGTGGTCGCAAGCGCAACGGCTGAGCGTCAGGTTCTTGGTTCTATTCCCGGGTCGGAAAAAATTTAATTAGATTTAGCTATCAGGAATTTCTCAGTAACAGCCACGGAGTCTGGATTTGTGCCCGATTCATGGTAATGGGGTTGCCCCCTATTACATGGGACTTAAACATAACTGGCGAAATGTGGGTGTACTATTAAGTACACCTCTGCCTACCCCTTCAGGGATTACAGGCGTGATGTTATTTTTATCTAAGCAGTAACTACTAGGTAAGCTACTGCATAAAAATATTGGATAGAGTATAAAAATACGACGACTGAAAGATACTAATGCACTTGGCTCGTTCTGACTTCGAATCGCACTATTTTAAAACATGTTTATTGCCCTTATACAACCTATTTCACATCTCCATAATATCTCAATATGTATGAACACCAGATAATAATTACACATGCTAATATCTTTATCAACGAAGCGACGGACAACTTTACGGTTCCAGTGTTTATTGCCGAGGTAATTGGTATTCGGTATCGGTATCGAGGTTGCGGCGCGTCACTAGTCGATAAAGTGGAGTGTCAAACAACACGAGCTTAATTAAGGCGTTCAGTCAATTTGATTAAATATACATATTATATGTGAACTTTTATTATGTGGGTGGAGTGTGAGATTTTATAAAAGCACCGTTTGGTATGGTAATTACTGTATTTATTATGTCCCTGTGCTCGCAGTAAGAAAAGTGGTGCACGTTTTAATTTTCAGGGAATTACGGAATGATGGGACAGCAGTGGTCGAATGAGGTTTGAACCACACATCACATTTGGTTTGGCACATGACAGATAGAAAAGAAACAGGCGTATTTGGCTTATTTTGTCTATTCCATGCAAGTTTATTGTGAAATTCTTGTTCGTGGAAGTCATCATCAGCCTAGCCTTTTCCCAACAATATTGGGGTCGGCTTCCAGTCTACCTGGATGCAGCTGAATACCAGTATTTTACATGGAGCGACTGCCTATCTGACCTCCACAACCCAGTTAGTACTGGGTAATACGATACCCCTTGGTAAGACTGGTTGTCAAACCTAACCTAACGACTATCAAAGATTTACAAATGACAAAAAATGACCCGGGACCAACGGCTTAACGTGCTTTCCGAGGCACGGAGGAAACTCGGTATGTAATGGGTGGTCACCCATCCACGGACCAGTCGATCCGAGAAGCTGTAATTAATTAGCCAAGAGCTCCTCTGGAAGTTAAAAAAGGTATGGTACCAAAATGAAATCACTAAGAAGAGCATTCTCCAGACTGCTAGTACGATATTAGCAATAAACTTTTTAGCTTTATTAAACAATTTGGGTCCAACAATGGTTACACCCACAATTAGCAGTGAAAAACGCCGATTTTTTCTTGATGTGGAATAAAAGTGTAGGTACAGTCGCCAACACATCAAGTTACCACAAACTGTCAAATTTCTCCGAATGAATTTTAACTATAAAATTTTGTAGGTTAAGTTCAAAATAGAATGAGAAAATTTGACGGTTTTGTGCTAACTTAATGCGCTGGCGACTGTACTAAAATTTTCCCACTGAAGGTCTCTAAGAAATAAAGTCTCCATATTTTTTTCAGTGTTTATTAATATGTAACTAGAGCATTTAACACGTAACAACTGCGTCATAGTTTGTGAAGGACAAATACAACAACACGTGTGTGTATTAAACAAATATGACACAGTTGTGTTGTTTGCTTTAGTACGAAAATGTTTTTTTGGAAAAAAAATATGAATTAAGTATGTTTTTCATAGAAATTTTGCGCTGTTTTTCTTATCAATTCTTAAAAAAACAATTGATAAGAACATCACCTAAACAGCTTGAACGGCGATCTGTTTTTCATGCGACCAATGTTACATTCGTGTTTATTAGTGCAGTGTTTATTATATACGTGTCATAAAATAGTAAACAAAGTATAAAATCATTCATTTATTGATCCAAGTTAAAGTCGGCTTTACAACTGCTTTGTTTTTTTTTTTTAAATTGAATGAAACGACTAATTCAAATCTAATCCAGGCTTCGATATTTGATTGAAAGACACACTCCATAAAGCATTCCAATTTCAAACTCATCAAGTAACCCAACTGCCACAGATTTAATTCGGACTCGTCATAAAATTTCAATCATTCCGTCATTTATCGGACTCAGGGTACAGACCTCACATGCATCTACATGCCACACCTCACGAATGAGGTAGGTATCCATTTCCACCGGCATGTATCTGTTCAATGAAGTGTAATTACGAATGTTACAAAACACAGCCGCTCCAGTTTCCAGAGGCTGTGTGACAAGGTGTGTGTGTGTGCCGGGGTGGTGTGGTGTGAGTGAGGGGACAGTGACCCGAGCTATCTCGAGATCGCAGCCTCCGACCGGCCAGATGCCGAAAGATGTCAGCCAGGTACGGACTAGAGGCGGCTTGATCTTCTTTTTGATTAACTTAATAAATAAATATTTTATTATTTAATAAAAAAAGTGTTCATTTGGACTGCTGCAGTTGGATCTCGGTCTCGTTCGTATGTAAATGAAGTCATTAAAACCATCACCTTGATGTACAATAGTAATATTATGATTTGTCATCATATTTTAAATAAATTATTTAAAACAAAAGCTGTCTGATTTCCATACTTAATCAAAGTCTGCAGTGATATTGAAACATCAACACATACAAGAATGGCATCCAATATTAATTTACTATTCCTAATTTAAGAATTTATTCGCAATAATTATGAAATGTTGATGTCAACAGGTGAAGCAGATAATGTGTCTATTTTGAATATTTGAGGATCATATTTCAAATTTTTAAATAACATCGGAATCGATCCAATTTATAATCATGTTTTGAATCAATTGAAATGCTAATACATATTTTTTTGTTTTGAATGATTTATTCTGCATTTCTATTTGGTTTATCTGAATATTGAGTCAGAGGTCAGTGCATAAGGTTAGATTGGTTGCTCAGTTCATTAACTTAATCAAATTGTATAAACTGGATTTTGAATTAGTAACACTTCCATAGGTCATTGGATATCAAATTAATTGCATATGGGAAAAAACGAGCAGGGGCACGCTAAGAGTGTAGAGTTAAGTTACTTTTAATAAACAGGTTTAGCCACCGAACTTGAGTTTTCCCTTCGTCTTACGGCATTTCATAAAAACTTTGAAGTGATTTGTTTTTCAAAATTACTGAACCGATTTCGATGAAACTTCGTACGCATAAGCAGTCTAAGAACATTTAAAAAAATAGTGTTACAGCTAAATTAGACTGATTTTAGATTTTCCATAGAAACAGAAATTTCCAATTATCTTTTTTTTTAAAAGACATTTCGTAAAGTACTCGGTTAAGTTTTAGACTTATGTATCCTGCTTATGCGTACGAAGTTTCATCAAAATCGGTGCAGTCATTTAAAAAAAAAAAATATTAGAATGTTGAAATGCCGTAAGACGTTAACGCTCTTAAAAGACGTCTTGTCATTCGGATGGAAAGTTTATTTTTCAAAATTGGTTGAGTTGTCAATAGATATACTACAAAGTACATTAAACAAACAAAAAATTTCAGTAACACAACGTAGTCACAAAATTGACTAACTATCACTCAAAGACGAAAATTAATTAAAAATATGGAACACAAATTCCAGACTCAAAAATTCCAAAACGGAATTCATCTTCAGTCCGTCTCTGGTTTAACCTTTAGCTCGCGGCTATCGCATATAAAAATAAAAGTAGTTGTGTTAATAACGTATTTTTAGTGCGCGTTTGGTAGGGAGCTACCGCAGGTGCGTTGCCCTGCCCCCGCGCGGCCCAGCGCCGCCCCCTGCGCGCGCGCACCGCAATCTTTGTCCGTAATTAATTACGTTTTGGCGATCCTACACGATTGTCTAGGTGATTGGTCGTTCGAGGTTGTTCAAGAATTACATTTTGATTGATAGTGAGATTAAAAAGAAATGTTTTATTACTTCTTCTGTAGCCCAACTTAATTAGATTTGTTAAATGGTTATTTAATTAAATGTTGGCGTAAAATAAATCATTTTTGTTATGCTCAATATCACTACTGAGATATAAATATGTATCTACATGTCTTTCGTAAATTAGTGTCTATCGTGCCTTGAAGATTTTACTGCGATGTTGACAGTTGAAATTAATATTCATAGAGTTTTCTAAAATCTGATTAGTAATATTTAAATCACGTAAGGACGGCGGAAAGCGTTGCATAGTTTCGAAGAAACCCCAAGGAAATCCAACTCATCATAGTATAAATATGTGCGTCATAAAGATTTTTTTTTAATTAAATTCTCTTTTTAGTATGATTATCGGCTGTCATTCGAAGATGGGCAGTAAATTAGTTCAGTGTTGAGGTACAAGATGTCGCTACCGGAGGCACGTCTCAAACGCGCAGGATGGCAGATATTCATCAGACGGGGACGGACGCCTTCCGGCCTGCGCGTGAGTGTCTTATTAGCCTGGCTTAGAAGTCGCCGTCTACAGAGTATGTTGACGCGATGATCTCGAGGGTCTGCCGTGTTTGCATGCAGTGGGGACAGGACTGAATAATGATGGATTTTACTGATGTTTTGGAATTATGTATGAAGCTGAAATAGGCGAGTCAGCTGTCAGAGTTGGGAAGGATCGCGAAGACAGACGGATCTATCTTTTCTTTTATCTTAGGGCACTGTTCAGCAGTAAATTGTTGAACACTTGGTGACTGGAACGCAAAATCGCAGGTCAAAATTAAACGCAATTCAAGTGATTCGGTGTGCTCAAAGCCAAGTTTTGTGTTAATTTTTGTTACAGAACCCGTTAGCCAGTAAGCAACACTTTTAGCTTGTTGGAGGGAAAATAATCTAGATATTAATAAGCAGTTCTTTTCTAGTAGACTCTGTTACTACCAGTGCCCCGCGGTTTCACCCGCCGCTTCTGACTTGTTTTTTTGCTTGGCTCCTATTGGTCATAGCGTGATGTTAGCCTATAGCCTTCCTCGATAATTGGATTATCCAACACTAAAATAATTTTTCAATTCGAGCCAGTAGTTCCTGAGATTAGCGCGTTCAACTAAACAAACAAACTCTTCAGCTTTATAATATTAGTTTAGATTAATGTGTTAACGACAAAGAAACCGAATGAAGATGACAATCACCTGAAAGCTTTCCTACTCCAAATAATTAAGATGAAGAACGCATATCGATTATTCCGTACATTCTCAAGAATGAACGGAATAATCGATATGCATATATATATATATATATCCTTACAATATCAACGATAAATACCTTAACACAACTACACTTTTCAACAGGTATTTAATAAGAAGGAATTAGAATACACATAGGTCAGTCAGAAATGTAGACATCTCTGACTTCTAGCCGTAAAAGCCGGCTGTAATCAAAGTTATGATAAAATTACGATAAGACCAACCACTCAGTACCACAAGAATCGTAGTTTTTTTCTCATAATCAGCATTCAATGAGACGATAGCAGCCGAAGATTTTTCACTTCAAAATCAATATGGAGATTATGCTAATTGAATTTCTAATTTTAATTGATAATTAATGCGTTAAGTTTGTTTATGGTACTTTAATATGTGGTGGCTCTCAAGGGAGTTAATTTCTTTTAGTTTCCCGGTTTTTTAATAACCATTTAATTTGATTGCGTTGTCGAATAAATGAAACTTTACGATCATCGACATTTCTCTATGCACTCACAATCTAGGGGCTATATATGTGTTGTTATTCTATTTAGGTAATCGCATCAGTTAACTAGAGATTTAAGAGCATCGATGAGAGATTTTAAGAAACTTGAACAGACTTGAGCCCTTACATCAACTTCACACTGGTTCAGTTTTAAAACAGAGATACTGAAACGTTTCTTGGTTATGTTCCCGTCTCTACAATATTGCACTTGGAGAAGACTGTGACAGAAATGACGCATTTTTTTTTTTTTTTCGGCGTGATAAGTAACGTTTAGAAATCTCAGCCTTAATCGCCTGCCTTGCCTTTTCCCAACTATGTTGGGGTCGGTTTCCAGTCTAATCGGATGCAGCTGAATACCAATATTTTACATGAAGCGACTACCTATCTGACCTCCACAATCCAGTTTAGTACTGGGTAATACGATACCCTTTTGCAAGACTGGTTGTAACTTTAAATCGTTGTTTAAATCTACAAATGACAGCAGGGACCAACGGCTTAACGTGCTTTCCGAGGCACGGAGAAAACTCGGTATGTAATGGGTGGTCACCCATTCACGGACCAACCTAGGCAAGTGCGGCTTAACCTAAAGATCGACCTGAGCTGCTGTTATAATTTAGCCACGAGACCCTAGCGAATAATGATGATATAATATCTTTAAATATCCCTTGATTAGCAAAACATTATATTCTAAACTCAGACAATGTAAAAACCAATAGAAGTAATTTCGAAATAGATATACAGCAGTCAAATGCGATCTGCAACTTCCTCTTCTAAAGTACCAGTATCTAATATAAACATGTACAAACATATAATTGGTACGTTCCAATATATAATTGTAGCAGCGATACCAGTAGCAGGTGCTGAGGAAATGCCTAATTTTATGACCATCGTAGTAACGATATGTAACTACTTTCAATGATTGCTACTGTCCGTAGGGTTACCTACTATGCGAGCTAAACCTGCAATAGAAAAATTAACTTGTCATAACTTGTTTAATTTAAAAGAATTCATTTAATCAAAAAACAACAATTTATACAAAAACAACACGTTACACACAATAACAACACAACACACACAACACAATACACAAAATACAATTACAATATTAATTAATTAATAAATCAATAGTTTATTATCAATATTGATTAATTATTTGCAATATAGAATTTATACAATTAACCTTCCTCATGTCGGGAAAATTGTAATTGGGTTTGTCCATCAGGTATTTCTCAGTAGCAGCCACGGAGTCTGGATTTGTGCCCGGTTGATGGCAATAGGATAGGCTCGCCCCCTATTATATGAGATTTAAACATAACTGGCGAAAGGTGGGTGTATTTATTAGGTACACCCCTGCCTAACCTTTCTCGGATACAGGCGTGATGTTATATTACAATTAGTCTTCTGCTAAAAAATATCTTAAATTCACTGATGCCTATATTTTTTTTAAATTCTTCCCTTAGGAAAGGTGAATTTGGGGATGAAAGTTTGTATGTAAGTATGTTTATCAGTGTTCTACACGTGGATGCTTTTGCATTTAAAAAAGAGGCTGAAGAAATCTCAACCCTATACTGTATTCTAATATAAACTTAATATGAACTAGCCCATCGGATGTGTTTGTTTTCTCCTACACCTATCTAAGGGTATAATTTATTTGAATCCTTTCCCTGCAGCGCCTCTGTGTAGCCGCCTAGAGTTACTTAATTACCATTTGATAAAATCTTTGAATTTTTAGTTATTACTTTATCATTTATTTATTTTACATAGAGAAGAATTTGAAAACGAATCATTTATTTATTTGTACTAACATAAAATTCATTTAATGTTCTTGGAAACAGCATGAAAATCAGTAGCAAAATAACTTTGAAATTGGTTTTACAAATAGTTTTCTCATGTCATTAAAATTTTTTTTTTTTACAAGCTTTTTATTTAACTTGCAATGTTTGTGTTTTTTTAGGTCCAATGTTGCAACTGAATTTTAAAACAGTTAAATCCCCAAACGATTGAACTGAAATTTTGCATACACGTTTAGTTTGGTTGACAATGCATGGTTAGCTAAGTAACGTCATTTTAAATCCTATATGGACTCCCAAAGATAAGATGGAGAACTAGTTATGTTTTATGCACCCCCATGATCTGAGTATCAATTAATAGGGTATGCTAAGAAGAATACGACTAAAAAAAATGACGTCACACCTATATTTAAAAGCTTGTATATTTTTTTCTATAAGTTTGTTTCCATCCCTTTCTCGAACGATGAAAATTAGGAAATACCTTTTAAATATTTTAATTATTTGAAAACTGCATTTCTTAAAGTCTTCTAGAGTAAATGAACTAATCACTATTCCAATTATACAACACCACTTAACAGCTATCAATATGTAACAAATTATTACGAAAACCTGCAATATTATTCATGCAAGCCGTCACGCAATATTTACCATAGCTCTAATTATATCTGTGATTAAGATAAATAATGCAAATCTATTGCAATGATAATAAATCTAAGCTTTCTTCAAGTAAAGTGGAGTTATAAGGTTGAAAGTTGCGTAACAGTTCCGTCTTAGATCTTAGTGCAACTGAGAAATTCTGCTGCATTTGATGTAATGCAGCACAATTTCTCAATGGTCAATTGATCTGTTGTAATTTTTTAGATTTTATAAGTAAATCAATTGATTTTGTTTGTGGTGACAACGACAACGTAATTATTATACTTTGGTACCTATTGAAGTGTGACGTTGATAACATTCTTAGAGAGAGTAGGCCTGTGCCTATGCTGTACCTATGGTGTGCTTTTAGTGGATAGTTTTTGCTAAAATAAAGTAAAATCGAAAGATTAAGTAAATTAAAAAGGCATGTATTTAACGCAGCGACAAACTAATCTGATTTAGGGTTTTAAAAATAATTAATATGGGTAGCAAAAATAATAGGTTGGCAGCTACAAGGACTCTGAAAAAAACCCAAAACAAGGTTATTAGGTTGTAGATAAGGCGTAGTCGACGTAGCTGCGCGGGGCTCCTATTTCTGTTTGCAGGGTTTAAAGTAACCTAACACGAAGGGGATTCCGGCTTCTTAGTTCGCTCACTTCGCTCGCTCACTAGACCCCGCCATCCCCTTCGAACCTAATCTGTCTGAGTCGGGGTACCACAAGTCTCTCTCAGCCTTCGCTCCGTCTTGCTTCCTATATTCTCCTTGCCACAATGACCGGATAAATAGTTACTTACTTGGTACAATAGTCGCCCATTCAGTATATTGGTCGCCAATTCTATTTTTATTTGCCCGATTAATTATTTCTGAATTAAAAATCACTGAGAGGGGTTCTGGATTTGCGAACATCATAAGATTTAACAGCAAAAGTTTTGAATTGTAGAAGAATTAAAAAACATAAACATCACGCGGGGCGCTGGGGTTAGGCAGAGCTATACTTAATAGTACACCCACATTTCGCCAGTTTTGTCCCATGTAATAGGGGCGAGCCTATTGTCATCAACCGGGCACAAATCCAGACTCTATAGCTGCTACTGAGAAATTCCTGATGGAAAATCCCAGTGACACTTTACCCGACCTGGGAATCGAAACCTCATGCTCAGCAGTCGCGCTTGCGACCACTAGGCCAATGAGGCAGTCAAGAATGGAGGAATTTAAAAAATAGGAAGGTTTAAATGAAGAAAAAATCGTTCCCGCGGCTTATTGAAAGACCTCGCCACCCATTGTAACTCACTACAATTTTATTTTATTACTCTAATCGTCCAAAGGTTTTATTTCGCACCATTCAAAACATATTTGCTTATCATTACTTCCAGCTATTCAAAGTTACGCCAGCAAGATAAACGTTCCTCATACCACTCTTGCGCACGCCAGACATCCAGATTGTACTGTAACCTACACATTAATAGTTCCATTCATTGCCAGGTGAAAGTCCTATTATTTACTGGCAACACTAATGTATTTAGCGACAAAGAAACTATTGCAATTTTATTGAGAACCCAAGTATTCCCGTGCTATCCGTTTTGTTAGTTCGGAATTAAGTGGATAGTTTAACTGTTGGAGGCTGTACTTATGGACCTTATGCAGTGGTGATTAAGCTGGTTTTTGTAAGAGTTGTAATGGAGAAAAGGATTTTATAAAGCGAGGCTTAAATACAAGCGGGTGGCGGATGACGTAATTGACAGTGAAATCCATGAATGGGATGGATTTGTAAAGGCATGTTTTAAAAATGCCTCAAGTTAATATGATGCTTTAAGTAGCGGCATGGTTTGTTGGGTTATTGATTTTGTATAGGATGGTGTAGATTTTACAGGCACATACAAATTCCACTGACATTGTATACAGAAACAAGACAGCAACCATCAGGCAGTAGGTAGCCCACAAGACGCAAAAGCAAAACATTAATAAGTAGGGTTTTTTTATTTTTTTGAATTTGATTTGAAAATTACTGGAACTCAAACCATACTAAACTCAAACAGCATCAAGCCAAATTGATGAATAATTTATCCAAATACATAATATATTTTTCAGACAATCAAGCTTGCCTTTACAGCTCCAGTACACCACGCTGTCAGCGGGACCTAGCATCAAATTTGGCATAATCAATAAAACATACCATTTAATTGTGTACACCAGTACGTGTGAACTGCTAGCGACCCTCTCTAAACGGTAATGCTGCTAATGTGACGCTAATATTGCTAGTAAAACGACAGCATGCCACATAAGACGTTAATTCTGCCAGCAAAGTTATGGCAACACTGTCGTTGCCTGAAAAATATGGTAATGTCGCTAATATGACATTAATATTGCGGTAAAAGTGACATTAATATAGCGTGTGTCTAGGCGTTTGTTTTAGTTGAGGTTTACTTGGAGGCTTAAAGAAAAGGAAAATTAATTGTCTCTGTAAATTAGCTGTTAGTCATTGCTTTAACCAAGTTTTGTGCACGCTACTATTCGTCACATTGCATCGCCGAAAAATTTACTGACGCCACTTAACTACTTACGGCTAGCAAGGAGGTGACTGCTGAGATGACGAGTAATAGAGAAGTATGGAAGAAGAAGACATGCTGCGCCGACCCCAAATGAGTAGGAGAATGATGATGATGATGATGACTTAAGCTGATGTACAGATGTTCAAGACAATGAATGCCCGTTGTTGAATGTGGAATAAAACATTATCTGGATACGTTAATACTGGGTTTTGTTATCAAACTTTTGATATTATAAATCGGTGAGCTTGAAATCTAGACTTATGTCTAATCTTCGTCATCATCTGCATAGCCTTTTCCCAACTATGATACTGTCGGCTTCTAATCGGATGTCAACCCAGTTAGTACTGGGTAATACCATCCCTTGCTAAGACTGGTTGTCAGAATTTCGAGCCACTGACTACCTGTAACGACTATTAAAGATTTACAAATTACAGCCGGGACTAACGGCTTAACGTGCTTACCGAGGCACGGAGGAAACTCGGTATGTAATGGGTGGTCACCCATCCACGGATCAACCCGAGCGGCTGTTATTATTTAGCCACGAGCTCCCTTTTAGTATACAGACCTTACTAATATATTTCTAAGTCTAACTCAACTCGTCTTTAATTTAAACACAGCCTCGGCAGAAGGCTTGCTTAAAATTCAAAAGCCTTGCATAAATCTGGTACAATTAATACCAATATATTGTAAAATTAATTGGCCACTGATAATATGCAAATGGCCGCGGTACTTTGTTCTCCGATCTACATAAACATGTGATAATAGCCCCCGTATTGAAACTATGTATTATTTTTATTTATTATCTATTAACATAATACTTTTGAGGTGGGAAGATTTTTACTGTGTGTAATAAATTAGAAAGACTGCCTCGTTGGTCTAGTGGTCGCAAGTGCGACTGCTGAGGATGAGGTCCTGGGTTCGATTCCCGGGTCGGGTAAAGTGTTATTGGGTTTTTTATCAGGAATTTCTCAGTAGCAGCCACGGAGTCTGGAATTTGTGCCCGGTTTATGGCAATAGGCTCGCCTCCTATTACATGGGACATAAACATAACTGAAGAAATGTGGGTGTACCTACTTGATAGGTAAACCTCTGCCCAATCCTTCGGGGACCGCAAAGCGTGATGTTATGAATGATGATGTTTTGAAACAAAAAAATGGCAATGAAAATGGAAAATTAAATTATTAACGTTTGTACATTTAAAAAAATAGAAATCAGTAATATGGATCTATAGGACCTCCGCTTGGGGGCAGCCTATGTTGACTTGTCCAGCAGTGGATATATTTCGGCTTACTGACTGACTATAACCACAGAGAAAGATTTTGACAAGTATTTTTTAGAACCAATTTCTTATTTTTGTTTCTTATTTAATTATGTCTATGCTACTTACAATCGAAGAGTTGTTATTAACTGCTAATATTTACCTGTAAACAAAAAAAATATATGTTAGTCACAACACAAAAATAAATGACATCTTCAAATTCTAATAAAGCTCTGTTCACACCGTCTATGGGTTACATTTTATTCAGTTTCGAAAAAAATCTTTTAAATACTAATAAAACCAGAACGATGGAATTCAAATGATTAAACGTTCATTTGATTAGTTAATAGTAGTGCTGCTATCATGTTGGACTACATAGCTACTTATTTAGCTACATTCGAAGCGCGAGTGATATTAAATGAATTAAAATATTGTTTCATTTGACACTGCACATTGCAAATGTACATAAATTACTACTGTATTACCTCTTTGGAGCAAGACAGCAGATATTATTCAGATATTATTCTACATCATTTTAATAACATATTTTGAAGAATTGTTGAGAAAATCATATAGCTTTTATTTTATTTTATTTTAAGGGGTTAATATTATTTACGTAGGTAAAAAATATTTCCTTGATGTTAGGTTAAATTCCATCGATATATATCGAATAATAATCGACTTGTGATAAGTCTGTTTGTCAAGTAATCATATTTTTATCGATCTAGAAAATGGCTCGAGACACTTTACATTTAATTTCTCAATACAATTTCCCATTTCTCAGATAACCACAGTAATAAACCGATTAATATTGCAATTAACAAGAGAGAGTAACAATTAAAATTTTATAACTGAAAAGCTTAAATGAAACTCGACCGAACTAAATTTCATACGTCTTTTGAAATCAAACATTAAATTAATGTTTAATTCGTTTATCTGGATCGTGCACTTTCGAAAACATTTTGAGTGCACTTTCTAGTACATTTATAATATGTCATAAGTTTCTTTTCTCGTCACGATGCGCGTGTTAACTTGATAATTGTATAAATTACTAATTAGTTCAAACAAACGCCTTCTTTGAACACGTACGGCCCTGAAATTTTGAGTAGGTAATGTCGCCGACAGAGAGAAAAGACACACTTCCATGTCCGATCAACGAAATCGACCCATACAGTGAAGAAAACTGAATAAAGACACTTATTTTGCGACGGGATGTATATTTGGATCAAATAATATTATATCGAAGGCGTTAACATTTAAGTATTACTGATTGACAGCCACCAGAAACTTGCAACCAGCAATTACTTACTACAAATAAAAAGGAATTGCCTTCATTTATTTTCCAACATGTCATGTCCACGAATCCATTCAGTTGTTTTAAGCCTGAGGCTACAACAGCGAACAACAGTTGCAGTCACTCATTGTTAAAAACAATTCATTGTGTCGAAAGTCGCGACACGCAGTGAGTGGCGGCAATTAGGTGATTACAGTATTATTGTTAAGGCGAGGACACATTGGAGAGAAATTACTACTTTTTTGGAGCGACTGCTGTCGGGTGAGGTCGCATTAAAAAAGTCGAGAAATGCTGTCGCCATACCATTTTGTAACGCCCATGAAAGTATCAGTGTGATAAATCACTGATACCACAATTTAAGTAGGTACATACGGAGTATAAATTCTATTTTTATTGACATAATAAATCGACACGGAAGTTTCATGACTACCTACCTAATACTCGAAAATTTAATGACATGTCAAGTCAGTAAAATGTAATAAAATTAAAGATAATTACTTAAAACAACATAACATTATTTCCATAATTATAAAACATGCCTAAAACCATTTAGAATTAATTAAAATGAACGCCTGGCATTCAATGTCCCATAAAAGAACATGCAACATTCAGATTTATCATTTATCTATCTCAAATCTCACTGCAAAGCTCGACGAAACATATTAATTATTATATTAATTAAATTTCTTGAATGTTAATTGAATTTACTTTCAAACAGGTGGACATTCTTATGTAAACATTGGACAAGATTTGAATTGATTATCTTTTCACATTTGACTTAACGTTATTGTAACTTTTTTCCACATTTTATTTTTAAAAAAAGATCAGGAAATATCGACTCTTTACCGATGAAAAGAGTAATAATTTTATTTTCATTGTTACAGATATGACCTTAAAGCTAAAACAATTATGATTTAATCTGTAAATATGTGAAAATCGGTTTATTTGATCAATGGTACCCAAACTAAGTCGTACCGGTACTTACCAGTATATACTGAGGACCTGAGTTGTGGTAGTCTTAAAAATAATTCTTATAGCAGATATAACCAAAAATCGAACCAAATACACTAGGAGTCATTTTCCTAGTAGTAAAACGGTGTGCACTCAGCCTAAGTTCAGCAAAAACACTAGATAATGATATAAGAGGCGCACGTACGGTCAGTAGGAATGATTATCACTAATGACAGTGATTTAAGAGAGAGGACTACTGTGACTGGAACAGGGTTAACTAAAATAACACCTGCCACACAATATGAGGCAATTGCTATCGGTGTTTTGACATTAGATCGTGACATTTGTGTCTTTTTGGAGATGAAAGATCGCTGCGAAAAGTGTGTAGAGATATTGGAGCAGCAATAATCATGCTCTACCTAGCCTTTTCCCAATTATGTTGGGGTCGGCTGTCAGAGTAACCGGATGCAGCATGAAGCGACTGCCTATCTGACCTCCACATCCCAGATAGTACTCGGTAATACGATATCCCTTGGTACCACTGGTCAGACTTTCGGGCCACTGATTTAACTTTGAAGATCGACCCGTGCTGCTATTATTATTTAGCCTAGATAATAAAATCGTGTAAAACATGGTCAGAATTGAAACTAATTGCCATTGAGTTAGTATGAACTAACTCAAAAATCTACACTTCAATAAAACTATTACGTGTAGCGCTTAGCTAGGTAATTCAATCGATGAGTTCAATAGTTCGCTCCATAAAATTCAATCTACTGAAATAACTGTTGAACTTCGATTCAAAATTACCATAAAGAAAATAACCAAGGTACAACACTATTTACGAAGTAATGCAATAAAGGCGCGACCACACTAATGCGTTGGCGGCGCGGCTCGTTACCGCGGATTAGTCGCGCCTCATCGCGACATTTGAGCGCGCGTGAATCACATTTATTGTGACAACAAAATGTTACTCCAACTTTGACTTTAATATCCGCTTGCTTCAGATAAGTTTCTCAGGTCTCCTAAAATTACACGATCAAGATCTTTACGTTTATTGATTTCATATAACCTGTATATTTTACACATTTTGAAGTTATAAATTATTAAGCGCGGTAGCACTTCGTTAGTAGTAAATAGACATATTTACTGTTAAATTGAGTGGATTATTTCCTAAAGTTTGGTTATTTATAGTGATAACAAACACTGTTTTAAATTCAGAAAACCATCTCCAAACCTTACCGTAGTAATTTATTTTACTTATTCCTGGCTCCTTTTCCATAAACAAGCAAGCAGGCAAGTTTCTAAGTTAAGCTATAAAATAGGACAATCTATTGCATTTTGTAACATTATAATGAGCTGCAATTTGATAAACATGTGTACCTTCAAATCCATCAGCCACGGCTCTTCAAACGAATCGCTTGTAAGGGCTAGTGAACAGGCACGGTTGTCACGCCTGCGCCGAACGTAATCACACGGAACCAATGAGATGTGACCGCGTAAAACAAAAATTTGCTTTATTGTAAACGCCAACAGAACTTTCTTTCGCTGAACTCATATGAATAATTTTTAAATTACCTATTTATTGCATTGACATAATTGAGAAATCGATCTGGATAAAACGTACTAGTGTATGACCGCGGCTTCGCCCGCGCGGAGTTCGGTAACGTACTACCGGAATAAAAAGTATCCTAGGTAGGTTATACACCTATCTGTGTGCAAAATTTCATCGTTATCGTTTCATCAATCGTTTAGTCGTTTTTGCGTGAAAGTGTAACAAACGTCCATCCATCCAACCTTACAAATTTACGCATTTATAATAGTAGTAAGGTGTAAAATGATTGAAATTAAATAGTCAACTTACACACACACAGTTTGTTCAAAGATAGCTTTGACAAACTTCAAAAAAATATTCTACTATGTATTTTATGGTTGTTCCATAGAATTTACTTTACGAACCGGCGGAAAAACCATCTGTTTAATACCTAAGTACTGCCGGAAAGAAGAATGCGCGTGTCCATCGTACTATTCGCTACATATTTTTAATTCAATTTATTATCGGATTACTGCTTTAGTAACACACAACATTTTTGCAGCGCAAACCCTCATAGGGGGTAAATCATGCATGATATATCGATTCAACTACGTCAGAATTGATGTGCCACGGACCACGGTAAAAGAGCAATTTCGAACAAATCGTTAGACGAGCGTCGTCGATCGTTCGTCGCGCGTGCGGTGCCTGTCATAATCATGCGTGTCTGATTTTGATCGCGTAAAACAAAACTGGCCTTTATGTGCCGTGAACGTTGTGTCGTAAATCATTTTTAATATACGGAAGTTTAAATTTCTATGTCACGCATTTTTGTTTTTGATAGAGAATACGTTGATGTATTGGAGTGACGATGCTTAGATGCAGTTTACTGATATGGTAGGTATAGTGGAAAAATAATGAGTTTTAGAAGCACGTAAGTCGCAGATACATACAAGGCGTAAACGGACCTTTTAAGAAGCCGTTAACCAAATATTCTGTACATCAAACTAAGTAACTCTACAGAAAAAGGGAAACAACTTTTTTTTGTTTGAAAAATCACGATTTACGGTAGGACTCAACGTAACGCACTCAAAACCATTGTGCTGATGGATGAATTGAATAGTACTGGGGTCGTGGAGGTATTTAAAGTAAAGTTATAACATTAAAAACATCTATTTACAAAAAAAAAAACTTGTGAATAAATTGGTACTTTCACCCTAATAGCTCCAAAACTAGAAGGTTCCTAGGTATGGTCTAGAACAAAATACTTATCGCAATGATGGGGAGAACAAGCGCCTTTTAGATTCATGAGGTATTGTTTGTTTGAAAGTAGGAGTTTTCTAACCAAGCGCAGATTGAGTACCAGATCCTGATAAACAAAAGCACTTAGTCATATCTTTGCATAACTGTTGGGAAAAAAAAACAACATTAAGCTTACGGCCCGGTAAAACCAAAAGAATCTAGGGATATACAAGGCTTTGTTTACAATTTTTGTGAAATATATAATTCATCTAATTGCAGAAAGTACTCAGTTATTAATGTGAAAAACCTTGTACGACTTCGTACCTCGACGAATCAAAAGCAAGATGCAACTTTGTAATAACCTTCAGAAAAAAGATAATATAAGGAGTTTTTATGTTTTAATTTCAAAAGTGAATCTTTATGGCGCTTCTGCATTGAGTTTAACTGTTAACTTTTTTGCGAAAAAATCGTGCGAAGCCGTTACTCGATGAAGTATTAATTTTTTTTTTATCGTAGCTTTTAATGCGATGTCGTCAAGTACAAAATGTGTATTTTTTTACTGTTTTTGCTTGCAGTGTGAAAATGCTTAATTATTTTTTTGCTTTTTATCATAAATTACAAACTACCAGGTACGTAGCTGCCCTTAATATACGGCAAGACTTTCCAACTGAGTGTGCGCAGGAGCTCCACGACCTGATCCCACCATCACCTTTTTACCACCAGACTAGGAGACGCACTGTGGCGTACCATTGGTTGATATACCGACGAATCATACTCAGCGCTTCTCATCCACGTTAATAATGCGCACAGCTAAAGTGTGAAACTCTCTGGGTTAAATGTAGGAGGGAACACAGATCCATCTGCCTTGAAAACAAGAGTGAACAGGCATCTTCTTGGCACGTTCATCCCATCATAGACCTCATCTATCGCTTTCCATCAGGCGTGATCAAGACGAGGTCAAGAGCAGGCCAATATTGGAATAAAAAAAAAAATACGAAATGAAGTGGGCTAACTTGTGCTCTCTTCAGCTGAATTTGCCCACTTATAATCCAGATTAACCGATATTTTAAGATTTCATAATTCTCCCAATGGAGCGACACTCATCTTTGAACACTCATCATCATCTGCCTAGCCTTTTCCGAACTATGTTGGGGTCGGCTTCCAGTCTCACCGGATGCAGCTGAATACCAGTATTTTATATGGAGGGACTGCTTATCTGACCTCCACTGCCCAGTTAGTTAGCGATACCCCTTGGTAAGAGTGGTTGTCAGTCTTTCGGGCCACTGACTACTTGTAACAACTGTCAAAGATCTACAAATGTTAGCCGGGACCAACGGCTTAACGTGCTTTCCGAGGCACGGAGGAAACTCAGTATGTAATGGGTGGTGGTGGTACATATCGCCTTTGAACATTATTTAGGCGAAATAAGTTAAAAGAAATGTTTTGAATAAAGCCTTTGATATAACAGTTATTTTTCAAGACTAGCCCATTGTGAAACAGGATATTAATGTATAAAATCTTGTTGAATATATTGAAATTTATGCCATCTAGCCGATTTCGGCCACAGCGACTGCATTCGATGGCTTTATAGGGAGGTTGTCGAGAGCTTTGGTGTGCTGCTCTATCATGTGCTCTCAAGTGGCTAGCATAAATAAATGAATAAATTACTATTAGCAGGAAAAATGCAGCTCTTTTGCCGTTTTGTATTCCAATCACCTGCTAATTAATTGGCGCCATTCTAACGAGTATTAAGAATATCATACTTAACATTTACACTTCACACGCATCAAAGGTTCTTTATTAGCTAACAGCAGTGGCGTAGTGTTAACTGATTTCTAGATATCAACGTTATATATTGAGTGAAGAAAAGCGACATAATTTATGACAATTTTATGAGCATCTTCACAACTCGCGTTAGATTGGTACATGAATAGAACGAGCAAATAAGGAACAGTTTTAAATTAATCGGAGACGTTCTCCGGAAAGATCAGTCACAGACACAGTAGTTATTATGAATTGTCACTTTGTTGTGACCGTTTTAAGAATTCTAACGTAATTCATAATATATTATTATCTTATTAACCGTGAATCCGAACGAATATTAAAACTAGGCCACCTGCAGCTATACCCTACAATTTTGTCAATGGTGTTCTGACATGTCCGCTTTGTGCTCGGAGTTTTTCGGCCAAAGTTGGGTATGCTAGCCACTTGAGAGCACCTGATAGAGCAGCACACCAAAGCTCTCGACAACCTCCCTAGAAAGTCATCGAATGCAGTCGCTGTGGCCGAAATCGGCTAGATGGCATCATCATCATTATCTTATTATGATTCTGCTAAACCGGCCATTTTAGGCCCTCAGGTGCGTAATACCAACTCGTCACCGATCTATCAGAATAGATGTATGAACGTGGATAAAGCTAAAGGAGTATTTAATATCATGTGTGTATCGTCGAAACCTACCTCCAAGGGAAAAGGGCATGATTTGTATGTTTTTGTTAAATAAAAGCAGATAAAACACAAAATAAAGTTCCCATGTCCTCACTCTTATCTTCTTAGAACATTTAAAAAACACAGCAATAAAAGAATCGAAGTGATACGGAATGGTTGCGCGCCGGTCGCGGCGTCTTAGGACGCTGAGCGGCCGAGCACAGCTTTCACGGTTTATTTGCATCGTAAAAGCTTAAAGAGACATCCCCACCGGTGTCCCCACGAATTTACTCACGAATAAAAAAAAACACTTCTTTTACAACTTCACGTAAATATTCGCAAATCGAGAGGTCCAGAAATAGTGAAGCTACAGCTACATAAATCGATTTCTCCCTCATATCGATTATCGATACACATATTATTAGAAAATAGATTAAAGAGGTCAATAATACTTGAAACAGTTAAGTACATAGTAAAATAATTTTGCATACTCCATAGTTAATTGCTTGTAAACTCTACTACGTTAGTATCCACTCTCCAATTTAATACGTCCGCAATTGTAAACTTCATTTGTGTTAACATTCTATAAAACTTTATGGTAACACTGTAGCCATTAAAACAAACATGTACTGTCGTATAAAAGTTAACGGTTCACGTGTCAGGAGAATACGGAACAATCTCTATAGTTAAATTAGATTTACGTCGACGACACATCGCGTGGTGTTACGATTACACGAGTTACATAATACGACACTAGAAATAATCGTAAGTGAGTAAATAAAGCACTTCTCTATGCATTAATAAAGCTATACGCCAGTGACGGCCTCAATAACATGCCGAATTTACGACAACCGTTAGGGCTTGACATAAAAGTCGATATAAAGGCGTTTTTATCGATACCCGCAATCCGCGGCTCGTTACTGACTCGATAATTTCTTCATTTTCATAAAATAAGTATCGGGTTATATCAAGCGAGTCCAACTTTGGACCAGTTTGTTTTTATTATTGCGTAATACTTGTCAGACGTTTTGGTAATTAACTAGAATTATCGTAAAAGTCAATGTTTTAAGAACGCTTTCGTATTTACAAGTCGACTCATAGTGATGTAACGCTAATGTATCCGATGTCAAACCCATTCGTTATATTGAACAGAAAAATGCCTTAATTGATTCTATACGATTGATATGATGTTTACGCGAATATTATACGTTACATTCGAACTAATTTGATGAATTATGTCGTAGTTATTTATTTTATAGAGCATCTGTTTTACTTTACTATGATTGTAATGATAAAAAGATTCACTATTTATACAAACCACATGAAATATGTTTTTATATCCACTTTTTCTCAAAAATAACTTTTCACAGGGTACTTGTCTGGGATGTTTTTTTTTTGTATAAAAATTGTACACATTGAAAGTATCTAATACCAACACCAAGCATTCGTTTTGATTACCAAATTACATAAACTGATTTTGAAATAATGGTCCATTACTCAGAAGTGCTTTAACATTTAGGTACTAATTACGGTTGGTAATTTGGTCGAATGATACCGTAATTTCGATAGTTAATCGATTGTTCTACTGTACCGGTAGCAACTCTATAACATTAGGTGAAAGTCACAATTGTGGAGCACTATTATTTTATATAATTGAGAAATGTGGTATTTACTGCGTTTTCGAAAGGTTTTTTTTTATATTATAGGAAGGTCTACACTGTGTTAGTCACTCTCTCAAAAGAAATTAGTTAATGGCTATGGGTACCAAAATATCATTGCAAAAAAGCAACTTTCATCTGACAAGTCAAGTCTTCCAGCTCTGGTTTTATAATTATTTTATTCTGGCAAATATGCTATGGTTAAGCTGCGTGTCGCGGGTTCGATCCCCGCACGGAATAAATATTTGTATGACCTACAGGTAGTTGTTCCGGGTCTGGGTGTTTGTGTATGTGAGTTTAAATGTTTCTAAACGCACCCACGAAACAGAAGAACTTCTTAAATCTATTAACAAAATCTAGACATTATTAATTTCTAAATTATACTGCTTCGATTTTGGCAGAAAATTTACGATCGGCCGCGAGGAATGGGGAAAATGTCATGAGGAACGTTTTGAGTATGAATGTGGATGGCTATAAGAGCAGCGGAAGACCTAAGAAACGATGGATGGACTGTGTGATTATGACTAGAAGTCATATCATCAATCACACAGGAGGTGACTGCTGAGATGACGAGTAATAGAGAAGAATGGAAGAAGACCTAATGCTGCGTCGACCCCAAACGAATTGGGATAAGGGCAGAGGAATGATGATGACGAATTAATTTTTAAATTCATCAAACTCGTCATTATCATGATGACCTTAAGGTGCATTATCAATTTTATAGTGTTATATCGTAAAATAATGACATAAGTATCACATGAGAAATAAGTAATATCCGAAGGTAGTTCGTTCCCTGTTATGTTACTATGTTGCAGAACTGGTATGCAAGCAACTTTAAGACTTATGAACGGAATGAACATACATTATCTTAAGTCACTTTTACTTTCTATAGTGATAAGCTCTGGCGCCATTTGTAGAAGTTCATATCCTGTAGTCTGTTAGTGCAGCTAGTAACATTAATTGATGTAGCTCAAGCAATAGGTCTTTTGTTGGAGTGGAAAGCAAGTATAAGCAAAATGAGACTGTTTACGGAAATGTATCGAGGAAAGTAAGATGCTAGCTTCAGATTAAAATATTTTATGCCAGTTAAAATTAGGCGCTTCTGATTGCAAATTCATCATTATTTCAGTCGAAAGACGACCACTGTTGGACATAGACCTTCCCCAAAGGGGGCTTTTTTACCATAATCGCCACGCTTGGCAGGGCCTGGGTTAGCGATCGCAGTACGGTTGTTAAATAAGTACAGAGAACGCTGCTGCCCATTCTCTGGTAAGTCCCTTTTATAGTCGCCTCTTACGACACCCACAAATTACAAATTACGTCCAATTCATTAATTAGAGGCGGAGTATACAAAACCCTTATTTTATTGTATCTCTTTGCTTGTCTACACCAACTAAGCTTTCTTTCTTTATCGTTTGGTTAGTGCCTAATCTGGTGTCAGAGTTTTTATGCCGCTCATGGGCCTCTGACTTGGTTTTATATGCGATCGTGAAGTATCTCTCTTGCATGCTGGTTTCCTCACGATGTTTTCCTTCACCGAAGTAACTGATAATTATACAATACACACATCATTATCATCATCATTTTCCTGGCCTTGTCCCATTCTATTTGAGGTCGGCGCAACACGTTTTCTTCTTCCATTCTCCCCTGTCAGACGTCACCGCATCATTTACTCGTTTACAATACACACATGAATTCGAAATATCAGAAATGCGTGTCTTGGGTTCGAACTCGAGACCTATGACTTGGGAGTCCGACGATCACACCACTAGGCTATCACTGCTTTCACTAAGATAATAAGATACTAATAATTTGAACACTTCATAGGAAATTCTGCAGTTAGTTGTTTAAGGCTGCGCTGTCATCAGTCTAGAGACAAAATAGCACCCTCTTCAAGCCCCGTGGACATAGAATCTAGACTGAAAAATATAAAGCCACCCATAGATCTTCTCACGAAAAAATAGTCACCCTACGACTCCTATAAAAATAAATAATTACAACCAGCGACTAAAGAACAAATGACTACCACTTATCGATATTTAAACGCTTCGTTAAAAAAACAAAAGTGAGCTCTTTGTGCGAAACAGTGATTTTTTGCAAAGTAAAAGGAATGCCCCCGACTGTCCATATACATACATACTTATACATAGCTACGTGAACGGGTTCCGTGGAGGTCATTAAGGTTATATTCGGGTTTCCGTGAGTGTACATGAGTGTTTATGTCGCGTTAGTGTGGGGATTCAGTAGTCAGGGCTGACTGTGTTAAGTCGGGGTAAAGTTATTTTCATTATCTCTGTAGTAACTATACAAGTCCAAGTATGTTGACTGGATAACGAGTGAGTAGAGATATTATAACGTCATCCCCAGGCAAAGAAAATGGTTGGATTGTGTGAAGAAGATATTCATATCATTTTCACACAATCCAACCATTTGACGGTTGACAAGGGAGACTATCAGTAAAAAACGTGTTGCGCCAACTCAAGGTAACATGGGGTAGGACAATCATGGTTATCAAGCTAACAAGTTACCGAAGAAAGAGACGAGTTGAATTTAGGATCCCTGAGTACATTCCACAGGCCAAGGATTATTCTACTCGTAACCAACTCATTTGATAATCTCAATATGAAAATATCGATCGTCAGCCGTCTTTTTAATAAACCAAATCATTTTTGTTGCTTCTTGTGATACAAATAACTGCAAGAAAAGGTTGTAACCTACATAATTATGGTCGAGGATCAACTAATAACAATAAATTTAAAAATGATTCGCACTTAAAATACACTGCGGAAACTTTTACTACACCCCAGAATATAATGTTTCTCCGTAACCGCGTATCTTATAATCAAAATACTCCAATTTACGTACGACTCCCTAAGTTCAGTCGTAAACAGGGCTATCACCTCAAATGGAGACGTCTGGATACCGAAATTATATCAAAAACATTAAAAACGGAACGGTGAAAATAAAAAAAAGGCAAATATTTTAATTGTGTCGTAATTTTTAGTGGCAATTTCGTTTTAAAATATTTTTAAAGTAAAGCCTTTCGTATTCGTAAAATTTCCGAACGATAATGTATCGGAGTTTTCAATTTTTCTCTCGTATTATCGCAATATCGGTGACCTCGATTAACTTTATCGGGTTCTCGGGCAATTTGAACGAGCCTTCAATTTTTATTGTACTAACTTTGTTATTGATTTTGGTTATACTTTTTCATTGCAGTAGAATGTGGCGCCTTCGTGACTCGAGTACTTAAAGTAAAGTATGTGCCATACAAGGATTGGCGTTTATTCAAGATATACACAATTGGCGACGCTGGATAAGACATGTTTTATTTTTAATATCTGTTGAAAACTGGACGACAAAAGATCACTCGATTATTCTGGTGACTATTAAATACAACTTATCTTTACAAGATCTTTCTTTCAATTTATCTGTTGTACAGTACTTGGAACTAAAGGAATGTCGTTAACTAAACAGTAGACCTATTGACAGTGTATTTGAACGGTAAGCACGCAAAAAGCGAATTCAATTAACCTTAAAAGTCATGAACTTGACCTCTACAGTCAAGTAGTTCTGCTGTTTGTCAAGTAGGTTCCGTATGACGGAATATGGTGGATTGTTTTCTAAGAATCTTCATAAAATGTGTTTTTCTGAACTAGTTTTCGTTTCGAGTCTCAAAGGTCTAATGTTGAGCTTAAGGTCCTGGTTTTGATTCCCAGGTCAAGCAATGTGCAATCGGGTTTTTCCATCAGGAATTTCTCAGTAACAGACACGGAGTCTGGATTTGTTTGCCCGTTTAATGGCAATAAGCTCGCCCACAATTAGGTGAACACCTCACAAGGTACACCTCTGTCCTCTGTGTCGGTACTCTCGAGGTACACCTCTGTCTAACCCTTCGTGGATTACAGGTGTGATGTTATGCTTAAAATTCGTGAACCTGACCCCTGCAGTCAAGTAGTTCTAGTGTTTATCAAGTAGGTGCTCTATTAGTCGACGGAATATGGTGTGGGGGCATAAGTGACCCCATGCGTGTGCGCATGTTATGAAATAACAGTCCACTCATTCAAGATTCAAGTTTTGAGAGTCAATGACAGCTTGGTATATTGGTGGATCAATTTTACGTAGGGTTCTGTATACGAGTAACTTAAGTAGGTAGTTGTCGTTAGTTTTTTTTAGCACATAATAATATATCTAAAATAAAAATACATTTAAATATTTAATAGTATTTTTAAGGATATAGGCAAATATGTGATTACTCCTCGGAAAACGTCTAGGTCAAAACGTAATAATCTAAACAGTACCCTAATTTTTAGTTATCGAATAAACTATTTTTTTTCCTATGGGATCAACTTTTCTGAAAACACAAAGTACGGTAGATACCTAATCCGTATCTGCTATTAAGAATTTAACATTTAAAGAAAAAATTCGAAACATTACAAGACCACCTTGATCACCACTACGGAACTCCAAAATAAACCTGACCGCGATACTAGGAACTATTTGGATTTTCCATTGACACTGTCACTCCACAAATAACAGAGGTGGCAAGGCGCGGCGCGTGCGCGGCCCACGCACACATTACCAATGTAAATATCATAGCAATTCATATCAAGAAGATAGGAAAAAATGACAGACGGGTTTTTGTGGAGCTTTTTTTTTGTGTTGGAGTCAGAAGAGGTAGATTTTTGAATGGTGATAAAAAAAATATATGGCGCGGTAGAAGGTGCTTTTTGATGGAGAGGGATGAAGAGGGAATATCTAAACTGAACTCAGATAATAATAAGGTTTTATTCATTCACAAAAAAAAACTTTTTCAGACACACTGGGTACTGACTTAGTATCTACCAACTGAAATGACTTTGTATCTACCTAACCTAAAGATGAACTAGTTGCCCAGGCATTTATTTGAGATCTGCCTGTCCATAACCCAATGAGTGCCTCCAGTCTAGTATAGTGTGTGAGTATAGTTTAGTGCTGGAGTGGAGACCACGGACGGCACGGAGGAATGTGGGAAGACAACCAACTAGGTGGATAGATGATCACATTAAAGTGGCCGGAAGAAACTGGATACCCATGACACATATCCGCCAAAAGTCGAGACATTCGAAAGAGACCAAACTCGGCTTTGGTGAAGAGAGTCTAGTATAGTTAGACTTTTTTTAAAGTCATGGCTCCCGAGTCTAACACCGTTCACCAACCGGTAGTAGCCACTTAGCCACAAGCACACGCAATCTAACTTTTCATCATTACGGGGGCTCGTAAATCATGGCTGAACACAGGCCTGGGGGGCTCAATGATCGATCCTGTAGAAATATGTCTGTAATTACCACGCTTGGCAGGATCGGTGATTATTGCGTGGTGTTATTAGTTCGATTGCTGGCTCGTCTTCACGATAATTATGATTATATAGAAATTGTGTGCTTAATTACTTACTGGGAGAACTACGGGATAGATTGGGAGCACAGATATAGATAGACCTAGATAACGCAAGTATCACGATCTGTATGAAAACCAAGCGTGCCATTTTTTGACTACCTATTATGACGTCACAAGCACTATTTAGTGATGGGAAAATCAAATCGATTCAAAGACGCCGCCGCGGACGGCGCCCCCCTCATCCCCATGACGACGCCCACTGACGTCCGACTAGCGCTATGCTCCGATGCAGACTGAGTTCGAAATTGGCCACTTACGATTTTTGTACGTAAGCTACATAATAATATGGCACGCGAAGTAGTTGCTCTCGCGTTATCTAGGTCTATCTATATCTGTGATTGGGAGACTAATTTTAAAGTAGTATTAAATAAAACGGAACATCTTAATATATTTTCGATTATTTTAATGCTGTATAACTATTACTTCGTTTTAACTGTTACTCAATACGTTTAAGCGTATTTGTATGTGTGGGTTGTTATATATTAACGGAATATTTTTGAGTATCGAATAGAGTTAACGTGTCGCATCAATGATATGTTATTAGCATGAGGTCCTGGGTTAAATTTTCAGGTTAGGCAAAGTGTTATTGGGATTTTCCATCAGGATTTTCTCAGTAACAAACGAAATCTGTGCCCGGAAGGTTTCAGTAGGCTAGCCGCTTATTACATGGAACCCGGGGCCTAGTTACCGCCGTATCTAAGATACGGGGCCCCTGAGCAATAAGGCCCCCTGACGAGTAGAGGAAAATAAAGCCATATCTTCCTATAACCTCACTTTCTTATTGATAAGACGCTCGTAATGAGTAATTTATGAAAATTTAACTTATGGCGGCCCAAAACGCCCAAATGTTGCGTTCAAATTACTTAATATACGTTGTCACTGTTAGTAAGAGTTGATTTATTTTGTAGCTGTTTGTTGTCCGTCTCAAATCATTTAAGTATTTTGTGTTAGTTCATACTTGAACTATGTTAAATTATTGTCATATTATGCTAATGACCTGTGAATTTAATTTGCTAAAATAACCGTAGCAATCTAAATTATAATAATTAGGTGAAGCAATAGTCTTATTTGGCATAGCAGTAAACAAGTTATCGTTTTGGAACTTAATTTAAATTTTGTCTTAGGATAGAACAACATAAGACAAAAATTACTTGAAATTGATAACAGGACGACATCAACAGAAATTGACTATACCACTATACATTATATCTTTTTCCCGACACTTTTAAAGCGATTTTTTTAGAATAGAATAGATTAAAATGTATTTGTTAGAATATTGTTGTTACTTAGGTGTTACACAAAACATGATGTCCATAATATTCTGCTGTTTCCAGCGTACAAATATTTCAAAAAATTAAAATTAATAATAAATCATTTACGAGGTGGAAGGGGGACACTGACGCACAAGTTTTACCACGTATTGAGTACTTACACCATTCTGAACATGTTTTTTTTTTAATTTCGGTGTGAGGGCACATCGAATTTAAAAACAAAAAACAGCTTAGCCATACATTTTGATCGTGTTGGTATTGCAATTTTATAGGAAACAGTTGAATGTTTTTTTAAGTTACCGATTAGAAATGTCTATCTGCAGAATGATGTACTGAAAACGTGGTTTACTTGTACAGTTTGTGCGTCAGTCTCCTTTACACCCTGTTTTTACCATCAGTGGATGTAGTAGATCATTATAACTCAGAAAGACAAAAACTTCACTACTACGCACTCACTAGACATAATGGACATGCTCTAACCTAACCAAACCACTAAGGAAAATGATAATAAATAAAATAGAAGTCACCTTTTATGACAAAACTAGCTGACCCACGAAACTTCGTCTGCGTCACATAAGAGAGAGATAGTGTTTATTAATGTGATCGAAGCGTGATGTTATATAGCCTATATCCTTCCTCGATAAATAGGCTATCCAACACTAAAATATTTTTTCAATTCGAACCAGTAGTTCTTGAGATTAGCGCGTTCAACCAAACAAACAAACTCTTCAGCTTTATAATATTAGTGAAGATATAGATAAATACAAACAAGCACTCCGTCTTGAAAAGAGGAAGGCACCACGAGACTAAGACAGGTTGAAATACCGTTCAGCAACGAAGTTTAGAAAACATTAAGTGTTAATACACTAGTAGGAACAGTGAAAATAAATCTATAATACATGAACGTTTCAAACTCGTTTACAAACTTAAAACGACATGCTAGCTTCCTCTTTAGAAGATTTCTACTCATTGTATTCAATGGCTTTTCATGGAGTTTTATCTTACTTTGATATGGCCGAAGAGTTAAATATTGATGATGTTTGGAATGGAAGAAGTTTTTGTAGGTGCTGTTGTAATTAGTTGGTTTGAAGAGAAAACGGAAGCAGAGGAGATTTATATGACTGCATATGGAGACATAGACAAGCTAAAGAATAGAGAGGATTGAACAAAAACGAGAAAAATAACTCGCTCTAAAAGAAAGAGCCATGGGCCATAATCTTCAAGCAGTGGGTGCCTAAAGACGCTCGACGTCATCGAGGCAGGCTAAGAAACGCTGGCGTGACAATTTGGACTCGTTCCAGACCAATTGGCCTGAGAAGGCAAAACACCGGGAGAGTTGGAAAGGAATGAGCGAGGCCTTTGTCCAGCAATGGGACAGAATAGGCTAGTTAAAAAAAAGAAACAGCCTGAGGATTTTATATGTCTTGTATATTGAATTTTATTTCCTCTTCCTAATATTTTAATAATAATAACAACATGGAACTTAACACAGGAAACCGTTCAGACTAACACTTTGATTTGAATGAAGTAACCGAAATTTTAATAAAATGACGTCATGCATGACATTTGTATCCAAATGTTTACCGGCCATTAAAGTGGTTTTAACAAAATTAATAAATCAAAATATAAAGCAGTCTTACCATATAGGAGTTATGAATGGACGAGTGAGATTCAAAATACTATGACATAAAATAAATGCAATAATATAACGTCGCATGCTGTCAGACTTTAGGGCCACTGACTGGCCGTAACGACTGTCAAAGATCTACAAATGAAAGCCGGGACCAACAGCTTAACATGACTTCCGAAGCAAGGAGAAAACTCGATATGTAATGGGTCACCCATCCACGGACCAACCTTGGCAAGCGCGGCTTAACCTGAAGATCAACCCGAGACGCTGTAATTATTTAGCCACGAGCTCCTCCCCCCTTAAATTAAATTAACTCGTATGTCTAAAGAATTATTTACAGCGGACCAGGCTTAAGCCTAGCAATACACGATCACCGCTCAGTCTCAAGTATTGGGCTACTAAACCTCTTTACTGTCCCCCTGTATCGTAAACATGAAATCGTGTGATGCCAGATGTTCATAAATCGCTCTATGAATACGAGTCGACATTGGAATAAGTTATAAGTGGAACATGGTGAAGAGCTCATAAATAAATAATCAGCTGATGCTCTGGCCTCGGAATCTGCGGATGATGTAGAACTACTGTGGTCTCAGATGAGATGTCGAATAATTTAGAGCGAAACGTGGACTAAATATGTTGTTGGTTTTTTCTTCTGTGGTTTTATATGTTTTGGAAATGTCTGCCAGCATCTGAGTAAGAATTTTGATTTCGTTTTTTTCTCTTGCATGCTGTTGTCTTATCATAGAATAAAAAAAACCATCTCTAAAATACTTATTTTTCGCAAATGGCATGCAAAAACAATACTAAACACAATATTTTCGACTCGCAAATCCAACTTTTAAGATTGAATGAGTAATATACAGAATTTATTATATTAACGGTAAACATTTTAAATGCAGAACTTGTTGAAAAAGTAATAAATAACAATACAGGTGTGGCAACACTGGCACCTGATATAATAGGCTGCCAGTAAATTTGGCTCGGAATGAAATTAGTTAGAACTGGAATACTGCGAAATGGAGAAACGTGATTTGTTTTATAATGAATAGAAAAACATTTATTACTAGCTTGTGGCCTCGGCGTTGCTCGCTTGGATGTCGGATACACGAGACGTACTACTATAAAACGCCCTATTTCTCTACCCAGGTCAAGACATTTCAGAGAATAGGGTGTGACATAATTACAGACAGACAGATTCTTTTCACATTTATGTATAATATTAAGTATGGATTGTTTACCTCATGAAATTGCTCTAAATAAACAAATTATTATAGTGTAAAATAAAATTCGTAAATGAACGAAAAGTCACGAAGCAGAACTCGTTATTATTTCCCTAATTAAACAAACAGGGTAATTAATATCTTGTTTTTTTTTTTTATTCACGTCATCAAGTTTTTTTTAGGTTAAAGCTCATATGTTTCTTTGGTTGTTACCCATAGCCTGTTAGTAGTTTGTACTCGGACTTTAGTCACGATTATCACGTTCACGATGACTGACAAAAAACTGTGTGAGAAGTGTTCAATTTGCCACCTAAAGTGACTAGAAGGTGGCACATTTTGGTGCCCACTTAGCACTATAATTGGTAATTGTCGGTAATTTAACGGCAGTTATCTGTAAGTACAAAACACAGTTTAAAGAAATTCTTGTCATAGTCTGAAGGAAATTCTCACGATTATTAACTGTTTATTGGTGAAATGTATGGGAACGGGAGAAACCATCTTACAACTATATTGCATACCTTTTACAGAGAAAGGAAAATAGACCTTTTTCAATTTTGAGCTTTACCATCTTTTCTTGACCCGATGGTACGTACAGACGCTAGCACATCACGCTACTACAATCTGTCACATTTCATTAATAGATTTTCAACTTTATCACTACAGCATTAGATTTAAGGTTGATTGGGAAAATTTGACAGTTTCGGGCACACTGATGTGCTGGCGTCTGTACATACTTAAACTGATGCCTTTTTTCAATTAGGGTAGGCAACAACTATAGAACAGCACCTGCTACGATCCAAGCAAAAACTTTAAATTTGTCCTCATCCATGTTCATACATCTGGTCATTCACGCACGCCAATTGGCGGTAAAGAAAATACCTGACAGGAGACCAAAAAAAAGTTTATCTAAAACATGCATTTTCTAACCAAATCAATCATAAATTCTTGTAACAAGCCTTTCTAGGCGAAAAAAGTCAACTGTCACGTCACTTGCGTCGTTGAGGCGTGCTCTTGCGCAGTGCGCGCGGAAGACGTATGGAAATGCGCGCGCACCTGCCACTCCGCCACCCACTGCGCGCAGATAAACCAGACTCAGTTACAGCACGAAGCAAGGTGGAGACAGAAGGCTGACTCCAAAATTATTTATTTAATGAAGAGTAGCTGTGGGCAGGACTTTTACTGTTCGTAAACCAGTTTGGACAGTAAAAGTCAACGGGATGAACCAATAAAATAAATGGGATTTCATATGTCTAAAATCACTAAAGTAATTTTTTTGCCTTCAACAATTTTGCTTTGTACAACCAAGAAATACAAAGTGTAAGCGGACCCTTATTGAAGCCGTCAATCAAGCAACCAACATCAAACTAAGTTGCTCTACGCAAAAAATATTGCTGGAAAACGACTTATTTTTTGGGGTGAAAAATCACTTTTTAGGGTAGGACTAAATGTATCGCACATAAAACATTGTGCTGATGGATGCCTTGATAGTACAGGGGTCAAGGAGGTATTTAAAGTGAAGTTATAACATTAAAAACTGATATTTTTTTAATCTTGTGAAAAACTTGGTTCTCCGGTATGGTCCAGAACGTGTGAACGTGGTGGAGAACAAGTACCTTTCGGTTTCGTTAAGCGATTTTTTACACCCTTTGTGAAGAGCATTTGTTACGCCAGTTTCAGTGGACCTTCTGACCCCCAGCTGTCCTACGGCACATCTCCTTGTTGCTAACTACCTGTTACAGTAGATTGCCTACCATTTTTTCACTTACGTCCGCTACCGTTTACAAGAAACATTTAGATGACTTATGGTGTCTGCTGTAGTTTCCTGGGCGTAATAATTGAGGTTCATTGCCTATTCGTTACCAACATTACGCTGGAAATGGAGGGGAACGAGGGAAACGATGTAAATGGGTTTTAGAAATGGTTTTTCTCAGTACGCCTTGAAGGTAGATGGATAGTTTGAAGAGGATGGCGGGGTTCACTGGATCCGGATAAGTTTAATCTTGGAAACAATGACAACTATATTTTGTGATGAGCTTTGTAATAATTGTCGTTGAAGTATCTAATGAGTATTTGTGTCTGGCTAATAATTATGCAAACAGTCATCAATCAGTTTGATTGTAGTGACAACGAAATCAAAATTATCTCTTAACAAATAAGTTGTATGCTTCTAAAAGTTTTAGCAGTGAAGCAGAACAAAATGGAATGTGATCCGCAAATTTATAGATTCCTGTCTCTACTATTTTTTAAGACCGACAGAGTGCAATTCATAAATCATGCTAAAATGCTTGGTAGCCTGGTTCAGGTCAAATTGGTGAGGATTATTGACGGAATAACCGCCTAACCTTTGCTGTCTTAAACGGGTGTTATTCTACCTCATGTCTGTTTTTGTTATTCACCATTGTAATACCTGAGTAGCACCATGCGGGCCAGACGACCGGCGTCTCAGCGTCCACGTCGCGCCGAGCCGACAGCGAAGCGATCATCAGTGCAGCATGTCAGCCGCCGGCGCTGCTCGACATCGCAACACCCTACAAATTGATATCATACACTGGTCTTCAGTTGCCCTTGGACTTTGGAGATCCCCCGTTAGCTTTAAGACCGTAAAGTTAGGCTGAACGTTGGTTAGCACATTTGGTTACGTACACTGTGCCTTTTTACGTCATAATTTCGTGGAGTCCCGTGATTGGTCAGTATATCGAGTTGTTATTTGTTCTAAAATAGATTATAAAACTTTTTCAAACAGTAAAGAACTACTATTTGGTTTGCGGAATACACATTGATATGCAAAAGTTTGAGTTCTACTGGTGAATAGTTAAATTGTGTGCAGATTATCATATTTTTTAGACACAAGTCAGAAGAATGTTGTAAGAAAAGATAAAAACGACATTGTTAGTTAAAAAAAAATATTGTCATTGTTGTAAACATTGTAAAAACTATAAGTATTTTTCAATTACTGCGTTTAAAGTCGATGAGGACAAGGCTCATTGCTATACAATTAAAAAGGGAGCATAAAAAACAATAATTACAAAAAAAAAACGTTTACTTTTTACACGATGACAAGGCTTATTGAATCCACAATCATAAATTAGTGTCTATTTAATGTCCTATAACAAAAACACATGTAATCGACACCACTCACACGCTAGTTACACATTAAAAACTACTTATGTACAACGAATTCGGTCCAAGTTCATTTAGATTCCAACATGCGCGTGCGTCGGCTACCGTGCGATGGCTCGCGACCGCAAAAATGCTCTACAGAACTTAAAATAACTTGTTGTTATTATTTGAGCTAGTAATTTTTATATTAAAATGGTATGAATTAACTAGAAGTTATTTAAAAAGAGATGGCAAAAAAAACTGAAAAGTTTTCAAAGTTTTTTTAGTAACTTGATAAATTTAAAAAATGTATATCAAATAATATTTAGCTAAATAAATGAAATTATGTTATTCAGTAGACAGATAATCTTAAATAATAAAGGTGCTGTTTCGATTTTTCACCTGTGGAAAAACAGTACCAGGCCTGATAGGAATGCGTGAAAAATCGATAATTTACGGTCCCGATAAATTCTTTACCGGTGATACTTTGCCGAGACATAGTCCATTATTTTCGATTATGACTGGTCAACTGCAAAAAGCTAACTCCTAGACTAGTTTGGCAGCTTTAGAGTTTACGTTTATTGTATTTTTTTGTTGTAACTTTACGGTTTTTGCTTATCGAGGGGTAAGATGAACTATGAGGGTGATGACCTCTCATTTAAATTGGAGTAAGACGAATCAAGGTTCTTCATTGGTTACTTATAATTTACGTTTCGTTGTTTCATTCTATACATAGAAAACCATGTAATTCGTGTCTGAAAAAGACCAAATTAAAGATTTTTTCAGAGGGTTTTCCAAAGATTTTCCGAAAATCTTTGTTTTTTTCAACGTACACATACCTAAGTTTCGTGTAAATAAACCGTTTTTTGTGGCATTCAAAATTACCAGTATCAAAAACACTCCTTTGTTCCTATAACCCAAAAACTATTTCTAGTTCATAATCAAAATGAATTCCAAAACGACTTTCGTTTGGTATCGTGGCCATTTGGCCTCTGTTTCCGTGACAATGGTCAAATTTAAATGGCGTCGGTCTAGTTTCTCGACGCACGCGCCGCGCCCGCTCTGCGCCCGCGCCGCTTGTGTGCCCGCGGGCGGTGCTAGGGTTGCCAGTTATTACTGCTGTTGCTGTTTTCTTTGTACTTGAGTAATGTAGCGACAGATACAGTAGTGGGTCACGGTTGTTTATGATTATGTTGTTTTTGTTATGGATTTCGAGTACCTGCAGCTAGAAATAGTTTATTACTGTTTTGAATGAGAATTGACAAAACTGTACGATGATTTTTAGCTGTAGAGTTGAGTGAAGTCTACAGCTTACGAAGCGAAGTTGCAGAAAGTAACGTCTTAATAAAAAGTTCTCAAGTAATTATATGTCATGGGGAGAGATTTTTCTCCCATTGTACTCGATTTTAAATCGAATATCCACAAGTTAGATACTTGTGGATATTCGATTTAAAATCGAGTTTTAGATTTACAAAAAACACGTCAAAGTCTCTTTTAAATCTCCATTAAAAATGGTCTACTTCATCACAAGCATAACATCTTCCCCTCTAACTCTCAACAAGAAAAAGTCTAACAGTTCTATTCCAGTTTTCCTGTCGTGAACCCTGCGCCCGCGCCAGGTGTGAGCGTCGTGCGCAGATCGCTGGTAACTCGCCGCCCGTCAATTGCGCGCAATTGAGGCTTTTTTCCGAGCCGCCATTAGAGACGACACGCGAGCGCGAGCTAGGTGACAGTCCTACTACAGCCTGTTTGATTTAGTTAGCTGGGATTTTTCTTTATATATTTAAAAGGTTAGTTTGATGATGCAATTAATGATGAAACAAGTCATTAATCGAAGTGTCAATAAAAAACAACTTTTGCCTTTAACAAAACTAGTAATTTGTAAAGGCTTAAGAGATTAACTCCATAATCTTTTTAAAACGTTACTTTCTTATCATTAATTTACTTTTTATAAATATTTCTTTACTCAAATAAGGAACACTAATTGACAAAAAATATTCTCTTACCAGTTTTCCCCGTCTTTCATCTCACGTGTAACAGATGTCTATAGATATCTATCTATAGACATCTGTAGACACTAGAAAGAGATCACGATAACTTAACAGGCATAAATAATTCAATAAATAATTTGACAAAGATTCTCGACAAAACGACTCGAGCTATTTCTTTCCTTCCGACAAACGGTTACTCGACAAAAAAATCATCGCATCACGCTGTATACGGTCCGCACATAAGTGTATAAGTAGAAAGCGGTGCCAATTACGTGGCACTCGGCTGACAGACCACCGCTGGCAACTGTAGCATCCTGTCTTTATCTTGCATCTCTATATACACATGTGTCGGGTTACTGATTCATCTATTTTGTTGATAGCTTGCGTTAACATAGATGTGCTCCTTCCTCTTCGTGTCGCTGGCACGACAGTATTTATATTTTGTTAGCCCAGAACTGCGGCACTTCATCGTCGGTGGTAGCGTAGAGGTCACTTCAGCTGTATGTTTTGGGGTTAAGAGGGCAGGACAGGAGGTGAAGCATAGTTTGCGACACACCTCCACACCACACCACAGTGACGTTCAGTTAAGTTAGCCCCACTTAACGAGGAACAAAGATGTCAAGGAGTGAAAAAGAGAAAAAAATAAAATACAACGAAGCCGACAACCAAGCATTCTGTACATCAAACTAAGTAACTCTACGCAAAAAATATTGCTGGGAAGCGCACTCAAAACATTGTGTTGAAGATGCATTGAATAGTACGGGGCTCGTCGAGGTAATTACAGTAAAGTAATAACATTCAAAACTTGTATTTTTTTTTTAACTTTTGAAAAAGTGGAACTTTAACCCCCAATATCTCTGTAACTAGAAGGTTCCCAGGTATGTTCTAGGTCAAAAAATGGTGGCAATGACGGGGAAAACAAGTGCCTTTCGGCTTCGTTAAGGGTACTTTTACACACATTATTTGATCGAAATGTAAATAGTGGATGTGAAAGGTGGACATGGGTGTTGTCGCGCATCTATGTCCAGCATTGGATTGCGAAAGGTGAGTTGTTATTGGTTGAGAAAATATACTTTGTAGTTAGAAAATAATTGAGATTTATCATAAACTTATTAATTGGAAATTTCAAAACAAGTTTTTCATCATTTCGTAAACACCACATGTGAACGAACACTTAGGTAGGTACTACTGCTTAAGAATCCTATTTAAAAATCGTCATGACTAGTTTGAAATCAATATCAATATGGTATGATACATTAATATACATATGTTACCTTTGACAAAATACCATAAATCATATAGAGTTGGAATTCAAAATAATTATAGGCGCTGGAAATAAACTTACCTAAAATATTTCCAATAAAATCAACTTTCATCCGTTAATTATTGCTATGATAAAGCTAATACATTGGTTTTATTTAAATAAATAAGCACTTAAGTATTTAAATGTTAGCATAATTTCTTTATATTTCTGAGAATAAGGTAGCTGAAATCCGATGGGTACAAAGCCACCTGTCGAATTATCTATAAAGATCAGTTGTATTAAGTCTGCCAAAGATTTCCAATGGGGAGGGCTGAAGCTGATCTGTGAAACTAATAGCGCTAGCATAAACGGTTCCAAGCATCGTCAATGGTTGTAAATCTGGCAATGTCATTTTATATTTCAAAATAGCTTGACATTGTCAGATTGAGACCTATCTATGGTGGCGCCATCTACAATAAGCTTTTAACGGTCTTCCCCATTGGAGCCATATTAAGTATTTTGGTGCTTACAGTCTAACATAAGTATAGGATAATCAGACAGTAATGATCCCACTGCTGGGAAACAAGCCTTCTGCCTGTGAGTGGGGGAGCCGTTATCCACGTCGCGGTCCCGGTGCGGGTTGCCGGAAGTCATATTTTTGTTACTTTTAGCTCTAGGACAAACCGAATTCCTAATTATTTTAACTTACTTTCATTTTACGTTTTCGGGCTCCTTCATATATTTAATTACGTTACTTAAAAACTCAGGCTTTTGAAAAACTTAGAAATCCTAAATATCAAATACCAGAAAGCGTCTGAAAGACATGAAAAGACCGACTACACTTATGTCAAGTCTTACAACATTCGTCTTTCTTGAAAATCCCACTTCACAGAAATAATCAAATACTTTTACTGACCCATACATTTACTGCTAAATAACATTGTAAAGATAGATCTACGCAAATATATTTCCGTAACCTCTTAAATAATGTAGCAGGTATAAATGCAAGTAGAGCTCACGACTAAATCAGTTGGTCGACAGTCGATATCTGCTAGGGATGTAACGGTGGTGTTCCTGGCCGACTAGATTTATGAATGAGACCTCCAGCGCGGTAGGTTCGACTAACATTAAGATCTGTAGGGATGGGATAGCGTGGAATACGAATATCGATATTTTATTGTGTGAATTCCATTTTAGAACAGAGAGCTTATATTTGTTCACGTCATAAATAGACAGGCTATATTTCATTGTATATTAGGTGGGTATATATTTTAAAGTAATATATAAACTAAAATTCAGAAATTCTTTACAATACCATAGCTAAAGAAGATTAGAAATCTACGTAGCGCTAAGAATGATAAACATATTTTAAAGAAAAAAAAAAAACATCAGAATTTGGTCAAATAAATGAACAAGTTATAATGACCTGTGTTTTTTCTAAAAATGATTAATTTCATAGTTCGATACAAAAACACTAAACTATTTAGAAAACAAACTTCTATATTTAATCTTGAATAATTTTATTACGGAAATTAATCTCCTAATTTACGTGATTTATTTTTCCGTGCACTAATAAAAATCTATCACCACAAACACGCGGATTATTGCCATTATTTATTCAACGAATATAAAGATAACATCGATGTTCGAAATTATTTTCTCTTAAAATCGTAAATACAAAAAAAAAGAATTCGATATAATCTGAACCATCGACTAATTTATTCGTGTATTTGCATACGTCGCATCACTAGGGCCCTCACAAGTGGTCGCTACTATAACTATCGCAGGTTGTTAGAATCCCTGTCTTTGTATTTCATTACCCCCCCTGTATAACAAGAGGGGAAGGCGGCGGGGTTAGTTTCTCAGCTGGTCAAGATAGGAATTAATGTTATTGCGAATTTAGGGCGCGATGTTTTAAACTTTACAGTGTAATGGAACGTACTTGATTTAACTTTACTTAACCATTGATAAAGGTTACATTTAGACAACTACCTAGAACTCCGCTGAAGCAGTACAGCTGACAGCTGAATTGAATGAGATCTTGTCTAAATATGATTTATGAGAACTTTCAATTTTAGTTTGTAGTATTCACAATAATTGTGAATCGTAAATCATGTTGTCCACTATCCAGTACAATTGGCAACACGTTTCTCGAAAAATAATGAAAATCGTTAACTGTTAAAAGAAAATTCCTCTGTTGTTAAGAAGCTGCCTTGTTTTTAACGGTTATTTACATTATACACCTCAATAAACCAAATATCAATCGTTCTCTCTCACAGCCAAACATACCTCCACTCCTCCAGTGTGGTCTCTGAACACGCTAATCGTACTCGTAACATAGTCCGCGAGCAATTCATTAAGGTTGTTCCAAGATTAATGGCAGCGCTCTCGGGTCGAAGGTAATACCGGCGGATATCAAAGCGGGTCTGCTCCGCACGTGTGGTTGATGGAGTAACGAGATGATGCAGGGGTGGGCAACAGTTTTTGGGTGGCTGTTGGCGAGTTGGCTAATGTTATTGTACATGTTTGAAGCGACGGTGTTATAAGATAATAGGAAACATATGTGAAAAAAAATAAAACGAAGTAGTTTCAAAATAAGAATTCAGTATCAAATGTGGTTCCAGGATTAATGGCCGGCTCTCGGGTCGAAGATAATGCCGGATATCAAAGCGGGTCGGACGGCTGGTGGTCGCGAGCTGCTCTGCACGTGTTGATGGAGTAACGAAATGTTGCAGGGGTGGGCAATAGTTGTTGTGGTCAGCGGTGAGTATGTTGATATTGTTGAACTTGCTTCTGACGTTGCAAAAGGGCCAAAAAAAAACAGAAGAAAGAGAAAAATGAATGAATGTGAAGGTTGACTGGTAGAGAATGCCTTGTGGCATTAAGTCGGCCTATGTACCACTCTTGTACATGAAGCATAAATAAATAAAATGTGTATTAAAATACCCAAGGGTTTTGTCGAGCTTATGTCTCAAATATATCGACGTTTAACGAATATCTAGGTAGTTTAAAGTTAGGTTTAAGTGTAAAAATACAGGTGAGTAAACCTATTTCAAATAATTCAACTTATTTCAATTCCATTATTTAATTAGACATTATAATTTGGAGCCTGTTTCGGAAACACAATTTGTTTCGTAAACGTGCCATAAGTTGAGCACCCCTGAATAAGTCTTACTCAATAATGCTAAGACAATATTTGTTCAGACAGAGTTGTTTCCTGGGACTAGACCACCCTGATGAGTGCCAAGGGGTTACAGGTACATGGGAGATGAGAACCAGTACACCATGAACTGCCTGTCAAGATGATTACCAGTATCAGTCGACCAGATGTAATAGGAAGTGTCGTGGGTATCGGCCAAGAAGAGTTTTAATTAGAATTAATGAAATATGAAAAATACACTTTTAAGTAATTGAGAAGCTGGACAGGATTTTGGTGGAATTTGGGATGGAAATTGATGTATTTCCGAGTGTACCTGAGGGTTTAGACGACTGACAACCGCTTCCAAAATATTTCATATTATTTTATACACCATTAGACTTAAACGACTTTCATCTTTAACAGTATCGGCCATAAGGTTTCCGGTAGCGTATTTCGATTCAGTACATTTCTTTTCGACTTTTTCGTCATCGTTTTCGCTGACTTTGACAAGGCTCTCTGTACGGTTTTTTTTAAATTAGGATTTCTTATTTTAGAGGGATTTTTTAGAGTTTCATTGATTCTCATTAATTATGATTCATACCTCCTAGAATAAAACGCAATTCAAGCTAAAGCAGAAGAAGTACCTATTAATATGACATTACCATCGATACGGATGACTATAACTAACGAGTTAATGAATAATTAATAGATAAGTATACAATTTCCTTAATATATTCAGCGTTGAAAGTTGTGTGAATCTGTTGAGCGGTGATGTAGTCAGCATCCGTATGATTAGTTATGTTGCTTTTAGCTGTTTCTCGCATATGCAGGGTGTAAAGGTTTTGCTATTAACAGCTCAATTGAAAATGAAAAGTAGATATTTGTAACTCGAAGAAGTGTACAATGCAAATTGAGCTTGTTGTTCGACAGTGTAGGCAGCTTTTAATCTTCAGACACCTATCTAAGTAATCAAAATTGTGGGGTTTGTGAAAATAATTATGTCAAAGCAACTTTTAATTATTCTTCTTATAAAAGTCATCAGACGATTCGGTTTAAAGAATTTTATTCTCATAAGAACAATACATAGGTTCACTTACAATGAGATACAAAGTAATTGTATATATCTAAAAAAAACATTTTGCCTCCGATGCATGTTGGTGAACTTATACAAAAGAAATATATAGGAAGTATGTAAATTGCTATCATTTGATATGCGGTATGACTACATTTCATAAACGTAATTTCTCAGTTTTAGTTTAAATCTGTTAACATTATCACAGTCTTTTACGTCATTTGGTAGGTCGTTAAACAGCTGTGCTCCTTCGAACAATATGGTTTTTTTTACCGTAGTTTGTGCGAGCTTGTCTTCGTTGTAATTTATTTTTATTTCTTAGGTTGTGTGATAAAGGGCAAAGAAGGAACATGGATGGGTTTTAGTCAGTACAAGTCTGACACTCCCTTCCGCTCCGCCCAGTCCAATTCCAATCCTAAAAAAAAAAACGGTAGTGCGATTAAGAAATCGACCCATTGCTTAGTAGGTTAATTTTAACCTAACCTAACTTTCCGTACTCAAATGTCATCTCAGCATTCACCTATTTTCTAGCTTAATTTATAGCACTTCGTGAATCGTTAAGGCTTTAGAAAAAAACCACCATTGAAAATCTCCTTCTCGTCTAACTGCTTTTCTCTTTTGAATAATGATGTCTCCATAACATAAGGTACTTACCACGAACAGACAAAAAAATCATACAGACATACATCAATCAGGCATTAACGTGCTCCAAGGCATCATGAATCAAAATAACCATTTTATTATCCCCCATTACACGTAATTAAGTATTCTGTGTAATACCCGCTTACGTTACGCACATTGACTGGACAAAACAGCTGTCATTACGGTGATTAATGCTGGTTATAGTACGAAATGACCGAGCCGGCTTTAATCATAGTTCGTAACCCAATTAATTATGATATCTGTAGTCTATCATTAATTTAAAGAAAGTATTCATTGTTCATTTTTGTTAAGGCGATGTTGTATGCAATGTTACTTATAAAAACTTGAAACTAGTGCTGTAATTTTGATTTGCAATTTTTATTTTTGTAATCAATCATTTTGGTTTTTTGTTGTGGTCAAGAATGCTAAGAGTTGCAAGATTCGTAAGTGGACGTCAATCGTCTCTGTGCTGTGAGTTTAGGGCCATTAGAACTGGGTGATGTACGTAGATACTTTATTTCAACGCAAATAAAAAAGAGCAGGTAAATAACTTTATACATGAAACTGACACCTATTTCTATAGCAGCACTTCCCCTTAAAAAACCTAAAAAAATATTGTGATGGGCGCAAAATCTATAATGATTTCTATGTGCACGCAATAGAACTTTTATTAGACAACATATGAAGCCAACAATGGTACCTTTTGACTTTCACAGTGATAATTAAGACATGGTTTAACAAGTTAATCCATGGTGAAACATGATCATTTGGGAGGTCAGACATTAACGTAATTTTATTGTTGTTTTTATGCGTGGTAAATACCAAATGTTTTGATTTATGAACTTTGGAAATCATGTACAAAGCTTTACATTTGTTTGGTTAATTATGAAGATACAAAGCATCGTGAAAACATAGTCAGTAATCCAGCATGTCCTTGAATCGAAAAGGCTGGCAACCGAGGAGGTCTGTGTCTTAGTAGTGGGAACATTATACGCTGATAATAATATACTTGCTTATGCTGATAGGTAGTCAAAAATTTTACAACACTAGTAAATTTGTGTTAGATAAATATTTAATTCAAGATACACCTGCTATTTTCTTATATCAATAGAATTACAAGGTGCTAGGTCAAACAGGTATACAGACAGACGCATCCCGCTAATAGCTTGTTTACGGTCATAATATAATATATTCTTAGTTTATTCAAATTAGCAGACACGGAGGAGAGAACAAACGGAATGCTAATGCGACAAACGTGTGCGACTGTGCGCTAGACATATGCACAAACACTGTGTTTGTTGGTGACAGCCGACAACGGAAGCTGTGGACACGATGCTTGTCGTGGTGGTCTTTTAATGGGAGACGTTTTTTCTATATGCATGATAAAACTACGTGTCATGAGATCACAGGATGAGAAAGACTGGTAATAACACAAAAATAACTTTGGTTGTTATTTTCAACAGTGTGTTTAGGTAATCTCGCAGCAATCTATCTATGTTTTAAATTGTACTCACTTTTTTTGTTTTGATACAGTACCAGTAGGCAGTTGAACCTTCGTATACTTGTCAAATAACCTAAAGGCCACACAAGTAATGCTGTTAGCACTTCATTTATTGTTTAATCTGTGTCGTAACAATACGGGTACCGATCTAAGACACGGTCGTACACAATTATCGGGCTAAAGGTGTGTATGTCATAGTTATAATGTTATGCGTTGACCTCGGGATTTTGCGTAGATATTCATTATGTAGTAGAAGTTATTATATTTCATTAGGATACCGTTAGACAGTTGTGGCAGGATATTGTTTTGTAAGTGCCTGTTTAGCAGGGACAGGGAGAACGGAAACCATTTTCATTTTCCAAGTGAAATTGGATAATTATAGAAATCTATGTTTGATTTGTTATTGATTGCATTTATGATATGGAAATTTAATCAAATAACAAAACTCGTTGGTACATAACATTATGTTTTCAAATATAATATGGTATTATGTATACAGTGAAGTTTTATGAAAAGATATATGATTTTCTTACAACAACAAGTTTTCGATTAATTAATAGTGATCTAAATAGGATAGGATATAATAGCCTTAAATATCTACATCATGCTTCTAAAACATTATCAAGTAGGTACTAAAATATGAAGAAGTACTACCTCGCTCAACCTTATAACTCAGGACATAAGGGTGAAAAGTGGTTGACCGTCAGTGAAGTAGGTACTTCGGTGGCCACCATATTCAATACATCCCTGCATTTTCTACGTAAGCTACTCATTATAACTGGTCTCCCGTGGCTTGATCCTGATTGTGACTTGAGAACAAGCACTAAGTTCTCGTTTCTGCGTCTTTATAGCTCAATATCGAAGAGTTCAGTATACAATGTAAACAAGTAAGATATTTTCATACGCTTTTTTACGATATCATACTTTCTGGTATGCCTACGAGAATTGTAAATAGATAGAAGGTGCATTGTGAACTAAGATAGAATAACAAGATATAACATTAAACTATACAATTAATTAAGTAGAATTTTAAATCTATACTAATATTATAAAGCTGAAAAGTTTGTTTGTTTGTTTGTTTGCTTGAACGCGCTAATCTCAGAAACTACTGGTCCGAATTGAAAAAATATTTTAGTGTTTGATAGCCCATTTATCGAGGAAGGCTATAGGCTACATAACATCACGCTACGACCAATAGGAGCGGAGCATTTATGAAAAAGATTGCAAAAACGGGGAAAATCCAAACGCAGACGAAGTTGCGTGGGTCAGCTAGTATTAAATAACCTAAAATAAATAAACTAACTGAACGACGAACGAACTGTGGGCCCGTAAAGCTCAGGATTGGTGCCCTGAAACAGTGACACGGGGTCGCGGTAGACCACGAAGGAGATGGCGGGACGACCTGGATGTCTTCCTTGAGAATTGGAAAGAAGTAACGCAGAAGCGCGAGCTTTGGAACGAGTGGAGGGAGGCCTTTGCCCAGCAGTGGGACAATATGGGCTAGCTATATATATATATATAAATAAACTAACAACTAACTATGAAAGGGCATCAAAAATCTCCTCCTCAACGCTTTCTGCTGGCGGCGTTGCCACGTTGTACGGCAACACTTAGCCTCCCCAAGTAAAAGCCACATTAAACTGATATGGATTTTAGTATTTAATTTAGAATAGGTTCCAACTGTATATTTAAAGTTTTTTTTAGATAGCACAAGGTGAAAAAATGACTTCGTGAACTCTGCGAGCCGCCGAAATGGGATAGATGTTAGAAAAACATAAGCATTCAATGTGATGACGTCTTTGAACTGAAATGATGAAGACAGCCATTCAGATACACAATGATTTAAAAAGACTGTGTTTTGTTTCCTAAATGAAATTTAAAAAAAAAATACATGCAAAGTTGCTTTTTTAATGGTTTTAAACTGAGCTCTTTTTACCTGAACTACTTTTAATTAATTAAAATAATAATTAATCAGTTAATGTATTAATTAAAGTTTTTCATAATCTATCTTATAAATATCGTGTAAATTACTCCTCATTACACAAAAGTAGGTTAAAACCTAAAAACAAACCTTCTAAACGAAAACATTATTTAAGTTTAAAGTGAGGATGCTATTAATTATGAATTATTAATAGTTATTAAGCAGCTTCACCCACACACAACCGGAACGAACAATGGTGATGTGGAGCGAGGATGCGCGGAGGTCGGGCCAAGGTTCGAAGCCGGCCGGTGCCTTTTGTTCCTCACAACGCTATGTAGGTTAGACATGAAAACACTTTGGTTTATTGTTTTCAAGTTTCATGGTAAACAGTGTCGACGATGTTATTATTGAGAGCTCGTTATAAACTGTCAAAGGCTGTGTAGCAATTAAATTGTTAATTTTTGAACTTTTAGCGTCTTACACACTTTGTTTTTTTAGGACGGGTAATCATTAAATGCCCCCCCCCCCTCCCCCATCCCCGCTTTTGTGTTCCAGGGCCGCGGTATCTCTTTTGAACAGTCCCGCAGCCCTGGCAGGCATCGGCCCATGCGGAACCCTACGAGCGTTAAGGGCAGGGAGGTGATGACCGTTCTACCCTTAGTCAACCGTCTGCCTTGATATATATTTTTACGTTTATTTTTATTTTATCTAGCATATGGCCCTGGGTTCTATTCAGCATAGCTATTCACGTTCACAAACGCTTCGATTGGACTTCGATTTGGAAAGTCGTATGTCTATCTCGCTCTCTTTCGTAATGTCAAAAAAAGATAGATATATGACTTGTCTAATCGAAATCGAATCGAAGCGTTTGTGAATAGCTATGCAGATCAGGCAAAGTATTATTGGCTTACACATAACTGGAGAATTAATGCGGGTGTAGGTACTATTAAGGTACCACCAGGTACACCTCTGCCTAACCCTTAGGGGATTACAGGCGTGATGGTAAGTTATATTATTTCAGTGAAATAAAGAACAGTCATATCATTAGAGTAGAGACTAAACTGACACAACTTAACTTAAACTTCACAAGGATATGAGTTCTATGAATCGTCTAACGATTAAACAAATCCTTTCGTGGAACATCTTAGTAATAGGTACTAACAGTTTTCCAATCTTCTAAAATGTATCCGTTATTTATTCCACCACATCATCATTACACAACTCTATTACCAGCTAAACCCCCGCCGTAAGACTCAAAATCCCGTGCACATAGTATCACGTTCGAACGACAATCCTTCGCGAATCGTCGGCGCGTTCCGTCCTACATTCGACCTTCGATCCTGACAGGTCGCGGCGGTGACCGACCATCCACTATTAGCATACAGACAAAGCCTTCGCAATGAATAAGAACACTTGACGCACGGCAGTCTGTGAGCGGTAAAATGCTGCTTTTTGCTTTACCAAAGGCAAAGGCTGTAAGTGACTGAGGAAATCATTTCATAACAATGTAAAATCGATTCAGTAATTGATGAAAATATTGATTCTATTATGGACTGGCAGAGAACATGGAGGTTTGCAGAAACTACAGAACGCCACCTGTTACGATCGTTACATATTCCTTCCTTTTGAACCAATTTGTTACCAGAATTGAAACCGAAGTATCGGCCGAGCTTAGAAGATCGACAGATACTTCGGTGTGTTTGGCCACTACTAACACCATTCTATTTTTGTAACGTAACACGAAATTCAAAAGGACAATTTTGAAATCTTGGTACCTAGTTATTGTTTGCGTGAGTCATCATCAGTATTCAGCAACATGTAGGCGGGTTTTTTTCTTTAAAAAATATAATAAAATCACGCTTGATATTCTTAGTGCATCATTTTAGCGGCGCCATTGTGAATCGGCTGCCTTTATCATGCAAACGCGACACTTTTGGCTCAGTTCAGATTTCTCGCTCGAAACAATGTTACGGTTACGACAACCTCATGGAAAAACCAACCATCGCGTTTCTAGAAAATAAATAAAACGAAACGAACGAACGTTTATGAAATACAAAATTGGGAGTAGAGTCTAGTTTTGGTTGATTAAAATCTAGCTATTTTACATTATTTCATAATAACGACATTAGTAGGCCGATCACCCATTTCTAGCCATTAATTGTGGATCCCACCTTCCTACACAAATATCAAACTTTTGAATGATCCATTCTTCTTACTATTATTAAAAGGAGACCTCTGTTACCTTTGACGCCGTAACGGCAAAACAGATTTCAATTGGTAAACGTGTGAACCGTAACCATCTGGATTAGGACATAGAATAGAACATCGAAGTTCGTTTAAGTGGAATCATATCTGGCCTCCATGTTAGAAAAGGCGCGTTCTAAAATGAATCAAATCTTCCCATAACTTCCCTCCACATTCTACCAATTTCACGCTACGTAGGGATTGTCAAACAATTGAAACACGTTAACAGCGTTCGTTCACCAAAGTTTTCTTTCACATGAGAAGTTCTAGTAGAGAAAGTTGAACACACAACGCCTTTTGCTAACAGCCCCAGTATCACATTACCCTCTAACAACATCTACATTGAAATAGCAGTCAGAAATTAACGCATACATGTTTATTGCGCCATATCACCTACGTAGACCTCGGGGATCAGGGGTCAGATGGCGTTGAGGGCACCGCGACGGAAACACTTCATCAGATTAACGTATTGTTGAGTTCTGTTTGGAAATATCCTCCTACTTATGAAGCTTTTTGAGGAAATCCCGATTATGGAGTAAATAGGGACAAGAGAAGTACCTGACGGTTATACGTCGTTTGTATTTCTAGGTCGACTTTCAACAAAAGTGACAGATGATTTCGGTAGTTTATGTCAGGCCTACATTTTCATTCATTCATTCATCATCATCATCATTCATTCATCATTCGGTCATTTGATGATGTCTCATCCGAAAAAAAAGGCCTGCATTTTTTTACTTTTTCGACATTGATCCGTCACTGATAGAATGTCACCGTTCTAGGGTCTCAGGTATCCTGTCCTATCTGTTATAGAAGATAATGCTCATCAAGATATAATACTTAGCAGGACTAAACAAAGGTGGCGAAATGCGAGTGCACCTCTGCCTAATGTTTTGGGGAATACATACGTATTATTATTTTTTTTAATTAATTAAACTTCATGTACAATTAGTGGTACATAGGCGGACTTAATGCCACAAGGCATTCTCTACCAGTCAACCTTTGGGTTAAATAAGAATACATACGTATCATCTTAAGGATTTTTTATTAGGTAGCCAGTGGCCAGAAAGTATGGCAACCAGTCTTACCAAGGGGTATCGTATTACCCTGTACTAACTGGAGTGTGGTGTGGAGGTCAGATGGGCAGTCATCATCATCTGCCTAGCCTTTTCCCAAATAAATTGCTATTTGATGCAGCTGAATACCAGTATTTTACATGGAGCGACTGCCTATCTGACTTACCTAAATACTGGTATTCAGCTGCATCCGGTTAGACTGGAAGCTGACCCCAACATAGTGGGGAACAGCCAAGGCAGATCTTAAGTAATATTTAGAATAATCCATTACGAAAACGTAGGCGATTTTCCAAGTAATGCCATTCATCATCTGATAGAAACTGGTACTGGTCCTTTTGCCTGACTTCAAAACCGCAATTGCATTATGGCCTTGCCTGATGAAAGATGCCCCATATGAATTCCATTGACGATACCAGTTAGAATTAATACATGCGATCAATTAACAGTGTTCATTGCATCACATTGACTCCGCACCTTCGGGTCAAGCCCCAGGGTCATAGTATAAGCTAATAGCAAGGGAAGCACTTCATCAGTTGACGTATTTAATGGTATTTGTTTGGTTTTAAGACACAAATGCATGTTTTGGCCAGCCTTTCGTGTTTAATAACACCGAGACATATTTTGTAGATCTTTGACAGTCGTTACAGATAGTCAGTGACCCGAAAGTCTGACAACCAGTCTTACCAAGGGGTATGGTATTACCCAGTACTAACTGGGTTGTGGAGATCAGAAAGGCAGTCACTCCATGTAAAATACTAGTATTCAGCTGCATCTGGTTAGACTGGAAGACGACCTCAACGTAGTTTGTAAAAGGCTAGGCAGATGATGATGAACACCTATACAGATTTTAGAAAGTTCATATTTCCCCACAATTTGGCAGAAAACTCGCAAATAATTGTCAAATGAAATATTTTACAGCCTAACTACATGTTATTTATCCAAATCAGGCAGAAATCATCACTTTTTAAATGTGTTAAGTTACAAAAAACAGCCCGAATTCGCCCTCCAGTCACAACTTCGAAGTCTTTTTAGCTGGGAAGAAGTGGTTCAAAACTCCCCAGCAAGAATTCCAATTACGGAATAGGGATTCACCTCCCCTGCATTCCAACCAAAATCGAAGTAAACACGTACTCCTTCAATTAAATCAACCTAAGTTTATTGCATCATATCACCTTCGCAGACCCCAGGTCAGAGCTGGGGTGCGTGAGGCCATGGCGACGGAAACACTCCGTCAGGTTAACGTATTGTGTGGTTGCTGGGGTCTCGGGGGCACCAGCTCCGCGAGAGTGGGTTGTTTATTATCATTGTTGGGTTGCGTTTGTGGCTGTTATGTGATATGCTTCGGTTTTGGAAGAATATGGTTGGTTTTTGACGACGCCAGCTAAGGTTTTGATTTCGCAACTGACTTTTGTTTGGTTCGGTGAAAAAACTCCATAGATTGTTTTTTGGTGCAATAGGGAAAATGCAATACATATTTTCTTAGCACAATGTTTTCGATTTAAGAAAGTAAGTAATTTAAATAATTTATTTGCGCAAAAAAATACTGATAGATTTCTGTTAGTCGTATTGTGAAGTTATGTTATTGTTTTTACTGAGTGATTTTTAGATTCATAAAATATAAAGCTGACTAAAATTGTCTACTACGAATGTAACTAGCTGTCATTAACTTGGAAAAATAATATGTTTTTACGTCAATCGATCACAACTGTGATAAATCTTATACATAAAAATCTCGTGCCACGGTGTTTGTGGTCGCACTCCTTCGAAACGGCTCGACCGATTTTTATGAAATTTTTTACGCATATTTGGTAGGTATGAGAAAAGGTCGTAAAGTATTATTTCACACCGCTAGGTTGTCAAATTCTAAATTAACGCGAGCGAAGCCGCGGGCGGAAGCTAGTAAAACAATAAAATAAACACTGAAATGAAATCAAACTGACAGCTGTTACAAGAATAATTTTATCAACAATAACCAGTCTTTACCTTAAAAACATACTGTATTATAATTAAAACATTTTCACACATATTTGTAGGTACCATTTATACGCTTATATACAAACAATGCTCAGAAACTAGCTGCATTACATATCAAACATGAGTGGTGCGACCTTGCAACGGGCGGCGACCGGTAACAAGGCAATGTGAAATTGATTCAGAAGTTCAGTTACCTACGACTGTTTATTTGTAGTAATTAAACAATATAACACAAAATAAACTCCTTTCTTATAATAAATTAGACTTACACAAATAAATTCAGTAGAGTTGTAAACTAGTTTACAAACAAATGTAGAAATCTCATACTTAAAACAGTTTCGGAACTCAGTTCCATCAAAAAAAAATTCCGTGATTGTTCATTATTTTGAGCTCCCGATATTTCGGCGCTGTTGTGAATCCGCGGTCATGGCGCTTGCAACAGCGCCGAAATATCGGGAGCTCAAAATAATGAACAATCACGGAAGATATCCCGTAAGTGACAGTATAAGTTTAGTTGTAAACCGTGAAAGCTTAAAACAGCGTTTCAGTTCCATCAATTTGATTTGCCTTTAATATGCAACATAACTTTAATTAAGTACTACAACATCAAATTAAACTGTCTAGCGAAACTGCGCAGGTGAAATGGGTATCGATATGTAAACGCAATAAAAGAAAATTGTAAAGATTTGATGATATTTCTTTTATGGAGATAATTCAACAATGGTTGATAGGAATGGGGCCTAACAAAACATTGGCTATGATAGTGGTCAGCAAATTCTTCTATAATGGGTATTTGATCACCGATGCACGTTGATCTCATCGATAACACAAGTATATACAACACAAACAATGAACTGAAACTATGTAGGAGCATTACGTGTCGGACATGAGTGTTGCAACCTTGCCCTGTGCGCGGTGCGGTAACCTACTAACATAGAATTTACACAGAAGTTTAGTATCGAAATAGTAGTTAGTATCAAATAAATTATATATAAGGGTGAAAATAAAAGAAATAAAGTTTCTGTAGACTTTTAAAACCAGAGCAGTTGACAAAAAACAAAGTTCGGGCCTTATTTTAATAAATTTCAAACTGCCATCAGGTAAATAGAGGTTTTTTTTGTTTTAATGAAAATAAAGAAAGAAAACATATTTATTTCTTTAGGTTTCTAATTTAGGTTTTGCGGTAATTTTAATCTCATACAGATAGAAGTTTTACATGCTCAACAAAACGTATTATTTAAGTAATTTTCACCTTTGACTGCCTTGTTGGGCGACTGCTGAGCATGAGATCCTGGGTTTGATTCCCGGGTGAGGCAAAGTTTTATTAAGTTTTCCCATCAGGAATATCTTAGTAGCAACTACGGAGTCTGGTTTTGTACCCAGTTAGTGGCAATAGGCTCGCCCCCTATTACATGGGACATTAAACATAACCGGCGAAATGTGGGTGTAGTATTAGGTACATCTCTGCCTAACCCTTCGCGGATTACAGGCGTGACGTTTTGTTTTCAAAAACTCAAATCAACTATAATACCCCTTTATTTTCATTGTTGATCTACTGTATCAACTGTACAGTGTCTAATTCAACACGAACAAACGTCCATGATGAGCTATTTGCTACTGATGATAAGCTGGATCGTATTTATAGGAGACGCTCAAAGGACAATGCCCCACATTTTCCTGTGAGGCTGTGACCTCTCGTGAAATGGATTTTACAAGGACTGTTACGCTGAAACGGTTAGTGCTTGTTTACTGATAACTATAATACCTACAATGGCCGCTAATTATTTTATTTGCAGAATAAAATGGTTGATAATGTTTTGTAATTAATTTGTACTGAAGTTGTGATAGGTAGGTAAGGCTGCTGGTATGGTGTTGTAGTACACCATATAAATTACAGGTATTACAATATGGAACTTATAAGTAGGGTGACAATGGGCGGTATTATCTTTAAAACTATTTTGGATTTCACTTGAAATCAATCGAAAAATCACAGCACACCTGCAGACAGACTGGGAAAATATTTTGAAATCCAAAAGCTTTAAACAAAAGTTCGATACCAATAATACGAAAAATTGAGGTGAAATATTGAGTCATTAATTGTTCGCGCATTTTTGTTGCTCTTCCTCACTCATGGGTATATTGTTTAGAAATAAATAAAAACCGTTACCTATTGGAACTGCAAAACAGTATATAACTCATCAAAACCTGACAGCTGTATCAAGATATCACCCTATATATACAGCAGACAAAGCATTAATGACATCGATTACCTACTAACTACGCACATAATAAAAACGTGACGTGAGCAGAGTCGTCGTGTCAAATAGGGCCTCCTAAGCACGGCTCCACGATTGTCCGTGAACCATAACAGGTATAGGTTTTATTGATACGCGCGGGAGGAAAACGCGCGACCCGCGCCGACCCGAAGCGCGGGCGAAGGTCGGGCGGCGGGTGTGGTGTGAGGCATGAGCGGATAGCGGGGGAACTTTTGTAATATTACAAGCCGTGTACTCAATGCGATTTCAAATTGCCAAAAATGATTAACTAAATCCCTATTTTACCACATTATGGAAAGAAATTTCAAAGATCCTTTCGTACTTAGTATTGTTATGATATGGATTCCTTGAGCAAAATTTTATGCTTCTAGCGGTTTAGGTTAGTTAGTGAATTTAGGTTTGTTTTTTTGACAGCATGATATTACTGTGTTCACTTCGAGAAATACATATCAATAGTCAAGTTCAGGCACAACTTATGCGGAATGCGAAGAGGCAGAGAAAGTGCAAAAAATTCATCCTGATATCTGTAAATGAAATCAACATTGTTCAAGTTTAAAAGACGCTTTTCCTTCCACTTTAGGACGAAGTATATGTAATAACCCACGGCCCACGGCACAACCGTAGGTACAAACAATTAAATCAACGCGGAAGACGATTACCGACAAAGTTCATATTTAATTACAAATGAGAACGTTTTTTTTGCACAATAATATACAAATGTGTATCGGATGTGTGCCTATAAGAGTCGAAGGAGAACAAAGAATCAGAATCAGAATCAGAATCAGAATTATTTATTTGTGAAACATAGGTGAAGAACATATATACATTAATCATACATGTCAAGGTCTTAAATAGATAAGTGTTGCACTATGCTTTGTCATTGTTGACATACAAATATTAAAATCAGGTTTGTCAAAAATACAAAATTTTACGTTAACAAAATACATTAAAATAATCAATTTAATAATGAATTTAATAATGTCCACTATAGGAAAGAAAAACAAAAAAAACATACACAAGAAGATCATAACAAAAGAATATGCGAGAAATTATTCGTTCGTTACATTAATAATATGAATTAATAAAATTACAGAATTTAATCAAATAGTCATCCAAAATTAAAATAGTCATCTAAGTCAACATTAATAATATAAATTTATAAAATTACAGAATTTAATCAAATAGTATTATCATTAAAATAGTCATCCAGGGTATAATAACATTTCTCAACTAATAACTTGTGAAGACACTTTTTGAATTTCTTTAATGGCATACATTTTATAGCATCAGGTATTTTATTAAAAATTTTTGGTGCAACACCAAAGAAGCTCTTTTTCATTAACGCAGTATTACATTTCAACGTACATAGTTGATTTTCATATTGACTCCGAATGGGGGTCTTCTTAACTGTTGAAAATTTTGTAAATAAATGTGGATTTGATTTTATAAATAATGCAGTTTCTAATATATATAAAGCTGGTAATGTTAATATTTTTAATTTTTTAAAGTAGGGAACGCAACTATCTGTTGACTTTAAATTACACATGGATCTTACACACCTTCTTTGCATCCTGAATACCAGTTCTCTATTAGTTGATTGCCCCCAGAAAACAACACCATAACGGAGATTAGAGGCTACAAGTCCATGATAGGCTGTTAACAGTGTTTCAGAATTAACTCTCTTAGTTAATTGAAACAATAGATACGCAGATTTACTCAGTCGTTTACAAACCACTTCCAGGTGAGGTTTCCAAGTCAACTTATGGTCTACAGTTATGCCTAAGAATTTTGCACTCGTAACTTCTTCTATTTTACACTCATCGTAGGTAATATTAAGTGGTGGATTCTCACGTCGTTGATGAAACTGTACAATTTTAGTCTTACTCAAATTGATCACAAGATTATTATTATTTAGCCAATTAATGATGTTATTTAGCAAGTTATTGATCTCATTTCGATATTCGCTTGGATCAGTGCATTCTATGATAGCTGTACTGTCATCTGCAAAAAGTACCATTTTGTTTCTCAAATTTCTTGGGAGATCATTGATATATATCAAGAAAAGTGGGGGCCCGAGTACAGTGCCCTGAGGCACACCATACCTCACGGACCTCGCTTCAGAGACATATGTAGTTTCTAATTTGCTTATAGGACAAATTCTGGAAATCTCAGTACACTGTGTCCTATCACTTAGGTATGATTCTAGGAGTTTATGAATGTTTCCCCGAATGCCGTACCCGTGTAACTTTTGCAGCAAGATCTGATGATCTACGAAGTCAAAAGCTTTTGACATATCCGTGAAGATCGAGCACACAGGATTTTTTTTATCCACAGATGTCATTATACTTGACAGCAGGTCAAATAGTGCCATATTAATATTAGTATTTTTCCTAAATCCTTTTTGTTCATTGCAAAATAACTGAAACTTCTCGAAATACGTGTAAATGGAATTATATATTATTTTTTCAATAACTTTTGCAAAGACTGGTATTTTTGCAATAGGCCTGTAATTTTTTACATCAGTCTTGTCATTATTTTTGTAAATGGGTTTAATAATTGCCTTCTTGAGACTAGTAGGGAATATACCATCAGAAATGCAGAGATTAATTATGTGCGATAACGGTGTCGCTATGACCTCCTTAACATCTTTTATTACTCTAGTTGAAATACCGTCGTATCCTACTGTACTAGTATTTTTTAAGCTACTTATCACTTTTATAATGTCAGTGTCTGAAACTGGTAGCATAAATAGAGACTGCGAAGTTGAGTTTTCAATAACATTTCTACACGAATTTGTTAACGGGGTATTATTAAGGTTTGTTTTTGAATTATTTTCTATAATCTCTATAAAATATTTATTGAATTCATTCGCAATGTCAAGGGGATGTGTAAGAGTTGATTTATCATTTTGTATGGTCAATATTGGTCCTTGCGGCAGACATACTTTGGATTTGTTAATAACTTGCCAAGCAGCTTTTGATTTATTTTGAGACGTCTTTATGAAGTGGTTGTTTTGGGCCTTCTGGGTTAGATTTACTATTCTTCTATAAAGCTTGGAATATTTTTTAAAAGCAAGTCTATTTTTTGTGTTCGGATTATGCCTATATGTCCAAAGTAGCTGCCTCTGTTTTCTGCTACATATTTTTATCCCGTTCGAAATCCATTTGGTTTTTTTACAAGTATAAATGGTTACTATTTTTTCTGGGAAACACAATTTGTATAGCAATATAAAGTCATCTATAAAATTTTCGTAGGATTCATTTGCGTCTTTAGCTTCGTATACTCGTCGAAAAGTTAGGTTTTTTAGATGATTTTTAAATTTCATTAAGTTGTCTACTGATATTTCCTGTTTAATTGTTTTCCAATATTTAAACATACAGGTTTTTTTAATGGGAACTTGCAGTAGTTGTGATGTATGATCAGATAGAAGTAAATCTATTATCTTAGCTTTACAACCTTTACGATAAGAATGTGCAAAATTATCTAAGCAAGAGTTACTAGCCAATCTGGTTGGTTTATCAAGTTCTAATTTGAGATTATATTGCAAGAGAAAGTTTTCAAATTCTATTGTGATTTTATTTCTCTTTAACACATCAATATTAAAGTCAATGTCAACAAAGAAACAATGTATGGACTGTTTGAAGTATGATACGGCTGGAGAGGAGGTAACTGCTGTGATGACGAGTAATAGAGAAGTATGGAAGAAGAAGACATGCTGCACCGACCCCAAATGTATTGGGATAAGGGCAGGAGACTGATGATGATATCAAATGTGTGCTATCTTCTCTTATAAACGCCGAAGCTGATTGTATGAGGGAGGATGACACTACTGTTCCCATCTGGCCCTACATAGAGTAAGTCGTTAATCGCGGTATCATAACCAACGCCACAGAGATTTGCATAGTTAACTATATTAACTTATTTACATAGTACTTTGTATACTTGTAGCGAAACTAGGCTAGTGTTGATAGGATCAAAAGGTCACGGGTTCAAAGCCTGCATAGTTGAACTATTGAACCGCACCTAGTGCAAGTATGTGTTGGTAATGTGCTAGGTATTGCTACAATGGCTGGTAGTTTTAGTTTGTTCTTTATCTAGATTCTAGATCTTGTTTCTGTAAAGGCTTGACTGAATTAATTTCAAAAGACTTCAATTTGGAAAGACTGTTTGAATTTTTTTATGATTGATGCTATTTGAGTCAAAAATTCTAAAAACTGTTGTTTTGGCATCTGTGGCTCTAATAAAGACCCCCCAAATATGACCATCAATTTTCAGACATCGGTCTGTTACAATTTTATTATATGTATAGATACTTCCTTTTATAGGTTATGTCGTTGTGCATCATTATCTTCCTGCCCTTGTCATTCTATTTGGGGATGGCGCAACACGTTTTCTTCTTCCATTCTCCCCTGTGAGACGTCACGGCAGCATTTACTCATTTTCCTTTCATATCGGTCTTCACACAATCCATCCATCTTTTCTTTGGCCTTCCTCTCCCTCTATTTGAGTCAATCAATTCGTTAAAAATTCTAGATCGAATACAAAATAATATTAGTTTAATAATTGCTAAAACGTAGCTCAGCAAAAATTGGAGAAAGAAGAGCTGCGAATTTCGGAAGAAGAAATTTTTTTTATGAATTTTCCTTAGTCATGCGCATTGTTATAATATTTACTAGGGACTCGCTCTGGCTTCGCACGGGTGCAATATATATATATATATATAAACCTTCCTCTTGAATCACTCTATCTATTACTGAAACCGCATCAACATCCGTTCAGTAGTTTTAAAGATCTAAGCATACATAGGGACAGACAGTCAGCGGGAAGCGACTTTATTTAATACTATGTAGTGATGGTATCTACTCATTTACGGTTACTATCTTTTAGGTACTCATTTACTCTTGTTGTATTATTCTTTGGGTTGCTTGATAAGTGTAGATTAATAAATAATCAAAATGCGTCTAAAGCTGCTTATTCGCTTATTTTCAAGTAACACCCACGGACAAGAGCTGCCATATTCTTTGCTAGTCACCTTTTCATCTGCTACAACACGCTAAGCCAATCGCTTACACCTCACCCACGACACACAACTGCGGATGCGCTTGCGATGCACCTCACTATTATGTAACGCAGTAAAATATGTCAATGGTGTTGCTAGTCGCGCGTGTGCACGGCCTTAACCCGGTCGGGTCGTCTGTGCCGGCCATTACGACTTGCCCGACCCGTTTCATTTTATGCTTATATTTTAATGTTGTAGTATAGATTATTATCTACAGTTTTTAAAACTGGGTTGCTAACTGTTCTGTGATAACCGTGAGGTTCAAGTACAATTTTGTATGCGTTGATGGTTTCATTGATGACCTTCTCATACTCATTTTCATTGGTATCCTCTTCGCGTTAAGTTCATTTTGCATAATTTCTTTATCTTCTAGAGTAGTTATCGACGACGATATGTGTAATTCTTGCCAGTATTTCGCCGTTAATCGTTATAGAATTATTTTAAGGATAATTTTACTTTACCGATGACTGTGTGGCAAACCAAAAAAACTTCGGTTTGTCAAAGTCGCAAGAAATATAAGTTTTCACACTGACATGGTCGTAAGAAATACTTGATGATCGACGCACAGACCTGAGTATGGCAGACGAAAGGGGCGGCCCAGCAGATCTGAAACCTCATGGTGACATGGACAGAGCGACTGTTGCAACCCCGTGCAGGGCACGCCACCATAGTGGCGATAAGTCCCCTCTTTGAGGAGTGGCTAGAGAGACGCCACGGCGCCCTCAACTTCCGCCTGACGCAGGTCCTCACCGGACACGGTTGTTTCGGGAGGTTCCTGCACCGAATCGGGCGGGAGGAAACGCCCGGGTGTTTCCATTGTGAGGATCGTCCGGAGGATACGGTGCAGCACACAGTCCTCGTAGAGGCGATTGGCGGCGGCGATCTCTCGCGCCCGGCCCTGGTTCAAGCCATGGTCCGAAGCGAGAGGGAATGGGAAGCCGTCACCTTCTTCTGCGAAGCAGTCATGCTAGTGAAGGAGGTGGCGCGACGTGAGAGGGAAAGAGCCTCGCGTCCTAGCCGCCGCGGGAGACACCCTGGGCGTCGGGGGTCACGTGGTGGCCCCCGGCCACCGTAGGCGCGGGCCTGTGGACGGTGAGGTATGGGCTAGCTCGGACAGGCCGTGTCGGCGCGTTCGTGTTCCACGCGCGCCTCAAAGAGATGTCAGCAACCGCGTAGGGGTCCGCATGGGCCGATGCCTGCCAGGGCTGCGGGACTGTTCGAAAGAGATACCGCAGCCCGGGTACCTACCTGGGGTACCCCAACACAAAGGGCAAAGAAGGAACATGGATGGGTTTTAGTCAGTACAAGTCTGACACTCCCTTCCGCTCCGGGAGCGGGAGGGGTCATTTGATGATATCCCATCATAAAAAAAAAATCAGATCTGAAATGATGTTGATGAAGATGATGACGAAGTGTAGCAGTTTCGGTACACCGATCACCCAAGTGTTCGAATACCAGTACCGGTATGTGTTAAACCAATGTTCTTCCTTTGACCTACTCCAAATCCAAGCTAAACATTATCAGAAGGCGTTGCAAAAATGACCTCATTTTTTAGTAAAACTCTCTGAAAGCGGCCTTATCAATTGGATTAATGGCTGACGCCTCAATTATCAGTCACTCTGAAGGTCGGTCGTGGTCACCTTTGAGGACTTATTGAAGATTAGCGCACAATGACAAGTTTTTATGCAGTTTGTGTTGCGTGTTGACACGGATTATGATCGCTATTTGTTAGGGGTAAATTCACTTTATATCTCTAATGATGGATTGCTTTGTTAGTCTAGAGGCAGCAAGTGCTGAGCGAAGGATCTTGGAAGCGATTCTCAAGGTTAATGTTTTTTTTTTTTTTAATAACATTTGGAAAAACCACGGACAAACAACTGTGGGATGTTACGGAATTGAATAATATAATTTTATTCTAATTTTATCTATACTAATATAATAAAGAGGTGTTTGTTTGTAAGTTTGTATGTAGGACCCCCCTATCTCCGGAACTAAACATCCAATTCTAATTTTTTAGATTTCACTGGAAGAAAGGCAGTGAAAGAATTTTTAGAATTGGATGATTAGTTCCGTTTCGTTCGTTGGTGCTAAAAGCTATAAATTATATTTATATCATGCTTATTAGTCGAGCTATCACAATTTTTGCGGACGAAGTCACAGGCGAAGTGCAAGTGGGGAATAATGCCATGATGTGAATGGTGAGATGCATTCTAGTATGTTGTCATTGACAGGTATGTTTTAGGCTATTAATGGACAAGATTTAACATGTGTTAGCCCACCACCCACCATTGATCTTTTAACCCTAGCAATGCCGCGCCTACTCTAAAGAAAACGTCTTCAGCCGAGGAATGTTCCCATAAGACGACAATTGATAGGAAATAGCAGCCACACCTCGGCCTACTCGATGTGAGGTCGAAGTTAATAATAATAATAATAATAATAATGTTTATTTCCAGTAAAATGTTCACAGAGGTTACAAGTACAGTAATATGGTACAACATAAAAGTGCATTAAGTATTATCACCTGGCACCCAAACTAGGTTTATAGCCTGTGACTTGGGGACCAGTGATTCCATAAGGTGGAAAATCAAAAATGTCAGTAAAACTGTTTTCACCAGTAACATGGTTAATACAAATTTAATTATTATTTTTGTGTTTAGAAAAAGAAAAGAAAAGTAAAAATAATTCGTAATAAAAAATGTTTGTGAGTATTTGAGTTAGAGTGAGTTGGTTGTGGTAGGTGTAGTAGGTATGTTGTGTATGTGTAAGTAATGTGAAAGTGCGGTTCGTGTATGGTGTGAATGTGTCCTGGTAGATGTAGTAATGGTGAATGTGTGGGTAAGTGTGAAAGTGGAGCGGAGATCTGTCTTATGCATGTGGGAGGAGAAGTTTTTCGGTCTCGTCATATGATTTCTCAATTAGCCATTCTTTAACTGTGATTTTGCATTGGTGATAATTTAAACTGTGGATATGAAGAGATTTATTGATTTTATTATATAGAATATAGCTGAGGTAGGTGAATTGGTGTTGTGCGAAAGTGGTTTTGTGTCTAACTGGTGGAAGGGCAATGTCTGCGCGGCGTTTAGTACTTGCTGTAAACGGCAGACGATGTTTCCTTAATACACATTGTAGCACATATAAACCTCTCACCGTCAGAAACCTGCTTTCCCTAAAAAGTTCCAAAGTAGGGTATCTATAGGGCTTGCAGAACATAACTTTGAGAACTGCTCTCTGGGCTCTCTCTAATTTCAGAAAGTATGTTTTGCAAGCGCCACCCCAAGCCGGCAAACAATATAGGAGAAGAGACTGACAGAGTGAGTAATAGACCATCATAAGTGTTTCCGAGTCAGCCGAACAACGGAGTTTCTTAAAGATGGAAATTAGTTTACGCGTTCGGTTTACTAGATTATCAATATGACTATACCAGTTCAGGTGTTTGTCAATTAGCACGCCCAAGTATTTTATACAAGGTGTGGTTGCCAGAGTAGGACAGGTACAGCAGGAGTCTTGAGAACAACTGTGTACTTTAACAATCGGCGTTGTGTTTGGCTGAGTCTTATTACTTAAAGAAAAAGAAACAAGCTTCGATTTTTCTGCATTCAGTGTCAACAAATTATTGCCAAACCAGTTCATGACAATGTCCAACACCATCTGAGCATATTTTTCTGTTTCTCTCCAATCATTTCCATGAACAAGTAGGGCTGTATCATCAGCATATGTAAATAAGAAGCAGTTAGTTAGTGGAAGTGAACACAGATCATTAATGTAGATGAGGAACAAGGTTGGACCCAGAATGCTGCCTTGTGGGACGCCGTATTCTATTCTAGCTTTATCGCTTATTACCTCATCCAATTGAACATGTTGGAAACGATTCTCCAAATAACTTGAAAAAATGTCAAGAGCAGGGCCACGAATTCCCATGCGTTCCAGTTTCGACAAAAGTATGGGCGCAGAGACAGTGTCAAAAGCTTTTGAAATATCTAAAAATAAACCTATACACCTCTGCTTCTTATCCATGAGGTGAGTCACTTTTTCAGAGAATGCAATGACTGCATCCTCGGTTGAAATTCCGGCTCTGAAGCCATATTGGTTTTCGGATAGGAGTTTATGAGCATTAATGTATTTAAGCAAACGGTTGTTCAGTATCTTCTCCAGAATCTTCGAAATGGTTGGTAAAATAGAAATAGGTCTATAATTTTTGACACTGTCTCTGTCCCCTCCCTTATAAATAGGGTGGACTAGAGCTGTTTTGAAACAGTCTGGGAAGACACCGGTAGATATCGCAAGATTGCAGATATGAGTGATGTAGGGGATTAGAATATTGCGCGTGAGCTTCAATATTTGTCCAGAAATACCGTCAATTCCAGCTACAGAACTTGATTTCAAGTTGATTATAACTCCTTCTACTTCGGAATCATCGGTTTCCAGGACACACATTGAGCTACAAGTTGAAGATAAACTTAATGGGTGAGCTGGCATATTCCGACACTGACGTATATTTGTAGCTAGGTCTTTGCCTACATTAATGAAATAATTGTTGACTCTGTTAGCTGATGCAAGTTTGTCAGGTTCGAGTTGTTGCAGTTCTTTCAATGGTGAGGGTGTGGATTTTGAGAGCGTTATGGATTTGATTAAATCCCATGTTGCTTTGGAGTTATTTTTTCTTTTCATAAATTCAGTTTTCTCGTAGTTTATCTTCAATTTCCGGAGCAAAGAATTACAGTGATTGCGATAGCGAGAATATGTTAATTTGAGGATGGGGTTATCTGGTTGAGTTTTTAAGGTAAGATGCATTTTATCCCTGTTTCTAATACAGCGAAGTAATCCTGGAGTGATCCAGGGCTTGATGTTACGGTTCTTTCGTGAGACTTTGGAGAAGCGAGTGTGTTTGTCAATAATTTGAGTCAATAAAGTTGTTAAGGTGTCAGCTGCTTCATTAGCATCATGAGAAAAAAGGATTGGGGAGAAATCAGTACACTCAATATCTTTTTTGATGTTTGAAATATCAACAACTTTGGCGGTGTAGGTGAGCTTGGGCTTAGGAACATCAAGGTTGACACTCAGGAATACAGGTAAATGGTCGGTAATAGGTGAGTCTATGACAATGGATGTTCCTGGTTGTTTGCTTTTTAAAAGAATGTGATCTAAACAGTTATTTACTCGAGTAGGATATAGGTGCGCCGGTAATAAGCCATGGGAGGCAGTGAAGGTGAGGTATTCGTACGAGTGTCTGTCGGTGTTGCTCGGCTTAATATCAATGTTGATATCGCCGACTAAGGCAACGTGTTGAAATTTTGTTAGGGGTTTTAAAATGGAATCCAAGCTGTTTAAAAAATTATCAACATGGATGAAGGAAGGTGATCTATATAGGGCTAAGATCCCAACATTATTGCCAATTTTGCAAAGTAGACAGTTTGCGTCAGTTATATCAGGTTCTGAAACGGTGCAGTGCAGCGAAGACTTAATATACATAACCACCCCATCATTCTGGTTTTTTGTATTTTTTGTGAAGTGCACATTGTAACCATTCATGTTAGGAATTACAGCAGATTTAAGCCAGCATTCGGTCAGTATAATGATATCACAATCAATTTTAAGGAGATGTAAGAACGCTATAAAATTATCAAAGTTCTTGTTTAGACTCCGAATATTGAGTTGTAGTATAGATAAGTTTCTTTGTGTCTTCGGTATTTTAGATATACAGTCACCTAACGGTAGTTTATAAGATTTTGATACTTGGTACGCATCTAATTCTAATTCAAAGGCATTAATGTGGTTAGCCATTGAAAGTAAATAATATGTTCCAAAATGAAGTGGTGCACATATTTAGGCATGGGAAGATGAGGCAAACTGTAACTGCATCAGGTACATTTATCGTGTAGTGGCGTTCGTTGTCAATCGAAACGGTGAAGATTTTTTCCTCCATTAAAAAAATTGTGATGTAGGAATGGATACAAAAAGTTTGGAATGGTATTGACGGCGAGAGTGAGTGTGTGCGGTACGAGAGTGTGAGTGATGTCCAGAAGTTTGTGGATGGAGAGTGAGTGTATTGAGGATTATGTGTATGTGAAGGATGATTGTAGTGGTGTGTTATTCTTAATACATAATCAAAACAAACAGTGTTAATAATCTTAAACATGCGGGGAATACAACTTATAATAAGGTAGAAATTAGTTATTACGAAACTAGTATAAAAAAACAATAATGAATGACGTTTTAGTAGTCATTGGTTGGTTTGTGCTAGATCCCGAAGCGTCTGTTCGGATTTGACCAGTATTGGTTTGACTCCCTCTTCCTTCCGCAACAGTATGTTACCATTGGCCGTCCAACAAAATTTATACTCCTTACGCTTTGCAAACTCACGTGCAGCAAAAAATAGTTTTCTTGAGCTGGCCGGGAGGTACTCACTGACATATATCGGACGGTGGTCGCCAAGACCTCCTACGTTTGTAGTATTGAGTTGAGACTCCTTGGGTTGCTTGTTGTTGTAGTTGCGCACCGAGCTTAGGAACACGTTCTTAGTCTCCATAGTAGTAAATTCGGCGACAACCGGCCTGACGGTACCTGGTTTGCCAGGCAATCGGTAAACGTCACGAATATCGTTGACTTTAAGAGGCACTTTGACGGCAGCACACACACGGGAAACAATCGCAGACAAATCTTTTGCACACTCATTTTCTTTGAGTGGTATATTGCGAATCTCGACACAGGAAGAGCGTGATAATTGTTGCAAATCTCCGATTTTCATCTCTAAATTTTGTATACAGTCCCTGTACATTTGTTTATCTTTTTGTAATAAATCAATTTGTTTCATCAGATCGTCATATTGATTATTGATGAAACTGACCGTCTTCTCAATTTCAATGTTAGCTTTTTGAATGGCTAAGTTTTGCGATTTCAGCTCAGCTACTTCCGAGAATAGTTTAGCTAGGGATGAACTTTGTTCTTGAGAAAACTTAAGGAAATTAGCTTGTTCCTCCGCCTTCCATGTATTGAGCATATCTAAAATTTCTTGCTTGAAGTCTTGCAGTTCACTGCCAGGTGAAAAAGCTGATCGTGGACGTTTATATCGCGAGGTGATATTAACACTTTCATATGGACTGCTTGCGGTCGCCTGAGGAATGTCAGAATCAGACATTGACTGAACCAGCTGAGCCATGCTACTATTAGATGCAGGAGTAGCTGGGGGAGTCCGTTTTAAGCGAGACATTACTAAGCGCCAGCCGACACTCAAACCTTAGCCCACAGGAAATAAGAAGCAAGGCGTAATCTCAGGGACACCCGTAGCAGCGCAGCGCGTAGCCGATGCGCTGGCTCGTAGGCGCGTAGCAGTCACGCGGCGCGTCGTAGCACACACGATGAAATCAGCTCGTAGCACTGCTCACAAACGGCAACCGCAAATTCGCCGCTCGATGACTAGTACAGTTGGTTCGGGACGACAGCGCGCGACCGCCAATGCACCGGTCGCTGGTTCAAATCCACCGCCGCCGGAGCAAATTAGAGCGCCACAATCCCAGCTGACACGACAAAAAGCTATTTGTTTCACTCTATGACCGCCCAATAGGCGGAGTTAGTCCATAAAAACACTTAAGGAGTAAAAGGGAATTTAAATTTTAAACGACACCCAATCAGATGAGGGCATACAAAAACAATGAGTTACTGGGGAGCACAGTCACTGTACACGTCCGCAAGGCGTTGCGACTCGCGATGGAATCAAAAGTTAGGCTGATGCTAACTAAGGCTCGTTGGATGGATGCGATTAGTCGGCCATGACAGTTTTTTTGTCAACGAAGATGACTGGATTGCTGAAATAACATAACATCACGCTTTGTAATCCCTGAAAGGTAAGGCAAAGGTGTACCTAACAAGTACACCCCGCCAGTTATGCTAAGTCCTTTGTAATAGGGCGCGAGCCTATTGCCATCACCTGGGCACAGATCCAAACACCGTGCGTTCTACTGAGAAGTTCCTGTTGGAAAACCCTAATAACACTTTGCCCAACGCGGAGTTGGAAATCAGAACCTCATGCTCAGCAACCGCGCTTGCGACCACTAGACCAACGAGGCAGATTACTGAAATAAGCTTACGCATATTCCTGAAAGCTTAGGGAATTTTAGGGAATGCAGCTTTAGGGAATCGCTTTCAAAGAGTTTCGTTTTTTCAAAATGACTTTCAACAAGCGCGACATAAATAATCTTTTAAGTTTGTTCCGTCACTTCCCCAACATTTTTGACCTTTTCTATATCGTTATAACACGTTGTATGCGTCTTCTTGTATGTTCTGATTGTCGATATTAAATGTTCTCACACTTAAACAACATTAGTTTTAGTATATGCGAAACCTGAAACACGTGTCTAGTATTTTTATGTAAAGGATCTATATACAAAATTTCAAAACTCTATCATGAAAAATCACTAGGTTATAAGCTTGTTCTGTTACCTGGTTGTCCGCAAAAAACGTGGTCTCCACGCGGCGTGCCCGCGCGCGCGCCACCGGCGTCGTCTTGAGTTCATTGATAATAATAATTGGGCAGTGGGTACCTAAATGATTGCGATAGGTACTTAGTGTCGCTCGGTGTTCAACTTGTAACCTTTCTTAAATATTTTTGGGACATAATATAACATGGTTTAAAAATTATTGGAATTTATTCAGTTACTTATTCTGAACAAACTATATTCAGGTTTCGCATATACTAAATATTATGTTGTATAATGTTACCATCCGGAAACTTTCCCAATGCAAGGCAATGGACGCATGCTTACAGCAGACCATAGAGTCCAAGTTTTCCCACGATACATCTTGGATTTCCTTTGCTTTGTCATTGCTTAACCTTAACCTACGACCCAAAGCTAAGAAACCAGACCATAAACCACTACGAATAACAACAATAAAACCCGTATTTACTACGCAAAACTACGCTTTAGTGATTTATTCTGCTTACATATAAAAAATTATCAGCTGTCCCATACAAAATTTCAATACCTACTTGACCCAAATGTATGGGACAGCTGATAATTTTTTCGCATTTACGATATTGGACCCATGGAGAAAGTTGTTCAGTTTGATGGTCTGCAGCGTATCCTTTCTTATGACTACACCCTTTCTTTTATACCCTGAATATATTACTTTTTCTGCAACATATCCAACTAATTAACATATGTCAAACGTCCATATACTCATCAATCGAGTATGTAAAGTTAAATTCAGCAATTATACACAAGCACGCGTCGGCTACACACGGTGCGACAAGTCCTGCGACAGATCCGTGCGAGTGTCGCACAAAGGGTTCAAGTACTGGTGTACTGGTGGGTTCGGGCGATAGGTTGGCGCTGTTTACGAGCGACTCGTTACACCGACATGTTTATTTGGACGCCCACGTATTACCCCACGCGTGGCTCGTGCCGGACTGTGGTGTAAGTTAAAAGCGTCGTGTGAATGGGTGGCTTTATGGCTTTATGGGTGATAAGGTGGGCCCTTGCAAAGGTTTTGACGAAGATTGTTTTGGCTTGCTAAAAATGGGGGTTTTTAAAAGATAACATTTTTAATTGTTTACCGAACTTATACCTACAGGTACCTTTAAAGTTCGCTAGTAACTTGTCGGATTTTTCTTTCTGAAGCAAGTACTTTAGATATAAGATTTTAAACTATCATGGTCACTAACATTATTATTTACACTAGAAACGAGATATTTACCGTGTTTATCCGTGATCATGGTGCTTGCAACAGCGCCGAAATATCGGAAACTCAAAGAAAAAAGTAAACATGATAAATATCCCGTTTCTAGTGTAAATAATAAAGTATTTTAGAGTTGAAACCAGTCAAAGAAGTCTCTAGAATTCGTTCAGGTGCTGAATTTAGTCAGCCAAATCATTATCAATGTTGAATTTTTAAACACAAAGAAAAATACGAACACAATAATTATCAACAAAGGTCTTAACAGCCCACAGTGACAAAAACACGAAAAAGGAAACAGTAAGATTTCTTATCTATGCCACTATTTTACCATTCATAAAAGCCTAAACAATGAGCAAGCCTACACTCTATTGAGCCGTCATCACCCACGCGGCCCAAAATCATCCAAGTGTCAAATTGCATAGACAATCTTATCTACGAACACTTGGACCACCATAGAGTCCGGGACACAAATACCATAAACAATGCTAATATAGTAATCTAAATTCATCCTAACACTATGAAGGTTTTCTTATATTTATAAAGTTGACATAAAACCATCTAAATACAACTTAATACTGGAAGGCTTTTGTGGAAGCTACGTGTGGGTCCGGCCTTAAAAATATGTGTGTATGTCTGTCCCCAATTGTGCGGGAACTGCTGGATCGATTTGAATGGGGTTTAGCGTTTTAGATCGAAGGATTACGGTGTAAGCTGGGGAATATGTATGAGTATGATTGTTAAATTATGCTTAAAGGTTGTGGATATGTCAATATTTTGTATGGAAGTTATGCTAAGTGACTCAATGTGTATAGTTTTGTTTTATTGTATTACAGTAGTTGTAGTGTTCGTGTAATATTTTGACGTAGAAAAGACTAAGTGTCGAAATAATATAGAATGTCTTACTTCGTCTAAACATTTTGAAATGTTACAATATTCTAAACGACTATAATGATTCATAGCAAAATACACTAAACAAAATTTTTCCCTACAATAAAAGATCAGAAAGGTCAATCAATAATTAACCTAAAGATCACAAGCATAAAAACATTTATCTAATACCGCGAAGTTTATAATTAACAACTGTAAGCAATTTTCCAGTACAAGAAAAAAGAGCATTACTGAATCATCTCAAGGCATTTAACGCAGTTTGTTTCCTTTTACAGACACAAGTGTGGAAAATAACTGAAATGCCTTCATTAAAAATAAAACTACATGAACGATCGAAATTGCTTACAAACACTTCAGTTAAAACGCCCAAAAAGAAACATGATGATAAGAATTGAAAACAATACGTTTTTCACACAAGGAATTTTCAACTTTAGACTGCTAATTCTATAGTGTATTTTTGGATGAAAATGTATGGAGTTAGGTCATTGTGTTTCAGGAGGCAAAGGTTGGTAAAGAGGTCATGTGATAAGCGTCAGTTACAAAGGTTATGTGGAAATTAGAAAAACCTGGAAATGTTCAATGTGTTAATTAAATTATTTTGTTTGTTCAGGTACCATGTGTTAACAAGTGGGGAAATTATGTTGATTTTGATGTCATAGGTAAGATTTTACTAAGCAATGAGTTTTAGTACTTACTTTACGTTTTTTCTTATTTTTTTCTAATAACAAGATATTTAGATTATTATATAGATATAGTTCAGACTATGTTAACAAGATAAAAATGAATTAAGCAATATCGCCTAGATTTTTTAGGTAAATAATACTCTTTTCATACTTTCTTCTTTCGCTCACTCGCTAGCTGGCGGAGTGGCCTGCGCTTAATTCTGTCGCTCTTTTTATGCAAAGAAAAACCTATAATCAGTTTAAAAAATCAAACTAAATTAGCGGTATAATAAATCGGTTTTCTTTTTATTTTGTGTAAATGAAATAAAGTCAAGTTATCAGTTGTATAAAATGTCTATAAGACGGTAAATTGACATGGTATGTCAATCTGCTTATCAATTGATTACCCTGACGGTACAACCAAGATTAAAAAAGACGGATTTGTCATCCGTTACTCGAGACCAAATTCTCAGCACGTTGGCTACTGCTGCATGCACGAAAACCCAGGAATATTCCCCATTTTGGCTTCTATAGACGCCCAGCAACGTCTCGTGGCAGTTTCCCACGACTTTATCAGTGACACGCGGTGACGCGCTATCCATCACCATCGCTTGACACTAAAATATTATTTGCACGTTTTCACGTCATGTCTACGATGGAATCATAATAATATCTAGCTAATACACTATTTATCATGGTGTAAAGATTTACTGAATATTTCAGTTCTGTGTCAGAATGTTTTTGTGAAAACTTGGTAGGTACTTAAGCAAACAAATATAGAAACGAGTGGATTACTGAGGTTTTTAAAACTAGTGCTTTTTTTACTATAGTAGTTTTTTTTTGTTTTTAATTTTAATATCATTTGACCGGATAAATTGATTTTCCCAAAGAAACTTAATAAAATAAACATCTGGGTATATTTAGGTATTTTTTCTTGCCGTACTAAGGAGAAGAAAATCTATTTACAAGCTGTTTATCCGTCTTCATAGTAAATGCATTATTAGTGATTTAAACTGCACTCTTACATAGCTGCAGCTAAAATTATCCCACACAAGAACAGACCATCCACAATACACACGACAGACTATCCACTATATACGCCACTGGTCATCAAAAGTATGAATGCTTTAAAAAAACAATTAAAAACAAAACAAAAAGCCACGTATTTTCAATAAGAAACAATATATCTGTGCAATTAGTAACTAAGAGGTCGCACGGACAGCCGTTGGCCTTAGCCAATGTCAATTATCACAAAAGCCAAGTGTTTGACAAAAGAATACAGCATGTATATTGTTTGATAAAAGAACAACAGCCTGTATATTGTTATAAATGTTATGTAGGGTACGCATATTAACGTAATCGTAAGGATTGTATTAAATGAGGTACAAAAAAAAACAAGTAAGTTACCACCTGCCAGTCATAACAGGACAATAGTGTTGTTTTCATTACACAGATTTTTACTGTATTTTGTTTTTTTTTTATTAGTAGTCCCTACGTACACACGACGACATATCAAGCTATACATTTCCAGTAGAAAATGGTCTCACTTTGTATAGATTTCCCGTACAATGAGAGATCCGACTCTACTGGTTTCCCATAGCTTGATTGGTCGTCGTGCTTACTTATTAATTTAAAACCTACATAAGTAAACTATTGAATAGTTAATTGTCAAGACAAATGTATAATTATTGCACCCAAGTACTCAGTAAATTGAATTAAGACCTCAATGAAACAGCAGTGGGGTGTGGTTGTGGAGCGGTGTCACAAACTATGCTCACCTCCTATCCTGCCCTCTTAGCCCAGAAACATACAGCCGAAGTGACCTTCGCCCTGTCACCGACGACACGGTGGAAGTGGCGATGTTTTGGGGCTAAAAAAATATAAAATTTGTCGTGCCAGCGACACAAAGAAGAATATTAAGATAACTTTACTTTTTCTGTTTGATTGAACGTAAAACTGACAGCGACTACATTAAAAAAAAAACGTGATAACTAGTAGAATCAGTGAATATAGTAAATCGATTGTTGTATAACAATTTACTGTCGTATGTTCTTTTGTGATTTTTCTTCTGTATAAATAAAAGCCACTAAATGAAATATTATGAATATTCAGTCACTTCTTGTTATGTATTGTTCTATATTCAGTCTCGCAATACATGGATAGCGCAATTAAGACAAATATTAGCTTAGATGAGGTTCGTAGCCTTCGACGCTAGAGCAAGGTCGCGGCACGACGCTTGTATTTCACAACCTATTGTATACCAGCAGCTTGAGTAGCCATAACTTTGTCACAGTAGACATATTTGTGTTAACATACAGTAACTCAACTCACTCAACTCAACTGTTCGTGGCTAAATAATAACAGCCGCTCGGGCCGATCTTCAGTTTAAGCCGCGTTTGCCTCGGTTGGTCTGTGGATAGGTGACCACCCATTACATACCGAGTTTCCTCCGTGCTTCAGAAAGCACGTTAAGCCGTTGGTCCCGGCCTGACATTTGTAGATCTTTGACAGTCGTTAAGTAGTCAGTATCCCGCAAGTCTGACAACCAGTCTCTCCAAGCGGCATCATCTTACCCAGCACTAACTGGGTTGTGGAGGTCAGATAGGCAGTCGCTCCATGTAAAATACTGGTATTCAGCTGCATCCAGTTAGACTGGAAGCCGACCCCAACATAGGGAATTGGGAAAAGGCTAGGCAGATGGTAATACAGTAGTAACTCAACTAGGAACAATTGGTCAGAATCGGCTCATACACGCATGCAAAGCGTTTACACGAATTCTAGGCATGCTTCAGAGGGCCTAAAATGGCCGGTTTAGTAAAATCACAATAGGATAATAATACAAATCACGTTAAAATTCTTAAGATGGTCACAGACGCAGTCTATGTCATGAATTGTCACTTTGTGACCATTTTATGAATTGTAACGTAATTTATATTATTATTCTCATATGATTCTGTTAAAGCAGCCAGGCCCCAGGTCAAGGTCTAGGGCCTAGGTCTTCTTCTTCTCAGCGTGTCGATGGCAATCTATACAGAAACGGCCCAAAACTCTGCTACAAGGTTGGTAACACGTTACTCATGAGAAAGTCGGGACAGTCGCATTAAGTCAAGTGATTATGTTTTATGTGTGTGTGTATAGCAACAACTAACTAATAACATAGTTTTAAGGTTCTATTTACTTACAAAATCTGTATTTTAAAAGTAAGGTATACAGGATGAATTTGAATAAATGCGACAAAAAAAAATGGGAGCTTCAGTTTCAGTAACATAGTAATTATAAACTGTTTTTTCTACAATCTAAATCGTTAAAAAAAATTACGCGATTATCGTTTTCAAAAGGTCCATTGATGTTATTATCTTTATTTAAGTACGAATTATCGGTATTCCAGCAAAATATTTAATATGCAAAATAAATAAGAAAAATTAAAGTATCAAAAAATCTCGTCCGACTCATCGCAATACTCAATAATCGACGTTGCCGTTCATAGCGGTCATTTACCTAATTTTGCCTATTTTCTGGTGTAAGACTGATCAATTATTTTTTAATTTTACATTTGATATTTTCTACATTTTCTTGACAACACGTATTATTGTATATTTAAATTTGTCGCATCTATTCAATTTCACCCTGTATATCTATGGGCCAAAGTAGCCTGAAAATAAATGGATGTTGTTGTTGTTGTATAGTAGTGCAACATACCACAAAGTTTAGTTGAACACCGCAGTATGATTTCACAAAAAGGTCTTAGTTGTATTACTGGTTAACTTTTGTACTGTGATTTGATTGTTACGTATTTACGTCTCTTGGTGAAAATGAGTGGGCGGATACCTTTGTATTTTTTGTAGATATCTACACTATGTTATAATAATTGTGTCTGTGCCACGTAATCATAAAGTAAATAGATTGTTTTTTTCTGGTCAAAATTATAAATTATTACCTATCTTGTATCTATAGTTTCTGCTTACCCTCGTAGGAAAAAGGCGTAAGTTTATGTATGTACCTTTGAGCCGTATCTACCGTACTACATGTATTGATGCTTACTTTGTGAAGTTTTTGATATTTTTAACTTGAACGCTTTGCCTGGTTGAACCATGTTCAAGTGTCTCTATTACAAACAATAATTATTAATTCATTTATTTCAGATAATTAAAACGCATAGAATACACAATTCACAAAATTACATTCAAGTCAATTTGCATATTACTAGCATTAATAAAATTAAATTAAAATCAACTTGTACATTACATTAAATAAAAAATCAATAATTTACAATAAAACCATCGACATAAAAAAACATGTTAGTGAGAGTCAAAAACAATACACCTACATTTGATTTGGATAGCGCTATCCGCGCTAGATAGAATAATCATCATGTTATTCCAGAATAATAAAATTTAAGAATAATAATCATCATTTTATTCCAGAATAATAAAATTTAAGAACAATAATCATCATTTTATTCCAGAATAATAAAATTTAAGAACAATAATCATCATTTTATTCCAGAATAATAAAATTTAAGAAGAATTATCATCATTTTATTCCAGAATAATAAAATTTAGGAAGAATTATCATCATTTTATTCCAGAATAATAAAATTTAAGAACAATAATCATCATTTTATTCCAGAATAATAAAATTTAAGAACAATAATCATCATTTTATTCCAGAATAATAAAATTTAAGAAGAATTATCATCATTTTATTCCAGAATAATAAAATTTAAGAATAATAATCATCATTTTATTCCAGAATAATAAAATTTAAGAATAATAATCGTCATTTAATTCCAGAATACTAAAATTTAAGAATAATAATCATTATTTTATTCCAGAATTCATTGTAATTATTTCAAAATGGCGGTCTTATAAAAGTTCTCTTGAAAATAACTTAAATCCTTATCAAGTAAAAAAAATATAACAATAACAATGTCAGAACCGACCCAAACCAAGGTTTCCCCACAGTTTCCGGCTTTATATTTTGATACATATCATGATACTATAAATAATATTTAAACAAGATCGGCCTTCATTCATTATGACTGAACCTTATTTGGGGCAAATTCATGGTACCGTGTCAATACAGTGGCTTATTTTCCGCATTTTGAAGAGTAAATAAAGTAAACGATGTTTTTTTTAGTTTAAAAAATTAACTGACCACTATGTGGAGCCCTGACACAGCCAGAAGGTGTCGCTGCAAACCTCGTAGAAGACGGTGGGATTAGCTGGACAAAATCTACTGTAGAACTAACAGCCCTGGATCGAAAGAATTGGAAATCGTCTGGAGTGTAATCTTGAAACTGCCTCGTTCGTCTAGTGTTCGCGTGCACGACTGTTGCGCATGGGGTCCTGAGTTCGATTCCCGGGTCGGGCAGTGTTATTGGGTTTTTCATCAGGAATTTCTCAGTAGCAGTCACGGAGTCTGGATTGGTGCCCGGTTGATGGCAATAGGCTCGCCCGCTATTACGTAGGTCTTAAAAATAACTGGCGAAATGTGGGTGTACTACACCTTTGCCTAACCCTTCGGGGATTACAATCATGATTGGGACTAGCCTAGAATTGCCTAGTAGTGACTAGATGATGCAGGCTAACAGTTATATTAAATGTTATGCAAAATATTTAGTTTTCAATCCGCGGAAAAGATCCAGCATAACCTTTAATGTCATGGATTTCTGAAAATAACGCCATATTCTATAACTTAACTTTTAAATCTACCTAATTTCTTTGACATGAACTGCAGTAGATCGAATCATGAGATTGATTCGATCTATCTAAAACTGGTCAAGTTTTGAAACATTATTCAAAACAGATAACACTCATTACTGGGTCAGATATATCTAGGACTCTGATGTGTCTGTTTTTGAATGGCAATGGACAAAGACTGATGACCCTCATTAGCTGGCCAATATCGGCCATTTAATATTGCCACATTTAAGCAAATTTCTCAATGATTTAAAAGCAATTTTGACATTTATGTACCTAATTAACTTTTTAATTAAACATATATTGGTAATAATAAGCGCGGTCACCGGATATTACAACAGACTGTTAGAGTATATTATGTTGATTCTTGACAGAAATCGTCAGGAGATGGAAACAAATGTCAGTGTCAACCACATTGACAGGGCAGCTCAAATTGACTGCGCACGAGTCGCCTTAGTCATGTGACATGTAAATGTTTGCAAGTTAAGTTTAAAGGTTGTCCGTCACACCGTCACACTTCACGTAAGCGATGATCTACTATGTTTTATTAGAGATTTAGCTATTTTTAGTCGTACGAGTGAAACAAACGATGCCTTTTTGTTTATATATATTTTTGTAGAGAGTTTTGTGGATGTTTTGGCGCTGGAATGACATTGAACTGATACATAAGTAAAATTGTATTTAAAATCCAAGATGGTGGCGTCAGTTCTGATTTAGCCATGCACGAGAAGATCGTTATGCAACTACATATATAGCGTTACCATTCAGATAGATACATCAAACATAAACAAACAAGACTTATTTGTAACACCCATAACTGACCTTTGAACCCTTTCAGAATGACCTCATCTTTGTTATGTACAAAATGACACAACACCGTACTATCAAGTTTATACCTAAACCAAACAAGCCTAAAATAGCTGTAGGAGGTAAACTAATTACATAGTGTCACCGCAGCTTGTCAAATTACTACATATGACGTCACACTGTCATCACTTGTCATTACTGAGTACATGCAAATAACGTGTCAATGTGTGCGAGTTACGCAATTAATGTCAAAAATATTGTACTTTAAAAATTTGTTGCCTTTAAGCACCAGCATCTGCCGGCTAGACGTGGAGATAGCTGATGGAGTAAGGTTTTGACCGAATGGTGGCCAAGGTTGAGCCTAAGAAACCAGGGCCGTCCAAAAGCGCGTTGGGTTGACGATATCATCAAAATCGCGGGAAACAGTTGGATAAGGGATCACGCACAGAACAGAGAAGAAAGGGGAGGCCTATATAACATTATTTTTAATATATGCGAAACCTGAATATTGTTTGTTCAGAATAAGTAACTGAATCGTTTCCAATCATTTTTAAACCATGTTATATTATTTCCCAAAAATATTTAAAAAAGGCTACAAGTTGGATACCGAGCCACACTAACTACCTATCACAATCATTTAGGTACCTACTGCCAAATTATTTTTATCAAGACGACGCTGGAGGCGCGCGCGCGGGCGCCTCGCATGTTGACCACGTTTTTGTGCGTACAGCCAGGTAACAGAATAAGCTTATAACTTTGTGATTTTTCATGATACATTTTTGAAATTTTGTTCATAGCTTCTTTATATAAACGTACTAGACACTTGTAATAATTAATACTGCCGACTTCTACACAAAGAGCGTTTCTTTTTGTTCCATAAATAAATTAAATCTCCCTACAAACAACCTCAAGATCAAACAAACACAATACATCACTATCATTTAGTCCACACCGATATTTTTCAATGTAATGCCTTTTAAAAGAGCTATAAATTAGCTAAATGTACTGTCAAAAGGACACGAGGAATTATTAGTTCGGTGGCTAAGGTTATAGGAGTCACAGAGGTCGTATGCGCGTACGCAACGCAAAAACGTTTGGTATCAGTGTTACGTAGGTGCTGCGTCATGTTGGACGACTGTGAGAATTATTGAACATCCTTTTATGATAATTCCAAATGTTATTTTCGTCTCTTCATCACTATCCATAGTCTAACATCACCCACACTGAATGGACAGGCTTTTCTTTGCTCGTGCCAATCTCCATGAACGTTCTTGTGCCAACTTGAAGCAAGTTTTTCCCGCGTTGACTACAATGTCGTCTGTCCATCTCGCCGTTGGACGACCAACTCTTCTCTTCCCAGGTCTTGAACGCTAGGCCCCAAGGTCCTTACTCTCACTGCTAATTAAATGGGCTAATAATCACAGAACCATATCAGGATGACAATTTAAAAGCTTCTGGAAATCACTCATCATGTTCCTGCTTGTTCCATGTTATTGGTCGGCGCAACATGTGTTTTGCTTCCATTCTCTCCTGTCAGTCGTCACGCTATCATTTACTCATTTTTCCTTCATATCATTCCTCACACAATCCATTCTTCTTTTCTTTGGTCTTCCTTTCCCTCTCGATCCATCCACTTTTATATAAATAGCATATTTTTTTATATAAAAGTATAAAAGTAAACGGATTATTCGTTTACTTACTTTTGATTAAAATTCTTTCTCATAAATTTATTTGTTACGTGACAAAAAAAATAAGATTTTCCATATAAATATCACAAAATATTATCGACAAAGTTATGACAGATATCTAGACATATCAATAACCGCGTTCAATTCAACACAAAAAAACTTGCGTTGGATTTTATATCAGAAATAAATCAATTATAATTTTCATTTTCAATCGATTGGCGGGTATTAGTGCCAGTATCAATTTAGTCTTCACTCAGTTCTCACGTGGCTTGTCTTTATTTATGAGTAGCTAACTCATAATTGAATATTTTATGTCCGTATGTGTTTTTGCGCCTGAACTCCTGAATTGCTAAACGGATTTGCATGCGGTTTGTGCAAATTATACATAGGTTTGTATTTTTAATTATCGTTTAGTTTTTAAGTTGTATTAGTTAATCACGATTCATGATGTTTTTTATTGCGTACTTTGGCGTAGTATTTCGTGTATGTTTAGCATAGTTATAAATGATTTGAGCAATGAAAAAGCTTCTAATTTACTTTTACTTTTATGGAAAATATTTGCATAAAAAACACAAGTAAAGTTATATGCAAATACTAAGATAATTACATCGAAAATACGCACATATTTACAACTAAATAGAAAAATCGTGCAACAATTTCACTTTCAAATCTTATGGTAGGAACAAGTCGTGAAACCATTACCAATACACTTGCGGTCACAATTACTGGCACATTTTTTATTAACTTCATTTATTAGTACGTTTGACCTGCAGTGAGAGAGCAGGGTTACGTTGACAAGGTCAGCAGACAAAGGTGTTGTCGTCATTTGTCAAGCTGTGCCCGCCGATAATTACCTGTCAGTGGGCACATGATGGCGAATTAATGGATATAATTAAATGAGGAGACATAAAAGTTAATGAGGTTAGGGTACTACCGGCTTTCTCTTAAGTCACATTTGATTTTTATTTTAAAAGGTAGAGGATGTTTGCTTACTACTGTAGCGGTTTATTTGTAAGTGTAATTGGGTTTCTTCATCAGGAATTTGAAACCCCTTAATGCACGGAGCTTAAACAAACCTGGCAAAATGTAATTACTCCTCTCTCTCTGTCTAACCCTTTCTGAAAACAGGCTTGATGTTATGCTATGTTTTACTAGTTCATTTTTGCAGGTAACTTTAATGAAATGTTATTGAACGGATAAAAGTTATTTTCTCTATTAAACCATTCAATCTTTATTTATAAATCAATAGAATAATCTTTGTATTATACGTTATCCTTTTAGAAATAAATAACCCTGCTTCATACGTCGCGACTTGAAACAAAAATAAAATTAATTAGATTTTATTTCTGTATTACACCTCACCTCGGCCACAAGTGTGTGAACTGTGAATGACATAGATTTTATGTCAATTAATTATTTATTGAGCAATTTACTACAGTGACATTAATAGTATTAATTTATTTTGTAATAAACTAAAGTTACTTTACATCTTAGAACCGGTTAGAAGTTCAATTTAAAAGATATTACACGAAATAAGAGAGCAGCGGTGGCCCAGTGGTGGCGGTCCCGACTTACGAGCAGTAAGTCGTGGGTTCGAACCCAGGCAGGCGCATTACTTTGTGTAATTTATTTCATCACCACTGCTCTCAAAACGGTGTATGAAAACATCGTGAGGAAACCGGCATGTCCTTGAACCAAAAATTCGAAGACATGTGACATCTACCAACCCGCACTGGGCCCGCGTGGTGGAATATAGGCCATTCCCTTTCATAGAGAGGAGGCCTGTGTCCCAGCAGTGGGAACATTATAGGCTGACTATGCTACACGAAATGATAAAAATAAAAATAAAAATAGTTACAAGTTCTGACCAGATAAATGAGTATTTTTTTTGTAGCATTAGCTTGGAAGTGTTAATTACTTACTCCGCATGAGTATCAGTAGATTTCTGCATACCACGAAATAAAAGAGCGTGAACAAGTTTCATTGACTGCGCAATTAATTATTTTAGAATGTTTCTTTTAGCCATATTTGGGAATTGAGACAATCCTGAGCCTCTTAATCAATGATGAGATGGGAACGTCATATCGATGGCCGTTCATAAGATTCAGAAGAACCAGGACTGATACAGACGGCATATTCTTGGCTAAACCCTAGTCATCAGATCTATAGAGCTATTTCCTGAAAGTTATATTGGCAAATTGTTAGTAGATATATCTACATTGCTGACAGTACCTACTTGGAGAACCTTTACCTAGGGTTGCGAAATACACAAAACTAAAAAAGACGTTTTACTTTAAAATTTACTGTAGGACATTCATCATCATCATTTCAGCCGAAAGACGTCCACTGCTGGACATAGGCCTCCCCCAAGTGTCGCCACATTGACCGGTCCCGTGCGACTCGCATCCAGCGGATCCCTGCAGCCTTCACCAGGTCATCGGTCCACCTAGTGGGAGGCCTTCCAACGCAGCGTCTTCCGATTCGCGGTCGCCACTCCAGAACTTTTCGGCCCCATCGGCCATCCGTTCTGCGAGCAATGTGCCCTGCCCACTGCCACTTCAGTTTGGCTATTCTTCGGTTACCTTGGTTCTCTTGCGGATGTCCTCATTTCTGATTTTATCAAGCAAAGAAACTCCGAGCATAGCCCTCTCCATTGCCCTTTGGGTGACTGTAAGCCTTCTGATAAGGCCCATTGTGAGCGACCATGTTTCGGTCCCGTAAGTAATCACTGGCAACACACACTGGTCATAGACTTTCGTCTTGAGACACTGCGGTAAGTTGGACGAGAAGGGTTCTCGTCGGTCCGGAGTGTACGCGTGTTATATGTTGCCAGGTCAAGTCGTCGGTATTGGCAGCCTGATCCCTTGCGGAGATTCTTCGCACCCCTTGCCACGCCGTAACCTCAACCGCTACCATAGTCGAGGGTAGACGGACTGCCGGGTACTAGGGGCCATTTTTTTCTTGTGCTCGTTTGTAGGGGGGTTTTGCCATAATCGCCACGCTTGGCAGGCGGGTTGGCGATCGCAGTATGGTTGTTATAAAACACAGAGAACGCTGCTGCCCATTCTCTGGTAAGTCCCTTAGTCGCCTCTTACGACACCCACGGGAAGATATGGGATGGTGCTATTCTTTACGTCCGGACACCATACAGAACATTAGAAGCGTGGTATATCTGTACACCAGTGGCGAAGATTCCATAGAACTCGATTCCTAACGGCTTCCCTTTGAAAAATGACACAGTCAGTATTCTATAGACAAATAATATAATCCCATTAAAGATATGTTTTTCGGTTTTTTTCTCTTACAAAAATTGACCCTTCGCTACTGCTGTATACTTATTAAGATGGCTGCAACCAAAAAATTCGCTATTTAAAATCTCTGTATGAAAATCCTTTGCCAGGAATGCTGCAGGCACCTGCAATAATCCCCGGAAGTTCTTAAAACCATAACCAATTCGTGAAAACGTGGGCTTACCTAACTCTTCCGGTTAAAAACATGTCTATCATTTAACTTTAATGTAATTTTCCTCTTTTACTACCATACGTTACCAACTGAAAGGAATCACTGAAACTACTCTTCATTATAATACCAATTAATGAAACCATTTCACAAGTCAGACTAACGATCAGTTCGATTCTAATTCGTTACACAGTAATTTATCACTTGCACTTAAAACATAGGCAAGATTTTACCTAATTAAGAATCTCAGAATTATGTTTGTGATGTGATCGACTGGTTTTAGTGCCAATTTAGAATTAATGATTGTTCACATATAAGAAATATTACGATTTCACTGGGAACCAAGACTTTCTGGGATTAGGCAATACTCATTCAGACAGCTAATATTTGCCAAAGTACTATAAGAAATAAGAAAAAAAAGGAATGTAAAAAAAATTGTAACGTCGTCGCCGTCGTCGTATCTTTTAAGATAGAAATCCCTGAATATTTTATATTTTTTACCCGTCCGTGTATGACCAGGAGGTCTTAAATGGACGTTTTAGCAGAACCATAAGTGGAAAATAATATGAATTACGTAGTAGTCGTTTCTGTTAGTTTTCTGCCTGCCCCCATGAGAAAATAAACGCAAAAAAAATACAAACACAAAGTTACCCGGCATGGGCATGGCCCACTCTTTTCTTCTTGGGACATTTAACAAATACGGCAATATCAGAATCGTTGTGACACGGAAACGTGCGGGGTGCACGAGTACCTACCGTTCAAAAAAAAAAATATGGTATCTTTTTCCCATTTTTGTAAAGCGACAGCCCTATTAAAATAACATTTGTGCAGCAGCTCACTTTCCCCGATATAAACGGTATTTCACTAATGCGATCGGTCCTGGCGGTGGTTCCATTATCAGCACTTTGTAGGCGGATCCATGATTATAGTGTAGTGCCTGCACTGACAGGGTGAACGCTGCTACCAGTCCTGTAGTAGATAGCACTATAACACTACCTATAATAACAACGATCTTTATTTATTTACTAGTTAGGCCTGGCATGCGTTACAAATGCCTTTTTTTTCAGATATTTTTCCGACGGTGATGTTCCTTCCCTGGCGTATGTAGCATAACTGAAATATTTCATCAAAATCGTTTCGGTAGTTTAGGGGTCTATAGGGTACGAACATAACATATATTTTGGTATTTCTGAAATATTATAAATTAATGCAATTAATTGTAGTGATTGATTAAATGTTTTGTTATTTTTTCTTGTTTTTTATGTGTGCAACATTAAGTCATTAGTGTCTTAAAATATTTTATATGTGTGGCAACTCACACTTTTACTTGTTAGATTGTAAAAACTCATGAGTAATTGAGTGTTGCTCGCCATTGTTTTTTCCTTTTTATTGAAATATAAGTGAAATCCATATTTTACTTGCTCTTGATTTTCTTTTCCAAACTTCCTTCTTCTACCCAACGATTTCAACTCCAATTTAAACAACCACCACCACCACCAGCTCTAAATGAATATTCTAATTAACGCACTAACATAGCTGACAAGTCTATCAACACCAGGTGACTGCCCTTTCACCGGTCACATGCAACCGAAGCCTAATGTCCGTTAAGGTCGCCACACAATATTCGTTCTGTTTGTTAAGCGGCGCACGCGCACAACGCTTGTGGAATGTTACGTTTTCTCTGCGTAAGCATTGTGGGCAAAGATAAATGTTGCTGATGTCGAATTGTTGTTGGTTTGGCGAATTGGACGGAGATTTAGGTGGAGTTTTTGTTGTTTATTTATTTATTCAGAAACACATTCTACGCTTACAGTTTTTTACCAAAACGCTTTAATGCTAAAAATAATCATATTACAATGCCAAATATCATCTTACAATCAAAATAATTCAGAAAGTAAAATATACTTTTTATGTCGGAGAGGGCAAATTGGAAAGCCATGGGGGAGGCCTTTGCCCAGCAGTGGGACAGAGCAGGTTGATAAAAAAAAAAATGTCAGGTGGTGTCATCGTCGTGATACGTGTTTTCTCTCTAAGTTTTTGTCTTGTGTTTGGTGCGTTACTGGCACAAGTCTGACACGCAGAATTACTCAGGATATGTATTACTGTCCGTGTCTATTTATCATAATATAACCAATACTTTCATTAATCCATGCGTGGCCTGTCACCCGTAGCACAGAAGCTCATGGCGAAGACACTTTGCTATACACTTTAACATGTCAGTGATTTGTCTTTTGACTGTCTCGTTGGTCGAGTAGTTGCAATCGCGACTCCTGAGCATGAGGTCCTGTGTTCGACTCAGTGCCGAAAGTCCAACTGCGTAATATTAACAGAGCCCCATATAGGAGTTGCTTATTATTAGTGAAAACGATCATTAGGTATGTTTACCCAGAGTACCACATAAGATTAAGTATCAGCCACGGTAATTGGCTATAATTACAGAATCTATTGACCACAGGTTAGAAGCCATAGGTCTTATCCACATTGTCACATACTTATTACAAGAATTATTATCTGCTTGTATAAATTAATAATCGCTATACAGTTAATGAAGGTAATTAATATAAAAACAACAGTGAACAGAAGCTCTATATGTTATTCCTGATAGCTTCTTTACTAGGGGGTCTTCAAGTCGTAGGTAGATAGGTCGTCTAGGCAAGCACACATCAACATCATCATCTGTTTAGATATTTCTCAACTATGCTGGGGTCCAGTCTTCCCGGATACAAGTATTTTACATGGAGCGACTGCCTATCTGACCTCCACAACCCAGTTAGTACTGGGTAATACGGTACCTCTTGGAAAGACTGATTGTCAGACTTGGTTCAGTTCAGCAGTACGTCCTTTTATTTCCACATTGTCAGTCCAGTTTTTTCACTTTTTTCTCGTCAGTTTAATCTAGATATATCGAGATAAATGTCTTAATCTAGCGAATGAGATCTTTTTGTCCTATAAAATTACCAAGATAATAATCAATAAACATAATTTGGATAGTTTCGTGCTTACTAAAAAGAGATAACTAAGAAACTCGTTTTGTTTTGATACGCACAGATGTCAAATATGCAATAAAATATATTTTATGTGTCCTGCACGTAATGGTTTCCGCTAGGCAAATTACGTTTTAAACAAATTCATTAGCAATACGAAATTATATAGTTTCCAAACATATTATTAGTACCGATGATAATATTCGATTTAAATTATTAATCGATCATAAAAAGTTACTAAATGCATCAATTAAAAATGTGTATGATTATAATCTTAATATGACGCTAGGGTTCTAAATTAAGGTCAATTTTATGGATGAGCTGTCTACACGTGCAAAAAATTACTAGTATTTTAGATAGTAATTGCTTTATTAAAGGTACAAACTAAAGTTATTTTTGCTTCACTCATTATTATTAGAAACAAAAGCAACATTAAATCAAGTGCTTAAAGCTTGGGCTTCATCAAACCTCATTGAATTGCTTTTCAAATCATCAATTGCTATCACGCTGTAATCAAGAACTGGAACTGGTGCAACGTACTCCGCGTCCCGTCCGCATCCAGGTGACACGACTAGTCGCTTCGTTACCGAGCAATCGCGATTAAACGTCAATTAGACCCATTGTCGCACGATCCCCTCATAAATAACCTAACAGTCAATCCGCTGCAATCCGGTTCAATCTAGTTCGATCTAGTTGAGTTTGCTCGCGTTAACGACTTCGTATCCGACACTGCTGACACCCGGCGTCCTTAAGCGACGAACTGCTGTCTCATATACTTCGTGAACGAAAAATAAATTGAACTGTGACTAAATTAAAGTGTATTGTTATTGGGTGGAATGCGGCGGCCTTTACGGGAGTGCCCAGTTGATGGATTGTTTTAAATTGCGGAATAAAGTTTGTGTTGTGCCCAGGTTAGGTAGGACGGCCATGGTTATCATCGCTGTGTCTAAGTATAATCTTGCATAACAAGGTAAATTATTTCAGAGGTTCATTATTTACCTGTAAACCGGGTTTTTTGTACAAAGATAGGAAATCCATGCTCGACGGATATGTACCGCATCACATAATACATCTAAAAATTCGAAGGAAAACTGTCTGTTAAAGGTACCAAAGGTATTTATTTATATGTATATTATAAATAAACAGAACATTGAGATAAATAAATAACTTTATTTTGTGCCTGTTTTATGTATATTAGTTTTCATTATTATTTTAATTCAGATCAAGCGGTGTCCATAAAATCTATACAATATTTTGCCATAAAAAAACTTTATACCATCATTGTATGTTTTGTAGAATACTAAAATTTTAGACAAAATAAGATCATCGTAAAAAATATGAGCTATAAAATCTAAGCGAAATGAACAAACTGAATTATTTCATTGAACAAAACCACAAAAATACGAAGGTTTAAAGGTTGTTTTGATTATAGAATTTAGTTTAAAACCTATAAATTCGCCATAAAAGTTTGATAGTTAAAAGAAGAATTTGGTTCAAAGCCGTTTATGTCATAAATTTAATAATAAAAATAGCAATATACAGAGTTTATTAAAGGATGTCTAACACCTACGTAGCGGTTTTAAAAAAATATGTAAATCATACCTACAATGAAAAAAAAAATCCGTTATCCTTTAGTAGCATTCAGCACTCTAACTACTACAACTCAACTTTTTCATAAAATTCAAAGTACTATGTTAGATAGATGAATGGAATACTCTTTATTATGTACACCTTTAGAGCTAGACTTACAGATATAAAACGTAAGAGTAGCCAGCACATCAAGCTACCCGAAACTGTCAAATTTTCCAATCAACCTTGCACCTAATGATTTAGTGATAAAGTTGAAAATCTATTAAAGAAATTTGACAGACTGTAGTAGCTTGATGTGCGCCACGTCTGTTCCTTCACATGTTCCAGCTTTTTACGCACCCTTTGATTAAACCACAGAGAAGAAGTAGAACAAACAACAAACATTTAAAACCAAAAATCGTCACGACCAAAACAAAAGACAATCCAAATGCCTATATAAACGAAGACAGTATAAGAGAAACTACAGCTAGTTCAATGACCGTACGCAGTTTTGTGCAATGCGAGCAAAAGTTGCTTAGGTATTCTGGTCAGTTGCGCTTGCGTCGGTGACATGGCGACCTCGATCTGACCTGCGCCTGCGCTAGGTAAACGACCGACTATATAGAGCATTATCGCAATAAGGACATTCTTAACGTAGCTGATTTGGTCTGCTGTCACGCTTTTTAATTTTGTTGATGTGCCAGATTGACAAATGTGTGACGCTTGTGTTTTTAATTTATATAGGCAGTGAATTTATAATCACTACGTTTTAATGTAAAGGCAAGCAAAGATCTTTTGGCCCCTGGCCCAAATTGATACGAATGGCCGCCATCTTGTTTTTTCAGTATTTCACGAATCACCACCAACCTGTAAATATCATTTGAGCGCGTACCCACAACTATACAACATTATTTTTAGTATATGCGAAACCTGAATATAGATTGTTCAGAATAAGTAACTGAATCGATTCCAATCATTTTTAAACCATGTTATATTTTTTCCCAAAATATTTAAAAAAGTTAAAAGTTAGATACCGAGCGACGTTGAGTACCTATCGCAATAATTTAGGTACCTACTGCCAAATTATTATTATCAATGAGCTCAAGACTAAGCTGGAGGCGCGCGCTGCGTGGTGACCGCGTTTTTGTGTGGACAACTAGGTAACAGAACAAGCTTATAACTTTGTGATTTTTCATGATACAGTTTTGAAATTTTGTACATAGACTCTTTACATAAAAATACTAGACACGTGTATCAGGTTTCGCATATACTAAAAATAATGTTGTATAATGGGTGTAAAAACACCCTTAACGATGCCGCAAGGCACTTGTTCTCCCCATCATTGCGATTGTAAAACATGATTTTGACCCTATAAAAAGTCGTTTCCCAGCAAAAATTTTTGCGTAGTGTTACTTACTTTGATGTTCAGAATGTCGGCTTAGTGAAAGGTCCGTTTACACCTTTTATTATAATTGTAAAGTATTAGGTTTTGTAAAAGATTTCTGATTTAAAAGAATGTCCATGGTGTTTCTTGCCCATTCTTCTCCATAGAGATCTACGTTAGGGAATGGGCAACTACAGTACTTTCACAGCTTTTATACCTTGTGACTGGGACTGTAGCTAAATTTCATTGTTGTCTTTCTTTCGACAATTCAAAAGTGCCTGTAACTAGCCTACTTAAAGTAAATGCTTTGATTTTGATTTTGATGACGTCATATCACTTGAAAAGATAAATTTTGGCTCAACTATTGATTTGATTTTGTTTCTTGAATGTTCTGTAACTAAAATCGATACTATAATTGTATGTTCAATAAGTTACCTGGATTTAGAAGTATATCTTGAACATAAAACTCATAATGGCCTATCTGTAAAGATATAACCAAAGTAAATCAAGTTTTGACAACCGACATTTATCGTCTGTAATGTATGATTAACAGCGGCATTAACTAATGTCCATTATTGTTGTCGCGCAAACTTCATCAGATCAGCTGAAGGTTGATACAATCCTTTCATGTTAATACGGATAAGAACCCAAGTATAGGGTTTAAAGAGAAAGTTATTTAGTATGAAATGGATGAAATCTTTAAAGATCGATGCTGACTAAATCAACGAGGAGCTCGTGGCTAAATAATAACAGCCACTCGGGTCGATCTTAAGGTTAAGCCGCGCTTGCCTAGGTTGATCCGTGGATGGGTGACCGCCCATTACATACCGAGTTTCCTCCGTGCCTCGAAGAGCACGAAGCCGTTGGTCCCGGCTGTCATTTGTACATCTTTGACAGTCGTTACAGGTAGTCAGTGGCCCCGAAAGTCTGACAACCAGTCTTACCAAGGACTATCGTATTACCCATTACTAACTGGGTTGTGGAGGTCAGATAGGCAGTCGCTCCATGTAAAATAGTGCTATTTAGCTGCATCCGGTTAGACTAGAAGCCGACCCCAACATAGTTGGGAAAAGGCTAGGCAGATGATGCTGACTAAATCAACAGCCTATATAAGTACTCACCTTTAGTAGATAATTTGTATTTAGTTTCACTTTGCTTTTATATGCGTTGTTAAATTTTCCAAGAGGCATACAAATCTTATGAAGACATAAACCATTGCTCGGATTTAATCGGATTTTCTAGTGAAATTATTCAAATGTTAAGACGTTCCACGTTTTATGATTTAGACATAAAACGTGAAGATTCTCAGTTAACTACTTTATTATTTGTATCGTATAAAAATATGAGCTGGTAAGGTTTTCTTTGGTTTCCATAAGACCCTTTCTAACCAAAACGTAATGATCTCCTAATAGCAAGCTAGTCCTTGCAATTGGGAATTTTATATAGATTACTAGGTATTTGAATTTCAAAGGAAATTATTGAGCAGTAAACTTAGAACTGATGAATGGAAAGTTCTGGTGTCTGCGTTGAAAGACGCGTAGACTCGCAAAGTAAAAACGTTAAGAATGAAAAACGAGAAAACGATAGTGTGATAGTTGATAGGGGAACATGAAACAAAAATAATTGTGTTGAACAGACTCCAAGTAACTTAGGACAATAGTAGGAAAATTTTGACTGATGCCAATCAACATAGAATCCACCGCTCTTGTGTTAAGATATACTATCAAAAAGCAACTTAAACTGTAGATACACAATTCCAAATGCTCCACGAACATACACACACAGTTTAAAGCCCAACAATGAAACAAACTATATACGGTTTCTAGTTTTACAAAATCGCAAAGATACAAACGATTACCTTCACAAAACGATGCAGCCAATTCTCTTAGTCCATCTAACATAACTGTCGCGGTCTGAAGCCGGAGACATGAGCCATGAGCCATGAGCCATGAGCCATGTGTGGATAATTGTGAGCTATTACTGCCTGACAATAGAATTGGGCGGGCTACAACCAACTCCCCATGAAATTGCGTTCTTTTTTTAAATACTTTCTACGGCGCACGCGACGTTTGTTGACTTGGATGAGGTATTATGTTTGAGGTTGAAAGTAATCTTGGAGCCCAAGTGACAATCGCTTTCAATGCGTTTAGTATTTCTACAATGACGTAGTAGTACAAAACAGGTTTGACGTTAACTTTTCGTAGGATTATGTCAATTCAATACATTTTTGTTTTTTTCTAGTTTCGTTTTCGTAGTTGAATGCCTGTTTGACTAGGTTTCTTGATCGTGATAGAATTGATGAATTCTGCTGAAGAAGTTGTTGAACAGATCAATATATAACATTACTGGCATGACTTAAGTCAGAATAATCAGAATAATTATGGAAATTAATTGTTGTCACAATAAATCTTCGTGAAGCCTCACTTAATTAGCGCTAGACTTAGTAAATCTGAAATGATAATGAAGATAATGACTTAATTAATCTAAATAGAAAAATATTATTCATTGCTTGCACTCCATTATGTATTTAGTCGATGTTAACGTCAGTCATTATCGGCCACAGCTGAACTTTTAAGGAAAACGGTAACCTTTAATTAATACCTCAAATCACGTGACAGCCTAATAAATCTAATCAAGCAACATGACAAACAGGCCAATTTAAAACTGAGCCAGTCAAACAATCGCTCTATATTTAGGCGGGACAACGTACAAGGCTTATCATACGATCTCAACGTGTCCTAAGCTCAGCGAATTAAAATCGACGACAAATAACCAGAGATAATTGGAGCACGGTTTTAAAATAACGTAGTTATATTATTAGTAACTTTTGCTTGCGGCTTCGCTTGCGTTATACAGGGTGTAAATGTAAACAGACTCTTCACAAAGCCGTCAACCAAGCACTCTGTACATCAAACTAAGTAACTTTACGCAAAAATTATTGCTAGGAAACGACTTTTTTTTTTGGGGTGAAAAATCACGTTTTACGGTAGAACTCAACGGAACGCACTCAGAGCATTGTGCTGATGGATGGATTGAATAGGACGGGAGTCGAGCAGGCGTTAAAAGTAAAAATCTTACATTCAAAACATGTATTAAAAAAAAACTAGTGATAAAGCTGGAACTTTGACCCCCCATATCTCCGTAACTAGAAGGGTTCCAGGTATGGTCTAGAACAAAAAACTTATCTCAAAGACGGGGAGAACAAGTGCCTTTCGGCTTCGTTAAGGGTCTATTTACACCCTTTATGTAGTCGAAATTCAGGAATGTTTCAAATATTGCGTATCCGAAGTGTCATAGGCTATATTTAAACCATAAGTGAAAGAATTTTCGGAATCGATTCAGTAGTTCCGTAGATTACCGCTACATCGAAACTTACAAACTTAATTTCGTTAAAATATTAAATACAGATTATAAATGGAATGACGCAATTTTAAGCAACATAAAGTAATATTTACTGGTTCATTTCTCATCCATTTTTGGTGTGTTTTCGATGAGGCCTTCGATCGCTGGGGTCGAGTTCCGCCAATCACTCCAGTCTACTTTCGCTCAGATTTTTCTCGACCTCTATACGTCTTGTGATCTCACAATGCTCTTGTTTTGACTGCGGTAACTTTCAAAAACAAACTGTATCGTGCTGGCTACCAGTTTGAGTCGATATTTTAATTTATGTAACGACCTCATATTGTGAGCGGTTGAACCCAGAAGTAACTGTCTTATCTTGCATGCTCCCTACCTTAAGGATTGGACATGTCGTCAGCCAACGGGTCATGGTCTTGATAGCGGACTAATCTACAGCTTGATCTAACGTTACTGTTGTCTCTATCTAAGCATTACTATTATAGCTGTGTAAGTCTATCTTTGACAAAACATAATCTATTGAATAGCGAAAAAGCATGAATGGAATGTAATTTCATAGTCCAAAACAAAAACAAAATTGCAACTAAACTGATATGAATTAGTTCGTACAACAGCTACAATTCTGTGCAGATATTAAGCGATCCTCGCCTTAGTGCTATGAGCAATTAGGAATACCTAAGTGTTTATAATCCTATCCTAACTAATATTATAAATGCGAAAGTAAGTTTGTTTGTTACCTTTTCACGCCTAAACCACTGAACTGATCATCCTGAAATTTTGCATATACTTTGTCAGGTGTACAGAAACGGACATAACTACATTTCATGCCGAAAAAAGTGCTGTTCCCGAGGAAAACAACAATAACGCTCTTAAAATAATAGATGGCGCCTCTTGTCTTTCGAATCATGATTTAATTATATTCTTAGATAAATCCCTTTCCAACCTACCCGGTCCGAGTGGAAGGGTATAAAAAGGCATGGCGCGTTGTACACGGCCTCTTTGGATGATGCTCTGTGCTTTTTGGTTCTCTTTGGTTTTTGGAGGTAGGCGACTGACAGGTGCCAAGGGAAGATAATAATTTTGGTTCGGGTCGTGTTATATAATTCTGATGTGCTTATTATTTACTTATGTGCTGTGCTATTTACTTATGTGTTGATTAAAGACAAATTGTAAGAAATATAACTTTCTATTTCGCTTCTGGACTCTAAGAATATTATTATAGAAACTTCAGTAGTGTGTTAAGAGTTTAACTGTCAAATTCTAAATTTAAAAAAAAAAACTAGTAATGTAATAAAGCGTCTTGGAAACAAAGTATGGACAAATACTTCTTTCTCTTTCTACACTACTACTAATGTTTCTTGCCGGTTCTTCTCCATAGGAAACGACCAACCCGAACTGTGCACCTTTTTGTCGACGTTTTATAAGTGCCCATCTAGGCCTATGTGAAATAAAATATTTTGATTTTGATCTTTTCTTAAATTAATCTTAACTCAAAATCCTTTTAAAATCCGAATTCAGCTTTATGGAGCCTGCCTTTAAGGTTGATTGTAAGTTATAAAACCTTACGGTACTATGTTGTTACTTTCGTTCTGATTGTTAGTTCTTCATATTCATATTGTGATCAACCAGTTTCATATTTCTTTACAATTCAAAATCAATCCAACTTCATCTTTCAATTTTCCAATAAAACCAGCCAGTGTTTCAAATATCTCAAAACTAGAGGTGTAATAAATGAAATAGAGCACGGCCCATTGATCCGTGTCATGCGATCGGTCCGTAGGTATGTCTCGATGATTTTTTACTCTGTTTCCATCGAAACCAGTTCAAAGAGCACACGAAACTTGAGATCATAAAAAGAATGGAACCAACATTCGTCTTTTGTTTGGTTCTGTACAAAAAGTGGAGTGAATTAATCTGGAGAGTCAAAAAAAGTTGGTCGGTATTTTTTTCGTTGAAATGAGGTGTCAATTGTAGAAGTAGGCAGTGTTATGCAAATAGTCATTACTGGAGATTTCAGCACTGGCATAACATATCATCACGCTTATATTTCAGCACAGGAGTCACCTTTAGTACACCCACTTTTCGCCGGTTATGTATAAGTCCAAAGCCGGCGAGCCTATTGCCATCAAGCGGGTAGGAGTCCGCGAATTGGGGTGCGACTGAGATATTCTGGATGAAAACCCAATAACACTTCTTCCGGCTAGGACCTCCTGCTCAGCAGGAGCACTTCTGACCACTAAGCCAACGAGGCAGCCAGGAGTATTATAAGAAATACTATGTATTTGTGCAGGATAAAGGGATATCCCTACCATAGAAACAGAATTCAAACGTTTTCCTCATTTGAACCTGTTCGAAATCTAAATAGATCACGTATCCCTACAAAAAAAAACAAATCGTTTAAAAGTAGAATCCCCGATCACACTCGAATTATGAATCGATTACATCCCAAATAACCCTAACATAGCGTTACACCGCACATCAACGATTCGTCGTGACTTCGTGCACTTGTCGCGACCTCCACCTGTAACCACGACTAATCGCACAAAAATGTCTTTTCACTTGACAAAAACGCACTTGTCGATGGTGACGAAGCTCTTCGTGAGGCCTGAACGTGACCCGCACCTGCTATGGGACACTGAAACATGTCGCGGGACAAAAACGGGCCATGGGACAAAAACGACCCAATTGGAATTGTGACACGTTTTGGATCAAATGTTCCATCTAAATGTAGTGAAACATGAACAACCTTCTTACGAACCTTCGGTGTGGTTTATTTTTTGGATCTAAAAATGAGAGGCTGGTTAGAGCACTACTATTAGGACCTACTACATAGATAAATGTACAGTTAAAAAAAAACATAACCTTCACTCTGTCGCTTAATTTATATGCTTTAAATTCTGAATTTTGTCAAGATGAGATTCTTCAAACCTTGAACCGAGAGCTAACTCTATGGCAAAGTGTAAATTTTGCTTGAAAAAAAACACTGAGACTCTAAAATGACAGTTCAGGTTCACCAGGTAATTTCAGAAAATAATTCCATTCCAATCAAACAAGATTTTTTTTTTCTAAACAAAAAGCCTAAAACCTCAGGTCCTGAATTGGTTGCGCAACCAGGAAGCGATCATCAGGTGCACCGTAGCAAGAGTTCCCATCGTTCGGTCACGTCGTGCGGTCGTCATGCGGTCGCCGGGCCGTCGGAACGCGGTCGTGACCTCCTGACGACCGGCGGTCCGGAACGACTCGTAAAAAACCTATCATGTTACCACTCAGCAGCATTTTTGCTCTTATTTTGAGACAGTTCATCAAGTAACTCCATCTTTTTTTTTTTCCCAATCGAACGCAGCGGTGGCACAAAAAATTGCGTTTGAATTCTAAAAATCTTGTTTGATGTAGTTTAGTGAGTAATCGCGGTTACAAAAACTAGAATGCTGAAAATTGATGGTATTCTTACTTCCTAATCTTTTGTTGGTACACAACTGAGCTTGTTAAGTTCTATAGAAAATATGTTAGATAATCGTGTTCATCAAATCGATGAACGAAATTATCAGAAATGCTATGTTCAATCATTAGTAAGCATTGTTACTAAAATGGCAATAAATATAATCATAAATCTTTATTTATCTCATTATCAGAAGTGTACTGGTACCTGCACAATCTTAAATAGAGAAAGGTGTCTGAAGTAGGTATGTCCTGAGGTACAGATCACCTCTCCGGCTCAGATATACTATTTTATTTACAGCAAAAATTTAAATCAAGATTCTAGAGTTAAAATTGGAAGTAGGTAAACAAATGCTAAAATATAATCATTTGAAATTGAATAATCACATAATATGTGTATTTCAATAGAAATCTTATATAGATATTCTATTTATATGTTCCATCAATGCTTTCGGGAAACATAAACAGTAGATAAATAATCGATATTTAGCACTTTGTGTATACTAATATTATGAAGAAAATTTGCTTGTAATTTTGTATTTATGGGGTAACCTCCGGAACTAATGATCCAATTATAAAAATTCTTTCACTGGCAGAAAGCTACATTATTCGTGGGTGCTTTAGGCTATAAATTATATTCATATCATGCATATTAGCTGAGCTATCACAATTTTTGCGGGCGAAGTCGCGGGCGAAGTGCTAGTCAGTTACAGCCGTAATGGGTGAGCCTACCGCTTCCTACTGGGCTACAGCACATCAGTATTAAAAAAGGTTGCGTGTCCTATGGATATCATCTTCAACTACAGTACTGCACTGCTGGACATAGATAGACATCTAAAGGGTGTAAATAGACCCTTAACATAGCCGAAAGGCACTTGTTCTCCCCGTCTTTGCGATCATTTTTTTGTTCTAGCTAGATCATACCTTTTAGTTACGGAGATATTGGGGGTCAAAGTTCCAAATTTTTCACAAGTTTTTTTTTTAAATACATATTTTAATAATGTAAGATTTTTACTTTACACACCTTCACGACACCCGTACTAGTCAATCCATCCACCAGCACAATGCCTTGAGTGCTTTCCATTGAGTCCTACCGTAAAACGTGATTTTTCACCCCAAAAAAAAGTCGATTCCCAGCAATAATTTTTGCGTAAAGTTACTTAGTTTGATGTACAGAATGCTTGATGGCTTGCTTGCTTGGTTGACGGCTATGTGAAGGGTCTGTTTACACCCTGTATAAGCGCACGCCATTTAATTCGATTTTCAGCACTTCTCATCTAGCTGCTACCAGCCACCCTGCGCAGATGGTCGCTTCAACCTGTTCAACACTTCATTATCTGCCTAGCCTTTTCCCAACTATGTTGGGATCGGTTTCCAGTCTAATCGGATGCAGCAGAATACCAGAATTTTACATGGAGCGACTGCCTATCTAATATCTACAACCCAGTTACTACTGGGTAATACGATACACCAGAATTTCAGACCACTGACTACCTGTCAAAGATCAACAAATGACAGTCGGGACCAACGGCTTAACGTGCTTTCCAAGGCAGGGAGGAAACTCGGTATGTATTGGGTGGTCACCCATCCACAGACCAACCTAAGCAAACGCGGCGTAACCTGAAGATTGATCCGAGCGGCTGTTATTATTTAGCCACGAGCTCCTCTGTTCAACTATTATATAGGACCTATGTAAAAAAGTTGGTGTACAATAAACTATAAAAGACTGCGTCGTTTGTCACAAGCGCGACTGCTGAGCATGAGATCCTGGGTTCGATTCCTAAGTCGGGCAAAGTGTTATTGGGTTTTCCCATCAGGAATTTTCCAGTATTAGCGACGGAGTCTGGATGTGTACCCGTTTGATGGCAAGAGGCTCTCCCCCTATTACATGTGACTTGAAAACATAACTGGCGAAATGTGGGTGTACTAATGGGTATACCTCTGCCTAGCTCTTCGGGGATTACAGGCGTTATGTTATGTTTATGTTACAATAAAGTATATTCTATCTATCTATGTCACAGTAGACAACACTCTCCACAGTCATCATTATACCCTCATTCTTCACTTATATTACAGGATCTAAATCCTCCAGTCCTCCAAAGTACCTACTAATTACGGAACTAGTACCCGGCTATATTTTCGTCGCTCAACATTCCAGTAAGGTCATTCAGTCACATACGCTAGGCAGTGCAGTCGTCTAAGGTTATGCGGATGCCGCGGCGGCGCGTGCGCAGACTGCGAAGCGACGCGCGAGGTCGCCTCCAGGAATGTTTTACTTTACATTACTTATCGGACACGAATCGATGTGGAACTTGGAAGTAGCTGCTGCCTGTCATTTTTTTAGGGTTGTGTGGTGACCGAAGATTAAAGTTGGTTCAGGGTTTATGTGGAGCTTCAGGGTTTTTCTTATTTGTGTCAATAAACCTTGTAATTATATTATTTAACTTAAATGAGCTTGCACCGGAACTCAGCCACATCGACAGGACTACCAATGGCTTCGGCCAGTTCCCTCAGAGCATGAGGTGGATTTGCATAATGAAAAGGATAGGAAGTGGCTATTTTGCTTTAAAGTGTCCCATACATTTTAGAGTCGACGTAGGCACGTATTAATTTACACACTTGACAACGATATTTCAGATACGATCGACACTTTAAAAAAATCGAAATAAAAACAGCTTTTAACCGCACAGTCTTCAAAAAGACAACCGTTCACTTTCTTTAATTTTATTTTTTTAATAAAATATCGTATGACACCGCAGCAAGTGCGTTTCGCGGTGCAGTAGCGAAAATCGCGATTTTAATAAAGTCGTGCCTTTATCTCTGACTTGACGGTGCGGTGCAACTCGACACCTCGCGGTTTGAACCCGGGATATACGACCGCTGTTATGTGTGCCTATGTAATAAGTACTATATCTTATCAGTGGAATGTTGGGGGGATTACTATTGCTTATGTTTATGTATACTACCTGTACATGCGTTTGAGTATGCTTACCATACCTACTTTTTTCATATTCTTATCTAGAACAACTGTGCAAAATTTCATCAAAATCGGTACAGTAATAGTCTATAGAGTACGAACAGACGATCAGATAAATAGACAGGTCTATCATTGATAACGGTGACAGCAAAGCCAAAACCGTATTGAATAGACATAAGCTGCCGAACGGCTTATATCAATCTAGTTGAAAGTCGCTGTGGAAATGTGGCTGTCGAAAAGCTTTGCTATTGCAACAGATAGCTACTTGTTTTTCAAGGCATTTGTTCAAGCGTGAACATACAAAAGTAACAGCGCCAACAACAGCGTTACAGCGTCAGCTTTAAGAGCGACATACATTTGGGTGCACGCGCCGGCAACACCAGCACACCGTCAGCGCTAAGAAGTGGCCTACTGAGATCTTCGCTTCATCGGCTCGATACACACACAACACACATGTAAATAGCTTTCAATGTGTATTTACCACAAAATTTGTATATAATTAAGTTCATTATTGTAATAAATTAGTCATCAACCTGGAGTCGAGTGTGATTCATCTCCTCACTGTGGCCAAGGCACCTTTAGCCATCATCGGTCCTATGAGTCTGTGGGATCGAAAGTGAGAAAACCATTCCCTGTGTACATTGCACGACGTACACAAACCCCTATTCCTACCCAAGTTCCGTCTGTTACCGTGGGTCTCCTTGTAACAGACTTCCCTCATTTAAAACCAACGTAACCTACGTTTGGTGTGGTTTGTATGGTAGGCTAGGGCGTTAGGATAACTAGGGTGCTAGGTAATTACTGTAGGGCTGGGTTTATAGTCAGTAGGGTCTTAGGTACTGAACCAGGCTCAATTGTCTCAAACATAGTCACATCGTACGCACTTGGAATAACGGCCGAACTTAGCTGTAAGTCCCGGTGCTTTCAGCATTGTATGCTCTTTCAGTCTAAAATATCTTAGTTATTGCGTCTAGTCGCCACCGAAGTAATAGCCACTGAAGGGTAAATGTTTGTCTGTGAGAAAGATCCTCTTAAACTTTCGATGTCTATGAATACTGTATCACCACTATTGTTCAATAGTTTTGATATACTTTTGAATCTAGCTGAAAAACGCCATCTTTGTTAGTAAAGCCTTCGTTTTTTTCTGATACACAGTAGCAGTAATACCACTTCACTACAGACACTTGAAGTGCAACCGGCACAGCTGTAAGCCGACACCTCGCGGTTTGAACCCGCGACATACGAGTACGACTGCCGTATATCTGCGATGTTTCATCTCATATTTTTTTGAGTTTATTCAAGTTTAATATTAGTATAATAACTAGTGAATAATATAATGAGTATGGGTTTGTGGAGAAAATGTTTTTTAGTAATATTATGAGTATGACATCAATTATTGTCTGCCTGGACACAGCAATATTTTCTTTGTCTGCTAATAGATTTCAAAATGATAGCTATCTAAAACTTTGAGGATTAACTTACTTATTTCTGTATCTGTAGATTCTGTTCTTTTTTTAATTTATTTATTATTAAATAAAACTAAGGCTATTGTACTCGTGCATGTATCTTCTAATTTTAATTATATAAGATGTGGATAACGTAGTTAGTTGTACACTGATCCATTTATAGCGTGTAATTGTTTGTTTTCCCTAATAAATGAAATTAAATAAATAAATAAAATAATTTTCAGCAGAAATGAGGGCAAGTTTTAATGTTTCGTGAGCGACTTTAGCTTAAAAAGTCAAAGCTAAGACCTGCCCTATCAGAAGACCAATTCTTTTACATAAAAACGTTCAAATTTAAATCAGCGACACAAATTTTAAAATGTAGGTATATTGATTAAATTTTGTTATATTGAAACGTAACGATTATCACGCGTGGAGTGATAATCGTTACATGTTTGTCTCTGGTGATAAGTTTCATAATATTATTGCAACAGACCACGAACCCCAAACAACATGGCTACTAGGTTTTTTTCACAAAGAGGAATATTGACCTAGGTACGCAATTTATTCAAACCCTACCATTCCTTGTTTATCCGCATGGTAATAAACCAGATAAATCACATAGAGCACATAGTATGTCCATGTTCTCCAAGACAAAACGTTTAGAAATAATACAAGAGGATGGGACATTATGCGGACGCGGCCCACATCCGAATTCAGCCATCATTGTTTGTGCTTGCCTGTTAAGGGTACGTTCTGATGCGAAATAAAATATGATTCTAATGTAATGACAAAGAAAGAACACTTGTTTGTGGGCATTAAAAGAAAAAATCCCTACAAAGTAATAAAACTGATGTCGAAAGGATCCTGAATAGTTTTAACAGAGATATAAATAATTAAATTACTGCAACTATACTGTATATTGTTTTTTTTTTAATTTGTTAAGCATGCCTAATGTTGAATACTTTTGCTGTATTACAAATTAGAGGCGGATTAAAAAAATCAAGCTCAGTTTGTGTGTTTTTTTTTCAAGGAATCTGCAGTGCAGTGGGTACATTTTTTAGAAAAATGTTTTGTTAAATGTTTTTGATTCTACGGATTTTTGCAAAGTGCAATACACTCACCGATGCCAAAAGACATGAGGCAACAAATTCGTGGTTCTTAATCATATCGTTGTCATGCATACCCACTAAAACAAATCATACCAGAAGTAGTCACATCCATATAGTCATAAGTTTAAATAAACATTGCACGAAACAAAATATTGTTTATTTTGACCTAAGAACATAAATACGTGAAGATAAACACGAAAACTAAAGAAAACAATCAATTTTAATAAAGTTGAACACCGGTACTGAAATAAATGTTGTTTTTTGCAAGGAATGTTTACATTACAGTCACGCAAAAACTATTAATTTTAACATGTTAATTTAAATGAGGTGTCCACTTAATGTGTACATTAGTCGCTTGGCAATAAATATTACGTACTCTAGGAGCTAGAAGCTACCTCCATATGCTACCTTGTTACTAATTATAAAATATTATTAGAATAAGTAAATGAATGGAAATATAAAATATTTAATAGGATATAAAATAATTCAAACTTAACAACAAGGAAAAGTAATAAAGCGCTCTTCCTCTCTCTATTTATTTAAAAAATTAGCTGTGCCCGACAGGGTCCATAATTGTTCTATTTTTTCATATTTGTTCTATTTTTTTATTGACCACCTGTAAGTGTACATTATGGATATCGCAATAAACGATTCGAGACTTAAGATTTGAGATTTAATAAATAGCTAATAAACTACCTACTTAGACATCTTGTACCTATCTAAATGTGAGCAGGTACATAGGTACTAGTATTTTACAAAATAATAATTAGGTTTGAAAGCTAATTCAATTCAAAGCATATTCGTCTGTCGGGGCTGCTTGACTGTTCGAAAGAGATACCGCGGTCCTGGAACACAAAGGGCTAAGAAGGAACATGGATGACTTTTAGTCAGTAGAAATATGACACTCCCTTCGACTCTGCTAAGAGCGAGGGGGTTATTTGATGATTTCCCATCCGAAAAAAAAAGCATGTTCCTATTCCTCGTAATAAACAAAAACCACGTGTCACTATGTTCGTACACGCTAATCTCCAAAACCACCCCACCTATTTCAATGAAATTTTGTGAATGTGTATGGTTGGTTCCAACTTGAAAGATAGGATAGCTTTAGACCCGATAGGTGGCGTTGTGCGAAGCAGGGCTGGTCGCTAGTTTATAAAATGTCTCTCTTTTCTTCCAAAGGTAAAGTAAAAGAACGCCTTGTGCGACAAGGTCACTGTTTGCACACTAGTTTAAAAAACGTTGCCATTTTTGTTCTGTGTGGTGCGTAATAAAGTGATTAGTATAAAAATAAATATTTGTATTATTTTCTTAACAACATGAGAACGAGCCCTTAACATTGAATATTGAAGACGTGCTAGGGAGGTGACACGCGTGTCAGTCCCGCGCCCGGCGTGTCAATGAGCAGCTAGTGTTGTCACTTCCGGGACGGAGCGTGATCGGCCCTGATGGTAATAAGCATCTATCATCGTCGTACAGCCTATTAATGTCTTGTAAGTATTTATGGAGACGACTGTATTTTGAATAAGCTAGACTGTCAAAAAAGCTAAATTAAATGTACGATTTTATTCCTTTCTTTTGACTTTTTTTTTCGTAATGTACATAGTTTCAGCCGACTTTTGAGACACATTTTGGGCTGCAGAGACCGGACACCATGAACTTAAAAGCCGGACACTGACCGACCCTTGAGGAGTCATCAAAGCATAAACGATTACGATGTATTGGTTACATCATTCTGCCCCCCGTCACATTGAATTTGTTATTTGGTAATTTTAAAAAAATCGGCTGTTTTATAGAAAAGTGCAATACCCATACGGTCAAAATGTACGAAAAAGCTGATTAAAAAAATCACTGATGTAATATTTCTATGTGTGTGAGATTCGGAATGATGTAATGAATACGTGGTCTCCCTTACGCCCTCTATAATGGTTGGGTAATTGAAAAATGTACGTAGTAAGGCTAAAGTCCTAATTTCTTGGAAAGCATGATAAGTTACAGATAAGCCTCATTCCTAAGTGTGTACTTATTTATGAATCAAAAGTAAATACTCTTTCCTCATTAAATGGAAATTAAGTTACTTAACTTGTACTGTCACTTACGGGATATCTTCCATGATTGTTCATTACAAGTTGTGGTTGTTGTTGGTGTTGTTGATTTTGTTGTTGTTGTTGTTGTTGTTGTTTAGTACAAGTTTAGTTGTAAACCGTGAAAGCTTAAAACAGTGTTTAAGTTACTTAGCCTAAACATTTATTGATATCATCATCATTATGTTATTAATAAACACAAACATAGGTCACGGACGCACAATATTATGGTTGCCATAATATGACGTCAATAGTAGGATTTATAAAACATAACATAACATCACGCCTGTAATCCCCGAAGGGTAAGGCAGAAGTGTACCTAATAGTACGCCCACGTTTCGCCAGTTATGTTTAAGTCCCTTATAATAGGGGGCGAGCCTATTGCCATCAACTGGGCACAGATCCAGGCTCCGGTGCTGCTACAAAAATAAAAACCAAAGGAAAAACACAATATCAATTTGGCCGACCCGAGAATCGAACCCAGGACCTCTTGCTCAGCAGTCTCGATTGCGACCACTAGACCAACGAGGCAGTCTTTATTTTATTACTAGACATGTAATCGGTGTAATTGCTATTTTCTAGCAAATACGGAATTATTTTAAGTTTCACGTATAGCAAATGCCGACAAAATAGTTTGTATCAATAATACATATCTACATACAGCTTTGTTTTCTCAAGCTACCTGTTTACTTACTTATTTCTAAAAATAACCACTCTTCAGAAAAGTTTACGCAATATGATAAGGTAAGTAAGTACACTGAAAAATTCCCTTTCGTCATAATTAATATACCACAATCTCATTAATGTTATTCCCTTAAGGCAAGTCATCGGTTTTTACTTTCTGAGAATGCTATCAATAACATGGTTGGGTAGTTAGCTTTCTGCGCTACAAACTGTGAGTTCGATTCTCGTACAGGACAAAGTCATGTACGTACATTATTTTCAGAACAAAATAGTTCGTTATTTTTGGTTGACGGATATAATTCTCTGCCAATCAAACCTTGTGGTACTTATTAAGTTCACCTATGACCTGGTGAAGGTTGCAGGAATCCGCTGGATGCGAGTCGCACGGGACCGGTCAATATGGCGACACTTGGGGGAGGCCTATGTCCAGCTGAAATGATCATGATGATGTACCTCAACCTGTACTACATGAAGTATGATAAATGCATAGGAAGTCCAAAAAAATTATTTTTCAACTGCCGTTTTTTATCTGTGGTCGTAAGTATAGGGCAACTAGAAGCAGAAGAAGTCCTCAAGTAGGCTAACATGAAACAATCAGTCAATTTCTAAAACACTGCTTTAACACGGCCTAACTTTCAATTAACCTTAAAAAGCGTAAGTAAAATACATATCGTAACTTTCACTGCGAGCTGCGTCATTAACACGAGTTTTGACACTCTGGAAACAATTCATCACGCAGTTATCGTGTAAAAAGAAAAAAACTTGACATTTTTGACTTACATTTGACACCTGACGTCTCACTAATTAGCTGGTAATGACACCTTTACATAATGGGCCATGTTGGCCGTACCATTGATGGTTTTTATTTTATTATTTAAGGATCAGCTGGGACGGCTGGGATTTTAATGACGTTGGTTTGAATTTGGTTCCCATAGACAATTATAAAAGGTTCGAAGATATGTGGAAATGACAGCCCAATCTTTATGCTTAAAAGCAAAATCAGTTCAGTGAGCCAAAAGTTAAAGTAGGCAAAGTTAAAGTTGTTGTGGTTGTAGTTAACTATGTTAAGAGCTGTCACTAAATTAAGTTTTGAGCCACACCAAAAACCAAACCTATTTCGGCCGAAAAATCGAAATTTCAGCGAGTTTTTAGAGTTTGAAGATGTACCTTCTCAGTAAATTACAGGCAGACAACTGTAGGAATGAATGTTAAAGAAATCCTGGCCCTCTATGTAAACACCCATCAGGCCATCACATTTCAATAACGACTCGTAATTGTTACTGTTCTCACGCTGATGTACTACAGTGGCTGACAGTGGCCCACCAATTACAGCCAATTACAATCGTAATCGATCGATGACGTAAATCAAATACCTACATAATATTACCTCCTTAAGGTTTTATTACTGAGGAAAATAATATAAGAAATAATTCCTCGTAATGACTGGTGTTTCTATTGAATAGGTGTAAAATGGTTCCATATTGTTCTTGTAGGGGGTTAATAATTGTCGGTTACGCCAGTGGGCAGTAAAGGGTTAAGAAGGAGTGTTTTGTTTTTTTCGAAACTTTAGTTGTATTAGAATTAGGTGCTTAATACGCTAGCAGAATTGTTTTTTAGAACTTTGACGCTGATGTTACATACAGGCGTATACATCTGTTAGAAAAGTGTCTGAGTGAAAAGTCAGTGAAATATACATTGTTTATTTTTAATTAAGTAGAGCAAATTATCTAAATACATTATTAATTAAAACTATTAAATAACCTAAAATAAATAAACTATAAAAGGGCATCAAAAAACTCCTCCTCAACGCTGTCAGCAGTAAATGTGCCCAAGAGACTGGCACCCAAGGGCTGGCCAAAGTAAAAGCCAGCCCTTGGGTCACGGGAAGCGTCAACTAGGCGTTTCGAAAAATATACTAATGATCACACTTTCAAGACAATTTTACAAACAACCCAATTTTTATTGCCGTGACGGGTACGCGTAGACTACGCTACGAAAAATATGCTACGAGGCGACGCTTTAAAGATTACGCTACGAAAGAACTATGAAGATTACGCTTCCATATGGATCAAGAACTAAAATTCGTAGTTGTTATGTCTTCGATGTTTTATACATGTATACAACTAAATAAAATTGAAGTGTCTGCTTGTAATATCAAAATAACAGCTTTTTACTGAATGCATATGAAAATATAAAGGTACGGCACAAAAACTTATGTTTTTCAATTTTTGTCTGTCTGTTTGTTTGTGCCGGCTCGTTTTTGAAACGGCTTAACCGATTATGACGGTACTTTTTATTTCAGAGAAATAATTAATTCCGTGCAAAAAAATAAAAAACCCTTGAAATTGGTAATAAAATCCGATTCAAAAAGGGAAGTACCTAATATTTTTTGTAATAATTTCAGGCGAACGAAGGTCGTGGACAACAGCTAGTTCTAAATAAGAATCGTCACAGTACTCATAAAATCTTGTTTCCCTGTGATATGTTAAGGCTACGGCTAAATGCAGAGCGATGGAAAAAATAATTCCGTGAAGCGTAGGAAGAAATTGATGCTTAATTACTTAATCTATAAAAGTTATATTATACGCCTTCTTCTCTATGAGAAATGTCAAAAAAGTTGGGTAGGTCTAGAAGAATAGTTTACAAATGAAGTAATTTTATTTAAAAGATAAAACTATCAACGGCAAATGGCGAAAACACGTAGCACCACTTATTAAACTTATATTTTACTTTTATCATGCCCTATCACCTGCGCACTTTATGATCTATTTACTGCGTCCGTGAGTGGGGTTCACGTGGCTGAGTTTTCTTCTGTATCGTGTGGTTAGTGCCTAACCTGGTGTCAGTTTTTATGCCACCCATGGGCCTCTGACTTGGCGAATTTTTGGGCTTAACACATTTGAACTTTTTGCCATTGATACGCTGACAGGAAGAATTGGTCTTTAAAAGAAAACATGCTCCTATTTATACAAATATTTTCAAAACTAAGGACTTTATGAAGTGTATTAACTATGTACAAGAAACTAGATACCTACGTGGTACATACGTATGTCCGAATATTAAGTCTTTGGATTTTCCAAATACGTAGTAAACTTAGTCAGTAATCTATTAAGTACGTAACTAAGAAGTTATGTTAGTAAAGCAAGTCAATAAATTGTTTTCGAAAACATCTGCCTTATTTGGACGCCTACAAGGATGAATAGAAATGAATAGTCATAATATAAATATCATTCCAATTAGAAGGATTACAGAGATTTGCAATAAACCCAGTAATTGATTCTTTAATTTATTACAACATTAAAATCAATTGGAGTCACCCCCAAGCCCTGTCGCACTGGACGTCTCAGTTATCCAAGTTCTCCAAGTTATAGCTTAATAATGAATTCAATTGAAGTTAAATAAATATGTCATTAACGTTATTTCAATGAAATATGACCGCAATTATATGGCGTTCCGAGCTATAAACTGTAAAGGATTACACGCTAATCATAATCACTTAGTATATTTACAACTAAGGCGAAGTAAAGCAATATTGTATACACAATAATATACAGAACTTGGACCGAATTCACAAACAAATAACCCCTAAAAATAAAAACATACCTTTTATGTATTTCCAAATGTATTCTTCGGTCGAAATATTCCTCAGTTTGGATAACGAAACGTCCAAAGTCACTGTAAACACTTTCTATCACAGTCCACTTAACGAAAATTCTGTCATTCAACGAGAGCAAAAAACAAAATATGGCTAAACAATGGTTTCACCAGGACATAGGCACAATGTTATCGCCAGTCAAATGTCAGCGCGCACTTATCAGTACAGTCAATTAGCATTCAGTGCGCACACGTGGGTACGAAGCGCGGACTGTCCGAGCAGTACCAGGAGACGATACGACCAAAGCGCGCCAAACAGACCGACCAACTGAAACACTACGCGCGCACCCACACACGCGCGCCGCTCAACAGGTGAAAACGCAACAGTGTGCTACAAATGAACTCGCACGCGACCCTATGTGGAGGTTACTCAGGTGAACTGCGCCGAGTGTGTGCGTGCAACATTTTGTTCATGTTGTACAGATTTATTACCGCGAGCGCGCGTGTGTGCGAGAGCTCTACAGGTGATACTCTTTTGTGTTTGTTAGTAATCACACTTGGTCACATGTCATGTGCGTATGTATGCTGCCTACCTGTAGTGCCCCCGCAACTTATCAGTTTTGCTCTTTTAGGGCTGTTCTGAAGATGTATTGCCTTTAAAAACGTCCATCTCCTCCATTGTTTTGACAGAACGGAACAGAGGTTTTTTCATCAGGCTATTATTAACTAAATGTGACCTTTATGGGTTAATTATGTTATTTTGCACTCACACAGACGCAGCAGTCATTAGATGTTTACATAGAAGAGTGCAGATGATAAAGCGCGTAGCGAATTTTCCGACAATTTTCCGACGATTTAATTCGGTAGCGTTGTAATAGTGTTCGCCGGACGGTGTCGGTGTGGGTAAATCGTGCCTTCTGCACTTAGTGAACTTTGTACATCGTAAGGTCACGGATGTTTAGCACCAATACAATAGGTATTAACATCTCATGTCACCTTGACGTAAGCGCAAAGACACTGTTGTTGAGCGACGAGAAGGAACGTAACACTCGGCAACAGCAAAGCATTTTTGAACTCTACTGCCCCTATTTTTAGAAATCTAAATTATGTAAACATTACGTGGTTAATAGAACGTTTTAAATAAGAACATCGATTTAGGGCAGAACGTTTGAATTGGATTCCTATTTCAAACGATTGTAGCTCATGTTGCCTACGGCTCTGAGTCTTTTTTGCGGAGATGTTGAACAAAAAGTTAAGTCATTTTTTTCGTCAAACATTTAGATCGTGACTGGTCTATTTGTATTGTAATTTGCACCTAATCAGATGTAAAACTAGATTGATTATCGTAGTGCGGGCCACTTAAGAGTGGATTGTTGTTTCTTTTGTTATTTTGTGTGACAATTCGAGTATTGTAGACAGGTTCATTACTTTTGTTTGGGCATCGATTCATTTTATTACGCCTACTTGTGACATTTTTTTGTTCAGATTACATTATTTTTTATGTTGTGTTCTGATTCAAAGGTTACGCGTGAGTAGTTTGGGTTTTGCCCTCGGTTTTGTTTGTTTTGATTTCTCAATCGTGGCCGGTCAATTCTATTATTAGTTAACCTCATATTTTCCATACAAATGGCTTTAACTGACTACATTACTTAAATAGTTAATTTTGCACTATCCCGAACCGACCTGCATGCAATACTAAGCACGCGTATATTGACGTCTACGAGGCTTCTACCCGTAGATTACGTTTATTTTTTTAATTCGAGTTTCATTGCTGTACTGCCCTCTGCCAATCCAACCTAACCAGGAACTTCTGGACCTAGATAATCTGAATCCAGTCTTAAAAAAATATATTTTCGGTAAGAATAGAGTTCATATACACCACTATTTTTTAATTAGTACAAATACTTAAAGGGCTTATTAGAGAAGGTCTTGTTTTTATATGTGTAAAGTCTCAATAAATAATATTCATAAACAGCAAAGTTATAAGCGTTTGTTTATGTCCCAAAATGTCACTCAATTTATGGAAATATAGTTTGCCGGGACCTATGAATGCCGAGAGGAATGGAAAAGCACTGCGCGTAGTATTTTCTAGTGGTAATTGTTATGAATGATTGATTCAATTATGAATTTACCAGTTATGACAAATTTTCGTGGACAATTTTGGGATTTCGTTTTTTTTTTATTTTTGATTACACAAATATGATCAGTAACGGGTACGGATAGAGCTCCATTTTTTTTTGTACTAATTGAAAAATAGTGGTGTAAATCTACACTCAGCAAAACCGACTTCTCAGATACAGATACTACATGTTATAACATTGTATAATGTTTGATTATAATAATATTATATCTCCTAACTTCTATATAAGTTGTTGTTTAATTTAATCACCGTGCTTGCTAAGGTCTGCGTTTGTAATTGGGCCAGTAATCTCGAAAACAATCAGATATCGGTCCATATTAAGCTCAGTAAGTTAGCCTACTAGTTGCTCTTTTGATAACAAATAATAATACAATATTACGTATGTTTTGTTATTATAGCTGTAGGAAGTATTTATCAGGAATAGGATAGTATTAGAACTATACAGTAGATTTTTTTTAGCAAGCTAAAAAATATTTTAAGTCACCATGTAATCCAATGTGTTTTAAAAGTGTTGTCATGAAAACTTCATTGTTTTTTGGAATCATTGGGAAGAAGTTGAATAAAACCTATACCCAAATATTACAGAAAAACTTTTTCTGTATTTTTATTTCTATGAATTTTATAAATCAACAACGCACAGGCAGATTGAGTGATCGTCTGCATTTCAAATCTTTGCATTCACACCATTAAAATAACATTGTTATCACGAAAACCTATTATTAAGAAAATAATTACATTGTTAAACAAGTGCCGACATCTTCGGCGAGTTTAGGTATATCTAAGACGAATTATATCTTTATAATGATAGTTACTTATCATCATCAAAATTAACCGGGGAAAATGTTAAATGTTAGCTATAACTAGAAACTAACAAATAGGTGGTATACTAATAGACATACATATCATTACGACTGTCACTATGAAGGGTCTGGCACACGCGTGCCAGACCCTTCGGATGCACCTATAGTACACCTACATTTCACCGTGCACAATGATAAGGCGCGAGCCTAATGTCATCAACCGGGCAAACGCTACTATGAAATCCCTTGCAAAAACCTATAGCACTTTGCCCGACTCGGAAGTCGAACCCAAAATAACTTACCACAGCAGTGGCACTTCCGAATACTAGACCAACGGGACGGTAGGCATACCCCATCTTTTTCATAGTTGTACTCTAAAGTGGTATCTTGTCGTTAAGTATTCTGATACTAATTACTACTGTTTGGCTAATAGTTTGAAGACAGTTAATTACGGTATTGCCCAAATTAAAAAAAGAACATTCTGTGTCCTAATACATTTAAAAAAAGTATTTTGTTAATTCTATTTTTTAAAAAAATCACAAATCAAAACTGCTCAAAAAAATATCTAGCTCTTTCTCAACAATTAAAAATTAACCTTGCAATTAACTCACCACGCCAAATAACAACAAACATGACCACGAGGTATAAAAACAGTTTGCTTAAGTTTACAAAACCTGTACCAACATAACTAACAAGTTATACTACACAGAAACGTTATGCATATTATAAAACAAACGCAGAATTGGCGTAGACAGCGACAGTGCCCTTAATAAGGCTGTTTCATAAGCGAACGAACGCAGCGAATATTTACACGCATTTCAATTAACTAGGTAGCCAAACAACGAGCTATTACCACTATTAAAGGCAGTTAAAGAAGGTCTAGTATCAAGTCTAATTAAGAAAAATGTAGAGACGCCAGCACAGCAATCTACTACCATCTGTCAAATTTCTTTAGAAGATTTTCAACTTTATCGCTAGAGCTTTAGCTTCAAGGTTAATTAGGAAAATTTGACAGTTTCGGGTAGCTTATCTGTACATAGTTAAATTATTTAATCATTGAGATGATTTTCAAAACTACCTTAACGCAATCTCTTTGAATCTTAAAAGACATTTAGAATGACGGGTCATGTTCAAAACCATCGTAGGGCTTGTTTCAGACAGTTTACAGAAAATCTAAAGTTTGTAGGGTATGGAGAAGCAGCTTTTTGCAGTCTAGTTAGTTTAGTTAGATAAGCTTCTCGATGGAAAGCTAATGTTTGCAGAATATATATCAAAATTCAACCAGGGGCCTAAAATGGCCGTTTAACAGAATCATAATAGGATAATAATATGAATAACATCACATTTCGTATTTAATGGTCTCAAAGTGACAATTCATAATAATAACTGCGTCTGTGTCCGTTTTAAGAAATTTAACGTGATTCATGTTAGCAAAGTCCTTTCAGTTCAGTGATTTTAGGCCCCCGGGTATTACATCTGGTTTTGTGCGAACACAGAGAAAACCATTTTAAGCTAGATGACCTATGATTATTACGGGTAGTCCAGGCTATCAAAATCTAACACCAAAAATCGATATACCAAAAAAGTTCGAAGCCTTTTGCACGGTTTAGAACGTATAAAATTCAAAGTAAAGGCGTTCAAAGCGTGAATTTATGCGTAAATTGCATAGATTGGATCTTCTGCCTCTCTCTAATTTGTGTTATAACTGTTTGCGCGCGCGCAGGATTTGTGGCAGAGCTACGAGCGTGTAGGAATATAGAGTGGGAAGTCAATAAGTTTCGTAGTTAGTGTTACGAGATTACACGCAAATTATGACTACTGTTACATAGTTAGAAAGGAGTTTACTATAGGTACCTGCCGTCCTTTCACATACTAGGTACTAAAGACGGCAACCGCTTCTTGGTGAAACATCGATTTTGCAAATGGAGTCATCATTGGATCACTAATTGAATTGAGTTGTCAGTGGAGGTGCCCAAACAAGAGTTAGGTACATTAATGTATTGTTATTGGTCTTCAAAAAGGTCTGGTGCGTAGTATCTGCTCATATGCGGCGTGCGTGTATGACCAGATGTATGAACGTGGATGTAGCAAAAGGAGCGCCAACCCCCAAGGGAAAAAGCCGTGGGTTTATGTATGTATGTATGAATGTTATCATCAAACGCAAACCGAAATATGACAATCGCAAAAGTCATACAAGGGGAGACTCAAGGTGACTCTGCACGTGAGTAAGTAACTACTTGACTGCTTACCAAAGGCAGTCAGGATCGTTACCACCTTTGCTAACTGACTACGCTTACCACGAACTACTGTAGAAAATCTCGGTTGGTTTGGTCGTGACTGCTGAGCATGAGGTCCTGGGTTCGATTTAAAGGTAGGGCAACAGTGGTGAAGGTTCTATATAACTCGATTCCTACCGGCTTCCCTTTGAAAAATAGCATAGTCAGAGAAGTCAGAGATACTATAAACAAATAATAAAATCACATTAAAGATATGTACTCCGGCTTACCTCTTACAAAAATTGACCCTTCGCTACTGTAGGGCAAAGTGTTATTGAGTTTTTTTATAAAAAAATCTCTGCAGCAGCTAATAAACTTGCTCCCGATTACATGTGACTTAAACATAACTGGCGAAATGTGAGTGTACTATTAGGTACACCTCTACCTTACCCTTTGGGGATTACAGGCGTGATGTTAAGTTAATAAAAGGCTTTTATTTTTGACGGTCAAAACACAATTCCCCCAAACTGTGTTTTCCCCAATCTGTTTAAGTCGCGAGTTAATAGGCTTCTTTTGGGTTAGCTCGTTCCATCGTCGACCTCATCTCTGTCCTCAGGACTAGATTGAGGTCAAGAGTAAGCCCATTTAGTAAAAAAAAAACAATTATCACTACAAATTAAACAAACAACCACCTGTCTATTCAACAGCATACACTACACTATCTCAAACCCTACTCCATGTACAATACATACTAACATTAGTACCCCTAAGCGGTACACGCCGTATGCGATAGCATTCTTGTTTTAATTTATTCGGAGTGGCAATTAAGGCCATGTTCCCATGGCACAATAGCTGGTCAGATACTCAGATGCGACAATTGTGCGCAAACCGGGCTATCAGCATCGGGTCGCAGCGGCTGCGTTCTCGGTAAGATATCCAGTCCTGTTTTGGGGAGATTACAGTGTGGGTACATTGGTAGATGCGTAAGTGAAGCCGCAGGTTAGGAATACGTTGGAATAAAACTGGTTTTACACCGTTTTTCAGCGAGTTGATTGTTTTGGTTTATTGTTACTTTATTTGACTGTTGTTTTGTGTCATCATCATCATCATTTCAGCCGAAAGACGTCCACTGCTGGACATAGGCCTCCCCCAAGTGTCATATCTTTAATGTGATTATATATTATTATTTGTGTATAGACTACTGACTGTGCCATTTTTCAAAGGGAAGCCAGTAGGAATCGAGTTGTATGGAACCTTCGCCACTGGTAGTTAGGTTGAATAAAACAGAAAATAACCTTATAACCACTTAATTTCAAACAAACAATGTAGGTAAGCACTACCTACCTATCTATTGCGTGAATCAGATGTCAGTGTCGTGTACATGCTGAGTGTTACCAGATAAAATTGTTATTTAGATTAAAATAGACCATACCTTGCTAATATTTTACATGAGCTACAAATATGCACGTTATACTAACACTGGGTATGCGACCTTTGACCGTGTGGTGGCCAAGGTTAGGCCAAAGAAACCAGGGCTGTCCTAAAGCTCGTTGGGTCGACGATATCTTCAAAGTCGCGGGAAACACCTGCCCCCGTAGCATGACCACCGTAGGCAAGGATTTCTTTGACGGAAGAATCGACAAAATGACAGATTGTGTCGACACAATGACAGATTATTTTGACTATCTGTCATCTACGGTGGTCATGCTACGGGGGCTGGATAAGGGACGCGCAGAACTCGGAAGTGTGAGAGAAAAATGGGAGGCCTAACCCAGCAGTGGGTCATTCCGGGCATTTTATGATAATGATGAGGTATCATCATCATCATCATTTCAGCCGAAAGACGTCCACTGCTGGACATAGGCCTCCCCCAAGAAGGGGGGTTTTGCCATAATCGCCACGCTTGGCAGGCGGGTTGGCGATCGCAGTATGGTTGTTATAAAAACACAGAGAACGCTGCTGCCCATTCTCTGGTAAGTCCCTTAGTCGCCTCTTACGACACCCACGGGAAGATATGGGATGGTGCTATTCTTTACGTCCGGACACCATACAGAACAGATGAGGTATGAGACATCTAAATAAATACCTAAGTAAAAACGCGCTGTAGAATTCTCAACAGCTCGGATTAGCGCCAAAAGTTGAAAATGCAATAGTGCGCTCTTATTTAGGCACTAACTGTTGCCCGCGACCTTCGTACGCGTTTAATTATTATAAAAATTTTACTTCCCTATTTAAATTGGATTTTGATAACAATTTGAAGGGTTTTTATTTTTTTGCACAGAACCTAATCTTTTTTTCTAAAAGAAAACAGCCTAAATTACACCCTATAACATCAGCTATCTGCCAGTAAAAGTCAGAAAAATCGGTCCAGCTATTTTGGAGATTAGCCGGAACAAACAGACAGACAGACAAAAATTAAGAGATTTTTTGTTACAAGTTTCACATGCATTCAGCAAAAAGCTGATATTTTGAAATTACAAACAGACACTTCAACTTTATAGATTTGTACAGATAAGCATAAATTTAGATGTCGCTCAGTGGCTTTCAGTATTACTTACAACCTGTGCTTTGCTAAACTTATCATTCACAAGACCTGTTCTACCATGATATAGCGAATTTCTGGTTACTCCGAGAGCCTGACCTTCCCTACCCTCGGGGAAATCAGGATATACTGTGTAATGTTATCGCCTTATCGGCATTACAGATGAATGTGCCGCTCAAGAACCTGATCCCATCCCATGGGAACAGAGAAGATGGCATTGTTACGGGCAAAACATGGCTAGTGTTAGAACTACGTAGCTTGTCCCGCGACTTCACGTGGAAATACGTAGGAGGGTTTTTTTCTTACCAATGTGAAAAATATTTTACGCTAATATTAACACTAAAAACGGGATATGGCGATAATTGGGCGTTGCAGCTGCTGCAAGCACCATGTTCACCGTAATCATGGTGCTTGCTTTTATTAACATCTTAAATTCATTCTTCTTCTTAGCGTGTCGATGGCAAATTTTTAATTAAATATGTTTGGCCCAAAATTCAGCTATGCGAACTCCGCTCGCTGTAGCAGTCATAAGATCGTCAAGTGCGCAGGTGTTAGGGCATGCAGCGCAAGATGGAAGATGGGCCATTGTCTGTAGAGACATGCCGCATACACATTTGAGATCTGAGCCGTCCATGAACCCCGATCTGAAGAGATTATCGTTGCTACGTCCAACTAGGGTTCGGAGTCTATTTAGTTATTTCCAAGTCGGCCACGGCAAAGCATGCCCAGGTGGAAGGCTTTCAGACGGCTCGATGAAGCCGTCAGGAGGCTTAAGCAAAATTTAATTTTAAATTAATTGAAAGACTACGAGTCTAGAAGCATGATTTATACAAAAGTTCCTTATTATAAGCAACACAAGTAAGCACACAAGAAAAGTCCGTCTTTTGTCGATGGAAAATCCCATAAGGCAGAGTTGTCACGGTAAAAATACATGATTATTATACCAATAAAGATAAGTGGAACTACATAAGCGAATTTATGAGTTTCTAGACCCTGATGCTGTGCATAAGAAAAATCAAATTAATTAGTTAAATAAATTGGTAGCTAGCTTCGAGATTTTACGCCAATGTTTGTTATAAAAGTCAAAAAGAAACATATCAAAACATTTTGAAAGATTAGTTCTTAATTATGCTGTCCATAGCACGATTTACACTAAGCTTTTAGAAAGATAGAAAGAAAAAGTATTTATTAGACACACAGAGCACAAAACAAAAAAAAAATGATTGAATTCACAATAAAACTAAAATTATATAAAAAAGTAATCTTACATACGAAAAAGATAAAACAAATTAAATTGGTCCAGTACGAGGCCATAAGGCCCTTATGGCAGCATGGTGCTGTAACATTTAAAAAAAAGTCCTAGCGCTGAGCTATAAGATATAAAATACTGTTATGAAAAAAAAATCTAAACAATTTTAGAACACACACTGTCTTTGCAGCATAACTTACACCTTACCACAGTAGACAAACTAAGTAGCAAGTACAGCTTAGCAAAAGATTGCTTTATCTCACCGCTAGTAAATCAGGCGAGCAGGAAGCGGGTGGACGATGAAAAATGCCCTGGCAGCCCCACGGACGGCAAGCGTGATGATACGTGTGGATCGCGCCCGACGATTTATTGGTTGCCAGCCGATAACCGGTCGTAGGGTGTACTTAGCTAAATACTTTGTGAGATTTTCATAGTTTGTAACATCATACGTTAAAAGGAATATTCTGTGTCTGAAAATTGATGTAGTTACGCCCTTTCGAATTTGACAGTAGCTCTACATCAAGTATTTTAGGAATAATCTAAAGTTGAGATTGTGAATATTGGGATTTTAGGGCAGAAAAATCTAGTTAAGGTTTTTTACAGCGAGTAGCTTCTATGTAAGACCATGACTTTTTTCTGGAAAATGGTAGTTCAGAGTGGAATAAGTTAATAATTAATCAAGTAGATCGTTAAATTAATAAGAAACAAAACAACATCAAAATTTAAATTCAATTAACCTAATTAAAACTGTAATTTATTACAAACAGAACTTAACATAGGTTCACAATTTTCTAATCAATTATTTTAAGACATTCTGCAATTAAAACGAAAACAATAAACGCTAACAAGAACAATAAGCGTTTAAATTACCATAATCGCGATCATAAAACAATGTCACCGGAGAATTATTCCAATAAATGTGACAAAATATCACTTCAGAATAAATCTACCTGCAATAAATTTATAGGCCCAGGCTAGAATTTAAATCCTGTGTTTGTAGAACACAAAACATGGGGCAGGGTCGTTTACATTACACACAAAACGACATAACAACCGCATTGATATTCAAACAAAAACAATCTAAATTATACGTGTTATTAAAGCTATAGGGCTGATTATAGCGTGTATAGTTCGTTAGAACGGTCGGAGAGCGAAGGTCGTTGAAGGTTGGCGCGCTTTTCCGCGATCAACGGCACTAGATTAAACAAGATGGCGGGAGCGGCGCGTGCGCAGTGGCCGCAGTAACTTAGCTGGGACGATAAAATGTTGCACACGCTAATTTATTTGTTTTACTACAAAATTGCTCCACATAATTATTGTTGTAAATTGTTTAACATTCTTAAAATATCTTTTTGTAATTCTCGACGAATGAAACTCAAGGTTTCTTTGTCCACTTAATTCAACTGTTAAACTATGTGGTTATTTGGAGAATTTTATTCCTACTCATGATTGTGACAAATATCTAGTTGATTTCAGTCATGTCATGCTAATTAGATGTAAATATTTTGTACTCAATTTACAAAATAACTGCTTAAAAATGTACCCACTAAACTGTATATAGAAATAAACGAACGACCAAATTGATATTGCTCGATTATTTGGATTATTTTAACAAAACACCAGCTGCCCAATTTTCTTGAAAAAAACATATTTTTTTATATTTGAATCCTAATGTGTCACAAACGTTATGCTACTCCAAAATAAACACCAAACACTTCCTACTTCTAGAATCAGCAGCAGCATCTTAACGGCCCTGATTTAGCTCTAAGTCGCCATTATAAATGTGCTTTTAATGTAACGATACCACGGCACGAGCGGGTCCCGATACCATTATGAATTTCGTCCAATCCGCGTTTTAACTTGCACTTTAATTTTATTTAATATACTTTGTTTAGTTTAAACTTTGTTTAACGAGAGGTTAGGGTAAGTGAGCCTGTGATTTCTTATGTGATTGTCTGTTTGTAGTGGCTAAGATGGAGATGAATGAGGTGAAGAAATGTAAGAGATACTTTGAAAATGGCAATTGTTGTGAGAGAAATGCTATTTAATAACTAAGCTATTTAAAACCAACAAGAGTTAGTTATTTGCAGCAATAGTGCCTTTTGTATTTGTTGATATTGACATACAAGTACATACCAGTAGCGAAGGGTCATATTTTGTAAGAGGTAAGCCGGAGTACATATCTTTAAAGTGATTATATTATTTTTCTATAGAATACTGACTGTGCTATTTTTCAAAGGGAAGCCGGTAGGAATCGAGTTCTATGGAACCTTCGCCACTGGTACATACTTCCTGTGCATCACCTATGTAGATGCGTTTAATTTTCTGATACTTTCGAAACTTTATCCCATATTCCGGTTGATAGCAATAGGCTCGCCCCTATTACATGGGACTTAAATATAGCTGTCGAAATTTATGTGAAGGTACTATTAGATACACCTGTGCCTAACCCTTCAGGAATTACAGGCGTGTTGTTATGTATGTGTACTTCCGAAACTTCACTCCATTTTGTAAACCAGACATATAATGTGTGCCTAAAATTAATGTAACTCACGCAATGCTTGCTTTGTAATATCTGTTTTTTACAATTCTGTTTCAGAGAAATTGTTTTCCTTCTCTTGGTACTGCTGTTCCTATGTAATGCCCCTCATGCCATGAAGCTCTTTAAGAGGATAATAGGTTTTCTAGATTATACAGGGTGGCGACGACAATACGACAATAAAACTAGGTATACCTCATGACGTTCACAGTCATACAAAAATTCTTTCGAATGTATCCAGTAGGTTAATCACAGGACATTATTTTTCTTTTTCAACATTTTCTACATGATGTAGATTAATAGGGTATCACTTACAGATTAACGAAACCCTTATCGGTTAAACAACAAATGTTGCCAACACGCTACTTCAAAAACTTTTGGCAAATTCGTTCCTTAAATTTTTATTTCCAGACTCGAATTAGTGCAAATTATACCTTAGGTTGGTAAACCAATATTTATAAATGGTGTTTTATTTAGTTAAAAGTTTTTTTTTTTTAAGTCTATGTTAGGATTTATTTGACAGTTTAAAAATGTTATGAACTAGTATTACCAGTTCAGTTTTCATTTTCTCGTATTGTCGGCGAGACCCTGTATATGTAGGCAAAAAGATGAGATAAAGTGATGACCGAACGCAATCAAACTTGACACAATAGCAAATGTATTTTGTTCTGTAAAATTACCCAAGAAACCACTCATGTGTTTTCCAGCTAGGACAAGTTCACACTTGTACCTACATCATCTACATAGCCGTTACCAATGTAGATTACTTTTAACTGAGAAATGTGGGCGTGGGGCACTATTCGTCTCTGTATAACCCTTTAAGATGATGAAAGAAGAAAATAAAGGATATTAGAGTCTCCTTAGGGCTTAGACATACTCTTCTTCTTCTTAGCGTGTCGATGGCAATCTGAATCGTGTCAGCCCAGAACTGAGCTACCAGTTTGGCGCTTTCGGTAGCATCGAGATATACTGCCAGTCTAAAACTGAGAAGGATAACGTTCTGTCAAAGATGTATTAGGTTGACTTCAGGTACCGACGGTGCGTCAGATGAATGACGTGAATTGTGGAGGAACAGACATCGCACCCCTCCTCACATCATCAATCCACCATTTTGGAAATCTCTGAACCGTTTACGAGCCCAGGTTGGCCGCTATTGAAATAATCTGGCCAAATAGGGTATCATAGACCCATCCCAAATACAATGGTATTGTGGAACCCCTTTTCAGAATATCCCCGACTTCTTTTCTTGCCCATACTGCACAACCAAATGCACATTCCAGGATTTAGACGAAGCCAACGAAAGAGCTGTGCAGGGGCTATATACTGGTCGGGTATAATTTGAGTCCATCGATACGCAAAGAGAGAAGGCACCGAAGAGAATTTCTTATTTCCATACAGTAATATTGCGAAATTAATCAAAACAGCGAAATATTTGACAGCTATTTGCGACGTTGCCCATTTTCTGTAAAAGCGCTCTTAAAAAAGAAGTTAAAGTGGAAATTAAAGAAGAACTGGCGCCAATACCAACACTGTCTCCATACATAACATGATGTGGTCATCATCCATATTAATGTGTTTGAGATTCTTAGTAGAAACATGAATGGAGAGCCATTCCCTCTTATCTGTTAATGTAACCTACAAAATCTGATCAATAATCCACCAGCCAATCATAATGATGATGATGATAATATCCTCCATTTCTATATTATTCTTAAAACTTTATTAACTTAACAAAAGCAAACAATCTTTCTTTGGATACGCTCCTACGCATCCAAATATATAATTTGAAGCGAACCGATGATTTCTAAATATAATACTTAGTATAATATCGGGTCGTAATTCCAAAGATAACAGTACTGTGGACGAGTAGGAAGTTTATTTGTTTAGCGAGACCATTAATCATAGGTCGGACACAGTATGGTGAAGAACAGAAGGCACATTCTTGCCAGGACGCACCATATACAAGATGTAAACAGACCCTTCCCATAGCCGTCAACCAAGCATTTTGTACATCAAACTTAGTAACTTTACGCAAAAATTATTGCTGGGAATCGACTTTTTTTTGGGGTGAAAAATCACGTTTTACGGTAGGACTCGATGTAAAGCACTCAAAGCATTGTGCTGATGGATGGATTGAATAGTACGGGGATCGTGGAGGTGTGTAAAGTAAAAATCTTACATTAAAAACACGTATTTAAAAGACGGGAAGAACAAGTGCCTTTTGGCTATGTTAAGGGTCTATTTACACCCTTTATTGGTATATCCCTGATCCCAAGGCCCAAAGCCCAAGCAGCCGCATTCCTGTACTAGGGAATGAGTATGAGTAACGACGACGACGACGTCTCGCGAAACTACACACTTTTAGTTTTTAGACAAGTTCGCCTACCTCTCCTCGGCACTAAGCAAATTAAAAGCTAAAACTGAATGTTGATGAATAATATTTTCTTGCTTCGTTTGATTCAGTTCCATTTAGTTTTTTTATTTCTGAGACAATTCCAAATACCTATACTAGCGGCACTATATGGAAAGCTCATGTGACAAATTATAAGAATACAGCTAATTGATCGATTTGATCCATAAAAATTCAGCGGTATGTGTCCCTAGTATTTAGAAGTCAACACAACCGAATCTGGCCCAGAATTCCCCGTCTCCTTTATAAAAAATTTACTTACGTCTCAGCCCAGTGTCGCCATTATTAAATCATTTGTTTATAGTGGCAGAATGCGTAACGTTGCACCATGCATGGTCTGGATCTTCTGCGTCTGTCTGTCTTATAACACGGGTTGAACTGTGCCCTAATAGAATTACCATTGATTAAAAAATATCACGATCACGTTCAGTTTCTAGTTTATTATTGTTTTAATTTAATTTATTACTTAAATTATTAGCTATTCAAGTTTTGTGGGTTAATAACAGTTCGTCTGACCTAGTAGCGAGTTCTATTCATAAGTTTTGCATTTCTTATTATACTGCTCAATGATTTATTATTTCTTTTGATCATGGCTTAAATATTTAAAAACAGTCGTTTGTCTCGTTAGTAAAGACTTAAAGAAATCTGGTTTAGCTGTAGAACAATCTGTGTGGTATTTCGCGGGTGTTTTTTCCGACTGTGACAACGGTCAATTTTCTATACAATGTAATGTTTTGCGTATTTCTTTTTTTCTGGAGATCCCAAAATGAAGTAAATAAACGGTCGCAAAACCGTGTGTTTTTCGTTCAGAGGGCCTAGACAAGAAGTACTTGACTTTAAAGCGCTTCGTATTCACATAACGCCTTTTAACAAGATTGACATAAACTTTTCGAAAGCTTATGTCAAACTCAAATTTTATGACTTTTTAATCAACTTTTTCGTTGTAAGAATATCAATTTGGCTAGGAACTCGTGGAACTTTCTGAGCCTGGAGTCGGATTTCGGATTACCCTTTTTTACATTTTACGATAGGTATACTAATATACAGATGCACCAAAATTACTGAGTGAGAAAGTGTAGTGTTCCAAATTTAAACTTGTCCTTGTCCTTGTTTTATTCTATTCTATTCTAATATGTTTTCTAGGAGGTCTCTAATTGACGATCTAAAGCAAATCATAACACAAACATATCATCAGTTAGTTTATTGCGTAATATTCGTCATACAGTTATAAAACAATGACGTTACGTTATGCCAAATTATAAACACATCGCAGCTCGACATACCTAGTTACGTGCTACAATGAGTTAATGCTGACACACTGAGATTACGCTGCATGATATAATCATGATTTGATCCTGAAAGTCACGGAGCGGTCATGAAGCTATTGTAAAGTTTAAGTTTGTTTTCCCTTCATATATTTAGATTTAGAACTTAATTATTGACTAGAAAACAAAAATGTAAAAAGCTGATAGGAGGTTATAGATAAGTTATTAATTTCTGGAATTTAACCTAGCCTATCAGAACTGAGTATAATAACACTTTGAAGAAATGCACACCGCGAGCCAGCCCCCTGAACTTCGGATGTGAATGAGGCAGGTACAAATGAGAGCGCTTTCCATAACATAAGCTCAACATGTCATAATTTTACAATATAAGTGTTGTGTCGCTCAATGTAATTTCATAAAATTGACGTCTGATTTCTCTCCCTCTTCCGTATTAGTTACACTCATTCGCTGGCGATTAACTGGAACCGGGCACAAACGGAGAAAGCAATGATTGTTGGTAATGTAGCAATGTTGCACTAGTTTGCGTGAATGGAAGGAAGTGTAACGTATTTATGTTATTTGCTGAGAATAACACCTTTTAGCTATGGGTAGAGATAAACTACACGTTGTTGTCATCCCTTGCTACCGTAATACATCTAGCTGTTTCTAGTGGCTTCGTTTTTATATAATTTTGAACACGGTAAGGCCCCATAATGTTTGAACGTCTAAATATACGTGTAAAAATAATGCTTCAAGTTTTAGAGATATGCATACAGATGAGTGCAAGACTTTAGTTGTGATATTCTCTCGCTTTCAAATACATAATTAGTCGTATGACCAGATGTATGAACGTGGACGAGGAAGAAGTATGTAAGGATCGTAGAAGATGGCATTCTGTGGTTTTTGAAAAAGGCATGATTTTGTGCTTGTATGTAAATGCACCCAAGTTAAAAAAAAAAACTACTTATCTGTTAAGTAAGTTTAAATAAGTATTTAAGCAAATTCATAATAATATCAATTACATTGGTATCAAAGGAAACGGTAGTATGTTTGAAAGTTAAACCACTCGTAAAGTTGAGCACGATTTCGCTGTCATCATGAACACAGCGACTGCCATTCTGCCAAGGTGCCAACTTTGTACTACAACTGACAGACCGCTCAGTTTCTACTTATCCCTTTAATAAACAGAATATTAATTTCTCTTAAAATCTAAAGGTCTGAAATAAAAATATAGACTAGTCTCTAGTACTCAAAATAACTGTTTCTTTTTATAATAATGGGTATTTCATGGACATCAGTTGAGTAGTGGACCTCCTTGCATAAGGGTTCAAGATTCAATAGGATGACACCGGGAAAGTATCTACCATCATTCATACCACAAAGTAGAATTGCTGGGTTGCTAGATCAAAAGGTGCTGTTGAAACAACAGGCAAATGAATCTTCAACTTTATCTTCGATCATTTCCATGGTGTTGCAAATGCAATATGCGACCACAAACATTTCCATCAGGTGGGCCGATCGCCCCATTTATTAACCAAGATTACTGCTTACAATTTAATTAATTCCACCTAACATTTTGCAAGCTAACGCGACAATAACCCAGATACGAATGGGTATCGGTAATCAGTAACAATCATTCAAGCCATCGGCAGCACGGCCTTCACAACTGCCTTCAGAGGCTGGTCTAGGCGCATTCCGACTAAAACAAATGCTAATTACATGGTAATCAGCTGTTTGAATATTGCAGCATCGGCATTGTAATGCGCTTTGGTATGTCAATGAAATTGTTTGTTGTTTTGCTATACTCCTATCTCGGTTGCTCTGTTATGACTGTTAAGAGCGTGACATTCTGGGTTTCAACTAGTTCTTCTTTTGTTGCAGATCTGAGGGCATGGAGTCTTTTCGGATGGCTAGAACAACCTTTTGGCAGAAACGACCAATCCGATTGAAATAGGTTAAGTCCAAACAGGTGCATAGAAAAAGTATGGGAAAAGAAAGTCCCCAGATTTGTTTTGGTTGTAATTTTATTTTTTATTGATAAATGCACTTCAGAAAGGTCAGGTGCATAATGTGTATCTCTGGATCGTTGCAGCTGACGTTCTGTGGTTTCTGTCTACACCCGTGAGAAGGCGTGAGTTTATGCATGTATTTTATTTCAGCCTTTAGCAGAGTATCATTTGCAGCTAAAAATAGTATACTGTTTTATAATAGAATGCAGAAGGCAAACCATAATCAGCGACATCTTTAAACTGAGAGAACACCACATATTTCTTCACATACTTAGACCCAGCACCCAACATTTACACCACCCTAACACAATGATTACGAATACGTGTACTCGCCAAGATAATACCGAGCCTACCATATCTTCTCCAGTAAATACCAATCTACACTTCCAATTAATAGTAAGACAAGAGCAGAGCCTTCTCGCCCTCGTAAACTAGTATCGATACTTCGATAGGTTCGCTCGCCGATCGTAATTATCGATAGCGCAACACTAATTGTGGACGTCGATATCGAAGTATCGAGTGACGATGACGGGTGATGGCTTCTCGATAAGGTGTCGATAGAATGGTGTTTGATTTTGTTTGATTGGTGTTTTAGAGGGTTTTTTGTTACCAAATCTTCGCGATAAAGTAGTCCTATTTTTTGCAGAGAGATCTTATGTGTGTAAGATGTAGACTAAAATTTATTTTATTCAGGATGTAAGTATGTCGAAATAGCACAGGAGAACCCGAAAGCATTGGTCTTTTTTCCAAGAAATCTTAAGCTTTGACTGCCTCGTTGGTCTAGTGGTCGCAACCGCGACTGCTGAGCATGAGGTCCCGGGTTCTATTCCCGGGTCGGGAAAATTGTTATTGGGTTTTCCCATGAGGAATTGCTCAGTAGCAGCCATTTTGTCTGGGTTGTGCCCGGATGATGGCAATAGGCTCGCCACCTAATACATCTGACTTAAAAATAATTGGCGGGATGTGGGTGTACTATTAAGTACACCTCTGCCGGTTTAGGTACAGAATCGGGTATAACAGGTGTGATGTTATGTCTTAAGCTTTTTCTTCTTAAATGCTGAAGTTGGCTACCATTTGGTTTTGGTTCGATCTTTTATTTATTTTCCATGCATCAGCAAAGTTCGAATCTTCAAAATATAAACTTAACTACCTGACGCCATCACATACCAAACAATAACAATGGGTATAACCTCAAATATAATGTCAACAAATGTAACATCATCATTCTTATAATATAAGACATAATACGCACATCACTTCGTCACATCCCTACACCATTGTTTTACTCTCATTGCGCGCTACCGCAGGAAATTGTGCGCACACGCAGCTTTTTGTGACGAAAGACTTTAATGTTCTATGAAATAGTTTTATTGTTCGCCTGTCATTACCGGTGTCATAAAAATGAAAGCTATCATTAAGGTGTAAAGAATTTATTCTATATAATTGTGGTGAACTACGTAGATAAATAAAAAAAATAATAATCAGGTTTTATTGAGCATTAAAGGTGTGTAAGTGGAACATTAATTAGGAAAAAAAAACAGCGAGATGTAGAAAGTCTATTCGTAATTCGGTAATTAATATAGAACGCTTGGCAGACTTGCTACTTTTGTCAAAAATGTCTAGTAGCAGTAGTTAGCGTTTTATTGTAAAAAAAAAAACAAAATATAACGTCTGTAAACCCCGAAGGGTTAGGCAGAGGGGTACCTAATACACCCACATTTCGCCAGTAATGTTTAACTCCCATATAATAGGGAGCGAGCCAATTACCAACAACCGGGTTCAAATTCAGACTCCGTGGCTGCTACTAAGCCATTCCTGATGGAAAGACCCTATACCAATTTGTCCTAACCGGGGATCGAACCCAGGATCTCATACTCCGCAGTCACGATTGCGACCACTAGACCAACGAGGCAAATATACTGTGATATGTGGCTACGAGTACCGAGTAGTTGGTAGTGGCTTCGAAATCAAACTGGCGCTTTACTTTGTGCAAATTATTACATCACTTCCTCTTAAAACAATGAAGTAAAACGTCGTGAGGAAACTGACATGTCCTAGAATCAAAATTTAGGCATAACCAACCAACCAACAAACCCGCACTAGGCCCGTGTGATAGATGATGGCCTGCCCCCTCTCATAGAGAGGAGGCTTGAGACCCAGCAGTGTAAATATTATACGCTGATTAAGAGTTGTTAATACAACTCACTCCCGCTTGTTTATAATGTCTTTTACACAAAGTAGATACTTTTTCTAGATCCCGACCGTCTACGCATCCCTTTTTACACTCACGGAGTACTCGAATCCGTCACAATATTCGTCTGAAAGTAGCATACAACAGTACTAGGTAACTTAGACCCCTGACTTTGTTTCGCCATTTCTACTCAGGGGTTATTTACGAAAATGTCTACTCCATCTAGTTTATGTGTAAAATATGACATGCGAAATTGATTCCGATATTCTATTTACGGAATGAATAATTTAATATATTTTCGTAGGATATTGTACAACCGAAGCGATAGGTTCCGGTACAAGTCTTACAGATAATATGTCCCATTTCCTTCAGGTAGCCGAACAGCTCGCGTGGGTCGATAACAGCTGATGTTATTAATATTTATGCTGTGTAATTAATCATAATTTAATACGAACAAATCCGGTAGAAAATATAAACTAAATAGTACCTTTTGAAATATGCAAATCGTCGTTATAATTTATTAACGAGACTACCTATACATAGGAATATGCTATCTGTGGTAATGATAGAAACGTCAACAATGTATGGAAGTGACATAAGCTATCGAAAAGTTTACGTCAATCCTGTCGTCAATAAGTCGCTATAGAAATACGAAACGCTTTGTAATCGACCACCACTTGTTTAGGTCTTCTGGAATAGCCTGATTTACAGAAATTATAAATTAGCCAGTTGGCGATGCGAATAATGCGAATTACATTACAAGTTACATTATATCCTGCTGTACAATTCATGTATATGAATTCATACCATATTTTACGTCGTATGCCTAGAAAGTTGTAAAAAAAACCTCATCATCAATTTCCGTTAAGTATTTAATGTGAGCTTTTATGAAGTCTCATCCTCTAATCGATTAGATCTAATCTTGTTTGTCTATGCTAATCTTAACTAGCAAAAAATAACTGCCTACATCCGATTAAAACATCGTAATTAACACGGTACTTACAAAATCACCAGTCAATCAAAATGTTACTTTGCAATAAGGCCGGAACCACATCAGGCTAACGTCCGGGCTTCGTCCGGTCAGTGTGGCAACGCCTTAATAAAGCTCAGTTCACATCCTTCCGACCATACGTCACTTCAAGGAAGTGATTTCGAAAAGTTGTGGGAACGATTCGAATTTCGAACGGTTTTTAAATGTCAGCCTATTGAGTTCAGCACTTTTGTTTTTGCATTCGAAAGATTTGGAAACAGTGATATATTGTGAGAAGTTTTTTGATTTTGCGATATGGAAGAGATTTGAAATAAGATAAGATTTAACATCTATCGTCATTATCTTTAGACATACTTTTCAAATGAATCGGGGAAAATCGGTATGTGCAAAAATAAATTTGAAAAACAACAAACATAATCGATATAATTTCTATAGTAATCGATGTGACCTGTATCCTTCATCCTGGTAAGTGCAGGCAGGTGCACTAGATAGGCAGGAACGCAAAAATTATAACAAAATCTAGCTGACTAATCATTTCAACACGATGAATCAAACTCAAATCGATATTACTGGAAAATTAATAAATGCCTCTTGTAATGTCCTGACACGTCACAAAAGTCCTGTACTGCCGGGACTTCCCACTGACTAGAGTAATTAGTAGCAGTAACCACCACATGGCCCTCAGGACTGGCCTTGACCGAAAACATGGAATGAATAAGCATATTATACGTCAGTTATAACTAAGTCATTTCAACTGAAGTTCAATGTGTATGTGGTCAAGTTTCATGACCCAGATATCAGCAACATGTATGTAGGATGGGACTGTCATACGCATATTTTGGATTATAAAATACCCTAAATAAATAAAGAAAAAAATACCTGACGTTAGTTTGACAGTGACAGCTAAACGTCACAACAGGCATTCTAATTTTAAACGCAAACTATAAGCTTCTTTCTTAACCCGTCCAATGCACCCGTGTATAGAGTACATAAATAGAGGTAATCTTAGCACAACCCCATTACTTTTACCTTAAGATACCGCGTCCCGTTACTACATGATACATTAGCTAGGCTGTGACACGGTAGCCATTAGAATATCCCTGTCCAGGATATCGTAATGGCGGCTATGTGTACCAGGCCTTACAGTTTTTGTGGTACAAGCTGTTTAGTAAAACTGTGCGGGTTTTGAAGCGGGTTTGACCACGTCCTCTTAACTATGATTATGTGTGCAGTGGGAGCTAAGGGCTGGGTCCTTATCATCATCATCATTCTCTCTTGCCCTTATCCCAATTCATTTGGGGTCGGCGCAGCATGTCTTCTTCTTCCATACTTCTCTATTACTCGTTTTCTCATCAGACACCTAATTTCGCCATATCAAAGAAAGAAACGATGGATGGACTGTGTTAATAATGATATGGTCCTTATCTGGTACAGAAAACAAATAAGAGGTACCACCGCCCAAGACTGACCCAAGAATGGAACAAGGGACTGAGTGCTATGTAATTTTAATAGTAATAATTAACCTGTATTATTTAAAAAGTTATTTTTTTTTAAGCGTTCCAAACACAAAACGTTGACGAGGCTCAAAATGATGCCCAAGTTAAATGGGACTGATCAGGACATGTCTGTCTCATGCCGAACGAACTGTGGGTTCATAAAGCTTGGGTTTGGTGCCCTGAAACAGTGACACGGAGTCGCGGCACGAAGGAGATGACGGGTCGAACTGGATATCTTCCCTTAGAATTGGAAAGAAGTATCACAGAATCATTGCCGTTAGAAGGAATGGAGGGAGGCATTTGCCCAGCAGTGGGTCAATATGGGCTAGCTATAATTATAATTAAAAAAATCCTGTAAATAAAACATTATTTTTAGTATATGCGAAACCTGAATATACTTTGTTCAGAATAAGTAACTGAATCGATTCCAATAATTTTTAAACTATGTTATATTTTGTCCCAAAAAATATTTAAAAAAAGTTACAAGTTAGACACCGAGCGACATTAAGTACCTTTCGCAATCTACCTACCTACTGCCAAATTATGTTTTTCAATGAGCTCAAGACGACGCTAGAGGGGCGCGCGTGGGCGCTTTGCGTGGTGACCACGCTTTTGTGCGGACAAACAGGTCACAGAATAAGCTTATAACTTTGTGATTTTTCATGATACAGTTTTAAAATTTTGTACATAGATTCTTTACATAAAAATACTCGACACGTGTTTCAGGTTTCGCATATACTAAAACTAATGTTGTACATATGGCACACATTCAAATAAATGTTACCCATTCATAACCTGTAATTTCCTTTACCTTTCACATTTTACTCCAACCATTTAACAGCACCTTTAAATATCAAAACAGAAACCCACATCACAATACAAAATAAACGAGAAAATAAACAGACCTTTCTAAACATTTCCTTTGACACCATCAATGATAATATAAAGGATAATATAAAGAAAGCGAACCACTTTAATTCGATCAGCTATTACGCGTAGAGGAAGCAAGGCAAGTGTGTGTAACCCGGCTAATTGAAGGAGCTTGGTGTCCAGTCGTGTTAGAAGCGGTCAAGACGACATCTCGAATGAGCCGGGTGTTACGACCCGAGAGCGCTGAACTTGGCTGACCATTAGAAAATCTAATCTCACGCCGCTTCTGTGTGGGTCGTCGGGTGCGGGTGGAAGAAAGTCCTAACCTTATCTTTTCTAAAATTATTAACTTGAATTGTTTCAATATATAATCCTGGGTACTTTTCATCAATCACCACAAAAGAGATAGGGTAACACAACAACACACACAGATTTCGATAACATTACCCGAGCCTATTGTGGTCCTGAGTCAGTCTACTCCAAATTCAACTGATCAAGAATATTTATTTCTCGGCGAAAAAATGTCACTTACACATGTATCACCTTTGTCCGGGATCTGCCAACCAAGGCACAAAAAGAATATAGGTTGTTATTGCCCAACTGCGGCAAAAAAGGAGGATTAGTTTATTTCCTAAAATACACCTACGTCATGTCACTGCATTACACCAATCAACAAGAGACGTGATGAAGTTTCTAATACGGCCTATGAACATAAAAACTTGGGAAATAATAACACAATTTTATATCCAAAACCGCAGAGCATCATCATTCTCTAGCCCTTACCCCATTTCATTTGGGGTCGGCGCAGCATGTCTTCTTCTTCCATACTTCTTCTCTATTACTCGTCATCTCATCAGACACCTCCTTTCTTGCCATATAATTCTTTACACATTCCATTAAAAAAAAAAAACCGCAGAGCAAACACATAAAAGTTCTTGAGATTGCCGGTACTTTCTTGCTGCCATACATGTGTCGGTGGCACCTGGGCCCCGCCCAATCGTGGCTGCCCCGTCCAACACTTACCCTGATTGAAACTATTAAAATGGGCGAGGTGAAAACCAAACACTATAGTTTAGCTTTCCACTGGCTGCAGATACGATAACTACATGTTTACTGTTACAAGTATTATGTTCGTTCTACTCATTTTTACGGAGAGTTTGCTTTTTAAAGTAAGAGTAAGTACTAACTTAGTAGCTACCTACTAAGTTAGTACTTACTCTTACTTAACTCCGGAAAACGTAGAGGAAAACTCTATGATGAATAACAAAGGAAATTAAAAGGCAAGTTATTTCTTTATGACAAAAATATTGTCGGAAAAGGCGAGACTGGAAATAAAGATTACCAGTTTTTTCATGCTCATTTTTTTTTAATACTCGGTACTTCGTTTTACGCATTTCCAGTACACTTGAGAGCATTGGTGGCCCGAGAGCAGCGGTGGCCCAGTGGTGGCAGCCCCGACTTACGAACAGTAAGTCGTGGGTTCGAACCCAGGCAGGCGCATTACTTTGTGTAATTTATTTCCTCACCACTGCTCTCAAAACGGTGAAGGAAAACATCGTGAGGAAACTAGCATGTCGTAGAACCAAAAATTCGAAGACATGTGACATCTACCAACCCGAACTGGGCCCGCTTGGTGGATTATAGCCCATTCCCTCTCAGACAGAGGAGGCCTGTGTTCCAGCGGTGGGAGCATTATAGGCTGATTATGCAGTACACTTAGGAGGGACGAGGACGACGAGGATCCCTGCCAATGCATTTTGGCCTCTTACACATCATCATTCTCTTGCCCTTATCCCAATTCATTTGGGGTCGGCGCAGCATGTCTTTTTCTTCCATACCTCTCTATTACTCGTCATCTCATTAGACACCTCCTTTCTTGCCATATCATTCTTTACGCAGTCCATCCATCGTTTCTTTGGTCTTCCTCTACTCATATACCCATCCACATTCATACTCAAAACTTTCCTCACAACATTTTCCTCATTCCTCCGCATCACATGCCCATACCACGATAACCGATTACCACACAACTTTTCAGTCACCGGCGCCACTTTCAGACTTCCTCTTATATACTCATTTCTTATTTTATCCATTCGCGTAACACCACACATTCCCCTTAGCATTCTCATCTCCGCCACATGCAAATGCCTTTCATTAATCCCTTTTGTGGCCCAACATTCTGATCCATACAAGACAGCAGGTCTAACCATTGTTTTATAAATCTTCCCCATTTTGGCCTCTTACACGACTTGTTTTATTTGTACATTGTTTTTAATTCTGTATCCTTCTATTCCAGTATTGTCCTTTTGTGTTGTTCTTATTAAGTCTTATTAGTTTTTAGTAGTCTTATTATTTAGTTTTTGTAGTTTTATCTTCCTGCAATTCTTAAAAAAACACTTTTTCTTTATTTCTTCTGTTTGAAGAAAAATTAGTACAAAAGAAAGTCCGGGTGGGTAGATTAGTCCTAATACCCACCCGAACTGCACTATCAGCGAGAGTATACGAGCAAGTGACAGGCGGGCCGACATGCAGATATTATAGCGCTGCGGCGGCGGCGGGGCGTGGGCAGAGCTCCGAGTTATTGCTTGTCCCACTGCCTGTTACCGTTATCTTATAGCCCTTTATTATATAGGACTTGGGTTGGTTGGGAATTGCGTGGTTTTTTAACTCGATTTTAAATATAATGTTACAAAGTGAGGGTTAAGAAAAATCTTCCTAGGGGTTTTCAGTCATAACATAATCATTTTTCATAACTTTACTTGCCCATGTTTTATGATATTAATAATTCTACCATTATTTGTTATTTATTTCACTCAGATCTATAGCTTTAAAATATGGAAATGTCATTTTAAATTTAAAAATAGTTTGACCTCATTGGTCAGATTGGAACCTCGCTATGGTGGCGCCATCTAGAATGAGCTTTTAACGGCCTTGCACAAATTCCACATTATATGCTGATGTTTAGATAGATCGATAAGTATTAATAAAGTTTATGTGTCATTACTTATTTACACCGTACATAAACAAATCGTTATTTACATAGATCACTGGAAGAGTTGAACCTGGAGGTTATTAAAGACCTCGTTAGCGTTTTAAATACTAAGCGATGCATATAAAGAGTATAAGTACGGATGTAATTAAATCGTAAAAACATGAATAATTGTTCTGTTTTTGTAAATGAAAACTAGAAATTAGTGTGTGATTAATGGCTGGAAACTTGCTTCTTTACTAGTCGTATAGTGTACATTGTGTATATCTTAATATATACTACATAAAATATTTGTATCTTAATAGATAAAACTATATTATGTACATTATATACAGACTACAAATAGAACTAAAGTAATGATAAAAATAAGACTAAAAGTAAGCAAATATAAACAACGACGACAATAGGACACTTAGGCGCCAAAGTACTCCTCCGTATCGCTGTCATCTGGAAACGTGCCCAGAAGACTGGCAGGAATGGCAATGCTAATTCTTTGGAAAAAGAAAGAGCCAGCCCTCTGTTCATGCGGAAAATAAATATCTGTCTTAATAGACACATATAATGAACTTCATGTACTTCACTAATGTGAAGGATATGTGCAGATAGATGTGCCCAGTTGATGGCAATAGGCTCGCCACCCATTACACGGGAAACATAACTGGCGATATGTGGGTGTAGTTGTGTCTATAGAGACACAACTCAGCCTAACCCTTCGGGGATTACAGGCGTGGTATTTATTATCTACGGTGGATAAGTAGAAGAAAGAAGTGGATATCACCTTTGTGTAGATTTCGATTGTGTCATGACTGTCATGTAAAGGTCATGGGAGGGTAACCCATTCCATCAGACAACAAGAATTTGTGTGGTTATACTACAACTAAAAAATCCAACTACTGAAAAATCACGCTCTAATTAAAATCGGGGTTTACAAGGTAAAATCGACTCCTCCTATTGTTGAAGTCGGTTAAAATGTAGCCTATGTTACCCGTGTCATAATAACGAATCGATTGACACCTTATTCATCAAAATCGGATGAATAGTTTAGGCGCTACGGAGGAACACGTAAATACAAACATACATACATAGACTGATAAAATCGTAACCCTTCCTTTTGACTTGGCCGTAGTCGGGTAAAAAATCATCAAACTAACCCGTATTTTGAGAAATTTAAAGACCCATTCCTTTCTACTATCTCTACTGTAGTTATTCCCTTTGCACAGCCCTGCAAACAATATAAATTGATTCATCTCATTCCCATATCATAGGCTTCCTGAAATCGTGCCTCCAGAGGTCGAAATCTTAGAAACAGAGAACCGAATATCGTACATTGTTAGTCAGTGGTGCTCAACCTGCAGATCTAAACCATAAAATGGCTAACTTTTTGTCGTTGATGCTACTGTGACATGTTATTGTTTTAAACTGAGGCATAGGCCTTAGTGGGCTACTGCTTCGGCAAATATAATCGTCAATGATTGAAAACAGGGTTCGCTGCCTTAGTTGAGTATGATTTTTTTTTAGTTAAATGCCTGATTTAATCGTCCTCGACTACAAAGAACACAACAGTGAAGTCTGGCTCATATAAACAGTATCCGGACGACCGATCTCTGCTCGGTTGAAATTAGATAAAACGATTTTTTCCAGATATGAGACCTAGCTTTCGAAATATCCTGTATGTATCCTGCTTATAAGTATGAAGTTTCATCAAAATCGGTTCTGTCATTAAATTGATTAAAAGGGCTTGAAAGTTTCGATTTTAGGCCCACGTAAACCCCAATATTGCAACATTCATCGAAATTGTTACAGCCATTTTCGAGAACGTGAACAAATACATACAATAAATGTACAAATATTGCTTATTTAATAGTATAGGATAGGATAAACTCCATTACCCATAAAGGCAGAGACTACAGAAAGCCACCTGCAACCTGCTGAAACGATTTTAGTCAGGCAATTGCCGTAGGAAGGGTAGCAGGCATCCTAGACCTCATTTATGGACTGTAAAACTCTTCTTATATATAAAAAAAACTCGTATCACGGTGTTTGTGGTTGCACTCCTCCGAAACGGTTCGACCGATTTCTATGTATATGTGGTAGATATGAGAATAGGTCGTAAAGTATATTTCACACCGCTATTTTCACGCGGACGAGGTCGCGGCGCACAGCTAGTATGCCATATTATGAAATATGATGGACAAGCCTACTGCTACCTAGCCTCTATACTTTTATCACCATTTTACAAAAAGGCGCCCTATTCCCATAAATGTTGAGTCTCCCTGGTCCAGATATACCGTGTGTACAGGCCACAAGGCTGCCGACAGGTAGGCTGACCCCGCGCGCGGCCGCGTATAAATCCCATTGTTTCAGCAGATAGATATTATTTAATATGTACGGTAGATAAATATAATACTGTGTGTTATAGCCGCACGCTGTAGACCCTTTCACACCTCTGTATTTATGTTTTGTTGAGTCTGAACGGATAGCTGAATTGTGTGATTGTCGCCGCTCGAGGTTGATTACGGGTGATACTATCTGGGGGGAACTATCGGCTTTTGAGTTCAAGATAATAACGGTCACAACAGTTGAGATAAGCACCCGCTTTTTGAATTGGGTATTGAGAACTTATCGAATTGTACTTTAGTACTACTTAAAGTTGATTCCTTTAAAGAAAAAAAATGAATATATTTGGTAAATTTTTTTTTACCAAATATATTCATTTTGAATTTCGTGGGTACACACGTCACATGGCAACTCATCAAGCTATATATAAGGTCTATCTTTTCATACACGAAATATTTTAAGAGTAACTTCTATAAGTCGTAAAGCCGCCATAGCAACGAAAAAAAAATTTCTGAGTATTTTTTTTTACGATATTATTATAATTCTTTTTGAGACTTTTTGCATAAAACCTTTACTCCCATATTCTAACAATGACAGTAGGTAAATTGGACGTAGTAAACTGGCGTAATGGATGTTTAAAAATAAGGAGCCAGTATTTATTTTGTGGGTCAAGTAATTTTAAATTATTTTTGTTTTTTTTAATTATACTCAGATAAAAAAATAATCCCTTGAAATGGCTTCGTTATAGCCGTTAGATAATTCTCTGAAAATAATTCGTGTATGAATAGTTAGACCTTATATATCCAGCATAACCTGACCTCGCTTTGTATGAGCTTCCCGTACAATGAGAGATCAGCTTAATTTGGATAGGTCGCCGTGCGTACTAGAGTTTAACAACTTCTCAACTCTAAATTCTCAATTAGAAACCTGATATTTTGTATGTATAGTCACAATGAAGAGTGAGTAACTAACTAACCAATGAAAGCTAATCATTTCATGCAACAGATAACTTCAGAACTGAAAAAAATTTAAGATTTTCTGTTGTTAATTGTACCACACTGGAATGTTTTAACGATTTCATTCGCAACTCGCAACAGTAATTGTGTGCTAGCAACTACATAGTTACCCGAGTACCAAGTCCCAGTGATTCGATACAATCAGCACTATGTATCATCGGTATAATCGATTACGATAGAATCGATTGTCAACTCGAGTGGAAGGCGTAAAGGGCGTTAAGCGATCGTACGCCCACGTGTTCACGTCATCTCGTTATATCGGAAGCTGTAGCCTATTACGTCGCATCTTAAGGCTTTTAGATACCCGCAGGGCTTTCCAACTTAACGGAGTACCATCACCAAAATTGATGGCGAAATGTCGTAAGTGACATTGAATTTAAATGTCTCATAAAACATTTGAAGTTTCACCACCACCGATATTATTTAAAAGGGGAGATTCTTTCTTATTCTTCGAGCTACACGATAACTGACAAATGCTTGCACTAGCTGGACAGGTCCACTCAAATCTGTGTGGTTCTTTCTTCATAAGACCTTCTAAGACACTCATCTGCCTAGTCCTCATGTGAGTTGACCAAGACTATGTCTGGACCTTAAATGAGACTATGATCTCCGAGTCCTCTGAGATGAGTTGCTGTTTCTCCTCAGAGTAGGTAAGAAACTAATTTTCTAGTTTTACAAAAAGACGACGTGTAAAATTGTTTGTAAAAACCTATTTGCAATATAAACATCATTTATCACGTTCATCTGTTTTGTACAGTTTTCGATTAAACCTTCGCATGGAATTCGATGACATTTATCAGAAGAGAAACCAACCGAGTCGTGTTATCGAGTTTTTCTATCAAGATTTTCTCAGTAGTAGCCTAGAGTCTGGATTTATGCCCGGATATTGTCAATAGGCTCACCCTCTATTACACGGTACGTACATAACTGGCAACATTGGTGTTATTAACATCGGGAGGTGATGTGATGTTATGTTATGTTACTAGAAGAAAAATTACTAATTAATTAAATATGGTAGGCATTTTCCAACGACGGAAGCAAAAACGACATACAATTGATATGAAAAACCAACCAGCCAAGTGAGAGTTGGACTCGTGCACCGAGATGGGTTCCGTATAAACTTGTAGATTTTTTTGTTACTAAACTACAGACTAACAGTTTTCAGTTTTTTTACATGTGCTGTAAGACATTGCTTCTTGCCAAATTTCATGATTCTAGGTCAACGGGAAGTACCCTATAGGTTCTGATCCATTCCCTTGTCAAATCTCAAAATATACGACACTAGCGACCCGCCCCGGCTTCGCACGGGTGCAATATTTACATATACAACCTTCCTCTTGAATCACTCTATCTATTACTGAAAACCACATCAAAATCCGTTGCGTAGTTTTAAAGATCTAAGCATACATAGGGACACACAGTCAGCGGGAAGCGACTTTGTTTTATGTATTACTAGCGACCCGCCCCGGCTTCGCACAGGTGCAATATATACACATAAACCTTCCTCTTGAATCACTCTATCTATTAAAAAAACCGCATCAAAATCCGTTGCGTAGTTTCAAAGATTTAAGCATACAAAGGGACATAGGGACAGAGAAAGCGACTTTGTTTTATACTATGTAGTGATGTAGAGATAAACGGTCATATCTTTTGAACGCGTTGACTTACAAGTTTGATTTTTTCACTGTTCCAAGGGGTAGCATACTTGAGTGTTTGATATTAATTTCAGCTTGATACATTCACGTGCTCCTGAGAAAAAGGACCTTGACAGACGGACAGACAGACAACAGAGTGATTCTATAAGAGTTCCGTTTATACCGACCTAAAAAGAGTATAGCATATCTCTAATAGTTCACTAATTATTCAAATTAAACTGTTTCCATTTCTCAAATCAACAGACAATAACAGTATCTTAATGCTTTACATAACCGCACTGCTCACCTCACTGCTCACCTCACCTCACGAACGCATTCGTAATTCTTCCGAAGCTTCGTACCAACATACATACATAAAAGACAGTTATTCTTTAAGTAACGTGGACATATCCAGAGCAGGATTCCAGCCTTAATTAACCGCATCGTATGTAATTGATAAGTCCATGTGATACCTTTTTGGATAATTAATATAGTATAGTCGATTTAACCCGTTTTTTTGGGTACAAGAATACGGTAGCGAGAATTTTGGTATGTTACTAAATTGGTATTGGTATAGGCTACTGGGTTTAGCAAAGAGGTTTAATTCCCATGCTATGCAAACTATGGATTTCAATCTTTTTATGTAATTTCTTAACAAAAAGTTTATTCAGTAAAAAGGCTTTTTTTAAACGTTGCCCCACGTTAGTAATTTCTCCTGTATCGTTGGTGCGTTTACAAACATTTTAAACTCACATACACAAACGGCCAGACCTAGAAAAAAATATTTATTCGGTGCAGGGATCGCGACACGCAGCGTAGCAGTCAATCGCTCAGCCACTGCGCCAACCGTGCCGTCAAACATATCTATCATGATTATCTATAGGCCCAACAAAACATAAGACGATTCCGCATTAATTGTAGATTTGTAGCCTTCCCATCAATAACTAATATACCTACATGTGCTATGTAAGTGATCCGCAATTTCTACTCGCCAGAAATTCCTAAGCAAGGCTATGAATTGAACTCTCAACCTCTAGACCACGAGCAGTTGGTCAATTATCACCGCCATCTATCCTAGTTCATAAAAGTATCCGCCTTTCTAACACAACACTTAAAGCTCTGCTCACACCATAAAGGATAAGAATCTTGAAGATAAAACTTATAAATAACTTATCTGCATCAGTCCCGCCATAACGTTGCCAACTTACATATGATCTGCTCTGAAATCTTAAAAGGCTATAGTCCAAAGTTAACGGTACATGCATAATTATTGTTATTGCACAAAAATGTAATTACTTGCAGCGATATTTATTGATAAAAACATATAAAATATGACAGGGCGACCGCTGCGGACGGCAGAGATAAAAGAGGATCTGCACTTACGCGTCTCGTATGTGTAGTCTTGACCTTACTTTGCGAGATTTTTTTCAACAAGACTTTCGCGCAGATTTCTTTTATTAACAAAATACATTATAACACCAGTCGTCATACGTAAGTATACAACGATTCCAAGTGCCATAAATATAGCAAATCTCATTTTTTTAATGGTGCTTGCAAATTACATTTAGTTCATTATTTGTTATGATTCATCAATAAAGATTTTATTTATTTAACTGCTTCCTTCTTTCATGTCCCAACGATCCCCGTGTTTCCGCATCCAAAGATCTGTTTTCCAGTCCAGTCTCATAATTTAACTAAACATAATTACTTTACGTACATTCTAGCCATTCACCTTTCATTTCCTCACAGCGGTGCAGTCACCGGCTCCAACCTTACTGCACTCTCATAACCTATAAACAATTAATTATCACAATTTATCGCGCCTGACTACAGATACGCGACAAGCGAAGGAATGTGCTACAGTTTAAATGAGGCTGCGCGGGAGTTGAACCGGTCGGGGGCGATCGGCCGCCTCCGCGCAACTTCGGGGAAAGGCCGACCATGATTTATAGCTAAAATTAAACTCCGAGTACAGGTCGCAGCAACCGAATGCAGGGAAATGAGATCACGACCGAAGTAGGGATCGATTATATCGATAATTTGACGGCTCTGTTGTGAAATACCTTAATCGTGACAAGTGGGGTATGTCAAAATATATAACGTGATGTAACCCGGTGCTACCTTTATAAGGCATTAAAAGTTCGTTCCAATTAACGGTTTTCTCATTTCCTGTTTAATAAATGTGAGTAAGTAATGCCTTCCAAAATCGATTAAAAATTAGGAGATATAAGGCTCGTATACGGTGCCGTTCTTTACATAAAGTGAGATACCTTACGATCTCTGAATTGTTTGTACTGCGAACACCGCAGAAGTCCGGACGTCGTAAAATCTAGTTCCATAAAAGGGTGACAGAGCATTCGCAGATCATTCCCACCTAGCACGAATATCAATTTGAAACCAGAATATTATCTGATCTGTCATCGTGAAATAAGACCTCTAAACAGTCATGCGCACTATCGTATAATTCCCTAATTCGCATTGTTCTTATTGGTCCATCAATCGCCGGCGCATGCGCTGTACAGTCCAACGCAGGGTATATATTGCTGGATGAGATAAAATCGCGCCAGTCGAGCTGCGGCAGCGGTCGCGTTATCTCGATCAGGGAGCTAGTAACTGCGGCCCGCAGGTCGTTCCATACAAATTGTATGGCATATCTACTACTACTTTTGGGCATAGTTAACCTTATAGTTTTCTTGTAGCATGTTCTCGGCCGCTAATGGGAGCGATTCATCGCGTCAATGGTGTGAGAAACGCGTAAATAGTCCTGCCCTGAAGATGGAACCTGCCGATACTATTCGAATTGTATCGGTGTGAATGTAGGAAATTGGATTTAGTTGCTCGCTCAAAAATAATAAATGGACATTTAAGGAACTGACCAATGGCCATTTAGTACGGGATGTTCACATGTGAACTCTTTTAGGCTTGTGTTAGTATGTTTTTACAGGACACTTATATTGGCATAACCATACTTTAGATAATCAAAATTAAAATTCTACCTCATGGGATGTTAGTTTGATAGGAACCTAAGATACATTCTCACTGGTATCATTAGTGTTACAATTTCATCAATAATATGGAAGTTCTATTTTTACCTAACTGAAAAACGAAGGGGAGTGAAAGACCTAAATATCAAAGTAAGCGCTACCTTATACCATAACCAGATTAGGTGCTTTTTACGTACACATACTACGTGAAAGATGTGTCCGGCTGTTGGATTCCACTGTTAATTTGAAGGCTTAATTAATATGCCTTGAAATATAGAGATCAAAAGGTTTCATACGAGTTTTGTATTGAGAAAATTCCTAAATATGGGCTGTTAGTTTATATTATGTATAATTAACAGTGATAGGAATAGGTAGGTAGTGCCTATTAGCCTAAACTTCGAAGAACAGAGACAAGAAACGGAGACTTCCTTAGGACTAAATTATTTCCGGCACATCTGTCTCCAAAATTTCGAGACAACATTTAAATACATTTAAAAAAATGTGTTATTTAAAATAAGTAATTCGTCTATATTTATCTAAAGTTTGTCTATAAATGTGATAGTTTGTATGGATGTCCATTACTCAATTCCACTGAAAATGCTGATTTTGGTAGTTATATAGATTAAGGTGTGGAATAGCACATATGCTACTTCCTATTAAAAAAAAAGTATAGTTCCCATGGGATACAAAAACAATAGTACACACGGGAAAAGCCGCGGGCATTAACTAGTTAAAAAAAAAAACGTAAGGGTCCTTTTACACCACCGACATTGTCTGGCGATTTTTAGAAGATTTCTATGCAAAAAAAAACGAAAGAAAAAATGCTCAAAAATCGCCGGTCGATATCGCTCTAGGTTAATTAAATAATTAATGGGCTCTAAAGGAAAAATAAAACACATAGAATATTGTTGTAACAAATATATGTATATTTATATTATTTTAAAATATGACGTAATTGGAAACCATGAAACAAAATGTACAGAAGGAAAAATTTAAGGTTTAGAAAGAAAAAAGAAAGAAAATTTTATGGTTGTAACGTGTATGTTATTTATTATGATATATCTAGTCGCAAACTTTAGGTAAATATAGACGAATTACTTATTCCAAATAACAATTTTTTTAAATGTATTTATGTGTTGTCTCAAAATTTCGGGACAGATGTCTCGGAAAAAATTTGGTCCTAAGGAAGTCTCCGTTTCTTGTCTCTGTTCTTCGAAGTTTAGGCAAATAGGCACTACCTATTCCTATCACTGATAATTAAGCATGGCACTACAGTTTTTGGAGGACCTAAACAAAGTTTAGAAAAATTTAAGAACAATATCTTTTACACCTCTTTTTATTCTTTCGGGTAATGCCGTGTTGCATTGTAAAGAAAAAGACCATTTCACTTTCCCGGAATTAAAATTACCCTAGTACACACCATGAAACTATTTCAAAAAACTCTAAACACAATTTTACTTCGCCACTGCATCATATCACTTGGCCTCCATTTCACTTTCCCGGAATTAAAATTACCCTAGTGCACACCATGAAACTATTTCAAAAAAATCTAAACACAATTTTACTTCGCCACTGCATCATATCACTTAGCCTCTCATACAAGAATAAATTTACACAGCAATAAAAAGCACATAAAGTGACATAATAGCACTGCATCTGCCGTCCCTCCTGCTTCTAAATAGCTTCATAATACGGTTGATAGTCATATCTAGTCCATCTTACATTAACATATAAAATACAAGCGCGCTTTATGCGTTTATAACTCGAGAATCGCTGAACGAATTTTGATAGAATTTTTAGTCTTATTTTTCTTATTGTTATGTTTATTTTGATTTCAAAAGAAACATCTACATTATTGAGATGTTTTTATCATAAGTTGTTTATTAACATACGTCAGTGTGTGTTAGTTGAAAGGTTTAATTTTATATGCTCTCAACAAAATGTCGATGATTATTGTATATTTTATTTTTTTTAACAATTCATCAAGTATCCAACAACACATAACTTCTAATCTTAAAAAAGTAACGGTTTCTCACTTCTATGACCGTGGAATTCAAAATGGCCAAAATTTTAGCCTAAAATATAACAGCATCTACCTACCTATGTCTTTTATACTATACCAACGTCGGGGATTTCTGGGGTTAAGTACGAAACATCTGTCGTCTAGAAATAGTGCCTATTTAAAATCCACTATACAAGAAAACTAGACCTAATGTAGACGAAACGTCTAGAACATCTTATCTAGCCACAATCTCAAACATAAGGAGATAAGCTAGTTAAAAATCTGAGAAAAATCCGACATTACAACAATGCTTTCTCGCTAAAAACGGGTGTTTTAACTTTTCACATCAAGATTACCAATGAAGATAGCACAGGCGAATTAATTCGCGACATTGAGAGTGTATGCGACCTCTAAGCTCGTAAAAAATATGAGAAGAACCCAAGTTCACATCTTGAGAATACGGAGACTCGGTTCTGAGAAACTGCAATGTAAGAGCCTGCATTATGTGCGGGTCTGTGCGAAACATTGTGCGAAATTATCTAGATTTCGAGTATCTTTCGCGCGATAGTGAACATTCGAAATTCAAAAGCGATTTTGTTTTAAGATTCCATAGATATTGTGCAGTAGTTTACGGGCCAGTATGTTTATGTAAATATTAATCGATAAATTGAAATAAAACTGCTTGCAATCGTACTTTGTTGATGATGACCTAAAACTTTTTAATCATGGCTGTTTGTAATCTAAATAAATCATAAACAAAACTGCCACTGTCTGATAATTTTACGTAAAAAGTTGTTAAAGGTTAAACTTGTGACGCTGAGGGCGACTCATTGATTAAAATATAAAATTAAATGCGTCTAGACATTGTAACAAAAGATGTCTGGAACGACTTTACGCAGACAGAATTATTATGTCAACGTCTCTCTTAAAAATAACTTTTTTATCTTTGCATTACTCCGTATGATTTTTCAACCGTTAAAAAATGCAAATTTGAGAAAACAATTTTTTTTTCAGTTTGGAAAAAGTAGAGGTCCAAACTGTTAATAAATTGCTGCATTATACTTTTGGCGCAAGACCATAGTCGGACTTAAGACCGTATCCATAGACAATTTCACAAAGCTTATAGTATAACCACTTTAAATGTGCAGTTCAAGGTGGTTGCTTTTCAAGAAAGTTTGTATCGAAATGTCAAACTTGGTACATTGATTTTAGTTCCGTATTTTCCCACCTACACAGATAAGTTGGTTGAAGTACCAACAGCGGCCGCCTGTCAATGTCATTTAAGCGCCAAAAGAACCATGCTTCACTATACCAACAAATAAACTATACCAAACTCATCAGACCGTACCACATAAACATATGATATAAAAAACTTTTCCAATAAATTGCCCGGGGACCGGTTGAAAGGTAGCCGGTCTGAACAATGTCTGAACGAGATGCGACCACTGATTGCCAGTAATTATACCAAACGGCTTCTTGTTAACACGCGTTCAACGAATAAAATAAAAAATAATTTAGGCTCTTGTCTCCCGTTGTAATGGTGTACTTTTTAGAGTGGTATATGTTATACATGTGGTGGAGGAACAGGGCCTATGTTTTTATATAAAAGGAATAATTGAGGAAAAGGCACAGAAAGTAACACCATCCTCTAAGTACCGTTTCATTATTTCTTAATCGATAGCGCACATAATCTTGCCTCAAAAAGATTGAACGTTTTTTTTTTAAGCAATAATTTTATGAATGCATTTGGAAATAATTGTTTTGAAAATAAAACTTGTAGAATCCCTAACTAGGTTTGAATATCGAAGGAATTAGTTTGGCATACTAGCTTGCTCTACTATCATAATTTTTTGTCGATGTTCAGGTGTGTCTGTTGATGAAGGTAAATAAACTAAAGAACAACTTGAGGCCTTTAGAAGTAAGTATTTTTCACTAACACTAACACATTGCTTAGTGAAAGAACTCGAAAAGGACAATCATACAAGTATCAGTAGGATAATAATTATTTACATGCAAAATCACCCAAATAATACAATTAACTCATAGTTACGCCACACTCCAAACTTTGAAGAATCTGGTAGCTGCAATATAATTCAATAGACTTAAGGACACTACCAAATACAAGAAATCTAGACTAATAACAATCTAGAACACTCCATATCTATAGAAACAAGGAAACGTATGAAAAGATGTAGATTGCAGCGTATAGCGCACTGCGCAGGTAGCGGGTGAAAGGTTTCATTGTGGTGTCACGCGCCTGCGCAAGTGCGGAGCGACGAACAGAATGAACAGAGCGAACTGTGCGCGCCGCACAAGTGTAGTCGACATGTTGCTGGTGCACTGAGGTGGTAGTTTAAATGCATATTCTGTTTCATAAGCAGTGTATGGGACATCGTGACATGAACAGCTTTTCCTCAGTACTTGCTTGATTTTGAACCCCTCAGGCTTGATTTTTTTGTGAGTGTAAAACACAGTCAAAATGTACGGAACTTCAAGTAGCGACAGGACGAAGTATATTTTCAAATTAGTTCTACCAGCTTCACTTTATTTTGAATATCAATAGTTTCACGAAGTCCTGAATACTTTGTCAAAAAGATTTGGACATGTACACAAAGCGTGGGGACTGTTTTATGTCAAAGTAGTTATACAGTTCATATCTGTATTATTATCAGCCATTTATGTCCCACTACAGGGCAAAGGCCTCCCTTCCCTCCTTCCACTTATCCCTATCCAGTGCTGTTGTTTGCCAATCTTTTTGAAAAGAGTCGAGTTCGTCCCGTCATCTCCTTCTGGGCCTGCCACGTCGCCGTTTGCTGCTGTTTGGGACCCATTGTGTTATTACTTTAGCCCATAGCTCCTCCGGTATGCGACAGATATGGCCAGCCCAGTTCCATTTAAACTTGGCTGTATTACTATACGTTTAAATATCTTCCAGTTCTTTTGATATTAAACTTGCAAACAGTAAAGTTTTCCTTCCATTCATCGTTATCTGTGTTGTGAAGATTCCAATTATTCGTCTTACACTCTTACAAGTATTAGGTAGTTAATGCGTCGTTCACATTATGCCAGTACAGTGATCTAATCCAGCGTTGGATTGCAACTGGAATAAGCTAGGCCCTTTGGAAGTCTCTGGAACGCACTGGATCTAGTGAGAGAGTTCAATAGTTCAGTAACTGATTGGCGGTGTACTTTTCAATCCAGCGCGCCCATTTCAGGGCAAGTGGAATAGTGTAGACAGCCAATCCAGTGCCGGATTAAACGTTGAACAGTGAACACGCATTGTTGTTTTTTGTGAATTACGCGCTTAATTCCTAATAATAACTGGAATAACAAGACGATATGACACAGTTCAGCTTGGGCTTGATTAACTAGCTGAATTACTGGACTGGAATAATGTGAACCGGGCACAACTTGCTAGTGCTACAATAGAAACTTGACAAGAAGTTTACACACAAGTTTTTGACAAATATTATGGGTATGGGACATGGGTTCGGGTTTTTAGAAATAATCTGTAAAATATTTTAAAAAGAATAATAAATATGATATACAGGGTGTAAACAGACCCTTCACGAAGCCTTCAACCAAGCATTATGTACATCAAACTAAGTAAATTATTGCTAGGGAATCAATGTAACTTATTCAAAACATTGTGCTGATGAAGGATTGAATAATAAGGGGGTCGTGGAGGGGTTTAAAGTAAAAGTCTTACATTAAAAACATGTATTTAAAAAAAAAAAGTGTGAAAAAGTTGGAACTTTGACCCCCAATATCTCTGTAACTAGAAGGTTCCCGGGTATAGTCTAGAACAAAAAAAATATCGCCAAGACGGGGAGAACAAGTGCCTTTCGGCTTCGTTAAGGGTCTTTTTACACCCTTTATGTACAACATAAATTCTTAAATCACTATTACTTACCATTACTTGAAGTGAAACCGAAGGTATCCCGTTGTATGTTTCCTAAAACAATAGAGACATATTGTTATTGAAGATGATGATAAAGGCTGTGTATTTTTCTGACGTTCTGACATTTTGTGGGAAAACTCATCATCTGCCTAGCCTTTTCCCAACTATGTTAGGGTCGGCTTCTAGTCTAACCGGATGCAGCTGAATACCAGTATTTTACATGGACTGACTGCCTATCTGACCTCCACAATCCAGTTAGTACTGGGTAATACGATACCCCATGGTAATACTGGTTGTCACACTTTTGGGCCACTGACTACCTGTAACGACTGTCAAATATCTACAAATGACAGCCGGGACGGGAAACTCGGTATGTAATGGGCGGTCACCCATCTACGGACCAACCTAGGCAAGCGCGGCTTAACCTTAAGAGGCTTAACCTCCGAGCGGCTGTTATTAATTAGCCACGAGGGAAAAACTATCACTTGAAAAAGCACATATTTAGCCAAATCCATTCATATAATTTACCTATTAGGTCAAATACATTAAATAATACAGTGCTTGTATACACTGTGTGCATTTAATATCTTTATTGACTTGATAATACATTTTTATTATATACTGTTTGAAAAAACATTATGTCATTACTTTTAACAATTCTAATTTGCATTAATGATGTGTAAGAAGGTATTCGTAAAAAAGGATTGTCTACAACAAGACGTAATGGTAAGTACTCTATGGCATAGCAAAACACTGAAATATTACCTCTAGTTAGCAACTCAAGCAATTTGCTCGAAAAATGAAACTCCGGTCTGAACATATCTTTACACATAAAATCTAATACAAATCACCGATAACCAAACAAATACAAACATGAAACACACACGCACTTAGGAAAACTTTAAAACCACGGCACTTAAAAAAAAAAACTTAATTCTTCCTGTCAATTTTAAAATCACGCACTAACAATAGATTTTTTCGGAAATGGCGCGCACTATTTCGTTTTGTATTTCGAAGTTGGAAAAGTTTCCTGGTCTGACGTCACACGTGTTATGTCAAACAAAATATTAGTGTTACATCGGCCGACCGATTGTCGCCAACTGTTTAATTATGCCGCCTGTCCCGATTCATTAGTGCACTATGGATTCAGGGACGGCTTCCGAATGGGATTTTTTATTTGTATTTATTTAAAGTAAAGGCAATATTTGTTTTTAAATATGGGCAAAGCGTAATGATATAAATATATTATTCTAAGATTTTACAGTTTGTCCGTAGCATTATTTGCTGTCCGTAAAATTTCTGCGAGATTTTATAAATTGCATCTGGTTCTGAAACTTTAGCAGTTCACTTCAGCTGCAAATAATTTGCTTTAATAATATTTCGTATGTGTTATTGTATTATTGAGTGTCCAACCATTTTTTGAAAAATACCCATAAAAGGAGAATCATGTTAATAAAATAATATTATTTAAATCCATGAGCGAGGAAATAAAACAAATGTTTAAAATAAGAGGTGGTAAAATGTACATTGACAAGACTTAAGAAAATAAAACACTGAAAACAGTCGATTCAACACATCCTTTTTTGTAAGTCCCAAGTACGGCCCACGAGCCGTCTGGAGAGGTCAGGGTTGCCGACGCTCGTCTTTTGACCCTCATGCTTCCCTCCCTCACCAACACACGATAATATCATACCTCCGTCCTCCTCCCACAGGCCGCGACACTTTGCTTGACTTTTAACCCTTCACGTCATTGTCAGTACTATGCTTTTCTCACATACCGACTTTTTAATATTGCCGTCTCATTCAAACAGGTTACGACATATCGGTCGACATATGACCCGAGCATCGGTGTTTCTCTGTCCTTTTTTATCGTTTTGTATAAGTGTATGTGTGTCCTTGTCTGCAGTGTCACGACCCTTACGACTAGCCACTTGAATAGATTAGGTGTTTTTGTACGAATACGGGTTCAATATTCATTGATAATCGGTTCGTTGGCATTTTATATGCAAGAAATGTATGATTGTTTCCTTTCGTTGTAAGTAATAGTTTTATATATCACAGTACTGGTAATGTTTCTTAAGATTAATGTTCACTGAAGAATTTGTAAAGACCTTAAGTTGCGTCAGGATCAAAGTTCAAACTTGAAACCACTATTGTTATCTCTTTCAGTCACTAGAATCTATTAAAGTTCTATATGTATCCACGTTGTCATTCAAAAATAGAGCACCCATCTTCCTCCAGAGCACAGTCGATGAAAGAAGATACGTCATCGCCAAGTAAATATACCAAAGCTTCTTAGCGATACGCTATCAGTGGCACTGAAGTCAACAACTATCGTAATTATTATGTCAGATCGGTATTTTTAGGACCAGTTAATTTTTTCACAAGTCTTCAAGAGTGACCTACAGCAATTCATAGAAGTTTGCAACTATGATATTGTATATTAATAATTACTGTAGATTTCTGCAAAAAAAACGTATTTCAGTTTTAACTAGAAGCGTTTTCAATTACAGATCAGGTAAGGACGTAATTAGTGCACGAGCACTCATTCAAACTCTGTTATCAGCTTATTCGTTATCTGTAAACGCTTTATAATTGCTTGCTCGACACTTGCTATTTGCATTTCAAACTATGTATTATTTACAGAGACTTATTAAATGTCGAAGAGCCAACGAGTGCTACAAACTCATGCATCTGCCGAAAAAGGGTTACTAAACACTATGATGTGTTTTTTTGGATTAGTATTTTGAATAAATGCTCCGTTAGTCTCGTGGTCACAAGCTCAACAGCTGAGCGTGGTGTAGCCTGGGTTGGATTCCCGGGTAGGGCAAAAGTGCTATTGGGCTTTTCCATTAGGAATTTCTCTCTTAGAAGTTGGTGGTATGATACCCCTGTGCCTCGGAAAGCACGCTAAGCCGCCATCTTGCGCCTGATCTCTCTCTCATTGCCGTCTCATCGGACTATGAGAGTGAGGGAAGGGAGAGTCCACCTGTGTCTGCGGACACACTTGTGCATAATAAAATCTCCCCCACCGATGGCTAATCTCCTCTGAGATTGGCCCTAGTGACTGAAAACGGACATACAGGGTGTAAACAGACCCTTCACAAATCCGTCAATCAAGCATTCTGTACATCAAACTAAGTAACTTTACGCAAAAATTATTGCTGGGAATCGATTTTCTTTTTGGGTGAAAAATCACGTTTTACGGTAGGACTCGATAGTTGAATAGTACGGGAGTCTTGAAAGTGTGTGAAGTAAAAATCTTACATTAAAAACATGTATTTAAAAAAAAACTTGTGAAACAGTTGGAATTTTGGCCAACAATATCTCCGTAACTAGAAGGTTCCCAGGTATGGTATCGCAAAGACGGGGAGAACAAGTGCCTTTCGACTATGTTAAGGATCTATTTACACCCTTTATACAGGATATACCTGCTTACACTAAGACTGTATATCTTCCAGAAGTGTCGAAGAATCTCACCTATCCACCGTACATTTCACTCGCTCACACCAGCGGTGGCAGCGGTGGCTGGTTCAACGTTTTTCTAACAGCTGACCTGAGACGAGCCGGAGCATTCCTACCAACAACCGTACAGTAGGAGCCGAGAATACGTGGATACGGCTTTTTTATATTAGAAATGTAACTGTAACGTTCTGGAGACACTTTCTGGTGGAGTGTTGTTTTGTGTCTGAACATAAGGCGAGAAATTTCTGGTCAAAAAGCCTGTCAAAAGAGTTGAAAAACGCTTCAGTGATAATTCACCTATCATAATCACCTGAGGTATATGTGTTCCTGGTACTACAATAAACATAATTAGAGGATTGCATAATGTTTTGTTACGAGGTCAGAACGGTACGGGTACCGAAGGTCATCAATGCATGAAATAAGAATTCACTATCTACAACAAATAGAGACTCCTCATTTTTTTCTACAGTGACTTAAGAAGCAAAATACGCATTTACTACTCTTCAGTTGGTCAACTAGTATACTAGGGATACAGTGGTGACTGGCGCACTGGCCGCACAGATTTTTTTTGCCTTCATTTCTATATTTAAGGTCAACGCTAATGCTGAGTATGAGATCCTAGAATCGATGCTTGGGCCGGACAAAGTTTATTAGGTTTTGCCATCAAGAATTTGTCAGAAGATGGATTTGTACCCGGTTGATAGTAACACGCTCGCCCCCTATTACATAAGACTGAAACATAACAAGTAGTGAAACATAACTGATGAAAAATGTCCTGAGTACTGTAGGGTACATCTACATCTGCCTTTTTGTTTTTTTTTTTTAGGATGGGAAATCATCAAATGACTCCCCCCCCCCCCCCCGCTCTGGGCGGAGCGGAAGGGAGTGTCAGACTTGTACTGACTAAAACCCATCCATGTTCCTTCTTTGCCCTTTGTGTTCCAGGGCATCTGCATTACGGTATTATAGGCGTGTTTCAGGGTAAAGATCTACAAAAACCTATTAAATAAGCCACCTCATCTCTTTCCTACATCGCTGAGAAGAAAGCGCGCTGCCATCGCGCGCGTGCGCTGCTTTTTTGCGGCGATGAATATTTATCGGCCGCCGCGGCCATTAGCAAACACAAGCGATACACTTTCAGACTGATTGGTGCTGTCTTACTCGTTATTTTATACTAGTTTTATTGCATTATCTAGAACTAACTTATCTGTTGGGGGTCTGAATGAAGATTGAAGCGTTTCAGTGTAAATGAGTCAGAATGATTGATAATTTAACCTAAATAGACCTTCGGTCAGTGTAACAACTACTATTTTTGTGTAAATGATACAAAACAAGAAAGAGAGAACAACCACTTTTATCCTTATCTAGGTGTTATCATCTGAAAACTCCTAATCTGCGGACGAGAACAGGATAATTGCTGTATAATTGATGAAAAAATACCTCTCATCATCTTCCTGCTTTTGTCCCATGTTACTTGGGGTCGGCGCAACACGTTTTTTTCTTCCATTCTCCTCTGTCAGCCGTCACGCTATAATTTAATCCTTTATCTATCATATCATTCCTCACACATTCCATCCATCGTTTCCTTGGTCTTCTTATCTCTCTCTCCATCCATCAACATTTATATTCATCACTCTTTTAGTCACATTCTTCGATGAAAAAATACCTCTGTCTCCTATAAATAAATAAATAAATAAATAAAAATCATTTATTTCAGACTGTAGTAGGTCCATATTAGGTTAGTAACAATCAGACTTATAAACTATGTTAGTACAATATAAAAAATAAATAAAAACAACAATAATTAAAACCTTAGGGCACCCGACGAGGTTTCACAGGTAATGTGAACCCTCGTCCAGTGCCTCATAATAGGACAGTCGGCATCCAGTCGTTCTGCCACTACCCTCAGGAGGCTGTTGGGACTGCCCCGCACGCGCCGCATCAGGGAGCCAATTCTTTTGCGCAGTATAGCATGGAAGCCATCAACCTGGGCTGCCGCAAACATCCCTGATGCACTACAGTAGCGTGGCAGCCCCATCAACGCCCTGAATGTATTATTGTATTGGATCCGCAAGGCACTGAAAGCTCGCTGAGTGTATTTGATCCATATAAAACCATGTCATATTCTGAGGATTCCGGAGACGGGTTAAAAAAGTGCATCAAATATTCATTGAGTAATTGAAGTACCATAATCTTCTGAGCACCACATGAGATCTTCTGTGTAACTCGTAACGTCACTGAAAAAGGACTATTTATGAAAAAAATTGGTTAGCGAAGATTCTTCACACACTTTTACACACAAATATGCCTTTGCGTGCAAAGCTTGTATAATTCACCCAACACATCATCGTATTGAATAACTAACACATGTATCCACTTCATTCATCATGATAATATCCAATTTAAATTCGATCTAACTGTGCAATCATAGTAAGCAGTGATCGTTGTTCTATGTAGGTAGCGTAGACTAGACAATATACCCCAAAATTAAAAAGAAATATCAAGTTATATTGCACTTGAAAAGTGATGAACTCAATCTCGTAGCTAGTCTTGAAAATACTTTCTTTGCTCTAGTCAAACTGAAGCAAACCCGCACGGTATACGTATGAAATGTATGCACGGATGACAGTCACTCGCATCGATTGTGTCAAATAAATGGATGTGTAAACTGGACCGAATAAATTGCGTGACTATCCTAATAATTGAAATAATTGACGCGCCCCGCGACGTCGGCGGGATTCGCTTCAGTAGGTAGTTCGCTTGAGATTTATGTTATGAATAACTGAATAAGTATTTTAGGAAAACACTTGATTTTCAGCCAGCCTTTTGATCGCTTTCAAAACATTTCATAAATATCTGCAACGATTTTTAACAATATTGATAATTATTTGACATACAAGATTGGCATTCAAGTATTATGTACATATAACTTCTAAATTCCTTAAAAAAACTATTTTTGGATTGAAAAATCACGGCTAGGTACCGCGTCGGTACAATCGATAGAACTCAATGTAACGCACTCAAAACATTGTGCTGATGGATGCATTGAATAATACAGAGGTCATGAGGTATTTCAAGTAAAGTTATAACATTAAAAACATGTATTTTTTTGTAACTTGTGAAAAGTTTGAACTTTGACGTCCAATATTTTCGTAACTGGAAGGTTCCATGGTATGGTCCAGAACTACAAGCGCCTTTCCGCTTCGTTAAGAGTTTTTTTACACCCATTAAAAGCTTTTCGATAGCTTAGGTGTAGTAACCCAACACAATATTTTGACTTTTCTGTAATAGTTATAGCTTATAGAATGTCACTTTGTAAAACTTACTTCTAGGTATTATAATCTAATTATTCCAAAGCCCATCGGAACTTGTTCTTCCTAGACCGCTTTCTAGCCAGGAACTGTTTCCCTGTCCAATAAAATATATGCTTTGAACTCTTTATGCGAGTTACCAGTTAAATCTACTGTAACTGTTATTAATAGAACCATTTAATGATCATTTTCTTAATTGGACAAACGTATTAAAGTGGGGATATTTTATCCAAGTATTTTATGGTTGAAAAGTTTGCATTTCTGTCTGCGCAGAATCTCCCGATGTATATTGACACTTACATTACGAAATACGTCGTTTTCTCATACTTTTTGTGTCATCAATTCATCATCTGCCTAGCCTTTTCCCAACTATGTTGGGAACGGCTTCCAGTCTAAGCGGATGCAGCTGAATGCCAGTATTTAACATGGAGCGACTGCCTATCTGACCTCCACAACCCAGTTAGTACTGGGTAATACAACCCCCTTGGTAAGACTGGTTGTCAGACTTTCGGGCCACTGACTACCTGTAACGACTATCAAAGATCTACAATTGACAGCCGGGGACCAACAGTTTAACGTGCTTTTCGAGGCACGAATTCGCATAAATATTGTGTACTGATCCGTTTATTAGTAAAGGTGCGGTCAAACCGTCCGGAATGGGCTCCGGACAGCGGAATACGAGACAGAGATTGTACTGAAATGTCTTACCAAGTCAAGGTGTCCGCAGTGATTCTCTTTCACTCATTCATTGAATGAAACCAAGAATGAGTTTTCTAAATTTGAAGAACTGCTTAGTGATAGTTATATCCAAAAATTCTGTGACAGAATAGTGAAATCTGTTGCCTAACCAATAAAGCTTTTCTAGTTTTCCTTTCACATTGCACTTGCAGAAAAATATCAATCTAAGAGGAGTCAGGTGCAACACCTAGCTAGAACTAACGTCCCTGCCTTCAATTTGAATTTGAAATCAGAACGCAGGTCATTACGCGGCGCACACGCATAACTTTTTCACAGTCCACTGAACAAATTGTATAGGCCTATTATATTTGCATTTTACTTGTAATACCTTTCATTAGATATCTCATTAATATTGACGAAATTATGATTGAAACTGTAGAGAGAAAAGTTACTAAGTCGCAATCTTGGTATTTTGAGTTTTTAAAGAATAAGGAACTGCTTACTTATTTTGATTTTATTAGAAATCATGGTTCTATTACTATAGAGATAAAACATACATAACATCACGCCTGTAATCCCAGAAGGATTAGGCAGAAATGTACCCAATCAATAGTACACCCACATTTCGCCAGTTATGTTTGAGTCCCATGTAATAAGGAGCGATCCTATTGCCATCAACCGGGCACAAATGGAGACTCCGTGGCTGCTACTGAGAAATTCCTAATGTACAAACCCATTAACAATTTACCTGACCCGGGAATTGAACCCAGGGCCACACACTCTTCCCTACGCCCCAAATGAAATAAAATATTATTTTACAAGAAGTCAACTAAGTATATGTAACTATTCTTCATTCAAAGTTTACGTTACCAATAAAAAACGGAAAATTGTCCTTTTTGTCTTGTTTGACTCATTTTTTTTAAGACTAATAATGTCTATTTTTATTACCAATTTATAACTTAGTGACTTTCCGCTCTTCTGTGACGCTATCATCATCACCCATAACCCGACTTCAACCACTACTGGGTATAGGACTCTGTTTGCTTGTTGCCTAGCTCCTCGTTCTTGTGCCAAGCTCCACGTTCTTGTGCCAAGCTCCACGTTCTTGTGCCAAGCTCCACGTTCTTGTGCCAAGCTCCACGTTCTTGTGCCAAGCTCCACGTTCTTGTGCCAAGCTCCACGTTCTTGTGCCAAGCTCCACGTTCTTGTGCCAAGCTCCACGTTCTTGTGCCAAGCTCCACGTTCTTGTGCCAAGCTCCACGTTCTTGTGCCAAGCTCCACGTTCTTGTGCCAAGCTCCACGTTCTTGTGCCAAGCTCCACGTTCTTGTGCCAAGCTCCACGTTCTTGTGCCAAGCTCCACGTTCTTGTGTCAAGCTCCACGTTCTTGTGTCAAGCTCCACGTTCTTGTGCCAAGCTCCACGTTATTGTGCCAAGCTCCACGTTCTTGTGCCAAGCTCCACGTTCTTGTGCCAAGCTCCACGTTCTTGTGCCAGCCTCATCCACGATATTTCTGCGATGGCAACAATGTCGTCTGATACTATACTCACTTATGAGCGTTTATGACTTATGGCATTTCATACAAACTTACAAGTCCTTTTTTTTTTAAATGACAGAACCGATTTTAATGAAACTTCATACGAATAAGCAGGATACATAAGTCTAAAAAGTTAACAGAACATTTTCGAAATGTCTTTTAAAAAAAGGTAATTGGCATTTTCTGTTTCTATGGAAAATCTAAAATCGGTCTAATTTAGCTGTGACACTATTTTTCAAAAAAGTTCTCTGATAACTTTTTAGACGTATTATGTATCATGTTAATGCGTATGAGATTTCATTAAAATCGATTCAGTCATTTCGAAAAAAAGTACTAGACAGTTTGTGTGAAATGCCGTAAGTCGTAATCGTTTAGATTTGGTATCGAATTGATTTCGTACATAGTATTTTAAGATTAGAGGTTGGACCCCGCCCTCTGAATCAGGTCAGAGACAAGATTTAGCCGGTTCCGCTTGCAAGATAAGGCCGGACTGCAGTACTATCGTGTTTGATAAAGTTACTTATTACGATTGGCCATTCAAGCTTAGTTAATTTATTTGCTCTATTTTAATTAAGTAGGTAACACAAACTGGTACCTGGTTCTGTTTTGTATTGATTAGACTTTAAAGTTAAGCTTCGCTGCAATTTATAATTATATCATGAAAATAGGGTCTGTGTCGATTGGCAGATCGTAATATTACATAAGTACATGTAATATTACGATCTGCCAATCGACACAGAATCACATACATGCATTAATTTTTTTTGTTGCGTAACAAAAAAAGTTAGGTATATTTTTAGCTAGGTATTTTAAAATTAAAAAGTTTTACCATATAGGTAACTTTTTTTTTTCATTTATGTCTGGTCGATCGTAATTTAATGTTTGTAAAAATACCCAAAAAAGGCCGAAATGCACTGGTTTTCCCCGTCATTACGATTTTTTTTTTCTAGTTACGGAGAAACTGGGGGCCAATGTTCCAACTTTTTCACAAGTTATTTTTTTTCATACAAATTATAACTTTACTTTAAATACACATAATGTTTTGAGTGCGTTACGTTGAGTCCTACCGTTGATATTTCACCCCAAAAAAAAAGTCCTTTCCCAGCACTATTTTTTGCGTAGAGATACTTAATTTGATGTATGTACAGAATCTTAGGTTGACGGCTTCGTGAAGGGTCCGTTTACACCTTGTATAGGAAGGCTGTTAGTTTCTGCTTTTTCTTAACTAAAGTAACGACTAAAGTCCGGACCAACAACTTAAGTTTGTCAATACTGCTAAATACCTCAAGCGGCGTAAATATAGAAATCTTTGTGGTAACTATATTTTCGAGCCGTTTGGGGTTAAAACTCTGGGGTCGTGGGGTCCGAGTGCTCATAGCCTGTTTAAAATTTCGAAACGCCTAGTTGACGCTTCCCGTGACCCAAGGGCTGGCTTTTAATTTGGCCAGAGGCTAAGTGTTGCCATACAACGTGGCAACGCCGCCAGTCTCTTGGGCACATTACCAGCTGACAGCGTTGAGGAGTTTTTTGATGCCCTTTTATAGTTTGTTGTTAGTTTATTTATTTTAGGTTATTTAATAGTTTTTAATTAATAATGTATTTCGTTAGTTTACTCTACTTAATTAAATAAAGATGGATTATACAGCTAAATCCATTTACATTACAACTGATCTAACTCAACCACTGATCAAATATAGTCAGTAATAGTGCTCCATCGTGCTAGAACCGCAGTATCCCTGCCTATCCCTTTTGGTCTAATAGCAGCGAGTCGGCTTAGTTAGTCGATGCCCATATTAATACTTAACAGCTGTATCAACGACCAGCTTTTCTCGACATGTTATGGTCCATGTACATGACTACAAGTATCTATGTAGTTCCTCCTTTTAAAAATAAATTTGTAAGACTCTTCAATAGGTTTTTTGCGGGGAATGCGAGGCAAATTGCTTCAACGAATCTATTTGTGGTAGGGATTGCGATAGGTGGAGCTGTTTGATTGAAGCTATCTTTCTGCTGATCTTACAGGCAATATTCTAGAGGTATTCTAACTAAAGACTTCTGTAGTTTTTCCTTCAGATTGACAGAATAAAAAAGTTGGAGGACACAAACAGAAAAGTGGACCAAAAAATTACAGAATGGTGGTAAGGGACGGAAAAAGACGCCGAGGAAGGCACATAAAAAGATGGGAGGATGATCTGCCTAAGGGTTGGAGGAATATAGCGATGGATCGACAAATGTGGAGGGAACTTGAGGAGGCCTATGTTGCAAGACACCCTGATCTGGTAGCTGATAAGATGAATAAATAAAAGGAAATACAAGTCATAATTTAAGTTAAGTTAATCTTATAATTTAAGTTTAGATGTAGAAAACAAATAAGTGTAGTTTATATTTTATTTTTCAAAATTACTATATATATTGTGTATACGAAGGTCAGATCAGGTCTATAAAGGCTATTTTATTTTTTATTATTTACATTGTGGAACACGGTCGATCGAAAGTGCTGTATGTTATGTTCATGTTACATATTTATTTTTTCAATGGTACCGTTCCCGTACAAAGTTAATGCTAAGCTTTAACGAAAACTACCTTACCATAAATTGCTTAGCGTCTGCTAAATGCTAGTGGCGTCGGACTAAATCATTACTTTATAAAAACGCATTTGTTACAATACTTCCGGACTTAACCAATGACAGTCGCCATATCTTCTAGGTCTACAGCACATTGTCTTTCAATGCCCAATCACACGCATCTGACCTAAAACCCACTGACAAGCCTCGATAAATTTCCATCAACCCAAAGCTTTCCACCACAAATGTCTCAGAACGGATATTAGTTCCACAATAGCATCTAATAAACTTTTATATGAATGTCTTACGAATAACCGGCTAGTTTCAAAAGGCCTGCTTTCATTCCAGCCTATTAACAGGTTAGGTGACGTCCAGTTTTTGTCGGTTATCCGGCGAGGTGTAATAATTACCGTTCGGAGGCACTGATGGACGTTTCCGCTGGTTTTTTATGGTGAAGCTGTGCGGAAGAGGAGGCAACGGCGGTTAAGTAGATGAGTGAGGTAGTGTTCTGTTCTTGTTCGAATGGTCGATGAAGAAGTACTGCTTTTGTTGTCATAGATTATTTAGTGCTATATCCGGGAGGCGCTAACGAAAGAGTTATGTTGTATGTTAAATTATAACATCCGATTTTCTTTGTGGGTTTTGTATTACGGAGTGAACTCGAAGAGCAAAATAACGAATAGCACAAATATATCATTGCCTTTGTAGCAGTTAATAATCAGTAATTAACTAGAATACCTTTTCCAATAATTACCTAATGAAATGCGCACCTTACCAATCCTCCCTTTGACTGCTATTCCATAAAAATGCATTTTTTATTTTCAACTGAAATCAAAATAGGTATTTCGGAAGAGTGGAGTGTCCTAATATAGGCACTTACTTGCTTAAAAGGACACTTCTATCACTAGCTATGTAGTACAAAAGTTGTTAAAGAAAACCAAAAAAACATTTCAGTCAAAAATATTTTTATTTTCACTTATTTCAGAACAGAAAAAGTTAAGTGATAAGTGCGTCATATCTCCCTATTCAAAACAGTATGACGGTATAAGTATGACCCAGGGGCGTCATCGTCATGGGTCGCGTGCCAGACATCACCACAGCCATATTACCTACCGTCTTACGCCTACCCATTGTGTTCCGAAGTTTGTGTACACTATCATAGTTTGCAACCAAACCAACCATTATTGTATTACGCTACAGTTGGATCACTTGTGAGGGGAATGATCGTTCGTCATGAAATGCGTGACGGTAATGAACTGTCTTTGAAGCAATAAAGCATGTCTTTTTCTCTGCATTTTGTTAAGTGGATCACTTTTTACCTGTCTCTTCTTCCGAAGAATGTGGAGGGTTATTCTAAATATGTAGATGACGTATGAATTTCCCAACATATTGCCAAAATTCTCAACTGTACTTATTTTTCTTCACGCGTTCTTTTATTTAAAGAATATAACATATCACGCCCTAATCATCGAAGAATTAGGCAGAGCTGTTCACTCTCATTTCACTCTGTCCGTAATAGGACGAGTGAAGAGTGTGAGCAAAGCAGTGATGGCCTAGTAGTGTTACCGTCGGAATGCTAAGTCATAGTTTCGAATTCGATTCCAAGGCACGCACCTCTGATTTTTCGGATTCATGTGCGTATTGTATAATTATCACTTGCTTCGGTGAAGGAAAACATCGTGAGGAAACCAGCATGCCTGAGAGATATTTCTTGACAGCATGTAAAGCCAAGTCAGAGGCCCATGGGCGGCATAAAAACTCTGACACCGGGTTAGGTACTAACGATAAAGATTAATAGGACGAGTCTATTGCCAAAAACCCAGATACGGACCGCTATTCAGAAATTCCTTAAAGAATAACACTTTGCCCGACCTGGTAATCGAACCCACGATTTTAAGGAAAGTTTTGCTTTTCAGGAGCATCTTAAATCCGTATTCTTGTTATCAATAAACACACAACCTTTTCCTACAAACCAGGTAAACCATAGACCACATTCTAAGTAGCTGTTAACCCGCTCAGTCGCCGTAAACCAAAGGAAGCCGAGATACAAGGGGCGGGTCACCTCGGTACTCCACAACCATATCATTTGCCACAGTCACTGCCCAGCGGTATTGAATTCTGAGGGTTCACTGTGTGACATATGGCAATTGTGGGTACGCCTGTAAGTAGGGGGTAGGGTAAGACGGTTGATGGGTATGTCGTGTTGATGTTTTGAAGAAAGCATTGCTTTTTCGCCAGGGTTATGTTTAGACCATGGTGTAATAATATACTTCGCCTGGTATTCTCTTCCCACGATGGTCTATGACTACGTCACGATAAGTGTTACCATTGATTGTCCTCAGAATGTTGGGCCACAAAAGGGATTAATGAAAGGCATTTGCATGTGGCGGAGATGAGAATGCTAAGGGGAATGTGTGGTGTTACGCGAATGGATAAAATAAGAAATGAGTATATAAGAGGAAGTCTGAAAGTGGCGCCGGTGACTGAAAAGTTGTGTGGTAATCGGTTGTCGCATGTGATGCGGAGGAATGAGGAAAATGTTGTGAGGAAAGTTTTGAGTATGAATGTGGATGGGTATATGAGTAGAGGAAGACCAAAGAAACGATGGATGGACTGTGTAAAGAATGATATGGCAAGAAAGGAGGTGTCTAATGAGATGACGAGTAATAGAGAAGTATGGAAGAAAAAGACATGCTGCGCCGACCCCAAATGAATTGGGATAAGGGCAAGAGAATGATTAGGGACTTTCTCATTTAGTGAAAATAAATTATTTACTAGCTTAACTATAAAGTAATTCGTGTGGTTCATCTATTTAGTTTTAAATTAATTTACATATTGAATTGGTAGTTCATAATTGCTTTGTTAAGTTAAAAAATGCATTTTGCTCGGGTAATTCAATCACACACCGTGGCAACACATCGACCGCATCGCAACTGATGACGTATTCTTTGGCCAATCACGTGACCCAGTTGTCACGGGAAGAGAATACCAGGCGAAGTATATTATTATATCCTGGTTTAGACGTGATTTTTTTCGAAATTGGAATACATTTGGCTCGACGATTTGGACACGTCCTTGACTGATTGACCGGAAGGCAACAGATAAAGAGAATTAGAAAAATATGAAGGACAACAGGTGCGTGGACGAAGCAAATGGAGTAGGTACTCATGTGAGCATACCGTTCCATAGTCTATACCTACGCCTGTGAGGAGACGTTGTCAGTTTATGGATGTTGTACACATACAGGGTGTAAACAGACCCTTTACATAGCCGTCAACGAAGTATTCTGTACATCAAACTAAGTAACTTTACGCAAAAATTATTGCTGGGAATCGACTTTTTTTTGGGGTGTTAAATCACGTTTTACGGTAGGACTCGATGGATAGCACTCAAAGCATTGTGCTGATGGATGGATTGAATATTACGGCGGTCGTGAAGGTGTGTAAAGTAAAAATCTTACATTAAAAACATGTATTTCAAAAAAAACTTGTGAAAAAGTTGGAACTTTGACCCCCAATATCTCCGTAACTAGAAGGTTCCCAGGTATGGTCTTTAACAAAAAAATGATCGCAAAGACGGGGAGAACAAGTGCCTTTCGGCTATGTTGAGGGTCTATTTGTACAACATATGTTTTCCCACTGCTGGGCGATGACATGTTCTGAGCACATGGATTGTATTATACTCATGATAACTCATTCATTATTGTACAGGACATTTAGAACGTTTCGTTCAGTTGAGCCTCTTTCCACATCCAATTGTCCCGTTGATTTCCTTAGGACGTCGCTATTCGACAAAACCGATCTTGTTCGTCATTTCTATTATTAGCTGTTTTATGATTCAATTCAATTCAAAATCATTTATTTCAATCCATTAAGAATCATATGATGCATACATTTGAGACAAAATGTTACAATTAAAATCAATTAAATAATATAAATTAAAATTCTGTTATTATTATATGACTAAATCAACAATTATAAATATTAAAACTCCAACACGCCACTCCTCTTTATAATACGTAATTTAGAACCAAGAATAAAAGAAATGACTCACAAATAGAAATGTAACAGTCTGGTGTGGTCGATTAATCAAAGATTACCTAAATACCAGACAGTGCAATTTATTTAAATGAATTCATCTATCCGTGTATTCATTTCACAAGATGTTCAAACACGCTACACACGACAGCACCTAACTTGCTTTTTGCACCTTTTTTCATGAAACATGAGAGGCGTATTTTTCTTTGCAGGTATGTAGGTACTACACCTATTTTTAATCACTTGATTTTTCTCATTAGTTTACCTCATTTTAGAGTTCCGTACCTCAAAAGGAAAAAACCGAACCCTTATAGGATCACTCGCGTGTCTGTCTGTCTGTCACAGCCAATTTACTCCGAAACTATTGACCCAAAGACGGACGTGTAACGTAAATTACTGAATTTTAAACATGGGCGCCACTTTTTGAGGGTATACTAGAAAATGAAAAAAAAAAGTTTTGCAAACTATATCGTGTTACATATCAAAATATGAAAGGGCTCATTTGCTCATTCACTTCTTCTTTCATACTTATAGAGAAGTATGAAAGAAGATGAGATCCGGCGTCATCTTCAGATGGCAAAAGAATGATGATGATGGTCGATATATGTACTACGTGTACTTGATAGTTTAGTCGTCTTCATTTTTAGGCTTGCCAAATGCGACAAGAAACGATAATTTGCAATAGATTAGGATCTACAGGGTTGTTTGTAAAACACCAACAACCTCGCAGAAGTAGATTACTAACATCATAAACAACAACATTTGTTCTACGACTTTTTCGAAAACAGGCAAAAAAAAAATCGACTTTTCATACAAAACTCAATCAGCTGTTCGGGTATATGTATGGAGAGTTGAATTTAATTTGTCTGTTTTCGGAAAGTCGTAGAAAAAACCGTTGTTGTTGTTGTTGTTGTTGTTGTTGTTGTAAATGTTATTGTTTATGATGTTAGTAATCTACTCCTGCGAGGTTGTTGGTGTTTTACAAATAACCCTGTATATCATTTCATCTTCCAATTTCCGCACCTCATTTTATCCACCAGTCCCCAAAGCGGTCGTAACACTAATGGCAATGGCAGGGCTCCGCCGTAGATCACAACTATACAAATATGGCGACAGGCTGTTAGCCTATAACCTGGCCAGTGGCTACAATACACGCTTCCTGTTCGCAATTTCCGCTGGATGACAAACTGCGTATTGTTATTAATTGATGGAAGAAAGTTACTTAAAATAAAAGGAGTAAATAGCAATGTTAAGTTTTTTTCGTCTTATTTTATAAAGGTTTTTTTTTTATTTGTCTATTAGACAGATGTTTTCAGTAATTGTATGAAATCTATGTCTTTTTCCACTTAAGACCTACGGATACCCTGCCACGCTCTTGCTTTTCTGGAGTACCTATCGAAAAAACATACGGGGTGGAAGGGACACCGACGCGAAAACGGTTACCACGTATTGTTTAGTTGGCGAAACGGGAAAGTTACCAAACTGGATGTAGCCTTCAGTACATCATTCTGAGCCCCACATAGAAATTTTTCATCGGTTATTAAAACAAAACAGCTGTTTCCTACAAAAGTGCAATACCTACTCGGTCAAAATGTATGGAACAGCTGATTTCATTTTTAAATACCGATGAAAAATTTATATGTTGGGGGGCGGGGTCCCAAATGATGTACTGAATACGTGGCAACCGTTTTCGCGTCGGTGTCCCTGCCAACATGTATACTGATGTATTGTAAACTCTAATATGCTATAACAGTAACCGTTTGTGACGGAAGAATTTTAATTATCAATAGAAAATCAATTGAAAAATAATAAACTACAAGTTTTCCAAGCGTTTCAACTAGAGTGGTCATTACAATAGTGACGTTTTCCCGCCCAAAAGAGCAAGATGGCGTCATGGGAGAGCGCGCATGCGCCGAGTCACGGGAGCATAAACCACAACTGACAATAAAGCACAACGCAGTAAATTTTAACGATGGACTTTGATACTTTAGTTATTAATATCCGTGTTTTTTTCTCTTAACAGTTACCTGTAAACGCTTCTGAAACGACAGAGTTTTAAACATAAAAGTATTCGTTTTCTGAGAACTGTCACAATTATAGCGTACTTTCGTTAGAGCACAATCGTTTTTCAAAAACTAGGATTACTCTAGCAATTGGAAGCGCAGTCGCAGTTGCCAGACTGATCTAGGATTAATGATGCTATTTTGAAAAAAACCTGTATAAAACTAGCAGATTAATTTTCAATATTTAAGAACCTGTTAGTTACGCCTAGCTAATGTGCCTTGTGATCATTGACGATTCGCATCAAACAATTGGACCGTAGGTGTAAACACGCTTCTTCAAACAGAGATGAAATGCTCTCATGGATATCTCACCTCACCAACCTGATGTATCTAAAGTAGATGCAAAATAAGCACATATCTCAGTCCATTCACTAACCGATCAACTTTGTTTACAAAAATTACAACAGACGTGATATTTGCAAACAAATAGCAATCAGTGCGTTCTTGTGGCGCGCTTGAGAAAACCGGACGGGCGCGCGTTCTCACGGGGAGACGCGTTTTCCATAGCTATCGACACGCTAGGGAAAATGTACCTCTTTTTAGGGTATTGAAGTTCTAGCTGCTGTGCAAAAAACACATTTTTCAACACGAGTTACAACAAGAACCAGATATTGTATTGTAGTTCAATGTGCTTTCTTGTATAACACGTTATGGTATTTGGCCGAATTCAGTGTGAATTTTCCCGTAAATCTTCTTTTCGAGATCGAGAACTGTGAATAGTTTTAGAATCAATTTATTTTATCAAGGTACTGTTAGGGTACTTTTAGGGTTCCGTAACCAAATGGCAAAAATTGAACTCTTATAATTTCGCCATATCTGTCTGTCTGTCCGTCCGTCCGGATTGCTCGCTGAGTCACAGCCATTTTTTGTTGAGATAAAAGAGTAGGTAGCCACTCCAAACTTAATCGGTGTTTAAAAACGCATAAGAGAACAGAATCTTGTATAATTATGGACACGTAAATTTACAACACGTGGTGTCATAATTGGAATACGAATATAAATGGTTTGAATTAGCATAATCTCATATTTATTATGTTACTATTGCATCGGTGTTAGCAGTTTTATAAGACAGATTATTATAAACAGACACGATGTTATAAAGTTAGTGTAAAGCCCATTAACTTACTTATTGGCAGGAAATAATAAATGCTGAATGCACTTAACACGCAATAATTTTAGGATTTATTCTGACGTGACAATCGCAATGTATTGCCACCTTAAAGTGATTAGTATTGAAATGTGTATTATAAAAAAAATACTGTTCATTAAGCAAAACATTGACGAAGGATTCGTAAATTTTATTAATATTTTGTAACCAAATCTACTCCTCAGGACTGAACAGCGTTTTCCATGACCAAATCAATCACACTAAATAACTACTCGCCTATAGACAAGTATTTGTTTTTAAATCCTAATTAAAGTACAAGTCCGACAAAATCGGACATTGTGGAACGCACCCATTTTTCTGTCCCCCGTGATATATGCATTTACTGTGTAATTGCCCGCGAGGACTGTATTTTGTAAAAATGAGCCTCTTCCCGGGGAACTATACGCGTTTTCATTTCACATCGCCCTGTACTTTGGTAAATTATACACCGTTCGCAATGGTATAACGTGCCTATGAGAAAATATTTCTAGGGTGTGCCAAATTCATGGTTTTATTATTATGTTTGTAGGCAGGAAAAGGCGTTCTGAGAGATTCCATTTCTTAGGATATTGTTTTGATATTTTAGGATTCAAGACCTTGGGTGCTTGCAATAGATAAGAAAACGTAAAGACATTCAAAATCAAGGCATTTTTTTGTGTGATATTTCCGATTACGGCCCAAAAAGAAGTGGCAGAGCGTCCTAAACGCATATCGCGAGAGCAGGTTCAAAGTGGCGTTGGAAAATCGTTTCTGGAAGGTCTTGGAGGAGACCTTTACCTAGCAGTGGAACAGCTAGGTTTTCAGGATTAGCAAAACATTTTTTCAACTCATTCAATTCGACGGCCCGGTTGGCGCAGTGGCTGAGCGATTGACTGCTGCGCTTCGTGTCGCGGGTTCGATTCCCGCACGGAACAAATATTTGTATGGCCTACAGGTAGTTGTTCCGGGTCTGGCTGTTTGTGTATGTGAATTTAAATGTTTGTAAACGCTCCCACGATACAAGAGAAATTCCTAGTGTGACGCAACATATTTAAAAAAAAATAAGAAAAGAAAAGAATTAACTGACTCGTTGGTCTAGTGGTCGTGAGCATGAGGTCCTGAGTTCGAATCCCGGGTCGGGCAAAGTGTTTTTGGGTTTTTCCATCAGGAATTTCTCAGTAGCAGCCACGGAGTCTGAATGTATGCCCTGTTGATAGCCATAGGCTCGCCCTCTATTACTTCGGACTTATAACATAACTGGCGAAATGTGGGTGTAGGTACTATTAAGTACACCTCTGCCTAACCCGTTAAAAAAAAACATTACCGTACTAACCGCAATCATCAAACTATGTGCTGCTTTATTTTTGGGTAGGTAACACAAGTGTAACGACAGTTAACAAAATTATCAATTCAGAACCTTATTACATCTACACCTTACCGTTCATTTTGACATAAAAATAACGATTCAATTCTCGGTTCTACAGTTATTGTTCCGGCCGGTGACTCCTTAATAAAGTGGGTACACCACCTCGCTTGTACCCGTCGGGGTATAAGCACATCACTCACGGTAACTATGTGATTGCCCAAATTACTGACGGCTAACTACCGTAGACAATAACCGTTGTATAGATTGAGATGGTTAGTTTGACGACGGTTTAAGTGACGGCGGGTTAATTGAGTTGTGGATTTGGAGGTTTCGTTTGTTGAGTTATTTATTAGAATGATTTATACATGTTCTTCTTATTGTGTGGGCAGTAAGGTATAACGACCCCAAACACCCTAGTGGCAGAATTTATATATACAACGTTATTTTTAATATATGCGAAACCTGAATATAGTTTGTTCAGAATAAGTAACTGAATCGATTCCAATAATTTTTAAACCATGTTATATTTTTTCCGAAAAATATTAAAAGTTGGATACCGAGCGACTTTGAGTACCTATCGCAATAATTTAGGTACCTACTGCCAAATTATTATTATCAATAAGCTCAAGACGACGCTGGAGGCGCGCGCTGCGTGGTGACCGCGTTTTTGTGCGGACAACCAGGTAGTAGAAGTTTATAACTTTGTGATTTTTCATGATACAGTTTTGAAATTTTGCACATAGATTCATTACATTAAAATACTAGACACGTGTTTTAGGTTTCGCATATACTAAAACTAACGTTGTATATAAAGCCAGGAGAAGGATGGGCAGTCGATCCATGTAAAATACTGGTATTCAGCTGCACCCCGTTAGACTGGAAGCCGACCCTGTGAAATGGCAAGGCAGATCTTTCTATCTTCTTTCTTTTTGAGACATACAAGGTGTAAACGGACTCTTCACGAAGCCGTCAACCAAGCATTCTGTACATCAAACTAAGTAACTTTACGCAAAAACTATTGCAGGGAAACGACTTTTTTTTAGGTGAAAAATCACGTTTTATGTACGGACTCAACGTAACCCACTCAAAATGTGCTGATGGATGCATTGAATACTATGGGGGTTGTGGAGGTATTTAAAGTAAAGTTACAACATTTAAAACATGTATTTAAAAAAAAACCATTGAAAAAGTTGGAACTTTGACCCCCAATATCTCCATAACTAGAAGGTCCCAGGTATGGTCTGTATCAAAAAAATGATCGCAATGACGGGGAAAACAAGTGCCTTTTGGCGTCGTTAAGGGTACTTTTACATCCATTATAAAGCCAGAAGTGAGCATCATGTTTTGGATTCGATTAACAGGTAAGTTAAAGTGTTATTGGCTTTCTCCACCAGGAATTTCTCAGTAGCAACTCGGAGTTCTGATATGCGCCCAGTGGATGGCAATAGGCTCACCCCTTGTTATATGAGGGAGATGAAACTTTAACATAACTGACGAAATGCGAGTGTACTACATCAAGGAACACCACTTCCGAACTCTTCGGGGATTACAAGCTTTATGTTAGGTATGCCAAGAGTCAAAATATTTCACTCGACCATCAAATTCTTAATACTTTTATCAGCCCAACAAATAAGCCACAATATCTTCATTCACAAACCACGTCCATGCGTCATCTTAAACAATAAAGTAGTTCCACGTGCGGAACCCGATGCATCATGTCGTGTCAAAATAAATGGTGGCCAGCTGTCCTCGGCATAGTCACAGTTTAAAGATATCCAGCAAATCAACTGTAGGCCCTCTTTATGAAATAAAATTCGTGTTAGGGTTGTCAACTAAACTTCTGTTATTTTACACTACACACAAACCGTAAACACTTGTCTTTATGTGACATCCCTGACTTACTCACGAGAGAACTGATCGGAACCACGCTTATAATTCGTGAAAACGCTTTACATGTGTGTAAGCCGATTCGACCTTTTGTTCCTAGTTGAAATACTGTATGTTTAATACTAATTTATGTCTACTGTGGTATAATATAGTCGTTGGTCGTCAAAGAACGGTGTTATTTTAATGATATTATTCGATCTGATTCTATCTAGATTTATTGTTTGTGTGCTGGTTGAACTCGTGAGTTTTTGTTGAGCTGGACTAAGAGGCAAATTGTGTTTGCATAAAAATAATGACTTGGTTAGGTAGTAATAAATTTTCTAGACATTAATTTTGATAATCTCAGTTATTCGTGGTTTGATCTGAGAAAAAAAAACGCATTTCTGCTTCTTCGTAGCATTGCTGACACGACCGCGACGGTGTTTTAAATACGCTATCATTTGCAAGAAAAATGTTGCTACAATGAGTGATATTTTTGAGGACTTTGAGTCTTTTGTTTTTATTAGCCATGCCTTGTTTTTATTGAACGATAGTCGATACCTGTGGCATTGTAACGGGGTGATTAAAACCCATCCCCCTTGCGATGTTGTATCTTTTGGCAGGTATAGCTCCACCAGGCATTCGGCGCGAAATAGCTAGTCGCAATGTGAAGGGAAAACAGGAAATCATCGACCCGTCCCAAATACAATGCCAGTGTGGAGCCCCTCTGCAGGATATGCCCCACCTCCTTTCCTGCCCATCCTGCACAGCCGTCTACACCTTCCAGGATTTAATCGAAGCCAACGAAAGGGTTGTGCAGGTATACTGCTCGGGTATTATTTGAGTCCATCGACACGCAAAGAAGAGAAGATTAGGCCTTGCTATCACAAAATCTTGCCATTTCAATAAAATTCTCTTAGTAAAAGTTCTTTAGTATAACAGCCCTGCAGTGTGCAACGCTCTTTAAAAAATCTCTCATAGTAAAACACGGAATACTCTCATTAACATCAAATTAAAGCAGAATATAAACATGCACAATCTAGTTAAAAAGAGTTTTGATGCTATTAGAAAGGCCCTGTTCTAATTGGTGGTCGGAAAAATAAGTTAATAACTATGTTTTATACTAAACAACAGGCGAGACGCTCGTGTGCACTCGCTAACTAATCGTTTAACTAACTGTTCGTTACCGGTAACCGGAGTTTAATTTATTATATTATGCTCATCTTTTATATGGTAATACTAGTGTTTGCCCGCGGTTTCGCTCGCTAGTAGGTCTGGAATTATCCCTCGGGATCTTACTTGTTTCGTAATATGGTAAGTAACTATGACTTTCACACGCGTCTTTGCCCTGTGTAGGTCAGATGCTACGGCACTGGAACGTACTTCATAATTTTCTTTCTTTATCGTGTGGTTAGTGCCTAACCTGGTGTCAGAGTTTTTATGCCGCCCAAGGGCCTCTGACTTGGCTCAACATACTGTCGAGAAAATATCACTCAGGCATGCTTATTCCCTCACGATGTTTTCGTTCACCGAAGCAAGTGATAATTATACAATACGCACATAAATCTAAAAAACCAGAGGTGAGTACCTACATTCTCGTGGTGTGACCGTCAGACTGCCAAGTCATACACACTTAGGTCTCGAGTTCGAACCCAAGACAAACACATCCGATTTTTAGTTACTTTTTAAAAAGTAACCTATGTTTTAATCCAGATCTTAGTCTATCTGTGTGCTAATTTTCGACCAAAAAACCGTCAGTCGTAAAGACGCAGGAGGTAACAAACGGACGCATTTATAATATTAGTATGGATACTCATCTTTCTTATGGTAATATAACAACCGGTCTTTGATCTAGTTTTGCATGTGAAATTCAATTTGGGAGCTGTTAATTGTACGTGTTGGTTAGAGGATGTGGCATGATCAGGTGTGTTGTTAATATAATTATTGGTAAGTCAACCATCATCATCTATGTCTAGTTAAACTGGAACCTGATTTGACGGCCTCGTTGGTTCAGTGGTCGCAAGCGCTCCTGGATTCGATTAGCCAGGTGGCCTACCATGACGTCTTGAAGGAAGAGTAATTAGAGTGTGAGAAAGAGATGGCGCTAGACGACCTGTATCTGCTCTAATCTTCTATTCTAGCTCTGTCTCTTTGCTCTGCTTTAAGACGTCATAGTAACCCCGGCTTCTTTCGTTACCAATTTCTGAGATACAGCCCCATGACTCCGAAAGCACGTGTAAAGCTGTTGATCTGCTGTTTCCCCCCCTCCCCCTACCGGTAATGCTGGATTGCTATCCCACCGCAATATAAGAGTACAGGCACAGAGATTCTACCTGTGTATTTCGGACAGAGTGTAGAGTTTATACACTAGCGGACCAAGAATACGGGTCGATGACGAAAATTCCTGTAACTTGCAAATTAATAATGGTACATGCATGAAACTGACTTTATATTATAGGGAATTTTAAGATCGTATGAAATAAAACCTTAAATGGTCTACAACCACAGATATAGATAGACCTAGATAACGCACGTATCACGATCTGTATGAAAACCAAGCGTGCCATTTTTTGGCTTAGTGATGGGAAAATCAAATCGATTCAGGCGCCCCCCTCGTCCTACCCCCCGCGCCATGACGCCCACTGACGTCCGACTAGCGCTATGCTCCGATGCAGACTGAGTTCGAAATTGGCCACTTACGATTTTTGTACGTAAGCTAGGCACGCGAAGTAGTTGCTCTTGCGTTATCTAGGTCTATCTATATCTGTGTCTACAACGTAATTAAAAAGAGTTACAATTTAAAAAAAAACCCCCGAAAATTAATTTGGAAATTAATTCAAATCGCGGTTGTTTTACTTTTGCTTGTTTTCTTATGATTGTTTTCAGTGTGTCAAAATAATGATAAAAGGTGATGATGGTGATGATGGTGGTGGTGGTGGTGGTGGTGGTGGTGGTGGTGTGGGATTGTAGTCTTTCACCGTCATCACTGAATTCAACACTCTAGAACGGCTTGCAGAATTTTATATACCCACACAGGGTTTCATATTTTAACCGATATCCCTACTCCCTAGGATATAGTAAAAGTGCGCCCGCGCACATTATTTTGCTGATTGACTTTCTATCGGATTCGTATTACTTTATAATATTAAGAATGCTCTTTCTAACTACAATTCTTTCCACTTGGCTCGCTCTTATTAGAAATAGCATCAATTATAATAAATCACCCTCTTGTAAGTCGGTTACACCGGATGCGGTTCAACCACTGCCTCCGGGTCGGTGGGCAGCTAACTGGTCATTTTTGTCAACCGCCAGCAATTACAGCAACCATACGACCCCATGTGTAGTTGTGGAACGATGGTTGATTGTCTGGCTGTCAAGACGCTTGGTTAAAATCAGGCGGTACGGTATGGTAAAATAGGTTTATAACATAACATCACGGCTGTAATCCCCGAAGGGTTAGGCAGAGGTGGATTTAATAGTACGACCAAATTTTTGAAGTCCCATGTAATAGGGGTCGAGCCTATTGCCATCAACCGGGCAGAGATTCAGGCTCTGTGGCTGCTACTGAGAAACTCCTGATAACGGAAAAACTCAATACCATTTAGCCCGACCTGGGATTCTGAGCTTTAACTTTCTGACCAGCCCATTGAGAATTCAAAAGAAATATATGCTTTGAGTCATCACCTGCTTAGCCTTTTCCCAACTATGTTGGGGTGGGCTTCCAGTCTAACCGGATGCAGCTGAATATCATTATTTTACATGGAGCGACTGCCTATCTGACCTCCACAACCCAGTTAGTACTGGGTAATACGATACCCATTGGTAAGACTGGTTGTCACACATTTTTGGGCCACTGGCTACGGCTGTCAAAGATCTACAAATGACACCCGGGATCAACGGCTTAACGTGCTTTCCGAGGCATGGACGAAACTCGGTATGTGGTGGTCATCCATCCACAGACCGACCTAGGCAAGCACGGCTTAACCTAAAGATCGACCCGAGCGGCTGTTATTATTTAGCTACGAGCTCCTCGTATAATAAATATATGCTTTGAGTGTGGGTTTGTATCATGAGAGCACGAAAATAAAACTCCAAATAAAATAGAAGTCACTTCTTCAGGACCATTTCTAAAATTGGTGAATGCTCGGTGCATTTAAACCGAATCCCTGGAGATAAAAGTGATCTATGTTATTAAACAGAAGGCAAGAATAAGAATTTGAAAAAAGCTTCTACATTCAAAAACTTAATTATAAAAACATCTAATCTAAACACTAAGCATTATATTTTTTTAACTATAACAAAATTAAAATATAAAATCCAACATAACTTCAACAAGATACATTACCATAAAAACTGACAGCCGAAGACATATGGAGCTATTTCAAGAAGCAGTGGTTGCGGTCAACCGACCGATCTGTAACCATCAGTTAGGTTAAAAAATGCAGGCAGAGCCGCTAGGCGCGCCTAGTTCGCGAGTAAAAACTAACCGTGTTGACCTGGCAGGCGATACACTTGGGTGCGCATACTCAATCGTGACCTCGGAGAGAAGAAGGGACGTGGATGCGGTGGTCGAAAGTTATGGAGAGTTTTGTCGAGAGCTGCGAATGCATTTTTGTGTAAAAAATTGGAAGGTGTGTATATGTGGTCTGGATTTTGACCGCTATACAAAAATCTAGCCACTCATTATATGGCCGTAAATAAAATCTATGCTCGTGTGCCTTGAGGCAAAGGAGCCCCATAAATCGCTAGGCAAAAATGTATGTATGTATATCCAATTATTCGTGCAAAACTTTCTGGATCTTGAAAGTCAAGCCAAAGCATACTATACACAATTGCACAATACAGGTACTTTGTATCTTACAACTAAATTGATCACAAGATATATAAATCTAACTGCCGCATCATCCACGTTGTAACTCTAAACCCAAGTCTAATGAGCGTTCTTGTAATAAAGGCGAAGATGTGTAATTGGCCGCTGAGCACGCGCCCGCCACGCGCCTCGCTCGCGCCGCCTCGCCTCACCTATCGCGATCCCACTTTTTACTCCACCACTTTTTACAGATCTCCCGGAAGTATTGAACATGCAGGCAAAAGTTCATAGGGGTTTTTGCAACCATTGATTTTCCAGAATGTGGTTTATGGCAGCGGAAGACTTGAAGAATGGGTTTCTAAAGGTCATGTTGTATTGAATAACAAAGATAAAAAAAACAGTGGAATTAGAAGTTGAAGTGTTTCTAAGGGCCATAATAATCTGGCGATGGTTGATAGGAAGTTGAATTTTTGGTATAATAAAGTTTATCGGGCATGCCTGCAAGCAGAAGGTATTTATTGTTATCATCACCATTTACATTACTGTTTAAAGAGCGTGACGATACAGGCATTTTTAACAATCTTACACAAACGTTGCAACATCCAGAAAAATAAAACATAGATATTAAGACATAATGCAGGCATTAGTTCTGTAACTTATAAATTGAAGTTACGAACCTAGGTATTTCCCTAGCTAAAAAGTCAGCTAGCTTGGAGGTCCAAAAAACTATAATACACACGGATAATTCTTAGTTTATTTAAACAGATTTAGAAAGTAAGGTGATTTTTTTGCACTACAGACAGGCAGGCTTTTATAACGAAATTATATGAGTTTCCATTTATCATTCAACTACAGGATTCTTAAATCATTGCTACAGTTTCGCCTAATCAATCATTCTCAATGATCTTATGTCAAAAACACAGTCATTATAGGCTTGTTGTTAGTGCTACCGAGATGTTATCATTTCTTTACATGCACAAGGCAAGCAACGGATCATATCATCACGCTCTGTTTACCAGACAGGGTAAGCAGAGGTCCAAGCAGTAGTAATATCAGATGAAATCTGATTTACAAGCTCGAAGAAAGTTACGACTAATAGCGGTAATTATGAACACAATTTATCCATAAGGAAGCATGAGTAAAGGCTTACTCATCATCATCTTTCTGCTCTTTTCCCATGTTACCATGGGGGCGGCGAAACACATTTTCTTCTTTCATTCTCCCCTGTCAACCGTAGTGCTTATCATTAATTCCCTTCTCTTCCATTCTCTATCCTTGAAGACTGACTATGCAACGTTTATTATATCCAGAAGAAATTCATTATCATCATCATCATTTCAGCCGATAAAGGTCTACTGGGCCTCCGCCAAAAGTGTCGCCACATTGACCGGTCCCGTGTGTCTCGCATCCAGAAATTCATTCATGCTGCAAAATATTGTGCCTTATTTGAATTAAATAAATCACAGTATAAAAATAAACCAGTTAACCAAACAAACAAGGTAACAATTAACCTAATTATTGCATCCAATAAAGGCTTTCTTCGCAGTGCAAAGGTTGTTAGTGCATGCAATTGTTGGCTGCGCACGCGCCGCCGCCGCGCCGCTTCGTCGCTTTCACGATAACCGTATTATTTTATTAGATCTCTTTATTGTTTCTAACTGGAATGGTTATGAATTGGTTAAAGAAATCATGTTTTATGTACCGTTACTTGTAATCTTATAAATCGGAATGTCATTAATTATAGAATGGAATTTGTGCAAATATTTTGGAACGCTATGGATTCGACTGTGTTGCCCGAAGCATTGAGACGGGAAGCGAGCTCGTTATTTATTTATTTCGTTGGTTAGTTAACGCTGTTGGGCATTTGGACAGATTTGGCGCTTGCGTTTTGGATATAGATAAAAATGAGAACCGTAGGTTTTCTTTTTCTTGATTAACAGCAGAATAGCTTTAGTATCACATGTCTACTCTGAAATCTTACTGTCTTTATCATAAGAGAGACTTCTGCAACCCGTGATTGCGTATGTGATAATCTAAGAAGTGAATCCGTAAATTTCATGAACACCCTAAGAAAAAGATGACCCCCTTTTCGTGCTCATCGATTTACCTCATTGTCCAACCAAACAAACACCCGTCTCAATAAACAACAATAATTTCCAACACCAAGAATAGCAACAAAATAAATACAAATTATATAAATTGATTCCCCAATCGATTTTACATATTGTATAAAGAGTGCAAATGGGTAGGCGTATTCATAGCCCAGCTAGGCGGCTGGCGGCTGCAGTGTGCCGGCCAGAGGCTCCATAAAGCATATATTCAATTATTATCAGCAAAGCCTTCACACTTGGTAATTGGTGAGCGCTTCAACACTTACGATACTGCTGTGGGTACCCATGAGTTCAGGTTTTGTTGTTTAGAGCTATGAGTAACAGAGTGAAGAATCTCCAAAGAAAAGGGAGATTCTGACCGTTTAGGTGTTATATTTTCTATATTCTTAGCTCATGAATATAACTCTGCTTCCGCGATATAGGATTTTTGCGTGACTTCCAGTGATGCTTAGTTCGTATACCTGTCGCTTGGAGATGCCGCCATAGTTTAAATTTTTTGGAAGCATTTTCGTTCTGGACCAAATTGATGTCAAAAACTAATTGAAACTCGAAGATGACGAGAGTTAGTCAGCTGAACAAAATCAGAGATAATTTGAAATCTAAATATTTGCATATATCTTACCTGAAAAATGAAATGAAAATGCTGTCATTTAAAAAATACGCTCAATTGGTCCCACAATAATTACTAAACTTCTCTTAGGTCTATTCCATACAATTGTCATCCCACTTATTCAATTACTTTCATTGTCCTGAGATCATTGATTAGCCGTCCACTTGGTCACCCTTACCGGATAGGTCTTGAATTATAATGACCATTGGCTAACGATTTCGCACTCTACCCGACTTTCAGAAAACGGTACACACTAAGTAAATCAACATTGTAATTAACCCTTATTAAAATCAGCGGTTTTGGATTAATTTGAACAAAACGACATTAATAGTAAAACATCCTTGAAATTTTCATCGAATTTAGGTATGTAATATACCTAAATGTAGATAATATCGGCACGGCAAAATAAATATTAAAAGGTGATATTCAGAACGAAACCTGACAGTCAGTCTTGCCATGGGGTAACCGGTAACCCGGTTATAGGTTGTGGAGAGTCAAATAGGTAGTCTAGTAGGTTCTACGTCAAATACTGATTTTGGAAGCTCTGCCTAGCACACTTTGGAATGGCAAATGATGATAATGGTGAAGAAAGTCTTCTTGGTGAAGAAGGACTCTCAATAATAAATAATTTAAGTGATAAACCAGTAAATCTAAAACCACGTTCATAATTATCGAAAAAACTTACAAGATTTTCAATGATGCCGAATGTAGCATTTAGTATCTATCTATAATGTGTTTAAAAAGAAGATCGTCATCTGCCTAACCTTTTCCCAACCATGTTGGATGAAGCTGAATACCAGTATTTTATATGGAGCGACTGCCTATCTGACCTCCACAACCCACTTAGTACTGGATTATACGATACCACTTGGTAAGACTGGTTGTCAGACTTTCGGGCCACTGACTACCTGTCAAAGATCTACGAAAGACTGCCTCCCTCAAAGGCTTAACGTGCTTTCCGAGGCACGGAGGAAACCTGGTATGATGATTGTCACCCATTCACAGATCGACCTAAACAAGCGCGGCTTAACTTTGAAGATCGACATGTGCGCCTGTTTTTATTTAGCCACGAGCTCCTACTTTAAAAAGATAAATAATAATAAATTCCATGACCATGTTATACGGGGTGGAAGGGACACCGACGCGAAAACGGTTAACACGTATTTAGTACATTATTCTGAGCATACATAGAAATTTTTCATCTCTCATTAAAAAAAAAATCTGCTGTTTCCTACAAAAGTGCAATACCCATGTAGGTATTGCACTTTTCTTTTGTCAAAATGTATGGAACAGCTGTTTGTTTTTTTTGTAATAACCGAAAAAAAAAAACTATTAAAGGGGGTGTGGTCTCGGAATGATGTACTGAATACGTGGTAACCGTTTTCGCGTCGGTGTCCCTTATATTTTATTTTCACCCTGTATATTTTGTTCAGACCACCACTCAATATTATTAAGGTCAGAATAAGCCAACGTTTCCACGCATACATTTCCAACGAGCTGTAGCCCGAGGCTTTAGGCTTTACCTTGAGAATTTATCGAGCAGCTCCTAAGTTCTAATCATAAGAAATCAACATACTACCATTGTAACTACTCGTTCTATTTGAGTATCCGGGTCCTAAGTATTACATTCAATTCCGACTAGTTTTCCTGGCATTGTATTTAGTAAATTAACCGAAAGACACGACTTTGTCAATTAAGGGCATTACATTGCTCGATGACCTTGACGATTTGATCCCTGTACTGGTTTTTGTTGACTTGCCTACATTTCGCAAAATTTCGGTTTTTATTTATTATTTAAAAATATTAAAAGAAATAACATAAAAAAAACAATACAGATTGTTAAGTATATCATTACGTAGTTGTTGTTACAAAAGTCATGCCGATCTATTCAGTCGTTACAGAGATAATTTACAATTAAGGTTGAAAAAGGACCTATTTTCTACGATTAACCAAAAAAAATTGAGAAGGTTTATTAACATTTTAAACAATACAATTTATTTGTGATGAACTTAACTATAACATACTTTTTTTACACGGAAAACGCACGAAGGGATTCATCAACAAATTTCTTTGAACATACGCTGTTTTTGGGATTTGAGCCATGTAATGCCCTTAAATATGAATTTTAGGGTGTGTTTGGCATAGCGTGCCTTGTGTAAATATAACGAAAACTTTTGGTAAAGCTGTGTTATAAATAATTGATGAATATTGTCTGTGATCTTCAACAGACAATATTCATTCAAATTATTAAAATCAACATTAATGATTTTAAAATAGCTTCCAGACCAAAATGTCCTTCTAGAGTCTGGGTACCTAACCTACGCAATCTGCCCCGCTACAACCTCAGCATCACCAGCCTACAATGTTCCCATTGTTGGGTCGGGACACAGCTCTTCTCTCTGTGAAAGGGAGTGGGCCATATTGGTCCATGCTAGCCCAGTGCGGGTTGATAATTGGTTAGTTTTCGGTTCTAGGATATACTGCTTACCTCATAATGTTTTCCTTCACCGTTCGAGAGCGATGGTGTTGGTACAAAATACCAGTGGCGAAGGTTCCATACAACTTGATACCTACCGGCTTCCCTAGACAAATAATATGATCACATTAAAGATATGTATTCCGGCTAACCTCTTACAAAAATTGACCCTTCACTACGCTACCGCAAAATACAGAACATAAAGTGCATGTCTGGGGTCAAACCCACGTTCCATCATGTAAGGTCACTTACCACCTACTTGACTGGCAATTATTTTTAACACTTTTACGTCATAATAATTGTACAAAAAAGAAAGGAGAAGTAAGCTTATACTTAGATGGCTTATTTTGGTCAACGCCCGTACATTTGAATTAAATATAACAGTATAAAAACATCTGTCAACCTCAACCTGTCAGTGCAGCTGGTATAATCCAGTCTTTAATACTGTAGTGGACGGACAGCCGAAATGAGAGGCCATGTACCTTTAGCGTTATCTCTCAATACGAATACATATTGTGACAGCCATTAAAACTTCACCTTTTACGACCTCCGAAGTTGGGTTAGGGTTGGCACGTCGAAATTTCGTTGGGTTCATTAAAAAAAGAAAAAAAATCTGTCTCTGGTACCTAACCTACATGTTGTCGGTTTCAAGCCAAAAGTATCGGGAAATATTCCAGCATAGATTCTGTCTTTAGTACTTAACCTACATGTTGTCGGTTTCAACGATAAAGCCAGAATATCGGGATATATTCCAGCATAGACTTAATCTTTTACAATTTGTGCCACGGCTCGAGTAGGTAATCTAGAGTTCGAGGCTATGCCAAGAGCTTTCCTTTTCGTGGACTTTTGTTATTTTTATTTTCTCAATAGTGAAATTAACAGTACAGTCACATGTATAAGTTTGGCTATCATTTATTAATTATTGTCCTACAAATCCTGTTATCCACCAACTATACCAAACTCGTAGCCAAATTCTGAGCCAACTTAATTTGGATTGCCATCTTCTTCTTAGCGTGTCGATGACAATTTAATTTTAGTCGGCCCAAAATTTGCGAGTTAGGCACTTGTGCAAGCAACAGGACAGGCAGGACACGATATCAAGTGTCCCATCGATTTGCCATGTCTGACCTGGAAGATTGCCATCAACAGCATCGTTTAGATACTAATTTTGACATTCATATTTTATTTTTATTTATTTATTTCAGTTGCTCATCAGGCTTTGTATAATTGGATAAGATCTGTATTACGCAGTGGTCTAGTTTTAATGACCATTATAAATCAAATATGCAATTATATAAAGGCCGAGTTCATTATTCTGTCTGTCATTGACTAAGTCTTTGACTCTAATGGATTTAATTAAATTACCAAACTCGACTACAGTTTTGAAACGTACTCTTAAATATTATGTTTCAATTTTTGTTTAGTAATCATAAAGTCTAGTAAGTAAGAATATAAGTTCGCCTTCATTTTCTCCGCACTGGAAAAGCTTTGCGTCAAACCTAAACCCTCAACTCCTTCGAAAAAAATTAATCACGTTTTCTACTTTAATCTTTTGAGAGAAGTTTTGAAAATATTCTAATGACTTTATTAAAATTGGAGTGATGTCCACTTAAATGTATCGATAACGATCTTTATATCACGAACTTCGTCTTGTCCGATTCCTAGGAACTTCCTGGAAATATCAAAACGAAAAAAAGTTTCACAGATCATAACCTGGGTATCCTGTCAATTCACAAGACCAGAATGTTTCCCTGGCAACCTTAGAGTTGCGCAGCCGCCGACCGGACGCGGCAGGTGCTACTGCGGGTTCACTCGGGTTCACGCCCTGCCCCCTGCGCGCACCTACCTCACCCCACACCCCCCGCGCCCCCGCAGCATCCGTGCAAACCCGTTCCTCTAATAATATAACGTAGAAATGAAAGATTAATGAGAGCAACCAGTGCACGCCTCTTTCACTCGACTGGTAGGGCTGGGGATGTGTCGATAAATTATTAGAAATTGATTGCTTGTATGCTGTAGATTGTCAAGGGTAGAAATCTTTTAGTTACAAAGCGTATGTTACTTGTATGTAATGATTTTTATTGTTAAAGTGGAGATCCTCCATCCTCGAGTTTTCTTGCCTTCGGACGAAATCTAATTTAGCCAAGTGAAGAATAATTTTAGGATGACTCCATCAGTTTCTCTCACTTTTATTAAAAAGTCCTAGGTACCAATAAAACATACAGGCTATTTTACTGTTCCTTTCTCCTTTACTGTATTTAGTGCGTACACACATTATTAAAAAAAAATACAGTAGAAAGTTCAAGTGTATTGAATATGAAATTACAACAGAAAACTATAACTAACAGCTAAAATATCATCACAATCAACAACCTCATCTAGTTTTAAAACACAATTTACAGTAATAATATAGTTTTCAACATCATTAAACATTTCATCAAGAAAAATTCCACAAGCCAAAAAAAAAACTATCGACACCACCCCATCCCTACGTCAACAGGTCCCGATCGCAATGAAGACCGCCCATATAAAATATTAGCCGCGTGCCGAGCCGGTAGCGGGTGTAATATATCGACCGATGACAGTCGCATTGTCGCAGACTCGCGGCACAACACTAGGAATGTAAGCTTTTACTCAGCAACTATCGAGACGGTTAGCGCGTCGTAAATTCAGTTCGGCATTAGTTATTATGTTGGGGAATCGGACTTTGTTTTGATTTTTCAGTTACATTTTGGCTGTTAAGCAAGTAGTCTTTCCTATGGGTTACGTATTACCGAGTTACTGGGTTGTGGAGGTCAGATAGTTAAACGCTTCATGGTATTCAGCTGCATCCGATTAGACTGGAGGAAGCCGACCCCAAACGGGAGTGGAAAAGGCTAAAAATGTGTAGTCGTGATATTTTTTACATCTCATCCTGGAGTAACCCTGCACTGCGGGGCTTAGGTTTTCTTTTGTTTCTTGCTTCTAAATCTCTACGGTGTTGTCGATGCATCCCATTTCAAGGAGTTTCTTGCCTACTTGACGATGTATTCAACCACATTAATTTAGGTTATGACAGACCGTAAGCTGGATTTACATAATTGCACATGGCAGCGTCTCTTGATGCAAAAGTTAATCAAATGCAAGGACACGGCACATTAAGTCTAGATTCATTGAACTGGCACTGAAGTTCAAAAACTATACTGATGTTCAAATTTCTCCTTAAATTCAGTAGCCACGCTTCCAGACTCAGTACCAACGAGATATCCTCATATCAGTACCAACACCTACTGACAATACAGAAGATAATCAACACACCATAAAAGATTAAGTTGAAACCTACTCCCATTTATCGCTGCCCAAGAATTTCCTGGCGGAAAACCCCATGTGTTGTGGTCGCCTGCAGATTGGACCAATTTCTAATCAGTTTACATTCCCCGGTGTAACAATGTAGCTGCTTAGCATTCCCCAGATCGTTAGAATGGAGCGGAACACATAGCTGGAGAAAGGCTAGGAGAATGATGACATTGGAGTTTTGTCGCGGATACTATTTTCTTTACGTCCGTCCGTAGATTGCTGAAGATAAAAACCCAGAGACGCCACCAGAAAAAAAATATAATAGAAAAAACTCTTAGTGAGGTCATATAGCAGAATGACATTATTGTCAAGTTTGTCTTTGAAATAAACACCAAGTTTTTCAAGTAAGCAAATACTGCTATTAATAATCAACGAAAACCAGAATTGACGATTACTGACCTTTTTTACGAGACAAAAGGTATTGGTATACGTGTATCCCGGGTCACCACCATATAAAAGGAAGAAATGATACACAATCAATGACAATCTTGTCGTTAATCGTGCGTCGTTTCTTCCATATCATAGAAAGATTTCTATAGTGCGATGTTAAAAATAAATGTTTTGTGTAGAAAGAAAGATAGTTTTTTTTCGTAGAGTAAAGGTAGAACATAGAAGTGGTCATGATGAAGCTATGCTTACGACAAAAACACAATCCTGCACAGTTTCACCCTAACCAATTAAGCAAACAATGTAAGATGAATAGCCAACTCAACAAAAAGCGAGCACGCTCTCATTCACCACCGACCCGCCCATAACAGTATCAGCAGAGAAGTAGCGTAGCACGCAATAATTAGCATGGCCACAAAAACTAAAGATGCACTCCATCGAGCACCCGGTGCCTACCGACCGGAACTGCGTCTGAAGGTAATAACAGGATACCGTGATATGCTCCCTCAACTGAATTGTGAGCTCATGAATAGTTTAATTAATGTTGAAGGGGCGTTGAAGATTTTTTGTTCTACTTCTTGCAAGATTAAGCACGTGGAAGCGGTATATTGTAATAGTAATTTTGAAATGTTATTTTTCCTTTCTTAACTGAATTATAGTTGTAAATGGTTCTTATCTCCAATACACAAATTACTGACGTTGCTCATAAAGCCGCTAAGCTGAGTGGGACTGGACTGGCCACGTCTGCCACATGCTCAATGAGCTGTGGGCCAAATTAGCCTCTTTCTGGAGCCCAGACACAGCAAGAAGGCGTCGCGGACTCGCGGCCGGCCTCGTAGAAGATGGCGGGACGATCTGGACAAGACACATTGGCCTTGGATCAAAACATTTGGAAGTCATAGAGAGAATTATTTTACCAGCAGTGGGATGATGCAGACTAACAGTATCAGTATCAATATGGATCTTATGGCGCGTGCCATGATCGGAGCTAAAGCAACCATCTTATTTTTATTCAATACAATTTCCACGCACAACTTCACAAATGTACATCAACTGTCAACATTATTGAAGCGGCAAGAGGTCCGACCTACACTGGATGTATTTATAAATTATCTTCGTTTCCTTTAGTTATAAGTAGGTATAAGGCGTAGTTTTCGATAGCGTACTCTTTAATCTACAAATATTCGTCACACAGAATCTCTCAGGCGAAGTAATAGAAGAGATTGGCACGGTTTCGTTGTATGTCTTCATAATCTTACTATTAACTGCTATGAAATTGTGCAGTCGTACTTATACGACTGTACAAGTTCAGTGCAATTAATTGCCAATATCAACCGAATTTGTTTGACCTAAAACAGTATTCACATTTAAAATACAGCTTAACCTGTAATACTGAAGCCCAACCGTCATAAGCATAACCCAGTGATATTTTTACCCCAACAAGAGCCGTAAAGTAATAATAGACCGATAAAGTTAGTGACATAGGAGCGGCGATAGTGTTCGTCGTTTTGGCGCTCTCAACTCCGTAACGGCTGGCCGCAGTAAACAAAGTGCGCAGATAAGGTAAACTCTAGCTGTAACCGCGGTAAGCTACTGTTCACATGGAAGACCGGAGACATAATTTTATTTAGAAAACATTGACTCGTATGATTTTGGAAAATTGCAATGGGTAAGTTTCTGGAATTGTTTACATTCTTTGGGTTTTCTCTTCGTGTCAACCAAAGGGTCAACTTCGTTATTTTCTTTTATGATGCGAAGGTCCTGATGTCCTGAACATCACTCATCATCATCATCGTCCTGCTCTTATCCCAATTTATTTATTTAACATAAACGTTAACGTTAAATAAAGTCTGTTTTCAAATAGACCCCTGAGTGATAGCTGTATGTAATTGGGAGACTCCCAACATCATCACCATGACGGACTATAAACCTAATTTGAATGTTTCTCAGTACCATAATCTTCCGATCTTTAACCTTGATTCACATTTTATGTCAGTAAAATCAAAGAGATGATTTTTTTTCCTACGTACTTCGGAGATCAAAATTGGGAATAAATATTACATTACACTTTCCATCCAAAAACCTCACCAAATGGGCACACCCTAAGTCTATTGTGTGCAATACAAACGATAGCATTTCACCTCGCTATCGAGATGGCAGCGGACACCTCGCGGGGAGATACGGCTAATTGTAACATGTGGTCACGCTTTCTGCGTCGTGTGTCACTGACAGCATGACTCGACGGATCGCAGCCGGTGAGCTATTGGACATTCCACATTTGCCCGAGATTGTAGACCCGTGTGGGAGGTATTTCAATTGCACAAAATTTAGAGGTAATCGATAAATTCTCATGCAGAAAAAATATATGAGTGTTTGGTCAATGATACAATAATCTTAACAAACTCGCCTTCTCTCGTCTCACACCCATGCAGGACCCATGCTCAGGAGACGTAAAAAAAGAAAACCCAAGGAGGGGGTTAAAAAAAGAGTTAGCTGCAGTTCCAAATCTTACGTACTTCTACAAGGATATTTTTCTAATGTCCCCTACTACAGAAGCAAAAAGCGAATATGTTGGAAATGCGTGCGGAGCCGTCAAGTGCTCTCCCAAGGATCAAGCCCTTGACCCCACTGCTGCCACTAACGAGTGGTGTTATTCTAGCCTCTTAGCCATCAGGGCGAAGCCTGCTACAAGTGTCGAGTCCGTGATTGTCAAGTGTGCGGCCTATTACTGTTATTTGTCTTTTTCGACTTGACACCACAAAAAACTCATTTTCTTAACCTCATTGAAAAGCATAGATCTACAAACACGAAACTTGAAAAGTGGTTCTTGAAATGGAGTAGGAAAACACGTGAGGAAACCGGCCTGTCCTAGAACCGAAGACTCAAGACGTCTATCAATCCGGACTTGGACCATGTGGTGGCCCACTCCCTTGCGACGTATCCCGGTAGTGGGAACTTTATCGATATCTATTATGTATATCTTTTAATCTTTTGATAATATTTGTATGTTTAACTAGATCTCATTAAAATGCACAATCTGATTAAAAATATGCAAAACAAACAAAGTTATTACAAGCAAAACCTATGAACACAATTGCATGACACTCATTCATACAAACAATCTTCGCTAACGACGTGCTCAGGTAATTGCGCTGAATAAATTTTAGCTATATTAACTCGGCGGTTCATAATATTGTAATCATTATCGTCGGATCTCACTCATCGTATGAGGTGAGGTAAATTAATTTACTTAAGTAAAGATTGCCGAGATAGCACAAAATGTACATGGCTACCGACTATGCCTAGATTTTCAGGTCTGAGGTCTAGACAAGATGGCAATCTTCGATCACTAGTGGTTTTATCGTCGATGATGTGTTAGGACTTCTTAATGTAATAGGTTAGCGAACATGTCGGTGGACTATCTGACGAAAAGTTGCCTGCATAAATTATGAGTATCATTATTATAAATACCATCCGTAACGCGTACTTTAAGAACTACAGACATCGGATCAGTTTTTTGGGGATTTTTAAAACCGAATTGTGGCAGTAATTTTACTGTCCTTTGATATATTGCTCAGGGAAGCACTAAAAGCTCATCCTCTCACCTGTCTCGGGTATTGAGGCTATCAAATTTATAAGTAGTTGGTAAAAAGCCTAGTGACGCAAGGTCGCACACCTCTCTGACACCCGCAACTTAAAGAGTCGTCGAAATTGTAAAATGGTATACCAGTAGACAAAAGAAGGTGTTTAATAACCCCGATTAGAACCTCTTCAAACTCAATGCCCTTTCGAACAGCACTGGCAACCCTACCAACGAATAATTAGACCATCTCATAAGGATTGCCGCGCACTGATTAGCAGCAGTACACGGATGCCTTGCAGTTTCGATTCGCTACCAGCAGCCAGCATAATAAACTGTAGGTTTTTGACGTTTTTCACCTTTATGCAACACTCGCAACACTGGCACTTTCACATGTGAGGCACGAAAAAGGCTTGAAGAGAAAATTTTGCGAAATTCAGGTCTAAAAAGTTAAATGATAATAATCGTACCAATTATGGCTGTATACACCGTGACTTTTTAGTCGTCTTACAACGGCAGTCCACTTCATGTATCCAATGAATACTAAACATACATAAAAAAATAGGTATTTATGAGATTTTAATAATTTAAAAATAAAAATATTATTCAGTATTATGACGCATGACGTAGTTAAAACACCCTGTTGCGAGCAATGATCTACTGGACTCGAGTGCTGGTTGGGTATAGTTCTCCCGTTTGACACGTAAACATCATTAACAGGATGTTTCATAATTTTATTCTAATGTTTTATTATTATTTTTCTTTGTACCTTCATGGAAGATAAAAAAAAATTGCGCCTAGAGCTATTTTATGTCGGGTACATTGAGTGGACGACCTTTGTAAGACGACTAAAAAGTCACGGTGTAGTTTTTAATTTTGATAATTCGACATTAGTTTTCGACTTTTTGGGTTACCAGGTTGTCATGTAGATATCCAGTTCATCGTAAAGTCAGAGATGGAAGTCAGGGTGTCTAACCATTTTACTACTGTAATAACCTTAAAAGTATGTGGCGAAGAACCACAGGTAGGATGCCCTCAGGCTAGGTGTAGCAGCAATCAACGCAAAGTGGCGAATAGTCGCCGGATGAAAGAAGCCAGGGTTGTGACTAAATGGTGTATAGGAATAGGCTGATGATGGTGATAACGTTTGATTAATCCACTCTAGGACCAGTCCTAGACCTCGTGAACTATGAGTCCAGAGACTCCAGACTAGTTAGTTAGACGATAGATAGTTCGCGAAGTTATACCGTCATAATAACGATGTTTGGCAGATAGCAATCGGGTGGTATCCAGATTCTAGTATTTTTGCCAGTGCTGAGGGCGTAGACAAGTGGCGCTTTCAATGGTTTTAGTCTTTCTACAACGACCTGTCATAAGCTTTTCACTAGCTTATAACATAAGATGATAACATCACGCCTGAGATCCCCGAAGGGTTAGGTAAAGGTGTACCTAACAGTCAGACTTTTCGCCAGTTATGATTAAGTCCTATGGGGGCGAGCCTATGGCCATCAACCGGGCACAAATCTAGACTCCGTGGCTGTTATTGAGAAATTTCCGACGGCAAAGCCTAATAACAATTTGCCCGACCCAGGAATCGAACCCGAGACCACTAGATCAACGAGGCAGTCACACAGTTGAGGGAGTCAGTTCGCTAGCTTATCTCACTACATATTTGATGTATCTATGATCGTTAGCTCTGCTAGAAATGCCACTTTGTCAAGGCTATCTGGCTAAATATCAGTTCCATCCAGACAAAATCATTTAAGCACAGCTTATCTTTACAACAAAAGAATCCTGAACGGAGTCAGCAACCCGCGACCCGCGTAACCAGAGCAAGGTCCATTCGTCCGAGGCGAATATCGATCATTATAAATTTGCAGCGCGCGGTAACGGCGCAGGCGCACGCGACCTAGAACAAAGACTATGCGATAAGCAGATGTGCTAGTTTGGTTTAATTAATTATTATGGTGGTATTTGAAGTTAAAATTTTGTATTTTTTTAACCTAATGATGAAATACATGTGACTTACAGAGTTATTATAGTTGATGGATGTAGAGGGAGTGGAAGACTAAAGAAAAGATGGATGGATTGTATGATGAATGATTTGGCTGGAAAAGGGGTGAATTATAGAGTGACGAGTGAGTGAGCTCTTGTCCACAAGAGCATGAAGATGATGATGATAAACAGTGATGGAGACTTGCAATCTATTCCAACAATCCACGATCACATGTCTTGGTTTGTAATTAATACTAATAATATAATTATAGCAGTATAATCAAAACGTCTGTAATAATTTTCATTACATTATATACATAAACATCAGTCAGTCGACAATCGAAACACAATTTAACAACCTGGGAGTAGACAGGGCTGATAAAACGAAAAGAAAGAAAACGAAAAGACTGCGCCAAAAGATAAAAACTCAATGATAACTAACTAAACTAAATAACCTTCAGCCTTCATTTTTATTAAAAACAAGTCAAATTCATTGATGAGCAATACAGTTTTCTTCCATTCCTCAGATTTCGATGAATATGTACTTTAAAAGAACACAAAATACCCGCAATCGGGCGTTGTCTTGAATGCGTCAAGGTATTGATAAGGGCACCGTCACGGAATAACCATTACTAAAGCCTTATCATTCACACTCGTATCACGAATCATACTGATTTGTGAGTGTCCGTGAGGTTCAGGTGAAAGACTATTGCTGTTCAAGTGCTTCGTATAATGTTTATTGAACTTACCCGTCTGATAAAATAAAATAGTGAGCTGCACTGAAATTTTGGACGAAAATTGAGAAGCGCATCTTGCTGTAGATGTGATGAAAAGAAAATTGGGGGTTTTTTTGGTGTGTGTCAAGAGTATGAAGAGACTGATCACATTTTTAGAGATCTGCTTTAGTCGGTAGGACCACGACTCATGGTCTGAAAAACCTGCATGCTTTAGCAAAGAAGTTGTCTCATGTCATGTAGTTGGCCTGTGAGCAAGTAGCAAAGGCGTAGGTACATGTCGTTTTCTACAATGACATAATCATTTTGGTAGCTTTGTACTAGCCGTAATTTTGTCTACTCACCCTGGCTACCACCACATATCGACGTTATCAGAGACAAAGCTGAAATGAGCTTGTGCTGCCGTTGCGGCTTTTATTGTTGATGGTGGAGAGAGCTTCAGGAAGAGCTGGTTGATAATAGTTAAATTACGCACGTCTCTGTAACAGTCTGTGTCCTATCTCATCTATGTGAAGTTTACGCCGCGGCGATAGCAGCGCGCGCGCCGTCTATACATCACTGCGCTTGCTCTCTATATTTGCTCACGACCGATAGAAATTATCGCCAGACAACTTTTCGAGCGAAAACAGACACTATCTGTGGAAAATATGGTTCATTTTTGCTTAGGGGTTAGGTGAGGATAATTTTTTCAAGATGTGGTCGTAGTTGACTACCATTTGCCGTATTTCAGCGCGGAAGGTACATAAATCGAGAGCGCCGATTAACGTTATCTGGTCGGGGGGGAGCGAGGTGAAGCGGAGGGGGGATCTGACGGCGATTTATTCATTCATTAACTAAACGACCCCTAACCGATGGATTAATTAGGCCGACTGGCAATACCGCTTCTGTTTTAAACCGTTTTATGTGAAAGCTGGCGGGAATTTTAAGGAGAATATTGTAGCGTGAGTTGAATCTCATTAGAAAATATATTTCAATATTTTTTTCATATAATTTTCGCCGGTAAGCGAGTGTAAAATACAGATGATTTCTTTCGAAGAACTTGCTGCCCTCTTCACTAAAATATTGGGCGACTAGGCGACTGTAGGCGATCTCATTACATTTATTTTTCTAAAAGAGTATAATTGGGCTGATTTTACATTACTATTTTAACTGCCCCACATAAATTACTGTTTCCAGACGCAAACTACTGTAACATTCAATTATTCGCTAAATTACATATATTCCCCGACTGTAATGACAAAAAACAAGACAAATGATCATTAATAGAGCCAGCGAGATGATTGCGCTGATTAGTTCAGCGGCAATGCGCGCGCGCCGGTGGCAGCACCGTCGCTCAGGTAGTAGTGCAATGTGTAGGGCTGACTCGCAACCTGTCTTAGTGGTGATAATATTGCAAGGATTTCTACAAAAGGGAATATATATCGTTTGCTTCACAGTTTCCATAAAAGCGAAGTTTGGAACACCACCATGAAAGAAATGGTAGGTAGTTAGAAACAGTTTCTTTTTTCCTTGGCCTATATTGTCCCAATGATTGGTAAAGGCCTCCCCCATAGCCTTCCACTCTTATCTCCGTGCGGTTTTCTCCAGCCAATCTCTCACAAACACCTCTAAGTCGTCACGCCAGCGGTTTCTAGACCTCCTTCGGCTACGACGCTCGTCTGCTGGCACCCACTGGGTGACGATTCTGGCCAAGGGGCCAGAATGCAATGGGGGGCAAAATGCATCAGGACCAAGGGGTCCTGATGCATTTTACAGACATGGCCCGCCCAATCCCTCTTTAACGGTTCAACCCAGCAGTCTTATTGCCCAAATCAGCGATTCCAGTTTTTGAGCGTATTGCGAATTCTGTGGCTGAGCTTAATGCCCACTAGGTACAGTTACACATTATTTAAAAGTGCGTGCCATTGGCAGATTTATACTGGGTCAAATAAAACTAGCTAGTACAACTTCACATATGAGTATCACAAAAACTAATTGATAGTTTTTTTTTAGTCTGACTACCTCGTTGGTCGAGTGGTCGCAACCGACTGCTGAGCATGAGGTCCTAGGTTTGATTCCCGTATCGAACTAAGTGTTATTAGGTTTTTCCGTCACGGTTTCTCAGTAGCAGCCACGGAGTCTGGTCTGCCACGTTGATGGCAATAGACTCGCCCCTATTACATGGGGCTTAAAACATAACTGGCGAAATGTGAGTGTAGGTACTATTAGGTACACTTCTGCCTTGGATTACAGGCGTGATGTTATGTCGTGTGTTGTTTAGTGTCAATGTTTGCAGGTAGGGTAGACTTGTAGTTACTTGAAAGATGGGTAAAAAAATCAGTTCTCATCTTCATGGATAATGTATAGGTGCTATTACATTAATTATTCAATTAAAACAATGCAAGTACTTAAAAGGTAGCAGCCCTAAGTTTGACACGCGCGGCGTGTTACACTTCTAGCGCTAGTTAAAGAGACGACGCCTATGTTACTTTACGAGCAGAGAAAATACAGCTATTGTATTAGAATGTAGAAATTACTCCACGTAGGTTGTCCTAATCTTACTGCAACTGTTACTGGTCAGCTAGTTAAGATTACTGGTAGCATTAGTACTGAGACCGTAAGTACACTGAGAGCCTAGTTCAAAAATGTACTTATTTACGATGGATTGCTGTGTCAAACAAGTGATCGTGTAGGTTAGTCCCAATTAGAATTTAAGGAAAATTTACCTGCGCTAATATTAATTCCAATCTTAGTAACTAGTCAACAACAGTAGCATTAGACTCAAGATTATGTGAATGCGCGATATACAGAAACAGCGTAAGGTAAAGGCGCAGCGCAGTCGTGTAACGTATAACGAAGCGAAAGAAGGGCGTGCCTCCGCCGCCGCGCCGCTTGAGTATAATTCACGATACGTCGCGTACGTGTATTTTGTATGAAAACGTTTGGAAGCGGCATCATGCCTGCGCTATGCCTGCGCCGCGCCTTCACCTTACGTTTCTGTATAATTCGCGCTTAAGAGTGCCTATCTATATATGGCCTACTCTTAAATGATTTACGATCATTATTATCGGACCTGATTCTGGTCTCATTAAGTCATAACTACTAACACACTAGCAACATTCTTCACGGTTCGCAAATCATACAAAATTTGCAAAAAAAAACATACATAACATTTTCCACCGCCCCACATCATAATCAGAGCCTACAAGCCTTGCCTTAACCAAACTAATTCAGAGCAGTTCCCGACACAGATGCGGCGATACCCTATCAGAGATCAGCGCCATTGTTGCCAAGATTTAAGGCGCACACCGCCAGAGCCACTAATTGTGGGCAGCGGTACCACGCGTGCCCTTTGTCTGTTGTAATTACTTTTATAAATCTACTAAGCGATTTACATGAACACGATAAAATCGTAAAGGTTAGTTTTGTTCTCGTCACGGTTGAAGACCTGGTGTGGTTTATGGGAAGTTCTGTTTTAGCGGGTTGAACCGCGAACTGTGTTTAAAAATATGTGTTGAAGTGTTGATATGGGCCTTAACGAAACGAGGCACGCACTTTACTTTACGTAATTTATTTCATCACCAGTGCTCTCAAAATGGTGAAGGAAAGCATTGTGAGGAAACCGGCATGACTTAGAAGTCCTAGAACCAAAAAAATCAAAGGCATATCTTCCACCAACCGGACTAGGGCCTCGTCACCGCGTGGGATATTGCCTCGATCACTCCAGCCAAGTCTGCTCTCACAGCAGAGAGCAGACTTGGCTCTTAGCAGTGGGCCGGTTCTCAACGAAAAAGTTGTTAAGTGGAACCACCAAAGAAAATTACACTTTACTGCCTTGTAAAGTAAAAAAAAAAAATGAAATTTACTGCTCCAAATTAATGGCAACTACTGCCTGGACACTGCCACTTCCGGTAAGGCGTTTAGACAGGACTATAACTAAGTTTTATCTTATGGCCTCACAAGAGTTGAGTTAAGGAGATAGTCTATAATTAAATTAGATAGACTGCTGTACTAAAACTGATGTAGCGTGGGAGCCCATAATTAAAAGAACCGACAGAATCTGCGAATTAAATTCAGTGTCAAGTTGGCCGCTGCAGATCCAATCGGTCCACACGGGGTAACATTGGCCCATCCCAAACACATAGTAACAAGATTCTGATGGAAGACCGTTACAAGATTCTTACATCCAGCTCATTGTGCACAATGACCTATACCCTACAGGACAGTCAGGGAGTCCGTTTCAAAGCAGTGAAGTAGTACTCGGGGTGTATCTGCACTAAGTCCACCCACATTCGACACGACCTAGCTGGGGGGATTCGGATACACAGTTCATCAGATATGCCTGTTATCACACTTGTGAGGCTAGCTCGGCGCCAAGGATCACTCAGAAACCGCGGCCGATGTCCAATCAAACGCGCAACTTCGCAACAGGACTTAAATAAGGCAAACGATAGAGCGGTCTGGGTTTCTAAGTAAATACTGGTCACAAAATATAAGTCATAAAAATAAATGGACCTACCGTATACAGTTACAATGCAGAATTGCACTGTTCCCTAGAATGTGCAAGTTATCTTTGCGTGTTAGTTTAGTGTAGACCTGGGCAGTAATGAAAAAATGCATCCTAATCTACAACATTATTTTTAGTATATGCGAAACCTGAATATAGTTTGTTCAGAATAAGTAACTGAATCGATTCCAATAATTTTTAACCATGTTATATTTTGTGCCAAAAATATTTAAAAAAAGGTTACAAGTTGGGCACCGAGCTACTCAAAGTACCTATCGCAATCATTTGGGTACCTACTGCCAAATTATTATTATCAATGAGCTCAAGACGAAGCTGGAGGCGCGCGCGCGGTGGTGCCGCGTGATGACCACGTTTGTGTGCGGACAACCAAGTAACAGAACAAGCCTATAACTTAGTGATTTATCTTGATACAGTTTTGTAATTTTGTACATAGATTCTTTACAGAAAAATACTAGACACTTGTTTCAGGTTTCGCAAATACTAAAACGAATGTTGTATACTGATAAATTAATATAAAGTTAGCATATTTGTTAGTTTTGAATGTGGGGGGTAATGTTCGGAACCACTGATCCAATTCCAAAATGCTTTCACTAACAGGAAGTTGCATTATCCCGGAGTGTCATAGGCCATACAGGTAGTTCCTGTGGGATAATTTACGACAATTCGCAAGCGAACTGGCGGTTAAAAGCAAGTATTTCAACAACCCAACCTTTCATCTGGCTCTGGCACCGGAGCTGGTCGATGATGCTAGTCAGCCGGTTCTCCCGCTGACTGCCGCGACTCAGAACCTCGTCTGCATCATCCTCGATCTTCACTGACACTTCACTCTTCACATCATCTACTTCATCACTACACTGCACTTTAGGAGACTGACGGTTTGGCTGAACCGCCTCCATGATGATTTTGGTAGTTGGAAGTTGGCACTTTTGTTTGGTGTTGTAGACACTACGTAACTGTAACAAGAGCAAAAGAAATCTGTTAGTTGGAATGTCCTTCTTGTTCTCTGAATTAAAATGATTGACGTCCTCGTAGGTCTAGTGGTCGCAAGCCTTACTGCTGAGTATGAGGTCTGTGGTTCGATTTCCAGGTCGGGTATTGAATTTTTCATAAAAAATTGGATTTATGCCCTGATGGTGGCTATAAGCTCGGCAATTCCTGTTACTACAAGCCTACATCATCCCACTGTTCCTCTCCCCATGACTTCCATTTGTTTTGTTCCAGGGCTAATGTTCTGGATGGCCACTGGTCATTGGTTTTGTCCAGCTCATCCCTCCACGAGATACATACATACATATCATCACGCCTGTACACCTCTGCCCAACCCTTAGGGGATTACAGGCGTGATGCTGTGTGCGTGTTTGTGAAATTATTATTAAGGCTGTAGGAACTAGAAAGAGCTTTTCATTAAATCATCAATACATGTGTGATTGAGATCGCAATAACGAATGGTCCTTAGAAATAATATAATTTCCTCGCAAGATAAGTGATTGCAATATGATTTTAATCTTACAAAGATGGATACTTTGTCTGTGCCTTTAATACCAACGTGTTTTAAGCCCCTTGGAAAGGAGCTCGTGGCTCGCCGTCGTAGCCGCTCGGGTCGATCTTTAGGTTAAGCCGCGCTTATCTAATTTGGTCTGTGGATAGGTGACCACCGATTACATACCGAGTTTCCTCCGAGCCTCGGAAAGCACGTTAAGCCGTAGGTCCCCCCTGTCACTGGTAGATCTTTGACAGTCGTTAGATAGTCAGTGGCCCAAAAAGTCTGACAACCAGTCTTACCAATGGGTATCGTATTATCTAGCACTAACTGGGTTGTGGAGGTCAGATAGGCAGTCGCTCCATATAAAATACTGGTATTCAGCTGCTTCTGGTTAGACTGAAAGCCGACCCCAACATACTTAGGAAAAGGCTAGGCAGATGATGGTGTTTTAAGCCCCTCCTCGAACCCAGAGAAAAGACCCACAAAACTATCCGATATTTGTAAGTCATTAAATTACCATATAGATTGTAGTTATTACAGAGATAAATACTTAAATCCCAGCGAAATTAGAAAGAGATTGGCAAGTTGCAAATCAAGTTTGAAATCGAACATTAACTTACAGGAACCTATAAAAGGGACCATTCCCTATTACTTTCAAGTCAAAAGTAATCTCGTAATCACAAAACTTACAGATTGCGAAACTCGTATGCCATCCAATGCTGGGGTTCAGAAGGGAACTATTCCCTACTATTTTTCTGTTCAAATAGACAGGACTAAAGTAAATGAGGATTTTTTTCGAGCCTAACACATTGCTTGATTCTCAAAATAGTCAAGAAGATACAGTCATGAATGATTTTGCTACTTTAACTATTTTTCATCAAAACTTATGTGGAATTAGCAATAAAAAAGACGAACTAGAACTTTATGTAGATAATCTCGTACCAAAATTGGACTTCATCTGTGTTACTGAACATTTTCTGAACAAATTAAATGCACCTTTATTTGCTCTGACTGACTACAACTTGGTTTCACACAATACTAGATCTAACAAAAAACGAGGCGGTAGTCTTATCTTGGGACATAGGAATAGATCAGTTTTAAATTGTATGCCAATAGATAAATTGTATAAATCTGAAGCATTCGAAGTATGTTGTACTAAAGATATTGACACCGGATTATACATAAGCTGCTGTTATCGAAACCCAGATGAAAAGAACTTTAAAATATTCATGGAAAAATTCGAAATAATGTTAGAATATTTTTTTAATAGGAAGAGTATCATATGTGGTGATTTTAACATCGATCTCCTCTGTGAAAATAAAAAGCATACCGAATTTATTAATCTTCTACGATGTTATAATTTTAAAACCTTAATTCAAACGGCTACTTTTATTCGAAATAAGTCATCTTCTTGTATAGATAATATTATCACCAACTTAGATGACTCGTACATTCAAAAAGTTTCCGTGGACCATAATGGCTTAGCAGATGGACATGCAGGACTTTTTTGTGAAATAAAGCTTCATAAGGTTATGGAAAAAATAACAAGCAATAACCAAAAGATTATTATTGAAAAACGAATGCTCACAAAAAATAACCACGAGACTTTTAGTAAAAAACTGTTAGGTATTGACTGGTCTTCTACGGGAATTAACTCTTTTCTAAAGAAATTTCATGATGCTTTTCATTGTAGCTTCAGAAAGCAAAAAAAACACAAAGTTTTAAAACATAACAGTACTGGTATAAAATGGACAACAAAAGGCATAAGGGTGTCGAGTAAAATGAAGAGATTGTTGTGTGTAAATAGTGGAAGTTGTCATAATACCATACAAACTTATAAAAAAAACTACATTAGGTTATTTCGGAAAGTTGTGAAAGGTGCAAAAAGTATTGCTGTGAGGGAACAAATACAGGCAGCTAAAAATAAAAGCAAGGAAATCTGGCAAGTAGTAAATCGCCATAGGAACAAAGATAAACATAAATATACAAATAAACTTTTTGTGAAAATGGATAATAAAATTATTGATGACCCTATGGAAGTTGCAAATGCATTCGCTGAACATTTTAATAATTATAATCACTTTTTGGATATTAAGGACGAAAATAATTCACTTCTCTTTTTAAAAAAATCTACCGACAGGGTGAATAGTGAAATGTGTTTGACATCCGTGACTCCTGAAGAAATAGTAAAAGTTGTGGGGTCAATGGTAAATAAAACTTCTAGTGGATATGATGACTTGCCTATATGTGTTATAAAGCAACATATTAAAATTCTTAGGTTACCGTTATCAGATTTCTTCAATAAATGTTTTGATGCTGGTATTTTCCCTGAACAACTAAAGATAGCGAAAGTTATTCCCTTATATAAAAAAGGTTCACAGATGGATATAAAAAATTATAGGCCTATTTCAGTTTTGCCAACCCTCTCAAAAATCTTTGAGAAATTAATTAAAATTCGTTTAGTTACTCATCTCAGTATTAATAAAGTTATAAATAATAGACAATTCGGTTATCAAAAGGGTGTTGGAACTGCGGAAGCTATTAGCACTTTAGTTAACGATGTGGTTGATAAATTAAATAACAAATTTAGGGTAGCTGGAATCTTTTTGGACTTGAGTTCAGCTTTTGATACTGTAAATCACACTCTATTGCTTGCTAAAATGGAACACTATGGTGTAAGGGGACAAGTTCTAGGGCTTTTTCGGTCGTACTTAAAAAATAGGAAAATGTTTGTAGAGGTAAAAAACTTGAATAGGAATAATGCTCAAGTAGTGTACCATTCAAACTTACAAAACGTTACGACAGGTGTCCCACAGGGTTCGATACTGGGTCCAATCCTATTTCTGATATTTACGAACGATTTACTTAACCTAGCAACAAAGTTGAATTCAAATATGAAATTAATAGCATTCGCAGATGATACAAATGCTATTGTTAGCGGAGATACTGCGGACTCATTGAGTAATACTGTAAACAAGGCTCTTGAATCTTTTCAATCATGGTTTATGGCTAATAAATTAACCATAAATTCTAAAAAAACAAACGTCATATTGTTTAAGTCTACATCACGTGGCTGTGATAGTTTAGATGTAACATTAAATGGAGACAAAATAGATGTCGTAGACTCAGTAAAATTTTTAGGAGTTCATGTTGATTCACTACTAAACTGGAAAAATGAACTAAAAGCCATAGACGGATCAATTTCATCAGCATGTTATGCCCTCAGAAGCCTGCGAGATGAACTTTGTGTAAATATTTTAAAATCGGTTTACTATGCATTGGTGGAGTCAAGACTGAGGTATAGTATTCAACTATGGGGAAATAGCTACAGGTATAACTCAGATAGAGCATTTGTACTACAAAAAAGGGCGATCAGAACAATAGTTCGTATTCCCCAAGTCGAGTCATGTCGGGAATATTTTAAAAAGCTTTCTATCCTTACGGTACCAAATCTGTACATATTAACAGTCTTGACCAGCCTGGCAAAGCACATTAGTGAATATGAAACGGAGGAAGAAAGACACCATAGGGAAAGCACACGGAACAAATACTTGAAGCTTGGAATTAGTTCCAAACTGAATATTGTGAGACATTGTGTTAGATATCAAGCGGTGAAACTGTTTAACTGCTTGCCCAAAGATTTAAGATGCCTGTTATATAAAACCACTTTGTTTAAAAAGAGGCTTAGGGAGTTTTTATTAGAAAAATGTTTTTATTCCTTTGATGAGTTTATAACTCACCATAAATCTTAGGTTATCATACGTTTAGATTATTTGAATTAATTTAGTTTTCACATGTTTAGATTATTTATGGAAGTTTGTGGACGTGTATTAGATTTTAGTTTACTGAAGTAACCATTTCAGTGAAGTAATGTTAAGGATTATTATTTTTTATTATTTAGTTTTCATTTAAATTTAAATTTTTATTATTATTATTTTTTTTTATGAATTTCATGCAAAATGATTTTGATTATGTGTTAGATCTTAGTTGTGGATTACTTTTAGGTTGTATTTAATTCCTTTTTTGTAAAACATTCAGACACAATGAAAATTGTTAATGAATAAATAAATGAAATGAAATGACCGAGCATATCAAGTGTAATCTATTTTACTTACAGAAGAATCGGAGCATTATTAAACTAATTTGGCAGTATTCAAAAGTATTTCAGAAATTCTTGTTGAGTTTTTTGACAAATTTACAACTAACAGCACATTTATTGATACCTTTATCAGAAAAGTTGGAGGCTAAGTCTTGCCATACAACGTGGCCACGCCGCCATCGCCAGTCTCTTGGGCACATTACCAGCTGACAGTGTTGAGGAGGAGTTTTTGATAGTTTATTTATTTTAGGTTATTTTTACTTAATAATGTATTTAGTTAGTTTTGTTTAATTAAATGTTTTTCCTAGTACATTATATAACATAAAAGAATAACTCTCATTCTTCAGCATTCTTCATCATTTTACTTTTGAAAAGTTTTTTTTTTTTGACCACCTCCATTATGTCCCACTGCTGGGCAAAGTTTCCTTCCTCCCAACCTCTATGTTCTGTGCAAATTCTGGCCACACTTGCCCCGTGAACATGATATTAGTTATAAAGTTATAATATCGTATTAGTTAGCCGAGGGCTAACAGGAAAAAAACACAAAGTTTCAATCGACACTTATCTCATTTTCGTAATCCCTAATTATTTTGCAACTAAACTTAATCATACATTGACTTTCTTCAGTAGGAAACCTGTAAGGTATGTACATAGACGTGATTTCACACGATACATTACACACACACAGTGATAAGGTTATCACAGAATGTCCGACGCGTTACGATCAATCACATTCTGATGGACAACAATAATTTTTGATTATAATTTACGTAAGTTATATTAGTCAGAAAAGACGTAGTACAAATAACAAAGTTTTCACTACATTAAGCAACGCCTAAATGGAAGCGCTCTCATCATCTGACTAGCGTTTTCTTCTCCATGTCGGAGTTGGCTTTCAGTCTTACCGGATGCAGCTAACTACCACCACCAGCCAATACCAGTATTTAACATGGAGCGACTGCCTATCTGACCTCCAAAACCCAGGTAATACTGGAAAATACGATACCCCTTGGTAAGTAAGACAGGTTTTCAGACTTGACCATTAAAGATCTACAATTGACAGCCGGGACCAATAGCTTAACGTGCTGTCCGGGGCACGGAGAAAACTCGGTATGTAATGGGTCACCCATCCACGGACCAACCTAGTCAACGACTTGAGCGGTTGTTATTATTTATCCACCAGCACCTCTGAATGAAATTTTAATGCTTAGCTCTGAGCCAAGAGTTGAAACTTCAATAATGTAACAATATTTAGGGAATAATTAAGCAGTTGCCTTTCAGTGTGAGTAAGGCGACGCAGCAAGTTATTTCTGGAATGCACCTTCATTTTTAGAGTTTGGCAATTATTTTTATATGTAAGCGACCGATCTAAAGTTATACCGAGGTATTTCGGGTGATCACTATGGGCGATTGGTAGCCCCTGCCAGGAGATATTTAGTTTACGACCCGCTTGTCTGTCTCGGAGGTGGAAATCGCACGATTGAGTTTTTGAGGCGTTTGGTTTCAAAGCGTTTTCAGCATAAGGCTTAGGTCACTAAGAGCTGTGGAAAGAACGGCTTCAATAGCCTCAAAGTTGGTATTTTGGCAGGTTCATATTTTCCATCTTCCAACTTGCGCTGCATGCCCTAACACCTGCCCACTTAGCCATCTTATGACTGCTACAGCGAGCGGAGTTCGCATAGCTGAATTTTGGGCCAAACATATTTAATTAAAAATTTGCCATCGACACGCTAAGAAGAAGTGTGAGTAAAAGCAGGTATGAGATCTGAAAATCAAGAAACACCCCAACGTGGTATGATGCCTCAAACAGAAGTGTCGAGTCTGTTATCTAAAAAAAATAAGAAACAAATGAATGCGAATCAGAATTTTTCTTTTTCACCCAGTCGTGTAAATGATATTTACAGAAGAATTTACACATCTACATTCCACAAAGGTTTTATATTCGTAAAGATTATAACAGGTTCGCAAAAAAACGCCGATGTTTTCATTAGCAATTATTGATGTTTTCAGTAATAATAATTCGATATCCAGCTAAATTATTCACAGGAATGCATTGCGTTTTGCTGAATGCATTATTGCGCCTTACGGTTCCACATACTCATGTGTTCAAGATGTGTGCTTGATTGCTATGCGGATAGTGATTGGGGAACTACTTACCCTGATTGATACATTGGAAGCACTACAAACATAATATGTACCGAATATACATTCATTACGTAAATTATTGTAAATGCTAGTAATTCGAAATTCATTTTCAGAATGTTATTTTTAAATAGCGTATTAAACTGGTGTTGTTTAACCATTAAAAACATTATCTAAAGAATTTCACGAGCTTTTTAGTTTCTTAGATTACTGATCAGAATGAAAAACTTACTTTTTACTTTACTTCAATAATAATATGTCGACTTTCAACATAAATAACTGCTGAAAATATATAAAAGACATATAAAGAAATAGCTATATTTAAGATCACATTAAGAAATGTTTAATTAATTTTTTGAAAAACTACTTTTGAATGATAAAACAGAAAACATGTTACAGCATCGCTATAAACATTCATAATCTTTATTAAACACGTTTGAGAATACAGAATGGTGACAGGTACACCACTGAGCCATGCACTGTCGTCACAAGATACACCTGTATCATTATTTTGAGTATCTTATATAAATAAATATGTTTTCTTTCTTTCTTTCTTATAGAACATCTTTAACAAACCATGGGCTCCTTTATATTTAACAATTCATCATTAGACATTGAGACACAAGCATATGACCCTGAAGGGTCAAAAGTGAAACTGACTCAGGTCACACCTGTATCATTATTTTGACTATCTTATATAAATAAATATGTTTTCTTTCTTTTTTTCTTACAGAACATCTTTAACAAATCATGGGCTCCTTTATATTTAACAATTCATCATTAGACATTGAAAAACAAGCATATGACCCTGAAGGGTCAAAGGTGAAACCGACTCAGTCACCACTTTTAGAGTTCCCAAGATGGTTACCGGCACATGTTCGTCATCTACTTTTTGAAATATGTTTGGACAGCATGGTATTTAGTTAAACACCTGATCCTTAGCCACGGCAAGTTTTTCACGATGTCACCAAAATAATTTGAATAATAAAAGTATATACTGACAGACAGACCAACAGTAATCATTCGGCGTTGTCATATCTATATCAAACATAATATACACATGCTACGATACAGTAGCACATTATATCTATACATACCTATACAACAGCAATTTATCGTTTCCCTACAATGCTGAAATTCCACCCGGAACAATCAACTTCACACGCGTCAAACTGCTAGAGTTCACCACATAACCTTTATACTGTAGCTAACTCACGTAAACCATACGATAACACCATCAACTACACCATAAGAACCACACACACTTGGATAAGGAGACTGCACTTTCAATATGCAACAGGGATTCAAAAAGGAGAACTCACGACGCGGTTTTCCGCAAATAATTTCTAAAAAAACACACTTAAAGTTGAAAAATAACAACAGGTAGACCGTGACGATAGAGCGGTTATCGCCGTTGTACTGATAACTTGTGTCAGGTCAAACGAACAAATGGGGCGTCACCAAGGTACGCCTGATAACATGTGATAACGGGCTCTTAACCTTCCGACTGTACTCTAGTGGAAACCGTGTCATCAATGTGCCATGCTATAAACACTTATGTGACTGTACTGTACCAATAAATGTTGAGTGTTATACTTCTTTATTACTGAAGGATGAGCAGAGTTCGTGGTAACTAATTCCTGTAATCTACCAAAAGTAAAAGAAAAGAAGAGGTGTGTGTCCCAACAAGGAGAACTGAACAGGCTGATTATGTAGTCAAGAACAGCAACCTGTAATATTACATGGATAGCAGAGCTTAAGCTTGCTGTTGAACAGCTATTTTATATAGGTAAAATGTTATCTGTCCTTAAAGGCTACAACAAAAGGTTAAATACAGACTCTTAACTTAAAATAAGTAGCATTTTTAACTACTTTTGCATAATTTATTCAAATTATGTAGTTCAATAACTCGTGTCATAGTTTACACAGCTGTCTCTTTCAGATTATTTTGAAAATTGGTAGATTCGCTGATGTCATGTCTTTAACATACCGTCTTGAATATAGGTACTGATACGAAATATAGCTACCTAAGTTAAATTTTTGAAAACCTTTTGCCCCACGAAGCCAATGTCAGAAATAATTAGCGACTTTTCTTCTAATTTCAATTACAGATTTGCATAGCTATCGCAAGAGGTGACGGGGCGGTGACACACTATCGAACCTGCACGTGTAGTTTATACATACTTACCTAAATATTTATAAGATATATCTTTATAGCCTGTACAATCCTGGTCTTCAACTGCATCCGGTTAGACCTGGAAGCCCACCTCAACATAGTAAAAGGCTAGGCAGTTGATGATCTTAGCAATGGTTATTTTTCTTTGCTTAGTATCATGCCTCATTCTCCCAGTTTTATTTCTGATGGAGAAAATGCAGCCATCACTTTCCCATTTTTTTGTTTTTCTTTTTCTCATATCACCTTTATCAAAAACAGACATTGTTTTCTTGGAAATTAGTTGGCAGGACTTTTAAAAACACAGTTTAAAGGTGTATATAGAAACAAGTTTATGTTCCAAATCGAAATACAGACTTCAATATTCTTAATAGTACAGGTCTCAAGTGGCACATATCGTGTCTAGTACATTAATGTCACCACAAACACACAAGATAGTGCTGTACTATGTTATTTCACACCGCAAATAATGTGCAGCTATAAAGCCGCCTGTCAAGACACGACCGGTCATGTAGACAATAGATAAGACCCGATATGACACACAGATACACGGACAAAGGAAACTCCTATCAGTTCTGAGGAAAATCAGTTGATAATGATGTTATTTGATGCACTCGTCGAGTGAGCCTTTCGAGTGCCGGCTTACTGGTCACGTTGAGGAGTGGAATGTCAGGGAATAACACCGCTGGAGTACCCTGAAAGGTTAAGTCAAAAAATGATAATTTCAATATTTATGTAAATCTACCTATCCATCAACCGTCACCTACATGTTTTATACTTATTAAACGTGAGTACTTAATACAGGAAACGACCACTTCGAACCGTGCTCCTAGGGTAAGAGCCTTAGCTACAGTGATTTCAAAGTTATTTTACCTCTTGCTGTTATGTTGGCTATCCTGAGGTTTGCGTAAAAATATATTCTACAGGAGAGTCAACCAAACTTCTGGTCGGAAACAAATACATGCATTTGGCTGACGAAAGACCATTGGACCAGATGTATCTTTGATCGAACATTTGACATTGCGTGCATCCTCTTTCAGGTTTCCGCCTGAAAGAGGATGAAACAGGCTCAGAACTAACCTTTGTTATGTACAAGGGTAGATAAAGATTTCAAAATGTCAAATATAAAGTTTTCAGGTTACATTAGTGTTTAAGAAGACGAGAAATCATCTCGCAAGCTTGCCAACTGATCGTTTGCAGAGTAATTTTTCAGTAAATTCACAAATGTTTTTATTTCTTACAAAAGAAAAGGCAGAAGTCTATTTCTATCTTTTTCTGTATACTCATGACACCCTCCATTTTTATAATTCCAATATTTATGTATTCTTAGCTTTTTTTTCCAAGTAAATATTATCGTCTTCCAATCCGGCTTAATCAGACGCAGCTATAGGCATATGTATATTTGGAGTTGTCATCTACGTCGTGTGTGTACTGTTGGCAGTTGGCAGGCACCTGGCACTGACGTGACGTCACGAGCTAATTCCGGCGAGACGAGGTCGTGACCCGACGCCCTGCGCGCACGCACACACGCGCGCCGTGCACTGCTGCCCGAAAATACGTGTCTACGGCGTATAGACGTGTTTGGCTTGGTGTCTTATTGGATATAGTTTTGTGTATGTTATTTTCTTGACTTGTTATGAAATAGATGATCGATAACAATTCTAATTAATCTGAATTTCAAGAAGCTGAATCCAAAGACACAGTTTAGTTTTTATTCAAAACAGAGCCCGAGACTCTTTTGAGCATTTTTCGGTATTTCTTTTAGTTTGGCCATCCCCGCACACTTGAAAAAATCACTCTGAGTAGCCACGCTAACAATATAATATGTAGCCATATTATATTGTAAACTTCTGCAATATATGGTACTACACTAATCTCCCATTTTCACTATCCAACTGCTCTATTTATTTATTTAAACTTCATGTAGAAAAGTGGTACATAGGCGGACTTAATGCCACAAGGCATCCTGTACCAGTCAACCTTTGGGTCAAATAGGATAGCATTGTGATAGAGTACAAAAAAATAAATAAGAAATCATTCTAGAAGCATTCTATCATGAATATTTCTCGCCTGAAATTATCAATCCCTACAGTAACTTCACACTGAAATCTTCGCTTTACAGGATACTTCAAAAGGTATCGAAAGCATTACTCATCGAGAATGCACTGCAGTTGGCAGCAATGCATCCGCGTCGCGTTCACAGTAACAGGTGCGGTTATCTGTTGCCGTTTTCAGCGCATCAAGTGTACGGGCGCTTTTGTTTGGCCGTGTGTGTGACTGTGTGTGTTTGTAGTTAGTAATGAGCTTCTAATACAAAGAAATTGTAGTTTTTGATGAAGAGGAAAACTACATTTAGATTTCGGGAAATTTGTTAATTTGCGGATTATTTTCAGGCAAGATTTCCTACAGCAGTCTCTACAATTTTCCAATCATAATATCGACATATTATATCGAATTTGTTGAATTAAATACAGTACCTAATTAAATTATGCTCCATCCTATGACTGAAAGTACTTCCTGAGAAGTAACAAATTAATAATAATTAAGTAGACAAATTCAGAGTAACTAAACCTATTTAGAATTTTTAGTTTTTGATGTCACAATTCTCCGTAAATATCCGTACCTACCGTATAAGAAATACAAAATGGCGTGACCCTTTTCATAAAACTTCAACTACCGTCTAATACTGAGCCGCTATGAAAAGTCTAAAAGTGAATCGTCAAAAATATCATACAAAACTTGCTACTATGCTATTCAATAACAAAATTTTTATTAGTTATTGTTTGTATCGCTTCTCATAACCGAACGCTGGCAGACTTCCACGGCGGTCGGCGATATGTGCCTACTCCACGAATAGATGGTAAGGATATGACCTGTCCACCTTCGTTCCCGTTGCCCTAACGTCACGCACATTACGTGCAAGTGTACCTACTAATATTATAGTTTATTGAGTACTATGGTACACCTCCACTCACCCTTCAGGGAAACACAGGCGTGATGTTATGTTTGTTATAAATTGGAAAATAAAATCTGTCTTTTACATTTTGAAGAGAGAGTTCAAGGTGTGTCACACCTGTGCACAATAATCGGCGATGGCTAATCTCCGCAAAATTTGACCGCCGCGCCGGCGCCGGCGCCGCATACGAATCTTCGAAGGGTGGCTGTTAGATACTGGTTGAAAGTTGCCGAGAATCGAGTTGAGTGGCGTGCGATTGAAGAGGCCTATGTACCTACAGCTGGACTGATGTGATGACCGAAAACGGTCAGATGGACTATTATTTTTTTAACTTTTTAACATAGGCAGGTCATGATAGGAGTTCATAAGATACTTTATATTTCACTAGCTGACCCGCGCAACTTCTTCTGCGTTTGGATTTTTCCCTGTTTTTGCAACATTTTTCATGAATGCTCCGCTCGTATTAGTTGTAGCATGATGGTATATAGCCAATAGCCTTTCTCAATAAATGGGCTATCCAACATTAAAAGAATTTTTCAATTCGGACCAGTAGTTTCTGAGATTAGCGCGTTCAAGCAAACAAACAAACAAACAAACTCTTCAGCTTTATAATATTTTATTATATTTCATTAATACGTTCCCGTAGAAGAATTTCCGACCTCCAGTAGAACCTAGTACCTTCTTCATACCATATGGTTATATCAAACGTGTTCTCCACAGGGGTAGGCAGGGACTTAAAGTCCAGTACAACCATGTTTTACCATTTCTGTTTTGGATACAAATGTAAAACGACCCACGTAAGCCTTTTGCCATCAACGGGGCACGAATCCATTCTAGATTTGGCACCCAGTCATCCAGAATAGTAGAAGGTCTTTTAAAATTCAAACTTGCCTTCATATATGGTATAGGTAATGAAAATGAAAAAAAAGTTACATTTTGACCCCGAGCTTCTTGGCATTGGGAAATTCTTAATGGAAAAAACTTTATACGAATAGCACGTTATCCAACTTGGGAATCGAACCCAAGTCCTCTCAGCCCAGCCGCCGCACAATTTGCATAATCAGCGTAAAATCCCACTGTTGGGACACAGGCCATTTTTGTATGAGAGCACTATAATCCATCACGTTGGCCCAGTGCGAGTTGGTAGATGTCCCACGTCTTCGAATTTTTGGTTCTAAGACATGCCGGTTTCCTCAAAATGTTTTCCTTCACCGTTTGATAAAACAAAATTACAAAACGTAAGGCTTGGGTTCGAACCCACAACCTACCACTCGTAAGTCGGGGCCGTTACCACTGAGCAACATATTCAAAATCAATCGTGTGTCTGTTAGTCTATCACAGCCAATTTGCTCCTAAACTACTGGACCCATTCAGTCGTGCACAAATGTGAATAACAGTGATCCAAAAAAAAATTGTCGATACACCAGACGAGTATCTAACTATAACTAAATGAATTTTGAATGTGGGGGTGGGTCACTTTGGTCTTACATATGGCACTGGTCTGAACACAAAAATGTAATTCGAGACTCCGGCCTATTTCACTCGTCCACCGAATGATCGAAAAATTTAATGAGCAGATGGAAGTTCACGTACGTGTCGTGTGAACGTTGCATGAAAAAGTGAAGCGTCTGATATCAGCGTTAGCATCGTAGAAAACCATACCGCGCTTGTAACAGAATCACCAAAAAAACTCTTAATTAACACAATACCTATGTCATAACCAACTTACTAATACAACCAAAAAGTCAACTCATAACGTAATTATGAACAATGTCGAACACCTGGGCACCTGACCAATACTGTTTGTGTAACCGGTGATTACTAATCAGTACTAGAGCTGGTCTAAATCCAGTCAAACGTCCACCAGAACTATGAAAATTCTTGAGGATATCAAATTGGTATGTTGTGTTCTATACTAATATTATATATAATTTGTTTGTAAGTAGGGGGTAATCTCCGGAACGAATGATCCAATTCTATAAATTCTTTCACTGGCAGAAAGCTACATTATTCGTGGGTGCTGTAGGCTAGAAATTATATTTATAACATGCATATTAGCCGAGCTATCAGTGTTTATCAGTGGCGAAGGTTCCATAGAACTCGATTCCTACCGGCTTCCCTTTGAAAAATGCCACAGTCAGTATTCTATAGACAAATAATATAACATTAAAAATATGTACTCCGGCTTACCTCTTACAAAAATCGACCCTTCGCTGCTGGTGTTTATTATATTGATCTAAACTACATGTAATGCTTAACATGCTGTATGAAGACTCTTATTTAAATCTTCTTAGTTTAATTTCTAATCATCATCTTTCACACAATCCTTCTACGTTCCTTTGGGTTTCCCCTACAAAGTTAGCTAGTTGAATCGTTCCTTGAAAACTGAATCAATCAAAACCCAATTTGAAGTATCTACATTAAGAAACCTATATTTACCGTTCCCACTATTTTACTATTTACAGATTTTGCTGTTTCAATTAATCTACCAGCTCCAAAATGCCCGCTCAAGTTTCGAAGATTCTGCGTCCGAGGCGGAAGAGTCCCAAGAACTGAAAGAATCTGCTGCTTCATCGGAGGAGCAGAGACATTCACACAAACACCGGCACGTCCACCGAGCGGGACACCGCCGCAAGAAGAGTCGCAGCAGTCACAGCCACGACCATGATCATGATCACGATCACGACCATGACCACGCGCATGTTAGGACCACTAGCAACGAGTACAACGACGACTGCGAGTGTGATTGCAATAAATGTGACAACCCGTCCAACTGCTGCAAGAGTGCGTGCAACACCTGTCCTAGTGGCAACCCTTACCAGCAAACAGCGCAAGGAATGAGTGCCCCGTCAAGCGTAGTGTTCGTCCCGTACCCGTATCCTTTGATGATGCCCAGTCCAGTCGCGAGGCCGGCCCCGAACCATCATGAGATGATGCGCGCGCGTGAGCCGAAACAAGAACCCACCACTACAAGCACGACCACGTCCACCACCACGACCTCCACGACCACCACAACCACAACCACAACCACAACCACTACAACCACCACCACTGAAAATCCATCCGATATGATTAACTCACAACGTAATAGTAAAATACTTGAAGCAGTTCTCAAAAGCGTCGTAGATGACTACTCTAAAATAATAGCTAAGACGCCGGACAAACTGCCGAACGGCAACAGTAAGTACATGCTGACGTCACTGCGCAGGACCAAGCCGACGTGGATGCCCAAGTTCGGCATCGTGCCTCTTTCGAACAACATCGCCGAGAAACTTATGTCTAAGATGTCGCGGGGCCGTGCGCCTCTACGCAGTCTCCGCACCCAAGAAAAGGGCGTACCTATGTACGATAACTCGAACTTGAGAAATGGTGCAACGAATTACTAATATTTGTACGAGTGCATTCTTACATTTTTTTACTTGAAAACTCTTCGTTTATACTTTTACATAAAAATAAAATTTGGTAAAAAAAAAGTCCTAATTCTACAATTTATTGTATTGTAATTTAGCATTTTCGTGAGACAGGAATTACAGTACAACACACAAAACTAATAATTTTACGTATATTCAAATAATAAAATCTTTTTTGCAAGAAATAAAACCGACTTCAAAAACACAGAAAAGTGAAAAATAACTTTAGCTTCAGAAATCGGTGACTTTTGTTTGTTTGATTTAGTTTTTTTGTCACCGACTTCTGAAGCTAAAGTTATTTTTCACTTTTCTGTGTTTTTGAAGTCGGTTTTATTTATTGCAAAAAAGATGTTTTATTTTTCCATTTATAGTTGTAATAACCTATACAAATATGTGCTATACATTTATTTTACATTGTTGTGATAGGCTTACCCCCAATAAAATGGAAGTTAATATACCTAACTCGCAATCTGGGTGTAATGTACGCACCTGCGTACCCCCTGAGCATACAGCCGTTATGTAATGTTACGATATGATCACACAATAAACATCCAAGCGATTGCAGCAATCACGACAGATTTGCTGTCTACTATTGAAGAGTTCCATTGTATAACTCCGAAGATAAGTCTCACCAAATTTAAACGGGATCATCGCAGAATAATATTCATCCAAATTTAAAAAAAATCATCGATATCAGTTCTCAATTGTCGAAGATATCGATAATATAAAATTTGGAGAGTCCCCTCGATTTCTCCAGGACCCCATCATTAGGTCCTGACCTGATGGCCATGGGACCACTTGGAAAGTATACTGTTTCAAACAATACTCATTAAATTTGAGGGTGGCCCTTAATTTTCCTGGGATTCCATCATCTAATCTTGACTTATACCTTCCATCATCAGCTCAGCAACATGATATGATGATTACCAGGCACAAATATCTGAATTGCGTTAGAGATTATATGAAAAACATTGTATGTGCCTCAGAGGCGTGCCGTCCATAAAGGCAATTAGGCCTAGCCTACCCTACCAACAACGCCAAATGCATTTATTATAACTATGTAATAAAATAATACAAAATATTTAAAAAAACGTTAAAACTCCTGTTAGAACACTTATAGCAACTTGTGTAACTCAAACTCACACTATACTGTAAGGTAAGTTCGTAGCTACAAATTGTCAATTCTCAGGCAAGACGTCGTAAAGCTTAAAAAACTAAAAATTTCATTGATAATTTTACGCACACTGTTGCATATTTTCGTGTGTATGAACGGCACACATGTATAGATTATGGGCGTAACTCCGTTCACTGTAGACAATCACCACGAGTTATGATTGGCTAGCTAGATTTATGAATGAAGAGCATTAGAGCAGTGTTCCCAATTTGTGGACATTTCCCCGAATTGCGGGGAATTCGAGAAAAAGAGACAGACGCGATAGTTTCCATAATGGCTACTAGATACAATTAAAAGAACATGGCACTATTGTCGAATTTAAACTTTCCACAAAAATGATAAATTGTATTTATAAGAATTGCAAAAGCCCTATAAAAATAATTAAAAACTACATGAATTTTATTTTTCACTTTGATTTTTGGGGAGTTTGGAAAATAATTTATAACACCACCGTTATTGTCGTCTGTCACTTCTGTCAGCATTACTATCCGGCAAAAATTTTAGTAGCCATATTGTTTCATGTGACAAGCAAATTATATGCGATCTTGAATGTTTTTATATCTAACTAAGTTATAACTTATAAGTAATTCGTTTTGAAACGTACATTAATGTAAATATTATTTGTTAAGTACATTTACACTTAAAGATGGTAATCTGTTGTGAAGTGTGTGGTGATAATGTGTGTTTGTTAGAAGTTAAAAACAATACGTTTTCTTAATTATCGTTTAATGATAAGATTCATGTGGTGTCTAAAGGTAGATGTTTACCCGAATTACGAGAGTAAATTCAAAAATATGATAATTCACCTCGTACTCGTCATTTCAATCCTCAAAATTATGCAACATTTAAGCTGGCTGTGTGGCAAATAAATTATATTGTTTTCCGTGCGTTTTGTTTAATACTTCCAGTAAGTGGAGTGAGGGATATACTGATTTGCATAATTTTCATTCCTCGTCATAAAAGCATGACCTATCAATAGAATAACATCTAGAGGCATGCTTAAAGTTAAATACATTTGGTAAATCACGTATTGAAACTAGATTGCATCGTCAGAAAATTGAATAAAACCTTGAATAACATGGTAAGTTCTTGTATTATTTTACAGGCTTATTTTCAATGTTTTTTTTTCAAATTTTATAAATCACCTTTTTTTTTGGGTATCAGCGGCGGTGACCAGTGGCCTCCATGGAGAACCACAGCACATGGATATGGATACACAGGATAGGCTTTCGAATAAAAAAAAAGAATTATGAAAATCGGTCTACAATTGCCGGAGAAATCGGTGAACATAGGTACATAAAAAAAAACTGTCGATCATAGAAACTCCTCTTTTTTTTAAGTCGGTTAAAAATTGTCAAAGGAGTTTTGGTGAAACATTAGTGAACCGCTAACAAAACATGTCGTGGTAACAGGCTTATCCCCAATAAAATAACTGTTGAAATGTGGGTGTACTGTACACATCTCAGAGCATTCAGGCGTGATGTTATGTTATGATGTCGTGTAAACATCCAAGCGATTGCAGCCATCGCGACAGATTTGCTGTCTATTATTGAAGAGTTCCATTGTAAATCTCAGAAGATCAGCATCAGATCTTCACCAAATTGAAATGGGACCACCGCGGAATAATATTCTTCCAAACAAAAAAAAGAATCATCAAAATCGGTTCACAACTGGCGAAGATATCGGTTAATATACACACAAAAAAAAAAAACATTCAGACGAATTAATAACCTTCTCTTTTTTAAGTCGGTTAAAAATTGATGTAAACATCGTCGGCCACTATTTATTTACTATGAATTTTGTAAGTGCTTACGTTACATAATACCTACGATAATGTTTCAATATCTACATGATTTTGCTGTTTCAACTAATCTAATAGCTCCAAAATACTCGCTCAAGTTTCGAAGAGTCCCAAGAGCCGAAATAATCTGCTGCTTCGTCGGAGGAGCAGAGACACTCACACAAACAGCGCCACGTACACCGAGCGTGACACCGCCGCAAGAAGAGCCACAGTCACAACCAGCAATGAGTACAACTACGACTGCGAGCGTGCTTGCAAAAAATATGTGTTCTTATATTTTTACTTGAAATCAGTCTTCTTTGTCAGGTACGTGAAAATATTTATTGAGAGCAGAGAAAATTGCAGTGTTAGTTATTTTTATATACGAGCAAACCAATTGTGCAGTACATAAAAAAATACAATAAAAAATAAGTCAAGTAATTTTACAGTTTATTCAATCATCTACTCAAACCATATCCCGAAGTTGTTTTCATGATAAAGGAATTTTAGTGCAAATGTTAAACATTATCATAAATCGAAATCATTAAATCAATGTTAACTATGAATTTGGTAAGTGCCAATATTAAACAATGATGATTTGGTCTGAGTTGACTCCATATTTACATAGCACTATTATTTTCAGATGTACAATTTCCTGCCAAAATATCTTCTCCTGGAAGTTTGTATGTCTTTGAGAAACGTTCATCTTCCCCACGACGACGAGCGCTATTTCCACCATTCCGAACAGGCGGTGCAGCACTACAATAATTACCAGGAGTACGACAGCTACAGCAGCAGCAGCGACGAAGTGGTGATGCGTCAGTCAACGCGCCATTTAAAGTTTCGGGCCAAATCCAATCGCAACTTCGACTTCTCCGACGCAGAATACAACTACAAGTGTAAGTGTAGCTGCACCAACTGCAAGAAACAGAAGTCGAAGGTGAAGCCATGCTGCGAAGAGTTCTGTTCGACGGAGTGTGTCGTACAGAATAACATCCTAGTGGTGCCCTACCCAGTACCGTATATAGTTTTCAACCAATCCGCGCCGACGGAGTACCACACGACTTGGCCCCCCACGACATGGCCAACCACGACATGGCCAACCACGACATGGCCAACCACGACATGGCCAACCACGACATGGTCTTCACCGACACCAACAACGACTGAGGAAACGACTACAACCGAAATGACAACAACATTATCAACTGAAAAATCGACACAGTCGACGGTTCCTTTCTACCAGAAATACTTAAAAAACAACAAGCGTTACCACATCCAGAATCTGAGAAGGAACATAGGAAACAACGACGTACACTCCCCCAAGATCGGCAAACTACCAAAATACGGCATCGTACCCATACCTGAGCACTTAGCACTTAGTTTGATGCAGCAAATAAAGAAAGATCAAAATGATGACCAATTGAGAAGGAGACTCGCCCTCAATAAGAATCTTTTGGATTACACCAGGCGGCCTATTGCGTATTAGTCTAGACGATTTCGGATTTATGCTTTTTGTTTTAAATGTTTGTCAATGTTTTAGCATAAAATTTTAAATACTTATCCGAAATTGTTCATTTTTTTTTTCAATATATTTATCCATAAAAACAACGAAGGCACAAAAGGGACACAAGAAGGTTCCTTGGCAGCCTTGTTGAGATAGACTCAGAAGTCGGTGAACCAAGGCTATTTCGATGATGATTATGATGATGAAAATGAATGTGACAAAACTATTATGTACTTAAAAGAAACTAAATCTAGGATATTTATATTATAACGTTGTTGTCCCTGTGCAGGTTTAGTAAGTCATCGTCTGCCTAACCTTTTCCCAACTATGCTGGAGTCGGCTACCAGACTAACCGGATGCAGCTGAATACCAGTATTTTATATGGAGAGACTGCCTATCTGAACTCCACAACCCAGTTAGCCTATCAGACTTTAGGGCCACTGACTACCTGTGACGACTGTCAAAGATCTACAAATGACAGCCGGGACCAACGGCTTAGCGTGCTTTCCGAGGCACCGAGGAAACTCGGTATGTAATGGGCGGTCACCCATCCACGGACCAACCTAAGCAAGCGCGGCTTAACCAGAAGATTGACCCGAGCAGCTGTTGTTATTTAGTAATGAATAGGTACATTAAGTATTCATTAAAATTTGTTTTGGTACCTGTTCTGCTACACGTCAAACCCGTCTGACTTCAAAGCAAGAGTGAACAGGCATCTTCAGGACACACTCGTCCCATCATAGACCTCATCTATCGCTTCCCATCAGGCGTGATCGAGGTCAAGAGCAGTCCCATTTTGTAATAAAAAATAAAAATAAATATCGCCGAAAAGCTTTATGAAAGGGCATTTAAGAAAAGGGTTTGATATGAATAAGTATGTTTACAAAATGTGGGTTCTAATCAATATAAATTATATTTACATTAGGTTTTGTAAAATTACAGGATCTAATTATCTGTAAGAATTGCCACTAAAACTTAGGTCCCAACAGATTTCCTATGTAGGTACCGTCAATACTTGTTGTGTAAATGTTGGTACTTACTTACTTCCAGTTTAAAAAAAAAACGGATAGCGAACGCACTTCAAACACTATTTTCAGAAATAATCCACTGATACCATAAAACTAACAAACACACGTAACATTACAAACTTTGTTTCACAAACCACACGAAATTACTGAAAACTGAAAAACAAGCGCACTTCACCGAAATCCCTCGTATTTTTTTACTGAACTCCGGTATTGATTGGTGATATATTTAATTAATTATCCATTTTACTATTGTTTAGACAATAGGGCGCGACACGTTCAGCGTGGTTTGACCTTTCAGAAGTCAGCGAGACTGCGCCAGAGTCGCGCGGGGTCACCAACGATTTATTTTTAGAGTTTAAAGTTCAAAATACGACTGTTTGAAGACGCGATGACCGACGCGCGGGCTTCCGTACATGATCGCGTTACTTTTTGGAAATAGACTTAAATTTCTTGTAAAAGGACTCTCAAGCCTCATAGTATTTCATAGAAGTCATTTTGTGGGAGTTATGACTACTTAGAAAATGATATGTGAAGTAAATCCAAAGAGGTTTAATATAATTAATAACATGTGAGAATTTTCATCAGTGTTTTCCTTCAACCAGAATGGACTGTAGAATTCAACTAAGTAGAAAGTCGTATCAGAACAAAACTCGAATTATAATTAAAAAATATAAATATCTGAACCTACGTTGCACTTGCTTTTAACAAGACCTAACAAAATCTATGGCGAATCATCGAAAAATTCGATAAAACTATGCTAAAATGCCGCCAAAAATATTTACGTCACGCCAAAGGGAATTTGCCATCATTGAATGCGCGTGCGCAGAGCCAGTAACGGCGACAGGTCAACGGTGAGCTATTTTCGCGACGACCATCCGGGGCGCCATCGTATTTAAAAGCAATATTGCTTGATCAAAACCAAACGAACTGGGTCACTTTCATAAAACTTGTGAATAAAATGACGCGTTCCTTAGAAAGTGATGTCAGATGAAATTCAAAGAACTTCAGTCTTCATGGGTCGGGCATTTCTTAGATTGTAGTAGCTATTTATCTCAGAATGTCGCAGGTTAAAATATTTAAAGATATTTAAAAAACGAAAGGGTTTCAATATTTTAGTGTGGTGTCTGGCCTGCCGAATATTTTAATAATTTTAAAAGAGAAGTATGGAAAAAGAAGACATGCTGCGCCAACCCCAAATGAATTGGGATAGGGGAAAGAGAATGATGATGATGTCTGGCCTGCCGAAAGATCCGCCATTTTTCCAAGTAACGATCGTCCGTAAGACGAGTATTCATCAATACAAGCAAGTATGAGACAAAATCTTCAAAAATAAACGGCGGAAGCTTTGGCAGGCCAAAATATTTTAACCTTTGTTTGTGATTTGTTACAAAATTTAATATTATTATTGTGTACACTATCGCATTATGTAACCCTGTAAAGATAGTCGTAAGATGGAGAATAAATAAATAAACAACTGTGACTTCTAGTCCGTTTAATCCGCAACTAACTTCAGGAGACATTTGATAAGTTAGCCATTTTTCAAGTAGGATTACCATTGGAAGGAACGTGATTTTAACCAGATGGCTCTGAAGGTACAGACATTGACACTTAGAAATTATCTCGGTCTTGTATAGTGGAATCCAAAATTAGAGTGTATGTATATGTTACGGCTAAAGATGGGTGTAAACATAAACTTAAGATTAGCCGGCTAAACTTAGGTTAGGTTAGTTATGTTATGTTAAGTTTCGGGCTAATCTTAAATTTATCTTCACACCTAGCCGGCTAATCTTACGTTTACGATCACACCCATCTTTAGCTGAAACATTTACAACATTAGTTTTGGTATATGCGAAACCTGTAACACGTGTCTAGTATTTTTATGTAAAGAATCTATGTACAAAACAAAACTGTATCATGAAAAATCACAAAGTTATAAGCATGTTCTGTTACCTAGTTGTCCGCACAAAAACGCGGTCACCACGCAGCGCGAGCCTCCAGCTTCGTCTTGAGCTCATTGATAATAATAATTTAGCAGTAGGTACCTAAATGATTGCGAAAGGTACTTAGTGTCGCTCGGTGTCCAACTTGTAACTTTTTTTAATATTTTTGGGACCAAATATAACATGGTTTAAAAATTATTGGAATCGATTGAGTTACTTATTCTGAACAAACTATATTCAGGTTTCGCATATACTAAAATAATGTTGTATTGTTTTTGTGTTACTAACAGTATATGGACTACGTCAGAAATAAATGTCTTCTATTCTATTCTATACCTAAGCTTTCGAAAAGTTCGCCACTTCACAAAACATCCTCGCTTCTGTTTTCTTAAACCCAAAATGAATAAAGAATCTCTTGAATTATATAGGTACTACATTTTCATCTCCATTGGCTGTAGTTTCGATAAGCAATCAATGACCAAGTCTGCTATCTGACTATAAGCTTTGAGAGGGTGATATTATCATCACGCCTGTAATCGCCGAAGTTAGGCAGAGGTGTACCCACATTTCGTCAGATATGTTTAAGTTATATGTAATAGAGGGCAAGTCTATAGCCATCAACCGGACACAGATCCAGACTCTGTCGCTGCTACTGAGAAATTACTGAAGAAAAACCCAAAAACGCTTTGCCCAACCTGGGATTCGAACCCAGGACCTCGTACTCAGCAGTCGCGCTTGCAACCACAAGACCAGTGGTACCAGGGGTACCAGTGGCGAAGGTTCCATAGAACCAACTCGATTCCTACCGGCTTCCCTTTGAAAAATGGCACAGTCAGTATTGTATAGACAAATAATATAATCTCATTAATGTTACGTACTCCGGCTTACCTGTAATAAAAATTGACCCTTCGCTACTGCCGGGTACAATATTTAAAATATTTTTTCCCTGTTAGGTAAATCGTAAATAAATCGTATTATTTTGGCTAGAATAAAACTTGAAATGAAGGCAAACCCTCAATCAGAGCGCTAATCAACTTTGTTGATAACCGCGATTACCAACAAACGCCTGTGAATAGTTCGTAGCAATTCTTTCGGTAGCTATTGCTCGCACACATGTTGCAGGAAGGTAACGCCTCACTATAAGTTAATAGCAAAACGTTGAGTTACTGTTTTTAGGGATCCGTAGCCGAGTGGCAAAAAATCGGAACCCTTATAGATTAGTCATGCCTGTCTGTCTGTCCGTCCGTATGTCACAGCCACTTTATTCCGAAATTATTAGGACTACACAGTTGAAACTTGGTAGGTAGATGTATTTTGTGAACCGCTTTACGATTTTATACAAAAATAATAAAATTCGAGGATTAAGGGGAGGGGGGGGGCTCCCCATACATGGAACTGAAACTAACAACATTTATTTTTCATCAAACCTATACGTGCGGGGTGTCTATAGATAGGTCTTTAAAAATGATATTGAGGTTCCTAAAACCATTTTTTCTCAAAGTCAATCGTTTGAAACGCACGTGCATGCCCTCCACGCAAAGTCACAATTTAACCTACCATTTTGTCACATATTTGTGTCGTGTGGCGTACAGGGCACACGTTTGCTTGGTACGAATAAATATGGCGTTCTAAAGGCTAATATGACCAAGCCAAGTTAACTCAAATAGTCTTTATGTACATACGCCAGCACATCAGACTACTACAATCTGTCAAATTTCTTTAATTGATTTTCAACTTTATCATTGAAGCATTAGGTTCAAGATTGATTGGGAAAATTTGACAGTTTCGGGTAGCTTGATGATTTCAACAGAATAGTCTGCGCCTGCGGCACCGTCTTCGGTTACCTTTATTATTTTTCTCTCATTTTGCAAATAGATTGCTCTCTCTTCTAAAGCTAACGAGTAATAATGTAGTGGAATTAAAACTAATGTTATTTGGCGGTAGTTAAAACTACCTTCGTTTATTTGGTTACCAGCGACCCGCCCCGGCTTCGCACGGGTGTAATATATGCATAGAAACCTTCCTCTTGAATCACTCTATCTATTAAAAAAACCACATCAAAATCCGTTGCGTAAGTTTTAAGCTGGTATTACAAACTACTACCCTCAACGTACAGTCAAATGGAAACAACTTGACTTTCGAAAGCGCCTTTATTTCAAGGCAGGAAGGGCGATTTTGCACTGCAAGCTTACTAATAGCCACTGCGTTAAGTATTGATGTCTGTGGAGGTCTTAGGAATCGCAAAAATAAAAAAAAATGTAAGCTTTGTTATAATTATTGTATTACCTATTCATAAGAAGTACACAGCCGTTTTTAAATATATGAACATTTCATATTAACATAATCACTTAAAATATGGCAACTAATTAAATAAATAACTACCAACAATATTTATAACGATTAAATTTTACCATTCACATGATCGAAACGCTGCAATAATATTTTTTTAATTGAGCTAAAGAGGTATTATTGAGGTTTTATGCCGTTTGTAAGAATAACGAATTCGTGAGGTAAACTGATTTAAATAGGTATACGTGATCTAATAAAATTATTGTCAAAACTAAAGTTAATGTCAGAAACATGTAGTCATAATACAATAAAAACTGTGTTTTTTTAATCCTCAACGATACACGTCTAGCTCATAAACTATGTATTAACTATCTATATTAAAATCTGCCACTCCGTTGACTTAACTTGGCACTTCAGGGCCGCTGACGTCACTAAAATAATACACCACTACACGACGAACGACATACATAAATGACAAGTCAGATCAAATGAGTAGTACAATACATTTAACTTACTTACAAAAATAAAAACTAAATTTTCACGTCAAAATCACCATCTTTTACAACGGAACTAAGTCCCGTTTAAACTCAAAAGTATTCATTCATCGTGTACTCAAAGTACCATCACAACATACAACCGTATTATAAAATTAAATGCACAATCAAAATACGCCTTAAATTCTAATATGTGCGACGTTAATAAGGCACAAATTGGCAATCATCATATCACATAGAAACAAAAGATTCAGTTGACAACCTTCGCAAATCCGAATATCTCCGAATGATGCCGAAGAGACATCGTTCGATCTTTGAACGTGGATTCAACTACCAATCCAAAGTGATGTTATTCTTTAGTTCAAATTCCCTGAACAATGGGGAAAGCTGGTCAAAGCAGATTGTAGATGGCGTGTCGATAGCGTAGTCCAAATCTGACCAATGAGGTTAAGATATTTTGAAATATAAAATTACATTGACAGATTTTCAACCAATGCTAGCGCCATTAGATTTACTTCCCCAATCATTCGACTAGTTAACACTTGACTTTCTTAATACATTTTTCTTTTGACACATTAGGCTATCCATAGTATTGTCTGACAACATTTGTTAATATATGAGTGGCAATCTGAGCTCTATGTCAACGTACTGCGGTACGTTTTTCAGCGCACGAGTAATTTGTTCTAAAAGTCTTGTAATTCACTTGGTCTGCAGAGTGAGGGTGGTGATGAGTTCTTGGAAGTCGGTGACGTACCATAGAGCTCGCTTTTTGACCTCTTCACGGATAACATTTCCTCCGAATCCTGTAAATAAGGAAATATTATGTTAGTTATCTACAAAGTGACCAATTTAAGGCGTTAAGAGTATATAACTATAATATCCTGCCGGTTTGCTACTTATGTCAGTATCAGCCACTGATAACAAAATAATTCACAATAAAATTCTAATCATTATTTGCTTTGCAATGCACACAGCAGCACAGATTGGACCACAGATACAGAAAGACCTAACTGTGGAGTGGACCAATTTAAAAGGACTGATGGTTTCGAGGTTTTAAGATCCTTAAAGCCTTTAACTATTTATAAAGGATCGCAGTTTGTTTTTTCTCTTCATATCTATGTAAGCCATATAAAGATACTAACCGATAAAGCCATCAGCGGGCGGGCTGGCCTCAGCATCAGTAGCGCCATCGCCGATCATGAACAGCCTCTGGTAGCCATGTTGCTCCTTCAGCCGTCTGACCACCAGACCCTTGCCGCCAGACCTGGATGTAGGCTCGTTCTCATCGAAACCAGCATATTCACCTGGAACAAGGAGATAATTGGTTAGAACATGTTCAACTAAGTATTTGGAAAAAGAGTATTCTAATATGGATGTTAACTGCTGTTTATTTATTATGTACACACAACATACTTAACAGGACATTGCATCGAAGAGCACAACGGTACTGCTTATTTCATAAGAAATAACTGCTAATAATATCTGTTCTATTAGTAAAAAGAAGTTATTTTTAAGACAGTATGACCTTACAATCGAACTTCTAAATATTCTTGCCAAAGTCGAGATCAGCTCTACTGCTCATAGTTCCAGATTTCGGGCTATGTAATCACCAAAATTCACACAGTTGAACGACCTAAATTCAAAACCGTTTTTGATACAAAAAAAGACACCAAAGTGTCATTGTATGAAATCATCATCATCATCATCATTTCAGCAGAAAGACGTTATACGACGACATAGGCCTCCCCCAAGTGTCGCCACATTGACCGGTCCCGTGCGACTCGCATCAGCGGATCCCTGCAACCTTTACCAGGTCATCGAACCACCTAGTGGGAGGCCTTCCAACGCAACGTCTTCCGGTTCGCGGTTGCCACTCCAGAACTTTTCAGCCCCATCGGCCATCCGTTCTGCGAGCAATGTGTGAGTGTGTGTCTGTGTTGTGCGTATGAAATGCTCAAAGTTTATTACACAGTACACAAACGTGACGTCAAATGCTGACCCCTTTAGCGATACTGTTATCACCATAATGTAGTACATTTCTTTTGATAAAGTAGACCACGGTCACTGACTTAAAAACTAAGAAAGATCTTCTATATAGACCGACTCAAAGACCTCATTAATAAAATATTAGGTATTTAGCTTTCTTTATAATTATATTTATATCAGAACTAGCGACCCGCCCCGGCTTCACAGGTGCAATATATACATATAAACCTTCCTCTTGAATCACTCTATCTATTAAAAAAAACCGCATCAAAATCCGTTGCGTAGTTTCAAAGATTTAAGCATACAAAGGGACATAGGGACAGAGAAAGCGACTTTGTTTTATACTATGTAGTGAAGAACGTACCTACCTATTTGATTGTATTTGAGGACAGTTTTCAACTGTCATGCATGATCTTGTCCTCCAATCAATTAAATCAGTAAAAATAAAATTAAAATCAAGTTTGTCTATGTTAGACAATTTGTTATCTCTCTATTGTCATTGCCAATAGATGCCTTTGAACTCAATGGTAGTATGAAATAATATTGCGCAAATATATCTCAAGATAAAATATAGGTACCTGTTTGTCATTGAAAAATGTAACAAAAAATATTTGTCATTCAACACTAGATAAACTGATAAATAGATACTATCGGTCATTTATAAAGGGTGTGAGTACTTGAGTCAGAATTCACACAAACAAAACGATTAAAATTAATCCTTGTTTTTCACGTGTCTTGATTGTAACATTGCGAATTATTATTTTGGATAAAGGCATTTCAGTGAAGGGCATCCGTCTGTGACTACTTTTGTCTTGTTATTTACAGAACGGATTTGGATGAAATTTAGCACACAGATAGTTTAAGGATTATCATATAGGATAATTTTTATCCCGGTAGTATGATCGTGGGACTATTATCGAACTCCAAGCGGGCGAAGCCGCGGGCATAAGCTAGTCTTCTCTATTTTGAGCTATTGTGGTCATTGTTTTGAAAATAAAGAATATTGAGACGGGATTTTTTTCCTTGAACGCCAGTCAAAACAAAAATAACCGAACCACATCTAGACATTCAAAAATAAGACGTAATAAAACATTAAATACAACATACAATAAAAATACGCGATTTATTTTAGTATCGATCCCCGCAGATACGCAAAATGGACTATATTTAATACGAAAACAAACTGTCATCAGTGCCCTAGTTGCTACATAACAAACACGGAACGCAAGACTGCGCGCGCGCCCGTCATAAACGCACGCGGTTCGCGCGTGCGCGAGATATCAACACAGAGTAGAGCAAGATCAGAGGGGCTAGTACGAGTTTTTGCACCTATTCGATCGCCGAAAAATAAACTTTAGATTCTATTGACACTGAAATAGTGCCGTTAGGAGACAAAGATGCAAAGCGAACTTATTCCATACAAATTAAAGTTCATTTTAACGTGATTGAGTAGTTTTCTCGGTGATAAAATCTCACACTAGGTTCACAGAAGGCTCATTCTTTCGTGAAAAATGAACTTGGCCTGATACAAAAGTGATTTGCGAATTATTGCCACTATTTTTTGGCTACTACTATAAGAAATTGAACTTCTGTAACAATTTTTTTTCTGATAAGAAACAATTGACGCGTGACTCTTTTAGGTAGACATACTTATTATTATGTTGATTTTTACACATTGCGTCTTCGCCAGATATGTTTGAAAGTGACGAGATTTTTTGTGAGCTATTTTTAAAAAACCCGAAAATAAATAACAATTATAAAAAGATTATTTATAACTTATAATTTAGTTACTTAATAGCTTGTTATTTAGTTTTAAAATAATAATACAATATACATAATGGGGGGAGGCCTTTGCTCAGGAGTGGGACAACATGGGCAAACTAAAAAAATATATATATAATACAACTGTTATTATCGACCGAAAAAAGCAAATAAAATTTATCTGAATTTAATCCACGAAGAAACATCCATACCAAGAAATGATTCAACAAACAAGTCGCAGGAGTTGTTTGCTTGGACGATGCAGACATGCAGTTATCATCACAACAAACAAAAATAAACTTTATTTCAATACAAATACAGTTTATTTTATAGTCATCTGGTGTTAAAGAGTGTCAATATTATCTATTAAAAAGGGGGTGGCGGTGACATTATTGACTCCAGCCTCTGAGCCGAGGGCAAGAAGTGTTACGTCAGAAAGTACCTACATTTATACATTACATTGTTTATAATAAAGTTAATAATAGCTAGCCACGAGAACTTCGCGAGGGGTCTGACGACAAATAACACAATAATATTGAAACTATTTGATAAGCCTGCCCTTCTATCTTTATTTCATCATCACTGCTCTCAAAACAGTGAAGGAAAACATCATTATAAAATAGGTCAATTTAAAATAGGTCCTAGAACGAAAACTTTCGAAGGCATAGGACTAGATGTGACATCTATCAACCCTCAACGGGCCCGTGTCGTGGGTTACATAATTATGGGATCCTAGTGTGGGAACATCAAAGGGTATCCAGTGGCGAAGGTTCCATACAACTCGATTCCTACTGGCTTCCCTTTAGAAAAATGGCACAGTCAGTAATCTAATGACAAATAATTATAATCACATTAAAGATACGCGTTGTGGACGAATTTTTTGACGCCCTGTAACCCTTTTGATACTGGTAAATAATGTAAATATTCTGTGAAATAAATGAAACACATTAAAGATGTACTCCGGCTTACCTCTTACAAAAATTGACCCTTCGCTAATATAGGGTATGCTATACCTCTTCCACTTTGCAAGCATCTAGGCAAAACAGTTTTTAACTTCTTTTCCTTATAAATTAAATATTCCGCCAAGGAAAACTCAATAAGGTATCACGAATTGCTTATCGGAATTACCTTCACGGATCTTGCGGTTCAAAATAGGTCAATTATCACACGCTTACATAACCCGTAGAAGGAAATTGTACTGATAACTACGAACTCACTCTATTTCTATTGTATACACGGCGGCACATGAAGCTGGATCATTCCAGTATAACTTGCCCTCGCTTTGTATAGGTTTCCTACACATTGAGAGATCCGCATAAACTGTTTTTGTATAGCTTGATTGGCCGTCGTGCGTACAGTCATAAGCTCCAATAAATACACACTTTGCAGCTTATAAACATGATTTTCTCCTTTCTGTATTGATTGCAATTCAATGTTGTGAAAAATATAGCGTTTTGGAACCAATATTATTATGAAATTAGTCTGATCTCAAAGTTGCCATCAGTTTTTCAAGACAAAATTGCTTAACAATTTAGGTACCTATACATATTGGCGTTCGCAACTGTACCTACTTAGCGTGGCAACCGATGATTAGTAAGATCATTAAGATAAAATAAAGTACCCCCCGTATCGAAAGGTTAATATCATCAGATTAGCATTTCATCAGATTAGAATAGGAATTTTCCATGACCGTATCAATACCTCGTTGTCCTTATGATATGAGAGTGATAACAAGTTGCTACCCAGTGATAGATGATTGCTCAATGTATTTTTATAAATTCCTTTTTCTGCTGACTACAGACTAAATGCGGACTTTTCGGAGACAAAGGATCTATCAATAATATCAAAGTAGGCAACTGTCAGATAAAACTACATTTGCAATTGTTATTTTTTTGAGGAAAATTGCACTTTTCTATGTCTGAATATCATACTACCTACAAAATTCTTTTCAAATTCATGTTTTTGGGTGTCCTAAAACGTTGGATCGAAAAAAAAAATGAATTACTTTCTTATTATACTGTGCATATAACACACTTCTTCCAACTGTGCCTATATAACTGTAGAATAAGAAATCAATACCAAAAGAGGTAACTCGCACTACCAGTTTGAACGTGACAAGTTTACCATATTAGTGCATCAAGTATGCCACGAGCATCTTTGTCTCTCTGTGTTGAAAAAAACAGCCAAGTTACTATAATTCTATATGTTGTTTATGAGCAGTTAACATGAATAGACACCCGGTGTGACATAGGTCTTACAAAGAAAAATACTGTCACGGGATCTCTCTAGCATATGCAGCATAATGTTCCCACTACTGGGACACAGACCTCCGCTCTATGAGAGGGTGTGGGCCGTAATCCACGGGGGCTCGGTGCTAGTTGATCTCTCTAGTATAAGTGAAAATTGAAGCCGTATAAAAGTGCTACTAAAGTTTTTAGTTACCCTTATTTTTTTACATGTGACATCTTCCAACCCGCACTAGGCCCGCGTGGTGGATTATAGCCCATTCCCTTTTATAGAGAGGAGGCCTGGGTTCCAGCAGTGGGAACACTATAGGCTTATTTTTTTAGGTACCCTTACAAAAATGGAAGCTGTAGCTACTGCAATAATATTGACCTGTTCGGGGTATTTAACAAGGAACTTTCAAAAAAGGAAAAAAAAAACATCAAAAATTTAACTGAAATGATGATGAATAGGTTTAAATGTTTGTTAAGGCACCCACGATACAGGAGAAATTTCTAGTGTGAGCAACGTTTTTTTTTAAAAACAAAAAATATCATGACACTATTAAACAAGAGCGTAATAAATCACAAATAGACAATCAATTGTTGCGCATCAAACGCAGCTGTGCTCATAGTGATTGCACAGATGGTCAATTGAGTGATTGGGCCAATTCACCACTTGATCGCTGATTGGTCAATTTAAATGATGTATGTTTTCGGTAGTTTGAATTACTTGCAACTGTAGGTCTATTTAGCAACAACAAGAGAGGTCAGATAAGCAGTCGCTCCATGTGAAATACTGGTATTCAGCTGCTTCAAGTTAGACTGGAAGCCGACAACATAGTCGGAAATAGGCTAGGCAGATGATGATGAAGACACAGGGACGAAAAGAGAGTATTAAAACCCGACAAGTGCGAGTTGGATTCGCGCATGAATGGTTTCGTACCATCTAATAGGGGAGCCCCCTTTAATTTTAATTTTTTTGTTGTTATAGCGGCAATAGAATTACACATTTTGTGAAAATTTCAACTGTCTACGTATCAAGAGATACAGCCCGCTGACAGACAGACGGACGGATAGCGGAGGCTTAGTAACAGGGTTCCGTTGGTTCCGGAATCCTAACTTTGATACTTAAGTAACAACTTTTAATCGCATATTATGTACTAAAAAAACCTCTGTCTCATAAACATAAATTACAGCAAATAACTTATTGCTATTGTCATTGTACCGTGAGTACTGTGACTAAGTCAATAAGTATTCATTTATATATCTCTAGGTAAATACAACCTTATCTGGCCCCCAGCTAGGTGGAACTATAATCTTAATATTATATTATCTAGTGTTGCTAAATTCTATTTTAATCTGTGAAATAAAATACCAACAAAAATACAAAACAAGATATCTTTTGTAAATCGATTAAAAATAAGACAAAACGAAAGCCATGAGGCGGTGAAAAATTGTCAGTATGGTTCTTTGTGCATTCACATCTGCATGTCTTAAGGATCTGTTGCTCTAAATATCAATCCGAAAAACCTGAGTTCCGTTGCCAACAAGTTTAAAAAAAGTAAAAGCTGTCCATGAAACAATTCTTTAAAACCAGTTGTCAGCGTGATACGATAGCGGAGGAGTGACCCAGTTCCCTTCAGGGGCGCGTCCACTGACCACGTGGTATCTGGCGTCATCTTGAAGAAGAATATTCTTGAACAATGTTTATCAACCTTACACAATATAAAATGTGAATACCACTCAGTCTCTTAGTGTAAGTGCGGAATAGATATTGTTACCCATTTTTTTTTCGAATGGGAAATCATCAAATGACCCCCGCCGCTCTGGACGGAGCGGAAGAGAGTGTCAGACTTCTACTGACTAAAACCTAAGCGTATCTCTTTCGAACAGTCCCGCAGCCCTAACGTAACAGTAAGTTATTTAGTTTGCGTAAGTTACCCCGAAAGGATAAAAATAAATCAAGAATTGGCATAATTGTCTTTAGACCCAAATAAGACAAAAACAAATGAAAGAGACGTCGCTTCTTTTTTTAAAAAAACACAACACATTCTTCATAAAATTCTTGCGATGACTAGAAGTCTATTTTAGAAGCATTATCTAAACAATTTTAATTTCCTTACTAATCCTTATCTTCACTATAAAACTTCAAGTAGTACGATTATAATTTCCCTCAAAGTCAAATGATTGTATTGAAACTGTAGGTAGACAAGATAGCGAGTATGATCACCTGATTGGTGATGGGCTAGCAACAAGTCAAAACAAACATCACTATGATTAACTTTATACTTTGGAGTTTGAACGGACCACGGTGCAGCTGCGTGGGATGTGGCTTTATCATCCTTCTTTCCAAGTGAGAAGGTGTAACTCCAACCTCGTTAAGTGGGGCTACCGGAATAAAACAGCAGCGGGGTGTGGTTGTGGAGTTGTGTCACAAACTATGCTCCACCTCCTACCCTGCCCTATTACCCCAAAAACATGCAGCCGAAGTGACCTATGCGCTGCCAATGACGACGCGGTGGAAGTGGCGAAATTCAGGGCTAACAAAACATATAAAGAAGAAGAAGAATATTCTTCTTTTCTGGAGAATGAATACGTGGAGGTCGAAGACCAAGCTAGGTATTTTCAGTGAAATAAAAGTTGGATATGATCGCGTTTGCCAACTTAGGCGTAGCAAAGCAATGAGGCGGCCAACTATAGTGCAGTCTTGCCTAGAACTAACCCGTCTGACTATTCATGACTGCATGATACGAAAGCATAATTATGAAAGGGTAACGAAGTACAGGCTGTAGTACTAAGCCTTCAAACTAAATTAGATAAAATAAAAATCTTTACTACAACCTTTTCTATTAGTATAGATTACTAGCTGTGCCCCGTGACCTTCGTCCGCGTCAAATTAGCAGTGTGAAATATACTTTACGACCTATTCTCATACCTACCAAATATACATAAAAAATTTCATGAAAATCGGTCGAGCCAATTCGGAGGAATGCGACCACATACACCGTGACACGAGATTTTTATATTGTATAAGATTACTAGCGACCCGCCCCGGCTTCGCACGGGTGCAATGCCCACTATTTAATGGATGTTATTATACATATAAACCTTCCTCTTCAATCACTCTATCTATTAAAAAAACCAGTAGTTTTAAAGATTTAAGCGTACAAAGGGAAATAGGCGACTTTGTTTTATACTATGTAGTGATTCGTAAATAGTTACAATCTATTTATTATCGCTTTACTTAATTCGCGAGCTATTCCCGTTAAATTAATCAGTGATTACATCAGAGTTCAATTCCTACTAATAAGCGAGAGAGTGTGACCTTTGGCCGCGATTGGCGATATTGTCTATAACACGAACGCGCTGATAGTCATATCTAGTTCCAACTACACGTGTGCGAAATGGTGAAATAGTAATTAGTAATACAAAATTCCTTTTTTTCACTCGTTTTGTTAAGTTGTTTTTTACATTTTGTAAAATACGCGCTTTGACGTGGAGTTGCGGACACCAGCCCGTTATACAATACAACTCTTTTGCAAAGATAATATCAAAGTACTCACCATTAAAGTAGAATTTAAGCCTATTAGCGTAGACGTTGGTGATTGGGATGCCGAGTAACTCAGCCACAGGATCGATGAGACTCCGGAAACCGCCAGACACCAGGTACACCTCCACTCCTCGCTCGTGAAGTTCCTTTACTAGGTCCCTGGAAGAATAAAAGTTTATTAGATGCGTGTATTCAAAATCTAGAAGGACCGTGTAATAAAGGCTGGAGTAGTTTCTACGTGGTGCTCAAGTACCATACGGTACAAATTACCATGGCAGATATCATAACAGATAGTATTCAATGTTATATGTATATGAGACATCTAAAGTTACCCTATTGAGTGTAAAGTTAGAACTCTAAGGTTACCCTTGTGAGTGTAAAAGACATCTGAAATTACCCTTGTAGGTCTGAAATAAGATAGGTACCTTAATTTACCCTTGTAAGATGTAAAAAATTATACAACTAAAGTTACCCGTATTGTTGTCAATTGAGTCGTCTAGAAATTAATGACCTAAAGCACCTCGTTTAAAACGAGAGAAATAATTTGGCAGTAATTAGTTTTCTTCGAAATCGCGTCACAGAACGCAAACCGAATTGCATCTAAACATCTCTAAATATAAAATAATTATGGGTGCAATTTTTTGCCAAGTTATTATTAAAAAACTGTCGGTACTTTCGATATAATTAATTTCTGAACGTCAAATTCGTCAAAACAAAGACAACAAATGTATTCCAACATATCATGCCAGTCATACTTCAATATCACTTGACCGCTACATATTTATCTGATTACCCGCTATATCGGTATCAACAAAGGCTCGCTTCTTTATTAGCTGATAAAGAAACTAGCAGAAACAGGACCTCGTATTCTGGAATGATGCAGAAATATAAGAACCATAATCAGCCTTTAATATTGACTTCCTCTGCACGCGTAGCCACCAATCTAATCAGCATGCGTAGAATGATCACCGTAGCAACGGGTTTTGTCGACGGAAGAATCGACAGATCAATAAGAACTCTATCATTTTGTCGACAGATCAATAAAAGAACTCTGTCATTTTGTCGATTCTTCCGTCGACAAAACCCGTTGCTACGGTAGTCATACTACACATGCTGATTAGATTGGTGGAAATACGAGTATCGATTAGTGATTTCATACTCATTTCGATTCTAATCAAGTTTTTTTAAATAAAGTTCAGGCTTATCATCGTTCTAGAATATGGGTGATAAGAAACGAAATTTTCGAAAAATAAACAAATAATACAAGGGTCAACGTATAACTAACTACGCACGCGAAATTTATCACAAAATGTTTGGTTTGAGTGAGTATTGAGGTCAGGAAATTGAAGATAACGCGAGGTTCTGAAGCGGACATATCTAGTTACGTTCTCTTATTATTTTACGGATCACGAGGGAAGCTGATGATATAGTTTTATGCATATATATATTTATTTATAATTTCATTTATTTTGTTTTCAATGGGAAACTGTAGATAAATATTTCTTTACTAAGCACACAGGCAGCAGTAGCGAAGGGTCAATTTTTGTAAGAGGTAAGCCGGAGTACATGTCTTTAATGTGATACTGACTGTGCCATTTTTAAAAGGGAATCCGGTAGGAATCGAGTTGTATGGAACCTTCGCCACTGAAAGGCAGTAATAATCGATTCTGCTTCTTTATAACTCCAAGCACCCTATACCGTGATAAAATACGCAATTAGCAACTAAAACAATTTTTATAAACCAAACAAAGTCCTAAAAGATTACTTTTTACGTCACTACGATTCTTAGGACTAAAAATGAACTGAGCTCAATAAAAAGCCATCTTGGGTCATCAGATAGTCATAAGTTCTAGTTTCGAAGAAAAACTAAATAAACCACTGAACTACTGACTATTTAGTTTTTTTTTTATCAAAAATATACCATCGAATCTGTTATTTAATGTAGGTATGTAGATATAAAATTATAGTACAATCAATGCTTATCAGTAGCTAAGTAAATGCAAATGGCGATATGCGAGTTGCCATGACACTTATAAGGGTAATCAGATAGTCGAATCAAGAACTACGAGGTGGTGGATTTACTCGTATGTACTCTGAGTGGCTAGTGCCTAACTTTACTCTGATGCATATAGCACTTGTGTCCGGTTGGAGGGCTATTTCATGGGGCTTAAACTTAGCTTGCAAACTGAGGGTAAGCTATAGGTAAACCTCTGCTTAACCCTTCGTGGAAAAGGCGTTATGATGATATTTAGTTGTATCATCATTCTTCTGCCCTTTGCCCAATTTATTTGGGGTCGGCCTAGCATGTCTTCTTCGTCTATACTTCTCGATTTATACTCGTTATATAATAATCTAAATAAACTTAAACTTACGCTACTCCAGGAGTGAGGTGAATAGGAAAGGCTTCTAGGAAGTCTCTGATCTGTGAGACACTTGGTCTGATGATGTCCAGCCTCTTCTTCAGAGCCTCTTGGAAAGTCATGCCACCTCCCATAGCCTCGGCCGTCCTGAAGAAAGAAAAACCATTAAGTAAATTTTTATATTTTGTACTCCTTTTATTTTTAACCAACTATAAAAACAGGTGGTTACTTTTTTAATATTTTGTTGAATCAAGTTATTAAATGGTTGTTTTCTATTGTTTAATGGGTATTTACGTGTTTTCTGTTTAATTAATGATAACGTCGATAAAATACACAAAATTCTGTTATCAGCGGAGAAGCTACAAGTAGACAAACAAAAATTAAGAAAACAAGATTTACAAAATAAACAAGTAAGGAAAAACCCAGCCAAGTTCGGGACCGTTTTGAAAAACATAAATATTTGACGTATATGGGTTAGTAAATATTTACTTCCGAACATTGACATAAACTTCACAGAGCTCGCTCTTACGTTAAGAATAATTTTGCTGCTGGATTTTTTGGCCAATCGTAACTATTTGACACCAATAGTGCCTTATACTATTTCGTCTCAGATACCTGTTTCTGCGCAGTTTGAAGGGATCTGGTGGTATTCTGTAGTTTCATGTGTCAAAGGCGTGAGTTTATGTATAAATATATTCCTATCTTCAGACTGCTTTCAATACGGAAATAATATGACATTGCAAATTTTATAAAAAAAAACAGTTACATTCACTTTTTAGTAATCTAAGGCTACGGATCAGACAAGGAATTATGGAATTACGCAGATTGTCGCAAGATAACAAAGACATGACAAGGTAAACACGATTTAGATAGATTATTTATCAACTGTTTACAATCGTATTGATCAGCTGATTGCAGTTGTCCATGCACATGCGATACCACGTTTTTTTGCGCCCAATATTTTGTTAATAGAAGTTTATTTGCAACCTTATCTAGGTTGCAAATCCGTAAAACACAAGGTTCAATCTCTGATTAAAACGTCTCAATGGCGTATTAATTCAATTCCAAGGTGCTGATATGCAGTAATTGTTTTTGTCAATTCAATATGATTACAATCAGTAACTGCACTACATCAATGACAGGGAAAATAATCAATCTTCAAGATGTTTATGATCCGATTCAATTGTAATTTTCTGAACAAAAAAAAAACCACAAGAACTTGGCTCTGTTTTTCATAACATTTTTTTAGTATAGTATTTGCAAATATGGAAATAATTTGTATTTTATTTTTGTACTTATTTCAAGCTAAAAGAATAATTCTTTGAATACTCACAGCCTCTTAACTTCATCTCCTTTTCCGCAGAACCTAGCAAGCTCGTCAATTCCCTCGTCTTTGATGACTGTGGAGTCCACATCGAAGCAAACGCAGTCAGCGGTACGGAACAGCTCCTTGATGGACTGCTGGGGCGACATGACACTGATGGAAACCAGCGACAGGGTCTTCAGGGTCGCGTACTGGATATTGGTCTTCAGACTGTTGACAAAAGAAACCGTAAAGCAATTGGAAATTTTACCACAGCTAAATATTTCACTCCCAAATGTCGTAGCGGTATTGAAATTTAAACAAGTTCTCTTAGGTACGTGACCAAATTAACACATGCAAATTCGATTGGGTTTATTTGGATCGACAGTAAACAAGCAGGTATTTTTGGAGTGAATATGTATTAGTTCATTGACTACCACAACCGCAACGCGATAACAATCGACTGGCTTAAGCCTCTAAGTTCAATATTGCGTAGCCCTAGATACGCGGGGTTATAAAGTTTCGTCAATAAAAACTAAATCAATCACCATTGAATAACACTTTGAATGAGGCGCGCCATGATGAGACTACTCGATTGAATGGTGGCTTCTAAGTATTTGGTGGTACTTTATACCATAAATCTATGCCTGCAATAACCAGTTTACGTGTGCAAAATACACAAGGATGAAAGCGAAAACAATTTATCTTTATTGTTTACTATTAGGTTATTTTCATCACGTCATGATGCTGTCACGAGATGATAGAATCAAAGAACTTATCAAAAAGGTGAAGTTCAATATCAAAGTTGCGCACGGAGAAGATTTGTGTGCAAAATGTATGGAGCGCAATCATAAAACTGCGAAATGTAACTTCGCATTTCGTTTAGTTTTAGATTTTTGTTATTTAATATTAAGATCAGGGTAAGTGTTAACTTAATAACGTAATTGTGTTATTAAATTATTAGTGGGTGCCATGCAATTAATATTTGTAAAATCCCTTAAAAATTAGGGCGTAGTAGTTTTTAGTTTTTATTTAAGGACTAACTGTTACCCGGGGCTTCGTTCACTAGGAAATTTTGAGGTGTACGAGTGAGAAAAAAGTAGCTTATGCGCTATTCCAGACTATAATCTATCTCAGTGCCAAATTTCATCCAGATCCGTTCAGTAACATTGGTTACATAATATGCAAAAAAAATATTAAAAGACCTCAGACCGAAATAAATGGTATTTTTTGCAAATACCTATAGGTTAAAAACATATATTTTTACGGTACCTTGAACCGGAGACCAAACAGCACAGTGTTAACAACATGAATTTTACTCTGCAATAATTGAAATAATTCATATTTCCTTATTACAACTTGCTTTTATACACTGAAAACTACGAAAATAGGGCAACACCCGATACCAATTGATGGTACAATCGAGTGCAAAATGTGGTCGGGTGACCCAGTTTTGTTTATTTTATTTGTGTATGGTAGCCAAAAATGCTATAGCAACTAATTACCTTTTTAAATTAAAAATTTTCTTAGACGTTTTGATTTTACGACTGATTTGAAGAAGTAATTTTAAAAAAAAACGAGGAAAAAATCACAATGCTACTTTTTGTGTCGAATCAGTGTATCTACGAAGGTAAGCAACAAAAACTTTACGCAGAAATTACATTCGAACCGGTTAAGAAACCACGGTAAATAAATACGTTTTTAAAAGTCCATCACATTTTGCTTATTCTAGAAAATGTGGATGGACTAGTGGCACAGTATAATATAAATATAGGTAGTAACGTTATGAACTTAGCGATTGTGGACTAACTCTGTCGTTGACTTGACAATGAGTTATATGAGACGCTAGAAAATGCATTTTTCCAGCGTTCTAAGAACAAGAAATAACAGTATTGTGGTAAAACAATGGTACCATGCAATTAACAGTAATTAACTGACGAGTCCATTACTTTGAACATTTTTAGAACCAAAATAATTGCTGGCAAAATTATTTTAAATCAATAAAGAATTTTAATTCATGCGCATGCACATAACCCGTTTTAAAAATTTCTACCTGTAAAGGGCCATCTTCGTTGAATCTTCGTTTTTTACTAACCAAAATTTCAATGAGCTGTTGCACAAAAATCGACTTGTATCGATCGTTATTTACTTATCTTCCGTTAAAGGTTAATAGAGCAATAAGACCCACTTGGCGGGAGACACCGAGAACACGCCTCCGTCGAGAGTGATATCACTTAATAACGCACATTGACGCGCTTATCGACTTATATCCACAAGACTCGCCGAGATAAACTGTAATGCGAGCTACAGCACTACCATCTGAGAGCTACGTACTATGAACGACGTCACAACACTGTCTTTCGTACAAAGACGTACGGCCAGACGAAGAGTACGCTGTGAATTGAAACCGCAAACCTATACTTATCTCGCTCACTCGCAATAGAAGCGTATGGAATATTTTGTGGAACCACTTGTTTTGCAGATTGCGTCGGGTGCAAAAGCGATAAACTTTTTGTGATAAAAATATTATTTTCGTTTATAAAACGCAAAATAATACACAAAAGGGAAATGCCTTGACGCAGACGATAATAACGGAACAAATATTAACTTTATTTAGAAACATAATTTCTTAAAATAAGAAATAAATATCAATCCTTTAGGTGGAAAGCACGTATTTAACTGCTGCGATATAAATGGTTTGGTATCGTCATAATTATCAACAAACCTATAATAATTATAATTTAAATACTACAATTTCTAAACTGAAAAATCTAGAACAATTTTTGTATACATATGTAACAAACCTATGTATTTAAATTTATGTCTATTATATTTTACAGAATACGTGTTCAAAAACGATTGGTCCAAGCTTTTCTACTTTTATAGGATTTATTTCGAAAAATATGTTCCAACTTTTGCTTCTAAGTGTACCATGCATTTTTAGAAATATTAGATAAATGTTAAGGACCTAGACTACTGCATTATATTATTCAAACAAATCAAGCAAAAAAACATATTTTTCATGAATTACAAAAACAAGACATTTCGCAAGAAAAAATTGGATTGTTGTGGTACTTCTAGCGTTCGTTTTATAAAGTGGTACTTTATTATGACGCGCAGTCGGCGCAGTGGTACTTTTAGTGACGCGTAGTGGGTGTGTCTAGTGTTATCAAATACAGCTGGTACTCGTAGCGCCGGCTTATTGACATTATGATATATGAACCCAGGAATTCCCAGACATCATTTGGTAACTAACCAGGCACTTTTTATGTATTTTATTTGACCATTAAGCCACTACTTTGTGTTATTATTCTCATAATGATTTAAGCACTATACATGACGTGTATAGTGGCAGGAACAATTTCTTTACCAAAGATTTGAGCAACCAATATTAATTTTGTAAAATAGTTTGCAGCTACAAATGGCCTGTTTTGATCTGGTTTTTGCCAGTTTATTAGAAAACGGATCAAAAGATTTATTTGTGAAATAAGGATACATACACAAATATTCAACATCAAAACTATAATTATATTTAATGACTAATTAATTCTATTTTTTACCTGATTATTGTTATTATTTTCAACATATAATTGCTTACACACAAGGTTATCATATTATTATCATCGCCAGTCGGCCGCCGCACGCCTTCAGCGCATGACTTTTATTTACAGCTTGTTCATTGATGATAATTAATATATTTGAACCACAGATAATGATGAAATGTATGTAATTTTAAATTTTGTTACATGTGCATCTCATGAAATACATAGATTCAATTTTTTGTAGTGGAATATACATATGGTAATATTAAACCTACATAGAATATTAATGTGTACCTAATCTGTAGAATATTAATACCAGGTAGAAGGCGTGGATAGAAGGTGTGAATTAATGATGTATGATCTGTAAAGGCTGTCTTTTTGACAATGATTCGCCAGCATTCAGTAAAAAAATAATTTATGTTAGAAATCTATCTCAATTATACTTAGCTCATTAGACCTGTATTAGTGCTAAAATCAATCAACACCCAGAAGGGTTAGGCAGAGGTGTAGGTACCTAATAGTACCACCACATTTGACCATGTAATAGGGGCAAGCAATTGTCCTCAATTGAGGACAAATTCAGATTCCTGCTGCTACTGAGAAATTCTTGATGGAAAACCACAATAACAATTTCCCCGACCAATTTTAATGATATTGAATAAATTCACATAATTTAAATATTTTATGGTGGCAATAACAACCCGTTTCCCATCAAAAATCCATCTTGTATACTGTGGTCTAAACATTGTAATAAATAAAATGTTGCTCTACAACATTGTAAACAGTACCTAGAATTGCTTGATTTCTACAGAATGTTACAACAAATGAGTTAGCAATCTATAACTGGCCGTCATGATAACTCTCACACTTAGCATGATTTAATAATTCTGAAAATTTCAGCTACTTAATTATTATACCACATTTAAGTTGAGTTAAGGCTGTTTGTGTATGTGAGTTTAAATGTTTGTAAACACACCCATGATACAGGAGAAATTTCTAGTGTGGGGCAATGTTTAAAAAAAAAAGTATCCATATTATTCATGTCTTTCTTGTGCGGCTGGCGCCTAATCATATTGGCTAATTTAATTTCAAAAGTGACCTATATATAACACACATTAAATACCTATTTATTACAAAAAAGGTCTACAGAAATGACAATTATTTGAAGTTGGAAAAGTAAATAAGAAAAAGTACCATTTGAAAAGTGCACCATCATTAAGAGTTGTAAAGGGTAGCTGTATGGTATCACAAAGGCTTTACAATCAATATCATGCCATAATTATGCGATTGCTACGAAAACTAAATATATCCAGCTTAAATTGGTTCATAAAGCAGAAAATATCAAAAAGGCTTAACATAATCAAAATCATGTCAACATAGTGTGATAATTTTGAAAACTGAAATTATCTGGTATAAATTGGTTCTTAAAGCCGTTGGCAATCTCAAATGTGACATTATCAGTGTGCAGATATGTGGTCCAAGTAGTAGCGCAATAAGAGCTGTCTACAGAGTCACACACACCTAATTAAAATGAATATTTTGATATGATATTTATTTTGTAAACATTCATTAAATGTGTTTATACGGACAGATTAAAGTTTTGCACACTACATTGGTACTTCTATTATTGTTTTTGTTTTGATATTAAAAATAACATTGAAAAAGTACCACTTCAGATAACAATGGAAACAACAACAATTTGCTTACCCTCAATATATTTCTTATAATAGGTCTAATGAAAGTCAAGAGAAATGGTTATCTATACAAACTCTTTCTCAGCTGTCACTTCCAATTTCATCAACAATTGAATTGAAGTTTTCAATAATTGCTTTAGACAACATTAAAACTGAAACACTTTTACACAAGAACACTGACTTTGACTTGTATCCCATGAATAGGACTTTTGCTTTGACTGAATATCAATATTGTTTCTATTTATGAAAAGGTTTATGGCCAATGGTCAATTGGATTCCATGGTATATATGTAATAATGTTCAGCAACTCACCTTTAGAGTAATAAACCAGCCTCAACCACCTCTATTGCGAGTCTACGTTAGAGTACTTGATATTTATGACACGAGAAACATCAGCGGATTACTGTAACGGCAGGATAATAACATGTTGTGGACGACGTCGACGACGACCTTCCTAATGAAGGTTAAAATATTCTAAACGCAAGTCATACTTACATAAAAGGTTCTAGATAGTTCCAGAAGATACTCTCTTCAAATAACTTGTTTCTCTTGCTTTTATGGCTCTTATATAATAGTTATATTTCCGCCCGAATTTTTTTTAATGATTTATGTCACAAGTTCAAGGTTATCAACAAAAGGATTTCTTAGGATTATTATGTTATTTAAACAATGAAATCACGATTTAACTTTATATTAATGTGGACATATTTTAGAGCCTTCAAAAATAAAATTATCATGGTTGTAATACTGAGTAAAATTCGAAGAGAATTATTTAAATTACGCACCAAACGGTAAAATGCTGGTTTTGACGTTTGCACTTTGACATTGACAGTTCACAGCCGGGTCAAAAACCTGTTCTATTATTGCAGTCTTGTTAACATTGAGATTCATCCTAAATGACGACTAATTCGCTGATTAATAAGTCAATTTTAATTAATAAATATTCAATAAACTTATATGTCATCACATTACTTTAGTCAAAAAATTTTATATCATTGTTTGATTTGTCTGGCAAACATTACAATTAGGATCAATGAAACTAATATCCTTGACGTCCTATGTCAACATTGCGGCGGGAAAAATTAACTTTTCAACAAACGTTTTAGCTGTGCGTTTTAATTTCCACGCCAAGATCAAGCATTGGTTACCCTATTTATTTATTTTAAAGATTACAAAATGAACGTCGTACCAAGAGAAAAGCGAATAAATTCTAAAGCACCGCCAAAATTCAAAAACAAAAATGAGTTTGTCAAGAAAGACTCATCGCTTGGTAAAGTTCACATACATCAATCAATACCTACACGATTTAAAAAATACGAAAAATACCTAATTCGAACTATAAATGTTGTTTTTTGCACATTTACCGCAGGTATAAGGGGTGCAACGTCAATGTTACCACCTCATCCTTTTAGTGTTTCTAAAGTTATTTCTACGGCGAATAAAGCCCCAAAGTACCAATTCGATAAAGATGAGGTTTCAACGGGGCCTTCCAGAAAGCCTACAATGGGACCACCGCCGGAACCACCAAAAAGTTTTAAACGCAGGTATTTATACGGCCAGTAAGTACTTATATATTAATTTCAGTTTCTAGATTAGTTACCAAGTACATACTTAAGTACTTGGTAATAAATATGAAAAAAAGTCGAGGGCATAATCCAATCTAAGTCCATGCATGGACTTTCTGTCCATGGGAATACCCATGTATAGGTACCTACTATAAGCCTAGACATTTCTGTGTTTTGTATTTAAATATTTATGTCAGTAGGTATGTTGTCTTTTTATTACCCTAACCCATTCCCATTGATTTTATGATTATTCTTACAAGTATCTAGCCAGACGTGTGTCCCGAGTCGTTTATTTCAATTAGACCATAAGTACTTTTGAATGTGACACTTAACAAGAAAATAGAATTGATTCTAGGCAGGAAACAGGCAGGTAGGAAACCCATATTTTAACACTCGTTGCCAGAATAATTCACTCGGCATCATCTCGACCCGAGTCGTCATCCGATAGCAGGCCTCGCCCAAGGGTGCTGGCCAGTGATTCTGCCGCAGCCGATACGTCGCACGATATGTGCACACCGAAGAACAGACCTACTGCTCTCAGATACATTAGCAGTAGTAGCAGAGGTAATTATATTTAGTTTACAGTCACTAGCACCAATATGTAAACACTTAACCACTTTTAAAAGTGTTTTTCTTCAACAGTTCTGATTAAAATTTCATGTTTTTACGAAGATAGTATTCTGGAACTCAATTTTTTATGAAAAAGATCCTATTTCCAAATTACAGTCGTTATTTCTCGCGTAAATTACTTTAAAATTTAGGAAAGTGTATACTTTTTTTTGGCTCGTGACTGTACTTGTTGTATATTTTAGCATGTGGCCAAAACCAACCATCACCACCTTTTTTCCAATACAAATTCACAACACGCATAGATCCTAGCAGCACTCGTACATAAGGAACTTACCACAGCTATATATATATAATATATAGAGCTAGATAAGACTATCATCGATAGTCTTATTTTTTTTAAAGGATGATGCAAATTTTGGTCCCACCCTTCAATAGCTATGTGTTATATTCTAAGTACTGTTACTCCTGATGCTGAGACCTGTAGTCCAGTATAATGCTTGAATACATTTTGAATACAAACATATGTACCTACATAAACAATATCCAGACTATAAATGAACTCATTTGCTTAAAAGGTAAGGTAGGTAGGTGCTAACTGGGTAATTCAAAAACTACTTCGACTGGCGACACCATTGCGCCATTTTTCAGTCGTATTCAAGCGAGATTTCCTTTGATCAATTTAGACTTGGTACCTACCAGACCGACCTGGTCTAGCTGCATTAGGGTACCTACACACAGATCTATGAACTCAATGGTACATGTTCCTAGATATGTTATAGCGCTTATTTCTGGATCCAAGCGGTCGGGAACTGACGTCTGACCTGCATAACCCTTGCCCGAAACTAGTTGTGAGCAGTCCAAGTTATCGGTGGTTCGAATAATGTGGGCCATGTCATTTTGTAGGCACTTGTGTGGCTAGGCCTGGCTAGGTAAACATAAGTTTATCAGTACTAGAAGCTGGACTTTAAAAATATATCTTTCAACCAACGGCATAAAAAGCAAATGGCGTTTTATGAAAAGTTTAGATACCTACTTCATGAACTTGCGATTTTTCTTCTGTTTTAGGTGAAATGCCTAACTTTAAAAAAAAATACAGGAATACTTATTATTATTTATTTATTTATTTAACTATTTATGTACACACAAAAGACAACACAGGAAAATAACATTATAATATATGAGTACAAGGGTACAGCTTATTTCTCAAGAAATTCTTTACTTTTTTTTTTTTTTCTTTTTCTCTTTCTTTCCGATTTATTGTAATCGAAAAGTAGTCCGCATCACGATTGTAACTTTGACAGCTAACCATCTAACCTTCACACCCTTTAGGTGACCAACTGAGCACTGACAGTCTCTAAAGTGGTGGTCTTGGTCTATCATCCACAAGGCAGGTTCTAAAATTAAAAGGACTCACGTGATAGTCCACGTTTTTATGATGATAACAAATGTTTAACCCTGGCGGATTATTATCAGGGCATAAGCAGCAATGTCGCAACGTGGTAGTGTGCAAAATTATGTAAGTGTAGTGGTACGCACGACGGCCAATCAAGCTATACAAAACCAGTTTATGCGGATCTCTCATTGTATAGGAAATCTATACAAAGCGAGGCCAAGTTATACTGGAAATATACTTCATGTGCCGCCGTGTATGCCACGTGTTCGTAGTAGGCAAGTACCAAAAAAAAGTGCCATTTCATTAAGATAGCCACTTTAGCTGCCTTGCTATTCGTGTAGAAAAATGTTATCATATCTACTTATTTTTGGTTAGCCAATCAAAAAAGTTCAGTGCATGTCGTAGCCTCGTAGGTAAACTTTTCTACTTCAAAGTCGTCATATTTATCTTTTGTAAAATTGCATCATAATTATGTAGGTACCTAGTACCACCTAAATTACAAACTCACATGCTGTTAATAAACTAGGGAATAGGTTTACAGCATAAAAATCTTATTATTCATATTCATATCTTTATTTGCATTCCATAATGTGTGAAGATCTTACAATGGGCTTAAAGCTAAGTACAATTACGAACCCTGTACAGCAAAAAGTATAAAATTTAATAAAATTAATATTGACTCAATTTAAAATTATTATCCAGCTCCATTTTTACTGGCTATCCTTTAGGTACTTCAGCACAGAAACAACTTTCGCTATAAAACTCATAGGTACCTATTCTATTCGTGGAATCGAATGATCCTGCCTTTATCCTATAGAATATTAAGTAGGGAGGTACAGACGCCAGCACCACGGTAATAATATCTGCAGTACCTACTGTATCTTCATACAAACGGTCAGAACGCGAGTCATACCTACACGTCTCGAGTCTTTATTTCAACACTTCTTATTTCATTTACAACTAACTTCATTTTTTTAAATAAAAAATATAATATTTACAATCACAAAACTAAAAAGAAACTCAACTAAGTAGATGAAATTAAATTACTGTAAGCGCGGCAGCTCTGTCGCTTGCGAACGTACCGCCCGGCTATTTCAAGGACAGGGCCGAGTCACAATACTGTATATATTTATACTGTGCCAGCACATCAAGCTACCCGAAACTAGCAAATTTCCCAATCGACCTTGAACCTAATGCTTTAGCGATAAATTTGAAAATCTATTAAAGAAATTTGACAGGTTGAGTAGCTTGACGTGCTGGCGTCTGTACATTATCCTATTGCCCATGCCACCACAAATTCGTTTGCAATGTGGCCTCACTGCTTAACTACTTTTTAACGCCCAATTTTTTGCCTCAACAACATAAGATGAGACTATATTTTACCTATGTCTAAAATAGACACTTTAGCTGCCTTGCTATTCGTGTAGAAAAATGTACTTATTTTTGGACAGCCAAGAGAGCAGCGGTGGCCCAGTGGTGGCGGTCCCGACTTACGAGCAGTAAGTCGTGGGTTCAAACCCAGGCAGGCACATTACTTTGTGTAATTTATTTCATCACCACTGCTCTCTAAACGGTGAAGGAAAACATCGTGAGGAAACCGGCTTGTCCTAGAACCAAAAATTCGAAGACATGTGACATCTACCAACCCGCACTGGGCCCGCGTGGTAGATTACAGCCCATTCCCTCTCATAGAGAGGAGGCCTGTGTCCCAGCAGTGGGAACATTATAGGCTGACTATACTATATGCTAAAATAGACACGAAATAGGTAGGTCATGCCTGGGCACACTCTCCCGCGAGTGTGCCCAGGCAATCCCCGTGTTGCTTACCAATTTCATCTGTATACATGATTATATTAGTTTTATCATGAATACATTTAAGTATCTAATTGCCTACCTACTTTTTATGTTATTTCCCTTTTACGTTTCCTCAGAAAACACCTTGTAGTTGAGTGATTGTAGTAAATACCCGATATAATTACTAAACAATAACAATTTTATTAGGTTGCAAATTTTACTTTACTGCTGTACCTATCATCATTATCTTCCTGCCATTGCCCCATTTTACTTGGATCAACACCTTTTCTTCTTTCACTCTCTCCAGTCTAGCGTCACGGCATCATTTACTCCTTTCTCTTTTAAATAATTTCTCACACAATCCATCCATCTTTTCCTTGGCCTTCCTCTCCACTCTTTGAGTCACAAGCGTTTCATCCCTCCTCACCACGTGTATGGCCACAGGCCATACCAAGTCAGACGACTCCCTTTCCCTTTAACGCTGTACCTATACTTGTAAATGGAAGTCCATACAGATTTATATTAATTAAAGGGATCCCTATCCGGGAATCTTGATGGTTTAGAATGCCAATGTCAGTTAACGCTTTGGCATTCATAATGCCTTATCCTTCGCCAAGCTTGCTTCAGGCAAAACATGGGCAGCTGGATGATCTTCTATGCTAAATCCAATGAGAACCAGAATTTTTAAACGACTGTCATTGAGGTGCTTCTAATGCTATTAAAAACTGTCCCTAAATGAACCAGCTGTTATACAGCTGGTTGTAATAGCTGAGACTAGGCTGAAAACATTGGAACTAAATCATTACATCAGGCAATAATTTCTAGGTGGATACAGCGGGAATCGTTCTGCAAGATCTACAAGCGTTTCAGCTGTCGACGCCAGTGTGATATTAGGTAACAGTTCTTCATGTTATATGCGCATATTACTTAGATAAATTTTGCACACGCTTGAATTAAGAAGTTAGTATCTGTCAGCTGACTGTAACGTCTTATAAACAAAGGACTTATACATACTTGACCAACAGTTCAGGAATTCCAAGTTTTTACTACCGGTACCTAGAAAATTCTCGATTTTGCATAATCGCATACGGTGGGTCTAGAATCATGTATGGAACCTACAAGGATTCATTATATGCCGTATGCGTACGGTTCTAGTACACAAATTCTGTTTCTTGACATTCTTAATCCAATCTTCAGACTACTTAAAACATAATATTTATCTAGATACATCTATGTTTTTACTAATTTTTCAGCTATATCAGAAGGGAGAGGCATGGCTCGTGGAGAAATCGGAATAGCAGCAATAGATCTAAGACATCCCCATCTTGTACTTTGTCAATTCAGTGATACGCTACTGTATACCCATACACTAACGAAGATTAACTTCTTCAATCCCGTTGAGGTAAAGAGTTATGATCTTATTAACATTTCAATACCTACCTCCATAATTATGTTATTCTTTGACTACCTCGTTGGTCTAGTGGTCGCAAGCGCTACTGCTTAGCTTGAGAGCTTGGGTTCCATTCCCAGGTCGCCAAAAAGTAATTGGGTTTTCCGATTTCTCAGTACCACCCCGACGCCTGAATTTGAGACCGATTGATGGCAATTTAAGCTCACCCCCTCCCTATTACATGGGACTTAAACATAACTGCTGAAATGTGGGTGTACCCAGCTGCTATATCCATTTGTGGAAACAACAGTAAAGACTGATATGACATAACATCACGCCTGTTTCCAATGCATGTATTATTCTTTGATGAAGCACGTTGTTGAAGATAATGATTTGCACACGTCTTACTGAATATTGACAAAAAAACGTTTCATGACACGTGATTTTACTAGTCGTTTTGCGTCAGCCCCAGCATATGGACCTCCTTACATTTTCATCTTAGACCTACGATCTTAATCTATTCTACTATATTGATTTTCGTTCAAAATCGATATAGTAGAATAGATTTATTAACTTATACTTACCGTACGTTTTTGGACATACGGTTTAGTGATCTCAGTGCGGCAGTGTATTTAATGTTCAGTTCTGACTAAACATTTTACGTCCAATAGAAGGATAAGTAATTTTTTTTCGGTGTCCAGTTTTTACACTACCAATTTGTCAGTGACAACCAGGGTTACACAGGGTTGAAATACAGCCTAAATAATACCTTACGGCGCGTTTTTTTTTCTTTTCGTACCAATGATTTCTTTTTTTAAATATGTAGGACTCAGTACTCCAAAACACAAATCTGACGTTGCTCAAAAAGCCGCTAAGCTAAAGCGAGACTGGGCTGGCCATGTCTGCCGTATGCCCGACAATCTGTGGGCCAAAATAACTACGATGTGTGACCTAGTAGGAGATGGCGGGACGAGCTGGACAAAACCAACGACCAGTGGTCCACATTGGCCCTGGATCGAAGATTTTGGAAGTTATGGGGAGAGGCGTTTGCCCAGCAGTGGGATGACACAAGCTAACAGTAGTTACAGTGAGAGGACTCAGTAAGTGGCCACGCTAATAGCAGCTTCAGAAGCATAGTATGCATTAGATTGTTAAAAGTAAAGTTGTATACCTAGTATTGACACTTAGGGCAGTCCAGTAAGTGGAAAATGTCCTAGACCACACTCACTCACGCTGATTATATTTATTCCTTTCACAGATCATAGTTCCCCACACATTTTGTGAAGGTGTGCAACCGAATCAATTATACCAATTAATAAGGGAGCGGTATCCGTTAGTCAACTTGGTGACAGTTCAAAGGAGGCACTTCAATGATGCAGCAGGTCGTCAACATATACAAACTCTGTGTGCTCCTCAATACAACGGGGTATACCTTCAAGTAGTGCATAAGTACGTCTAATATGAATCAATTGACCTAAACTTTTCTATATCAAGTAAACATCAAATTTTAACAACTAAGATATTTTTAAATTTCTACTTGATAGTACCCCGTCTATAGGTCAAAGGTTATGTTTAACAGATTCTATGCTGTAACTGCGGCAGCAGCTGTCCTGAAGTATGTTGAATATATCCAGTGTATAGTATTCGCTAGAGAATCGCTGAAAATTGAATATCATTCGTCTGAAAACACAATGATCATAGGTACGATTTTTTTTATTAGTTTTTGTAACTCTTCCATCCGCTCAATGTGTCAATTGTAAGTACCTATGCCAGATAGCACGGAGGGATAGGTATTCATTTGCTTACAAGATTCAATATAGACAATAATATGCTCCTTTCTAAATAGAACGTAACTTAATTGCGTCTATATTTCATAGTGTCTGGTGTTTGTAGAGGAAAATACACGAGTACAAATGCGGGGGGTCTTATAATATATTTCTATAAACAGATTTACAAGTTAAATGCAAGGTTTATCGTCTTATCGTAAGTCTCGACGTGATAACTCATTCAGGTCAATCTTAGGAAACATATTGCTAAATAGTTACTATAATATGACATCATCCAGTATGTTTTGTAGCCAAGGCGTTATGGACAATAAAATTTTCTCAATCAGAAATGCCATTTGTTTTACAGTTACATAATCATAGATCTCTCGTCATAGGCTTATCAATATTATTATCGGTATATTTTCATCACTAAATTGTCCTCACGTGGTGGAATACGGAAAAGCCATGCCATATGCTTGCTATTCATTTTCCGCCTTGAACAAACTCACACACCTCATAATAGTTCACAACAGGAAAAATGAACAAAAACATGACATGAAGGCATTATTACTGCATAACTATACCTACTATATTTTTCCTAGATGTAGGTACCGCCACTCAACTCGAATTAGTGCAGCCTTTAGTACCATCTGCAGGACCCACCTGCTGTCTGCTAGGCGTACTAGGCCCTACTTATACAGTAGGTGGGATACGAGCATTGAGGGCCTCCATACTTCAGCCTTCGTGCAACAAAGAGTTTATTGAATCTAGGCTGGATGCTATACAAGATCTTATTGAAAATGATACCGGGCTTATGGTTGATTTGCAGGTATTTCTAGAACCATGTTAAACTATTGTAATCGTCAATAAATAGATGGAAGTAGTATTTTGATCTGATACGTTTTTCCTCTACCAGTAATCTGGTCAATCTTTGTTACTTTTATTTTACATAATATCATTTTGTAGGATGTGATAAAGAAACTATCGGATATAGATAAAATCCTCCTCTTATGCATGGAGTCGGCTAACCAGAACATGGACAAGGTAGGAGAGGCTCAACTGAATCAGACGCTACTGCTGAAAGTTACCATGGATATGGTACCAAAGTTGGAGGAAGCACTGAATGGAGCTGTTAGTGGAAGACTGAGGAAGATTAAATTGGTAAGCAATGCTAAGAATGATATTACATTGATAACGATTTGACAGAGATACACTGGGAGTAGCTACACGATTCCGTAATACAAAAGTATAAAAAATTTATTGAGATAAGATTTCAGTGGGCATAACAATGATGAAAGATTAATAACAGAAACTATCTAAATTGACGTATTATCGTAATTACCTAACCATGATTTCATCTCGGCCAGGATTTCGAAAACCCCCAGTACAATGAAATAACAGAGCGAATTAAAAGAATAATCCAAAATGACGCTCACTTAGAAAAAGGTGCTATGGGTAGTCTTCAAAGATGTTTTGCCGTCAAACCGGATATCAATGGTCTTCTTGATGTAGCCAGAAGAACTTATTCTGAACTCATAGAGGATATACAGAAGATTGTAGAACAGCTTAGCGAAACGTATGATCTTCCTTTGAGGTTGAACCAGAATATGATGAAAGGCTTTCATATAGTACTGCCGTTGGCTCCGAAGAATAGGAGGTGTTTCAATATGGAAGAGTTGCCGCCCATATTTATACAGGTGAATATGAAACTATCTTATTTAATAAAAAATAAAGTCTTCTTCTTCAACCCAATGCTGAGGTGTCCTTTTAAAGAGTGGTTAACTCTACGGGCCATTAAATTAATTTCAATTTCTTGTTTCAGGTCCAGCACAGTGGCGCCAGCGTAACAATGACTACAGAAGAGCTTGTTGTACTAAATCAGCAAGCGAAGGAGTCGTTAACTGAAATACAGAAAATGAGTAACATGTTAGTGAATTAAACATTATATGTTTAGTTTGAATATTAATCTTCAGATAATTATTTTTGTAAACAGATTGTCAGTTGCACTTGAAAGCAGGGAAAGTCCCTTTTAAATATAGTTGCACTCCCTGGCTTTTGACACACATGAGTTATCGATTAAAAATCGCCAAAACTAAAATATATTTTATATTTTTCCTGTCTTCACTTTCAGCGTAATTACATCTTTGCTTAAAGACCTCCGACCATTCATGTCGAGCCTCTACACGCTCTGTGAAAACGTGGCTGAGTTAGATGTTCTTCTAGCTATGGCCCAAGTAAATCAATTTTGTTACAATTAATCAAAAATTAAAAAAAAAAAATTGGATTGTTGGAATAAATGAAATTAAAAATATTTGGTTTCCAGGCAAGTTCAATCGGTTCCTACATAAGGCCGGATTTCAACAGTTATATGGATGTAAGGAATAGTGTTCATCCTCTTTTGGATTACAACAGCCAAGTTCTACCTGTCCCAAATGATATTGTAAGAAATATATCTACATTTTAATTAAATTTCATTCAATTCAAAACTTTTAAGAAGTTCTGCTGTGTCCACCTCAAATGGAATGATGTTTTTTTAATGCTTGTTTCAGTTTGCGACTCCCGAGCACAATTTTACAATCATCACTGGACCAAATATGGGAGGCAAAAGTATCTACATAAAACAAGTTGCTATCATACAAGTTATGGCGCAGGTCTGAGAATTATGATAAAATCAAGGCATTCGATTTAAAAAATAACTTACCTACTTCTTCTTCTTCGTGTCGCTGGCACGGCAGTATTCTATATTTTGTTGGATCTAAACTTCGCCACCTCCATGGCGTCGCAGAGTTCACTGTGGCTACATGTTTTGGGGCTCAGAAGGCAGGATAGGAGATGGAACATAGTTTGTAACGCTGCTCCACACCCACACCCTGCGTCTGTTACGGAGGTTGTAATTTGTAATTACATCCACTTGGACCCGGAGACGGTCCATCGTTCAGGGACTTCCAGGTGGAACACGGGATATTAGATCCTGAAGGGAGATTACCTCCTGATAACTAAACTATTATCTTAACTTCTGTATTTCAGCTAGGTTGTTTCCTGCCCGCAACAAACGCAATTTTGAGACTTTGCGATAGAATTTTCTCCAGGATAGGTTTCAACGACAGTGTGGAATTGAATGCTTCCACTTTCGTTTTCGAGGTAATTGTGGAAGTAAATAATAATTACGCAATAAATAATGATGCACGTTATTGTAAAATAATATTATTTACAGATAAAGGAAACCCAACACATATTGAAAGGATTAACGCCTACAAGTTTAGTGATAATAGACGAACTATGTAGGCAAGTACCAATAGATTCCTTCAAAACTCCTACAGTCTACAATATACTCTCTAATATTACTAAAAGAAATTATAAAACTTTTAGGGGCACTTGTGTAGAGGAAGGTACAAGTGTAGCTTGGGCGATCTGCGAAGAACTTATAATGAGTAATGCGTTCACTTTCTTTACCACGCATTTTATGTATCTGACGAGATTGCAAGAACTGTACTTCAATGTTGTCAAGTAAAAACGTCATTTTTGAACAGACTGTATACAAGTAATTTCGAAGTACAAAAAGAAAATTAGGCTGAAGTAAATATTTTTGTTCTAGTCGACATACAGCGGTAACTGAAGAAGAAATAGGCAATCCAGAAAATCCTCAAAAGAGATTAGTTTACCAGCACAAAATTGAACAAGGTGTTACTAAAATTGAGCATTACGGATTAGCCCTGGCTGCCAAAACGAATCTACCAGAAGATACAGTCAAGTTGGCTATGGAACTTGCTGAGCTCATTTCGAAGAATACAAATGTAAGAGCAAATAATGAACGTATCATTATTTTTTCTTACATTTGTATTCTTCACCTTGAGTTAGAGTAAAACTTTTCAGAATGATGGGAGGCGTTTACCCCGTAGTGGAATAGTTCGGCCTAGTAATAATAATAAGAAACATAATTAAGGTTTTTGCTTAACTTTATTCAGGCACAAGAAATAAAAACTCCACAGAGAAATGACGCAGAAACTTTATACAATCTCAATGCGAGTATTCAGCTAGAATGCAGAAAATATAGTAACTCAGAGGACACTGCAAAGAAAATATTACAAAAGTTCAAAGAAGACCACCCACAAATACTCGGAAGATTAAAAAATCTTAGAAACAGAAGTGATAATAGGACGGATGTAAGTGCTGACTGCACTATTGTGCCAAATTCTAAAGAACACTCATCAAATGAAGCTACCAAGGATTCATTCATGGCTAACAATACTGCTCCAGCAAAATCCCCGATAGCCAAACAAATTGAAGTACTCGACGAAGATGAGAACGTAAACTACGCTTCAGTACGATCATCAGAACAATTGCTCAACAGTGTAATAAATAACGAGGATTCAGTTGAAGAAGTAAATCATAATAGTACATCAGACGTAGAAATGATTGAAGATGAAAATGATGAGTTACTACCTTGTACTGAAATGCATGACAACAGTAAAGACAGAAATTTTACTGATGATAACACGATTGTTGAAAGTGGTGAAAATGTTATGAATGCCAGTCATATCAATGGAACAAATGATTCTAGAGAGAAAAGTGAAATGGGCGAAAACTATCAAAATGGCATGAATGACGATGACACAAATGAAATAGAAACATCTTCTATCGATTCCGATATAGCAGAAGCTCTAACACAAATAGTTGAAGAGTATTCTGCCAATAATGTAACAAATTCTCAACAAAGCGATGACTTGATGTCCGTTGACGAAGAGCTGATGAGTGAAACGATTAACGAAATTAATGAAGAATTATCAAGTGAAGCGAATGCGGTGGAAAACATTGTTCTTACTCCACCTCTAAGTTTTCGTGATATGTAGAATAATATACAATGTTGAACAATTTTATATTTTGTGTGTGATTCCCTTATCCTTAAAACTTGTCACAATTGCTCAGTGGGTCGTCTTGATACCCTTAATCTTTGCATACGTCCCTCTGTCTGTTCTCCATTAGTACTAGTGACTCAAGCAGGTTCAATTCATTAATCCATTATTTTTATCATAGTTTGTAGTTATTTCTTAAAGGTCCTACTAATATAGAGAGAGCAGCAGTGGCCCAGTGCTTCCCCTCTAAGAAATGAAACATACTCACCTTTTGGACAAGGTGAGTGTGCTTTCAAACAACGAGGCAATGCCTCCAGTCTCTGGGGCACCTTACCAGTTGACAGTGTAGGAACGTTACGCATTCCACAGTGATGACACAATAAAATGTATGTAAGGGATAGTTCGACGGTGACCAGTCGTGCGCTAGCGAGGCATTAGAGAACATGTGCTATAATAAGACTCTTTGTAATCATATGGTGTTAGTGTAATTCATGGACATTATAGTATGCTATTTCGACTCAGAAGTATTTCATTTATATCCTCTGGACGTGAAGGAGAACCCTAAATTGGTGACCCCGACGCCTTTTGCCTTGCAACTATATCGCGGCGCGTCTGATTTGTGTAACCAAGTGGACAGTATCGCGGTAAAGTGACTGTGATTACATAACGCATAAAAAATCAAGACATGGCGAACCCTGTTCATCCTGTGCCAGCAGCCATGCAGCAGCAGGTCAATTACGAAATGGCGGGAATCAGTTTGAGCGCGAGAATTCCCTCTTTTTGGACCGATATGCCACGCATGTGGTTTGCGCAGTTCGAAGCCATAATAGGACCACAGCATCAAGGGGAGAATGTTAAATACGATTTAGTATTGGCAAAACTGGGCAAAGAAGAGCTAAGTCAGGTTGCGGATTTGATAGATGATCCGCCAGAGCAGCAGCGATACACGACGTTAAAGAAAAGATTACTAAAGGTTTTCCAGGAGAGTGCGGAAGCGCAGTTCCATAAACTTGTAAAGGAGATGGACCTAGGACAACAGAGGCCATCACAATTACTGGCAAAAATGCGTGAGCTAGCCAAGAACACAGCTACGGCAGGAGATACCCTAAAAAATCTATGGATGTCAAGGTTACCCGGATGGGTGCGTGCTATACTCGCCAGCTGTAATGGTGAAGCTAAATTGGATGAGCTCGCAGGTATGGCAGATAAAATCATGGATAACTTGCGCAGCGGGGAGATTTCAGAGGTAAAATGCTCACCGCCGTCGGCCACAAATATGAACACAGAATTACTAACCGAAATACGAGACATGTCTGCAGAACTCAAAGCGTTACGAGTAGAGGTTAACGAAATAAAACGACGTGATGAGCGGCGCAGCTACCGTCCATGGAGCAGAGACAGAAGTTTGAGCAGGTCTCGTTCACAATCACGAGGCCAGAGGCACACACCGCAGAGTGTCGACTGGTTATGCAGGTATCACTTTCGTTTTCGGGAGGCAGCCAGAAGTTGCGAACAGCCGTGTAACTGGAATGGAAACTCTACCAAGGGAAACTAAATGTGGCACGTTCGAGATCGATGGGAGAATGCGCCAGCTTAGACGAAAACCATCGCCTTTGTGTCACAGACAGTATAAACGGGATGAATTTTTTGATAGACACTGGTGCTAATGTGTCAGTGGTTCCCGCGTCAAAATTTTGTGGTAAAAGATACAGTAAATGCCCATATACATTATACGCAGCAAACGGAACGGAAATAAGTACGTCTGGTATCGTAGTGTTAGAACTTAAAACAGCTTTGAGGAGGAGTTTTTTGATGCCTTTTTATCGTTTGTTGTTAGTTTAATAATGTATTTAGTTAGTTCCATCATTAAAAATAAATAGCCCTATTAGGTACTCTATTTTTAATTGTGGTTTGAAATTAACTTTGTTTTATGTTTGTTTTTACGGAGGTTCTACTGCTCTAATGTTTTTTTAAGGACCAAACACTGGCAATTTTCGGAATAAAAATGATTAAATTAAATAGAAACGGCAAGAAAAAAAAACAAAAAGATTTATTTTTAAATAAATAATGGTTTAGAGCCTCGAATTAATAATTATTTTTTTTTGTATTGGCCAGTATTATTTTTGGCACTTTTAGTCGATTTATTGTCACAATAGTCGTCTAAAAGTGCATTAGTCTGTGTGACAAAAAGCGAATGTCCAACACTAAAAAAACATTACAAAATTATATTGCAAATGGCTTCCAAAGTCGCTTTCGCAATTTTAGTTTTTCGCTAGTGGCTTTACCCAGCAAATACGGTTTTTTTTAGTGAAAAGTGAGTGAAATACAAAATTTGGCGCTGAAATAGGAAAAGTAAGTACTAAGACTTCATTTATTCCGTTTCTTATAGTTTAACCGGCGTCTGTTTACCACGCTGCTCCGTAGCTTGTATCAATGAACGATTGTAATATATTTTTGTGGAATCATGATGCTTTCGTAGTAAAAAGTTAAAACCAAGTTTTTATTGGAACAGAAGGCGGTCAGCCATGTCGCTGCCGCCGTATCTGCTGGGGCCCAACCCCTGGGCCACCATGATGGCGCAGCAGCAGTTGGCGGCGGCGCAACAAGCGGCCCTACAGGCCCACGCTGCTGCCGCTGCGGCTGCGCCACCGGTGCCGCCCTCGCAGCCACCCAAGCCACATCATATACCAGAAGAGAAGATCAAGGAGAAAGGTTTGTGTTATTATTTAGTTTCTAGGTTATTTGATGTATGTGATCCAGTTTGGCATTTTCCTGTTAGTTTGTGAAATGGCGCCATTTGGTACTAAATATCTGCTTGAGACTAACACTAGTTCCTAATCAAGTATTGTAACCAAATGCCAGAGCTCAGAAACTGTCATGGTCACTAACATTATCATTAATTCTAGAAACGGGATATTTACCATCTTTACTTTATGTTTTGAGTTCAACGAACAAGAAAGAGGGTAGACCGATTTGTCTGCTCATAAACATCCATCTGCAATAACTTCAGTTTAGCCGTGATCATGGTGCTTGCAGCAGCACCGAAATATCGGGAACTCAAAACAAAAAGTAAACATGGCAAATATCCTGTTTCTAGTGTTAATGTTTATCATGGTACGTTCATCATTTTGTGTTCATTCTGTAATTCAATTTCCTATTATAATTACAACTGCACAGTGATGATAGATGATAGGGATGATGTGTGAAAGTAGATAACTAGCTGCTCCAACCCCACATAAATGGGGATAAGTACAGTATGATGCAGAGCTGATAATAGCTTGGCTTTGTTTAAATTATTAGTAATCAGGTATGAACATACAAAAGCTGACAATCCCTGTGACTTTCAGACTCAGACTTCTATAAAAATTCAATTAAATATCATGCCTGTTAATAAATGCAGTGTAAAGTTATGCCAAACTAAATCCTTGCACATTATCAAATAGTATGATATTGTATAACAGGCTGGTGTCCGCAACTCCATGTCCAAAGCACGTATTTTGTGTGCGTGTGAGAAATTTATTCAATCCCCCCCGTTTTATCGAACAGTAATTCTTTAGGTAACAACTAGTTGTAGCTTTACTCTGCAATTATTCATGAGGATGATGTTTATTCAGTCAAAGAAATCATTGCAAATTTCTTCTCATAGTTTTTTTTTAACATTCATAATGCTCATTTGTTATCCAAATAATCATTGTCTTGGGAAAAACCCCCATATTAAACTGTTTTGCTTTTTAAGAAATAAAGTAAAATTATTGCATGTGGGGCAGATTATAAACTGCAATTGGTATTCTTCTCCATCTAAGACACAATGGAGAATGCTGATATTGCAAACAACAAATCGTCATTGAAGTTCTAATACCACGTAAGCCCTTTTGGGCAGTTTTGACATATTTTTTTGTGCTGACGTTTGCTAGAGAATCACAAGACGCATTGTTTCAGCCAAACAAAGAAACAAGCTACGACTCTATCTAATTTGATGTGAACACAAATTATAAAATGGTATTGTACCATTACATGGTATAATTATGCAGTTTTTTCAATCTCCTGTGAAGTTGCTATTTTGGCTTATGTGGTGTTAGAACTTCAACAACGATTTTTGTTAGTCAGGGGTTTTACACCGGTTCAGATCATGAATCAGCTCATGCCGCTGAGTTTTCTCTGTTTGGCATGATTCTTTTCTGAACATGTTCAGCACAATTATTTGTGCTAACCCCACACAGGCTTTTCATGAACATACATTTATTTAATTTTTCCACCACTTTAACAATATGATCATGTATGTAGTACCCCTCATGCATGGCATGCTGTTTCACTATTGGGAAATATGGAAAGAGTCAGATCATGCATAATATTGTGCAATGTTATTGCTTTTTATTAACATCGAAAGTTAATGAGGTGTTGTAGAACAGCATGCTTCTTCATTGTGGCGTGAAAGTTCAATTGCATATTAAAGTACATAAAGCTAACCACCCTTACCCATGATTTTTCATACCTGTGTGCCCCAAAGGCCGATAATAATGGATGTTTTTGGTTTATGAACAACCTGGCATGTCTTATATGTATACTCATGTTTCTACAAATAAATGTCTTGACTTGTCTTGTCACCCAACCAATCTGAGCATTTTGCTGAGTAGTATCCTCAACCCATTGATGCAGGATATTTATTATAGTGCAAAAGTGTTTGTACAAACACAGGAGCTCTCACACTTGACTGACTCAACAAGCAATAGCAACATTGGTGTGACATAGTCCTACTACTCTTTGTACAAAAGGGTTAATTTCCTTTCAGTTAAAATTGATTCAAAGAAAAAAGAACTTTAAAAACCTCTAATACCAGTAAGAGACTTACCTTTTCTTGTCTTTTTCCCTGTACAGCCCAAAAATGGATGCAACTCCAATCAAAACGCTTCGCCGAGAAGCGCAAGTTCGGCTTTGTGGATGCACAGAAAGAGGACATGCCTCCTGAACACATCCGCAAGATCATCAGGGACCATGGAGACATGACCAGTCGCAAATACAGGCACGACAAGAGAGTATACCTTGGAGCATTGAAATACATGCCTCATGCTGTCATGAAGCTGCTAGAGAATATGCCTATGCCCTGGGAACAGATACGAGATGTCAAAGTCCTTTACCACATCACTGGAGCCATCACCTTTGTGAACGAAATCCCATGGGTCATAGAACCCGTCTACATAGCTCAATGGGGTACAATGTGGATAATGATGCGTCGTGAGAAACGTGATCGTAGGCACTTCAAGCGAATGAGGTTCCCGCCTTTCGACGATGAGGAACCTCCTCTAGATTACGCTGACAACATCTTAGATGTGGAACCTCTAGAACCCATCCAGATTGAACTGGATCCTGAGGAAGATGGAGCGGTTGCGACATGGTTTTATGACCACAAGCCTCTATTAGGTACCAAACACGTGAATGGGTCGACATACAGAAAGTGGAATCTGACTTTACCACAGATGGCGACACTGTACCGTCTTGGCAACCAGTTACTGACTGACTTAGTCGATGATAACTACTTCTACCTGTTTGATTCGAAGAGTTTCTTCACGGCGAAGGCTTTAAACATGGCGATACCGGGAGGGCCGAAGTTTGAACCTCTTGTTAAAGATAATTCGGCAGGAGATGAAGACTGGAATGAGTTCAATGACATCAACAAGATCATCATCCGACAGCCAATCAGGACAGAGTACAGGATCGCTTTCCCGTACTTGTACAACAATTTGCCACATTTTGTCCAGCTGTCTTGGTAAGTTTTTTTATAAGCGATTTTCAAAATAATAACAATTTTTTTTACTAAAGCTAGTTTAACTTAAAACGCAAGTAATTTCGAAATGCCTAGTCAGTAGTCTAAGTAGAGCAATAAAGTCTTAAAGCTATACATATATTTCATACTTTAGAATTCTCTTGAAATTTATTCTGTGTAAAACTTCACCAATTGTCTACAACTAAGGTTTTTTCCCATAGGTACCACACACCAAACGTCGTATACATCAAGACTGAAGACCCTGACCTCCCTGCCTTCTACTTCGATCCCCTCATCAATCCCATTTCCCACCGTCACTCTGTCAAGTCTTTGGATCCTTTACCTGATGAGGAAGAGCTTCTGCTGCCTGAAGATGTGTCACCATTCCTGCAGGAGACGGCCCTGTATACTGATAATACGGCTAACGGGATTGCGTTGTTGTGGGCGCCAAGGCCTTTTAACATGAGATCAGGTAAGCAACAGCTAAATTATACTTTTCGTAATTTTTAAAAGCTCGTATTGTGTCGTGTCTACTCTTCTGTAAGTCACATCCAAATTTTTACCACCGAAAGCAACCATTTCGCCCGCCCCTATCGCGTTTTTCGTACTCCAGAATAGAATATAGGGGTATAAATCGGGTGATTTTTTTTACAGATCATTTTTAGCAACATCCTTTTTGCGCAACAGACACTCAATAAGATTCTACTAAATAATTCAACAGTGTGTAAATTTAAGCTCAGAGGATTGATTGTCGCAATTGACGGATCCATTTTATTGCAATTGTGACGTTGTTAAGCAATTTGGGTGCAGGAAATGCAATAAACATAAATGTCAGGTTGTTAGATGCAAGAAGGATTTGTTACTAACAAAACTTTGTTACACCATAGGAACCTGTGTGACCACAGTCTTCATTCAATCCTCAATATGCTTTAGTAACGTCAGATTACGTCTGACTTTAAGCTAGACTGTGACCTCAGTTTGTTTCGGTTTGTCTTCTCAGAGTAGTTGGATAGCAAACACCAACCTCATCCACAATACAAAAACATCAGATTACTAAAAATGTTTTCTTCATACAGGACGAACTCGCCGCGCTATCGATGTGCCGCTGGTGAAGACATGGTACAAAGAACATTGCCCTCCGGGCCAGCCTGTCAAAGTGAGGGTTTCGTATCAGAAGCTCCTAAAGTACTATGTGCTGAACGCATTGAAGCACCGACCACCAAAGCCACAGAAGAAGAGGTACGTCAGAGAGTATTCTTTTAGCTTTTTTTTAATTAATATAATTTTAACAACACAAGCTTTGAATGTTTCTAATTGTTTGAAACATTCTATTTATACAATCTTCATTACATAGCATTTTGCTATCCATAGGTATCTCTTTTTTTCTTTGATTATATTCCATAATTATCAAGGATTAAGTTTGGCATAACTTAAGACTGCATTTTTATTAAGGGGCATGATATTTAATTTAATTTGTATAATAGTACTAGCTGTACCTGGCATGCTTTGCAATGCAATATCTCCTACCGACTACCTCCTTGTATGTTTTACTACTTGACACACCAACCTACTACCTACCCACGCTTCAGAAACATTCCCTGGCATAATTATGTAGAACAAATTGTGCTAAATATGTAATACACGGGGTGGGAGGAACACCGACGCTAAAACGGTTACCAAGTATTCAGTACATCATTCTGAGGAAAAAATAGAAATAGAAATTTTTCATTGGTTATTAAAAATAAAATCAGCTGTTTCCTACAATAGTGGAATACCTACACGGTCAAAATGCATCCTCAGAATGATGAACTGAATACTTGGTAACTATTATAGGAAACAGTAGGTATTCGCGTCGTTGTCCCTTCCACCTTGTATAAATGCAAAGTAAAGTTATGGATAATGTAATCCTTGTAAATTATGCAATAGTAATACTGTAGGTAACAACAAATTGTAGCTTTACTCTGCCATTATTCATGTTAAGAGGGATGATGTCTCTTCAGTCATTAAGAAATCATTGCATATTTCTTGACAAAGTTTTTTTTTACATTCATAATGCTCATTTGTTACCCAAATAATAATTGTCTTGTGAAAAACCCCCATATCTAATGGTTTTGCTTTTTAAGAAATAAAGTAAAATTCTGGCATATGGGCAGATTATAAACTGCAATTGGTATTCTTCTCCATCTAAGACACAATGGAGAATGCTGGTATTGCAAACAACAAAATAAATAATGTCCATACTACTATTTTATTTTTGGAATAAAAAACAAAATTTTGATTCAAAACAGCATTTTTGTGTTCTTGTTAATCAGGAGTGCTACACATGGTTCAGATCATTTGATTACTACAGATAATAGATTTTGAATAAGCTCATGCCGCTGGGTTATTCTTTTCTGAAACATGTTCGGCACTCTTATTGGTGCCAACCCATGCAGCATTTTTCATGAACATTTACATTTACACATTTATTGTTTTCCGCCCCATTGACAACAAGATCGTGTGTGTAGTACCCCTCAAGAGCATGGCATGCTGTTTCACAATTACTAGAATATCAAGTTGAGAAAAGATATTAGGACAGAGTCAGATCATGCATAATATTGTGCAATGTTATTGCTTTAATTAACATCAAAGTTAATGAGGTATTGTAGAACAGCATGCTTCTTTTTGGTGTGTGAAAGTTCAATAGCAATATTAAAGTGGGTGGCTTACCTCCTAACCAAATTCCGTCAATTCAAAATTTTAACAATGCAATAATAAACAAGCATTTAAATGTCGTTTAGTACAACACAAGTTTTGGATGTTTTTGATTGTTTGAAACTAATGACAACTACGATTTATACAATCTTTATTACATAGAATTTTTCTATCCATAGGTATCTCTTCCGTTCATTCAAATCCACGAAGTTCTTCCAAACCACGACTCTGGACTGGGTGGAGGCAGGTCTACAAGTATGCCGCCAAGGGTACAACATGTTGAACCTACTCATCCATCGCAAGAACTTGAACTACCTGCATTTGGATTACAACTTCAACTTGAAACCTGTCAAGACTTTGACTACGAAGGAGAGAAAGAAGTCTCGGTTTGGTAATGGTAAGTAATCTAATTGTATTATGTACTTCTGTCAGCATTTAAAAAGGAACAATCACATTACATTAAAATTCTAAACATCTATGTATAATTCTTGGTGAAAACTGATCATGGATGAAACTACTAATTACTCAAGATTTGTGAATACTTTAATTTGACTTCATAACCTTGCAGAAATTGGCTTACTTTTGTCTGCAGACTATTATGTGCTTGCACTCATATTTATGGTAATGTTCATGAAGAGAACTCCAAATTCTCGAAGTTTAACTCTCATTTCTTCCACAGCATTCCACTTATGTCGCGAGATCCTCCGTTTAACGAAACTGATCGTGGACTCCCACGTCCAATATCGTCTGAACAACGTGGACTCGTTCCAACTGGCCGACGGTCTCCAGTACATCTTCGCGCACGTTGGACAACTGACGGGCATGTACCGCTACAAGTACAAGCTCATGAGGCAGATCAGGATGTGCAAGGATCTGAAGCATCTGATCTACTATAGGTTTAATACGGTGAGTTTTGCAAAGTACATTTATTATACAAAGCTGTGAATTATTTTCTAAAGAGAAACCCGCGCCGCATGATTTTGCTGCCTCTCACCTTTTGCCCTTATTACACTTGACTTTGATGCTGCTACTCAGTAATAGTGGTCTTGACAGTCACAAAGTCGCTCCTTTGTGGAAAATCCTTGAAAAGTGGTATTTTTTTGCAACAAAACATTTTCTTTTCAATAATTAGTCGCAGTTATGCTCCTACTGAATTACTATGTGATACTTAACTAAGCAGTAGATTTTAAAATTTATTTCTACTTTAGGGTCCAGTATCCAAAGGTCCTGGCTGTGGTTTCTGGGCACCAGGCTGGCGAGTATGGCTGTTCTTCATGCGCGGTATTACACCACTGCTAGAGCGCTGGCTCGGAAACTTGCTATCCAGGCAGTTCGAAGGAAGACATTCTAAAGGTATGTGTACTTTAGTCTGGTTCATAAGATTTGTGTTTTAGAAAACAATAGTGTTCTTAGACAACTATCGTAAACCGTTTCAGAACCTAAGAGTAACGGTTTTAAAGCTGAAATGAGTGATTGATCATGTAACCTATGGGTTATCATTTCCTTTTATAAGAACAGCATATACACGTTCGCAACTATTGACTTAAAAAAAAATACAACCTAAACCTCAATTTTCTTTTCTCCAGGTGTCGCAAAGACGGTAACGAAACAGCGCGTTGAATCTCACTTCGACCTTGAGTTGCGCGCGTCTGTCATGCACGATATCGTCGATATGATGCCCGAAGGTATCAAGCAGAACAAGGCCAGGACCATCCTGCAGCATTTGTCTGAAGCCTGGAGATGCTGGAAAGCTAATATTCCTTGGAAGGTAAGACAATTATTTTTTATGTGTTCTCTGTTTATTTTGGTGAATATTTTGCTGTTTGTAAAGTCTGGTCCTTATGGGGTTATAAAAGAAACAAACATTGAAACTCAAACATCCAGAATTCAATGTTATCTCTGGTCAAATCTCATCTTTAGACACTGGGTTAAAGCTATTTTTTTGGAAATCATTTCTCACATATTTTAGTCTAAAAGTTACTTTTATTTTCCTAGGTACCCGGTCTCCCTACACCGATAGAGAACATGATTCTCCGTTACGTCAAGATGAAGGCCGATTGGTGGACGAACACGGCCCACTATAACCGTGAGCGTATCCGTCGCGGCGCCACCGTCGACAAGACTGTGTGTAAAAAGAACCTCGGAAGACTGACTAGGCTGTACCTCAAGGCTGAGCAGGAGAGACAACACAACTATTTGAAGGTATTTTTAAATGAATATTGTAAATTTCCGTATCTGAAGAAGTTGTTTAGGTGTTTTACACAAATCTGTAAAGAATGCATTTACAAATATAACTTTAAATAAGTTTACGGATTTGTAGTGTTAAGCCCTAAATGAACGTAAGTAATTAAAGTTTTGAATAAGTATCGGAATATTCATAAAAAGTATTCCTAGTTCTAGGTTCTTGTTTATAAAATAAAAGTAAGGTATCTGCAAATTTTCCAAGGCAAGTAATGCCAATCGGCCAACCAACCGTTCTAAAGTGCCACTTCTTTGCAGGACGGTCCGTACATCTCCCCTGAAGAAGCTGTCGCCATCTACACGACAACAGTCCACTGGCTGGAGTCCCGGCGCTTCGCCCCCATTCCCTTCCCGCCTCTCTCCTACAAGCACGACACCAAGCTCCTTATCCTAGCGTTGGAGCGGCTCAAGGAGGCCTACAGCGTCAAGTCGAGGCTGAACCAGAGTCAGAGAGAAGAGCTGGGCCTTATAGAACAGGCTTACGATAATCCTCACGAGGCATTGTCTAGGATCAAACGTCATTTGCTTACGCAGAGGACATTTAGAGAGGTAAGTGTTTTAATTATTCATGCTTCACAATAACACTACCTGTTTTGATGTAGTGTAGAAATTATGAGGTCATTCTCGAAGTTTTGACTGTTTCTTTAAGCCATTGATAGCAGTCCACAGTCAGAAATCTCAAATAACAATTAGTACTTTATTAGAATTTTTTCACGATATATTTTGCTATTTGTATTACAAATAAATAATACTCCTTCAGCCATAAGACTCTTTAAGCATCAATGATTCTGTGCCTTACACACACCATACTATCCTACCAGGTCGGCATAGAATTCATGGACCTCTACTCTCACCTGGTGCCAGTCTACGACGTGGAGCCCCTAGAGAAGATCACAGACGCGTACCTAGACCAGTACTTGTGGTATGAAGCTGATAAGCGAAGGTTGCTGCCTCCGTGGGTAAAGCCGGCGGATACTGAGCCTTCGCCACTGCTCGTCTATAAGTGGTGTCAAGGTATGTGTAGAAGCTTGATTTCTATATTTGACTGTGTAATATGTGGTATTCATTTTACTTGAATGATGATTGATGTGATGTTGAGCCAATATTTTAGGCTTTATTATTATAAAGCCAGATTATATACGATTATATAATTTCAAGTGCCACCAAAATAACTAATGTTGACGCCAGTCCTTAAGGCCTGTGCTTACTGCCTTCGATATGCCGCCGGTATTATAACAAACATTGACCTTCTTTTCGTCTCAGCCAAAGTCTGAGAACAAAGGGCTTATGTCGTCAATTTTTATCAAATCGAATGTTTTATTCAATTTCAGCTATGTTATTGAACCCCAGAGCATAAACGCACGCGCGTGCCCTCCACGCCAAGCCACAATTTCACCGCAAATACATACAAAAAGAATAGGGATTCCAAAACTATTTAATTGTTTATTTCGTCTTATAGTGCACTGCGCATTTTTAGTCACATATTAGTGTCGTTGGCGTACAGGGCACGCGCTTGCTTGTCACGTATGTATGTTTATGTGAGCATTCAAAAGGTTAAAAGATTTGCTCTGAAAACAATTCCATATACACCGCACTGTAAGCATGTGAATAACGAAGAACCATTGAAGCCAGAGAAGATCAAATAACTGAACTCGAAGAGAATGCGACCGCCCGGGGTGTGCGTTGTGGCAAAGGAGATCTGCCTCGTCGATCATCCCCTTGTTACAAACCTCACCTCGGTTGGTCGCGCTGTCATCAGATCAAGAACAGAAGATATGCATAAGAAGAAAGATGACATCTGTTGTTTGTATTGTTGTGTCATTTTTGTTCAGGCAAATCTGAACTTGATATGAATTTCTCTTGTACTTTTGTCATGCATACACCGAGGTTGGTGCGAGTTTTGTATCCATGTGTTATGTATAAGCAGCACAAGTGTTTACAAAAACATTGATTGCGCTGTGTCCTTCGTTTGGGTTTTTTTAGAACTAATTTCAATGAATCTGAACTCACTCATTACGGAATTTTGACACAGATAGGTCTTGGAAGCAGTTTACATGTCCATATCGCGTTTAGTTTTATTGTTGAAACTTGTACTCAATCGACAGCAGGCCTACATGCTGATAAATAAGTGTTTTATACCCATCTCCTAACACCATCCAAATCTTCTAGGTATAAACAACCTACAAGACGTGTGGGAGGTCGGTGAGGGAGAGTGCAACGTCCTCCTCGAGTCGCGCTTCGAGAAGCTGTACGAGAAGATAGATCTGACGCTTCTGAATAGGCTGCTGCGTCTGATCGTCGACCACAACATCGCTGACTACATGACTGCTAAGAACAACGTCATTATTAATTATAAGGTAAAGTATCTGTTGTTCTAGTCTAGCAGTTTTAGGTAAAAAATAATGACTAAAAGAAATTTTAAGTCTTGTAACAAACATCATCTTCCTTTTATTTGGAATTCGTGCCCTTTTTAGAGGGTCTATTATTGCCGCCAGGTTAAAATATACTGCATAAGTTTAGTTATTAGTTTATCCTAACATCTGTATAACTAAGTACACTTGTAGAAGGAAGAATTTAATGCATACTACAATTTTGATTCTCATCTTCACATTTTCCTACAGGACATGAACCACACGAACTCCTACGGCATCATCCGCGGTCTCCAGTTCGCCTCGTTTATAGTCCAGTACTACGGGCTAGTACTCGACCTGCTAGTGCTCGGGTTACAACGAGCCAGCGAGATGGCGGGACCACCACAACTGCCCAACGACTTCTTGTCCTATCAGGATCGGTCGACTGAGACCGCGCACCCGATTAGATTGTATTGCCGATATGTCGACAGGATTCATATTTTCTTCAGGTTGGTACAGCTAGAAAGACATTTAAATAACTTGTTCTTTACTCAATAGGTCGGGTTGTCCAAAAAGTAAAAGTATTTTCGTCAACTCAACCTAAGTTTACCAGATATAATTAAGCAGCTTGATTTTAATTATAACATTTGAGGGTATCATAAAATATCGCAAATTACTGCAATGCACAATGACTCCTCACTCAAATCATAGTTAATACTAATCTGTAGTTAATAACATGGTACCTTACAAAAGAAACCTATGAAATGTTATAGTCATTTAATTACACTTTCATCCACCAGATTCACTGCAGAAGAAGCTCGCGATCTCATCCAGCGTTACCTCACAGAGCATCCAGATCCCAACAACGAGAACATCGTAGGATACAACAATAAGAAGTGCTGGCCCAGAGACGCCCGCATGCGACTTATGAAACATGACGTCAATCTGTGAGTATTACTAAAATATGTAATACCAACATTACCATCATGCAGTGCATTCACGGTTATGTTACCTGTGAATTGCATCACACTTATGCTCGTTACTCTATGTGCTGTCAGAAGAAAAAAACTCGCCCGGTTCTCACTAAAGCAGAGATGAGCGGAGGGGAGACGAGCGCGACCAATGACATTGGATGAAATACACATTGTGTCTCTCCTGTGGTTGTTTGTCTCGGCACTGCTCCGGTCGTCTCCTCTTTGGTAGATACCGGGCCTGAAAGGACTAATTTACTACAGACGACGACATCTATCAAACTATGTATAAATACTGCAACCAAACAATTACTGATTGTGACCTCTACCCCTTCTTCAGTATTTTGAAACAGGCGTGTTGTCACATTGTCTACCATTATCTTATCCTCATATCTCCTTGACCAGTGGCCGCGCCGTATTCTGGGACATAAAGAACCGTCTGCCTCGCTCAGTGACCACCATCCAATGGGAGAACAGCTTCGTGTCTGTCTACTCTAAGGACAATCCCAATCTTTTGTTCAACATGGCTGGCTTCGAGTGCAGGATACTGCCTAAGGTAAGAATTACTTTGAAACACAACTGTAAATTGCGTATCTAACTCAGGGTAGTAAAACGCGTTGTCCACAGACCGTATACGCGAACTATAAACCCTTATCTTCCTTCAAGTAAGCATGTGTTGGGTTCCCTTGATCCTTGTTTCTTAGCTTAGATTTATCTTACATAAGAAACAAAAAACGAGATTGACCAAATGCTGAATCAAGCCAAGATGTTGAAAGACCTTTTCGTAAAACAATTTCTGAGGATAATATTTGCTTGCTATTTTTTAGAAAACCGCGTGAATCCAAAACTATTATAATGTATACCTATCTTCAATCCCGTCCTTCTTTTCTGCTCAGTGTCGTAGTCAACACGAGGAGCTATGCCACCGCGACGGCGTATGGAACTTACAGAACGAAGTGACAAAGGAACGTACCGCCCAATGTTACCTGCGCGTCGACGATGAGTCTCTCGCTCGATTCCACAACAGAGTCCGGCAGATTCTTATGGCTTCAGGATCTACTACTTTCACTAAGATCGTTAACAAATGGAATACTGCGCTTATTGGTAAGTTATATTATTATTTTATTCTAAACCTGGTTTTAAGTCATAAGTCATAAGGCTCGTATCGAGAGAAGGGAGGCTTCTTGATTACCAATGTAATAATTATAGGTGCATTACAAAAACGTGTTAGGTTAAATTATTTAAACTCAAGCCTGTATTCAAAAATAAAAAATGACATGCCCTCCACAGCTGCACTTTTTAGAAGTTTTCTACAACATAGTTGATTAATATTTGTTTGCAATAGTTGGTATTACCATAATTTTTAACAGAGGTCTATTTTAACCACGCCTATCCATCAAGAACAACAATAGTTCAATCTACTTATTCTATCAACTACATTGTTTATAAAATTTACCAATCACTCTACAGGTCTAATGACATACTTCCGCGAGGCTGTCGTCAACACACAGGAACTCCTTGATCTACTCGTAAAATGTGAGAACAAGATCCAAACCCGTATCAAGATCGGTCTCAACTCTAAAATGCCTTCCCGATTTCCGCCCGTCGTGTTCTACACGCCTAAGGAGTTGGGCGGGCTTGGTATGCTGTCTATGGGACACGTGCTTATTCCACAGGTGAGACATTTTGTGACAGTCAGACCTTTGTGTCAGTGTTTGCTAATTTGACAAGATGAAGACAACATAGTAAGCTGGGCCAGCATGATACATATTTCAAAGGAAAGTCTTGCAGGTTATGCCGAAGTTACATTGTATACAAGGTGTATGTGTGTTCAACTGCTATTTTAAGAGCAATACAAAATTTAATTTTTCGCTTCTGAAAGTCTAGAACCTATTTACAAAGAAAAAGCACTATTAAAATTTTTCACCTGCTTGTCTTCTTACATTTCACTCAACGCCAATCAAAAAGTGACACAAAACCTAAGCCATACTAATTCAATATCCTCTCTGCAGTCTGACCTCCGCTGGTCAAAACAAACGGACGTGGGCATCACTCACTTCCGTTCAGGAATGTCGCACGACGAAGACCAGCTGATCCCCAACTTGTACCGCTACATACAGCCGTGGGAGGCCGAGTTCGTGGACTCGCAGCGAGTGTGGGCCGAGTACGCGCTCAAGAGGCAGGAGGCTAATGCGCAGAACCGGTAAGACAACGATTTGAATGAAAAAGTGATTTTCCAATATTAGTACTACACATATGTGTAGTACTAATAACGATGAATTTACACTTCTGAAAATCTGCAACTTGATATTGCAATATTTCTGCAGCAACGTGTTTCTGTCCAGCTGGTAACTCAATGTCTAAATGCTGCTGGTTGTTTATTTATATGCAGACTGATGATGTAAAGATTTTCACAAGTCGATCAGCGTTATTTACAATCTAATCTTTATGAAGAACTACAAATAACTAACTTTTAATGAATACAAGTTGACTTCTTGTTATTAATTTCCAATACAACACACATTCTTGAAATGATGAACCGCGTAGGGGTATTGAACCCAGAGAAACCATGTGCTCTGGAGTGTCGCGAGCGTGGCGCGCGCGCTGATCGCGTGACGCGGCACGGCGCGGCATTCATACAACGCTAACTGATCATATTGAACACAGAACGACGCATTAATTAGTACCATATCAGTGTATATTCATACAGTTTCGTATTTCAGACGTTTGACATTGGAAGACCTAGAAGATTCGTGGGATAGAGGCATCCCGCGTATCAATACGCTGTTCCAGAAGGATAGGCATACGCTCGCCTATGATAAGGGATGGCGTATTCGTACCGAGTTCAAACAGTATCAGGTAATTACAATCTGGTTTTAATTGTAATTGAATTAGAGTCATCTGTTTTTGGAGGGGCAGTATCTATTAAGATGGTCCTGCATAGAGCGTTCTCTGTCTCTCGGAACCAATGATAGATCTGGCTCTTGACAATATCCCCCCTCTGGAGTTAGGTCTTCGTGATTGTCAATTTTTTTCCAATTAATCTGTAGGCACACAATGAATCCAAAAGCAAACACAAAAACAAAAAATAACTAAACACAGTTGTATAAACTGCAATCGTAATTAGTCGTTTCTATTAAACCTGCACCCTCATCACAAACAAGTAGAACACATATAAATCAAACATTACCAAAGTAGTAATATAAACTAATAATATCTATCATTTCATCAGGTCCTGAAACAGAATCCATTCTGGTGGACACATCAGCGCCACGACGGCAAGCTGTGGAACCTGAACAACTACCGCACGGATATGATCCAGGCGCTTGGAGGCGTGGAGGGTATCCTCGAACACACGCTGTTCAAGGGAACCTACTTCCCCACCTGGGAGGGTCTGTTCTGGTGAGTACTGCTAGACAAATTAACTATTTTCAATCATGTGAGAGTGAAACTCTATTTACATATTCTAGATAGTATGTTTACCAATGATTGGTGTACTCAATGGACGTAATATGTAATATTTAGACATTATTGTGGATTGGATCCCTTGGGAACTTTTGGGGCTTAGATATTTTGAACTTGACACTGAAAGTTGGTATCGGTATCCACAGAATGTGTCTAATTTTTTGCTGTTAGTCAACATTGTCATTCAGCCAATATGCAACATAATACTCGACATAATCGCAAACCAAACAATAGCACAGTCCTCAGCTTACAGCGCATACAGGAGGGTACCCGTGAGGTTCACTAGTATCCATCTACCTTATACGGGACTTGAGTTGCTGTTAGTGTGTAATCTTTGTTCTTCCACTTGTGCAGGGAGAAAGCCTCAGGTTTCGAAGAATCGATGAAGTACAAGAAGCTGACCAATGCTCAGCGATCCGGTTTGAACCAGATCCCCAACCGTCGTTTCACGCTGTGGTGGTCGCCTACTATCAACAGAGCCAATGTGTACGTCGGTTTCCAGGTAAGAAGAAACATATGATAGCAACAGTCAGTATTCTAGATTTAGTGGAGCTTTTTGTCATAGAGCTCATCTAGGGAAGTACTACCACCATGCCTATTTCTGCCGCTAAGCAGCTTTTTGCTGTGCTTCGACTGGAAGTGTTCTTAAGCGCCGGCTGCCGATGTAGTTACAGGTACAAGAGACTAAAAAACGCTTTCGTCTTTATGATAACAATGAACCCGTTGTTATCAATATGTATCCATATTGGGTACTTTAATTAATAGATGCAGCAAACCAGACCATTATTGTCAAGCAAAGGAACTTGGCATTTTTTCTTAAATTTCTCATTATGAGTCGCACAACTCGATTTATCTTGTATTTACCCAACTCTGTTGTTCCACAGGTACAACTGGACCTGACAGGTATATTCATGCACGGCAAGATCCCCACGCTCAAGATCTCGCTCATCCAAATCTTCAGAGCTCACTTGTGGCAGAAGGTGCACGAGTCTATTGTCATGGACTTGTGTCAGGTAATTATTTTTTGTATATTTACCAACAGTTGGGTACAGCATATCGAATGTGTTTTCTGCGCAATGTCCTTCAATGCTAATCACAACATTTCCTCCCAAGGTATTCGATCAAGAACTCGACGCGCTTGAGATCGAGACAGTCCAGAAGGAAACCATTCACCCGCGTAAGTCTTACAAGATGAACTCGTCGTGCGCTGACATCCTGCTGTTCTCGGCCTACAAGTGGAACGTGTCCCGGCCTTCACTGCTCGCTGATACCAAGTAAGATTTGACTGATTTCAAATACGAGGCACTGAAAATGCTTCTACTATTACTTTGATATAGTCAGCGATAGTAATGAAAGTCATAGACAGTGATTTTTAATTTTTTAAAGGCACATCATTCTCTTTGCAAAGAGCAATAAGGCAATTTTACCTGTGCAATGGATGTTATTGACTGAGTTTTTTTTTTTTTTTTTGTCTGAAAGCCGTAATAATCTAAAATGACAAGTAATATTGCTAGAGTCACCTAAACTTACAGTGAAGTTATCTATAAATACCTTGTCAATAAAAAAAAAAACGTTTATTTCAATTTCAATAGGCATTTCGATACATGTTATTGGAGATCACCTTTTAAGCAAGGGATTGCTTGTAATAGGAACAAAAAAAAAAAAAGAAAAGAAAATAAAATAATAACAAAGAGTTACAGTATTGTTCTAAAATTTATCTAGCATAGATTTCAATACCTACAGAAATCTTCTAGCTTCCGTGATTTAAATGTTTGTTTCTTCTGATATTATAATTACTACTCTTCAAATCTTCACACACATACATTCCTTACCAACAGAGACACAATGGACAACACAACAACACAGAAGTACTGGCTGGACATCCAGCTACGTTGGGGCGACTACGACTCCCACGATGTGGAGCGGTACGCGCGAGCCAAGTTCTTAGACTACACGACTGATAACATGTCCATCTATCCTTCGCCCACTGGACTTCTCATAGCCATCGATCTGGCGTATAACTTGCACAGGTAAGGAATTATTTATTCAACATTTTGCAGGCAATAAAGAAAAAATATATATAGCGTGACGGTTGCGGAGAATGAAGAACAAAACGTGATTGCCTGACCTTGTGTAACCATAGGACACGGGCAGGAAGATGATAATTGAACTTTAATTAATTAAAAGTAGCAAGCAAGTAATTAAAAGCCAAATGTTCTAAAAGTACATATAAATGTTCTTTTAATCAATCATCACAGAATATGGTTCTCCAATAGCAGCCACCACTACCATCATTTAAGCCGTAAGACATTCACAGCTAGGCACAGGCCAGCCTCAACAATCGCTACGACTTCACCAAATGGCTGTTCCCAGAAAGGGTTACAGGAAAAAGAAAACCAGCTTGCCTAGTAGTCTAATGAAAATAACTATCACATGAAATACAAAAGGACGAGTGTGTAAAGATTGTAGAGGCGTCGTTTTGTAGTTACTGCCTACCGCCATAGGGAAAAAACCATGGTTTTATGTATAACAGCTAATGTTGGTAGAAACTCCCAACCATAATTTATTTGCTTCAATAGTATTAATAAATTCTTTTTGACAACAGTGCATACGGTAACTGGTTCCCCGGCTGCAAGCCGCTGATCCAGCAAGCCATGGCCAAGATAATGAAGGCCAACCCCGCGCTGTACGTACTGCGCGAGCGCATCCGCAAGGCGCTGCAGCTGTACTCCTCCGAGCCTACGGAGCCCTACCTGTCCAGTCAAAACTACGGAGAGCTCTTCTCTAACCAGATCATTTGGTAAGTACTGACTACATTTTCATCTGATGAAAAGCTCGCAAAACAAAAAAAAAAACATTAAATTGAGGATGAATAAACGGTGTAAATAGATCCTTAACATAGCCGAAACGCACTTGTTCTCCCCGTCTTTGCGATAATTTTTTTGTTCTAGACCATACCTGGGAACCTTCTAGTTACGGAGATATTGGGGGTCAAAGTTCCAACTCTTTCACAAGTTTTTTTTAAAATGTATGTTTATAATGTAAGATTTTTACTTTACACACCTCCACGACCCCCGTACTATTCAATCCCGCCATCAGCACAATGTTTTTAATAAGTTACAGTGATCCCTACCGTAAAACGTGATTTTTCACCCCAAAAAGAAAAGTCGATTCCCAGCAATATTTTTTGCGTAAAGTTACATAATTTTGATATACAGAATGCTTGGTTCATGGCTATGTGAAGGGTCTGTTTACACCCTGTATGTCTGTTTCTAATTAAAATTCATCCTTTTTTTACTTTATGGCATATACCTATAAAATAGGATTCTTTCTAAAACACTACTCGGCCATCTTACGGCGTAGACCGATCGATTACTGTTTAAATCATTGTAGGCGTTGTAGCAGTTCTGGATTCCTCAGCTAACAATTCCATTACATCCACCCAGGTTCGTGGACGACACCAACGTGTACCGGGTGACGATCCACAAGACGTTCGAGGGTAACTTGACGACAAAGCCAATCAACGGCGCCATCTTTATTTTCAACCCGCGCACTGGTCAGCTCTTCCTCAAGATCATTCACACCAGCGTCTGGGCCGGACAGAAGCGTCTTGGACAGGTAACTACGACATTGTATAATAACTTTCAGAATACTGTACCTATTTTTGCCAACAAGAGTCAAAATATCTTAGCCTAATAAGAAAGAGCCTAGCACAGATCATCCCGGCAAGAAAGCAACTAGCCCAATCAAACCAGCTGCAATAAGTGGTAGTGGTCCTCTTAACACAAGGTGCGCTGCCTTCTTGTTTGCCATATGAAACTCAAAAATATTGTGATGATGACTGACATTGTTCTTTGTTTTTTAGCTCGCCAAATGGAAGACTGCTGAAGAAGTTGCGGCTTTGATTCGTTCTCTACCAGTGGAGGAGCAGCCTAAACAGATTATCGTCACCAGAAAGGGAATGTTGGATCCTCTTGAGGTAAGAACAAAAAAATATACTTTAATTCCGCAAATTCTCATAATTTAAAGCAGAAAATAACTGTGAACGTACTCACGCAGTTATAAAATAACCCTAAATAAATAGGAGTCCAAACAAAACTATACAAATTGTCTTTTTCCATGTCTAGGTGCACTTGTTGGACTTCCCCAACATCGTGATCAAGGGCTCAGAGCTGCAGCTGCCGTTCCAGGCGTGTCTCAAGGTGGAGAAGTTCGGAGACCTCATCCTGAAGGCCACTGAGCCACAGATGGTGCTGTTCAACTTGTATGATGACTGGCTCAAGACCATCTCGTCGTATACCGTAAGTGATTTTAAAGTAGTATCAAAGGAAGTGACCTTAAAACAAGTTTAGTATACATGCACTGGTTATGTATATTGAGTAAATAAGTATACTGTTTTTGAAATTGTTATGCACAAGCATCTTAAACCCATGACCCGGTTTGTACCAAAGCTCAGACAAGCGTTGCAAAGACGTGAACAATCACAGGAGAGGCGCGATGTGTATACAATTCAACCACGATTGCCGCAAGTCTCCTCTTCGTTCTGGAAACCGGACCACCTATCCTGAAATATACCACCACAGGCAGCTTACGTTTCTGATAAAATCTTTCGCCGTAAATATGAAATGATGAACCGCGTAGGGGTATTGAAACCAGAGAGTCCATGTACTCTGGAGTGTCGCGAGCGTGGCGCGCGCGCTGATCGCGTGACGCGGCACGGCGCGGCACTCATACAACGCTAGCTGATCATATTGACCACGAAAAAACCTAGGCTGAAAACACCTGCCTTTGTACTTTAGAATACCGCAAGAACTAAAAAGAAACTCATTAGAATGTTTACAATTTGTTTCCTAGGCGTTCAGTCGTCTGATCCTCATTCTTCGCGCCCTCCACGTGAACACCGAGCGCACCAAAGTCCTGCTGAAGCCTGACAAGACCACGCTGACGGAGCCGCATCACATCTGGCCGACGCTGTCCGATGACGACTGGATCAAGGTTGAGGTGCAGCTCAAGGACCTCATCCTTGCTGATTATGGCAAGAAGAACAAGTAAGAGACAATTATGACCTTGTGTTTTGTTCATTTACACCAGTATTTTTTGTGCACTTATATTCACGTTTATAAGTGCGCAACAAGGGATAACAAAAGTTACAGAAAGTTGCAAAACATTGCTTTTCAAAAAGAAACTGCCGTCTGGATGCACCACAACACAATTTATTCTATTACATCCCATTTGAGCTGTTTGATTGGTTCATATTATTTTAAACAATCAATCAACGATAATTATAAAAATTATAACCAACAGTCCTGCTCATCAGGCTTTCAAGAAACCTTACAATCGCACTTCCTTTTCTGATACGAATTGCTTTTACAATGACACTTTCTTTCCAGCGTAAACGTAGCCTCACTCACCCAATCAGAAATCCGTGACATAATCCTGGGTATGGAGATATCCGCACCTTCAGCTCAACGGCAACAGATCGCCGAGATCGAGAAGCAGAGCAAGGAACAGAGCCAGCTCACTGCCACCACAACTAGGACTGTCAACAAGCATGGAGACGAGATCATCACGTCTACCACCAGCAACTATGAGTCGCAGACATTCAGGTGAGAATATTTTTATGTGACGTTATTTTCGTTACAGGATAATTTCTTCTCTAAATGAGCCCATAGCCCATTTACAGCATTAAATTGCCATGCCGCTAGATATTGATCTGGTTTAGATCTTAGCTGTCAATATGAAAATGATGAACCGCGTAGGGGTATTGGAAACCAGAGAGTCCATGTGCTCTGGAGTGTCGCGAGCGTGGCGCGCGCGCTGATCGCGTGACGCGGCACGGCGCGGCACTCATACAACGCTACCTGATCATATTGACAACTAAATTATCCAGCCAGGCTAACACGTACGCGTGACTAGTTTTTGCACTATAGAATTCTCGTCGTTGAATGCAAACAGCGGCAAAAATGAATACGCTTATCTACGTATACATTTCATTATCGTGTGATGTGACGGCAGGATTTTGTTGCGCTGTGCATGTAAGCTTAGCTGGTACTTAATGTAACTTGCAATATTGAAAGAATTCTAATCATAATATCTACCTTTCCAACCTAGTTTGTGTATGCTTACGTTGTATTCTACTAATCCTAAATGAAATTTCAGCTCAAAGACAGAATGGCGCGTGCGTGCGATATCCGCCACGAACCTACATCTGCGCACGAACCATATCTACGTGAGCTCCGACGATATCAAGGAGAGTGGTTACACCTACATCTTGCCAAAGAACTTGCTCAAGAAATTCGTTACCATCTCCGATTTGAGAGCGCAGGTTAGTTTATAGATAAAGTAACTAATCTGCTTTGATATAAGGGTGAAAATAGTATCGTGTAATCCCAAAACTGTGCACAAGGGTTCCCTGAACTCGCGGTGTCATAATCTCTCGCTTCAATCAAAATGGCATGACTGCACAATATATAATAAAAAATAATAAGAGGTGTGCCACATCAGGTCGTCCTAAACACTTATGTTTGGGACGACCCGATGCGGCACAGCCGGGTTGCGAAATATGAATTTGATTTAGCCGCACGGTCTTTGCATACGTCAGGCAGACTCGAACATGTTGTCTGTAGTACACTTAAGCCAGCAAAACTAATACCTGTTTGGTCCGCCTTTAGATCGCGTGCTACCTGTACGGCACGTCGCCGGCCGACAACCCCATGGTGCGCGAGGTGCAGTGCGCCGTGGTGGCGCCGCAGTGGGGCACGCACCAGCAGGTGCACCTGCCGCGCCACCTGCCCAAGCACCCCGCGCTGGCGCACCTGCAGCCGCTCGGCTGGATGCACACGCAGCCTAACGAGCTGCCGCAGCTTTCTCCGCAGGTAAACATCGAATCACCATGTGACGGTTCCTTAATTATCCTAGGCTGATAAAATTTCAAGCACCAAAAGAACCAATTTTATTTCATATTCGAAAATAAAATCGACGTCAAAAAAACGACATTATTTCAATATTCAAATACCCATCATGGAATCATGGCTGATATTTAATAATTATTTACAGGACATAACAACTCACGCAAAAGTAATGGCAGAGAACCCATCGTGGGATGGCGAGAAGACGATTATAATCACGTGTTCGTTCACGCCCGGCTCCTGTTCCCTCACGGCGTACAAGCTGACCCCGAGCGGGTACGAGTGGGGTGCACGCAACACCGACCGCGGGAACAACCCCAAGGGCTACCTCCCCAGCCACTACGAGAGGGTTCAGATGCTTTTGTCTGACAGATTCCTCGGATACTTCATGGTCCCGTCGCAGGGAAGCTGGAATTACAATTTCATGGGTATGTGTATTTTTTACCTACTGCTTAATGTCGGTAATAGTCATCGAGTAACTTATCTTAGCGTCCTTTGTAAGTAATATAAGCTTGATACTCGACCGTTCGTAAATTCTTTCCCCAGTAGCTAACGTCGTGATCGTGTAATATAAGCGATCGTCACGCGAATAACCGAAAGTCGCGATCATTTATTCGACAGAACCGAAAAGCTCCCTCGGTTGGAGCGACGACGTGGTTGGTTTCGCCCAATAACATACGCTACGGTCTCTTTGGTTGGGACGCGGCCTCAGACCTGTGACGACATTCTAAACAATCTACAGATAAATCAAAGTTGCGAAAAGATTCTCGACATAAAACTGTTATCCAAGATGTACGTAACTACTACAATAATCTTTCTCCAGGTGTCCGCCACGACCCGAACATGAAATACGGCGTGCAGCTCGGCAACCCGCGGGAGTTCTACCATGAGGTGCACCGGCCGGCGCACTTCATGAACTTCGCCGCTATGGAGGACGCGGCCGCGCCCACGCTCGCTGCCGACCGAGAGGACCACTTCGCGTAATCGTGCAACAAACAGTGTTTAGATATAAGGGATAGTGTAAATAAGTGAAAATAAAAGTTTTATTAAATTTGCTATGCTGCTTTTATTTACTACGTTATTTTAACAAACCCTTACACGAATGGGACCTTGCTAACTTCGCAAAGGGGTTTGGGAATCATTTTGCACGAACTCAAACGGGCCATTGCGAGGTATCGGGCGCCATTACATCGTACGAGTTGAGAATTCGCGCGTACTAGCGTGCGATCGCCAGACTCGCGAATCGCGCTTGTAGCGTACGAGATGAGATTCGAGCGTTTGTTTCCGACGAGTCACACTAACGTGTTACAGTGTGACTGGTTGGGAAAAATTATGAATAAAAATCCCAACCAGTTACACTGTTACTCGATAGGTCAATTTGTATTTATTCCCAACGGATCACACACCATGTGAAGAGTGTGACTCGTTGGGAACAAAATATTCTCATGCAGTAACACTGACTTATTGGAACTTTAAGTACCCAATCTGTAACACCATTGAGATTCACTCGTGTTTTAAAGCTTGGTAATTCAAAAAAGGTATATACTGTGAAAAAAACTATTAAGTATGTTTGTTAATTATTGAGCAATCACAAAACAATGACAGTTTCTTTTTTTTTTAGGAAATAACATTCTAATGCTACGGCAAGTTTTCTCAAATACAAGTACACCATTAAGGGCGCGTTTGCAAATCAGGCAAAATTATGCTGTTTTTTGGTACATTTTACTATCGTTCTTGTATGATTGCTAGCCACGTGCACTGAAATTTCAAGTCAATGCAATTATGTTATTTTATAACAAATTAAATCTATGAATATGGTTGATTTTACAGATTATCTTTCATTATTTGCATTAAAACAAATCTTGAATTAATCAAAAATCATGAACAAACGATGGATAAGTCTCAATGGTGTTTGTTACTGATTGGGTAAGAAGTAGTGCCAATATGTCAGTGTTACTGTATGAGAATATTTTGGAATAACCTCACCGCTTGTACGGCGAATTATTTGTTCATGTTTACTGGAGAGTCCACCGAAAGAAACATTTGTGCGGCACTGTACCGCACACCGCACCGGTGGAATCGCACTATGAGATTTAAGAATATTCTCATCCTATTAGAGTTATTTGAGTCGATAAATGGCGCTCAAGAGTTAATGGTTTTTAATCAATATTAAACTATTACTGTTTATGGTAACTTTTGACAGTCTGTTTATAATATTGTTCAACTGTCAACAAAAGTCAAGTCAAACCGGCTCACGCACGGCTGTCAATGTCAATTCGTCAAACAAGTTGATTCTTGTCGCTGTTGGATTTTGTAGAATAGTGTGATTATATTGTATTTACTATATTAACGTCTAATTCAAGTTACCTTATAAAATGGGAGACCACGATGATTTCGAAGACAACCAGTATCCCGACAACGATGAGTTCGTTCCGTACGTGACAGCCGGTAACCTCGGCAAAGTTGGCGCGAAAGTCACACTCTGGGGCAAAGTCACCAAAGTTACTGCCAGCGAAGGCTTCTATGTGAAAACTGTGGATGACCAGGAGGTCCTCATAAAACTGAAGCGACCTTTGAATGAGCCTCTAGAAGGCTGGTACGAGATCTACGGCGTTTCACAAGGGAAGACCGTGTTGTGTGATGAGTATGTTTCTTTCAATGAAGAATTAACAAAGAATATTGACCTGGACGGGCACAAAGCGCTGGCGAGGTTACTGGTGGCTATCGACGAACCTTGGAACTTGGGCGACGATTCTGCTACTTCCATGGCTGGTGTAGTACCAATGGATCAAAACTACTGAGGTTATTAGAATAAGTTTATTTGTAAGACAATTGTTATTTTAGAAGCGGAATTGTATAAAATCAATATTAAGATTAATTCCAATAACATCATACACTTACTCTACCTATTCCAATAAATTATATGTAAAGTTTTAGTGGTGCGGTCAAGTTGTGCAGTAATGGTGTTGTGATGGTAACTGTTATTTAAGATCACAAGTATATCAAAATACTAAATAAATAAAATTCATTTATTTCAGATAACTTGATCCATACAGTCCGATTTAAATTACAATAAAATAAGCTGGTTCTAATATTATCATTAACTTTGAAAACATGATAATTACTATGTTCAATGGTTCTTAAAAAATGTAATACATATAATTTTTTACGTACACATTACATTTATTTGTTTCTGTTTCATTTGAGACTTGGTTTTCTATGGTTTATAATGTGGATAAAGATAATATTTTAAATGGATTACTTGTCATACAATTCGTGTTATACATATGTCAAAGATCTTATTTAAACTTGAAAGTCCACTACACTCTGTTTTTTACATACATTATGGTGATCAATGTTACATTGACAGATGTTAGTAATTGGATTGGTAATAAAAAACTGAGCCAATTGAATTGGCATTTTGTACATTTTCTAATTTAATACTGATAGCTTTACATAATATAAGTATTTTACATTATTTATGTCTTATTATTTAATATTTTCCTTATAATTGTAGTTATAGTAGGCAAAAAATACCTGTGAATTGCTAAGAGGGAGGTTTGATTTTTGATTGATGACAAATCTCAGGTCTGAATAAAATTAATGTAATTGACACAATCTTTGGCTTATTCTAATTATTATTTATGCTTTATGACTAGAAAAACTCTTAGAGACAAAACATGCTTAAAAAATTGATTGCCTTGTTGGTCAAGTGGTTGTAACCGCTACTGCTGAGCATGAGGTCCTGGGTTCAATTCCCTTGGCAGGCAAAGTGAAATTGAATTTTTTCACCAGAAAATTCTCAGTAGCAGCCACGGACTCTGGATTTGTGCCCGGTTGTTGTCAATAGGCTCACATACATGGGACTTAAACATAACTGGTGAAATGTGGATGTGCTATTAGGTACACCTAAGGAATAGGCAATACTTCGGGGATTACAGGCATGATGTTATGCTTAAAAAAGTGCATAATAATGTAGAAAATTATAATTATGAAGAATTTTTTTAAGTATATCGTAATTATCATTAACACTAGAAACGGGATATTTACCATGTTATATCCCGTTTCTAGTGTTAATGATAATGTTAGTGACCATGATAGTTTAAAAACTTATATCATCATTCTCCTGTCTTATTATCGCAATTCATTTCCATCGATGCAGTTGATAGTTAAGATTAATTGCCTAAAGCACAGGCCTAAACCTAATATTAATTAGAGCTGCAACTCAAAAGACTAACAGAAAAAAGTAAACAGATAGAAAAGCTAATTAACTAGAGTAGTAACCATAGCAGAAAGAGGAACATAATTTTGTAAACATGACCAACATCAAGCAAGAACTTCTACATCTGCACTCCAGCAATAAATTGAAGCAACTTGTTGCAGTATTATGCTGACTGCATCCAGCACTGCAGGCGTGGGTACGCCCTGACGTCGTTGTCTCTGTTGCGGCGCTCGATGCTGCGCATACGTTTCTCATGCTGCACCGCGATCGATAGTGCTCCTTCTATGCACGTTACTGGGCGATTCCTGTGGAGACAGGTAGAGGTCTTAGTAATGAATTAATAAATCTTCTAATTGTTGGTTTTGAAGTAACAGTTCTAGATGTTTGATCCAGATCATGCCCTTATGTGGTGAACGTGATCATAATATCTCTAAGGCTCAATTTACACCGCCGCGAAATGGAATGGAATGGAAGCGTCAATTTAGAATCATGAAGCGAGAAGGAGCGCGAGTTCGCAGGAATGCTCGAGGTAGCTAAAATTATAGCAAAGGTAGGAAATAGTAGATTAATGGTATTATATTTTTATATATGTATGACAGACATTGGAGACTTGGTCCCTTCATTTTGACGGTCACGAATTCTCGCACATTCCAGCAAATTCGCGTGACTGCATCTTTAAGGACGTTCAGTTGTTAGCACCGTACTACTGTGACCGACACGACGGACTCCCCATTTGCGCCACTTCCCGCGGAAACCACAGACGGCACCGACCGTAGCTAGGGGAATTCTCGAGAATGCGCGAGGATTCCCCAGAAGAGGCGTGACCTTTTTTTTGGCTCGTAGGTATTTAGTTTGTATGTTAAACAATTGACATAATTTCAATATGCTATGTACAGACGCCAGCACATCAACCTATTACAATCTGTCAAATTTCTTCAATAGATTTTCAAGTTTATTAGGTTCAAGGTTAATTGGGATGATAGTTTCGGGAAGCTTAATGTGCTGTAGGTACAATGTCGTTGCAAAAAGGCCACTGCTAGGAGTGCTAGGTATAGGCCTCCCTTTTATTCTGACACAATTCCCGGTTCTGTGCGTCTCTTCTCCAGGTAAAAATCGTGCAAAAATATTTAGCCCTTATCTGGGTGAACAATTGAAAAATGAAACCGCGTTGTTGGGTTTTAACATGAGCGTTGGAAATACAACGATGCTTTTTTATTTAGTCATTGTTTTAGTAGTCGTTGCCTAATGACTATTGTCAGCGAAAAGGGGCAGTAGGCAGTAATAGGTATTGATCCACTCATAATGGATGGGTACATTATAGGCACCTATTTAGCTACAACTAGGTACTAGCTACATGTTTGCTCTCAGGACGGGAAAATGAGGCCCATTGTTTCAAACCGAGAAATTTATAGGTATAAGAAATAGATACAGAAGTATTTTTTGTCAAGCATAAGCATAATCAACCTATAATGTTCCCACTTCTGGGACACAAGCCTCCTCTCTATGAGAGGAAATGGGCTATAATCCACCACGCGGGCCCAGTGCGGGTTGGTAAATGTCACATGTCTTCGAATTTTTTGTCTATAGTGGAGAAATTGGCGTTTGATATTTATCAACTCAAGTATATTGCATGTTGAACTTAATCGTAGTGCCATAAGAGCCAGTTTTCGAGGAAGTGTATTGAAAAATACATACAAGGCCTTGGTATCAATCTTCGGCGCCTCCGTCCTTATCCTCATACTCAACGGCCTGTCCTTGCCCTTCAGTGCCAAGTCCGTCAGGTACCGCTTGATGTAGTTCTTCAGCTGAAGGTTCTCCTTCGCCAGCTTTGCTTTCTCAGTCCTCAAGCAGATCGTCTGCACCTTGGCTCTGTTCAATTTGAGTAGAAACTTGTCCATTTTGCTGTATTCCTTGCATTCATCCTTTCAAAAAGATTTAAGTTACAACCGGAAATTACGTAAATGTCTAGTTGCCTACTTTACAGACGTAGACAGGTTAACTTTACGGGAATGGTATTAAGTTATAGAATCATGCGTTACTTTGCGGAAATCCATGATATTAACTTATTGACCGCCACGGACGTCTGTGGACGTCAAATCGTTAGCGCTTTAAAAAAGTGTTATTTTCGATGTGCCATGCAGTCTGACGCGTCGTGAGCACTTTTCGATTTGACGTCCATAGACGTCCGTGGCGGTCAATAGGATATTTTGAAAAATATTTTGTTCTTGGTTTGGGTGCAAGGCATGATAATATTATTACTGCTTTTCTTGCATGTGCATATTTTTGCGGGCTCCCAGGGCGGTGCTGCATTCTGCATCCAGGCCAGAATCTTTTTAGCGGAATTAAAAAAATATATTTTGCATAACATTTAATGGAAATTTATAAGACAAGATCGGAGAAAGATCCAAGTCTCTTCGTCTGGTCTGTGGGTGTACTAGTAGACCTCTACATTCCACTTTAGGGGAATTCAGGTATGATGTTTTGTTATGATGGTCTTTTAATCAGTATCACAGTACAGTACCTATAGTACCATAGTCAAACTTACAATCATAGCTTTATCCAGGTGTTCAAAGTCAACGGACTCGAAGTCGTATTCCACGTGTTTGGTCATCTCATCACCTGCATGCTCGAACTTACTGCAGATCTCTGCTAGTTGCAGGACTTTGTTTAGCTTTTGATGCATATCTTCAAGATGCTGAAAAGGAATAATTATTTAGTTCTTGACGAGTTTTGCTCCCTATCGTCTTGAATACCCGGTGATAAGATGTTTAGTCGGTTTGGGCTATGAAGACGGATGAAGCGTTATAATTAGGGACCATAGGCCTTTGGTCTATACACTATACACCCCCAAATCCGGTACTTCGAAGGTGTTCAAGGCACTACAGGGTTAGGTATAGGTACCTTTTCTTTTTTTTTTCGGATGGGAAATCATCAAATGACTCCTTCCGCTCTGGGCGGAGTGGAAAGGACTGTCAGACTTTTACTGACTAAAACCCATCCATGTTTCTTCTTTGCTCTTTGTGTTCCAGGGCCACGGTATCTCTTTCGAACAGTCCTGCAGCCCCGGCCGTAGGCCATAGGTGTCGGTAGGTACCTTAGACATCTTTAGTGTAGGTAGGTAACCAGCTCCTTTCAGTTGTACCTAAAACCGGATAATGTTGGTGCATATTCAACAGGTTAGTTTAGGTCGAACCATAACCTCTACCTACCATCAGACGCCACATGCTACTAAACGCTGACAATAACCACCGGCAATGAAAGCTCAAACAAAGGCCTTACAATCAGCGAGAGGATAAAGGTTTTTCATGGATATTAAATGGAAACAATGGCCTGGAAGTCTCGAACCTTGGTAGTATCCTGGCTGGCGTTAACCATGACGATTAGCTGCTGGCTGTCCTTGCTCCTCACGGTCTTGGAGTCCCTCTTCATCTCAAGATACTTCCGAGCTAGATCCTCCTTCCGGGCCGTCATGCGTGTTAGTTTGTCTACCATCCTGCTCGTTGTGTTTTGCCATTCGTATTGCAGGTTTGATAGGTTCTCCTGAAATCCAAAATCAATTGGTGGTATTTCTGGTTTAGTTAGGTAGCTTCTGCAGATCAAAACTTAGTTAACGCTAAGTTCTTGTGGTCTTGTTTTTTTCCTGCATTTGTGGACAGTTTATATTTTAGAAAATTTGAACACCCTTTGCGAATTCGATAAAAACTCCAAATTTTCATTATTCTGAATTTCCTGTCGCAAACTAAGATAAAAACTGGGTTCCCTATGAGTATTGCCCAAACGTTTTACTGCATCGGGCCATCAGAAGTTAACGGTTTCGAAGTATGAGTGTCTTTGATAGATAGCGTTTAACGTTAATCTACGGACATAAGAAATTCACTATCAAAGATTATGAGATAAAATAATGTTAGAGGTTTACGTTGTTGGTCCATTGTAGTTACGAAAAAACTTAAGTATCCATAAAACAATAAAAAGTTTTAATTACTAAAACTAATTTTTAAGAAAATAAATATTTCTAAAATTCGACACGTCTGGTTTTAGAAATATTCTTACAAAACTGCAGTTTGGCTAAAACCAGACGAGTCGGATTGTTCAAATTATTTATTTGTGAACGACTTTCAGCTGGGGTATCAAACTCGTGTTAACTGTGTAATTAGTTGATCTCTAATGTGTGATTCAAATATTCAATAATTAAGTACATAAAGGTTACCTACATCAAAAACTAGCTTCAAAATGTTTTATTCGTCAGTTGACTTTCAATGATATTTTGTCATGCTATACAACGACGAATGCTACATCATTTCAGAATTAATCTACTTAATTTAGTTCGGGCCCTTTATCAAGGTTCATCCGTGACCACGAGGCATTGAAGTACAAAACGATCAGTAGCCTAATGATTTAGTGATGTCGCGTGCACTACGGAAAAATAACAACACTGCTGGGATTTATTTTAAAGAAATGCTGATTTTGGATTCTTTAGTAGATACTCAATGGGTTACTATTAAATAAGTAGATGCCTGACTGAATTCTTATAGCAGTTCATACTTGACTTTCCGTTGAAGAACAACTTATATTGAGTTTCCACAAGACTTTTTTCAAACGAGTCTGGTTTTCAAGTTTAAAGCAACGTCTTACAGTAGCGAGTTGTATCTGGTAGTCGTTCCTGGCGATCTCTTTTTGGTAGAAATCGTCCTTCTCTCGCAGGCTGTGGTAGTGGTTCATGATGGGGTTATGCTCCTCCTGGTACGTGGTGAACACCTCGCGGAGCTTGTTCCAGTACATCTCGATCGACAGGTGTTTGGGGACGCAGAAGCTGCGCAGTTCTTCTTCATGCTGCAATTGAAAAGATTTAGGTAACCGCTTAGTAGAAACAAAATAAATCCCAAGTCCCCAACGATTTACAGCAAAAATAAAACGATTGATTTTTTGCAAAGTAGTACAGCTCTTAGAGATAAAAAGCTGGCGAAGTGAATGATCAGTAAATTGTCTTTCACTTCGACACAATGTTAGTGAACATGACATAGGTAGGTAATTGAGTGAGTGAGACACCAAATTCAGACTGTAGCGAATATGATCTATCAATTAGGTATTCGCTTGACGTACCAAAAAACAGGAAATTGAAATTCTTCATGGCAGGTATACAATTTGGAGCGTCAAATTCATTGAATTAAAGCGAACAGTCCCATGATTGTATTAGCTGTAGATAAAATAATGAATGAAGGGTTGGCGGTACCTTCACGTGGAAAAAATTACGACGCAGAAAAACAAATTAACAACTTAAGATATAATCTGAAATGAGACAACTAAATAGACATTATAAATAGTCCCTGAACAACACAAGTGGTTTAGTGCCTCATTTTCTGATATACTTGTTATTGTGGTGGTATAATATTGCAATTTCCAATTGGCCACATGAGGTTTTCCTGTAATTAGTGGCTCTGGTCAGCACATCCGACCATGTAGGCTGACAACTTGACAGGCATGACTGATGAGCATTGTTTGATATGATACTGGATGGCTCGAGTATGTATGACGTAATGTGGAGCAGTAAAGACATTCAAAGCAGATTAATATTGAAAATCTGATAGAGAATGTTTGGCGGCGTTCAAAGCCATTGAAGAATAGAAAACGCTTGACAAGTTTTTAGATTAGTTTCAGAGAGACCAAATGGATTTCAGAGGTCCTAACCTAACGCAGTTATTTGCTTCCTAATGTGACTGCAAAGTATGAAAATACTTTGAAAGTCAACTTGGCTTGTGGCATACAAGCGTTCCTAGCGACTTTGCTTTATAATCCTTCGATGACGGCTCTTACTATCATTGAAATGCGAAATCTGCCAAGCGTTAGATTGTCTACCTACTTATCAAAAGCAAAAGCTGAATGTGGACCTCCATGATACCGGTTACCTTTACCATACTGATGGCTTGTCGTTGCGATAGCAAATATAAGAAGTGAAAGCAATAAAAAAATAAAATCACCATAAAATTATCGAGTCCACCTAATTCAAAAGCCCGGTACACGCATGTCATCCAACAATTAGTCATATTTGGATGGAGACTGTCACCTCTTCTGTTTGCGGCAAGTGAAGCGTGGACACCGCTATCATATATACGGTGTGGCACGACCAGGTGCGACACTGTCGGAGTTGCAGCCGCGCTGTGACCATGTGCCTCGTCAAGTACCACGTCCTGATATTTTGTTTAATACTCGTGGAGAGCTATGTGAGTAATTATCAATTTATAGATCTTGATTGGAGACCCTGAAGGAGGATTAGTTTTCTAGTTTTTTTTTTGTGGTGCCTCTTCCGTTGCCTTTTAACGTGCCAAGATGACTTCAGCGGCGACTTTCTCCTGTGTAGGTTTTTATATGATTAATAAGCTTATGTCCTGCAGGAGAGACTAAATAAGCCAAAGTTTATAATTTAGCCAAAACAGATTCTAAACACAATTATTTCTCTTGTACAGGCCTTGAACTGTCGGTCGAGTGGAGGGCCGAAAGAGGCCGAACTGAAGAACATTTACAAGAAATGCTTAAAGATGCAAGAAGGGAAGAACTCAAGTAAAGGAAACTCTGAGCAAGACTATAAGGAGCCACGAGGTCAAATACAGAGAAATGACTGGGACAGAGGTCGCACTACCGGGAGCAAAGAAAATAAGAGTAGTAGAGATGATAGAACGAGTGGAAAAGATAAAAAGGGAGGAAGTAGTATGAGAGATAGAGATGACATGATGGGTAGAACTGATGATAGGATGGATCGTACTGATGACAGGAAGAACAAAAATGATGACAGAATGGGCAGTAACAATGATAAGTCGGGTGGCAGAAGTGGAGGAAGAATGGGGAACAAAAATAACAGAAATGATATGATGGGGAGTCGTGATGATTATTTCAACGGAAGAGAAGACTTCCCACAAAGTGACGAATATGGAAACGTAAGTATAATAACTTTTACCAGTTCGCTTATGTTTTATAGGATAAGGCAAACTCTCAAATTTTAAATCTTTCGTATTCTCAAGTTAAAAGCTTTTATAATTTAATATGATACAGAAAACTTAATTACTCTGCAAATCTCGTAATCGAAATAAGTTTTGCTGTAAGAAAACCCAATCCTGAGTTAAGCTCGCCATTGTACATGAGCTATATCATTGCAATTTGTTTGTATTTTTTTTGTGTCCATTAAAGAATAAGAAAACTCTGTATTTCAGCAAGACATGGGCCAGGGCCAATATAAAAACCATTACTCCACGACTCCATCTACGCGAAGATACAAAAGAGAGAGACGGCCAGAAAACTCAGGTCAAAGGAGCCAGTACAATCCGAACAGTCATAAGATCACAGGTTACGAAGACAACTTTCGCTCCGAGGAGAAGAACACTACTGAACATAACGCTAACAATGAAACTGATAATAAAGCCTGTGCCTTGCACTGCTTCTTGGAGAATTTAGAGATGGTACGTATTTTCTTGTAGAGGGTAAAAATATACAGAGGTCAGTAGTACTCGCAATCGACGAGCGTGTTTAGACAGATGTAAGAACGTGCGTGGAGCAAAAGGAGTAGCCAAGAATCGGAGAGGACGCTAGAGGCGTTCTTTATGGGACGAATATAATGTAAAATCCATAAAAAAATATTTACCTAGAAGGGTCAAAACGAAACTCTATTACTAAGATTACGCCGTCTGTCTGTGACGGGTTATATATTTTTGACCGTAAATGGCCTCTCAGTTCGTAATTGGTCCGTTTCTTGGCACCTTTCTCGCCATATTAACGTACCTACTTGGTTATACAAGGTATTTCGTCCTGCCACAAACATTTAATTTAACACAAAAACAGCTGTACTTTTCTGATATTTTATAAATGATTTACGATAAAATCCTATTCTTGGTCGTAGAATCGTTGTATAATTAAATCGGTAATCCATGTTAAAAGTTTGTATTACGGTGTCGGGATTACATCATCATCTGCCTAGCCTTTTCCCAACTATGTTGGGGTCGGCTTCCAGACTAAGCGGATGCAGCTGAATATCAGTATTTTACATGGAGCGACTGCCTGTCTACGGTGTCCCTTACATCGTAGGTATATGTATAATGCATCGTCGTAATTAATTGCTTAATAAAATAGAGAAACAAATGAACCCAACTTTGTAGTCAATTAATACAATCTCCCACTAATTACTTTTGATTAGTTCAACGAGCTCCGAAGCAGCTGTAGAGGTTAATATCTTAATTCCCACTCAGACAGCGGAGGATGGAATGCCAGACAGATATCTAGTAACGCATGCTATCACCAAGGATGTTAAGAACGAAGATCTGAGGGATTTCTTGCAGGAGTCCATTGAAGAGTGCTTCCAGATTTTGGATAACGGTATACTATTATTATTATTTATTCATAATCATGTAACATAGGACTCATTATTAGGCACAGCATTTCAATAACAACACAAACATACAAGACATACAATTAAATTAAACTTATCCATTAATAAATACATTATGGTTCATAAAAAATAAAATAAACAATAATTACTATTTTCTCACCGGCACTGGAACAGCAACATGCCTGCCACAACAATGCCGGACATAAAGGCTGTCCAACCTGTTCGCGATCATTGTCAGGATAAAATTGGGGCTGGCCCGCTCCCGGCGCTCCAGGGTCGCGGACCGCTTACGCGTAGAAGCGTTGAAAAACTATATCTTGCTTTTGTCAGTTATACTCTACTCATTTGTCGTTAGTTATGAGGCTTGGATAGTCTTTATTTTGAGTGGGTATCAAGAATGCAGAAGAAAACTTTATATGAATTCTGCCACTTTGGATGACATTTCCTCTCATAACCATTTATTTATTTAATTATTCATGACACAAGACCGAACATAAGGAAACATCATAATAACATCACTTAGAGCAGCTACATAGACAGCTTATTTCAAAAGAAATTTCAACCAGCAGGGAAAAGTAAAAATGCGAAGGAAAGTGTTATTGGTGTTTTCCATCAAGAATTTTATCAGTGGCAGCCACGGAGTCTGGATTTGTGTCCCGTTGATGGCAATAGGCTCGTCCCCTTTTACATGGGACTTAAAATCATGACTGGCGAAATGTGGGTAGACCGTAGTGTGTGAGAACAGGAAGAGAGTAACATGTGTAATCAACTAATCATCATTGATATTTCTGATTAAAATACCCAATTGTTCGTTACAGCTAATTCTGTAGTCTATGCCAATATTATTGCACCCATCAAAAAGTTCTTTTACCTACACCACTCCACAAACTAACCTAAGTAATGATAACCATTTGCAGAAAACACCGAAGACAAATGCGAGTTCTCAAAAAACTTGCTGATATGTCTATCAGAGAAGGGCAGAGCCAACTGTGACGACTGGAAGGACGACTTGAAGTTCTAACCACTTACATAATATCTCAGAACATTGTATTTTTATTTAATTAACAAACAATATACTTACGCTGTTTGAGTAAATTGATTTTTATTTATTAAACACCAACTACCATAAACTAACAACTTGAAGGCGTCGTGGCAGACCTCGCAGAAGATGGTGGGACGAACTTGACAAAACAAACGACCAGTGGCCCACATTAGCCCTGGATCGTAGCAACTGGAAGTCATGGGGAGAGGCCTTTGCCCAGCAGTGGGATGACACAGGCTAGCAGTATCAGTATCAGTACCATAAACTAGTATCAACTGAACTTTCACAGTGGTCTGTGGAACTATGGATAGGAGAATCATGATTGAACCATTCGTTTTTAAGTGGTACACTCGGTGACAGGTTAAGCTATACATTTCCAGTATAACATGGCCTCGCCTTGTACAGATTTCCCGTACAATTAAAGATCCGCTTAAACTGGTTATTATGGCTTGATTGGTATCCGTGAGTACACTGTAACTTTTTCTGGAATAATCGTGATATCTATACATAATTATAATAAAATTGTAACAGGCCGATGTCTGTACATTGAAGATATTGAAAAAAATAAATAAATGGGGTGTTTTTATTAGAGCAACAGAAGCCAAAACAACACTTTTTAGAATTTTTGTCTGTCTGTCTGTCTTTATGTTTGTACGCGCATCACGCAAAAACTACTGCATGGATTTGCACGCAGTTTTCACCGCTCTACATAGGCTACATTAGATATAGTTTTGGGCCCGATAGGTGGCGCTGTGCGAAGCAAGGGCGTGTCGCTAGTATTAATTATAAGACCGTAAGAGACGCTTTGGGTATTAAATTGCATTCTACCACCACCTAGGCTAAACACACCAAACTATTTTTATGCAAATAAATAAATCTTCCTTACATCAAGCCTGGCATCATTCTTCTCCGTAGCCCGCTGAATTTCTATGCTCTTCTTCATAGCATGGAAGTCCCTGTCTTGTATATACGCGATCAACTTCAGCTTGAACTCAGCCTGGTCCTGATTGTCTACCAGATCCATTTCTTCTCTGTCCCAGTTTTCTAGTAGTTTGTTCTTTTGGTGGTCGTATTCTGCTTGTAACTTGTCTAGACGTTGGGAGCCTATGTCTGAAATAATCGTTATGTTATGTACACTGTTTTATCATAAAAACATAACTACATAGGTACCCCAGCCTTGCATACCTAATGGGTTTAAAAATACCCATAACGAAGCCAAAAGATACTCGATTGTTCTCTCCGTCATTATGATATATTTTTTTGATCTAACTAGACCATACCTGGGAACCTTCTAGTACGGAGATATTGGGGGTCAAATTTCCAACTTTTTCACAAGTTTTTTTTAAATACAAGTTTTTAATGTTGTAACTTTACTTTAAATACCTCCAAAACCCCCATCGTCCAACCGTAAAATGTAATTTTTCACCAAAAAGAAAGTCTTTTCCCAGCAATAACTTTTGCGTTGTGTTACTTAAAAATTAAAAAAAAAAATTGTTTATTTCGACTAGGTAATGTCCATAATTTGTTAGTAACACATTAATTAGCAAACTAACAATGTACAGAATGCTTGTAACCACCCTACTACATAATAACCACCTTTTTACTGTTATGAATAAACTAAATCATATAGTCTGGTGAGTGAAAGGTCGTGAGTTAACATCTCGATTGGATGAGTGGCAAACAAACAGATGGCCTGTCAAAAGATATTGAATGTCTCTTGTGCCAGTAATATACAACATTAGTTTTAGTATATGCGAAACCTGAAACACGTGTTGAGTATTTTTATGTAAAGAATCTATGTACAAAATTTCAAAACTGTATACATAAAGTTAGGAAATCATAAAGTTATAAGCTTATTCTGTTACCTGGTTGTCCGCACAAAAGCGTGGTCACCACGCAACGCGCCCGCGCGCGGGCCTCCAGCGTCGTCTTGAGCTCATTGATAAACATAATTTGGCAGTAGGTACCTAAATTATTGCGATAGGTACTTAATGTCGCTCGGTGTCCAACTTGTAACTTTTTTTAAATATTTTTGGGACAAAATATAACATGGTTTAAAAATGATTGGAATCGATTCAGTTACTTATTCTGAATAAACTATATTCAGGTTTCGCATATACTAAAAATAATGTTGTATACACAGAGCTCGAACTCTGATCACCTAAGTAGCCCTTTGTGGCAGCAGACATAAGTATGGTGGTGTAGTTCCAACTTCTAAGTACCTATTATTTTATGATAAAAAGATTCTTACTGAGGAAATAGCTGACGTTTTCTGTATGCGCCTGAAACGCTCGGCGATGCTGATCGTCGGAGTCATCAGTAGCCTTCATCAGCGTTTTGATCAGTCGGTTCTTACGCTCCATCAGGAAGTTGAAGCTTGCCAGCATGTTCTAGACATACAATTGATTTTCACTTTAAAAGAGGTTTTCATTAGAGCTCATTAGTAAGATAACAAAACCTAGTTGGTCTGTGCTTAGTACAAAATGCCACCAAAGCAATGCAATGTACCTACCATTTTTGTTAAATATACAGATTTTGCGTTGATCGTATCTGAAGACTGAAAACAAGCATGCTTCTTTTTCTTTAATTCATTTTTAGGCCTGAGTGAAATCACGGTGTCATGCTCAATTACAATATTTTCTTAATAACATTAAATCAGACAGGATAAGAAAGATATGATTCAAAACACCGTAAAAACCCCGTGTAAAGGCAATAACAGCAAACAAAAATATGTAATGGGTTTACCTGAATATCCAACGCCATTTGTTTGCATTTTATCTTGCGCAGTATAAACCTCCATTGTTGATTTATTTTGGCTCGGTTCAGACGACTGAAGGCTTCTTCTTTGTCGAGTTTGTTCTGTAAAATTGAGATATATATAACCGTTAGATTATTCAAAAGATCAAACAATCAACATCATTGCGATGGCGATAAGCCGACATCAGATTAGACCGAAGTAGGCTATTCGTTTGCTAAAGTATTGAGGAACTGAAATACGGTTGTTTATGAAACGAAAAGAAAATAAGGTGGAAAAGTCTTGAAGAACTGCTCGTTTTAAACAGTTTTCCGGTGTCATAGATGAAGTATGGTGGAGTAGAGTCGACTATTAATAAAATACTAAATTAGACACTCTAGATGTTGAACTTGCAAAATGTGGGTGTACGTCCTAGGCATACGTACCTAGATACCTCCACCTCTGCCTATCGCTTTCGGAGAAAACAAACGTTATCAAATAAAAGATTTTTTACCTTGATGAACCTATGTATAAGCTCTTGCTTCCTCCGACGAGCCTCCTCCTCCAAGTCAGCTCGATGCTGAAGGTACCTCGCCCTCTCCTCATCAGACATCTTCGCCAACTTATTCACTTTGGCCTTCTTCCCCATTTTGAAGTTTTATGTTCTTCCGCTGAGAATAGAGTGAAAGTAACTGGTGATTGATAGTAAAAAAAACAAACTTTCTCGTATTGTTCTCAGCAAAACCTTTCATTTAATACCCATAACATAGGAATGCATAAAAATAAACTAGTCCGCCATCTTTGGGAGTCCGCCGTATTGTATTTAGAAGACTGCAACAACGTATGCAAAATTTCAGCTCAATCGGAAACCGGGATGTTGGATTACATAGTTAGTTACAGTACAGGTGAAGCTAATAAAAGCGTGTTAAAAAGGGGCCTATAACGAGACGCAGGCCTCATCTCTGTGAAGGGGACAAGGTCGTGATCCCCTACATGGGCTCAATGCGGTCTTGCGGAGTGGAGTTCACAAATGTCTTCGAGTTTTTGATTTTATTACATGTTGGTTTCCTCACGGTATGGTGTAAGTGTAAGCGTGATGAACGTGATGATAGTTGCTATTTCTCCTTTGTATGTAGCTGTGTATAATGGGTGTAAAAAGACCCTGACTGAAAGGAAAAGGCACTGACTTGTTCTCGAAGACGAAACCGAAAGGCACTGTCTTGTTCTCCCCTTCATTGCGATCATTTTTTTGCTCTTAATCATACCTGGGAACCTTGTAGTAAAAGTTTCAACTTTCCCACAAGCTTAAAAATATACACGTTTTTAATGTTAAACATTATAACTTTACTTTAAATACATCCATGACCTCTGTACTATTCAATGCATGTGTGGAGTTGTGACCGTAAATCGTGATTTTTCGCCCCAACAAAAAAGTCCTTTCCCAGCAATATTTTTTGCGTAAAGTTACTTAGTTTGAGGTACCTAGAGAATGCGTGGTTGACGGCTTCGTGAAGGCTCCGTTTATATCTTGTATTATGATATTTTCAAGAAGTCCAGTCATCCAGTGACAAATAAACTATATTTTACAAATATTGCGTTCTTCCTTTATCATATAATTATGTGTCTCAAGTGTGTGTGTGTGTGTGTGTAAAAGTAAACAGTTTGTCGTTGAATAAAGAAACACATATAGGTACATACACGAACGGTCGTGAAATAAGGTGTGGTCGTATTCATATGTACGTGAAGATGCAACAAGTGGTTTTTATAAGATCATTATGTATGATACACTACACTAGTTCACGTTTGCTTAAAAATTAATACAAGACAGTTCTTACCTTTGACGAACAAAATAGTATGTATGATTTTGAAGTCGTGGCTTCTATTCTAGGCACTGTTATGCAGCTATTGAACAAACTAGAAGTAACACGGTTACACGGCAACAAGGTGTGTTGATTCTATTGATTTACTAAGTAATTAATGTTGGTAACTAACTATGGTGTTAGGGGAATCCTTGACGACAATATTCCTATAATGCAGACATAAATTGTATATTTTTTGTGGTGATAGAGGTAGAAACATGTCTAACTCATTACCTGTTTTTATAGCTGTGCCTTACAGGGACCAGGATGACCAGGTTTTGGCAACCTACCACCTAAATTCACAAGTCAATGACTGTAATAAATATTACCAAGTATCCGCATTATCATCTGTCTACCCTTTTCCCATGTTGGAGTCGGCTTCCAGTCTAACCGGATGCAGCTGAAGACCTGTATTTTAACTGGAGTGACTAGGCAGTAGGTCTAGTAGTAGTATTACTGGGTAGTATTACTGGTATTACTGGGTTGGGGAGATCAGATGCCTTTCTGACCTCCTTAACCCATTAACCGGGTAAAGCGATACCTCTTGTTAAGACTGGATGTCAGACTTTCGGCTTCTGACTACTCGTCAAAGATGTACAAATTTCAGCCTGAACCAACGGCTTAACGTGCTTTCCGAGACTCGGTATGTAATGATGGTCACCCATCCACGGACCAACCTCAGCAAACACGGCTTAACCTTACCAAGTAGGTATTCGAGTGATCGCTAAAAATATTCATCCGTCATATTTGCATCAAATATCATATATCGCTATGCTCATGCACTATGTGTTCTAATAGATATGTAAATAGAGAATTACAACTAGGTACTTCCAATAATTTACGGAAGAATGTTCACGGAAGTTATGCCATAGGAAAAAACATAAACTCCACATAAAGTTATGAGGTAGGGTTTGATTTTAATTATTTTCTGCTTGACAATATTTCTTTATCAACCATTTATAAAATCCACAGAGTTTAATATTCAGAAATAAGGGCGAGTTGAGTATAATCAATTATTTCAATTAGGTAAGACATCATAGCCGGCCATAAGTATAAAAAAAAGTAATATAAAAGAAAATCAACATAGACATTCGTGTAACCATAGCTACTGCTACCATAGTTACGCTTCTTGAATCAAATCGTGTCAATAATAAAAGCAAGAAATGAAATAATATTTTTTTTTTTTGCGAAAAGGTATAAACTCCTATTTAATCAACATGGATGCGCCATCAGTTTCGGGGTACTCCACCTCCACATACTCTGGGAGCTCGAAGAACAGCAGTCAAAAATCAGCTGCGAGTGCTGATAGAGAAGAGGACCTCACGAAAGACAATGGTATGTTTAAAGCCATACCGAATTATCTAAAGCCAAGTGTCAGTTACGACGTGGCGACATATACGCCCATTACTGTGTACCTACTCTCACTTTTGCCCTCGGCTTCGCTCGTTGAGGGTTGCAAATTATCCCACGGGGTCGTTTTAAACATAGACTATGACACTCAGGGATAATGTAGCCTACCATCAGTTTACGAGTTTTCGGAATAGTGCTGGAAATTACAACAAATATATAAGACAAATCTATTACAATATATAATAAAATCGTTTCACCCACATTTCGTCAGACCTTGTTCGCATTACGACGGATTTGCTTTAAGACAGATTCGCTTTAAAACAGATTTGATTTACTGTGAACTCCATTATCTATGTAAATCGAGTTCACTGTACTTATTAATAAAATATTAAGATATGTTTAAGTTCCATATGTTAGGGTGGGCCCATTGCCAATAACCAGAGGCACAACTACAAACTCCGTGGCTGCTGCTAAGATATCCTTGATAGAAAAACTCAATCATGCTTTTCTCGACCTGGTAATCGCACCCGGGACCTCATGCTCAGCAGTCGCGTAATGAATCCCAACGCCTCATAATTCTTGTTCCAGCGGCATCTCCAATCGACCTGGAGTGCCACATCCAATGCGAGCGCATCTCCAAGATACTGGAAGATGCCATCTACAAATGTAAGATGAGCATCTGTCTGCCGGAACTGGTGCACGAGTACCAAATCCTCAGGAATGTCCTGTCACCATCACACATGGCTGACCTGGTCTATATCTTCGAACAGTATGACAATCCTGTGTACTCTAACAGTTTATTGAATCTGGCGCTTATGGATGATTTGAAAGCTGTGAGTACCGGTTTCAAATTTAACTTCAAGTCTTCGTCACGAGAAGCTATAAATGTAAACACGCATTCAGGGGTTCGCAACCTTAGAAAACTAACTGATTAGAAAATACAAAAACAACAATAACAAATATAACTTAGTACGCTAAAACAGCACAAACGTACTTCTAAAAATGTTTACCGTCCATGAGTCAGACGCGTTCCAGTACCACAAAACATTAAATGACAGCGCTTTATATCGCTAAAATATAACCCGACCAAATGAAATTGCTTGTTAATTTCGTATTACACGTATGTTACTTTGAGTTGATTGAATTTGGGATTATTTTTTGTTGATTGAATTGTCGCAACGTAACTTGGTCGAAGTTCTTTATTTACAAAATTAATAGCTAGCTAGCTCCTGATGGGTACTTTTAGGTATAGGGTTATGGTTGAAATCAGGCTAGATTCTTTAGATTTTCAGTAACAACAAAGAAGTGGTACCTACTACGAGCGCCAAGTAAAACTACCGTTTTCTTGATGTCTTTAATTGCTGACCTCCATTTTGATCTTCTTTGTGTCTTTCCTTGACGGCCAAAGGAAAATAAACATATCGAGCCTTTTCAGGAAGAAGATCATAACCGCCATTTTGCATATAAAAGGTTTTTTTTAAGGTTTTTTTTTAAATATTTCTCAAAATATTTATAGCATCAATTTGAAATTTTTACTTGGTGTTATATGGGCACCTCCCTATTAATTCAAATGTTAAGATTTGACTCAGTACTCTATAATCACATACATTTGTCGCTTACGTTAAAACTGATGACCGTTATTAGGTAGAGCCGTTAGTATGTCGATTACGATAATTCTTAAATATCATGAAATAGTAAAAAAAAAACATTAAGTACTTCTAAGTGAATTAGCTTTATTAGTAAAATGAAATACTATTTTTTGGCGCTTACGATGTTCTTCCTGAAAAGGCTCGATATGCAGATGTTTATTTTGAGTGATATTGTACATCAGCAATCTCAGCGAGTGACCTGTATATTGTAAAATTTGTGTTCTTATCAAGAGCATTTTCAGGGAGACCATTCACTGAAAACTCGCCTGAACGCTGAACTGGGGCACCTTATCTACATCATGAACAGCTATCCTGAGCTAAGGCCCACTATAGATGAAATGATAGCCAAGGTGCGTAATAATCTTACAATTTATCTGATTCAAAGGATATTCAGTTATTTCGAAGAACAGAATTTTATTGCATATCTATTAAAAACTAAAAGTCGGGTAAAACAAACCTAACTAATGATTTTAATTGTTGATTTCAGACGAGACAGAGAATACAGGAACAAAAAAGCGAAGTAAGTTCGTACTTATCCTAACGAAAGGGTGTAACAAGACCCTTAACGAAGCCGAAAGGCACTCGTTCTCCCCGTTTTTGCGATTTTTTTTTTTGTTCTAGACCATACCTGGGAACCTTCTAGTTACGGAGATATTGGGGGTCAAAGTTCCAACTTTTTCAAAATTATTTTTTTAAATACATGTTTTTAATGTAAGATTTTTACTTTACACACCTCCACGACCCCCGTGCTATTCAATCCATCCATCAGCATAATGCTTTGAGTGCTTTCCATCGAGTCCTACCGTAAAACGTGATTTTTCACCCCAAAAAAAAAGTCGATTCCCAGCAATAATTTTTGCGTAAAGTTACTTAGTTTGATGTACAGAATGCTTGGTTCACGGCTATGTGAAGGGTCTGTTTACACCCTGTATAGGTAAGCCTACCTAATTGCTAGTGGCATCTCGGACCGCTTCGTACATACATTCGTACTTACAAAACTTAGTACCTAGCTAAGTAGATACTGATGGATAGGGCCCTTGCATTGCATGTTGTCGCATAATATTATTTTTTTAGGACAAGGTAATGCCACCTGGTTTCGAATTTCTCTTGGAAATGGAGCATTTTCAACAACTGATGATTAGGCAGATGGTGACCACGGCTGCAGATGAACTGTCTACCAAGATTAACGTCAGAAAACTGGAAGCTTCTAATGAGCATCTTAAAGTGCGTATCGAAGGTACGGCGAAAGTTAATTAAGTGGAATCCAACTAGAGTTGTAACGGAGGTCTTTTTAGTGGAAGCAGTGGCGGATGCGGAGGTGAAGAGCTTGGCCTCAAGCTTAATTCTCATTTATTGCCTGACTGCCCCAGAAGAAGGGTAATTTTTTCAATGAAATCTGCTCAATTATATTCAAATTAGGGATGGATCGATAATCACTTCAGCCGATACGATACCGATACAGATATTTATAAAAAAATATCGCCAATACGGACAGTTCAATTTCAAAGAAAGCTATAAAAAGCTGTGACTTTAGAAACAGACAAAATTACTCATACTTAAAATAATATTTATTTTGAAATTATAATTGATACCAGATCAGAAGACAAAACTTAATAACTAAAATTCACGGTTATGAGATTTTTATTCAGGAAACACAACATTCTTTAATTATTCGGTAAAAGCCGATTTCGTAGGTCTGTTTCCCCGAGCGTAAACAAATTAGGCTGCGTTTACATAAACGCATTAAGCGCGGTAATGGCGCGTTCATATGGGTTGTCTATGCACGAAATTAAAAAAGTATCGTATATTGGCAAATTCAATATCGCCGATTCCGATATATCGGAAAACTCGCGATATCGCCGATATCTCGGTATCGCTATCGGTAGCGGATGGATCCCAAATTAAGTCTTTATTAAAAAGAGGTAAGTACATCATAGTACATTACCAGTTAGGTTAAGAAGTACTATTAACATAGTCAACTTTACTGGTAATCAGAATTGTGAAGAGGCAACTTCCGTTATAACTCCGCAAAAAACTTACGGAGGCGGAGGTACGACTTTTTGCAGAAGTACCGCATTGCGAAGGAGGAGGCGAGGTTCTGTTACAACACGAAATCAAACTTGTAAATCTGAGAAGGAAAAGTATTTTTTTCTAAGATGAAATATATGCTCCCTTAGTACTTGAGATATCTTGAGAGAGCTCGTGGCTAATAACAGCCGCTCGGATCGATCTTTAGGTTAAGCCGTGCTTGCCAAGGTTGATCTGTGGATGGGTGACCACCCATTTCATACCGAGTTTCCGCCGTGCCTCGGAAAGCACGTTAAGCCGTTGGTCCCGGCTGTCATTTGTAGATCTTTTACAGTCGTTAGATAGTCAGTGGCCCAAAAAGTCTGACAATCAGTCTTACCAAGGGGTATCGTATTACCTAGTACTAACTGGGTTGTGGAGGTCAGATAGGCAGTCGCTCCATGTAAAATACTGGTATTCAGCTGCATCCGGTTAGACAGGACGCCGACCCTAACATAGTTGGGAAAAGGCTAGGCAGATGATGAATACTTGAGATATAAAACCAATTACACCATTTACAGTACAGTTACTGTTATCAGGTTTGGTATGGCAACCTTCTAAATTTCCTGACGATGATTGTATTTAGATGTGACGTTTTGTTTGTTTCAGAGACCTCGAAGACTTTGAAAGAAGAGACAGAAAACTTCGAACAAACCATGGCGTTGAAGACTGAGATCATAGCAAAGTTGGAACACGAACTAGCACTACTCAACTACGAAGCTACTGTCAAGCTAAAGAAGCAAATGTGAGATATTTCTTTGGATTTCTCATTTATTTTTTATTAGCCCGTATTTTTCCTCTCCTGGGCAAAGAACTCCTCCCATTCTACCCACCTCGTTCAAACCTTAATATAAAAATCACGTATCACTTTGTTCGCACATCTCCGAAACCAACCGATTTCAACGAAATTTTATGAAAATGTATGGTTAGTTCTAGTTTGAAAGGTAGGATAGTTTTGTACCTTTTTGGTGGCGCCGTGCGAAGCAGCGGGTCTTTAGTAGGTACTCGTATAAAATATGGGCCACGTTGCTTGAGGACAGATGGTTAATTGATGGAGAGGAAGCGGTGGTCGCCTACCGGAAGGTACATTCTTGGAAGGATGATGTTCTGGTGTTGGTCGCAGGAACGCTGCTAAATGTAAAAGCATCGATGTGCTCGAGGTCAAGAGCAGACCCATTTTGCAATAAAAAAAAGCACAGGACCGGTTGTTGTAGGTATGTGGCGATGTTTAGTTAACGCCTATATCCAGCATTGGGCCTCTTCCAGCTGTTTAGTAGCTTACCTAAGGAATGATGTTATCTGTTTATTTAAATCAATACTGCTAATTCCTGTTTAGCTTGGACTCAGAGCGTCAGATGGTCTTGGCGACTCGAAGTCACACAGTGAAGAATGAAATGTTAAAGGAAGAGGAGATAGAGAGCAAAGAGGCGTATGAACTGCTGTTGAGGCAGCACCAGATTGAGGAGAAAAACCAGAGGGCGCGCCGGTAATGTTCAGAACCATTCTTAATAGTAAAGTGTGGAAACAGTTATTTCTTTCAAATATAAAAAATATCCACGACTCTACTACCAATAAATAATTAGGTAATTATAGTAACGGATTTAAATTGAGGCGTTATGTGTTTATCCAGTCTTGTACTTGTAGTCTGGTGCAGTCTTATTGCACCATTTTACTGTCAATTGTGACATTTACTCGGATTGGCAGTTTCAGCTGAATGTCAAGTTGGTCTGTAGGATTTTAGGTCTATTATATCCATTTTAAAATAACTAAACGGTTTCGTAATCCTGGGACTCATATTATGATTCACGTTTGATGTGATTCTGCTTTGTGATCAGTAAGAATTACTATAATATTGAAGGCAATAATAAAAATGGTTAATATATTTTCTCAAATAAGGTTCAAAGTAGAGACGCAGTTGTTGTCGTGGCTGCAGAAGTACGACGTCGAGATGAAAGACAAGCAGGTGGAACTAGACGAGTTCACACAGAAGTTTGAAGAAGAAACGGAGAAGTGCAAGAATTTGGAGGTGATGTATCAGACTATCTACTCAAAACGATGAAGGAAAACATCCTGAGGATTCTGAAATGTTCTAGAATTCAAAAATCGGAGAAATGTGACATCTAAAAACCCGCACTGGGCACGAGTGGTGGACCACAACCACCCACACCCTTCCACTCCCTCTAATAGAGAGGAGGCCTTTGTCCCAGCAGTGGAAACATTACATCCTCATTATACTTCCAGACTAACTACCTCAAAAATCTATTGCAGAATTATTTATTACGAGCCCGATGTGTCCCAGTGCAGGGCAAAGGCCTCCCTTTCCTCTTTCCATTTATCTCTGTCTTTAGCTATTTGGGCCTAATCCTTTTGATAAGGGTCCAGCTCATCACGCCGTCTCCTTCTGGGCCTACTGCGTCGCCGGGTTCTGTTGTTCTGAACCCAATATGTTTCCACTTTGACCCAATTTTGATGCGACATGCGGCAGATATGGCCTGCCCAGTTCCATTTTAATTTGGCGGCTGTGTTGCAAACGTCTGCGATTTGGGTCTTGGGGCGAAGTATTAATATACTACTACATTGTTCCGTATACGGTCAGAATGACGCCTAGTATACTTCGTTCCATGGCTCGCTAGCAGACCCCGAGTGCGGACTTCTGACGCTTCATTAATGACCACATTTGCGCTCCATAGGTGAGGGTGGGAAAGATTCATGTGTCCATGAGTTTCCTTTTGAAGGAAAGTGAAAGTGTTCCTTTCATGAAGTGTTTCATCGACCTATAGCTTTTCCAGGTGTTTTCGGTGCGTCGAGCGACTTCTTGATCTTGCCTCGCCTGGAAGGAGACTATTAGGCCGCGATATATATACTCATGTACATACTCTACCTCCACACCCCCTATGTTTACATTGCGTTTCGTGCTGTTTGTAACTTCGTTTTCAAACATATTTTCAAATAACTTCTGTCACTCCAACATAATTTAACTACATAAAAAAGGAGACAAATCCGACCTAGGCAGTCGCTCCATGTAAAATACTGATTTTCAGCTGCGACCCCCGATAAAGTTGGGTTATAACGTGAGTGTATGGTGGTAACAGTTCGAAATAAACGATGATCACAGAATGGTTCGGGCTTTGCCATCGAGAGTTCTTAAATCTGAAGATTTACCGTAGTTCGGGCTTTTACAGCTACCTATAACATAACAATATTACCAACAGGTAAAGATAGCCGAACAAGACATCGAGTACATCCCGCTGATGGCAGAGCGAGAAGCAGAATACCATCAAGAGATGACAGAAAAGATGGACAAGTTCAGGAGAGACCATGCTGCGAGGGTCATACAGACCGCCTGGAAACAAGTGATCATCAATCGCGCGGAAAAGAAGAAGGTATGTAAACACTTGAGCTAGTTTCCTTTTAGAATGCCAGTAAGGAATACATGGAGAAGATGAAACACATCCTCCTAGAGTACGCCGCCGTAAGGGTCATTCAGACCGCCTACACGCGCATGACCAATTCCATATCTATTCTAACAAGCTTTACATACGAACTGCCAAAGAGTTAGAATTCTTAGCTTTGTTTTCTTTGACAGTTCTTAATTCGTTTAAATTCTTGTCTATTGCGTTAAAAATGTTTGCTTTGAGGTGAAAGCGCGGGGGTAGTCTGCGAAATTTGCAATTTGCATCAACATACAACCTGGCACTGACCTGCAAATTGCAAAAAACGTAAAAAAAATAATTTCGCGGGATACCCTGGCGCTTTTATTACTTAAACTAAAGTAATTACTTTTACTTGTTTTGATACGTGTGTAAGAGAAGTGTTTCTCAAAGTGATCTATATTTTTAAGTTTTTTTTTTTACACGCAGCTTAAAGGAAAGGGCAAGAAAGGAAAGAAGAAAGGGTAATAAAGAGATCATCGGAAATATTATTATTTCTCGACCCTTCCATCATTTTCCCATCCGTTCAATAGTTCCCTACATAAAATCTCCATTTCAACTTTCCATTATTCTTAAAATTCTTCAGCTCGAAACTGTTTTCGTTTGGTAAATTTTCAGTAAAGAATTTAAAATCCCTTTTACCTTATCCTGATTCCAATTCCTTTCTTACAGTTGAGAAAATTATTAAAAAAAATACAAGCCGCTGCTGCTGCTGCTGAAGTAAAACCAGTGAAGAAAAAGAAATAAGTATTATTTGTAGTTTGTGGGTCTGTAGAATTAATCAAATTACCGTTACGTATTCAAATTGTTAATTATTTTAGTGTTTTTTATGAATAAAACGATGTATCAGAAAGCAAGATACTCATTTTATTTATTTAAATAAAAGGTTTTGCTTCAAACTTAATTGTATAAAGAGATTAGATACATAATTTGATAAGATAAAGTATACATAATGCATATATAATTTTGTGTTTATGACAAGTCTAAAACGTTTTCAATAGAGCCTTTTATCTGACAAAACGTATTCGAGGTGATACAATCATCTACATAAACACAATTAAAACACTTACTTCTAATATTTACCTGTGTTATATAATATGTTTTTATTACCCCACTAGATCATTTTAAGAAGTTTAGATTATAGACATCGAATATAAAATCTAGAACATTCAAACAGTATCCTTGGAGGTCGACACGGATTTGATAATACCCCTTTTATTCATCTTTCTATCGAACTGTCATATTTGTTTAAAAATCTTTAAATATTTTCAGCTTTTCAAGCGCTTTTTATATGATGGTAGATTACAATAATGCTGCACAATTTTTTGTTAGGTACTTATTCTTCTAATGATCAGATCATAATTTCTCTTCATCATCGAGTATCTTCAGGTGTCGGATGGCTCTGACGTCTATGAGAGTATCGGATGAGCTCTTGGTTGTTGGGACGAAAGATAAAGCTCGACGTGCTCTCTCGCCGTTACGCAGTACTGGATTCAGGTCCTGAGAAAAAACCATTATTATTAGTTTGGTTCTGCACTCGAAATGTAGCTGATGTGGCTGAAAAGTTGCCCAACTTAAGAATGGCTGGCAGAGGATTAATCCGTCACTTACCAAACAAACTGTAGGCCCAAATAGAACAAAATTGGCGACTGTAACAAGGTTGCCATGAAAAAGATGGCAGAACGAGCGAGGGATTTCTAAAGAACTGAAAATTGTAGGGTTCAGAGGGGGATATATCTCAGGTGGGAAAAATATGTTAGCAAAAAAATTCCAGGGAGAGGTGACGCTGAAATGGAGTTCCTGGAATGAATTGGGGAAGGCTTTTGACCAGTTGTGACACAGTATGAGCTAACCAAACCAAACATATAGATAGATAGGATATTCTTTATTATGTACACCAAAGAAATTTTAATTTATATAGGTAAGTGAAAGCATTTCACAGGCGACACAATGATACAATTCATCGTAACATGGAAAGTGAAAGGTTTACTTACTCTAAGTTGTACCTGCAACGCGTGCGCCGTGTGTTCAGTCTTAGATATTTTATGTTGAGCTGCTTTTAGTTCAGCATCCAGCCGTTGTTTTTCTTCTTCCAGCTCTTTCAAGCGTTTTTCTGCTTCTGTAAGAGGTCGCATACAATTTAAATTAATGGCGATTCTGACTACATCGACTAGATTAGGTTAGGTTTTACAAATATGAATTATTCAATACCTTTAAACTGAGTTTCCTTCTCAGCTTGCAACATTTCAAACTGCTTGCGTTTTAATCTTTCTTCTTCTAACATCTTGTTTTGTTCTTCTTGAAGTCTTTCTAATTCTTCTCGCCTCTCCCATTCTTCTGCTAATACCCTGGCAGGACAAAACACATTATTAAATTCCGTCGTATTTGTTTTCATAGATAGTGATTATAATTTAGATAATTTTAAATCTCACCTAGCTTGTAATGCTCTAACAATTTCTTCGTCTCTTTTAGCTTGAGTTTCTTCTTGTAAGAGTTTTTCAAGTTCTATTTGTGCGTGTTTCAATTCTTCTAGTTTCTTGTTGTCTTGCTGTGCTAATTCCACTAATTCCTGAAATACAACATCATATCTGTCAATGGGGATTGTTTTGAAAACTTTAAGCTATAGGTATATTCATACATCTCTGCTGTTAGGTTTATTTTTTAGCCATATTAATTATTATACAAGTGATGACAAAGCCTTATAATGATTTAAAATAACATCTGTATCATCCTTATTTTTTTGGACACGGTAATATCTTATTATAGTGTAAGTATAATACACGGGTACCCCTTATAGTGAAGTCTCACCTGTGCCTGTGCCTCAGCAGCGAGCCGCGCCTTGACCTCGTGCTGCAGGCGCGCGCGCGTGTCGCGCACCTCGCGCTCGCGCCGCGCGCCCGCCCCGCGCCGCACTGCCCGAGCGCGCCGCTGGTACCCTTCCACTCCGCCCGACACTGTTGCCGCTTGACGGAGAGCTGATATCCATTGGAGACGACTCCTATGAGAACAAAAAAGCTGATTATTGACTTTCTACTTTTGTAAAGCACATCGTTTTGTGCAGATATAGGAGGGACGTTTTAGACTCGTTACCCTTCTTAACTTTTTTAAAGTTAAACTTTATGCAATGGGATGCATGGTGTGGCATATCCAAGGACACCATCCAAATCAATATTTCAGGCTCCAAAAGTTAAATTTAACCGAAAAAAGAGGTGGAACGTGGAAGGTGAAGACACGTTTTAAGGTCTTTGAATCACCTTTGTGCATAAGTATGCCTATTTGGAGTTCGATGAGAAAGTTTAACTGTCCTTACTTGTGATCCTGAGTGCCGAACTCAAACGTCCTATCCGGCGTGATGAGCTGGAATCGCTGTATCTTGCCCTCGCCGATGGCTGCCTCGACGGAGCAGTACTCATCGATGACGACGCGGCCACACTGGTCCTTCTGGGAGGAGCTCTTGTAGTAGGTGAGTGCGCAGGGCTGCAGAACGCACCAGTACTCACGCATGGTTGGGAGGAGGTAGCCGCGTTTGAAGAGGTAGCCCTGGCCAAAGTTAAGATATTTAAAGAAGTTTACGTAAAAAAATACACAGAAATCTACCAATAGCAAAACAATAGGAATTACCCTTACATGGGACTTAAACATAACTGACGAAATGTGAGTGTACACGTCTGTCTATTTTTTCGGGGATCACTAGAAACTAGAGATAAGAAATACTCGAAAAATTTTGTAATTCAACATTTCATTATAGATTTCATGACTGAGTTTGTCAAAAATCTAGGAATTTATGATTGTTTTTTAAGATTTTAAGATTAACCTTTTGGCCTCCAGAGCATAAACGCACGCGCGTGCCCTCCACGCTAAACCACAATCTCACCTACCATTTTATGACATACTTGTGTCGTTTGGCGTACAGGGCACCCGCTTGCTTGTCACATACTGTAACAGTGATGGCGTTCAAAATATTAATACTATGGAAGGGGCTTTCTTAGTTTGGTGGTTGTTGAATTTATTTACCTTTTTAATAATATCCTCGATGAATACATCGTATATCTCATGGACAGCTTCCACCAGAGCCTCTGAATGTAGTTGCTGGTCTCCACAATATTTAGCTTCAAGCACGGCGAGGAAGGCAGCCCACTTGAAGTGGCCTATGGAGGAGCCTAGGGCTTCCCAGTCAGCTGTGTCCCAGCGGAGGCCTAGGCAGTGGACTAGCTGTTCTGCTACTATGCCTGCTTCTGAGGGTTGGAGCACCACCTAATGGAAGAAGTAGATAGATAATAATCGCAACGTTAAACAAAAGAGATCGCAAGACGTTGCGCGAATACGTGATCATCATAATTTATAGTGACGGTTCGGTTGGCGCAGTGGCTGAGCGATTGGCTGCTGCGCTGCGTGTTGCGGGTTCGATCCCTGTACGTAACAAATATTTGTATGAACTACAGGTAGTTGTTCCTTGTCTGGCTGTATGTGAGTTTAAATATTTATTAACGCCATGATACAGGAGAAATTCCTAGTGTAAGGTAAAGTATTATAAAAAAAAAAAATTGTCTGATGAGCCATAAGATCGCGTTTTCTTGGAACAGCAAGACGCTAGCCGCAAAGAGGGCTGAGTAGTTGTTGATACCATCATCATTCTCTTGCCCTTGTCCCAATTCATTTGGGGTCGGCGCAGCATGTCTTCTTCTTCCATACTTCACTATTACTAGTCATCTTATCAGACACCTCTTTTCGTGGCATACCATTCTTCACACAGTCCATCCAGTCTTCCTCTACTCTTGTACCCATCCACAGTCATATTCAAAACTTTCCTCACGACATTTTCCTGATTCCTCCGCATCACATGCCCATACCACGACAACCGATTACCACATAACTTTTCATAGTTGTTGATACCATTAGATAGAATATGTATCTACTACATAAAACTCAGGTTGCAGGAATGTACGCAACTCAGATTAGAAATTTATTTTAAACAAGACAAAAGTTGTCTCATATCGGGTTGTACTATTCGTCATGTGGATATGATTATACGTGACGAATAGGGCAATCCGATATTTGAGTCATGGTAACATCCGCAAATCAGCACAGTGAGGAAGGTACACCCACTAAAATATTGCACCCACCCATCACACATTATAATCCTTTAGGATTTTGAATAAATATGGTTGAGCGACGTTTCAAAATACGCACTTGACAAACTGAAAACGAGTGAAAGTGTAAAAGTTACGCAAGTTGCGTTGTGTCCGCAAATGGCAGGCGTTATGAAACTTGGCTATTACGAAATTGAAATCTACACACGGACGTGTTTTGATATTAATGGAGAGAAATTAATTCTCCTTTAATGCGATATCCTGAATCTATATGACTAGACTGTATTCTAACTAGTCATTTTTTATTTTATTAGCACCGGCTTTTGTTTTTAGACGTTTGGAGAACTGGAATGGTAAAAAAAACCGGTCAAGTGCGAGTCGGACTCGCGCATGAAGGATCCCGTACCATCGTAATATGCGAGCCCCCTTTAATTTTTAATTTATTTTTATTATTTGTTGCTATAACTTTCTTATAGATTTTCCTGTTATCTATAGGCATTGGCAAAGAACTATTTATTTTGTATATTTTTCAAAATTCTCGGCCCTTTAGTTTCGGAGTTAAGGGGGGTGGGGGATGGGCAATTTTCGCCTATTTTCTTAAATAACTTCAAAACTATTTATCTTAAAATTAAAAAAATATATATATATTTGAGACGCTCACAATGAGCCCTTTCATTTGATATGTAACACGATATGTTTTTTGTGTGAGAAAAGTGGCACCCATGTTTGAAATTCATTCATTTACGTTACACGCCCGTCTTTGGGTCACCGATTTACATAAATGTACCAAATTTCAACTCAATCGGTCCAGTAGTTAAATTGGCTGTGACAGACGGACAGATAGACACGCGAGTGATCCTATAAGGGTTCCGATTTTTCCTTTTGAGGTCTGGAGCCCCAAAAAATGTGTTTACAAGTGAGATGTGACTGGCAACGGCGGGAGGACGCTCTAGAAGTACATACACTAACCTTATTGGTGAGGTTGTTCAGAAAGGGCAGGTGCGTAGTACTTACAACGTGGACGAGACGAGAGGAGTACGTAAGGGTCGTAGCAGGTGGCGTTCTGTAATTTCTGCTTACCCCCATGGGAAAAAGGCGTGAGTTTATGTTTATTCTGCACAAGTGGAGTGGAGTGGAGTGGTGTGAAGTGGTGGTTCTGTGGAGTGGAATTCCCTGCCTGCGTCGGTTTTCCCAAGTTCATATGACCCCAATCTATTTAAGTCGCGAGTTAATAGGCTTCTTTTGGATTAGCTCGTTCCATTGTCGACCTCATCTCTGCCCTCAGGACTAGATTGAGTTCAAGAGTAAGCCCATTTAGTATTAAAAAAAGGTAAGCTGGTTCAGATTTCGAACCTATGAACTTAATCTGTAAAGTTGAGAGAGCTTAACTTAGCTCACGTAGGCGAACTAATAGTCTATAACGAATGTGTTCTACAAATAAGCAAGGCTTGACTTACTAATTAGCGCACTGCATACCAACTAAGCTTACGATCTTACTTATACGCGATACTTCGCATAATTTAAACTCTCTTTTAAAATCGGAGTGTAATTAAAAAAAAATCTTGTCTTATTGCACATCCACACCCCCAAATCAAATGCCATATCTCTTGACTAATAATGACCTAAGATAAAAATCATCAATCAAAACCTTCCTAGAACAAACTATTTTATAAGATTCATAAAATGATTGCTTAATAGACGATAATCGATAAAAAGTTGAATACAAAATTCTTCTCACAAGCACCGTTATGCCATAAATAAATGTCACTACCAAATCTAGGAGACAGCCTTCGTGACGTTAGTTGGAACTAAGTGCTCTTTGATATTAAACTCTCTCATTTATATAACAGTGTGTGTAGGTGGCGATCCACACGTAATCTTAATAATTTAGGTTATCTTTACATCTATACATGTAGGTATGGAAATTACATACACCTTACATTACAATATTATGTCTCTTAGTAATTTCAAAATAACAGCTTTTTACTGATTGCATATGGTAAAGTATATACGGCACTAATAAACAAACACGTTTTTTTTTATTTTTGTCTGAATGTCTGTCTGTCAGATTCTTTGGACACGTTACCCGCATCAATGATTCCATGGAGCGTTTGGTGATTCAGGGTAGAGTCGAACGCACGAGACCACGTGGTCGATGAACCCGATGGCAGACAGACACCATCAAATCTGTCACCAAGAGCCCTGTGGCAGAATGTGCTCGCCATGCAGCCAATAGAGACCGGTCGAAAATGACTGCGAAGGCCACGAAGGCAGTGACTGCAGTTGTGGGCGGACCCCATGACCACAACCACTCAGTCAAGAGTGAACGACCAAGAAGAAGTCTGTCTGTTTGTTCCGGCTTATCTCCGAAACGGCTGGACCGATTTTGACGGGACTGTTACTGGCAGATAGCTATAAGGAGTAACTTACTTGAATGTGACTTGTTTTAGAAAAAAGGATTAGAGTTCCGTGCCAAAAAATAAAACCCTTGAAATTGTTAAATAACCAAATCAGATTCAAATATTCCAAGTAATATTTTTATAATCATTTCACGCGGATGAAGGTCGCGGGGTACAACTAGTCTGTTATAAAAGAGAGTGAAAGCCTATCTATATGTAAGTGTAAAGGTATAAGCCTATCGAACAGCCTGTAAGTGTAAAGGTATACAGTAGTAGCGAAGGATCAATTATTGTAAGACGTAAGCCGAAGTACATATCTTTAATGTGATTATATTATTTGTCTATAGAATACTGACTGCGCCATTTTTCAAAGGGAAAAGCCGGTAGGAATCGAGTAGTATGGAACCTTCGCCACTGGTGTAGAGATTTATGAGGAACTGGCTGGAAAGTTCGTCATGAAAAAGGAGGGTTCTAGAATCATAGTTCATCCTGTATTGAAAAAGAAGGATCTCAGACCAGACGGGTGTTGTGTCTGTTGGACTACTGCTGGTTGATGCATGGTTTCAAAAAAAAAAATAAAACAATGCATTTATTTCAAGTAGTCCACAGGCACTTTTGAATTGTCGAAACAAAGACAACAATGTAATGTAGCTACAGTCCCAGTCACAAGGCATAAAAACTGTCTATGGATAAGAACTGTTTCTGTATGTAAGTCGCGCGGAAAACTGTTTACGCGATGCAAAATTTCGCGTGACGTCAGGTATGAATCGTAGTTTGTCTTTATGTGCGGCGTTGTAGTTGCCGCCACAGGACCACTTGGAATTGGGACATTAAATTGACTAATCTAACCAAGATTTTAAATACATTAACGGTGCTAATTAGAACTCAGCTAACATCTGCGCATGAGACGAGAAAAAGCGTAATTAATAAGTACATACAAGAAGTGTGAATGACCTATTTGTGATACAATACACATTGGCTTTAAGGCAGCGCCCACATTGGACAAGCGACAGCGTTTTTAGACCTCTGTCATAAATCTCATACCCATAATTGTGTTTCCTTACATTATTGTAGTGTCTTATTTTTTTCATCAGGTTATTTATTTAGGTGGGTATCGACAGCATATTATAATTCATTTTAAGGATTTTAATGAGCTGTGTCGTAATCCGCATAAGCTTATGCCAGCTACCTTAGATAGAAGATAAAACACTGTACAGAAACATGTGGTCACCACATGAATGAAATGATGGATTGAATTAAAATGTTTTGATAAGAAACTCCTTGTACTGATATTATTATTTTTTGTTTTAAGAATAATAACGGTTTAACTTTCGATCGGAATTTAATTAAATATCGTCCTTATTTCTGAATTATAAATTAAATATATAATTATGTATATATTGACAGCGCATGGCCAACTTGTGTGTAATTGACTTTGTTTTCTCTACGTATAAAACTGTGCCAAAATTTTATTACACGCAATAAACTTTTATTACACCACTATTCAGTGTTCCTGTTCAGAGATAATTTTCAAATTAAGGTACTATAATTATGTAAATTTCTTGATCTTTTTATATGTTAACGTTTATGCTGTTTCAGGCTGTGGTCAAGGGGATCATGACTTCCGGATTGGTCAATATATTTAGTACCTACATAAAACCTATTTATTATTAACTCTTTCGCTGTGCAAAGGTCCTTTAAAAAAAAAAAACTTCGCCAAGTCACGCTGTCTCTGCTTTTAGTAAACAACATTTGCTACTCAGTCTTTTCAGGCGTTGAACAGACCATAGACTATTATGTCTACCGGACAGATGCAGTCAATTTGCAACAGCTAATGGACAATACAACTCGGCAACCAATAAAAAGGATTCATTTCAACGGTCATTTCTATCTGACGTACAAATAGTCTGTCGTCTGCTTAGGGGCCTAAAGAAAAGCACGTCGGAAGACTTAACCTAGGCAAAATATACCAAGACTTTGCTTACCACATAATGTTTGGAGTCATCGGCATCCTGCACCAGGTCTCCTAGCAGGCAGAATATCCTGAAGAGCTTGAACACGGAGTCATCGCCAAACACTCCTGTGTCTCGACCCAGTAGACTCTTGCGGCAGACCAGCCAGCATACCTGGGCAATGAAAGAAACTGCGGATTAAAAAAGTACTGATTGTCGTTGCGCGTTCCCACTGGCGAAACATTTTGGAGAAAAGCGTGTTTACTTATGAAATTAATGATTTCAACTAAGAGATGAGAAAGAGGAATAGAGATTTCAACAGCAGAAACCTCTCATACACGTAACAGCAAGTATGTTTTATTGTGTTATTATTTTATAGACTCTAGGTACACACTAAAGCGTGTTGCAGTTTTCGTGTTGTGTTCTAGTTAACATGTCACCAACAGCATTGTAAGTTCAGGTTTTAATCACCGTAGTCAAAGGTTTTTGAGGCATGTGATGCAGAGGAAAGAGAACAAAGTCATTTGAAAAGTTGTGAGTATTAATGTGGATGGCCAAAGGAAGGACGGATGGACTGTGTGGAAGAGGATGTGGCTAGAATGAGGTAACTACTGAGATGAAGAATAAAAGAGAAGTATGGAAGAAGAAGACAAGCTGCGCCGACCCTAATTAAATTAGGATATGGGCAGGAGAATGATGATGACGAGTCAGAGATTTTTAAATTGACCTGCTATGTATATACTTTTTGAGCCTACAACTTTACTTAGTAATATCTTAATGGTAGTCAACACAGTCATGTTGAGAAATTATAATGGGTGAGTATGTTGGCAGGAACGTGACCTTTTACACGGTGGCAAGTGGCAAGAATTGTGAAATAACGGATGTAAAATAAACAAGGAAAAATGTTGCTGTGTACATAATGCAAAATTAATAATGACACATCATAGACTATACAAATACATTGTCAATACTGACTTAAAACGCATGAACAAAATATCTTCGGGTGCCTTTTTACGCGTAAATATAATTTCAGCATTAAATTGATATTTTGCGGTTTAATTCACTTACATTCTGCGGTATACTCATTCATATGTTTGTTAGGTATCGTTCTCCATCATGGTGTTTCCATGTCATGTTAGATACCTACAGGCCCCCTGAAAGTCTGACTGACAACTTTGACCTCCAATATCTCCGAAAGCAGAAGGATCCCAGGAATGGTCCAAAAAAGTAATCTCAATGATGGGGAGAACAAGTGGCTTTAGACTTCGTTAAGGGTAGATGAGTCATCAAAGACAAATTAAACCAACTGTAACCTAATGAATGCTACCTAATTTCTCAATAGTATTTAAACAAGTCTGTCCGCAGATACAACACGTCGATTATGTACACATGTGGCACTCGGTTGCATGTAATTACAAACGTACATGTGATAGGCATTGCCTCGTCTCGACCTACTTGCACAGCTGCACAAAGAAGTATCGTGCCTGCCAAGTTAATTCAATAAGTCATTTCGAATAAAGTTAAGATGGTAGCTGCTTTTGGCGAGGTGCCTGTAACCTATAAAAATAAGTATTGCTCGCACAAAACCATGTGGCCCTATTAAGAACCGACTTGGCAGAAATGCCAGGCGTAAAAATACTGCCAACCATTGTCTACATTCACAGTAGACAGTAGACTTGGAAACTATAGGCTCGCAGTCTTATGATTTTTTACGTTTTTATTGCATATCTTTCTTCAGAAAAATGCTGTTCAAATGTAGCTATCAACTCAGCCTATCACAGATTACTTCTGGACATAAGAGCATGCCAAGTTAAATCATAAATCATATTTATTTCTGTAAATTGGTTTACAAAACTCTTTTACATGTCACAACATGTTGTTTTAAAACTAGATGAGGCCGGTGTTTCTTACCTGACTACTCCGAGAAGAAACATCCGAAACAAACTCAGAGGTCACAGTCTCTTTTAAAGTCCAGACATTGCTCAAGTCATATGAGGCGCGCCAGAACACCCTATCCTCCACCTTCGGCATTCATACTGACCCAACCCAGCCACCTTTTTATAGTCGTCGATCCATCTATTTTTGGGACGTCACACTCTACCAAAATTGGTAAAAGCCAGTCTCAACATCAACATCAATAGATTCTGTCAAAACAGTCTTCCAGAAAGTTCTGGATAACCACCCCATATAATGAACATCAATGTTTACGAGGCACGCTCTACTTCGACAAACAGATAAACAGATTCATATTAGTTTTGTGGCTAGGGGACCGACTACATTAGGGAGGCAGTGGGAAGGGCAAGTGTTTTCTATGTCAACAGACGGACATACTTAGTGCTGTATCTGTATATATCACACTCCAGACAGGTTTAGCGGAAATCAATACCGAGGTCGCGGTGCCGGGAACCTAGACACTTGAGTACAACGTTTTGCCGACTGCAAACGTAGCTAGAAAAATTGGTCTGCCTGATTCGTTTTGGTTTAAATCCCGTTTGCACCACAAACCGTTGGTTTAGCGTTAAATGTTTTTAGTGATTGGTGGTACAAACGGGCCTAAGTGTATGTTAAAATTAATCATTGGTTTTTCCAATAATATTTCGTAGCGTTTACCTTCCTGAGGATAGGTCATTCTAATTAATATCAAAATTATTTGAGGTTTAGAAAAAAAAACCGTGTTTTAGCATTGATAAAAAATATTTCTTTCTTTATTTAGTTAATCCTTACTTACAACTATTTTTACAGGCACAACCCAATGCAATAGTGAAGCAACTAACAAATTATACTTCTTATACGTATTATCTATGACTAATTACATATAATAAATAATTTGGTTAAAATATGGTAATAAAATATTTGTTTGAACCAACGATCCCAGAGTACTTACTATTATGTAATTAATACTCATGAGTATCCTAAAACACGTAGTTTTTTTAAGTCATGTTGAATTCAAACTTGACAATAATTGACAAATCTTCCAAATAATTCAATTGCTCATTCAGGCTGTTCAAGCAAGTGAAGATCTTTTTTTGAGTACACCACTGGCGAAGGTTCCATACAACGCGGTTCCTACCGCATTCCCTTTGAAAAATGGCGCAGTCAGTATTCTATAGTCAAATAATATGATCAGATTAAAGACTCCGGCTGACCTGTTACAAAAATTGTCCCTTCGCTACTGGAGTACACCATTCAAGAAGTTTTAACAAGCTTGTTGACATTATGGACATTGTGATGAGATATTACAATGAACGACAGGCCATTAGCTATTAGGTAATTTTGTAACTGATTTCGTAACTATGTACAAACACAAGATTTACGAGACATGTCTACAGACTAAAGTGCATATTAACATTTTGATCTTCGCCGTCGTTATACAATCTAGAATTCTAGACACTGATGTGTTGATGGAAGTCTAAATAAAATATTTTGTTTCTTATTATCTTATTTCTTATTTTCTGGATGAGATGACGAGTAATAGAGAAGTATGGAAGAAGAAGACATGCTGCGCCGACCCCAAATGAATTGGGATAAGGGCAAGAGAATGATGATTATCACCGTCAATATCAGTATCATACCAAAAATGGTGGCTAAATAATAACAGGCGCTCGGATCGATCTTTAGGTTAAGCTGTACTTGCCTAGGTTGGTCTGTGGATGGGTGACCAAGACCACCCTTTACATACCGAGTATCCTCGGAAAATTTGTAAATCTTTGACAGTCGTTACAGGTAGTCGCTGACCTAAAAAGTCTGACAACCAGTCTTACCAAGGGGCATCGTTTTACCTAGTACGGACTGGGTTGTGGAGGTCAGATAGGGAGTCGCTCCATGTAAAATACTGGTCTTCAGCTGCATCCGGTTAGACTGAAAGCCGACCCTAATATATGTAGTTGGGAAAAGGCTAGGCAGATGACCAAAAATGGTTTCATCATGATCTTGTTTTTAAAACTGTGGATGTTTGTTTTGTGCACAAATTTTGAAGTCGTCTACTGATTTATTCTGGTCGCCAAAGGGCTATTCTAAGGCACGTTTTACTTCTTTATCAAAGCAAATACAGGTAGTGTTAACTGAACGAAAGATTTAGACCTCAAAATCTTTGGAATGTATCAAGCAGAAAAAAGCATTGAGCGAAATACAACTTTATTTTTAGTATATGCGAAACCTGAATATAGTTTGTTCAGGATAAGTAACTGAATCGATTCAAATAATTTTTAAACCATGTTATATTTTGTCCCAAAAATATTTTAAAAAAAGTTACAAGTTGGACACCGAGCGATATTAAGTACCTATCGCAATCATTTAGGTACCTACTGCCAAATTATTATTATCAATGAGCTCAAGACGACTACAGACACCGGCCTTTGGCAGATTTTTTTTTCTTTTTTTTAGATAAACGTTTTGACCAGAGAACTAATCGCCAAGAATCGGTTACGGAGTTTAAAAGAAGAATCTTTGAAATGTAAAAGAAACAAGTACAGTAAAGACCATTGAGAAAGATAAAGTAGGTGAATGAATCAAATAAGCGGAGCCGAATACAGTAGATTGAATTTGATGTGTGGCAGCCCATATTTATATGCACATAACTTCCCCTCGCTAACTTGGTCGTACGTCGGAATCGAATCCAATATATTTGTATTAGGTGAGCGCCTACGTCTTCGTATTTATTCCGGAGAATTTAGCGTCTCTCCCTGTTCCGCATTTTCTAAAGGTCAATAGAAAAATTCCGGCAGAGAATTGTCTTCCATAAATTCCATAATCCATTATTGTGGAAGACTGGCTTATATCAGGAGAATCGGTAGTGCAGTCGTGCAGAAGTACCTACCTTTATTCCGGCTTCCAAAAAACTTTACTTTCTGAAGTCGGTGACTTTTGTTTGTTTCATTGACTTTTTTGCCACCAATTTCCTTATTTTCCAGAGGCGAGCGAGGATGAGCAGCGAGGCATGTGTGTGGAACTATCCAATGACATGGTTAGAATACCTCAAGTTGTGAAAAAGCAGCGATATTATTGGTTAGTTTCACACACATCCCTCGCTAGGGATCCTCGCTCATCTCTGGTGGAAATGCAGCCTTTTAGTGTTTGATTTTTGAAAGCCAGCGGTTTTTTTTTAATTTTTAATTTACGTGGCCTTTTTAGTTGTGGTACTTATTAACATTATGATGAACCAGTTGTAATGTATAAAGCATTATTCAAAAACATACCTCACTGATCTTCTTCTCATATTCCCTGACAACAGGCAAGGTGGTGGTCTTGGGCAGGGAGCTGAAGACCTCATGCTGCAGGTAGTAGCGAAATTCGTCGAAGGTCAGCTCCTGTGAAGATCTGAAATGGTCTAGGCCTTTCTCCACGCCGTATAGGTCTAGAAGAGTTCCTATGTTAGCTGTCAGCACCTGGAAAGATGAAATTATTTTGTAAGCTCAAAATTTTTAGGAATAGAAAAAAATGGGGAATAAAAAAGGGGAAAGTAGTTTCAAAACGGTCCGGGTATGACGGGCTTTTCGCTATTATGTAGTTTTCAAACTACCTTCGAATGAATACGTATTAATTGAATATTAAACAGGCTGGTAAATACATTTGCCTTGTCACTGGCATGTGAAATACAAGTCGTCATGTGAGAGAGAGTATTATGTAGTCTAGTCTAGCTAAGTGAGTACACACGGGGAGACATCAAGTTATACATTTCCAGTATAACATGGCTTCGCTTTGTACAGATTTCCAATACAAGGAGAAATCCGCATTAACTGGCTTTGTATAGCTTGATTGGTAGCTGTGAGTACAATGTGGTTAAAGTTCTTAGGAGAGAACAGATCAATGAACTATGACGCTAATGATCATGCGTAATACTAATAACTGTTAATTGTTTTATAATGTAGCTGGAGACTGAGACTGAGAGCATACTTCACATACAATGTAGGCGGCTATGTATAGTTAGTAGTAATTACAAAATATTCTACCTAAGTAAATAGTTTAATGGGCACAGACAGAACATTAACGTTGTGTTTAATGGTGATAGGTGAGCTAACATCAATAATATTCCATTTCAAAGTGTATTTACCTATCTTCGGTTACACGTGCATTTCTTTGTACGACTGTTTATTTGCCCTAGAAGCTAAAACAAACGCTACCATACTTGACGCATTGTATACTACACCAGTAACATTACAAGCTTGAAGTAGCAATGCCGCTAAGGCGCTATACAAACAAATGAAATCACCAGTCGCAAGTTACACCGCTGAGTCATTGTTCCTGCCCGCTATCAGCTAACTCTAACGCAAACTGACACGTTTTGGGTTTCAACACCAATCAATACAAACGTTGTTTTGAAAGTTTACACTCTATTATGGCCTTAGGACAATGCTACCAAAGTTAGTGATGATGGTCTGTATGGTGGTTTGTTCATCTGACATGTTGACAGTACAACGTCTACCTGCCTTTGTCTCATCCTTTGTGTCGTTAAGATTATTTATCTCGAGCTATAAGAAAATCATCACGATTTATAAACAGCCAGTCAGGTTTGTAATCTAACATCCCAGTATAAGTCGGAGAACGTTTTACTTTAGAAAAAAAAAAATTGCTCAAAAGACCTTGCCCCCAGATAGTGAGACGGTGTCGCGCGAAGCCACGAAAGGTGGCAGGATGAACTGGATAGGTTCCGTTTGAATTGAAAAGATTTTTCGTTTTTATTTTGGTATTTGTTAAAATATGTATCAGTTTATTTTATTTGTATATGTGTATTAGTATATAAGTACCTACATAAATTTTCGAAACCAAGAAGTTATTTTTTATTTATTTATTTTGTACCCTATCACAATGTTTTCTTATTTAACCCAAAGGTTGACTGGTAGAGAATGCCTTGTGGCATTAAGTCCGCCTATGTACCACTATTATACATGAAGTTTAAATAAATAAAAGATTGGAGGAAGTCCTTTGTCCAGGATTGTGACAGAACAAGCTAGGAAACAAAACCTTAAATCGCAGAGTCTCCTAAAAAGGTCATATAAGATACTGGCTGGTGTAAAGTGATGATTGCATTCGAACTTTACTCTTCATTTCGTTTCTCAAAGTTTTCGCTCAATGTTTGGAAACACCTGAAATCGTTGAGTCATTAGGCAATGGATATGCAACATGAACCGAAGCGTTTCGGGTTACGTTGTCTTATCTAATGAGCTGCTGTAGTAGACAAATTAGTCATTAATATTGTATACAGAAGAGATGAGATTATTTGGTTTGATGACGTAATTCAGTAATGTGATGTAGATTATTTAAAGCTAATTGTTTTAAACTGATAAGAGAGAATGGGGAGTGTTAGTATATGCTAACACTCCATTTTTTTCTTTGGAAAATTGTTCTTAGGGGATCCCGATTAATGAAATATCGCTCGCCCCCTAATACAATTAATTTGGGATGTGGTCTGTTAATAATAAGTACCTAATTTAATGAGATGGTTACAGCACACGTGAGACGGCACGTTTGGCGCAGTGGCTAAGCGATTGGCTGCTGCGCGGCGTGTCGCGGGTTCGATCCCCGCACGTAACCAATATTTGTATGACCGTTGTTCCGGGTCTGGCTGTTTGTGTATGTGATTTTAAATGTTTGTAAACGATACAGGAGAAATTCCTAGTGTGGGGCAAAATGGTCTTAAAAAAAAAGAACACCCCTCGTTTAGCATTCTTTGGCTGGCATATGTTCATTGTTCATTGTACCTTCGTTTACAAGCTGAAAAAAACAGATATTCCAAAAGCCTTGAAATGATCGATATAGACAATGGATATTATGTCACCATGTGCGACGCGTATCAGCCACTAATACTTCGTTTTTCAAACTCATTACAATGATTGACACTCCAGTAACCAGATATGTCTGGTAACCTCGCAAGAAATGAGTGTATGCGTCATGTTTTGTGGTTGTTACGTTACAATCACATTTTTAAAGCGCTTGACGACAGGATATTGCTGTGCTTCCATGTAAGTTGGTGGAACGAAATAATATAATTGACATTTCAATGACATAATGAATGACAAAGATAGTACCTGATTATGATTACTATTACTTCCGTTAGTCAGCTTTACTAAAATTTTGTATTCTGCCAAAGGATTAAATAAATAAATAAATTTCTTTATCAGCAGTTTAAGGCTGAGCAGGAGAAAGAGACAAATATATATCTATGTAGCTCTGCCTCTTGAAGTTACTAGAAATTCCTGTATCAGTTGATCCAGTGAGAATTGAATTTTCAATTGCTTGTACTTCGACAAAACACTGAGTTTGCTTTTTGACAAAATTATTATATTTGAGAGAATATAATAATAGGGTCTAACCATCTGTTCAACATGGTGGAAAAATACTGAAAATTTGTCCACTGACTGATCATTAGATAACAGAACTATCATTGATGTACATACGAATAGAACACCCGCATTTTTCGCCAGGTATGTTTAAGTCCCATGTTATAGGGGGCGAGCCCATTGCCATTACGTAACCATGCGTCCAATGCTCTGAAATCGTTGACAGCTAACGTTTTTGCTCGAAAGGAATACACAATTGCACATTATACTAAGTAACAAGGTCATAATTATGGTATTTACAAGACAAATGTGAGTGGCAATGGCAACGTCGAGAGCGACGACTTAGAAGGACATACACTGACCTCATTGGTAAGGTTGTTCAGAAAGGTCAGGTGGGTTATGAACGTGGAAGAGACGAGAGGAGTGTGTGAGGTTCGTAGCAGGTGGCGTTCTGTGGTTTTTGTCTACCCCCGTGGGAAAAAAACCGTTAATTTATACAAGATTAGTTTTAGTATATGCAAAATCTGATACACGTGTCTAGTATTTTTATTTAAAGAATCTATGTAAAAAATTTCAAAACTGTATCATGAAAAATCACAAAGTTATAAGCTTGTTCTGTTACCTAGTTGTCGGCACAAAAACGCGGTCACCACGCAGCGCACGCCTCCAGCGTCGTCTTGAGCTCATTGATAATAATAATTTGGCAGTAGGTACCTAAATTATTGCGATAGGTACTTAAAGTCGATCGGTCTCCAACTTTTAACTTTTTTAATATTTTTGGGGAAAAATATAACATGGTTTAAAAATTATTGGAATCGATTCAGTTACTTATTCTGAACAAACTATATTCAGGTTTCACATATACTAAAAAATATGTTGTATATGTATGTAATAAGACATATTACTAATGTCACACACGGTGTGGTATCTACTCTTGATGACTCTACGGTGACAGACGATGAATAACCGACTGGTATAACAGATATCTGGAAATAACAGACGCTGACGTCAAATAACAAGGACATGAGCGATAAAAAACAAAAGCAACAAAATGCCGACAGTGAAGAACTGTGTCTCGGCTACAAGTCAGCGCTTCAAGCTTTGCATCCGTTATTATTCACAAGCTTATTACTTAGTCAAACTGTATGTAACGTCTGTCCAATACTTGTAGGGTTACCAATATCATTCCACAGAATTCTGATTGATCCGATAGATTGGATTGGATTCGGTCAGGTTTTATTTTTGAAAACGAAATGGTCCAGTATCTGATCCATTTTCGTTTCTTGATATGGCTTTTAATTTACAGATAAGTCTTTTGAAACTAAACCTTTATTTGGTTAATCATGCTAAACCTAACCAATAACATAGTATGTTGCTTTTAAATCAGTTCACTAACATTCTTTTTGTTTGGGTACCTATCAGTGGCGAAGGTTCTACCTACCGGATTCCCTTTTAAAAATATCACAGTCAGTATTCTATAGACAAATAATATAATCACATTAAAAATATGTACTCCGGCTTACCTCTTACAAAAATTGACCCTTCGCTACTGGAGTACACCATTCAAGAAGCTTTAGCAAGGTTGTGGATAATATGGACATTGTGATGAGATATTACAATGAACGACAGGCCATTAGCTATTAGGTAATTTTGTAACTGATTTCGTAACTATGTACAAACAAGATTTACGAGACATGTCTACAGACTAAAGTGCATTTATTAACATTTTGACCGTCGCCGTCGTTATACAATCAATCAAACTGGTACCTATATAATATTAACATCATCTACCTAACCTTCTTCTTTAGTTGGGGTGGGCTTCCAGTCTAACCGGATGCAGCTAGTATTTTCCATGGCCTATCTGACCTCCAAAACCCTGCAGTTGCAGCTGTACCTATAGTTGTTGTTGCATTTGCTTTGCACATACAGAAAGGGAAAAACCATCTCGCCTCTACTGTTCCAAGAAGATAGGTATATTCTGTTGTTTTCGTTAAGTCTGACAAGAAGCAAGCAAGACTCATTGGAAAAAAACACTACAATGTCCTGTTGTCATGCTGTAAGTTACAATGTCGTTTAACTTACCAATTTGGTAAAAAAACATGGTAACCCTGATCGAGTTCAATAACCAACCACAACTTAGTGATTCATGCAATGTTTTGTTGCTCACAGCGGAGTCTTTGTCGGTGAAGGATAATTCACCATTTCAATATAAATATGGGCATTGTGCGTCTTTGATTTCTGTCGTTTTATACGCAAGAACTTTGTTTTTTTTTTCTATTTACAGAAATGATTCATTGAATAACATATTCCATTACTGTTTTTACTGAGAGTGTGCATTGCTATTAAGTACGATTAAATAAAGCTCTATGTTAAATATGTCGGAGGAAGTCGTGTATTAATAATAACAGCCGCTCTTGTCGATCTTTAGGTTAAGCCGTGTTTGTCTAGGTTCTGTTGGGCAGTGGGTGGGTGACCACCCTTTAATGCCAACGTGTTATCTGCACCTCGTCTTGGAGGAGGACTTTTGGCCGCAGGGAGTGGTGTTCTGTCGCTTCCACGGTGCCACATGAACGCACAGTGACATAGTGCACAAGTGAAGTGGTACTAACGTAGTTTTAAGGTACTTTTTACTAACACAATTTGTATTTTATTTATCATATGTATGTTAGTCTGTAAGGCATATATAGCTTATAATGAATTTTAAGTCACTAAACGCATGAATATGACTGGAGAAGACAGACTAGGGACAGAGACAACTGGAGGAATCTGGGAGAGGCCTACGCCAAAGAGGCGACTTCCACGAACTAAAATGATAATTTATTATTTTTAATTCAATAATGTTATTAATTTAAAACTTAAATTCAAATTTACTATTTTATATTTATAAGTTTTTATTTACAAATATACATATATCTACTACTTAAATTTACAGAAAAGAACTAAAGTAATGATAAAAATAAGACTAAAAGTAAGAAAATATAAACATATAAACAACGATGACAATAGGACACTTAGGCGTCAAAGTATTAATAATATTATTTTATATTTATTAATTGGAATTATTTAATGGTTTTGTATTAATAATTGTTAAATTGTGGTAGAATAAAGGCAATTTTTATTTTATTTTATTTATTTTTAAACACAAGAAAATTTTCAAGAAATCCATATTCATATATGGATTTCTTGAACATTTTCTTGTCGAGTTATCTATAAAAATATATCTGTTACCAAATTCAAAAGAAATGTTAGTCTTAAATTCGGTAATTTAGAAATAATTGAAGAAATAAGATATTTACAAAAAAAAACTTGAAATATGAACATTGAACAAATAAACAGACCAAATTGGCGTTTAATGGATACACACAAGTCTTTCTATTATGCCTCAACATAAATTTGTTGAATTTCAAGTTATTCATACAAGAAAAAAAAATATAACAAAGGAAATTAAAAAAAAAAAAAGCGAGCGGTGGATTTTTTTTTTAACTTTCTACTCTACACCTCTAGGAACTCAATAAAAAAGTGCCATGAATAGCCGACCACTTTTAACTTCGTTCCACTATTTGAGTATTTTTTGTCTAATTGCACTCGGCTACTTTGCCTGTCACATTATTTTAACAGCATCGAGTTTATTTGCAATTGCAAGCTAAACATTTGTGGGTGTAATCATAGTTGTGCGTCTCGCAATCATGTTATGAATCATAGCTATTACTACACGAATACTATGCTCACAGCTAATGGGAAGTAGAGTGACCTCACTCCCACACGTCTGACAACTCTTTGGCGTAGCTATCGAATGAATTTACAATGCACTATGGATGGTCTCTATTAAGGAAACAAGTTAATGTGATTTAAAAAGCGTTATCTACAAGTTCTAGTTTAATCGCTTTGTCCCTAATCCTGTATTATCCAATAACTAACGACCCGCCCTCACAACGCTCGCACTTGATACGTCCAGATTTCAGAATTATTTTCAAGTTCAATATTAATGTATTTAATCTTCTGGAATCATCATCATCATCATCATCTGCCTATTCTTTTCCCAACTATATTGGGGTCGGCTTCCAGTCTAACCGGATGCAGCTGAATACCAGTATTTTACATGGAGCGACTGCCTATCTGACCTCCACAACCCAGTTAGTACTGGGTAATACGATACCCCTTGGTAAGACTGGTTGTCAGACTTTTTGGGCCACTGACTACCTAACGACTGTCAAAGATCTACAAATGACACCCGGGATCAACGGCTTAACGTGATTTCCGAGGCACGGAGGAAACTCGGTATGTAATGGGCGGTCACCCATCCACAGACCAACCTAGGCAAGCACGGCTTAACCTAAAAATCGACCCGAGCGGCTGTTATTATTTAGCCACGAGCTCCTCTTAATCTTTTTTTAATCTTCTGGAATAAGTTCTCTAAATAATGATGAACCGCAAAATCCACTGCGGACTTTCGAAGCATAACAGGGTTACACGAAAATTAACTTTAAGTTAGTTTAGAATGAAATCCTATTTGGATGATTGTTGATTTGGATACCCTGGCACTTTGGTAGGCACCTATTTATTAGAAAGTCTTTCAGCACCTATAGGAAGGGTCTGTTTTTTTATTAACAATTCAACACAGAGCTAACTGATAAATAAAGCTGCATAAATCTGCTGAACAATGCTAACTTACGAAGCAAGTCCTAGTCACCAAACATTTTTCTAGGCCTACAATAAAGGAAAATATTTCACAAAATGCATCACATAAATCGTCCAAACCAAGCAGGAAATAATTTTCATGTTTAAACCTACCTCCTTAGTATAAAACAGCAACATTCGGTGAGCTACACTCAAGCGGCCATTGCTCATAGGAGTGTAGGGTCACGTCAGGGTCAAACTGACTAATAAGGACAGCTGGTCTCTTTAGGGTCTAATATGGTCACCCGGATGTGACCTTTACTTTTATTATGTCAAATATATTTAAATCACTTTATGGTATGTTCTTGAACGTACTTAATAAAAAAAAACCTGACAAAGCATCTGGCTTCCAGGAGTAGCAATGGTTAGGGCGAACAAAAATAAAAATACATGATCTCTGTGACTCTTCAGGGAAACCAAAATGAGGATCTTCTCACAACTGAATCTTGCTATAAAGGGTGTAAAAAGACCATTAACGAAGCCGAAAGGTACTTGTTTTCCCCGTCATTGTGATATTTTTTTTGTTCTAGACCATACCTGGGAACCTTCTAGTTACGGAGATATTAGGGGACGAAGTTCCAACTTTTTCACACCTTTTTTTTTAAATACATGTTTTTAATGTAAGTTTTTTACTTTAAACACCTCCACTACCCTACTATTCAATCCATCCATCAGCACAATGTTTTGAGTGCGTCACATTACGTCCCACCGTAAAACGTGATTTTTCACCCCAAAAAATAAAGTCGTATCCCAGCAATAATTTTTGTGTTAACTTACTTAGTTTGATGCATCGATCACTAATAAAAAACTAGATACACAATCCCATGCAAAACTTCTCTAAAAACTGTCACCAAATGCTTTGACGTACTTCTAGTTGAAATAAATATACATTAATGTAAATTCAACCTTAAACACACTGCCTAAAGTTGTATTCACAAAGTTACGTGCAAAAAGTAATAACCTTTTACGGCCGATACTCGCTGGTCAACCTATATCAAAACAAATTCAACCTTACACGCATGTTTTAAAGTCAGAATTACAAAGTGCCAATAAAAAACAAATAAAATTTTACGACCGAGGCTCGTCGCGTGGACAAGGAGTGAATGGAGTCGAATTGCCCAATATTTTTTGTTAATGTAATTTTAATTTAAAAATGTTGTTAGACTTGTTTTAAAAAAATGGTGTACTTAATAAAGCATATTCTATTCTATGGTGTTAAAGTGTAATTGTGTAATGGTTATAATTTATATATATGTAGGATCAGGAGTGCCGAGAGGTATTTCGTCAGGGTTTGGAGTTCCCATTTTATTGGGACAAACAAGACTGTATAGGCAATTACAGTGTTTTTATTACAGTAATTAATTAACACACAATAAAATAACACACAATAAAATAATGACACAATAAAATAATGGCAATAAAAAGATAAAGCAGGTAAAAAAGTAACAATACAGTTTAGGCGAACAGACTTTTTAAGGTCACAGTTCGTACAGTGGTCAAGCCACCCAAATGCAAAGTGTATCGCTCGCTATCAGCAAGTTAAATACAGCTATGCGAATATACAGCAGCGCTGTACCAAGTAAACCGACAGTTTTGTCGGGAGCAGGGGAGCTCTTTAATGAGTCGAATCCAAAGACCGACTGACTAGCTTACCGAGTGCACGCTCTTTTATAGGACGATGCCCCCACTTTGTAACCCCTCCACGACAACTCTGTCCGTTGACGCACTGCGGTACGTCACGTGTCTACTTTGATACAAAATGTGCTAAATCTAATAAGACTTACATTATAAAGTAATCAAATAATACAAGAATAATTGTCGTAAATAAACAATGGTGAATTTACAAAGTAAATCATTTTAAAATTAAAGCAACATGGCATTAATTGTTTTGAACAAAACTATCGGTCACACTTATCGAAATAAGTTGCCAAAAATCATTTAGTGGAACTTAATAAATTAAGTTTCGATTTATTAGACAATAATTGATAGTTAAAATCAATTAGAATAAGAAATTCAATTCTTAACAAAATTTGGTGACTACCCACAATTTTTAATTGACAACCAACTCCGACACGGCCAGAACTGACGTTCTACACGACCTCGTGTGATTCTGAAAAAAAGAAAATTTCTTGTGAATATCGATCGGCCTTTCTGACAAACAAAAGCCTTAACAAAAGGCATGTTCAAAAGAAAAATCCTGAGTTAGTCAAATCAAATTATTATCAATAGCAGTTGCATCGCAACCATTCAAAATGTCCATGCTGCTACTGACAATACATAGCTCAACTAAAGTAGAGACATAATCTCTCAGCCGAAATCACACCATGGGATTCGACAAGTAATTTGGAGTTGATTAGACAACCCGCATAGGCGTCAACATAGACAACCCGCATAGGTGTCAACATAGACAACCCGCATAGGCGTCAACATAGACAACCCGCATAGGCGTCAACATAGACAACCCGCATAGGCGTCAACATAGACAACCCGCATAGGCGTCAACATAGACAACCCGCATAAGCGTCAACATAGACAACCCGCATAAGCGTCAAGTTCAACGTCCAAATCCAGGAGTCAACATAGACATTCGATTAAGCGTCAAGCTAAACAAGAGTCATCATAGACATCTTGTCAATTCAGCTAAACTATGTCAGCAGCAGATGAATCATCATCAGTGTCGGTATTGACATCATCACTAACTGTAACTGGACATTCAGGCATTTTTCGTACACGATCATGGGCATATTTGTAAATTCTATTGGTACTCAAAGCTTTTAACAAGTATCTATCACCATCTAGTAGTTCTAAAATTTTATAGGGGCCTTTAAATTTAGGATCTAGTTTAGTTTGGTTCCGTTCCTCATTGGCAATAAGTACAAAGTCTCCAACTTGAAACTTTTTCAAAATAGCCTTAGTCTTATCATAACGGGCTTTATCGTATTCGGCACTTTTAGTTATACCCAGGGCTGCTTGTTCCCTTACACGGGACAGATTTACTTCTATCTCTTCACTGTCAACAGTCATCAAACCCAAAGGTCTAGCAACTCGTCCAATCAATAAGTCTAAAGGACTAGATTTAGTGACCCGATTAATTGTGCAATTTAAAGCAATTTGAACGTCTTCAATGGCATCTTGCCATGAGCGCTCACTGGTCTCAACGGCGGAAAGCATACTTTTTAATGTTTTCATTATGCGTTCAACCTGCCCATTAGCCCTACATGCACCGGTAGCTATTAAATGCAAAGCAACATTATGGGAATCAAATTCTTTGAAGTTTTTGCTAGCAAAACAACGACCTTGGTCAGCTATAACCCGAGAAGGTGCTCCAAATAAAGAGACACTGGACTTAAGGGCTTTAACGCAATTTGACGCGTCTATCTGGGTGGTATGGTACAGTAAAACATACTTTGTAAAAGAATCAATTATAACAATGATATATTCCTTGAGATCACTCTTTCCACTAAGTTTTCCTGTAACGTCTATATGCACGGTGTGCCAAGGTATACTGACTAGGTATTGGGTGTAACTCTGCTTGAATTTTACCCGAGTTAGATTTTGAGATTTTACACGTGATACAGTTATCTACGAATTTTCTAACATATCTAGCCATTTTATCAAACCAGTAATGCTCATAGACCTTTGCAAGTGTTTTATCCCAACCTAAATGCATGATTGCTTCATGGACATGGTTTATAACAGACCATCTAAAAGCTCTTGGGACAATAGGTAAACGACGAGTTTGTCCATTGCGTTGTATTTTACGGTACAAGGTTCCTGATCGTGATTCATAACTTTGGGCAATATCAGGGGGTAGAGAGTTACTTTTTAGATTAGAAACGATTGTTAAAATCCCAGAATCACGCTGTTGCTCAGCTAAAAGCCAATTATTAGACAGAGTTGTAATATCAACACGTTTCTGTTCTGTTTTGTTGATTGAGTGTGGAAGGGGGTTTCTAGAGAGAAAGTCTACGTGGTTCATATATCTGCCTTCTCTATACATGATGTCAAAATCATAGGCCTGTAGAAAAGCCAAATCAGCCTTACTGCGCGAGGCTTTAAGGGAATTACAGTCAGTTACAACAGTGAATTTATGTCCTTGCAGATAATGGTGAAAATGCTTAACTGCGTTAACAACGGCCAAAGTTTCCAATTCATAGGAATGATATTTACTTTCAGTTGCAGTCGTTCTTTTACTATAGTATTCTACAACATGCATTTTTTTATCAACTTTTTGAAAAAGAATGGCACCGTAACCATCAGCACTAGCGTCAGTATGTAATTCTATGGGATATTCAGGGTTATAAATCATTAAAACTGGCTCATTAGTCAGAATTGAAATTACTTTTTGCCTAATTTTAATATCTCACGGCCTATCATGATACTGTGACTTATAGAGGCATCCGGTATCACGTGAAACAGTATCTCTAATTGGTAACCATCTATTTCTACTTCACTCAGAATTTGTTCGGTACATATTATGTTAGAATTTCCTATTCCCATTATATTGACCATACAAGAAATACGTTTGCCAGATAACTTTTCAGCACTTGTTTCAGTAATAAGAGAACATTCAGCCCCAGAGTCATAACAAAATGCAAGCGACTCACCAGATTGCTGCAGCACACCAGAGATAGGTCGTACATCACAAGCTTCAACACGCTTCACAGATGGTTGGCTGCTCGAAGGCCGACTCCCGGTCGCCTTTGGGCAGCGAGGAGCGACATGTCCCGACTCCCCACAGCGGTAACAGACTATCTTCTTTGGTGTCGCCTTATGTGACGAGCTGGCTGGTCCAGGATGTTTGTTTGTTTTCTCGGCCTTCTTGTGACAGTTGGTAGATTTATGCCCCACTATACCACAAAAGTGACATACTATTGCTCCTGGTTTGAACTTCTAAGGTTGAGAAGAGTCTTGCTGGTCAGAGGAAATCTGAGACTTTCTCTTAAGGTGGGACAAGACACTCAGTTCTTGTTGAAGTTTATGCCTAGTATGTACTTCGGTAGTAAATGCTAGTCGATGAGCACGGGAATCCAATTTGGAGACATGGGCCATTACAGTAGAAGCAGCAATGTGTTCGACACTCAGGCTATTCCATTTAGAAGTCAGTGAAGTGACCTGTCGACTGGCATATGCGGCTAAGGATTCGCCTTCTTTTGGTTGACTATTATGAAGGTTTATGAGGGTAGCGGCAACAGTTTCCGAAACGGCATAACGAGAGAGAAAGTCTCTTAAAGTCTGTCCAGGTCAAACCTGCATACGACACTTGAGAAAGCCATACGTTAGCACTGCCTTTTAAGGCTTTAGTAAGGGCAATAATAAGAGTGCCACCTTGAAGAGGCTTTTCCGATAGGCAAATATCAACGGTTGTACTCCAAGATGGAGCGTCGGAATCGGGTAGGTCTGGGTCGAAATCGGGCAAAGGAGTTACAGTAGACGTAGCGGAGTGCGTCTTAATTGCTTCAATTAACTGAGTCATATTTTGATTCTGAAGCTCTAACATTGCTCGCCATGGATCACCAACACCTTCCGATTCCTGGGCTACACCTAATCCCACTTCTGATGTAGGATCAGGAGTGCCGAGGGGTATTTCGTCAGGGTTTGGAGTTCCCATTTTATTGGGACAAACAAGACTGTATAGGCAATTACAGTGTTTTTATTACAGTAATTAATTAACACACAATAAAATAACACACAATAAAATAATGACACAATAAAATAATGGCAATAAAAAGATAAAGCAGGTAAAAAAGTAACAATACAGTTTAGGCGAACAGACTTTTTAAGGTCACAGTTCGTACAGTGGTCAAGCCACCCAAATGCAAAGTGTATCGCTCGCTATCAGCAAGTTAAATACAGCTATGCGAATATACAGCAGCGCTGTACCAAGTAAACCGACAGTTTTGTCGGGAGCAGGGGAGCTCTTTAATGAGTCGAATCCAAAGACCGACTGACTAGCTTACCGAGTGCACGCTCTTTTATAGGACGATGCCCCCACTTTGTAACCCCTCCACGACAACTCTGTCCGTTGACGCACTGCGGTACGTCACGTGTCTACTTTGATACAAAATGTGCTAAATCTAATAAGACTTACATTATAAAGTAATCAAATAATACAAGAATAATTGTCGTAAATAAACAATGGTGAATTTACAAAGTAAATCATTTTAAAATTAAAGCAACATGGCATTAATTGTTTTGAACAAAACTATCGGTCACACTTATCGAAATAAGTTGCCAAAAATCATTTAGTGGAACTTAATAAATTAAGTTTCGATTTATTAGACAATAATTGATAGTTAAAATCAATTAGAATAAGAAATTCAATTCTTAACAAAATTTGGTGACTACCCACAATTTTTAATTGACAACCAACTCCGACATATATGTAAATATGTTTTTCGGGCACCACATTAATTTAGTAATAAAAGTAATTGAAACAGTCATAATTATTTACTCAATATATTAAAATTTCACATACTATTCGAGGTACAGCTGTTTTGTGTAGCCTTCTGATGCCTTTCGTAGTCACATATTCATCACTTTCTAAAAAATGTTTCGAACATACAACGCTTCCCTTAGTCGGCCTGAAGAATTCTTCGGATCTTTGACGTGCTATAACTGATATCCATTTTCCACACTTCACTGGATCTCGAGGAAAGCTAAAAAAAAAATCTCACATCTTTAATTTTATGACATGCACATATTCAAAATTAAATCTATAAAATGTTACTATAATATTTAGAGAAAGAATAAAGCCGTCTCATTAAACAAAAAAAAACAATCGTACTTTAATAATAAAAAAAATAAAAAACAATAGCGTCTCCAACAAATGGAACAGAATTAACGCATATAACTCGAACAATTTAAGTGGGCATGCGATAGTATGATTGAATACGTTTAGTAAGTGTCTTTACAATTGAGATGCCTTGTAACTCCTGCTATTTATTACGACTTAATTTAAAAAATGTTTTTACGATGATTTCTTGACAAAATATCAGTATTTACAGTACAGTGATAACAATTAAATAATGATAATATTAATACTTACTGAAAATATGAAATTCCATCCTTTTTTTGCGTCCTGGATGTGTGATTTTGACACTTTTTAAACGAGCACTGAGGCATGTTTACCGTCGGAGCGTTCGAATGCTACTAGATTAAAAGCGCTCCCAAATGTTCGAGTGGGTGTTCATTCGGTGAGGACATTTTTTGTCACTGATTGTGTATCTAGTTCTTTATTAGTGATCGATGGTTTGATGTACATAATGTATGGTCGACGGCTTCGTGAAGGGTCCGTTTACACCCTGTATAATTCCAAAATTGCTCAAAACCTTTGAAGTATTCTATCCTATTCGTTTCATACATACCTAATAAAAAAAAACTTACTCAAGAGACTTAAAGAAAATCGTGATCGAAACGGACATTAGTTTCCACAAATCGAGCGTTGACTGCAAATGGTAAAACAATAAGTCTGATGCTATTTTAATCACGATTATCGTCACTCGTTATCGATATTTCCTAGATTCTAGGTAAACTAGTGCTTACAATCTGATTGAATAGGTAAATTGTTTACGTACCAGATACAGGTACACAGGGTGTTTGGAAACCGACACATTTTTTTCAGGGATACGGTGGTCATAGTCATACCCCAGTTTTCAACCGTAGAACTTATGTCTTAAGTGTCAAGGTCAGTCGACTCGGTAATGGTGCCACGCTCCATCAAAAGTTTTGTTTGAGACTGTAATAGAACCCCTCGTTGATCGAGTGGTCGCAAACCTGACTACTGATCATGAGGCCCTGGGTTCGATTTCCGGGTCAGGAAAAGTGTTATTGAGTTTTTCCATCACGAATTTTTCTGTAGCAGCCACGGAGTTTGGATTTGTGCCCGGTTGATGGCAGTAGGCTCGCCCCCTATTACATGGCACTTAAAACATACTTGGCGAAATGTGGGTGTATTATTAGGTACACCTGTGCTTAACCCTTCGGGGATTGTAAGCGTGATGTTATAATGTTATGCAATAGAATGCACCACAACCTCTCAAACAAATCGGTCCTTTTACGTTAAAGATAAAGATAAAGATAAAGATATATTTATTTGTAAACATGTGTAACATAATACATATAAATGCAAATGTGGATGTAAAAGTGAAAACGACGTTTGGTAAAAATATATAATTTGTCCATTTATTATTATACATTTTATATAGTAAAAAAAGACTGACAACCAGTCTTACCAAGGGGTATCGTATTGCCTAGTACTAACTGGGTTGTAGAGGTCAGATAAGCAGTCGTTCCATGTAAAATACTGGTATCCAGCTGCATCCGGTAAGACAGGAAGCCGACCCTAACATAGTTGGGAAAAGGCTAGGAAGATGATGATAGTCTACTTACAAATTGTACAATCATACCAAATCGAAAGTATCTTATCTATCACCCACGAATATTTTACCTTCCTATAATAATAGTAGTTGTATGTCTAGACAAGTCTCGAGTTGCGCTTGCGACCTTCATAGAATGCAAATTTGAACAAAACTGAAGTACCAAGAACATTTTCTACTAATGCTACCTAACTATGTATAATTGATATTATATTATGATAACAATATAGGGTCTATCTTTTCATACACGAAATATTTAAGAGTAACTTCTATTTATGTTGTAAAGTCAACATAGCAACGAAAAAAAAAATCTGAGTCTTTTTGTTTTTACGAAATTATTATAATTCTAAAACTTCTTGTGACATTTTACATAAAACCTTTACTTTCCCTATTCTATCAATCACAATAGGTTAGTACGACGTGGTAAACTAGCGTAATGGATGTTGAAAAATAAGGAGTAAGGAGTAAGTATTTATTTTGTAGGTCAAGTAATTTTAAATTATTTATTTTTTATAAAATTAAACTTCGAATTTTTTTTTCCCTTGAAATGGCTTCTTTATAACCGCTAGATGATTCTCTAAAAAATATTTCGTGTATGAATAGTTAGACCTATGTGTTTCCTAAATATCGGTACCAGCAGATAAAGCTACTATATTTAACATAAGTAACATAACATCACTCCTGTAATCGTATGAGGCGTACCTCAATAGTACACCCACATTTCAGTAGCAATGAAATTAATTATTTTATTGTGGCTGCATATTATTAATACTATTAACCATAGTAAGTTATAGTGCGTGTATCATTTAAATAATTCTATGATACAGAGATATTACAATTATTAAGATAGCTACATACATAACCACATTGCTAGGATATTGCTTGCTACCTAAGAATGGTATGTGTATGATATATTCGCACTGCATTTCAAGCAATTACAAGATATCTACAACTCAATCAATAGATGTATAGACTATTTAATTGTACATACCGATCTTCGTTTTTTTTTCTTAAATCCACCAATTAAACCGTAATCGTCAGTAGTTCAGTATTAATAGATTTCGTAGCATTTAACTGGGTACATTTTAAATGTCATTTTTCGGGTGAAAGTAGGCGTCCACACTTGACATTATCAGCAGTGTCAGGGCTGTCTCATAATTACAGTTTATAATATTTTAATATGTATTTAATATCCAATTATTTTTGATATCTTGATCTTGGTATATAATTTACTTTTGAATTCATAACGGTTATTTAATATTGTGTAAACATTGCAGACCACACAAAGGTTGCCTTATAAGACTTTCAATTCTGGCAATAATTGTATGGTAAGTTAATATTCAGTTTACCTTTCATTAAAGTAACTGGACATGTCTTGTAATGTAAGTATTGGGTTTTCCTTGCCTTCTCATAAATAACACAGGCATGTATCAGTAGCGAAGGGTCAATTTTTGTAAGAGGTAAACCGGAGTACATATCTTTCATGTGATTATATTATTTGTCTATAGAATACTGAAAATGCCATTTTTCAAAGGGAAGCCGGTAGAAATCGAGTTCTTTGGAACCTTCGCCACTGGTGGCATGTATTGTTTGTTACTAAACGCTCACAATCTTCAGGCAAAACCCAGTGAATAGTATTAAATAACCCACTTTTGTAGGCCAGGGACCCAGGTATCAATGACTGGACATTATAGGTATCTACTTATATGGGGAAAATACATTGTTTAATTGAATATAACAATTACTTACCTAATAAATAAAACCTTTTTAGATGGCAGGGCACAGACACCAAGTCTGTGCCCTGCCATCTAAAAAGGCTTCTATGACCTACTTCTATGTTTTGTTGAATAGAGCGATTAAATACGACACAAGAATTCAGAGTAAGACGAAGTCTGTGTTTTTATTTGCAATGGGTATCTTGATATCGGATGTCATCGTCTTGGCGAATGATAAGTTTGGTCGGAACAGGGCTGACCTAAACTTTTTCAAGTCTTCACTATGAATTATACTTATAAACCAAACATTTATTTATTTATGAAACGAATCTACAGACTGATCATACAGCTACAAGAATATGCATCGGATAGAAGGCTGCAAGTTTCTGTCACTCAACACAAAACTAAAATGGATGGACATCTTCGTTGTATAGTCGAAATCCTAAGGGGAAGCTCTTAAGAGTTCGACCGCTGCTGTCAACAATTCCCAGTGAAACTTTACTAAGATTTATATGGTCTAACTGTCACAAAAGCTTAGAGTCCTTGCCGAGTGCCGACGTGCAAGTGACAATCAACCTTAGGGTGGTATTTATGGGCTGCGGGACTATTCGAAAGAGATATCGCGGCCCTGGAACACAAAGGCCAAAGAAGGAACATGGATGGGTTTTAGTCAGTACAAGTCTGACAGTCCCTTCCGCTCCGCCCAGAGTTGTCGTGTGAGAGGGTCATTTGATGATTCTAAAAAAATAAATTAAAAAAAAAGTGTGGTATTTATGCGTTACACTGTAGGTACGTAAAATATAATGAGGCAACCCTATTCTTGATACAGTCGCATCGTGTCCAAAAGGGGAATGTCGTCCTTACCTTTAACGACATACGCGTGAACACGAATGTTCGACTTGCGACATTTATTTTGTAGTAAATAGCGACTTTTAAGAGATTGTTTTGTAGGATCTCATAAAGTGTCATGTAGGTAGGCAGGATTGGAGTACAGCCGTTCATCAACTGGAGCATGTGACATCTACACACGGAATAGATGAAAGACCTCCTTTATCTGTTCTGTGCATCTACCAATCTCCCCTGGCCAAGTTGAGGATAGTGGCCCAGTCACTCACACAGAAAGGAGCCCTTGTCCCAACAATGGGAACATTATGCGGCTCGATAACAACAATTGTATGATTAAATATGATAATAGATGGTAGATGGCTGGGCATGAATTCATATGGCTCTATAGGCTCTACTGTCAAATAGCGGGTATAATTCAAGCTTCTTGATTACATTACAGCTGAAAGTATTTGACTGCTGCACGTAGGTCTCCCCATATTATTAAAATAAGGCAGGACTGGTCAAAGTGCCATATTATTTATTGTTGGCCGTATTGACCAGTCCTGCCTTATAATGTCAGAAAAAAAAAACAATTTAATTTCATTACAGTACCAATCACATTGAGTTAGCGATACTAAAAACTGATATCACCGCAATATAAAATAATGAGATAAATTGATTTGAAGCAAGCGAAGCGAGCACTTCACTAATTTGTTTTTATTATCGGGAGTAATTCTTTATGAGCGTCTAGGGGAGGTTTGGAATAATTAGGAAAACAGTTTCTGCTTCATTCTGTTCTAAATTGACAAAAATCCAAGAAAAGTAAGCTTTTCATACGGATACGACACCTCATTCTTAGTTATTCTTTGAGAAACGCCTGTTTTACTTGGCAAAGTAAAGTCGAATCCATTCTGTGAATACTGTCTTCATTCCCATGTAATAAGGGGCGAGCCTATTGTCATCAACTGGGCACAAATCCAAACTCCGTGGCAAAACACTTTGCCAGTAAGTACACTGCCGTTTCTGCTACGACTATGTTCATGCTGTCACTGGCACAGAACGACTGTCATCTTCAGCTATTATGCTTTTTTGTAGCAGTATATTCACCCATAGTAGGTACACCATAAACCTAGTTTCCAGTTAATGGCTCACTATGCATGGGGGTTTTATTAGCCTTATATCTGTTGTAGTCTATAGAAAGAATGACGAGATGACGAGTATTAGAGAAGTATGGAAGAAGACTATGCTGCGCCGACTCCAAATAAATTGGGATAAGGTCAGGAGAATGAGGGTGATGATTGAATTGTACGATTTTTTATAGACCCGGTTGTATAGGCCTAAAACTAAAAAAAAAGGTCGCTGGTTGTCTTAATTGTTTGGCCACGGAGACCGGTGAAACGCAGTTTAAACAACTAATTGCTGATTTGTCAAGATACCACAATTTCATGTTCCCCACTTCAATATAACGTTATACATAGAACTTAAAACAACAGTAAGGAAGATGTTAAAAACTCAAATTTAAATTAAACGATGTTAGATACCCTAGCTGGAATAACCATTTGTCCTTATATTATTTGATTAATGCGCTCGACGTAGACACTGTCCTATTTTCCTATTCCCAAGAGACGGCAAAACCGCGATAAAGTATGACACAATCGTCCTACTTTCAAAGAAATATCAACTTAATTGCTTTTAAAATAATTCCGAGCAGTTTTCGTGCGTTAAAAGTGACAGAAATGTTTGAGGTGAAAGCCACCCCCTGTAATGATTGTAATTTATGCCAATTATCACTTTTTGCGCCTTCGAACCGGACGCGGTATGACAAGGACATTATAAGACTATGTTAAATATTTTAACTGCAATCTTTTAAGTAGGTGTTGATATAACTGCGTACACATTTAATGAACAAGCTCTTTCGGTGAAGTTGTTGCGTGCTTTTTGTAAAATACCTTGGAGGTGACGGTAAAAATTTACGAAGTAAATTAATTGTATGTAAAACCTTTTGTGATTATGAATAAAATTGTGGGTAGGTATAGCCTCAATAAAAAAACCAGGATGAGACTCTCTTAGACTATGTATGTCACAAAATACTCAGCAGTGGATGGAAAAAAGCTTGCGAATCATGATGATGATCAGGTGATGAAATGGTGAGAACATCGCGCATATTCCTAAAGACCGAAGTCAATTCTCCAATGTAGAGTCAAAATCTAGTAATTATTTTACTAGATTTTGACTCTCTCAATCGTTACAAATATTGAGGTGTGAGTATTTTTCAATAATAGTGATCCTTTTGTTTATCTTGTCTGTTACATCGTATTGAAATTACATCTGTAGGTAGAAGTCGTTTTGGAATAGAACAACAAAACCTGTACCATATTGAAAAAGACTAGTTAGCGGTCTTCTTCGTCGTGTCGATAAATCCCTTTTTAACCGAATGCAAAAAGAAGGAGGTTATCAATTCGGTTGTTAATATTTTTTTTATGTATATTCGGGCGTAACTCCGTCATATAAAGGGTGTAAATAGACCCTTAACGAAGCCGAAAGGCACTTGTTGTCCCCGTCTTTGCGATCATTTTTTTGTTCTAGACCATACCTTCTAGTTACGGAGATATTGGGGTCAAAATTCCAACTTTGTCACAAGTTTAAAAAAAATTAAATATATGTTTTTATTGTAAGATTTTTACTTTAAACACCACGACCCCCGTACTATTCAATTCATAGATCAGCACAATGCTTTGAGTGCGTTCCATCGAGTCCTACCGTAAAACGTGATTTTTCAACCCAAAAAAAAAGTAGTAGAATTTCCCAGCAATAATTTTTGCGTAAAGTTACTTAGTTTGATGTACAGAATGCTTGGTTGACGGCTTCGTGAAGGGTCTGTTTACACCCTGTATAGACGGATTTGCAAAAATTCTTTTTTTGTTCGGGTTTATTCCGAAATGGTCCCATTTGAATTTCATATAGATCTGATGGTGAGTTTCGGAGACAGACAACAGAACTCTTCAAAAAATGACAGTAAATGAACCGCCATTGCTGCTATCGCATAAATATGTATTGTTTACGCAATCACACAATATAACTTCACGCCTGTACACTCGGAAGGGTTACGCAGATATGTACAGTAGACCCACATTTCGTACCGACTCGATTAACACATACAAAACGTGGGCGTAGATTAGGACCTTATTTAGTTTGGGTTTCGTATACAGATAAAAAAGCAAAATCAATTTATTATTTTTGGTATGTGTGGTAATGTAGCCTATTTTATTTCGTAATACAGACACCCATTTTGTCCTAGAAATATAATAATTTACTAACGTAAAAGGAAATGATTCATAGATGTGTCTCATTTGTATTCAATACTTGATTTTGATTCTTTGATATCCACGAAATGTATTACTAAACTTGGTACGCACGACGGCCAATCAAGCTAGAGAAAATCAGTTTATACGGATCTCTCGTTGTTCGGGAAATTTATACAAAGCGAGGCCATGTTATACTGGAAATGTACAGCTTGATGTGCGGCGTGTGTACATACCTACGCATTCGCCTGCGGAAATGGCAAAGATATAGTTAACTACAGAAACTACTTAACATAAATAATACCAGCTTATTAAAAGGGCCAGAAATGAAATGTTACAGGGTATCAGTAGCAGTATTATTGTCCAGTAACAGAGACAGCCTAGTGGTGTAACCGTCGGACTGCCAAGTCATAGGTCTTGACTTCGAACCCAAGACACGCACCTTTGATTTTTTAGATTCATCGTGTGTTTAGTGAATAGCCTGTAAAAAAAGTATTAGGAAACTTTTCAAATGCCTTTTCTACACCTAAAACGGTTACAACATCAAATTCAGTGTTTGAATTGCAATTCATTGTTAATATTCTAGTTCAGTAGTTAGCCATATTTCTTATTTTCATACAGAAATATTGCCAAATTAATTAAAAAAGGTAAATATTTGACAGCTATTTGCGACGTTGCCAATTTTCTGTACAAGCGTTTTGAACATAAATAACAATACCAGCTTATTAATAAGGCCCAATTGTGGGATGTTGCAGGGTAGGTATGAGTAGTACTATTATTGTCCCAGAAAAAAATATGTTGATGACGTAGGTTGACTGAATTTATGGACCGAATTTTCATAATGCTGAAATTATTCAATGGCAAACTTCTTGGTGACATCATTGTACAGACAGTCTTGCGTGGCTTTCGAGGTCAAAGACTTCATTATTTTAACAGTATCTAGCTCTAGGCACTAAGGCCCGTATCATATCGAATAATGGGGGTAAGGCTCTCCCCGTCATTGCGATATTTTTTTTTTATTCTGGGCTATACCTGGGAACCTTCTAGTTATGGAAATATTGGAGGTTAAAGGTCCAAAGTTTTTTTTTTAAATACTAGTTTCTAAGGTTATTATAACTTTACTTTTAATATCTCCATGACTTGTTTACTATTCAATGTATACAAAACATTAGCACAATGTTTTGAGTGCGTTACATTGAGTTTTACCGTAAAAAGTCATTTTTCCCACCAAATAGAAAATCGTTTCCCAGGATTAATTTTTGCGTACTTAGTTTGATGTACAGCATGCTTGGTTGACGGCTTCGTGAAGGGTCCGTTTGCACCTTGTAAGTTCTTAAAGCTCGATTTAACCAACCTCATGGCTTTAAATCTATGCTCAAGGCGAGATCTAAGCGTATGTATCGTTCTTTGATACAGGCCCTAGTTCCAAGCTTCTTGAGTCTAGTGCTCAGCCTAGATGACGACGGGGTGTCGCCAGCAAGATACCCTTGACCGGGTCACAGCTAATAGCTAGAGCGACCGCATACTTCGTATTCTCATTTTCTTATAACATAAATGCAAATGTAAGTTTATATCATATAGGTCCCTACCATACTAGGTTAGGCCCTCGGCTACGCAAGCGTGATGCTCCCACGGGATCGTCCTACCGGTATAAAAAGTATCATATTATCCAAACAATCCAATATAAACTATATGTGAGCCAAAATTCATCCAAATCCGTTTAGTAGTTTTTGCGTAAAGAGTAACAAACATCCATACATATATCCATCCTCACAAATTTTCGCATTTATAATAATAGTAAGAAGATTGTTATGGGCATTGAAAGAAACAATGGTTATACTTTAATATGTTCCTTTAATAACTAGGTACCTATTTCATATCGTTATACCCGATAATCATTAAAATGCTTCTAGTACCGCAAATATTATAGCTAAAACGAAATTTTATCAATCGCGACACAATAAGATTGATCCAAAGAAATAATCTAAACAGGAACTAAAAATAACTAAATGATTGAATGTCTAGATAGAACAAAAAAAAATAATTTGAGAGCTGTCATAACATTTTAGTAAAAGTAAATAATAATTTAGGTATCTAGCCAAGACCTAGTACCTACCTACATTACCTATTTTCAGCGAGTTTTTCGCCGTGTTTTGTTTTGAAATCGCACTAAGTTTTTCTATTAGAACTAGTGAATTTTCCTTTTCAGATGAATGATCATAAAGGTAAGGTGCTGTTCACACACAGCGTATAGTCGGCGGCCGACTGTGAGCGCTCAGTTAAAAATGTATGAAAAACAGTCTGAATTTTCTTCATACATTTTTTACTGAGGGCTCACAGTACGCTGTGTGTGAACAGCGCCTAAGGGTGCTTGCGAAAGCTTTACCTAGCAGTCTGGAATTCTAAATTGCCAGCCAAGACGACTGTCTTCCCAAACTGGGGTCGGTGAACCGTTGTAGGAGCATTTATCTCCTAGACTCCTAGGTAAGCATACATTTAGCTACCACTCGCTAATACGTGGGTAATTTTCAATAAGTAGGTACTAAGTAAGAAAAAATCGGTAGATAATTTATCGATTTTACAAGGTAATCTTTTTCTACTGAAAATAGGTTAGCAGAAAATAATGATATGTCTGTGTTTTTGTAAGTATTCTTTAAAAATCATATCAGGCTGATTGACATGTGCGATTCATGTCTAAATATCAACGATAAACAATGTATTATGTTTCACAAACAAACTTATCTTTAGATAAATTTGTTCAAGCATTTCTTTATGGCATTGACTTGTCTGTACTATACTTATATGAAATAAACAGATTGTCTTTCTTTACTAATCCATTCTATATCATACATAGATCAATCAGCCGCCTTATTTTAAGACAGTCAGCTAAACAAAAAGACACAACATTTTGAACTGACAGACAACTTTTCCCGAAACTGAATCCTTTTATATTTTTTTTTATTAGGAAAATATTAAAATATGCGGCTGAATTAAAGGATAAGATTAAAATATGGCTCTTTGCAAATAATTATTTATATCAACTATTTACCTAATAAGTACCTACCTACGTTATCTTAACAAATATCATTCATTTCAAAGATATAATTATTTACTTAGAACTTTCTGTTGTTATCGGTTTGTAAATGCTTGACTGATTAGGTAGGACCTACACCGTTTACCAACTTCCGACTTCTCTTGTACTGATTTCCAAAACGTAGGGAAACACATTTTCCCAGACATTAAGAACTTTAGTTCTATTCAAACTTAATGGCGGCTCGGAAGTTAGCTGCGAGTGACGGTCCGCGCATTAGGGTCATCGCAGACAGAGAGGAATAATCCCCGCGCGGTCTCGGGCATTTTCTTTTCGGATCGCGTATGATTCCCGCGTATCTTCGAGGACGCGCATTTATGCACTTTATTGTAATAATTTTAAAGTTTATTTTCAAGTGCATTAATAAAATCCCCTCCGCTGCGCTCCGTTCTGTCTGCGCTGACCCTTATACAGTCAAGGCGATGCATTTTCTGCGCCCCGTTGATAACTAAAATTGTGTTTATCTTACGTTTAGCTTTACGATTAACTTTAGATGTTCTGAGCTACCATAAAGTTTGAACCGTTACCTCTATACCTGCGCAGAGCGTCACTCGCAGCTAACTTCCGAGCCGCCATAGAGAACCCGATGCACTAAGGGACCTCGCGCACTATGCGGCTAGGACCACGGCACGACCTTGTCGCATGACCGGCCGCGGTCCTGAATAAAACTGGGAGACTATCATTATGGTGGAAGCGTCAGGGTAGCCCGCGAAATTCATATTTTCTTAGGCTTTTTTCAGTTTCAGGGTATATGTGAAACAAAATATGATGCGCGACCGTAACACGTATGTAGTTACAGATAGAGAAATGAGAAATTATCAATACAACCTCCTAAGTTCATATAATCCCATTGAATGACATTTTCATGAAATAAGCATTCAATGGGGTATTATGAACTTAGAGGATTGTATTGATGAGTATAATGACTATAACTCTGTAAAGCTATATTTTTTACGGTAGCGAATCATATCTTAATCAACATGCAACCTGACACTGACCTGTTAACTGCAAAAAACATAAGAAAATTAAAATTTCGCGGGCAACCCAGGCGTTTCCACCTTAACACTGAAAACGGGATATTTACCATGTGCGTGTGTGTGTGTGTGCTTGCAGCGGCCCCGCGAAATATCGGGAACTCGAAACAAACATAGTAAATATCAAGTTTTCAGTGTTAATCATAATGTTAGTGACCAGAAGTCAGTTGTCAGTTTAAAAACTTGTTAACATATCTAGTTGTTATTATATCAATACCGAATAGTTGTCGATTCGTTTACTCTACGCTTTATTCGGTAATATTGATTGTTATGAGAGAACTATGTCGTGAATCTATAAATATAATATTAGAGCTAAAATAATGAATCATACATAATGTAATAACAATAAAGTGAGTTATGTTTAACTAAACGTTTTGGAGAACATATTGTTTATATTAGCAGAACCGTGTGAGTATTTAAACGCGTGATATTTAATGTTTTTCCTTGTTTCTCTAAGAATTAAATTTAACTTTGCAAAGTACAACATGAAACTATTAGAAGAGAAAACTGTAAATTATCTGCATCTCTACATCTGCTACTGAACCTCCGCCACCTAGGATCCAACATACGTACCACCTTCACCTGTATCCTGTTCGCTTCATGCCAGACCCTCAAACCTAATTAAGTACCTAACTAAAAATATCGTAGTGCTGCTTTCTCTCTGGGTCCGTACATCATCATCTGCCTAGCCTTTTCCCAACTATATTGGGGTCGGCTTCCAGTCTAACCGGATGCAACTGAATACTAGTATTTTACATGGAGCGACTGCTTATCTGACCTCCACAACCCAGTTAGTACTAGGTAATACGATACCCCTTGGTAAGACTGGTTGTCACACTTTTTGGGCTAATGACAGCTGGGTCCAACGGCTTATCGTGCTTTCCGAGGCACGGAGAAAACTCGGTATGTAATGGGCGGTCACCCATCCACAGACTAACCTAGGCAAGCACGGCTTAACCTAAAGCTAGACCCGAGCGGCTGTTATTATCTAGCCACGAGCTCCTCTCTGGGTCCGTCATAAATAATAAAGACTGTTTTACTAAGTTTGTACGCAGAGAGGAAGTACTTCAGTTATTCTTCGTCACAAAAATACATAGTACCTATTAGCTGGCCGTAAAGGTGGAGGCGTAGCCGACTGCCCAGTGCCCAGTGCCCACGGTGCAGTGGACGAAAGATAGGAACCTAAGTAGGTACATTCTACGTTGAGTGTTAAGTATCTCCGCATTTAGAGGTTGTTTTAATGAACCCCCAGGTATATTATCTCACACAGCAATCTAGCGGTAGTAGTAATTATCACAATTCCGCTACAAATGGGAATAGAACACAAAACCACTCAATCGCGAGTCTTTCAACCGTAACATTTCGTCATTGATTGAGATTCAATTGTTTTTCTTTTACTTGTAAACTAAGTAAGTACCTACCGAGAGCTAGATTTGATTTTTCCTTCAAAGCGTAGTCGGCTATTGTACTCGTTACTTTAGCTGAAGTAAACCGTTCCTTTCCATTAACTTTTATTTCTCGTGTGTAAATAAGCAGTTGCCCGTCTTGGCTATTGTAACATAGGTCACAAAATAAAACAACATAGGTACCTAGTGTATTTTCCGCTTTTCCGCAACTGTTTCAGATCGTCGCCAGATTTCGAAATCTTGAGTTACTTGTAAATATCTACTGGGAGTAAGACCCATGATTTTTCCCCTTTCACTAGTTTTCCCAAACAATGATATTGAAAAATAGTTATAAAATAATCAAAAAGAAGAAAAGTGTAGACTTACCTTTAACTTCGACTTATGCACGAGATCTTTATTTTGCAAGGAGTCAAAAGCATGCCATATGCAATTAGTTACGTTTTTCAATAATGTAGACATTTTCGCGTTCCACAATTTTCAGCACCTCAATTTTTTTTTTTAATATTTACTAAAAACACAAACACATTTTTCTTCAAATGTCTATTCGTTTTTCGTTCAAAATATTATAATCACTAAAAACTAAATAAAAAAGAAAACTATAAACAAAAACACGTCTAAAGTTATCCACTATTCCAAATTTAAAAATAAAGCAAAGAGCACGAAATAATACTTTTTTTAGTTACAAGCGAGAATGCAATGGAATGACACGTTCTGCCTCCGCGCGCTTAAATACCAGACTGGGCAAACGTCGTGCGATAACAAGCCAAAGGAAATGGTTCATGCCGCCGAACGGAACTAGTACGCCTGACAAAGTTGACTTGTTTCGTATATTAAATGTATGGTAATTATCGATGACTGCAATGAAGCTGAGAACTTTAATGAGTGAAGGATCGCAAAAACTTAAATTGAGTAAACCAAGCGCAAGCAGGCTACAGGTTGCACAGCAAACCAAAACAGATGTACAAAAAAATACACTGCACATAATAAATAAAAACTAGCTGTTCTTATTCCTGTAATACCATACCAATAATATAAATTAAATGCGAGAGTATCTACCTAATGCTGTCTGTCTGTCGTTACTTTTTTTACACTTAAATGGCTGAATGAATTTGGATGAAATCGCACCTACACCATGACCTGGGTTGGGTGTTTGGGACATAGGATAGGTACGCACGACGGCCAATCAAGCTATACAAAAGCAGTTTATGCGGATCTCTCATTGTATAGGAAATCTATACAAAGCGAGGCCAAGTTATTCTGGAAATTTGCAGCTTCATGTGCCGCCGTGTGTACGTCTAACGTGCTGGCGAAGCCCCGAGCAAAAGGTATGTACAGACGCCAGCACATCACGCTACTACAAACTGTCAAATTTTTTCATTCGATTTTGAACTTAACCACTAACATTTTATGGTTTAAAATCATTTGGAGAAATTTGACAGTTTGTGGTAACTTGATGTGCTGGCGACTGTACTTTCTAATAGATAAGTACTTACTAACGCTGCATCCTGTATATCAGTTGGAAACTTCGGTTTCATCAACCTAAACTGCAATTAGTAATAGCACTCTTCTTTTAATTTAGTATGCAAATAGGCAGTAATAGGTACCTAACTAGACATAACTGCGTTTTGAATAAAGCCTCTCTCACCAGTACCTACTGACTAATGAATATGTTAGTTACACAAAGTGCTGCGTATTGACAGTAAACATGTGTTACATTAAAACATGGCGATAATCGGGCTTCCTTACGACCGCGAGATGACCTTAATGACTCTACCGATTTGCATGACACGTCTGATGCATCCAAACCGGATGTCTTCATTCGTTAGTTTAAAAGACAAGTGCCCCCTAGCGGTCAAGTTATGAACAGGCAGGTTTGACCTTTGTTTTCGCCTTTTATTTATATAATCTCCGTCATGTTAGTAGCCAGGTCAGGTACCTACCTTTCACAGAAGGCTGACTTAGCTAATGCTTATCAATGTGAAGTGAACCCATTAAAGGTCAGTCCTATTTTAAGTAGGTATATTTTCTTGTTAGGGCCCTTATTACACGTTTGGGTTTAAGGCTATGGCTTGCTATGTGTGTGATCAACACCCATTCATTGGTTCATATCATATCCGGCTCGAAGGACCAAATTTCTCTAATAGATACCTAACTATACGTCCTATTGTAAATATAAATATTTATCCGACTAGCACCGTCTGGTAAATGGAGCTGGTTGGGCGATACTATAACGTGAACTTGTAAGTAGGGTATGATAGGTCATATTCGACCTACAAGTCAACAACGACATACTTGAATCCTGCCTTCACTTGTTTTCCGCATTATAACCAGCAGGCTTGCGATTATCCTTTGCATATCGGCAGTTTGATCTCACTGAGTGCACAGCCTCCCTCACATTATAATTACATTACTCATCATTCGAGAAACCGCTCGCCTTCAGATGTTTTCACCATAAGCGCACGCGCCGGCACTGAGTCATGAGGACATACAACTCATTTAAATATACCTTGCCAAAGATGCGTTGAGTGGGCCAGCATACCAGATTGATATTGACAATATTTACTTATGGAAACTGTTAATTTTGGATTTTGACTTGGCCATCAGTTTTGATTTGTTGAGGACATGGAAGTTCTGATTAAATAATTTTTTGTTATCTTCATAGATTTATGTTATTAGTACGAAGGTCGATAATTATATAATACTAGCTTTTTTTAATTACGAGAATATAGAAGTAGCTTATAAATCGAAACTCGCATATAACAGAGTCGGAGTCCCACAAGGTAGTATATTAGGCCCACTTCTATTCCTACTCTACATTAACGATTTGCCTAACGTGACAAATCATCACTTTACCCTTTTTACAGATGATATATCGCTAGTCATTCCACAAAAACCTAATACTACATTTGATGACTACAATAAAGAAGTTAACGAAGCTGTTCAAAGCATTATCAAATAGCTAGAGTGCAATAATTTAAAAGTTAATATAGACAAGACTAGAATAATTAAATTTTACAATAGAAAACAATATAATCACAAATTAAATGTCTCATACGATAACAACAATATAGCTCAATCCGATAGTATAGTTTTCCTTGGGATGTCATTAGATAGTCAGATCTCTTGGAAATTACATATAAATAAAATCTGTAACAAAATAAACAGGTATGTTTACGCTCTCTGGCGTCTTACACGAATATCCAGCCAAAAGACAGCTATACAAGCCTATCATGGATATGTAGCCTCCAACCTACGATATGGTATTCTATTATGGGGTGGCTCAGTAGAATTTAATAGAGTATTCCTGGCTCAAAAACAGTGCATTCGCGCACTTTGTAACGTTGATTCTTTGACTTCATGCAAATCATTGTTCCAAAAGCTAAATCTACTAACAGCACCGTCCATATATATATTTGAGTCTTGTATTTTCATCAAAACACATCAGTACCTATACAAATCCTTTGGTGACTATTGTAATTTTAATACCCGGTATCCTAATAGCTTTCCCTTGCCAAACATAAAAACTGATCTATATAGAAGAAACTGTTACCCCATTTCAATTAAGTTATTTAACAAATTACCTAGTGAACTGAAAGATCTACCCATTACTATATTCCGAAAAAAATTGTACGCCTGGTTAGTCAATAAATGTTTTTACTCGACCCAGGAATACCTTAGTTATAAGAATAGAAAATTATTGTAAAACCTTACTAAGTTCCTATTCTAGTGCAATAATACCTAGTTAAGTTACATGTATATGTATGTATTATATGTATAGTTAAATAATAAATAATATAAATAATATATGTTTATTCAAAAAATGTCACAGAATTTTACAAATATCTTACAGGCTATATTTTTCATTATGCAAAAGAATTTAACATCTGTAGCCGAACTAGGCAAAAGCCTGTATTTCGGCTATCAGCGCCAATCCCCTCAAAATAATTAATAATTTATGGCAGCCATCAAGCAGAAATGTTAACCTTTTTATAAAATTTTACCAATAAATAATCATAAAAAATAAAATCATTAAAATCTAGTTTCTAAGAATAATAAAATCATTACAATTAAATAATTTAAATATAATCACTAAATTAAATTACAACCATTAAAATAAATTAATACAATAATTACAATTTAAGCATTTAAATAAAGTCAATAAAATAAAACCTACGAAATAAATTAACAAAATCATTACAATAAAATCGGTGATACAAAATAATCAAAACCCTTAAAATAAAATAAATTCTGAATAGTGAGTATGTCCTCTCTTTGTGTAATATGATAATGTGGGTGCGTGAGTGTGAGAGGGTGTGTATCTGTGGGAAGCAGACAATCACCTTGGTATATGTAGTAGAAGTTCAGTCTCTTCGTAAGAGAGTTTTTGTAAGTATTCAGTTACCTTTTTCTTACATTGTGTTTTATTCAAAGGGTAGATGTGTATAGCTTTGTTTATCTTATTGTAGATGTAAGGTCCAAAGAAGTTAGTAAATCTTGTGCTGAATTTAGTATTAGTAAAATCTTTTCTGACACAGACCCTATCTTTTTTCCGTGTTTGTAGATTTAACGGTTTAAAGTTTTGTTTACCGTGTTGTAGGAGAGTAACATTCAATATATACAGCTGTCTTACAGTCAGGACCTCACAATTCTTGTACAGTTGAGCAGTGGGGAAAAAAATACGTTTGAAAGTGCTGACCTTCAGAACTGCACGTTGGGCGATCTCAAGATGTTTTAGAGTAGTTTTAGAGGAGCCACCCCAGGAGGAAATACAGTACGACAAAAGCGACTGACAGAGAGCATAATAAATCTGTTTTAGTAGTTGTGGGTCAGCGACATGCCGCAAATTTTTAAATACAAATATTAATTTTCGGATCCTTCCACATAGGAGTTTAATGTGTTCTTTAAAATTAAGATTAGCATCAATTGTTACGCCTAGGTATTTAATCGTCTGTACACGCTCAAGCAAAGGGCATGGGCAGACTGATTTTACTTGACACTCGTGTGAGACGATTTTTAGGGTGCTAGCGACTCCACTTACATTCCTAATTCCGAAACAGACATACTTGGTTTTATCTACATTTAAAGTAAGAATATTACTCTGCAGCCACTTTCCAACTACATCAAAACCAAGCTGAGCAGCACTGAAAGCCTCTTCCCAGGTATCGGCAGCAAAACAGAGGGCAGTGTCATCTGCGAAGGAGATTATTTCGCCTTGGGACAGATTAATATTTGTGAGTTGGTTGATGTATACCAGAAACAAGGTCGGCCCCAAGATGCTGCCCTGCGGCACTCCGTGCGTTATTGGGAGGTCATCACTCCTATGTGCATCAAGACGAACACATTGAGATCGCCCAGTAAGATAGCTTTTGAAAAGCTCGCGCTGCGTACCTCTAATTCCCAACCCTTCCAGTTTATCCAGGAGGAGGGAGACAGAAATCGTATCGAAGGCCTTTGCTAAGTCGAGAAAGATAGCGATACATTTTTTTCTCTTATCTAGGTTTGAACTTATGTAATTTGTCAGTTTATTAACTGCTTGCTCAGTCGACTTACCCTGTCGAAAGCCGAATTGATTGGAAGATAGCAATGATTTTTTTTCTAAATAATCTACCAATCTTAGGTTAATAATTCTTTCGAGTACCTTCGAAAGAGCCGGCAAAATAGATATTGGCCTATAATTATTGATATGATTTCTGTCACCACTCTTAAGAATAGGGCAAATAACTGCCTTCTTCAAAGAATCAGGGAACACTCCCTTTTGCAGGCAGCTGTTAAATATTTTAGTAATAGGTGGTACAAGAACGGTTTTGTAAGTTTTTAAAAACTCACTTCTAATATTATCGCACCCACTAGCACAGTTAACCTTTAAGTCAAGGATAAGACGCTCAACCTCAGCTTCAGTGGTATCCATTAAAACGAATGAATTAACCGTATCCGTGTCAGTACTTGTAGTTTGTGTATTGCTGTTAAACGTTTGTGTATTTTTTTTGTAAATATTATCTGCTAATGACCTTCCTACGTTAACGAAGAAGTTATTAACTTCATTAAGGGATTTTTCAGGAGTTGTTGACAAGGCGAGTAATTCTTTTGGAGAAATTGATTTTTTTGACGTGTTGGTGATGTCTTTAATTACTTTCCACAGTTTTTTGTTATCCCGTTTTGCTGCTTGAAGTTCGTCTTTCTCGTATGCTCTTTTTACTTTCCTTATTATGGCCGTACAAAAGTTTCTGTATCGACTGTACGTGAGTTTTAAAGTATCGCTAGCTGGATCCATTTTTAATTTTTTATGTAAATTATCCCTATGTCTGACACAACGTAGCAACCCTTGTGTCATCCAAGGTTTTATTATCCTGTGGCGCTTAGGTATAGTTATTTCGGTTGTGTTATTTTCAATTGCTTGTTGTATAGATTGTGTGAAGTAGTTTAGAGAGGCGTTTGGATCTACTAAATTACTAATTGAGCTGAAATCAGTGTCTTTCAAATCCTGTAGCAGACCAACTTTGTCAGTTTTTGTTGTTCTAGAAAACGCATAATGCCTGGTTTTCTTCAAGTTAATGTTTAATAGAACGGGGTAGTGGTCTGTTAAAGTAGTGTGAGGTACAATGGTGGTGCAAGGGTAGTTTGTTCTAACTAGTGCATGATCCAGACAAGTATCACTAATACTCCGAGTAATTAAAGTATGAGCCGGTAAAAGGCCATGGGTAGCTGCTAGAGTTAAATAGCGCTCCCCGTTTTGATTTATTTTTGCAGGGCTTATATCGATATTGATGTCACCCATCACTATTACATGTTCGAAGGTGGTAAGTTTATGTAGGGCATTATCTAGTGATGCTAGAAATTGGTCGATGTTCTTATAGGAAGGTGATCGATAAATAGCAAGTATAGCGATACGGTTTTCAATTACAGCAACCAAACTATTACATTCTTGCATGACTGGTTTCTCAATATTTACACTAAGATTTTCATCGTAATAAATTACTACACCATCATTCTGTTTAGTATTTAATTCAGATCCTACATAGCAATACCCTGAAAGATTAGGTATTATAGTTGTATTTGATAGCCAGCATTCTGTCAATATGACAACGTCACACTTCAGCTTCATCCTTTTTAATAAAATGTCTAACTCGGGCATATTGCAGTTTATGCTGCGTATGTTTTGCGTAAAAATAAGTAGATCCTGCTCCGAGGAAGTTAATATTTTATGACAGTCCTCAACAGAAGCTATTTGCGATTGAGATACAGAAACTTGATCAATACTTTCCGTTAACTTGATTATATCACTGAACGTTAATTACAAAATTTTGTTTAAGACATGAAATGTGGTCAGGGATTACGAATAAATGGCGGAAAGTGTTACAGCAATTTCGAAATATACAGCAAGTGGGAGTGAGTGAGGGTATGATAAGTTTACTGGGATGATGTGTGTGTGTGTTAATTCTGTAAAGTGTGTGACAAAGATTTATCATGAAAAGTATTTTAATTTGATAGAAGCAGAGATAACGAGATACGTATTCAGAAATTGGCCAATAAACATAAGGCAGCAGAACAATCATACAGAGGTCAGGCAAGACATATAGTAATTCATAATACAGTGCATAGTTTTTCATTAAAAGCATTTTTTTGGTACAGAAACCGAAATAATTTAACAAATTCATAGCAGTTGCAGAAAAACCATAACGTAACCAGATGTCCCTGATAATTATATAGTGGCCAAAAAATTCAAATTCATTGTTGATATTGCAAAAAATATGCGTTATAATAATTAAATAAATTCCGTAAAAAAATATTATGAGGTAAAACACACTTTTTTGCCGACAACAAGCATGCAATAATGTGGGTCTACTAATTTTAAAATTACTAAGAGATACAAACACTAATAAAATATTGTTTTGGAAAAAAACATGCACTAATATAGCTTTGAGCTCAGAACAATATTGACATCTTACGAGAAAACATAGTCATGTAGCAATTCTTAACTTTTCTAGGTCAGACTCCGTATTTATTCGAATATGCGCCGATCCTTCGGTATTTTTGAGATAAACAATCCCGTTTGTCGTCCAACAGAAATTATATCCATGGCTCTTTTGGAACTGCCTCGCCAGAAAGAAGAGCCTTTGAGTCTTCTGAGTAAGAGTTTCCGCGATGTATAGCGGTTTTGGTTGGTGTTTTGAGTTCAGATGAGTTGTGTTAAGTTTTTCTCCCCTTGGTTTAGATTTATTGAAGTTCTTAACCGCCCTCAATACTTTATCCTTCAGCAATACCGTGGTAAGGTCCACAATAACCGGGTTTGAGGAGTCTTTTGACTTTAGCCGATAAATGTCCTTAATTGTCGAGCAATCCATTTCGACGTTTAATGACTTTCCCAATTTCATAATTTCGCTACATAATGTCTCCTTTGTCTCGTTACTTTGTTTTGGCATATTTCGTATCTCGATACCAGTTCCCCGGGATTTTCGTTCCAATGTTTCCAATCTCTCCTCTAATTCTTTTATCAAGACCCTATCAGCTTTTCTTTCTTTCTCAAGTGAAACAATTGTAACGAGAAACTCATCATGTTTCTTCGACATAAGTTCCATACTAGATTTTAATTCTTGAAATCGTATTTCTTGTTCCCTTGAGAATAATGTGAACATTTCTTTAATTAGAGTCGCTATGTCAGCATTCTCACCAACAAGCTCGTTAAGTTTTCTCTTTTTAACCGACATATTTCGATCAGTGATATTCGACGCGAGTGACTGCAGATCACGCTCAGAATCACAGACGTTAATTCGGATTTGTCCGCTTTTTTTCGCCAATTCCTCCTTTGTATCTGCGGCGAAATTTGCAGAACTACTGCGTTTCTCAGGGTCAGCGACCGGCGTAGTTGAAGGAGTTGAGGGAGGAGGTGAGCGATTTATTGGCATGGTAGCGAAAGTAGAAAACAACAACAAAATAAAAAAGAAAAAATAAAATAAAAATCCAAAAATTATTTCGTTGACTTGGTTTTGAACCAGCGACACTTTGATTATGGACGGCTCTTTATGCGCCGGGACCAAGTGTGCTACGTAAAATTCATTCAAATTAGCTAACTGATGGTAATATCCTTTGTTTGCTGTCAAAAATTATTGGTTCACTTTTTCTATCTTTGAGGGTACACTACGCAAGTCGGGCCTCGATACACAACAAACACTTTTTTTTGTAACCACTTTTGCTAATTGAATTTTGCTCATTTCAAGCTTCTCGTTTGTTATTGTTTTAACACAGGTCACCTTGTCACTTTATTCTTAACCGAACACTATAGTTATTATGCCCTTTTGCGTGGTATAAACAATTTAACAGTTTTAAAAATGAGGAACGTAACGATAACACGTCTACTCGCGGCGGTGGCTCAGCGGGGGGGATGAGTTATGTCACACATTCCGTTTTATTGTTATTATATTATAAGCTTTTATTTTATGTTTTATATATCAGAAATGGTTTATATGAGGATCTTTAATGTTATATTGTGTAATGTAACATAGTACCTATGCGAATAAATTATTTGATTTGATTTTGCTCGCGGCTTCGCTCCCGTTATGTACGGAAATTAAGCAACAGGAAAGTTTTAACTACCTATCTATAGTATGTCAGTATAATCTAGCTTCCCGTTAGTGAAATAATTTTCGGAATTGGATCAGTAGTTCCGAAGATTACGTCCTACCCTAACGCATACAAACCAATTTTACCTCTTTATAATATTAGTATAGACTAGAATAGTCCACTGTGACCAATTAATTAGTTAATAGGGACTCAAAGTGGAATGTTTAAATAGATGTCATTTTCGGAAGAGCCCATGATTAATTTTGCCTAAATTACATGTAATTGCACTTCAAAGAAAAGTTATAAACTGACAGCAGCATAACATTTCCAAAGTTCGAAATTTAAATATTGCCGCGCAGACATTACCATACCATAAACACAATTACCCTCATTCTCGAGGTCGCCAGTTACCAAACGAGTTGCAGGAATCATCTTGCCGTGCGTGTCCATGTGTGTAGGTCAGACATGCAAAGAACTACTTCTATCGGAAGCAAATCAAGGCTCTGTCCTTAACTGGAGCGAGCATTCACGCTTTCAAATAAGATCTTGTTTCTCAAATAAATGTAATGTAATATTTGCGGGCGAATTTTAGCCAAGTAGCTAGTGTATCAGTAATTAGCTTAGCAACTCGTCCCAGTTATATTGACATTAAAAAAATATATAAACATATTTTAGTAAATGGGATAAAACAAAACATGAAATTCTTTGGTAAGTGTTTATTAGGTAATTACTACTACACATAAATTACATATAGTTAAAAATTACGATTACAAAAATGTACCGTCTTGTCGATTGTCATCAACCTCCCTCGATAAGGGCCAACTGCCAATATCTCAGGGTTGTCAGTCTTGATAAAAAGCCAGACATAAAAGGTGTAAAATTGCGAAAAGCATGAAAAAGCGCTAACTATATTCAGTCAACTACGTTAGCTATTCCCTTTTAGGGCTAACCCAGGTATGTTTATATTTATACCCAAATTAGGTCATCTTTCTAGTTAATTTACTAAAAGCACTTTTGCCTTTGCAAATCTAATGCTTCTGACAACCCTGATAATCCCTATTCCTTATATCTCTATTGGCTAATAAGCGCCATAAAAAGCCGAAATTATGCTATGCATGCACTAACACTATTCCAATATATGCGAATAGATTAGATAACCGATATTGTAACGTTTTGTCGAAATATTCACAACTAAACAAAAGTTGTGCAGAATAAGTACCGTTTCCCATCCCAAATCTTTCGCGCTCCGAAACATGAAAAGAGTTATATCTAAATAATATCATGTTATATACAGAAACATTATTGGAATGTAGAATATGTAATATTTAACAAACCACTCGTAAAAGTTTATTTTTTTAAATAAATCTAAGTGCGAAAATGGCAAGGAATTCTTTTTTGTTAAGGTACACACAAATTATTACTAAAAAAAAAACGAAAATAAGGCTTGGTCACAACGGCTAATGTAATTTCCATTTATTGTTTTTATTCCACTAGAATTCGGTTTCTTGACATTTGTTAATATAGAATATGCAGGCCTGCCTGTCTGAGACTGGTTGTCGAAATATGTTAATAGTGGCAGTGTCTTACAGTAACAGTAAACGATTGTGGTTCAGATAGACACACCACTTCATTTACGTTGGAAATATACGCATATTAACCTTTGCTCCACAACACCTTAAGAGCGTTAACGTCTTACGGCATTTCATACAAACTGTCAAGTGATTTTGTTTCGAAATGACTGAACCGATTTTAATGAAACTTCGTACACATAAGCAGGATACATAAGTCTAAAACTTTGACAGAGAATTTTTCGAAACATAAATATCAAAACCCACACACACAACATACATCTAAATTAGACCGATTTTGAATTTCCATAGAAACAGAAATTTCCAATTATCTTTTTTTTTTAAAAGACATATCGAAAAGTTCTCCGTCAAATCTTTAGACTTATGTATCTTGCTTATGCGTACAAAGTTTCATTAAAATCGGTTCAGTCATTTCGAAAAAAAAAACACTTGAAAGTTTGTATGAAATGCAGTAAGACGTTAACGCTCTTACTTCATAAATTAAAAGTATGAAGATAAGTAGCTGCCGAAAAACACATTTTCTTTAATTTTGATTGATGTCGCAATAACACAAAAGTAAAATGCCAATTTCAATGAGATTTTAAATAGTCATTTTCTACTCATTATTTAATCCATTTTCTGGAACTTAAAAATCTAACTTTGAGTTAGCATTTATATTGCATAGAGATCTAGAGAGATTAAAAAGGCTTAAGAGATTACAACACAACCTTCGTAAGGAAAATGTACCGGGTGAAACGGGGTGTAGAGACCCAGGGTTGAATCGAGACAAAACTTTGAAAGGCGTTTTAACATTGAATTAATATGATATGTTACCAACCAGTACTCTATTTTATTCACAGAATTATTTAGAGACCTTGTTGGCAACATATCGTCGGGGATAGTGCAAATCCGCGAATCTACCATACGTAAAGTGCGCGTATCTGCACTACGTGTAGGTTTACAGAAGAAGGTATAAGTTTATATTTTTTTATTTCAACGAATTTTGACCTCATTTTTACATGAATAGTAACAATTCATGTGTTCTATTAACAGTAGAAATCTATTAAATTTGTTAATTTAGTCGCTACGACAATGCGTAATTGAAATTGGCTACATTTTTCAGATACGCGGGATTATTCAATGCTAGTTCCGCGGATTTGCACTATCCCCGACAATATATTAATTCAAATCCCTTCCAAAGTTTTGTCTCGATTGGTCCCTGCGCTTCTATTCACACCGTTCTACGGTGTCAAATAAATTATGTGTAGTTTTCTAACTTAGTTTCTAGAACATTCCACCCATGCGTTTTCTCGTCTCTTTCATCCGCTTATTACAATAAACAAGTCCAAATAAATATAATTAAAAATTAAAATAACATTTCATTTGTTTTATACAAAAATATCGTAATCATATCTAAAAAACTTATTTGTACATAGAATAAATTTTTAACGTAAATTTGAATATCAAAACAATTGGGACTTTCCCCATGTTATTAAAAAAATAATAAAAATAAGTAAACCATTGTCATGTGACATGAAAATCTTATTCAATCTAAGACAGGTTAGCTATATGTAATTCTTATTTTTTAATGACTTATTATTCGGTCAATTTTATGCAATTTGTCATCTTTCTTTTTTTTTCTTGCGGTGCCTAAGCTGGTGTCAGTTTTTATGCCGCCCATAGTCTTCTGCCTTGGCTTTGCCAGCAAATTTGCCATGAGGACCATGCATAGAATCCACGCATAAATGCTTTATGTTGGTATTCAGCAGCATTCGGTTAGACTAGAAGCCAGTCCCAACATAGTTGGGCAAAAGTAGGCAATGATGAGATGCTTTTACTTACTAGATTATTTTAATCTTAGAGGAAGATACAACCAGCACAGTCTTAGCAGTGGCTGGAATAGTGCACGTTTATCCTAAGCTACAGTTTTAGGCATTATTTAACCTTTTGACGGCCAGAGCCAAAATTTCACCTACCATTTTGACACATACTTGTGTCGTTGGCGTACTGGGCACGCGCTTACTTGTCACGTATATGTGACTATGGCGGTCAAAACGTTAATTGGTGGCTTGACTGAAGTGAGTCAGAAGCTATGTATGTTACTGGGTGATCTTTTTTGATCCGGTATTAATAATTCTTGTACTCAATTTATTAGTTTCTTTTTTTGTATTTTTATATTTTTCTTTTATTTTTTTTTTTAAAGTAAAGTTTCCTTTGCATTAAATTGACCGAAGAACGCAAACATTTGACACGTAGTTACATTTATGATTTAATAATGTGGAATACTAGTTGTAGTATGACTAGACTCGTCACAGAAACGTGCCTTATGCTAGGGGTACATTCAACGACTATTACATTCATTATTATTATTATTTTGTGCCATCTCACTTTGGCAAGAGCTGTTGAGAGGATTGCAGTATACACCCAGCGTTTGGAACAAATTGTTTGAGATTTTATTTAAATTGTTTTGTTGGATACATAAAATTCCTGTTAATTTAAGTATAAACTTAATCATGTTAAATTAACTATAGTTAATATTTTGCTAAATTATTATTAATTTTGACGTTAAACTTGCAAAATGATAGCCATTTTCTGGTGTTAGCTGCTGAATACCGAACGCTGGTGTGAGTGTTGGGAACGACGACAACTGCATAGGTTGAGGGTTCTGAAATCTGTTGCTATGTAAGAACTATGCCTTACACATTGACTGTGGTTAAAACATCTGTGAAGATCAATACGTGGCGTGCCTTTAGCCCGTTTACACTTTGATAAGTAGTCAAAGAAATTAATTGTCAAGCAAAATTGCTAACTTAAATCGTCCGTATAGTCATATCTCATGTTTAAAATGACTAGAAGTACACGGCGAATTGACGTAGGGTGTCAATTTGATTAACAATTAATTTCTATGACGGTATAATTGCGAATAAAAAGGACTATCCAGATTGAAACTAAGTCTTTACTTACAGTTATCATTGTTTGCTATTTGACATCAGAGGCTGTGTGCATTTTAAGTGCGAGAGAGTGACAGAGTTATCCATGTTCTGTAGCATCTCTTTTTCGCACCGGCGCAGCAATAATATGACTTGTCTAAGTGAAAACGGATTTCATTCAAACACGCCTCGAGCCATACGGCTGAATAACTTGTTTAGCTTTGATTTTTAGTGATATTTGAGATTTACTTAAAGATTTTGCGTTCAAAAAGTGAGAATTTTCTGACGATTTCCGTACACAAAAAAAAAAACTTAAAATAAAAAAGAGATTTCGAGTATTTGGGAACGTTTGGAAGGTACTTTAGCGCGTTTTTGATGGAAATACTAAAATATACCTTTTAGATCTGATATTTCGATAACAACGTTGAATTTAACTTAGTGACTGATGTAAAAACAACTTGTATAGAATCTTACTCTTAGTGGAAGTATTCTAAAGGGTGTAAATAGACCCATAACATAGCCAAAAGACACTTATTCTCCCGTGGTCTGTTTACACCCTGTATATCTGGTATTTTTTAATTTCTTTTTCAGTTAATACTGGAGGGATTAAGTTAGGATAAATCCGACATAGTTGAACATATGGTTAAAATATTGATAGGGCCAATAAATTCAGTTGGCAGCGACACTATTTTGTTTTTTTTTTTGTTGGTTGGCAGATTGTTGTCTGCTTGCACCACAAATCATGCGATTAGCGTTAAACGAATTTAAAACATCGTTACGTTTCTGTGAATGACGCATAAATAAAGCGTCTGAAGATGGCTCTCGAAGAAGATGGCAGTACGAGTTGGACAGAATCAACGACCAGGACGTCTAAAATGTGCTTGTTTTATGTTTTTCAGCCGTTTTTTTTTAGTTTTTTCAACACCTATTTTTTACCCAACAGTGGGATGAAGCAGGCTAACAGTAAATACGTTTAACACAAAACGCTAAAAATGATTAGGTGTGGTGCAACCGGACCTTAATCTGTATTACTCCCAATATGGTTGCAGGGACAACCAGTATCGTTTGGAAAAAAACTATGTCGGATTATTTAATATGTTCTTAACGAAACTAGACATCTGAAAGGTCATGATCACTGCTTACATTTGAAACTAAGCAACTAAACTCGCGAAATATTGGCAGGGATATATTATATAGCTGAGTGGTCCAATCAATATGGTCTAAAATTACAGGAGAAAGCGCTCCAAGCGCCTTCAAAAATATAAATAGGATTGGGTAACTAGGGTAAATCGTCAGTCTCGAGGGGTTCGGTTCAGTCCGTTTTAGCAAATTAGACCCTGTACTTTGATAAAATATCTTTTCAGTCTCCTGTGCAGTCTCTATTACTCCGTTTATTGTCATATATGTGAACACTGACAATGTAAGAGTGACATTAATAACAATACGTGCTATTTGGCGTAGTTTGCGCAACAGATATTTGAATGGAAACTGCCAGGAGACACGTAAAATTTTAACAAACGCGGACGGGTAAGACGCGTATTTAAATAACATACTTCGCCAATGCTTAGGCTGTATCTTCACAGATGTATAACCTCGGCGGGATAGGTATCGGTTAGCAACAGAGTTCAGTCGTGGGCTCGGGGTGTGGCGGGGGCGGCGGGGGCGGCGGGAGCGCTATGCGGCGCTCGGCGAGGCGGCGCCCGGGGCGGGTCACCGCGCAGCGCCGCGCCCGCGCCGCCCCGGCTTGCCGCGCCGGTTGAAGCCCCTGCAACCAAACATTCTCATTTAGAGCGGTTTGTTCCCTATTCAAAAGGGATCGAGAGTTACGGCTCGCAGCCAGTGTGACATCTCCTATAGAGTTTTGTATTTTATTGGGTCTGCTCCCGCCATAAGGCTGCTTTTTCATCAGAAATGTGCCTGCAAGGAATGTATGTTGAGCTGGCCAATCACATAGCTAGCTTAGCTTTAGCCGTGTAAAAGGAGCGATAATATTGATTAATTTCTCACACATCCTCGCACAACGCTTAAGAGTGCCATTACAGCGTGTATCAGAAAGAAGTATATTTAAGGATGTTGTACCGACCATCAAATTGATCACCTTTCTATGGGACCGACACCGCAATGAGGATTTTTCGAGGCCGGCTTCCACTAAAAAATTATAGATGGCGCTGTACTTGACTCAATGTAAAAACATTTGTTTGGCTGAATGCAGCTGGCGTTCATTGCCTTTCAAAAGTGTTCCTTCCTAGTTTGTGTGCGTTCGTCTTTCTTTGTCCGATTTTCGTTTTTGTTGCATTGCAACTTACTTTTTTAATTTTGGCTATAATTTTAATAAATACGAAAAAAGCACCCACAGACATATACTAGCCACCATTTTATTTTTCACAGGCAATGAACGCCAGCTCCATACAGCCAAACAATTTTTTTTACACTGAGTCATGTACAGCGCCATCTATAGTTTTTTAGTGGAAGATGGCCTAGAAAAAAACTCATACCTATAAAATAATCAGGCCTATAGATTTGGATCAAGTATGTACTTAATTTTTTTTTATACACGCTGTATACCCGGAGCCATTCGAACTGTAGGGTTTACCAACAGGTTGTGTTCGTTCGTGATCTAGTACTAAGCCTACCTGTAAGGGCCACGGTATGCAGCGCGAGCAGCCGGGGACCCAGGAGCTGAGTTATCGTTGGATGAGTTTCCATTCTGTCGGCCGTTTCCGTTGACGTGTCCGTTGCTAGCTTTCGCTCCTTCATTGGAGGCCCCAGGAGTTCCGTTAGAATTCTCCTGCATATGATACAATATTGTTTAATACACCAAAAAATATTCTAATTACATGAAAATTAGTAGTAATCATTCAGAAATATTAAAATAAAAGCCTTTAAAGTAGTTGCGTAATAAAAATGTGGCCTATAAGAAAGAAAGCAGGTACTGTACGTTATTCTCGTTGTCTTCCGGAGTGGTGATGGTCAGCGGTGGTGGTCCAGAGTCACCACATCCAATCACGCCGCCCTTGGACATCTGGTAAGCCAGCAGCTTCGCCATCTTCTTCTGCAGCTCCTGTAAGACAAATCGGTTCTCTGAAACTACTAGTTGCGACAACTGTTCAAGAAACATACATGTGGAGATGAAATGATTCAGTTTTTTATACGAGCTTGAAACGGCAAGAGTAATATGGCGGAATGCAATGTACTCGTTTGTTAAGAGACGTTTAAACATTCAAAAATATCTGATTCAAATGTCGCTAATCATTTAACTTTAGCAGCGTTTAAGAATAAACCTTTGAATTAAAAATGGCGTCCTAAGGAGCTGATCATGTGTTTTCACTTGCACAGTACAGCGAGCGAGTGAGACGGCATTATTAGTGCCGCCATTTGCATTTCGTAGATGTCTATAGTAACATTGGTAACCTTGGCACCCTTACTTTGATCCGATCCAGATCCAGCCTGTCCCTAACTGTACTTTCAAAACAACGCCTAAGTCGAGGTTCATGACACACAAGAGGCTGGTAAACAAGGTAATTTCCATCATCGGCTTAGCTTTGACGTTATTTTTTTGTTGTGAAACATCATCTCGCAGTTCAACCTAGGAGGTTGATGTCTGCTTAACCGGGCTATCCTGTGTGCCTTAAGTGTAAGGGCAAAAAAAATTAAACTAAGCGACTACATGCTAAGGGCACCCCCTGAGGGTTACGAGCCTCGGCTTAGGACGTCAAGCTGTGGGAGGACAGCAAGGGGACAGGCTGGATCTGAATGGTGTCATTATATAGGGGCTGATTTTGGAGTACAAGCTCAGCCACGCGGGTTGGCTCGAGCAAGGGTCGTGGAGAAGCTTTGTTGACTTCCATAATTTCAGTTTGCGTGTAGTCGCTTAGTTTATAAGTTTTATGCTCTGGTTGGATACCTTACCGTCAATGCTCGTACACGACTGACGGGTAAAATAGACGACGCTTCCTAGGGCGAGATGCCAGTCACAAATAAAAGGCAAACTTACTTTCATTTCGTCCGTCAACAAGAATGGTGCTGCAGTAAATGACATCATGGGCGGTGGTGCGCCAGCCAGTGTCTCTAACTCGATGGTAGTTAGCGTGATTCGGCACACTGGGCAGCTTTCCTAAACATGGAAATAACACTTTTAGTATTGCTTCAGACTGTGTGAAGGATGATATCGCTAGAAATTTTCTCTTCAATCTTTAACAAAACGGCACACGCCCCGAAAGTGTATTAGATTATACTATTTTCCTCATCCAAAGAAAACAAGCGAAATGTGCAAAACTGTACATCTCAGCATGAGTAGCAAATTTAATTAGGTCAGATTACTACGGCAACACCCGCTCCTATCAAGATCGGAGGCTACACTCGAAGTTGTAGACTATTATGTCTACCTGGGACAAACACTCCAGATAGGTAGGTCTAACTTCGAGAAAGAGGTCAATCGTCGGATCCGACTCGGTTGGGCAGCGATCGGGAAATTGCGCGGTATTTTCTCGCCCCACTTACCGCAGTGTCTCAAGACGAAAGTCTATGACCAGTGTGTGTTGCCAGTGATTACATACGGGAACGAAACGTGGTCGCTCAGAATGGACTTCATCAGAAAACTTAAAGTCACCCAAAGGGGAATGGACAGGGCTAAGCTCGGAGTTTCGTTGCGTGAACGAATCAGAAATGAAGACATCCGCAAGTGAACCAAGGAAGCAGTGCAGCAGTGGGCAGGGCACATTGCTCGCAGAACGGATGGCCGTTGGGGCCGAAAAGTTCTGGATTGGCGACTGCGAACCGGAAGAGTGTTCCATTGGAAGGCCTCCCACTAAGTGGACTGATGACCTGGTGAAGGTTGCAGGGATCCGCTGGATGCGAGATGCACGGGACCGGTCATTGTGACGACACTTGGGGGAGGCCTATGTCCAGCAGTGGACGTCTTTCGGCTGAAATAATGATCATCATCATCATTTCAGCCGAAAGGCGGCAACTGCCGTTCGCTGAGGTTTGAGGCAAATCACATTGTCGGTCACACTCCCTAGATTTTGCATTTACTGGCAAAAAGATGAAATTGTTGTATTCATAGAGCTTATAGTTGGTTTATTTTAAAGCAATTAAGCTAAATCGCATGCTCGACCGATTTGTTCTAAATAAATAATTATTCAAGGTCGAAACAGACTTACTTTTTTAATAGCACAACTAAAACATTCAGCTCAGCATTATATATTGTTTCTTCACACTTGCAATTGCTTAATTACGAAGGTAGAATATAAGACCTAGTTAACAATAATATTATAAGACATAAGATGTGAGTTAACACCACAGATACCACCATATATCTGTGGATGACACATTTAATTCAAAGACTGACTGCTGTTTGTTTGCACCCTAATCCTAAACAAGAAGGGTGATAAGAAAAATCTGAATGTCTAAATATTTTGTAGTTACGGTAATAGTCTTTTGAACGCCAGAGTATAAAAGCACGCGCGTTCCCTCTACGCCAAGCCACAATTTCACCTACCATTTTGTCACATATTTGTGTCGTTTGACGTACGCGCTTGCTTGTCACATATATGTGACAATGGCGTTCAAAAGGTTAAAGACTGGTTACAGAAATCTATGCAATTGGAGGAGAAATTGCCAATGATAAGCAAACAGAAAAGGTTGTTGTCATGGAAAATTGTAGATAAGTAATTAATTGTGGAAGTATTAAACTGAATATTTATGTCATCTTGTAACTATATTTGAAAAAAAAACTCATTATTATCATATGCTAAATGAGACTTACTCTGTATGGTGTCCTGGTCACCTGCTGCCAGTTGGGTAGCAGTTCCAGCTCCTCTTGATAATAGCGCCTGGCAGAAATCAGGTGAGCAGCCAGGCAGTGGCTATGGAAATAGTGATAGCACTGGGTCCTGACAAACTCATCGCCTTTCATGAACCCGAAGAGGCAGATCATGCACTGACCGCTGGGCAAGTTGCTCTCTGTGAGACAGTCACGGATGAGCTGGAAAATATTTTAGACCTTGTAACAGATGGCAGGATAAGCTGGACAATACCAAGAAGTAATGGGGAGAGGCCATTGGCCAGCAGCGGGATGATGCAGGCTAACAGTAACTATATAAATAATCAAACTGAAGTGCGACCTAGAGCATGAGGTGCTGGGTTTGACTCCCAGGTTGCTTATTAGATTTATCAAACTCAAACTCAAAATTTTATAGCACTCATTTGGCATTACAACAATATAAGTATACATTTTAAACAAATGATCTATATAATCATTTGTATCCATCTAGAATATCGCAGTAGCAGCCTTGAGTTAGGATCTGTGCCTGGTTGATGGCAATAGGCCTGCACCATATAATTTGGAACCATTTCAGCAGTGGTTCATTTCTGCTTAACTCTTTTCTGAAGACAGGCATGATGTTGTTATGTTTTATTCACTGGCACCCCCACTAGTTAACTATCAATTGTTTTTTTAAATGTATTCACTAGGCCCGTATATTTGGCTTCCTGTATTTGCAAAATACAAAAACATTTATTTAATCTCAAACATTGTGTCATACATAAATTGAGGCAGCCCAAGTAAATAAAATAAAATAAAATAAAGTGAATTAAATAAATTAAATAGTATTTGTGTCAGAGTTGACTCATTCTTCCTTGAGTAAGTATTTAAAAATATTCTGTAACTCTGTATTATCTATTTTTGAGTTTATTTTATTTTTCAGATAAATTCCTTTGACTTCTGGGTTGTTGACCTTGACCTTAATACGTCATTGACCTGATTATTGCTTGAAAACAAGTTTAGACCCATCACATGATTTTCCCCACCGTTAATACTCCCACTGTCCCACCAAACCCAAAAGAACTTGCTAATTTTTTTCTCTGCACCTATAGTTTTTTGCAATCTAGTCATTTCATAAAAAAAACAATAGAAAGTGTCTATACTACCAAAAAACAATAGAAAGTGTCTATACTACCAAAAAACAAATTGCTACTATAAACACAACTGGACCAACAGTATACAGTGTGGTTCCGCAGTTTCACCTCACCTACAGACATTAATTAAAAATAAGACTAATTTGTTATGATTGAGTGAGCAATATAGGCAGAAAGCATTGTGACAGATGGGTCAGACTCATCATGGAGTGAGTGCCAGAAGACGGGAATGGTCACCAGTGAAATTGCCAGGCACAGGAAGAAGTAAAAAGCTATAGGGATACCTTTGCCAGATTTAAAAGTGGGACAATCCGGTTTGATTAAAAATAATAATTTAATAAATTTTGAAAAATTTAGTTATCTTATTAATGGCGCAATAAATTTTAAGTTACAAGTTTAGTATGATGTACTAGTGGAAACAGTTGTGATTGAATTTAGGTGTACAATTAATTGTATTGTATTGAATGTTTTGAAGAATAATTCATAACTTTCTAAATCCGTAAGGAATACTTTAGTTTGAAGTAGCAGCACTACAGCAAATTGCTTTTACACTCCAGAACATGGGCAATCAATACTAAGACATTAATTACCAAGGATCTTTTCTGAATCTATACAATGTAATTGCAATTGAGCTTTTTAATAAAGTAATGCCTTACCTCAATGAGTTCAAACACCACTGGTTCACCACGACAATCAGCGAGTTTCTCATGAATTTGTAAGTGAATGTTAGCCAAGATATCATCGTCGAGTCCTCGTGTGTTCCTCAGCGTCACCTCCGGACTACTGTCAGGGTACCCTGGCGTCAGCTTCACCACCAGCGTCGCACAGACATACTGCCGGTCGACATCATTGCCCGTCGACGGATGAAGGACGGTTTCGATGATATGCGGCATCTCCCCAACACGTTTAATCACAACATCATCCATTAAAATTGCTTCTAGAGCTTCGATCTCATCTGTCACCCTGAAAAATGCAAAATATCGATCACTTTGCTCAGGATATATGATAAGTTCCAGAGCTAAAACAAATTACACACCTTTCATCCATGATGGACGACATATTGACTGGTTTATACAAAAGCTAGACCCGCGAATCTGGGGTGCATTCAGTTCAGACAGGCGCACTGCAGCTAACGCAACGAAACAGCTGGGATTTCAATGGAATTCGTGACGAAAATTAAAATCAAATCAATCATGACCTCCACAGATTAAAAATGTTTTAGGGTTGTGCCCGTGTACCATGACTGACATTAGAGTTACTCGACTAAAAGTTTAGCCGAATATTGTGTTCTTAGTTAATTTGTTAAAACAACATTAAAGGAGAATGGGCCTTAAAGTATGGGCATTTGTCCCAAGGTCCGATAGCCATAAGATAAAAAAAAAGAAATAAATGAAAAGAACTTTTCAGGGAGAACCCTTTCTTGCTAACACAATTTTTGCCAATTTGCAGTCCGTTCGGAGTTATTAACCTAAATAGGCGACTACTTGAGAACCAAAGTTAAGATTTTCTGGGTGACCAACAGCATTAAGATATACCATTGGCGAGAGAGCTTTTCAATGACAACCTTTTCTACTAACATAACTTTTGTTAATTCTTAGTCCGTTCAGAGTTATTGACTTAGATAGCTGACTAGCACCGAAGTTAAGATTTTCTGGGTGACCAACAGCGTTAAGATATATAATTTGCAACATTTTTGACCCGATAACTTGGGGTCCAAACTGGGTTGTTTTTGATATCGAACTTTTAAAGTTTTTTTGGAAATTTTTCACCTCTCCGCCATATACGTGACAAGCAAGCGCGTGCCCAGTACGCCAAAAAACTGTGGGGCTGTCTGCGAGACGGCCTTCTTATCGTCTTGGTATAAGTATTCTACTCCTTGAGTTCACTTCACGCTGGAAGCCAGCGCTCAAGCCCTCTACGATGCGCTGTAGTTGTTGGATACATGAGTGTTCGGTTTGCCGGGTTTGGGGATACCGATATCAGTGACCTCTTTCCAGGGGAAGAAGTTGTTGCTCAAGGTGCCATTGAAGATCCCTGCCATTAACACTATTAGCTGGGCAGAGAGGAGTTTGAGCACCTTATTGGTGATTCCATCATAGCAGGGTGCTTTCCTCCGCGGCTGAAGCTTTTTATATGATGTCTTGTGTTTCGTCAGGTGTGACTGGAGGCAGAGGATCATCAGGGTCTTCAACGGGGGTAGGGCGGCTCTACATTCGACTTCGGCGTTAACCTGGACGTGGTGACGTTTGTCTACTAGTTGAGAGCTGGGAGAGAACTGAGACTCCAGGCTGTCACCTAGGCATTCTTTTCAGTGTCGTCAAATGCGACGCTCTTTTCGGGGCGGAGGAAAGGGGGCATCGAAGCCTCGTCGGTGGACGCATCTTTCTTTGCAGTTGGCGTTAGAGCGAAAGACTGTATGCCATTTATTGGTATGCAACGGCGCGCGCGTCGCCTAAAAACCCATTTTATTGTTCGTGGTATACAAGGTGTAACAGAAAGGGTATCAGCAGAAAAATTATCAGCCGTCCCATAAATTTGGGACGAGTAGGTATTGAAATTTAGTAAGGGACAGCTGATATTTTTTTCGCATTTACGATATTGGACCCATGGAGGAAGTTATTCAGTTAGATGGTGTGCAGCATATCCTTTCAAATGACTATACCCTTTCTGTTACAGCCTGTATAGTAACGACAGTAGTATAGTAGTAGTGAAATATTATTAGTAGTAGTAGTAGTAGTAGTAAAATATTTTTTGAGTTTGCCAGTGTCCTCCCCGAATGAAATTATCATGCATAGATTCACTTTACTTTATTGACGTACATGACATCACTATTAGTTCAGCCGAGTCGTCCACTGCTGGACATAGGCCTCCCCAAATGTCGCCACTTTGACCGGCCCCGTGCGACTCATATCCAGCGGATACTCTCAACCTTCACCAGGTCATCCTTCCAATTTTTAGGTGTAATAGTACCTGTACCAGTATATGCTAATTCTGGAAGTAATAAAACTAACTTTTTTTTCCTTGTTCTGGTTTTTTTTGTTTGGGGCATTGGTTTGTTTTTTCAAGAGTAAATCACAGATTTATGTCAATTGTAATTTAAATATTAGGTATATTAAGAACTTATTGTTTGAATAAACAATTACTGTTTTATTTATTAGATGACTGAACGCAAGATTTGGTCTCAAATAACAGCATAGTAAATTATGAATGACCTCTAATCAAAATGTATTAAAATAAAAATAAAAAAATAAACAAAAAGCTTTATTGTTTAAGAGATGTGCATGTGTCGTGGAGACTAGTCTCCTTCGTCTTACAAGATAAATAAGAAGTACCTAAGGCACATACAATAGTATCGAAAAAAGGGGTTACTATGATGTCTTAAAGCAGGAGTAATTCCAGTGTGAATGAGACAGAGCTATACAGGTCATCTAGCGCCATCTCTTTCCCACACTGGAATTACTCCAGTTTATATAGTGAAAAGAAACCTGTCAATGTGTCGACACAATCTGTCATTTTGTCGACTCTTTCGTCAAAAAAACCCGTTTCTACGGTGACATGCTACGCGTGCTGCTTTAAGACGTCATGGTAGACCACCAGGTAAGATTTTTTAGGTTACATTAAAGTTATGCAAATCCAGAGCAACAGTAAAAGTTGAAGAAAAGGTAAATTTAATTTAGTCGTGTGTATGTGTGGTGTGTAGATAAGTGAGGTAAGGGTGTGTGATGAATGACTGAGTTGAGGTGAAATTAATTTTAAATTTATGACAACATTAACATAAACTATGTCTAATTTATGTATTTTGCTTTTATTCTACAAATAATTGTATTTAAGTAATTAATTTATTTTATTTTATAATATCATTTAATATTCCATTTAATTATATCCCTAAAATAGTAATAATATCAAAGCATTTAAAAAATATTGTATACATTATAATATAATAAGTATTTTATTTTGCTAATATGGTTAATACTAGTATACATGAAATATATCAATGCTCAGCCATATCCACCACACCTTTCGGCATGTAAACATTTATATTATTTATGAAATATGCGCTTACATTTTAAAAGACCAGATTAATTACTAAAGTATCATTCTTCTTCTTCTTCATTATGTGGTTAGTGCCTAACTAGCCCCCGTAGCATGACCACCGTAGACAAGGATTTCTTTGACGGAAGAATCGACAAAATGACAGATTGTGTCGACACAATGAGAGATTTCTTTGCACTATCTGTCATTTTGTCGATTCTTCCGTCAAAGAAATCCTTAAAGAATTCCATGTCTACGGTGGTCATGCTAGGGGGCTGGTGTCAGAGTTTTTATGCCGCTCATGGGCCTCTGATTTGGCTTAACATGCCTCAAGAAATATCTCTCACGCATTCTAGTTTCCTTACGATATTTTCCTTCACCGAAGCAAGTGATAATAACACATTACGCAAATGAATCCAAAGAATCAGAGGTTGATCTTGGGTTCGTACTCGAGACCTATGACTTGGCAGTTTGACGGTCACACCGCTAGGCTATCACTGCTAAAGTATCATTATAATTATCATTCAATAAGTCAATTAATGAGTACCATTATCATTACAATTATCATTCAATAGATCAAATAATAAATTATCATTACCCTTACAATTACCATTAAATAGATTAATGAATCATCATTATCATAAGTCAATTATCATTAAATATGTCAATAAATAAATAATTATTAATAATAAATTATTATTATTATTTCCTTTATTCATTTACAAACTTATTTTAAATATTTTTAAACATTTCTTAAAAAAAAAACATTTAAAAATATAAAAAATAGTGGTCCGCCGGTAGCGGGAGCAGGGTCCAAGCTACCGGTGGTTAGGGCTCCAGAGACAGGAACCTCCTCACAATACGAGCCGTATCGAGGAGTACTGCCTTCTGAATCAGGCCCTTGATCCAACCGCCTAAGGAGAGCCTCGAAAGATGGTCGTCGAAGCTCTTGGCTATAAGGCCATTGGTCGTCACGACGATTGGCACAATGATAGCCGAGTTCACATTCCACATGTCGACAACCTCGTGTGCCAAGTCGAGATATTTTATTTGTTTCTCTTTCTCAGCTTTCACGAGGTTCTCGTCATGCGGGATGGTAACATCGACTATCATTACGCGGCGCGCTGATCGGTCTATCACTACTATGTCAGGCTTATTGGCGACAATAGTCCTGTCAGTAATGATATACTGATTAATTATTAATTATTACCATTATCATTACAATTATTAAAATAATATTAATCGGTGGTATTAAAATAATATTAATCGGTGGAAGAGACACTGACGCACAGACGGTTACCACGTAGCACGTACACAAGGGCGTCGCCAGCTTTTCAGCTAGCTGGGGGCAGAAAGACGAGAAAAAAAATATTTTTAAGAGTTAAATTTAGTATTTACGGATGCAGCTAAAATTGTTCTAAAGATCTAAAATGCAATAGCCACCTTAAAAACATTAGCACCTCAGATTGATTTTCTATACATATAGAAGTTACTAATTTTGTCAAGTTATTTGAAAAGTCTGGGAACTAAAAGAAAATGTAAACTCTCCACGTCAGAAAAGTTAGCTTTCCAAATAAACAGAAAATAGATGTTACATAATTGACTTAGGGAGACAATTTTAAGAATAAAAAACCTAAGGTTCTAAGAGCGAGCGAAGCGAGCTCGAAAATTTTAACACCCTACCCTGGACAGGTTAGAATTGTTTTTACCCTACATATAGGAATTACTTGGTGGACATACAGCCCAAGACAAGATTCAAGAGAAAGTAGGCTGCAAGAGCGAGCGAAGCGAGCACGAAATTTTTTATATCATGCCTTGATTTGAAATCAAAATATCTACATGCTCCCTTTTTTGCAACCTTATGTATGACATAATTGCCCATTAAGGCCTCGGGGCAAGGGGCTCCTAATTTAATTCAACCTCTGTCTATAAAGGTAGATCATGCGAAAATCCAAAAGGAGTACCAATTCAGAGGCAGAAAAATGGAGCCTCTGTGATAAAAGATTTTTTGAAGCGTGCAAAATGTCTTAAGTTTATAGACGCAGTAAGATTACTCAGAGGTTAATTTTTAGCCTTAAAAATATAATTGTGTTGTGAGAGTGTGGTTCTACTGTACGCTACAATTCATTACGTACTTACTAATTCTGTGGCATCAGGCGGGAAAAGTTATAACTTAAAAAAAATCCTGAGCCTGTAGGAGGAGGGGGGGAGAGGCGCTGTCCCAGGCAAAATTAAAGTTAAAAACGATTACATAAACTAAAGTAAATTGACTACTATAATTTAATTACATTGATTTTTTACCCGTCCGGTTTCGAAGCCACATAAATGGTGAAATGGTGGGCCGTGAGCACAGTACCTAATAAAATAGAAACACGCCCCCATTCCCATACGTTCCTTAATTATCAGTATTCGCATATGTTCTTCCAACTATATCTAGGGACGTTATCATACTGGCGATTGGCAAGCGCGTTTCCAGCCAGGCGATTCTTTAACACACTTGCTGCATGTCATGTGCGTAGTCAGCACACCACGTGTACGTAATGTCTTCGGTCAGTGACCGATTAATCGGGTTAACAGGATAACCAGTTAGACCTATTTGTTTGATTAAGCATTATTCATATTACCCTACCCTTATAATATAGAGAGGGAAGACACAAAGCGGGTTAACTCTGTCACTTTCTTGCATATTTTTTATACTGGGTGTAACACAAAGGGTTTAATCATATGAAAGGATATGCTGCAGACCATCAAACTGAACAACTTTCTCCATGGGTCCAATATCTTACAAAACTTCTATACCTGCTCAACCCAAATGTATGGGACAGCTGATAATTTTTTTGCATTTACGATATTGGACCCCTGTATACAAAAATGAACTCTGTGCGTGAACTGGTTAGTATATGCTGATTCAACAGCCATAGTACGTGTTAAACTTTACTCCACGGTTTTTCACGTAAGCCTAAAAATGACCCGATTAAAACCCCCTAAACCATTTCGGTCCCCGTTTTTGGCACGTTTGCGTGACGTACAATATTCTGCAATTGCGGAGAACCCGTCACGTGGTCGCGGTCAGTTTGCTTCTCACCTGCGGAGAGCCCGTTCACAAATCGCCTCGCTGAAAACACGCTGGCATATCGCCAGTGTGCTAATACTCTTACATGTACTTGTTGACGTTCCCAGGGTTAAAAAAGATTAAGGAAACTTACGGTTTAATGAAACCTATAAATGGACCTATTATATTCTCCAGCTCCCAAATGCACAATCAAACATAAGTAGTTTCTTCCTTGTCGCAATTTTGCACAAGATCTGGTTCTTGATTTTGATCCTTAGTGGTGCTCTTAACAGTTGAGCGGGAGAGAAGCGTAGACTTAGTATTACCACTTTTGTTACGCTGTGATAACTCTACGTCTAGTTTCTTGGTGAACTCATTACGGATGTCGAACCTTTAAAAATAAAAAAAAACATTTCTGTTAGACCTCCTAAGCACAAGCGCTTTTTACACTGCATTTGCAACTCTCGGCGTTGCGGCAAGGGTCGAGAATCCAAGAGTGCACTTTTTTAACCTGCGCTCTCGTCACGTTGGGAATCAAAAATTGAAGACCAGTCCAAGATAGGACTTACAGTTTAGTAATCGTCGTAAAGAAACCGAAAGGGTAAATGAGTAAGTTTCAAGATTCGATTATTGCCCGCTACGGGCACTGTGTTTGCTTCATACTCGGATTTAGATCCCATTGCTACTAGGGGATGAGTCAGAAAACCGATCTGTGTAATCTGAGCCTCACACATAAGTATGACAGTTTTGGTGCCACTGATTAATACGGATCGTGCCACTTTAATTGTCACAATGACGTTGCAGCTGAAGAGGTACGCAGCATTCTAGGGTATGATAATTATAAGCAGGTGATTATGCCTCTTTTGTTTTGTATTCATATACGTCAAACTGGCTGGATCGTACCTATGCAGACATGACACCTGTACGCATACAATCTAGCGAATCAATCCATCAACTCATCCACAGCCCACTGCTGGGCATAGGCCTTTCCCAAGCTGATTTACAGCACCCTGTTCTTCCTTTGTCTTTGGCTGTCCCCTTCGTCTCTAGCGGATACATATCACAATTCAAAATTTTTGCACTCTATTTTTGGTGGCATCGAAAACTATTGAAAATTCATATCGCCAGACAAGATGGGTGATAAAAAATAAACTTACTTTCTGCACAACGACGCCAAGATTTTTTTGTCCCATACAAATAAATAGAATAAGGCGACACCGGTGAATATGTTATAGACATTGATCAAGATGTACACCCACAAGATATTTTTTTCAGTATCAATGAGCTCCATGCACCAGCTAACTCCCATCATCGCAGACAACTTTACGAATGTGGAGTATCTGAAATATTAATAAAACATAGCATCACGCCTATAATCGCAGTTAAGCAGAGGTGTTGGTATCTAATAGTACATACATTTTGCCTAGTTGAATTTCCAACAGCGCAATAATCTATACTTAATATTATAAAGCTGAAGAGTTTCTTTGATTGTTTGCTTGAACGCGCTAATCTCAGGGACTACTGGATAGATTTAAAAAAATCTTTTAGAATGGATAGCCCATTTATCGAGGAAGGTTATAGGCTAAAATAACACGCGGACGAAAGTCGCGGGCAACAGCTAGTATTTACATATGTACACATGGCGATCATGTCATTTTGTCGATTCTTCCGTCGATAAATCCCGTTTCTACGGTGGTCATGTTACGCGTGCTGGTGTCAGAGTTTTATGCCGCCTTTGGGCCTCTGACTTGGCTTTACATGCCGTCAAGAAATATGTCTCTGGCATGCTGGTTTCCTCACGATGTTTTCCTTCACCGAAGCAAGTGATAATAATACTGAATCCGAAAAATCAGATGTGCGCACCTTCGAACTCGAGACCTAAGACTTGACAGTCCGACGGTCACACCACTGCGCATAACTATCATTGCTATCCCTTATGGGGTAGTGGATGTAAATTTATTTAAACTTTTAAAAATACTTACTTGGCGTTTTGTTGCTTGCTGCTGTTGGTATTTCTAACAGCATGTTTCACTATCCATATGTGGTAGACAGTCAAGAAGAACAGTATGATATTAATGATGATTAATATCCCTATTGGGATCCTGAAGTAGAGATTCATTGCTTTACCTGAAAAAAAAAAATATTAGGTACGTTAGAATAGTTTTGGGAATCCCCGGTCCTGTAAGTACCGTAATATGGCGACGTCTAAAGAATTCAAAGGAATTCAAAATATCGTCCCGTTGGTTTCGTTACTTTTGGAACTGTGTACCTAAAAATTCTAATATACTTATACAGTCTCCTTCGCATCTTCCGTGATTGTTTATTATTTTGAGCTCCCGAAGAATACGGAATCCAATCACGGAAGATATCCCGTAAGTGACAGTATTTAGTTGTAAACCGTGAAAGTTTAAAACAGTGTTTAAAAACTCTAATATTTGTGTCTTTTATATTATTATCATCATATGCTTAGCCTTTTCGGTCGGCTTCCAGTCTGGATGCAGCTGAATTGCCGTATTTTACATGGAGCGACTGCCTATCTGACCTCCACAACCCAGTTAGTACTAGGTAATACGATACCCCTTGGTAAGACTCGTTGTCAGACATTTTGAGCCACTGACTACCTGTAGCGACTGTTAAAGATCTACAAATGACAGCCAGGACCAACGGCTTAACGTGCTTTCCAAGGCATGGAGGAAACTCGGTATGTAATGGGTGGTCACCGATCCACAGACCAACCTAGGCTAGCACGGCTTAACCTAAAGATCGATCCGAGCGGCTGTTATTATTTAGCCACGAGCTCCTCTTATCTTTTATAATATACTAGCGACCCGCCCCGGCTTCGCACAGGTGCAATATATACATATAAACCTTCCTCTTGAATCACTCTATCTATTAAAAAAAACCGCATCAAAATCCGTTGCGAAGTTTCAAAGATTTAAGCATACAATGTTCTGTATGGTGTCCGGACGTAAAGAATAGCACCATCCCATATCTTCCCGTGGGTGTCGTAAGAGGCGACTAAGGGACTTACCAGAGATTGGGCAGCAGCGTTCTCTGATTCTACAACAACCATACTGCGATCGCCAACCCGCCTGCCAAGCGTGGCGATTATGGCAAAACCCCCCTTCTTGGGGGAGGCCTATGTCCAGCAGTGGACTTTTCGGCTGAAATGATGATGATGATGATGAAGCATACAAAGGGACATAGGGACAGAGAAAGCGACTTTGTTTTATACTATGTAGTGATATATACCTCTATAAATGGATAATATCTGCAAAGGCAACATAGTACTGTCAAATACTGCTTTATTTTCATTATTTATTTAAGTTACAGAACGAAATTATAAAATATCTGTGTTGCAACAAAATATTGATCATGAATTACAATCATCAATACCGTGGCACTAAATATTTAGTTTAAAAGCGATTACGACTTACGCGTTTACGTTCTCTGATAACTTTTAAGACCTACGTATCCTGCTTATGCGTATGAAGTTTCATTAAAATCGGTTCAGTCATTTCGAAACAAAAGGACTTGAAAGTTTGTATGAAATGCCGTAAACGCTGAAAAGCAACTGAAAACCTTCCAATCGCCTTTTTACCTCTAAAACTATACTAGATTAGACTTCATTAAATAGAAGGTATAACTAATTAAAAAAAAAAAAAACAAGGAAATGTACAAACCATCATGGAAGCAAGACTCGAAGGGTGGTTTAACAATACCCATATAGGAAATGTCTACGTTATCCAGCGTGGTGACTATTACTGTCATGAGGAGCGGCGCCCCCCAGGCGTAAAGGGCGTACCATAGGAATGTTACAAGTTCTTCTCGCTTAGAGCCACGCTTTATACGAAACTGTCTGCAAAATAGAAAAAGTACCAAGTGAATTAAAGGCTAAACTCAAGTCTCATAGATCGCGGTTGACTTTAATTTGCCAAGAAAGTCAAGTGACGATGATTCCTGCCAGGGCTGCGGGACTGTTCGAAAGAGATACCGCGGCCCTGGAACATAAAGGGCAAAGAAGGAACATGGATGGGTTTTAGTCAGTACAAGTCTGACACCTCTGCTCCGCCCAGAGCGGGGGGGGAGGGGCGGGTCATTTGATGATTTCCCATCATAAAAAAAAAAGTGACGACTCTAGTGAAAGAGCCAAAATGATTGCAGGCCGCCAGCTAGCGAGAGAGCGAAGGAGGCGGTCGAGGCTCTTTTAATACTTCGTTCGGATCTCCTGATAGTTCGCGGTGTGAACCAAAGTATGAGAAAAGAAACGAAACGATGCCTCTTTCGGCTCGCTCACTCGTCAGCTGGCGGTGTGGCCTGCTCTAACATCTTCGTGTGGCAAAGGCTGAAAAGTTTTTTAAAGTGTGTGCCCCCCCCCGCTCACTGGCGAACGCTCTAAGGAAAGACTGAAGCTGTGGCTAGAAACTGTGTCCCTACCCAACCCATTTGTGACACTTGCTGAAAATCCTGGACGCGGTGCCATGGCTGACCTGGAAATCTTTAAATAGACTCCGGTCACAGGTTGGCCGAAGCAAGGAAAACCTGTTCAGGTGGAGATTCATAGATAACTCTGCCCTAGAGTGTAAATGTGGTGTTGTCCCACAAACGATGGGACACTTGATATCGTATCCTGCCTGTCCTGGGATTTTTTTCACCAAAAAAAGAAGCCAATTCCCAGCAAATAAAATTCCAGTGTTATTTAGTTTGTTATCATCATCTTCCTGCCCTTGTCTCATTCTATTTGGGGCTCAACACGTTTTCTTCTTCCATTCTCTCCTGTCAGACGTCACGGCATCATTTACTCCTTTCCCTTTTATATCAGTCTTCACACAATCTATTCATCTTTTCTTTCGCCTTCCTCTCCCTCTCCATCCATCAACATTCATGTCCATCACTCTTTTAGTCATATGCGTTTCATCCCTCCTCATAACATGTTTATGTTACTTAGTTTGATGTGATGTGCAGAATACTTGATTGACGGCTTAATGAAGGGTCCTTGTACGCCTATAAACTCTGGGCTGCAAGTCTGCTACTGAGAAATTCGTTATGGTAAAAGCTAAAAACACCTTACCGGAGCTGGTGATCGACTTCCAGGCGTGGAATTCGGCATTCTCACACAACTTCAGTCTCTGGGGCACATAATATTAACCAGTTGACAGCGTTGGGGAGGAGTTTTTTGATGCCATTTTTTAGTTTATTATTAAGGGTTAGTTACTTTCGGTTATTTCACTGATTTAATTTATATCTGTTAATGTATTAGTATGTATAAGTAAAGTGTTAATAAATCAACTGTTATATTTTGAACATTGAAAAAAAAACATGTAAAAGTATTCGGTTGTTACCTTAGTCCTGACCATACATCGAACGATATGACACTCAACCAAAATATGCTTGACACGAAAAAGAAGTATAAAACTGGCGCTGAAATAATAATAATAATAAAGTTAGCTAAGTGAATAATAAAACAGACGACGGGCCAGCCAGCCCTTTACTTTTATACAGCGTGTAAAAGAAAACTGTGGTCATATTTAAGAGTGTGGTGCAGAGTGTCAAACTGATCAAGTTTCTCTGTAGGACCAATACCATAATCACAAAAAAAAACTGGTACACGATCTTCATAAAATTCTTGTTTGCGTGTGTTCTTGATTCCTGTCTTCCTAAAGGGCATTACCAATTATGTTTTTTTTTTGTATTAATGGGTCATCTGGATGGTTTTAGCATCAATTCGAAACGAAACATCACGGAATTTACTTTATGAAAAATCTTAAATTCATTCAAGAGTCCTTTTTAAACATAGGAGACAACCGAGGAACAATTTTTGAAAATTTATCATAACTAAGGTCATCACTGGATCGAGTTTCATAAGCCACGTATTTTGTCAACGGACAAGTATTACATACCAAGGCTGACAAGAGAAGCAATTGAAAATCAAAACACAAAACATCAATCGAAAGGAGGGTGTCAAATTGTCAAGTACGTGGAATTCAGCGTTAAGTTAGACCAAAAGCAACATCCGGCTTCGTAATAAGGACTCCAAAAAACTTATTGATACTGTAAGTGTGTTTTGCCGTGACTTCATATCGAGTTCCAGTTGTGCGCGTAGCAAAAGACTAAGAAAGAAGATATAGTCATCCCGTGATCATGGCGCTTGCAACCACGTCGAAATACTGGGAGCTCACAATAATTGAAAATCACTGAAGATATCCGGTAAGTGACAGTGTACGTTTAATCATAACTGACAAGCAGTTATGATTAAATTTGAATTATGAAAGGTATACCGGATATCTTCAGTGATTTTCAGTTATAGTGAGCTCCTATTAAAAAAAAAAACTTACATATTTGTTTGCAGAACCCCGGAGGTGCTGTTTCGACTTTAAAAGTAATCACCAATTTAGTTACGAAAGCGGTAAGTAGGGAAAATGTGTAGGCCATCAATACTAAGCCTGACAGATTTTTGAGTTCGGGCAACAGGCAGTACACTATCAGCACCAACAGCAGGAAGAATGATGATATCATCACACCTGGAAATTAAACATAATTAAAGGGATTTGAATTATTTGATCGATGACCTGGTGAAGGTTGCAGGGATCCGCTGGATGCGAGTCCAACGGCGCCGGTCAATGTGGCGACACTTGGGGGAGGCCTATGTCCAGCAGTGGACGTCTTTCGGCTGAAATGATGATGATGTTGATGATGATGAATTATTTGACCTGCCTAACTTCCGCCATTTTGATTTATTTTCAAAATAATCGGCCACGCATTTAACCTGTAATAATCAACAGCTGTCATCAATAAAACATGTTTTGTATGATAGAATTTTTTCTAAAGTGTCAAGTTACCAAGGTTACCAATTGGTGACTTAATCACCAATGTAACAATCTTCACCAGCAACACAACTTTGATAGCTTAAATTTCGTAAATATGATTCTTTAGAAGATTTTGTCCATAACAATACTTGTTTGTTTTGACGCCAGCTATTGATTGATACAGGTTTTACTAGTGGCTAATAAAATCAAAGTTGTACTAATGGTGCCATCAGTGAGAAGATTCTAGCTTTCATAGCTTTTATTCCGGGAACGTGACACTTTAGAAGACTTAGTCGCTTGCAAACCTTGTTTGTATTAATATCAGCTATTGATAAATAAAGGTTTGAAAAAAACATTTCTTTTTTAATAAAATAAAATGGCGGTATTTAGGCAGGCTTCAAAAAAAATCGTCTAACCTCTTAGGTATATTTTTTTTAGATGTTATCCCTTCTCCGTTCATAGATGGCGGTATAATCAATGTTCGGAGAATGTAGATCTATTTAGGGTCAATGATCTGAGACGTATGGAGGGTGACTGGTAATTAGTAACCGATACTTGAACACGTGATTGTAATCATTTTCAATTTACAGGTCAGCGTCAGGTTGCATGTTGATGAAAATATGATTCGCGCAAGTAACACGTATGAACAAATAATTAAATGGGGTTAAATTAACTTAAAAGGTTGTGTGTATTGATGACTTTAATGATTATAATTCCGTAACTACATGTATACGTGTCACTGACCTGCAAATTGCAAAAAAACGTAAGCAAATTTAAATTTCGCGGGCTACACTGGCGCTTCCCGCGCGGGATGCGTTATTACAACATTCTCTTGCTACAAAATTGTATGGAAGTGATAAGAACTGGTGCAAATAGTAGGGTTACTTTTCATCATAAAAACAAACGTCATGCGTGGGATTCGCCTCAGTTGGACCGAAGCTTTTTGCGTAAAAAGTTTCACTAACCCACTGTTTCAAATATCACTATCTTGTCCTGATCTTTGGGATTTGAAGTTATTTGTCGGATGACGATTATTATCGTTGGTTTACCATCTTTCTCTCTATGTAATTTGTAGTCTATACAATATTCCAGTCTATTGATTGGCATCCATTCTTTAGTATCCATATCTTGCCTCAACAAGGATCCATCCTGAAAACAAAGAGACTTTTAGTTACCCAGTTGAAAATAGCGATGTTATGAATGGGGTGAATACAGCTAATTATTAATTTTTCGACTAAAGGACGGCTCACTCCTATTCTTATTTTTACTTACTATTGTAAATGCGATAGTATGTGAGGAGGGATGGATGTATGAATAGATGGATGTTTATTACTATTTCTCGAAAACTAATATATATATAACATATATATTATCATATATATTATAGGCTTATATTATACACAGATCAGTGACCTGGGTATCTTATTGGACTGTAAACTACACCTAAATCTACACATTGATAAGAATATTGCCAAAGCATTTCAAATTTATCAAGTCGTAATGAGATCATCGATAGATTTCAAGCGACCAGCCACTTTCCTGTATTTATTTAATTCTTTAATCCCTTATTATGATAAATACTATCTCGCCTTAGCAATTATCAATGCAGTTTAGGTGCCATGTGGAACGCAGCTCATAGGTACATCGTTTTAGGTTTACTCGTCTCACGGTGGAATCAAGGCACTTTTGCTGCAAACCATGATGCTTCATGATCTGTTGCTCAATAAAATTGATTGCTCCGAGATAGTTAATAAGTTATTTTACGTTGTGCCAAGAACAGCTATACGGCGAGAGGCACGCGTTTACAAGCTCTTTGCTATGACACCTTATCTTACATACGCGGGTGAACGGGGGCGCCTTATGGTAGATAAAAACCTACATATAATAAAAATTTTGTTTAGACATATTTGATTTAGACCGCCGAAAATTAAGAAACTTTTTGTCAATAGGATGAGAATGTGTAATTAGTGATATTTGTGTTGCCCTTTTTTTATTATATTTTTTTATGTATAAAGCAGGTCATATTAGTTAAAAAATGTACTTTTGATTCTTATCTCTTCGTGTCGTTATTTTATCATTACTTTTTTGTCTTCTTATTTACGTTATTATAATTTAAAATACTGTGTCTACATTCTATCTTTTACCTCACTACATAGTATAAAACAAAGTCGCTTCCCGCTGTCTGTTCCTATATATGTATCTTTAAAATTTCGCAACGAATTTTGATGCGGTTTTCAGTTATAGATAGAGTGATTCAAAAGGAAACTTTGTATACTAATATATATATATATATATGTTGCACCCGTGCGAAGCCGAGCCCGAGGTCGCTAGTAAGTAATATGTGGAAACGTCGTGGATTGTACACACGGCCGCTCATCAAGCTAAAAAGATAGCTGTAGCTGCCTATAAACTGGATGAAAAGACGGCAAGGTTGGCTTTGGCTGAGCGATTGGTTGGCGCAGTGGCTGAGCGATTGGTTGCTGCGCTGCGTCGCGGGTTCGTTTCTGCAGAGAACTAATTTTTGTCCAACTGTTCCGGGTCTGGCTGCTTGATACGCAAGCAGTAAGATTAAAGTTAGTAAATGCACGCACCATCCAGGAGAATTCCCAATTTTCCTAGAATGCATGCTTGCGATTCTTATCTAAGACCTGCATTGTGTAATCGTTTAAATCCTAATACTAGTATGAAAAAATAGCTAAACTGTGTTTGTTTTTTTTTTTGTTCGTCACATCAATCGACGATTTTCAACAGGCGTAGTTGAAAGCCTTTATTTCTCTTCACTTATATTCGAAATGTATATTTGTCAAGAGCTCCGTTTCCACCAATCGGAAAAACCCTTTCGCACTTTTTTGATGTCACTGAATAGACTATCTGTGTTGCCATTAATTAAGTATATAATTGAGCGCTCGCGCATTCTTGAGCACGCGCGAAGAGACGCTTCGTCTTCTTGGAATTCCTTTATTCCGTGACATCAAAAAAGTGCGCGAATATTGTTCAGACCGATTTTGACGTTATTTTTAATGGCAGACAGCTAATGTTATAAGGACATGGGTTACTTTTATTTTAGGAAAAGAATCGTGCAAAACAAAATGTGTTTCTGAAACTACCCGACAGGAAACGAAATCAGTATTAAGTGTAAAAAGACCTACTTATCAAAATCTAAACAAAATTATAAGTTTTCTTAGGAGCCAAGAACAGTTAAAAGTCATAAAATAATAAAAATTGACAACTACGGTAAATCCAACAAATATGTTATTTTGTGTAAATACATAGTTAGATCTGTAAATAGAAACTAAGCTAAAACATTGTAAAGTATTAACAATTAAATATAGAATAATTACCTTTAATCAATAAATATAAGGAGCTAACAATAGTAAGAAATATTTAAAAAAACTAGTGTAACAACAATATCAGCTGCCACTGTTGGGGCGATAATTATGGCGCCATAAATATTACTTCACACACTTCAAAGAAATATTCGTAATCACCTTGAATCCCAACCGAGAGATGTTTGGGAACTATTGACTTGAAACGGTTGACGGACGACACAACACGATGCAAAAAAGTGCGTCTGTGTGTAAGTGCGACTGTGTGTAAGTGCAAAGCATTAAACGCTACCGCACTGTGATTGGCCAATGCCACGATGCTAAGTCCCTTTCCAACGATTCTCTGTATTGAATGTAGCGAAGTTTTTTTTTTTTTTTAGTTATGGGTATGTTGGGGCTGACGTGTGTACATCAGCCTACCTCTAATACGTTGTAATATTTAACGTAACATATATTGTACAATTGTTTCTTTTCCATAAATAAATAAATAAAAGATACTTAAAAAAGATTACCTTTAAAATTTCATATTTATCGATATTACGCTCAGAGGTGCAGTTGATTGGGTCTCTTTGATTGTGTACGAGAACAAAATTCTTTTTCAAATTCTCCTCTTTGTACCAAGAAGATAATATATTGGTGGAATAATTGACTTCTGATTCTAGATGTGAAATATTCAGTTTTTTATTTTGAAACAATTTTTTTTTATTTATACAAACTGCTGACTCAAAGAAGATTTCATCCTTGCGGCAACATTTTTCTATGCACAACTTATTCGAGCAATATTTCGACACAACAATTGGAGTATTGTTTAGATCTCTATAATAATTTCCACACATAGTTTCATAGTCTTCCTCACTTGTTGCTGCTACACTTACTATTAAAAAATACAGAAAAGCTTTAACTGTCAACATTATGGCTTTACTAGTATTAAAAAAAAAAAAAAAATTCAACGACAGTACGTAAAAACCGTCCCTATTATAACAACACTCAATATCACACTACGAGTAAGGACTATTTGTCCTCAAATATTGACGCTTGTACGTCGAGTTACATGAACCAAGTTTTAACAAGCGCAGTGCCGTGATTCGTGGAGGTAAGATTTTAAGTGATGTGACGTTCGGAGCGCGAGGATGCGAGCGCACGCGCCGCCCTCGCGCCCCCTCAGCCACCGCGCGCCTCCAACAAGTCGCAGGCATGCCATGCATATGATACAAATTTGTACATAGTTTCCTGTCAATTGTTATTTAATTTACTTTATCCTTAAATACTGACAAGCTAGATGTCATCCTGAAGGTTGACATAAAGAATACCCTCAATTCTGTAAATAGGGGCAACTTATTTACAGAAGTTAAGAAAGAATAACCGGAAAGTACAGTTTATTTTGGTAATGACAGACACCCATCTAAATTATTGTATCGGGACAACCTTCTGGAATCTGCTGTTGGATGTCACCAAGGTGATCCTCTCGAGTAAAACGTATGTATTTACAGAATTATAATCGTTAAAATCATCAATACAACTCTATAAGTTCATTTAATCCCATTTAATGACTTTTTAAACCCCGACCAACAAAGAGGGGTTAAAAGTTTGAAATCTGTGTGTCTGTCCGCGGCATCAAGCGCAGGCCACACCGCCAGCTGGCGGGCGGGCGAGCGGGTTAACGACGCATCGTTTCATTCACCTCTTTTCATACTTTGGTTCTCGCGAACTACTGAGCTAAGCTACGTCAGCGATACAAAGATATGAAAAGAGCATCGCGTCGTTCGCGTCGTTCGCCCGCCCGCCAGCTGGCGATGGCGGTGTGATCTGCGAATTAAATGGCCGGCCTAACTTCCGCCATTTTAATATTTTTTTCAAAGTTGCGGCCTCGCAAAAAACCTATTTTAATCGATAGCTGGTATCAATGCAAACTAGTTTTATATGAGACCAAATATTCTAAAGTGTCACGTTTCCGAGAGAGATATGAGCTATCAAAGTTCGTCTATTCGCTAATGGCATCATCAGCACAACTTTGATTTGATTAGACACGCATAAAACCTGTATCAATCGATAGCTGGCATCAATACAAATAAGTTTTGTACAAAATCTTCTAAAGCGTCACGTTTCCGACAGTTAAGCTATCAAAGTTGTGCTGAAGATGCCATCAGTGAATAGACTAACTTTGATAGCTCATATCTCTCTCGGAAAAGGCTTTTAGTGTGGGATGCAACTTGTGTCGATACTCTTGCGCCATCCCATCTTCCTAGCTCATCGTGCTGTGCTGGGGCTGCCGCTGCGGGTGCAGAGAACCTCAAGCGGCGTAAATATTTTAACCTTATTGGTAACTATATTTTCGAGCCGTTTGGGGTTGAAACTCTAGGCCCGTGGGGTCCGAGTGCTCACAGCCTTTTCAAGGACATTTCTAAACGTTTAGTTGACTCTTCCCGTGACCCAAGGGCTGGCTTTTACCTTGGCCAAAGGCTTAGCGTTGCCATACAACACATTATGGTACATTACCAGTTGACAGCGTTGAGGAGGAGTTTTTTGACGCCATTTTTTAAGTTTATTTTTAAGTTAGTTAATATAGGTTATTTTAATTTATTAATGTATATAATATTTACTTCTACAAATAAAGATAATTTACGTCTCTATATTTTTAAATTATTTGTACAATAGTCCAAAAGCGAAAAGACGTCATCTCATTTTAATGATTTTTTTTTGTATAAAAACTGGCACATATGATCTATTGAGAATAATCATTTAAGTCTTTTAATTATTATTTATACAAATATGACGTGGATTTTAAGAATAAAGTAAATTTCGCTCGCGAGTTAGTGAGTTTGTCGCTTCACGAGCGACGTGCGCGGCGCGTGGTGAATTTCATTAATTCGCGGCTTCGACGTCAACCGACACTTAAAAGCGCTTTATTATGGTTAAAATTTGTGTTAAACTTACAAAGTTTAACACAAATTTTTGTTAAACTTTGTAACAGTGAGTCGTGCTAAGTTTATACTTGATTTATTGAATAAAAACGAAAAAACTGTTGTAGAGGTGTACAGGTCCTTCAGAAGCTGTTTGATTCTGTCATACTCGAGGGGAAAAAACCACAGGTATGGTGCAGGGGTGGTGGTACTCTTCTTCAAAAAGGGTGACAATGCCTGGCTGAACATCTATAGGGCCATCTCACTTCTAAGCTATGACTACAAGTTGTTTTCAAGAGTCATCGCGAATCGTCTCGCGCTCAGGCTTGACGATTTTCAGTCTCCCGAACAAGCCGGATTCCGAAAAGGCTTTAGCACCGTAGACCACATACATACGCTGCGGCAGGTTATACAGAAGACCGAAGAGTATAACCTGCCTCTCTGTTTAGTGTTTGTGGACTACGAGAAAGCCTTCGATTCGATCGAGACTTGAGCTGTACTGCAGTCTCTCCAACAGTGCCAAATCGACTATCGGTACATCGAGGTGTTGAAGTGTTTGCACAGAAACGCCAGCATGTCAGTCCGAGTTCAGGACCAGACCTTGGAACCATTCCTTCTGCAGCGAAGTGTGAGACAGGGAAATGTCATATCTCCGAAACTGTTCACCGCTGCACTGGAGGATGTCTTCAAGGTTCTGGACTGGAGAGGACTAGTCATCAACGTCCTTTTTTTAATTTCTTTTAGTAGAATGTTCGGGGACTGCGGACGAAGCCGATCAACTTTTACAGAAATTTAGCTAAATGTAATTATGATGTAATCACTTTAACTGAGACCTGGCTCGTTGATGGGATATTGAATAGTGAATTTTTTGACAATAGGTTAAGAACCTGTCATAAACGTACCTACGGACGTAACATATGTAGGTACTCCCCATCTTTGTGAACAGATTTCAGGCCATAGCTTCGCTAGTCAGTGACATGCTTATTTAGACTATCTTTCTGACGTAGTGAATAACCGCCCTGCAGATTTTAGTATTCTTGGAGACTTTAATATGAGCTCTATAATTTGGACGACCTCAAATTATGGAATTAAACCTATCGTGCCCCAAATTAGCTTGTTTACTCATTTTGTTGATAACATTGATTTTTGTAGCTTACAGCAGTTTAGTCTTATTACTAACAATCACGGCAAAATTCTAGACTTAGTCTTCGCAATAATCCCGTCACCGTCTTGGCATGTTTAGAATCCCTAACTATCGAGGATTCATATCACCCTGCGTTGTTAATTCAGTTTGTTACTGTCTAAGCTTAGCCACTTAATGCCAGTGCGCGCATGGCGCATCAATATAACAAAGGCAACTACGAACTTATTCGATCTGATCTACGACTACGAGGCACTAATTGGGACGATATAATATTGAAACTTATAAACTGTTGATGAAGATGTCGGGAATTTTTATTCAACGTTATTTGAAATCAGAGATAAACACGTCCCTCAGCATCTGTTTAAACTCTTTAAGTATCCACCTTGGCGCTAATTAAAATACTTAAAGAAAAATTTAAATACTATAGGAAACTCTAAATGTACGGTAAAATTTCTGATCGCTTATCATATCACTGCGTTATAGAGCCAATGATATTGAACAGCTTTGTTATAATGCCTACATGACTAAATTGGAGTCCGTAATAGGTACTAGCCCAAAACTATTCTGGTCATATGTCAAAAGCAAACGCATGGACAGCAATTTCCCGTCGAGTATCGCATATGGTGACAGTATAAGTGTTTCTGGAGAAGGAATTTGTGAACTTTTTCCTCTGCAAGTCGCAACTGTGGCTCGACCGGCTGTGCTTCCAACTGTGATTTAAGTACAATTTAAATTGATATAGTGACTGTTCATAAGTTAAATACAGGGTGTAAACAGACACTTCACATAGCCGACAACCAAGCATTCTGTACATCAAACTAAGTAACTTTACGCAAAAATTATTGCTGGGAATCGACTTTTTTTTTTTGGGGTGAAACATCACGTTTTACGGTAGGACTCGATGGAAAGCATTCAAAGCATTGTGCTGATGGATGAATTGAATAGTTCGGGGGTCGTGGAGGTAGGTTAAGTAAAAAACTTACATTAAAAACATGTATTTAAAAAAAAAAACTTGTGAATAAGTTGAAACTTTGACCCCCAATATCTCCGTAACTAGAAGGTTCCCAGGTATGGTCTAGAACAAAAAAAATAATCGCAAAGACGGGGAAAACAAGTGCCTTTCGGTTATGTTAAGGGTCTATTTACACCCTTTATTTAAAATCTCTTGACTGTCGGCCCAGATGCCTTGCCTGCTGTGTTTATACTTAAGTGCGCTGAGGAACCAGCTTTACCAGTATCACTTTTATTTAAAAGGTCAATGTATGAAGGCACTGTGCCTTATGTTTGAAAATCAGCTTTTATATCACCCATCCATACAGAGGGTGCTAAAGATAGAATAGAAAATTATAGGCCAATCTCAAAACTTTGTCTACTAGCTAAAGTATTGGAGCGCATTGTCTATAATCAGTTGTGCAGCAGTGTGGTTTCCAGCTTGAGTCCTCAAAAACACGGGTTTTTGAAAGGAAGGTCTACAGTATCCAACCTGGTCCTGTTCACAGATTTTATTACTGAGCTTAAGGATACATTTCACATAAAAAATCTTTTTTCAAATCGGTTCATAAATTATGGAGTTAAGGTGACAAACATGAAAATAAATACAACAGAATTGAGAACACCTCCTGTTTTTGAAGTTGGTTAAAGTAATAAAGTGATTACCTCTGAAATTTCATATTCCTCCTTTAAACGGTGCTCAGCAGTGCAGTTTTCTATATTTTTATTACTATAAACGAAAACAGGAGCTTTCGCCGATGTCTTGTTAAAGTTCTGAGAAGATAAAATGTTGATTTTAGAGTAAGCAGTTGCAAACACAGGTCTTTCAAGCCATCTCTTTTTAGGGACACATTTTCTATTTGTTTGAAACAATTCACTAGGTTTACAGCATTTCTCGATGCACAATTTATTAGAACAATACTCTAAAACATCGATTGTATTATTTTGCTCATCTCTATAGTCGGGTTTGCACATAGTCTCGAAGTCCACTTCACTTTTTGTAACACATATTGTTATAATGAACACAAAAACTTTACATATAAACATACTTATTCAACAGTATCAACATTTATTTAAAAGAGAATTTATTAAAGGGAAAACGGATTGAAAATGCCCGATAGCACTAACACCTTGTCGGTAAATAATGTCGATTATATAACAACATATCCGGCGAAATAATATTTAGGATTAAAACAGAACTTGGTATAATCACTTTTCTGTCAATCTATCACAGAGATTTTTGAATAGAGAAATGTATGAATTTGAATTTTGGCATAATACTTAGATCACAACTAAAAATTACCGAAAGTTAAAAATTAAATTTAAAAAACCTCCATCGCAACAAAGAAAAGCGAACAAACATTTGAAAAGTCAAAAAATGTCTGAGCCGGTTTTGATAAAACATGTCTAATCGTAATATACACATCATCATGCCCTTTCATTTGATACCCCACATATATTTGAAAATATTCGATTATTCAAATCAAATCAAATCATTTATTTCTTTGCAAACATGGATATTCATCACCACTTTCACCCCCATGTCTAAAATGGCTGAACTGATTTTGATAATACAAATGTAATTGTAATATACACATCATTCGCTTTCACTTGATAACCCACTTGGGTATATTTGAAAATATCCGATTTTCATCCCCCAAACCTAGTAAAGAAAACAGCTGTTTATGACAGTGAAACAATTGGTCAAAAATACAAAAAAACAAATGCTTACTTACGAAGGGCTTATTGACTTATGTAGTAGCAACCTTAATGAATAAAAAAGTTAGCTGAATCATATGGTGCAGAACAGTTTTATCCTAGACGTCATGTAAATAAGAGTGAATTCCACTAGTGAAAGTGAAATTCGCATTTAGATGCTGGATCTAGGCATAGACAAACTTATTAATTCAGTAATTGCCTACTGTACAGCAGTAGCGAAGGGTCAATTTTTGCAAGAGGTAAGCCGGAGTACATATCTTTAATCATCATCTGCCTAGCCTTTTCCCAACTATATTGGGGTCAGCTTCCAGTCTAACCGGATGCAGCTGAATACTAGTATTTTACATGGAGCGACTGCCTATCTGACCTCCACAATCCAGTTAATACTGGGTAATACGATACCCCTTGGTAAGACTGGTTGTCAGACTTTTTGGGCCTCTGACTCCTAACGACTGTCAAAGATCTACAAATGACAGCCGGGACCAACGGCTTAACGTGCTTTCTGAGGCACGGAGGAAACTCGGTATGTAATGGGCGGTCACCCATCCACAGACCAACCTAGACAAGCACGGCTTAACCTAAAGATCGGCCCGAGCAGCTGTTATTATTTAACCACGAGCTCCTCAGTACATATCTTTAATGTGATTATATTATTTTTCTATAGAATACTGACTGTGCCATTTTTAAAAGGGAAGCTGGTAGGAATCGAGTTGTATAGAACCTTCACCAATGCTGTACAGGCCGCCATGGTCAGTGTTTTATTTACGGAACCCAAATTACATGAGCAACACACACTTTACTGGTTTTAAATAAAAACGAATTAGGTATGTTTAATTGATATTTTTTTCCTTATACTCCCAAATCGTAACAGGGAATAATAAGTACCTAGAGAATTACTGATAACAATGTAACACATTTAGAAATAAATATGCTCATATTTAAATTGTGTTTATCAAATCAGATAAATATGATTAGGGAAATATAAATCCAACACGGAAGTTTTATCATTAATAGTAGAAACGGGATATTTACCATGTTTACTAATTTGTTTGAGTTCCCGATATTTCGGCGCTGTTGCTAGCACCATGATCACGGATAAACTGAAGTTATTGTAGGTGGTGTTTATGAGCAGACAAATCGGTCTACCCTCTTTCTTGTTCGTTTTTTGCACTCAGTACCGCTACCACTGTCACTCGCAACTCGATTCTGTTCCCGACACATGAAACTCACTGTGTCCGCTCGCGAACTTTTTTCGGCACTTTTTCGCTTTTTACACAGTTAGACCACTGGATTCCAGGCTCTCGACAGTTGAAACCTATCCTCCTAGTATTAATGATAATGTTAGTGACCATGATAGTTTAAAATCTTATAACAAGGAAAAGAACCTCTAAGCTAGGAACTTTTCTTTTATGCCAACATTAGTTATTATGAATATATAGTTACCTAGAAAAAAAATGGCTAAAATAGAAATGTTTTAATTTGTATAATTGTAAAAGATAAACCAAATTTGTACACCTCACATGGTAAAACATGTACCTGCCCTACTCACTAAGATCTTGCATGTTCAATTTGTGTGTAAACGCATGTTTTTAACAAATAAATTATCTTTATCTTTATCGTTCGATTAATTACTGGCTATCAACCTTATATTCGGCATCCTTAAACCAACCTTATATTAAACTGGATTTAGAAAAAAAATTGTGTGATTTTAAAATGAAAAATCGTAAAAGACGTAAAACTATGTTGTAGTTATGTGGTGGAAGTGGCCACGAGTAATATTTTTTCAATACACTTTCTCGAAAACTGGCTCTTATTGCACAACGATTAGGCAATGTATTTCACACACGTGTTTTTTTTTCATTTATCACAACGTGTGCGGAAATAAATATCTCCACAGGCCTGCGGCTCGTTCAAAACAGTCCAGTCCTTACCCCCTACCAAGCGCCGCCCGTGAACCTGCACACCAGCCCCCGTAGCATGACCACCGTAGACAAGGATTTCTATGACGGAAGAATCGACAAAATGACAGATAGTGCAAAGAAATCTGCCATTGTGTCTTCACAATTTGTCATTTTGTCGATTATTCCATCAAAGAAATCCTTGTCCACGGTGATCATGCTACGGGGGCAGGAAGTACTAGAAGATTGTGGATTTCAAAGGATCGATTGAGTTTACTCAGTTTATTAAAAGGAAAAAGTGGTAAATTATCCTACTAAATTATACGTATGAGAGTGGCGAACCTGCATTTTATTTCGCTACAAGTTGTATTATATATATACTAGCGACCCTCCCCGGCTTTGCACGGGTAGCACTTCATTATTGCCGATGACTTCTGGAGGATGGATGGGTTAAAAAGTTTAAGCAAATATCTATAGGTACGGTCCCGGTGGGGTGGACAGCACATCAGGCTTTATTTTGTTTCAAGCATTATACGATTGCGCTAAAGGTTTACACGCTCCTACTATAATAGTGTAGGGTCGAGTAATTTGTATGTTTGAACGCACTTATCTGAGAATTACCGATTATGGGAAATCGTGAGGCAGAAAAAGAGTCTATGAAAGTTATGAATTTATATACTTTAATGACTTCTTTAGGATAAGGCCCAAATAAGAACCTATTCAACCTAACTATTAAGTTTTGATATTAAACTTGCCAGAAACGTTCAATTGCTCGTGTGAAAAATATTGATCAGTTAGGGCAATCCCTGAATGTTAGGTAGTCGTTTGAGTTGAAAAGGTAAGTCCGTGGGTATATTGGCAGTCAGGATTTAATAAATAAGTGAAAGTGCATTGTGATGCAATAAAAAACGCGATCGACTAGCTCATTTGTTTGCGACGAAAGGCTGTCCTGGACCATGATGTGACTTCGTCGATGTGTTCTGATTATCCAATGTATTTGGAATCGAAACAAAGTTATTTGTAAGATTTACCTTTTTTTTTTTTTTTTTTTTTTTATTCTATATGGGCTTACTCTTGACCTCAATCTAGTCCTGAGGACAGAGATGAAGTCGACGATGGAACGAGCTAACCCAAAAGAAGCCTATTAACTCGCGATTTAAATAGATTGGGGTCATATGAACTTGGAAACACCGACGCAGGCAGGGAATTCCACTCCTTGGCTGTGCGCATAATAAATGATGTAGCAAAGCGCTTCGTGCGAATGTGTGGAACATCGACAAGGTATGGGTGATAACCTGCAGTACGTCTGGACTCCCGATGGAAGAAAGGAGATGGTGGAATGAGTTCGTGGAGCTCTTGAGCACACTCACCGAAGTACAATCTGTAAAAGACCGACAAACATGTAACTTTGCGCCGATGGGCCAGGCTATGAAGCCTGGTACTAACCAGCTTATCGTCACCAATGAGCCTCTTGGCTCTGCGCTCAACAGAATCAAGTGTGGCTAATTGGTATTTGGCTGAGCCATCCCAAAGGTGACAGCAATACTCCATGCCGGACCGAACTTGAGCTTTATATAAAACTAAAAGCTGTCCAGGCTTGAAGTAACGCTTAACCTTGTTTAGGATACCCAGCTTTTTTGCCGCAGTTTGGGCTTTCGACTCAATGTAGGCACCGAAGTTCAGATTCGCACTCAACTTCGCACTAAGAAGCTCGAGGCTGTCGGTGACTGGTAAAGATGTACCCCGGAAAGTAGGAGCCAGATTGAACGGACTCCTTTTGGCGGTGAACAGGCACACTTGTGTTTTGGTGGCGTTGAAAACAACCAAATTCTCATCACCCCACTTGGAGATGAGACTTAAGGTTGAATTCGTTCGCTCTACCATGGCCTCTCTCAATAAACGCACTTCATCACCGCTAACTTTCGCGCTGGATGCATAACTCTCCATGACAGTACTGTCGTCTGCGTACCCAACAATACCAGGAGCCAGAAGGTCATTGATGTGCAGCAGGAAAAGAGTCGCGGAGAGAACAGACCCCCGAGGAACTCCGGCATCAATAGCGATAAGGTCAGAGGAGCAGCCATCAATGACCACTCGGATCGACCGTTCACTCAGGAAGTCAGATATCCAGCGGCAAAAGTCAACGGGGATGCCGTATGCAGGAAGTTTGCTCAGCAGACTTGCGTGCCATACCCTGTCGAAAGCCTTCGAGATGTCGAGCGAAACGGCAAGGGCTTCGCCGTGTTTCTCGATGGCCTCACTCCAGCAGTGCGTAGCAAACACCAGAAGATCCCCAGTTGATCGTCCCCGGCGAAAGCCATACTGACGGTCACTGAGTAGGTCGTTTGCTTCTAGGTATGCCAGCAGCTTCGCATTGAGAACCCTTTCCATAACTTTACAAAGTATGGAGGTGATGGCGATTGGTCGATAGTTACTGGGGTCGGCACGACTACCCTTCTTGGGTACTGGTTGTACATTGGCAACCTTCCATGATATCGGAACCGTTCTGGTTTTAAGAGAGAGGCGGTACAAGCGTGTCAACACAGGAGACAACTCAGGCGCACAGTTCCTCAAGACTCTTGCTGGTATGTCGTCAGGACCGCTAGCCTTGTTCACGTCTAGGCTATAGAGTACTCTACGAACCTCTTTCATGTGTATTGTGATCTCCGGCATCGAAGAATCACAGTGAGGAATCGTTGGTGGCTGTTTTGAGTCAGTAACTAGACGTGAATTGCTAGCAAATAGAGATGCAAACAGGTTTGCCTTCTCGGTAGCGGAGTGAGCTAGCGACCCATCCGGTTTTTGCAAGGGAGGTAATGTGGGCCGGCAGAAGTTGGTTTCGACCGATTTGGATAGGGACCAAAACTGTTTACTACCAGAGGGGTAGGATGCAAGTTTAGCCCCTATACGGCTGACGTGGTCGAAACGCGCCTTTCGGATCACTCGCTTGCACGACTTTGCGGCAGAATTAAAAGCTCTTTTCTTCGCGCGAACCCGTCGAGCTCGAACTTTGCGGTCACGGGCTTGCACCCAGGCTTGGTATGCAGACTGCATTCGAGCCTCAGCACGAGCGCAGTCCACGTTGAACCAAGGACGGGCGTTGTGACCGAGCGGTATGTCGGAGAATGGAATATAGTATTCCATTCCCTGCCGTATCACGTCCGCAACCGCTTCAGCTGAACAAGTGGGGTCGCCCGAAGAAAAGCACACTGGACGCCAAGGGAAGGACGCAAAAAAATGCCGCATCTCATCCCAGTCTGCTGATTCGTATCGCCAAACTCGCCTCTCGCCCCTAGGGCTATCATCTGGAGGAGAGCTGACAGATACGGACTTCACCAGACAGTGGTCGGATGTGTGGACCTTGTCTCGCTTACTCCCCTTTTCTTTTGTTTAGCCAGTATTGTTCCACTTCTGAGCAAAGACTTCCCCAATTCCTTCTAAGAACTCTTTTCCTGCGTCATTCGTCGCAGTCTACGTCTCTCCACTTCTTTCTGACTCGACTAATGCCATTTCAGCTTAGCACTTTTTTACCGACGTCCATTATTCCCGTTGCAGAACACAGCGTGGTGTTTTGAACGCTGTTTTGTCTTGTTACACCCAAAATGATGCAGCATTTTTGGTGTAACAAGTCAAAACAGCGTTTGCTACTTGCCCTTCGGCAAACTCCAAGACGGAACTTTGCAACTCGGTGAGCGACCAGTTCTGATCACCGTAGGTTAGGACTCGTGGCTAAATATTAATAGCCGCACAAGTCGATCTTCGAAATTAAGCAACGATTTCTGAGGTCCATTCCGTGGATGGGTGGCCATATCGAGGTCCCTCCGTGTCTCGGAAAGTACGTTACGCTGTTGCCCTCAGCTGTCGTTTGAAGATCTCTATCAGACAAACGCGTAGAAACCCGAAAGTCTAACAAACATTATCATCAGTATCCAGGTGTATCGTATTACCCAGGAACTGTGTTGAGGAGGTCAGATACGCTCGATGTAATATGCTGGCATTCACTAAATGCGACTTAAAGCCAAACCCAACGTAGTTGGGAAAATGCAGACAAATGGCGATGCTCTTGCTTGTTATTCGCCAGTCCCTATTCAAATTAATTCATTGGCAAATTGTATATTTTCTTGTCTAGAAGGAACTCTCAGAATAGTTTTAAGTACCAATTTTGTTATACATACATATTTAAAGAGAAGACACTTTAGAAAATTAATCAGGGAATACAATTGTTTCTTATTGCCTAATTTAACGGAAGTCTCCAGAAAATAAAACCGTACAGCCAGTCACCCCATAGGGCTATTCTTCTAGTGCAAATCTCGTAATGTCCTGCCATTGGGTAGGCGACCAGGTCCGTTCGTAGCTCAGTAAAATACGGGTCGGTTATTGTGAATCGATGAAATTACCAAGCCATTAACAACTTATTTGTTCAGGATTCAAAAGAGACGTTTTAAATGGCCTGTTCGTTCGTACGAAATGTTCTTGTCGTAGGTGTTGCAAATGTTTTCAGTCATTGTTTCGCAATGCTTTTACCAGGAGCAAAGCATCATTGATTTGACAAAACGATATGATGATAGCAAATTTTCTGAGCGATTATCCTCGTTGCTCTAATGGTCGGAAGATTTACTGCTGAGCATGAGGTCCTGAATTCCCAGATCGGACAGTGTTGTTGGGTTTTTCCATTAGGAATTTCTCAGTAGTAGCCCTGAGCTTGGATGTGTCAGATTGATGGTAATAGGCTCGTCCCTTATTACATGGGACTTCAACATTTCTGGCAAAATGTGCGTGTACTATTAATGGTACACCTCTGCCTACCCCTTCTGGGAAATACAGGCAAAATATTATGTTAATTATGTTATACAGTAACATTATGTTGTTGATTGTGCTGTACATCATATTGCAGCTTCATATAGCGTACTTTCTCATTGAGAGTCATCTTCTAATGCCCCTCGTCGTTTTAATGATATTATTTTGTTGCGCGAGTTATTTGCATTCTATGATATTTCCTAAGATATTCATCCTAATGAAATGGTGCAAAGAGGAGTTTTAGTCACAATTAAACACTTTTGATAAGGATACTATGTTGGTAAAAACACCTCCGCGAATAAAGCATAATTTTTTACCAAATTTTAAAATCATAAAATGGTTATTGTGAGTCAACCTTAAAAGATAGGCATATACTGCCGTAGACTTTTTTAGACCTTCTTAAGAGGAATGATTTCGTAATACATTATTTTTGTGTAACTTGTACTATTTAAGCAGCGCACGTCACGAAATGACTATTTTTTCAGTCTTAATTCCAAATATCGTCATTCAAGTAGCTTTCTATGGCAAAATGTTTTTTTTTAATTATAGCCGATAATCTTTTCAGCTAATTTTTCTGTCTATTGGTGAAAACCGTATCAAAATCTGTTCAGTAGTTCCTGAGTTTACCCCGAACAAACATACCCTCTGCCCGACGGGGGACTTTAATTTATAATATGTAGTGATGATTATCGCCGATACCGATACAGATACGGACAGTTAGGATTCAAAGAAAGCAATAAAAAGCTGTGGCTTTAGATACAGACAAAATTACTCATAATAATATTTATTTTGAAATGATAATTGATAACAGATCAGAAGACCAAACTAAATAATTAAAATTCACGGTTATGAGATTTTTATTCAGGAAACACAACATTCTTAAATTACACGATAAAAGTCGATCGTCAGTCTGTCTGAACGAGAGGTCTTTCAGATGCAACAGAACTCATTTGGAAAATGAAATATTTTTTGATTCAAATTCAAAAAGTATCGGTATCGGCAAATTTAATATCGCCGATTCCGAAATATCGTAAACCTCGCGATATCGCCGATATATCGATATCGGATGCATCCCTAATATAAACCCTTACCCCCCCTCCCCCTAATCCTTTATGTTAGTTACGTATAATAGTTGGTCATAAGATTGCTCAAAAGTGTCTCAGCATTCGTACAAACCTGTATCATAATGTTTTTTCGATGTTTGTGTTAAAATTGTGTTTTGGTCCCTTTATCTAAAATTGCTAAATGGTGCAAAAACAGGTTCATTCAGGTTCGTTTTGGTTGGTTTTTGGGTTTCATTTTCTTTAATCTACTCCAGAAAAGATTTCTAATCTTGGTGTGATAAATCATTGTTTACGGTAGCGCAATATAACGTCTGATGGATGCATTGAATAGTACAGGGGTCATGAAGGTTTTTAAAGTTATTACATTTAAAAAATAGCAGTGGGCAGGGCACATTGCTCGCAGAACGGATGGCCGATGGGGCCGAAAAGTTCTGGAGTGGCGACCGTGAACCGGAAGACGTTGCTTTGGAAGGCCTCCCACTAGGTGGACCGATGACCTGGTAAAGGTTGTAGGGATCCGCTGGATGCGAGACGCACGGGACCGGTCAATGTGGTGACACTTGAAGGAGGCCTATGTCCAGCAGTGGACGTCTTTCGGCTGAAATGATGATGATGACATTTAAAACGTTATGAGAAAATTAGGTTCCCAGTTATGAGTTTCGAACAAAAATGATAACATTGACGGGAAGAACAATTCTGTTGCGGTTATGCCCATTTTGACCATCACCCGTTGTACGTACCTAAACCCGAATATAAGAAAGAAAGAAAATAATCTAAATAAATAATATAACGGTCCCGCATGATGAGAACCTCGTGAAAGCCGAAAAATATAAGCAAATCAAGTATCTTGACTTAGCTCGCGAGGTTGTAGACAAGTGGGATGTGGACTCAGCGATCATTGTGCCGATAGTTGTATCAGCCCATAGCTTAATGGCCAAGAGCCTCGACCAATATCTGAGGAGGCTTTCGGTGGGCAGCTGGATCAAGGGCTTGATTCAAAAAGCGGTGCTCCTGGACACGGCTCGTATTGTTAGGAGGTTCCTCTCTCTGGAGCTCTGACCGCCGGTAGCTTGGACCCTGCTCCCGCTACCGGCGGACCACTATTTTTTATATTTTTAAATGTTTTTTATATGGTTTTTGTTAAGAAATATTTAAAAATATGTTAAATAAGTTTTTAATATGAATAAAGGAAATAAACATAACACACACACACACACACATAATATCCCTTATACCTTTTATTTATGGTGGGAATCACTTATATTGTTTATGAAGTACATGGTTACTGGTGCATACTTTTAATTTCCTCTTTAAATTTGTCAAGAGGATAAATAACTTTGGGTTTTATCAAGTTTTTGTTTGTTAATTAGTGGTAGCGGGTCGTTGGTTTGTGTTCATTAGAATTACCAACTGCGTCATTTACTTGCGTGGTATAAATCACATAAGGCATGCTTGTTTGTTGTCAAATGATGCGGTAAACCGCACCGCATGCGTAGTTATTTGAAGTATGAATATTGTCATGGAGTGCGGTGATCTACAGGGTGTAAACAGACCATTCACATAGCCGTCAACCAAGCATTCTGTACATCAAACTAAGTAACTTTACGCAAAAATTATTGCTGGGAATCGACTTTTTTTTTTGGGTGAAAAATCACGTTTTAAGGTAGGACTCGATGGAAAGCACTTAATGCATTGTGCTTATGGATGGATTGAATAGTGCGGGGGTTGTGGAGGTGTGTAAAGTAAAAATCTTACATTAAAAACATGTATTTAAAAAAAAACTTGTAAAAATGTTGTAACTTTCTCCCCCAATGTCTCCTCCCAGCGTTGTATCTCAAATCTGCCTTGGAAATACTTTTATCTTGTGAACTGGGTTTTACAAAGGGTGATTAAAATCAAGAGGTGCGGTCTGTTCCGGTAACAACAGAGCAAGCCCTTGTGTTCCTGATCACCGACGACGGCGCGTTCATGTTCCACGCGCGCCTCAAAGGGCAAAGATGGAATATATTCAGTAGAAGTCTGCCACTCCATTCCGCTCCACCCAGAGCAGGGAGGGGGGGGGCGGGGTTCATTTGATGATATCCCATCCGAAAAAAAAACTCATAACTCTGCGAAAAAAATTGCTAGGAGTGAAGATTCACGGTAGGACTTAATGTTACACACTCAAAACATTGTGCTGATGGATGGATTGAAAAGTACTTTGACCCCCAATACCTCCGTTACTAGAAGGTTCCCAGGTAAGGTCTAGAACAAAAAATTGATCGCAAAGACGGGGAGAACAAATGCCTTTCGGTTATGTTAAGGGTCTATTTACACCCTTTATATACCTCATTAATACCCTGTTTGTTCCCGTTCCGTTAATGTCTGAAACCGTTCCGTACCTAAACGTCTATAGTACCGTTATATTCCTCATTGCTCTTCAATATTGAATAATATTTTCCTGGTGTTTTGTGCAATTTTAGAATCTACATCTCTTCTCTACATATAATAAAATCGTTAAAATCCAATTGGATTTTCCGACTTGGCGCAAAAACTACTGCATAGATCAAGTTCAAATTTTGCAAAAATATCTGTAACAGGCTTCTTCAAATGTTAGGTTATATATTATCACGCTAGTTGCTTAAGGGGGTGAGCAATATTGCATTATGTCAGTATTATTCAATTGTTTTCCGTTTCAGTCATGTTAAGCGTAACAACGTCTATTTTAAAGTATATGTCAGCGAAACAAATGGAGAAACGGTTTCATGACCGCTTACCGTGCATCACGTCACAAGTTCGATCCCCAGTAAATTTATACTTTTTGTAATTGGTTGTAATTTTTTTGATAGAGATTATTATTATTTATTTTCTCTTTTTTATGTATAATATAATAAATTCTTATGAATAAAGTTCGTTGGTGTTCTGAACTGACAACGTCGTTGTGTGCTGTCAGACTCGATGTTTTGAATTTCACCTATCGCTCCCAATAAAAATAATAGCAGTTATTGAAACTATCTTGTTGTGTCGTTGTTCTTAGTTTTGCACAACTATAATAGGTACAGGTTGTTACTCTGCATTGTTAGGTCCCAAAAATAAATTCGGCTTTGTTGTCTTAGTCGGAGGGTGGATGATTGTAATGTATGATTTCTGATGCGTCTTGATTGTTAAAAAAAGCACGTAATTCGTTATTTGAAAAATATTTAGGTATCTTTATCATATCTGTCTTTTGTATCTTACTACTATTATAAATGCAAAAGTTTGAATGGATGGTTGGATGTTTGTTACTCAATCACGCCAGAACTTAGGGGGATGAGCAATATTGCATTATGTCTTTATTCTGAAACTGGTGCCAACTGGCAACTGTCATACCATGCATTAGAATAGAACGGCTATTTTAGCCCATTTGACATCGAAGCGAGGAAGGCTGAAGGTCCACAGACCTCCCTGTAGCAGGGTTCGCAATTTCGAGTCGCAGCCAGTCTCCACTTTTTGTGATTATTTTTTCCAAAAATATTAAGTTTGGCGAGTTCGATCCCCAGCCGGTTTTCACTTTTTGTAACTAGATATTTTGCTTTATTCTAATGCTTTATGATTTTCAAATAATTATAAAGTAGATTAATATGTTTTTGCTTTTTTTAACCATTCAGAGACAGTTAGATAATCATAAATTAACAAATATTAATTGACCAATTTTCACTGGCCGAAAAAAAATCTCTAAAAACTTTAAAATAAAAACAAAAATTAAAATTAGATAAAACCAACGACGTTGTAAATTTGTTCCGTGCGGGAATCGAACCCGCGACACGCAGCGATGCAGTCAATCGCTCACCTACTGCGCCAACTGTGCCGTCACATTGCATTTGTGCTGAATCTTCTGCTGGCCCAACTCCGCAAGGACCGCTATATAAAGCTGTAAAGTTTTTTTTTAACCTTGCCCCAGTCCAGGCCCACACTTGGAATTTCTCCTGTATCATGGGTGTGTTTACAGACAGTTAAACTCACAAACAACCAGACCCGAAAATAACCCGAAATATTAAGGCTATAAAGTAAAAAAGAAATAAATTGGTATATAGGCAGCAGAATTATGATATGATGATGTTGAAAGAAATGGTAGCATATACTACGCACTTAAAAATAGTGGAATTTACAAAAATAATAAAGATGTTACGTACAATGAGTGAGCATTCAATTTCAGTAGGGAAACAACTTGTTTGATTGTAATACTCATTTAGAATAAAGCAGTCTATATATGGCACATTATGTAAGTAAATAGGTTGTATATAATATTTGTGTAATTAATACACATAAATGAGTATGATAAAGCTGCGAGCATAAACGATGGGGCACTTAATATTGTGTCCTGCGTTTCCTGTTGTTTGTTCACTACCGGAACTGATGGATGCTACCGAAAGTGCCAAACTAGTAGCTCAGTTCTGGACCGAAACAATTTAGATTGCCATCGACACGCTAAGAAGAAGCTGCAGGCAGATCTAAACTAACAAAGTCAAACTATTCAATAATCTATGTTTACCAACAGCGACCTCCCGACAATATAACAGAAGCGCCAAAATCATGTAAAAAAATAATTCTGATGTAGGTACTTATTATTTACTAATGTGCTAGTAGTTGATTAAAGACAAATTGTAAGAAACATAACTTTCTATTTCGCTTCTGGTCTCTAAGACTATACAGGGTGTAAACAGACCCTTCACATATCCGTCAACCAAGCATTCTGTACATCAAACTAAGTAACTTTACGCAAAAATTATTGCTGGGAATCGACCTTTTTTTTTGGGGTGAAAAATCACGTTTTAAGGTAGGACTCGATGGAAACCACTCAAAGCATTGTGCTGATGGATGGATTGAATAGTACGGGGGTCGTGGAGGTGTGTAAAGTAAAAATCTTACATTAAAAACATAAAAAATAAATTTAAAACTTGTGAAATAGTTGGAACTTTGACCCCCAATATCTCCGTAACTAGAAGGTTTCCAGGTATGGTCTAGAACAAAAAAATGATCGCAAAGATGTTGAGAACAAGTGCCTTTCGGCTATTTTAAGGGTTTATTTACACCCTTTATTATATGTTACTGGAAATGAATCCCAGGAAATAACCCAACAAAATTCCTAGGAATTTATACAATTCCGAGCCTACATAGCATGCTGGTCACAGCTAGTTATTGTATAATATTTGTGACGCATGACATCCAAGTAGCTTGCTGCGTTGTGGTTGATTCGACCGCACAGATACATTGTGAAATACAGAAAATTTTCCTAGTATGGTATTAACAGTATTTTAATTGCTCTATTGGTATCGCGGTTGCAAGCGCGACTGCTGAGCGTGGGGTTCTGGGTTCGATTCCCTCGGGAAGAAGAGAGCTTTTAATTCTGCCGCAAAGTCTTGTAAGCGGGTGATCCGAAAGGCGTGTTTCGACCACGTCAACCGTATAGGGGCTAAACTTGCGTCCTACCCCTCTGGTGGTAAACAGTTTTGGTCCCTATCCAAATCGGTCGAAACCAACTTCTGCCAGCCCACATTACCTCCCTTGCAAAAACCGGATGGGTCGCTAGCTCAAACCTGTCTGTATCTCTATTTGCTAGCAATTCACGTCTAGTTACTGACTCAAAACAGCCACCAACGATTCCTCACTGTGATTCATCGATGCCGGAGATCACAATACACATGAAAGAGGTTAGTAGAGTACTCTATAGCCTAGACGTGAACAAGGCTAGCGGTCCTGACGGCATACCAGCAAGAGTCTTGAGGAACTGTGCGCCTGAGTTGTCTCCTGTGTTGACACGCTTTTACCGCCTCTCTCTTAAAACCAGAACGGTTCCGAAGTCATGGAAGGTTGCCAATGTACAACCAGTACCCAGGAAGGGTAGTCGTGCCGACCCCAGTAACTATCGACCAATCGCCATCACCTCCATACTTTGTAAAGTTATAGAAAGGGTTCTGAATGCGAAGCTGCTGGCATACCTAGAAGCAAACGACCTACTCAGTGACCGTCAGTATGGCTTTCGCCGGGGACGATCAACTGGGGATCTTCTGGTGTTTGCTACGCACTGCTGGGGTGAGGCCATCGAGAAACACGGCGAAGCCCTTGCCCTTTCGCTCGACATCTCGAAGGCTTTCGACAGGGTTTGGCACGCAAGTCTGCTGAGCAAACTTCCTGCATACGGCATCCCTGTTGACTTTTGCCGCTGGATATCTGACTTCCTGAGTGAACGGTCGATCCGAGTGGTCATTGATGGCTGCTCGTCTGACCTCATCGCTATTGATGCCGGAGTTCCTCAGGGGTCTGTTCTCTCCGCGACACTTTTCCTGCTGCATATCAATGAACTTCTGGCTCCTGGTATTATTGGGTACGCAGACGACAGTACTGTCATGGAGAGTTATGCATCCAGCGCGAAAGCCAGCGGTGATGTAGTAAGTTTATTGAGAGAGGCCATGGTATAGCGAACGAATTCAACCTTAAGTCTCCGACAGCCTCGAGCTTCTTGGTGCGAAGTTGAGTGCGAATCTGAACTTCGGTGCCTATATTGAGTCGAAAGCCCAAACTGCGGCAAAAAAGCTGGGTATCCTAAACAAGGTTAAGTGTTACTTCAAGCCTGGACAGCTTTAAGTCTTATATAAAGCTCAAGTTCGGTCCGGCATGGAGTATTGCTGTCACCTTTGGGATGGCTCAGCCAAATACCAATTAGCCACACTCGATTCTGTTGAGCGCAGAGCCAAGAGGCTCATTGGTGACGATAAGCTGGTTGTTACCAGGCTTCATAGCCTGGCCCATCGGCGCAAAGTTGCATGTTTGTCGGTCTTTTACAGATTGTACTTCGGTGAGTGTGCTCAAGAGCTCCGCGAACTCATTCCACCATCTCCTTTCTTCCATCGGGAGTCCAGACGTACTGCAAGTTATCACCCATACCTTGTCGATGTTCCACACATTCGCACGAAGCGCTTTGCTACATCATTTATTATGCGCACAGCCAAGGAGTGGAATTCCCTGCCAGCGTCGGTGTTTCCAAGTTCATATAACCCCAATCTATTTAAATCGCGAGTTAATGGGCTTCTTTTGGGTTAGCTCGTTCCATCGTCGACCTCATCTCTGTTCTCAGGACTAGATTGAGGTCAAGAGTAAGCCCATAAAGAATAAAAAAAAAATAAAAAAAAAAAACCAATGTAAGGTAGCTTCAAAACTTTGTTCTTGACTATGACATTCTCACCTACCCAGCCCATTCACGTATCAGTGTTTCGCTGTTTCGCATCATTTCTTTGTTTTCAAATGCGTTTTTATAATTTAGCTATAGAATGCCGAAAAGAAGGAGTAATAATAGTAGTAGTAAATAAAACGTGGGCGTCGTACTCGCTATGACAGTGCATCGTCGTCGGATGGTGATTTTTCTACGCCTTATAACCTGCAGGGTGAGTCATTGACCTACTTATTTCGTGTTTATATTTCAATTGGTTACTTTTAGCATCGCAACCGCCTGGCGTTGCGACGAACGTTGTGGTTTTGAATTCATAACGGGTTATAAGTATAACTATAATACGGAAAATCGGATTGTCCTATGGGGGCCTTCCACTTCCTAAATTAAGTACTTGCTGCTCGGATCTACCTATGGGGTTTTTTCCATAGCATGTACCTACATTATTCCTCTAGGAATTTAAGCTGTTTCTCTAGAGGGCGAGTGAACCGGAAGCCCTTGCTTCTCAACAAGACGTTCCCGAATGAGATCAAGATTAAATGGAAATATTAGTTGAAGATCTTCGAAATACAAAAGGATTTGGCAATTAGACTAAACCACATTGCGACCCCTGGCCTCTTCAAAGAGAACCGCAAGGAATTGAAAGACAGACTGTTGGTACCGGTGAACTGCAAGTTTATGAAAGCGCCTACCCTCAATTCAGAGATTCGAGTATCTTTAATAAAAACTCAAGCAAAGCGAGACAAGGGTATATAAGGTAAGCAGGTAATAACATCCTGTGCTTTGTCCTCTATCAGCGAGGCCATTACTGCACTGCTTTCATCAGGTCACAAAAACCCTGAGCTCCTCAAGCTGTTGATGGATACAGCTCGAATCCTCGGCGATATTCAGTATACGGACTCGATCTCACGACGTTCGTTCATTCTTTCAACTGTCAGCAAGGAGCTCAAAGATCAGTTGGTCAAAACCAAAATAGATAAAATGCTCTTTGGTAATAGCTTAGCAGAAACAATAAAATCAGCTTAAACGATTATAAAATCTGGAGCTGATATAAGGTCATCTACAATGCAGCTAAGGCAGGCAGGCCTTTTTACTACCGAGCCCACCCGGCGCGTCACCGACAGTTCCCATCACCGCCGCCGGGGGGCGCGGGCGGCACCAGCAACTCTGACTCAGAGGCAGCAGACGAGGAAGACGCACGACAACGTTTCCAGAACATTGTCACGTCAGCCGCAAGCAGGTCACCGACGTAAAAGCCGGTAAGCCTCGCGGGTCGTCTTTTGTTTTTCTATGAACAGCGGTGTTTATTGACTACTAACCCTGTTATACCTACTCTCTTGGATTTCTGGATATAAAATTATGTTTTCTGACCATGTTCCATCAGTCTATTAATTCGCTATCCGAATACAAGGCCTTTAAAGCATTAATACAAGATTTTATTAGTACCGGGGCAGCGTCCTCATGTCAACCATGTGCAGGTTAATACATATCCAGTATATTTCTTGTTCCTCAGCCAAACGTTTCATATTAAATCCAAAACAATTAAATAAATTTATACTAACCCAACATTTTTTAAACAGCTTTAAAACTTTTATCAAACAACTGTTTTATGTCAACAATTGATCTAAAAGATGCCTATTTTTTAATAAGCATACATCCCAACTCAAAAAATATTTACGTTTTGAATTATTATTAATGGTAATCTGTAGGAGTTTAACGTGCTACCGTTCGACTTAAACAGTGCTTCGTATATTTTTACGAAAATTCTTAAACCAGTCGCAAAGTTACTGAGGTCTTTAGGAAATTGATCTACATTAAAATGTAGATAAATTTGGATGATTTGTTTTCTAATAACAAAAATTAAACCGCTTAATCAGAAATTTGAAGCATTATTGAAGAGGTCCTGCCTGCCCCCCTGTCTTCATTGCCAAAACAACGATGTCTAATTAATACCTAGACTGCATTATTTATCTAAGTGCCCACTGATTATAAATATTGCTATGCAATCGTCGGGATATTTGATTATTAAGTTCGTGGGGCAAGTTTAGAAATCGCACGTCTTGATCTAAGAAGCTAAGAAGTATTATACAGTCTGATAACTCTTCTGAGATCGTTTTGATGTCTAGTGGGTACTCGTGTAATCATAATAATTTAGGTTGCTTCTTAGTGAATTGCAAGTTTAGAAATCGCACGTTCTGACCTAAGAAGCTAAGAAGTATAATATAGTCTGATAACTCTTCTGAGATCGTTTTGATGTCTAGTGGGTACTCGTGTAATCATATTAATTTAGGTTGCTTCTTAGTGAATTGCAAGTGGCTGAGATGAATGAAATATGCGACTAGAAAGGAGGTGACTGCTGAGATGACGAAAAAAAGAGAAGTATGAAAGAAGACGACATGCTGCGCCGACCCCAATTAAATTGGATGGGCAGGAGCATGATGATGACTTAGTTAATTTTATATATCAACTTTATTCTAATGTAAATTAAGTTGGTTTCAGAACTACTACGAATTAATGCGGTAACTGATTTTCGTGGTTGGTTATTACGGTTATTTTTATTAAAAGATATATTTAATTATGTTTTCGGGAATTAAACTGCAAATGCAGGACAGATATTGTACCTAAGAGATTTTAATGAGAAAAAAATTCACGCTGCCCTCCGCTGTGTGGTTCGCAGTGCGGATGGAATCAGTTTGTTGAAAACGCTTCACTATGTGAGTACTCCCATGGTTGACAAACATTTGAGGCGAGTAGACATTGAAGTTTTGTATGGGACAGCCGATTAATTTTTCGCGATTACGGTGTTGGACCCATGGGGAAAGTGGTTAAATATGACCAAAATATAGTGTGTATAGGAAAATATAATAATTAATGTATTTAATTTGGAACAACAAAATACCCAAACATCATAATATAAAATAAACAAGAATGTGCATTTAACACAGGAAAATATATTCAATCAAAATCCCTGATTTCCTTAACTATTCAAGTGTCGACTAACGGTCGCTCGTGTTCAACCAGTCGTCCATAAAATGTAAACACGCAACCGAACTGGCTCAGCAGCGCCGCGTTCGACTCTCATCCAATTAAATAGTACATTTAATAGGACTATGGCTCCTATGTACGTCCAAATGCTCTTATAAGACACAAAATCAGTGACACCTTTTAATTTTAATATTGCATAAAGCATAATCAGCCTATAATGTTCCCACTGCTGGGACACAGGCCTCCTCTCTATGAGAGGGATTAGGCTATTATAATCCACCGTGCTATCTTCGAATTTTCAGTTCTAGGGCATACTGGTTTCCTCATGAGATTCTTCATCACCGTTTTGAGAGCAGTGATTATAGAATAAAATAAAACAAAGTAATGCGCCTGCCTCAGCTCGAACCCACGACCTGCCAGTCGTAAGTCGGTCTTTATTCAAATTAGGAAAGCTCTCTAAGTTATAACTATATCATCTGCCTAGCCTTTTCCCAACGATGTTGAGGTCGGCATCCAGTCTAACCTGATGCAGCTGAATACCAGTATTTTACATGGAATGACTGCCTATCTGACCTCCACAACCCAGTTAATACTGGGTGAAACGATACCCTGAGACGATAAGAGTGGTTGTCAGACTTTTGGTCCACTGACTATCTGTAACGACTGTCAAAGGTCTGAAAATGACAGCCGAGACTAACGGCTTAACGTGCTTTCTGAGGCACGGAGGAAACTCGGTATGTATTGGGTCGGTAATATACGGATCAACGAAGGTAAGCACGTCAAGGTCGCTCATAATGGGCCTCATCAGAAGGCTTAAAGTCACCCAAAGGGCAATGGAGAGGGCTATGCTCGGAGTTTCCTTGCGTGATCAAATCAGAAATGAGATCATCCGCAATAGAACGAAAGCTACTGGGTAGTTCTGGAGTGGCGACCGCGAACTGAAAGACGCTGCGTTGGAAGGCCTCCCACTAGATGGGGAGGCCTATGTCCAGCAGTGGACGTCTTTCGGCTGAAATGATGATGATGATGATGATGATGAATATGTGAAAATTTTCGTCGTGTAGCCAAGTCAATTTAAACTTTAATATTCAAAAATAAATCACGCATTCCAGAACAAGATTAAAAAAATGCATTAAAGTAAAAAAAAATACATTTCATCAAAAACACTTTCTTAAAGTACACATGTTGATATTTTACTGTTACGAGTTCTATCTAACATAATTGTATTAAAACAATCAAACATTTCTTAAATAAGGCGGCAGATAATGAAAGAAAATCGGCCTCCTACTCGTTAACAAATCTAAAGTTACACAAAAATCGACCTTACGCCAATCAGCATTAGGCTCTAGATAGCTTTTCTGCAAATACATAAAAAAACGCACGACTACGAAGTATTCGTTTGGAGCGCTACGGTGTTGCTACGGGTGCTACGCGATTGCTACGAGTGCTGCTACGCTGCTACGAGCAGCAACCGCAAAGACCAACACAGGACGGTACGCATTGCAAATATTTTTCTACATCGCTTTCATACAAGCCTTTTTTAAGAACCATCATCGCTTACTATTATGTAGGCACTTGCTTTATGGAATGCGGCACGATGATGTGGTTGTAATGTAATGGGTTTACCTTAGGCGCGAATTATACAGAAACGATGTAAGGTGAAGGCGCGGCGCAGGCGCAGGGCAGGCACAGCGCAGGCGTGAAATTTATATCGAAACGGCCTGCCTGCGCCGCGCCGTTCGAATGTAATTCACGACACGTCGCCTACATACATTTTGTATGAAAACGTTTTGAAGCGGCATCATGCCTGTGCTGCGGCTGTGCTGCGGCTTCACCTTACGCCGTTTCTGTATAATTCGCGCCTTACAGTTCACTAATCACCTTCAAGCTAAGCAAACACGTTTAGAACGTGCTGAGAGCGTGAAACAAGGGGACAAGATGCTAACAACTTCTAAATGCGAGCGAGACTGATTGTTTCTCCATTGTGATTGTATGTCTTGATGTTGATGATAAATAAAAAATTAATACATTGATACATTTTATATAAATAAGTAACTAATTAAGTGATATGCATCTGATGTGCTAAGACTACACAGTATCTTACTTGACTATAGACCGACCGTTTTCATGAGTCCTCACGAAGGTATCAATTTACATGGAATATTCTGAAGGTTGATCACGTATTGGTTCAATTAGTATCGTAATACCTACGTGGATTATGGTTATTTAAAAGCAAATAACCTGTGGAATATTGTTAGGACTTTGTGGATGGGGCAAGGCGGAGGACTCATTAAAGCAGTCGGTCTATAAGAGTCATTAAATTGTTCATTAATGATGTGCACAAATACAAATAACTGTACAAAGGCGGATATACAGTCTAATGCTATAATTGCATGCCGAACCCGGCTTCGGTCCCATAGTAAAACCTGGGACTGAAACTGGGTTCCGCATGCACTATAATCTAGAATTAATCGTAAAAACCATTCTCCATTATAACATTATACTCCTCGTTGATCTTCAATGTTTGCTATAAGTAAGTTTTGATTCTTTGGTTTTTTGCTACGAATTAATAAATAATAATATTAATATTTTTTTTTATTAACTAATATTTAATTAAATTTACATGAAACTTATTACTTAGGACTTAAAACATAACTGGCGAAAAGTGGGTGTACTATTAGACACACCTCTGTCTAAACCTTCGAGGACTACAGCCGTGATGTTATGAACATTTTCTTGGTCACAGTTTTACAATTTAAAACAATTGAACACCGAACGCGCCTAGCGGCCGTTTTTATAACTTACTTACGTATAACTGTTAGTTAATATGCCTATCTCTAGTAGCTATCTGTCTTTCTATAAACAAAGTTAGCAATAAACAGATAGATCCAATCTTATCCACGTCACCTACCTATCTCTCGGAGGGTCGACCGCTTACCATAGATAAGTTAATTCTTAAAGCTTTTCTGTGACGTTTCGTTTCTTGCTGTCAGTAAGCTAAATGTCAAACAATTACTGTTGATTGCTATCTCTCTATTTCGAGAGATAATCTAAAGATAACCGACTCTATCGCGCAGTATGTCTTGTATAATTGAAGACATGTTTTATAAAATGGATTTGTTCAGTAACGACAGAGATATGCAAGAAGCCGGTGGACTGTATTACTGGGCATCGAAATTTAAAATACTGATGTACCTTAACATAAAGTTTTAAAGTACGATACACGTCAGTCAGAAGGTACGCTATGACAAATTACTTAACGTAATGATATAAATAACTATAACGTAAGTGTCTATGGCTACAGAAATGAAAAATTATAACGTAAAAAGGTAATATTTTTTTAATAAATTCAAAATATGCTTAAGTACCTTTATAAAAAAATTTAACAATTTTTTTTCGAAGTTACATCTCGATGATTAACGCTCTCAATGAAATAATTCGTCATAGTAAGCTTTCGGAGTTCCATACGGAACTCCGATGAATCGCGATGATGAACATTCTCGTCATGGCGATTGTGACTCACGTAAGTCGTACTTTCAAACTTGATGTATCATCATCTGCCTAGCCTTTTCCCAACTATATTGGGGTCGGCTTCCAGTCTAACCGGATGCAGCTGAATACCAGTATTTTACATGAAGCGACTGCCTATCTGACCTCCACAACCCAGTTAGTACTGGGTAATACGATACCCCTTAGTAAGTCTGGTTGTCAGACTTTTTGGGCCTCTGACTACCTAATGACTGTCAAAGATCTACAATTGTCAGCCGGGACCAACGGCTTTACGTGCTTTCCGAGGCACGGAGGAAACTCGGTATGTAATGGGCGGTCACCCCTCCACAGACCAACCTAGGCAAGCACGGCTTAACCTAAAGATCGGCCCGAGCGGTTGTTATTATTTAGCCATGAGCTCCTTTTCAAACTAAACGGTACGGTATTTTAGTATTTTAGACTTCGAAGTTCAGTAATACAGTTGAAGCCGACTGACAGCCGGCGGGGTAGGTGTATTCGATTCTGACCTAAACATTGCTGGATCTGTGCTAGAAAATCTTCGAGTTAACCCTAGAATCAATTATTCTAGTGAACTATCTGAATCTGAATTTGTGTATAGACTTCGACTTGACAAAGCAAGATCCTCCCGGTGAGTTGTATACATTATGTTTCTTGCATGCTATTTTAGCATTTATTGCATGCTATATAGCACAATTTATTGTCTTGTAATATATAAGAAATAAACTGATAAAAATTTAATGTAAAATCTTATTACAGGAATTTTTGTATAATCTCCATTGCATCAGTTGCTGTTGACGCTGAGATTCTATGCGCTGGGAACAATGCTACTTAGCGGACTCTGTTGGCATATCAATTCCATCAGCCAGCCGAATTGTCAAAGACGTTTCTCGAGCTATATCTGATTTTATATTCTGCGGGATTCCCAAGAGTTCTAGGTGTAATTGACTGCACTCATGTTCCTATACAATCATCAAGTCAGAATCTACCTTACCCATAGATAATTTTATGAAATATAGTCGGGTCAGTTTTGTGATTTTATGGAACGCTTCAAAGGCATGCGCTTATTAGGGTTAGAGGTGCTATCTATTGCTTATCTTAGATAGACGTGTAACAATAAACGGCAGTAACAGTCAATGTTACTCTAACTGTTTATCTGAGATAGCAACCTTCAGTTAACTCTTAGTAAGTCATTGAAAACGGCCGTAAATTTTTGATCAGAGCAACGTTGCTATCGAGGCATTGATCAAAATATTGAATGTTTGAGCTTCTGCAATATGTAGGGATTATTATACTGTGATAAAAGCCTCCTTCGTTACTTAGCCCTGATCATAGATCTGCAAATAATTTTGCTTATAGCGTTTGAGACATCAACAAAAGTCATTTTCCTCTTTTGGGCAATTCTTCAACAGATCCATTTCTTGGCCTTGCTCCTTGGTGGATACCCTTGTTGTTCTGGTAGTCCCACTTCTTGTACCCTGGGATGATAACTCCAAACTCTTGGTGAAATCATTCTTTATGTTCAACCTGAAAATAAAACATTGCTATTAAAGTTGCACAGGGGAAGGATGAACTTCACTCGGTTTATACAGGGTGTAAACAGACCCTTCAACATAGCCGTCAACCAAACATTCTGTACATCAAACTAAGTAACTTTATGCAAAAATTATTGCTGGGAATCGACTTTTATTTTTGGGGTGAAAAATCACGTTTTACGGTAGGACTCGATGAAAAGCACTCAAAGCATTGTGCTGATGGATGGATTGAATAGTACGGGGGTCATGGAGGTCTGTAAAGTAAAAATCTTACATTAAAAACATGTATTTATAAAAAACCTGTGAAAAAGTTGCAACTTTGACCCCCAATATCTCCGTAACTAGAAGGTTCCCAGGTATGGTCTAGAAAAAAAATGATCGCAAAGACGAGGAGAACAAGTGCCTTTCGGCTATGTTAAGGGTCTATTTACAACCTTTATACTTATAATTTATTCAACGACGTAGGCATATCATAAATGTTATGTAGGTACGTAGGGACACAAGTGATACTACTGACAGCTATAAGCACTCTGTTTAATTTGTAGGTTAGAGAGCAGGGCAGGGACGCAGCCCAGACACACATACACAATGTTGACACACACATATACAACAATAACATTACCAGCCTATAATATTCCCTCTGCTGGGACACCGCGAGAGAGAGTGGGCCATAATCCTGATGTCACATGTCTTCGAATGATTTGCTCTAGGACATGCTGGTTTGTCTGGCATGCCTAAATTAAACTCATATCTGAATGGTTGTAACAGTTCTACATTAAAATTTTGTGCTGATTTTCGTTTATAATATCGGATTTTATAGTGTAATTGTTACTTGAAATCAACAATTTAATTCGTTGACGTCTGCACCAGAACAGACTCAATCAAAACCAATGCCGCATACAGGCTAGTTCAGCCCAGCAAAGCCCGGTCCAGCCCAAAGCCCTGGGACTGAAGACACCCCAATTTTGATTACTCTTAACAGCTCATACAACTCACCTCTTACATAGCTTGATGTATATTTGTTTATTAAACACAAATAAAAAGAATATGGCGACCCCGACGAGTAGGTTGTACGTAGTTGTCAAAATGAACACCCATAATGGCGTGTCAGGTGGAACGAGCTCCAGGCACCAACTGACTCCCATGAGCACCGATAACTTTATGTAGGTGGCGAATCTAAAAATAAGAAGATGTTATTATGATAAGACTTTGATAGTAGGAAACAATGAAGAGACTGCGAGAGATGATCATTATGACCAGATTGGGGGTGATTAGAGTATGGAAGAAGATTTGCTGCCCTACCTGCAAATACATGGCCACATAATAATTTGACGACGCGGTTGGCGCAGTGGCTATGCGATTGGCAGCTACGCCGTGTGTCGCGGGTGCAGAACAAATAATAATTAGTACGACCTACAGGTAGTTATTCTGGGTCTGGCTGTGTGTATGTGAGTTTAAATGTTTGTAAACGCATCCACGAAACAGGAACAATAACTAGAAATTTCTCCTATATCGTGGTGCATTAAAAAAATATGTGATCTCGGCAGCAGAGTTATGATGATAATGAATTTGTCGCCGCAAGAGTGTCTATCTCCTAAGAATATTAGTTTATCTAATTAATAACTAACTTATAATTTCTCATCCATCATTGATCCTGCCATCTGTGGGTTGGCAGTACAATTATTACAACTATCCGTATCGACTGACACAAGAGATAAGCGCCATCTATTGGCCTCCGTATTAACTAGTACTTAGATAGTTCGTGATTAAATCTTCGAGTATTCATTCAAAGAGTAATTTATTAACCAAAAGTTTTTCGATAGATCTATAGTAAAAATTAAGATAAGCAAATATTTTATGACAATTGAGATTTTTAACACTTTACTATTGCTCATTTTGACGCTAAGATTTATTTATGAGACAACATTCCACAATGTTGTGGAAGATGGCGCCGAATACGATTTTAATGGTTAAACTCAATTTATAATTTGAAACTACAACTAAATCAGTTTCTCTAACTAATTACAAACTAAAAAGTAACGAAATTATTTTACAGAGCAATTTATTAGTGATACCTGTTTTTTGTATTAAATTCCTTGATCTGCTGAAAATATTTTTTTGCAATTGTAAAAAGTAATTAAGCGACTACTAGCTTTAACTTAATAACGCCTTTGGATTTGTAATATTGTTTTTGTTAAAATAATTAATTATAAAGTATTCTAGTATTGTTTGTAAGTTTTACCGAACTTACTATGTAACGAATTACTGTAGTGAGTGTGTGATTTTTCCACCACACAGGGAACTCGCGTAGGTGCAACGTGAAGTCTCGTTAGAACGCGATTAAAAAACTATTGACGCATTAAATAATTGAAGTGGTTTTTGAAGTGGGTTCGACGCAGAATGTGCACTTCGCAAAATGTGCACTTCACAAAATGAGCACTTGTCAAAATGAGCACTATTCAAAATGAGTGTGAATTTTATCACAATGGGTCAAAATAAAAACCATTTGCTTACTACATTTTTTTTAATTATTTTGCGCGATTTTTAACACGATAACAATAGTTTCTTTGTTAAACGCAACCACGTTCAGGAAATGTTTGATAATGTATTTTCAGTACACGTCAGCTATACAAATAATATGATGTGTGGAGACATGTACAGCTGACGTGTACAATTCAGACTCATTTTGAGTAGTGCTCATTTTAAGAAGTGCTCATTTTGATAAATGTTCATTTTGAGAAGTACACATTTTGCGAAGTGAAAATTTAGTGAAGTGCTCATTCTGCATCAAACCCTTTCAAGTAGACAATATTAAGTTGTGTAAATGAGAACTGTAACACGATTTAAAAGAGTGTGTAGCCCGTTCTTCTCCTTATAAACAACCATGTTTGCGAACGGGTGGCTCTACTCTAGAAAGTTTATAAGTGCTTGTAAATGGTTCATTAGGAATAAAAGTTAGGAGTTTGAGACTTGTGTTGTGTGTGTTTTCAACTACCCTACCTACCTATCTACCAACAATGAAAAATCTTGTCGCACGGTTAGAGACTGGAAGACAATATGGGGGATGGCGTTGATATTTGGGGATAGTGTTACTCTTACCGCTTATCCTGTCATAAATAGGTTCAAATTCAAAAATCATAAAATATCTCTTCACAAACCATGACTTAATAAATACATCTTAAAATTAAGGCTTAAAAGTGTATGCGAGACTGGTGTCTGCACGGAATATCTGTATAGCAGATAACCAGGCTCCCACCACACGGTACGTAGGTTATATAAATATCCACCCGCCCATGTACCATCTTGTACATGAAGTTTAAATAAATAAATAAAATTGTTACATTTATTATATGTAAAAATATTTTAAAAACAACATCATAGCTGCGGATTTTATAAAAATAGTTACTATGAGAGAGCATTCAACGTCAACCGGGACAAATTAAATATTCGTATAGGGTAAAGCCATTTTTAAATAGGATAATTATCTTTTTCTGAGCGAAGATAGGTATGTACCAGTCAAAATGAGTCATTGTTACATGTTATAAATAAGTATTACAAAGCTGAGGGCAGATTCAAACTATTCAATATTTTACAACAGTGCTACGTGACTCATTTTGCGCGTGGCCATACTCGGAACAAACTACACCATCTTGTTTTTTCAATAGTTTTCAGGCACAGTTTCATAAATATAATTACCAACAGTGCCCTCCCGAAGTCCCGACAGAACTGCTGAAGCTCCAAAAGAACCATCCTGAACTATAATTAATTACGTATTTTGTACAAACATATTTCGATTTTTGTTTTGGTTTATTGTCAAATAGCGACCCGCCCCTGCCTTGCACGGTTGCAATATACATATAAAACTTCTTGAATCACTTTATCCATTGCTGAAAATCGCATTAAAATCCGTTGCGCAGTTCAGAAGATCTAAGCGTACAAACTGTGGAAGCGACTTTGTTTTATACTATGTAAAGATTATAATGAACACCAAAGTCGATAAGACTGGTGATTCAATTTTCCGCCCCCTAGATTCCTAGAAAGGCCTTACTTTGAATGTCACGCAAGTGTCATTTAACGTTAAGGTCTATTATGGTTTTAAGAACAATGAGACAAAGTGTTAGTTTCAACCAAGTTTGACTTTATTGGGAGTACTTGTCAAATGTGGCAAGCCAATTCCGAGCTCGAGTAAACAATTTAATTAAAAGCGCTTACCTGTTTGTGTCCTGCGAGCTGCTTTTAGAATCTTGACATCTGTTAATAGCTCTTTTGATCATCCATATGTTGTAGACGGTCAATGAGAACAATATCATATTAACGAAGATTATTATCCCTATAGGTATAATAAAATAATATCGAACACCTTTCGCTGAAAAAAAAAAGTATGTCCAGTAACTGTTGTTTCTATGTAAAGCCTAGTTTTGCCAATTCTTCATAGCCCAATTCTACACGAAGGAGCTACATTAGGAATTAAAACCTTCCTCACTAAAAATTGGGCTATCAAATGCAAAAACTAAGAAACTCTTTAGCTTTTTCAGAATACTATCTTTTTAATACATTATATACAACATTAGTTTTAGTATATGCGAAACCTTAAATACGTGTCTAGTATTTTTATGTAAAGAATCTATGTACAAAATTTCATAACTGTATCATGATTAATCACATAGTTATAAGCTTGTTCTGTTATCTTGTCCTTGTCCGCTCAAAAACGTGGTCACCACTCAGCGTGCCCGCGCCCGCGCCTCCAGCGTCGACTTGAGCTCATTGATAATAATAGTTTGGCAGTCGGTACCTGAATTATTGCGATAGGTACTTAAGGTCGCTCGGTGTCCAACTTTTTAAAATATTTTTGGGACAAAATATAACATGGTTTAAAAATTATTGTAATCTACTTCTACTGTACTTATTCTGAACAAACTATATTCAGGTTTCGCATATACTAAAAATAATGTTGTATATACATATAACTATCATACCAGAAACGAAGCAATCGTCGAAGGGTGGCTTTATAATGTGCAGATTAGAAAGGTCTATGTTGTCCAATATTGTGACTATGGCAGTCATCAGAAGCGGGATCCCCCAGGCATACAGACAGTACCACATGAACTTCACTCGCTCGCCTCGTCGGTTAATGTCACACCTCTTGCGATGACCTCTGCGAGAGAGAAAAAGAAAACTGTGAGACCACGATCACAAGGCGTGGATCAGCTGGGACTGTACGACTGTAACACAGAAAACTGAATTTTTCAAAAATCCACCCCTCTCGCAGCGAAAATCGGTTTAGAAACTTGTAACTGAGCACAAACACATCTTTAGGAAAATAATAAAGATTGCTAAACACACACACATACATACACACACACACACACATACACACACACAACACACACACACACAACACAACACATACATATACACACACACACACACACATACACACACATACATATTGTTATACATTTTAAAAAAACAACCCAACCCGAAAGGGGGTTTTGTTCTAAGTTTTGATCTTGAAGGGACAGGGGGGTTTTGACCGCAGCAAGAAATGTTTTTTTTATTATTTGGGGTCTCAGTTATAAAAATCCGAACGTGGTTGCCAGTCCTCACATTTTTCATACTCAACTATTTACAGCGCCTGCTCTCAATGTAAGTATAGATGAAGTTATTATTTCTACAAAAGTGTTAGTACTTTCATCAGCTGCCTAGCCTTTTCCCAACTATATTAGGGTCGGCTTCCAGTCTAACCGGATGCAGCTGAATACCAGTATTTTACATGGAGCGACTGCCTATCTGACCTCCACAACCCAGGTAGTACTGGGTTATACGATACCCCTTGGTTCTTACCAACTGGCTCCTTGACTGGTTGTCAGACTTTTTGGGCCTCTGACTACCTAACGACTGTCAAAGATCTACAATTGTCAGCCGGGACCGACGGCTTAACGTGCTTTCCGAGGCACGGAGGAAACTCGGTATGTAATGGGCGGTCACCCATCCACAGACCAACCTAGGCGAGCACGGCTTAACCTAAAGATCGGCCCGAGCGGCTGTTATTATTTAGCCACGAGCTCCTCAATAGTGTTAGTACTTTATTGAATTAAAAGTATTTAAACTTTTATTACCTTAATGACCACCAAACGTCGTAAGACATGACATTCAACCAAAAGAAACTTGAAATCGCAGCAAAATACATCATTGGAGCTAAAATAAAGATAAAAATTAGACTTAACTCTAATTATAGGACTGGTAAAAATATCATTAACACTAGAAACGGGATATTTACAATGTTTACTGATTGATTTGAGTTCTCGATAATAACGGGAACTCAAATCAATCAGTAGAATTACTCACTTACTTAGAATTTACAACTAAAAACCTATTTTGGGCACATAGTAAAAGTGATTACTATCAACAAAAACAATTTACGAAATTATGGTTTTTGTTTAGAAATAATAAGTATTTTATTTTTGTGGCCAGTTTTCCTAGACTATTATTCCATTTTCAAAACCTGATTAGTTGCGTCATTGTTTAAAAAAAACTTGCCATAGTGGTGTTCATACTTATTTATACCACAATGAGTGAAACTATCGGATTTTGATGGATTGTGGTAGATAGCAGTGCTACTTAGGTTGTCGAAAAAAAAAACTGAAGTATTTGAAAAATTGTGGTCATGGTAGTGAAAAATATCATAAGGATTAAACCGAAGGATTTCATTTTTTTTTTGTAATTTCAAAATAAATGTTTTTTTTTCTCCGGTAATCATGACCAGGTCCACCTTCTGGTGCCCGGTTATCGTTGAATTTTGGCACACGTTGTATATCTCATACTGGAAAACATTACACAAATAACTGTGAAATATTTTATTTTAATTTGTATGGATTGTTTTCCTAATTGGAAATTTCATCAATTTCCATTACGTTCAGGATAACATTTGGGTCAAAATTAGCTTGATTTAATCAAGATTTTTTTATATCGATAGTTCTAGTTACAAACTATTTTTATAAAAACATTATTAAATTAAAAAAAATATCTTACATATAATTTTGCAGTTGTCCCTTGTCAATAATTTGTTGGTGAGGTGCATAACGATTTTTACTAAGAATGTGACAAGGATGGACGAGGTGTAAGCCATCAGTACAAGGCCTATGAGGTTCTGGAGCTTGGGCAGCAAAAAGTACACCACAAGGACCAACAGCAGGAAGAACGATGATATCAGCAATCCTGGAAATGAGGAATATTTAATGGAGAGGAGTGACTGACCCTGTGGTAACGGTTCCTAGTTACGATTGGTAAGCCCTAAGTTCGAACCCAGGTTGGCGCATTACGTTGTGTAATTTATTTCATCACCACTGCTCTCAAAACATTGCGAGGAGACTGGCATATCATAGAACTAAAAAATCGAAAACATTTGATATCTACCAATCCGTCACGATATTCCGTGGTAAGACTGCTTGTCTAATTTTCGGGACGCTGACTACTCGTAACCGTAGCATTAATATTAAATTTTGATGTCCGGTAATGCCGATTACTGTATAACTGAACGAGAGTGGCCTCATGCTTGACATTCGCAGAAGTTATTATGGCACAAATACAAGTAGCTTGCATTCCAAATGGCATACAAGGTACTGTATCACTCACCTACTAAGACAAATAACGATTTCATGTCTTCATCTGCCGGAGCTGCGTTATATTCTCTCACGACGAGTCTAACTAGTGGTCTTTTATCAATGACAGTTAATTTAAAGTCTAAGCAATATTCCAGACTTTTAATATCAGACCATGAGTTCGATTCGCCTGTATCTTGCATCCTTATGCCTCCATCCTGTAAACATGCGAATGTTTTAGTGAACAATTAGAAGTAAAGATATTTTTGTGAATGAAAGTGAGAGAAAAATACAATAAAATCAAAAGTCAAATTCAAACCTACTGATTTAGCTGGGAAGAAAAAGTAGCAGTGGAAGTACGGGTAGTGTAGTATACTAATAGTGTATAACCAAGTTTGCTTCGAAAGACCTGTGGTAACTGCGTGGTGCTCCAGAAACCTCAAAATTTTCGGACTTTTTAACCGACTTCCAAAAGGAAGAGGATAACAATTCGTCTGATTTTTTTTTGTGTGTATGTACATCGATTTCTTCGCCAATGAACCGATTTAGATGATTCTTCTTTTTTTTGGACCAATATTGTTCCGCGGTGGTCCCGTTTAAATTAGTTGAAGATTTGATGCTGATCTTCGGAGATATCAATGGAACTCTTCAATAATAGACAGCAAATCCGTCATGATTGATGCAATCGCTTGGATCTTTATTGTTTACACAACACCATAACATAACATCATGCCTGTATGCTCTTAGGGGGTAAGCAGATGTGCACAGTGCGCCACATTTTGACAGTTAGGTATGTTAAGTTTCATTTTATTGGGGATAAGCCTATTACCATGACATGTTTTGTTACCGGTTCACTAATGTTTCACCAAAACTCCTTTGATAATTTTTAACCGACTCCAAAAAAAGGAGGAGGTTCTATGTTCGACTGTATGTATTTTTATGTACATATGTTCACCGATTTCTCCGCCCATTGTCGACCGATTATCAAAATTCTTTTTTTATTCGAAAGCCTGAGGTGATCCTATTGTTACCAAGTCAGGATCTGATGATGGGATCCCAGGAAAATTAAGGGCAACCCTCAAAGGAGAATGCTCACGGTGCTATCGACAAATGTACGCAATACATCATCATTTTTAAAATATTCGATGGCATGTCTTAATATTACCTCAAAAGATTTAACACAAAGCACAATGGCATTTCCGAGATATTTACAAAAATGAAATTACTATTTTGAGGTTATGTTCGACCAAAAATTTGTTGAAAAAAGCTATTTGAAAGGTCTGACTGTGACATTTGTGTAAAATCTCTAACGGCTTAACTATATCAGATGGCCAGTTACTGGCCACCTGTGACTACCTGACCAAGTCTTACCAATTTCGATTTTGAGCGTCTTCGTGCTTTAAAATCTTATTCTCGCATTTCGTGAAATTGCAAAACATGAAAGAAATCATTACTAAGATAGTCAATCGCTCAGTGTTATATCTAGATCCTACTGAAATCATAGATTGTGGTAGGTATCATGAAATGGTTTTTGTAAACAGTTAGGGAATGAACAGCTACACTAAATACAATAAACTTATGAAAAATATGTTATCCAAAAATAGAGCAGGAACACTAACGTTGTTAAAACGTGCTCAGCCAAATACCACACCATGCATGCACACAGCAACCTAGTTTTTTTTCCTACAAGGCAAGAACAATAGTATCCCACTTTATTTAGTAAAATATAAGCATAATATCATGCCGCCGTTGATAACCACTGGTATTAGAAATACCAGCAAATACATGTGATTTAGAACTCGGTTATTACTTTACAATAATAGATTGAACAATCAATACAAAATCGATATCATTTTACTTTATGTAGGTAGGTAGGCACATACACAGCCGCAATAAAAAAAATGGACATCCCACGTATTGACATTCGATAGTAAAAAATGGCGTACTTTATAGTCGGAAACTTAAAAGTACTAATTAATTATTGTTCAAAAAACTAACCCATTATAAATAATCATTAAGTCTTATTCAAAAAATATATTTTTACTAGCTGTTGCTGCGACCTTCGTCCGCGTGAAATTTTAGCCTATAACCTTCCTCGATAAATGGGCTATCCAACACTAAAAGAATTTTTCAAATCGAACCAGTAGTTCCTGAGATTAGCGCGTTCAAGCAAACAAACAAACAAACTCTTCAGCTTTATAATATTAGTATAGATTTTAGATATTTTATGCCGTTCCAGGTTTTGAGACACAAGTCAATTATCAAGAGTAGGTACTGTCCATGGGCAATCTCTTTTTATGGGCATTGTTTCAAACGGTATAATTCCCATGTGGTCCCGTAGTCATCAGGTCAGGATCTGATGTTGGGACCCTGGAGAATTCAAGGGAATTCTCCAAATTGTATAATTACACATACTCGTAGGCATTATGCCTGGTAATCATCATTGTGTGTACGTTCAGCGATATTTTCGCCAATTGAGAACAGATTTCAATGATTCTTTTTTATTTGGAAGAACATTATTCGGCGGTGGTTCCGTTTAAATTTGGTGAAGAGCTGATGCTGATCTTCAGAGATATTCAATGGCACTCTTCAATAATACACAGCAAACCTGCCGTGATTGCTGCAATCGTTTAGATGTTTATTGTTTATACGATATCGTAACATAACATAACGCCTGTATGCTCTGAGGGTGTACGCAGATGTGTACAGTACATCCAGTTTTTTTTTGTTTTTGTTATCAATGTAAAATAAATGCAGAATAATTATTAGTTGTATAGGATATTACAACTAAAAATGGAAAAATAAAAAAAACTTTTTTGCAAAAACTAAAACCGACTTCAAAAACACATAAAGGTGAAAAATAACTTTAGCTTCAGATGTCGGTGACAAAAAAACTGATCAACAAAAGTCAGCGACTTCTGAAGCTAAAGTTATTTTTTTCTGTTTATGGCTTTTACCTTCTAAAAAATGCATCATCATCATTCTCTTACCTTTGTCCCAAGACGGCCCACTGACCGATTAGCGTGTTAAAACAAACTATAACATAAACTAAACAAACAAACTATCCAGCTTTAATAAAATATAAAAAAATAAAATAAAAACAATTACCTCCAAAATGAAAAAAACGTTTTTCATCAACTGCTGCGACGTGCAGTTTATATTTCTTTGATTTTTAACGAAAATAAAATCCTTTTTCGATTTTTTCTTAACACTTCCGTCCCACGAAAACAAAACAATCTTGGAATAGTCGACGTCTGAAATTAGCTTTGAAACTTTCTTAAGTCTATGAAACAGTTCTATTGTATTGATGCAGTTTCCCTTAGGATTAAACATTTCGCCATCGTCGCAGCATTTCTCGATACACGTATTAGAGGAACACAATTCCGCCACATTGATTTGAGTATTGTTCATATATCTGTAGTCATTTTTGCACATAGTTTCAAAGTCCAGAGCACATCTTGCAACACTTAACATTAAAAGAAGCGAAAAAGCTTTGTAGGATAACATTTTCCTACATTTAATTTAATTTATTATTTATTAAATCTGCAACTTCAGGACCTATCCTGTAAGCTCCGTTAGAAGCAAACTGACCACTGGTTTAATGAATAATATAATGGTTGGTAAGGTTAAATTCTTGTAATTTTTCCTGTTCATTAATTGCCAACATTACATTTTGCACAATTAATACAATTTTTGATAAAATATATATATAAAACAATCTGCTGAAATGTTCCACTTGGTTTCAATTCGACCTACCGCAAATGAGAAATGGAAACAGTTGCAGTTTAAAATAAACAAAAAGGTATAAATATAGATTATTTGTTTATCACGCATGCACACACACACACACAAACGTTCGATTGTACAACAAATCGCTATAAATAGATTATTCCATCGCGAAACGGGTGCGCACACTGAACACTGGAGATACACGGGACCATGCGATGTGGGACGCCTATGTCCAGCTGTGGACTTCTCTCGGCTGAAACTATGATGAAGAAACTTTTATGTACGGATTTAAACACACACGTTCCGATATTACAGAAACCATTGCAGCCAGTTTTAAATTGAGTTCAGAATGTATGTTGTGTCTGATAAACTTATAACGTCGATATAGTGTTATCAATCTTTATCTATAAATATGAAATAAAGTCGGTTTCTGTGTTTATCTGTGTGAGCACTTACTTATTTTATGCTACAAAATGGTTTATTAGAATTATGAGGAAATCTAGATGTTTTGTGTCAGGTGTCAATTAACACTAATAATTTATTGACGAAAATGCGACTGGATTTAGTTTGTCACTCGTGTGGACCATTACCTGAGTTACCAAATAAGATTTTCTCCCGGCAGTATGCTGTATGTTGCCGTATTTCTGACCAACACGGGGTAATAGCTAGTGCATTTTTAATACAATACAGAATCAGAATCAGAATTTTATTAGCTATGAAAGTAGGTACAGGTTAGGTGTTGTACATAAATTAATGAGATCGTCTACCTTACGGCGTGCAAATTATTACATAAGTAAACCATACCTACCGCACCTACCTACCGTATTGTATACCTACGGTATATAGACAATAGACATTGTTGCGTTTATTAGTCATCATCAGTAACAAAGTCTGTTTCATTTACCGTACATAGTAAAATAGTGTTGACGTGGTTTGTGTAATTGATGACTAAACAATATATCTAGTGCCCGTTAGCTATAAAAGTTACTTAGCTATGTGAACGTCACTGTCACATAAGTGTCAAGTAAGGAAAACTGAAAGTGTTACACTGAGGCGGGAACATGTCTAAGCCAAAGCAACGTGTTACTTGGCATATACAACATTAGTTTTAGTATATGCGAAACCTGATAAACATGTCTAGTATTTTTATGTAAAGAATCTATGTACAAAATTTCAAAACTGTATCATGAAAAATCACAAAGTTATAAGCTTGTTCTGTTACCTAGTTGTCCGCACAAAAACGCGGTCACCCCGCTGCGCGCGCCTCCAGCGTCGTCTTGAGCTCATTGATAATAATAATTTGGCAGTAGGTACCTAAATTATTGCGATAGGTACTCAAAGTCGCTCGGTATTCAACTTTTAACTTTTATAAATATTTTTGGGAAAAAATATAACATGGTTTAAAAATTATTGGAATCGATTCAGTTACTTATTCTGAACAAACTATATTCAGGTTTCGCATAAACTAAAAATAATGTTGTATAGACTCAAACTCAAAGCATTTATTTCAATTAGACCATCACAGGCACTTTTGAATGTCAAAAAAACAAAAAGAAGCGAAGCTACAGTCACAGTCACAAGGCATAATAACTTGAGAAAGTACTGTAGTTGCACATTCCAAATCGTAGATCTCTATGGAGAAGAATGGGCAAGAAACTCCACGGACACTCTTTTAAATCAAAACTCTTTTCGATCCTGGCCTAAGTTCTAACAACTAAATATACTTTGTAAAACAAAGGCCCGATTACTATGTATATTATGTCTTTATAATAGTAGGAAAAATACGTAATTAATTAAAAACTAAAAGTAGTTGTTCAGTCGTTATTTCAGTAAACTAAACAACCAAATTGAAAACATTGCATCGTGGCGAAAAAAAGTTACTTTCTTTGAGCATCTTTTTTTGGGTTTTTTTATTTTATTTTCTGTACCACCGGTCTCAAAACGGCGAAAGAATATACTGTTAGAAAGAGAAACAAAAAATTTAAAATATGGGACTTCTACCATCCCGCATTGGGCCTGACTAATAGATTACGGCCATTCTCTCTCCAGGTCCAAGCAGTTTGCGGGACTGTTCGAAAGAGATACCGCGGCCCTGGAACACAAAGGGCAAAGAAGGAACATGGATGGGTTTTAGTCAGTACAAGTCTGACACTCCCTTCCGCTCCGCCCAGAGCGGGGGGGGGGGGTCATTAGATGATTTCCCATCCTAAAAAAAAAAAAAAAAAGGTCCAAGCAGATCAAGGTTAGTTAAACTGAATATCTTTTGTTTACGACTTCGCTTGCGTAGGTGAAAAGATAACAGACAGACAGACAGAGTTACTTGCGCATTGTTTGCTCTTTATTCTTCAACAATATCATTATCATAAAATTGAGAATATTGTGATAAAACATTTCATCTTTATCAGTCCAAACAAACACTCCTTTTGTTCGTAAATGTTAGTAGAATTCCTTATCTCATTAATCATACACTTATCCTTATATATTATTATCACTTACTCTTTATCGCAAACTAGTTCCTGTTAATTTAGTTACTGTTGGACACGAATGCACGGAGTAATCGTAACGTTAATTCAATAGATTTTAAAATTATAAATCCTGATTTCGCATCTAATATTGACTTGAGTTTTAAGACTCTATTCCTTTTTTAAGGGTACTTGGTGCTTGTCGCAAAACAAATCAGCAAGAATCTTCGTTGCTCCAATAATTGTCTTCTAAGATGTCCTTCTCACCGTTCTGGTTTCATAAAATCATATTTCTTTGTCCAGACGGTCTTCCTTTGGAAAGTGCTCCTTCAGAGTATCAGGACATTGACCAGTCGGTTCACTTTCAAAGTGAAAGCTCGAGAGTATTTACACAAGAAGTTGGCAGATTCGTCTCAGAATTGATTGTATTAATTGTAGTTTTTCTTGTATAACTCTCAACTTTATATATTTCAAACTTATACTGTCACTTGCGGGATATCTTCCGTGATTGTTCATTATTTTGAGATCCCGATATTTCGGCGCTGTTGCGGGTGGAAAAACATTGGGTGCCGAAATATCGGGAGCTCGAAATAATGAACAATCACGGAAGATATCCCGTAAGTGACAGTATAAGTTTATTTGTAAACCACCTTTTCTGTTATTGCACCTACAGTGTATTGTCTCTGCATCACCCTAAGGTAGACTGGTAGAAAATACCCAAGACATTTAGTCCGCCTTTGTACTGTTTTTACTAGTGCATAAAGTTTTAATAAATAAATAAATCAATAAGAGATATTTTTGTAATTTTTTCTTCAAAAATCGTCCGTATTTACGTTACGTTCATCGCGGGTTCATGTTATGGCTTAATTCTTCGAAATTCAGTTTTATTGATTGTTTTAGGTACCCTTTTTTTAACGTTACAAAAAATCACTTGATCAAATGATAACAAGTAGGACTCAATACAAGATACACCATGTAGGTCGATATAGCTACATATTTACTTAATTAGTCAAACTTAATTGGCTTTGTGGTTTCTGATAAAAAAAATGTCCATCCATTTTTTATTCGTTCTAAAATATTACTAGTTAAGGTACACGCTAATTAAGGACTCATTCAAATGGCAGGTATTTGTAGACCTATTTATTTTATTTGGAGTGTCTCGTTGGTCTAATTGTCGCAAACGCGACTGTTGAGCATAAGGTCCTGGGTTAGTAGTAGCAGCCACGGAGTCGGGATTTGTTAATAACTGGGAAATGCGGGTGTACTTGTTAGGTACATCTCTGCCTAACCCTTCGGGGATTAAAAGGCGTGATGTTATGTTATGTGTTATTTAATTTGCATTTATCGTCTTAAATTACTCTTTCGTTCACTGTTTTAAGCTTTCACGGTTTACAACTAAACTTGTACTGAAATACCGGGAGCTCAAAATAATGAACAATCACGGAAGATATCCCGTAAGTGACAGTACAAGTTTACTCTTTCGTTGTTGAGCAGTTGAATTTTTCAAACATAGGAAACAACGAATGTTTCAAAATCCTTTGCATTTTGATAGAAAGTACCTATTTTGTTCTATTACTGGAATCAAGAGACTTTGATACCTTCTTTTCATACAAGCTATCAACGACTCACTATCACTGTGTTCATTGTTTTTCTGTCATTTGAAATTGATTATAAATAGCTAACATAAATCACTTATATTCGATTTGCATGGTTACGTAGTTAAACGCATAGTATCCTCTATGTATTTGAGTTTTGAGGAAAAATGTGGGTACCGTGGTATTGTTTATGTACACAAGAATAACCGAAGTGATGAGATCATTTCATTTTACATCACTGTTTTTCACAATTTTCCTGTTCGCTGAAGAAGGGTTTATTATGCTTCGTTTGTCCATTCTTTTATATTTACGGTCAAGTGAGTCAATGTGAGGAAGGTTTGAGTATGAATATGAGAGTAGAGGGAGACCAAGAAACGACTGTGTGATGATACCTATGTCTAAAAAGGGGGAGACTTTTGAAATGAAGTTTAATAGATCAGTATTGACCCTGAAAAAATTGGAAAAAGGACATGAAAACGAGGATATATATCTATCTTTTCATTATGTAAATTTTTTCACGATGTTCTTATTACATTAGTATTGTGATATTCATGTAAGTAGGATAAACTAAAGCGCACAAGACACGCGCCGCGGTGATGGGCCTTTAATGCGCTTTGGTTGAGCTGACGTACAATTAGCCGGGTAGCAACGCAATGCAAATATCCTCGGACATTAAGAAAAAGAAAGGAAGAAAACGTATTTATTTGGCACATGCCACAAGTGCACACAAAAAAATAAATAAAAAAACTTTTACACATTAAATAGTGAAAACTAAACAGAAAATAAAGATATAATATTGTATCTCAGGCTGCGCCAAATAGGCCCAGTTCAGCAAACTGCCGAGCAGCTAGTGCTCGACGCTAGTTTTCAACTGGACCTGCGATGGTGATGTGACGGACATAAAACAGTTTTGTTTCTAATTAGGTATGTATGCATGAATAGGTACTTAAATATAACTAATCTGTGTATAGCAAAACAAATAAAAATACGTAGGTAGTTATTAAAATTACTTTCGTACATTTTGTATAAATCATCGCAAAAAAAAATAATTGTGCGTGGATATATGCATTGCATTGCTGCTCGGATAATGGAGCGTCAGCCTTTAATGGTGCCATTTTAATGTACAGTCAACCACGGTCCATGGAAATTTAATTCATCGCCTTTGTTTTTCGTAGAAGTATGGGGGTAATTACCGTTCCGTCGCTCCTACATAATGGAATTCGTACGTATCTTTTTATCCGAGATGTTTACACGAATAAGGAAATACCTCTAGTGAATAAAACTTGATAAATACAGTTATTTGAATAATTTATGTTATTAAAACGGTGCCAGCGATCTTCTTCCTCGTGATATTATTACAAAAATATAACTTCCCTATTTGAATCTGATTTTTATTAATTTTCTACGGAATGCTAAACTTTTTTCTAAAATAAAAGTATCATGACAAGACCGCCTAATATTATTATTTTAATCAAAGACATTCAAATATTTAAGTTATTTTTTTACATCTCTTTGATTTTAATAGTCACATGTATTTCATCCTTCATCCAGCTATGTACAAAGCTAAAATATGTGCGCTCTGTCACGAATACAAAATACTTCTCAAGTCTACAGGGTGTAAGGCCCTCCAAAAAATGATGGGGTGAATTCAGTATATCATACTAAGATGACCGGTACAAGAAATTATTTCAGGAATGTTATGGGAATCCAATAAATTTAATTTGTTTTATTTCCTCATACGCAATGTATCGTTACCGTGACCAAACGCACGTAGCGAACGGCAAGCGCGACGACGAGTTCGATGAACTCTGTAGCTAGGCAGGAAATGAACAGCTGATTTCACGGGTTGTTCGTTAGAGTATTTCAACATCCATTGTTGGATTTTTTATAATAGCCGTATTATGTACATAAATGGAGTGGTGCGTACAGAGAATGTAATTTTACATTGAAATAAAGGAACAGAAAAAAAAATAAAAAATCCGATGGAATATGATTCAAAATAAGGAGCTGAATGCACTCTGTCAGTTTGAGGAAGGCTGTCACTTACACCCTGTATAATGGCAAATATACATTGTATATGTCACCGTAAAATTGTAAATACCATTAGAATCTACATATATCGCGAGATTGTAAACTGTCGAAAGATTGTGAACCGTAGCGTACTGCTTACAATTTCACGCATTATTTTTCGGTAGATTATAATCTATCGAATTGAAACCGTCAAATTGTGAAATGGCATGTGACGGATCGCAGCTAGCGCGTTGATTGCTTGAACGTCATGTGCCCCGCGCCGACTGTTTGTTAAATGTTTTGGTGATTTTAAATTGATTTCGTGTTGAAAATAACTCAAAGCTTTAGTAACATTAAATTATTGTGGAAGTAAAATGAATCTGTGATTAACCAAAGAAGTGCAGTGTAAACGCATCATATGTCGAAAATCAATACGAGCTACCGGCATCGCCCAGCCAGATATAATTTAATGAAATATAACCCTTTGATGCCCCGGGCAGCCGGGATGCGATGAGCTGAGCTGTCGCCATGGTTACGGCCGGGGCGGCAGAGTGCAACGCACCCGGCACTGATCGATATTTGCATAACAGTATTACCTGTACGCGGAACAGGTGAACTGTGTGTTTTCCTACTAGATACACTGTGCTCACTGTGATTGGTAGCTACACGGACGATCTGCTTCTGAATATGCCACGAATCGCAGCACACACAAATTGCGTGCAACACAATCTTACTTTGTGCATGGAGTCTCGGTGTTAATACTTCATTCGGAGAGAAATACAGTGTGGAATTCTGAAACTTAATGCCGTACAACATCTTAATAGGACTTATTGTTTGGTCTTTTTATACAATATGTTAAAAGAACCCTGTCCGATACTAAATGAGCATATAGATATACTAATGACATTGCCAAATAGTATAAGAAAAATAAAATCGACTGTCCCTAGGTAAAGTATCGAAAGTGAAAATACTTACTTATCAGGATAGCAATTTGAAATTTATTTTGTGTAACTTTGTCATCATCCGTATAAAAATTTACTTACTAAGTTTTAGGTTACATTTGAGTTTGGTTACATGTTTGACTTTGGTTTACAAATCATTAGAAAACAGTCTTATTTTATTAATTATGATTAGTTCTTGAGAAAAATGATTTACTATAATGTACTATGTCTACGAGGTGTAACTCCAATGATATTATCAATAGAAACTGGCTCTTTAGATTATTTACAGGGAAACGCGTCTAACGACCGTTTTCTATAACTTACTTACGTATTCTGTTAGTTTATATGCCTGTCTCTAGTAGCTATCGGTGTTTCTATAAACAAAGTTAGCAAGGAATATCCTATCCACGTCACCTACCTATCTCTCGGAGGGTCGACCGCTTACCATAGATAAGTTGATTCAAAGAAAAAACAAAGAAAGCTTTTCTGAGACGTTTTGTTTCTTACCGTCCGTAAGCTAAATGTCAAACGGTTACTGTTGATTGCTACCTTTCTATTTCGGTAGATAATCAAAAGTAACCGACCGTATGACGCAGTGTGTGTTGTATAAATTGAAGACAACAAGTGTTATAAAATGGATTTGTTCAGTGACGAGAGTGATAATGATAATTATGTAGGAAGCCGGTGTATTCGATTCTGAACTAAACATTTGACAAAATTTTAGACTTTTCCGTCATGGGTATTATCGTTTATTTTTCGTGGTTTTCGGGGTCGCTGAAATCGAAAACGTCGCGAAATGAATATTGAAGATGGCGACGAGGAAACTTTAAAAAAATATTGATATGACAGTTGAAAATGCTTGTTATGGTGTTAATGACTTGAGTTAACTGACTCACTAATAAGTGAGAACATAACTTTACACCTTGTCGGAAAAAATTAAAAATTTTCCTAGTGCCATATTGAATTTTCAGTTTGACCTTATTTTCGTTATCAGCGCATGACGGAAAAACCAAAAATTTTCCTCGGCGTATTACGACTTTATAATGACGTAACTTGAAAATGTGAATTTTAATTAGTGCAGATATTTTAATGAAAATGGTGTCAAACGATAGGTTTATGTTTAACTCAAAACTATTTAAGTCGATAAATTAATTAGTTTAGGGAATATGATGCAAATTGTAAATTGTAAACGGAACGCTTCGGAGGGATGCGCTTACTAGCGGTTACAGACCATGCTACCTACCGTTTACGTCAGATGGACGTTTGACAATAAAGTTATAGAAACAGAATTACTGTAATGTTTCTTTAACTGTTTATCTGAGACAGCAACGTTACGTGAACTGTTAGTAAGTTATGAAAACGGCCGTAAGTCACTTTAATTTATAAACGGCCGATCGAAAGTGTCATATTCAATAATTTACCTCGTAGATTTGTTGTGGTTACGACTGTTTTGAAATATATCAAAATAAAAATAACGCAATTTGGGTAAAACGTTTTATTAAAAAAAATAACAAAATATCTTGCAATAAATTGGAGAAAAATAGTAAATTGTTAACCAAATTATGGCACCTGGCGAATATAATCAGTCTTTGTTCCCATAAGTAACATATAGAGATATTTTTTTTATTTGTTTAAGTAAGCAGTAATAAATGCAAACTGTGCTTATCATGCATAATATGTACGCTCTTTTTATGATGGTAATTATACCTTTAGAGCCAGATGACTTCTTGGGGAGGGATGGGGGCATGTAATGAAGTTTTAGGAGTTATCTATAGGGGTAGTGGGTAGCACATCAAACTCACGAAAAGCATTATACTACCGCGATGTCAACCTTTATTTCGTAAGTTATTAAGAGTGCGCTTACATAAAATATGTAAAGGTCAATCTCGGAAGCAACTGCCTTGTTGCTCTAGTGGTCGCAAGCACTGTAAGCACTGCTCGGCATGAGTTTTTGGGTTCGATTCTCGGGTCGGGCAATGTTATGGGTTTTCCATCTGGCTGCTACCGAGTGATGTGATGAAATACCAGGTGTTAAAAATCCAGAAGGGTAAGGCGCTGCTTCCTCTGCATCTAAGACCGTGTCAACTGGATAGTAATTTTATGATGGTACACTCGCACTCACTGGCAGGAGCTCGTGGCTAAATAATAACAGCCGCTCGGGTCGATCTTTAGGTTAAGCCGCGCTTACCTAGGTTAGCCTGTGGATGGGTGACCGTCCATTACATGCCGAATTTCCTCCGTGCCTTGGAAAGCACGTGAAGCCGTTGGTCCCGGGTGTCATTTGTAGATCTTTGACAGTCGTTAGAGGTAGTCAGTGGCCCAAAAAGTCTGACAACCAGTCTTACCAAGGGGTATCGTATTACCTAGTACTAACTGGGTTGTGGAGGTCACACGCAGTAAAGACGAAATTGTAATGACAAATATATATATTATATTTTTTTTAAATCGCTGCCCCACTCTAGGAATTTCTCCTGTATCGTGGGTGCGTTTACAAACATTTAAACTCACATACACAAACAGCCAGACCCGGAACAACTACCTGTAAATTCAAGCAAGAAAGTTATAAACGATTTCATAACAAGTTGTTTCATCGAATCCAATGAGGAAGTTGTAAGTAAGTAAGATGTTTCCTTATTATATTAAACTGGGTTTGGCCCGCAGCTTCGCCCGCGTCAGAAATTATTCCACAGGGATTTTCTATCGGGATGAAAATATAGTATCCCATGTGCTAATTCAGTTTTGAGTTTACCTGTGTGCCAAACTTCATCTAAATCCGTTCAGCCACTCTGGTTGTTATATTAAAAGGCATGAACAGACAAACAGTTGGTGTAGCTAATTTACGCCTTAAATATTTATATTTTATTATATAGACTAGAAACGGGATATTTACCATGTTTACTGTTTCTATTGAATTCCCGATATTTCGGCGCTGTTTCAAGCACAATGATAAATATCCCGATCCGATTTTCCGATCTTATTATCAGTAAACATGGTAAATATCCCGTCTATAGTCTATATAATAATGTTAGTGACCATGATTGTTTAAAATCTTATTTCTATCTTGTACAGAATAGACCCTATTCTATACATATTGAAATAAAAAGGGTTGAGCAAACTGAAAGAATTAAACTCGATTTATGTAATGTTATAACATTTTAATAAACATCATTTTTGGATTCGCCATCTTAAGCCAAAACATGAAGTTTTTGCGGATAGGATACTTGTGACGCCACATAAATATTTTATTTATTTATTTAACACTTCAAGCACAAACGTACAGAGGCGGACTTAATGCCATAGGCATTTTCTACCAGTCAACCTTTGGGTGATGCAGAGACAAGCAGTGGTAGGTGTATATCTGAAAATAATTTTAATTAATACTAAGATTAGCTACAAAGATATATAAAATACTATAAATATATATCAAAATTTAGATTAATGTACGAATATACTAAAATAAAAACACAAACAATGGGGAAAACATTACTGTTGTGACGAAACTGCCAGCTAGTAGTAGTGTAGTTTATAGTTGTGCATTTAAAATAGCTTTTTTTCTAAAGGTAAACCTGCTTGTGATATTTGTTAATAGTCATCGCAATCGCTTTTTTGTTTCTGCACCCTTTTAAATAGAAATGATAAATCTCTCGGAATTATCGTGCTAACAAGACACTTTCATCTTTGCGATTCCTGATATAATTATGGCTTTTGCAATATTCCGCACCAGATATGTAATATTGTAATCGTTTGTCTTGGTGCATCAGGATTTCGCATAAACAGGAGCGGAACACCTTGGTTTCAGCATCAGCCTATGGAAAAGCATTCCACATAACAGTAAGGAGCCGAGAAACTCAACAGGGGACAATGTTACCTACTCAATATCTAAGACATTGTCCACTAAGAGATACTCCACAACATCACCTTCCAAAAGCTACATCATTTCTACGTTGATCTGTCCAACAGTTTTATTCGTCGGTGTTAAAAATTGCCCTTTTACACAACCATTCTACACAACGCTGTCAGATCTTCGGGCTCCATCTGTTTTTTTCCTGTATTCTAACTGTCAAATTCCTAGTATTTATCGGCATAAAGTATAAAGTGCGAGTAACATCATAAATTCCCATGGAGGTTCCTGATATCTACATATACAGATTGTAAGGGACAGCCCTCCACAAACTGCCAGGGTGCATTCAGCTCCTTATTTTGAATCATATTCCACCGGAATTTTTGTCCAAAAATTGTTTTTTTTTCAGTTGCTATTCCTTTATTTCAATGTAAAATTACATTCCCTGCATGCAGCACTCCATTTATGTAAATAATACGGCTAAAATAAATAATCCAACAATGGATGTTGAAATACTCTAACGAACGATGCGTGAAATCAGCAGTTCACTTCCTGCCTAGCTATAGAGTTCATCGAACTCGTTGTCGCGCTTGCCGTTCGCTACGTGCGTTTTGCCACGGTAACGATACATTGCGTATCATCATCATCATCATCTGCCTAGCCTTTTCCCCAACTATGTTGGGGTCGGCTTCCAGGCTTACCGGATGCAGCAGAATACCAGTATTTTACATGGAGCGACTGCCTATCTGACCTCCACAACCCAGTTAGTACTGGGTAATACCATACCCCTTGGTAAGACTGATTGTCAGACTTTCGGATCACTGACTACCTGTAATGACTGTCAAAGTTCTACAAACGACAGCCGGAACCAACGGCTTAACGTGCTTTCCGAGGCACGGAGGAAATTCGACATGTAATGGGTGGTCACCCATCCACGGACCAACCTAGTTAAGCGCGGCTTAACCTAAAGATCGACCCAAACGGCTGTTATAATTTAGCCACGAGCTCCTCATATATATAGATACGTGACACATTGCGTATGAGGAAATAAAACAAATAAAATTCATTGTATTCCCATAACATTCCTGAAATATTTTCTTGTACCGGTCATCTTAGTATGATATACTGAATTCACTCCATCAGTTTGTGGAGGGCTGTCCCTTACAACCTGTATACCGCCATTAAACTTTAACTTTGTACTTCTATGTATTCAGACATTGTATCGAACTTTCACAATTTCCCATGAAACTTTTGATAGTCGGTTTTACTGCTTCGATTGCTCTTTTGTGGAACATCGTACATAACATTCATCCTAAGCCAACAGTCGACATTTACTTTTTAGACTCTTACGTCCTTATAACTTTCGCAGCTCAAGGTCTGCTAGAGCTACGCTCGGAATGAGATTATCGTCTGCGAGGTTTATCATACAAACTTATCCTATCAAAATTTTTAGAATCTATTGTTCAGTGGACGCGGTACTAACGGATGAGCCTCACACCTGCGGAATATCTTAACACTGCAATTCAGAAAAGACGAGTCATTGGCACAACGCCATCTATCGACAACACTGCTAAACTTTTTAGTTTACCCGTCTTTCTTTCTATAGCGTGTGGTTCTGGTTGTGCCTAACCTGGGGATTTTTTATGCCACCCATGGGCGTCTGACTTGGCTTTACCAGTGTTCTCGATAGATGACGTTGCTCTCCGCATTGCTTAAAGTTTACATGGAAGTTTTTTCAAATAATCTTATATTTAAACATTAAAATTATTATTTATTTATGGACACACAAAATATTTAACAGGTTATTACATTAAGATAGAAGAGCACAAAGGTACTGGGGCCCAAGTCTGCTATTTTTATAAATTCGTCATTCCAACACGATCCCATTGTCATTTTGCTAAAAGTTCATAATCTGCTAAATTCATAATGGTCGATTATTGGTCAGTCAATGGTCTCGTAATGGAATTGTGTTATGATGACATTGTCGTATTGCCATTATTATAAAACACATTAGGAGAAATGATTTTCGAAAAACTACTACTACAGAACATTAATTCATGCCAGATTTCATTTATATATATTTTTACATATTATTTTTCAGATTACCATTCTATGACATTTCTTTCAATGGAGTGTCAGTGGTTTACCATTGGAAAGTCATAATGACGCCATTATATTAGTAGATTACCAAACTTGTCAAAATCAACAATTATGAAATCAATGATAGACCATTCTGACACAATTGTAATAGCAGACTTGAGGCCCTGTACTGCTGCTGCTGGTATTATATTTATGATAGATATTTTAACACCAAAGTATTTCCACAACCTAACTTAATATATGATAAAGGAGAATGCCCATTTTTCTACTGACTGCCGTTCCGCATCAAAACATTTTGAATGATAGAATAAATTGGATATAGCCCTTATTCTAATTTATTTGGAGTCGGCGCACCGTGTCTTCCTTTTCCCTATTATGTCTTCTTTTTCTATTACTCGTCATCTCATCAGACACCTCCTTTCTTGCCATATCATCCTTCACACGGTCCATCCATCGATTTTTTCATTTAAACGTAGTGAACGTTTGAATGTATACATACCCTGTTTCACCATAGAAAATTATTATTAGATTATGATGGATGGTTACCATCAAAATTATAAATAATCTGCGATTGTGGGCCAAGGATAAAATGGAGCCGAATCTTTCTCTTTTTATAAAAAATAATTCAGTAGTTTGAGCTGGAAGAGAAAACAGATAGACAGATTGAGTTTATTACGATTAAAATATAAGTATGAATATGTAATCTTAGTTTTGCCGTGAAGTCTTTAATAGAATTGATTGTATATTGCTATTATAATAAAACAATAGTACATAATAGTTAATCTTTATTTAATAACAAAGTCTGACAACGTAAGTGTTTGTTGCACTTCATGTAAAATCTTGCATGTCACGTGTGTAAATAAATGATCTTGTCCGACCAATACTGAAAAACAACAAAAAAAACATGTTTCCCGTACATTTGTGTGTTCATGACACACAAATGTACGGGAAACATGTTTTTTTTTGTTGTTTTTCAGTATTGGTCACATAGTAAAAGTTGTTTATAATAATGATGAGTCCAATGACTCCTTAAGAGGTTTATGGTAAATAAAAACTAACATTGTATACTAATATAGCGCTTTTTCCATAGGGTAGATAGACACAAACTACATAACGTCACTAAGTGCTACATTCAGTACTAAATCTACTATAACCTAATGAATAATCATCTAAAATAAAGCCATTTTGGTAACGTATAATTTAGTTGAGCTTTGTCATTTATCTAAAATAAAGTATACAAAACTAAAAACGAATTATGCCTGTTTTGAACTAAAACTAAATGAGACCTAAATAAATTTCTGAATATTATTGCACTGAGTGACCTTGGCTATAAATAAATCATTTAGTTTGAATTTTCAGCGCTGAGCCGAGCCTTATAAATCAAACATAACATCCCGCCTGTAATCCCCGAAGGGTTAGGCACAGGTGTACCTAATAGTACACCAACATTTCGCCAGTTATGTTTAACTCCCATGTAATAGGGGGCGACCCTATTGGTATCAACCGGGCACAAACTGACTGCTGCTGAGAAATTCCTGATGGAAAACCCAACAACAATTTGTCCCACCCGGGAATCGTGCCCAGGACCTTATGTTCAGCAGTCGCGATTGCGACCCCAAAACCAACGATTCGTGGTATCCAACAGTGCTTTGTTATCAAGGCATTCATAGATTTTTTCTTAGTTTTTAGTAAAAACAGGCATGTATTTTCTTACAATTTACATTGAGCATTATTGTTGCATTTGGTACGGTTCTTATTTTGTCTGGAAAAGTAATTGTTTATCAAATTGACATACTACTTATGTCCATGTGGATTGTTGTATCTATTACTTAATGAAATATTACATGTAATGTTAAAAGAGATAAAATGTTTAACGAAATGAAAAGCTATATAAATGCCATGTATTGTTAAATGTTGTAATTAATGAAATCTTAATTCTTTTGTATTATTAAAAGAAATTTCAGGTTTAATGAAATTTTAAATGTAAAGTTTTATGATAAGTTTAATGAAATGATAAATGCATTATTTAAAGAAATGTAAGGTTTAATTAAATGTTAATTGCATTATTAAAAGAAATGTAAGGTTTAATAAAATGTTAATTGCATTATTAAAAGAAATGTAAGGTTAATTTAAATGTTAAATGCATTATTAAAATAAATGTAAGGTTTAATTAAATGTTAAATGCATTATTAAAAGAAATGTAAGGTTTAATTAAATGATAAATTTATTTTAAACGAAATGTGAAATGATTCTTAAATGTAATGTTAAGTCAAATAATTAAATATCCATTTCGTAATAACTGTCAAACAATGTTAGTTTGATTGAAGTATAAGGGCTTAAATTAGTAGTCAATTTTCCACAAAAATTATTTCCCTGACTTTACTTATCTCTATAATCATTTCTATATTTAACTCAAACAAGAAATTTTATCTTAACTTCTTAAGCACCATTCCAATACCCCAAGTATTGGAATGGTGCTTAAGAACTAACAGAGAAGTAGGGTAATTGTGACTGTTATCGACTTATAACAAAATGTACTGTTGTACGCACGACGGCAAATCAAGCTATACAAAACCAGTTTATGCGCATCTCTTATTGTATAGGAAATCTATGCAAAGCGAGGCCAAGTTATACTGGAAATGTACAGCTTCATGTGGCGCCGTGTGTACTAAGAAGAAATGACATGAGTTATTCTTCAAGTACGCAATTACATGGAACACATTTAGATTACAACTTAAAATATGAGTCATATTGCTACTTCCCGAGAAGTAGCCACTTAACCTACATACATAATTATATTCACGCTTGTAATCTCCGGACGGTAAGGCAGAAGTGTACCTAATACCTACTAAACCCACATTTAGCCAGTGTTGTTTAAGCCCCATGTAATAGGGGCCGAGCCCATTTCCATTAACCGGGTACAAATCCAGAATTTCGTAATGGAAATACGAAATAACACTTTAACCGACCTGGGAATCGAATCCAGGACCTCATACTCAACAGTCGCACTTGCAACCAAGACACTAAAGAGGCACGCTGACATTTAAGAAAATACTATAAATATTTCTTTACTAATTAATACGTAGCCTACTAAGCTTGTTCAATAGTACCTACAATTAAAACCAGATATTCCGTGTGAAAGAAATGCCGGTTTTCAGAAAACATATTTAAAAAAAAATAGAAACCGCGAAAAAATAACATTGACATTGCAATCTAGCTATTATATACATCAGGATACTGGACGCTTTCGCAAGGAGAGCTCCTTGTCCATGCGATTAGACCAAAGCCTAATTAATACATAATGTAAAAATGAGGATATTACGGAAAACAAAAAGTTTCAAGGTCTATCCGCTAGGCACTGTCAGTAGACCAAGTTGAAGATTCCAAGTCGAAAGACAAAGACGAAAGTCAAAGTCAAAAGTCAAAGTCAAAAGTCAAAGTCAAAAGTCAAAGTCGAACCATTTATTTTAATTATTTTATTAAAAGGCACTTTTGAACGTCGAACTTAAAAAAGAAATAGAATTGATTTTATATTTAAAAATCAGTGCATCGAATCAGTTTCTAGGTGATTAAAGACGATGTCCATGCGATTAGACCAAAGCCTAATTAAATTAATACATGATGTAAAAATGGGAAACAAAGGTTTCAAGGTCTATCCGCTAGGCATTGTCAGTAGACCAAGTTGAAGATTCAAATTTGAAAGTCAAAGACAAAGACGAAAGTCAAAGTTAAAAGTCAAAGTCAAACCATTTATTTTAATTCTTTTATTAAAAGGCACTTTTGAACGTCGAACTTTACAAAGAAATAGAATTGATTTTTTATTTAAAAATCAATGCATCGAATCAGTTTCTTGGGGATTGAATACGATGTCCAGCGTTTTGTCCTTGGCTCAAGAAGTCAAGACTTATGTTATGAGAAAATAGGGTGGAAGGGACACCGACGCGCAAATGGTGACCACGTATTCAGTTCATTATTCCCCGCTCATATAAATGTTTCATCAGTTATAAAAAAAATAATAAGCTGTTTCATACATTTCGACCGTGTAGGCATTGCACTTTTGTAGGAAGCAGCAGATTTTTTTAAATTACCTAGGCTAATGGCTAGGCTAAGGTATATCTACGACGCTCCCGTGAGACAATTTTGGTTACTATCCGGTTAGTTTCATGACTAAAGTTGTGAAGATGAAAGTTAACAAAAAAAATTTCGCCGCTCGTGAATTAATTTTTTTTTTGTATATTTTTTTTTCGATTTTGTATAACTTGAAATTCGTCGAATTTATATTTTGACGTAATAGAAACCTGAGACCAAAAGACCTGTGTACATCCATTAAACGCCAATTTGGTCTTTTTCCTTGTTCATTGTGTTCGACGAAATGCATATTTCTAAGTTTTTTAAAGAAAATTTCCTATTTTTTCAATTATTTTGAAAACACCGAGTTTTAACACGAATATTTCTTTTGTCATTGGTAACTGATACTTTTCACAGATAACTGGACGTAAAAATGTTCAAGAAATCCATATTTACGAGTGAAGTGACTAAAAATTCATTCGCAAATATCAGGAAATTGTCTATGTAAAAGTTAATGATTTTTCTCAAAATGTTTCTATGTCGGTCAACGTAAATATTATCCTGAAAACATACTTATTATATCAGCTATCCCCAGAGAACACAAAATAAAAAAAATATTCGGAGGTACTCGATAAATGTTGATTATTGCTGACGAAGGCGGAATAGGGCCGCTGGTAAACTCACAAAAAATATCTTAATTGTAACGTAACCATTTCTCATAATTTCTATTTAGAATTAGTTCAAGTACAAGCTTGGGTCTCTGCGCCGAATGTAATATCAATACCGATACCGATACCGCTCCCAATTCTTAGCGATAGATCCCTTTTGTCATGTTTTACTCTCTCAGCAGTAACTGATATTTAACAAGTATCCTTGAATATTTTGTTGTTATACCTTATTAGATAGCTACTAAAATGAGGTTTTGGAGAATAATTTGCACATTGAGCTACATAGAAAAATTTCGAAAAAAAATACCTTCAATTTTAGTAAATGAATTTTAAGTCACTAAACTCATGAATATGGTTTTCTTGAACATTTTATTGTCCAGCTATCTACAAAAAATGTATCTGTTACCATTTTCAAAGGAAATCTTAGTCTTAAATTCGGTAACTTAGAAATAATTCAAGAAAATAGGATATTTTCAAAAAAATACTTTAAACAGACCAAGTTGACGTTTAATGGATACACACAGGTCTTTCTTTTATGCCTCAAAATAAATTCGTCGAATTTCACGTTATACATAAAAGAAAAAAAAAATTACAAAGGAAATTAAAAAAAAAACATGCTAGTGGCGAAATTCTTTTTTTTAACTTTCTTCTCTACATCTCGAGGAACTCAATAAAAAAGTCCCATGAGCAATTTTTGTCTAATTGCACTCGGCTAAAAGTTACGATATGTAACTCTCTACAAGTTAAATCATTTTAATCGTTATTAAATTACCTAACAGTTTTTGTATGGATTAATATAGTTTTGCCTTGTAATGTATTAGTAATTGGGCACAGTCAACGGACGATACCTGAAATCTAAAAAAATAATTTTATCCGTTTTGACGATCATTAAGCAATATATTATAGGTATGACTGCAATGAAGCATTTGTTAAAGTTCGCCTAGTGTTCCAGAAAATTGGCATCCATATCTTAAAACTATCAAAAAACTAAATCTAAACCCTGTCAAGTAATCATATCTCCCTGAATAACTTTCCTGAAAGGAGTTTCAATTATTGGTTTCGCTGAAAAGCTAATATAAATAAAAAACTAATAATTAAAACGGGCAGTACAACTATCCTAGATCTAAAAATTAATTAGACATTTTTCTAAACCTAGAAATAGACAATATCAATTACTTTTTACAAAATATGCAAGTAATTTGCATAACGACTTCTGATTGGTAATACAAGTTTGTGTCAATGGTATGCAAGCTTCTTGCACACTGTACTGCATGTTACTGGCATAAGTATTCCTACTGACTTAAATCTAGTAATTCAAAAGTCCTGGCTACGGGTTATGTTTAAATATTCATAAAGTAAAGACGGAACAAATTACAAGTAATGGTAAGTAAGTACTTTGGACATCAGACACACCCAGAAAAATGGATATCCATGTTCTCTGATACCTCTAAAGGCTAAGTTTTGGTCGTCGTTCTGTTAATAACATAAAATAAGCTATGTTTCTCTTGGTGTATTCTCGTCGGCCCCACCAAATGTGGCCCCACTGGTGTGGCCAGCGGGAATTGATTAAAATAATTGAAAACTCTTCCCGTTGGCCCCACCGTATTTTTGAGTAATGAAATATTATAATAAAACATTGCATGGATGGAATCGAGTAGTGTTAGTACAGTTGTGCTAGATATGGGCAGTAATCTTACGAACAGTACTGGGCGGGCATGAATCCAAGAAGGTATTTATTACTAGAAGACCGTACCTATACCCAGAATAATTCAAATGCATACCACCCACCCACCACTACCACTACCACTTGAGCTCATGCCAGCCTGGTACTTTTTGGGGAACATAAGTGACATTATTAAATGCTCAATTAAAGCGTATTCTAAATCTATCAGCACCACAAAATCTACGCACTGTCTTTTAGTAGTTCTACATACTATAAAGGCATACGCATACACATGGTAACTAGCACCAAGGTATGCAAGTAGATTGCATGCCACAGTGCCATAACAACTTCGGAATGTGGAAAGCACTTCGTGAACTTACTCTAATGCACACCCAAGTAGCCGATGAAAAAACAATCTCGCAAAATGGGGGGATTAATATCTAGTGTCCTGACCAGACGATGGCCCACTTGTTGGAGTGCCCAAAGCATCCTACTTCAACACATTTGAAACTTAAAGAGCGCTAATGCGCGATTAACTTGGCCACCTATCTGGGTTAAAATTATACAATTTTAACCAAACCAACGATTGGAAAAGTAGAGGTAGAGTGTTTGATATGTTAGAATAGCATGCAATTAACTTGCATATCTACTAAATTGTGCAAGTCACTGGTATTTTGTATCCCAGCCCTAAAATTATATAATCAAGTTTAGATCATTTCACTTGTGTGCGAAACGTGACCTTATAAGGCAGTATACTTCTAATCCATTTCTTGAGCTTTGAAAATGATCAGTGATTATTGACAGTTGATCTTGTCAAGATCTTGTTTTGTCAATTCATGTTTAGAGACCATTGTGTATCCGTTCAGTCCATTCGGTTGAGACGACACCTTGGATTGAAGCGTAGCGGTTTCTTGATCTGACATGCTGCTGGACTGGCTGTAACTCTTGGATGATGGATACCAGCGCATTGTCTGCCTTCCCAAGTAACTGTTAGAACAGAAAAATATAATATTATATTATAATATTGTTAAATACGGCTTTCGAGGCCTTCCTTAGTTGTTTTACGGGCCTGATTCACAAGGCAGTACTACTCGATGGGGCCCGCATTGTGAGGACTCGAGGAGGTTACTGTCTCTGGAGCCCTAACCACCTGTAGCTTAGACTTTGTTCCCGACATTAGTGGACTTTTAATATTTTTTACACAAATATATCTTTTAAAAACATTATCTAAGTAAAATAAATAATATTGTTTTCATTTCAGACAGATAATATGGAGAGGACACGAGGGGTTATATTGAATATTTACATTCAAAAGAATCTACGGACTGGATAGATTTCATGAAAAATGATTGAGCTAGATACTTGCTAATACATTTCTAGAGGCAAAGAAGACAAGCTATGCTGACCCCAAATAAATTGGGATATAATAAAAACAGGAGGTAGTTGAGCGTAGTACAGCGCTCCGATGGGTAAGCATAAACAAGTATTTAAGATATTTCACTTACCGTTTGCATAGTTTCCTCAGTATTTTCTTCTTGCAAACGAAAATAAGGAATATCGCCAAGCCTACGAGGATGTTGTAGATATCGGTAATCCACCATATCTTGAAGCCAGGATACAAGAAGCTGACTATTTCCAACAACCAATTAAGGCCCATTACCACCGATAGCTTCAGGTAAACCATGAACCTGTAAAAATAGTTTCTTTGTCCATTAAGATGTAAAGCAACTTAACCTAGGTATATAACGCGCTTTAGGTAACAAATGTATCTGTTGACTGTTGTTGTTGTAGTTGGTTGACATAAACAGAAAAAAAAACAATACAGAAAAAAAATTCAATGACTGGAGGAGTTTGTTCCTCTCGGCTTGTGTTCAGCAGGTATAGGTATACATATCTAGATAGACATTTCCAATACTTTCACGTACCTATGCCTATGAGTGCGATGTGCCTGCGGATTGCCTGCAGCAGCCGAGTCCAGCACGGCTGTCCCTCGACTCAATCGCCAGATGTTGAATGCGGTCATCAGATAAAACAACCAGTTACAGATGATCAGGATCAGCATGGGCATGTATAAGTACAACAGTTTTACACCACCTGCGAAGGAAACATGTTATTTACACTTTAAAAGCATCAAAAACATGGGCACTGTTCAAATGTATGATTTTGTCTGCCAAAAACTGGTCTTGTTATGGCTGGATTTCTATGATTGTCTGATGGTAAAGCTTTAATTACTTGTAGATCAACATTTTTATAGCACAAACACTGTTTTAAGCTTTCACGGTTTACAACTAAACTTATATTGTCACTTGCGGGATATCTTCCGTAATTGTTCATTATTTTGAGCTTTTCGGGTAGTAGTGACGTAATAAAAAAACAATTGAAGATCGAACATACTTATGCCGAAGGTGGTGTTGTCACTTTTTAAAAGTTTGTTGGAATTTAGGGAAACGGGCGTAATTTGGGGCAAAAATCATGCATTTTAAAAATCAATGAAATTTTGCTTTCATAAATATTTTATGTTTTTTATCCTATTTGGCAACGTCAATGACAGGTTTTTTTTTTAACATATTGTATAAAATAAGTTTCTAGTTTTGTTATACTGTAATACAAAAGACTGGAAAGTTAAGTGAATGGGCAGTAGATCTAAATCATTTTGATTATTAGTCGAAAATTTAGTATACCAACCTTCAAGAAAGCATCCGAACTCAGGAACGTGAGGAGTGACGAACCAAGGCAGGTGTCTCAAGCCATCCTTGACCTCGTTCAGCGTGTACAGGCCCACGGTCATGAGGAAAGGGACCCCAAAGGCGAACAAGCAGTACATCAGGAACTTAAAAAATTCTCCCCTTCGGTGGATTGGACGAGCCTTTGCATAACCTCTGTAAAACATTTCGGTTGCGTTAAAGCAAAATTGAACTTGTGAAGTTGTTTTAACATTTATCTGGATGTGTAATCTACTCCTTAGTGTCGTTAGCATGACATTATAATGAATGTAGGCCCAAAACTTCGGCGCTTCCACAGCTTCGTCAGTACCAGCGCAAAGATCACGATGGGTGCATGTTTTAGGGCTCAGTGGTCAGGATACGAGGAGCATAGGCTGCGACACAGCTCCACCCTCACACCCCACGCTGATCCGTCGACGTAGCCCCCACTTTACGAGGTTGGAGTTACATCTTCCCACTTGGGTCTGCAGACGGTTCAAGGAATTCCAAGTGGACCATTGAAGGTTAGAACCTGCCTAGAAGATGCTCACTAGCTGGCAGATAGTGAGTGGAAGGGGGCAGGTACTATGCCAGAGTTTGCATTGGGCGTTGGCTGGGTTTTCTAGTAGGGACGCTTCGGATTTTAGGAAACTGTCCCTAATTTTTAGCCGTTGTGTTGGTAGTTGCGCGTCAAATAGTGGTAGTCTTTTGTAAATAATATTACTCTGAGACAGTACTGCAGTGAGTAGCGCACCGTCAAAACTCCGTAAAGGTGCGCCCGACTTAGCATCTACGCAAGCTCCTCAATCTAGTCTAGGCCTAAGTCACCTCTTTGGGCAAAAATGGGTTTTTTTCTAGTAATAAACAAGTAGAAACCTTCAGGAAGCACCGAAACTAAGTGAAGGTAGTTAGTTACTTTTAGTGGTGAAGAAACTAACCTGAAGGTCCACCAAATATCGTAGGACATGACGCTCATCCAACAGAATGTAGCCAGGAGGAAGAAATATATGAACATCGCTGGAAGAAAAAAAACGTATAGAAGAAGAAAAAGAAAAAAGAAAGAAGAATAAGAATGAAAGAAAGAAAAAGAAAGAAAGATATTCCATAACTATCACTTACTCAGACAAATACACTCTGTAGTGGTGTGGATCTGTATTTGAATGATGGCCAACAGCAAGAAGGCCATGAACAGACTGAAGACGTACGCCATCAGGATCAGGCCACACAAGTTCTGAAGTTCAGGCAGCAAGAAGTATACTATCAGCACCAACAGCATGAAGACGCATGATACCAGCATAGCTGTTGACAAAATATACGGGAATATTATTATTTGAAAACCAAAACGTTATAAAAATCTCATTCTAATGTTATAAGCAAGGATCATGTGAATGTCTGAAAGTTCGGAATAAAGTGGCTGTGCCATACAGACAGACATGACGAATCTACAAGGATTCCGTTTTTTGCCATTCGGCTAGGGAATCCTAAAAACGGAAACCTTATAGATTCGTTTCGTCCGTATGTCACAGCCACTTTATTCCGAAACTATTAGGACTACACAGTTAAAACTTGGTAGGTAAATGTATTCTGTGAACCGCTTTACGATTTTATTTACAAAAATAAAAAAAATAAAAGATTAAGGGCTAAAAACTAAAAAGAAAATTTTCATTAAACCTATACGTGCGGGGTGTCTATCGATAGGTTGGATGAGGTTTTTAAAACCATTTTTTCTCAAAGTCAATCGTTTGAAAGCTAGACATTTCCAAAGTGGAAAATTCTGAAAAAATGTACGTTGTAGAACGTAAAAAACTTTCAACGATAATTGAATAACATTTTATGTTTAGTTTTTGAGATATGGGACTTTTGCATCAAACTGCAGAAGTAACTTTGTTTTTCATTAACATACTATGAAAAACAAATTGAGTTTTGATGTTGAATGTAATCGAATGTAATACAATACAACATATCAATGAGCCTTCAAAATATTTGTATTATATTGTTTGGTTCTACGGAACCCTGTGTGCGTGTGAGTAGTTTTTTTCGGGTGGCAAATCCTCAAATGACTCCCGCTTTCGGGCAGCGGAAAGAAGTGTCAGAATTGTACTGACTAAAACCCACTCATGTTCCTTCTTAGCCCTTTTTTTCCGGGGCCGCGGTATCAGTCCCGCTGCCCTGGCAGGCATCGGCCCATGCGAACCTCTACATGGTTGCAGACATCTCTTTGAGGCGCGGGTGGAACACGAACGCGCCGTCGACACGGCCTGTCGTCATAAGACGGCCGGACGGCAAGATAGCCCATATCTCGCCGTTCACAGGCCGTGTCACAGCCACCACGTGACCTCCGACGCCCGGGGCGACTCCCGCGGCGGCTGGGACGTGAGGCTCTTTCCCTCTAACGTCCCGCCACCTCCTTCACTAGCATGATTGCTTCGCAGAAGGAGGTGACGGCTTCCCATTCCCTTTCGCTCCGGACCATGGCTTGAACCAGGGCCGGACGCGAGCGATCGCCACCACCAATCGCCGACACGGCGCTGCTCCGCCCAAGTGGGGCAGCCCTCCACGGTGTGCTCCACCGTGTCCTCCGGACGATCCTCACAATGGAAACACCCGGGCGTTTCCTCCCGCCCGATTCGGTGCAGGAACCTCCCGAAACAACCGTGTCCGGTGAGGACCTGCGTCAGGCGGAAAGTGAGGGCGCCGTGGCGCCTCTCTAGCTACTCCTCAAAGAGGGGACTTATCGCCACTACGGTGGCGTGCCCTGCACGGGGTTGCGACAGTCGCACTCTCCAAGTCGCCATGAGATCTCGCCGGAGGTCTGTCCGCTGAGCAGCGATTTGCCGCGGCAGCGGAATTTTCCCCTGATGTAGTGCCTCCGCGCGCCATTCTTGTCGCGGGCTACGCTGAAGCTTCCACCTTAACAACTTTGTTCCTATACCGTATACCACGAATGTCTTCTTTCGTTGTTCTTTATTTCTTCCTCTAGGTCCCATGTCTATGCCACCACTATCATTATTGTTCTCCTTGAAAATATATCAGTGCGAAATATTAAGGTATTCCTTCAGTGCACGTGCCAGAAAGTTGCACCAAACTATGCAAGTACCATGCATCTTTCTTGCAGTGTGAAATTTACTAATAAGAGGTTTTTGGTACACAATGACATGCAAGCTTCTTGAATACTGGCATGCGTGCTAGTTACGGGTGTCTTGTGTTTTTACAGCTTAAGAACGGGATCTTCTTCTTAGTGTATTGATGGATATTGGCCAAAACTCAGCCACGCGAACCCCACTCACTGATGCAGTGAGTAGGTCATCAGGTGAGCTACTCACTGATGCAGTGAGTAGGTCATCAGGTGAGCTGGTGGTGGGCATGCGGTGCAAGATGGAAGGTGGGCCATTGTCTGTGGGGAGACGCCGCAAACGCACTTGAGGTCTCATCATCAGCCTATAGCAGTCCACTGCTGGACATAGGCCTCCTCAATCGCACGCCATTTAACTCGACTTTCAGCAATTCTCATCCAGTTGCTACCAGCCACCCTGCGAAGATCGTCACTCCACCGAGCCTGAGGGCGTCCCACATTACGTTTGCCGATTCGCGGTCTCCACTCAAGAACACGTCTACCCCAACGGTCATCGGTTCTACGGCAAATATGACCGGCCTATTGCCACTTCAGCTTACTTATTCTTTGAGCTATGTCGACAACTCTGGTTCTCTGTCGGATCACATCGTTTCGAATGCGATCCCTCAGAGAGACTCCAAGCATAGCTCGTTCCATAGCTCGCTGAGCGACCTTAAATTTATGGACCAGCCGTACTGTGAGTGTCCACGTTTCGGTTCCGCAAGTCATAACAGGCAGGACGCACTGATTGAAGACCTTAGTCTTTAGGCTCTGTGGAATACGCGACGAGAAGACCCGGCGAAGCTTCCCAAATGCTGCCCAGCCCAGCTGGATTCTTCTGTTAGCCTCCCTCTCAAAGTTGTTCTTAACAAACTGCAGAGTTTGCCCGAGGTAAACATATTCTCGAACAACCTCGAGAGGACCGCCATTGACAACAACAGGTCCTGGGGTGACGTGTTCGTTGAACATAACCTAGGTTTTGTCCAAGTTCACCCTGAGACCAATGTGTATTGAAGAATCAACTAGGCCATCCAGCATCTGCTGCAAGTCGTGCAGCGATTCAGCCAGTATGACGATGTCATCTGCAAATCTCAAGTGTGAGATGTACACGCCGTTGATGTTTATGCCAAGTCCTTCCCATTTTAGCGTCTTAAACACATCCTCCAGTGCGTTGGTGAACAATTTCGGGGAAATAACGTCCCCTTGTCTCACCCCCCGACGCAATGGGATATGCTTCGTTTGCTTGTTTTGAGGTGACTTGAGGTCTGAGCCAACCATAAACCCTTGCAGAGATTGTTTGTACTAAGAATGATTTAAATGTACAATTATAAGGAAACTAGTCATAATAATACCTACCAACATATATTGATATCTAGTTGACGCACAATAAGCTACAAGTATAGAAATAATATGAAATAAGGTCGTGAAAAAATCCTGGAATTTAACTTCGTTGTAACTTATAAACATAGAGATGATGTTATTATGTGTTATTTGTTTGATTCATTTTATTTATCTGTGGTTTTATAGCTTTTAATGATTCAGTTGTTGTGCAGAACTCTGAGTAGGCAATAATACCGAATACGAAACATTTTCTTGGTAATGCGCTATTGTACAAGCCTGTACCTCATATTAATAAACACGATGTGAACTTACAACCTTCATCATCATCATCTGCCAAGCCTTTTCCCAACTATGTTGGGGTCGGCTTCTAGTCTAACCGGATGCAGCTGAATACCAGTATTTTACATGGAGTGACTGCCTATCTGACCTCCACAACCCAGTTAGTACTGGGTATTAAACTAACTAACCTAACCTAACGACTGTCAAAGATCTACATATGACAGCCGGGACCAACGGCTTAATGTGCTTTCCGAGGCACGGAGGAAACTCGGTATTTAATGGGCGGTCACCCATCCACAGACCAACCTAGGCAAGCGCGGATTAACCTAAAGATCGACCCGAGCGGCTGTTATTATCTATCCACGAGCGCCTCGAACTTACAACCTTAAAGTAGTCATTAACTTCATACAAGGTGTAAACGGACCCTTCACGATGCCGTCAACCAAGCATTCAGTACATAAACTACGTGACACAAAAAACAAAAAGTATAATAAGCACAAAAAGTGGCTATTTTTTCTAGTGAAAAAGCACGTTTTACGGTAAAACTCAATGTAACGCACTCAAAACATTGTGCTGATGAATGGATTGAATAGTTCGGGGGTCGTGTTTATAGTAAAAATCTTAGATTAAAAACAAGTAAGAATCTATAAAAATTGTGAAAAAGTTGGAACTTTGACCCCCAATATCTCCGTAACTAGAAGGTTCCCAAGTATGGTCTAGAACAAAAAATGATCGCAATGACGGGGAGAACTTGAGAGGCTTCGTAATGTTACCATTTTACCATTAGGGGTTGAGATTGTATTAATTCAAATAACAACAAAACACAACATCACGCCTATCGGCCTCAAAGGGATAGGCAGTGTATCTAATAGTACACCCTCATTTCGCCTGTTATCTACTATAAGTCCCATGTAATAGATGGCGACCCTATTGCCATCAACCGGACATCAATCCATACTGCCTGGTGGGCTGAGAAGTTCCTGTTGGAAAAACCCAATAAAAATTTGACGACCTAGGAATCAAACCCAAGACCTCATGCTCAGTAGCGCTTTCGACTACTAGATCAACGATGAAATCAATGTCAAGTATCATTATATTAGTTGAAAACCCAATGGTAGCTAACATTTTACTCTTGTTTGCAATATAATTAGGTAGGTTCAATTCCCAGGTCAGGCATGTCTTACCGCTTGTAATGTATATGTTACTCTTCGCGGACTCTCCTCCCGGTAGAACTACCCAGAAGCGCGGCCTGATCGCCTTAGGGTCTGCCGTTTTGCGGTAGTCTATGCAGTAGTTGGCAGGCGCTATTGGGATCCAGCGGTTGTACGCATTTGGGAGCTCCAACTGAAGAACTCCATTCTGGAATTTATAAACTCTTTATTTATTTAACTATTTATGTAAACACAGAGGACAACACAGGAAAATAACATTATAATATATGAGTACAAGTGTACAGCTTATTTCATATGAAATTTCTGCCAGCAGACCCGCAAATAGGAGGAATGAAAAAGAAATGTAGACGATAGTGTGTAAAAAGGAAGAGAATAGTGTGTATATGTGCCATAAATAACTTAACCTATAATCACTACATAGTATAAAACAAAGTCGCTTTCTCTGTCCCTATGTCCCTTTGTATGCTTAAATCTTTGAAACTACGCAACGGATTTTGATGCGTTTTTTTTTAATAGATAGAGTGATTCAAGAGGAAGGTTTATATGTATATATTGCACCTGTGCGAAGCCGGGGCGGGTCGCTAGTACTATATAAATATATATATTCCTTGCGTGATCAAATCAGAAATGAGGACATCCGCAAGAGAACCAAGGTAACCGACGTAGCCCGAAGAATAGCCAAACTGAAGTGGCAGTGGGCAGGGCACATTGCTCGCAGAACGGATGGCCGATGGGGCCGAAAAGTTCTGGAGTGGCGACCGCGAACCGGAAGACGCTGCGTTGGAAGGCCTCCCACTAGGTGGACCGATGACCTGGTGAAGGTTGCAGGGATCCGCTGGATGCGAGTTGCACGGGACCGGTCAATGTGGCGACACTTGGGGGAGGCCTATGTCCAGCAGTGGACGTCTTTCGGCTTAAAAGATGATGATGTTGATGATGATACATAAAAGTAAATATTTAAATATACTTTAAAAAACACTGACTACAGTTACAGAAACTAATAAAAATATATATGTATATTATAAATCATAATTGAGAAGAAAAGTAATGCTCTTTCACTCGTGTTTTGAACAATGAAATGGTCTTCAAATCACGAATGCTAGGCGGAAGTGAGTTCCACAACCTTACAGCATGGACGGAGAAGGAGTAGAAATAATAGCTGGATTTATGAGGATGGGATTTAAGTAGGGATCTAAGGTGCGATCTACATGGTGCGTCCGTAGGGCGAGCATAAGAAAAACGCTCGCGCAGGTTAGAAGGATAGGAAGGGTTGTGTAGGATATCGCTTTATAGCATACGGGTAGTTGACACCACCAATCGATTGACATACTTTTTATGAGATGTCGAAATGCGATTCCCCAATACCCTTTTTCTTTGTTTTCGGGAGAAACCTGCAAAAGGCGACCGGTCTTTAAGGATAATACCGGAGAGTGCCCGGAGGGAGGGGTTCATTAGAACCACCCTGATGGTCACAATCCGCACTAGAGGGGAGGCACCGTTTCTTCTTAAGATACCTATCCCAAGCCAAGACTCCCCTAAACATAGATTTTGTATAACAATAGCAACCTGTAACGTCACTGATTTACCAACTCAATGACTCAATATATCTTATCATTTTGAATGCAACTAAAAATCTAATGTAACATTAAAATAGCCATATTTATCGGTTCACTCATTAACCGTTAATTGAAAATTAATCGTTTTTTCAGACTTGATATGTATTTTGTTAGAAAAGTTGTAACTTAACATAACATCACGCCTGTAATCCCCGTAGGGTTAGGTAGAGGTGTATCTAATAGTACGGCCCTCATTTCGCCAGTTATGTTTAAGTCCTATGTAATAAGGGGTTATTACCATCAACCGGGTACAAATCCAGACTCCGTGGCTGCTATTGAGAAATTCCTAATGGAAAAACTCAATAACACTTTGCCCGACCTGGGGAATGGGGAAAGAATTGAGGAAGGGCTACTACAGTATCGATGAGTACCTTGATGATAAGGGACAGCCGCAATATTATTATTGTTCCACATTGGAATTACTTTATATGGTGTGTTGATTATTATTATTTTGAATTTTTACAGTGATATAGTATTTTTATTTTATTTTGTTTTTTTATTGTATTATTCATGGATTATTAAATGACAAATTATCTCTTGTAGTAATTATAAATTTTATTTTAGACATTCCATTTTTTTACCATTGTATTTTAAAATTAGATGACATACTGACATTTTTATAAGAACTTGTTTTGACATTCCATTTTTATTATTATTTTTTGTTTAATATTACACAGAAATTAGATGACATATTATTAATTATTTTAAATTGAATGTGGATTATTACTGTTTTGAATTTGTTATTCCATCTTATATGATATGTTTTTTGATTGTAATGTTTTAATGGTACTTTTTTATTTTATTTTTACTCAATTTCTATACAATGTATGTTGTTCTAAAATAAATGACTTATGACTTATCGAATTCAAGACCTCATGCTCAGCAGTCGCGCTTGCGACCACTACACCATCGATGCAGTGTCTTGTGTCTTGAAAATATTGGTTACTGATGTGCACGTTTATTATGCTTTTGTGGCCTTTCTTTTGGGTGAATAGAGGCTTTCGCACATTTGGGTATCGTCAAAAAGTTTTCAATAAAATGCGATGTTACAGTGTAATGCGCCTGTAATGAGAGAGATTTTTTTACGTAGTAATTAACTACGTAAAAAAATCTTAGAAGAGTTAAATTCGACCCACTTCCCGGAATCCGAATGAGCTGAAATTTTGAATACATGTTTAGGTAGTGGTCCCACCGCGCCGGCGAGGAAGCGACTAACTATCGGCTATTTTCTCGCTCAAGAAACATACAATAGATATACATTCGGTGTAAGAAAAAGAGATGCATATGTCAATAGTTGATCGCTGACTGTTTACACTGCCGATGCCGGCGAGGACTCGCTCCACCAGTTTGTCGCTGAGCGACAAAAGCTATCAAAGATAATCGCTCAGCGATACTTTCTCAGCGATGCTCGCTTGGCGGTCAGAATTCACGCCGTGAGACCAACCACTGAATTCAGAAAAAATACTAGAACTATCATTGTTGTCTAGTTCAGACGACGACGGCGATGTACTTTATAGTGTGCAAGTGTTGCGAGTAATCCCCCGTCGCACTTGCACACTCGCTTGTAGCCTAGCGACAAAACTATCAGAACTACACACTCGCTTCTCGCTGGTCGCCAACTCGTTTCTAGTTTCTAGCTCTACTTGCTTCTCGCTCATCGTTGGCAGTGGGACAAGTGCCTTAGTTTCGATGACAGTGCATGGTTAGTTAAATGACGTCATTTTAAATGCAATATGGCGGACTCTCAAAAATGGCGGACTTGTTATTTTTTATGCATTCCCATGATATGGGTATCAAATGAAAGGGTTTGCTGAGGAGAATACGAGAAATAAAATGACGTCACTCTAAAGCGTGTTTTTTTAGTTTTTTGAAACTATAATATTTTTTGTTTTTAAGCAAGAGTTACATCAAGGTTGAAATGTAATAAAACAACGTAACGACTTTATTTTTCAAGTCGTAGGCAGAGGACAATAATGCGCGCATGTTTGTTTACAGCTTCAGCACACATTTGAGTCATACCTATTGCGTGATATTTCCATGGTAAAATACATATAATTGTAGACCACAATTAATTAGCTCTAACCAGATTCTCTGTCTTTATCCTGTTAATTACAGGCCATGTAGGTTATTTGTGGAAATATTATGGATTTATAATACTGAAAAATGATAGTGTAAGGGAAAAAACATGTTAAATTATAATGAACTTAATAAAATTATTGTTAAGAATGGTGGTCTTTCCGCAACATGACCGTTATTGAGATTACACCAGGAAACTTTAAGGATTACACCATGTTGCTTCCAGTACTATGAGCATTTTGGCGTATTTATTTGTTTTTAGTAAATACTTACAATGATTAATTTATTTTTAAATCTCATAAAATAAACCTATAGAAGGAAATACGACTGAAGTAGTTGCCATTGTCTGCATTTTAAATACCCCTTTATTTAAAATGCAGACAATGGCAACTACAGGAGTTGAGCGCAATAGAAGAACACACACCTTAATAGCCAAGTTCTTCAAAAAGGTTACGTGTGTGATCAATTGAGATCAAAATGAGGGTATTACGCGAAACAAAGCTTACAAGGTCTATTTGCCAGGCATTGTCAGGAGACTAAGTTGAAGACTCAAAGTCAAAAGTCAAACTGTAACGATACTGTAATTCGACCATTAAAATACATTCGGTTATTTAAAGGTGTTAGGTAATTAAATGACAACATTATTTTTGGAATATTATTTTGAAAATATACAACATTATTTTTGGTATATGCGAAACCTGAATATAGTTTGTTCAGAATAAGTAACTGAATCGATTCCAATCATTTTTAAACCATGTTATATTTTTTCCCAAAAATATTTAAAAAAGTTGTAAGTTGGATACCGAGCGACTATGAGTGCCTATCGCAGTAATTTAGGTACCTACTGCCAAATTATTATTATCAATGACCTCGAGACGACGCTGGAAGCGCGCGTTACGTGGTGACCGCGTTTTTGTGCGGACTACTAGGTAGGTAACAGAACAAGCTTATAACTTTGTGATTTTTCATGATACAATTTTGAAATTTTGTACATAGATTCTTTACATAAAAATACTAGACACGTCTATCAGGTTTCGCATATACTAAAATTAATGTTGTATGAACGTACACTAGGCGAAATGAGAATGTAAGGAACGTAGCAGGTGTTCTGCCTTCCCCCATGGGGAAAATGCGTGAAATATTTGTGTATGCATGTAGTTCTAATCACGGGCGGTATTGCCCACACAATAAATTTATGCAGTCGTGTTAAGGAAAAGAAGGGTACTTTGTAGGTACCCTACAAAGTCCCCTGTTGTGTGTCCCAAGTTTTTGTATACTTTTGTTGTACTGTTAATTTAACCATTTTTTTTGTGTTTTGTCCTATGTGAACTAATTAATAATTTTAGTTAATTTTTTTTCTAAATCATGTAATATTTAAAAAATCATCATCTGCCTAGCCTTTTCCAAACTAAGTTGGGGTCGGCTTCCAGTCTAACCGGATGCAGCTGGATACCACTATTTTACGTGGAGCGACTGCCTATCTGACCTCCACAACCCAGTTAGTACTGGGTAATAAGATACCCCTTGGTAAGACTGGTTGTCAGACTTTTTGGGCCACTGACTACCTAACGACTGTCAAAGATCTACAAATGACACCCGGGACCAACGGCTTAACGTAATATTTAAAAAATAAATACAAAAAAATAAGATGTAGGTAAGTTCAAAATAACAGCTTTTTATGGAATGCATATGAAAGTATATGCGGTACTTAAAACATTTTTTTTAATTTGGTCTGTTTATTCCGTCTAATCTTCGAAACGGCTGGACTGATTTTGACGGGACTTTTACAAACAGATAGCTGATATTATAAGGAGTAACTTAGAGTTTTATTTTAGAAAATAAAACGGGATCCATGTAAAAAAAAACTCTTGAAATTGTTAACAAAATCCGATTCAATTTAGGAAGTAATATTTTTATCATAATTTCACGCGTATGAAGGTCGTGGGCTAGTTAGTTTATTAATAAAATTCTAGGTTGGCAAGTGACGAACTGATAAATTACGAGTGGTTTCTCTAGTAAAATAAAATGTTTAAAAGCGACCACAGTGTATTTACGGTGTAGTTTGAATTCTGGTAAAAACTGGTCTTAGATACAGTATATTGAACTGATCACAAAGATAATGCACATCAGCTTATAAAGTTCCCACTGCTGGGACACAGGCTTTTATTTTGAGTGAGTGGGTTTTAATCCACTACGTGCTATCAGTGCTGGCTGATGGTGAATGTCAGATGTATTTGATTTTTGACTCGTTAGGACCGTTTTCTCTCGATGTTTACTTTCTCCGTTTTGAGAGAGATGAAGAACACAACAAAAAGTGCGATTTGTATACAGGGTGTAAAAACATCCTTGACAAAGCCGAGAGGCACTCGTTCTTCCCATCATTGCGATCATTGTTTTGTTCTTGACCATACCTGGGAACGTACTAGTTACCTGAATTAAAGGTTAAAGTTTCAATTTATTTCCCTTTTTTATAGAAGTTTTAAATGGTTACTTTACTTTAAGTACCTCTATAACCCCTGTACTATTCAGTGCGTCTATCAGCACAATATTTTCAGCGCTAACGTAAACCGTGATTTTTACACAAAAAAAGAAGTCGTTTCCAAGCAATAATTTTTGCGCTGCGTTACATTGTTTGATGTTCAGAATGCTCGGTTGAAGGCTTCGTGAAGGGTACGTTTCTACCTGCTATAGGCCTCTGATTTTTCGGATTCATGTGCGTATTGTATAATTATCACTTGCTTCGGTGAAAGAAAACATCGTGAGGAAACTATCATGCCTGAGAGATAGTTCTCGACGGCGTGTGAATCCAAGTCAGAGGCCCATGGGCGACATAAAACTCTGACACCAGCTCCCGTAGCATGACCACCGTAGACAAGGATTTATTTGACGGAAGAATCGACAAAATGACAGATTGTGTCGACACAATGACATATTTCTTTGCACTATCTGTCATTTTGTCGATTCTTCCGTCAAAGAAATCTTTGTCTACGGTGGTCATGCTACGGGGGCTGGTTGGGCACTAACCACACGATAAAGAGAAAGAGTTAGGTAAGGCAAGATGCATACCACAAAAGCGGTTTAAATGCACTGTTTGTGCTAATTGTGACAATAAACTATTTTTGTATTTTGTATTTGTATTTCTAACCTATATTAGAACTCGACAGGTGTTTTTACTCTTCATCATCAGCCACCAGCCAGTATTGACAATTTTCTGACAAAGTGGAACTTGATTATAACAACAACATACCATTGTATCTATCATGGATTCCCAAATAATAGTCATGCACTTATCTTGCGTTTTACATATTTTTTATCAGCCATCTGCTTCCGGCTGTGTTAACGTGGGTTTTTATTTTAATAAACTTCCACATGTAATGAATGAATAAAATGTTATTTATTTTGTAATTTGGGTTGTATGAGTGGAAGAAGACCAAAGAAACGATGGATGGACTGTGTAAAGAATGATATGGCAAGACAAGAGGTGTCTGATGAGATGACGAGTAATAGAGAAGTATGGAAGAAGAAGACATGCTGCGCCAAATGAATTGGGATAAGGGCAAGAGAAGATGATGGCTGTAAAACCAATTTAAAGCGACAAAAATAAATTGTGTTGCATTGGTAGCTAAGTAGTGTAGTGGACTAACGAGATGGGGTCGGTTTTCCCTATTCAAATACTCTGATAAGAAACATCCAAAACAAACACAGAGCTCACAGTCACACAAATTGTATTTTATCATAAGTATATCAGTCTGTAAGGTTTATTCAGGGTGTAAACGGACCTTTCAAGAAACCGTCAATCAAGCATTATGTAAATCAAATTAACTTTACGCAAGAATTATTTCTGGGAATCAACTTTTTTTTTGGGGCGAAAATCAATGTATCGCACTCTAAACATTGTGCTGATCGATGGATTGAATAGTACGGGGGTCGTGGAGGTGTTTAAAGTAAAAATCTTATATTAAAAACATGTTTAAAAAAAACTTCGGCTGCGGCAAGGGTCTTGTTACTCCTTTATATCTATGGGCTAAAGATATCTAAATAAATGTTATGTTATAGTCTCTTTAAAGTCCAGAATTATAATCTTGGTCAAGTCATAGGAGAACCATGGAGATTAGTGTCTGGGATGGTGATAGATAGGAGCTTAACCATAGATTCATAAACATTCGTCTCTCAGACCGCGCTAAACGTAAATCAATTTAATTTTTTTGATGAAAAAGATATAAAGCTGGTCCCTCGAGTACCTTTCTAAGTCATAACATAGCATCACACCTGCAATCCCAAAGGGTTAGGCAGAGGTATACCTAGTAGTACACCCACATTTCGTCAGTTATGTTTAAATCCCATGTATTAGGGGGCGATCCTATTGCCATCAACCACGCGCCTTGCTAAGTCATACGTCTACAAATGTTGCGGCTGTATTTTACCAGCAGTGATGTGTCTTGTAACAGTTACAGAGCTTCGGTAGTCTGAGAGACGAATCTTTATGAATAGTGTGAGGTTGGCAAGTGAAGTTAATATTTTGAAAATTCGATTTTTGAAAATGTTTCTTTTTTATAGCATAACAAAGATTTTTATTAGTTTTTTCTTTTATAAAGCATGATAAAGGTCACTGGATAAGGTTATATGGGAGGTGGAGTATGATACAATTATCTAGAGGGGGAAGCAAACCCCAGCGCAAGCGCCCAATCGATCGCCGCGACAGACACGCAGCGATTTGTACCTAAAGGATATGTACCAATTTTAAACCAGCTAGAAATTCTCAAACCACGGGCTGAAAAGATTACTTGTGTAGGGGTTTTAATCTGGTTATTTTTTAAGGTCAGGTGATAAACCCTAGAGTAAAGGCCCTTGTTGGTTATAATAACCAGTTCACGCACGAGTTATTTTCTACCATAAAAGTAATGCAAGAGAGTGACGGAGTGAGCCCGCGATTAGTCCTTTGTCTCTTTCTTTACAGTTTTGAAAAAATGCCTAATTTCACATATATTTTTTATTCCATAACGGAATATCTAAAAAAAACTAATTGTCAATCATATCACTACCGAATTGCATCGTAGAAAATTGTCTACATTATATGATATCGTGTTTGTATATTTAAACAATATTTTATTGTGCTAATAATTTGTTGTATGTATGTTAAGAATACTTTATTATTTAAAAAAATATGTTTGTAGTATTTAATTGGTATTAATTCTAAGTTTTGTAGTAGTTATTTAATTGCCGTTTATTTTTATTTTTTATTTAAATAATATTTTATTGTACTAACAATTTGTTGTATGTTAAAAATTACTTTTAACAAGTCGTTTGTAGTTTTTAACAGAAAAAATGTTTTGTATTGAGTTAATTCAATTTAGAAACATCCTTCTATATTTAGATACCTACCTAATTTAATGTTATTAATATTTGATAGCTATTTTTGTGGTGAAATGTGTCATTGCACCATATTTTATTTATACCGTCTATTGTGAAATAATTTACACTTTGACTTTCATTCTGGTTAATGAGCAATATTTAAATGGTTAACTAAACAAATATTTATAAAAACCGTGGGGCCAAGGACGGATCATTGGGGCTGAAGAGTAGCAAATAACACTTTGTGTTAGGCCCGTTTAATTTGAACGATGCACCAAACATCCTGCATTTACATAACGAGCATTTTTTAAATAAATCAACTAGTAACATTTAATAAAGAGTATCAAAAAACCCAACTACAAAATATATTATGTACCTATATATCCTTATTCCTTTAATATTCTTCATTTTCATACCCTATTCGACAGGATTGGTTGCAAAATTACGACTAACAATTTAGCCCCATAAATCCGCCTATTTTTTTAAAACACCTATCTAAGTACAGTTGGATTTTTGAGACTAATCTAATGATAACTTAGTCGTCGAAACCAATCCAGCCATTTGGAACATACGAGGTTACAAAGAAATTTACGAAAACCAACATACAAGTGACTCGCGAAAAACATATCCCTTCCTTGGCAGTTGGTTAAAAAATTAACCACTTATTCCATTTTCATAATTCTCTAGTCAAATTATTTTTTTTTATGTAGCCAGCCCAACCCTTCCTGTGAAATATCAAGCGGATGGTCGCAAAGTTCGTGTATTCTATCAAATAATACAAGTAACTCACCTCAATAACATATATGTTGAAATCCAACAGCGTAACATCCAAGACCTCTCTTCTAAAGGGTGTATCATTAAACTTGCTCGCATTTAAGCTGAATACATCTTCAAGTGACTTCCCTGTGTCTTTCATTTCCTCGTCGTAAACTTTTATTGTAGAAAAAGAAATAGTGTTGTTGTATTCGACACAGGTTTTCTTTTTCCCAACATATTTTCCTTCGGGGCAACATTTAAATAAATGATCCGGAACACCACTTTTTATTCGAGAATTAGGTTCAGTTACCACCGCATTGATAATTGTCGTAAGGACTAATAACGCTTTGAATATTATAATCATCTCGATACGTGTACTTGCCAAGGAGTATAAACTAATTATGGCGAATAATCCTATTCACCGTCGCAAACAATGTGACTCACTCTATGTACCTGCCTAGGGCTGCCCAACTCAAATGAGACTAGAGATTGAATTTTTCGTCATGGGTGTCATTTCCGTAATCGAGAGCGCTCTAAACATGTGGGGTCAAAATGAAAATTAGAGATGGCGGCTACGAAAAATAGTAATAGCCTAATTTTTTTTACACCGAAGCCGAATGGCACTTGTTCTCCCCGCCATTACATTTATTGGGGGTCAAAGTTCAACTCTTTTCACATGTTTTTTAAATACAAGTTTTTAATGTTATAAACTTTACTATAAAAACCTCCACGACCCCCGTACTATTCAATGCATCCATCAGCACAATGTTTTGAGTGCGTAACATTGAGTCCTACCGTAAAATGTGAATCTTCACCCCTAGCAATATTTTTTAGTTTATTGTGTCATCTCAATGAAATAATTGTTAAATTGGTTACATAATATGTCATTAGGATTACTAATTTTTTATCAAGGATTATCAATTCATTTATATAGTTGTTGTTATTGGGTTTGCTTATGTATTTTTTTATTATGGACCAAGTCGCTTTTTTTTTCGTATGGGAAATCATCCAATGGACCCCCCCCCCCCTCCACCCCGCTCTGGGCGGAGCGGAATGGAGCGTCAGACTTCTACTGAATAAAACTCATCCATGTTCCATCTTTGCCCTTTGTGTTCCAAGGGCCACGGTATCTCTTTCGTACAGTCCCGCATCCCTGGCAGGCATCGGCCCTTGTGGACCCCTTCCTTGTTGCTGACATCTCTTTGAGGCGCTCGTAGAACATGAACGCGCAGTCGTCGGTGATCAAGGGGCGCAAGAGGTTGTGTTGGGCTATTGTTACCGGAACAGATCCCACCCCTTGATTTTAATCACCCTTTGTCCCGCCCAGTTCACAAGATAAAAGTATTTCCAAGGCAGATGTGAGATACAACAAACCGGAGCTACTTCTTCTTAGCGTGTCAATGGCAATTTTTTATTAGATATGTTTGGTCCAAAATTCAGCTACGCAAACTCCGCTCACTGATGCAGTCATAAGATCGACAAGTGCGCAGGTGTTAGGGCATGCAGCGCAAGATGGAAGATGGGCCATTGTTTGTGGAGACACACCGCATACACATTTGAGATCTGAGCCGTCCATGGACCCCCATCTGAAGAGATTATCTTTGCTACGGCCGACTTGGTTTCGGAGTCTATTCAGAGAATTCCAAGTCGGCCACGGCAAAGCATGACCAGATGGAAGGCTTTCAGACGGCTCGGTGAAGCCGTCAGGGGGCGTAAGCAGCTCTCGCCAGAGATCACATCTCGCTGTGGAGGCATTACTATTAGCTGGACTAGCTGGGCCAACGCACCCCAAACTACTCCACCAGTAAACCCGTTGTAAATCTAGCAGACGACCCAAGAACTAGACTGACCCGACACTATACCGAAGACATCCGGGACGTCAGCCTCTACGAGATTAAAATGGCTCTAAAACAGCTTAAAAAGCTGTTTTAGAGCCATTTTAATCTAAACAACAAAGTACCGGGTGATGTCGGATTTACGGCCGATCTTCTGAAGGCGCGTGGAAAACCGGTACTTAGGCCCTTCAGAAGCTGTTTGATTCCGTCATACTCGAGGGGAAAACCCCACAGGCATGGTGCAGGGGTGTGGTGGTACTCTTCTTCAAATAGGGCGACAATGGCCGATTGAAGAATTATAGGCCCATCTCACTTCTAAGCCATGTCTACAAGTTGTTTTTAAGAATCATCCCGAACCAGCAGGATTCCATAATGGTTTTAGCACCGTAGACCACATACATACGCTGCGGTAGGTTATACAGAAGACCGAAGAGCTGCCTCCTTGTTTAGCGTTTGTGGAGTACGAGTAAGCCTTGGATTCGATCTGGCCTTGGGTTTTACTGCAGTCTCTCCAACAAAAACGCTACCATGTCAGTCCGACTTTAGGACCAGACCTCGGAATCTATCCTATTTATTAACAAAAGTGAGTTTTAATAACCAATAAAGTTATTGATACTTCCCGAGAATTTGTGAGATTAGTCACATTGAGCTTTCTTAGTGAGATTGAGATTTTGCTGGGCGATTTTCAATTTTGGTTACCACACTAGACCTTGAACTAAAATATCTCAAAAAGTTATGGAGATATTCTGAGACCTCTTGAAGATCCTTCAAGCTTAGACTTTCTATTCTAATACCAGATCCTTATTTTTCACGAACACTAAAGAAAAAATTTAGCCACCAAAATTGTCAAAAAATGAACTTTGTTGATATTGACCCATCTATAGATCGGAGCAGATGATGTCCTGTAGTTACAGCTTACGTCTACAGGAAAAAGGCATTACAGGTGGTATTTATTGGAATTCCCCACTCAATGCATGGTAATCTATACAACTATAAAAATAAATAAAAATTGAAGTGTCTGTTTGTAATATAAAAAAAACAGCTATAAAAATAAATAAAAATTTAAGTGTCTGTTTGTTCCGGCTAATCCCCTTAACGGCTGGGCCGATTTTGACGGGAGTTTTACTTGTAGATAGCTGATGTTGCAAGGTCTAACATAGGTTCCTTTTATTTTAGAAAAATAATTAGGGTTCCGTGCAAAAAACTTAAAACCCTTGAAATTGGTAACAAAATTCGATTAAAAAAGCGAAGTAATATTTTTTATAATAATTTTACGCCAACGAAGGTCGCGGGCAACAACTAGTGTATTAGTCACTTGAGTCCAGAGGACCAAAATTTAAGGAAAAGTAGGGTACCTAGCGAGTCATATACTCATATTTAAAATTTATTATTTATTTATATTTATGAATTAAAATTTTAGGCACATAAATGAACAACCGATAACTAACCACAGGTGGTTTACCTTATTTAAAACAAAATAAGCAATAAAATTGTATAAAAGTGAATAAGTATTAAAAAAAAAGTTTTTTTGGGAAAGTTGTTTGTTATCATGAGTACAATCACGTGTATAAGTATCGGTCACTAATTACCAGCCACAAAAAAATGAGAAATAATAAAAAAAAAAACGAAAAATATTACGTGGTAATATAAAAAAAGGTGGTAGGTCGCTGGATGCGAGTCGCACGGGACCGGTCAATGTGGCGACACTTGGGGGAGGCCTATGTCCAGCAGTGGACGTCTTTCGGCTGAAATGATGATGATGATGATGATGAATAGAAATAAATGAGGGTATTTAAAAAAAAAAAGACAAACTTCTAAAATATACAGACATAGCAGTGGGAGAATTTTTAATTCCTTAAATAATGGCCTGCAATGGTCCGAATATTCTGCTCCGCTCATGGCTTTGATACAAATTTTTTTTGAACTATGAATGCTCTTTCTACATCCACAGAATTACCTCATATCACTAAACCGTAACGCAATACTGATGGCACTACCCATGATAGGCATTAAGGACTGTTTTTTTACTGGACACTAGTCTTAACTTGCGAAGAGTATATACAAACTTATCAAGCTTACTGCATACTCTTTCTACATGTTCCTTCCAGTTTAATTTATTGTCAATTACTATACCTAAGAATAAAGCTGATGGTCCTGGTTGCAGAACTGCATTATTATGTTTAATTGCTGTCAGTATTACTGACAAAAGATTTTAAACTATCATGGTCACTAACATTATTACTTAGACAGGAAACGGGCTATTTACCATGTTTACTATTGTTGTTGAGTAAACATGGTAAAAATCCCGTTTCCTGTCTAAGTAATAATATTACTGACAAGTTTCATGTTTGAAATTGAATTTTTAGTTTTGCCAATATTAACATGAAGATTATTGCCATTATTGCCCCTAAGCCATTTTATTACATCAATTAATTCATTGTTTGTATCAATTTCAATGTCAGTTTTGTTGGAACATTTTATCGTCATAGTAGTATCGTCAGCAAATTGGATAAATTCATATTTTAAACATTTTTTGAGGTCATTAATGTATAATATAAATAGTGGCGGACTAAGTATACTTCTCTGCGGGACGCCAGACCTATAAATTTTTAGTTCTGAGAAATATGTCGTCCTAGTATCATTTTCTATCCTAGAGAAAACAGTTCTCTGTTGGCGATAAGATAGATAACTTTTAAGCCAATCATGTATGTGCCTTGCCTCTTATGCCATATTTCTCTAGCCTGTAGAGTAGTCATTCGAGTGATACAAAATCAAACGCTTTGCTCATATCTAAGAATACCGATAAAGTAGACATTTTTTTATTAAGAGCTTCGGTAATTAGTTGCACTAAAGAAAAACAGGCTAGAGCCGTTGAACTGTTTTTCTTAAAATTAAACTGACTCTCCACAGTTAAATTGTATTATAATAGTATAATAGATACAAAGCTATTTATTTTGTTATGCATTGCTTTTTCAAAGATTTTTACAAAGATTGGAACCAGTGTAATGAGCCTATAATTACCCATATCAGTACAGTTGCCCTTTTTGAACAGTGGTTTAATTATAGTCTCTTTTAGTCTACATGGGAAAACACCTTCTTCAAAAGAGAGGTTTTTTAAATAGGTAAGTGGTGATTCTATAATTTTCGCGCTAAATTAAATTATTTTAGCGGTTACTTCGTCATATCCTGTAGAATTCGTATTATGTAATGAATTAATTATTTTGATAACGTCAATTTCATGCACTGGAGTCAGAAACAGAGTATTTATATTATTGTCAATGTTAATACTGTTTACGTCATGACTATTATTGTTAGTTTATTGTGTCATAGCAATGAAATAATTGTAAAATTGGTTACATATGTCATTAGGATTAGTAATTTTTTTATCAATGATTATTAATTCATTTATATAGTTGTTGTTATTGGGTTTGCTTATATATTTTTTATTATTGGCCAAGTCGCTTTTTTTTTGTATGGGAAATCATCAAATGACCCCCCCCCCCCCGCTCTGGGCGGAGCGGAAGGGAGTGTCAGACTTCTACTGACTAAAACCCATCCATGTTCCTTTTTTGCCCTTTGTGTTCCAGGGCCACGGTATCTCTTTAGAATAGTCCCGCAGCCCTGGCAGGCATCGGCACATGTGGACCCCTACATGGTTGCTGACATCTTTGAGACGCGCGTGGAACACGAACGCGCCGTCGACACGGCCTGTCGTCATAAGACGGGCGGACGGCGAGATAGCCCATAACTCGCCGTTCACAGGCCGCGCCTACGGTGGCCGGGAGCCACCACGTGACCCCCGACGCCCGGGGCAACTCCCGCGGCGGCTGGGACGTGAGACTCTTTCCCTCTCACGGCCCGCCACCTCCTTCACTAGCATGATTGCTTCGCAGAAGGAGGTGACGGCTTCCCATTCCCTCTCACTCCGGATGGCTTGAACCAGGGCCGGACGCGAGAGATCGCCACCGCCAATCACCGCTACGAGGACACGCCAGTGCTCCACCCAAGCGGGGCAGACCTCCACGGTATGCTCCTCCATGTCCTCCGGACGATCCTCGCAATGGAAACACCCGGGCGTTTCCTCCCGCCCGATTCGGTGCAGGAACCTCCCGAAACAACCGTGTCCGGTGATGACGTGCGTCAGGCGGAAGGTGAGGCCGCCGTAGCACCTCTCTAGCCACTCCTCATAGAGGGGAATTTATCGCCACTATAGAGGCGTGCCCTGCACGGGGTTGCGACAGTCGCTCTCTCCATGTCGCCATGAGATCGCACCGGATGACCAAGTTGCTTTACATTTATTTTTTGTTGTTGTTTATCTGTTGTGATTTTGATATGCATTTTTTTAAGACTAGTGTTATTGAGGTATTTTTTCTTGTGATAAAAGTTGTTTGTTATCATGAGTATAATCACGTGTTTAAGTATCGGTCACTAATTACCAGTCACCGTATATAGCCACGAGCTCCTCTTGAGGCAATATTATACAACGTGTTACGGAACACCTCTTAGTTGGTGGTTAAGACCATCAAACTGGAAAACTTTACGTACGTAAGAAACATGGGTCGAAAAATATAGAGAGTAGTTTAGTGCAAGGCTGCTCAACCCCAGGCCCGCAAGCCGCAATGTGGCCCGCCAACAGTGGCCAGCTAACCATAGTCTTTTGAGAACAGATTTCATGATTTATAACCTGATCGAAGAGTTACTTTGCTTGTTATAAACCCGTTCTCAATAAGGCAACATTATCCAGTTAGAAAACTTCACATTCAGAGTAGTCTTCAGAAATTGGTAAAAGGCTTTCTTGCAACGTCTGACTGATCTTGTTTTGCAGTTCTGAACAATCGACCTCAGATTTGTCTTCCAAATATTGATGTTGTTAGAACAAAAACTTCTTCGAAGTGCCTGACTGAAGTTTTTATAAAATTATTATAAAATTGAGAGTGTATCTGTAAGATATTAATTGTTTAATTGGCAACTTGTATTTACAGGATGACCCACCGGTTGACGTGGAATAAAAATTTTGGCCAACCTTCAAAATAAGTTGACCAGCCTTGGTATAGTGTGTCTATAACTAGCAGTTTTAAAAGCAAATGAAAAAAATATTTTGAAAAAAAAAAAAACTTAACCGCGTCGTTGGAAAGTTATTTTGAGGGTTCCGTTGCCAAATCGAAAAACGGGACCCTTATGGATTCGTCTTGTCCATCTGTCCGTCTGTCGAGGACTAAGATAAGGGACTTCGTCTTGAAACTGCAGCGGTCATTTTATTTTTATTAACATACCATGAAAAACAATAATGAAATGTCCTGGCTTCCACACTGATTGGTTTTGATGTGCCGTGCTTCTCCGAGGCTATCAATGCCTACAAACTCGCTTGCCTGAATTCTAAAGAACCCAAACAAGAACCATCCATTTTCCCAGAGACGGTGGGACGAACCGCTCTGCGAAGTAGTTCAGAACAATCTACTGAACACGACTGCTATTACTGCTGAACTTGCTCGTCTGCCGGCTGTGGGTGAGTGGGAGTCGATTCTTTGGCTTCACGCACTACCGTCGTCGAGCATAGGCATTGTTCGACGACACCACTTTCCGCCTCGCTGTATCTCTACGCCTAGGTGCCCCATGTTGTTTTCCACATCGCTTTTATTGTGGTGAACTTGTCAACCGCCTCGAACACCACGGCCTGTAATACAGCCGAAGTGCGGGCCGTTTTTCACGGCAGGCGAACTTAAACGACATCATCCGACGAGCTCTTGTCACCGTCGGCGTTCCAGCTGTATTATAACCCAATGGCTTGGCAAGCGACGATGGCAATAGACCGGAAGATGTTTAGGCCTTTAGTGTGGGACTCAATATGTGTCGATACTATTGCGCCATCCCATCTTCCTAGCTCATCGTGCTGTGCTGGGGCTGCGGAGAATCTCAAGCGGCGTAAATATATTACCTTATTGAAAACTATATTTTCGAGGTCCGAGTATTCACAGCCTTTTCAAAACGTAACTTAGTTGACACTTCCCGTGACTTAAGGGCTGGCTTTTACCTCGGCCAGAGGCTTAGCGTTCCAGGGCTGCGGGACTGTTCGAAAGAGATACCGCGGCCCTGGAACACAAAGGGCAAAGAAGGAACATGGATGGGTTTTAGTCAGTAGAAGTCTGACACTAACGTGGCAACGCCGCCAATCTCTTCGGTACATTACAGATTGACAGCGTTGAAGAGGAGTTCATTGACGCCATAGTTACTTAGTTACTTTAGGTTATTTTAATATATTATTAATGTGTATAATATTTAGCTAATAAAGATATTATAACCCTTACTATCCTTTCTTCTATACTTAATATTATAAATGCGAAAATAAGTTTGTTTGTTACCTTTTCACGCCTAACGTACTGAACCGATCATCCTGAAATTTTGCATATACTTGTCAGGTGTATAGAAATGGACTACCTTTCATCCCGAAAAAAAGTTTTATCCCGAGGAAAACAACAATAACGTTCTTATGATAATAGATGGCGCCACGTGTCGTTCGAATCATGATTGAATTATATTATTACAAGCAGAGTACAACCCGAAAATTCTAAATAAACGCGAGCGAAGCCGCGAGTAAAAAGCTAGTTATTTTTAAAAATAATTTGAAATGACAAATCGTGTTAATAATCGTAAAATTAAAAATTCTATATTTTCTGTTATGAATGTTACTTGTATGTTGTATATAATATTATTTATGTACCTTTGCGTTCTTGTGAAATTTAAAGATGGTAGGAATCTTCGCGTATTCTATGCAATAATACAAGCCACTCACCTCAATAACATATGCGTTGGTGGTTATTAAATTGTACTCCTTGGCCGCTTTCCTAAAGAGTGTCTCTCTAAATTTTCTCTCCTTTAAACTGAATACGTCTTCAATTGACTTCCCAGTGTCTTTCATTTCCTCGTCATAAACTTTTATTGTAGAAAAAGAAAGCGTTTCGGTATGTTTTACACAGGTTTTATTTTCCCCAACATAATATCTGCCTCTAGGACAACATTTAAATAATTGGTGCCGAAAACCACTCTTTATTTGAGAATCAGGTTCAGTTTTCACCGCATTAATACTTATCGTTAGGACTAATAACGCGTTGAATATTATAATCATTTTGATGCGTGTGCTTGCCCAGAAGTACCAACAAATTATAAAGTAAAACTTATTACTTTTCCTTATTTGGCAAATTAAAATTAAGGCGCATACCCACCGCGGCGCACGGATAGGCCACACACGTGTGTTATGCTTCGCTTTGCAAGAAAATGTATGTGATTGTGTCCACTGCAAACCACGGACACGCTATGCATCAGTTGACGTCATTAGGCTTGAATAAGGCGCTCACATATCTCAACGCTGTCAACGCCATGTACGCTGCGCATGTGGTACACGCTACACACGAATATTAACCTACGCACACGCCCACGCACCCTACAGTTGTACATAGTTGTGGGTGTGTAGTGTGTACTGCACTGAAAACGTAGACCCACGTTGTCAAACAAATGAATCCACGCAGCTAAAATGCGCCGTGTGCCCGGGCACAGCGTGCACTGCGGTGGGTTTGTGCCTTTATGGTTGTCAACACAGAACTGTTTCCCGTACAGTTTAGACTATTACGGTGAAACAGTTTTCCTCGTTACTGTGATTGTAGTACAAGTATGGTAGCATACTTGTGACAAAATAATACTTTAATAGAGTTTTAGGTCAGTACAATGCTCGATGATCTCAGTAGAGCTTCCGAAAGAGTGGGTCTTAAAATGAACATGGACAAAACCAAAGTCATGTTGAATGCCTGGAACATCAACGGCATTGCATCCAACAAAAATGAAGTAGAAGTATTCCTAAAAGAGAACAAGATTGACATATGCCTGATCTCAGAATCATACACAACGGTAAGAAGTGAAATACGTATACCGGGGTTTTGCGTGTACCTTATCTCTCATCCCGGCGGGTGAGCACATGGAGGCAGTGCTATCGTAATAAAAAACACCATCAAACACTAGGCAGTGTTTGATGGTGTGTACTGGAACCTTTTGTGACAGAACACCTACAATCCACGGCTATAAGAGTAGAAGATCGATCAGGCCTTATTAACATTGGAACATTAACATATGGAACGACTGCGCTGTCACCACGTAAACCTCAACTCCGTAATTTAAAATAGACAATCGATAGTTAAGTGTTAAAAACAAGTGAATTAGTGAAAGGACAAGCCAATACATAAGTGACATTGTTATTCGCCTAAAACTTGCACTCTAAGTGTGTTATAAATAACAAAAAAAAAGGTGTTATGAAAATCTTAAAACTCTCTGATGGATGTGGACAAGTGTAAATATTAACTTCTAAGTGTTAAATAGTGACTTTTAGATCGGAATGTGTCAACTGCAGTGATTGGAAACTGCACAATTCAAAAATAAAACGATTTCTAATCAGTTTTATACCCACGTTCCTTAAACAAAGAACTGGACTTTGGACTTTACCGACATCGGACTACTAACGATATCGGCTCTAAACACAACAAGACTTCCAGTCACCAAATTTGATGCAGAGTAGAGGTCAAGCCGTGTGCTTTAAGGCGCCTTGTAACGGTTGGTCCCGAGTTCGATCCTCACGTAGTGATTTTGTTTTTGTTCAATATCTGTTAATGTTTAGAAACAACACAAAATGAGTTTCTTTGAGAACGTTACTATGCGCACCCGACGACGTTCTGGAATCAGTCATAGAAACATTCGGAGACTTTAGTTCTATCAATTCGACGATAGAGGGCGACACAAATAGAAGCGTACCAGTTGTTATGGATGATGATTATGAAGAAATGGAAGAACTAAAACGTCAAATAAGTGACCTTAATTCACAAAATAAAATTATGGAAAAAGCAACTAAGAAGTTAGCCAGCGAGACACCAAAACTCAGATCTAAATTGTTTTTACCTCTCAAAGTAGCCACACCTATAAAACAGAAATCTGATATCTCAAAATGCGGGACTCTGGAACTATTCATACCAACACAAGTTACTCTCAATAACAAAACAACAGAGACAATGATGCAAAGGACAGAGAAGAAGATACATACGCAGAAGAGAAAACTTTGTATAATGAGTAGCAATTGCGTCAACAAAATATTACCTATTGCGGAAAATACTATGCCGTCTAACCAAATTTGTCACTATGTTTTACAGAACTGTGGAATAAAAAATCTTTTAAGTGACATTCACAATAAACTAACCGACTATACAATGAACGATAACTGCATTATATTTATAGGCGAAGAGGACTTCCGGCAAACGAATAACTACTTTGACATAATAATGACCATGCGTGAAATATTATCAGATGTAAAACATACAAACATAATACTGTGCTTACCGACATACAAATTCCGTTATTATTCAACAATGTATAATTTTAGAATAGAAATGTTTAATAATCTACTTTATCAAGACATCCAAACAACTATGCAATACTGTTTGACTCTAATTGACGCAAACTCTTGACGAATGACTATAGTATGTTTAAAAAAATAAATGGTCGGATAAACAATTATGGCATCAAAATTATTTTTGAAGGTCTTGAAACATATGTGGACCATACTAATTTTGACTTAGATACCCAAAAATTGTACACGGAGAATCTTGGAAAAGAGAACTTATATTGTGATTCGCCTCTTTCCTTTAGCTCCTGCAATAATGAAGGTTTTAATCAAAAGTGTTTTCGTGTATAATAGTTTATCCATAATGCATCAAAACATAAACGGACTTCTATCTAAACGTGATTTGATAACAGAACATTTAGACACGTTATCAAACAATGGGAAAAGTGTTCATATTTTATGCTTTACAGAACACAATATGAAGCAGGATGATTTTAACATACTGAAAATACCAGATTACACTTTAGCTGCAAGCTTCATTAAGCAAAGGCGAAATGGTGGTCCGTGTATTCTAGTTAATAGACATATTAAATTCATGGAAACAGAATCAGTAAAAGAGTTCAACATTCCTAATGTTTTTGAATGCTGTTCTGTGGAATTCACCGATCATATGACAAAATTATTGTAGTATGTATTTACAGTGCCAAATCCCAAGAAAATAAATACTTTCTTTGATAACTTAACGAACATATTACGACAGTTTTGTTATAAAAGCAAGCAAAGAATAATAATTTGCGGAGACTTTAATATCGATGTTCTTCAGGAAACAAAAATGCGACACTGTTTAAGCTACTTTTAAAGGAGTTTAATCTCAAATTAGAAATAAATGAAACTACGCGTCCAAGACATCGGAAGCTCTACACTCGAAGTTGTAGACGATTATGTCTACCTGGTGCAAACGATCCAGTTAGGTAGGTCTAACTTCGAGAAAGAGGTCAATCGTCGAATCCGACTCGGCTGGGCAGCGTTCGGGAAATTGGGTGGTATCTTCTCGTCCAACTTACCGCAGTGTCTCAAGACGAAAGTCTAAAAATGACCAGTGTGTGTTGCCAGTGATTACGGCTTAAAGTCACCCAAAGGGGACTTTGCTCGGAAGGGGGAGAGGGCTTTGCTCGGAGTTTCCTTGCGTGATCAAATCAGAAATGAGGACATCCGCAAGAGAACCAAGGTTACCGACGTAGCCCGAAGAATAGCCAAACTTAAGTGGCAGTGGGCAGGGCACATTGCTCGCAGAACGGATGGCTGATGGGGTCGAAAAGCTCTAGAGTAGCGACCGCGAACCGGAAGACATTGCGTTGGAAGGTCTCCCACTAGGTGGACCGATGACCTGGTAAAGGTTGCAGGGATGCGCTGGATGCGAGACGCACGGGACTGGTCAATGTGTCGACACTTGGGGGAGGCCTATGTCCAGCAGTGGACGTCTTTCGGCTGAAATGATGATGATGATGATGATGATGAGAGTTTTCGAATTAATAGCAAAGCAAAATACAATATGAGTTAAACTAAGGGTAGGCAAACATAAAATAGTGAACTTGATTTTTATTTAGTTGTAGGTAGATATAAAAGTTCACATAGTATACGCAAAACGCAAATAGTGTTTGGCAATGATATTTTATAGAAGATACGCTACTTTCATACTGAGCGGAGCGTGGCGTTCAAATGCCGTTGTATTGTTACGATTGCGATAGATAATACGGAACGTAAAATACAGAAAGAGATGGCTATTGCCCTTGAAGTACTTAAATTACTACAATTGCCTGTATTTGTCTGCAATAATTTGTGCGCGTTAGTGCGATATTTACCTTTTTTTTTATTTATAACCTTTTTTTTGATTGAGTCTTATGAAAACCAATGGCAAAATATATTTTTAAGTTAAAATTAATTAAATTAAAAGTAGGTTATGATTTTTAGCGATTATCTTTATGTGAAGAAAGTATACGTTGTATGTAAAGAGACTTGAAATGTGTGAACGTATGTGTATGATGCAATTCATTGTTCTCTTGCCCTTGTTCATTTGGTGTCCGCGCAGCATGTCTTCTTCTTCCATACTACTCAATTAATATTCATCTCATCAGACACCTCCTTTCGTGCCATATCATACTTCACACAGTCCATCCATCGTTTCTTTGGTCTTCCTCTACTCTTAAACCCATCCACAGTCACACTCAAAATTTTCCTCAAGACATTTTCATCCTTCCTCCGCATCCACATGCCCACGACAACACGACAACAGATTACCACACAACTTTTCAGTCACCGGCACCACTTTCAGACTTCCTTTTATGTGTTCATATTTTCTTATTTTATTCATTCGCATAACACCGCACATTCTCCTTAGCATTCTCATCTCAGCCATATGCAAAAGCCTTTCATTCGTCCTTTTTGTGGCCCAACATTCTGTATGATGCAATCATGGTGAATAGTTTTATAATTCTTCACAAATAATGTAACTGACACAATAAAACACATTAGGCACCTCTTTTATCTAGGAAACTACTAGCTCTATAATAGATACAATTTATTGTTATTATTTACACCAGGAAAACAACCAGGAAACACACTAGAAATTTCTCCTGTATCGTGGGTGCGTTTACAAACATTTAAACTCACATACACAAACAGCCAGACCCGGAACAACTATCTCTAGGTCACACAAATACTAGTTCCGAGCCGGAGTCGACCTCACGACACGCAGTGCAGCAGTCAAACGCTCAGTCAATAAATCTATACATATAAAATTCAAAGTCCTGACTGACTGATATATCAACGCCCAGCCCAAACCGCTGGTCCTAGAGACATGAAATTTGGAGAGTGTATTCTTTGTGAAGAATAGGTTTCCACTAAGAAACGGTTTTTCAAAATTCCCCCCCTAAGAGGGTGAAAAGGTGGGTTGAATTTTCTGTAAAACTTTATATTCCCTGGGTAGCCTTGGGTTACATGGGATATTTTCAGATCGTATATTCAATGAGAGGGGTAAGAGCGTTTATAATGATTGTTTCTAAAAAAAAAATGTAAATTGTTTCATGTTTCTGGTAGAAGCTAGTGTATCTATAAATATGTAGTTCAGATGATAATATTATGATTTCGTAGCTTGCTCTGCTGATGAAACCAGGAGATGAATACCGAATAATGTCACTCTTCAGTGGCTACAAGGAAACCCCTCGCGTTTGGGGTCAAATGACTCGTTTCGATGAGTCGAATAGATTTCATACGGTGTTGAGGTATTGCGCTTTTTGCGTTTCACCCTGTTTAACAAACAAGATCTATGTAACGTCAAGGGCTTTAAATTAACTAGGAGATTACATAAATAATAAAGATGCGTTATGTCTTAAGGAGAAAGTTGTGCGATGTAGAATACTTGGGAGTACGGTCTACAGCGGGCATTACCGGCAGCTTTAATGTGGCCATCGGCTTGCACCAAGGGTCAGTTCTAAGCCCGTCCCTCTTCCTGGTGATAATGGACGCTCTTACGTTGGACATCAAAGAAGAGGCTTGAACTTTGAACCTCTTCATCGTGTCGTGGATGCCATATAAACGCTCAGAACGTGTTGTGGCGTTTCTTCATTGTCAGCACAGGTGCGAAAGTACTTCACGTCGGATGAGGTGCTCTCATTATACCAAGCACAAGTTGGATCGTGCATGGAGCACTGTTCGCAGTTTTGAGATTAATCAGCCAAGTAGGTACTAGCTGCAAGCCTTAAGCGCAGGTCACACCGCCAGCTGGCGAGTGAGCGAGCGAGCCGAAAGAGGTATCGTTTCACCTCTTTTCATAGTTTGGTTCACACCACGAACTACCAAAACAGCCGAACGAAGTATAAAAGGAACCTCGCCCGCCTCGCTCGCTCATTCGCTAGCTGGCGGTATAACCTGCGCTTTAGAGCGTATTGACCGACGTGCCAAAAGACTCACTAACAATGACTCCCTGCCAAGGCTAAGTTCCGAAGTCACCTCCTAATTCCCTCATCCCCATGCCATCATCGGGCGAGCAGAGATACGGCCAAGCATCACCGTAGAAGTTCCACGGATCCGAACAAAGCGTTATGCTTTTACATTTATTTCCTGACCCGCCTGTCTGGGAAATTCACATTCAGCTTCTCTGTTGGGGATCAAAATAACATTATCTAGATCTCTTTAAGGTTCGACTGAAACGGTTTCTTCTAGGCAAGCTCCCTTCACACCAGAGTTGTGGCAGTCAAGGTAATCAGTTATGCCTATCAAGACGTGTAAAAAAAAAATGTACTAAAACTGCTTGAACAAGATGTTAGATAATAATAGGTTTAGCATCGGTTACTGTAATTGTTATTTCTAAACGGACGTTTAAGTCATAATTTTGTGAAACATGTGTTGTCGATTGTTAACGTCATTATTGACGAATACACGTCTGAAGTAGACTTAAACAACCCTTTTTTGTTAATCGTTTAAATAGTAGGCTGTTCTCGACCCGACGCTGAGTTTTGGGACAACCTGTATATAAGAGGACTGGTAATTAGTGACCGATACTTACACACGTGATTGTAGACACGGCGGCACATCAAGCTATACATAACCAGTATAACCTGACTTCGCTTTGTATGAGTTTCCCGTACGATGAGAGATCAGCTTAAATTGGTATTGCATAGCTTGATTGGCCGCCGTGCGTACTCATGATACAACAACAAAGAAACAATTTTTATTAGACATTCACTTTTATCACGCCGTTCTGTCTCATTACTATCGTACCGTGCAATATTGAGTGGGCAGATTCACGCGGCTATCAGCTGATAGGTCACATGGTGATAACATTGAATGAGTTTAAAAAAAAATGTTTCTTTGAGAAATTGGTTTGTTATCATGATACACCAGTCACCCTATATGAGGCACCGCCGGTCCCACCGGGCACGATTAGTGACAAGCGAGTTTTTTTTTAGGATGGGAAGGTAGTGTCAGACTTGTACTGACTAAAACCCATTCATGTTCCTTCTTTGCCCTTTGTGTTCCAGGGCCGCGGTATCTCTTTCGAACAGTCCCGCAGCCCTGGCAGGAGCGAGTACAGCTAACGACTAAAAACCAGTTGGTGAACTGGTATGCGTATATACCAAGCTAGTCTCCCAGCGAGTGTTCTGCCCGCCAAGCGAGCGTCGCAGAGCGAGTTCTCACTTGTATAGCTCATGTAGTTGCGAGAATCAATTACCTACTCAACGCGCAGCGCAGCGCTGTGAAAGTCAGCGATTAATCTGTATTCTATACTAATATTCATCATCATCATCATATAAGTGGTAAAAATTTGTTTGTAAGTTTGTATATAGGGGGTAATCTGCGGGACTAATCACCCAATTCTAAAAATTCTTTCACTGGCAGAAAACTACATTATTAGTGGGTGCTATAGGCTATAAATTATATCATACATATTAGCTGAGCTATCACAATTTTTGCGGACGAAGTCGCGAGCGAAGTGCTAGTTATTAATATTTATGTATCTTGTCCACTTACACAGAATCTACAATCTAATGTTCGGTTTCTGAGCGAGAGAATTGTTGATATTATTTGTTTTCTCGACGACAGCGGTGAGACCTGTGCCTTGTTTTTTTCCTGTGTGAGTCGCATCGTTTGTGACAAATAAAAAATAACGTCATAATTAGTTGATACTTCTTGACATGCACACGCATCACAATGCTTATAATATTTAACACGTTATTAGTCTTTACGATAAGTATCAATGCGGTGGTAACTGAACCTGATTCCCGAATAAAAAGTGGTGTTCGGAATCAAATATTTAAATGTTGTCCGGAAGGGAAATATGTTGGGAGAAGGAAAATGTGTGTCAAATATAACGAAACGCTATCCTTTTCTACGATAAAAGTTTACGACGAGCAAATAAAAGACACAGGGAAGTCACTTGAAGATGTATTCAGTTTTTATGCGAACAAGTTTGATGATACATCCTTTAAAAGAGAGGTCTTGGATATTACGCTGTTGAATTTCAACCTATATGTTATTGAGGTGAGTGTCTTGTATTATTTCATATCTCTACTTTAGATATAACAAGAAGAAATAGTTGCCTACATAAATAAAATAAAGTGTTGACTAGAAAACATCTAAATGGACTAATTGTTTAATTATTATTTTTTGTCTGTTTTATGAAAAAGAACTCGTTAAATACATTTATAATATCTATCTACATCTACTCTTTACTATTTATCCGTTTAATCATTCTTTTACTTATCTTTTTTTATGTTTACATATTTGTTTAAACAAAATCTTTAAAAATAGAGATCCGCCAGTGTCGGGAGCAGGGTCCAAGCAACCGGTAGTTAGGGCTCCAGAGAGAGGAACCTCCTCACAATGCAAGCAGTATCGAGGACTACTGGCTTCTTCGGAAGGCAGTACTCCTCGATACGGCTGATCCGTCGTGGCCAGATTCGTCTGGTCCTTGATCCAAACGCGTAAGGAAAGCCTCGACAGATATTCTTCGAGGTTCTTGGCCATCAGGCCATTGGCCGTTACGACGATCTAAACACAACCTCGTGTGCTAAGTCGAGATATTTTATTATTTCCATTGTTACTGCCCATAGGTCTCGTGGGCTTTTGGGTTCGATGCCTAGGTCCGGCATAGTGTTATTGGGTTTTTTCGTAACAAATTTCTTTGTAACAGCTCGTAGTTTAGAAGTTGAAGGTAAATCCCCGGTCCTCGGAAAGCTGTTGGTCTGACATCTGACACCTGAGGCCCTAGCACGAAAATATGTCGATTCTTAAATTAAAAATCGCACTCCCCATCGAATAATATGGTAATCGATAATTCTAAATATTACAGGAAAAAAAAAACACTGTTTTATGCAATTATCTCAGCACGGGGATCCTATGATAGCCGTCATTTATACATCAAAACAAAGCTAATATTTTAAAGTCTGTTTTATTATGTTATTTTTGTAATAGCTTAACAAAATTAAGTTTTTGACGAAAATTATGTTACTGAAATTGTAGGGCAAAACTATAGTATTCAACACACCATTACGATATATTCGCGTGTAAATTCAACGGTATGTTAATAAAAATAAAATTACCGCTGCAGTTTCAAGGAAAAGTCCCTTATCTTAGTCCTCAACAGACGGACAAGTAGAATCCATAAGGGTCCCGTTTTTGCGATTTGGTAACGGAACCCTCTAAATAAGTTTCCGTTGGAAAGTTAATTTCACAATCAGTGGCTTGTGGGTTTAGGCTGATAAAAAACATAAAAAACCAGGGATATATTGCGAGAAATCCATGATAAACAAATAAATAAATATTTTGTCAAAGTCACTTCCCGCTGTCTGTTTGTCCCTATGTATGCTTAGATCTTTAAATCTACGCAATAGATTTTCATGCGGTTTTTTTTAATAGATAGAGTGATTCAAGAGGAAGGTTTATATGTATATATTGCACCCGTGCGAAGCCGGGGCGGCTCGCTAGGTTAGTTTTAATTTCCTCAAAAAAATGTTTAAAAAAGAGTGAAACACGTATCGAGTTCCAGCATAGGTTTGTGTTTGCATCTAGGCGCAAACTCATCGCGGTGCACGCTGTGCACGGGCACGCGGCGGTTTTTAGTTGCTTGGATTCATTTGTTTGACAACGCGGGTCTACGTTTCCACTGCAGTACAGACTAGTAGCGTAGCGTGAGTGGCCCACCGAGGCTTATATTCGTGTATAGCGTGCATGGCGTTGACACGTTGAGCTATGTGAGCGCATTATTCGAGCAAGCCTCGCATGTACTAAGACGTCATTTGATGCGTAGAGTGACCGGTGTTTGCAGTGGACATATCACATACATTTTCTTGCAAAACGAAGTGGGTGTGCAATACCCAAATAGGCACTTGTTCTCCCCGTCATCACGATATTTTTTTGTTCTAGACCATATAGTTAGTTACGAAGATATTAGGGGCCAAAGTGCCTAGCTTTTTCACGAGTTTTTTTTTAATACAATTTTTAATGTTATAATCTTTACTTTAAATACCTCCACGACCCCTGTGCTATTCATTGCAACCATCAGCACAATGTTTTGAGTGCGTTACATCTAGACACGCGGTAGCGTGTCAAGCCAAGTTCAAGCTAACAGAACTGGCGAGCAGCACCGTGTGTAATATTACAAGAACCATTTGGTGGCACTGTTGACCCCCTCATAACTCAAAAACTATTTCACATAAACATGTCAAATTGCAAGATATATATGTACTCCAAATTTCATAAACACTCCTCAAACGGTTTAGATATTAACGTCCAAAAATCGTTATTTTTATCACTGACTGACTTATAGATCAAAATTCTAACCCAGTTCCAGATGACCTAGAAAGTTCAAATTTGACATCCAGATAGGTAGTTGGGTGAATACAAAGGAATAAATCAGAAACTAGTACATTTTTATTATTTTATTATAATTTTTCAATTAATTGATTCTATTAGGAACACTTACTTATAGTGCCTGTAAGAGTGTGTAATGTAAGAATCAGCAATTAAAATTGATCACAGCCGGTCTTTATGTGGAATACCACCCTTAATTTTTTTTAATCCAAACATATCAGTTTTAGTACATAAAACTAAGACTACCTTTAACTAAGAGTATAGTCAAATTTCGTATTTATTACGTTATTAACTGGGATTAAGTATAAACAAAAAACGCGTAAAAAAAATCCTGATACTGAATGGGCAATTCACCCGAACATTTCAAAGACAAGAAAATATAGAAAATAACACAAAAAAGACAATTATATCCCGTTAACGTAGGAAAATACAGTAGATTAACAAAAACCATTTGGTATTCATTTTAGTTATGAATAAGTAGGTACAAAAAGTATTGATATCCCATCAAAAACAAAAATGTGAAATGAGAGCCAAGTTCAATATTATGATATATGCCTTGGTTGTTGACTTCAACGACAAAAGAATACTGATTTTGTCAATTAGGTAAAAAAAAAAAACCAAATTACGACTTATTTTCGAGCTCAAGCTGTTTGAAACTGCTGCTTTGTAATTGTTTACATAATTTCGAAACTGTACTGTATTCATGTTTTTGAAATTTCCTTGGTTACATAATTATGTACTTAACTAAAGGTTAATATAATTTTTTGGTAATTTACTGTCAACGATAATTTGATAAATATGTGTACTAAATTTTAAACTTAACGTTTACATAATTATTGGACACAGTTAGCATACTTATTTTTGCGATTTAATGTTGCTACAAGAATTTGAATTTTAAGGCGTTTCTAGGTTATCACTCGTGACTGTACATAATTATGATAAAATATAGTTTGTGTAACTGTGACCTCTGAGTTTGTTTTGAATGTTTCTTATCAGAGTAGTCGAATAGGGAAAACTGACCCCATCTCGTTAGTCCACTAGGCTTCTTAGCTACCAATGCAACACAATTTATTTTTGGCGCTTTAAATTGGTTTCACAATATAATTTACAAAATAAATAACATTTTATTCATTCATTAGGTATGGAAGTTTATTAATATATAAAACCCACGTTCACACAGTTGGAAGTAGATATAGTAGATAAAAACTGTGTAAAACCCAAGATAAATGCATGACTATAATGTGGCAATTCATGACAGATATAATGGTATGGTTTTATTTATTTATTGTTTATTTATTTATTTACCACCAATTATAACATCATTACAGACTCGTCCAATACGATGCTATAAGATATACCATATAAAATAAAAAATATAAACACACAATATAAACAAAGAAAATGAAAAAAAAAATAAAAAAAGAAAGAAAAAATAAAAAGATAAAAAAAGGTAGGTAGGTATAAAATAAGTTAGATTACACCCAGTATAAATACTAATACCTAAATTAATTAAACATGACAAAGTTTACATTTGCACACCTCTTTCAATTATGATTTGTGCCCTCTGGACAAATCTCGTCGTTTTGTTTTAATCAAGTTCCACTTTGTCAGAAAATTGTCCAGGCTGGCTTTGATGATGGAGAGACCTGTCGAGTTCGAATATAGGTTGGGTATGCATCTTGTCTTACTTATAGCAGGTGTACCCGTCACGAAGCAAATTAAACGAAGCAAAACAAAACACGTAACTAATTTAGTTAATAATTGTAATTTAACATGTTTTTTCCTTTATACTATAACTAGCTTTTGCCCGCGACTTCGTTCGCGTGGAATAGTGACTTCCGGCAGATTTTTGGTTTTACCCACATAGTTCCCGATTTCGCGGGAAAACAAAAGAATAGATAAATCAAGGAGCGGGCCCGCGCTTTTCATACCTTTTTACTATTTATTTACATTTTTCCGATGAATTTTCAGTACTGAATTGATGCCGACTCTTGACCAATAGATGGCGCTGTATGTCCGGAATAAATTTTATTTTTTATTTTATTTTTTGTAATAAAAACTATCCTATGTCCTTTCTCAAGTTCCAAACTATGTCTTTACCAAATTTCACACAAATCGGTTCAGTAGTTTAGGCGTGAAGCAAAGACAGACAGACAGACAGACAGACAGAAAGACAGACAGACAGAGTTACTTTCGCATTTATAATATTAGTTTGGATTTTTCAAACCTGGATGAGACTGGCACAGGACCGTGGAGATTGGCACAAAGAAAAAGAGAGGCCTATACCCAGCAGTGGGTGAGTTCGGGCTGTGGATGATGATGATGATGATAATTTTTCAATAACCTTCATGGCCGGTAATTAACAGTGTAAAGATAGAACGAACGAACTACTGTGTACCTGTCCTCTGCCTACCACTTAATTTTATTACATTTCAACCTTGATGTAACTCTAAGCTCAGGCACCAAAAAGATATTATTGTTGAAAAAACACGCTTTAGAGACGTTATTTTATTTCTCGTATTCTCCTCAGCAAACCCTTTCATTTGATACCCATATCATGGGAATGCATAAAAAATAACAAGTCCGCCATCTTTGAAAGTCCGCCATATTGGATAGAATGACGTTATTTAGCTAACCATGCACTGTCATCCAAACTAAGGCACTTGTCCCACCGCCAAAAAGATTTTTTTACATAGTTAATTACAGTTGAAGCTTATAACTACAGGCGCATTAAACTGTAACATTGCGTTTTATTGACGATTTTTATACGATGCGTTGCATACGCGGTCTGCCCAAATGTGCAAAAGCCTTTATTCAACCAAAAAAAGGCCACAAAAGCATAATAAACGTGCCGTGTCACACATCATTTACCAATATTTTCAAGACACAAGACACTGCATCGATGGTCTAGTGGTAGTGCTGAGCATGAGCTTCTGGGTTCGATTCCCCAGGTCGGGCAAAGTGTTATTGAGTTTTTCCATTAGGAATTTCTCAGTAGCAGACACGGAGTCTGGATTTGTACCCGGTTGATGGTAATAACCCCTTATTATATAGGACTTAAATATAACTGGCGAAATGAGGGCCGTACTATTAGATACACCTCTACCTAACCCTACGGGGATTATAGACGTGATGTTATGTTACAGCTTTTCTAACAAAACATATTTCAGGCCAGAAAAAAGATTAATTTTTAATTACCGGTTAAAAGAGTGAACCGATAAATATAGCAATTTTACTGTTCAATTCGATTTTTAGTTGCTTTCAAATGATTCGATATCTTGAGTCAATATCTTTTCATTTTCTTTCAACTCAATGCAGTCGGCAAATCAGTGACGTTCCTGTAACGTGCTGTTGCCATAAAATTAAGGTATTCAGGTAATTCAGGCTTCCAATAGGTCTTTTAAGAGGAAACGGCACCTCCTCTCGTGTGCGGATTGTGACCACCAGGGTGGTGGAAGGTTTCCCCCCGAAAACAAATAGAAGTTATAAGTAGGGCAGAATCTCATTTGGACAGCTCATAAAAAGTATGGTTGTGTCAACTACCCTTTGCTATAAAGAGTTTATAAATTCCAGAGTGGAGTTCTTCAGTTGGAGCTGCCGAATACGTACACCCGCTGGATGCCAATAGCGCCTGCCAACTACTGCGTAGACTACCGCGTAGACTACCGCAAAACGGCAGACCCTAAGGCGATCAGGCCGCGCTTTTGGGCAATTCTACCGGTAGGAGAGTACGTGACGAGTAACATATACATTACAAGCGGTAAGACAAATATAATAAAATAATAAATAATACATATAATAAAATCGTAAAAATCCAAATCGATATTCCGGAATGGCGCAAAAACCACTGCATAGATCTTGATCAAAATCAGATATAAACCTGATCAGATTCTTATAAAATATTAATAATAGTCTACATAAAATTGACGAAGGGCTTGCTTCGACAGTATTTGTTATATCAATCTGCATCTACGCTTCAATTTTTATTTACCCGTTCATCAGAGTCCTTAGAAAAGTATACGCTTCGACAATCGTGGTATATCTTCATAAATACGAGATCTACTATGTTCATCTTTTTCTTTTGTATCGATGGTACGTTTTATCAAATTATAAACACCCGTGTGGCTACGTTATTCGCGGCGTCAGTAGCGATGTTTACAGTTAGTCCTCTAAAACGCAGATTGTAGGGATACTTTGGACACCAGCAAGTCGCCCATGGTCTGGTCGAGAGCCGCGAACTGATACAACCATGGAAGTACATGCCCATTATGTACCACCATGGTTAGGATATTACAGATTTACGACTAAAATCTTTTCAAAACTTTTGAGTAACATAAACGAGACGAAAAACGACCAAAGTGGAGAGACTTTAGTGCGCAATTATTGCACATCAAAAAAAATCAAACTTAGAAGCTTTTCATCTGTGAAAAAGATTACCGAAGCGCATACTCTCTTTTGGTTTAATTACTAACTACATTCAATTCAAGCGTTTACAATATTTTTCTGTAACGGGGTTTTTGCATATTCTGACTTTTCATTTCCACCGGCTCAGAGGTGAAAGATTATTATTTTTTTTAAGGATAATCTGTGTCGCGAATATCGCTACCTCAAAAATAAATCGTAGCTCTACTGATCTACTAAGCGAGCGAAAGTGATGCAATTACTTTTGAAACCTAAATAAGAGATAGTTATAATGTGCGTGCGCTCGGAATAAAACAACGTATGTGCCAAAACGAATTTACTCCTTTTTTATAAAAATAAATGAATTAAATTAAAAACTACTTTAAGTAAAGTTTTATGTGATAATTCTCTATGTTTTAAAGTAAATTCCATTGAATAACTCTTAAGCGTTACGCCATGATGTCGAAAAACATAAAAAATAGATATAACTTTGCATTTTTTTTTGTATCGGGATTTTTTTTATTGTTTTTTTTTTCAATTCATTGAATGACGTATTCCTTTTACATGATACTAGACCAAAAAGTCAAAAAACATATATATTATAATATTAAATCCCTAGTCCGCACACTTAACAAACTTTAGTTTATTAGTATACTAGCTGTGCCCGCGGCTTCGCTCACGTGAGTGCACATTCTTTTGTCATTCTCAAACTTTATGAACGAAAGCAAAATATAGATGCAACTCATGATCTATCCTAGGCCCCGACGGTTAATATCCTTAACAATAAAAAAAAATCTTTCAGCTCTGAGAAAAATACTGCAAACGATTGAATTTAATGTATTTGGCAATAGAACCAGAAAGAATATGCGCTTCGATAATCTTCATGTTTCCGAATTAACACGAACGTCGCTATAAAACTTCTAAGTTTGGTTTTTTAAGATTTTAGTCGTATATCTCTAATATTCTAACAATGGTGAAACATAAGGGACCATCCATAAGTTACGTCATACGAATTTTATGATTTTTTGACCGGAGTGGTCAAAAAATCCGTCCTTATCGGAAGGTCAATTTTTGTGAGGCTCCCCCCTCCCAAGTGTGACGTCACATATTTTGCAATATGACATGCTGCCCGCTGATTGAGTTGGAAATATTTCTTTCATAAGTTTTGCGTTAATAGTTCATATTTCGGGTTTTAAAACTTAGCAATATTAGTTTTTTAAATGTGACGTCACCAAATTTAGGAACCCTCGCACCCCTTGTCACACAATGTCACAATTTGTTGACACCCCCCACCTCTTTAACGTATGACGTAATTAAATTACGTCATAAATTTTATGGCTGGCCCCTAATAGACACGTACTTCCATGGTAGCAGCAGCTAACTGTGACTTCCTGGAGTATCTAAAGTGTCCCTACACCTGCGATTTAGAGGACTTACTGTCAAAAACTCTACTGAAACCGCGATTAACGTAGTCACCTGGGTGCTAATAGTTTGATAAATCATCGATACAAAAGAAAAAGAAGAACATGGGAATAATATTAGATCTCATATTTCCGAAGATAGACCATGATTGCCGAAGCGGATACTTTTCCAAGGTTTTCTGTTGATCAAAAATGATGTAACAAACACTGTTAAAAGCAAGCCCTTTGACTATTCACCATATTTATGTTACTACTGAATATTATTAGTATTTTGCTCCGAAGTTCAAATGCAAGTGCAGTCACATTTAAACGTTAAAGATATGGCGCGAGTGAAACAATTGCTCTTACGGATATAACACCTGTTCACTCTGGGGTATCTCTACCATTGTAAATAAGCCTGTCTAGTATAAAAAAAAATCTTATGTTTACTGAGTCAAAAATATGTTTAATATACATGGAAAAAAATCATCACAAATGGGTTGCCTGATATCATTAAGTGAAGACTATTTAAAATTGCGACAACCGTGGGGCTTGCCCGATTTTACTTAGACAACCGAATGTTATGCCATCGTGTTTGTAATAAAATTACCTATCTGTTCGTTTAATATATATTTTAATAAGAAAATAGATGAGTGGACATATAGTATCAATTTATCTATTTATACCTTACAACCCTGTAGTAGGGACAAAAAGATGACAACCTAACAGATTCTTGGCTCATAAGCTTTGTAGATATTTACTCTAATTCCATTTTGATTTAGTTTAGTTTGGAAAAGATTAGTTCCGTTAGTTTTAATAAAGGGTTGCCTTGACTTAACTTTATCAGGTTAACGTAAGTTTTAAATAGCTGTTCTGAGGCTCGTCACTTTTACACGATTTTAGCCTTTTCCCACTCGCACAAAGTGGACATGATCATTAATCTACTAAATTATTAGTATTCGAAGTCATTTCGGTAGGCAGATATAAAAATACGAAATCGATAAGAGAAAAAAGATTTCGTATAAGAAGATTTCAAGTAAGCAAAACTAGAAGAAGATTTCAAGTAAGCAAAACACAAATAATAATTTGTTTGATTTTTTGGATAGGTATTTTGATATTCAAAAACGAAAAGAACGATGCCTTTTTTAAAGACTAATTAGTTATTAATATTCCAACGAAAGTATTTTATTTAGTTTATGTGCGGGCAACATTGGAAAAAAGTGGCCTGGTTGAATTTGACAACGTCATTGTCTTATTTTGGTATTGCCCCCATAAAGTTTTTATTTTGTGGGATATTGTTTATCTACCTATTGTGTAAGAACTAATCTTATTTAATATATCATTTCACTGGTCACCATTAAATATAGTAAATCCAAATAATAGTAATTTTATTATTTAAATAAACTTCAGATTGAATTGCTGTACATAAAATGGTATATCTAAGCCGGAGAAGTGATCTGTACCTCAGGACCTTCCTACTGCAGACACCTTTCTCTATTTAAGATTGTCCATCATGTCCTACTTTTTACGTAACATGAATGGGCACCTTATTAGAAAGAGACTAAGTAACCTCTCTTTTGGTGGCAATTTTTTAATGCAAGTAAGAATTGCTGTTGTACACACGGCGGCACATGAAGCTGTATATTTCCTGTATAAATTTACCTCGCTTTGTATAGATTTTCTACACAATGAGAGATCCGCATAAACTGGTTTTGTAAAGCATGACTGGCCGTCGCATGCGTACGTAGTACCTATTACTTCCATGCAAAGAGTAAAGACAAAAGGAAAAATAAAACAAAATTAGTTTTCAGCCATTCCGACTACACTACGATTAAAACCTATTTACGTAAATTATTTTTATCATAGAAATCGCGTATGAGATTACTAACTAATAAAAATTAATATCTTTTACGTCTGTTGGTCGATTTTGATGAAATAAACGCTCAATAATACCCACAACAATGCTTCTTATTTTGTAATATTTCTATTTGGAATACGATGAGGGGTTTTTACGTGATGCGCGCACAAACGAACAGACAAACCGAAAAAAAAAAAAAAAAAAATTACTTTCCAATACCTATTTCTCGTACCTTCCAGTGATTTTTTTGCAAAAATCTGTAATGCACAGACATGGAAAGTCTACGATTTTATTATATGTATATACACGAATATTTTTACATCGTTCTGGAGCCGAAACATAGTAACTCCAGTCGAGTAATAGTTACTATTAGCATTGTTATTGTTTTTTTAAGACATCAAATAAAGAAGTTAGAAATTTATCACTTTTATTCTGTCATTTGAGTTAAATCTTAGTAGCGGTTGCACTATTTCATTCATAAACGCAAGGTCGTGCGCTCGCGGTGGGTCAATGGACTTCGGACGAATAACCAGCTGAAAAAGTACTTGCAAGTAGATATTTCATTTCAGGTACGATTAAGGTTGGAAACATACCCAATACCCTACCATATGATAAATAAAAAATAGTATTACAGCTTAAAACAATTTTGTTGCGGCAATGCTAGTGGCGGCTTCTACAAAGGCAGGCAATTCGAACAGAAAAAGACCCTATTTTTATAACGTTAACCGTGGAATTCGGTTGTGCATAGTCGAACACGATACAATAGATTTCTCAGAATATTTTTTAGTAAACTACGTATTTACCTAGTTTGATGAAATTTCTAAATTTCACCGTTTACGGTTAAGAAATAAAGTCTGAATTCGCTTTTCGTGTTATTATGTGTTTACCTATTTATCTACCGCGTATGTATTTTTATTTCTGTTGATGTACCTATCTTAAAGAACACGGCGCCGAATTATTGCTTGATTTAAATTGCGTTTATCTACTTATAAGTTCAATAACTCTAATTTTTCCGTCATACTTTCTACAGGCTTAGGAAAGTCGCGTCAGTTATACATTTTACGTATCTAAATACTTACTTACTTGTACACTTTTAATGTCAAGAAAAATAAATACAGGCGCAGGCGTATTTAAAAAAATTGAGCTATTTACAAACATAATCATTATTCACAATTTATACTTCCCTGTATTCTGTATTCCTCGATACACAAACGGGCACGTTTAATAAGATTGTCTTTTAATTTAGCTAATGCGTCTCTGTCACTTTTCACAATATTAAACACGTCCACAATCGCACTTCTTAACTCATCTCGAGTAGTATGTTCCTCGAAATAAACTAGTCTTTTTATCTTAGACCACAAATAAAAATCCAGTGGGGTTAAGTCAGGGCTCCTTGCGGGCCAAGCCACAGGGCCACCACGACCTATCCACTGCTCATCAAACTCACTGTTCAGATACGCACGCACTAAATTCGCATAATGAGCAGGGCATCCATCATGCTGATAGTACATACCGCGTAAATAAGCCAGAGGCACATCCTCTAGCAACTCCGGTATCATATTCTGCAGCATATCCAAATAAGAACCACCAGTCAGGTGCCCTTCAATAAAAGTAGGCTCTATTATTTGGTCATTAATAATGCCTGCCCAAACATTCCATGATTGAGGAGGCGCTGGGTTACAGCCAGATTGGTGGAGGTGAAGGGAACTTGAGGGTCGGTGATTCCACGAGCGCGCAGTGAGTTCAGGTTTTCCGGCTGAGCATACAAGAGTCTAGCCTCTTCCAAGTTCTGGTGCGCCATCCCATAAAAATCCACCATTGCCTAATACTCCACATTGGAGTAGACATATTGCCGAATCATTTTTGACACGTGATTAGGTTACGCGTGAGTGACCAAATACAGCGAAACGCGCGACTATACTAGAAAGGGCGCCGATCGCGTCGGCTAGACTGTGTAAGCGTGGGGTGGGGGCGTGGCTTACGGATCAAGCTGTCTGATCGATGAATGGATTTTTCAATAGGTACCGCTTGCATGTGTTGCCGATCGTCGATACGTTACGTACACACACATATGCATTTACCGCAAGGACTACTACTTCGAGTTCTCATTATTTAACAAAAAAAACAATAAATTTAATTTTTCGTGATTTTTTTTATTGTTACTTTTTGAAAAAAATAGTCCCAATCGTTTCGAGTTCGATGATCGAGTTTATGGCTTTCGGTTCCAGAACGACCTAAAAGTAACCGTGTATATAGTAGATAGATATATAGATTATTTTATAGCGGATGTTAGGTATACACTACGACTTCATGTTTCTATATAATGTTCCCTGATAAATGCCAAAAGAATACGCACTCACGTGAGTGAAGCCGCGGGCACAGCTAGTAACTAATAATTTAACCTATAGAGTCTTATTTACCGACTTGACTAGCCCCTTAAAGAACTAAAATGTAAACCCACCGATACTTATACCCTGCGTCATCCCACAGCATGTGTACAGTGAGTTTAGCATTTAGCTGACCCACCTGTGCATAAATGGTTGAGATTTTTTGGAATACGAATCGATAGAATTTTATAATTCTTTTATATGTCTGATCCGGTCTAGTACATAAAAGGAACGTAGGACATAAAATGAATTGAAAAGCGCGCCTGTGTGCAGTGGTGACAACACAGCGTGCTTGTACAGAGCCCTGGTGTCCAGCTCGAGGCGAGGGCGACAGTCAGTGTCTGACGGCGGCGAAGTTGCGACGTCTTGGAACTGTATCCGATTCATTGTGCCCCATGTTACTGTGTTAAGTTGTAATCTAAAGTAATTCATTAGTTTTTTTAGAAACAGTGTATCGCACCCAGTGTGTTTTCATAGCACGAAACCTATCGTCTGCCCATATGATGTAAGAGCCTAACGGAATAAATCCTGAGATATCCGACTTATATTTAATTTACTTTGCTCAAATGAATAATTAGCAAAATGCAATAGCAATTTTTTGCGTAGAATAATGGTTTTTACTTTGTAATACCACCTATTTCTTAATAGCATAGGTTCCAAAATACAATGCTATTTCGAACATAAGCTGACCTCGTGTTAGTATAGATTTTCTACGCATTGCTTGGCCGTCGTTCGTACAAACAAGAACGACCATTTTGCTAAATCTACTCTCTGGTTGGTCCCCTATTACATGGGACTTACAGTACATAACTGGCGAAATGCGGGTGTACTATTAGATATATGTCTACCTATCCCTTTGAGACCGACAGTCGTGATGTTATGTTTTGTTGTTATTTGAATTAATACAATCTCAACCCCTAATTAATAAACACGGAATATATTTAAAAAGTTTACTTTACGAATCATAAAAAATAATGGTAATAAAGGGTGTACCAAGACCCTTTACCAAGCCGAAAGGCACTTGTTCTCCTCGTCATTGGGATTATTTTTTGTTCTAGACTATACCTTTAGAAGTGAACACATTTGACCACTTTGGAAATGTCTATCTTTCAAACGAATGACTTTGAGATAAAATGGTTTTAAAAACCTCAATGTCGTTTTTAAAGACCTTTTTTGTAGTTTAAGTTTCACGTATAGGGAGCACCGCCTTAATCTTTTTTTTTTTAATATTGAATAAAAAACGTAAAGCGGTTCACAGAATACAATCTACCTACCAAGTTTCAACGGTATAGTCATAATAGTTTCGGAATAAAGTGGCTATGACATACGGACGGACAGACAGACAAACATGACGAATCTATAAGGGTTCCGTTTTTTGCCATTCGGCTACGGAACACTAAAAAGGCCTATTTATTTTGAAAACCATATTTTTTACTTGAAGGTGCAAATAAACTATTTTATATGTTTTCAAAAGTAATATTTGTACCAAAAAGTATTTTCTTTTTCAATTCTTATTGCATTTATTTACCTAACAATAATGCCATGACACAAAAACCCAAAAAAATGCATTTTCAGATATTCACAAGATCCTTGCTTTTCTAAACTAACGTTAGAATGAGATTTTAGTAACGTTTTGGTTTTCAAATAATAATATTCCCGTATACTTTGTCAACAGCTACGCTGCTATCATGCGTCTTCATGCTGTTGGTGCTGATAGTATACTTCTTGCTGCCTGAACTTCAGAACTTGTGTGGCCTGATCCTGATGGCGTACGTCTTCAGTCTGTTCATGGCCTTCTTGCTGTTGGCCATCATAGAAATACAGATCCACACCAGCACAGACTGTATTTGTCTGAGTAAGTGATAGTTATGGTATATCTTTCTTTCTTTTTCTTTCTTTTTTCTTCTTCTTCTATACGTTTTTTTTCTTCCAGCGATGTTCATATATTTCTTCCTCCTGGCTACATTCTGTTGGATGAGCGTCATGTCCTACGATATTTGGTGGACCTTCAGGTTAGTTTCTTCACCACTAAAAGTAACTTACCATCTTCACTAAGTTTCGGTGCTTTCTGAAGGTTTCTACTTGTTTATTACTAGAATATAAACCATTATTGCCCAAAGAGGTGACTTAGGCCTAGACAAGATTGAGGAGCTTGCGAAGATGCTAAGTCGGACGCACCCTTACGGAGTTTTGACGGTGCGCTACTTACTGTAGTACTGTCTCAGAGTAATATTATTTACAAAAGACTACCACTATTTGACGTGCAACTACCAACACAACGGCTAAAAATTTGGGACAGTTTCCTAAAATCCGAAGCGTCCCTACTAGAAAACTCAGCCAAAGCCCAATGCAAACTGTGGAAAAGTACCTGACCCCTTCCACTCACTATCCACCAGCTAGTGAGCATCACTTCTAGGCTGCGTCTAACCTTAAATGGTCCACCTGGAAGTCCTTGAACCGTCTGCGGACCCAAGTGGGAAGATGTAACTCCAACCTCGTAAAGTGGGGGCTACGTCGACGGATCAGCACGGGGTGTGAGGGTGGAGATGGCTCCTCATATCCTGACCACTGAGGCTCAAAATGCAGCCACCGTGACCTCTACGCTGCCACTGACGAAACTGTGGAAGCACCGAAGTTTTGGGCCTACATAAATTTTAATGTCATGCTAGCGACATCAAGGAGTAGATTACACATCTAGATAAATGTTAAAACAACTTCATAAGTTCAATTTTGCTTTAACGCAACCGAAATGTTTTACAGAGGTTATGCAAAGGCCCGTCCAATCCACCGAAGAGGAAAATTGTTTAAGTTCCTGATGTACTGCTTGTTTGCCTTTGGGGTCCCTTTCCTCATGACCGTGGGCCTGTACACGCTGAACGAGATCAATTATGGCTTGAGAGACCTGCCTTGGTTCGTCACTCCTCACGTTCCTGAGAACGGATGCTTTCTTGAAGGTTGGCATACTGAATTTTCGACTAATAATCAAATTGATTTAAATCTACTGCTCATTCACTTAACTTTCCAGTCTTTTGTATTACAGTATAACAAGACTAGCTACTTATTTTATACAATATGTTAAAAAGAAACCCAGTCCCATCCGAAAGGGGCATAAGGTATACCATTGACATTGCCAAACAGGATAAGAAACATAAAATTTCCATGAAAGTAAAAATATTAATTAATTTTAAAATGCATGGCTTTTGTCCCAAATTACGCCCGTTTCCCTAAATTCCAACAAACTTTAAAAAGTGACAACACTACCTTCGACATAAGTATGTTCGATCGTCAATTGCTTTTTAATTACATCACTACCCGAGAAGGACCGCTCGCGCCCGTGTGTTGCCATGGAAGTTTCTTCAATTTAGTACATTTTATTTCATTTTTATCGGGGTTTGTTTTTTACTTATTCTCCAAAAAGGATTACATAAACAGAATCTAATACCTAATCTCGATATCAAATAATAGCCTCACGGATCGGACACGGTTTTTTTTAACATAATTATTGTATATCAATGGTTAGCAGTCAGGTTTTTGAAGCGTACTATAAAAATGTTGATCTACAAGTAATTAAAGCTTTACCTTCACACAATCAATTATCCAGCTATAACAAGACCAGTTTTTGGCAGACAAAACAATATATTTAAAACAGTGCCACATGTAACATGTTTCCATCGCAGGTGGTGTAAAACTGTTGTACTTATACACGCCCATGCTGATCCTGATCATCTGTAACTGGTTGTTTTATCTGATGACCGCATTCAACATCCGGCGGTTGAGTCGAGGGACAGCCGTGCTGGACTCGGCTGCTGCAGGCAATCCGCAGGCACATCGCACTGATAGGCATAGGTACGTGATACCATTGGAAATGTCTACCTAGAGGGATTAGGTAATACCAATACCTGCTGCACACAAGCCGAGAGGAACAAACTCCTCCAGTCATTTTTTTTTTTTTCTGAACTGATTTTTTTTTCTGTTTATTTATTTATTTATTTGCTCTCATGCACATTACACATTTTTCATATTACTGTCGGTTTTGGACATTAACCCTGTCAGGGCACTGCAAAGCACATTGCTGGTTTGCTGTTGAGTTTATGATACAGATGTCCAGTTAACAATATTAAATTAATTATTATACACTATACAATAACAAACATACATAAAGTTATATTTAAGTCAGATTGTGGGTAGGTAGTAAAAAGTAGAATAAATTAATAACAATAATAAGAAATAAGTAATAATTACAGTCATGTCATATCAATTATGTCAACCAACTACAAGGACTGGTGCACATATATGTATCTATGTTACCTAAAGCGCGTTATATACCTAGATTAAGGTGCTTTACATCTTAATGGACAAATCAACTATTTTTACAGGTTCATGCTTTACCTGAAGCTGTCGGTGGTAATGGGCCTTTATTGGTTGCTGGAAATAGTCGACTTCTTGTATCCTGGCTTCAAGATATGGTGGATTACCGATATCTACAACATCCTCGTAGGCTTGGCGATATTCCTTATTGTCGTTTGCAAGAAGAAAATACTGAGGAAACTATGCAAACGGTAAGTGAAATATATTAAATACTTGTTTGTGTTTACCCGTCTGTTTTTATTATATCCTAATTTATTTTGGGCCAGCACACCTTGTCTTCTTTGCCTAAAGAAATGTAGTTGCAAATATTATGTCAATAATTTTTCATAAAATCAATCCAGTCCATGGATTATTTTGCATTTTACATTCAAAATAACTCCCATTGTACATATTATCTGTCTGAAATTAAAACAACATTATTTATTTTACTTAGATAATATTTAAAAAAAAAATCTGAAAAAAATATTAAAAGTTCACCAGTGTCGGGAACAAGGCCCAAGCCACAGGTGGTTAGGGCTCCAGAGACAGTAACCTCGTCGAGTCCTCACAATGTGGAGTACTGCCTTCCATCGAGTAGTACTGCTTTCTGAATCAGGCCCTTAAACTTACCAACTAAGGAAAGCCTCGAAAGACGTATTTACCAATATCATAATAATATTATTGTATTTTTCTGTTCTTACAGTTATTTGGGAATGCCCTGGTGTACATCATCCAAGACCAGCCAGCAGCCAGTATGCCAGTCTAGCGGCATGTCAGATCAAGAAACCGCTACGCTTCAATCCAAGGTGTCGTTGCAACCGAATGGACTGAACATATACCCAAAGCTCTCTACAGATGGATTAACAAAACAAGATCAATGAATAATCACTGATCAGTTTCAAAGCCCAAGAAATGGATTAGGAGTATACTGCCATATAAGGTCACGTTTCGTTTCAAGTGAAATAATCTGAACTTGAATATATAATTTTAGGACTGGGGTACAAAATAACAGTGACTTGCACAATTTAGTAGATATGCAAGTTAATAGCATGCCATTCTAACATACTATAGGTACCTACACAAATCAAACGTTCTATCTTTATTTCCCAATCGTTGATACAATTTTAACCCAGATAAGTGGCCACGTTGTCGCAATTTTAAATAGTTTAAAAAAATTTAGTAATAGGAGAAAAATATTAGGCGTCGGTAGATAGGTGTTCAAAACATCCAACTTACCAGGGCTGGGCAGTATTTGAATTACTTGTAATTAAAATACGTAATTGATATACAAATACGTATTTGGTATTTGTAATTCAACTACTTCTTAAAAATGTAATTTGTAATTGGTATTTCAAATACCAGACGCTGAGGTATTTTGTAGTATTTCAAATACTTATAGCTTCAAAATATCATAATCAGCCTATAATGTTCCCACTGCTGGGACACAGGCCTCCTCTCTATGAGAGGGAATGGGCTATAATCCACCACGCGGGCCCAGTGCGGGTTGGTAGATGTCACATGTCTTCGAATTTTTGGTTCTAAGCCATGCCGGTTTCCTCACGATGTTTTCCTTCACCGTTTTGAGAGCAGTGGTGATGAAATAAATTACACAAAGTAATGCGCCTGCCGGGGTTCGAACCCACGACTTACTGCTCGTAAGTCGGGACCGCCACCACTGGGCCACCGCTGCTCTCCAGTCGGGACCGCCACCACTGGGCCACCGCTGCTCTCCCTTCAAAATATATTTGAACATAAATACATTTAGCGATCTTATTAATGGGTGCATGCTGCAGAAAATAGCGCACGATAGCTTTTATGCAAAATGGCGACCGCTGAATATGTCAACTTTTAAAGTTGGTAACACTTCACCGTACAAGAGCAGTGTTGTCAACTTTAACGTACGTAAGTCAAATTGTTAAGTATCTTGTCAATTGTCGTAAATTTTGGTTATTTTCACGAAACTTCTGTGTATTACTTAAGTTTAATAATAGGGACGAATAAGCGGCATAAAAACTCTGACACCAGGTTAGGCACTAACCACACTTTATAGAAGAAGAAAGAAAGAAGTGCGAATGTCACGATTAATTATTCTATTCTATTTACGTAACCTAACACCTGCCTGTATTTTGTATTTTAAATAAAAATAGTTAAAATACTGTATTTTGTATTTTATATTTGAAATACACGACTTAAAAATATTTTTTATTTCGTATTTTAAATTTATACGAGATAGTATTACGTATGCTGCTGAGCTCAGCCGTCCTGCAAGAGATGTTAAATGAGGACCCCATTGTAGCCTTGAGTCGAGCGTGATCCCAAAGAAAACAGTTTTATCGACAAATTCTACTTTCTCTTGATTCAATACTATGTCACAATCACTACTTTTGACATTAGGTAGAGCAAATCAAATATATAACAATCAAATATGCACTTCGTTTTTTTCCCATTTAATACTAAATTATTAGGGGTGAACCAAGGGCGTCGGGGGTCACGCGGTGGCCCCCGGCCACCGTAGGCGCGGGCCTGTGGACGGCAAGTTATGGGCTAGCTCGCCGTCCGACCGTCTTATGACGACAGGCCATGTCGACGGCGCGTTCGTGTTCCACGCGCGCCTCAAAGAGATGTCAGCAACCACGTAGGGGTCCACACGGGCCGATGCCTGCCAGGGCTGCAGGACTGTTCGAAAGAGATACCGCGGCCCAAGTACAAGTCTGACACTCCCTTCCGCTCCGCCCAGAGCGGGGAGGGGGGGGGGGGTCATTACATGAAAAGAGGGCTGAACCAATTGCAGTTGGGCTTTATTTACGTCGTCAAGATTTGTGGCATGTCTGTTTGTCTTTAATATTAAAGAAGTATCGTTAGCAAACAACACCATTTATGGTTGGTTTTTAAATAAATGGGGTAAATCATTAATACAGACTAAAAAGAGGAAAGGACCTAATTTCGAACCTTGTGGTACACCCATACTTACTTTTAAACCCATAGTTATTGGTGACTTTACTGTCCCCGGATTTGAAAACTGGTATTACCTTGCTGTATTTCATAAGGTCCGGGAGGATCCTTGGTCCACACACAAAAAAATATTAAGGCTAAGTACGGTGTTATAGTCTCAATAATAGCTTGACAAACTTTAATCGAAATTCCCCATAGAACTTCGGTTACTTTGATTTTGATTTCTTTAAAAGCTTTAATGACTGCTATGGGGTTTATATGCTTAAATTGAAACTCAACCGGACAGGCGGAAACGTTCGCTCTTAATAAATCAATAGAAAGAAAGTTTTAAGTGGGATACTAATGAAGAAATCTACAAATTCTTGAGCTAATTCGTTTTTAGAACTCAGAAGACCACGTGACGTCTTTAGTGTGATATCATTATCATATTTTTTATTTCTATTAGTTTCACTATTGATAATTTTTCAGACTTTATTTTATAGTCTTTATTTTATTTATGACGTTCAAATACAAGGCGGTGCGGACAATAAATGAAAACCCTGGTAATACTAGTTTATAGTAATAATTTTTAACTGTCAAATAAATCTTCACATCGAAATAAAAAAATAAAAAAACAACTAAATAGCATAAAAGTGTTAACCAAAGGGTAGTAACTAAAACCACTTCTATTTAATACCATTTTCTTCTCCAAAAAACTACTTTGTCCTCTAAAAGACTAGGTCAGCCACCATGAATGTGCATCTAAAAAGTACTATCTCAGCTACCATATAATAATATGATCTATTTAAGTTACTGTAAATACATCACAGCATCGTTGTTATTTTATATCATCTATATTTGTGACAAACATACAAGCAGTTTTCTTCTAAAATAACTATATATGACGCCTATAAAGTAATCCCATCGACTTCAAATTATGTAACTAAGTACGTTTAAAACTTAGTTAAGTATGACTAATTCATAAATCGTCCTTTAATTTATATAATACACTAAATATAAGCAACAAAACAAGCGTAGCTTTTTTTTTGGGTAGAATCGACTCTTTAGTGTTTAAACTTTAAATTCACCAAAAGTTCTAGGTTCATGGCAAACATCAATATATTGTATTATTATTATATTTCTGTCTGCAGAGTTTAAAGTAACCTAACACGAAGTGGATGGCAGGGTCTTAGTTTGCTCACTAGACCCCGCCATCATCTTCGAACCTAAGGTGTCCGACTAGGGGTGCCACAAGTCCCGAGCTTACTTTCTCGCTCTTGCATGCTATGTTCTCCTTTACACCTTTACAATTACAGTAACTGGTGTCATACCCATTGGTTAATGTAATTTTATTCTCAAACACATTCGCCAAACAGCTAAAGTCTATGATCCCGCCTAAAAGGCACACCTCTGCCAAACCCTTCGGGGATTACAGGCGTGATGTCATGTTATGTTCTCATAAATCCAGCGACGTTAACAAATATCTCTGAAACGGCATATACAACATTAGTGTTAGTATATGCGAAACCTGAAACACGTGTCTTGTATTTTTATGTAAAGAATCTATGTACAAAATTTCAGAACTGTATCATGAAAAATCACAAAGTTATAAGCTTGTTCTGTTACCTAGTTGTCCGCACGAAAACGTGGTAACGACTCGGCGCCGACGCGCGCGCGCCTCCAGCGTCGTCTTTAGCTCATTGATAATAATAATTTGGCCGTAGGTACCTAAATGATTGCGATAGGTACTTAGTGTCGCTGGACACCGAGCGTCGCTCAACTCAAAGTCGCTCGGTGTCCAACTTCTAACCTTTTTTAAATATTTTTGGGACGAAATATAGCATGGTTTAAAAATTATTGTAATCGATTCAGTTACTTATTCTGAACAAACTATATTCAGGTTTCGCATATACTAAAAATAATGTTGCATATACATTTTTTCACTTATTTCTGTCCCTGTTTAAAAGTTTCTTCGAGCTATTATACGAGAGTTCGGATTCTTGTTTAAAAAAACAGCCTAATTAAACTGGAAATAGAATTTATTACTTTAAAGAACTTGGACTTAGAATTAGTAAATAATAGGAAATAGAATGATGTAGGACTTCCGACCCGCACCGAGATGCAGACCGAAATGGGGTGCTCTCCAATGAATATGATGCCTAAGTTACTAAATGCTGCCCTGACAAGTCTGTCATTCCACTATCACTGTCAAGGTATAACAGAAATTCAGGAAGTTATAAATTTTTTCGTAATTTAGGCAATAGAATTGAAGAATTTTCAGGTTGATTGTTTAATTTTGACGGCACGGTTGGCGCAGTGGCTGAGCGATTGACTGCTGCGCTTCGTGTCGTGGGTTCGATTCCCGCACGGAACAAATATTTGTATGGCCTACAGGTAGTTGTTCCGGGTCTGGCTGTTTGTGTATGAGAATTTAAATGTTTGTAAACGCACCCACGATACAGGAGAAATTCCCAGTGTGGAGCAACGTTTTTTTTTAAATAAAGAAAGAATTTATACTATGGTTATTGATATCGTTATCGGTATGGGTCAGAGGTTTGACATAAGACATTTAGGTCTTAGATCTCTGCTTAGAAATAATCTTATAATATAACTTAAATGCTATAGAAGACTTTACTGTTTTTAAAATACAGTTAATATAGAATTCGGTATACCATATTTTACTAAAACAGGTTCTTCATTGATAACTTTGTTTATATCTGAAAATATCTTATCATTTTGTTAATTATAGTTAGATCATCCATATACAGGGTGTAAACAGACCCTTCACATAGCCGTCAACCAAGCAATCTGTACATTAAACTAAGTAACTTTACGCAAAAATTATTGTTGGGAATCGACTTCTTTTTGGGGTGAAATATCACGTTTTACGGTAGGAGTCGATGGAAAACACTCAAAGCATTGTGTTAATGAATGGTTTGAATAGTACGGGGGTCGTGGAGGTGTGTGTAAAGTAAATATCTTACATTTAAAACCTGTATTTAAAAAAAAACTTGTGAAAAATTTTAGACTTTGACCCCAATATCTCCGTAACTAGAAGGCCTTTTTATACCCCTTTAAATAAAGTGTGTGAATAGACCTTTAACATAGCCGAAAGGCACTTATTCTCCTTGTCGTTGCGATATTTTTTTTGTTCTGCACCATACCTGGAATCCTTCTAGTTACGGAGATGTTTGAGGTCACAGTCCAAATTTTTTTTCCAAGTTTTTTTTTTAAATACTAGTTTGTAAGGTTATAAATTGACTTTAATTACCTCAATGACCTGTTAACTATTCAAAACATCCATCAGCACAAAGTTTTGAGAGCGTAACATTGAGTAAAATGTAAAACATTATTTTTCACCCCAAAAAAAGTCGATTCCCAGCAATAATTTTTGCGAAAAGTTAATTAGTTTGATGTAAAGAATGCTTGGTTGACGGCTATGTGAAGGGTCTGTTTACACCTTGTATACAGATTTTTCAATCAACAAACCTAGTTCTTTAACTAATCAAGTCGACGCATACATATAAGCAGTCCCGAGCACTGCTTATATGTAGGCGTCGCCCCGGCGGCACATCGGCTTTTCGTCCAATCCTACTAATATTGTAAATGCGAAAGTTTCTGAGGATGGATGGATATTTGTTAATCTTTCACGCAAAAACTACTGAAAGGATTTGGATGAAATTTAGCACATAGATAGTTTATAACCAGGATTTACATTTAGGATACTTTTTATCCTGGTACTGCTATCCCATGGGACAATACCGAACACCACGCGGGCGAAGCCGCGAGCATAAGCTAGTAATACAAAATATGGTGCACTAATGTAAACGTGAACATTTGCGTAATTTTGCCAAGGCAATCTTAAGTTTTCACAAATCAATCACGCGATCCAAAAATAGATAAGAACTAAATTAAAATAATTGTTTTAATTCTAAACATACACAGGCTATTTTACTGTTATGAGATCTATATAACATCATTTTATTAAAAAAAGCAAACATTTTTTATCATCAGTGGGTACATAAAGAAAGAATCGCTCGTTAACAAAAGTTATGTTACACAAAAACTGACCTTACGTCAAACAGCATTTAGTTATAGAAAGTTTTTCTTCAAGACCTTCCTATCAGGGCAGAAAAACGCACGAATACAAAGTCTTCGCTTGGTGCTACGTTATTGCTACGGACGCTACGACATTGCTACAGATGCTACGACATTGCTACGAGTACAAAAACGGTGCCACGAACAGTAATCGCAAAGGCTGATACAGGTCGGTCTGTATCTCAAATTTCAGTAAAAAATTGTATACAAAGGCAGACTTAATATCTTACGCCATAATGTCAAAAAGTCAATTATACCTTTATACTACTCATAGCTCTTCAATGTTTGCTATTATTATATTATGTTTTAAGTCTTAAATTTTTTACTACAATTACATTTTCTTGGTGTTTTGCACAGTTTTACAATCTGCAGAATTAAACACAATTGAGGACGCGCCTAAGTTTTTTCCTTAGAGCAACGTTGCGGTCGTTGATCAAAATATTGAATGTTTGAGCTTCTGCAATAAGTAGGGATTATAATACTGTGTCAAAAGCCTCCTTCGAGACTTTATCCTGACCAAAGATCTGCAAATGATTTGTTTAGTTAATATACAACATTATTTTTAGTATAGAGAGAGAGAGCAGCGGTGGCCCAGTGAGAGCAGCGGTGGCCCAGTGAGAGCAGCGGTGGCCCAGTGGTGGCAGCCCCGATTTACGAACAGTAAGTCGCGGGTTCGAACCCAGGCAAGGCACATTACTTTGTGTAATTTATTTCACCACCACTGCTCTCAAAACGGTGAAGGAAAACATCGTGAGGAAACCGGCATGTCCTAGAACCAAAAATTCGAAGACATGTGACATCTACCAACCCGCACTGGGCCCGCGTGGTGGATTATAGCCCATTCCCTCTTATAGAGAGGAGGCCTGATTCCCAGCAGTGGGAACATTATAGGCTGATTATGATATGATTATGATTTTTAGTATATGCGAAACCTGAAAATAGTTTGTTCAAAATAAGTAACTGAATCGATTCCTATCATTTTTAAACCATGTTATATTTTGTCCCAAAAAGATTTAAAAAAAGTTACAAGTTGGACACCGAGCGATATTAAGTACCTATCGCAATAATTTAGGTAACTACTACCAAATTATTATTATCAATGAGCTCAAGACGACGCTGGAGGTGCGCTCGTTGTTTGGTAACCACGTTTTTGCGCGGACAACCAGGTAACAGCACAAGCTTATAACTTTGTGATTTTTCATGATACAGTTTTGAAATTTTGTACATAGATTCTTTACATAAAAATACTAGACACGTGTTTCAGGTTTCGCATATACTAAAACGAATGTTGTATAGAACCTTAACATGAACCTTAACCTTTACATTAATCAGCTGATTGTTGAACTCAGCAGCACCTGTACAGGCTGTCACGACGACAGCCTGTACAGGTGCTGCTGATTGACGGAGTTTGCGTTAACAATATAAGTTCCGCTGATGACATGGTGCTGCTGAGTCCATCAATAAACGCACTCAGGCGTCTTGTTAAGATGTGTGAAGACTACGTGGCCATTTAGGGACTCAGGTACAATGCAAAAAAGTTTGAGTTATTGGTATTTAAGGCAGGGACCAAATGTTACACTAACGTGAAAGATGTGACCATAAATAATACTCCGTTATCTAGAGTAACAAAATTTAAGTACCTGGGTCACTGGGTCACTCATGCCCTGAGTGATGACCTGGACATAGAAAGGAAACGCAGGGCGATGGCTGTCCGAGGTAATATGCTGATCCGCAGATTTGCACGTTGTACGACGGAAGTCAAAATAACCCTTTTCAGAGCATACTGCCAGTATTTTTACACGTGCAGTCTGTGGGTCAGGGTGCGTGTCCAGTATAACAATGTATTCAGGATGCTGTTGGGTCTACCACGCTATTGTAGCGCTTCCGGGATGTTCACCGAGGCCAGAGTTGATGGTTTTCATGCCATTATGCGGAAACGGTGCGCTTCTATTCTCGATAGAGTACGTGCTAGCTCCCACAGCATTCTGAATGTAACTTGTGATAGGTGGGATGCTGGCTCACTGAATACGGCTGCACACGTAGGTGTCAGTCGTTACAATTTTATATACAGTTTGTTTTTATTTTACTAACATTAGGTTAAGACTTTTACTAACAACATATAATGGATCTTGTAATTTGATCTGAAATACAATAAATATTATTATTATTATAAATACATCCCGAAGAATAGCCAAAATTAAGTGGCAGTGGGCAGGGCACATTGCTCGCAAAACGGATGGCCGATGGAGCCGAAAAGTTCTGGAGTGGCGACCGCGAACCGGAAGACGTTGCGTTGGAAGGCCTCCCACTAGGTGGACCGATGACCTGGTGAAGGTTGCAGGGATCCGCTGAATGCGAGTCGCACGGGACCGGTCAATGTGGCGTTACTTGGGGGAGGCCTATGATGATGATGATAATGTGACATGATGATGACATGCTATAGCGTTTAGACATCAATCAATTATATTTTCTCCTTTAAAACAATTTTTGAATAGATCCATTTCATGGGTTTAGTTCTTGGTGGTGACCCTTGATGTTCTGGAAGTCCCGTGTCTGAGCCTCTATCCTCTTGGTGAATTATTTATATTAATGTTGAACCTAAAAATAACACATTGCTATTAAACTTGAACAGGGGAAAAGGTGAACTTCAATGAGTTTGTGCAATAAAATATTATCAGCGATGTTAATATCATAACATTATCAGCCTAAAATATTACGTCTAGAACACAAATTCATGCTGTTTTTCTCAAGATGATAATTAATTTTAACTGATGTGTCACAATTAAAATACTATCTGATAGGCTGCTGATAATTCAGTCAACAACTACAGTAGTAGATAATTATTAATGAAACAGTTTGTAAACTAATTTTTGTGGTTATTTTCATTATAGAAAAATTGGATGTACTCGGAATCGACTATTTAATCTGCGTTTATCGAGGTTTTCACTAGGATGGACAGAAACAAACAAGACAGCCCAGCCCACAGCCTTGTACTGAGGAAACCCCAATGATGGACAGTTCATACAACTCACTTTTGACATAGCTTGAAGAATATTCGTTTATTGAACACAAATAAAAAGAACAGGAACACCCCGATGAGTCGGTTGTAAGCAGTTTTCAAGATGTACAGCCCAAGTACATCAAAGGGAATGAAGTCCAGAATCAAACTGACTCCCATGACCACCGATAACTTCATGTAGGTGGTGAATCTAAAACCAATAATTATGAAATAGAGTAGGAAACGATAGATTGAACTGTTTGAATGATGATATGGCTTGAACGGGGGTGTTAAAGTATGGACGAAGAAGACTTGCTGCGCTGTCTACAAATAAATTGGTATCCCATACACCAATTTAGCTTCATAATTATGACGCTGATGGATAGAAACTGTTACATTTAAAATACAAGACCAAACAAGTGAAAAATACAAAAACAGATGCTACAAAAAAAACTATGATAATTAAAACTTTAATGTATGAAAAACCCTTTACCTTGCGGGTTTTGGAGCTAGGGTGCTTGAGTAAAAAAAAATCCAACTTTCCTTGGTAGTGTGGACCAGTAGTACCAACACTACCCCAAGTATAATTTATTCACAGCTAGATGTTTGCTTACACCGTTGAATACGAGGTTACAAAAATATTTAATGCTAGGACCCTATATGAATCGCGGAGAATCTTAACACCGCGATTCAGAAATCGCTCACAATTGTACAACGCCATCTAGTGACGCGTAAGTTAACAAAATTCGACATTACCATTGCGATCGCGTTTGTTTACAATTTTAAATGTGATATTAATGCTACGCGGTTCAACATTCCGCCCACCAAGGACATTTTGTGAAACATTATGTCTTTCCAATGTTAATTTCCTAGTTTAATTACAAGGTGATCATTAATATTAAGTTCACTGATCGTACAATACTAATTATCTTTACCATTTGACTTTTACATCTAAACTTAAACAATTACTTACATAACTAAACAGTGCTTAAGCTATCAACAACATTCTTAGGCAATAGGCAAGACACACAGTTTTTATGTTGCCCTTTTAAATATGGAACCATTACTGCGGAGTGTGACCACTCGTGTAAGACCGTCCAGCCCCGGATGCCTTTCAATCACCCTGCCAAGAAGCCACCGACAAGAAGGTAGGTTGTCCTCCTTGATTAAAACTATATCCCCCTCGGTTGGTTCTGGAGTTTGCTTGGACCATTTATAACGATGGAGCAGCGTGGTCAAGTATTCATCGGACCAGCGGCGCCAGAAATGTTGCGTCATCTGTTGGACTAAATGCCACCTTTTTAAGCTAGGAATATTTGCATCTTCGTAGTTATGATCAGGTGCGTTCACCATTGGTTCCCCCACAAGAAAATGCCCTGGCGTTAATGCGTTAAAGGTGTTAGAATCGGTGAGTCTACACAAGGGACGTGAATTTAAACATGCTTCTACTTGACTTAACATAGTAGACATCTCTTCAAAAGTTAAAGTAGAGCTTCCTATTACTCTGTTTAAGTGTTTCTTACATGACTTTATTTCTTCTATATTAGTTGATACCGCCTTGCGTTTGCTAAATTGAATAATTTTGTCTTTCAGGAACCTAGGACCTTCTACCCACAACTTAAAGTTTACAAATTCTGACGCATAAAGACCGCGTGATGCACAATCGGCAGGATTAATTTCTGATTTAACATGATTCCATTGCTGTGGTTCGCTTATGCACAAAATTTCTGAAACGCGATTTGCCACGAATGTCTTCCACTTGTTGGGATGGCTATTTAACCACGCTAAAACGATCTCTGAATCGGTCCAATAGTACAAATTAGATTTGTGAATACCCATCGCTTCTGAGACTTCCGATAAGAGTTTTGCTAGGAGAACTGCTCCGCACAATTCTAATCGAGGCACTGAGACTGTTTTTATAGGTGCAACATTGGTTTTCGCAGTGATCAAAGTTACCTGTATACTATCGTCAGCCCCAACTACCCGTGCATACACTACTGCAGCGTAAGCTGATTTTGATGCGTCACAAAATCCATGCAAGTCAACCTGCTTGTCCCCGTTCTTCATGTGCAACCATCGGGGTACCGAAAACTCCGTTAAGCCTTGCAACTCCTGCCGGTAAGTAAACCATTCTTTTTTTATATCATGTGGAATTTCTTCATCCCAGCCTATTCAAGAAATCCATAATTTTTGTATTAGTATTTTTGCTAATACGATTACTGGAGCGACCCATCCTAAAGGGTCAAATAGTCTTGCTATATCTGACAATAACTTTCTTCTCGTTACAGAATCCTGCAGCGGTGGCAACTGAACAGAGTACTGGAAGGTGTCGCAGCTTCGGTTCCAGGTAAGTCCCAACGTTTTAAATATTTCATCCTGTTTTATGTTGATTTCCCTTTCTACGCCATCCTGTCCCCTGTACGAGTGCCTTTCGCCAATGATTTTTGCTAGTAGTTCACTGCTGTTACTTGACCATTTCTGTAAAGTAAAGCCTGCCATTGCTAATAATTTATTCATTTGACTATATATCTGCATACCTTCTTCTATTGAGTCACAACCAGTCATGAGATCATCCATGTAATAATCCTTAAGGACCTTTTCAGCTGCCAGAGGATAATTGACTCCTTCATCGTGCGCTATTTGCTGCATCGATCGAACTGCTAAGAAGGGCGCTGAAGAGGTACCAAAAGTAACAGTAAGTAACTTATAATCCTTAATTTCAGATTGCTTGCTGTCTCTCCACACGATGCGTTGAAAATCAGTATGATGGTCGGCCACTCGCACCATTCGGTACATTTTGATAATGTCCGAAACTAGGCAAATACGATACGTTCTCCAACGAATCAATAAATGCCGCAGATCTGGTTGCAGCCCTGGACCAATCAATAGGTCGTCGTTGAGCGACATTCCATTTTTTCCTTTGCAGGAAGCGTCAAAAACAACCCGAACCTTGGTTGTGTCTTTATCATCACGTATAACCGCATGATGGGGTAAGTACACTGCATGTTTATTTTGTTCTTCTTCTTTGGTTATTTGTCTCATGTGTCCAAGAAGCAAATATTCATTTATTACTTCCTCATATTTTGTTTTTAAATCTGGATTTCTACTCAATTTAGTTTCTAACGCATAAAATCTGTTAACTGCTACCTTTCTCGTATCGCCATATTTACAGCTTGGATCTTGACTTCTAAATGGTAAGTTTACTACGTAACGACCTTCATTATCTCTTATAGTTGTAGTCCTGAATATCTCTTCGCATCTTGATTCTTCTTCGGTAAGTATGTGTTTTTTATTTTGATTTGGTTCTTTTTCTAGCTCCCAGAATTTTTTTAGGATTTCATCATCACCGAGGTGAGCATGCATCACGGTAATATTTGACGTACTCTGAGCAGCGGAAGCTACCGTTCCTGATAAAATCCATCCCAATGAGGTACACTGAGCGACAGTGCTACCGATGCTGCTCCCAGGAGCTTTCTTCAACCCGGTTTGTAAAACCTGACTATAAACTTCTGCTCCTAACAACATATCTACTTTATCCGGTTTATGATACCTAGGATCCGCTAATTGAATATCGTTAGCCTGTGCCCAATCTAAATATACCGTTTCCCTTACAGGTAGTAATGACGTAAGTGACTTGAGAACGTATGCTTTGACTACAAGTTCAAACGATGGATCGACCCTGGACTGAATTTTAACCTCAACAATCGAATTTAAGGATACCTTGCTATTAGCATCTATACCCGTTATTAAACCTTTAGCTGATTTTTTCTGTAACCCTAAAGTCTGTACAGTGTGTTCAGTAACAAAAGACGCCTGAGAACCTTGGTCTAACAAAGCCCTGATTGTATATCTAACCCCGTTTTTCGATACAGCTCTCACCAGAGCCGTGGCTAATAGAACTTGGTTATTAGTTGTCTCCTTCGAAAAACAAGTGACTACTTCTTTTGCAGCTTCGACTCCAACCGTGTGTGTATTTTCTTTCGTCTGCAATGCTTTATCGCTAGACGAAACACCCTTCTCCCCTACTGACTCCTGTTCACCCTTTGGGTGCAACAAAGAGTGATGTTTACGCTTACATACTTGACAAGAGGCTGTACATCTACAAACCCTGGCAGAGTGATTGTGCCCCAAGCAATTAAAACATAAGTTGTGATCCTGCACAAACTTACGCCGAGTATCCACATCCTCGCTGACAAATTTCTTGCAATTTCTTAATTTGTGCTCGTTATTACAACACGGACAAACCATTGGGCCTACATTGGCGGCTGTGTGAAAAACCTTTGCCTTATTAACATTAACAGTATTTTTAATTGGTTTTGTTTCCAAGAATTCAAAAGCCCTATATCTGCCTGTTAAGAACTCTTTGAACTGTTCAAAGGTAGGCAGCTTATCTGAATCAGTGTTACTTGTTACCTTTAATTCCCAATCCCTTCTACTATCTGGATCCAATTTTAAAGTTAGGATATGAATTATTAAAATATCCCAAGATGTTACATCGATATCTAAATTAGTAAGTGCGTTTAGACAGTCGGATGTTGTATCCATTAAATCCTTTAAAGCACTAGCTGACTCTTGGACTATGTTCTTTTGGCTAAGCAATCTTTTCAAAATACAGTGAGACAAATATTTTGTGTTGTTATACCTGGTCTCCAATTGAGCCCAGCATCTGTCATAGTTTGATGCCAAAATTGGTATATGACGTAGGAGCTGCTCGGCCTCCCCACTCAAATAACCTTTTAAGTAATGTAATTTTTGAACATTATCAATACTACTATTTTTGTGTATTGCCGATACAAACAAATCCCGGAAAGTCGGCCATTCGGTATATTTCCCCGAAAATGTGGGGATAGTTATTCTAGGCAACTTTATAGATACATCTTTACCTTCCGAAACCTTATTTGACGACCCCGCAACAGGAGAAACATCACTACTCTTAATTTTATTTAATGCAGTTTTTAACTCACATTTTAAATCTAAAAATAATTCTTCCGTGTTAAAATAAACTTCGTTTACAGTGTAGGGTGAAGATATCAAATCTTTAGGTTCAAAATCTTTAACAATTTGTGTGTGTGTTAAACTAAATTGCGCCCACAACTCTTCAACATTTTCTAACCTGGTCTCTAGATATTGTTTACTGATTCTATCCTTTGGCGATTTTCTAAAATTAGTTTTAGCTCTTGATAAGCGAGCGTGAATATCATCCTGAATCTTAACATGTGATTGCAAAGACATTTTGAAGTTAGCAATCTAAACAATTTACAAAATAAATTCCAAATTCTGTATAGGTAAATGTTAGCTAATTAACCTGTCTTTAATTTCGAAGTTACTAGTTAATGAAAATTTATTAAAACAAAAGTTAATAGTTATGAAAAATTTTACAAGTCAATGTAAACAAAGAAAATTTTCTAAGTCTCAAATATTCCAAAAAAAAAAAAAAAACTACAAGTCCAAAAAAGTTTCGAAAATTTTACAAGTCAATGTAAACAATGAATTTTTTCTAAGTGTTTGACACATTAAATTCTACTCAAAATCGGGCATAGGTTCCCCGTCAGAACACAATTTTCTTAAAATCTAACTAAGTCTAAACATGCACACATGAAATTATTCTAAGTCTATAATTACGAATTAAAAGTTAAAGTTAAAATCTTCTTGGCAATAAAGTTCACTTTTGCTTGGCATATAAGAAATTACAAAGTACTCACGATTTTAGGCACTATCACTCACTTCCTTACGACTATAGTCGTCTGCAGCTTGCTTGCTGCTGATTGATACTCCTTCCTCCGTACCTCCCTTGACTGGATCCGGTATTGCTATCTCCTTCTCTCACCATCCAAGATCACTCAGCAGGAACGTATGGGGTTGATGCTTCTCCGTCCAATTAGGAGAACACACCTGATATGCTATTGTAGCCCTTGCTACAATCCGGCTCGAAGAACCATGAAAAACCCTTTACCTTGCGGGTTTTGGAGCTAGGGTGCTTGAGTAAAAAAAAATCCAACTTTCCTTGGTAGTGTGGACCAGTAGTACCAACACTACCCCAAGTATAATTTATTCACAGCTAGATGTTTGCTTACACCGTTGAATACGAGGTTACAAAAATATTTAATGCTAGGACCCTATATGAATCGCGGAGAATCTTAACACCGCGATTCAGAAATCGCTCACAATTGTACAACGCCATCTAGTGACGCGTAAGTTAACAAAATTCGACATTACCATTGCGATCGCGTTTGTTTACAATTTTAAATGTGATATTAATGCTACGCGGTTCAACAATGTATTCGTCGTTACTTGTGTGTATTTTTTAGCAGAGTGATTTGATAACAAGAATGACAATTTAAATAAAAACACAGGTCGGCGGACCTTACCCGTACGTAAGGCAAATATTCATATTAAGACAGGTCTTACTATGAGCCTTTGTTAATCTCCTTTTTGTCCTTTTTTGAAACTTCTCAACTTTATCTCTCTAATCTGAATTTTTTCAACTTTATTGTTGTTTTAATTATTATTTAGGTACTTTTAATTTATCGATGTATTTATTTAAGAAAAACCCATAGATAACTTGAAACTTCTATATTATTGAATAATTTATCATTTTGTTTTGCGGATCCTTCACAATAGTCAATATAATGAAAAATTAATTGCTGTAGACGCAAATCAGATATGTGATGATTTGCTCTAACACTATGAGCAGGCGTGTCCAGGTAACATTACCAGAAATAAATCAATGTCTCCTTCGAATATTATAGCTATTTGTAATTATAAACGGTGTGAAAAAGATTACCGACATATTATAATATTCCGATTGTTATTATAATTTTTTGATTGAGCACAACATGCGAGCTTAGCCAAACGATTATTAAAATTTTCGTTTTTAGTTTCTCGACACCGCCCTCTACATTCGCGAGCTAAGCCCCGCTAATTGAATTATGATTTGTTTTCAACATAGTCCTTAACCTTAAAGATCTACCCGTGTGCGGAAAAATTATGTAGCACAATTAAATTAAAAGTGCTTACCCGATTGTGTCCTGCGTGCTGCTTCTAGAATCTTGACATTTGTTAACTGCGCGTTTTGTCATCCATATATTGTAGACGGTCAATAAGAATAATGTGATATTCACGGAGATTATTATCATGATAGGTATACTATAGTATAAATGAACACCTGTCACTAAAAGAAAAGAAAATATTGAAAATGTTGTAACAATTTACAGATATAAACATATAGATTAGCTTAGCTCCACCGTTTCACCCGCCGTTTAATTTTTTTGGCTCCGCTTCTTAGAATCGAAGCTATAAAGATTAGATACATACAAAAAAAGTAACAGTCATCGAAGCTTGGTTTGGTAATGTGCAAACTGGTAAGGTCTATGTAGTCCAATGTTGTGAATACACCAGTCATCAGGAGCGGGATCCCCCAGGCATACAGACAGTACCACATGAACTTCACTTGCTCGTGTCGTCGGTTAATGTCAGACCTCTTGCGATGACTTCTGCGAGAGAGAAAAAGAAAACTGTAAAACCACGTTTACACGTAGTTACTGTGTAATTTTGGAATTACGCATGTATTTACGTGTACGTTATGTATTTTTGGTGAATAACTTGGGTTAGGTTAGGTTAGAACTATGACCATTGACGGATCAGATCCCCAGATCCCCTCTATTGTTGGTTATGTGTTTATTTGTCTTGATATTCAGTTTTACAACGCGTTTTTATTTCGGAATTCTAATTAATCGGTGTTATAATAATCGGAATTTGTATTTTTGATGTTTCGTATTATCATTAAGTTGGACTTTTTGTTATTCGATCTATTGAAACTTGGTATTTTGAGAATAGTAATTATAAACGTTAGAAATATTGAAATATAGGAATTATAAAAATAGGATAAATGATAAATAGTAGTAGTTAAATTAGGAATTTTGAACCATTCGGAATTATGAAAATCGGTATTTTAAATTTCGGATTTGGGACTGTCGGAATAAAGATTTTCGTATTTATGTAGTGTACCCCAGTACAACAATACTTTCAGGATGCTTTTGGGACTTTCTCGTTACTGTAGCGCATCAGGAATGTTTGCAGAAGCACGTACTGACAGTTTCAGTACCATCTTACGTAAAAATATTGCCTCTATGATGTGCAGAGTGCGTGGGAACGGCAATGACATTCTGAAGGTCATTGGTGAAAGGCGTGCTGCACCATTATGGCGCATTAGGTACGTGTACATGTACTTGTATATATACCCGGTGCGTCAGGTGAGTGATATTATGGATTAAAATATTTTATTTCGTTCGTTACATATAGCTTATAGATAGTTTGTATTACTAACATAAAGTATTTTCCTTTATTTTAATGATTGATTAAAACATAATTGGTGATTTCATTTTTCAACAACAAGTTTAGCAAATAATTCACTTAAAAAAATATTTACCTGATCAACTATTATTTAATAACGAATAATTATATGACAAACAATTCATTTTATATTCATGTTATCTAGTAAAAAAACGTTTGAAATAAAAACGTTTTACTTGCATTAAAACGCAATTTCCTGAAAATTAAATTCACTCAAGGTTTGTTTTAATTAATAAAACAACAAAAACTTAAGATTCAAGAGCCAGCTAAGCGAACTCGGGACTTGGGGCACTCCGACTCGGGCAGATTATGGTGGGGTCTAGTGAGCGAGCGAAGCTAGTGAACTAAGATTCCGCCATCCCCTTCGCGTTAAGTTACTTTAAACCATGTAACCAGATATAGGACACTCGCGCGGCGGGGCTACGTCGACTACGCCTTATTATAAAATATTTATATTTTGAACTATTAGGATACTCAGCCGTCAGGTATAAATAAAAACTTTTAGTTTTAGATATTTACGTACCCTCATGATCACTTTGTGACTGATTGAGAAGATTTATCAGAAAATTATATTTATGTTAAACTTGATGTTACCAAAAGAATAAAAAAAAAATATTTAATGAAAAATTTATTAATTATATTAAATATCATGTGAAACATTTGTAAAGAGAAGCATTTGTCAAATGAATGTTTGTAAAGTGAGTGTTAAAAAATAAAACATTTACGGAACAACTTTGCAAAAAATGGTACTTTAAACGTTGGTTACAAACTAAAAATTGCCAAAGGAGTTTTGGTCAAACATCAGTGAACCTAAAAGCCACCCGGTATCACGGGCAACAAACGGTTTTTCTAACCATATTTTTTTCTACTGGGACGTGGTTGACGTGATCCCAACATTTGACCATAAAATATTCCATGAATTAGTAAGTACCAATGCCGATAGAAATATGCAGGGCTAATGTAATTTACTAGCGTAACTTGACAGTCGCTATAAGCAAACAAAAAAGGTTTGATAAAGTTATAATTTTTACAATAGTGTTAGTGTTATCATAATTTGATTAAAGTTCAATTACCTTAATAACCACCAAATATCAAATGCCATGACGTTCATCCAAAAGACACTTGCTACTGTCGTAAAGTACATCATTGGAGCTAAAATATTTAAAAAAATAGTCTTAGTTGTAAAATTATAATAGAACTACTACTCGCGAGCAACCAAATAGACTCACTACAGGGCAGTGAAAGGAGAGCTGGCCTCTCCTCTACAGGCGATTTAGGTAGTGCTGTTTCATTGTAATGGTTGCAATCGGCTGTGGCTCCAGCATGATATTTTTAGAGTAAGGCTGCCATAAATGCTGAAACGCTGACCGGGACATTTGTAATAGAAGATAAATAATGGATGACAATGTGGACATTTTTCGAAGGCGTTTTGGTTTATGAGTTTTTCGTAGAGGTCAAGTTTTGTAAAGAGATTTTTAATCGCCAGTTTTTTGCCGTGAACACAAGTCAATTTTATTATCTACTAAGCTGGAGGGTAGGCAGAATTTGTATTCGGGGGACAGTGTGACTAAGTAATACTAGTATATAAGCGGTTAAGACATTTCTCGAGACCCATCTGGAAGAACATGAGCGTGAAATTTGACGATTTTGTTCTGTTAGGTCAACAGAACCGGGACAACTGATTTATTGACCAGGAATCAACATTCCAAACCAGGACAGGTCCCGGTGTACCGGGACGTATGGTAGCCCTACTTGAGAGGGAAAACACACTAGTTTTCGTGCCTGGAGGTAGTGTAAATGTAATTGGTAAATGGTGAACACATCAGCTAATTATACGGTTAATATCTCTTTACTTTTCAAATCTAATCCTAAACATAAGTTCAACATCATCATGTTCATGGATTCGTTCGATTTATATATTATTAATCGAGAATTATGGTTATAATTATTTTTAACCGAATTAGAAAAGGGGAAGATAATGTATTGCGCTATATCTTTATAACTATATTAATAAAATAAAATAGAAAAAAAACTTACTTATAATTTTGCAGTGCTTTACTGTCAATAATTCGTCGGTGAACAGTAGGGTGGCATTTGCTAAGGACGTGACAAGGATGGACAATGTGTAAGCTATCAGTACTAGACCCATGAGGTTCTGTAGTTCGGGCAGCAGACAGTACACCACGAGTACCACAAGCAGGAAGAACGATGATACCAGCATTACTAGAAATTAGGAATATTAAATTCGTTGTATCAACATAGGCGGTTGGGACTATAGTTTATATCGCTCTGTTATTTTGGATCTTCATGTGCAAAATGGCGACCGCTTAGTTCCAAGAATAGTTAAATAGTTAAGAACATTCAGTGTTGCATTCCCCTTAAAAAGGGTTACCTGCATCAAAGCAGATGTTTTACTGTAGTCAAATCGGATCAAATACTTATTGGAACAAAGAACAATTTACAACAATCGCCATCTAAAAAACGTATCAGTTCAGAATATCAGAAACGAGTTCAAGATCCAACTTCTTTGTTTTGTTTGTTCACAAGCTTTACTGTATTTTTTTTGTTTAAGTTATTTGTACGAATCAAAAAGGTGAGTTATTATTTTGATCGGTATATGTGTATGTTTGTTGTATCTTCATCTATTCCCTCATAGCATATAAGCTACTTATCACAATTTAACAAAATATCAGGTATTGTTGGAAGCATCATGATCGTCCGTTGTTTATAGGCTATGTGACGTCACATTGAATTGAATATATCTGGAAGACATAAAGCCATGAACTAAATATTTCTTTGTAATAATTTCATGCTAATTATTTGGCATATTTCAAATATTCTATAATTATATATTGTTAGTTATTGCTCTGCTTGCATGCACCCGATATTCGCAAATAATTTTTAAAATCACAGCTCAGTTGTGAGCCAAACATATTTTCTTTTCAAACCTAGCCAAACACATAATATATACATAGAATAAATTTTCTACCTATACATATAATAAAATCGTAAAAATCCAAATCGATGTTCCGGGATGGCGCAAGCGCATGGCAACGGTCTAACTGATACGAAGACAAGTCGCCATGTACCTCTGACATCTACTTGCCAAAGAAATCAATACGTACAGCATTGAAGTCACTGGCTTTTTCTAAAGGAGCTGGACCCGGTGGCATACCACCCTCCTTCTTCATAGGTACAGCTGACCACTTGTCTTCCGCTTTACATATAATTTTTAGTAAATGTTTGAAGAAAGGGGTCTGTCCTACAGTTTGGAAACGAGCCTCTATCACCCCTGTGTACAAGAGTGGCGACAAAAATAATGTAGAGAATTATCGGCCCATTTCCATTCTTTCCACTTTGTCAAAGGTTTTTGAACGACTTGTGCACAGCGCGCTATCCCCATATCCGTCATCTTATCATACCCAAACAACATGGTTTTGTCAAATGTCGCTCTACCTCTTGTGAACTACCTCTTTGAAAATATGGGCCGCCGGGTACAGGTTGACGCTGTTTACATGGATTTTCAGAAGGCCTTTGACAAGGTGGATCACACCCTGCTCATGGAAAAATTGCCTTTAATGGTATACGCGGCAATTTACTCAGATGGTTTGCTTCATATATTTTCAATAGGACTCAAAAGATCGTCATTAATGGGCATGAATCTGACTCTATTGTTGTGAAGTCCGGGGTTCCTAATAAACATTAAACATCGTTTTGTCAACTCACATTTCTTGATATATGCAGACGATATGAAAATTTATAACACCTGTAAAAATATTCGAGACTGTAATTACAACAGGACCATGATAGGTTTTAAGAATACTGCCTCAAAAATCTTTCTTAGCTTTCCCAAATGTTACACAATTTCTTTTACTAAAAATAAAAATCAGATCAAATTTAATTATTCAATAAAAAATGTAAGTGTTAATAAAGTTCAATCTGTCCGTGACTTGGGTGTTACGCTTGAGTCTAGTTTGCATTTTGATACTCATGTTGAAAGTAAACAAAGAGTAAAAAAAGCCTTTCAGATGTAAGGACTGATGATGAGATTCTCAAGTAACTTTGTGCGATCCTCTACATTCTTAATATTATATAAAACCCTGATTCGGTCTCAATTAGAATAAGCCGTCCAAATTTGAGATCCACTATATGAAAAGTATAAGGATAGGCTAGAAATTGTGCAAAAAATGTATTTGCGTACAATGAATTGTAATCGTCTTAAAGTCTCCTATGAACAAATACTGAAACGTTATAATGTTCTTAGTTTGGAGTCTAGACGATTTCTTCTGGGTGTAATGATGCTGCATGGTATATGCAATAATAGTTTCGACTGCATTCCTTTATCAAATAGTCTACATTACATAGTACCTAGATCTGTCATGCTCCGTGGGGTACGTGTGCCTCGACTATTCCACACGAATTCTTGCAGGACTAACGCTGGGGTGCGCTTGCCTCTTAGTCGCCTTGTTAATGCGTACAACGCTCACTTTATAGAGCTTGACATATTTCATCTTTCCAAAGATCATTTCCAGGCAAGAGCAATAGAGTTACTAAATTCATAAGTATATATATTTTCTTTTCTTTCTTCTTCTTACTAGTCTTAAGATGCACACTATTTGTCTGTTTTTTTAAACTTTTTTTTTGTGAATTCGTGGACAATGTTGTGGGCTACATGTGTAGTAACATAAATATGGAATAGATTGTGTTTAAAAGTATTTCTAAGTATTGTACTAATTTAAGAATCTCTAGTTAAGCTTGGCATGTAACTATTTTGTCCCTAACAAATAAAATAAAACACTACTGCATAGATCCTGTTCAAATTTTGCACAAATATTTTTTATGGGCTTCTTCAAAAGTTAGACTATATATTATTACGCTACTTGCTTAAGGGGGTGTGCAACATTGTATTATGTCCGCATTCTTTAATTGTTTGACGTTTCAGCCATGACGTGCATAAGAGCAGCTATTTTAAACTTACGTCAACGGAGAAAACAGCCTAGCGGTTTCATGATCGCTCTATAAAATATGGGTCGCATGTGCGAACCCCAGTATTATTTTCACTTTACGTGATTTTTGTAATTTGTTTTAATAGTTTTTTGAACCTGTGAGATTTTAGTTTAATTTATTGTGTTGACATCGTTTACATTCCTATTTTTCTCATTTTTTTTTTCAAATATTTGTCCAAAAAGTAATAGAAAAGTTTAGAAGAAGACGACATCGTACGCCGACACCAAATAAATAGGGATAAGGGCAGAAGAATGATGGTGATGATGATGATTTCTCCAAAAAGTAGTATAGCGAACAGAAGTCTAATAAGTTCACAAGTTCTTGCTGTGCTAGAAGTCTTTTTCTTTCTCTATTAGCAGATTATCAATAATCCATACCCAGTTTGTAATTAAGTATATCACGGAGAGTTCCTTAATTTACTTTGGATTTTTGGTGCAATCATTTTCAATCATTTTAACATTTCAACAAACAAATAAGAAGTTGCTTAAGGGCCCAGTCCAGTAACATTGAAATATTCGCGCAAGTTTACAAAGTTTTTTTTAACTAAAGTTATTAATGAATTGCAATTATTTTTAGTGCACCATAATTGGTTATATGCTTTATAACTACGTATTTTTTTAAAGTTGATAAATCTCTCTCTTGTTGCGTAAATCTGGCGTTGAAAAGAGGTCTCTCGCGCCCAACGCGAGTCCGAGGGCTGTTTCCGCACTCCTTCCGAGGCAACAGAGGCTAAATCGCAAAACCAATCGAGCCAATAAATACCTTTATATCCTTGTCTTCAAAGTTGGCTCGTTACTTTTTATAAAAATCATTTATTTTCTTAATCCGATTGCAATAATATCGCCAAACTCGGTTTTTGCTCTCATAATATACGTAGTTTCTGTCAATAGATTCGATTTTATCAAAGGGCCACTGTTGAATGATACGACAAAATAAAAAAAAAATCATTAAAAATAACGTACACTGAAAATTATTAGTATACCAAAACACCCATAAAATAAATATATAATAGTTTATATACAGAAACGTTTGCCATATTTCCTCAGTGACCGCCGAGCCACAGAGCATCAATATAATCGCCGAGCAGTCGAAGTAGAAGGACGTCGGAATATCGTCAATTATTTTCCGGACTTCTCACTCGAATAATCATGCTGTTGCCCTCATGCATCTACTTAATTATTTTAACCGACTGCAAAGAAAAGAAGGGTTACGTTTTTATCTATGATTTTTAAACATTTTACACATGCGTGGAAGACACGTGAACGGATACTTGAGGGAATTAAGATTCCTTACGAATCAAAAAATCGAAATCAAAGATGGCGGCTACGAAAATTAGCAAATTTTTCGTCATGAGTGTCAAATCCATGGTAATCAAGGGCGCTCTATATAAATATGGAGCCAAAATCAAAGATGGCGGCTGTGAAAAGTAGTGAATTCTTCGTCATAGGCGTCACGTCCATAGTAATCGAGGGCGTTCTAAACGGATATGGGGTCAAAATCAAAGATAAAACAAAACGAAAATTTTCGAATTTTTCATTACGGGAGTTATGACCGTGGTAATCGAGGGCACTCCAATCGAATTTGGGTTCAAAATGAAAATACCACCAGAGGGCTCTATGGACTTAAAAAAATGTCATGGGTGTCATTTTTCGTGGTTTTCGGGGTCGCCGATGCAAAAAATGAGGTCAAAATGAAAATGCAAGATGGCATCAATGGAAATATTCAGTTTTTATGTCATAAACAGAGCCTAAAGGAGGTGTGCGCTATGGCAGCTGAATGTGGAGCATAAAACGCGCATCACTAACCTATGCCTGAAGGTTAGTCACGGGACCTCGCAGATAGCCGTATTGAACAGTCCGTCTAATTTAACGCTATCAGAACTCTTGAAAACCAACTCGATCTTTCGCAGCAGCTACAGAACCTTAAACTGAGTATCGAAGATTCGACGAAACCTGCCCAGGGATCTTCCTTTGCTGTCATGGTTAAGAAAGGTGCCAACAATTTTATCCAGCCAAGTTATGTCAGTTCCGTGGTCATCTATCCGAGTGACAAGTTGAAGTCTCAGCGATGAGACTAAAACTCCTGTCCAAAAAATTATCAGCCCCGAACAAATGAAGCTCCATGTGAGAGGCCTGCGCAAGACGAAGAAAGGCGGTGTTATCATCAGCACTGAGACGAAGGACGACATCGAGAAGCTGAGACAATCGGTGCAGCTAACTAAATCAGTTCTAACAGTCGACGAACCCCATAAAAGGAAACCTAGGGTTGTAATTATAGGAGTGCTAACATCCATGCAGGAAAATGAGAAAAACCTAGCCGAAAAACTTCAGGACTGCACCCTTGAGACGTTTTTGAGCTAAAATGGTCACCCATCCAGTGATCATGACAACTTACCCACGCAGAAAAATCTGGCTACTACTTAGTTATGAGCTCGAGTAGCTTCATGACTAAGACATGTTTTTGTTAATTTCTAAGAAATCATAAGTTACTGGACTATGTAACTTTTACAGTTAATTTTAGAGCATACTAAATTCAAAGTAAAGAAAAATTAGTTAATGTACCTATGAATTTTTAGATGCTAGGCAGAGAGCCTGAAGTAAATTGGCCATTTTCTTTGAACAGGATGTATGCAGTAGTTTTTACGCCATCCCAGAACATCGATTTGGATTTTTACGATTTTATTATATGTATAGATATAATAAAATACAGAATATCAAACTATTATGTGACTACTGCATTTATATAAACTACAGTCGTCCAGTACGCCTTACATTCGCCGAATCTCTGATTAGGTTATAATGACAAATGGCATGCAAGCTACTTGTATGCTTTTGTGCAAGTTACAGGTATTTGTGATTAGTCTGACTCACCTACTAACACAAATATATATACGGGATCTGTATGTGTTTCAGGTTCAATCACATTTTCTCTCAAGATGAGTTTAACTTGTGGTTTTCTATTGATGACCGTTAATACAAAGTCTACGCAATATTCCAGCCTTCCGATGTCAATCCATGATTTCAATCCATCTGTGTCTTGCATCCTTACCGCTCCATTCTGTAAACATGTGAAAAAAAAGTAAAGTGAATAAGTTGAAAGTTTGTTTTTGTGTGTGAAAGTTAGTGAAAAATACAACAATGTTGGTGGTAACCCTATAGAGCAGAACCAGTCACCGTAGACACAACAATCGCTGCAGGCCTCAAAAATATTTTGAATATTAAATACTTTTCCTGATTTATTAACTAGCTGGCCTAGTTGCCATAAATACACAAATATTTAATTTAAAAAAAAAAAAAAAAATTAAGATGGATACGAACAGTGTAAAACCAAGTTTTGAAAATACCTGTGCTAACTGCGTGATACTCCAAAAACCTCGGTTTCAGATTTTTTAGTTATTGGTTCATAACTCCAGCGCATCCAATATAATAATGTTTTCAGAATGCTGCCCCGTTTTTGTAGCGCATCTGTCAACTGACAACTTTTCTCGTCTTTAATAACAAGACTGCGGGACAATGGCAACAGTATTCTGAGGACAGTGGCGGAGAACATGTGGGGGTGATGACTGAGTGAAGTACTTTCCACCCGCTTGTGCGTCGTTCTCATGAAGCGAACTCATATAACTAGTATTAAATAATACTTTGATAATATTTACTAACATTAATTATAACTAATTTACTAACACAGTGGTTCTTATGTAGTCCGAAATAAAGAATTTATTAATATAACTGCTAAAATGGTATGCCCATCCCATGGAAAAAGTTGATCCATATATTTTTAAATTAGACAAAATATGCTACAGTTAATGTGCAACCGTAGCTTTGTAGGCCCAATAAAACCCAAGATACAGCACTTCACACATTCACTATTTACATAAGCCACTTCCTTACGCAAGGCCGAGTTGAATAAAGAATACGACTTTTGAGTACAACAAAGAAAACTGCAGCGCCATTTGATGAACCGGGGCCGGCACGGATTGTTTACGAACATTTCGAAATAGTGGATATTGTTTTTAAAATATGACACTGTAGTGAAAATAAGTGAACACAAAGACATTAATGAAAGTTCTAGTGAAAGCAAAGCTCCGATAGTGGAGTTGAACTTCATTCATAATAGTGAAATACGGAATCTTGACTAAGTTGTGAAACCATGAAAAGAAATCATTACGATCACAACACAATGTAATACCTGCAACCACAGGAATCATATGTGAGGTAGTAGCCGTAATAACATTATATAAACCTATGTTCTATTGTATTAAAGGCAGTACTGTAACAGCACTCGTTGTATCATTTGCTCCTAGAGCCTGCCCTCCGTACATGGCGACCGTGACAGTAAAATAGGCGCGGATAGTATTTACATTCCTTTGACCAAAACGGAACAAGTGGTGTTATAATGTATTGCATCAATACCAATCTTCTGCGCGCAGTCGGCGTTAACAATCTTCTATTTAGCGAAAATATAATTCATTCACCTCAAAATGGGAACTACTAACAGCAAGGAGGAGATTATAGTACCACAAAACGCAGCAGGTGGAAATAACATAGCAGACATCAGACAGCTGGCAGTGCACGCCAGCACCACCAACATCATCCTGATCGTGGTACTCTTGATTACATCGTTGGCGTTTTTGAATGGTGTGTACAAAATATATAAAAATTGTCACCAGCAGTGGATTACAAACGCGATCAGAAATGACAGACTAAGATATTCCATTCGGAGGCGTAGAGTTGATGCAGAACCAGAATTACGAGCCAACACGAGGAGCTACCGAAAGGATAACGAGAACATCGTTTAAACCTTCACCGTGTGCCCATAACTGATGAAGAATAGTGTGCAGTCATGCAGTAAGTGTATCATGTGTCTGTGCGCGAAAATTCTATGCGTTAATATCAGTGCGCGGTCAGTTAGCAAGTATAAAAAATATATTATCCATCTATTCGTATATACCAGTGACCTTATAGATACGTAAATATAAGTGACATTATTATGGACTTACCTAAGTGAAAAATATAAGTAAAATAAATACTGGGTGTTTGCAGAATAACACAAGATTATGTAATAAGATTCTAAGAAGATAATAGTAGGTATATTTCATGGCAGAAAAATTTAAAACATTGTATGACAATTTATTTGAAATCAGAAAATATTTAATAAAGATTGGCCCAGATAGGAGAAAAGGTAATATTGTTGTCGTAAAATTAGAAGAAGCTGATGTTTTAGTAAAGCAGTACAACTTACTTTTAGAATATTATTCTGAAACTAAATCCACTTTAAGTAAAAGCGAGTGTTCAAGTATCCACGAGCTTTGTTCTAATTTTGACAAGTTATATGAACAAATTTTAGATTTGTGTTCACAAAAACCCATTACTTCAATCAATATGACAAATACTTGTAAATTTGACTTAAAAACCGCATTAAATTTATTGCCAGTTTGTTCAAACGATGAGGCTAGCGTCAAGCAACTAATAGACGGGATAGAATATTATACATCAGAGCTAGACGAAAATTCTCAAGAAAAATTATTAAAATTTGTGTTAAAAACTAGACTCCCTCAGGCCGCAAAACTGAAACTATCTCCATCTTATGCCAACATTAATGAATTGATAACCGATTTAAAGGCTCACTTATTGCCTAAAAAATCAGCTTCTGCAATTCAACGGAAATTGCAAAATTTTAGGCAAAATGATTTATCGATCGATGAATTCGGCAAACAAGTAACTGAATTATTTGTTGATTTAACAATAACTCAATCAGATGGCAGTGACGCTAATTTTAAAGTTTTGAAGCCAATAAACGAGAAACAGGCCATCAAATGCTTTTCAGATGGATTAAGGAGTAAACGACTAGGCACAATAATCTCAGCCCGAACTTTTACATCATTAAAAGACGCTGTGCAGGCGGCTATCGATGAAGATATTACAATTCCATCGACTTCTTCTGATATCCTAACCATGAATTTTAGAGGCAGAACTTCGTATAATTGGTCGCAGAGGAGAGGCCGCTTCGTATACACAGGTAGAGGACGTGGACGTAGTTACCGGCAGCCTCCCCAGAACCCAGATGAGCAACAAGATCACGTTGGGCGAGGATCGCATGCAGGTCGGCGCGGGTCGACCCGATCATTTTATGGAAACAGAGGTACGTCCAATTATCATAATAACAGTACATCGGGGTACCGGCATGTACATACTTTGGAAAATTCAGACTCGCAGGAAAATTCAACAAGCGAAGAGCAAAACGAAAATCAGTTTTTCGAGACTAAAAATTTTATTTTGACATGTAATAGCGTAGGCTATATAAACATAAGATCACTTAATAATTACTCATACCATTTATTAGTTGACACCGGCGCATCCATTTCTGTCGTAAAGTATAAACATATTTCCGATCAAAACATTCCAATCCATAATGAGAAGACTATCATAAATGGAATTGGGGGCAACGTCCAGAGCATAGGATATGTTTATTTAAATTTAGTCATTGGAAATCATACTCTGCGCCATAAGTTTTTTGTTTTTAAAACATTACCTTGTAAGGGTAGTGGTATATTGGGACATGATTTTTTGAGCAAGTATAAATCAGTATTAAATTTCGGAAATCAAACTTTGTTGCTTTGGAATAACCATTTTAAAGGTATCCATGCCTTTGATATGACAAACAAGCATATTAATATACCAGCGAGGTCAGAGTCTGTTCATTTTATTCGGACATTTGAGACGGATGAATGCGTAGTTAACGCGTCAGAACTACAAAAAGGGATTTTTATAGCAAGTACTTTAGTCAAGCCAACGAATGGGAAAATACCCATTAGAATCTTAAACACCACTGATTCAGATTTAGTTCTAAATTCAATAAATGTCACTTCTCATAAAGCAAGCGACTATGATGTTTGTACATTTCCAGCAATTAATAATAGTGCTAGTCGTGTAAACAAATTATTCAATTCCTTGTCGCTAAATCATCTAAATAAGAGGAGCAATTGTCTATAGAGTCAATATGTGCGAAATATTCAGACATTTTTTTCCTTCCGGGAGGACAAATTAGGCACAACAAATTATACGAACATACAATAACTTGAAACCAAACACGGCTCCAGTATACGTTAAGCCTTACAGAATGCCCCATTCACAGAAAGACGAATTAAAAAAACAAGTGGATAACTTATTAGAACAAATATTATTGAACCCTGTTCCAGCGAGTGGTCAAGTCCAGTTGTACTAGTGCCCAAGAAATCTCACACCGGGGAAAAGAAATGCGGCTAGTTATAGATTATCGTAAGCTTAACAACTGTATACAGAATGATAAATTCCCCTGCCAAATATTACGGACATCTAGATTCTTTGGCTGTTGTATTTACTTCACACATTTAGATTTAAATCAAGGATTTTATAATGTGCCTTGAAGAAAACAGTAGGAAATACACTTCGTTTTGTACAGATAGTGGTCAGTATCAAATGACGAGAATGCCCTATGGGCCTGAAGACTAGTCCGAGCTCATTTTCGCGAATGATGACCATGGCAATGGCTGGGTTATCCTGGGTTATCCTATGAAAAATGCTTAGTATATCTAGATGATCTGATATGTATGGGACGGAGTCTGTCCGACCATAATAAAAATTTAATAAATGTTTTTGAAAAATTGCGCAACGCGAATTTGAAGCTGAACCCATCTAAATGTGATTTCTTAAAGAAAGAGATTCTATATTTAGGTCATACTGTATCAGGCAATGGAATATTGCCTGACCCGGAAAAAATTAAAATAATGGAAAACTATCCGGTTCCCACAAATACGGACGAAGTGAGACGCTTCGTCGCCTTTGCGAATTATTATAGAAAGTTCATAGATAATTTTGCAAACAAAGCATACCATTTGAATCATCTATGTAAAAAAGACTCTACATTCATTTGGGACGATAACTGTCAAAAATCATTCGAAACCCTTAAAAATAGATTGATATCTCCGCCGATTCTCCAGTTCCCAGATTTCTCAGAACAAAATCAATTTATACTTCAAACAGATGCATCCGGATACTCGATAGGGGCAGTTTTATGTAATTCGGATAGTCGCCCCATAGCTTACGCCAGTAGAAGTCTCAACAAGGCGGAAAAGAATTATCCCACAATAGAGAAAGAACTGCTAGCCATAGTTTGGGCCGTCAAATACTTTAGACCATATTTATACGGCCGTACATTTAAAATACTTACTGACCACAAACCCCTCGTATACTTGTTCAATTTGAAAGACCCCTCGAGTAGACTCTTTAAATTTAGAATAGTTCTCGAAGAGTATGATTATGAAATAGAATATATAAGAGGGACAGAGAATGCTGTCGCTGATGCATTATCTAGAATAAAAATAACTTCGAAAGAACTAAAAGAAATGAATGAATGTTTATATTTAGTGATGACGCGCGCTCAAAAGCGAAAACTAGATGCAGTTGCAACAAAAGATGAGCTATCCACAGACGATTTAACAGTACATCCAAAAGTCGTGGAAACACACATCAAACCAAAAGACGCAGTGGAGTTAAGATTTTCAGACGGTAGCAATTACAAGAATCTTAATAAGTTAATTACATTAGAAACTCGAATATTGTTTTATGTAGCCCAAATGAAAACTATATTCATAAATCCAGCGTCTCAATCACAAATTACGCGAGCCGAATTTGCGAGAGACCTGAGTGATTTATGTAAAAAACTTAATATATTTGAAGTATATTTTATTAAAAATACAAAAAATAATATTTTTATCGAAAAGCTTATTAGCGAAATAAGGGCACAACAAAGTAACTGGAAAGGACCCAGATTATGTATACTAAAAGACGTCGAGAGAATAGAAGATAAACATGACAGGAAGGTGATACTTAACGATTTTCATCTTTTGCCCACTAGTGGACACGCTGGCATGAGAAGAATGTTGACTAATATAAAAAAATATTACTTTTGGCCAGGTTTGGAAAATGATGTCAAACATTTTGTAAAACAATGTGTGCAATGTCAAAAACATAAGTATACAATACAAGTCAGAGAGCCAATGATGATCACGACGACTGCTCATTCGGCTTTCGATAAAATATTCTTAGACTTGGTAGGACCATTAGATAAAGATAGTAAAGATTTTTCCTATATATTAACACTACAATGCGAGTTAACAAAATATGTGTGTGCTTACCCCCTTGTCACTAAAACCTCTACAGAAGTAGCACGCACTTTCGTAAATAACTTTATACTTCAGCATGGTGTACCGAGGGAAATCGCAACCGATAGGGGCACGGAGTTCATGTCTGAGACAGTTAAACAGGTTTGTGAATTACTCCACATTCAGAAATTAAATTCAACGGCGTATCATCACCAAAGCATCGGAGCGCTAGAAAACTCACACAAAAATTTAGGAGCGTTTTTACGAATCCAAACTGAAGAAAAACCCGAACTGTGGAGTGCTTGGTTACCATTCTGGTGCTTTGCGTATAATACGACTGTTCACACGTCAACAAAATTTTCACCATTTGAACTTGTGTTTGGTAGAAAATGTAACCTACCGAACAATTTGTCAAAATGCGTAGAGCCCCTTTATAACTACGATAATTACCCCCTAGAACTTAAGTACCGCCTTCAAGTTTCCCAAACTGAAGCGCGGAAAAATTTGATAGCCAGTAAGATAGATAGGGAAAGTAAATACAATCAATATGTCAACCCAATACGCTATAAGCCAAACGATCAAGTCTTAATAAAAAATGAAACTGGCAATAAACTTAAACAATTATATTCTGGACCATACAAAGTGATTAGAGATGTGCCACCAAATGTAGAAATTGAATATAAGGGTAAAAATAATATTATTCATAAAAACAGAACTAAACCATTTCATGATTAAATAATAATGATACGTATCTACAAGTGTTATAATTATATATTTTTTTTATTAACATTACAAACACATACACAGTTACTAATGTCACCAGATACTATATTTGCGTAAGCGCCACTGATGAGTGTGTATGTCAACAGTGTAATCATATTCTATAATATTGTATGTCTAATGCTAGCACCTACTTATATTATAATGCATGATATTATGTTAATCCATATCATGTTAATTTCGTACCCATTGTTATTATAATTAGTATTTAATCTTAACAATAAAATAAAATTGTAACTTTTATTTTATTGAAATGTAAGGGGGAGATGTGAGGTAGTAGCCGTAATAACATTATATAAACCTATGTTCTATTGTATTAAAGGCAGTACTGTAACAGCACTCGTTGTATCATTTGCTCCTAGAGCCTGCCCTCCGTACACATATTAAAAACTTTCTGGACTGGACGAATGGACAATCTAAAATAAAAATCGCGAAATGCAAAAAGTGCAACCATTCAAGTGTAATTAAAATATGTATGTTTGTTAAACACCGGTTGGCGGACAACAAATTTATACCAGACATCCACTACAAAATCTACACGTGTGACAATACAGTAGCAAAAAGCATTACGCATACCTGCGTGTTTTGTACATGGCAACATCAAAGCAATCCAACAGACGGAATTCACCGCGGTGGAGGAATATGTATGTACTGTAATTGCCTAAAGATAAATCAAGTTCAGATCAAATCAAACGAACTCAGTTTGAAACCCATAAGGAAAAGGCCACAGTAAACAAGGAAAACGAACGAGCTTCTAATAGGTCAACACTACAGTTACGCAACAGGTTCGAGAAACTTCTAGTCGAAGTTCACAGTAGGCTCGCAGTCAATCTCTGAAAGGATCTAACCCGTATGAGGAATCGGGTGGGGCTAAAAGCAAACGGGCTACCAGGCCATTTACACCAGAAAGCTCTGCCGAGAAAGAAACACCTCAATTGCCGGCAGCAGTAAATAAGTCAAGAGCACACACGTTCCTCCGATATTAATAGCGGACCGCGCTTCAAGTGTCGCGATAATAGGGATCCCAAGAAGATCACAAGCGCTCAATTAGTGGCAGACCTGACGAAACACCTAAACAAATATCATGGAACAATTCGTCCGTTCGTTCGTACGTGGTTTGGCAGTAGGTACCTAAATTAATGCGATAGGTACTCAAAGTCGCTCTGTGTCCAACTTTTAACTTTTTTAAATATTTTTGGAAAAAATATAACATGGTTTAAAAATTATTGGAGTCGATTCAGTTACTTATTCTGAACAATATATATTCAGGTTTCGTATATACTAAAAATAATGTTGTATATGATATTATTATAATGGTCGTAGGATGTTAAAGCCTATGAACTTCCTCAAGAATTTGGCCGTCTAATCCAAAATCCTCGGGACTCGCGACTTTCGGCGAGTTCAAAAAAAAAACAAGCTCTTCAGCTTTATTGTGTTAGTATAGATTACACTACATAAAATGGATAAAAGAAAAGGACAATTAAAACAATTAATTACCTTTAAAATGAAAAAATCATTTGATATCGTGATCTCAGCCGTGCAACTAAGTTTTCGTTGATTTTTAACGAAAACGAAATCCTTCTCCGATTTGTTTTTAACCCTTCCGTCCCACGAAAACAAAACAATCTTGGAATAATCGACGTCTGACATTAGCTTTGAAAGTTTTCTAAATCTTTGAAACATTTCCACTGTATTGGTGCAGTGTCTCCTCGGATCTAACATTTCGCCTTCGCCGCAGCATTTCTCGATACACGTATTTGAGGAACAAAATTTTGACACATCGATTTGAGTATTGTTCATATGTCTATAATCATTTTTGCACTTAGTTTCAACGTCCACGTCACTTTTTACAACACTTAAAAAAAGGAACGAAAAAGCTATATAGGTTAACATTTTATTGAAAATTTAGTTTAAATATTATTTTAAAATGTACAAATACTTCTAACCTGCAAAACAGTTAAGAGTAACATGACGACAATGCCAGGCATTTCAGTAAGGATTAGACTTCATTAGAGGATAGACTTTACGATTTTTCTGGTATGATATTATGTGATGCTATCATTATGAACAATTGACATGTCAAATGGGGTCAAGTATGAACCTTGGTATGACCTAAACTGTATTATTATAATGTCATAGTAGGGTTTTCAAACACTTTTTTGTCATGTCAATGGTTGATGAGATATTTGTTTCAAAAGCCGTAAAAATGTGCCCTCTAATTTTGGGTGTACTATGCCAAATCGAATACCAAATAATCGAATATCAATTGATCGACCACTATAAGTCGAACATCTAAATACTCGAACGTTCTTAATATCGAATGGTTAATAAATCGAACATTCAAAATATCGTACACTCAATACATCGAGTGTTCAAAATATCGAATGATTGTTTGATCGAGCGTTCAAGGCATCGCATATTCATTCTATCGAAATATCAATACACTGAATACTTTTTATATAGAATACAAGAAAAACACAAAATTTACTAATAAATCACATTTTAATCTTTAATTATTATCTTTTACAGGTACATTTTAATATTTTGTGTGAATTGCAATTGCACGGAGATGTTGTTTTTATTCGATTTTAAACACCTTTATAAAATGATTACCTCTTTTTTTGAAGAGTATTATGATTATATTGAAAATTAATCATAGATAAATTAAATGTATAATTTTATTACAATACATAAACTTTCGTTAAAAACAAGTATATTTCTGAACGAACAACTAAGTAAGTCATATTTATTTCAGGCTACCCTCATACATTGTAATATTGTTTTCACCTCATAAATAAAACTATGTTCATCTGCAGAAAGCATTGTGACTAAGTAGTGCATTACAAGTGAATTTTGTGAAAAATGTCTGTAGGGTCTTATTATAAGCCAGAATTGTCCCAAAAACGCAAGTCGGTCTTAGTTTTGGATGACTATGTAATGGCAATAAACAAAAATATTAATAACAAGTTCTACTGGCATTGTTCCTACAAATATAAATACCATTGTAATAGTACTGCAACAACAAAATTGCACGGAAGTGAGGAGCATTTGTTAGAAAGCTATACAACGCAGCATAATCACGCACCAGATCCTGGTAAGGTAGATGAACTACGTTTTAGGAATTCCCTAAAAAGTGATGCTACCAGCTCGCTTGATAGACCGAGTCAAATTATTCAGCGAAATGAGGCCAACATTTCAAAATCAAGTTCGTGTGCTCTGCCAAACAAAAAAGCAGCATCGCAAATTATACGTCGAGCAAGAAGAAAAGAAATTCCAAAGGAACCGATTACTTTGGATGATATAAACATCCCCGATAGATTGCAGAAAGTTGATGGTGAAAGATTTTTAGGGCGTCAGGTTAAGTTTGAAGAAAACTGTGTTATGTTATTTGCAACGAAATCGAATTTAATACTATTAATAAATCACAACTTTGGGTGATGGATGGTACCTTCGCAACATGTCCTATACTTTTCAAACAAATATATAGTATACATGGTTTGGTGGACACGGGTACAGATCGTTATTACGTACCTTTAGTATATGCGTTTCTAACGAATAAGACGCTAAATTGTTACTTGTATTTTTTTCAAGCACTAAAGGCATATGCTCTAGAATATGATATCCAATTGAACCCACGAGTAATAATGACGGATTTCGAGATGGCGGTCATTAATAGTGTAAAAGAAGAATTTCCTGATGCGCAACACAAATGCTGTCTATTCCACTTAGGTCAAAATGTATGGCGTCAAATTCAACAAAATGGTTTGCAAAGTAAATATGGCCAAGATGCTGAGTTTGCTGTCAAGTTAAGACGCATTATCGCACTTGCTTATTTACACCAAGATGAGATACCAGATGCTTTCGATAAATTGAGAGAAGAAGTGTTACCCGACGAGGCAAGTGATATCACCAACTGGTTTGGAAAATATTATGTTTGGGGAAATATTAATTCTCGTGAGACGGGAAATAATAAATTACTTATAGCACGCTCAGCACCGATGTTTCCACCTTCACTGTGGTCTGTGTTTCAAAATAATACACTGGGTTTGCCTAGGACTCAAAATAACATTGAAGGATGGCACAGAAGATGGAACACGTTGCTTGATAAGCACAAAAGGGGTCTTTATGCTACCATAGAATTTTTAGTTAAGGAGCAAGCTATAACAAATAGGACAATTGAAAAGGCAAACGCGGGATTGGAAAGACCTACTCCACAAAAAAGAGGCAAAAGAGATGACAATGCGATTGAAAAAATATTAAACAGTAAAAACAACATGGATTTATTAGAGTTCCTCCGTGCAATCGCAATTCACACAAAATATTAAAATGTACCTGTAAAAGATAATAATTAAAGATTAAAATGTGATTTATTAGTAAATTTTGTGTTTTTCTTGTATTCTATATAAAAAGTATTCAGTTTATTGATATTTCGATAGAATGAATATGCGATGCCTTGAACGCTCGATCAAACAATCATTCGATATTTTGAACACTCGATGTATTGAGTGTACGATATTTTGAATGTTCGATTTATTAACCATTCGATATTAAGAACGTTCGAGTATTTAGATGTTCGACTTATAGTGGTCGATCAATTGATATTCGATTATTTGGTATTCGATTTGGCATAGTACACCCCTAATTTTTTAATTACGAGGAGAAAATTTTGGTTTGTAGAACGTCAAAATAACCTTTGAAGAATATTGGTTTGAATAAGATTTAATATTAAACTTATGAGATATGCAACTGTTTCTTAAAACTGCACCAGTAACTTTGTTTTCATTGACAGCTCCATCTGACTAGCCTTTTCACAATAGAAGAGGGCCCAACAGTTATCTAGTTGAAATGTGTATTAAAAAACTGTTATATTTTTCTAAAGGAAATCACAAAATACAGTACTATGTTTTTATCCAGGAAGCGAGAAAAGTTTAATTAAGTTATGAAGCTAAATACTCGATTAAATACATGCCGGAATTCTTAGTAATCAATAACGAATGAATCGGTAAAATCTTAGAATATGTATGTATATGTATGTTGTAGATTTGTAGATTCCCAGCTGCTTGTTAACTTTTGTTAACTTTTTATTTTGTTCTACATTTTTTGTGTGGTAAGCAACGACTTATTGTCGGGCCTACGCTATCCACCCATACTTAAGTACAAATGCTGTATCCATGATAATATTGTAACACCAAATGATTTGAAAAGAGTAACCATGGAGTTTCTTGCCGGTTCTTCTCCATAGGAAACGACCAACCCGAACCGTGCACCTTTTTGTTGACGTTTTATAAGTGGCCCATCTAGGCCACTGTGAAATAAAATATTATGATTTTGTTTTTTTTTGATTTTATGAAAATCAAGTGTGCTTATCAATTGTTTCGTGGAATCGATTCATAGCAAATCGAGTTCCTTTATTTTTTCTTCGGTTGGCAACACTGCAGAGCTATTCTGAAAGCTTCGTTTGCGAAATCACTTCTGAATCCGCGGTGAAATCTTGGGACATTAACATTTCGTATTCTCAAATTGAGTGAATACGACACTAGCGCCAGCAAGTGATGACGGAAGTGAGAGGGATTACAACGGGTGAGTATTTTGACGTTTGTCCATAGTATTTCGTTATTCTCAAACACAATACGCAATATCCTTTTGCCAAGCTAGGTTTTCTTTCTAAAAAGTCGATTAGCGTGAGCCACTTGAGCCGCAGATGGATGGGAAGTACGCTTAGCACTGAAGTAGAGAATTAACAATTAAATATGAATATAACGATACCGGCGGTAACTTATTACCACAGAAATCGTACTTACTTCATTTTGTTAAACACTTCACAGTGAAATTTCGGGGAAATAAAAATAACAAAGCTTGTTTGTCAACAAAAAAATAATTGAGTGAATGCTTTTTTTTATACGCGGGCTCCCATGAGGCAAAGGCGACACTGCGTTCAGTCTAGTTTTTCATTCTCTATCTCAAATAAAACTTGTAAATATTAAAACGTACAAAATAATGCATTTACATTACATTTATGGCTGAAATAAACTATAAACTATTATTTTAGAGCGTTAATTCGGCTAAATTATGTGAGTCGATATAAATCATAACAAGGCACAATTCAGTGCCACCGCCTTACTACCATAGAGCAATGTCACCTGAGTTCTCGAAAGTCACTTCACTTCACTTGGCCTTAGAATACCAAAGGAAGAGGGAGAATACCAAAACTTGTACAGGCGAGATGAGAAGTGAAGTGAGTGTGACTTTCGAGATGACTTTCGAAGTGAGTCACCGTTTACAGAATAGCACTGCTGGTCACCGAGTGACAAATGACAGGCAGAAAAAAAAGAGCACTCGTTCGTTTTCTTTCGTTCTGAGTTTTTCCATGTTTTATTGTATAACCACACGACCTCGGCTTTGCATATTATACAGAACTATTCGACGGATCTTGCTACTTTGAATTACCCGGCTATTATACATATATGATGCTCTGTGCCCGGCTCTCTATTTTGGACAACTGATTACGCCTATCGGATATTATCGACATGGATCGCTGTGTGAATATTGTACCTTTGAGACTAGTCGCAGTAACTCTTTCAATTTTATCATTTATTCCTATTTTTGTTAACATATGCGGGGAAATGATGGGTTTATCCAAAGAGATTTAAAAGATTTATACAAATATTGAATAGCTTTGGGTTTATAATAAAACTGTGCAGGGAGGTAAGCAGCAGCTTTCTTTGACAGAGCTGTTGGCTTCATGGTTAGAATAGGATTAGAATAGGTCTTTATTTGCTTAGAATGTAGGTACATAAAAATAGGTTGTTAAATTATATAATAGGATCCATTTATATTCTGCCTTTATATAGCCTGCACATGTAATGCATAGCAAAGGATAAAAAGGATATTACAAAAAAATATAATTTAAGTAATCCTGCACAGAATAATAACATTTGGCTTGTAGCCAAATGTAAAACGTTTTTTAAATTTTTGTAACGGTAAGTTTTTAAATTGGGCAGGTATTTTATTAAAGATTACAGGAACCATACAAATCACATTTTTTTTTAATAAGCTAGTTTTACATACGCCCGTGCATAATAGATTCTGGTATTGAGATCTCATAGCTCTACTTCGTTTTCTTGTTTCTATTAAAGTTGCAAATAAACATCGATTTGTTATTACAAATATTGCTAATTCAAGGATATAAATGCATGAGAAGGTTAATAGTTTATGGTTACTGCGGGGATGTTTACAATCCCGCCATTTAAGTCGCAAAACATATATTTTGTTTACATTTTAGTTGACAGCTGTTGACGAGGACGACATTCAATAGTAGGCTGTCATTGTAATTGTATTGTAGGTAGAAGGACTGTAGGCTGCTGTGTCCATGTAATGTGCATAATGTGGTATCTCAGTTGGGCAAGATACCAAGAAAATATCGTACCTCCTGCACAATTCTTAGATGATAGTGTCATAATTATTGAAGATGAATAATAAATATTTAATACATAACATATTGCTGTTTTATTTTACGTCGTCTTCTCCCTTTTTAAAAGGTAGGAGTAGGTAAACACACTGCTTCTAACAGTTCTAACTGCTAGATATTGGATGTAGAGACTTGTCTTCGTCTGCAGCGACTGTTCAGGGCGTGTCAAACGTGTCAGATATTCGACGCGTTACACATCGAGGCTCTCTACTTGCACTCCATGCATAGAACCATTACACAACCGAAGCCATTCAAAAATATTACGCAAAAAAAAATACAACATTATAATTTAACCTCACTTTTACTATACTTCATATAACTTGATTCCTGGATAGCCAAATTTCACCAAATTTTCATTGGGGCCTTGTTATTACATCCTCTTACAAATAAGGCTAGTTTGATTGAGTTAACACCTGGGCCTAGGAAACTATGGAGCGTTTCCCTCCTCCTTTCAGGATTCTATTCTTAACTCCCTTACTTTGCTAGAGAGTTAATTCATAGCTAGCATCCCTCGCTGCGTTCGTTCAAAATAGCGCCCGTGACATAAGGCACTGCTAAATCCCCTTGGTGTATAATCTACTATAACTTCACTCGAACAACGCAGAGATCTGTCGGTCCAGATATTTTTCTTTAAAAATTGTCAATACTCATTTAATTTATCGGTTGGGGAATGTCACAAAAATAAATAAATAAAATTAGTTTATTTCAAGTAACAAGAGTCATACACAAACAGATAGGTACATAAAAGGATATAGACGGGATAACAAGCACAGATAAAATCGAACACTCACAAGGAAGCAACATGTCTGCTACAGCATTGCCGGATATAGGCAATCTAGTCTGTTACTGATCATCGCCAGAACGGTACTGGCGCTGCCCCGCACTCTGCATATACAACATTAGTTTTAGTATATGCGAAACCTGATACACGTGTCTAGTATTTTTATGTAAAGAATCTATGTACAAAATTTCAAAACTGTATCATGAAAAATCACAAAGTTATAAGCTTGTTCTGTTACCTAGTTGTCCGCACAAAATCGTGGTCACCACGTAGCGCATGCCTCCAGCGTCGTCTTGAGCTCATTGAAAATAATAATTTGGCAGTAGGTACCTAAATTATTTCGATAGGTACTTAAAGTCGCTCGGTGTCGAACTTTTAACTTTTTTAAATATTTTTGGGAAAAAATATAATATGGTTTAAAAATGATTGGAATCGATTCAGATAATTACTCCGAACAAACTATATTCAGGTTTCGCATATACTAAAAATAATGTTGTATACATATCTTCGAATTTTTAGTTTAGGTTAAGCCGGTTTTCTTCACGATGTTTTCTTTTACGGTTTTGAGCGCTTGCCCGAGTTCTAACCCACGGCCTCTGAAATCATGTCCGCTATAACAGAGCCATCACTGCTCTAAATTAATAATACCTATTAATTAAAATAACCAGATAAGGAGCTAATGGGCATGACGTTAATTAGATGCATGATAGTGATTCTTTTCCTGCTGTAATCACAATGTCCATATTCATAAATGAATCATTTTAATTTATTTCCGTAAACTGGCTATAAAAACACTTTTGTACGTCTCATTAGGTTATGTTTTAAATATAGATGAGACCAATGTTTCGGACCTGGCTACTCTGAGAAGAAACGGCTGAAACAAACTCAGAGGTCACTGTCTATCTTTAAGTCCAGACACAACCTTTGTCAAGTCACCTAGTGTGAATAGTTGCAGACAATTTCTATATTTTTATATACATATAATAAAATCGTAAAAAATAAAATCGATGTTCCAAAATGGTGCAAAAATTACTGCATTGATTCTGTTCAAATTTTGCACAAAAATTCCTTACGTGCTTCTTCAAATGTTAGGCTGTATATTATCACGCTACTTGCTTAAGGGAGTGAGCAATATTGCACTATGTCCGTAATATTCAATTGTTTGAACGTAGACCTGCTATTTAAAATATATCTCATCGTAGGTAAACAGCCAGCAGCCGGCGGTTTCATGACCGCTCCGTGTTCGCATGTTCGAACCCCGCTATTTATTTTCACTTTTAATGATTTGTTTTATTATTTTTTTGATACTGTGAGATTTTTTTTTTTTTGCATTGACATCGTTTGCATTCCTATTTTTTCTTCAAAATGTAATAAAAATGTAAATAAAACATGCTGCGCGACCCTAAATAAATTGGGATAAGGGCATGAGAAAGATGATGATGATTTCTCCAAAAATTAGTATAGCGAACACAAGTCTGATAAGTTCACATGTTCTTGATGCACTAGGAGTCTTTTTCCTTCTCTATTTGCAAATTATCAATAATCCATAAGCAATTACTCAGTTTGGATATAAATATGTTATTAAGAGTTCCTGAATTTGTTTTTGAATTTTATTGATTTTTTGTTTCTGTCATTTTTAAGCATTTTGAATGTAAGTCGTATGCTATAAACAAATAAGAAGTTTCTAAAAAAAAAGCCTGAGTTATGAGATGACCTACTAATGTAGACATTTTTAATTTATTAACGATAGGTCCGGAAGATGTTAAAGGTTTGAAACCAAAAATTGCTTTTCTATAAAAGCAAAAATTCAATAACACTGTGGCCGACCCGGGAATCCAACCACTATTGGTTGGATTCCGGGGTCGGCCACAGTGTTATTGAATTTTTCCACCATGAAATTTTCAGTGGCAGCTAAGAAGTCTGGTTTTATGCCCGGTTGATGGCAATAGGCCCCTCTTTTAAGAGACTTAAACATAACTGGCCCTATTTGGGTGTACTACAAGGTACACCTCAGCCTCACCCTTTGAGAATTACAGGCGTACAACTAACAGAACGTCACGCTTGTAAGATCGAGCTCCACACATTTGTCTACCAAAAGAATGAAAAAAATATTTTTAGCAATCATAATACTTACATAAACAAATTAAAATAGCAAATAGAAATGGGTTGCCTGATAAAATTAAGTCAAGGAAACCTTTTATTAAAATTAACGGAACTAATGTTTTTTCCAAACCAAACGAAATCAAAATTAAATGAAAGTACAAAGCATAAGACCCAAGAATCTGTTGGTTTGTCAATCTTTTTGTTCCTACTACAGGGTTGCAAATAGATGAGTTGATAATATGTATTAAAAAAACAGATACCTAGGTAATTTTAATAGAAACACGATGGTACAACGTTGTCTAAGTAAAAACAGCGGCTGATTCCTTTTGCAGCAGTGAAAATTAATAGTATGGGACGAGTGCACAATGTCGCATAACCGTGAATTAGAGGCGTTGAACCACAGTTTACAAGACATCCGCGGCAACCAGGCGCTGATGGGCGGCGTTGTCGTTTTACTCGCAGGCGATTTCAGACAGACACTGCCAGTTATTGAGAGGGGCACACCGGTGGATAAAATGACCGCATGTCTCAAGGCGTCGATGCTGTGGTCCAGGATCGAAAAGCTTCATCTAACGTGCAACATGCTCGTTTATCTGTACAACGACCACGATTCAGGTGTCTTTGCGAATAAGCTGCTGCAAATGGGAGAAGGTCATCTGGAATTGGACGCAGATGGGAAAATTCTATTTTCCGAAGAATTTTTCCATCCAGTGGCTACTATAAATAATGAAGAGGGGTTGTGTGAGAGGGAGTGCTATCGCCAAAGAACGAGTGGGTCAACAAAATAAACAAAAAAATATTAGACATGATCGTCGGCGATTCAAAAGTATACACTTCCATAGATTCTGTGATGGCTAATGACGATAGTATTGCCTATCCTGTTGAATTTATTAACTCCCTGGAGTTAACGGGCGTTCCGTCCCATAAGCTGGAGCTTAAAGTTGGCGTTCCAGTTCTGCCAGACTCTGCAACGGCACCAGGTTTCGTATCACAGAGTTGGGCAGTAATATTATAAAAGACATCATTATAACAGGACCTGCTAAAGAAGAGAGCGTTTTAATTCCCCGTATACCCTTTATTCCAAATAACTTGCCATTTAAATTCAAGAGGTTCCAATTCCCCTTAAAATTGACTTTTACAATGACAATCAACAAATCCCAGGGTCAAACCTAAAAAATGTTAGGCATGCATTTGGGCACTCCATGCTTCTCACACGGTCGATTATATGCTGGTTATTCACGTGTTTCAAGTGCCCAAAACTTGCACGTACTGACGGAAAATAATAAGACATTTAATGTTGTGTACAGATCAGTATTGGAATAAATAAATAAATAACGTCCAACAAGGCATTTGATTATTCACTTTGAAAAAAAAGTTGTATAGTGCCAGAATGTTCCAGTTTTTAAGCCATCGTCGCGTCGCCTCAACCCAGTGAAAACTGGCCAGTGCTCCTGGCCAGTTTTCAACGATATTTAATTTTTTTTACGGACCTCTGCCGCCCAGAATTACAGCGCCCAAAAGGACGCCTTCTAAAGTCATCAGTCAAAACACACATTATCACATTTTGATCAGGCCGTCAGTTCTCATACATAACGCAACACGACGTGCAAGCTGTCAACTTTTTTAACCGACTTCAAAAAGGAGGAGGTTCTCAATTCGTCGGGATCTTTTTTTTTAATGTATGTTCACCGATTACTCGAAGACTCCTGAACCGATTTAGAAAATTCTTTTTTTGTTTCAAATTACTTCCCAAAGGAGGTCCCATTTAATTTTTTTCGAAGTCGGCCGAGCGGTTTTTGAAAAATCAACAAAAGTCTAAATAATAAGACATTTAATGTTGTGTACAGATCAATATTGGAATGTATAAATAAATAAATAACAAAACAAATAAATAAAAATTGTATACATCGATTATATTTTCGTTTACTCTGAAACCTCGCTGTCTGGTTGGAGTAATCAAATATTTGTATAGGATATTTCAACTAAATAAGGAATAATAAAAAGGTTTTTGAAAAAAATAAAACCGTTTTCAAAAACAAAAAAGTGAAAAATTACTTCAACTTCAGAAGTCGGTGGCAAAAAAAAACTGAATCAAAAAACAAAAGTCACCAACTTTTGAATCTAAAGTAATTTTTGACTTTTTTGTGTTTTTGACGTCGGTTTTATTTTTGGAAAAACGTTTTTTTTGTTCCGTCCTTTTGTATTTATAAATATTTGTTTTGCGTTGTATGTTTATTGTTTATTTAATTTTTTTGTCATTTTGTATGCACGTCATGTCCAGGGACATGACGTGCTTACAAAACGACAAACACATATTCTTTCTTTCTTTTTATAACATCACGCCTGTAGTCCCGGAAGGGTTAGGCAGAGGTGTACCTAATCGTTAGCCCAAATTTATATATATTTATGAAATTCGTGATGGTATAACCCAGGACCCCATGCTCAGATAGTCATGCTTGCGACTACTCGACCAGTCAGTGAGGCAGTCTCACACGCATCAAAATTTTCACACGAACGAAGTCGCGCGTAACAGTTAGTTTATTATATTTTTCGTGTAAAACGCGTTGCGAGTTAACATTCACTACGCATTATTTCATCCGTTAATCCGTTTAGCGTGTTGTTGAATAAAATGATAACGTCTCCGCGTTTAGTTTGCTGCCGAGTTTTGTAACAACGTGTCATAATTACAGCGTATTAATATCGTGTTGTAAAATATCGTTTATAGTCTATAACGCCGAACGCTTCTATATAGTTTATAGCGGATTTGAACATCACATAAAAGTATTCCTGTGATTCGTCATAGATAGGTACTTCATTTATTCCTCGTTACGAGCACTCGTAACGAAATGTTCATATTATTCAACGTGTTAGTATTAGTCCTTACGACTAATATAAATGGTTTGGTAATTAAACCTGATTCTCAACTAAACAGTGATTTCCATTTAAATAAATGTTGCCCTTACGGAAAATATGTTGGGAAGAGAAAAACATGTGTCAGTTACAATAAAACCCTTTCTTTTTCAACGATAAAAGTATACGACGAGGACTTAAAAGACACAGGGAAGTCACTTGAAGATGTATTCAGTTTTAATGTGAGCAAATTTAAAGATGGCTACTTTAGAAGAAACGTCTTGGATGCCACGTTGATGGATTTCAATATATACGTTATTGAGGTGAGTGTCTAGCATTATTTTACCGAAAAAGAAAGATAAACCGGCCAAGTGCGAGTCGTACTCCTATTTCTTTTTTCAGTTATTCATATGCGAGAAAAGTGGAAAAGTTGGTAGACAACGAAATTAGGCAAAATGCATAATAATATGTAAAAATATGCACTGCAGAAAAAGTCGGTAAAACAATAATTAAATATATTAAAAGGAAAAAGATTGGCCAAGAGCGAAAGTCGTCAAATACCGAATAGACCTCCGTACCATCGTAGTAGGGTAGCCCCCTTTAATGTTTAATTTATTTTTATTATTTGTTGCTATAGCGGCAACAGAAATACACTGTGAAAATTTCAACTGTGTATATAATAAGGATCATGAGATACAGCCCACTGACAGACGAGACGGACGGACGGACGGACAGCGTAGGCTTAGTAATAGTATCCCGATGGTTACCTTTTCCGCATAAATTCATATTAATTAAATATGGGCCGACATGCTCATTAAAGATTTCTTCTACATTACCCTGCATATGGCAGCGTACCATTTAGGTTATTTCAGTTTCCACACGATGTTTTCCTTCACGGTTTTGAGATCATTGGCGATTACACAAAGTAAAGCACTTTTCTGGGTTCGAACCCACGCTACCATCCATCAATGCCCCTTAAATAGTAGTACCTATATATATTATACCTATTAATGAGAACCAAGGTAACCGACGTAGCCCGAAGAATAGCCAAACTGAAGTGGCAGTGGGCAGGGCACATTGCTCGCAGAACGGATGGCCGATGCGGCCGAAAAGTTCTGGAGTGGCGACCGCGAACCGGAAGACGCTGCGTTGGAAGGCCTCCCACTAGGTGGACCGATGACCTGGTGAAGGTTGCAGGGATCCGCTGGATGCGAGTCGCACGGGACCGGTCAATGTGGCGACACATGGGGGAGGCCTATGTCCAGCAGTGGACGTCTTTCGGCTGAAATGATGATGGTGATGATGATGAGTAGTACCTATTTATTGAAGTAAACAGATAAGTAGCTCATTAGCTACTGCGTTCATTAGATGCATCTTGGTTGTGCTAAACCGTGATTGTATACATTTTGCATGCCTTACGGTAGAATCATTTGAAACACGTAAATTTTATACCACCATTGTAACAGTGTTTTCCGCAAAAATAAATGATTTGATTTGATTTGATCATAGTCACTTTAATTACTGTAATCTGAATAATGGTCATAGCATACATAGCATACTCAGCCAACAATGTTCCCACTTCTGGGACACAGGCCTCCTCTCTATGAGAGGGAAAGGGCTATAATCTACCACGCGGGCCCAGTGCGGGTTGGTAGATGTCACATGTCTTCGAATTTTTGGTTCTAGGACATGCCGGTTTCCTCACGATGTTTTCCTTCACCGTTTTGAGAGCAGTGGTGATGAAATAAATTACACAAAGTAATGCGCCTGCCTGGGTTCGAACCCGCGACTTACTGTTCGTAAGTCGAGGCTGCCACCACTGGGCCACCGCTGCTCTCAATAATGGTCATATTCATAAATAAATCATAATAATTTCAGTACGTTGGTTTTATAAAAACCACTTTTTTATTTATTTTATTAACTTGTTTCTATCTTTTATTTTATTTGTTTCGGATCTCCAACAAAGGATGTACGAAAACACACGAAACAAATAATCGGCAAAAGTATCACGTAGATGTACTACTCCTTCACTTACAGGAGACCATAGCACGCCACATTAGGTTATGTTTTAAAGCTAGACGAGGCCTGTATTTAGAATCTAACTACTCTGAGTAGAAACAGTTGAAACACAGTCAGAGGTCACTGTCTCTTAAAGTCCAGACAAATGTAATCTTGGTCAAGTCACTGATTATTGCGAGTAGTTGCAGACCGTTAACTTTTGAATGTCTTTGTTGCAAACAATGTCCGTTAGTGAATAAAAGTGATTCATTGTAATTTAACATGTTTTTTTCCTTTTGGCCAGAAATATTGATAAGTTGTCCTTTTCAGTTTTATTTATAGGTTATAAATTATTGTTTTCCTACGTTTTTTCAAATTAACTACTAATGAGATCTACATATATACAAAATTACAAACATGCATTAGAATGCTCTGAGAGTAATTGAAAGTCGAGTTGAATGGCGTGCGATTGAGAAGGCCTATGTCCAGCAGTGGACTGCTATAGGCTGATGATGATGATGATTATGATTGGTAATTCAGAGCGGACATTGGGAATATTTTTATGCAGCGATTTTGATCCCGAACATTTTCGATTTTGTCACACGAATGCTATCTGACAATAAAGCGGGCGTATCACGGTGTATGACATTAGACAGAACGATTTGTTATAACGCTAGTTTCTTCATCAAAAGTAACAGCCAAAGTAACGCCATAAAGTAAAAGTAATGGTAAAATTTGTTTCTTCACAATTTTAGCTCTTGGTTTAAAACAACGTATCCTGCAGTTCACTTCCTTGGTTTGATGTCAACTGAACTCAATCAAGTCTAAATCAGTGAAAAGACCAAAGAAAGTATATTTTTTTTATACACACGGCTGACACAAGGCGCTTGGGCTGATGGCACAATAGGCGTGCCATCATCTTCTATGGCATTAGGCACGATAGTCGTGCCTTGCAATAATTGTCCACCGCCAAAGCAAAAAGTTTTCGAATCTGGGTGCCACAATGAATCGGTTAATCTAGATTTTTTTTTCTTGCCTTCTCTGGCTCACTCCTGAGCAAAGTCCTCCCTTCACACATTCCATTTCTCGTGAACCCGCGCGTCCTCCTTCCTATTTTGAAGGAACCTGTCTAGATCGCCCCGCCGTTGAGTCACGTCAGCTATACATATTTGTTTTGGAGCGCAGTATTGTGTTAAGGTCACGATCAGTTAATTTAACACCTAGTTTACTGCGCTCTATTGGTCGTTGGCAAACCTTGTCTTTGGTCTTCTGAATATTAGTCAGACCAAGTCTTTACTATTAAAATATGAAAACGTTATCATGATCTTCGTTCAAATTATCACACGCTATAGCATATTTAGCGAACTAAGAGAACTGAAAGCATATAATATCTTGTCAATTTTATGACATATCCAGATTTCCAAAAGTAATTGCCTACCTACACTGCAACTACTTAATTTACCAGGATGAATAGTATTCTTTGTGTTAATCTAGGACATGGTCTGTCTGAGTGCTATTACGATCTTTTAACGTTCGACAGAGGTTGACAGGAGTGCGCTGCTGGGAAACATTTGTGAAATGTACTGAATATAAAAAGGCGGGTTTAGTTCTGATTTTGCACAGGCTACATGGTTATAAATCATATTATTCCAGCCAAACTCAAACTTAAAAATATATGCTGTGATTGCCTTTAATGGTGCATGGAGGACCTCAGTACAATGCTCGATGACCTCAGTAGAGCTTCCGAAAGAGTGGCTCTTACAATGAACATGGACAAAACCAAAGTCATGTTGAATGCCCATGTAACACTCACTCCTGTCAAGATCGGAGACTCTACAATCGAAGTTGTAGACGATTATGTCCACCTGGGACAAACAGTCCAGTTAGGTAGGTCTCACTTCGAGAAAAAGTTCAATCGTCGAATCCGACTCGACTGGGCAGCGTTCGGAAAGTTGCGTGGTATCTTCTCGTCCAACTTACCACAGTGTCTCAACACGAAAGTCTATGTTGAGTCCAGTATGTGTTGCCAGTGATTACATACGGGACCGAAACGTGGTCGCTCACCTCACAATGGGCCTCATCAGAAGGCTTAAAGTCACCCAAAGGGCAATGGAGAGGGCTATGGTCGGAGTTTCCTTGCGTGATCAAATCAGAAATGAGGAAATCCGCAAGAGAACCAAGGTTACCGACGTAACCCGAAGAATTGCCAAACTTAAGTGGCAGTGGGCAGGGCACATTACTCGCAGAACAGATGGCCAATGGGGCCGAAAAGTTCTGGAGTGACGACCGCGAACCGGAAGACGTTGCGTTGGAAGGCCTCCCAGTAGGTGGACCGATGACCTGGTGAAGCTTGCAGGGATCCGATGGATGCGAGTCGTACGGGACCGGTCAATGTGGCGACACTTGGGGGAGGCCTATGTCCTGCAGTGGACGTCTTTCGGTTAAAATGATGATGATGATTGCCTTTAATCTTGATTAGAAGGAGATCGATTTTTTTGAGAATATTTTTACGAATGGTCATGAGCGGTTCCCAGATTGCGTGGCGATCCGTCCTCATTCTTTTCACCTATTTTAAAAGAACTGACATTTGACTTTTTTACATTACTTGACATTGTTATTGTGTTATGAATAACATACATATATCTATCTATACGCTTGCTAAACTTCTATAAGCTATCACAAATACAAATGTAGAAACGAGTTTGGCTTGTGCTGCTCCGACAGAAATATATTTTTTTTGAAACCAAAGTTTATAAATAGGTATAAATGGTGTAATTAGACCCTTAACATAGCCGAAAGCCAATTGTTCTCCCCGTCTTTGCGATATTTTTTTTGTTTTAGACCATACCTGGGAACCTTCTAGTTACGGAGATATTGGGGGTCAAAGTTTAACTTTTTCACAATTTTTTTTAAATACATTTTTTTAATGTAAGATTTTTACCTGACACACCTCCACGACCCCCGTACTATTCAAACCATCCATCAGCACAATGCTTTGAGTGCTTTCCATCGAGTCCTATCTTAAAACGTGATTTTTCACCCCAAAAAAAAAAGTCGATTCCCAGCAATAATTTTTGCGTAAAGTTACTTAGTTTGATGTACAGAATGCTTGGTTGACGGCTATGTGAAGGGTCTGTTTGCACCCTGTAGAGTATAGACGGGGTATACATTTTTATTATGCTGGTATAACCTTATGTCAAGGTCAATGCCGATTTGATTGACATAAATGTATGTTGTTATAATTTGAATGTGTTTTGTTTCGTGCCTGATATTTCAAAACTTAAATCTGTTTGTTAACCGTCTTCCAAAAAAAGGATGAGAGGTTATCAATGAAAATCTGGTGTTGATCTTCGGAGATACACAATGGAACTCTTGAATACTATTATACAGCAATTCTGTCGTGATTGCTGCAATCGCTTGGATGTTTATTGTTTACAACTTTACACAATAACATAACATAACATAAAGCCTGTATTGTCTCAGGGAGTACTCAGATGTGTACATCTGCGTACCCTCTGCGTATCGAAATCTTGGTGTACAGTACAAACATTCCATTATATTACATTTCGACAGTTTGGTGTGTTAAGTTCTATTTTATTGGGGATAATGTAAAATAGATGCATAGTAAATATTTGTATAAGGGTATTACAACTAAAAACGGAAAAAATATTTTCAAATGAACAGTTATTTTTCACTTTTTTTTTTGTTTTTGAGGTCGGCTTTATTTTTTGCTAAAAAGTTTTTTTTTTTATTTAAGCAAAGACTGAATACCTACTTTTTCGCCGGTGAATTATTGTGATGTCACGCTACGATTAGCGTGACATCACAATAATTGGATTATAAAAGTCCGATTTATAAAACTCTGCCATCGAATATCAATTATTTTTAATTTACATAAGCCGACTCCATTTCTTATATTTTACCAATGATTCAGTCGAGACGCAAGAACAGCTGAATTCCCATATACAATTGAGCAATCTCCTTTCTCTTATTTTGCGAGGCAGGTTATAATGAGATACTTGACGTAAACATTACAGAAACGATTTTTTGAGAGAGAGAGCGAGAGATCCCGTCTGTGATCGACCTTCACTCATCTGGTAACCTACTGAAAAATACGTTTTTATAAATCTTTATACTTGTACAAACATATTGCGGTTGGGTTTCCAAATAAGATTAAGTCAAGTTCGCATTTTGTGTTTTCAGAGTGGAGTTCTTATGTTGGAGCTCCCGAATACCTACAATCGCTGGTTCCCAATAGAGCCTTCCAACTACTGCGTAGACTACCGCATCATGGCGGACCCTAAGAAGATCACGCCGCGCTTTTGGGCAAATCTACCGGGAGGAGACTTCGTGGTGGATCGCCCAATCTTGATAAGCAGTAAGACTAAATTCATATTGTTTATATTTTCCGTACAATGAAAAAGCCTGCTTGTAATGGAAACGTACAACTTGATTGTGTAGTCGTGCCTACTATCAACGAGGAATATTTAGGTTAATCTGATCGCGTTTTCTGAATTTTTAGAGATCTTCTTCTTTGAGACGACATTTTTATTCTAGTATCCAACGATTTCAATATTAATATAAACGTCATCAAAGTAGTGATAGGTAAAATAGTGATAGTAGGTGATTAGTTAGTAGGAACTTTTAAATCAAAAGACAAATATGGCCCCGAATATCTTTTCAAGGTTTATAGACTCATATGAACTATAATGAAATGCATTTAATGTTCATATTTGTTAAAATTGTGAGTAAGCGTTTCATACGAACATGAACAGTATGTTATGAGAAAAAGAAGTGAAGTGTGTGAAGTTCATATTTTATTATAAATAGATGCTGACTTTATTTCACAAAGTATCTAAAATCAAAGAGAGGTATGGTATTTGTATGGTGGTAGGTAAATTGCATAACTGGTTCAATAAATTCGTTTGTCACTAAAGGTAGGAACACACTCCTGTGTGAAACACATTCGCGCATCGACACAACACACTGTAATTATCTGTTTCCAACCATACTAAATGTATGAAACCGATATGCTTCTGACATCACATTCTCATAAACTATTGAATTATATATTTTTATAAATATCGCCATCTTTTTAATCATGGGATTCAGCCATACCCCATACGATTACGTTTTTTTGGGTTTATTCCGATCTGCCCCCACCGGTCTGTCAACAGTGGTGGCAGATGCAACTACTGTACCACCCAAAGCTATAAATTAATGCAGGTGTTCTGCATGGCCGCTATACACGAATATTTTTACATCCTTCTGGAGCCGAAACATAGTAACTGCAGTCGAGTAATAGTTACTATTAGCATTGTTATTGTTTTTTTAAGACATCAAATGAAGAAGTTAGAAATTTATCACTTTTATTCTGTCATTCGAGTTAAATCTTAGTAGCGGTTTCACTATTTCATTCATAAACGCAAGGTCGTGCGCTCGCGGTGGGTCAATGGACTTCGGACGAATAACCAGCTGAAAAAGTACTTGCAAGTAGATATTTCATTTCAGGTACGATTAAGGTTGGTGTAAGTTCATTTACCTCCATCATCTCTCGTCTCCTCGTAAACGAGAGAAATTAATTGACAATTAATTCACCAGTCTCGCATCACGAAATCACTAATACCTACTCGTACTTATTCAACTACACAACGACGAGTACGCTTGGGAGTTGTTTTTAAGGCATTGAATCGAGTGTTGATCAATCGATCTAATAGGTACTTAAGAAACATACCCAATACCCTACCATATGATAAATAAAAAATAGTATTACAGCTTAAAACAATTTTCTTGCGGCAATGCTAGTGGCGGCTTCTACAAAGGCAGGCAATTCGAACAGAAAAAGACCCTATTTTTATAACGTTAACCGTGGAATTCGGTTGTGCATCCTTGTAAAGTTCACTCGTTCACGAGACAATAGATTTCTCAGAATATTTTTTAGTAAACTGTGTATTTACCTAGTTTGATGAAATTTCTAAATTTCACCGTTTACTGTTAAGAAATAAAGTCTGTATTCGCTTTTCGTGTTATTATTTGTTTACCTATTTATCTACCGCGTATGTATTTTTATTTATGTTGATGTACCTATCTTAAAGAACACGGCGCCGAATTATTGCTTGATTTAAATTGCGTTTTCCGTCATACTTTCTACAGGCTTAGGAACGTCGCGTTTAGCTAATGCGTCTCTGTCACTTTTCACAATATTAAACGCGTCCACAATCGCACTTCTTAACTCATCTCGAGTAGTATGTTCCTCGAAATAAACTAGTCTTTTTATCTCACACCACAAATAAAAATCCAGTGGGTCAGGGCTCCTTGCGGGCCAAGCCACAGGGCCACCACGACCTATCCACTGCTCACCAAACTCACTGTTCAGATACGCACGCACTAAATTCGCATAATGAGCAGGGCATCCAACATGCTGATAGTACATACCGCGTAAATAAGCCAGAGGCACATCCTCTAGCAACTCCGGTATCATATTCTGCAGCATATCCAAATAAGAACCACCAGTCAGGTGCCCTTCAATAAGAATAGGCTCTATTATTTGGTCATTAATAATGCCTGCCCAAACATTCCATGATCGAGGAGGCGCTGGGTTACAGCCAGATTGGTGGAGGTGAAGGGAACTTGAGGGTCGGTGATTCCACGAGCGCGCAGTGAGTTCAGGTTTTCCGGCTGAGCATACAGGAGTCTAGCCTCTTCCAAGTTCTGGTGCGCCATCCCATAAAAATCCACCATTGCCCAATACTCCACATTGGAGTAGACATATTGCCGAATCATTTTTGACACGTGATTAGGTTACGCGTGAGTGACCTAATACAGCGAAACGCGCGACTGTACTAGAAAGAGCGCCGATCGCGTCGGCTAGACTGTGTAAGCGTGGGGTGGGGGCGTGGCTTACGGATCAAGCTGTCTGATCGATGAATGGATTTTTCAATGGGTACCGTTTGCATGTGTTGCCGATCGTCGATACGTTACGTACACACACATATGCATTTACCGCAAGGACTACTACTTCGAGTTCTCATTATTTAACAAAAAAAACAATAAATTTAATTTTTCGTGATTTATTTTATTGTTACTTTTTGAAAAAAATAGTCCCAATCGTTTCGAGTTCGATGATCGAGTTTATGGCTTTCGGTTCCAGAACGACCTAAAAGTAACCGTGTATAAAAAAAAAAAATGCCGGGAGTCGGGCAGACCACACTTCATACTAAAATCTTCCAACCCGTCTATTTGCTGGTCGAAATATTTGGTGGTGTTAGACGGCAACTTGACCGACGAGTCTGCCACCACTGGTTGAGGATTCCACCAATTCAAATGACATCTGCCACCATTGATGAGAGAGGGAGAAGCTAATGTGGCTGAATCAGACGCAACCACCATCAGCAGTGGTAGATGACAAAAATAGTTGCAACTGCCACCACTAGTGGCAGACCGGTGGGCGCAGATCGGAATAAACCATTTTTGACAGAATGGACTATGCAGTCTTTCCGTTCTCTTTTCAGATATTACCGTACCTATTTGACACTGTACCTACATGAGCTGATGTCAGGCGATCTTACTTACGTTCGGTTTGCGTTTGGGCAAGTCAAAAAATTTACTTCATGTGTACTTTATCAACAGTTTCGCTGCTATCATGCTTCATTTTGCTGTTGGTGCTGGTAGTATACTCCTTGCTGCCTGAACTTCGGAACTTGGCTGGCCTGATCTTAATGGCGCACATCTTCTGTTTGTTTATGGCCTTCTGGCTGATGAGTATGTTTCAAATATGGATTCACACCGCAAGATCTTGTATTTTTCTCAGTAAGTGATTGTTGTGGAGTATCTTATAGTGAAACAATAATAGCTGTAAGCAGTATTGGATCAGTGGTTTCAGCAAACCCGACCTGTCCTAGAACCAAAATTAAAGACATGTACGTATATGGCACAACCACCAACCCATATTTGGCCGGTGTATCTCTCTCAGAAAGAATTACTCTGACCCAGCAGTGCTAACGTTTAAGGTTGATTATGCCATTATGATACTAATACACTACAATGCTCAATTTTAGATCATTTTGTAAAGTATTTATTTTAATTGCTGTACATTGCGTGGTGTTGACTACTTACAAATAAGAAAGCTTTTGAGTAACCAGCGTAAGCGTAACATGATTGAGTGCTCAAATTGTTACATATTATAATATTGTATTCAAGTAGGTTGCATACCATTGGGGTATAACAATACTGTTACTGCTAGTAGGAATGCTTTTGTGCAAGTTCATTTTTTTTTCCAGCGATGTTCACATATTTCTTCATTCTGGCTACTTTCTGCTGGTTGAGCGTCTTGTCTTTCGATATATGGTGGACCTTCAGGTAATTATTTTTTCGCTTCAAAAAGTAACTGGTCTCTTACCGGAATTCTCCTTTTTGTAAAAGTTGACCTAAACCTCGTCCAGGGTTTACTGTATTAACGGTGCGCCACACACTACAGTTCAGTATTACCATCTTACCATCTCTCAGTTTAATTTTAATTCCAAGGACCGATTCGAATTGAAAGTAATAATAATTAGGGTAGATTTCGCTTCAGCCCGACCTTGATCATCGCTAATAATAATGTAATATGTTTTACAGAGGTTATGCAAAAGCCCCTTCAATACATCGCCGACAACAATATTTCAAGTTCCTGATGTACAGCTTGTTCGCCTTTGGTGTCCCGTTTCTCATGACCGTGGGTCTGTACACGTTGAACGAAATCAAGGATAGCTTGAGACACCTGCCTTGGTTGGTCACTCCTCACGTGCCTGAGTCCGGATGTTTCCTTCAAGGTTGGTATACCGCATTTCCTGATGTGAAAGAATCATTTCTGTCTACACTCGGTTTGGGAGGGACGGGAATTCATATCTTTAAAATGGGAACACCCAAATACTCCAAAATATTTTATTCCGAATTTCGATGTTCCGATTTTCAAAAGTCCGAGTTTCATAATACCTAAGAATTATCTAATTTATTTTACCGCAAAATCCGATTCCAATCCATGTGTTTTCCGATTTTCATATGTTCGAAGAATAAATGTTCGATGGGTCGAAAAACGACATTCCGATTTTCAATAAAAACTGCTAAAATAGGAATTCTGATTGTGATTCAGTTACTATGATAATCAGTTACGCACATAAATTCAAAATCTGTAAGTAACGTTGTGTTCGTGTAGCAGATAGATATTCAGCGGATTGGAATCAATAGACTTTCAGTTGTCTGATAGTCTAGAGTTTTCAACCATTTACAGACAGTTATTTTACAGACTGGTCTCCTCAGTGGGTAAATTGTAAGTGTTGTTTTGATTTTATTGTATTAATATCATCCAAGAAAACAGTAAAATCTCTGGGAGAGAATAGTACGAAAAAAGCTTATAGGACAGACATTACCCTTCGTTCACTTATTAAGATCAGTGCACGCGCCAGAAAGTTGTTCCAAAGTATGCAGATAGCTTGCATCTTTGGTGCAACTTTCTTGCGGCAGCGGAGTTTCCCCCCGACGTAGTGCCTCCGCGCGCCATTCGTGAAGGCGCGCGAGGAATATAGCCTCCAGATCCCATGGCGGCAATCCGGCAAGGAGGCTCGCCGCCTCACCGGAGATCGTGCGGTACCCCCGGACTAGCCTTAGGGCTATCCCCTTTTGGGGCGCGTTCAGGTAGCGGGCGGCTTGCCGCCTCAGAGAACGCGCCCACACCGGAGCCCCGTAAAGGGCCATGGACCGCACGACCCCCTCGTAGAGCCTCCGGCAGGAGGCATTTGGACCCCCCAGGTTGAGCAGGAGCCGCTTGAAGGCAGCCCCGGTCCGTTCCAGTTTGGGGGCCAAACGTCGGAAATGCTCCACGAAGTTCCACCGGCTGTCGAGGACGAGTCCCAGGTACTTCAACGTCGACCCGACGCCGACGGAAACCCCTCCTGCCGTCAGTAGGGATCCCGACGGTGGCGCATTCCGAGGCCCATGAAAACACATGGCCTCGGACTTGTGCAATGCCACCTCGAGACCCAATTGCCGATCGTCTCCACGACTATCGCAACCCCGCGTGTCATTTTTTCGGCCGCCGCCTCGTGCGACCTCCCTTGTGCCAGTACCAGCGTGTCGTCAGCGTAGCAGACTACGCTGACGCCACTAGGGAGGTCGGCGCGCAGCACCCAGTCGTAACCGATTTTCCACAAGGCCGGCCCCAGAAGCGATCCCTGTGGAACACCGCACGACATAGCTTACGAATCCTAGTAACTATTATGTCGATGTGAGGCTTAAAGGTTAGTGTTTGATCTATAAACACTCCAAGATATTTAATAACGTCTGTATTCTGAAGAGGTGAACAAAGGCGTGAGAAATTGGACATGAACAAGTGCGAGCTAGGATACTGAGAATTGAAGGTGGAAGAAGATTTCTCCTAAGCGCAAAGGCAACATATTTGGTTTTTGATAAATTTAGTGTCAATACATTATATTTAAGCCATTGACAAACCGCATTGAAACCATGTTGAGCACTTTGGAAAACTTCTAAAAAAAATAGCGCAGTTTCATCGGCAAAAGATATTAATATAGATAAGGAAAAGGCTAGGATCCACGACACTGCCCTGTGGAACGCCATAATGAACAGAGAGTTCATCACTTATCCACTTGTCTATTTTCACTCGTTGCTTCCTACAACTTAAGTAATCCTTGAGCAGTTGCAATGGCAGACCTCTAAATCCTGTTCTCTCAAGTTTTTGCAATAGCAATGGAATAGGAACCGTGTCAAAGGCCTTGGCTAAGTCTACAAATAGTGCTACACACTTCCTCTTATTGTCAAGGTTAGTAACAATATGGTTAGTGAGTTCATGCACAGCGTCGTCAGTCGACCTACCCGATCGAAACCCAAATTGTTATAGCTGCTTCGGGACCATCAATTGTTGGTGAATCATCTGGGTTAGGTTATATTAGAACTGTGACCATTAACGGATCAGATCCCCAGATTCCCTCTATTGTTGGTTATGTATTTATTTGTCTTTAAATTCAGTTTTACAAGGCCTTTTAGTTATTCAATCTATAGAAACTCGGTATTTTGTTAATATAGATTAATTATAAACATTAGGAATATTGAAATTTAGGAATTATAAAAAATGGTATTTTAAAATTCGACTTTTGTGACTATCGGAATAAAGTTTTTATCTAGTATACTCCTTTAAAATAGATACCTCTTTAATATTATTATGTATTTCTCAGTAGCAGCAACGGAGTCAGAATTTGTACCCGGTTAATGTCTAAAAGGTCGCCCCCTTGCTTACTTAAGACACAACTAGGGGAAATGTGGGTGTACTATTAAGTGGTTACCTTTCCCTAATCCATCAGGCATTACATGCGTCATGATATATTATTTAACACATTCATCTATGCCTTGTTTTTTTATGTTTTTAGTTTATGTTCTAATTGACAATGATTCTTTTGCAGGTGGTGAAGAACAGTTGTACTTACACATACCCATGCTGATCCTGATTATCTGTAACTGTATGTTTTATTTGATGACCGCCTCAAACATTTGGCGGTTGAGTCGAGGGACAGCTGTGTTGAATGCGGCTGCTGCGGGCAATGCGCAGGCACAGCATACACATAAGCAGAGGTAAATGAGACCACTGTTAATGTACAAAGACGGATTAGGTGTATATTGTACATTGCGGGTAAAGGTCCAACACCAACGCAAGAGGAGAACCTCTTACATCATTTGAATGATGTTTTGTATTGGTCTGACTAAACTAAAATCTGCGTATGTTAACCAACTACAGGGGTTACTGCGATCATAATATGTCCTTCTTCACCTACAACTTCTTAAAGTATTATGCGGTAACGCAGGTTTATACGCTACGTCTATAATTCCTTTGTAATGGTTACCTATGACAAAATATAATTTATCACAGGTTGAACGTTTACCTGAAGCTGGCGGTAGTAATGGGCCTGAGTTGGTTGCTGGAACTAGTCATATCCCTGTCCTCTAACTACAAGATATGGTGGCTAACCGACACCAACAATATCCTTGTAAGTGTGGCGATATTCCTCATTTTCGTTTGCAAGAAGCATATATTGAAGAAACTATGTAAACGGTAAGTGGAATATCTTAAGCATTTGTCTCGTCTTTGCCCAGCGGAGCGTTAGGTTATTAGCTCCTGCCACTATCCAAATTTATTTGAGATCGGCACAACAGGATTGTCTTCTTCCAAACATACCTATTAGCGGTCATGTCAGTAATCGAAATCTTTCTAGTCAACTTGTCATTCATATAATACTTATGTTATTGTTCCTTCTGCTCCTTACAATCAGGTCTTTCTAACTTTCCCTTTAAATATCTGTCTGATATTAAAACAGTATTTTTATGTTCTCACAGCTGCACGGGGAGGAAGACAATGCGCGGGTGTCCACCAGCCCAGGTCAACTCCAGCAGCAAGTCAAATCTCAATCAAGAATTCACGAATAACCAATTCAAAGTGTCGTCCCAACCTCATGGAGGGAACATACACACAGTGGTCTCTACAAATGTCATGGATTCAACAATATAGGTTCATGAAAATCTAAGTGCTCAGTGATCGCGAAGTAGTTAAAATAGTTGTACCAACAACTACCTATGAGCATACTGATAAAAATAAGCTTAGTTAGAATACATATAATTATGATATCATATTTAACTAGTTAACATTGCGTATGCATGCAATAAGTACAAGTAACTTGCAAAATTCTGATTTAATTGCACTTGTAAATTTCACTTTTAATAAAATGACTCACCAATTAAGTTCGCTCACAATTTGTCATACTTTTAAAGATGTCTGGCAGTGGGTTTCCACCACACAAAATATCTGGCAGTGGAGCGGGCGAATCATCATACTGGGTTTTATGTAATCAAAAAATCACGTTTTAAAGTATGATGTAACTAAATAGCTATTAAGCACACCTCTGTTACCTGATATCTGCCAAAGCCACCACGACCGACTTTTCATAGTATCCAATTAATTGTTCTTATCTATAGTAAGGTCCTTCCAAACTAAAAGTTTCAGCTTTTATAAAATGACGTAGGTCTGGCGATCATGGAATCTTCGTCCATAACCCAATCAGCAGTAATTCTTCTACTTTTCGAATCGATGTTACAACATTCGTGCAGTTAGCTAGATTATTTTGGCCCATTAAGGTTCCACGTTCACGAGCTCGTGGCTACATAATAACAGCCGCTCGGGTCGTTCTTGGGGTTATAACACACTTGTCAAGGTTGGTCCGTGGATGGGTGACTTACCCGTTACATACCGAGTTTCTACCGTAAAATAATTAAAGCCGTTAGTCTCAGCTGTCATGGGTAGATCTTTGACAGTCGTTACAGATAGTCAGTGGCCCGAAAATCCGACAATCAGTCTTACCAAGGGTATCATTTTACCCAGTACTAACTGGGTTGTGGAGTTCAGATAGGTAGTCTTTTCATGTTAACTAGTGATAATCATCTGCATCCGATTAGACTGGAAACCGGCCCCAACACAGTTGGGAAAAGGCTATGTAGATGATGAATGGATACGTTGTTCGTGGCTTCAGAAGCGCTCTCTACGTCCTCAACTGTGCTGGACTTTGGACACTTTGGACAATCCAAGAAGTGAACCATCTTCCTGTTAGGAGCTCACTTGTATGTACTAGATGTCGGAAGGGCAGATAGTGTTAGCAGGGACCGAAATGGGTGCGCAATCGATTATGTGTTTTCCGTACCTATAGAAGTTGTTGTTTTATCTTGCTACTTGCATACTTTTGCGTAAGCTACTGGTATGTGTATCTCTGCTTTCATAGTATGTAGTACTGAAACACAGTATGTAAAATCGGATAGATGTTATGTAGAATGTAAAGTAAATAAAAGGTAAAATTATATCTAGCTATGTTTCACTTTTGGCCATTGTTCCATTTCTTAAAATGAATAATAACAAAGTTACTGGAGAATGAAGCTAATTGTCTTGCTCTTTTCTGGGTGTGGCTGATGTTTTGTAAAGTCTGGTCTACATTATCAGACCTCTTATGTCCTCTTCTCTGTAACAGGGGTCTGACTGTAGAGTAATGACTGTAATTTATTCCGTTATTATCGTTTTATTCCAAAAATAATTTTATCATAACCTTAAATTATAGGCAGTAGGACATTTTAATGACTGTATATTTTGATTATACATTGAGGCTAAATTAAAATTCAAATTACAATGGATATTGGTTTAATAAAAAATAATGTCGTCGGTAGAATGACATGGCAAGTTGTGTCTGTAGGCTGCGTGACGTAGCAGTGTCACCATCATCAACATTTCAGCCGAAAAATGTCCATTGCTGGACATAGGCCTCCCCCATGTGTCGCCACATTGACCGATCCCATGCGACTCGCATCCAGCGGATCCCTGCAACCTTCACCAGGTCATCGGTCCACCTAGTGGGAGGCCTTCCAACGCAACGTCTTCCGGTTTATGGTCACCACTCCAGAACTTTTCTGCCCCATCGGCCGCTTAAGTTTGCCTATTCTTCGGGCAGCAGCTTCGGGTAGCATTGTGGGCCTACTTAAATATCATAGCAACTGTTGTTGGTATTTAACTACTGTGATACGATGCGCTGCAACAATTTAGTTCTTTCTGCGCACGCCGCTTCCCTGGTAGCTCATAAACGGCACAAATATGTGGATGTCTCTAACTATTCTCAATCTCATTTTTTCTCTTCTCTCGAATCAGATTTTTACAATAGTTTTCAAATCATTCATACATCTTTTGCTCAGAATAGTTACAGCACTGATAATAATATTTGTGTCACTTGTTTAATTTAGTATTTTACAATATTTTTTTTTTACCTTTGTATAGATTCTTTTTATCGATTGTGAATGTGTGAACATTGTAGGCTTTGTAGATTCCCAGCTGCTTGTTAACTTTTTCTTTTGTTCTACATTTTTTGTGTAGTAAGCAACGCCTTATTGTCTGGCCTACGCTGTATGTGTATATGTGTATTTAAGTATGGGGGGGCCCATACTTAAATACAAATGCTGTATCCATGATAATATTGTAATACCAAATGATTTGAAAAGAGTAACCATGGGGTTTCTTGCCGGTTCTTCTCCATAGGAAACGACCACCCCGAACCGTGCACCTTTTTGTCGACGTTTTATAAGTGCCCATCTAGGCCTATGTGAAATAAAATATTTTGATTTTGATTTAGAATTAATAAGATAAAAATCGGTCCAAAAACACATCACAGTAAAGTTACTCTGGTATGCTTTTTTGTGTTGATTTGCATATTGTGCAAGCGTGTGTGTGCAAGTAGCCTATTATACCTTTGTATCAGTTGTATTAATAAACAGAAGTTGTTATGGCACAATGGCGTGCAAGCTACGTGCTTACTTTTGTGCTACGGATGAAGTCTCGGGCGAAGACCTGGTAGGCATTAAAAGGGTTCTTATTCTCCCAGTATACTTTCAGTCACATAAACTCACACCCAGTGTATTTGATTTTGTGAGATCTTTTAAATCAAGTAGCTCAAATGCTGCAGGGGGCGCCTCTACCAAGTTTCTGCCTCGATTTGAAAAAATCGTAGACTCGAGGCTGCCTCTCGGCTGTGCCAAATCTTTGGAAACCCGAACATGTTTGCAGCAAATATCAAGCTGAATGTGTAGGCATTATCCAAGCGGCACACGCCCTAGAAGTCAGGGAAGTCACGGTTACCCATTTTCGTATACTCTCTGACAGTGCCTCAGTTATTCAATCCTTAAAGAGAAACCAGATCACTTCGAGACTAATACTCGAATGCCATAAATGCCCCAGAACGCGTTACGGTACTAAACCGCAAGACGGTGACACTAAAATGGATTACAATGATTAAAATGGATACAGTGGATCATTTGGCAACGATGCAGCTGATAAACTCGCCAGGAGGGGATGGAGCTAAGGAGTTGTATTTTGTCTAAGATTTCACAACAGCAGTTTTTTTTTTAAAGTAGATGTCCAAAACGTTTTGGTAAAGCACACAGTAAAATCCGACCTAGGCTGGTGAGGTCCTAGAATCGACTAAGGTCTGGAGACACTGTGTAACAGAACGCTCTTCTTAAACTACTTTTTTATTAGTTTGAATACTAGATCGATTCTTTTGGCAAAATACAGAAAAAAGTAAATATATTTCACGTACCTCTGCTTCACTTTTCGGGCAATTTAAGCACTTGTAGTTTCATTATGAGTTGAAGTCCTAATTATAAGCTACTGTTTGAGGTACTTATTCATTTGAATAACCATGAGACCACCCTAAACCTAACCTTATTCATTTGAGGACCATGGCCAATTGCCCATGGTCCTTTTATGGAAATATCGGAACAAAGAGACATGGTAGGGATGAATGTTGATTATATACTAAAAAGTTTTTTGTTTTTTTGTTAGCCTGAACTGTTAAATTTCTGTGCAAAGGCCTCCCCATTCCTTCCACTTTCTCGATTTAAAAAGATAAAAAGTTTGATTTCATTTCAGTTAAGGCTGCATTTCCACCAGAGATGTGAGATGATGTGTAGAAACACACATCCCTCGGTGTACGAAACTAAGCACTACCAGCTTGAGCTGAATTTACTATGTGATTGGTTAGTTTCACACACATCCCTCGTTACGCATACTCCGCAAAGTTGTATACAAAGGTAACTCGTTGATAGCTCGTGGATACAGATGGTGTTAAAATAACGGAACCCGTTTAATTAATATTCATTTATTTTAGTCACCATTCAGCAAGGCACATAGTAATTTGAAATAAAAATAAAAATGTATAATTATAACAATAAACACAAAAGAAAAAGTGTGATCAAGAATGACGTATGTCATATAAAATTTTACAAATAAAAATTAATTCAAGAAAATGTTGACCAGAGCAGCAGCAAGTCACGCACGCCTATCGCCTCCGGACCCGTCGCTCAGCTCCGCCTCGCCGCCGCCGAAATCCAGCCCCGTCGTGAGTGCTGTGACACCGGCCGTGGCTGTTGCGTCGAGCTCGAGCGACGAGTATTACTCTCCGCGCACGTCGCCACCACCTGTTCGTCGGCGGGGAGGACGCCGGCCGCCGGACGGCTTAGGACCTCGAGGCCCACCGGCCTTTGAAGGGGCCAAGCTCCCGGCGGGAGTGTGAAGCGCATGCGATGGACGCAATCCATTAATGCAAATGTCATGCGCGCATACTATGGGGCTACAGAGGGAGAACCTGACCGCGTACTGTGTTCGGATGCTCTCTCTGTTTCAGGTGCTTGAGCCAGCTGTCAACGTGTCGGCACAACGACTAGCGGATCAGGTGCGAGTCATCTAGCGTAATCGTATGTTGGATGACACTGTACTTGATCGCTTGCGGATTGAAATGCAGAGTAGCCATGTCATTGCCACGCCGCCGCAGGCTGTGGTTCCATCACAGTCTACCATAATACCAAATCGAGATAACGACGTTAGTAATGACATGGTTACTAATGTAAGTACCCAGCGCAATGAGGAAATGAGGAGTGATTTGGAGGGTGCGATTCGAGAATATCGGTTCATGCAACCTTAGACCACGCATACCTCGTTTGCCCATGCATAACAAAAATAGGGCGCTGGTGGCGGTGCTGGATTCGCAGTTGTCAAACTATTTTGATAACTGCGAAGACCTCACCGATGCTCACTCAATCCTGTATTATGCGGCTGTAGCGGCATGACGTGTAGCTCATGTCAAATTTTCTGATGACAGAGCTACACGATATAAACCGTCGTGCATGGCAGTACAGGATTGAACGACGTATTGGTGGGGCCAGAGCACTCATCGGCAAACTGATCTGCTTCAGGGAGGGCAATACTCGCCCTAGAGTGATGCGTTTTGTGAGGCGGGCGTTCTCGGGGACTGATATCAGTCCTCGAGACTACATGTCCCGTATCACAGAGCGCATCGACTTCCTGAACCAGAAAATGTATGCATGGGCAAACCGTATTCGTAGGTATAAGCGGCGGGTGGATCGATACACTCAGAATCGCACATTCCAAAGAGATGAAAGGTGGGTTTGTAGGGCTTGGGAGTGACCGGACCAAGGTGTGGCTGACACACGCCTGCCGGATGATGATGCCATGTTTTCGTTCTGGTTCAGCATCTGGTCGGTGCCTGTTAGCCATACCGAGGGTGAATGGACTCGGGAGGTCGAGCGAGCGTGCGATCTAGTACCAGAAATGGGGGCAATTAATATCAGCCCCCAAGACGCAGTTCGTGCAGTCCGTCCGTTGCCTAACTGGAAATTTCCAGGGCCGGATGGGCTGCACAACTTTTGGATTAAAGGGTTTACAAGGTCGCAAGCTCGCCTGACGATTCTGTTCCAGTCAGACTTAGGGTCAGGGTCGCTGCCCGAGTTCCTGACAACAGGTATAACCCACCTGCTCCATAAATCGGGTAGTACTGCGGAGCCCAAAAATTATAGACCTCCCATCTATTTTGAGAGCTAAAATTAACAAACACATTAATGACAATTCTGTCATGTCCGCTTCTCAAAATGAATGTAGGAACGGGTCCCGCGGTACTAAGGAGCTACTCCTCATTGGTATGGCCATTAGTCAACAAGTTCGCCGTTCCCGAAGGAATCTGTCGACATGTTGGATAGACTCTCAACTCTGCGCACCTTCCTGATGTCATGTATGGGGCAATGGCGGACAGTCCTTCGCTATCCAGGATGCCGGCAAATCCAGAGGAATAACGAACCGATAAGGATAGAGCGAGGTATATTTCAGGGCGATAGTTTGAGTCCACTTTGGTTCTACTTACCCTTGAATCCTCTTAGTACGCTGCTGGAGGATTCAGGTCTAGGCTATCGGTTGAGGAGAGGTGGTCAAGTTAAATCCCACCTCCTTTACATGGATGACCTGAAACTCTTTGCTCCCAACGATTTGCAACTGATGGAGCTACTGAAGGTAACTGAAACTTTCAGTAGCGCCATCAGGATGGAATTTGGTGTGGACAAATGTGCGGTCATGCATGTAAAGCGAGGGGAGATCGTGGAATCTGTGGAAACCCAGCTCTCGGATTCCATAAATCCCTTGATACCTCTCAACAGCCGAAACCTATAGCGCTGGGCATCAATGTTGCTGACATGATGCAATCGTTGAAAGAGCGCTTCTTTGGCCGCCTGAAAAAAGTATTTAATAGTCTTTTATCAGGCGGAAATAAGGTACGTGCCTTCAACGGTTGGGTCATGCCGGTTTTGATGTACTCATTCGGCATACTCAAATGGACTCAAACAGAACTAGACGCCCTGGATAGGAGGGTCCGTACATTGTTGACGGCATATCGAATGCATCACCCGCGTTCTTCGGTTATAAGACTGTATATCCCGCGGAGGTGTGGGGGTCTAGGCTTTTTAAATGCTAAGACTCTTCACAACCGCGAGATATGCAGTGTCAGGCAATATTTCCTTGAAGCCGACGTGGGGATTCATCGAGATGTGGTCGCGGTGTACAAGGGCCGAGAAAGATAAGCAAATCAAGTATCTTGACTTGGCTCGCGAGGTTGTCGAAATGTGGGATGTGGACTCAGCGATCATTGTGCCGATAGTTGTATCAGCCCATGGCTTAATTGCCAAGAGCCTCGACCAATACCTGAGGAGGCTCTCGTCAGGCAGCTGGATCAAGGGCTGACACGGCTCGTATTGTTAGGAGGTTCCTCTCTCTGGAGCCCTGATCGCCGGTAGCTTGGGGGTCAAGGCAAAATTGTAGCCCACCGGTATCGGTAACAGGGTTGTTCCCGATAAATGTGGACTACAATTTTTTATATTTTTAAATGTAATATTTAAAAATATGTAAAAATAGAAACAAAGGAAATAAATAATATGTTTATTTTCTCATCACAAACGTTACAGTGAACTGAAATTATTAAATCTATTACACATGGTAAACATTTGTGAGAGACTGGTGCCCGAAATAGGCATACAATACCTGTGTTACGGGTCACCAGGCCCCCAAAGACTTGGAGGTATCTAACTAATTTAGATTAATAACTTAAGAACTAATGCGTGATGATTTAACTTAAATATTAGGCAAACTTAATAATAAAAAATAAGAAAATTATAATTACTCTAGAGGGGCATACATATGTGACTTATGTGGATGATAGTGTGTGATCGTGTAGCAGATAGATATTTAGCGGATTGGAATCAATAGACTTTCAGTTGCCTGATAGTCTAGAGTTTTCAACCATTTACAGACAGTTAGTTTACATTTAGTATGTATGGTATTATTGACATTAAAGGAACAAAAATCTTTTTGTGGGTGCCAATTCGTCAGTATCGCTTATAATTATTAATTAAGTTATTTCTGTTTTTGTGTACTTAAACCGGGTATTTTACTAAGTCTTAAAGTTTTTTTTTCATTTGAACCATTTTATTTCGTCACTGGATTTTCAATCACATTAATAAATAAGTTATTAAAAAAAATATTGTTGGAAATAGTGGTTACGGTAGATCTAAAACCTTATGTAGATGTATTACTCCTCCTCCCTCCTCCTCTGCCGTGTATGTCCCTTTAGTGAGAAATTGGTATTCAGATAAGTTCCGGTTGGACTGGAAGCTGACTCCAACCTAATCAGGAGAAGAATTGAACCTGAACAGGGTTTGTTTACCCCACAGATATAGATAGACCTAGATAACGCGAGAGCAACTACTTCGCGTGCCATATTATTATGTAGCTTACGTACAAAAATCGTAAGTGGCCAATTTCGAACTCAGTCTGCATCGGAGCATAGCGCTAGTCGGACGTCATTGGGCGTCATGGCGGGGGGTAGGACGAGGGGGGCGCCGTCCGCGGCGGCGTCTTTGAATCGATTTGATTTTCCCATCACTAAATAGTGCTTGTGACGTCATAATAGGTAGTCAAAAAATGGCACGCTTGGTTTTCATACAGATCGTGATACTTGCGTTATCTAGGTCTATCTATATCTGTGGTTTACCCTGTCATTAGATTTTGACTTCTGAAACAGAGCTTATGGTATCTCGCATACTTTTGGAAGTACAGTATGTAGCAGATCGACAGGCAAGCTGCAAAGCGCTTATGCTGTAAGATGGCGCGCCGCACCTCATCATCTATGAGCTCTTTCCACCGAATCGTTATTCGTTCAGTCCATATGGTTGGGAGGAGACCCGTGGTTCCAGAGCAATGCTCTCTTGGCTGGAGTCTATTTTACTGCGGGTAGTACTCTTGGATGACCAGCGCGTTGTCTTCTTCCTCAGGAAGCTGTAGGAACAATAAAATGTTTGTGTAAGAAAGGTAAGTAAGCTTATCCACTGCTGCCGGACGGCGAGCTAGCCCATAACTGGCCATCCACAGGCCCGCGCCTACGGTGGACGGGGGCCACCACGTGACCCCCGATGCCCAGGGCGTCTTCCGCGGCGGCTGGGACGTGAGGCTCTTTCCTTCACAATGCTGACATGGAGCGGGAACGGAGGGTAAGTTTGCGCGCTGTTCGAAGGAGGTGAAGATAACGCTCTTTAGGGCGTACTACACATCCCTCTACAAGTGCAGTATGTGGGCGAGGCACACGCGTGCATCATATGGGGCCCTCACGTTCAGTTCAAAAACCGAAAATATTGCTGAACGTACACACACAATGATGATTACCAGGCATAATGCCTTCCAGTCAATCAAATCAAATCAAATCAAAATATTTTATTTTACATAGGCCTAGATGGGCACTTATAAAACGTCGAAAAAAAGGTGCACGGTTCGGGTTGGTCGTTTCCTATGGAGAAGAACCGGCAAGAAACTCCATGGTTACTCTTTTAAAATCAAAAAGAATCTATACAAAGGTAAAAAAAAGAATTGTAAAGTACTAAATTAAACAAGTGACACAAATATTGTTATCAGTGCTGTAACTATTCTGAGCAAAAGATGTATAAATGATTTGAAAACTATTGTGAAAATCTGATTCGAAAGAGGAGAAAAAATGAGATTGAGAATAGTTAGAGACATCCACATATTTTTGCCGTTTATGAGCTACCAGGGAAGCCGCATGCGCAGAAGGAACTAAAGCCAAACTTCTTTATCTTCAATGTAGTCCTTGATTTTGTAATATGCTTTTTTAATAAGGACACGTTTGATGTAGTATATGTGCATAAACAATTTGGAGAATTCCCTTGATTTCCACAGGATCCCAACATCAGATCCTGACCTGATGACCATGGGACCACATGGGAATTATACTGTTTCAAACAATGCCCATAAAATTCGAATAAAATTCGTCCAAACAAAAGAAAAATCATCAAAATCGGTTCACAATTGGCGAAGAAGTCGCTGAAAAAAAACAAAAAAAAAAAAGACGAATTGATAACCTCCTCCTTTTGGAAGTCGGTTAAAAACAATTTAAAAGGGGATCAATTAAACATTATTTTAAGAAAACTTTATTCACTTACCGTTTACACAGTTTTTTCCACACACTCCTCTTGCAAACGAAAATGAGGAACAGTAGTAGCCCTATAAGACTGTTGTAAACGTCGCTTATGACCCACATACGGTAGCCTGAAGGGCGCAGAAAACTGACTATTTCCAGCAGCCAACTCAGACCCATGACAACTGATAGCTTCAGGTAGACCGCGAGCCTGCAAAAGTAGTTATTTGTGAACAATAAACTTAATAAAATACGGGTCTTTTTTAATAAAAATCCTTTGTCAAAAAGAAACAAGCCGACGAATCGATTGGTCGATTGGATGCTTTTATACTGACATAGCCAAATTGACACAAAGATCTTGTAGCGTCATCTATGACGCAAGTTAAGAACTAAAAATCCTGCAACGTGCAATCAAAGATGAAAAAAAACCCTGTGCGATCCGAAACGGGCATATACAGGTATTCCAACCACATTACCAAATAAAATAAGAAACATAAAATATTCATCAAAGAAACATGATTTTTGTGCCCCAATTACCACCATTTCCCTAAAATCCAACAATTTTTCATAAAGTGACAACACGTATGTTCGATCGTCAATAAAATTGTTTGTTAATGATGCACTACCCGAGAAATAACCGGAGTGTCGCCGCGCCGCCCGCTCCCCTGTGTTGCCATGTAAATTTCCTCATTTTAGTACATTTAATTTCATTTTTATTCGGGGTATTTTTTCCAGATCTCTCCCTCAATAGTCTATACTCTTTTGATGGCTGTACATTTTATAAGTGTACACTCTCGACCCAGAGCCCTCTATGTCTCTCCCGATATGTCTCGCAAAAAACCGGCACGGGACGGAGAGCAAATGATTAACACCGATGCTAGACTAGTACTACTACTTAGGGTGTAAACGGACCCTTCACGAAGGCATCAAGTGTCGAGTCGTCGTATGTACATAAAACTAAGTAACCGTACGCAAAAATTATTGCTGGGAAACGACAATTTTGTGGAGAGTAAAATCACGTTTTACGGAAAAAACTCAATGTAGCACATTTAAAACATTGTGTGGATGGATGCTTTGAATAGTAAACGGGTCATGGAGGTAATTAAAGCAAAGTTATTACCTTAAAACAATTATTTTAAAAAAAACTTGTGAAAAGTTTGGAATTTTGACCCCCAACAACTCCGTAACTAGAAGGTGAGAACCTTCTAGGTATGGTCCAGTACAAAAAAAAATCGTCTTACCTCGGAGTGTCTCGGCGAGAGTCTAATGCGCCCATTATATCATTTTCTACTAATATACCACTCCGTACCTCGGAAAGCACGTTACGTCGTTGGTAACGGTTGTTTATTAATGTCTTTGGCAGTCGCTAGGGGTGGTCAGTGACCGCAAGTATACTACATAAGTATAGTAGGAAGCCCGAAGGCTTGACACAGTAACTGGGTCATGGAGGTCAAACAGGCCGTCACTCGCAGTAAAATACCAATCCAGCTGAATCTGTTTAGACTGGGTACCGATCACAATATACAACATTATTTCTAGTATATGCGAAACCTGAATATAGTTTGTTCAGAATAAGTAACTGAATCGATTCCAATAATTTTTAAACCATGTTATATATTTTCCCAAAAATATTTAAAAAAGTTAAAAGTTGGACACCGAGCGACTTTGAGTACCTATCGCAATAATTTAGTTACCTACTGCCAAATTATAATTATAAATGAGCTCAAGACGACGCTGGAAGCACGCGCTGCGTGGTGACAACATTTTTGTGCGGACAACTAGGTAACAGAACAAGCAACAAGGTGAACTTTGTGATTTTTCATGATACAGTTTTGAAATTTTGTACATAGATTCTTTACATAAAAATACTAGACACGTGTATCAGGTTTCGCATATACTAAAACTAATGTTGTATAGTTGGGAAAAGGATAGGCCGATGATGATAATTGACCTTTTGACTTCTTACCTCTGCTTTTGACGGTTTGGCGACGATTCGTTTTGCGGATTGCCATTAATAGTCAGCACAGCTGTTCCTCGACTCAACCGCCAGATATAGAACGCGGACATCAGGTAAAACATCCAGTTACAGATGATCAGGATCACCATGGGCATGTATAAGTAAAACAGCTTTGCATCACCTACGAAGGCACATTGTTCTTTAGGGGAGGGAATGAGGCTACACAAATTCACTTAACCTACATATGGTGCTTGATGCGTCGTTCTTTTAGCGCGTGGCTTTAATCAGAACCATAGCCATCGTGTACAATTTTCACAGACAATTTCACAATATTTAATGTTTATCAACAATCTAGCTAGCTAGTGGAATATATTGCATGCGCCAAAAGAATCATCCAGCACTGTATTTATACAGCGTGACTTTTTAATCGTCTTACAACGGCAGCCCACTTCATGTATCCAATGAATACTAAACATTCATAAAAAAATAGGTATTTATATGATTTTAATAATTAAAAAAATAAAATATTATTCAGTATTACGCATGACGTATTTAAAACACCCTGTTGCGAGCGATGATATACTGGACTTGAGTGCTGGGTAGGTATATGTTCTCCCGTTTGATACGTAAACATCATTAACAGGATGTTTCATAATTTTATTCTAATTTTTTATTATTATTTATCTTAGTAACTATTATGGAAGATAAAAAAAAATCGTGCCTAGAGCTATATATTTTATGTCGGGAACATTGAGAGGACGACCTTTGTAAGACGACTAAAAATTCACGGCGTATATCTACATTTTTGACAGCTTTTTCTGTCACAAGAAATTACGCTAAGATTACGACTGCTTCTTGATCTATTATTTGATTTTAGTTTTTAAAATTGACACGGATAGACCGTAGCCTGACTTAGGTCATCGCATACTTTTTTTTTTTGTATTTTCCTCTGGGATAATTTCCGGCCTCCAGATGTGTGCGGGTAAAAGATAATATCTTATATCTCGGGAATGGATAACTGATTCGGGAATCTAACCTTGAAGAAAGCATCCATGCTCGGGTATACGAGGCGTAACAAACCAAGGCAGGTGTCTCATGTCGTTTTTGTATGAGTTAACCACAATCAGACCTACGGTCATGAGGAGAGGGACACCCCAGGCGTAAAGGCAGTACACCACGAACTTAAACCATTCTCCACGTCGATGTTCGCGGGCGTATAGACAGGTTCTGTAAAATAAATGGCATAAATATGTCAATAAAATATAGGTGTGCTGGCCTTTTGCACAGTAAGAAAAACATGTAAGAAAACTTGAAGTATTTATCAGCCTATGTATATAAGGTCTAACTATTCATACACGAAATATTTTCAGAGAATCATCTAACGGCTATAACGAAGCCATTTTAAGGTTTTTTTTTATCTGAGTATATTTAAAATAAAAAAAATTAAAATTACTTGACCCACAAAATAAATACTGGCTCCTTATTTTTAAACATCCATTACGCTAGTTTACTACGTCGTATTTACCTACTGTCATTGTTAGAATATGGGAGTAAAAGTTTTATGCAAAGAGCCTCAAAAAATTTTAGAATTATAATAATTTCGTAGAAAAAAAATCACTCAGATATTTTTTTTTTTCTTTGCTATGCAGACTTTACGACTTATAGAAGTTACTCTTAAAATATTTCGTGTATGAGAGATAGACCTTATATATGTATGTGTGCTTGCACCTTTGTGGCGCTCTGAAAAACAAACGCTTGACCCGATTTTGATGATTTTTACGTTAATCGATTAATCTGGCAAGTGTCACTATAAACATGAAAGTAATCAAAATTCAATATGGCGCCCACCAGACGCCATATTGTGAAAAAGAAAAAAAATAAGTCGCCGAACTATGTTAAATGGAATAACAATAGGTATTTTAAAAACCACTTTAAGTTTTGTCTTATTATTTTTAATTTAGGATGATGGTCATCCTAAATTAAAAATAATAAGATTACGACGATTTAAAGTTGGTTAGCAACCGTTCTCACTAAAGTTTTCAATTCTTAAAGCTGTTGTTAGTTCTTATATAATCGCATATTAGGTCTTACTAGCTCATGCCCGTGGCTTCGCCCACGTGGAGTTTCACGGGATAAAAATTATCCTTTTAATGTGTTAATCCAGTTTATAAACTATATATGTGCCAAATTTCATCAAAATCTTTCAGTAGTTTTTGCGTGAAAGAGTAGCAAACATCCATACATACATCCTCACAAACTTTCCCATTTATAATGGTATAAATGTATGGCAGTATACTTTTTCTTTCAAAATAGTAATGATAGAAATGATTCCAACCTCAGCAACTTAACAGCTATAGACCGACCGCTTTAATGAGTCCTCCGCTTTGCCCCATCAAATGCACATTAAGTGTCCACAAAGTCCTAACAATATCCCAAAGACTATTTCCAGTTAGTACAGTTAATCCACATAGTTATTACGATACTAACTGAACCAATACGTGATCAACCTTCAGAATATTCCATTTAAATTGATACCTTCGCGAATACTCATTTAAGCGGTCGGTCTATAGGCGTAAATTAACTGGTTCGTTCGAAATTCAAATTTTTGTGCTAAAATATCGTTGACAAGTCCTTAATTACGAAACCGGGCCAAACACCCGTATCTATTTAAAGGCAAAGTGATTACTTGAGTAAAAGTGATAACTTCAGATTAACTTAAGATACGATTTTCATTCTGTAGTTTAGTAACTGCTTGAAGTTAGAACTGTCAAAAGTTATAATTCTTAGCTTTGCCTTCTTTGACGGTTATTACTTTGTTCAAATTCTTGTCTATTGCTTAAAAATAGTTATGGTGGTTTGGTGGTGGTGAAATTAACTATAGATACCAGGATGCGAAATTACCTGAAGTTCCACCAGACATCATAGGACATGACACTCATCCAGCAGAACGCAGCCAGGAAGAAGAAATATATGCCGCTCGCTGCAATAAAATATTTTATGTGTGTGTTGTAGATATATAGCTGCATCCGATTGAATTGGAAGCCGACATCAACATAGTCCGGAAAGGCCAGGCTGCTGATAACATGTGGTAAACTTAGTATTACCCAAGCTTTTTGAGTAAAGTAACTATGTTCTGGCTAAAATTTCATTTCTTTTATTCAATAAAATCGTTTCTGAATGTGTTACATTAAAAAAAAATCGTTAAATAAATTAAAAAAAAAAAGAAGACCTTAAAAATTTATTTTAGTGATTATTCTGAGTTAGTAGACCCAAAAAGCTTGGGTAATACTAAGTTTACCCGGTAAACCTAGGTTTACTGCTTCTTATAGGATTACCCGTAACAAATATACCCTCAAGGAATTATAATTAATTTATCGAACATGTGAAGCAGATTCATAATCTACAAAGAATCTTGTTGTAAATTCTGTAATTTGCTGGCTATGTTTCGTCACTTAAAGAAACCTTTGATCACTTACTCAAACCTATACATGCTTCGGGGGGCATCTTTTCTACTTGAACGGTGATCAAGAGCAAGAAAGCCATGAACAGACTAAAGACGCACGCCATCAGGATCAGGCCAGCCAAATTCCGAAGGTCAGGCAGCAAGAAGTATACTACCAGGACCAACAGCAAAAAGAAGCACGATAACAGCGATACTGTTGAAAAATAATAATTATATTTTTACAAAACAAAAAATTAAACCCAATTGTGTGGATAGTTAGCAAGGACACTGTTCGATTTTCAAGTTTTGCGTCCGATCCGAACGCTACAATCAAAACAGCCCTGAAAGTTGTTTTATTGTTCAGTTGGTCGAAAACAAATCTTTGCGCAGATAAGGCGTGTACTAGTAAGTGGAAAATATCAGAATAAAACGAGATTACTTATACGTTAAAACAACGGACGGTCACAGCCCGCATGGGAAGTGCCTCAATGTTGGCAGTGCTTATCTAGTCTTACCGATGGTTAAGTATAAGTTACTGCTGGTGTACGGTACTTCCATGGGAAGAATTGCCCAGAACCGCGGTTCCATCGACACTCGGAAGTTTACGTCTATGCAGTAACTATCAATTGGTATTGCTGTCCAGCGATCGTATACATTTGGGAGCTCCAGTTGAATTACTCCGCTCTGGAATTAATAAATTACTTCCTTAAACAAAACTTGACTTAATTAGTAGAAGACGCTGTGTATGTTAGTTAAATTATAAAATGATGAAAACAATAAGATTCCAGACGCCATAAAAAAAGGATACATTTAAAAAAAAACTAATGAATTATTTTCTAATCGATAATTAATGTTATTACACTATTGACGAATACTTAAATGACGAATTAATTTAGAACTACTGTTATTTAAAACTAGCTGTGGCCGCGGCTTCGCTCTCGTGACCGCGCATTGTTTTGTCATTCTCAAAGTTTATGAACGAAAGCAAAATATAGATGCAACTCATGATCTATTCTAAGTCCCAACGGTTAATGTCCTTAACAATTAAAAAAATCTTTCTACTCTGAGAGCTCAATCAACTGATTGAAAAAATGTGATGGACATAAACGATGGAAACAAAGGAGAGAATACATGTGCAATAAAAAAACACTACTGAAAAATACGCAGAGAGACTATGCGCTGCGATAATCTTCATGTTTCCGAATGAACACGAACCTCACGCGTCACGTCACACAGATTCAAAGCTCCTAAGTTTGGTTTTTCAAAGCATTGTAGTGCATTCATTGCGCAGTTTTAGGATTTTAGTCGTAAATCTGTAACATTTGATGTTAATTTTTGTGAGACTCCCCCCTCCCAAATGTGACGTCGCATTTTTGCTATTTCACATGCTCCTACCGATAGAGTTGGAAATATTTTTAAGTTTTTCATGAAAAGTTAAAATTTCGTGTTTTAAAACTTAGTAATATTAGATTTTGAAATGTGAGGTCAGAAAATTTAGGACCCCACCCACCCCTTGTCACACTTCGTCAACCCCCCCACCCCCTTAACCTGTGATGTAATTTATGGCTGGCCCCTAATATACATGTACTTCCATGGTAGAATCAGCTCAATGTGATACGGAGCTTCCGACGAAACCATGGTCGACTTCCTGGAGAGTCAAAGTGTCCCTACACCTGCGTTTTAGAGGACTTACTGTCAAAAACGCTACTGAAACCGAATTGGATAAATCATCGATTGAAAAGAAGAAGAAAAACAGTTAAATTATAATAGATCTCGTATTTCCGAAGATAGACCATGGACTCTTATGAACGGGCAAAAAAAAAAGTTGAAGCGTAGTCGGAGGTATTACGCAGATCGATGATGATGTAACACACTGTTGAAGCAAGCCCTTCGTCTATTCGCCATATTTATGTTGACATTAGAATAAATAAAGAAATAGCGCCCAACAAGGCGTTTGATTGTTCACTTTGGAAAAAAAGTCGTATGGCACCATAATGTTCCAGTTTTTAAGCCATATCGTCGCCTCAACGTCTTTTAATTTTGTTTCAGACCTTTGCCGCCTAGAATTATAGCGCCCAAAAAGACGCCTTTTGTAGTCATCACCCACATTATCACATTTTGATCAAGCCTTCAGTTCTCACACATAACATCCCGCCTGTAATCCCCGAAGGGTTAGGCACAGGTGTGTACCTAATCGTACACCCACATTTCACCAGTTATGTTGAAGTCCCATGTAATAGGGTGCGAGCCTATTGCCATCAATCGGGCACAAATCGGGCACAAATCCCAGACTCCGTTCGAACACGCATACACAACAAAACTTCCACGCGAACGAAGTCGCGAGCAACAGCTAGTTATTAATATTTTGATCTGAAGTTCAAATGCAAGTACAATCACATTTAAACGTTAAAGACATGCCGCGAGTGAAACAGTTGCTCTTACGGATAATTATAATTCCTGTTAACTCTGGGGTATGTCCACAATTGTAAATAAGCCTGTCTAGTATCGAAAAAAATCCATTAATCCGATTTTATGATATTATGTATGTAGATTACCAATACATTTATATAAAAGTAGTCACTAAAAAGGTTGGTAGCCTTTTGCCTCTCGCACAATGTGGCAATGTTCATTAATCAATTAAATTATTTATTAGTATTAAAAGTCATTTAGATAGGCACATAGAAACACGAAATGGAAATCTTCTACTCACGACTGTCAAAGTAAGCAACACACAAATAATAATTTGTTTGATTTTTTAGATGTTTTGACTTTCAAAAACGAAAAGAACTATGCCTTTTTTAAAGAATAATTTACCTGTTTTATTATTTAAACGAAAGTATTTTCTTTAGTTTGTGTGCGGGCAACATTGGAAAAACGTGGTCCGGATGAATTCGACAACGTCTTTGTCTTATTTTGGTAGTGTCCCCATAATGTTTTTATTTTGTGGGATATTGTTTATCTGCTTATTATCTAAGAACTAATATTATCTAATACATCATTTCACTGGTTGAATTTTTAAATACCTATCTGCCGCCGTCTAATATTCAAATGAATAATGTTGATGTTTTTAACACCTATCTACCAACGCCTAATAATTTTCTCTTATTGTTCATTGTTCTTTTTTTTTATTTAATTGCCTCGAAAACGAAAATTGTTTTTTTTTTTTATTTTTTTTATTCATTTTATATTCTCAGCCTTTGCACCATTTCCTACTTTTTACATAAAATTAATGGTCACCTTATTAGAAAGGGACTATATTCACATATTTGAACATCTCTTTCAGTGCCAAATTTTTAGTGCTTATCCTTTGTAAGTAGTTTTCCTTTTGTCTTTACTCTTTAGTAAAGACAAAAGGAAAAATAAAACAAAATTAATGTTCAGCTATTCCGACTACACTACGACTACTAAAACCTATTTACGTAAATTATTAAATTTATCATAGAAATCGCTTTTGCGTCTGTTTTGGTCGATTTTGATGAAATAAACGCTAAATAATGCTTCTTATTTTGTAATATTTCGATTTTGAATACAATGAGGAGTTTTTACGTGATGCGCGCACAAACGAACAGACAAGCCGACAAACGGACAAAAATTTAAAATAAAAAATTACTTTCTATTACTTATTTCTCGCACCAGCTTCCACTGATTTTTTTTGCAAAAATCTGTAATGTACAGACACAGAAAATCTACGATTTTATTATATGTATATAGAATATAGATAGATAGATATGGATAGATATAGATAGATATAAAATATATATAGATTGCAAATTTGTACGCCCCTTGGCGTACAAATTTGTTAACAAATGACTAAATGATTGATTGATTGAAAGTGCCGTGGCCTATGGTCTCCGTGACGTTTTATTTGTCTATAATGGTCAGCTTAAATTGTAAATTGATGAAAGTATAAATGGACGCATAAACGATTAGTCTGTGGCTTTACTCTAGTCTAGTGTGTCTACAGTCAGTTGAAATTTGTAGTAGCAGTCTTTAGAATAGCTGTTATAAAATAAATTAACGCTGTTTATTTCATCATAAATCCTTGGTTTGGAAACCGCTTTTTAATCTGAAAACTTAGTCATGTACTAGAAAGCTACGTGTATTCACTGGAAACCTACGTCTTTTCTTGACTTAAATGTGTGATGTTGGATGTTGTGTCACGTCGGATCAATTAGTTCCATTCAAAATGGTTGAGTTGAATGGTGCTGATTCATGTGTCATGTTTGTGAACGGGCGCTGTCAGGTGTGACTGGTCATCTCTTGGTTGCCACGGCTTAATTGAATTAATTATTTTATTTTTGAATTACTTTTACTATGGACACTTTTAACGCGCACATCTTGCTAAATCGTTCTTAAATAATGTACCATCTCAACATGAATGATGTAACCAAGGTTTTGTAACAATATTTTGATTTATAAGAGTGTTCATGGAGTTACTTTCCCGTTCTTCTCCATAGAGATCTACGTTAGGGAATGGGCAACTACAGTACTTTCACAGTTTTTATGCCTTGTGACTGGGACTGTAGCTACATTTCATTGTTGTCTTTGTTTCGACAGCTCAAATGTGCCTGTAACTGGCCTACTTGAAATAAATGCTTTGATTTTGACACAAACACAGTACCTATTGCCAATTTTAAGGCACGATACACCAGTGAATCGGTACCTTTTTAATTTCCCCATGTCCATCAGTCTGTCTGTCACTCAGTCATTTCACTTGAATACTATTTTCACTAAGTACATCGATGAGAACTATGAAGAAGGTGTATTCTGTGCCTCAACAGTGATGTAGTGAAATAACGAAAGAGGATTTGGGTGTACTCTTCACAAAGGTACAAAAAACTCGTGACACATCATTATGTGATGACGGTATCCCGTAGGTAGAAAATGATCATGAAATGACTTCGCTCTGTATGTATTGTTTCTAGCTTTTGAGATACTATAGGATCTGTTCGGTTACAACCGCTAAAAACCTTTTACCCAGTTTTTCGATATACGAAATACAAAGTATTTTGTCAGCCGATAAATTCATTAGCATGCATACATAAATATTTATCCCAACCACGGAACTCTTCGTTGTGCATGGTGTGATAGTCACTTCGGCTATTTTATTTGATTAGAAAAAGCATCATTTGTTAATATTCTCCGCAGTAATGTTTTAGAAATGGCAGAAATATAAGGTAAATGTATAAGTAGTGTATGTGTAGGTAGGTGTATGTATATGTCGTACACACAGAAATGCAGTCCTTTTGTGAACCTCAAAAGCGGTGAAGATCATCTCTCTTGATTCATAGTCATATGATTAATTAATTTAAATGACTGGACCCGCGTGGTGGATCCACCCACTCTCACGAAAAGGCCTGTGTGACAGCATAATAGGCTGATTACATTAGAACAGCGAAAAACCATACCTCAGTAAGATAAACGTTGTGATCCAGGGCTATGACGTCTAGAACTTCTTTTTGAAACTTTGTGTCGTCGAATTTGTCCGGTAAAAGAGTAAATAAGTCTTCAAATGACTTTCCTGAGACGCTGAGAGACTCGTCGTACACTTTTATCTTGGAATTTAACGTAAAAGTAATGTTGTAAAGGCCACATTTTTTCCTCCCACCAACATATGTTTCCGCTGAACAACATTTGTTTAAATAAATCTTTGTACCGTTACTTTTTCGTGTATCTTTTTCGTAATTAGCAGAAACACTCGTTAGAAATATTAACAAAAAGTTTATAATAATAGGTTCGCGAAACATTTTGTAACGTGTGCTTGTTACTAAGTTTAAATTATTTATGAAATAGCAGGTAATATTTTAAATGAACTAATTGAACCAAATTTACCTATCAATACCACAAATGCAAAGCTATAAAAGGTACATACCTTATTATTAGGTGAATATACTTTGTTAATCATATGATTTTCCTGAACAATGTGCATGTGGCGTAAAAACTTCCTTTCAGTTATTTTACTTCTGAATTTCTCACACTTGGGGACACTTGGGGGAGGCCTATGTCCAGCAGTGGACGTCTTTCGGCTGGAATGACTTCTAAATTTGAGCGTATTGTATCCTATTTGTATTAGGTAGAATGAGCTAAAGATGCGCCGGGATTTTAGCCTCGCCGCGTATGTAGCAAAACTACTGCGTATTGCAGGTCTAATCCGGGATTGCCGCGTCACCTTTTTTTTTTTTTTTTGGATGGGAAATCATCAAATGACCCCCTCCGCTCTGGGCGGAGGAGAAAGGAGTGTCAGACTTGTACTGACTAAACCCATCCATGTTCCTTCTTTGCCCTTTGTGTTCCAGGGCCGCGGTATCTCTTTCGAACAGTCCCGCAGCCCTGGCAGGCATCGGCCCATGCGGAACCCCTACGTGGTTGCTGACATCTCTTTGAGGCGCGCGTGGAACACGAACGCGCCGTCGACACAGCCTGTCGTCATAAGGCGGCCGGACGGCGAGCTAGCCCATAACTCGCCGTCCACAGGCCCGCGCCTACGGTCACCTAAAACTGTGCGTGCCAGACCAGAACGTGTGAAAGCGGCGGCGCCTTCAACTGCTTGCGAATCCAATTGCCAGTCTCCTGGCTAAAACTTCTCTCACCCGAACAATCATCCACATGCTCCTGCCCTTATCCCTATTTATTTGGGGTCGGTGCAGCATGTCTTCTTCTTCCATACTTGTCTTTTACTCGTCATCTCAGCACTCACCTCCTTTGTTGCCATCATATCATGCTTCTTACACAGTTCACCCATCCTTTCTTTGATCGTCCTCTACTTTTATAACCACATTCATACTCATAACTTTCCTCACGACATTTTCCTCATTCCTCCGCATATCACCCGAACAAAATAAATGAATAAAGTGTATGATCGAATTGAAATACTACAAAATTTTTACTTAATGTGATCAGTGTGATCACATATCTTGACTCCGTATGAGCCTACATAGACCTTGTTTACTGAAGCTACGACTTTGTGAGAATATCATACTAGCATCTTCCAAGTACCTATTTGCCTAGTGGTGTTATTTTGTTGTTGAATAGACTCGGTTGGGACTTTATAAGGAAAACTAGTGGACTGTATAAAAAGGTGTAATACCACAATTAACATAGTGCAACATGTGAAGACCGTACAAAGAAATGCCCGGAGAGGCCGACGTCTGTGAGCTCAGTGTGCGGTAGGGTGCGCAGCCGGGTTCGGTACCCCGAGCCCCGCGCCCTTCCCGCGGTTGTCCACACATATGTGAGGCATTCCCCGGGTTGAAGAGAAGTCTTCAATCTTCTTCTGGTAGGGGGCAGATGAAGTTGAAGGCATGGTGAATGGTGCCCCGCTTCGTCTTCATTTCAACCACTCTCGTGACCCCGTCTATGCCGGGATAGGTCTTCGTGACCCGACCCAGGGACCAGAGCAGAGGTGGTGTTGTCTTTTCCTTGATCCGGACTAAAGACTCCGGCTTCACTTCACCTCTGGCATTAAACCACTTTCATTTCGCCTGCAGCAGAGAGATGTATTCATTATGAAATTGTCCCCAGAAATGAAAAGGCCTGATGAGCTGAATCCACTTCCAACAACCCAGCCGTGTGATGTTGGCTTCAGTCAACTGAGGATGTGGTACTGATAAGAATGGTTGTCCAATTAGGAAGTGAAAGGGAGTGAGAGCCGAAAAATCGTTAGGGTCAGCAGAAAGAGGAGTAAGAGGGCGTGAATTCAACACTGCCTCTATGTGAGTGAGACAGGTAGCCATCTCTTCGAAAGTGAAGTGGGTAAGATGCAGTAACCGTTCTAAATGATGCTTACAAAATTTTACAGCAGCTTCAGCCAATGAATTAAAATGAGGGCTGTATGCAGGCGCGAAAATGAATTCGATACCTTCCTGCGCCATTTCAGATGCAACATTTGATAATTGCAAGAACCTACACATCTCATTTGATGTGAATACGAAGTTAGTTTCGTTACATCGGACGTGATGCGTCGAGGCTTGCCACGACGCACCACGAAACGGCGGCCATGTAGGCTTCAGTGGTGAGGTCGGTAACGAGCTCCAAATGTATGGCTTTTACTGCCGAGCAAACAAAGATGCACACATAGGTCTTTGTAAGTTTGCATCCTCAGCATTTACGATGGGCCACCAATAGTCAACTTTAAAAAAGGAAACTCAAGGTTTGTTCTTGAACTAGGTAGTTGTTGTAAATATTTACCATAAACTCATCACTTTGGATGATCAACATTAATATTCCAAAAAATTATATGGAACTTAGATGTAGTGAAATTATCTAAACAAAGCTATAATAGTGATTTATTAAAATTTGAAGTTATTAGAGAGTTGCATTTGAAGTACATTTGAAGTATGGGTGTTTGGGATGCGTCGTCGAAGAGTGTGGAAGGTCGTGGAGCAGCCTTTTATGTACCTAGTGAACGAATAAATTGTTAAATTGCTTTTTAAAATTGATAAGAATGCGTCCATACTGACGTTGGAGTTCGATACGTCTCTGGCCACAGAGGTGTATCGCTAGTTTATGTTATTCTATATAAGATAGATGAATTAATGCGTAAAGGTTCATCATCATCATCATCATCATTTCAGCCGAAAGACGTCCACTGCTGGACATAGGCCTCCTCCAAGAAGGGGGGGTTTTGCCATAATCGCCACGCTTGGCAGGCGGGTTGGCGATCGCAGTATGGTGTTATAAAACACAGAGAACGCTGCTGCCCATTCTCTGGTAAGTCCCTAAAATTGGTAAAACAACAACGCGTAAAGCGTACATATGCGTACGTTTTGCGTAAAGGTTACATTGAGATTAAAATGGGTTCCATCGTTCCATATTAAAATACAGGGCAATGAAAAGGCAAAATATGCAGTGGAAAAGGAATTACTATATCATCATCATTCTCTTGCCCTTATCCCAATTCATTTGGGGTCGGCGCAGCATGTCTTCTTCTTCCATACTTCTCTATTACTCATCTCATCAGACACCTCCTTTCTTGCCATATCATTCTTTACACAGTCCATCCATCGTTTCTTTGGTCTTCCTCTACACATATACCCATCCACATAATAAAAGGAACTAATATAATTTTGGATTATTCAAAAGTTTTACCCAAATTTAAAAAGAAGTGTTATGATGTATAGAAGGAATATTTTGTCAAGCGCTCATTGGAGAAAGGGATCTGGTATAAACCCATGCAGGGTCAGCCTTTTCGTGTGCCCTGGTTTATAAACAGTAATTTAAGTCGGAAAGTTGTTACAGCTCATAACCTCAGATGTGGACACATTCCATGTAATAAGTTTGCGTTCATGATGAAAAAAAAACGAACTGGCTTAATTGTGTGGAGTGCGGAGTTGTTAAAGACTTACACCACTTATTGATGGACTGTGTTCGGTATGAGTAAGGGACAAATGACCTGTATAGGGTATTTTTTATTTTTTATTATGGGTAGTCATCAAATGACCCCCCCCGCTCGCGGAGCGAAAGGGAGTGTCAGACTTGTACTGACTAAAACTCATCCATGTTCCTTCTTTGCTGTTTGTGTTCCAGGGTCGCGGTCGAACAGTCCCGCAGCCATTGCCCCATGCGGACCCCTACACGGTTGCTGACATCTCTTTGAGCCGCGCGTGGAACACGAACGCGCCGTCGACACGGCCTGTCGTCATAAGACGGCCGGACGGCGAGCTAGCCTATAACTCGCCGTCCACAGGCCCGCGCCTACGGTGTACGGGGGCCACCATGCGACCCCCGACGCCCAGTCTCCCGCGGCTGTGTAGGGTATTGAGGTTGAACGGACTTGAAGTAGGCACATTCCTTAAATCCTGGCTCAACCAAATGGCGATGATGCTAAGAGTCTGTTTAGGTTCATGGCCCAGATATAAACAGTTTGTATTTAGGGTACGTTGGGACTGACATACGCATTGCGATTATAAATGTCCCTAAATAAAAAAATAAAATAAAAAAAATCTCATCACATAATTTTAATGCTTTCTGCGTAGAGATTTCTAGAAAATAACTTATAGGTTAAGCACATTGTAAAGCGACTTATTTTAGCATTTCTGAGAACATTTATTAATACATTTATTTATCAGTTCATATACACTAACAACAGAAAATAAGAGAAGAACAGAAAATTTAGGTACGAAGTTGATGCGTATTTCTAAAAAAATCTCTTCCAGCGGACTTATTCGTCAACTGGCAAGTGTGAAACTCGCGAGTGTGCGCGAGTTGGCCCCTGCAAATTTTACCAATTTTTTCTGTTGTCAATAAGTCTTCCAGCGCAAGTGTGCGAAAGGGACAGAGATAAAAAGAGATGTAGACACAGTGTGAAAATAGAAAACATAAAAACATTAAGTAAAGAACGAATTTAAATATTAAATCATCATCACTACATCATCATCACTAGATGACTATCACTACATATTATAAATTAAAGTCCCCCGCCGGGCAGAGTGTATGTTTGTTCGGGATAAACTCAGGAACTACTGAACAGATGTTGATACGATTTTCACCAATAGAAAGAGAAATTAGCTGAGAAGATTATAGGTTATAATTTAAAAACATTTTGCGATACAAAGCTACTTGAATGACGATTTTGGAATTAAGACGGAAAAATAGTCCTTTCGTGGCGTGCGCTGCTTAAATAGTACAAGTTACACGAAAATAAAGTTTGGTATTTAATTATGCTTTAGTTGCGAAGGTGTTTTTACCGATATAGTATTTAATCCTTATCAAAATAAATATATTAATCACCTTTAGTGTTTCATTGTGACTAAAATTCCTCTTAACACCATTTCATTTGGATGAATATCTTAGGAAATATCAAAGAATACAAATAACTCACGCAACAAAATAAAATCATTAAAACGACGAGGGCCATTAGAAGATGACTCTCAATGAGAAAATACGCTATATGAAGCTGCAATATGATGTACAGCACAATCGCCAACATAATGTTATTGTATAACATAATATTTCGCCTGTATTTCCCAGAAGGGGTAGGCAGAGTTGTACCATTAATAGTACACATTTTGCCAGTAATGTTGAAGTCCCATGTAATAAGGGACGAGCCTATTACCATCAATCTGACACATCTAAGCTCAGGGCTACTTCTGAGAAAACCCAATAACACTGTCCGATCTGGAAATTCAGGACTTCATGTTCGGCAGTAAATCTTCAAAAGAGGCTAATCGCTCAGAAAATTTGCTATCATCATATCGTTTTGTCAAATCAATGATCCTTTGCTCTTGGTAAAAGCATTGCGAAATAATGACTGAAAACATTTGCAACACCTATGACAAGAACTTTCCGTACGAACGAACAGGCCATTTAAAACTTGTCTTTTCAATCCTGAACAAAAAATTTGTTAATGGCTTGGTAATTTCATCGATTTACAATAACCGACCCGTATTTTACTGAGCTACGAACGGACCTGGTCGCCTACCCAATGTCCTGCACATTACGAGATTTGCACTAGACGAATAGCCCTATGGGGTGACTGGCTGTACAGTTTTATTTTCTGCAGACTTCCGTTACATCTTGCCAGTTGAAAAAGAGCGCCCTTGCTGATAGGCAATAAGAAACAATTGTATTCCCTGATAAATTTTGGTGTTCTAAAGTGTCTTCTCTTTGAATATATATATATAACAAAATTGGTACAGAGTTCCTTCTAGACAAGAAAATGTACAATTTGCCAATGAATTACTTTAAATAGGGACTGGCGAATCACAAGCAAGAGCGATCCGTTTGTCTGCATTTTCCCAACTAAGTTGGGTTTGACTTTCAGTCGCATTTAGTGAATGCCAGCATATTGCATCGAGCGTATCTGACTCCTCAACACAGTTCCTGGATAATACGATACGCCTGGATACTGATGATAATGCTTGTCAGACTTTCGGGTTTCTACCCGTTTGACTGTTAAAGATTTTCAAACGACAGCTGAGGGCAACAGCGTAACGTACTTTCCGAGACACGGAGGGACCTCGATATGGCCACCCATCCGCGGAGTGGACCTCAGAAATCGTTGCTTAATTTCGAAGATCGACCTGTGCGGCTTTTAATGTTTAGCCACGAGTCCTAACCTACGGTGATCAGAACTGGTCGCTCACCGAGTTGCAAAGTTCCGTCGAGTGTCGAGTGTTCCGTCGTGGAGTTTGCCGAAGGGCAAGTAGCAAACGCTGTTTTGACTTGTTACACCCAAAATGCTGCATCATTTTGGGTGTAACAAGACAAAACAGCGTTCAAAACACCACGCTGTGTTCTGCAACGGGAATAATGGACGTCGGTAAAAAACTGCTAAGCTGAAATGGCAGTGGTCGAGTCAGAAAGAAGTGGAGAGACGTAGACTGCGACGAATGACGCAGGAAAAGAGTTCTTAGAAGGAATTGGGGAAGTCTTTGCTCAGAAGTGGAACAATACTGGCTAAACAAAAGAAAAGGGGAGTAAGCAAGACATGGTAAATCTTACAAATAACTTTGTTTCGATTCCAAATACATTGGATAATCAGAACACATCGACGAAGTCACATCATGGTCCAGGACAGCCTTTCGTCGCAAACAAATGAGCTAGTCGATCGCGTTTTTTATTGCATCACAATGCACTTTCACTTATTTATTAAATCCCGACTGCCAATATACCCACGGACTTACCTTTTCAACTCAAACGACTCCCTAACATTCAGGGATTTCCCTAACTGATCAATATTTTTCACACGAGCAATTGAACGTTTCTGGCAAGTTTAATATCAAAACTTAATAGTTAGGTTGAATAGGTTCTTATTTGGGCCTTATCCTAAAGAAGTCATTAAAGTAATAGTATATCAAGAAATATTAGAATATTATATTCAGAACTTTCATAGACTCTTTTTCTGCCACACTATTTCCCATAATAGGTAGTTCCTCAGATAAGTGCGTTCAAACATACAAATTACTCGACTCTACACTGTTATAGCAGGAGCGTGTAAACCTTTAGCGCAACCTTATAATGCATGGAACAAAATAAAGCCTGATGTGCTGTCCACCCCACCGTACCTGTAGATATCTACTTAAACTTTTTAATCCATTCATCCTCCAGAAGTCATCGGCTATAGAGAAGTGCGAAGCCAAGGCGGGTCACTAGTATTACATTAATATTAGTTAATATTATGTTTGCTGTAAAATAAATCATTGAAATACCTTTAACAAAAATTTAATTTGATAAGTATATTTCCTTATTTTTTTCCCTTTTCGTTCCCAATTTGCAGTTTTGTATCCTTATGGTGGTAGTACCTACTCAACTTGTTTACTTTACATTTCAATCTTAATTCGTAAGCATATCACATGACATAACATCACGCCTGTTATCCTCAAAGATCCTGTTCAAATTTTGCACAAATATTTCATACAAGCTTCTTCAAATGTTAGGCTATACAACATTAATTTTAGTATATGCGAAACCTGATACACGTGTATCGTGTGTTATCGTGTGTAGTATTTTTATGTAAAGAATCTATGTACAAAATTTCAAAACTGTATCATGAAAAATCACAAAGTTATAAGCTTGTTCTGTTACCTAGTTGTCCGCACAAAAACGCGGTCACCACGCAGCGACATTTGACAGTAGGAACCTAAATTATTGCGATAGGTACTCATAGTCGCTCAGTATCCAACTTTTAACTTTTTTAAATCGTTTTGGGAAAAAATATAACATGGTTTAAAAATTATTGGATTTGATTCAGTTACTTATTCCGAACAAACTATATTCAGGTTTCGCAAATACTAAAAATAATGTTGTATATTATCACGCTACTTGCTTAAGGGGGTGAGCAATATTGCATTATGTCAGTATTCTTCAACTGTTTTTAGGAAAAAAAATATGCGAAAAGAAGGTATCCCCTGCCTATCTGACCTCCACAACCCAGTTAGTACTGGGTAATATGATACCCCTTGGTAAGACGGCTGACAGACTATCGAGCCACTGACTGCCTGTAACAACTGTCAAAGATCTACAAATGACAGCCGGCACCATTTCCGGGGCACGGAGGAAACTCGGTATGTAATGGGTGGTCACCCATCCACGGACCAATCTAGGCAAGCACGGCTTTACCTGAAGATCGACCCGGGCCGCAGTTATTATTTAGCCACGAACTCCTAGCTTACAGTAAAAAAAAAACCATACCACCAAAGTTATAAAAGCCTACAACAGTTTATTTTATATTAAACTAGCTGTAAACCGCGACTTCGTACGCGTTAGTTTTGCGATATGCTTAAAATATTTTTTTTTGTCAGGAGGTTCTATCTCTCTATCTACCTAAATCAATTTTTTTTTTATGTATGTTACCTGATATCACCAGTATTCCTACATTGACTGTGCTACTTTTTGATTAAAATTTTGCTGTCATGACAGTTTTCAGTTGTCAAACAGTTGAGGAATATGGACATAATGCAATATTGCCCACCCCCCTAAGTTGTTAGCGTGATAATATATACCCTATGTTCTTCTCCAGGTTGAAATCTTTCTCCTTGCCAAATTTCATTACGATCCGATCAGCCGTTTATTCGTGAAAAGGTAGCAAACAGACAGACAAACAGAGTCTACTTTCGCATTTATAATATTAGTTGCCTTGCCTTCAATTGATGTTATTTCCACTACTTTCACCAGTGTTTAGTAACTTGATTTCAGAATGACTTACCTACTATTTACTAGTTTTATCTAAAATCAAATTTAGTTTAGTTGTCTGGCAATAATGCAACAGGATAGACAGCGCGACCGTGGTTGCGGCACCAAGGCGTCCCAATATACTAAAGCCCTAAGCTGCTATATTCTAATATCTATATTTTATACTATAGCACGACCCTCCACTGCTTGCTACGGATACTTTCAACCACTTTGAAATCTAAATGGGGCCAACTTGGAGGCATTCCCTGTACACTAAAAAAAGAATCGGTTAAAATACCGATGAAATAAATAAGTTTTGCACTGAAAAATCCACATTATCAATCTTCAAAAACAACGTTTGTATTGGTCGTACAGCTAAGCTGATAATAAAAAAATGTTTTCCATAATACCTTCTTTTCAAATAAATGCTTTATTTCTTTTTCTACTTACAAATGTAGGTATTTCTTGTACGGGTCGTTCATAATCTCTTTTCCAGTAGGTAAATTTAAACTGGTTTCGCAATTCTATATTAGGCTTTCTCTGCGATGTGGGGCGAGCTCATCCTGGAATAGTGAGCATTTTGTGGAGGCACGCGTTTACGTTACCCACATACAGTATTTTTAGAGCAAACCCTTTGGAATACAGTAGATTTCGTCGTCTTCTAATAGTTTTTCTTTTCGCCTCTTTTTTCTGGTCCCTATATGAATACATGCTATGGAAACGAAGATCATGATCAAGTACATAATTGCGGCCGCGCCGCAGTGTACTCCGACCTTAAAAAAAAAACACTTAAATTAATCAGGGCCAAAGTACATAGGAACAACACAACCTCGCATCGCGACAATTTTTGACGTCACTTAACGTCGCGACAACCGCGTAAACACCCGCGACCCGACGTCATGTCGTGAAAACTGACTTTTCAATCAATGGACCCAGTATAATTTCTGTAATATGCCGTGACACGACACGACGACGCATCGCCTAGACGTTGTATCATATCAAATCATGTGTATGTATGTACGACGTTGCAAGGTAATGAACTTTTTTCCGGCTGCAAGAATCCATCATTTGTATAATAAGGCGAAGTGTTTTAGTTTCTTCAGGGAAATGCGGGGTAGGAACTTAGGAAGATAGGTGGGTAACATCAGTACCTACGTATTGCTGCAGATACGTAGAAGAGCATAAAGGTACGCTAGAGCATATAAGTATACCATTGATTTTAAACCAGGGACCGATTAATTAGGTTAAAAGCTCAACCCGTTAAACCTAAACACCGCGAAAACGAACAAAAAAAACATGCATCTATGGTTGTGTGACGCGACGACTTAGGACAGTCTATACTCGATAAAAACTTTGTTAAAATGAAAACATATAAAATCATTGCGATATAAGTTCAGTTTTAATAGCTTATTGCATGTAGGTGCGCCAAATCTAAAAACACGGATGAGTTACAGATACAAGCAAAATATTTTTGCACATAAATTTTCTGTGTTCCAAAATCGTTTTTGGAGGCCGTCACACCCGTCGCCATAAGATTTCGCACCACCTAAATTTTTTGCTATTTTTCCTCCTCTACTGAACAGTTCCTAATGCAAAAACTCAATAACACTGCATACCGAACTGGGAATCGAACCCAGGACATGCTTGGCAGTGGCGCTTGCGAACACTATACCAACGAGGCAGACCAATACTCTCAGCAAGTGTTATACTTATTACTTACATGTTGATAATTTGTTTCTACTTGCTGAATAAAATCCTCATAGTCATGGCTATCTCTATGTGGCTCACAGTCCTCGTAAAGAGTGACTGCTTGGGCAGTGTAGAAGTAGGACATGATGGCCTGAAAGGAATGTCAAGACTGCCTATATCGGACCACGTTACAGGCAAAGGGAAAATAGATTATACAAAAGATTCATGAGGGTTTTCTCAATCAATCAATTTAACTTATCGCAGTTTAAGTCTACAGCTTACTAGTTCAATTTGGGACAGGCATATTCTCAAGTCTCTTCCATGTGAGACCCCTGGTTTGTCTTCCTCGTTGTCCCAGCCGCCGCCACTTAAGGTCGTCGGTTATTCGGTGACATGTGAAGCCTAGCAGTGGAGCGGTGCGCGGTGCTATGCCTTTGCTAGTAGATTGTCGGTTACCACTCAAAGACTCATGTGCTCCAAAGGCTTTCATTCTTTTCCTACAACATACACGACCAGCCCACTGCCACTTTAGCTTGCTTACTTTGGAGGCTATGTCGGTAATTCAAGCCATCCTTAAGAAATATTCATTCCATACCAGACTCATATCCTTTTAAGATAGTATGTATAACCTGCTGCATGCTGCTTAGATCCCTCAGGCCTTGAATTTATGGAGCAACCCACCTGTCGTCAGTTTCGCAGCCCTGTTAACTATACACTACCCCGTAGTGGGCTTCGCCGCAGTGGTAAGCGAGGATTCACAACAAAATTTTGATAAAAGGGCGATGACGTCGCCACTGATATTCAGCCATTGGTATTTATGTTCCGATTATCGAGACACAGACCTTCTGTTCTGTGAGAGGACGTATTAAAAAACAAAACATACATACCAACTGAACAGAACCCCATATGCTAAGTATGAGACAACAATACCCAAAATTCATTAATTTGGTCATTATGAAAACAAAGAATATCCTGCTTTATACGATTGTAAAAAAACAGTCAACATTTAATTGTTATGTCACAAAGAGTAGAATACTTTTACTACTTTTTAAATCCTAGTGACGTTTCATGATAGATTTTCTGACAGAATTTTATGAAGAAGTCGACTGTGGTCAGGTGGTCCAAAAAGGCCTCATTGAGCAAATTCCACAATTAGCGAATCATTTCCCATCGCCTAAAACCTAAAAAAAAATAGTAAGGTTAGACAAATACCTTAGTATTTGTCTCACCTAAAAAGAAAAAAGGAAATTAGTTTGGAATTGTTCTCATACGACCTTTCGACGCAAGTTACCCATATGTCTAGAAGTTATCTTATTTTTACAAGTTTTTCTGAATCAATCAGTAATATTCACGCCTTCTGGCTGACTTTGGGCAATTCTGCACTAAATGGAAAATCGCTGTCCCAAGCTAATTTTATGTAATAAATCTTACTATTTCTCAGTTTTTTGTATCAGTACCGACATAGTATTAGGTATTCTTGGCACGCCACAGTTTATTTAGTAATTTATTAATGTTATATTAAAACACAGTCCCCGGGTACGTCCCTTTTCCAGAATTACAAATCTTATTATCAATATTTATTTTTTTACCGTTGATAACTGAATAAAAAAAATATACAAATACATTAAAATAACAGTAAGCATCTTTATACATCACAATTATATTTTTACAATAGAAATTTAATCAAAATATTTATGTGCGAATGCTGTCCTCAAATTATTAAAACAGACCCCTGATAAAATTTTAAAACCGCGCTGTAGTCAAATTTTGTTTTAGCGCGAAACATTTAGAACGTGAAACAGAACGCAATGGGTGTGAAGTTCGTTCCGTTGTAGAGCTTAGCTTAGCTTAAACGTTCACTTGCCAAACATTAAGGGGCCAATCCACCGCAGTGCACGCTGTGCACGGGCACTCGGCGCATTTTAGCTGCGTGGATTCATTTGTTTGACAAAGTGGGTCTACATTTCCACAGCAGTACACGCTACCCACCCACAACGTAGCGTGCGTTGCCCACCGCGGCGTAGTCGTGGGGTAATATTCGTATATAGCGTGTACCGCGTGCCCAGCGTGCATAGCGTTGACAGCGTTGAGCTATGGGAGCAACTTATTCGAGGAAACCACGCATGTACTAATGACGTCATGACATGCATAGCATGTCCGTGGTTTGCATTGCATACAATCACATACATTTTCTTACAAAGCGAAGCTTAACACACGTGCGTAGCTTATCCGTGGGCCACGGTGGGTTTGCGCCTTAAGGTTTGCGACACAATTATTTGTGAAGAATTTATTTACAAAGTAATAATTTGGCAAATGAAATTATGCGGAAAATTGTTTGGGAAGTGATAATTTGTCAATTTCATTTTGATGAAACAAGGGTGACCCAGATTACTAGCAATTACTTATATTATTAATTTGTGTCAAAAAGTCAACAAGATAAGATCGTTAAGAGACTTAGGGCCTTTTTACTGTTATGCGTGTTTGCGCCCGCGTGCAGGGCAAGCACGCATGCGTGCTGCTCGCAACTTATCGTATCATACATGTTTTTATTGTCATGCGCGCCACACGCACGCGGCACACGGGCGGATCGCGGGTGGCTCGCACTGATGCGTGCGGCCCGTGTGCGTATGGCGAATCTTGTTGTTGTTGTCTACTCTCCAGATAGGGGTCGACCTGGAATTTTCTCAATTTTTTTCTGTTTTTAGAAATGAAGAGCAACAATTACTTTTTTTACATTAATTTTGACACGAGTTCTCTTCCTGGCGACACGCACAATACTGTCGCGGCGTGGCGAAAGTAATCTGCTCTGTGTGCGGCCCGCAACAAGCATGCGTGCCTGGCCTGCACGCGGGCGCAAACACGCGTAATAATAAAAAAAGACCCTTACACCCCATAATAAGAGTATTACATTGTACATAAAATAGTAGTCAACAGACCTAAGTCACATAACTTAAAAACCATGATATTTTGCTATTTTTTAATTACAGCATTCAATGGTTACACGTTTTACTAATCTCGAGTAAAAATTTGAACCCTCTACTAAAATATGACGCTGATCTATGTTAAAATAACTGTTCTAACGCCCATCATTTATATTTTTTAAACGTCCATAACTCAGAAGTGTAGTTCTGTGTAATAGCTAGTTACCCTCCAAGGCTACGACTGCTAATTATATAATATTGAGCCACGTCTGTGTAGACTGGAAATCAAAAACATAGTCTTGACATTGTGACGCACATTGCAGCCGTATCGGGCCGCAAAGACTCGTGTTTTCAATCAAGTGCAGCTCATTCGGGTCTGGCTCTTAATGGTGTTTTTTTAGGGGTCCATCGCCAAATGGAAAAAAATGGAGCCCTTATAGATGTATCCTGTCCGTCTGGATGTCTGTCCGTTCCTATGTCACAGCCAATTTATTTCTATAGCCAACTAACTATTTCCCGCAGCTTCGCTCGCGTTAATTTTAAGAATTTGACAACCAATTCGGATTGTACTCTGCTTGTAATAATATAATTAAATCATAATTCGAAAGACACGTGGCACCATCTATTATTATACGAACGTTATTGTTGTTTTTCTCGGGAACAGTACTTTTTTCGGGATGAAAGGTACCCTATGTCTTTTTATGTACGCCTGCAACGTGGTGTACGTTGCAGGCGTATGCAAAATTTCAGGATGATAGGTTTAGACGCGAAAAGGTAACAAACAAACTTACTTTCGCATTTATAATATTAGTTAGAAAGTTGGGATAGTTAGGATTTGATACGGCCACTTGACACTTGCAATACTGCTAACTGGACTAATGTCCGTTCGTATGTCGCAGCCATGTTATTTTTATAGCCAATGGCTAGTAAGGTTTGTACACACGTTTTTACCGTGAAGTTAGTAGTAGTAAGTTTGTACAGTACACAAGTTTTTAACTTGTGTGACTGTGTACACGAGGCCTAATGAGGTAGGTATTTGAAATAATTGACAAACACACACTTTAAACATAACTATAATTGCAAGATTACAAATTGAATATTTGCAGGGTGGGCGATGAAAGAGGCTGTGACCTCTCATTATGTAGATAATGAGGATACAGATAAAATAGCGTTATACGAAATACTTTATTCTATATTTTTACAATGAAATAATTTTAGTGTGATGTATTAAAGTAGGTACATCGCATCGAGTTACCACAAACTGTCAAATTTTCTCTTTCGATTTTGAACTTTACTTTCAACATTTTATGTTTTAAAATCATTTGGGGAAATTTGACAGTGTGTGGACTTGATATGCTGCCGGCCAACTGCATGCACACCTAGCAGCGACAGTGACAGTGGCGGCATGCCACTGTCTTGAGATCAAAAACATAGCTATCTAAGGCGATGACACGACACACTGCTCGTCCGCGCGGTCGGGCGACGTGTGAGGCATCATCGCTTCCCCGCGTGGACGATTGGTGTCGAGTGAGAATTGCTTTAGTAAAGAATCAATCAAAGTAGTATGGACAAATTACGGATCCATTGCAAACACCAGACAGTATTATTTGTATGGAGGTGACCGTTACCACATCTATTCCGGCTTTGGCTGAACCTTATAGCTTCGTTTTTTTGCATTAGGAAACTTAACTTTACGCTGAAGTGTTTTTTTATTTTATTAAGTACTACAAAATGCTATAGGTACAGGTTTTTTGAATTCAGAAATAGAGTATTGTTTTTGTTGTTCAGGGTCTTGTTCTGGCTGCCATATTAAAATAAACATAAACTCTATACTATAGATGATGGCAAAGTAAAAATAAGTGTTTATAACTAGTAAATGCTTCAAAAAAGTGGTAATTCCACAATTACGTTGAGGTGCAAAAAACACACAGCTAGTTAATAAAACACAAAGAATAACTCTTGAAATGCAAAATAATAATATTATAGCTACCTTATAGCTACGAATACAGGATAATAATATGAAGATAGTTTTGACAATCGCAATCATCAAGCTGATCAACAAACTGCCGCTTGCAAGTACGCAAGTATCTTGCACAGAAGTATGCAAACAATTGAATGTTGACCCTAGAAAGTATGCAGAGCGTTGCAAACCACAAAACTTCTGAGCAGGGGGCCAACCATGACGTTTTAAAGCAGTTTTGATTTTATCCTATTCTTAAGCGGGAAAGAGATGGCGCTAGACGTCCTCTATTCCAGATATTTTGGCGTTCAAATGACGTTCACAGACAGGTGCTGTTGCATTTATGAACATTAGGTATTCCAAGCAATGTTTAAAAAAAATTGGTGGCTTTAGTTGAAATTGTCACGCACTCAAAGATCCTTGTGTAGTATGACCACTTTAAGTGTGCAGTTCAAGGTGGCGTTGATTGTCAAGGAAATTTACATCGATGTGACAAATTTGGTACATTTATTTTAGTTCTGTATTTTCCCGCCTGCACAGATAAGTTGGTAGAAGTGTAGTCACAATACAAATAGTCAGTTCTAAAATTAGTGAAAACAGTAAGTTCTTCGTTTAATTTACTTATAAATATTATAATGGCTATATTCTATCTACTGGTCCAAAGACGATAGACGACATTAATCAACGTTCTAAGCCAAGTTTTAGACAGTATTTTGCGCTTAAAAAGTGTGTTACAAGAAAAATATTCATAATATTTTAGAAATAGAGACAAGAAAACACTCTTTTCTTTCATTGTGATGTTTTTAAAATTGGCATTCAGAAAGAAGCCAGACCGGTTTTGATGTTACAATGTTAAGGTATTAACAACTAAATATTTTCATATTATTTTAATAAGATATCATAGAGAGTTACTTACTGAAAACTGTAAGTAACACCCGTATCTAAAGGGTGTAAATAGACCCTTAACATAGCCGAAAGGCACTTGTTCTCCCCGTCTTTGCCATCATTTTTTTGTTCTAGACCATACCTAGGAACCTTCTAGTTACGGAGATATTGGGGGTCAAAGTTCCAAGTTTTTCACACGTTTTTTTTTTTTTTAATACACGTTTTTAATGTAAGATTTTTACACACCTCCACGACCCCCGTACTATTCAATCCATCCATCAACACAATGCTATGAGTGCTTTCCATCGAATCCTACCTTAAAACGTGATTTTTCACCCCGAAAAAAAGTCGATTCCCAGCAATAATTTTTGCGTAAAGTTACTTAGTTTGATGTACAGAATGCTTGGTTGACGGCTATCTGAAGGGTCTGTTTACACCCTGTATAGGCAAGTTAAAGTAAATACTTGAGTTTTAGTAATTACATTATGCAAACATTTCTATGCAATAGACAAGAATTTATACGAAGTAAGAACCGTCAAGGAAAGTAAAGCTAAGAATTCAACATTTGACAGTTCTAACTTTAAGCAATTACTAAATTACAGAATAAAAGTCGTCTCTTAAATAATTAGTTTTACTCAAGTAATCATTTTGACTTTTTTATATTATAATATACAGGGTGTAACAGAAAGGGTATAGTATTTTTTCGCATTTACGTTATTGGATCCAAGGAGAAAGTTGTTCAGTTTGATGGTCTGCAGTATATCCTTTTATATGAGTATACCCTTTCTGTTACACCCTGTATATGGGCGTAAAAGTAAGCTTATGAAATTCGATAAAAAATCGATCGCAAAAGCTATAACAACGAGATATAATGTTAAAGCAGATCTTCCGGTGGCAAATCTTTTTTACGCACGTTTTTATTAAGGCCCGGTTACACAGTCCATCTTACTTGTGCAAATATTAGTTTGCTTGGTCTAAAGTTTAGTTTAAAAGAGTGGGGATACAATATGCATTCGTTCGTTTAGAGTATAAACGAACGAATGCATATTTTTCTATAACATACCTACCTACTAAAATTACAATAATATAAAGATAATATTAAGAATGCTCGTATTAACTTGCGCAAATATCGTTTTGCACAGGCAAGTATGATAAAGGTTGATTTAGACTGTACGAACGATTGTTCGGCAGTAAATTTCAAGAAAATAAAGAATCAGAATGCTCGTATTTTATATATGTTTGATAAAGTTTCTTGCAATTTGCAAATTAATTTTGCATTTCATTCCATTTCTAAAACAAGCCTTGAGGTTATAGTCAAGTGCAACTGTTTTTACAAAATATGAAAGGTCTATGATTAGGCCAGTTTTATTAAGAACTTTTAAGCTTATGGTTGAACGAGAGATTTAATTTATATATGAATGCAAGCTGCTGCCTGTAACCGGGCCTTTACATCATTAAAAGGATTACTATTTATGATTAATATTATTTTTTAATGGAGTTCATTCCCAGTTCTTCTCGAGATGTGGACGCAACCCGTGTTGATGTGGATGTGGTGGTCTGCGTCCTGGACAAGGGGTCGCCCCTCAGCTGCCGGTACCTGTGCACAAACATTGCTGTTAGCGACAAAACATCAAGCAAGCATAAGGGATGCATAGTAGCCATAGCTTGGAGTTAGAACATTTAAGGATGATTTTAAAGTATGCAAGGTTGTTAATTGAGCCTGTCAAGGCAATTCAGTTTAATCTCGCTTATAGTGCAAATATTTTTAAAGTTTATTTTCCAATTATAATAGTAACTGTTTTCATTGGTCTCTGCACTAGGTATTGCAAGGACCAATACTATGTTAAATTCAGCAAAATCTCTAGAACATTGTCATTCACATTAAAATTGAAAGCGCAAACATTAGATGCCAACCATTGCAAACATTCATTCAACTGCGTTAGGTGTGCAAAAATCCCTACTTTAATTCATGGCCTAGAATATTATTATAAAATGTATAGTTTTGAATCCCGGCTATACGCAGCGATTGGTGCGCATCAATTTGTGCCAAAGTTTGCGCAAATAATTTGTACAAATGTTTGCGCAATGTGTGGTGTTTTCTCAAAATCTTTACACGGTATACTGTTTTGCCTTCCCTCGTTACATGTTTACTTGTGCAAAATGCAACTTGCGCGTAAGATTGAGCGTGTAGCCAAGCCAAGATCTCTTACTTTGCTTACTAAATTTTAATATTATCGAATATTTTGTGTATTCCAGGCCATGGAGTGGTCACAATAAATCACAATAAACAAAAGAATAAGCACTGTAAAGCTTAATCACATAATTTCCTTAAAATAAAGCGAAACACGTTGAAGTTTTAGTCAAATCAGCAACAATTCACGTACTTTGTATAATATCTTCCTCCACCTGCCCTGTTTGTTGTCGTCAGCTCATTTGATTACATTGTAAAAACAATCAAAAACGCCACAAATTAAAATCTAATTTCGGTCGTGCACACTATCTATTCCCAAACCAAAATTGGGAACTAGAAGTGCAAAAAGGAAATCAGTTGGTGTTTAAAATACAAAGATTATTTCTTTTAATAAAAAGATTTATTTAGAAATATTACGAATCAATACACAAATAAACTCTTACAAGAACTACGTTATTTACGTCTAAACCGCACACTACGGTTCACAAACCCTCACAATTAGTTGCCAACACATTCTTGCAAAAGTTAGTACAAAACTATCAGTCACTTAATCTTATTAATTGTGTACTCAACTTTTCTGTACCTTTTTCTTTATATATTATTCTATTCAATACATCTCATATCTGCCCCGAGAGTGATTTGTTCAATGTTTTTGATGTTAATATATCAAGTTTTAAAACACAGGTTTCGATCAACGACATTTGAATACTTGATTTTAATTCGTCGCCATCATTTAACATGATGATGTTGTTTCTCGTCTTCAAAATGGAAGCCTTATTTTTTTGCAAAGCCAATGGTTGCCATTCATCTGTCTTGTTGACTGTAATGGTAATGCGTTGTTGGATCTACTTTTTCTAGAGTCTTCTCCGACTTTTACAGTCTAAATGCTGGCATTTCTGTTTGTGGTGATTTGCCAACGGCTAATCTTTTTCTTGCTGACATTGTTCATCTCTCTGCAGCTACTTGAATATGATCGTTGGTAATCTTTAATCCTGGGTACAGAATGAGGCAACCTTAACATTTTTTGAAAAGTTACTTAAAATAGTCGTACAATTATAAAATTTTATATAAATGCAGCCAGTTCATCTCGAGATTTGGACACTGTACGAGTTGATGTGGTTGTGGATGTGCTGTTCTGTGATCTGGACATTGGGTCTCCCGTCAGCTTCCCGTATCTGTGCACAAATATTACTGTTAGCGACAAAACATTTAGCAAGCATAAGGGATGCATAGCAGTTATAGCTTGAAGTTAGAACATTTAAGGCTGAATTCGAAATCTGCTTAATTGTTATTTAAATCTGTCAATTCAATTTAATTCCTATTATTAGAATCACAATCAATTCTATTTACATTGTTTTAAAGATTTATGTCCAAAAGTGCCTTAACGGCCTAAATGAAACCAAAGGTTTGACTATAACGTTATAACTTTGATTTAATTAGAGTTAATTTCCCAAAAACAAAAGTAAATGCTAGGTTTGATAGGATCATCTCAGTATGATATTTCAGAAATATTTAATCCATTCAAATTTGTTTGTAATTTCAACAATAATTTTAATTTGAACTTTTCCAAATAATAATATTTGTTTGTCCAATTCTATTGCCACAAAAAAGGTAATTTCCCGATATTTTTTTTACAATTATATCTACGAACTACCCTATCTTATTATTTGATGGAAGAATCTACTTTTTTTTTTTCAGCAAACTGTTAGTCACATTAAAATTTAAAGCGCAAAAATGTGAGTTGCCAAACAATGCAAACATTCAAACAACTGCGTTAGGAGTGCAAAAATCACTATATTAAATCATGGCCTCGAATACTAGAATAAAATGTGTATTAAATCAATCAAGTTAAAGGCCCGGTTTGATGTGCGCAAACAGTATGTGTCAAAACTTATACTGTCACTTACGGGATATCTTCCGTGATTGTTCATTGTAACAACAAACAATGAACAATCACGGAAGATATCCCGTAAGTGACAGTATAAGTTTAGTTGTAAACCGTGAAAGCTTAAAACAGAGTATGTTTCAAAGTTTACGTAAATCATTGATGCAAACATTTTGCACAAACTACCTTTTGCAAAAAATACTTTTTTTCCATCTCAATATTACATGCATACTTGTGCAAATTGCAACTTGCGCAAGCAACATTGAGCATGTAACCGAACCAAAAGGACTCTTATTTTGCTTACATTCAATATTATCGAATTTTGTAGTGTATTCCAGGCCATAGAATGGTTACAATAAATCACACTAAACAACAAAATAAGTATTGTAAAGCTTGATCACATGGTTTCCTTAAATCAAATCAATAACAATCCACGTACTTTGCATTTTATCTTCCTCCACCTGTCCTGTTTGCGGGTCACCTGATTTGAATACATTGTAAAAACAAACTTAAATGCTAGAAATTAAAATTTAATTTTTTCGTGCACACCATCTTTTCCCAAACCTAAATTGTTAACTAGAGGTGCAAATAGGAAATCAATCGGTGTTTAAAATACAAAGATTATTTCTTATTATATTAAGGTTTATTAAATAAATTATAAATTAATAAAAAAAACACAAATTAACGGTTACAAAAACTGCGTTATTTACGTCCGAACCACACACTATTATACACAAGCCTTCACAATTAGTTGCCAACACATTCTTGCAAAAGTTAGTACGAAACTACCAGTCACAAAATCTTATTAATTGTGAACTCGACTTTTCTGTACCTTTTCACTTGCGTTCTGTTCCATACATCTTAAGTCTGTCCCAGGAGTGATTTGTTCAATGGTTTTGGTTTTGGTTTATAATCAGTCTTATGTTTTGACGTCTTTGAATACTTGATTTTTATTCATCGGCATCATCTTATTCAATGTGGTGACGTTGTTATCGGTTTAGTATTATTGTAGATGTCTTCAAAATGGAAGTCTTGTCATTCTCACCGAGGCCACCGTTAATATTTCTTGTAAACTATATTGGCAATGCGTTGTTGGATCTACTTTTTCTAGAGTCCTCTCCGATTATTGTTTTTACCGTCTCCAGGCTAGCATTTCTGTCTTTGTTAATTTGCCAACGGCTTATCTTTTTATTGCTGACATTGTTCTTATCTCTGCTGATGTTTGAATTGGATCGTTGGAAACATTTAATCCTGGGTACAGAACGAGGCAGTCTTAGGATTTTTTGTACATTTTTATATAAATGCAATCATGGGGTTCGTCACTACACTAACTTATTTCGAAAAACTTAATCATCCTAATAAAAATGCTTCACAGTCTATTTGAATACTACAATGATTAACCTCTGAGTTATATGTTTTATCATAGCCTCTTATTTTTTATAAAGTATTGAAAATAGCCTCAAAAATCTAGTACTAAGTACTATGTCTGACAATTAAAACAAAAAGGTTAATGACTCAATAACATTAAGTACGTGTTGACCTAATAAAAAGTTGACATAATTAATTGACTTAATGCCGTATAATTTAATTAAATGCATTGGTAAATGTCGGTTAAAATACTGTTGGCTACAAATATGGTGTATGCAAAGCCTGACATAAACTTTTATCATTAATACAGTACATGACTGACTGTGCTCCACGTACCAGCATTCATGTAATGAATCCATGGTAACAATTTGGGCGTGTATGTCCTTAAAACCGTTTTTAGCGGCCAAGTCTTTCAACTGCATTGCCATGCATTCAGTGAAGGAACCCACCTTCACTGAATGCAAACTGAAACTTATATTTATATAAACCTACTAAATAAGTAACTTAAACTAAGATCAAATCTTTTATGTCAAATCAAACCACCACCCTTTTTGTCTCTTCGAAGACAAATACAAAACAAGACGAACCTCTTCTTAATCATTCTCCAAGTTTTCTTTTTGCAGACGAATATGATGAAGATGATCAGGCCGACGAGCACGTTGTAGGCGTCAGAGAACTGCCAGTAGAAGTCAGCATCAGGGTAGAAGGAGCTGACGACCTCTAGAAGCCAGTTGATCCCCATGACGGTGAACAGCTTCACGTATAGAGAGAACCTGGAACATTTGAATTTCATACTTTTGGCCACAATGAAATTGTTATTATTAAGCTTAATAACTAGTATTATTTCATTCTGGCTTCTAATTTTATGCTTATTTTATAAATAAAGCTTAACTTAAAAAAAAATTCATCAGCACTGCTCTCAAAAACGGTGGATGAAATTATAGTGAACATTGTTCTAAGATCTCCCTTAGAAACAAAAATTCGAGACGTGCATGCGATGTACATCTCTTGCCAGCCAGCCCGCACGGGGCAACGTGGTGGGTTACAGCCCAACCAGGGAGGAGTCATTCTCAGCAGCGGTGGCCCAGTGGTGGCGGTCCCGACTTACGAGCAGTAAGTCGCGGGTTCGAACCCAGGCAGGCGCATTACTTTGTGTAATTTATTTCATCACTACTGCTCTCAAAACGGTGAACGAAAACATAGTGAGGAAACCAGCATGTCCTAGAACCAAAAATTCGAAGACATGTGACATCTAACAACCAGCACTGGGCCCGCGTGGTGGATTAAAGCCCATTCCCTCTCATAGAGAGTAGGCCTGTGTCCCAGCAGTGGCAACATTATAGGCTGATTATGCAGGGAGGATTCCTGTATCCTAGCTGTGAGAACATTATAAGCTAATTATGCTGTGCAGAAGCAAGAAAATTATAACATTGCACATACTCGTAACTCGTAAATTGAGTAGGTACGCTGATATTTATTTATTCTTGTTGGTTTGTAACCTGCTTTATATCATCACCGTCTTTATCTCGCAAGCATGAAGAGGGTTGAATCATAATAACCAATGCTTTTCTCTCTTACTAAAGAAAACATACTTTTTTTTTCAGCATGTAATTTTTTTTGCCTGAGGTCTTGGGTTTGATTCCCAGGTAGGGCAGTGTTATTGGGTTTATTTTTCAGAAATTTCTCAGTAGCAGTCACGGAGTCTGGCTTTGTGTCCGTTTGATGGTATAAGCTCGCCCCCTATTACATGGGACTTAAACATAACTGGCGAAATGTGGGTGTACTATTAGGTACACCTCTGCCTAATCCTTCGGAGATTACATGCCTGATGTTATGTTTAAAGTAGGTTCAGGTACCTACCTCTGAGTGTCCTTCCTGTCCTGGTCATGTGTGGAGCTTTCCTTGCCTCGTAGCACTTTCGTCTCTTTCTTGATCTTCCATATTTTGAAGGCAGTCAGCCCGAAGAATGTCAAGTTCGCTATGCAGAGAAGCACAATCGGCCCATATAGGTAAAGCAATTTACTGTTCCCTGAAAAATATTAGAACATGGATGTAGCAGCGATTATCTGACAGTTCAACCCCTTGATCTGAGTTAAGCAGTTTGATAGAACTATCGTCAGATTGGTACATTGTTGAGAGGATTGGGATTGGACACGTGAATTTGATACTAGCACACAACTAAGCATATATTACAGCTGGGCAATGAGAATTTTCTTCAGTCATTCAGTATATACAGTTTACGAGACCTGAGGAAGCATTTTGTCTGGCTGCAAGGAAAATTAATGAGATAGTTACTGATTACTCTCATAAACTGCTGTACAGTCTCTCCATGTAAAAAACAGATGTTCTCCTGCATCCGGTAAGACTGGAAGCCGACTTCAACGTAGTTGAGGAAAGGGGCAGATGATGATGAATGGCTACGGTCATACTCCATATTTCTACTGCTACTTCGGTATAGTAGGACTAGTGAAGACCATTTTTGATCAGCTCTTACCGCCGTATTCTGCGTGATCTTCCACATAATTAAACTATTTAGATAAAACTATACTAAAATAACACTTACCATATAAGAAGCATCCTTGCAGTCGGATCTTAGGCAGCAGTGGGTGCTGCATAGGCAGGTCAGAGAACTCCATGGCAGCTAGTATAATAGTCAAGATTGTTGGGACGCCGAACGCGTAGATGGCATAATACGTGAACCGTTTGTGGGGAGATCCTGAACGACCGTGAGCTCGTTTGCCACTGGGAAATAGAACAAAAAATTATGCTGGTGTTGCTAGCCACAGTCTACAACTGGATATAAAAAGAAAGAAAATAGGTTCATTTGACACATGCTACAAGTGCACACAACATTAAGAAAAAATAACAAAAACTTAAATCTAAACAGAAAAAAAAAGATAATTATAGGGTCCCACAGTTGCGAAAAATGAGCCCAATTCAGCAAAATGCCAGGCAGCAAGACTGCCCGACGATGGTTTTCAAGTGGACCCGAGGATATAGTGGTCTGTTCACGCACGAGTGCATCGTGCCGCGGCAGACGAGAGCGGGGAGGATGAGGCCCGCGGGACGGCGACGCGGAGCGCGCGCTCGCCGAGCGGCCGCCCGATATTATTTTTAATCTGTGCTCCCAACCAATGCAGCATCATTTATACAGTCCACTTAGTTTAATTGAAGAGCCAAACACACCATCCCCAACAGGTCTCTTACAAACAAGTTTAAAGCTCGTAGCACCGAGCGTAAAATCACAGACTTCAAGGCTTCAGATTTTTTGTATGGTCGACAATCATAGTTCCAACAACCAACCACCGTGGTTGTCGTTACAGCTGTAACGACAACCATGGTTGTTCATGAAAGTTAGAATGATCTCTTAACACAATATCTACGAGGTCTGGCAAACTTGCATTTTAAAGGCTAAGAAAACGCAACACATTGAAGTCACCTTCTTTATCTGCTATTAATAAGCACCAATAATACTAGAATAACAGGTAAGTCGTATAAACTAGTCAGACAAGATAGCCTTCCCGGATTTCTCCTTAAGCTGAACTTGTGTTCATCTTTACTTATATGATACCTTCTATTTTTAACCCCGACGCAAAAAGAGGGGTGTTATATGTTTGACCGCAAAGTGTGTGTGTATGTCTCTGGCATCGTAGCTCTTAAACGAGTGAACCGATTTGGATGCAGTTTTCTTTTATTTGAAAGCTAGTTTCTTGACCCTGGTTCGTTTTATCAAAATCGGTGCAGCCATTTACTAGATAATGGGGATCAAATTGGGTATGAAAAATCGAATATTTTCAAATATACGTATCATAAGTGCATGATATGTATATTACAATTAGAAATGTTTTATGAAAACCGGCTTAACCATTTTATTGACTTTTCAAATGTTTGTTCGCTTTTCTATGTTGCGATGGGAGTTGTTCAAATTTTAAATTTTATTTTTATATAATAAAAAGTTGAGCCATAAAAATGAAATCTATAAGTATAAGTTTTTTTTTTGGATTGTTTCGACGTCACAACTCACAAAACAAACAAACAAATATCGTAAACAACTCCTGCCCTTAGGTCATCTAAAATGATGTGGTGAATTAGCTATGGTAACGATGTGCAATTGTGCACGTCGATGTCCATGTACATAACACGTGGGGATAATTGGGCATCTGCTTCGTACTTAACATTTTCCCAATAAAAAGAATTGCTTCCACGATGCTACTTGAAAGAAACTAAACCGTTTTGTAGCTTGAAGGTAGATTGTATGCCAGTTAACTGGACATCTTTAATAATGTGTATTACACTGCCTTCATCTGCCATTAGCAACCAATCACCGAACAACGGCTCCTGTGACAGTAGTCATTTGCCTAGGAGTTGCTACATTCGGGATGTGGATGATGACGTTAATGAAAAATTTTGTTACCTGAACGTCCACCAGATGTCGTAGCACATGACGTTCAACCAGAAGAACGCTGCCAGAAGAGAGAAGTAGACGATGAACGCTGTAACAAAAACAAACAATTTTAGACCCAATGTCATGTACAGGACAATAAAAAAAAAATCCATTTATTTCAGGCCCAATATAAAAACCAAAAATAAACGAAAATTCAAATACAAACACATAAATTATAGCTAAAACACACACACACACATTATAATATATAGATTTGATCGTCTTTTATTTTAACAGTTTGCGTGGAATAACTGGTACCAAAATATCTTACGGACAAAACAAGACGAAACGAAGAGACCTTAATAATACTGCAAACTTTTTTAACTATTTCGAATAAGGATAAATAAACTGATAGGTATTTACTTAATGATTCAATTCTTAAGACGCATATTAAGTATTGGATTTGATTGTTAAAACGCAGTTGATACAACATCAAAACTCTTACTTTGACATTTGCAAAAACATCATAATATGTGTTTAACTAGGTATGTTTTCGACAGGATATCTAACAAGCAACCGGGCGGCAAAAGCGAACTTACAAAAAATACTTTGGGAAAAAGCCGGTCGGCTACGCAAAGCCGACCGGGTGTTTACCGGCCGACGAAGTTTATCAATCACTATGAGCCGTCTTTCTTTCTTCATTTTTATGCCACCCATGGGCCTCTGACTTGGCTTTACATGCCGTCAAGAAATATCTCTCAGGCATGCTGGTTTCGTCACGATGATTTCCTTCACCGAAGCAAGTGATAATTATACAATACACACATGGATCCGAAAATTCAGAGGTGAGTGCCTTGGGTTCGATCTTGAGAACTATGATTTGGCAGTCCTACGGTCACTCAGCTAGGCTATCACTGCTAACATGAGCCGAATTAAAGCCGAATATGTGTAGTGATTACTGCGGGTCGGCAGATTCATTTTCAGTAAGCATATTCAACATGAAAACTTGATAGCCTACCTACTGGTAGGACGTGATGAGTGAACGCTAATATGATACTATGAAAAGTTTCAACCAGGAGCCGAAAGTGGGCACATGTATAAGTTTAGTCGTAAACCGTGAAAGCTTAAAAGAGTCATGTTGGTTTCGAAACAAACAATCGAGACTCTGAACAGTAAAAACCTGGGAATCGAATTCGTGGCTACGTAACAGGCGAAATATATGATGTATCATTATCTGCCTCGCCTTCAGTTTTCAAAGAGCTACAAAAAAATACAACGTGTTACATAATGACTTAAACAGGTAAAACTTCTTCAAAATATTGTGGCCTTCCACTAAGTAGAAAACAAAATAAAACAGATAAGTAAATAAATTAAGATCTTAATGTATTATACCTTATACTCAGAAATAAATAAATCTAATCTAATCTGAAAATGTGCTGGGGCTGCGGCTGCGGCTACAGAGAACCTCAAGCGGCGTAAATATAGTAACCTTATTGGTAACTATATTTTCGAGCCGTTTTGGGTTGAAACTCTAGGTCCGTGGGGTCCGAGTGCTCACAGCCTTTTCAAGGACATTTCTAAACGTTTAGTTGACTCTTCCCGTGACCCAAGGGCTGGCTTTTACCTTGGCCAAAGGCTTAGCGTTGCCATACAACGTGGCAACGCCGCCAGTCTTTTGGGTACATTACCAGTTGACTACGTTGAGGAGGAGTTTTTTGACGCCATTTTTTAAGTTTATTTTTAAGTAGTTAGTTAATATAGGTTATTTTATCTGAAAACGCTTAAATTATACTATGATAACGAAAGGTTCCTGCCCCATACTTTTCATATAATTATAGTTATGGCGGTCTGTCATCAGCATCACGCTCTACCTACTAGTCAGCTTTCAAGGTTTCATGCTGAATATGCTTGCTATAATATCCTTAGGGCTGTACCATATTCACTTGTACCTCACGACCTAAATGCTCAGCTATGCTCAGCTGAATTTTAATGCTTGCTGCAAAACACTCAGGGCTCTAATTATATTAACAATAAGAGGTATTTGGTACCTCTCATTCTTAACATAGTTGGGTAATAAAAAGCTAATTGGAGCCAAGATTACATTGATGATGAAACAGTAACTTAAAGTTGGTAATTTTTACATGTAAGAAAAATGACTTTTCATTTCAATTGTAACATATTGAGGCGACCGTTTTCCAATATTCTTGTTTTTTTTCTGCGTTTCTTGTATATTCCTTATACATACAATAAACTGGCGCGTCCATAATAAAAACATGTTTATTTTACTCACAAGAGATGAATTAATTTAAGAAGCCAACGCTAAAAGTAACATAAAGAAGCTAATAGGTAAAAATGCCTTCGAGTTTACTCAAAACAGTGTATAGTCATAATTCCTCTGCCCTTATCCCCAATTTATTTGGGGTCGATGCAGCATGTCTTCTACTTCCATACTTCTTCTATTACTCGTCATCTCAGAAGTCACCTCCTTCCTAGTCATATCATCCTTCTTATAGCCATCTACATTCAATCTCAACAATTTACTCACTACATTTTCCTCATTCAAAACTGTGTATATTATGAAACACATTCAAGTAAAATCGCTCACTAAAACAATAGACTCACAAATAATTTTCTAATTCAAATATGGAATAGCTTTGGCTCGCGGCTTCACCCACATAGAAGTCGGAAATTTTCCCACGGGGACGTATTGTACTGCCGCGCTCACTGACATTCGACCACTTTTCAACCTTATTACTCAGGGCATAAGGGTGAAAAGTGGTCAAAAGAGGACAAAAGATATCTTATATCCTAACCAGGCTATGATCCACCTGTGTGTCTTTCATCGAAATACGTTAAGGTGTGAAAAGGTAACATACAGACAAAATTTAAAAAGATAGTTAGTCTTATGGTTGCAAGCACCACTACTGAGCATGAGGTCCTGAGTTGGATTCCCAGTTCGGGCAAAGTGTTATAAAATTTTTCCAGCAAGATTTTTTTCAGTAGCAGGCACGGAGTCTGGATTTGTGCCCGGTTGATGGCAACAGGCTCGCCCATTATTCAAATTCATATTCATTAATTGATTTTGTGAACATAGGGTAAAAAATATACTGATGTTATATAAATAAACGTTGGTCCATACTATGTCCCGCAGAAGGCATACAAAATATTGTAGTTTAAATGTCAATTAACAAACATAAAAATCAAAAAATAAAGTTAAAACTATGTAGTATATGTCACAAAGTCATACTAAATATGTCAATAATATTATGTCAATAAATTAAGACGGCACATAAACAAGCACGCATTATTTAGTCACAATCAAAACCAATCAAATCTTATATAATAATAGACGCAATATACAATACAAAATGTCAATAAAAAGTATCAATATCATAAGGGAACAATATTTTACAGACAGATTTAAATTTATATAAATATTATTTTAATTTGTCATTAAGATATTCGTTAACATAATACGCCTTGTCACTCAGTAATTGAAAAAGCTTACGTTTAAACTCCTTTATTACATGGGCCTTAAACATAACTGGGAATAGTGGGTGTACTGTTAGATGCAGCTCTGCCTAACCCTTCGTGGACTACAAGGTGTGAAATTATGGAACAAAAACTAGAATCGCTTTATGAATTCGAAAATGTCAAGCTGCAGCGTCGGTGAAGATAAAAAAAAACGAAGAAAAGTCTAGAAAATCTGGTTTTTTTAGCAATCTTGTTTGAAGTTATTATGAACTGACTTTTCAAGGAGACCTTGGATGTCACAAAAAGAGAATATTTGCTTGTTTTTATTGATGACGTTTATTTAAATGAGCCAGACTAAAAAACCAAGAATTAGAAAAATGCGACGCTCATAAATAAGATGCTCTTACGCAATACAAACTAATTTAGAATTCAAATATTTTTTCCGAGTATTAGGCATTAGCACCAAAATACATACGATTATTATATAAACTTTTTTTTATTGATGTTGAATGTGACCGATTTAATACAAGGTTTGACGTGGTGGCCCTTCACAGTCGACTCTTCAACGTTTACTGGCCAAATTTGAGACGACCGGTTCTGTAAACAATCAGCCAGCACCGGTACGTTCAAGGAACGCAAAATCGGCCGAGAACATCGTCGCGGTTCGTGAAAGTGTACAGCAGAACCCGAGGCAGTCGATTCCTCGCCGTGTAAAGCCGGATCTATGCAGAAGAGTCATTGAAAATTGCACCACTGTAAGAAGCCGAGGCGGGCATTTGAACGATGTCATATTCCACACTTAATGGCACATGTGGGCCTTTCAAATAAAAAAAGAATTTTGTTAATATCTCACACACAGCTTGTTTTATTTCATTTCAACATCTACCCGCCCTTATTTAAAAACCCTATACAAGAACAAAGGACTTGTACTGGACTGACACAGTCAGTGTAAGTACCTACACGTGTGCCTAAACCTTCGGACAACAAAGGGGATGCGCGGATGACAGTTGACAGGCGATCGTAGCAGGATCCCAAGTACACAGCAATAAAAAAAGACAGCCAAAAAAAAACCCCAGTTTTTAGCATTTGGCGTCTGGTTTTGATGACATAGAATGTAACCTATGTCACACGGACCATAATAACGAATCGATTGACACTTTCATCATCATAGTGCATTCAGTAGTTTAGGCGCTTTGGTGTAACATAACAATGTTACAAACACACATACAGCTAAAATCAAAACTCTTACTTTTGACTCTGCCGGTAAGTTAGTCGGATAAAAAATAAATCATTCAAAAAGTACTTACTCAGGGAAGTGCAAACTTCTTGAGATATCTGGTTCTTCAGGATGAGGATTTGCATGGTTGCCAAGAACAGAAAACCCACGAAGAAACTGAGGAGATAGGCCATTAGCACCATGCCGTGCAGGTTGCGGAGTTCCGGCAGCCATGCGTAGACCGCTACAGTTAGCAGGATGAAGAAGCAGGAGATTAGCATGCCTGAAAAGACAAATAAAGCATTATAATAGATAAAAAGAGCCTTTTATTTCATGCAATAACACGTAAGTTAACTATTCTTAACCTAATACAATATAAGTTATTAATTTGCAGGAACCCTACCACAGGTGAAGGCCTCCTGCCAAGAATTCCAGTTCTCTCTATCTTGGGCTGTTTGCATGCACCTTGGCCCAGCCATTTTACTGATGTCCACATTAGCGTAATCGTCCACAAACAAAACATTAGCGTAATCTACATCATATATTTCTCAATACTAGTGCTGCAACATTTATTTTTAAAGTGGCGTTTGCTCGCGGCTAAAAGCAACCCATCCCTGCGATCATATTTTTGTTCTGGACCATACCTGGGAACCTTCTAGTTACGGAGATATTAGGGGTCAAAGTTCCAACTTTTTTTTTAATACTAGCTTTTAGTATTATAACTTTACTTTAAATATCTCCACGACCGCTGAACTATTCAGTTCATCCATCAGCACAATGTTTTGAGTGCGTTACATTGAGTCCTACTGTAAAAAGTGATTTTTCACCCCAAAAAAAAAAGTCGTTTCCCAGCAATAATTTTGGGCTAGAGTTACTTAGTTTGATGTACATAATGCCTGGTTGACGGCTTCGTGAAGGGTCCGTTTACACCCTGTATGAAAATATAGGAAGAATATTAATTTATTTTTCAAATTTTGTCAAGGGTGAAATATCTCATTTCTTGAATAGTCAGTTCTTATTATTCAAGAAATTTTTTTCGTTTATCGATAAAGGTGTTTCATTATTTTTAAGCGTTCTTTCCTTATTGGCTTTTGTTTTTTTTTCTTTGCGGTTTTGTATGTCATGTATATTGATTTTTAATTATGTGTTAGTCACACCTAATTAAAAACTACACACTAAATATACCTGCCTACCTACAGTACTTTGGTCTGACTATATTGTTTGACTGCCTCTTTGGTCTAGTGGTCGTAAGCGCAGTTGCTGATCTCGTGGTCCTGGTTAAATTTCCAGGTCGGGGCCCGCCTTTTACGGGACTTAAAACACGTCATTCTCCCCAGACACCCCATCATCTACTTTGCTGTTTATAAATTCATATCACAATTGTACTCAATGTGGCGACTGGCGAAGTGTGGATGTACTAGTAGTACTCTGTCTAACCCTGCGTGGATTGATGTATGTGTATTGTTAGAGCCAAGTAAGTGATCAAGTTATTTAAACGTGCAAGTAAACGGATACGCATTTCGCGTGTTACTTAACACTTCATCACTACATAGTATAAAACAAATTCGCTTCCCGCTGTCTGTCCCTTAGATCTTTAAAACTACGCAACGGATTTTGATGCGGTTTTTTTAATAGATAGAGTGATTCAAGAGTAAGGTTTATATGTATATATTGCACCCGTGCGAAGTCGTGGCGGGTCGAATACTTTATACGAAAAAGCGTGTTCTTTATGAAAAAATGTCTTGAAATATTCGTGATTTAAATTCAGTTGATGATCAACTGCTATCGAAACACAACAAACATAGACAAATCAAAGTCGATGCTACTAAATAACAGTTTTTGCACCGGTACATGATAGACATGACATGCTAAAATATGTTTTCATTAAAATTCTAAGGCACCCAATCGATTCGGGCAAGTCTTTCGCTGTTATTAACATTATAGCTTTCTCCAATTTCATGTGTTTATTTATTTTTAACCAACTTCCAAATGGATGAGGTTATCAATTTTTTTTTTGTATGTGTTTTCAGCGATATCTTCGCCAATTGTGAACTGATTTCGATGATTATTTTTTTGTTTGGACGGATATTATTTCGTGGTGGTCCCGTTTAAATTTAGTGAAGATCTGATGCTGATCTTCGGCGTTAAACAATGGAACTCTTCAATTATAGACAGCAAATCAGTCGTGATTGCTGCAATCGCTTGGATGTTTATTGTTTACACAATATCATAACATAACATTACGCCTGTATGCTCTGAGGGCGTACGCAGATGTGTACAGTACACCCATATTTTGACTGTTAGGTATGTTAAGTTCCATTTTGTTACCATGACATGTATCGTTAGCGGTTCACTAATGTTTCACCAAAACTCCTTTGACAATATTTAAACCGACTTCAAACTAAAGAAGGATGTTCTATGTTCGACTGCATGTATTTTTTATGTAAGTAAGTTCGCCGATTTCGCGCTAATTGTGAACCAATTGTCAAAATTCTATTTTTATTCGAAAGCCTATACTCCTGAGGTGGTCCCATTGTCACTAAGTCAGAATCTGATGATGGGATCCCAGGGAAGTCGAGGGCAACCCTGAAGTTTTATAGGCACATACAATGTTTTTCATATACTTTCTAACGAAATTCAGATATTTGTGCCTGGTCATCATCATCTCATATTGCTGATCTGATGCTAATAATAAATAATATAATAATAATAATAATATTCCACAACTATCACACAACGCCGTCTAGTCTCAAGCTAAGCAGAGCTTGTGTTATGAGTACTAGACAACTGATAAACATACTTATATATTTCTAAATACATACATATATAGATAAATTACACCCAGACACAGTACAAATGATCATGCTCATCACACAAACATTTGTCCTGGGTGGGAATCGAACCTACGACCTCCGGCATAGCAGTCAGAGTCACTGACCACTAGACCAACAGGCCAGTCGTTAATCTTCGGAGATTTACAATGAAACGCTTCAATAAAAGACAGCAAATCTGTCGTTATTGCTGCAATCGCTTTTGGATATTTATTGTTTACACAATATTATAACATAACATAACGCCTGTATGCTCTGAGGGGGTACGCAGATGTGTACAGTACACTCAGATTTAAATAGTTAGGTATGTTAAGTTACATTTTATTGGGGATAAGCCTAATACCATATATTGTATACAACTAAATATGTAAAAAATAAAAAAATAAATTGAAAAAAATAAAACAGACTTCAAGAACACAAAAAAATGGGAAAATAACTTTAGCTTCAGAAGTCGGTGGCAAAAACAATAAAAGATTTTAAACTAACATTATCATTATCACTAGAAACGGGATATTTACCATGTTTACTGATCCGATCTGATTTATCTGTTTTCTTTCAGTAAATATCCCGTTTCTAGTGTTAATGATAAAAACAATAAAGTTATTTTTTCCACTTTTTTGTGTTTTTGAAGTAGATTTTATTTTTTGCAAAAAAAGTTTTTTCTTGCTGTCAAATTCTAAAATCAATCACGAATACTAAGCCCAAGAACGACTCGATTCGAGCGGCAATATTATGAAAATGGAAAATGAACTTAGCACTAGCATTGAAATTCCGTTTTTAGCTTTCTCGCTTGATTTGTTGTACCATCAAAATCATTTTGTAACCAAAAGATGTAAGGTGAAACGGTGGGAAGATATGCCCTAGACGGACATACAACTAATCTTTTGCTGACGTTCTTCTACAACATTATTTTTATTATATGCGAAATCTGAATATAGTTTGTTCAGATTAAATAACTGAATCGAATCCAATCACTTTTAAACAATGTTATATTTTGTTCCAAAAATATTTAAAAAAAGTTACAGGTTGGACACCGACATTAAGTACCTATCGCAATAATTTAGGGACCTACTGCCAAACTATTATTATCAATGAGCTCAAGACGACGCTGGAGGTGCGCGCGCAGGCGCGCTGTGTGGTGAACACATTTTTGCGCGGACAACCAGGTAACAGAACAAGCTTATAACTTTGTGATTTTTCATGATACAGTTTTAAAATTTTGTACATAGATTCTTTACATAAAAATACCAGACACGTGTTTCAGGTTTCGCATATACTAAAACTAAGGTTGCATAGGTCAGGTGCATATGAAGTGGATGTAGCAAAAGGAGTATGTAAGGAGCGTAACAAGTGGAGTTCTGTAGTTTGTGTCATCCCCATTGGATAAGGTACTTATGAGTTAACGTATGTATGTGTATGACTGTGTAGATTCAAATTTAAATGACACGTATCGTGTGTGGGTATATTAATACAGGTTGGGCATTACTTACTACACAGGATTAAAACAAAGATGGGCAATTATTAAATGTAGTATTTCACCTGTGTTTGTACCCGTAGCAAAATTTTAACAAAGATATTTCGATAAGCATCTTTAAAAACGAGATAGTTCTTATATTATAACACTTAATTGGTATTTTTTATTATATCCAGTCACTTCATCACGAAGGCTGGTTCGAGGTGGCGCAGGAGAAGAGTACCTGGAAGGATATGAGGCCTTTGCCCAGCAGTGGGACAGACAAGGCTATTAAAAAAAAAACTCATATTTAGCATGATACCTACTGTGCGAAGTCTTTGTGTTGACACAAACGATGACTTAGTAAATATAGCTTAAAATTAAGGTACAAAAAGTTTGTGAGAGACTGGTGTCTGCACTAGGAATACCTGTATAGAGCACCAGGCTCCCACCACACGGTATGGAGATTACTTACAACTGGCGCTGATTTCATAAGTATTTTTCTCAGGCTTTGGGACAAAGCAGATGAGGGCGTTCAGTTGGGGTTCCTCATCGTCCGAGACAAAAGTATCGATGCAATACTTGTCTGGACCGTAGATGAACACATTTGGGATGCTGGACGGGATTTCCACGTAGAGGTTGCCATCCTGTTGAATAATGAAAAGTCAAATTTTAGTTCAAAAACTTTTTTTTCTTCGAGGATAGAATGCATTGTCAATGAATTGATTTATTAGCTTGCATAACAACTAAATATTTACAAAAATCTACATATGTTTACAAATGTTTAATAATGGACCGTCTTGTCAGTCCAGAGGTCGCAAATGCAACTGCGAGTTTGTTTTATAAAGGGTGTAAAAAGACCCTTAACGAAGCCGAAAGGTACTTGTTCTCCCCGTCATTGCGATCATTTTTTTGTTCTAGACCATACCTGGGAACCTTCTAGTTCCGGAGATATTTGGGGTCGAAATTTCAACATTTCACTTTTTTTTTTTTAAATACATGTTTCTAATGTAAAATTTTTACTTTAAACACCTTCACGACCCCCGTACTATTCAATTCATCCAACAGCACAATGTTTTGAGTGCGTTACATTGAGTCCTATCGTAAAACGTGATTTTTAACCCCAAAAAAAAAGTCGTTTCCCAGCAAAAATTTTTGCATAATGTTACTCAGTTTGATGTACAGAATGCCTGGTTGACGGGTTCGTGAAGGGTCTGTTTACACCCTGTATATATGAGTCCCCGCAGACTGCAGACTTTCCATCGGTCCATTGTTAAGTCGGGTTGGGCTGCTAGTGCACTAGGCCAACTAAATAGTCAGGTTAGGCAGGACTGCGCAAACCAGACCAACAGTCGACTACACTCGACCAATTACTAGGTACAACAATTTGCTAGACACAGACTATCCGCAAGTGCAGTAAAAGAGCGCCATACTGATTACGCAGTTTGCCTATAGTTCAGTTTGAAGGCAATCGTGTAGTCCATCAAACTGATTTATCGGCCGATAACGAAACGTTATAATATATGCACTAGCATACATATATTATTTAATTTTTTTAAAACGTTGGCTCACACTTGGAATTTCTCCTGTACCGTGGGCGCGTTACAAAGATTCAAACTCACATTTACATACAGTCAGACACGAAAAAACTACGTGTAGGCCATACAAATATTTGTTTCATGCGGGAATAGAACCAGCAAAACGCAGCGCAGCAACCAATCGTTGACGTCGTAATGTCCATAGGCCGATAGAATGTCTACAGTCTGCGGAGACTCTAGCCGCGTCATATAAATTGCCAAGATAAATCATCGTAGGTACTAGGAGCGCAGATTACATAAGAAGTTCGCCACTGCTATGATACCGTTGAAAGGTATAATTTATTACGACGACGAGCCGAGGAACTCTGAGAATGACGTTTCATGACGCATTTACGAGTACGTATGTTTGAAGGACTAACAAAGAAATTGTTGAGAAGGTAAGGATTGGTTCTTTGTTAATGTTTTGTGCTTCCAATCTTCCCAAAATATTATCTTTTCGTCCTCCCAAGAAGCAATTTAGGGGTTGTTTAAAAACATCAGTTAAATTCATTAAGCTTTGGACTTTATGTCAATCAATCAATCAACTTTATTTTCTCACCACAATATACATAAATTATTTTACATCGGTCAGATTCGACAATGATACACAATTCAGGTAAGTATATATTGTGGGAGACTGGTGCATAAGCTAGGCTCGTGGCCTGTGTTTCAGGACACCACTTCCCACCCCTTTACAATTTCATTTTATAAATTATGTACTAGGCGCGCTGACAGATTGTTTGTAATCATACATTTTCTTGTTTTATGTAGTCTTTAAGTGTCGTTTGTATTATTTACAACGAATATCTTTTAGGAATAAAGGTGGCAGTGAGTATTCCTTAATACAAGGTGTAAAAGGACTATTCACGAAACCGTCAAACAAGCATTCTGTACATCAAACTAAGTAACTTTACGCAAAAATTATTGCTGGGTAACGACTTTTTTTTGGGGTGAATTATCACGTTTTATGGTAGGACTCAAACTGTGCTGATGGATGCATTGAATAGTACGGGTTTGTGTAGGTTTTTAAAGTAAAGTTATAGTATTACAAACCTGTATTTTAAAAAACCTGTGTAAAAGTTGGAACTTTGACCCCCAATATCTCTTCTTCTCTTGCTCTTTTACTTTTACACTCATTATGGTATAATGGGTCTAAAAGTACCCGAAATGCACTTGTTCCCCCCGTCATTGAGATATTTTGTTTGATTGATTTTTTGTTCTAAACCAGACCTGGGAACCTATTAGTTACGGAGATATTGGGGGTCAAAGTCCAAAAAAGGGAACTCTAATTTGAAAAGATAAAATTCGATGTTGTAATTAATTTAAATGAATGTTATATCATAATTATCAGCTACTAATGACATAAAAAAAATAAGATAACTTTAGCGAGTGTTGTTTAATAATGCGTTGTCTGCCATTTTGAGAGGCTGACGGAATCATTATGAATACTAAATAAACAAAGCGGATGCAGTTTAGATCTTATTTATTAAATTGATGTGAGTCTGACAACCAGTCTTACCAGGGAGGATAGTATTGCCCAGGTACTAAATAGGTTGTGGTGGTCAGATAGGCAGTCGCTCCATGTATAAACTGGTATATAGCTGCATTCGGTTAGACCGGAAGCCGACCACAATCATAGTTGGGAAAAGGCTAAGCAGATAATGATGGTGATAGTTACGAGTTATATTGAATAGTACAAGTATTTTTAATAAAGATACATTTCCGAAAGCTACCGCTATGTCGCCATTTTCTTGGAGACCTGCCAGCTAGTCGCGATCTGCGGTCCAAGGGCCTGCGTTCTGTAATTACGATTAAGCTGCTATGTCGCTGCGGTATTGGAATCGATCTTCTTTAGAATGTTAAGAATGATCCAGTTTTCATTATACTATAATCTAGTACATCCATTATAACTTTTATCCTTTTGTTATACAACATTATTTTTAGTATATGCGAAACCTGAATATAGTTTATTCAGAATAAGTAACTGAATCGATACGCAATAATGTTTAAACCATGTTATATTTTTTCCCAAAAATATTTAAAAAGGCTACAAGTTGGATACCGAGCGACACTAAGTACCTATCGCAATCATTTAGGTACCTACTGTCAAATTATTATTATCAATGAACTCAAGACGACGCTGGAGGAGAGAGCCGCGTGGTGACCACGTTTTTGTGCTGACAGCCAGATAACAGAACAAGCTTATAACTTTGTGATTTTTCATGATATAGTTTTGAAATTTTGTACATGGATTCTTTACATAAAAATACTAGACACGCGTTTCAGGTTTCGCATATACTAAAACTAATGTTGTATAATATAGCGGTCGGTACTCCTGTACTTAAATAAATATTTAAGCATTTAGATAAGTTGCCAGACTCACTCCGTTCATTATGATTATCGAAACACACATGGCAGGAAAAGAATCGCATAATTTTAGACCTAATCGCTATCATTATTTCACTTTCAGCAAAAATTCGATATAATTAGTCATATTACTACATGAATAATACACAAGCTCATTATCCTTAACACGTAGGTGACACCTAAAATAACGCCTAAATAAAAACACGTTGTTCAATTTTCAACTCTGGGTTCAGCGCTAGAAGTACAAAATCCTACACCGCGTTTTTGTTTAGTTGTTAATTAAGATAGTGTTCGTGATGATGCTACCGTAGCACAGAGCGCTATTGTTGAGTGAATCAACATGTTTTAAAACTAATAGCTGCGGAAGGTTATCGTATTTATGACTATTTCCTTTCAATTGTTGAGTAAAGGCACTTCCACACCTGCGCGCTTTCGTTTCCATACTATGTCCCTAAGCGCGCGAATCGCACTGTTCGCGTTGATGGGCCTGTACGATATTATATCTTTCGTTTACTTATGTGGCGTATTTACTTAGCTTTTGGTAGGTAAATCACTGATGTCTATTTTTACTTACAATGGCCTTGCACAGCTAGAATTTATACTTTCGGTATCGAGTCATACGTTCAAAATCAAAGTAGGCTTGCTCTCATATCTAAGCACTAGCTGCTTGCCCGTGACCTTCGTTCACGTGAAATTATTATAAAAACAGATTACTTCCCTTATTGAATCGGATTTTGTTACCAATTTCAAAGGTTTTATTTTTTTTGCACGGTACCCTAATTCTTATTTAAAAATAAATATAAGTTAGACCTCATAAAATCAGCTATCTACCAGTAAAAGCCCCGTCAAAATCAGTTGAGCCGTTTCGGAGATTAGCCGAAACCAACAAACGGACACACGAAACACGAATTGAATTTTTTTTTTTTGTTATAAGTGCCGTTAAGTAGCCGTGCAGTTACTAAAAAGCTGTTATTTTGATATTACAAACAGACACTTCAATTGTATTTATTTGTTTAGAAGATTAATTTAATGTAGCCTGGTGTTCGTGAAAACCGACATAACTTATCTGACTTCTAAGTATATATATATATTTTTAGCTTTTTTTTTCAAATCATCATCGTTTGTGTTCTGGAACACAAACGCTGCTGCTGAGCTGTTATTGGGTTTTCTTATTAGTTTCAATACAGGGCACAACTCCAGACTACTACCGTGACTACTACTGAGAGATTCCTGATGAATAAACCCAATAACACTTTGCCCGACCCGGGAATCGAACCCAGGACCTCATGCTCAGTAGTCGCGCTTGCGACCACTAGACCATCGAGGGAGTATATGAGGTGTATGATGGCAATAGGCTCGCCTCCTATTACATGGGACTTAAAACATAACTAACGAAATGTGGGGGTCTACTATTAGGTACACTTCTGCCTAACACTTCGGGTATTACAGGTGTGATAATATGTTTTAATATAGCACAGAAGCTGATTTTGAATTATGTGCGTCACCTACAAAAAGTAATTTAAGCTAGGTGACGTAATGTAGCTGATCAATACGTAACATTTTGGTTGTTGGTCATTCATTTATTTTTGTGGGACATACAAGGCTACTAAAAAAATAATTAAAAAACAAAAAAAATATTACATCTTACTAGCTTTTGCTCGTGGCCTCGCTCGTGATTTGGTCGTATATTATCCAACGGAAACGTTTTACATACAGCCTATGACAATCGGAAATAATGTAGCCTTCCATTTGTGAATCGGAAAATTTATTTTCCGGAAATAGATCAGCAGTTACGAAGATTACTCACTACATCCAAACGTACAAAATTAAAACCTTATAATTTTAGTGTAGTGTTTTGTCTGTCAATTTTTCGCAATCAACCTTGAACCTAATGCTTTAGCGATAAACTTGAAAATCTATTAAAGAAATATGACAGATTGTAGTACCTGAACCTGTCACTAACTGTAGACGAGTTTAGATTCGAATGAATTTTGTTAATTTTGTCAAGTTTTGTTATGTACTGACATATCATGCCTAGTTACTCCGAAGGGTGAGGCACTAAGCTGAGGTGTACCATAGTACATCCACATTTCGCCACTTCTGTTAAGTCCCAAGTAATAGGGAGTGAACATATTGCCGATAACTGGGCGCAAAACTCCGAAAATAAAATAAAATATTTCTGATGTAAAAAGGAAAACATCGTGAGGAAACCGGCAGGTCCTAGAACCAAAAATTCGAAGACATGTGACATCTACCAACCCGCACTGGCCCCACGTGGTGGATTATAAGCCCATTCCCTCTCATAGAGAGGAGCCCTGTGGCCCAGCAGTGGGAATATTATAGGCTGATTATGCTTATCCTTATGATGTAAAAACCAAATCAAACTTTGCCCTACCAGGTAATGAAACCCAGGACTTCATGCCCATCAGTAGTATTTGCGTTCACTAGACCAAAGATTCCGTGACCAGACCACGTGGCTGAATTATGACGTCATCGTAGTAATGACAGGTCTTTTTTGTGTAATTACAGATAAGAGCGTTCATCCAAAAAGTTGGCAACGTCGCAAATAGCTGTCAAATATTTACCTGTTTTAATTAATTTGGCAATATTACTGTATGGAAATAAGAATTACGGCTAACTAGTGAACTAGAATACTAATAATGAATTACGATTAAAACACTGAATTTGATGTTGTAACCGTTTTAGGTGTAAAAAAGGCATTTGGAAAGTTTCCAAATACTTTTTCTACATCTAAAACTAAATGTTCGGTGTTAGGATATTAATTATTGCATTTCATAATCAATACTTTAGTTCACTAGTTAGCCATATTTTTTATTTCCATAGAGTAATATTGCCAAATTAATCAAAACAGAGAAATATTTGACAGCTATTTACGACGTTGCCCACTTTCTGTACAAGCGCTCTTAACCGATGTCAAGGATGAGGTATGTACCTCAGCGGTACTAATTGCAGACCCACTGATGCAACAGATTTTTTTCACCGATTTTATTTTATTATTGGTTTAAGTGAGTTTAAATGTTTGTAAACGCACCCACGATACAGGAGAAATTTCTAGTGTGGGGCAAAGTTTTTTTTTTTAATAGATAGATTTGTTTTCTTACTTACCTACTTAAAGTGATAAAATTAAAAATTATGTACATAGGCACACATCTCTACAATAAGCGAAATCTAAAAGATTGCCAAAATCATAATGCACTGTTATCTATTCAATAGATACTCTTCCAACAGCGCATTGTAGGCAATAAACTTGTCGTTGATCGTTTTAGGACGAATATTTAAATTATTATGAACGCAGCTAAAAATTGAAATGTGACGTCTTTTATTTGCATATAAATTATGTTACTGTCGTTTTCCTTAATGTTTTCATTTGGTTTTTGGGACTTTACCGTGTCCAGTTTTATTTAATATATTTTTTTTTGATATTCAATCCAATGACATTAAATATTTCGGAAACTTACTAACAGGAAAATTGAAAATGTTAATCGTTTTCCTGTACAAGCTTAAAGAATGTTTATTAAAATAATAAAAAAATAAATATTTTTAATAATAATAATAAATTACCACTATTTTTTTTATTTTTAAATGTTTTTTATATGGTTTTTTTTTTAAGAAATACTTAAAAATATAAATAAACGCAAATAATAAATTTATTTTCTATAATTTCAATAAACATTACATCAATGTGGTCTCAACTTCTGAACTAGGACAGCCTGTATGACCACCAGAAACTAATTTTTTTTTTCTTTCTTCCACTCTCGATAAATCTCACCCGTGCTCGGGACGGGTAGCTAGTTCTAAATAAATTTACCGCGAGTATCGAGTGTTTTTTAAAACACATAGCACAAAATTAATACTATTAACGACGACAACTATCGATGCCTAGACGTCAACGATTCGTGTCTAGTTTCAGTTAAATAACGTTTTTCATATGTATTAGTTTATTATTTTATAAGATTATTTTGTGTATTTTTATCTATGGGCCTCAGTTGCCTGACAATAAAATGATTGATTGATTGATTACTGTTAAACGTGCTCAGTAGATCCATATCTATTGATGAAAGATGTCATAAAGGTCTTAATCATTATTTGAAGGATCAGTAGTTGGACAATCAAGCTATAGTTTCAAAAATGTTGGTAAAAATAAAGAGCTATTTGATATTAATAACTCAATTCCTTGGCGGCACTTCAGGTGTAAAGAACCAGTATCAGCTTTCTTCTTGTTCCATAGAACTGGACTGGTTCCAAGGAGTGGAATTCCCTGCCTGCGTCGGTGTTTCCAAGTTCATATGACCCCAATCTATTTAAATCACGAGTTAATAGCGCGCTTTTGGGTTAGGTTAGCTCGTTCCATCGTCGACCTCATCTCTGTCCTCAGGACTAGATTGAGGTCAAGAGTAAGCCCATACAGAATAAAAAAAAAAAATCTTCTGTATTAAGCTAACTCAATGTTAAATGTTACCACCGACGCTCTATCAAGTATTTCAATTTCAGATGAGAAATTAAGACTTGGTGTTCTCGACTACTCTTATAAGTGTCACCATGAAGTTTCTTCTCCATTCTTCTCCATGGAGATCTACATTTCGGAAGGGGCAACTAGCTTCAACTTTCGGACTACGTGACCTACTCCTGGACCATTCAAAAGTGCTTAAATGATTTCATTAAAATCAAAACTATGAGTGTTTAAATTTCAAGAAAAACATAGTTTTTTTGCTTACGGGTCCGATGATTAAAATAAGTAATTTAATATAAGGAAAACGACTAGATTTTTAAACGCAATCAAGTAATTTATCTGTTATCCGTTCTTAATTATTTCCTCTTGAACAGTCTTATCTTTTTCAAAATAATCATTATTGGTAGGTTGCTAGTTTACCGGTATACTTTAAGGAGCGATGTATGACACAATTTTATTAGATCTGGGTTCGATTACCAGGTCGGGCAGGTTTTTCCATCAAGAATTTCTCAGAAGCAGCCACGGAGTCTGGTTTTGTGACCGGTTGATGGCAATAGACTCGCCCCCTATTACATGGGACTTAAACATAACTGACGAAATGTGTTTCTGCCTTACCCTTCTGGGATTACAGGCGTGCTAAGTATTCTAACTTTTGACAGTTCTAACTTTAAGCAATTACTGAACTACAGAATAAAAATCGTATCTTAAATAATGACGTTTACTCAAGTAACCATTTTGACTTGTTTATAGATGCGGGTGTTAATGTAAGGAAATAGAGCGGTAGACGATGACTGATAACTAGTATAGGCTGTCTGCAAAACCCCAGCACTTTTTCTACGTCGGTAATACCAGATTAAGTACGTTTCCCTATAATTATGATAAACCAGCATTGAATACGGTATACAATTAACTGACAAAAAAAAACTATATTTTCGAGCCGTTTGGGGTTGAAACTGCGGCCGTGGGGTCCGACTGCTCATAGCTTGTTCAAGGAAATTTCGAAACGCCTAGTTGACGCTTCCCGTGACCCAAGGGCTGGCTTTTACCTTGGCCAGAGGCGAAGTGGCCAGTCTCTTGGGCACATTACCAGCTGACAGTGTCAAGGAGGATTTTTTCGAAGCCCTTTTATAGTTTGTTGTTAGTTTATTTTGTAGTTTTTTATTATTAATGTATAATTATAGTTAGTTTACTTTATTTAATACTGACAAGCTTTTTCCCAACTATATTGGGGTCGGCTTCCAGTCTAACCGGATGCATCTGAATACCAGTATTTTACATGGAGCAACTGCCACACACATCTGACCTCCACAGACCAGTAATTGAGTAATGCGATACCCCTTGGTAATACTGGTATAAATAATACCGCTGTCTGTACGCTTAGATCTTTTAAACTACGCAACGGATGTTAATGCAGTTTTCAGCAATAGATAGAGTGATTCAAGAGGATTTTTTACATGTAAATGTGTATCTACATTGCAGCCGTGCGAAGCCGGCTGGTTGCTAGTTTAGTATAAGTATTGTTAAAGTGGTGGGACAGTAGTATAAGCGGGTCCAGAGAGAAGGCTATCACTTTTAAAGAATTTTACATTTTCTGCACCGACTTTGACCTTTTAAGCAACTAATATTGACACAAGCCACCAAAAAAGTGGCTTAGCTCTTTTAGTTGTAAAGTTTGTTTAGCACATGCGAAGGTTGTCTATAAGATATCGCTATCAGCAATAAGATCGCCGTTGTACACACACACATTAAGCTACTACAATCTGTCAAATTTCTTTAATAGATTTTCAACTTTATCACTAAAACGTTAGGATCAAGGTTGATTAGAAAAATTTGACAGTTTCGGGTAGCTTGAAGTGCTGGCGTCACTCTGTACCCATCAAAAATTAACAATATTGAAAAATAGCTGTGAATTTTGGCATGCAATAAAGTATAGGGAAATTATTAACAGGGCGAATAAAAATTTAATTGACGACCAATATAGTGAATGGGCGACCATTGTACCAAGTAAGTAACTATTTATCCGGTCATTGCAGCAAGGAGCATATAGGAAGCAAGACCGAGCGAAGGCTGAGAGAGACTTGTGGCACCCCGACTCGGACAGGTTAAGTTCGAAGGGGATGGCGGGGTCTAGTGAGTGAGCGAAATGAGCGAACTAAGACCTCGGAATCCCCTTCGTGTTAGGTTACTATTAACCCTGCAAACAGAAATAAGAACCTCGGGGCTCCGTCGACTACGCCTTATCTACAATCTAGTGGCTGCTACTTTATACTTAAAATGCTACTTCACTTTAGCTGCCAACCTATTATTTTTGCTATCCATTTTAATTATTTTTAAAACCCTAAATCAGATTAGTTTGTCGCGTTAAATACATGCCTAAAGTATATTCTATCTGTTTATCTAAATAATGAATACAGAAAATTAAATAAAAAAATAGAAGAGCATAAAGGAACCGCTATCAGAGAAACAAAAAAATAATACATGCTTCTTGTGATAATTATCAATTTTGTTGAACAATAAAGTAGATTCTGTCATCTATTATTTATATTATTGGCATTAATACAGAAAATTAAATAAATAGAGAAGGACACAAAGGTACTGCCATCAGAAAAACAAAAAAAAAATAGATACATAAATACTTGTGATAATTATCAAGACCAATACATTTTGTGGCTTTTCCATCATCTTTTCCACAGACAGAATTTTTTTTTTTATTTAGCCTATACTGTCCCACTGCTGGGCAAAGGGCTCCCCAATTCCTTCCACGAACTCTTTTCTCTCACCACTTCGAACGAGCCCTCACAGTACGCATCTAGGCCGTCTTGCCATCGCCTTCTGGGCCGGCCTCGCAGGCGAATGTTTTTAAATTCAAATTCATTTATTTTGCGAACATAAATAAAACAGTAGATGGGATAAAATATAAAATTCAGATACTATCTATGTCCCGCCGTTAGGCATACAAAATGTTTCTAACAATGGTATATACAATTAAATTGCTTCAAAAAAAAAAAAAAAAAAGTCGTCAATAAATAACAATGCAATTTGGTTCATTAAATAATTAAAATCATCAAATAACACAACATAAAACAACAATACGAAAACATTACCTAACTTTATGTCATCTATGTCAATAATAAAATTACATGCATCACTTGTCAGAGTTATGTCAATATAAGTATTAATGTAAATGTATAAGCAAATAGAATGAATAAATAAAATGTCAACATTATAACAGTTTGTCATTTAGAAATTCGCTAACAGAGTAATATACTTTGTCTATCAATAGTTTTGAAATTCTGTTTTTAAATTCATTGAGGCTTTTACACTCTTTAATTTGTTTCGGTATTTTGTTGTACAATCTGGGTGCCATTGAAAATACACTTTTATACATAAACTCTGTTTTAGTAGGCAATGTGTGCAGTTTATCTGAGCGACGTAAACTTGTTACTTTATCTAAACCCTCTGGATTTGGACTTAGGAGGCAATCTCTATATATATACGGCAGTAGCGAAGGGTCAATTTTTGCAAGAGGTAAGCCGGAGTACCTATCTTTATTGTGATTATATATTTGTCTATAGAATACTGAATGTGCCATTTTTCAAAGAAAAACCGGTAGGAATCGAGTTATATGGAACCTTCGCCACTGATATCCGTCATGACTCGTGAATGAAACTATTTACAAATAAATAACACATGCATGTTTCTCACGATGAGGGGTCTTTGAACGATAAAAGACCGTGAATCATGTATTTTGCCTTTCGTACAAGTCTCTACAATATACCTTATGTAACAATTAATTATTTGCGTAAGTATATATTTACTACTAGGTTTAATCAATTAAAATAATCATTAATGATTAATCTACTATTGTCTTTATGACCAAGGATATCACAATTTTTGTAAGTATTTTCTAATCATCTGATAATTATCATCTTAACATAATTCCGATCATGCGCTTGAAGAGAACTTATTTGTTTCAATCTACTTTAACTTCTTATCTTCAAAGCAGTAGTTTAGTAGGTAACTCGAAGTCATCGAAGTCAACCCGGACTTGACCGAAAATGCTTACTCACAAACTAACACAGTTTTTTGCTAATTTGTGGCAGTACTCTAAGAAAAAAACGATGCCTTTGTTTTGTTCATATACTGACAATTTGGCACAGTACTTGAGTAACAAGATGATATAATAATAGCGATTCATTATTAGAATTCAAACAAACCGGAGACAGCCGTCTAAAATAACTCGTCGACTTTTAGAACCAGTGACCTTAAGACAATCATATTATTTGAATGACTAGATTGCGGAAGCGTGATCACGATTTTAAGATTTGATTCATGCTTAATTAATAATCAAAATCAGATAACAAAAAATATGACAATGGTTTTCGTCTCACCGTCGTCAAATTGAAGACCTGGGCAGCCGGCCATACCGGCAGTCTTCTCTCTCCCTCATCCCGGACGCAAACCTGTTTGCCAGTCATGAAAATAAACTCCTTGGTGGCATTAAATCCTTCTTTGAATGTAAATACTTGATTCTTCTCTTCCATCACAGGCGGAGCGAATGTCTTATTTATCTCAATGCATTTCCTTGAATCGAGTTTGTATGCCTGACCAAGTGGGCAACATTTTCTAGCGCACTTCCCCTTAAGGCAGACACATCCTCTCTCTTCTTTAGTTACGGGATCCAGTATTCTTTCATTTTTCCCGAATGTAAGGCCTTCATATGTACGATTTACTAGTTGTACACTTTTTTGTAATCCGCAAACTTCTGATTCCGATGAAGTCCCACAAATAATCACGAATAAAATAGTCAATAACGTCCACATTGTAAAGTAAGTTGTGATCAATTGTATTTCGGACGACCGTCTCGTTTGGAGGCCTTATCCTTACTGTTGATGTTAAGTGACCTGTGCAATAAGAAAGATTTGGGATTTCCTTGATCGCTCAAATAACTCTGCGACGATCGATAATATTTTTATTTAATCGAGTCTACCTCAGATATTCTCGTTTGGAACAGGTCTACTAGAAGTAGAAGCAGTAAGTAACCAAACCAGTTTATAGCTTCGGCATTTCTTAGGTTCTCTCGGCAGTTCAATAAGTTTGTAAACACTTTTTAACCTTCAATTAACAGTGCATTGATAATAACTGTCTGGTTCACATACACAGTAATTACGTAGTAGTTACGTAAGGTACCTATAAAAACTACGGTCTATAAGTGTGAGTGAATTATCATGTCAGGACATGAAGCTTAATCCGTCTCTCTCAATTTATTAGTATAAGAGTAGCATGTTTTATTTATCACACTATTAGCGAAAGGATGCTTTGCCACTAACTTTTGTTTTTTTTTTCTGATGTGGTCTCTTTTGGTTGAAGCCATGTGTTTGAGGTGTGTCAAAAGCCATATATTTATTTGTTTCATTTATCAGTTTTTGACAGAGCCGCCTCTTTCTGGCACCTCGCTTGAAGAATTGTTATTTTCCTTTTCAATTTTAAGGTCATCATGTTATTGTAATCTTGTCGGACTTCAAAGAGAAAGTTAGACGTAAGGAATTCCATTCCCTAAAAGTGCGTATGTGGATTTACGCAAAGCATGTGGCAATCTATAGCGTAGGTGACGTAAACTATGTTTTTGCCTCAGTAGGTACTTACGGGACCGAAACATGGTCGCTCACAATGGGCCTTATCAGAAGGCTTAAAGTCACCCAAAGGGCAATGGAGAGGGCTATGCTCGGAGTTTCTTTGCGTGATAAAATCAGAAATGAGGACATCCGCAAGAGAACCAAGGTAACCGACGTAGCCCGAAGAATAGCCAAACTGAAGTGGCAGTGGGCAGGGCACATTGCTCGCAGAACGGATGGCCGATGGGGCCGAAAAGTTCTGGAGTGGCGACCGCGAACCGGAAGACGCTGCGTTGGAAGGCCTCCCACTAGGTGGACCGATGACCTGGTGAAGGCTGCAGGGATCCGCTGGATGCGAGTCGCACGGGACCGGTCAATGTGGCGACACTTGGGGGAGGCCTATGTCCAGCAGTGGACGTCTTTCGGCTGAAATGATGAGGTACGCCTGTTACCCGTACTACGGAGTAATAAAAATAAATAAAATAAAAATAAAAATATTTTATTGTCTGGCATCAAGGCCCATACGGTGTTAGTAATAAAATGGCTATTTCGTTAAGTACCGTTTGTTGTTTATTTTTTTTATTATGTTTACTTTTTATATAATTTTATTTTACTGTTAATTTAACCATTTTTTTTTGTTTTGTCCAGTGCGGAGTAATAAATATTTTTTTCTTTCTTTTTTTAATAATTTAAATTACATAATTCTGAACTTCAAGGTTTCTTCCTTAGTGATAGCTTTCACCTACAAAAATGTACTATCTACCATAGTATGTACAATTATTGGATACTCTTTTAGTTTCCAATAAAAAAATGCTGTGCAAATGTCAAAATTAATAATTAATTTCCTTCATTTAGCCCACGATTAATACTTCCTTGGCATGTAATAATGCGCCAATTATTAAATTAAATACTTGATTTGATATGATTTGATTTGATTTGATTTTATTTTATTTTACTGTTAATTTAACCATTTTTTTTTGTTTTGTCCAGTGCGGAGTAATAAATATTTTTTTCTTTCTTGTTTTAATAATTTAAGTTACATTATTCTGAACTTCAAGGTTTCTTCCTTAGTGATAGCTTTCACCTACAAAAATGTACTATCTACCATAGTATATACAATTATTGGATACTCTTTTAGTTTCCAATAAAAAAATGCTGTGCAAATGTCAAAATTAATAATTAATTTCCTTCATTTAGCCCACGATTAATACTTCCTTGGCATGTAATAATGCGCCAATTATTAATTTAAATACTTGGGATTTGACCTATCATCAACGCAAGCATTTAAGATCGTAAAGTAAATATAATAACTTAATATTTATTTGATTTAGTTACCGTACTAAACGACTTTAATTTGACTTCATTAGTGTTAACTCGTTATATTAATATACTTGTATTGTTATTATCATAATTATGACAGTAGTCATTTGATGATATACAAAGATTGGTATTGATTGATGTTATATTATTTGGTTTCCTCGCGATGTTTTCTTTCACCGTTTGTTTTGAGAGCAGTGTTGATTAAATAAATAATACAAAGTAATGCACCTGTCTAGGTATGAACACACGGGTTACAACCACTGGGCCAACAATCTGCCCTCCTAGTAGTAAATGCAGTAATGGACATTTTGACGAACTTCTGTTTTTTTTTTCTGCTTTTTTTATGCGTTGCAATGCACCTTTACTTACCTACTACCTTCTTATACTTTTTATTACTCTACCCTACCTACCTACCCTGCCTACCTATCCTACCTACCGTCTTACCTACCCTACCTACCTACCTTACCTACCGTCTTACCTACCCTACCTACCGTCCTATCTACCCTACCTACCCTTCCCTACCTACCTAACCTACCTAACTACCCTACCCTTTCCTACCTACCTACCTAACTAACCTATCTACCTACCTACCTATCTTACCTAACTATAAGCAATAAGCGTGACTTGAGCTGTTAATCGCGGAAGATGCTAAACCTAATTTATTTAAAATATTTTTTTTCCTTGAATTTTTCTGATATTTTAATACTTATTCTGCTTATTCGGGGCGGCGACGAATCCAACAAATCAGAAATCATTAAAATCGGTTAAGCATATTTTTTTTTAACTAACCCGACTTAGTTTTATAAAGGGTGTAAATAGACCGTTAACATAACCGAAAGGCACTTATTCTCCCCGTCTTTGCTTATTTTTTTTGTTCTAGACCATACCTGGGAACCTTGGGTCCTTCGAGAGTCATATGTTCGATTAATGGAAAGTCGATTGAACGATTGTTCGAATGGAATTTATTGCGAAATAACCTTTTATCGCCAAACGCTACTTCGACTGAACGATTCATCGAATATTTAATCGAGGGACTGCTCTTTCGAATGAGTTTTAGTTATTATAGGTATAGTTTAATAATTGAAATAAAATTATAAAAAAAAACAAAAATTGTCACACGTTATTTCATTCATAATTGATTAAATCAAATACTTTTAAAATATCGTACTTACGTACTATCCGTAGATTTAGAAACATGAAATTTGGTAATAACACTTTTAACCTACTAACTAAACATTATTATGCGAAGCGCCTTGGCTTCATTTGTTCCCGCGAGAAATACTATGCTTTTAGATTGCAGTAGGCACTTTGCTTATACGAGATTAAGTAACTACCGCATCATTATCAAAGACTACAGGATGCATGTTATTTTATACGATATTAATTATCAGTTCATATTACCATTTATTGTTTCTATAATTATTGAATAAATTACTTCGTATTTTAATGGGAAAATGCCTATGTGATTTTATAAAATGAAACTAAATATGAAATTACCCTCATTGTTTTTTGTTTAGCATGGCGCATTACCACCTTTCTTGTTTATTACGTGTTTTTGTCTCAATCTTAATATTCTATTATAATGGAGGAACTAAAGTTTGTGCAATCGAAAAAGGGGAAGAATTTATTGGTATTAGACGGGTATACATATTTCCTTAAATAAAACAGTGACTGATAAGTGTTATACATAGAAAAAACATCATTAAAATGTAGTGCTACGGTTAGAACGCTAATAGAACATTCAAAATATATTTTGAAGACTGAAATTGGATTAGTAGACCACCTTCATCCACCACGCCCTGAAGAAAACGTCGCCAGAGAGGTAAGGACTATTTTTGAAGAGAAAAGCGGAAAAATCTATGGAAAGCCCAGTTAAGTTGACGTTGGACTGGTGTTAAATAAACCGATATACTTGGAATTGTGTTATGTATTTTACAATTACCAACGATACCACTGGACCAGTAGTGCAGACGGGAATAAAATACCCACGACACTACCAGTGGTGCGGCTTAGTAGTGTGGAGGGGAAGGATGGATCACAAATTATCCAGGTATGTAAACAGGAAGTACCGCATAATGCAGCTCCTTACATTCCTAATAATGACGCTATGCGAATGATAATAAATAGAGCGCGATTGAGAAAAACCCCATCAATACCAAAGGAACTAAATTAGGTGAAGTAAATTACTCTGATATATACAACGTGATCAACAACAAGAATTTTTTGATTGGTCATTATATTTATGAAAATGAAAGTGTCCTCGTTTTCAGCACAGAAAATAATCTGCGCTTGCTTAACGATTTCTCATATTGGCTTTCAGATGGAACATTAATGTGTTGCCCTAATCCATATGTATACTATACATGGATTTGTGGGTAATAACTAAGGCGCTTATAAATTTATAGCGTTAGTATATGGGCTGTTAAGTAACAAAACTGAAAATTGTATTTTTTTTTTTTAATTTTTAAATAATAACGCGACATGCGTTTAATGAATATAGTCTGGACTTAACACCACAATATGTGTTGACAGATTTCGAGATTGCTGCTACTAAAGCACTTAAAAGAGTATTTCCTGATAGTAATAAAAAATATTGTTATTTTCATCTTCGCCAATCGATTTGGAAACATATCCAACAAAGCGGATTTGTAAAGAGGTATGGTAAAGACATAAGTTTTGCACATAAAATTAGACATATACCTGTTTTGGCGTACTTAAAGCCAGAGAAAATTCGCGACGCATTCCTTTTACTTCAAAAAAAAGAAGCGCTATGGAAGGAAGTCAGTTCAATTGTTTCTTGATTTTCTAAATATTATGTCAATGGCACTTTTCAGAATATTACTAATACTGGACAGTACTAATAAAACTGACACTAATACTAAGATTTCCTAAAATGTGTCAATTCAAAGAATTCCACCTTTGTTCGCACCTGAAACATGGTCTATCCATGATCGTTTGGTATTAAATATTCCTAATTCCCAAAATTCAGTCGAATCATGGCATCACCGCTGGAATTGGCTCCTAGGAAAAAAGAAGTGGAACCTTTTTAAAACCAAAAAAGAAATGGAAAAAGAACAAAAAAATAATGAGTTGATTATAGAAAAAATTAGAGCCCAAGATGAATTAGTTTCTCCTACCAAAAAGAAAAAAAAGGTTCGGAAAGAAGAAAAACTGAAAAATCTTTTAAATCAAATGAACACCTAATACCACCTGGATAGGCGTGACTTCATGAGCTCGATGGCTTACATTTGCGACTTTAAAAAATAAAACAACGATGATGATTAGTTATTATTATTTTATGTTTAGATTATTAGTGAAGTTTTCAGGGCGTTAAAGAACCCTAAACTACCGAAAAGGTTTTTGATTACCTTAATTTTGTGCGAAAATCGTAAAGTAAATGGTTTTTTTTAAATAAACATTTTTCGCTTCATTTGTGCTTTATTATCTTCCTTTTCACCAAATTTCATGTTTCTAAATCTACGGGAAGAACGATATCTTAAAAGTGCTTGATTTCATCGATTATGTATGAAATAACATGTGCCGAAAAATTCTATATTTTTAATTATATTTCAAGTACTAAAAAATATAATAATTAAAACTCATTCGAAAGAGCAGTCCATCGATTAATAAATATTCGATGAATCGTTCAGTCGAAGTAGCGTTTGGCGATAAAAGGTTATTTCGTAATAAATTCCATTCGAACAATCGTTCTATCGACTTTCCATTAATCGAACATATGCCTCTCGAAGTTAAGTTACGGACCCGGGAACCTTCTAGTTACGGAGATATTGGGGGTCAAAGTTCCAACTTTTTCACAAGTTTTTTTAAATACATGTTTTTAATGTAAGATATTTACTTTACACACCGCCACATCCCCCGTACTATTCAATCCACCCATCAGCACAATGTTTTGAGTGCTTTCCATCGAGTCCTACCGTAAAACTTGATTTTTCATCCCAAAAAAAAAAGTCGATTCCCAGCAATAATTTTTGGGTAAAGTTACTTAGTTTGATGTACAGTATGCTTGGTTGACGGCTATGTGAAGGGTCTGTTTACACCCTGTATATAAGTAATTTAGTAAATATTTATCAAAACTTTTTGAATCTTGGTCAAATAATAAGGAGAAATGCAGAATTTGTGAAAATTTGATACTGTGACACAGTCGCAAAAAGCGACTCGAAAGTCGCAAAAAGTGACTGCATTTTGATATCAGGAGGGCAGCACTGCCACACATACCTACCAAAGGTCAAAATCTATTAACAAAATACCAGATTACTTGGCACAACACAAACTGTGAACAAGAACGTTCAATTTTGTTTTGCAAGTAAACCTGTTCCATCCTGAAGATCATCATCAGCCTATAGCAGTCCACTGCTGGACATAGGCCTCCTCCACGCCATTCAACTCGATTTTCAGCAATTCTCATCCAGTTGCTACCAGCCACTCTGCGAAGATCGTCACTCCACCGAGCCTGAGGGCGTCCCACCTTACGTTTGCCGATTCGAGGTCTCCACTCAAGAACACGTCTACCCTAACGGTCATCGGTTCTACTGCTAATATGACGGGCCCACTGCCACTTCAGCTTACTTATTCTGTGAGCTATGTCAACAACTCTGGTTCTCTGTCGGATCACATCGTTCCGGATGCCCTCAGAGACACTATCCTGAAGATATTTCGAGGTAATTCAGAAAAACTTAGCAATACTTGAGTTTTTTTTGGTTCATATTATACAGGTTCACTAGGAGACTAAATGTGTACTATTTATGCACTAGCATACACCCGCGGTTACGCCCGAGTATTTTTTTATATTAAATGTGCTATGTCTATATTCGCACAAGTGCAAGCAATAAGTTAACAAAGTTTTATTACAATTGGATGAAATATATGTTCTTCTTTCTTTCATACATCAAATGGTAAACTGACTGACTGACTGACTGACTGGGTGATATATCAACACACAGCCCAAACCGCTGGTCCTAGAAACATGGAACTTGGAGGGTGTGTTCTTTGTGAAGATTAAGTATCCACTAAGAAATAATTTTTAGGAATTCCACCCCTAAAGGGGTAAAATAGGGGATGGAAGTTTATATGAAAGTCCCTCAGTTTTGAAGTTAGGATCTTCAAATTTTGTGTTTAGGCTGACGATTGAAAATTAATTTAGACGTGTCTCAGTGTTTTTGATCATTCCACCCCCGAAAGGTAAAACGTTTAAACAGCCTTTCGCCTAGAACGTTTAAACAGGCTTTGTCCTTGTAAGGGTTGTCTAATTTAATCATTTGGTTCCTTTTAAGGGTAACCTACATAAATAATTTCTTGAAGATGAAAGTTGACTTGCTCTTATACTATAGAAGTTATAGAACCGCTTTCACGATAGCGTTATTTGAACAACTTGATCCGTTTAGATGCAAAACTCATAGGATATTTTTCGTCCCAGATTATTTTCTCGTTGGAGTCTAGTGTATGTTTTGATACAATGACAGGAAATGCCGTCCGGTTATTATTAATCGACCTATTTATTGGCTTTAGAATGTGTTTTTAAATGTCCTAAGGTAAAGAATTACCTCATTTTATGCCGCTTTATAAAAGTATCTTAAGTCTATGATATTTTTAATTAATAGTTAATTGGATTTTAAAACTTCAGTGCTAATTAATACCCAACTTAAAATTTTCTTATGCTTACTTTTATATTCCTTTAACTTATTCTTAATCTATAACCTCACCGTTCTCAAATGAAAGTCTTTAGTGGCAGGAAAAACAGGTATCCTGATCTCCGGCGGTTCATCTGAGCAATTCATTTTCCCAAACAGAAAGTGGAGCTTCTTCGTGGCATTGTATCCTTGTAGCAAAGTACGTTCCCTCCAAACTGAAGGGTTGAAGGGTTCAGTGAGGTTGACACATTGCCTCTGCATCTGATGATACGCCTGTCCAATAGGACAGCACTTTCTTGCGCAAATTTTTTTCAAACACACACAGCCACGTTCCACATCAGTCACATTATCAATGTAAAATTCACCATAGTTATATATAACACCATTATACATCCTATTATTTAATACAACACTATGTTCTTCATCACATTGCGATGTAGTCCTTGTTATTATTGCGAATAATATAACGAATAGTACCGGTAGCATTTTTTTGCCGAGTAGTCACTCGGTACGATCGACGCGTGCGCAGGTTTACAACTGACTGACAAGAATTACTCAATGAGGGTTTTCCGTGGTCGCGCTGTACATAGCAATTATATGGTGGATCGAGCCTAGTAAGTGGTCAGAGTACAAGTGTCCTCATATAGGCTTAGTAATTTACGAGGAAAATATTTTTATTAGTTTTAGTTGTATGAATAACAAACTATGACCGAAATATGGTTTTTAATTCAATTTTACGGTGAGTAATTTATGTTAGTGAGAATTAAATATTTAGTATTAAGTTTAAATTGAATATTCATAAATCTACTAGTTTTTTACGTACGCTTATTAATTTTTCTTGAAGATCATAATGATCTAACGTTTTATATGCGAGCTATTTTTAACTAACTTCTAAAAAGACGTGTAAACATAATATTTTGACATGTTTATTGATTGTTTCCAAGAAACTGGTAAAGTGACTACTTATAACTTCTTTGTGCGTTTACACAAAGATATCTGTGTACCATCTGTTTGTGTCAGTGTGTTATTTTTAATTTATGTCGAAACGGCTGAACCGGTTTTGAGACGGTTATAGTTATTTTTGTCAGAAGTGAATCATTTAATGGTTGTTTTGATTCAAATGTAGGTCTATGGTGTCTGTTTTTTATAAAAGTTTCTTAATTAAAATATATTTTCTATTTAGTATTAAGTTTATAATCAATTTATTTGCAGAATATAGTTTTAAACCTTTAGAATTCAAATGTGTGGTTATTGAACTTGCGTTCTTGGAAACCGGTTTCATTTAACAAGAGTACACACGTATGATATTTACTTGCTTAAACTTTGTAGAATGCATCAGATGAAAATGTTCATCATTACATTGTTGCTTATCTTTTAAGTACATAGGTTAGTTATATTATTTAAGGTTTTGAATTATTGTTTTCAAATAGGAAAAAAAACCACGATTATTAGTTTTAATATCTTTTTCTTTGATACAATTGTTGATGCACAGAACGGCCTTTATAAAAACAAAATTGACACAATTACGATCTAGTCACACATCGATCTCAGAAATTTAATTAATCCAAAAATACCTAACACGAATAACGGGGTCAGTTTCACTATCAAGTTAAACGAAGATTTAAAAAAAAAATGGGCACACACGATAGTATTGAGTTCCGAACGATGACTGACCGGAGTTCCAGCCAAATTTCGCTCAGCGTTTAAATTATAAAACGAAAGTGAAGCAACACTGGCCACTAGTCAGGGGGCGTATATTGTGGAATGGGTCCGTAGGGTGTCAATTTATTAAACCATGAATAATGTACCTTAATTAAAATGCATGAAAGTTTCTATTACGAAATTAAAGTCAACTTGGCATTTTAACGCTTTTAGACAATGTTAACTAGTGTTTTATAGTCTTGTTAACTTTTTAATGTTACTTTGGAATGTGATCATTCTTTGAGACGGAAAATGGATATGGCAAAACCTTTGGAACACATTATATCCTACTAATATAATAAATGTGAAAGGTTGTAAGGATGAATGTCTTGATGTCTGGATGTTTGTTACTCTTTCATGCAAAAACTACTGACCGGATTTGGATGAAATTTGGCACACAGGTAGTTTATAACCTCCATTAACACAGGAGTGCTTTTTATCCCGGTAGTATGATCCTGTGGGACAATAATCGGCATGCAGGCAGGCGAAGCCGCGGGCATTAGCTGTTTACAAATAATTATGAGCAAGATGATAGACTAAAGTAATAAAAACATTTTAAACTTTCAAAATTTCTAAACACCATAAAGAGATCACTAAGACTGGAGTTTAACTGTAGGGCCCGTATTAAAGAACAATACTCCAAGCATTTATACGCATACGTATTCATTAGCATTGCATTTTTTTTTTAGAAATATTTTTTTTTAAACGTCGTTTGGTTAGCGTACTGGCCTACTTAATTTTTTTTTTTTCTTTTTTTTTTTGTGGCGGTCTTGCAATTTGACCAAAAAGTAGTAAAGCATGAGGTATGAAAGTATCGGTACACCGCATGTCCAAGGCAATGGTAACAAGTTTACAATTAGTGCCTTGTTCATATTTCAGTTTGCAAATAGTCGGCACCAATTCGACAAGTATACAAGAAGCTAAAGCTCAAAGCTTTCATGCAACGGAAACTGATATCATCTTAATACCGAAGATACCGCTGGTAGTTTTGTAATAACTATCATCATCTACTTAGTATTTTCCCTACTATGTTGGGGTACAGCTAAATACCAGTATTTTACATGGAGTGACTGCCTAGCTGACCTCCACAACCCAGTTAGCAATGGGTAATACGATACCCCTTGGTAAGACTGGTTGCCAGACTTTCGGACCACTGTGCACTGACTACCTGTAACAACTTTCTAAGCTAAGATCTACAAGTGACATCCAGGACCAACGGCTTAACGTGCCTTCCGAGGCACGGAGGAAACTCGATATGTAATGGGTGGTCACCCATCCACGGACCAGCCTAGGCAAGCGCGGCTTAACCTAAAGATCGACCCGAGTGGCTGTTATTATTTAGCCACGAGCTCCTACAACCGAAGACTGATTGTCATTTGCAAATAAGTAAAAAAATATCAAAGGTGTAAATAGACCCTTACCTTATAGCCGAAAGGCACTAGTTCTCCCCGTTTTTGTGATCATTTTTTTGTTCTAGACCATACCTGGGAACCTTCTAGTTACGGAGATATTGGGGGTCAAAGTTCCAACTTTTTCACAAGTTTTTTTTTTTAAATACATGTTTTAATGTAAGATTTTTAACTTTAAACACCTCCACGACCCCCGTACTATTCAATCCATCCATCAGCACAATGCTTTGAGTGCTTTCCATCGAGTCCTACCGTAAAACGTGATTTTTCACCCCAAAAAAAAAGTCGTTTCCCAGCAATAATTTTTGAGTAAAGTTTGATGTACAGAATGCTTGGTTGACGGCTATGTGAAGGGTCTGTTTATACCCTGTATTAATGACGTGCCTATATACACATAAACAAAAATACAAAAATCTCACCGTCATTACTTTCATGCTTCCTTCAGAATTTGACCTTGTAAAGCGTTTTTCTCCCTTACCACATTTTGGCTTTCCATACAACAAATGAAAGTTGAATCCTTCTATTGGCGGCCGATGACTACAACTGTGTACTGGTAGATCGAACTTATGTGCTTCCGGCACACATTTTAAATAGCCCGGATTGTACGCTAAACCGGGTTTACAGCATTTTCGAACATACGTTTCAGTCACATCAGGACATCCCGTCTCCAGTCGTACAGTTCTATTAACACAGTACGTTTCCTGGTATTCCACTCCATTCTTTAGTTCCGCACTGATTGACACATTGCAGGGTGCTGAAGCAGTTCTTGTCACTACCACGAATACTATAGTCAACGCTGTTAGCATTTCAAAAATCATTTACCAACTTTATCTTCTTTGTAAGTTTACACTGTGCGCTGAAATGTTTACGGTGAGCTGTTTGGATCACAAAAAAAAAAAACAGAAATTTGTTTTTAAATTGTGTTGCAGGCAAGAAAAATAATAATGACGAAATCAAATGTCATGTCGCTTAAGACACTGTCGCTAAATTATTGGGGTCGGAATAACCGCGTAAGAACCGTCTTTGAAACAAAAATGTTTAGTTTTATGTTTGTTGAGATCATTTTTATAAGACGCCCAAGACAAAGATTGCTTCAAATCTTACTTTTGCTTTCAATTAAATGGCGGTGAAATCACCAATCATTATAATACTTTTAATGTGCGTCAAAATTTATAGTTGATGAATGCCTCCATGCGGCTTAGCGAGTTGTACCTAATTATAACAACGAATTGCTCACATTGTGGTCATCACCAATTATGAGCAAACCCTGCCACGTCTACGATTCAACCGACCTACGCCAACATTTCTGCTATATTTAGGGCAAAGCAATCAATCTATCTTCAAACTCATAAAGATATCAATCGCATATTCCCGATTATAGATGATATTGAAGTTGAAGGATTTAATTCTTACTGCAGTGGGCTAGTCCCCTCACGAATGTTTCTTCTAAATTGACAAAAATGCTTTGAAAAACTTACAAAATAACTTCAGAATTCTAAATCACAGTTTATAAAAATGAAAAAATAACGAACTAACTTAATATTATTGTCGTCACCTCACCCAAATTAATTTTAGAAATCTATTTGCTATCAATTGTACTAAAATGGTTCTAGTTTTCTAGGTAATGGCTTCTATTTCAGAATTAATTTAACGTTAAAATTCAAAGTTTAATCACTAGTTTGACGGCCGATGAGCAACAGAAAAGCTTAGTTGGCAACGTTACCAAGACACGAGGTTATCACACTTTAAACAACACTTTTATCAGCTTCATTCGATTAAAAAACCAAACTCGTTTACAAATCCCTTTCAAATGATAAGACACTTCTGGAAAAGACAAAGCGACACTGAGGCCCACTGAGAAAGCGACAGTCTTTATATAGACCCGAACTTTAACTGAATCCCGAAATTAGTACTAATTGACTCCATATTATCGGCAGGGGAATAAAAATATATATGTGGCACCTGACAGCTAATGGTAGAGAGACCATGAATTCGCAACTTGCAGTATTAGGAACTCAATATTATACTACCTTAGTAAATGAAGACTTTACTTCACATCATCATCAACATCATTAGCCAATAGTAGTCCACTGCTGGACATAGGCCTCCTCAATCGCAAGCCACTCAACTCGATTCTGAGGAACTCTCATTAAGTTGCTACCAGCCACCCTGCGAAGATCGTCGTTCTACCGAGCCTGAGGCCGTCCCACCTTACGGTCGCCGATTCGCGGTCTCCACTCCAGAAAACGTCTACCCCAACGGCCATCGGTGGTATCCGTGTTTTGTTTCACGAAATTCAGAAATGTGAAATCAGAAGTCTGATTAATGTGTGACTTATCCATTTAGGGTACACACAACCTCATCTGATTACACCATGCTCACCAAAGGAAAGGGTGGCGTTTCCGTGAAGCAATGGATCTCCACATATGCGAGTACTGCCGTAAATCAAGCTGAACAGATAAAATGTTAATTGTAATAGTAGCACCATAGTATGTAGTCTATGCAATTATTTGGTTCCGATAAAACGATAGAACAACGTAAGAACAGTCACCATTGTGTCAATTTTATCGAAACATAATGCGCAGGCGCACGTGTTTTTTGTTAAGGTTTATGTCATTACTATTGTTTGTCCCGGACAACGTTCTTAAGCCACTTCCATAGCTAGACTAGGACCTTAAAGATACGTAAAATAGTACGTAAAGTAAACTTTTTCGCAGAGCAGCGCTTCGAACATCGTAGCAGGTAATATTATTTTTGCTTCGTTTTCTGGCCACATTTTTAAGTTTCCTATAGAAAATTTGAATCAGATAATCATGCAGACATCAGATCAATGTCTTTAAAGTAGGTATTGTTAGCTACATATCACACTAATTTTATGAGATATTTCGCCCAAAAGGTTAATTACGGGTCAATTGTTTTACGATGAAGCCGAAATTACGTTGTGTGTTGTTCTCTGACATTGTGAGATAACGCTTTAAAACAACAATGAGTAGGAAAGAGAGGAGAACATAACGTGGTCATCTGTCAGGATTACCATAACTATGCGGTGGCGAAGGGAGTTGCGGCGCGATTTGCGACAAGAGACACGCGCGTGCGTCACTTGTCTCCTTTGGGAGAGTATCGTTCGATGATTCCCAATTTTTTAAAGGTTGTGTCTCTGTCCACCATCTGGTGTACAGCCAGAATTATTTTTTTAAATTGTGTCGCTGTCCACCACTGGTGGACAAGCTGGTGGTGGACATAGGGAATCAGTTACTAGTAGTTCATATAGATAGCGCGAGGCTTGTGCATCAATAAAATGGTCGCCAAGCACACGTTTCATAATGTACATCTTAGCCCGCGTCCACATTGCGAGCCTAGCGCCGTTGTGACGAAGGGCGCGAATTATCAAACATATGAAACCGCCGTTTACGTCCATAGTGCAGTGACTAAGGGCGCCTAGCGTGACGGGCGTGAGCGAGTTAGCGCGCGTAGTTTTCAAACGTTCCTATCCGCGCGTTATGGCCACCCCGGGCCTAGTCAGCAAGCGACAAAATGCACGGGTATCAAACCAATTCGGAGTTGTCGCTCGGCGCGTCTTCAATTTTTTTTCTTAAAATCGCGTTAAATACTGAAGTGTTTATTTCTCTGTTATTATTTATTTCTCCATTCTCCAAAGGTAAAAAATCTGCTTTTTTTCCCTGTTTTTTATTTATATCGTGCACTTATGTTCAACACCGAATCGGACTGTCTAGAAAAAATACTAAATCCTGGCCTATGGTTTGCAACACCTGAAATACGTCTAAGCACTACAACAGCTCGCTCGTCACTGTGGCCGCCGGACGCGCCCGCCGTCGCACCCGCTTTAGGCCCTAGTTGCCGCACATTCACTGTGGGTGGACGACTGGACGTACACTTAGGCTGAGGTATACAGAGTAAAAGGGACATCGACGAACAAACGCTTAACACGTATTCAGAACACCATTCCGAACCTACATATAACTTTACATCGGTAATTTAAAACAAATCTGCTGTTTCCCACTAAAGTGCAATACCATGTAGGTATTGCACGTTTGTTTTCACGGTAGATTTAAAAAAAAAATTAGATTGGAGTCTTCGTAATGATGTACTTAATACGTGGCAAAAGTTTGTGCTTCGGTGTCCCTTCCACCCTGTATAGGCGATTTTCAAACAACACCGCTCATCCGCGTAGACGAGTGGCGCTTCCCCTGTCTACGCGGCGCACAGCCACAAAACGCCTCCGCGCCCGTCCGCGCGGACGAACGGTGTCGTATGAGGATCGCCGTAATAAAATTAATTTGCAACAAAAAAAAATCGTGCGCCGAAAATAGGCAGAGAGATGGTCATACGAAAATCAATCGTCAACTTACGACGTCGTTATAACTTTGATTCTATTATTGTTTTTTTATTTCGTTTCTTCCATATTTTGTTTACGTCGTCCGTCGATTATTTTTCGACCGTGATCTTTGATCAACGAGTATTCTGATATTTTTGCGGCGGCTGACGTGATCGGAATAAGTAAACAATATGCGTCATTTTGCTAGTAAATAATAAAAGTGGGAATCACCCAAAGTTTCCCGATTGACAGTTGTGTTTTAGGGTTCCCTACCTGAAGGGGACCATATTACCGAAGTATTATACTATCTGTGCTATTACTATTACTAAGCCTCCGCTGTCCGCCCGTCTGTCTGTCAGGGGGCTGTATCTCATAATCCGTTCATAGTCATAAGTCATAATCAGCCTATAATGTTCCCGCTGCTGGGACACAGGCCTCCTCTCTATGAGAGGGAATGGGCTATAATCCACCACGCGAGCCCAGTGCGTTGGTAGATGTCACATGTCTTCGAATCTTTTGGTTCTAGGACATGCCGGTTTCCTCACGATGTTTTCCTTCACCGTTTTGAGAGCAGTGGTGATAAAATAAATTACACAAAGTAATGCGCCTGCCTGGGTTCGAACCCACGACTTACTGCTCGTAAGTCGGGACCGCCTCCACTGGGCCACCGCTGCTCTCGATGATCCGTTAGACAGTTGAAATTTTCACAGAATGAGTATTTCTGTTGCCGCTATAACAAAAAAAAAATTAAACATTAAAGGGGCCTATTACGTTGGTACAGAACTATTCATGCGCGAGTTCGACTCGCACTGGTCCGGTTTTTTTACGACTGTTCACTGTCAGTTGCTGACAAGTGACTGAACCAGGTCAATAAAAAAAACATGCCTAAATTCTCTGACGCAAAAAAGAATAACCCATTGTATTTTCTTGCGCAATTAAATTAATATTAAACACCAATTGCCAGATGCCAAGAAAAGCAATTATGAAAGCAATAACATCCCAAACATTCAAAGGCCTAAGGTATTTCAGCAGTAGCTTAAAGGTTAGCGGACAGGGGGGTACTATGACGTCTTAAAGAGGGACTATATCCAGTGTCGGAAAGAGACAGAGCTATACAGGTCGTCTAGCGCCATCTCTTTCCCACCCTGGAATTACTCCTGCTTTAAGACGTCATGGTAGGCCACCAGTTATAAGCACTGCACGGGATTTGCGTCGCCACGATTGGTTCATCGTCAAACAGCTGATCCAGGGAGTTTACTCTCCTAGTCCATCAACGAAAATACGGGCCTGTCCGAAAAGTAGCTCAAAACTTCGAAATGTACCCTACTCCCTATTATTTTCGGATTCGTGAGTTTTGGAAACACGTCGGAAGTAAGGACAACTGTCCTATCGTCATTTTTAGTTAGGGCTCCTAACTAATCTTATGTACGTAAGTGATAAGGAGTAGGAAACTCCCGAAACCGCGACCGAAACTATGAGTACAAGTAAAACCTAAAACAGAGCCAATGCTTGACGACCAATCATGCTATGCAAAACCATACTAAGCTGATCTCTCATTGTACGGGAAATTCATATAAAGCGAGGGCAGGTTATACCGGATATTTATGGCTTAATGTGTCCCCGTGTGAAGGAATGCGATGCAGTATCGAGCTCCATAATAATTGAAGCGACGCTATTTCTGCAGTGACTTATTCTAAGTGTCCGTTGAACTTTATGATCAAAACTCAATGGAGAATGCGAATTATTGATTTAGCATCGAATTTTCCTCATCATCATGGGAAACTAGTCCAAGTCATTTAAAAATATAATTTAGGTATATTGTTTTTTATTTTCTTTGGCTTACGGCTTGACTGTGAGTCGGTGCGGTCACGGTCATAGCTTTGTCATAGTTCACTCGTCACCAATGAGTTAATTAGAGGAGAAAAAACAGGTAACCGCTGTTCTTGAAAATGATGATGAATTCTGCAAGTGGGATAGTTCTTTAGATGCCCTCATCCTTGATAGACTAACGCAGGATGACTAAGAGAACTTCGACAATTGGCGGTCACGTTTCGTCTTGCCACATCGAATTTCAACAGGATTGTAGTTTTCGGTCATTTAATACAATACATATTTCATCATTTCAGCCGAAAGACGTCCACTGCTGGACATAGGCCTCCCCAAGGGTGGTTTTGCCATAATCGCCACGCTTGGCAGGCGGGTTGGCGATCGCAGTATGTTTGTTATAAAAAATCACAGAGAACGCTGCTGCCCATTCACTGGTAAGTCCCTTAGTCGCCTCTTACGACACCCACGGGAAGATATGGGATGGTGCTATTCTTTACGTCCGGACACCATACAGAACAATACATATTTATCTAATACATATTGCTTATCCATCACAAACTTCGCTGATAAAATGTCACTATGTCTGGGCCCTGGGATCAGATTATAACAAAGAAAAGAAAAGCAAAAGTAAACAAAAACCTACCTACCTATATGTTTCGCAGAGGACAAAAGAAAATGCTGTAACGAAAAATAAAATAAATTTAAATAAAAAGAAAACAAGAAAAATATAATATAACCAAGACATATATTAAACTTAAGTGGTACGAGGCCAAAAGCTCAAAGGGTATCTCAGAATGGTGCTGTAACATTTAAAAAATGTCACAGCGCAAATCCCAAGTGATACCACGTAAAATATAAATTTAAATAATGATAAATTTAATAATGTTTTTTTTCTAAGGAATATTTAAAAATGTAAATAATTTGTAAAAATATAAATAAAGGAAATAATAATTTAATAATAAATTTAAATATTTTAAACACAGTCCTCCCAATGACTTTTGTATTTTATTATCACTTTATCATCGTTGATAAAAATATATGGTGCTATTACTTTTATAGGCAGATTGAATGTCTGAAGCATTCTTTTGTTTCTTGACCCAAGGGGTCGTATTTATCGCAAACTAGATAAAAATGGCTACATTACGCCATTTAAATAAATATATCTGTAGATCTAAAATTCTCAACTGAAATGAATAAACAATGTCCAGATAACACTTGGATATTATTTTGGGTTCAATGATTGTTAGAAAAATTATAAATACCTATGCGATAAGAGTTCATTCATTAAATTAAACGAAATTCTTCCGTTTAAAAGGCCACAAAGTCCTAACAAAATACCACAGGTTATTTGATTTATAATAACCACAATTCACGTAGGTATTACGATACTAATTGAACCAATACGTGATCAACCTTCAGAATATTCCATTTAAATTGTTACCTTCGCGAGGACTCATTAAAAAGCGGTCGGTCTATACCTACATATTATTATCAATGTTTTGACATAATAATATAGGTTGGAATGTCCTTCGTGTTCTAAGAGAAATTATTGAGTTCCGGTGAAGGAAAAGCTATGAGGAAACCATAAACAAAGCTAACGTTTATAGTAAACTCAGTACCTACCTACTTAAAAGTTTCAAGTCAAAAATGTGTATAAGTTTGAAATAACCAGAATATAGATATACCTATATATATATGCTTTTAGGCCTATTCAAACCTAAGCGGTATCCGCTGCCGCTGTGGGTAGAGAGGTACATACCGCGCGGGTTTCGCTCTCAACTTGATGCTAAATACCTGAGCGAAACCGGCGCGGTATGTACCTCTACCCACAGCGGCAGCGAATACCGCTTAGGTTTGAATAGGCCGTGGCTACTGTCGCAGCAAGCTAATTTGTTTAAAACAATAACTCAAGAATTTAATTCTAGACATTTCAATGACAAAAACGTAGTCTATTTTGGATAGTAACTTATTTGTATAGTAACTAAATAGTGCTTTTGACGTCATAGAAGTATGTGGACAAAACAGTTAATAATAATAATCTTTATCAATCTTATTGAAAGTCTTTGTTATTATTGTTACAAAAGTAGTAATTAAACCTAATTTTCGACAATCGTTTTGTTATGCTTAGCCCAGAGACCAGAAATACCAACTTATTTAGTTATAATTTTATTTTAGGACGTCATATACAGTATAAAAAAATAAGTTGCAATAAAATAAAATTCTAGGAAAGAATCAGGTTTTTCCTTTTTAGCATCATAAATAAAAAATACGTCTTAAACTAGAATACTATCAGACAGGGACAGAGATCACGCGTCATCACCAAAATTCAAATGCGTCACGTGCACCTCGTAGTCGTCGGATGGATGGTAGATGCGTAGATGTAGGTAGGGGTCCCTACAACCATCATCATCGGCCTAGCCTTTTAGCCAACTATGTTAGGGACGGCTTCCAGTCTAACCAGATGCAGCTAAATACCAGTATCTTACACAGAGCCTCTGCCTATCTGCCCTAATGGGTAATATGATACCCCTTAGTAAGACTAGTTGTAAGACTTGGGCCACTGACTCCTTGCATCGACTGTCAAAGATCTACAAATGACAGCCGGGACCAACGGCTTTACAAGGCACGAAGGAGACTCGGTATGTAATGGGTGGTCACCCATCCACGGATCAACCGGGCAGGCAAGTATGACCATTCTGATACTATAGGTAAAGTGCGGTGAAAGGCTAACATCCAAATGGATAGACTACCTATAGAAGATCGCGGGAAAGACGGGATGAAACTGGTAGAGACCAGTGAAGCAAGCAGGTAATGCAATATGGAGGAGGCCTGAACTCAGTAATGGGTGCAACAAAGCTGCCAATGATGATAATGTAAGTATTTAATAGTCCTTAAGGGTGTGTTCCACGCGCGCCTCAAAGAGTTGTCAGCAACCAGGACGGGGTCCGCAAGGGCCTATGTCTGCCGGGGCTGCGGGAATGTTCGAAAGAGATACCGCGGCCCTGGAACACGATGGGCAAAGAAGAAACATGGACGGGTTTTAGTCAGTAGAAGTCTGTCACTCCCTTCCACTTCGTCCAGACCGGAACGGTCATTTGATGACTTATAAACCGAAAAAAAACCACTTTTTTCGTTTAAGTTAAGTTTTTAAAGTCTGGCAACCAGTATAACCAAGACCCAGTGTTTATGTAATTGTCGAGGTCAGATAGGCATTCGCTCCATGTCAAACACTTGTATTCAACTTCATCCGGTTAGACTGAAAGCCGAAGTAAAGATAGGAAAAGGCTAAACAGATGATGATGTTTAAACTGTTGATACTAGACAGACAGCGATCTAGAGCAATCTTGTATTCCTGTCCTATAATAATATTTAAGTGTAGAAATGTTTATATTCATGATTGCAACCACAATTACTTCGCAGTACTACACGTTGCGCTGCGCAAACGCATCTATGCAGCTAAGTGTTAGGTAGGTACCTATGGATCGAACCAATATCACTTTATGAATTTAATTAAATAGGTTATTATATGTATTGCCAAGGTTACTAAGGTAAGGTGGTTTTTTAATTTTTTTGTTTTTTATTTGTTATTTTTTTATACTGTGTGCACTTGTGGCATGTGCCAAATAAATGTAGGTATTTTCTTTCTTTCTTTCTCTTCCATGCAATTTATAATTTTCTTTGTTATTTCTGTTGGTCAAACTTTAGAATTTTTTGGTTCGTGCTTCTTTCTTTTTTATCTTTTATTATTGGTTTTTTTTAAGAAGTTTGAACTCAATATTAATAAGGATGATTTTTTGGCATACATCCAGATTATAACTACAATACCTACAATATTTTATAAACTAACACCTAGCAATAATTAAAATATTTACTTATACATATATAAACCAACTGCATAGGTATTTATTATTCATCAATTATATTGATTTCCTCTAACAAAATATGCCTAACCTAATTTTCCGTATTTCATGTTTTTCCTTGTCAAGTACCTACATACTACAGTACCTACCCGTTCATTTAAGCGTCATCGAACTTGTACTAAAACAATAAATTAAACAATTAGTTGTCAATAATGACTAAACGTTGATTCCAGGAAGTATGAATTTTAGGTATTTTAATAAGCCTACGTGCATTGCAGTAAGTTCGATGAGTTGCCATCTTAGTTGACCTAGCGTCGTACGAGGTTTCAATAGAATAAAAGGCCAGCTTATACTGGTTTTTGTCATTGTACGGCCTGATGCGATTCATCTCTCACCGACGAGGACGACGTTTTTAATAATAAAACCTGATTTTAAACCTTATGCACTTAATTGTAGGTCAGTTTCTAGTGTTTTTCCTGAGTGTAAGTTAGGTCAGTTATTGTACTAGCTACCTAAATACTATTCTATGATGCTTATGCGCGGTACCTACTTATTTGTCAGACAAATACTATTGCTTAACGAACCGGTTATTGGCAATATTTACCTAGGCAATAGACATAATATATAAATATTTAATTATTTATTATTCCTTAACACACACATTTGTTTTTACAGGTAATACCCAAGCTAACAAAGTAGTCATAAATTACAAATTATCCAGTCCCAAGTAACGGGTCTGGGTAGAAGCATAAGTTAGACAGTAGACAACATACCAAGTGCCCTCTGGAATTCCGCCAAAGAGCAAGAAAATATGTCCAATCGCCGAGAGACACTATTTAGTATTCTTAATGCACGAAATACAGGTGCAAACTTCAATAAGTTCGTACGGGTTCCTTCGGTCCTAACCATAGCCTCCTGTCTAGAACGAGCAATTCCAACGCTTCCAGTATTTGTGGATTATTTAGCATACCACGAAAAACCACAAAAACATATTTTAACAGAGCGAGTATGAAACTGTATGGTAGGTAGGCACCTTATATCTGCAAATGCATAATACGTAGATAGTTTTTATACGGTTTACCTGCTTTTTTTATTTAACACTTCATTATTATTTTATTTACAACTAATGGTTTCTAAAATACCAAGACCTTGCACAACCGAGAGATATGCAGTCTCAAGGAATACTTTCATGAAAACAATGTGGGGATGCACCGAGATGTGGTCTCAAAGGCCTCACCCTGCTCTCCTTGGCTAACGGGAACTGGAGCAAACTAGTGGTATTGTCAATACCACAAGTATTGGATACTAATGACCGCAAAGAGGTATGTATGTATGGCAGGGCAAAGAGCTATACGGACGCTTTTTCGAGCCTGATGTAGACCGTTTGACGTCCTGGCGTATCGGAAATACGTTTTCAAGTACAGTACGGTTGACATCTGTCGGGCATGTCACCGTCCTGGTGAATCAATTAGACATATTGATTCTGGTTGTGCTCTTCTTGCTAATGTGTACAAACACTCGGAGAAACATTTGAAGAAAAACGGAGAAAAACGGAAATGCATACGAAGTCATTTAAAAAAAAATTGGAAATCTAACAGCATCAAAAATATATTCAAACAAATCACAAAAAGTGAAAGTAATAGTAGGGTCCGAAATGCAATATTGCTAACCCAATTAAGCAAGTAGCGTGAAAATATATAGCCTAACATTTGAAGAAGCCTGTAAGAAATATTTGAGAAAAATTTGAACAGGATCTATGCAGTAGTTTTTGCGCCAAGTCGGAACATCGATTTGGATTTTTACGATTTTATTATATTTATAGAATAGATAGATTAAGTATGAGATGGCCAATGTTAAAAACAACACACATGTTGTGTTATGTTGTTGTTTAAAAACTTATATGGCCAATGATTTATAAAAAGTACGGAAAAAGCTACATCATCTCTCAAACACTAATCTTACTAGAAAAACCATACATCTAACACAATTATTGATATAAGTATCACAATTCCATACATGCATATTCTGTGTAGGTACCCAAGTATACATGCATATTCTGTGTAGGTACCCAAGTATACATACAGTTCTTCTTACTTAATTAAAATAATAATCACGCTACCCGGCGCCCGCGCACACTACACCTATAATTTACTTCCTTGTTTATTCTCCGCATTGTACTCCAACTTAATGATACGTTGCAAAAAATGAGCACATCATTATACCTATTATTATCTTCTGAGTTGAATCGAGTGCCTCTTTTTTTGTTGCCCATCACTCATTATTGGCGATATCACAAATACTACATTTTACATTGACCTCGTACGCCTGTGCGAAGTCAAAGTAACATGGAAAAAAGATTCAACCGCATCAATTAAACCGATTACTAAGCCAAGTAATTGAAATAATCATTGTTCTTTTATTTAATACTCCGCTGTAGTTTCGATATTTCCTCATATTTTTATGTTTATCGAACAAACGCCTGAAGGTTTACGACTGCAATGACTCACGTAACCGTGATTTATTGCTGTTACATAAATTACAGGCGCTGTGAATTTTATTTAATTACTGATGTCGGCATCCAAAAGCTAAGCCCGGGTAATGGCAACGAGCACTTCTTTATATTGCTTACATTACAATTTAACTAAAATTAAGGGAATGAGCATGTATTGATATCAACTGCGTCACCATGACTAAGACCACGGACCCACATTAGTCAGTATTTGAAAATAGGCGCTCGCCAAAGAAGAATAAGTCAAAATACTTTTTAAATTAAACTTCCAAATGAATGCCACCCTAGTTTAAATTACGTTTAGTCAATTAAGTAATTACTTAAAATGTACACATATAGGTATGTACAAAGAACAACATACCTAGGGTATATACAACAGTCCCTACGCTAGTTTTAAGTGCTGAACAGAAAAGGGATTAATGACCACCGTCACGATACGTTATAAAGGGTGTAAAAAGACCCTTAACGAAGCCGAAAGGCACTTGTTCTCCTCGTCATTGCGATCATGCGTGGGAACCTTCTCGTTATTGAGATACTGGAGGTCAAAGTTCCAATTTTTTCCACAAGTTTTTTTTTTAATACTACTTTTTAAGTTTTTAATTTTACTTTAATTACCTCCATGACCCGTTACTATTCAAAACATCCATCAGCACCAAGTTTTATCGTAAAACGTGATTTTCCACATCAAAAAAAAAAATCGTTTCCCAGCAATAATTTTTGCGAAAGTTTACTTAGTTTGATATACCTAATGCTTGGTTGACGGCTTCGTGAAGGGTTCGTTTACACCCTGTACAGTTTCATATTGTTAAAAACTTTGTTAGTCCATAAACGTACTATACAAGTATACAGTTACAATTATGACGTCAATGAGGTTTCGTAAGTAGATACTAACCTACCACAACAAACTAAGATCGTTTCTTAGCCTTGACTGCTAATATAGAATCACTACCACAGTACCACCTAGTATCATCTAATTATAGCTTTGCATGGCCTATTACTGCCTCGTTAGTCCAGTGGTCGCAAACGCTGACTGACTGCTGAGTAAAAGGTCCTGGGTTCGATTCCAAAGTCGAGCATAGTGTTATCGGGTTTTCCCTTTAGAAATTTCTCAGTAGCAAACACGGAGTCTGGATTTGGGCCCGACTGACGGCAATGGGACTTTAACATAACTGGCAAACGTGGGTGTAATATCAAGTACACCACTACCTCACCCTTCGGGGATTACAGGTGTGATGTTATGTTACAGTAAGCTATAGCTTAAGAGTAACAGGAGCATTATTACTTAGACAGGAAAACGGGATATTTACCATGTTTGTTGTTTGTTTTTTTGTTTTTTTTTTTGTTTTACATGGTAAATATCCCGTTTCCTGTCTAAGTAATAATGTTAGTGACCATGATAGTTTAAAATCTTATAAGTAACAGGAATTTTATTGTTACTCAATCCGTGAATACTAACTTGGCAGAGAGTTTGCTCCAGAACAACTAATGGCCAGAAGCGGCTGGAGGAGGAGCCGAAGGCAGAATGCACCTGCGAGTGACTCCGTGCTCCTGTTTATGGTAGCAGGAAGAACAGCGTGAGGTTTTAACCAGTAAGAGAATGAACTCAAAATTTTTCTTTAATCAGATCTAGCCAATTTCATTAATTTGGTTTCCAACTCTAAGAAGATACCTGTATTGGGGCCATAGCACGTACGCGAAATATGAACCTAACGTAAGTACGATCGATTTTTGAATCTAAAATGAAAATTACTCAATAGCATTCTTTTTTTTTTAATCTTGCTCAACACTAGTACTTTCTCCTGTTTCGTGGGACGGTTTATATGGCTGCGATGGCCCAGCTAGTCCAGATAACAGCAACGCCTCCACAGCAAGATGTGATCTCTGCCGGGAGCTGAAACCCCCTGACGCCTTCATCAAGCCATCTGAAAGCCTTCCACCTACACAAGCGTTACCGTGGCCGACTTGGAAATCTGTAAATAGACTCCTAACCCAAGTTGGCCGTAGAAAAGACAATCTCTACAGATGAGGATTCATGGACGGCTCAGATCTCAAAGTCTGTATGCGGCGTCGCTCCACAGACAATGGTCCACCTGCAATGCATCTTGCGTTGCATGCCCTAATACTTGACAATCTGTGACTTATGACCGCATCAGCGAGCGGAGTTTGCATAGCAATCGACACGCTAAGAAGACGAACGCGTTACATATATTTACAACTAGCTGACTCGCGTAACTACGCCTACGTTTGGATTTTTCCTTGAATGCTCCGTTTCTATTGGTCGTAGCGTAATTTTATGTAGCCTATAGCCTTCCTCGATAAATGGGCTATCCAACACTAAAAGATTTTTTCGAACCAGTAGTTTCTGAGATTAGCGCGTTCAACCAAACAAACAAATTTTAGTATAGATTTTAAAATGGTTCGAATTTACGTCACATTTATTTCGCGAATTCGTGCTACGATATACCTACAGTTCATAAACAAAACGTGGCGGGTCACAGGTGTTTTAAAAATAATATGCAAATGATAATGACCCAGACATTGCAACAATAAGGAAAACAGCACATTTGCCGTATTACACATCATCGCGATATTTAGGTTGAGGACAAACGCTATCAAAGAATCCGCAGACGATTCACTTTATTTTTAGATATCGTAGGAAGAGACCTCCACAGTATTTCATTCTTGCCAAGACTATAAACAAAATGTCGGATTAAATACTTGAACTATCTGACATTTCCTAGGAGAAAGAGATTTCTGTTTTACGAGATACAAAAACAAAAGGAACATAAACGCTATCATATTTTTAGCAGAGGCGGTGTAGCGTACAGTCACGCGCGCTAATATGTATGTAAGAATCAACTTTTAAACGTAATGTTCTTCTAGATATAATAAAACGGGATATTTACCATGTTTACTGTTTATTTTGATTTCCCGATATTTCGGCGATGTTGCATCGGGAACTCAAAACAAACAGTAAACATGGTAAATATCTCGTTTTCAGGGTTAATGATAATCACGCCTGTAATCCCCGAAGGGTTAGGCAGAGGTGTACCTAATAGTACACCAACATTTCGGCAGATATGTTTAAGTCCCATAAAAAATAGGAGGCGAGCCTATTGGCAGCAATAGGCAACAAATCAAAGCTCCATGGTTGCTACTCAGAAATTCCTGATGGAAAAACCCAATAACACTTTGCCCGAGCTGGGAATCGAAGTCAGGAGCTCATGCTCAGCTGTCGCGATTGCGACCACTAGACCAACGAGGCAGTCCCCGTTGTATCCGTATAGGAATTAAGTGTCTCGTCACCTTATCATGGGACTAAAACATAACAGGTGAAATGTGGGTTTAATTATACTCCTCTTTCACCTCTTTTGGGAATACCTACATCACAGTATAAATATATATAGTATTGTGACTCGGCCCTATCTTTGAAATAGTTACCTACAATCGGGCGGTACGTTCGCAAGCGACAGGGCTGCCGCGCTTACAGTATTTTAATTTCATCTACTTAATTGAGTTTCTTTTTAGTTTTGAGATTGTAAATATTATATTATATTTACAATCTATCTATATTATATAATCTATATTATATTTTTATTAAAAAAAATGAAGTTAGTTGCGAATGAAATAAGAAGTGTTCAATAAAAATACAAGTTGTCTTTTGATTAGTAGATTTAATAAAAAATATAAAATCGAGACTTTTTTTAACGCGAGCGTAGGTACCTAAATAACTTGTGTGTCACTTTTTGCATCCTATTCACTTATTTATTAATTAATCCAGGTATTTTACTCGGTGGAAAAAGCGAAATACCTACCTATTAAAAAATAAACAAATTACGAATTAACATTTCTTTTTTCAATCAAATATTCACAAATCGCACGCTTACTACTTACAAAATCATCACAACGTTCGTTCGTCAGTGCGGCGCATTCATGACTTCTTGGGTACTAAGTGGGTACCAGACTCGAGGCGTGAAGGTATGACTCACGTTCCAACCGTTTGTATGAAGATACAGTACTGTAGATATTATAACCGTGCCTACATACGCTTGTTGTGTGATGTTAGTGTGCTTTTTATTACCCCTAATTATAATAATAATCCCACCCATAACAGTAGGTGTTTTACCGTGTACACAAATGCCTAACCCTTCAGGGATTACAGGCGTGATGTTGTGTATTATATCATAATATATGCATCCCTAAGGATCTATTAACTCTTGTTTATTGGCTATTAAAAGGAATACAATGCTCTGGATAGAGTTTTTCCATGAAATTTTATGTGAACTAGTTAACAGCCGCGGAATGACTCAGTTAATTCAGTGAAATTAAATGACGCTGCTTTTCTTTTTCAATGTCAACTCGGAAGTTTATTCACGATGGAAGGGATACCGACGCATTAAGGCCGCTTGTGCACGGTAAGAAAAATCGCCGGGCCTACGCAAAAATTCGTACACACGAACTGTGTACACTGCTTCGGCGTTGACCAAGAAAATAATCTTGTCTGCGCTAGAACCGACGCGCGAAGTAATATTTAGGGCGCTTGTACACGCTAAGAAATTTCACCGTGTCTGCTGCAGGACCAATTCATCATGCACACGACAAGAATTTTGTCGGATCTAGTTGGTCTTGTACATACATGACGAATTGGTCCTATCTACAGCAGACACGGAGAAATTTCTTAGCGTGTAACAAGCGGCCTATCGGTTACCACGTATTCAGTACATCATTCTGAACCCCACATCGAAATTTTTGGTCGGTACTCTTGAAAAAACAGCTGTTTTCTACAAAAGTGCAATACATACACGGTCAAAATGTATGGACCAGCTGGTTTTTTGATACAGTGATAACCGTTAGTGGGTCGGTGTCCCTTTCACCCTGAATAAAAAAGTACTTTCGTGAACTAGAGTAAAATAACAATAAAAACAACATACAGCCTAAGCCGCAGGGTCTCAAGCTTACCTAAAACTATGCCCTGTAGACGAGTAATACACCAAAGATGAGCATTAAGAAGGGATGTTTGGAAATTCATTCGCTAAATCGGGATTTAAAAAGGAAGCTTCTGTACTTCTGGGTGGAGTCAGGCTGGCTATGATAGTGAGGAGTCATCACTCACAAAGGATCGAAAGTCTAAGTTCGGGTAATGGAGTCCCCACCACATGCGTACATACTTAAACCAAGGGACCGAGCTAAAAGTTTGTATTGAAGTGAAGTTAAGAATCGGGCGTTATTTTGCGTAAATTCATGACATTAAGGCTGAGGCCAAACGAGTGTAATTTTTTGAACTGTGAGTTGCGTAAAATGAGTCGCGGAATTTACGCTGCATTCGGTTTCATACTAAACTCATTTTGCGTCGCCGTGTGCTACAAACAGGACTTTAGTATGAAATCCAATGCAGCGTAAATTCCGCGACTCATTTTACGCGACTCACAGCTCAAAAAATTACGCTCGTTTGGCCTTAGCCTTAATACTTGGTTTTACGCACTAAAATCATTCCGATTTTTTTTTTTTACATTTCTGGACTTTTGTTTTATACATACTACTACTACTGTCTACTGCACTTGCCATAGCAGATAAGCGAACCGACTCAATAAGGACGTAGGTAATCATTATTTCATTGCCAGATAGGGTCATCTATGCAGCTCAGCTTCTTAACATCTAAATGATTCTAGGAATGTTAAGTCGTCAGACTGATAAGGCAGATCATAAAAAAGGTATGGGTAATATTCTGAACATGGAATGTTTTTACTATAACAAGAATCTTATGTCTTGAAGGGATTTGAGAATAATTTTTAAGCTTCACTCGCAGCGCCACCTATCGGGTCCAAAACTAAAGCTAATGTAGCCTATATTTTAAGTTAAGCAACTAGCAGTAGAGCGGTGAAAACTGCATTCAAATCCATGCAGTATAGGTTTTGCGGGATGCGCGTACAAACATACAGACAGATAGACAAAAAAATTAAAACTGTTGTTTTGGCTTCTGTTGTTCTAATAAAGACCCCCATATAGAAAAAATATATATTATATTTTTTTCAATATCTTCAATGTACAGACATCGGCCTGTTACAATTTTATTATATATATAGATTGTTAAAAAAAACAACTGCTCTTTCCCAAACTTAAAATAATAAACGCTATCTACTATAGAATATATTATTTCGTAGACAGCGTTATTATTTCGTAGATAGCGTTTATTATTTTAAGTAGCGAAAAAGAAAAAAGTAAAATAATTCCTCTACAATATTGCACCAGGAGACACAATCAGCGCCATCTATCCTTTGGATCTAAAACTTTCGAGCCCGAACGATGATGAGAAGGTTCCGCATTCCCGGTACAAACAGCCAAGGTCCTTTACTCACGATAAATTGTCTCAAAGGAGAGACAGATGGCAGGACAGTCATCATTTAGGCCAGTAGTGTTTTGAACTAACAGATTCATCACTAATAATAAAATAATTAGTGATGTGATTTGTATAGTTTTCTCTGTCTCTCACCTAGGTAGGGTAACAGATCGCTGTGTCCCTGACAAGTTTCGAAAAGTTTTTTTTTAAATTGTATTCCTTCACCATTTTGAGAGCAGTTGGGTAATGAAATAAATTACACAAAGTAATGCGTCTACCTGTTACCCACGACACTCGTAAGTCAGGAGGTAAACGGTGAAGGAAGACATTGTGAGGAAACCAGCATCCTAGAATCGAAAATTCGAAGACAATAATCATATGACATCTACCAACCCGCACTGGACCTGGGTGATGAATGACAAGCCACTTCCTCTCTTAGAAAGGAAGCCTGTGGCCCAGTAGTGGGCATTATTGACTGATTATGCTTACGCTATATTATTTTACTAGCCGTTGCCCGCGACTTCATCTGCGATAATTATACCTCCCTGCCAAATTTCAAGTTTGTAGCACAAAAAATGAAGGACTTTCATGCAAAATTCGTTCTTAGCGGACGTCTACTAACTATAAACTACCTCTCTGCCAAAATCTTTATACGTCAAGCTGTTTTCGATGTTTCGTGATGAGTGAGTGAGTGACCTTTCGCTTTTCTATATTTAGATTATTCTTTCTTAGATATCATAATCGCACGTTCGTGTTCCCGATGGTAAACAGTTACGATTACCGAAGCGTAAGCTTTTTCTAGTAGATCTGTACATACCTACATTGTAGGCTTTGTAGATTTCCAGCTGTTTGTTAGCTTTCGTTAACTTTATATCTTGTTTCACATCTTTTGTGTAGTAAGCAACGACTTATTGTCGGGCCTACGCTGTCCCCCATACTTAAGAACAAATGCTTTAACGTGATAATATTCTAATACTCAATGATTTATAAAGAGTAACCATAGAGTTTCTTGCCGGTTCTTTTCCATAGGCAACGACCAACCGGAACCTTTATGTCGACGTTTTATAAGTGCCCATCTAGGCCTATGTGAAATAAAATATTTTGATTTTTTTTATTTTGATTTTACCTTCTTACTGTACTTAAAGCATTCTAAGGCCAAACTCATATAAATATAACTCTTATATTACTTTACACTGCTGCACAGCTGTGGTATTTCAAACTTTAAATTCTTTTGATCTCCTAGTTTCATCCTAATTACTAATCTCCCATCTCTTTACTGTCAGTTTTATGACAAACATGGCTACAAATTATACACTGACAGTACGACAGCTGAAACACGATCAAATTATTTCGGGCTTTCAAAATCACTCTATTTTGATTTGGAACGTGATGAACGTTACTATTACTACAGACAAGATGGCAGAGTACACGTTGCGCACGAATACGAACTTTGTTAATTTTGTGCAGTTATAATGTTCAGAAGACTGCCTCGTTGGTCGAGTGGTCACAAGCGCGACTGCTGAGCATGTTGTCCTTGGTTCGATTCCCATGTCGGGCATAGTGTGATCGGGAATACATCTTGGAGTCGGATTTTTTATCCGGAATTTCTCAGTAGCAGTTACGGACTCAGGATTGTAGGTAAAGGTACTTAATGGCATAGTTTAGTAAGGGTGTGGCACATTCGCATCAATTTGGTTAGATCAATCCATGAAATAAAAAGTCATCATTCACTCATCATAATGTCCAATCACACGAAGTAAAACTGTGAACGCGTCAGTTTGCTATTCCGATCTAGTGAAACAATCCACGCATATTTAAAAAAAAACACACAAATAACCACACTATTACTACAACTAGCTAATAATACTCCTCTACACAAAAGTAACAACTTCCATTAATAAGTTTACTACTATGTACTGAATTCACGGTTTATTTTCAAACACGCCAATCAACGCCAATGAAAACAGTACAACGCCCTTGCGCAGGCGCACATTTACGCTATGGAAAGGTCAACATTCATGCAAATAGTTGTTTAGGCGCCTAGGCAATGTACCGCAGAGTACGGAATCGCGCACCGGTAGCATCTACAGTTTGTAACAGTTATTTTAGCACTGTCATGAACCATAAACTTATGCAACGAGAACAACAGCACTGTACCTACTGCAAAATCATATGTACAGTTTACAAATAAATAAAATTGAAGTATCTGTTTGTGTTCGTAATTTTAAAATAACAGCGTTTTACTAAATGCATATGAAAGAATAAAAAAATAAAAATAATAATTTTGTCTGTCTGTCTGTTTGTTCCGGCTAATCTACGAAACGGTTGCGCCGATTATGACGGGACTAGTATACGAGTCTGGAATATGATTAAATCTATACTGCTTTAAAATGTCATGCGGTCATGGTTGGCCATCATTTTCTGTACAATATTTGTGTCGTTAGTACATATAAACGGTGGCACAAATTGAGGTATAAGCATAATCAACTTTCATCGTTACACACACAGTGGAAAACAGTTCACCTCTCTGTAAGAGGGACTTGGCCGTCCATAATCCACCATGAGAGCCCAGCTTGGGTTGGTGGATGACACGCTTTGTTTGTAAGATAAGTGTTGAAAATGCCGCCTACTACAGCGACTCCTCCGTGCTCTGTGTGACGTAGGTACAGTAACAGATGCTTTCGGGAGATTTTTGTATGAATGGGTAGTGATACACGGTTAAATAATAATATCCGCTCGGGTCGCAGGTTAAGCCGCGCTTGCCTAGGTTAGTTACTGGATGGGTGACCACCCATAACACCCATGATCTTATATATATATATTTTTTTTTTCAACATTGTACATTATTTTTTATTTTAAATGACATGTTTTTAAATATTTTAATGAATAAATTTATACGCTGACATTGTTTATTGGTTTTTTTATAATTTAATTTGTGATAGTGATGGTGTAGTTTTCTATTTCTCATTAATCAATTTATGTATGTTTTTTTTTTTTGCTATTTAACTATATTTTTTTTTAATGTAACATTCGGACACAATGTAATTTTTATTGAATAAGTGAAATGAGAACACACCGAGTCTCCGTACCTCAGTAAGCACGTTAAGTCGTTGGTCCCGGTTGTCATTTAGAGATCTTTGACAGTTCTTAGAGGTAGTCAGTGGCCTGAAAATCTGACAACTTAGCAAGGGGGATCGTTGTACCCAGGACTAACTGGGTCGTGGAGGTCAGATAGGCACTCGCTCCATGTAAAGTACTGGTATTCAGCTGAATCCGGTAAGACTGGAAGCCGATCCCAACATAATTGGGTAAAGGCTAGGCAGGTGCTGATGGGTATGATACGTTGCTAAATACTGCTAATAATGATGATGAGATTTCCTTGTTTTTATTATACGTAAATAAAATATTTTTTGAACTGGACTGAATCTGATGAAGTGCAAACGAGTATATAGAAGCATGTACCTACGTTTAGATTTATTTTTGCCATTCGAAGTCGTGGAAGAATGAATGGATTTCAGTGGAATGTTCTGGCCTTGATCTAAATGTTTTATTTTGTCTGAGTATCATTCCGATTTAATATTATATCATGGATGTGTTTTGACATTTACAGTTTCAGAACTGGCAGAAAGTTTTAATACTGACCGCGTTGTTATTTTAAGCTACACATTACACAACATTTTGATGCGGTTTTCACCATTATTTACTTTATTTCGAAAGGTTTATGGGTGTAAAGTAAACTAACTAAATATATTATTAATTTAAAACTATTAAATATACTAAAATAAATAAACTAACAACAAACTATAAAAGGGCATCAAAAAACTCCTCCTCAACGCTGTCAGCTGGTAATGTGCCCAAGAGACGGGTGGCGTTGTCATGTTGTATGACAACACTAAGCCTTAAATAATAAATGTGTGTAATACATTCATATTGATCTGAAGCACACTAAAGAGAGCAGCAGTGGCGACATACGAGCAAGTAAGCCGTGGGTTCGAACTCAGGCAGGCGTACTTAGTGTAATTTATTTCATCACCACTGCTCTCAAAATGGTAAAAGCAAATATCGTGATAAACCTAGAATCAAAAATTCGAAGACATGTGACATCTACCAACCCGCACTGGGCCCGCGTGGTGGATTATAGCCTATTCCCTCTCATAAAGAGAAGGCCTGTGTCCCAGCAGTGGGAACATTATAAGCTCATTATGCATATGATACACTAACACAATCTCGAGATTTTGTCAAGCTATAAAAACCGTGGCTAGCTAAAACTACTATTTCACTGAATCTGCTAAAGACAATTTTCTCGACTTCTAGCAAATTCTTGACACGGGGTATTAATACAAATTATTCTGGTTCTGTATAAATTCGAGACGCGTAGGCGTTATTCTAAGAAAACAACTCATTGTCTGCACGATTTTAACCGCCATTGGTTTAACCAGTTTTACTCAGAGTTGAATCGACATTCAGTGTATAATCCAGAATTGGAAACGGTAGGTATATGGTAATTTTTATTTGTTTTTGTACCCTACCACAATGACCTATTATACCCAAACGTTAACAGCTGATAGAAAGTAACAAAAAAATACAAAAAATACAAAAAATAAAAAACAATATCGGGAACTCAATAAAAACAGTAAACATGGTAAATATCCCGTTTCTAGTCTATATAATAATGATAGAAAGTGTCTTGTAGCACGTGGGTATTACACTACACTGAATCAGGGGCCTGAATTAAGGTTGGGCGTGGCCCCTAATTAGAGACGTCCGTTATTACACTACACCGATTTTACGCCCTTACTCAGTCAGAGAGCGAATCTTAGAGAGGCTGGCAGCTATGTTACCGAAACAAAAAAAAAGTCGCTATTGCTATAGCTGTCGTTGCGACAACAATGAATATTAAAGAAAAGATAATATTTAAAACTTAGGAAAAATCACTCAACAAGTATGCGGATCATGTCCTTATTCATATAGTCCTTGTGGTCCTTCTTCCACAAATAAGGCATATCTTTGTGCAAGTCTATTACAGACAACACTTATTTTTCTTTGTAAGAAAAGGACATGGTTGTGCGCGAAAACAAAACAAACGATCGCTCTCCGCGCTCGTCGCGCATCTAATAAGTATAAGTGCCCTAACTGATCTAAGTATTATTACTCTGCACGGTAGTAAGCACACTAAGGGAGTAAGGCGGACAGGATCCACTCTGACGCCCTAATTAGGGACCCTTACTGCCTTACTCTTATTACACCTCTCTTATTAAGGGTTTAGGGACCCGGATTCAGTGTAATGTAATAAGCCTTTAAGACCACCTCCCCCTATGTGCCACCACAGTTAATGAAGTTACTAGAACAGTGATGAATGATGATGGAGACGGAGAGGATGGATGGATTGTGTGAGGAATGATACGAAGGAAAACGGAGTAAAAATGATAGCGTGATGATTGACAGGGGAGTGTGGAAGAAAGAACGTGTTGCGCCGACCCCAAGTATCATGAGACAAGGGCAGGAAGATGATCATGACCGAAATGAAGTTCAAAGAAATAGTGTGTTATGTTGTTGTTAGTTACTGCTACTCAAGTAATACTCTGTTCCCAGAAAACAACTTTTAATTGACACCATTAATTAGTAAACGCATTCTGAATACATCATCATCTACCTAGCCTTTTCCCAACTATGTTGGGGTCGGCTTCCAGTCTAAGCGGATGCAGCTGAATACCAGTATTTTACATGGAGCGACTGCCTATCTGACCTCCACAACCCAGTTAGTACTGGGTAATACGATACCCCTTGGTAAGACTGGTTGTCAGAATTTTTGAGCCACTAACTACCTGTAACGACTGTCAAAGATCTACAAATGACAGCCGGGACCAACGACTTAACGTACTTTCCGAGGCACGGAGGAAACTCGGTATGTAATGGGTGGTCACCCATCCACAGACCAATCTAGGCAAGCACGGCTTAACCTAAAGTTCGACCCTAGCGGCTGTTATTATTTAGCCACGAGCTCCTCCCAATGTTGCTGCTTATCCTCTTTAAACTCAAGAGTATCCATGGAGCTTCTTGCTCGTTCTTCTCCACATTCATCTATGTTTTGAAATTGGCAAGTAGCTTCAACTTTCTAACTTACTGACCGATTCCTCGACAGTTCAAAAGTTGCTGTCTCTTTCGTGTTGCTGGTTAGACAATTTTTATATTTTGTTAGCCCAGAACTTCGCTACTTTCAAAATTCCTGTAAAATGGTGTAACCAAAATGTTTCAAGTTTAAGTATACGACGACACCCACTGGACAAATATAGGCCTTATCGTGACAGAAATCGTAATCATTCATCATCATCATCATTTCAGCCGAAAGACGTCCACTGCTGGACATAGGCCTCCCCCAAGAAGGGGGGTTTTGCCATAATCGCCACGCTTGGCAGGCGGGTTGGCGATCGCAGTATGGTTGTTGTAGAATCAGAGAACGCTGCTGCCCATTCTCTGGTAAGTCCCTTAGTCGCCTCTTACGACACCCACGGGAAGATATGGGATGGTGCTATTCTTTACGTCCGGACACCATACAGAACAAAAAAAGAAAAGAAATCGTAATATGCACTTTGAATCAACAAATGGGAGTTCATTTCCTCTGAATCTATTTTTATCGATTTCTACCTACCGTCTGAAGTTGAACCTGAACTACCTCACTTACCGACTTCCTTAGGGAAACTCAGTCATAATAAGTGATAAGAACCACGAGAAATATAAATCTGTCTAAGGTCAAAGGTAACTAGGCAGTTTTACCCTATTTTTTACCAGCACTTCGCTGCACAAAATATAAAAATCAATCGAACGCAATTCGAATCGTTTTTCACTTATTTTTTTATCCGTTTGCTACCTATTTTTCCTATAATGTCCAAGCAATGGATCATGTTCGGCTGATCATCATCATTAACCTACAACAGTCCACTGTTGTGGACATAGGCCTCTTTAATCGCACGCCACTTAACTCGATTCTCGACTACTCTCATCCAGTTGCTACCAGCCACCCTGCGAAGATCGTCGCTCCACCGAGCCTGAGGGCGTCCCACCTTACGTTTACCGATTCACGGTCTCCACTCAAGAACACGTCTACCACTGCGTTCGTCGGTTCTACGGCTATAATATGGCTGGCCCATTGTCACTTCACTTACTTATTCTGCTCATATGATGGTGATAATATTTTCTGTAATTAGTTCGCTGTAAATACCTACATAATTAAATTAAGGTATTATAATAATACTAAGAACTCCCGACTCATGACTAAGTATAATAATTGTATGTTGAATGAATAGGTATTCATAATAATTAATCAGCATGAATATCATTACACATGACCTCAACGTTATGCATTATAAATAGGAACGAATGTTATATTTTAGAAGCATGGCATCCCGTTATTTTATAAATGCTATTTATAGCCCTTTGAATCATCAGCTGTCGCGCTTGCTAAAAAAAAAACGAATTAGAATTTCAGCCATTTTTATTACATTGTTTTTGCTTTTGTACTGTGTTCAGGTGGTCAAACCAAAGAATATTGTTTTAATCTTATTCCAAAATGAGATTAACTTACAGCCCCCGTACCATGACCACCGTAGACAAGGATTTCTTTGACGAAGAATCGACAAAATGACAGATAGTGCAAAGAAATCTGTCACAATCTGTCATTTTGTCGAATCCTTGTCTACGGTGGTCATGCTACGGGGGCAGGTAACCCTCCCCAGTTTATTCCCTAAACCTGAGTTTCTGTGATGCGTGAGGTTTAAAATAAAACCACTGCGATCTAGGGGATATCCCAATTCAGATTCTGGTTATGATTCAGATTTGAGAAATCAATGTCGCGTCATTCTGTTTCAATAATACTTATGATTTGTAATTAAAAAAATTGTAGGTACACAAAAATAAGCAGCCTAATGGCTTGCCATCACAGAATACATTATAGTACAAGTGCAGTAACTACTACTAAAGGTATTGTTTGAAAATTAAATTAATAATTATTAAAATGAAGACACGCTTGACAGATTGCACTAATGCTCATCCTTCTAACCTAAGGCTTTTAAATAAAAAGACTGAATATAACAATGTGTATCTATGTAGGTGAAATAATTGTAGAATAAACTTTCCAAATACATAAGAATACATAATAATGCGATTGCAAAGACATTTAAAACTATTACGTTAGGCGGGAAATCACGAACAAAATCGTTGTCTACTTGCTAGAGCCAATTAAGCAATTTCGGTACAAGTTGAACGTACCAAAATTGGCTAAAAGGAATCTGCCCACTACACCGTATCATACCATGACCGTACTGGGAACGTGTCAGGAAAAAAGGTTCTTTGTATTGAAAAGTAAGAGACTATTCCCACTAAACCGTTACCGACCAATATCGCCGCGTGCCATATGCACGTAGCGTATCACCAACAAAATATTCTCGCCGACTGTAGCGGCACTACAAAAAGTACTAAGCAACACAGAACAAAAAGTACTACAGCGCCATCTATGACACAGATGATGAACTAAACTGCGAATACGCCTAAATTCTACATCGCGCAAGTGAAGTTATTCGCGGCTTAAGAGTATATAGAAGAACTCGACAACAACTGTCGGGCAGTAGCCCACCAGACAACACCCGTCTGGTCGGAAGATCCTCCCTCTTCTATGGAGGATGAAGAACTTAACACCATGTTCTTCATACCCCCAAACCGACATATGTTGTTCTATAATTATCTCTTTGTTTGATTGTTATAATCAAAAATTAAATCAAGAATCTTGGCCTCCCTACACACCAATAAAAGGTAGTCAAAAATTCTATGAATGAATTACTCTGTTTTCATTTTCATTTTCTTCGTAATTTATATCCCATTTTCTTTATCGATTGTACGCACGACGGCTAATCAAGCTATACAAAACCAGTTTAGATGGATCTCTCATCGTACGGAAAATCTATACAAAGCAAGGCCATGTGCTGTGGACATGTGTGAGCTTGATGTGCTGCCATGTGTACACCTAGACTTAAGTTAGCAACTAAGCGGTAATCTGGCGTCTTTGTTGTCAATGTTGTGTTTACCTGTAATCGGCATCTATCTTAGAACTTAACCATATGATTTTAGTACATGTATGTGCTGTGGGCGAACCTTAAGTATATAAATAAATTAACAAATAATTGTAGAGAAGTATTTATCCTACGCAAAATAAACTGAAAATTATTTAAAAAAACTTTATGTCAATGGCAAATAGCCAGTCGTAGTAAAGTTAATTAAATTGTAGTAAAATAGTCGTAAAATATTGTATAGGTACAACAAGCCCACACTAGTAGTAACAAAACCAGTACAAGCTGCTAATATTGCTGCTACAATTGAAACTATGTCATTTGTAGATCTTTGACAGTCGTTACAGGTAGTCAAACAGTCCCAAAGGAAGTGGACGTGGCGAAGCCCCGACACTATGACGAAAAATGAGATAGACTTCATCATAGCGGATAAAAAGCATATATTCAGAGATGTCTCGGTGATCAACAGGTTCAACACCGGTAGCGATCACAGACTTGTTCGTGGCACTCTGAATATTAATTTCAAGCTGGAGCGAACCCGTTTGATGAGGTCTAAGCTCCGTCCAAATTTGCTCCAAACCATGCTAGGGTCTGAAGCGTTCCAGTCAGATCTGGAGAACCGATTCGCGGCCGTGGAAACCACAAATGATGTTGACCAGGCGCTCGACCAAATGGTGGAAATCCTCAGGGAGGAAGGGACGCGTTTTTGTAAAATGCGGCATACGGGCAAGAAGTCCAAACTTTCGGAGGAGACTCTGGAGCTTATGACGGAACGACGTGAAAACCCACCCATCACTTCGTCAGAACTACAGGCACTCAATAATAAAATTAGAAAATTGATACGACGCGACCTTCGATGCTCCAGCACCCGCTCAATAGAAAAAGCGATTGAGCAAAATCGGGGGTCGAAAGTGTTCGTCCAATCACTTGGGAGGAGCCACCTGACGAAGTTGACCAAATCTAGTGGGGATATCGTCGTTTCGAAGCCGGAGATTCTTTCGGAAGTCGAAAACTTCTACGGCCAGTTGTATGCATCGCATGCATCTCGACCTGATCCCGAAAATGAGGATTCCAGAGCCACCTTAACCCGCCATTTCACAGAAGACCTGCCAGAAGTCAGCCAAGACGAAATCGAGGCGGCTCTTAGACAGCTTAAGAATGGAAAAGCCCCTGGCGAGGATGGGATAACGACTGAGCTCCTGAAAGCGGGAGGAAGCCCTGTTTTAAGAGAGCTTCGGGAGCTCTTCAACTCGGTCCTGTTCTCTGGGAGAACTCCAGAAGCGTGGAGAAGGAGCGTGGTCGTTCTTTTCTTTAAAAAGGGAAACAAGACCCTATTAAAGAATTACAGACCCATTTCGCTCCTTAGCCACGTGTATAAGCTGTTTTCAAGAGTCATCACGAATCGTCTAGCGCGAAGACTCGACGACTTCCAGCCACCGGAGCAGGCCGGGTTTCGAGGAGGATACAGCACCATAGACCACATCCACACAGTGCGGCAGATCATACAGAAGTCCGAAGAGTATAATCGGCCGCTGTGTCTTGCATTTGTGGACTATGAGAAGGCTTTTGACTCTGTCGAGACCTGGTCAGTTCTGGAGTCTCTGCAGCGATGCCAAGTCGACTGGCGATACATCCAAGTGTTGAGAAATCTTTATGAGAACGCCACAATGACCGTCCAAAGTCAAAACCAGCAAACGAAGCATATCCCATTGCGTCGGGGGGTGAGACAAGGGGACGTTATTTCCCCGAAATTGTTCACCAACGCACTGGAGGATGTGTTTAAGACGCTAAAATGGGAAGGACGTGGCATAAACATCAACGGCGTGTACATCTCACACTTGAGATTTGCAGATGACATCGTCATACTGGCTGAATCGCTGCACGACTTGCAGCAGATGCTGGATGGCCTAGTTGATTCTTCAATACACATTGGTCTCAGGGTGAACTTGGACAAAACCCAGGTTATGTTCAACGAACACGTCACCCCAGGACCTGTTATTGTCAATGGCGGTCCTCTCGAGGTTGTTCGAGAATATGTTTACCTCGGGCAAACTCTGCAGTTTGGTAAGAACAACTTTGAGAGGGAGGCTAACAGAAGAATCCAGCTGGGCTGGGCAGCATTTGGGAAGCTTCGCCGGGTCTTCTCGTCGCGTATTCCACAGAGCCTAAAGACTAAGGTCTTCAATCAGTGCGTCCTGCCTGTTATGACTTACGGAGCCGAAACGTGGACACTCACAGTACGGCTGGTCCATAAATTTAAGGTCGCTCAGCGAGCTATGGAACGAGCTATGCTTGGAGTCTCTCTGAGGGATCGCATTCGAAACGATGTGATCCGACAGAGAACCAGAGTTGTCGACATAGCTCACAGAATAAGTAAGCTGAAGTGGCAATTGGCCGGTCATATTTGCCGTAGAACCGATGACCGTTGGGGGAGACGTGTTCTTGAGTGGAGACCGCGAATCGGCAAACGTAAGGTGGGACGCCCTCAGGCTCGGTGGAGTGACGATCTTCGCAGGGTGGCTGGTAGCAACTGGATGAGAATTGCTGAAAGTCGAGTTAAATGGCGTGCGATTGAGGAGGCCTATGTCCAGCAGTGGACTGCTATAGGCTGATGATGATGATGACAGGTAGTCAATGGGCCGAAAATCTGACAACCAGTCTTACCAAGGGGTAACGTATTACCCAGTACTAACTGAGTTGTGGAGGTCAGATAGGCAGTCGCTCCATGTAAAATACTAGTGTTCAGCTGTATGACTTGAAGCCGACTCCAATAAAAATTGGGAAAAGGCTTGGCAGATTTTTTTAAATCCGTTCTAGTAATGCTCTAGGGTCTAGAGCACTACTGTAGCCTAGAGTCTAGGCTTCAGTTAAGGCATCCGAAGCCGGGTTGTAGTCCCTTAGTAAAACCAGTTTTCCCATGAGACTGTAACCGGGTTTCACATGCCTATTTAAAACATGAATATTTTCTCAACACTACATCACCTTTCCGGCCATTAGCAGAATTCGAATATTACTCGTTTTTTCAAATATTACTCGTAGGTACAAATTGAGGATGGAAATTCGGAATCCGAAATTTCCACCGTTGGTTTTGTAATCTTTAGCTCAGAGCCGAGAGCTGAAAATCCAACAACACAATCGAATGTATTTTTATATGTTTAACATTATGCCACCTCTAGACATTCTAGATACATAAATAAAATCAAAGTTAGAACTAACACATCTAACTTATGTGTTAGCAAATAAATAAATAAACTGAAAACTACTTATTCTGTGACAGCAGTTATTTTTATGATAGATACCAATGCCAAAGATATAAAAACTAATAGAGGAATATTTTCTGAATCAACAGAAAAAGAAATTAAAGTGTTTACTGAAATACTGAATTAAACTTTTCAATGACGCTAGTGTAAAATTAGCAGCAGCTTTTTCTTATGTATGTGTTTTTAAAAGAAAATATACCTGTTGGCTAGCAGCAAAGTAGCACCATAAACACAATACAAGATCACGCCGGCAATCCCCGAAGGGTTAGGCCAAGGTGTGGGCCACACACACATTTCGACAGTTATTATTAAGGTCCATGTAATAGGAGGCAAGCCCATTGCCATGAACCGGACACAAATCCAGACTCAGACCTCGGAACGACTAAGAAATTCCTCACGTAAAAACACAATAACACCATTCCCGAATCGAACTCAGGGTCTCATGTTCAGCAGAGGCATTCACAGCGCCACGAGGCTTTTGACCTGTAGTATAATTTTGTTGTTGGTGGCTCCGGACCACCTCCAACACTATCCTGAGCGTATTTGTGAACAGGTTTGATTGTCAGTACATTAACCATTGTTATATAATGATTGGAACTTTCAAACTGTTAGATACATTTAATGTTGTATACATAGAATTTACATTTTTAAATTTTCATTTATATCTACAAATTGAAAATCCAATCTCTCGCCGACTGGTCGACACTTCGCGTGACCAGAGGGCTGGCTCTTTCTTTGGCCAAAGAATTAGCATTGCTATTCAGCGTGGCAATGCTGCCAGTCTTCTGGGCACGTTTCCAGATGACAGCGATGCGGAGGAATACTTTGACGCCTAAGTGTCCTATTGTCGTCTTTGTTTAGATGTTTATATTTTCTTACTTTTAGTCTTATTTTTATCATTACTTTAGTTCTTTTTAGTCTGTAAATATATGTATATATAAAGTTTAATTAACTATTTTTATAAATGTTACAGGAGTTTTAATTTTTAATTTTTATAGTTGTTTTTTTAGTCATATAATAATTTCAGAATTTAAATTTAAATTATTTAATTGATTTTGATTGTAACATTTTGTCTCAAATGTATGCATCATATGATCCTTAATGGATTGAAATAAATGATTTTGAATTGGAATTTGAATTATACAAAGTTATGCAACTTCCTCATAAAATTTAAATAAACGCCAGTGATAAAAATCGACAGTGGGTCAGTAAATGTGGTTGCATAAATGCACAATCGACTGGAATGGAGCATATTCACTTAAAACCTGTTCAAATTAAAGTGATCGGAGGTTTCAGATTTAAGAACAAAATGAACGTACTGTCTACAGACGACAAAGAATTTTGTCCGATAAGACGCACGTGGTAACAAAACCAGTTTAAAAAGCCTCATTCTATTGAAAATATGAGGAGCTCGTGGCTAAGTAATTACAACCGCTCGGATCGATGTTTAGGTTAAGCCGCCCTTGCCTAGGTTGGGCCGTGGGTAGGTGACCCCACTACCCGAGTTTCCTCCCTCCCTCGAAAAGCACCGAGCCATTGGTCCCGCCTGTCATTTGTAGACCTATGACAGTGGTTACAGGTAGTCAGTGGCCTGAATGTCTGACAATCAGTCTTACCAAAGGGTATTGTATTACCCAGTACTAACTGGGTTGTGGAGGTTAGATAGGCAGTCGCTCCATGTAAAATACTGGTATTCAGCTACATTCGGTTAGACTGGAAGCCGACCCCAACATAGTTGGGAAAATGTTAGGCAGATGATGTTTCTATTGAAATTCCTTGCTGCTAAGCCAGATCAAGGTCAAAGAGTGACCACAGACGACCAGACGTGTTTACGTCGACTGTACCTACGACTATTAAGAAATCTCAAATCTGAGAATCTTCGTTCTGGTCGCACCAATAACATTGCACTGTAAACTTCGCAAAATTGATTTCCCTTGCCTTTTTTGCGTTGACACGACACGAACAGCTATGTCTAAAAAGAGCAATGAACGACATTGAACTGTTAAGGACCACTGACCTTGACTGGTCTTGTCGGAATGCAACCTTCTTTTATTTGTGACGTACCGTTTAACATCGTCAGATAGTGAACAAGACTTGAAGGCTAGTCTGAGTCATTAGAGAAACGTCATAATGTTTGAAATAGTGACGTGAATATCCGTCTTCCCATTGCTTTAGATTTTTATGTACTATCGGTATAGAGATAGTTTGTAGGAGTATTTATTTTGTAAGTGCTAATTTTTTTGCGGTTTGGACTAGTTTCTAAGTTCTGGCTGATTGTCTGGACTCGGCAAAACACAGGGAAAACTGGTAAAGAATGGGGAATGCCTTTGCCGAGCAGTGCAATGGAAAAAAAGTTTTGTGCAATTAGGTATGCACGGAATCGGGTGGAATGACAGAAGATAGCCGGCCTATAAAAATGTGATGGGTGTAAATATAGGCTCCTATAACTTCTGTCATTAACCCAGAATGATTATTATCACGTACGCCCTTTGTAACGATTAGTTTGTAACAGTTAGTCATGGCAATGGAATACGAGCTAACGACTACGAGTTATTTGAATGAAGTCGAGTACCTGCATAATTATATACTCGAAACGATGAAGTCGGACGAGTTTATATCGAAAGGCGGGCCGTATTCACAATCGTTCATTTACACTTGGTCGTTTGCTCGAATTGCTCGAATCCAAAGGCAATCGATTTCGGGCAAACGACCAAGTGTTAATGCGTCATTAATAACTTATGTATAACTGATTAAGATTCATTCATATTTTTAGACAATACAATGCCCTTATTAAATGAATTTAAGGGTTGATAATACAACAATCTATTAAAATATTAGTGTTCCAGATACAAACATATCAGAATTGAGTATAACATTAAAATACTAAATTTAAACAGATAAATGAAACAATATCTATGGTTAAACAACCCACCACATCCTCCCTGCTTCCTGTTATTGACATTGTGCTATCTACGTTTTATCCTTGACTTAAATAACTTAAATTAATGATCACACAAGGTTGAATGCATCGACACGATGTATTTTTAAAAGTTACTAAGCTGAAGAGTTTGTTTGTTTGGTTGAACGCGCTAATCTCGGGAACTACTGGTTCGATTTGAAAAATTCTTTTAATGTTGGATAGCCCCTTTATCGAGGAAGGTTAAAGTAAAATATCACGCGGACGAACGTCGCAGGCAACAGCTAGTAATTATAGAATTCTCAGTTGAATTATTGTTACAGCCAAGCTTCGCGTTCCTATTACTGACTACTCAAATCAATTCAGAACTTTAGATGTACTAGAAGTCACCTACGAACGGTCTTTAAATCGATGAATCGTTACATGCGGCAGAAGGTGTTCATGAATAACAATTATTATGTCACTAGATAGTTGGTTATTTAAGTCTTGAAAGGAGAATTCTGTATTTTATAAAACCTGTCTTACCACTCAAGTAAATTAATTGAATTCTTTATATTAGAAGACTTAATACATAGTTTAAATATCTGCATTTCTCAATATTATTGCGAAGCAAACTTTCGTAACCGATTGCGGAATTCAGTCAGAGGTCAAGACGATGCCAAAACATAGAAGCTGATGACAGTAATACACAACTTTATACGCTCCACACACATCCATACATAAACTGACGTCTTTCTTCCATGGAGCTAGGTTATCTTTACATAGACTCCTTTTGCTTGCACTTTCATACATTTGATCATACACCGGCTTGGTGGCGAATACTACGCACCTGATCTTTCTGAAGATATACATTCCTCTTGGCAAAATAGACTACTAGGGACCTTTTAGTTGGTAAACAGGTTGTGTATCCACCTGATGCAAAAGTGGTTAAACCCCCTTTTGACGCGAAGGGAATGGTCCTTGCTGGCCTTGGAGACAAAGTTAACAAGCATTTTGAGTCAATTTAAATTACCAACCAATAAACCGGCCAAGTGCTTGCAGGGTTCCGTACCATCGTAGTAGGGGAGCCCCCTTAAAATTTTAATTTATTTTTAGTATTTGTTGTTATAGCGGCAATAAAAATAGACAACCTGTGAAAATTTCAACTGTCTACCTATTACGGAACATGAGATACAGTCCGCTGACAGACCGACAGACGGACGGACAGCGGAGGCTTAGTAATAGGGTCCCGTTGGTTAGCCTTCAGGTATGGAACCCTAAAAGGAAAGAAGCTTAACCGGCAGAAATATGGGTGGGGTGTTAACAATTTGCCAGGAAAGCTCTTTCGTAAAAGCACTACTGCTATACAACATTAGTTTTAGTATATGTGAAACCTGATACACGTGTCTAGTATTTTTATGTAAAGATTCTATGTACAAAATTTCAAAACTGTATTATGAAAAATCACAAAGTTATAAGCTTGTTCTGTTACCTAGTTAACCGCACAAAAACGCGGTCACCACGCAGCGCGCGCCTCCAGCGTCGTCTTGAGCTCATTGATAATAATAATTTGGCAGTAGGTACCTAAATTATTGCGATAGGTACTCGAAGTCCCTCGGTATCCAACTTTTAATTTTTTTTTTATATTTTTGGAAAAAAATATAACATGCTTTAAAAATTATTGGAATCGATTCAGTTACTTATTCTGAACAAACTATACATAGGTTAGGGAGGTTTCGCATATACTAAAAATAATGTTGTATAAAGAAATGCAAGTATTATTAATTATATTAATGCAAAACCGTTGTCAAATCCTCTTGAAAGTGTCTCTTAATCATGTTTTACGGTACCCTTGGGGTAGCCTGGTCGGAATCACCTAACCTTTGCCGTGACCACCATAGACCACGGTTCAAATGTCAGTATTGTTTTATAGATAGTACTAGCTGCAGCCGCAGAAACGTTAGCACGATCCCGTGCATCAAGGTAGTTCTTGATAAGAACTAGGTGATGATCTGCCTAGCCTTTTCCCAACTATGTTGGGGTCGGCTTCCTGTCTAACCGGATGCAGCTGAATATCAGTATTTTACATGAAGCGACTACCTATCTGACCGCCACAACTCAGTTAGTACTGCGTAATACGATAACCCTTGGTAAGACTGGTTGTCAGACTTTTGGGCCACTGACTACGTGTAAGATTTAAAGATTTACAACTAACAGACAACGATATACGGGATCAACGGCTTAACGTGCTTTCTGAGGCACGGAGGAAACTCGTTATGTAATGGGTGGTTACCTATCCACGAACCAACCTAGGCAAGCGCGGCTTAATCTGAATATCGACCCCAGCGGCTGTTATTAGCCACAAGCTCCTCTAAAAGAACTAGTTAACTATCCTTTTTCCTAAACTAACTCAGTCTAGTCTATCCGTGCGCCAAGTGGCGTATAAATCCCTACAGCCGATGAGGCATGAAAAGGTATCAGACAGACAGACCAACAGACATGCAGAGTTACTTTATATTTTTTTACCATAGTATGTAAGCTTCAACTCATGAATGAAAGGGACTTCAGAGAATTTTAATGAAATATTTACGTACTGGTAATTTTTGAGAGTAAATCGTTTTTTATTCACAAAATAACTGTGATTCAGTTAGATCAAATTTCAAAATGTTAGTGTAATCAGATTTTTTTAGAATTTCAACGAATAACTAACATGTGTTTTTGGGGATTCATTGTTTTTAATCTAACCTGTGATCCACAGCTAACGTAAAAGTAAGTGGCAAAGTTGCATTCTGGAAGACTGTTAAATAAATATTATATCGCAAGGAGATGCAAGTCTGATCGTTCCTGTATATATTTCAAGAAATAGGTATTGCTAAGTAGACAACAAGCTATCTAGCTGTTTTGTGAGTTTAACCTTTATTAAATTCATTTTTAAAAAACATCGAGAAACAAGAAAAAAGAGAACACACAACAACGAACAAAAAAAGAAAACGAGAAACATCGAGTTTTTTTCTGTCTAGATGTAAATTCAAAGGTGTCAAGATAGGATAAAATAACCATTTCTGCCACCTTTTTTCAGCAAGCATATTTGGCATGAAAACTTGCAACTGTGTAGGTAGGTGTGGCGATGAGAGACCGCTTAAATGATACTGTGAAAAGTTGCAGATAGGACCACTGCCCTTCGAACAGTGGCCCACTTTCTTTTCAAAAATGACCAAAAACTAACAACGAGCTGTTCAGCAATGTTGATTTTCATCTCATCGCACGGACCCTGAACGACTTAAACAAGCAAAATTTCTCGAAGATATTGTGGTCTTTCACTAAATGCCCTGCCCGTAGGGATCCAGGACCAGGGGACTAGTTTACACACTCGGCTATCAAGTTTTCATTCTGAATATTAATTATGCTTACTGAAAAACCTTCTTCCCCGGCGTAAATAAAAATAGTATAATTTACTTCTTTTTCGGTTTTCCGATGGTCGACCTTGCGACGGTTTAATAAATATCCCGTCCTGCAGGAAAAAAGATATTCATTTCCCAGTATCTCTATCTCCTTCTTTTCCTTTTACTAATATAAAGATAGATAAGTATAATAGAAGTAGTATATTTACCTCTTGGACGTACCACTTATTGTCATCTTCCACAAACATTAGTTCACAAGCTTTCCCAAAAAGCAAGTCAAAATTTTTATTTTTCAAGTCCACAGTTTTTACGAACCTTGACCTGTAATGCGTGTCTAAACCATGATTTAATAGCACATCCTTGTCCATCTCCGTACAATTTCTTCCCACGCGAACAAATCCCAAAGGACAGCATTTTCTAAAACAATGTTTGGTTTGACACAAACACCCGAACGTTCTAATTTCACCATCAACTTTTTTTGAGTACACATATTTTGGCGGGAATTCGACGCCATCTTGCACTATCGAACCGTTTTCCGAAGTTTTCGCGTCACTTATATCGACACTTTCATAGTCTAAACACGGCTGGTCACTCGCGCACGCAGCTACGAAAAATAGAAGTAGTAGGAACATTTTCTTTAGTCTGGGAAAAAATAGTTTTGATGCCAACGAATGCGTTCACGATCTAAAGTATTTGTAATCTGTGTTTGATACCGACGACCGGCTCATAATGTTGTACGCATTGCACTGACCGGCAAGCAAGCAACTTTTATTTATTTATATATGAAGTTAGTTAGGGCATGAATTCATTACAGGGAAAATTAATTGTTTCCTATAGTACCCTTGCGTGGCGTTCACATTGTGCTCCCGAAATAAATAGGTTTAGTAGGTCAACGTTTTTCAAGGAAATATTATTCGCAAAATATTGTTACTATTATAATAATATTATTCTAGTTTGGTCTCTCGCCTCGTTTATCCGTGCATATTTTTTTCATATTGCTAGCCCCTAGTGTTAAGATATATGGTCTATTTTTCATGAGCCAACTGAAAAGTTTGGTGCAATTTGTTAATCTCAAGTATTTGTTAACTAAATAATATTATTTACTTCGATTATTCGTTTTTCTGACATACTTTTTATGTTTTTAAATATTCCTTTTTAATTTTTATATTTTTAAACAATCATCATCATTCTCTTGCCCTTATCCCAATTCATTTGGGGTCGGCGCAGCATGTCTTCTTCTTCCATACTTCTCTATTACTCGTCATCTCATCCGACACCTCCTTTCTTGCCATATCATTCTTTATACAGTCCATCCATCGTTTCTTTGGTCTTCCTCTACTCATATACCCATCCACATTCATACTCAAAACTTTCCTCACAACATTTTCCTCATTCCTCCGCATCACATGCCCATACCACGACAACCGATTACCACACAACTTTTCAGTCACCGGCGCCACTTTCAGACTTCCTCTTATATACTCATTTCTTATTTTATCCATTCGCGTAACACCACACATTCCCCTTAGCATTCTCATCTCCGCCACATGCAAATGCCTTTCATTCATCCCTTTTGTGGCCCAACATTCTGATCCATACAAGACAGCAGGTCTAACCATTGTTTTATAAATCTTCCCCTTAAGTTTAAGGGGAATGCGGGAGTCGCAGATTGTTCCCGTGACCTGCCGCCATTTCATCCATCCCGTGTTAATTCTGTGCTTTACACTACGATCTATTTCGCCATCGCTTTGCACGAGTGAACCGAGATACCGAAAGTCGGAGCAGACAGGAAGAAACGCGCCATCTAGCGCTATGGCTCCAGAACTGGAGAGACCGCCGAAATCGCAGAACATGTATTCTGTTTTAGTTCTGCTGATTTTTAGCCCAACATTCTCCAGCTTCTGTTGCCATTTCTCCAATCTGCTCTGGATCTCAGGTCCATCTTCACCGACAAGAACAATGTCGTCGGCAAACAGCATGCACCAGGGTGCCTCTTCCTGTATGTCCGACGTCAAAGCGTCCATAATCAACAGGAAGAGGTAAGGACTTAAAGCCGACCCTTGATGCAAGCCTACAGCCACACTGAACTCATCGGTGTTGCCAGCAGCTGACCGGACGTAGGTACAAGGTTGGCTGTACATAGCACGAATTAACTCTACATACTTCCCAGGTATACCTTTCTCTTTCAAGGCCCACCACAACACATCCCGAGGTACCCTATCATACGCTTTCTCCAGATCAATGAACACCATGTGCAAGTTTTTGTGTGCACGCCTGTACTTCTCGACCAATTGGCGGAGTGCAAAAGTGGCGTCCATTGTTCCTCGACCTGGCATGAACCCAAACTGGTTTTGGGTGATCTTACTCTCCTCTCTTATTCTTTTCTCTATCACTTTCTCCCATACTTTCATACTATGTGACATGAGCTTTATCCCCCGATAGTTGTTGCAGTCCTGCACATCACCTTTATTCTTGAAGATTATATTATTTAAGATTATATTATTTAAGATTATATTATATTTTTAAACAATATAAAAAAAATTATAAGATAGGTAGTTATCCACCGGCGTCGGGAACAAGGTCCAAGCTACCGGTGATTAGGGCTCCAGAGACAGGAACCTCCTCATAATGCATTCCGTATCAGGCCCTTGATTCAACAGCCTAGCGAGAGCCTCGAGAGATGTTCGTCGAGGCTCTTGGTGATTAGGCCACTGGCCGTAACGACAATGGCACAATGATATCCGAGCAAAAATTCGAAGACATGTAACATGTACCAACCCGCACTGGGCCCGCGTGGTGGATTATAGCCCATTCCCTCTCATAGAGAGGATGCCTTTGTCCCAGCGCAGCAGTGGAAACATTAAATGCTGATTATGCTATGCAACATAGAGAGTTTGAATTTGGCACGCTGATCTACTGACGGGGCCCAATGTATGTACATTCGACGAATTATAAATGCTCTTCATGTTCTTCTACTAAATTGATAATCTAATAACAAGTATTCAATACCAAAGTAACTATATGTGTCTGTTTCCTTTACACACCTTAGCGGCTGAAGGTAGACCATGAGTTCCAAGACCTGGGTTAGCACATAAGTTATGTTTCTCCCAAGCAGTTCTCTCCTGAGGGATAATTATTTCCGTCTGCGACGCTGGTGAAGCCTTGAAAAAAGCGAAGCGTAAGAAGGCAACTATTTTATAATACTGAAAATTCTGTATTATAAAATAGTAGGCTTTTAAGACAGAATCTTACTAGTATAGTAGTAGTACAGTATAGTCTTACTAATATTATAAATAGGAAAGTTTATGAGGATGGATGGATGTTTGTTACTCTTTCACGCAAAAACTACTGAACGGATTTAGATGATGTTTAGCACACATATAGCTTATAACCTTGATCAACGCGTGAATACTTTATATCCCGGTAGTACGACTCCGTGCGGACGAAACCGCGGGCATAAACCAATACATGATTATTATTCAAGCTATACATTGCCAATCTGTGCACATAAGAAGCATATTACAACGATTGCCGGCCTCTGTGCATATAGTAAATTTGCTTGTTAGTAATTCGGCATCCTTACAGAATAATACGGATTTATTTGTGTCATTTATTTTGGGTTTTTCCTTGACTGGTTCTAGGCACAAGTACATAAATAGTTGTGAGTCATTGAACTTGGGTATATCTGGCATATTTTTTCCTGGATTAAGGTACATTGCATACAAACATATTAATTGCCTTTAGAAGTAATTAATGACTATTGTATTTTTTTCCGCTTGACCTTTTGACAGCTATTATTATTTTTCTCTGTTGTGATTTTTGTCAAGGTTATGGAGATGGTATCTCGGTTGAAACGATGACCTGAAGAAAATATGTAGCCCTGCATTTTTAAAACAATGGATGGCAAGATTGATCTAAAATAAAAAATAAAAGCCGGTCCATTACAGAGACGTATTTACGAACGTTATTTACCAACCGGACCCAACTGGACCAACTTTTTGCCAATCCTGATTAAAAATTTAAAAAAAAAATTCACATTGTGTACGACGCTTAAAAGCGGTACTAATTTAAATAAGCTGTCGAAATAAACTTAATTGGCCGAATTATAATGTGACAACACCTGAGGGAACGACGATAAACTGTTACTATTTGCATAAGGCGTATTCTAGCTCACCAAATGAGTACATTCACTTTGCAAATACTAGGTTTTTCGTGGCAGTTTTCTCCTCACGAATGTAAAATTACGTCCCACGCTAGAATTGTCTACTATTTCTTGGATGTATCCAAATACAGGGTGTAAACAGACCCTTCACGAAGCCGTCAACCAAGCATTCTGTACATCAAACTAAGTAACTTTACGCAAAAATTATTGCTCGGAAATGACTTTTTTTTGGGGTGAAAAATCATGTTTTACGGTAGGACTCACAGCATTGTGCTGATGGATGGATTGAATAGTACGGGGGTCGTGGAGGTGTTTAAAGTAAAAATCTTACATTCAAAACATGTATTTAAAAAAAAAATGTGAAAATGTTGGAACTTAGACCCCCAATATCTAGTCTCTAATCTATCTAGAACAAAAAAAATATCGCAAAAACGGGGAAAACAAGTGCCTTTCGGTTTCGATAAGGGTCTATTTACACCCTTTATAACACGATCTTGAATACTTCCAACAGCTGTGTATCACAAAAATTTGCTGGGTATACCAACACTCGTTCCGTGCGAGAATCGTACCCACGGGCCACGAGACGTTTCGACAATTGCTCAACCACTGCACCAATCGCACCGTAAAATTAATGTGAGTCACAAAAGAAGCTTGTAAAATGGTTACGTCAATAGTAACAACGGGATCTGGATCGAAAATTATCGACTCCTCAATATTAAATGCAAAACCCCGTGGGGAAACCGGAAAAAACTGGAAAATGGGAACTTTTTATCTAGTAAAAATGGAAGGTTGTGTCTGACTTCTGCCGTGTTGCCTGGACTAGCACTCGTCGCTTTAGATGAGAGGCTGATCTGTCGTACGTATCTTTGTGATAGATTAATATCATCCATCAGGAATTCAGGAGACTGATTCCGAACTCATCATCATCTGCCTAGCCTTTTCCCAACTATATTGGGGTCGGCGTCCAGCCTAACCGGATGCAGCTAAATACCAGTATTTTACATGGAGCGACTGCCTATCTGACCTCCACAACCCAGTTAGTACTGGGTAATACGATACCCCTCGGTAAGACTGGTTGTCAGACTTTTTGGGCCACTGACTGCCTAACGACTGTCAAAGGTCTACAAATGATAGCCGGGACCAACGGCTTAACGTGGTTTCCGAGGCACGGCGGAAACTCGGTATATAATCGGCGGTCACCCATCCACAGACCAACCTAGGCACGGCTTAACCTAAAGATCGACCCGAGCGGCTGTTATTATTTAGTCATGAGCTCCTCAACCGAGACTGATTTCGAACTACAATCTTGCTTTTTCAGTCCAGTTCCGGGGCTATACTAATATTCGCAGTTAGACCCGTCAGACTTTAGGCCTTCTGATTAACCCATGAGTAATTTGTAGTCAGCTAGTTAGTCAGGATATTAAAATATCTCTGCTGCTAGTACCTACACGTAGGTACCTATAATCGTTTTCCATGACGTAGTACCTAGCTACTTAGGTAAGTACTTTTATGCTAAGTTCCTTTGTGATTGCTAGACATTAGATGCAATCACTAATGTTATTGTGATAAATATGTTGATTACGATAACTAAACACATCAAACTTGTTTAAACTTAATAATTTGACGAGCAATAAATGTTTTTAGGGTTACCGTACCCGAAAAGTAACCAACGGGACCCTATAACTAAGCCTCCGCTGTTCATCCGTCCGTCCGTCTGTCTTTCAGCGGGCTGTATCTCATGATCCGTAATAGGTAGACAGTTGAAATTTTCACAGATTGTGTAATTCTTTTGCCGCTATAACAACAAATAATAAATTAAACTTTAAGGGGGCTCCACTACTACGATGGTACGGAACACTTCATGCGCGACTCCGACTCGAACTTGGCCGGTTTTTTTAGCGTGGTTATTACTGGCCTGGCGATTTTGTTATCTGTATCAAAAATCAAAATCAAAATATTTTATTTCACATAGGCCTAGATTGGCACTTATAAAACGTCGACAAAAAGGTGCACGGTTCGGGTTGGTCGTTTCCTATGGAGAAGAACCGGCAAGAAACTCCATGGTTACTCTTTTCATGTATCACTCGAGTAGGTGAGTACCTGTCATATTATTTAACTTTCTTCAAAGAAACTCATATCCCATTCGTGAAAAAAATAATATCTTTTAAAATAGCAGCATAAATGTATCGGAATAGTCTGTCTACCTTTGTATGGGTATTTGTTTTTTTTTTTTAATAATCCGGTATGAGTTTCTATAGGAAAATTGTTTATTATAACGGGTAGACTCACCTCCTTGAAGGATACACGTAACTCAATCACCAACCTGTATGTGCCGCGACAGAGGGTGTGTTTTTTGCGATTGAGTGGTAGTTTCTTTTCGGTTGGCGCAGTGGCTGAGCGGTCGACTGCTACTATGTCGCGGGTTCGATTTACGCCCGGAACAAATATTTTTATGACCTACAGATAGTTGTTCCGGGTCTGGCTGTTTGCGTATGTGAGTTAAAATGTTTGAAACGCACGAAACAGGAGAAATTCTTAGTGTGAGGCAAAGTTTTAATAAAAAGGCCTCTATACTAACTTACTAATCGGCCACAAGACCAAACTTAGCGTCTTCTCACCATATATTTTTTAACAAGAATCTCCGTAACAGCTGAATTAAAGTTTCTTTTGGATCATTGACTACCTGTAACGACTGTCAAAGATCTACAAATGACAGCCGGGACCAACGACTTTACGGGCTTTCCGAGGCACGGAGGAAAATCGGTATGTAAAGGGCGGTCACCATCCACGGATCAACCTAGGAAACTGTTATTCAGCCACGAGCTCCTCCTCGATGGGGTAGTATTAGATAAATAAAGTTCAATTGAAAAAAAAGCTTTTTTTTCTAATGGTGCCTAAGAAACAGGCTGTACATAGTCTAAGACTAACGTTACATCTACATCTGGATTTGTACCAGGTTGATGACAAAAGGCTAACCCTCTATTACATGGGACTTAAACATAACTGGCGCAATGTGGGTGTACCACTAAGTACACCTCTGCCTAACCCTTCGGGGATTACAGGCGTGAGGTTATGTATATTACATCTGCATTGTAACCTTTAAACGACTTGACTTTACTTTTACTTTCCATGACGTGTAAACAAAATAAGAAAAATAACGGAATAGGGGTGTTAAAAGCACTTTTAATTTAGATTGAACCCATTATACGAATTGTTTGTGCTGCTTTGACCGCTTAGCGTGCTTTGCATAATTAATTTGTAGGCATATACACCGAAGAACCTGGTGACTGATAAAGCAGAAACTTATACAGAAATCCCAGTCAAATCCATCCTTCAGACTATAAGTCTTATATCGTTATCAAAGGGAATCTGCAACGCATCACACCTGACGTCACGCGATTCAAGCAGAGTATTCCGCGAGATCAGAACATTATCAGCTCCGGATCTTTCAGGGGGCGCCAAAATCATAATATAGTATGATTAAACATAAAAAAACTTGCTGCACAAAGCGCCAAGCATACGGAAACCTGGTTGGCAAATAGTAAAATATAAATTAAATTAAATAAAAGTACAAAAGTCAATGCTTACTATTGGCATTATCAACTTTTTTCTTTTATTTATTTATTTATTTAAACTTCATGTACAATAGTGGTAAAACCACACAAAAAACTCACAAATATTTATATGGTTGGTATTTTTCGTGAATGGAACAGTAAGAACCGGTTAATTAAGAACAATGCAACTTTTGCCCTAAATAACTGGCATTTTTTTTTTCTTTTAGCCAGAAATGAAACCTAGTTTTATTGACTTGTAGCGTGTCAGCATGGCGGAGACCAACTATTGTCTCGAAGGCGAAGGAATAAAAGACCGTTGCTGCTCGATTCAAAATGGTATAATGATTTTCTAATATAGGTGTTGGTTACATAGATAATATATAAAGTCACAGACAAAAAAGATGACTAGTGATTTTTTATGGATCTGAAGCAAGTGGCGCCATCTAAACGATATGTCACGAACTAATTAGAACCACGCCTGTGGTCGTGATGTCCGGTGGTCGGAGATGGCGCTGCGTTAATACCTAGGTTATAATTGTTAGAGGACAATAACAGAAATCTATCAACCGTAACCGTACGAAGATAATGGAGTATTGCTAATATCTTTTTGTCAGGCGTTACCTGAAAAACAGAGCTTAATAAGGACTGAAAGTATTATCGGACACAAATATATTTTAGTACCTAAAACATACTCGTAAATCCAACAAAGGAAAATATAACATTAATAAAGCACTTAATCTATAACCCGACAGCTGAAACAATGTCACTTGATCCCAGCCTACCGCCGACCCCCTACCGTAACCGGTGACGTATGTGGAAGTGGCGGACGCGGAATGGCTCATTAGAGTTGCCGAATAGTATTTAAGAATGGGAAAATATTAAAATAAGCTTATTTAAGAAAAATAAGCTCCTGATAAAAAACAATAGCAACACTCAAACAACAAAACACACACAACACAAAACACAACACTCAACAAAACACACAAGAAACACACACACACACACACACACAAATACAAACACTCTAACTTCATTCGGTTACGGTTGGTAGATCTAGTTCTTTTTTCTATTGATTTCTCATACTGTCCTCTAACAAATAGATTCCCAAACTGGGTTCCGCGGAACCTAGGGGTTCCGTGGAATAATCATCAGGGTTCCGCCAAAATTATTTATTATTAGCTACTAAATAATACCACGGTTACAAATATTATTTTGAAATAGCGCAAAATAAGTGATGAGAAGGACTTATTACTTTTATGTAAATAGGTATTTTATAAGTACTTTTATGTAAATTTATTTAAAAAAATGTTCCTATATAATTTTCAGTATTGATTTGTAATCATATGTTATGGGGTTCCATAAAATAAAAGTTATTTGGTTGGTGTTCCTTTATTTTTAAAGTTCAGGAACCCCTGCTCTTATATCTGGCCTAGATTTCACTTCTGGCGAAAAGAAAAAAAATATTCCAGCTATGTATGGCAAAAGTTGCATTGTTCATAATTAACGGGTTCTTATTGTTCCATTCACGAAAAATACCAACTATTACAAATATTTGTGAGTTTTTTTAAGTAATTTATCTCAAACGCTGCTGGAGAGAGGGCGCCACTATCAAGTTACTGCCCCGTTTCGAATAAATCGAAGATCCGGGACTGAACATTATGCAACAGCCCAACAACAACCATCGGGCAGTGGAACAGCCCACCATGATCAGACACAACTAGAGTGTTGCCTATGTCAGTACTTCCCAGGATTTGATCCTTATTAGCGACACTATCGAATGGGGTAATAATAGAGTATGTTTTTTTTTTCCAAAATCTATGGGTTCGATTCCTGGCTAGGAATATTGATTTTCCAAAAATCTAATGATCCAGTTTTAGTTTTCATCAAAATCAGGCTCGAGACTCCTTTGAGCATTTTTCGCTATTCCTCATAGTTTCGGATTTGGCCATCCACGCCCTCTTGGAAAATTCACTCTGTATACTCAATAAAATTATGTTTTAGCAATAAAAGTTTTCAGTGAATTTTTTTCTGCCAATTTAAGGCTAGTTTAGTTTAGAAATACTCATACAACACATTTTTGTTGCCTTCTCAGTTTGATATTTAATTACGTTTATTTTTTTACGTTTGTTATTTGTGGTTTATTATAGATATCGTACACCACAAGTCTTTACAACTGATATTATTACACAACCGACGCGAACCCATAATAAAGAAAATCTTATTGAAATGTAAAAACCCGGAAATAAATATAAACATCACCTTTTATAGTGGTCCTTCTGCCTACTACTTTATAGTAATACACTAAAACAACACTTAAAGTTGATCAAAGTGCTTTTACGCTAAATAAGTAATGGATAAGACAATTTTTTAAACCTAATTCTTGGTATAATCGTCGTAGTATAAGTAGGTACTCTGCATACAATTCATCATCATCATCATCATCATCCACAGCCCGAACTCACCCACTGCTGGGTATAGTCCCGTCCTGTCCAATCCCCACGGTCCTGTGCCAGCCTCATCCAGGTTTTTCCCCCGATGGCAACTATGTCGCCGTCGGACGACCCACAAAATGGCATACAATTAGTAATCTAGAATCTAGGTAGTACCTACAGCCTGATTAGATTATCGTCAATCAACACTGTGATCAAAGAAAATCGTATTTTTTAGTGATCGCCACTAGTGGCCATAAAATACGATGTTTACATGTGTTGTTTACGATCTATCGTTTTAGTCTATTGATGTCTACCAAAGACCGGTTTTAACCTTGGTAATTGTCGATCTCTATTGATCTTTATTTCTCTGTATTTATGGTCTATAAGGAGCTCGTGGCTAAATAATAACAGCCGCTCGGGTCGATCTTTAGGTTAAGCCGTGCTTGCCTAGGTTGGTCTATGGATGGGTGACCACCCATTACATACCAAGTTTCCTCCGTGCCTCGGATAGCACGTTAAGAGGTTGGTCCCGGGTGTCATTTGTAGATCTTTGACAGTCGTTAGGTAGTCAGTGGCCCAAAAAGTCTGACAACCAGTCTTACCAAGGGGTATCGTATTCATTATCATTTCAGCCGAAAGACGTCCACTGCTGGACATAGGCCTCCCCCGAGTGTCGCCACATTGACCGGTATCGTATTACCCAGTACTACCTGGGTTGTGGAGGTCAGAAATACTGGTATGCAGCTGCATCCGGTTAGACTGGAAACCGACCCCAACATCATTGGGAAAAAGCTAGGCAGATGATTTATGGTCAATGAGGGAAGAGAGACTGGACCTGTGCTCACGCACACACGTTTGCACTATCATTTGTTTCCTGCGACGGCCAGAAAGACTGTTTCAGCGCATGGATTTTTTGGCGTTTGTATGACTGATGAGTGATGACTTGATGATATTCGATTTAAGTAAGTATGTATTATTTTATACATTTTTATTGATTTCTTTCTATTTAATTTTGTTTTATTGTTTTGTCCTATGCGAGTCAAATTAATACTTATTCTTTCATTTTTAAATTGTCAGGAGGGCGCTGTTTGTAAACATTTGCATTTATATAAAAAAAAAACCCGTGCGAAATTAACCATACAGCGCAGACAATAACGATCAAGCAAATCTGTAAGCTCATTTACACAAGACGAGAACAATGACTCATACTTTGTATCAACACTTGATATTCATAAGTTTTTGGTACCAAACTCAATTAGTATGCAAATATTATACAAACACTCGCACGGAAGATGAAAAAACAAACAATAGCTACCAAAACATATACATCAATGAGTTTTACAACAGAACTCGTCAAGGAGTGTTAATGTTTTAGCACTGCAAATATGGTGATGATATAATCTCTAACAACTATAATATGTATGCTAGACAGAACTGACATTGTTTATTCATTGGAATTCCAATAGAATTTAAATGATCTGTAATGTAGTGTTTTGCATGTAAACAAAAGAATGTAAGATGGTCTCGTTCGTTTACGGCAAAGCACTAGTATGGCAGGCTTGTAGTTTTGAATTTGGAACTATGCAATTATGGATCTATCACCATTTCATTAGAATCCGCTGGACTGGTGGCCCAGTGTAGCGTCTACGAAATTGGAAGGCAAGGAAAAGGCCTACGAAGTCTACGTGTTGTGCTACGATTGCTACGGGCTTAGCTACGAGTCTATCGATAGTAAAAAATAATTCAAATTCAGATAAAATGTACATAAACTCACGCTTTTGTACCACAGGGGAAGGCAGAAACTACAAAACGCCACCTGTTACGATTCTAACTTAATTTTTTTTTATTCATAAATATAAGGTATAACATTTACAGTTTTTCTTAAATCTATGTCACGTTCACCTATGATTTGTGCCTGAACTAGGTAACCCTGTGTTTCAGGCGATTGGAGGTAACATTAATTGATTAAATAATCACATATCATATTAATCTTATTGGTACCTATGTAAAAAAGGTATATAAAATTATATTATCCTTATTTTTTATACTCTGTCAATTTTTTTTAATTATTATATTTGTAAATATCGTATTCAAAAATAGTTATGCAGAAAGTTTTCATGAACTTCCTACACTCATTCGTAGCAAAGTAACAAATCTCTTATTGGTGGCTACATCTGTTTGCTGAGTATAATATCATTACGGGACTTACATTTTTGAACAATATAATATGTTCAAGAATTTAGTTAAACTTGCATTATTTTATATATCATCAACATCCGTAAACAATGCTGGGAAATAAAGTCCTTGTTCTAGTGATAAATATGCAGATTATCCGTAGAACAAATAAATTATTCATTGCACTGATTTCTTTGACTTATTTGTGTTGACTGACTACTTTGGTTAGATTCCCAAGTCAGACGTTAAAAAGTAAACATTAAGTTTTTTTTTTTTGTCTAAAATGTGGTAAATATAAGAATGTTATAACATATCATGACACCTGTTATCCCCGTAGGGTTAATGTACGAGTTCGTAGCCGACTGCAGACAGCAGCAGCAGACGACGTGACGTTGCGACATGTCGGAGCGACACGTCGCAGCGTCATGTCGTTGCAGTCATGATTCCGAACCCAGTTCTGAATGTTCCGTGAGACAAGATGTCTGACGTGTTTGGGATTAGCGATCGCAATTAACTCTTGCATCTTTTGTTAGAAAAGGACGAAGACGACATTGACTAGTTTTTATTACACAAGTATAGAGAGAAAAAACGACAAGCCACATGTCCAATGCCGAAATGCATCGTGCGATTGCGTTTATCAATTTTTCATCCTCGGAATCGGAAAAACTCATTTAATGAGAAAGATTCACACTTCGTCTGCTGCTGCTGCTGTCTGCAACTTTTGGTGTTTGCAACTTTTGTTGTTGGTTACGAACTTGTACCGTAAGGCAGAGGTGTACCCAATTATGGTACACCCACATTATAGGGGGCGAGCCAGTTAATACTTAACTGTTAAATGAAGATGTGCTATACAACATTATTTTAAGTATATGCGAAACCTGAATATAGTTTATTCAGAATAAGTAACTGAATCGATTCCAATAATTTTTAAACCATGTTATATTTTGTCCCAAAAATATTTAAAAAAAGTTACAAGTTGGACACCGAGCGACATTAAGTACCTATCGCAATAATTTAGGTACCTACTGCCAAATTATGTTTATCAATGAGCTCAAGATGACGTTGGAGGCCCGCGCGCCGGCGCGTTGCGTGGTGACCACGCTTTTGTGCGGACAACCAGGTAACAGAATAAGCTTATAACTTTGTGATTTTCCATGATACAGTTTTGAAATTTTTTACATAGATTCTTTAAATAAAAATACTAGCCACGTGTTTCAGGTTTCGCATATACTAAAACTAATATTGTAGATACACCTCCGCCACCTCCGTTTAAGCATAATTTAAAAATATTACTCACTAGCCGCCTGCGGCTTCGGCCGCGTGTAGGTCGGTAATTGCCCCACGGAATCGTACTACGGGAATAAAACATCCTATGAGCTAATCCAGATTATAAACTATCTGAGTACCAAATTTCATTCAAATCCGTTCAGTAGTTTTTGTGTGCATGTAACAAACATCCATACATAAATACTCACAAACTTTCGTATTTACTATAGTTGTAAGATTCTTGCTGTTATCACTCATAATTATTATTGAGAGCAAAAGAATTGGGTCGAGTAATATTTTCTGATAAAAACACTTATCGGTTGCTAATAATCGTTTTTTATTCACAGTCCATCTGTTTCTTCTCAACTACCATCCATAAATTAAGATTTTATCACTAGAACATAATCATTCGTAAACATTAAAATTATCTAAGCAATAACAATAAAACACTCAAAGAAAATTTTGATAGTGTTTAATTTACGATATCGTTAGTGTCTACCTCATTATTGGATTTATAGTGTAAATGCTTCACAAAAATACTTTGTTTATTTATAACTATGCTCTTAAACCAGATATTGAATTATTTATTTTGGTTGATATATTTTGCAGGCGTAATTCGTTTCATTATGTATTGAAATTACTGCTCATGCGTGTATTTCAAACAATTTTGCACAACCTCTATATCGTCGGGGATAGTGCAAATCCGCGGAACTAGCATTGGATAATTCCGCGTATCTGACAAATGTAGCCAATTTCAATTACGCATTGTCGTAGCGACTAAATTAATGAATTTAGAAGATTTCTACTGTTAACAATACATATAACACATGAATCGTTACTATTCATGTAAAAATGAGGTCAGTAATCGTTGAAATAAATAAAAATATAGACTTATAAAGTTATAACCTTCCCCTGTAAACCTACACGTAGTGTAGATACGCGGACTGTACGTATGGTAGACTAGCTATTGCCCGCGACCTTAGTCCGCGTGAAATTAGCCTATAACCATCCTCGGTAAAAGGGCTATCCAACATTAAAGGAATTTTTCAAATCAAACTCGTAGTTCCTGAGATTAGCGCGTTCAACCAAACAAACCCTTCAGCTTTTTAATATTAGTAAAGATTCGTGGATTTGCACTATCCCCGACGATATCTCGAAAGAGGTTTGAATATTTTTGTATGAAGCCTGGCCTGCCCAACTTCCGCCATTTTATTTCATTTTCAGAAAAGCAGCTACGCATAAAACCTGAATTTATCAAGAGTTAAACTTATAGTTATACTTATTTAGATATTTCGGCGTTGTATATCGGGAGCTTAAAATAATGAACAATCACGGAAGATATCCCGTAAGTGACAGCACCCCATTTCACCCTCATAAGGGTTGAATTTCGAAAAATCCTTCATTATTCCTTGTCTACAATTTAATCCATCTATGCAAAATTTCAGCTTTCTAGATCCAAGGGTTTGGGCTGGGCGTTGATGAGTCAGGCAGTCAGTCAATCAGTCAGGGCTTTTCTTTTTTATTTATATGGATGAAAGTTGTACTAATGATGAAGTTGTACATCAGTGAATAGATTCTAACTTTAATGGCTTATATCTCAGAAACGTGACGTTTTAGAAGACTTTGTCTCATGCAATACTTGCTTGTATTGATGCTAGCTGACATTAACAGCCAGGTCGCAATTTCAATTATAAAGAAAAAAAAAATGTCTGATGAGTAGGTGCGCAAAAATATTCAAATCACTTTGAAAACTATTGAAACTCCGTACTAAGCTAGGCCAGTTCTCACTGACGTGGGGCCTACTGTATTTATTGTCAGTGGGTTAGGTTTTGACTTCTGAATTCGGTCCACAGGGAAAACTGGAAAATTAACTTTTCTAATATACAGACAAAAACGATATATTTTCGTTACTTAGATTAGGCGAGGTTTTGCAAATTAATGGGATTAATTTGCATTTAATTAAGTACACTCCAGTAAACTACTTAATGAAAATTAAATACAAAAAACTTGTAGTTCCTTAACTAAAATGTTCACAAAGTACACAACACAATTATTGTTACAGTGTTTGTTGGTTTGTCATTTTGCCATTTTTTTATGTGTACCTAACAATTATTTATGACAGGGTACCGAGATGGGATTGTTTCATGGACATAATAAATAAATTCAAGGGTGCCGAAATCGGAAGGTGCCGAAATGGAACTAAACCCTCAAAATCACTCACAGTCAACATACACAGCATAACATCATGCCTGGAACCCCCGAATAGTTAGGCAGAGGTATACCCAAATTGTTCTGTGTGTTCTGTATGGTGTCCGGACGTAAAGAATAGCACCATCCCATATCTTCCCGTGGGTGTCGTAAGAGGCGACTAAGGGACTTACCAGAGAATGGGCAGCAGCGTTCTCTGATTCTACAACAACCATACTGCGATCGCCAACCCGCCTGCCAAGCGTGGCGATTATGGAAAAACCCCCCTTCTTGGGGGAGGCCTATGTCCAGCAGTGGACTTTTCGGCTGAAATGATGATGATGATGATGATACCCAAATTAAATAGTAGGTACACCCACATTTCGCCAGTTATATTTTAGTCCCATGTAATAGAGGACGAGCTTATTGCCATCAATCGGGCACTAGTCCAGACTCCTTGGCTGCTACTGAAAATTTCCTGATGGAAAACCTAATAACACTGCTCGACCTGGGAACCGAACCCAGGACCTCGTGGTGAGAAGTCGCGCTTGCAACCATTAAACTAACGAAGCAGACAACTCAATGTCTTATCCGCTACTTTTACATAGAAAGAGATTTTATGTAACAAATTGGTTGCTTGCAACTGGCGTGCGAGTGCGAGTATGTCAGGATTGAAGCAGGTGGCGTTCAGTAGTTTCTGCCTATATATGTACATAAACCACGCAAAAAACTTTCTTGACATCGATTTATTCTGTGCAGCACGTGGAAGATTCCGAGACTTGACTAAATTAGACATCTTGTTCTTTTATTCATTGATTATTATGTTTCATAATCAATGCACTAACGTATTATTTAAAACTTTTAATCACTGTTTTTTGTTTTCATTTATATCTTTGTCACTTTTAACTTCTCTTTGGAGCGTGTTATTAATATTTTGTTTATATATTCTGTGAATAACGCTGCTGATTACATAATTGTTAATTTTAAGCTGTGAGACATACAACTTCCTATGCTTTATTATGTAATTGTTTGTTGTTCCAAATATATAAAAATAAAGAAAACTCACGCATTTTCTAAAATCCACCTTATGGTATGCACCAATGAATGATTTTAGAAAATTTAGAAAAGTCATTATTAACACTAAAAACGGAATATATTCCATGTTTACTATTTGAGTTCTCGATATTTAGGCCCTGTTGCTAGCACCATGATCACGGATAAATATCGGGAACTCAAAATAAACAGTTAACATGGTAAATATCCCGGTTTTAATGTTAGTGACCATGTCAGAAGTTTGTATGTAAGATCGTAATTTTTTAAGTTAGACTAAGAGACTAATGTAGTGTATACTTAGAATTATGTGTATAGTTTGGGTATAAAGTCAGTTCGCCATCGTGTTTTGACAGCTTTAAACTTCTAAAATATTGCCGATGGGGAATCCCACCGAACTCTGGCTTGTCAATACTAATATCATGATCTGCGTAGCCTTTTCCCAACTATGTTGGGGTCGGCTTCCAGTCTAACCGGATGCAGCTGAATACCCGTATTTACATGGAGTGACTGCCTATCTTACCTCTACAACCCAGTTAGTTTGAGCCACTGACTACCTGTAATGTCAAAGATCTACAAATGACAGTCGGGACCAACGGCTTAACATGCTTTCCGAGGCACGGAGGAAACTCGCATTGTAATGGGTGGTCACCCATCCACAGACCAACCTAGGCAAGCACGGCTTAACCTAAAGATCGATCCGAGCGGCAGGCTGTGATTATTTAGCCACGAGCTCCGTTTGTTATTTCGTGCGGAAATCCAAAATTCCTCTCACTATTGAGAAGCTACATCATTCCCTAGTGTGGCTACAATTAAAACATTCCGGTGGAATATTTTCCAACACTAACACGAGCAAAGCCGCGCGGGCAAAAGCTAGTTTGATACATCTCTTCTAATATCGTACGTAAAATCTCAAAAAAAAAAAACTATACTTAATAAGACAAAATTACCCAGTCATCGTGATATGTTGCATAGTATATTGGCTATACAGGGTGTGTCGTAAAGACTAAAGTAAATATCGTCACTCGCGCTGAAGGTTGCCCTTAATTTGGAAGAGCACTTAGGGATTGTTTGACACCTAAACAAAGAGTGCTTCAATTTCAGTGATAACGTTGAAGCGATGTAATTTGTCGTGACACTTGCTGGTCTCTCATAATGATGTTTTGAAGAATATTGTCGGTAAACAAAAATAATCTCTGAAGAGTTTGATAGAGATCTGCTTATAGTATATCCCCTATTTCGATAGTTATGTTTCAGTCCCATGTAATAGGGGGCGAGCCTATTGTTATCAACCGGGCACGAATCCAGACTCATATTCAGATTAAGATTCAGATTCAGATACAGATTCAGATTATGATTCATTTATTTATTGTAAAATATAGGTACATTAAAAGGTCTTATTTGATAATACATTGAGGGTGCTATGTTTTGCCTCTAGGGCGTACAAAGTATTAATACATGCAATATAATTAAATCAAGAAATTAATGTAGATACATGAACCACAAATAAACAATTCAATAAATTAGATCATCTATCATGTAATGAGAAAGAATAAAATAATGAATAAAAAATGTCCGCCGTTATTGTAATAAAATTGATTCAGATCAGGATTGATTTGTTACTGAGAAAACTCACTCAATAATAAAATCGAACCCAGGAACTCATGCTCAGCAGTGGCGCTTGCAACAAATCATTCAACGAGGCTGAAAAATAAATCTGTCATACAAACCTTGTCCCGATAATTACGAACACAACAGAAAAAAAAATCTGCCAAATCGGTCGTGCCGTCTTCAAGTGACGCTCCGTCATACATCTGGCAATTGTTTTTTATTAATATAGAAGATAGATTTATTTAAACTTCATGAACCTATTGCTTTAGAGATAAAAATGAAAATCTATTACAGAAATTTTACGGATTTTAGTAGCTTGGTTGCTGGAGTCTGTACGAAAGTTGTACATACAAGGCATTCTATACTAATCAACCTTTGGATTAAATAGGATAACATGGTGATAATCGCAATAACATTTTTTTCCACAATTTATTCGCAGTGCCTAATCATGAGTATCTACGTATTGGACAAAACCAAAGTCCCAGGATCACTAATTACACAGAGTTATCACATCTGTTGCTTTGATTATTTACATGAGCAACCTGGCAACCGCCAATGGTTGGTAGATTTTGGATTGCTGAACAAACCCACTATTTGTAACTAGTATGGCGTTTAACACATTTAATTAACTCTGAAGTGGTCATGTGTCTGTTAGATGTCTTTTAACTGAAACGTATCTTTGTTAGGATCTTGACGAGACTAGAATTGTAGTTTTGAAAGTGGATTTACAGGAATTAATGTGTATTTATTTAAATTCGAATTTCCGATATTTATCTAGGATTAAACTTCAGAACTACAACATTAGTTTTAGTATATGCGAAACCTGAAACATGTGTCTAGTATTTTTATGTAAAGAATCTATGTACAAAATTTCAAAACTGTATCATGTAAAATCACAAAGTTATCAGCTTGTTCTGTTACCGTTGTCCGCACAAAAACGTGGTCACCACGCGCGCGCGCCACCAGCGTTGTCTTGAGCTCATTTATAATAATAATTTGGCAGTAGGTACCTAAATGATTACGATAGGTACTTAGTGTCGCTAGGTGTCCAACTTGCAGCCTTTTTTAAATATTTTTGGGACAAAATACATATAAAATGGTTTAAAAATTATTGGAATCGATTCAGTTACTTATTCTGAACAAACTGTATTCAGGTTTCGCATATACTAAAAATAATGTTCTATAAGCAATACATTTATCGATAACTCGGCACAGGGTGGAATTGTGGGTAGTAAGCTCGAAACCCGTTCGGGGTAAATTACTAAATTATTAGCTATCTACAAAATATTTGTGTCCTAAGTCTGGCAGATTTGAAAGATCATAAAATAATTTGGGTTCTTAAATTTTTCTTAAATAATAAACTTTATTGCCCTAAGATAGAATCCCCTGCCGTGCCGTGCCACCAGTACGCGCCGGTCCTTCAAAAGTACCTATTACCTACCACACCACACCTATGGTAAAGTAACAACACCAAGAAAACACATGTTGTTACTAGTACAATCAATAATAATTAATCTAGATGCGTAACTACGTAGTGTTTATGACACTAACCTACCTCATGCGTAGAAAAAACTGCGGTCACGATCCGACATTCGTTTTATACTTGTAGTTCTAAATACTGAACTGCATGAAGTATTTAAAACATTACCTACCACATTGACAGCCTTTCCGGGTTTTTTACTTATTCGTGAAAGAATTCGTAATGGCTCCTACCTGTCTATTTACTTACCTGTACAATATATTACAAATGCATTCGATTGTATTTCAGCAACATACAGTTAAAATGTGTCTCGAAACGCGATTTCGGACACTATAAAACATGATGTCTGTTACTAGACTTATTGGTCGACCTAAAAGGTTTTAAGTACATATACCAAACTTGTAGAAAACTTGACAAAAATGTGAACTTAAAACTGCACTGATAATTTTACCAAAACATGTCTGAAACAAATTATGAGGGGTACAAATACATGTTTCACACGTAATGTGTTAAGTTAAAAACACACAAGTATTAAAACTGGTGTAAACATGAGGTTACCGACTTGATAATGTGAGGTGCTTCATAAAAGCTGAACGTTTTTAACATCCCAGCAAGCAATAAAATAAAATAATAATAAATTTAAGTACAGGTTTTGCAATAAAAATGGGTTTAAAGAGACGCAATCATTGTTTCATGAGAGATGAGATTAAAACATCAAACATGTGGTTACCGTATCGCAAATCTGAAAGATTAATGTATTACACGGTTTTATCGGAGTCAAAAGCTATCTCGATGATGCACATAACGCCATAGTGATATGCAAACATATTGATTCACCGAAATTGTGCTACCTAAATAAAATGTTGAACTTTAAAGTTAACCGTGATAATTTGAACTTTATGAACTGAACAACAATGAATAAAATCGCTAACACTAAATTGGGTTGGTGTAGCCGTCTAACAAAAGCATGACGTGCGAAAAATAAAACAGTGCGTGAAGAGCTTTGCTTACGAGTGCAAGTAAAAAAAGTGTAAAACATTGTAAATCACAAACCTTTTAACTTTACAGCAGGCAGGCTATAAAAAACGTGACTAACGGTTAGTAGTAAAAGTAGTCAAAAAAGAAAATAAGCCTGCAGAACTTTATTAAACCGATTTCCTGAATTTCCGTCACCTCAATGCGAGAGAAAATCTGCGTATTAAAGCACACAAAAACAACATACAACATCCTCACTTATCTGTTGAAACACATCATTAGTGAATTAGTGAATGGTTCAGAAAAGTGCCAAAAAAAATAAAAATATTCCACATACAAAGACAAGTGATGATAACACAAACATAAGTGCAGAAAACGTCTTGATAAAAAAAAAACTGACCTCTTGCATATAGAATGGATGATTTGACTTATACATCCTTTGACACGGCTTCCCATACAAAATATTAAAGGCTTTGGGCAGATCAACGTAATCTTTGAGCGCAGTCCTATCATGAATCAATTGCTTTGATTGGAAAATCCCATCTTCACCAGTCGCACATAAACTTTTAGAAGCTCCTCTGACATCCGTCACTTTTGCGAACACCATCCCTTGGGGGCAACATTTAGTAACACATCTACCACTACACTTGTTATCCGTTTTAACCGCCAATTTTGCAAAAGTTCGATTCACATCTAATCTACACATAACGTAATACTGACAAGTAAAAATCACTAAAATTCTAAGTAACATGTGGTCGGTTGTTGCACGATTTTTTTGTGAGTTATAGTACCGTTTGAGCCCGACGGCTGCACAATATGAACTGTTGCGGGCGCTTATAGCTTATCAAAAGTATTGACTACAGGATCGAGTCACGTTAACGTACAAAACGCTGGGAGGTGGTAGATCCAAGGTATCAATTAATCTGTTATGGATATCGTGTAATTGGCATGTGACAAGCGTTGTGTTGAGGTCATCGGTGTTATTGAAATTAATTTATTATCAGTGTTTAGTAGAAGATATTTTGTAGGACGAATGGGGTGCATTGACTTCTCAATACCGAAATACGTACCTGCTTTTAACTGATTACTATCTAAATTTATCTGTCACAGTCAAAACTGTTTATTAGTACCTAAAACTACTTTTGACCGTTGTAAATCAGTCAAAACTACTTTTGACCGCTAAAAAATATTTTGAAAATAATTAGATAGATACTTATTAGGTTTTTTTTGACCATTTGCAAAACATTATGTTGAAGTAATTCTAGGACTACGTAATTACAAAGTTCTGAACAAAATACAACAATAATTGGAAAATTACAACAATAATAATATATTATTCGGAATTATAAAATATATTTGAAAAAGAGAAAACGCATTTTAACATAATAAGGATTTTGACTGACACCAGTCAAAAATGGTTTTGACCGATTAACAGTTTTGACTGTAATATCGATTTTACATCCCGTAGCATAAAATTGATACGTTGATCACAAAAATACAATCAAACCGAAAATAAAATCCAAAAAAAAACACCTTTGTAGCTCATGACAAATACTTAAAGTATATTTTACAAACAATAATTTTATCAACGAAGAACATTGACAAGTCGTAAAAAATGCGATGACCCGGCTCTGTACTGATAGGACAAATAAAACAAGAAATGTAAATGATAAATTTTAATTCTGTTAAAATTCAACAATACGAAACATAAGCAATAAAGACTATACACACAAGGAAAGAATCTGTAACAAATTAAATTCTTATTATAAGACAAAAAGGAAGAAATATAAACTTAAAGCAACCATGATAATATTTAGACTATTTACAAGTAAATGCAACATCGTAAGTACATACAAAAGTCATGCGGATACAAAAAAAAAGATTAATACAAATTGTAAAATTTTTCATCTCAACATTTATGATATTCTTTAAAGTCATTTAATAGTTAAAAGATTAATGAATATAAACTTGAATGCAGGCGTCTCTACGCATTTCCTCGTCCTAGATACCGGCGCACCTGCGTGCATATTCCTATCATGTGCAGCTATCTAATAGCGAACTATTTACAACTATAATGCTGAAGTAGTATTCCAAAATCTCTGAGACGCAACAACAGTCATGAAATATCTAGAAGAATATGGCAAAACTACATTTATAAATAAGTATAGTGAGAAATCTAGTCCTTATTAAGTACACACTAACTAAACGGAGATCTAACTTGTCATGTCCACTCATTACACTATATTTCCACAGCGTCGGGGAACACATGGTCCAGGTATGCCTGGTGCCCGTAACTTTGCAGTGGCTTGGGTCGTTCCCTCTTAGTGTTCAAAGTTACGTTCCCAGTGCTACACTTGTTGAACCTCGAAGCTATTTCCCTGACCTTCCCTGGCCGAGGCCTAAACTCTTCTTCAATATCCTGCTTCTTATTCTCTTCTGTAAAATCTTCAAAAGACCTCTCCTTCTCCTTTGTGCCTTTCCAGCTACGATAAGAAGATCTTTTGTTATTCTGAAAATCCTTTTCTAAGCCATTCTGATTCTTTCTATCGTAATCCTTTCTTCCAGAATTATTCCTGTCGTACATTCGGGAATAATTTTTGGTGTCTTTGTGTTCGTTGTATTTTTGTGCATTTTGATTCATCGAATCTGTACTTCTAACTAGACCAAAGTGTGGGTCTTTGGAGTATTCTATATCGTTATTTGTTTTGCAGACGTAGTTTGTATAGTTTTTGTTGTTACTTTTATTAGATCTTCTGGCTTTAGGTGGTCCTGTTTTGAAAGTGGAAAATTTATCATAATTATTATTGTTGATGTCGTTGGTGATGCTATGGGGGTCGAAGGCGTGAGTTCTTTGGTGAGTTAGCGGCTTCGATAAGGATAAATACTTAGGCGGCTCTCCGTGCTTATTAATCGTTATTTCGTACTGAATGTGCGGGTCTAATACCGCATATACATTCTCTTTGGCTTCTTTCTCCAGCGACGTTAAAGCTGCCTATAAACAAAAAAAGGATTAAATAAAGATTGCCAGTCAAAACGTTAGTTAGGACGAGTGGGATGAATATTGCTTGAAGTGGTATTAGTACAAGGAATGTTAATACCATCATTTGATCATTTAGACATAAGCCTACATCACGAATCGTGTTTATTTTTACTGGGTTGTTATTAATAGATACAGACATCAAACAGTGCTGCTGCAGATCTATCTATAATTAATGTCGCTTTTTAGCCCTTTACTACACTTTTGAGTAGAGAAAAGGCTTTGTCTTTGGAAGACATGAGTAATAAAGGTACTGCTTGCGGGAAGAAAAATGAGTCTTACACTATAAAGGAAGACAGGCATTTGCATGGCATTTGAATGAAAGGCATTTGCATGTGGCGGAGATGAGAATGCTAAGGGGAATGTGTGGTGTTACGCGAATGGATAAAATAAGAAATGAGTATATAAGAGGAAGTCTGAAAGTGGCGCCGGTGACTGAAAAGTTGTGTGGTAATCGGTTGTCGTGGTATGGGCATGTGATGCGGAGGAATGAGGAAAATGTTGTGAGGAAAGTTTTGAGTATGAATGTGGATGGGTATATGAGTAGAGGAAGACCAAAGAAACGATGGATGGACTGTATAAAGAATGATATGGCAAGAAAGGAGGTGTCGGATGAGATGACGAGTAATAGAGAAGTATGGAAGAAGAAGACATGCTGCGCCGACCCCAAATGAATTGGGATAAGGGCAAGAGAATGATGATGACACTATAAAGGAAGACACATGTAGTAAGGCTCAATTTCCCCATTCCTTTTCTTCAGATACTTACGGCGGCAACCAACGTCCTTAATTAATATAGTACGTTGATTATTATTTTTAAAGTCTAACTCATGTAATTCTGACTATTCGTTTTAGTCAGCGTCAATAATAATTCTTAAAAATTCTGCTAAAATACACAGTACAAAATTCTCAGTAGAACTATTAAAAGTATTGTGCAGGCACGCACAGTCCCCTTGTGATTCGTGGTGTGCACTCAAAGTAATTAGACACCGGTCTATCAGTGAATCATTGTCTTGTTTAGTAGTTTTTTTACTGTGGTTCGGACAGTTTGACCACGGTTTGTTAATTACCCACACCTAGTGCGTTGCTTGGTTAGTTTAGAAAGTGAGGTTTCGTTTGAGTGTGTTGTGTGTGTCATGTTGTTTCTTATTTCTTTATCGTTGTTGTCTTAGGCCGTAAAATATACTCCATGTATTTCTCTAGAGGTGGTAAGAATATCCGGATTTTGAACGGTTTCCCGGATGTATGTTTTACGAGTACAATAATTGATCTGGAAGTTAACCCTTATCCAACAGAAATATGATTGTAACTCTTAGCACGCTTGCAGTAGACTTGTTTAGAATGATTTTGCATAATTAAAGTTTTCCATATGATAGATGTACAGTCGACTGCTCGTCTCTAGTAACATCTTTACCTTAAGCTGGCTACACTAGTAGTACGGAGTTTCATTGGAATAGTACGCTAGCTTGCACTTACTGGGTTTGTTTACTCCAAATGGCAGTTGAAAACATCATAACTAGAATTGTATGATACAAACAAACTCAGTACAAATTCTTGATAGTTAAAAACTTCACAAGTAGGTCATCATCTGCGTAGCCTTTTGCCAACTATCTTGGAGTTGGCTTCCAGTCTAACCGATTGCAGCTAAATACCAGGATTTTACATAAAGAGAATGCCTATCTGACCTGCACAACCAATAAAATAGGTACCACGACACCCCTCAGTAAGACTGGTTGTTTAACTTTCGGGCCACTGATTACCAGTAACGACTGTCAAAGATCTAAAATTGACAGCCGAGCCTAACGGCTTAACGTGCTTTCTGAGACATGGAGGAGTCTCTATAATATAATGAATGGTCACCCATCCACGACCTCGGCATGTGTAGGTTAACCTTCGATCGAATTCTGCTGTTATTGTTTAGCCACGAGCATAAGGGTCCACCTACTGGTGGACCCTTATGGAAGGGTCAATTTTTGTTAGAGGTAAGCAGTAGAGTACATATCTTTAATGTTTACACTATTTGTCTATAGAATACTGACTGTGCCATTTTTCAAAGGGAATCCGGTGGGAATCGAGTTGTATGGAACCTTCGCCACTGGTAGGTACCTAAATACTGAATAACCGAAACACAGATATTTTTTTTTGGTATGGTGAATTCGTCATACTACCATATCCTCTGTCTGGAGAGAACTAAAACCCCACTAACTCTCACTCACTGTTCCTTCCATATGTCAAGAGCCCAGGAAATACACACTCACAGGCCCAGTGAAAACGATAACATCATTGTTTACGCACGTTTCTGAGTAGTTTATTTTATTCGGTAACTAACAGGCAAGGGAGTGGCCATGGATTTGATGGCTAATAGTTCGATTGATTGTTTAATCGATATCTCCCGTTTCTGTCTCACTTAATTGCCTACTAATATGGTGTCATCAATGATGACAATACTCAATACAAATATCGATTTGTTTTTAGAGCTTACTTATTTGGCTTCCAAACAAAGATGTTCATGTTTACATTCCTTGATACATGAAGAAGCATTCAATCTCACTGGTGAATCAAATGACAACATATATGAACACGCTTGTAATCCCCGAATGGGCACATAATAGGGGGATAGCCTAATGCCATCAACCGGGCACAAATCCTGGCTGCAGGCTTCATGACATCGAACGTTCGTTAAAGAAAGAAAAAGTATTTATTAGACTCAAACAGAACAAAACAAAAAATAAAATAAAAAATGGTCGTTATTGATGTTCCCAAAATGACGCTATACGACCTTTGGAATGCCCTAGAACTGAGTTTTTTCAATATTTTTGGTTATTAGCCGTAACCATAAGGCAACAATATGTATCAGATGTAAACACATTAAAACTATAAAAGTAAACAACGCCGATTTGGAAGCACATTTTATACAAACGGATAACAGACTAAACTATTATAACTTTATCAAAATCGTTTTAAATTAATGTTATTCTTGTTAAACTTTGTTGATCACAGAATAACATTACAACTTATTAAAAAAAGTCATAAAATTGTTTAAATTGTACCTATTGCCAGCTGAACTCTTGTATTATGTGAAACTTTTTTTCAAATTTTGTACACCAAATTGCGGATATGGTATTTAGTTCCATTGGTATACCGCAATACTTTGGACCGCAATGAAGTTATCAGAAAAAAAAGTTAGTCACTAACTGATAACTTACGAAATCAGAAGGCTAATGTCACGTGGCCTATGACCACAAATTTTCGGAGAGATAGTAGGGGTACTACACGTCTATGTTCACGTCAGCTTGATTTGGTGGTACCGGGCGGTAAATCAGTTATAGGTTGTAACAAGACACTAAACGAAGCCGAAAGGCACTTGTTCTCCCCGTTATTGTTATGTTTCTTTGTTCTAGATCAAACCTGGGAACCTTTTAGTTACGAAGATATTGGGGATCAAAGTTCCAACTTTTTCACAAGCTTGTTTTTAATACCCCCGTACTATTCAATTCATCCATCAGCCCAATGTTTTAAGTGTGTTACCATTGAGTCCTGCCGTAAGACGTCAATTTTCACCCAAAAAAATCGTTTCCCAGCAATAATTTTTGCATAAATTTACTTAGTTTGATGTACATAATGCTTGCTTGACGACTTCGCGAAGGGTCCGTTTACACCCTGTATAGTTTTAAGATGATATTCATTCGAAAAAAAACAGCTCGGGGTGGCTTTAATTTAGCTGAACATGACTCAGTGACGGCTATACGCTCAACGAAGTTTCCCTATCGGCACGAGCAGAATGTAAGCCCGATATGGGTAGTAGTTACTTCAGGGCCACTTTGAATGTGCCGAAGCGAACAAGTATATTCATTCCCCTAAGGAACCTGCTTGGAAAGATAACCAGATAAGAAGTCCTCTGGCGCAGATTGGATACCAAAAAAGCTGAGTACTGGGTCCTATCCAGTAACTCAAATGACCTCTGTCCTGGATTTTATTCCAAACCTGAACACGTTCGCTATGAAACTAGGAATTGTATAGGTCTTTACAGTGAGCATTAGTTTTTGAAACTCTAACCTCGAGCCACAAGCTCAAGCGACGCGCGTTTTGCGACAAGGATAGCGGAGAAAACAAATGAAAGAAGACCTTTTTCAGGGGGGTTACTATGACGTCTTAAAGCAGGAGTAATTCCAGTGTGGGAAACAGACAGAGCTATACAGGTCGTCTAGCGCCATCTCTTTCCCACACTGGAATTACTACTGCTTTAAGACGTCATGGTAGCCCACCAGGGTATGTCATAAGTCATCGCAACGCTACTTGCAGAGCGACACACGCGAAGAAAACAAGAGAAGCGCGCGCGTGAAACTTGACGCAAATTTCATCGAACCGCTGGTCTTTAAAAATATTGCGAAACAGATAAAGTTGCAAACAGACATTCTGTGTAAACATTGTAGTAGAACAAAGCGAACGATAACAATAATCACAACAGGCGCAACAGTGACGAACTTGTGATAGTGTCGAATTCTGAACTGATCCGATTATGAGTGTTGCCAATAACAGAACGCAGCAGATAAGTTATACGCGAAAGATAAGTGTTGCGAATGGGATTGCAAAATAGGGGGAAAACCCTGAAAGTTTTGAAATAGAACCTTATGAACACTGGTTTAGTTCAACACTAAGTGAATTACTCATGAGTTAGGTACTGTTTTTTTTTTTTGGATGGGAAATCATCAAATCCGCTCTGGGCGGAGCGGAAGGGAGTGTCAGACTTGTACTGACTAAATCCCATCCATGTTCCTTCTTTGCCCTTTGTTTTCCAGGGCCGCGGTATCTCTTTCGAACAGTCCCGCAGCCCTGGCAGGCATCGGCCCTTGCGGACCCCTACGTGGTTGCTGACATCTCTTTGAGGCGCGCGTGGAACACGAACGCGCCGTCGACACGGCCTGTCGTCATAAGACGGCCGGACGGCGAGCTAGCCCATGACTTAGGTACTGAGGCAGAGTTAAATTAGAACGATTAGCTTGGGAAATGTCCCAGACAGCACAGTGTATTTGGTAGAAGCAATGACACTCACCATTACACTGGTACTATTCATAGATACAATACTTTCTCAGTTATTATGCCTTGTGATTGGGACTGTAGCTTCATTTTTATTATTATTTGTATTTGACAACTCAAAAGTGCCTGTAACTGGCCTACTTGAAATAAATGCTTCGATTTTTATTTTGATTTTGGCTGCAGTATATGACTCCCAAAATAGAATTGGTACTTTTATATGGCTTCACCTATGTCTTTCTCTGAGATCCTTCCAAATGGATTGTGCGTTTTTATATTGAAACTCCGTACTACGTTGGGCTAGCTGAAGGTCCCAGTGCTACCACTGCCTTGGAGGCTACTATATTTATACATAGCTAGTTCCTCGTTAATCTTTGGTATGCTGAACGCTCCGCGAACTAAAGTAACCTGAATTGAAATCGTGTAAAGTCGTTTTATCGTCGATCCACGTTCCGGCAGTATAACGAGATTGCTCGGATCCACGTTTCCAATCATACCAAAGGTTAAGCCTTAACATAACATCACGCCTATAATCCCCGAACGGTTAGGCAGAGGTGTACCTAATAGTACACCTACATTTCGTCAGTTATGTTTAAGTCCCATGTAATAGGGCGCGAGCCTATTGCCGTCAACTGGGCACTAATCCAGACTTCATGGCTGCTACTGAGAAATTCCTAATGGAAAAACCCAATAGTACTTTGCCCGACCCGGAAATCGAACCCAGGACCTCCTACCTTCTCCACTAGACCAACGAGGCAGTCTGATCTTTTATTTCAGTCTGGCTGGGCTCTTATTAGGCGTGTCGTTTTGCGTACCCATCGGACAGTGAGAACAAGGACGAGGAGTGCACCCGTTTTTGGCGCACACATTTGTTTACTCTATACAACATTAGTTTTAGTTTATGCGAAACCTGATACACGTGTCTAGTATTTTTATGCAAAGAATCTATGTACAAAATTTCAAAACTGTATCATGAAAAATCACAAAGTTATAAGCTTATTCTGTTACCTAGTTGTCCGCACAAAAACGTGGTCACCACGCAGCGCGCGCCTCCAGCTTCGTCTTGAGCTCATTGATAATAATAATTTGGCGGTAGGTACCTAAATTAGTGCGATAGGTACTCAAAGTCATCCGGTGTCCAACTTTTAACTTGTTTAAATATTTTTGGGAAAAAATATAACATGGTTTAAAAATTATTGGAATCGATTCAGTTACTTATTCTGAACAAACTATATTCAGGTTTCGCATATACTAAAAATAATGTTGTATATTTTCCGAGTCCCTGGCTATGTCTCTTGATCGGGACAACTATTAGTTCCCCGAACTGATTAATATAGCTGTCCCTATTACCGTAAATTATGCCTATCAGGTAAAAAACAGGTAAAAATTTCATAAACATGGAATAAACTTTATCGCTAACACATATTTTCGTGTAATGTTATTAGTGTGTGGTGTAAAGTCGTAATTAATTCGGGAGCTGAGAGGATAATGTACGACATGACATGCCTTATCTTTATCGTAATCTAATGGTGCAGGAAATCCAATATCATCAACATTATCGTGCATACTGGAGCGTGTCCATACGAAGCGTTTTTCATATTATCTGTGTAAAAAGACCCTTAACGAAACCCAAAGCCCAAAGGTTCTCTCCGTCATTGCGATTTACATCTTAGTCACGGAGATATTGAAGGTCAAAGTTCCAACTTTTTCACAAGTTTTTTTTTAATACAAGTTTTTAATTTTTAATATTACAACTTTATTTTAAATACTGTACACACGGCGACAAATCAAGCTCAAAATATCCAGTATAATCTGACCTCGCTTTGTAAGAGCTTCCCGTACAATTAGAGATTAGCTTAATTTGGTTTTTCATAGCATGATTGCTCGTCGTGCGAACTACATAATGCCCAATTTCCTTAGTGTTTTAACACGTGCTACCGTAAACGGTGTTTATTCACCCCAAAAAAGTCATTAACCATCAATAATTTTTGCTCAGAGTTACTAAGTTTGATGTACAGAATGCTTGGTTGGTGGCTTCGTGAAGGGTCTGTTCATACTGTTCAATGCATGGTCTATGGATAAACTAAAAAAGCTCGCTGTAGATTGGACGCATCGTGTGTGCACTCTCTTATGTTTAAAAAAAACCTCACAAACATGTCCCTCCATTACCAGAACTCAATGGATTTCTGAGGAAAATGATCAGTCGTTTTAACGTCTCTTCAGGTAGTAAATTCGACAAAATTTTCAAAACTTTAACTTGATTTCAACTTCTGATTTCCTTGTTATCATATGAAGAGTTGGTTAAGTATGATGTCCACTGACAAGTATTAACACTACCGAAAAATGTTCGCGAAGCTACGAAGTACTAAAGCAAGAAGTCAACTTGCCCCGAAGTAATTGTTAGTGGATACCACGCTTAACACTGTGATGCCCGATTTCCACGAAAGCAGTGACAAGCGGAGCTGAGAGTAGGCTTGAGAATCGAGAATCGACCAATCACATTGGTTCAAATTCATATCGCGTCCTTTTTCATTGTTGTTTTCTTCGATATTCCTTTAACATTACCAGTCGATACTTTTAGAGTTACTTTTTTATCAAAAATCGCAGGTCCTCAAACAAACTGTCTTAACGTAGAAATTATAGTCACCGATGCTTTCTGTAAAAAGCTGCCGCTTGTGCCATTCTGTGACTTATTTTCGAAGTACAATTATGGCAGTTTTTTTCAATTATAGTTAAGTGGGATATTATGAAACCTAATATTTTTGTGTTATGACAGTTTTTGGAGGACAGTCGACATGATAATTTCGTTTCCTGCGATTGCCCGAATATTGCACATTTTCGCACCGTTCCTCTAGTCTCCGCTTTGTTGGAAGCCGGGCCTCATAGGGAGGAAGTGTTAGTCCATGCGTGCAGTCACACCTATGCTCGTAGGTCACACGGTGGTGGGGGGCTGCAGCACCACGGCGGCGCGCCGCACCTGCAGCGCCTGCGGGGAGTAGCGCGCCGCGTGCCCGGCCGCGTGCCCGGCCGCGTGCCCGTGCGCCGCGTGCCCGGGGCCAGGCGCGTGCCCGGGGCCCGGCGCGATGCCGGCCAGCGAGCCCGCACCTGGCGGCAGCGGGCGCGGCGTGTCACGCGGCGTGTATACTGCGTCCGCTGGTAGGGCTGCTTTTTCGCTGTAGAGAAATACCATATTGTTATACCGATGCCGATATCTAGTGGGGATATCGTCGTTTCGAAGTCGGAGATTTTTTCGGAGATTCTTTCGGAAGTCAAAAATTTCTACGGCCAGTTGTACTCGCATCTCGACCTGATCCCGAAAATGAGGATTCCAGAGGCGACGTGGCATTAACATCAACGGCGAGTATATCTTACACTTGAGATTTGCAGATGACATCGTCTGCTATGGAACGGGCTATGCTTGGAGTATCTCTGAGGGATCGCATCAGGAACGAGGTGACACCGATATCAGACGCTTCACTCGAGTGCTTAGAATGAAAGATGTCGATTTACAGAATGAAAGATAAATTAAACGGAAAGTGAAGTGCCAAATCATCAATATTATAGAATGCTTTTTCAGTTAGAAACGATTTTAATTGTTTCTTCAATTGTCTCTAACTTTTAGGCAATTTATTATAAATAATGGGAGCCATGCAGAAAACACTTTTGCGCATAAATGCAGTCCTATGCAGACACAACTGATTTTGATGACGCCTGTTTCTGGGGAATTTATCGGCCATTCGCGAAAATAAGTTATTGTTATTCCTAATAAACATTACTGTTTCCAGAAAATAAAGGGAGGTCAGTGTCAATATTTTATAACGTAAGAAATAGGGCTTACAACTATCGGAGTTGTTCAACTTAAACATGGCTCTGAGACATCTCTTTTGTGCTTTAAATGCGACTTCTTTGTCAGTTGAGTTACCCCAAAAGACAACCCCATATCTTAGAACAGATTCCGTTAGCCCGTAGTAAGCAGTTAATAAGGCATCTATGTTAACTTTACGAGATAGAATGTACAAGGCTAATGCACTACTGCTTATCCTTTTAGTCAGAGCCTCTACATGCGACTTCCAATTTAAATTTATTTCTATCGTGATTTATAAAAACTTGGTTGTATTAACTGTGTCAATTTTGTTATTATTGTATGTTACATCAAGATTTGGAGGCATCAATGCGCGCTGGCTAAAATGTCTTTTCTAAATTTATTTAAATTATTATTGTCTAACCATGCTACAGTTTCTTTTAATGCGTTATTTGTGTACTCTTTATAAAAATATTTTTGATTACATGGAATAGTTATCGTACTGTCATCCGCGGACAGTGTCATAGGATACTTGATTGCCCTTGGAAAGTCATTGATATATAATGTAAACAGCGGTGGTCCTAGTATACTTCCTTGTGGAACTCCATACACAACATTACGTTCTTCCGAGAGAAAGATTTATTCTCTTTTGGTGCTTATATCTATTCTGTTAATTTTGGTTATTTGTTTTCTATCATGTAGGTACGATTTTAATAGTTCAAGGACATTACCTCTTATACCGTAAGCCTCAAGCTTTTTTACTAAAATATTATGTTGTACATAATCAAACGCCTGTGTCATGACACAAAATATCGCGCACACTGGATTGTTTTTATCCACATTTGTCATGACCGTGTGTAAAAAATCATAAATGGCCATTTAGAGAAGTTTTGGGTACTATTTTTTTTTTGTCGATGATCCATTTTGGCTTAAGGTTTTAAAGATGGAAGCTTTTAGTTTAAATTAGGTTAGTAGAAATCCTCACCTATCTAAATCTTCAGTCTTATATTCCACGCTTTCTGCAAAGAAAAAGAAACATTATATTAGTACGACATAACATAACATCTTGCCGGTTTACACTACGATTCACCCACATTTCGTCAGTTATGACTAAGTCCAATAATGAAAGGCGAGCCCATTCATCAACAAAAAAACATCAATCATCAACAAATGACTGCGGACTGCTACTGAAAAATTCCTGATAGAAAACTCAATAACTACGCCTGGATTGGATATCGAACCCAGGCCCTCAGTAGCGGCTGCGACTACAAGAACAACCAGGTAGTAAAACCCTTCAAGTCTTCAGTCAAGGCTCTTTCAAATTACATAACATAACATCTCGCCTGTAATTCTCGAAGGATTAGGCAGAGGTGAACCTAATAGTACACCCACATTTCGCCAGTTATGTTGGGCGAGCCTATAGCCATCAACCGGGCACGAATCCAAACTCCGTGGCTACTACTAGACCAACGAGGCAGTCAAATAAGGCACATAGAAGTACAATAAAAAAACAAGTACATTAAAATAAGAGTTACAACATACCTCTCCGCCTCCTACAACGGATGATGAGACAGAGCACAATGACCAGCAGCGCCGCGATG